>OY728135.1:1148569507-1153569507 GCA_963277665.1 Viscum album
AAATCTTGAAATTAACCAAACATATCCTCCCGGGAGTGTCATAACCAAGAGTGCAGCAAGGCACGTTATCATGAACTAGTTCCCTTTTGAGTATAACTCAAATCGGTGTTTTTAGGTTTTACCCCTATTGACATCTGTGCAAGAGCCGCCTCTACCTGCTCGTATCGAGACAGGGATGTACTTGTTTGATAGACCACTTACTCAATACTCACCAAAATAACAGGATGTTTTCCCTATATTTAATCTTTTATAAAGGGTTATTACTAAGTATTCCATATCCTAATTTCCATAAATAACTAAAACTTCCTTTGATACCAACTATGGCATCCCGCCTTTTTATCACATTAACTTTCATTACAAAATACAAAACCGAGGATCTTCAAGGTATAGTGTCTTGGAAACTATGAACTTAATACATGAAAACATAAAACATTCTTCTTTAAAACATAAAAGGATTCTCCTTATGATCATCCTAGGTTCATTAATTCATATCATAACCTAGGGACATACATCAAAAGAATGGGTGAGCATAAGGCCTAGTAAGGGAAATAAGGGAAAACATTTAACATGTGAAATTGAGATACATCAATAATGTCATGAAAAAGAACTTTAAGTCATGAGAAAGAAATAATGAGGCATATCATAATAAAAATAATGTATTTCATAACATGAATATGGGGCTACAACATTAAACTTAGACAATCATTTCCGTTTCACCAAGGTCCATCCCCAAGGTGTCATTAAAAATTACCAAGGTTATTCACCATGGTATCGTTAAAAATGGTCATCTCTAGAGACTAACTCTTTTACCAATGCATTGGAGCGCTATCAGGTCTCACCCTTAATTTTCCTTTATTATCATGTGATCCACATATATCATCACCAATAATATCATAAATAACCCACATAGCCGAAAAGAAATGGGTTTCATTTAATATTCATAACATCTTAAAAACAGCTTTAACGACATGATCTTTATGTCACTTTAAACCCACAAAAAAGGAATGAAAGTCTCATGTATGTAAATACCTGAATTTAAAATTGAAATTTTTTACATATATTTGAATACCCTTATAGAGAAGGACCTTTGAGTATTCACTTAATAAAATGGAATAATTTGAGATAAAGATATAGACATTTTGAGACGAAAATTCTACGGCATAAAGGCTATGTTGCAGGGCTTTAGATAATTTGAAAAGAGAGGGGACAAGGCTCAACCAATCATAAATGATCTATAAAATAGTATAGGGACAGAATATAATTGATATATGAACATGGAAATGAAATTTTAAGGATATACCATTTGAAATGAGAAACCTAGAAGGAAACAAAAATAAGATTTTTCTTATGAAAATTCGACAGCCTAATGTCGTCACTTAAACTTGAAAAATTGTATTGACAAGATCAAATAGGGAATTTCATCATGTGAAAATAATATATAATCATGATAGGTATACAGACAATACCCCAAAATAATAAAAGTGATCTTGAAATACATGACATGAAAATAGAACTTGAAAATGAGAAGGGTGAAAAAATCCCTTAAAAAATTCGCCAGACTAACGGTGCCACTTAAACATTCATAAAATGAATTGATGAGAGAAAGAGGGGATATCTCATCATATTAACATTAAAATTACATTATGATGAATATAAAATAACATCCCAAGAATAATAACATGGAGAATAAAAGAACTGACATAAAAGAGGGTACTTAGAAAGAGAGAGAGAGAGGTAGGATCCCTTACCTTAAAAAGTAACTCTTAAAACTC
The DNA here is from genome assembly GCA_963277665.1 of Viscum album. Classification (NCBI taxonomy): domain Eukaryota; kingdom Viridiplantae; phylum Streptophyta; class Magnoliopsida; order Santalales; family Viscaceae; genus Viscum; species Viscum album. The sequence goes on from OY728135.1 coordinate 1,148,571,280, forward strand.
AATGGTTGGGACCTTGAGGGATTGGGGGCACCTTGGGAGGACTCCATGGGAGGTAAGGAGACCCAAACATCATTGAGGATTATTTTTTTAATCGAATGTATGAGATAATGGCTTCATATTTTTAGAGTCAGTGAGGGGACAAGGCATTAATGACCATGGGACACCTCATTGGTGGTATTGGCAAAACAATGGTCTTTCCCATGGTACTTCCCAAGGTGTTAGGCCACATGGGACACCTCGTACAATAATTAATCCCCTTTAGTCGACCATACCTTAAAATATCTCATGAAATCATCATCATGCAGTCATGAAGTCATTAAACATACAGAACCCAAAAACTGTACTTTTACTATTCACTGAAAATTCAATTTTTTCAGAAAAATCCCCAAAATTCACCATAACATAATATCGATGCTCTGAATTCAAAAATGAACTCTATTTTATAAAAATAATTTTCAAAATAATTTTTTAAAATTTTTAAATAAAAAAAATTATTGACCCGAAAAAACTAATACTTAAATAATAATTTCTTAAACAGTTATTTACCAATTTTATTGAATAACATTACTTAATCATGGTGCCTCAATTATATTAATACATTGATTAAGTGAGATTACTAATACATTTGGATATTAGCCTTTATGAAGGGTATTAAACCATTCAGGGTGGTCTTTTAAGAAGACAAAAAACAAATTAAGGAGGAATGGAGAATGTATTATAGAGTTGGGTATTGATTGGCATGAACACAATGATATTTGGTGTTATGGGAAAATATGATAGGATTGAACCTTTTATAATCGTAAATAATGTGAGTATTTATAAAAAAAAACTTTTCATTAATGGGTTGTAATCAGAAGGAAATTGGATATAGTAAGGAGTGATGTTTTAGAAGAAAATATATAGTGTTGATAAACCTACCAAAAAATCCAATTATAAACAGTTTTTTTATTATTCCATTCCCTTTAACCTCATGGTTACTCAATTTTAAAATTTTAGTTCCCACCCCAGAAACTAGAATTTACCGAGGTAATTTATCCATTATGCACAAAAATAAAATGATTATTAATAATAATAAATAACTAATGTTTAAAAAATTGAATTATGTTTTTATTCAATTTTTAAAGATATAATGTTTGATTTTAAAATACCAAATGTATAGTGTTTTGAGATTTTTATTAAAAAAATACTAAAAAATTTGAAATAATCAAATAGTAGTTTATAAATTAATTTTTTAAACTATCAATATTGTTATGATATCAATTATTTTTTATTATAATATGTTGTCATAAATTTTCAATTAATGAATATATATTAGTAAAGAATATTTATATATTTAATTATAAACAAATATTTTAGAAAAAAAATCTAAAAACATATATTTAGCTAAGATGGATTTAATATATAAAAATTGTTTTTTATTTTATAGAATTTGCATTTTAAAAATTTATAACATATAATTTTATGAAATAATATAAAATATACAATAAAACTATTTTTATGGGAAATTTAATTTATAATCATATTTTTTAATCTCATTGTGAATTTTAAATTAAACATAAAAATATGTTTAATACATTAATCAAAGAAAAATATATTATTATTTAAAAGAAGTATATTATTGAAAATTTATTTCATTATATTCTTATATTCACAAGATTAATTGATATTTAAATAGAACATAAATATATATATATATATATATTCATTTTTATCTTACCAATATCTATAACAAAAAATTATTTAACTACTAGAAAATAGACAATTTTTTTCTAATATTGGTGATATGTGTCAAGGAATAAAACTAACACAATATTTATTTATAGTGAAAAACATGGTTTGCTAAATCTTAAAATAGATTGCATGATATAACCTAGTCATTATTAAAATCTAGTTTTGTGGATTGATTGATAACCCTTCATAATGTGTGTTATATGATGATTTAATTCTACCAGAAAAGATACATGATGAAAAAAAGTGTGTACATCCAAATTAGATAAAGAATTAAGTAAAATTTAGTTTATTATCAAAGTAAATGTTATCAAATTTATTTCAACATCACACTTAGATGTACTGATCATTTTAGTTTTATTATGCTCTCATTTTCATTCCTAATGTCAATTCAATTGATGCCTAAATAATGTGATGGATCATGTCCCCCATCCTCCATTTAGTCGAACCATTATACCTTTTTGTGACATTATTTCCCTTACAATAACTAGAGAGATGAGATTCTCTCCATCTTTTTTAAAATACCAATCCCATTTATAATGATCCTAAACAATTAATTCCATAATTATTATTTGTTTTTTAATACCACCATTACCTTTTCTTTTTTACAATTTTCCTTTTTATGTATAACTCACCCCAACCACTACTTTTATTGATTTCCATATTAATCATTAGGCGCGGTCAATTTTTTCTCTATCTTGATGGATCATTATAATGATTACTCATATAATAAGAATGACTTAGAGACATTATCCAATAAAATTAATTGTGCTACCTTCCTTGAAAAGTAATCAATATTAATTATCTACTGGCCTACATTTTTAGTTCCATGAGATTTCATCATTTTCATGTTACATTCACAATCAGTATCATTATTCTCCATTTTTTTCATTATTTCAAAATTTTAATTATGTATTATCTCATTTCTTGTGGGAAACATTTTTTATGAAAAATATATCCTTTATGGTCATCATCTACAAAATCTATACGTCTTCTTCCCCCTTACTATTTTGGATCAATAACCTTTATTTTTTGGAATAACACTTTAGAAGATAAACTATGATGATAAAATTGTCTCTTTGACTAATTACCAAGGAAATAAATATATTTTTAGGTAAATGATACACTAGTGAACTACTAATATATCAGAAGTCCTATTGAATTATGGGGGTCATTGTCACATGATTAAGTTCAACATTGCATCACCTTATTATAGATTAGTATGTTTTTATTTACATATATGATTATTGGTCATGATTTTAGTTAACTAACTGAAATATTTTTTTTAATAAAACATTTCCAAGACCAAACTCATTGAAATATATTACCCGATAATCAATGATATCCCTTCTTGGGATGTCAGTATTTTGGTTTTTTTATTCATTAATTTATGCTCAATTTCAATGAAATTAAATATAAATAACTAACTCATAACATCAGAAATATTGAATCCTAAAATACCATTCATATATATGTAAAATATTATGGAATAATATTTTAGATATCTTAAATTATTATCATAAATATACATATATGTTATAAATTACACTTTTATATCTAGTTCACAATGTTTTTACCAATCAACAATAGATAACAACATTACAAACCCCAGTTATAGTAACCTAGAGTTTGTTGTTGCATTACAACATTATCTCAAAATACATTACATCACATCAAACATGGTCAGAATTTTTTATAGTATTGAGAATATAGATACATACATTTTTCTCAGATTATATTGAATGAAATTAAAAAATAAAATAAAATTCTATAGTAATTATAATAATTTCATATAGAATATCCCAAAAATCAATAATTGTACACTTTCCAATACCCTACTTAAGGGAAATAGAATAATAAGGGAAATCTTTTCTTTATTAATGGAAATAATATAACATAATCAATCAATGAATAAAAAATGAATGATATTAAATAGTTAAATAATAATCAAATAACACATATAAATAACATCATGAAATCGAAATATATCAATTGATGTTAAAACAAAAAAATCATTACACATATATAAATAAGTTATATAATAATTATATAATTAATAATTATGGAAAACTCAATCATTCTATCAATCCCTTACTATATAGAATATTATGAAAAAATTTATACATTTTAAAAATATAAAAGAATTATTTCTTCATGATACATGCTGAAGCATTGAAGGTATATAATAATCCTCTCCCATCAAATTCTATTAGAAATATTTTATCCTAAAAATTATATAAATAACAACCAAATATATAATAAACATAAACATTCTTATTGAAAAAACAGTTAAAAAAATTTCAATATTTTCATTTAGAAATAAATAAAACAATATGGTCATAATACTTCCAAAGAAAAAATTTTATTGAATAATTCGATAAACATTATAGTGAATCATAACTGTAATTAATTAATTTTATCATAGCTGACAAATACCATTAAAATAATGTTCGATCCATTCATTGAAAACCATAAAAATATATCCTTCACTTTTGATATAAGTTTAAATAATATTTCCCAGGATATTTAACTAATTATTATCATTTAAAAAAAATTATAAACACGTAATTCCTTCTTAAAAAGAAATAATTATCATGTTTGTGAGAACATTTATTTAATCTCGTAAAATTAAGAACAATAATTTTTATCAATGAGAAAATAAAAATATTACGTATTCAAAGAATGATTATAAGATTACATAAAACAACATAAAATTATTTACAAATAATGTTGAAAATTATATTAAAAATTCAAGTAGGATATTAAAACAACAATCAATATAGAATAGGGAATGTGGATTTAAATAGCAATGATTTCATACCAAAATGATAAATAATATATTTTTCAATAAAACATTTTCCATATTTTCTTAATGTAGAAAATATATTAAACTGTTGAATAAAAATATGAAATCCTATACATGAACAAATTAGTTGAAAATATATTTATTTAGAATAAAAATTTTAAATAACACCCAAATATAAATCTAAACAAAAATAGTTCTCAATAAAAATGTGATTTTAGAATAAACAATTACCATGAATTTCTTCTTGTACAAACATGTTCTATCCCATAGTATAATGAAATTATAATCATTTTTTAATTATTTAATAACAATATTAATATTTATCATTTTTAGAAAAAATTATATTTAATTTATAAAAATGACTTACTCCAAATAAATATATAGTTACTAAATAATTTATTTAATTGTGGATTTTTTTGGATGTTTAGTTCATCTGAACAAAACAACATTTGTAGGTCAATCATTGTAAAAGGAATTTATTCTACATAATCACCAAAATATGGTTTATGAAAAAGTTATCATTGATATTCATATTATGAAATTCAAAAAATATCCCTATAAGCCTATCGGGAAAAATGAATCATGTATCTCTATGGAGATTATAGTCTGTACGTACAAATGAATGGAATTATACTTTTTATAATTGATGAAAATGAAAGTAAGTATATATTGGTTCACTTTTATAAATTCGTAATAATATTAAAAATATCATATTTAATAATTTTATCTTCATTTACTTCTATCCAAGTAATATATAATTAAAAAGGAATCATATAGGTTCATAGTGGTTATTCATCACACATATTCAAGACCATTATAATTATCTAACAGATGGACGTGTAATAAGGTTGATGATATATTACCATTAAAAATTTATAATTATGGAATAAAAATCATATATATTTATAAACATAATATTAAAACTAGTCATGAAATATGGAGATGGAAAACATAATGCATCCCTTCATGGAGGTGGTGGTCCACACATACCCATGAACCATGTTTTCAATTGTAATAAGATAGAAAAATATATTAAATTTTTTTATAAAATAAAAATATTAAAATTTAATCCTATGGAATATATATATATATATAAAATTACATATTCAGGGTTATTAATGGATTGAATAATGTAAAATAAGAAATCAACATTTAAGAACTCTATTAAGAGTTATACTTCTTCATTTGGTAATATCCCATGAAATTCACCTTAACGATTCATATGTTTTTTAGAAAATGATATCTAATACATGTGAATCATATATAGAGATTAATTATTCTAGGAATATTATAACTAATTAGCTCATAATGTTTGAAAATGTGGGATGAGGACATGCTCTTTTACAAGTGAGGGGAGTGACACAACTATAAATATTCTTAACTCTACATTAATATAAAAGTATTTATCACATGAAAGAGGAACCCATTTAATATATATAAATGATATAATGAATATAATGAGTAAATATAAGCTATTCCATTCTGATTTTCCAAATTTATTATTACTTTTAATACATTATCTCTTTGTTTTAATCCATTCTTTTACTCATTTCACCCTTACCATGGTGGTAAATTTTTAGGATAATTTTGAGTAATTATTAAAATAAATTATATTTGCCTAATTATGAAATTTTAACCCCATAACTCTAGATAATAATATTTTTATATTATTGAACAATTTGAATATATAGAAGTTAATTTTAAAATAAGTATTTGTATTGTGATGAAATACAGTTTTTAGAAAAACTACTTTTTAAAAATGAAAATGATTTTATACCATAAATAATGTAAAATTATGATTATAATATAATTATTTTAAATATGTTTAATAAATGGATACATATTATATATTCAATTCGAACAGAAAAAATTAATCTATTGAATTCTTTGTGAGAAGAAAATGGATGAATATGTTTTTTGAATAAAACATTACATATATTTAAAACCTGAAAAATCATATATTTAAATATAAAATAGTCTAGTTTTTTTATACTACATCATTAATATAAATATTTTCATTAAGAAATGAAAAAATTGTGTCAATATTACATAATGAAAATGTTGCAATAGTTACAATATATGAAAAATTGTAATTTTTAAGTATGCACCAAAAAATAAAGAAATTCTGAAAAAAAACCCAAGACAAAAACTAATTAAACATGACTGTTTTGATTTTATCAATTAAAAATTATAAAATATAGAAATTAGGATTCAAAAAATATATTGAATAAATAAATTTATTTAAAAAGTAATGTGTTTTCAATAGTTCCAAATTACTTTCTAGAAATTTGATATGGATATTACATCCCCCTAGAATATAATTTCATCATAAAAAATGATGGTGAATATCATTTCGTAAAATATTGGGTAATCCTTCCATATAGAATCCATATCATCCAAATATTCCACCTCTAGTTAGGTATTTCTCCAAATATCCTTTATTAATGGGTTGTACAATACTACAACACATGCTCTCTAGTTTCAATGACCTAGAGAGACTATTCATTGTTGGATGTGTAATTCTCCAAATATTTTCCCTAATAGGTGTGTACTTCTGTTGGTTCTGATATGTATATCCAAAATAATGAAACATATATGTGAACATTTACCTTAGAGATAATGGGTTGTATAACCAATCAATAATCCCCAAATCCAATTATATATAAAATTCCATATGACATACTATACAATGTATATAAAATACACATTTTAATGATTCTTATATCTACCTTACATTGAGTTAAATTTAAGAATACATTTCCCCCCTTAATATTTTAGCCACTTCCTTCCATTATCCAAAAAGGACTATTATATAAATTAATCTTCACTACTATAATTATAAATAAACCATAAATACATACTTCTATAGAAAACAAGTTCTAGGACTACTAGATTCATTTTTCAATTTTCTTAAAAAATAATTAATGAACAACATCTCTACAAAAATGATAATTCCCAGACATAAATCTAGATTCATTAATTGAAGATATTAATATATGAATATAATAACATATATGAATACCTATCCCTTGTATCTATGATGACATGTGGGGAATATATCATCCTTTTTTTAGTTGTTGAGTAGTCCTTTCATAGTTCTCATCAATTTGAGGATTATTGGTGAATCTAGAATGTACCTCTTCATTGAGAGCATTTTAATAGATCTACTAAAAATTTGATATGAACCAAGGGTAAAAATTAAATTAAAATTATTGAGTTAAACCTTATAGTCTAATAATTTCATAACTATTTATATGGGAATGGTGATGATGGAGTATATCATTAATTCGCATTAGAAAACATGTAGAATTAGAAAAACAATTAATTGTTACCCATATTCCATCATTCCACATTTGTGTTTCTGGATGTGTTATGATGAATCCCTTGGTAATATTTTCCCACATCCAAATTGGTTTAGGTTTTCTTTCATGACTCACATGGTATGTTTTCTTTTATATATTTCAAATTGATAAAACCAATCATATTGACACAATGTATGAAATTTACCACATCATATCATCCCACAAAAAATGTTTTCAAAAATCCCTTTACATATTTGTGAAGACAAAATTTATATTGAAATGCTAAAAATGTGCTTCATCTAATAGATCAATTTTATGCTCCAGTGGATATGAAACACATAAAATATTCCAAAAACATAAGAAAAAATATATTTAAAAAAGGTGTGTTCCAATTTTCCATCATTCAATACTTCGATCATAATTTTTAATTCCATAAAATTATTTCAGGTTTTTTTATTCATTTCTAGTAATGATGGTTCATTAACAGAAATGTAATGGAATGATACTAAACATAACTAATAATTACCATATCCATAATTACTAAATCCCACACTGTTGTATACTTGTTAATCCTCATCATATTTAATACTCCACAGTCTCTCCTACATGATACCTTAGAAACATTATTTTCCTTACAGAGGTGGTATTTTTACAATAAACCATAGTTCACAAGTAATTCTAAAAATATTAATCTCCACATGATGATCTATTTAAATGATAATAAATATATATATATATATTATGGATTTTATATGTGTCAAAAAAAATTACATAGAGATTATTTCATCATATGATAAAAAAATATTACCTATGAAAACTCTCTATCAATGGTGGGATAGTTCAACTAATTAATTTGAAATTTCATTGATGTATAAGAAAAAACAGTATCATCCTACATATAGAAAACAACTCAATCCTTAATTTTTTTTATCATTATGTAATAAATACCATTGACTTTCCAATGATAAATTCAATACTCTCTCATTAACCAATCCTTAATTTATCTCCATAAAACATTAATTATATTCCCTTAATTGTGTGAATTTAACCTCTTCATAGGCTAACATGGTTTAGATGTTATCTAAATGACCCAAAAATTGAACAATATATGCTACAAACATTCTCATACAAAGAAACTATGTATCATGATTATATTTATCTATATATTCCATTTAATTACTCCATTTTAATTGACTAATCAATATATTTTAAATATTTAGAGATAATATGTCCATTAAAAGGAACATCAGGGAACCAAAACTGATAAATTATTAATATATTATATAAATCTTTTTTATTGTGTGTCACTATTATAACTCTGTTTGAATTTGTGAAATATCTTATTCAAATTAGTGTAATATTTTTTTGATATATTTCATTTCACACAAAACTAAAAATAGTTTTTTCAAAAGAAATATGTTTGGATTTCATAATATGAGAAACCAAGTTAATGGTTCTCCACATGAAATATGAATTTTATCATTCTCTACATGGAACACAACAGATAGATTCCATTACATGGAAAAACGAATTTCATGAATGACTTTGGTAACATGCAAGGACAAATAACGATAATTATATATTATTATAACCTAGATGTTAAATATGTAGTTATGAAAATGGATAAATAACATATTAAAAACAAATTTTTACACAAATATAAAATTAATTCAATGGTTAAAATTGATTTATAAATTTATATGAAAATTGAATGAATATAAAGGATGATATTATTATTTGTATGCCCCCAAAGCTATTTTACCATAATAAATTATATTAGTTTCAATTTGTGAGAGATATTAATGTGATATATATATATTATTCAATAAAATATATTTAATATTCATCCAATATATTGGATGTGATTTTGATAAAAAAATACCAATTTAATGCATGAAGTTCTACATTTTTATGAGGCATTTTTATAGCCATTTAATAGAGAACCTATTTTAAATCCATATTTTTGAAATTTTAAAGATTATATATGTAAAAATAAATAGAATATTTTAAATAGAAACTTACACTATTAAAAATTGGATTTAAACCCATGGTTTAAATTTTTTTGGTTATTGATGGTATGTTTTGACCTATACCCATGATTTTGTAAATATAGTGGGTATAAAAACATAGATTTGTATTATTTATTGGGATCCTCTTGTTGAAATATCATTCACCCCCTACGTCTCTCCTGATCTGTGGCCTCTCCACCCTCCCCTATCCTACCCAACGTTGACCTATGACCCTCGTCTATAACTACTGGCCCTCACTTCCATCACTCTAACATCCTGGCACCACGGCCACATCGGCCTCTACATCCCAGCCCCCACCTCCACCACCCCTCCACCTCCTATACCTCCCCACCCTCAGATCCACCTCAGCAGCCGCCTCTGCCTCCTGACCCTCACCTCTGCCTCCTCCTCAGAGCCTTCTCCTCTACCTCCATGTCAACCTCCACATCCACCTCTTCCACCTCCTAACCACGACCACCTCCTCTATGGAATCCCACCATTTTATCACATTACCTTTCATTACAATATACAAAACTGAGGATCTTTATGGTTTAGTGTTTTGAGAACCAAGAACTTAATACATGAAAACATGAAACATTCTTCTTAAAAACATGAAAGTCCTCTCCTTGTTTTAATCCTAGGTTTATTACTACATCTCATAAACTGGGGACACACATCAAAATAAATTGTGAGCAGAAGTCCTAGTATGGGAAACAAGGGGAAATATTTAAAATGTGAACTTGAGATACATCAATAAATTCATGAAAAAGAACTTTAAGGCATGAGAAAGAAATCATGGGGCATATCATAATAAAAATGATGTATTTCATTACTTGAATATGGGTCTACAACATTAAACTTAGAAAATCATTTCTGTTTCACCAAGGTCCACCCCAAGTTGTCATTAAAAATTACCAAGGTTATTCACCAAGGTATCATTAAAAATGTTTATCTCTAGAGATTAAGTCTTTACCCAATGAATTGGAGCACTATCAGGGTGCACCATTAATTTTAATTTATTATCATGTGATCCACATATATCATCATCAATAATTTACTAAATAACCCATATAGCATAAGAGAAATTGGTTTTATTTCCTAGTAATAAAATTTTAAAAACTTCTTTAAAGACGTGATCTTTATGTCACTTTAAACCCATGAAAAAGGAAAGCGGGTCTCATGTATGTAAATCCAAAAATTTAAAATAGAAATTTTTTATATATATGTGATTTTCCCTATAGAAGAATTATCTTTGAGTATTCACTTAATAAAATAAAATAATTTGAGATAAAGAGAGTGACATTTTGAGAGGAAAATTCTGCAGCATATCTGCAATATTGCAGGGCTTTAGAAAACTTTGAAAAGACAGGGGACATAGGTCAACCACACATAAATGATATATAAAATAGAATAGGGACAGAATATATAGGATATATGAACATTTTAATTAAATTTTATGGACATACCATTTGAAATGAAAAACAAGGAAGGAGGACAAAAATATGATTTTTCTTATGAGAATTCGGCAGCCTAACGACGTCACTTAAACATCAAAAAAAGGTAATTGAAAAGATCAAATAGAGTCTCTCATAATATGAACATAAAATATCACTATTATAGATATATAGATCATACCCCAACATAATAAAAATAAACTTCAAATACATGACATGAAAATAGAACTTGAAAATGAGAAAGGTAAGAGAATCCCATAAATAATTCGGCGGCCTAACGGCGCCACTTAAACATTCTTAAAATAAATTGATGAGAGCAATAGGGGGTCTCTCATCATATAAAAATTAAATTTAAATTACGATGAATATAAATTAACATCCCCAACATTAAAATATGGAGCATAAAAGAAATGACAAAAAAGATAGTACTTGGATGGAAAGTGAGAGTTGGATCCCTTACCTTAAAACGTAACTCTTAAAACCCAATGGTTGGGACCTTGAGGGCTTGGGGGAAACTTGGGAGGACTCCTTGGGCGGTAAGGAGACCATAAATTCATTGAGGACAATTTTTGAATCGAAAGGATGAGGTAATTGCTTGTTATTTTATAGGCTAAGTGAGGGGACAAGGCATTAATGGCCAAGGGACACCTCATTGGTGTTATTGGAAAAACCATGGGCTTGCCCATGGTATTTCCCAAGGTGTTTGGCCACATGGGACCCCTCATTAAATAATTCATCCCCTTTAGTCAAACATCACTTAAAATTTCTCATGACATCATCATGATGTTGTAATGATGTCATTAAACATACCGAATCCCTAGAACTGTCCTTTTACTATTCAGTGAAAATTCATTTTTTTCAGAAAAATCCCCAAAATTCACATTAACATAATATCGCTCCTCTGAATTGAAAAATGAACCCCATTTTATAAAAATAACTTTCTATATATTTTTAGTTTAATCTTTAAATAAAAAACACTATTCACCAGAAAAAACTAATACTTAACTAATAATTTTTGAAACAGTTATTTACATATTTTATTGAATCACATTACTTAATCAAGGTCCCTAAATTATATTAATACTTTCTTTAAGTGAGATTACTAATACATTTGGTCACATTTCTAATCCTAATCCAAAAATAACTATTTATAATTTACAATTCACCAAAAATTATGTTGAGCTTATTATACTCTAAATTTTTTTTTGGACACATTTGCAGAAGACCATTTTTTGAAAATCCTTACACATCATTAATTATTTATAGTTTATATAAATATTTTAAAATACCCATTTGTCAAAATTCATCAATATACGTTCTATATTTATTCAAATATCTAAAAAACACAAAATTCACAATAGGAAGAAATCACAATTTTATTTATCTCAAAGGATTACACATAGTAGCTACAGTCTCATTACATATCCCCTTATAACCCAAGCATAGGACCTATGGGTAAGGTGTGATATGGTGAGAAAATCATAGGGAGGCTCAGATAACATTAACCTATTAGTAATGTCCACTAACTTGATCTTCTCCAGCAGGCGTTTCTGTTCATTCTTGACACGCTGGACTTCGGCTTGGGCATGGTCCAAAGACAAGCCCAAAAATGCCACATCCTTCCCAAGCTCTGATAATTGGCCTTCATAAGGTTCAAGTATGCTGGATGAAGCCATCGACTCTTCTTTCTGCATTAACCATTTACAACTCTGTAAAATCGTTAAGAGAAAATTAATATACTAATCAAAAAGTTTGGATCATTACATTCATCCCTCCGTTAAAAAATTGCGTCGCCAAAATTTTAATCCAAATGCATAGTCTAAAAGTTGAGGGTACTTTTGATTCATTATTTCCTCAGGAACCCACATCACTTCTTCATACTTATGATTCCTCCACAAGACTTTCACAAGTGGGTAGTCTAGTTGCGTAGAACCATGTCTCTACGTTCTAAGATCTCCACTAGATTCTCCTCATAAGGGAGGTCATGTTCCAGTTGTACCACCTCAGGGTTCCGTACATGTGAAGGCTCGGGTGTGTAATTTCTCAAGAGAGATAAATGGAAGACATCGTGAACATGATCTAGGATCAGTGGCAGTGATAGATGATAGGCCACTAGTCCTATGCGATCAAGTATTTTATAGGTCCCAATGTACCTAGGGCTGAGCTTTCCTTTCTTCCCAACCCACATGACTCTCTTCCATGGAAAAATTTGAAAGAATACTCTGACACCAACAACAAACTCCAACTCCATTTGATGGTTGTCAGCATAGAACTTCTGCCAAGTGTGAGGAGCCTTTATGTGTTGTTGGATAGAATGGAAATTTTCTGTTATCACTTGCACAAGATTAGGCCCAAGAAGATTTCACTCACCAAATTCATCCCAACAAGTAGGAGTTATACATCACTTTCCAGACATAGCTTTATAGGGTGCAATATGAATACTCGAATGGAAGCTGTTGTTGTATGAGAACTCAACTAAATGGAGGTGATGACCACATCCACCTTTAAATTCCATTGCGTATAATATCAGAATGTCCTCAAGTGTCTGAATATTTCTTTCAGATTGGACATTAGTTTGAGGATGATAGGTCATACTAAAATTCAATTCAGTATTCAGATCATGTTGAAGACTTCTCCAGAATTTTGATGTGAATCATGGATCACGATCAGATACGATGGATAGTGGTACCCCATGCAGCCTTACCACTTTTCATATATATTGGCATGTTGATCCAGAGAGAAATCTTCCTGAAAAGAGATAAAATGGGTGTTCTTGGTGATACTATCCACTATAACTGAAATTGAATTGTTCTCGTTGAAAGTTTCCAGGATTCTAGTGACAATGTCCATAGTGATATTATCCCACTTCCACGATGGTATAGGTAGTAGTTGTAATACCCCCTTGGGAAGTTTTCGTTCTGCCATTACTTGTTGACACACCAGGCACATTGTAGTGTAATCAGAAATCTCCCTCTTCATGTTATCCAACCAATAATGATCATGAAGGTCTCTATACATCTTAGTGCTTCCATAATGTATATAGAATGTAGAGTTATGAGCTTCATCCATCAGTTGTTTCTTTATATCTGGAATAGAAGGAACAAATAGTCTTGTATGGAATTTCAATACACCTTCTTGATCAATATTGATATCAAGAAACATCCCATCCTTCACAGCCTCAAAATTCTCCTACAACAAAATATCTTCTTTTTGTGAATTTTTGATCTCCTCTAGTAATGAAGGTTGCGGATTCATTTGGGATAGGGTTGATGATGTCCCTTCCCTTACAATTTCCATGTCCAGTTTCACTAGATCCTTAATCAAGGGGTCTCCTAGGGTCCTCATTGTTGCTAGAACAACATGTTCTTTCCTACATAACGCATCCGCGACTTCGTTTTCTCTTATTTAGTGATAATTAATTGAACAATAATAGTCTTTAATAATCTCCAACCATCTCCATTGTCTCATTTTCAATTATTTCTGTGTGAAAATATACTTTAAACTTTGGTGGTCGGTGTATATATCACATTTCTCCCCAATAATATAGATCCTCAATATATTTAGAGCAAAAACAATTGCCGCCAGCTCTAGATCATGCGTAGGATAATTATTCTCATGTTGCATCAGCTGACGAGATGCATGAGCAATTACCTTATCATTTTTCATGAGGACGCACCCAAGTCCTTTCAGAGATGAATCACTAAAAATAATGAATCTTTATCTGATAGAGGGTAGTGTTAACACAGGTGGAGTAACCAATCTCTTCTTCAGCTCTTGGAAACATTCCTCGCTTTCCTTTTTCCAGATGAACTTAACCCCTTTTCGAGTCAACTTGGTTAGTGGATTAGAAATCCATGCAAGGTTTTTCCTAAAACTCCTATAATATCCTACTAAACCAAGGAAACTACAAATCTCAGTTACTATTGTGGGTTGAGGCCACTCCTCCACAACCATTTTCCTTACAGGGTCAACCGAGATTCCTTCATTGGTTACGATGTGCCCCAAGAAAGCCACTTGTTGTAACAAAAACATACACATGCTAAAATTTACAAAGAGCCTCTCCTTCTGAAGAGTTTGCAAAATAACCCTCAGATGATCTTCATGCTCCACACAACGTTTTTATTTTATCAAAATAACATCAATAAAAACAACCACAAAGTTATGAATGTAGTCCTTATAGACTATATTCATGAAATCCATTAAAATTGAAGGCGAATTAGTTAATGTGAAGGGCATATCAGTAAACTCATAATGTCCATATCATGATAAGAAGGAAGTCTTTGGAATATCTTCCTTCCTCGCCCTCAGTTGATGATAACGAGATCAAAGAACAATCTTGGAGAAGAATTGAGCCCCATGAATTTGGTCAAATAAATCATCAAATCTTGGAAGATGCTATTTTTTCTCTACTGTGATCCCATTTAGTTCTCTATAATCAATGCATAGCCACACTAATCCATCCTTCTTTTTCACAAAGTGAACTGCTACTCCCCAAGGAGACACACTCGGTCAGATAAACACCTTCTCGAACAAATCTTGGAGTTGTTTCTTTAACTCCTCTAGCTCCACATTTTCCATTTTATACGGGGACTTTGATATCAGTTGAGTTCCAGGTACGAGTTCAATGGATAACTCTACCTCTATTTCTGGGGGAGGTCTAAGTAACTCCTCAGGAAATACACCTATGTATTCCTAAACAATCAGAACATCTTCTATTTGTATACTCCCTTTTCCTTCATTATCCTCATTGATTAACTCTATATAGAAGGCTATATAGGAGGTTCCTTTAGAAAAATATCAGGTCAGGATATCTCTCATTGGAAGAAAATTATAGGTCATTCATTCAAGACTACTGAGATTTCCATACTTCTGAATTTGATCATAGCATTATACTATGAGAGCCAGCCCATCACTACTGAAAATGTAGGATTTCCCAACATTTTAGATCTGTTGGGAAAGGCTGCAGACCGTTGGTGTATGTTATACCAATGGTTCTACAAAACGTAGTGAAGTAAGCCATTGGGAAAAGAATTTCCCAACAGTTTACAGTGAACCGTTGGGATAGGTTGGAGAAAAATTAACCTATCCCAGAGGTTCTAGAAAACCGTTGGGATAGAGTGCTGAAAAATACCATTTTTTCTCCAACGGTTTAGCCAAACTGTTGGGAAAACCCCCAAATCTCCTCTTTCCCAACGGTTCAGAACCGTTCGTAAAACAAAACCCATACATGGTATGCCAACGGTTTCAAACCATTGGCATAGCCTCTGTACGGAAAATTTCACAACAGCACTGCAATTTTCCCAGCAGCTCTCCAATTTTCCCATCGGTCCCTCTCATTTTCAATCCAATTAATGTACATGCAATAAAATAACACATACATATACCATTATTTTACCTTAAATAACCAACTAAAACTTACATATAGAGAACAAATTCATACAAATTTAACATCAAATGGTGGAACTATACACATCCATAATTAAATTAGAAATCATAACTTAATTATAAACATACATAATTCATTTATAATTCAATTTAAAATTTATAGGAAAATTATATGTGGAATCCGGAAGTCAATTCATAATTTGATCGGTTTTTTGTATACCATATATTTTTACCTGAAATGATGTCCATTTTAAACATAATACATACAACTAGAGTGCTACCGGCCACACCGCGCCTCAGATTGAGGCAGGGTTGACTCGTACACATCACATATGACCCATGAATTGTTTTGCTAATGTATCGACACAATATGAATGCGTTTGGTCGGTTTTCCATAAGCCACTTGATGTTTTTCAATTAAAATAGTGTATTTTTGAAACAAAAGGCATACACATTAAGTGGACCCGGCCACACCGTGTCTCAGATTGAGGCGGGGTTGATTCGTACACGTCACATATGACCCATGGATGGTTCTCCTAAAGTTTCAACGGAAACCGAATGCATTTGGTCCGTTTTCCATATGTACTTAAAATGTTGTCCATTTTAAACAAAAGAGATCCACTTAGAGTGATTCTGGTCACACCGTGCCTCCGATTAAGGCGGGGTTGACTCATACACGTCACATATGACCCATGGATCATTGTGATAAAGTATCGACATAATCCGAATGCGTTTGTTCGCTTTTCCGCATGCCAGATGATGTTTTTCACTTGAAATGTCGTCCTTTTGAAACAAAAGATAGACACTTTGAGTTGTGGCTGCCACACCACGCCTCGAATTGAGGCGGGGTTGACCCGTACACGTCACATATAACCCATGGATCGTTTTTCTAAAGTATTGATGCAATCCAAATGTGTTTGGTCGGTTTTCTGTATGCCAGTTGATGTTTTTCAATTAAAATGACGTCTTTTTGAAACAAAAGGCAGACACATTGAGTTGTGCCGGCCACACCGCGTCTCCGATTGAGGCAGGGTTGATTCTCACATGTCACATAAGACCAATGGAACATTCTCCTAAATTTTCAATGGAAACTGAATGTGTTTGGTTGGATTTCCATATATACTTAAAATGTTGTCCATTTTAAACAAAAGAGAGACACTTAGAGTGATTCTGGTCACAAAGTGCCTCCGATTAAGGCGGGGTTGACTCGTACATGTCACATATGACCCATGGATCATTTTTCTATAGTATCGACACAATCCTAATGCGTTTGGTCGGTTTTCTGTATGCCAGTTGATGTTTTTCACTTCAAATGACATCCTTTTGAAACAAAAGACAGACACTTTGAGTAGTGGCTGCCACAACACACCTCAGATTGAGGTGGGGTTGACTCGTACACATCACATATGACCCATGGATCATTGTGCTAATGTATCGACACAATCCGAATGTGTTTGGTCGGTTTTCCGTATGATAGTTGATGTTTTTCAATTAAAATGACCTCCTTTTGAAACAAAAGGCACATTTTGAGTGGTGATGGCCACAACGCACCTTGTATTGAGGTGGAGTTGACTTGTACACGTCACATATGACCCATGGTTCTTTCTCCTATTGTTTCAATGGAAACCGAATGCGTTTGGTCGGTTTTCCATATGTACTTAAATTGTTGTCCATTTTAAGAAAAATAGTGCCATGTAGAGTGATTCCGGCCACACCGTGCCTCATATTAAGACGAGGTTGACTCATAGACGTCACATATGACCGATGGATCGTTGTTCTAAATTATCGACACAATCCGAATGCGTTTGGTCAGTTTTCTGTATGCAAGTTTATGTTTTTCACTCTAAATGACGTACTTTTGAAACAAAGGACAAACACTATGAATGGTGGCGGCCACCCCACACCTCGTATTGAGGTGAGTTTGACTTATACACGTCACATATAACCCATGCATCGTTATCCTAAGGTATCATTGGAAACCTAATGCATTTGGTCGGTTTTCCGTATGTACTTAAATTGTTGTCCATTTTAAGCAAAAGAGAGCCACTTAGAGTGATTCCGGCCACACTGTGCCTCATATTAAGGTGGGGTTGACTCGTACATGTCACATATGACCCATGGATCGTTTTGATAAAGTATCGACACAATTTGAATGTGTTTGTTCGGTTTTCCATATGCCAGTTGATGTTTTTAACTTTAAATGGCGTTCTTTTGAAACAAAAGACATACACATTGAGTGGTGGCGCCCACACCGCACCTCTAATTGAGGCGGGGTTGACTCTTACACGTCACATATGACCCATGGATAGTTGTGAAAATTTATCGACACAATCCAATTGCGTTTAATCAGTTTTCCGTATGCCAGTTGATGTTTTTCAATTAAAATGACGTCCTTTTGAAACAAAAGGGAGACACATTTAGTGGTTCCGGCCACAATGTGCCTTGTATTGAGGTGGGGTTGACTCTTACACGTCACATATGACCCATGGATTGTTTTGATAATGTATCGACATAATCCAAATGAGTTTTGTAGGTTTTACGTTTTCCAGTTGATTTTTTCAATTAAAATGACGTCCTTTTGAAACAAAAGGCAGACACTTTGAGTGGTGCCCGCCACACCGCGCCTCGGATTGAGGCGGAGTTGACTCGTACACGCCAAAAATGACCCATGGATTGTTCTCATAAAGTTTCAATGGAAACTGAATGCGTTTGGTCGGTTTTCCGTATATACTTAAAATATTGTCCATTTTAAACAAAAGAGAGCCACTTAGAGTGATTTCGGCCACACCGTGCCTCAGATTAAGGCGGGGTTGACTCATACACATCACATATGACACATGGATCGTTGTGATAATGTATCGACACAATCCGAATGTGTTTGGTCGCTTTTCCGTATGGCAGTTGATATTTTTCACTTAAAATGACGACATTTTGAAACAAAAGACAGACACTTTGAGTGGTGCCAGCCACACCGCGCCTCAGATTGAGGCGGGGTTGACTCGTACACATCACGTATGACCCATGGATCGTTTTGATAACGTATCAAAACAATCTGAGTGCGTTTATCAGTTTTCCGTATGCCAGTTGATGTATTTCAATTAAAATGACATCCTTTTGAAACAAAAGGCAGACACTTTGAGTGGTGGTGTCCACACCATGCCTTGGATTGAGGTGGGTTTGACTCGTACACATCACATATGACTCATGGATAGTTTTTCTAAAGTATCGACACAATCCGAATGTGTTTGGTCTTATTTCCGTAAGCCATTTGATGTTTTTCAATTAAAATGACGTCCTTTTGAAACAAAAGGCAGACACTTTGAGTGGTGCCGGACACACCGCCACTTGGATTAGGCGGGGTTTACTCGTACACGTCACATATGTCCAATGGATCGTTTTTCTAAAGTATCGACACAATCCGAATGTGTTTGGTCGGTTTTCCGTATTCCAGTTGATGTTTTTCAATTAAAATGACGTCTTTTTGAAACAAAAGGCAGACACATTGAGTGGTGTCGGCCACACCATGTCTCCGATTTAGGCGGGGATGATTCGTACACATCACATATGACTCATGGATTGTTCTCCTAAAGTTTCAACTGAAACCGAATCCATTTGGTCGGTTTTACATATGTACTTAAAATGATGTCCATTTTAAACAAAAGAGAGCCACTTAGAGTGATTCTGGTCACACCATGCCTCTGATTAATGCAAGGTTGACTCATACACGTCACATATGACCCATGGATTGTTGTGCTAATGTATCGACACAATCTGAATGCGTTTGGTCTATTTTCTGTATGCCAGTTGATGTTTTTCACTTCAAATGACGTCCTTTTGAAACAAAAGACAGACACTTTGAGTGGTAGCTGCCACACTGCTTCTCAGATTGAGGCGGGGTTGACTCGTACATGTCACATATGACCCATGGATCATTTTTCTAATGTATCGACACAATCCGAATGTGTTTGGTCTGTTTTCCGTAATCCAGATGACGTTTTTCAATTAAAATGATGTATTTTTTAAACAAAAGGCACACATTGAGTGGTGCCGGCCACACCGTGCCTGGGATTGAGGCGAAGTTGACTCTTACAGGTCAAATATGAACCATGGATCGTTATCCTAATGTTTCAATGGAAACCGAATGTGTTTGGTTGGTTTTCCGTATGTACTTAAATTGTTGTCCATTTTAAGAAAAAGAGAGACACTTATAGTGATTCCGGCCACACAGTTCCACAGATTAAGGCGGGGTTGTCTCGTACATGTCACATATGACCCATGGATCATAGTGCTAAAGTATCGACACAACTTGAATTCGTTTGGTTGGCTTTCCGAATGCCACTTTATGTTTTCACTTTAAATCATGTCCTTTTGAAACAAAAGATAGACACTTTGAGTGGTGGAAGGCACACCACACCTCAGATTGAGGCGGGGTTTAATCATACACATCACATATGACCCATGGATTGTTTTTCTAATCTATCGACACAATCCGAATGCATTTGGTCAGTTTTCTGTATGCCAGTTGTTGTTTTTCAATTAAAATGACGTCCTTTTAAAACAAAAGGCAGGCACTTTGAGTGGTGGTGGCCACACCGCGCCTCGTATTGAGGTGGGGTTGACTCGTCCACATCACATATGACCCATGGATAGGTGTGATAACATATCGACACAATCCGAATGCGTTTGATAGGTTTTCCATATGCCAGTTGATTTTTTCAATTAGAATGAAGTCCTTTTGAAACAAAAGGCAGCCACTTTGAGTGGTGCCAGCCACACCGCACCTTGGATTGAGGCGGAGTTCACTCGTACACGTCACATATGACCCATGGACTGTTATCCTAATTTTTATATGGAAAATGAATGTGTTTGGTTGGTTTTCGTTATGTACTTAAAATGTTGTCCATTTTAAACAAAAGAGAGCCACTTAGAGTGATTCCGGCCACACCGTGCCTCAGATTAAGGAGGGGTTGACTCTTACACGTCACATATGACCCATGGATCATTTTCCTAAAGTATCGACACAATATGAACGTGTTTGGTCTCTTTTATGTATGTCATTTGATATTTTTCACTAAAAATGACGTTCTTTTGAAACAAAAGACATACACTTTGAGTGGTTCCGGCCACACCACACCTCGGATTGAGGTAGGGTTTATTCGTACACATCACATATGACCCATGGATCGTTCTCCTAAATTTTCAATGGAAACAAAATGCGTTTGGTCAGTTTTCCTTATGTACTTAAAATGTTGTCCATTTTATGAGAATCCTCATGTGTCTATTAGTGGAATGGTATTTACTTAAAATCTTCTGGATATTTATATAAAATATTTTTATATCATTCATAGTATGGATTAGATTTTATGTTATAATTCTATGATACATTTCAGGAGGAGGGTGGGGGGCTGCCTGGGGGGCTGTCCAGGGGCTGTCCAAGGGCTGTCATGGGCCGTCCGGGGCAGTTTGGGGGTTGTCTGGGGTCCAAGGAAGAGGGTGGGGGGCTGTCCGGGGGGATGTCTGGGGGGATATCTGGGGGGTTGTCCGGGGTCTAGGGAGGAGGGTGGGGGGCTGTCCAGGGGGCTGTTCGGGGGCTGTCTGGGGGCTATCTGGGGGTGTTTGGGGGGTTGTCCGGGGTCCAAGGAAGAGGGTGTGGGGCTGTCTAGGGGGCTGTCTGGGGGGAATTCCGGGGGGGGGGGGGGTTGTCTGGGGTCCAGGGAGGAGGGTGGGGGGCTGTGTGGGGGGGGGGTGTGCGGGGGTGGGGGGGGGGGTGTTTGGGGGTTGTCCGGGGTCGAAGGAAGAGGGTGGGGGTTGTCTGGGGGGCTGTCCGGTGGGGTTGTCTGAGGTCTAGGGAGGAGGGTGGGGAGTTTTCTAGGGTCCAGGAAGGAGGGGGGTTCCCAAAAACACAACCACTAAAAGACAACAACATCCTTTCAAACAGATAATATATAAAAATAACTCAACTCCAATACTATACTACGAGTCTAGATTAAACCAACAACTAGAATAGATTAAATATCAAATCTTAGTAATATCAGTAAAAAATGTAATGGATCAACTTGTCCCACATCACCATCACCATCATAACCACCATCATCATCACCCTCGTCCTCATCCCCATCATCGTCCTCGCCCTCCTCTCCCTCGCCCTCCTCGTCGTCCTCGCCCTCGCCACCCTCCTCGCCCTCCTCCTCACCCTCCTATTCCGCATCAGACTCCTCGCCATCAGCATCGTCAAGATGGAAATCATCCTGACCACCACTAGAACATACACCTGGTGTAGCGTATAAAGAACGTATCGATGACATATACTCATCAACAGCTGGGCTAGCCTCTACTGGAAGTGTAGGACGTGGAACATCAATAAATTTCATAAACGCACTGTTTCCCTAGCTGACTGTTCTACCGTCTCTGTGGCCCTTTTCTCTTCCTGATCGACTTGCGCCCTAACATGCTACATCTTGGTGGCACTACAACTCATACCTGAGGAGGGCCAATACCTCACCGGGGCTATCCTAGGTCGGTAGCGTACTCTTCCAGAATGCTCCTCTCCCAACACCTGATGTAAGTCATCTGTTGGACCAAAATTGTCCGGTTCTTGGGAATCAAGGGACTCTAAAGAATACTATAACAAATATAAATATATCATTAAATTACAAAAAAGATATTAAAAAATAAATTCAATAGATTAAAAATTACAATCTGCTGCTGAGTCGCTTCGTTGATGGCACTTCCATCCTTTTTCCGTCTACTCGAGCAAAACAGTTTTTCTCGAGGCACAAATCCTTCAATATTTTGTATTTTCCTCTATAATGACATTGAAAACTAAAGTTATATGAAAACTTTAGAAAACTATTAAATAATTGAAGAAACAAAAGAAAGTGTAATTCGTAAAGAAAACTTATAAACATTTGTCATACCTGCTTCCTCTAATGATCAGGCATCGTAGTGCGTCCCAGTGTGTGGAGATATTTTTTTGCATCAATGTTCTTTTTATTTTTTCTAGATGATTCCAAAAAAAAATTCAAAAATTCAACAGATAGTATTAATGAAAAACATTAAAGTTATTATTTAGATACCTAAAATGTTATTAATACCTTAAACTGTGTACTCGCCCAATTAGTAATCATCTGACGATACTGCTCTATAGGACAATAATCCACCACTGGTACTGCCTCTAACTCAGTGCCAACTCTAGCAACCCAGCCAATATACAACTCATGCTTGTAAGCTCTCCAAATCTCGCCTAAATCCTTTAGATGTTCCGGTCGTGCACCCTCACCATCGGGAAAATTAAATCGAAGCTGAAATCAAAATATTATTTTAAATAAATACAAAAATAATTCATGGAATTAAATAGAACAGATTTTTTTCCCATATATCTGCCCAAGCTCTATCCATGACCTCATGTGGCATATTTCTCCACGATAGTGGGCTAACGGGAATGATTTCGGAGTATTTGGAAAGCGTCACCAAAAAACTCCGACATTGGTGCCCTGTTTTCTCAACAATTTGGTTGTCTGAATTATAATCCACCATAACCTGTGTGTGGCAGTTCCACACCGAACGCATGCATGTACGCCCCCGCCCACGCCACCTATCAGTAGATGTATCTATCATGAAAGAAAAACAGATATTTTATCAAAACATGTTATAATGAAAATAAATATTCCTATAAAAATTTGTTAGGGTTCTATAAATATACATGTGCCGGTATGATTGCTGAGCGCTGCTAGATCCACAGAAACTGATGGAACACCCTGTGGTGGAACAGGAGTCGAACACGATGGAATATAGAAGCTCGAAGAGACAGAAGTAGAAGGAAAAGAAGATGGGACAACTGTCTGACCGAATGATGACTGGGGAGGGGGAATCATCATGGGATGTGAAAATGATGGGCCAGAAGATGCAGAAGGTAGTGAAAAAATGGGAGGCCTAAATATGTCGCATGTCTCTAACGAAACATTGGGATCAGAATGTGGGAAGGATGACATGTCAGTGGGAGGGGCATGGCCTAGTCGGGTACGCGCAGCTACTCATCCACCTCTGGTACGAACCCTCCTCGTAGCACCGTCCTGAGTACTAGGACCAGTACAAGGCTCCTCTTCAAATAACTCTCGACGTATAGGTGGATCATACTAAAAATTTTACAAAAAAATTAATCACATGACATTATATATTCTTTAAATATATATATATATATATATATATATATTTTAAATAATGTACTCACTGTAGGCACTAATGGCGGAACACCCATCTTCGTCATTCAACCATTGTTCTCCATCATTTTTTTCCTTCGTCTCTCTTCAATTGGCTTCATTTCCTATTTTTAAAAACAAATATGTAATTAATTAGAAAAAGAAAACTAATGTGTAACCCAAAAAACTAAATATATGAGGGAATAGGGGGATTCATAGGTAATTTAGCTATCAATTGTTTTAGAATAGCTTGAATTGATTTAATAAATCATACAAGTTGTAATGTTCACCATGTTAGAAATATTTTTTGACAATGTTTTAATACAGTTCAATTCCAAATTAGAAAATGCAATTTAAATAGAACTGCAACCAATAAACATTGAAAATTCACATAATGGTCAAGTCAGCTATCAATTGTTTTAAAAGGGATTGAATGGATTTAATAAGTCATACAAGTTGTAATTTTCACCAAGTTAGAATTATTGTTTGACTATGTTTGAATACAGTTCAATTCCAAATAAGAAAATGCAATTTAAATAAAACTACAACAAATAAACATTGAAAATTCACATAACGGTCAAGTCAGCTATCAATTGTTTTAGAAGATCTTGAATGATTTTAATAAATAATAAAAGTTTTAATGTTCACCAAGTTAGAAATATTGTTTGACTATGTTTGAATACAGTTCAATTCCAAATTAGAAAATTCAATTCAAATAAAACGGCAACCAATAAACATTGAAAATTCACATAACAGTCAAGTCAGCTATCAATTGTTTTAGAAGATCTTGAATGGATTTAATAAATCATACAAGTTTTAATGTTCACCATGTTAGAAATATTGTTTGACTATGTCTCAATACAGTTCAATTCCCAATTAGAAAATGCAATTCAAATAAACCGGCAACCAATAAACATTGAAAATTCACATAACGGCCAAGTCAGCTAAAACATATTTGTGATCAATACTAAATAAATTTGAGTATTACCAACCTTAACAACCCACCTCTAGGTAAACCAAATGAATTGAGAAAATGGATGAATGATTATATATATTTTCATCCACAACATCTGGTTCACAATCAACTCTGACAATTGAGCTATTTGAGTCATCAAGAGAAATAAATGGATTGATTCCAATGGCAGTAGGGACATTGTCAATCCCATCATCACCATCATCAAAAATATGTATTGGAATTACTTCAACTATGAAACCAAATTCAGGTTGAAGTTGGTCTTTGACATAAGAAACGTGTTTATCCATTGATGCCAACACATATGCTTCTTTGGTATCAAGAGTATGAGTAATATTAATTACTCAAAATCGACAATCATAAATAAATGTGCCATGTATCGTCATCAAATCAAACCAATGGCATTTCATCATTGTGACTAGTCCATGAGAGTAATAACCCAATATTATTATTTTCTCAACAACTCCATAATAACCCACATTTTCAAATCGCGGTCTACTATCTGATGCACTGGAATAACAATCTGTTGTTGCAGTAACTATAACACCATCAGGTTGTGTTATCATGTTCTTTGCTCGTTCAGTGACAATAAATTTGTACCCATTGAGGGCTTCTATATCTGTATATGGGAAGTAGTTGAAGGAGTCTAACCTGGATGGGGGAGTTGTAGCCGATTAGATGGAAGACCTCTGGTTAGGGTTCACCTGCGCGGCGGCTTCTGGAAATCAAGGGAAATGCAGAGTTATTTTCTTCTGTGTAACCGGGGGCGGGCTGTCCACGGGGGTGGCTGGGTTGTCCAGGGGGTACGGGGTGTCCATGGGGTAAGCGGGATGTCCACGAGGGTGGCATGGCTATCTAGGGGGGAGGGGGTGTCCATGGGGGTGGGTGGGCTATCCACGGGGGTGGGGTGGGGGTGGGGGATTCCATGGGATACAAGGTCTCCAGGGGGTGGGGGTGTCTGAGGGTGGGGTGTAGGTAGTGTCTAGGGGTGGGCAGGCTTTCCACGGGGTTGGGGGGCTGTCCAGGGAGTAGGGGGTGTCCAGGGGGTGGGCAGGCTTTCCACGTGGGTGGCGGGGTTGTCCAGGGGGTACAAGGTGTCCAGGGGGTGGGCGGACTGTCCATGAGGGTGGCAGGGCTGTCCAGGGTGTAGGGGGTGTCCAGTGGGGTGGGCGAGCTGTCCACAAGGGTGTAACTGAGAGCTATGAGATTAAATTGGGTTATCATTCATGTTATGAAAAAAATATGGGTGTTTAGGATTAGAATAGTATTTTTTATTGAATATCCAATTTTGTAGGATTAGTGACATGATAACATGATGGTATCAAGTTTGAAATTGAGAAAATGTTGGGGCATTGGATTCTAAATGGCTCCCACAACCTTCCAAAGATATATTATTTCTAGAAAGATGTGTTGTGGGAGAAGGAATTCATCCTATATAGTTGATGTCACTTTTAGATCATGTGATTCCTTACTCATCAAGATGACTAGACAAGAACCAAAACCAAAGAGGCCTCAAAACTGTCCAAATCTCTAGAAGTGATGAATTCCATGTGCTTATTGGTGAACTATGGAAGTGATGACTTCCCAACTACATAGCCCCTCCTCCCTACCTCACCCCAACAGAGTTCCCCTGCACATCCCCCTCCTATCCACTGACTACAAACCCCCCCCCCCCCCTCCTGCACCCCCACTTGCACAAGCCACCCTCCCCCACCCCCACCTGCACAACCCCCTCACATCCACCCACTGCACACCTTTCCCCCACCTCACCCCCTAACATACTCCCACCTGCCCAGCCAACCCCCAACCTACACACTCCCCCCCCCACCCACTTGCACAACCCTCCCTCCCCCCACCTACACCCCCCCCACTTGCACAAACCCCCTCCCCACACCCCCACCTGCACAACCCCTCCCCCCACCACCACCTATACACCACACCCCCTACCTCACCCCCAACAAACTCCCACCTGCCCAGCCCACCCCCCCCCAACCTGCACACTCCCCTCCCCCCACCTACTTGCAGAACACCCCCCTCCACTTTCACCCTCCACTTGAATAGCCCCCCTCTCCCACCCCCACCTGCACAACCCACCCCCACCCCCACCTGTACAACCCCCACCTCACCCCCCAAGACTCTGAACTGCCCAGCCCACCCCCCCAACCTGCACACTCCCCTCCCCCCACCCACTTTCACAACAACCCCCCTCTAATTTCACCCCCCCCCCCTGCACAACCCACCCCGCCCCCACCCCCACCCCGCCCCCACCCCCACCCCCACCTGCACAACCCACCCCCACCCCCACCCCCACCTGTAAAACCCCCCACCTCAACACCCCACCAGCACACCCCCTCCCCCCACCTAAACACCCCAAACAGCACACCCCCTCCCCCCATCTACTGCACCCCCAACAACTCCTACCAGAACAAAAACATAAAACAAAAAACAGAACAAAAAATTGATTCACACATGACACCAGAAAAAAAATAGAAAACAAATAACAAATCGAATTGAAATTGTTGGGTATACCGTACTGTATAAACCTTAGGTTTAAGACAAATCAAAACAGAAAAGAAAAAAATTAGATGAAAAACATTAAACATAACGTAATATTACATATTTAAAGTGTAGAACAAAACAACTTTGTGATTGAGTATGGTTATGGTAGAATGATTTTCCATGTGAGAGAGATCTTACGTCTCAATTTTAGCAGTTCAATCGCATGGATGGGATCTCGGGTTTGCTGGGATTTTAGGGGAAAACTTTCCCAACTGTTTTAACAAACAGTAGGGAAAGGTGAGCTTTACCAACGGTTTACACAAACCGTTGGGAAAGCCTTCCTATGCCATGGGCTTTACCAACGGTTTTGCAAAACCGTTGGTAAAGGGAGAAATTTTTTCAGATTTCCCAAAAGCTTCTTCAAACCGTTGGCAAACAAGCATTGGGAAAACCCAACTTCCCAGTAGAGCATCACTATTACAACGTCTAATTCCATAATGGAAATGACTACTAGATTTGGGATAAGATTGTGCTCGCTAAAGTAAACTCTAATGTCTCTAAACACTCTTGGTGCATGGATAATCCCACTTGTAGTATTTACTGACAACTCTACCTCTAGAAGTTTAGGGATTGATTCTATATTATTTACAAACATGGTGGCAATAAAGGAATGTGTGAACCAGAATCAAACAACGTACTTGCTAGTTTTGAGAGGACAAAAAGAGTACCTTCTACCACGTTATTAGGAGATTCAACTTTAGTTTTTGTGATTGCAAAATCACGACCTTGCTCCCTTGGGCTTTGTGGAGTTTGATGTTGATTCCCCTCCACTGCCCTCAGATTTGGACAGTGATTAGAAAAGTGCCCAGGTTGTCCACACTTGAAGCATTTGACTTCAAGTAGGACCAGAACCATCTTTCCTTTGTAATTAGTTTTGGGAAGTTGAGGCTTCACCTCACTACGACAATTCTGAGCAATATGGCCTTCTCTTCCACACATGTAGCACATTCCACTTCTGATCAAGTAGTGCCTCGAATACTTCTTCCCACATTTATTGCATGTGGCAAGTTGCAATTTCTTTCCACCTATTTCTTGATCAAATCTTCTTCCTAGGTTTGGATCTAGAGCTCTCTTCTTCTCATTATATTTTTTAGACCACCGTGTCTCACCAAACATCAGTTCGACTTTCATAGCACTTCGAACTATTTCTTCGTAGCTATCATAGTCCCTGTTTGCTAGATTCTTCGACAGATAAGGTTGTAGTCCAACAAAGAATCTACCAACCTTCCCATTTGGGTCGATGACAAAGATTGAGGTATAATGGGAAAGCTGTGCGAAGTTCATCTCTTAGATTACAATAGATTCATTCTCCTTCTGCTTCCGCCCGAGAAATTATTTCTCTATTCTAATTCTCATCGAAGGAGGGAAATACTTATTGAAGAATATTCCTCTGAACTCTTCCCACTCCATAGCTTCCATATCTCCTCTAGGCTTCATGTTTTTTATCAGTGATCCCCACTGATAAGCTTCTCCCTCCAGGCGGTAAACATCAACAGTGACTTTTTCTTGTTCCAAAAAATGAGGTACAGAAAAGATCTTTTCAATGGTTCTTATCCACAGTTCCATAACTAATGGGTTAGTAGATCCACTAAATGTTAGTGGTCGTTGATGCATGAAGGACTCAACAGAATGTTGTTCCCTTCGTGGTGAGATCGTCCTCTCATCTTGATTCATGTTATTACTCATAACTTGAGTCATTTCGTTCATCATTCGCATGATTGTTTCCATTCCGGATTCCACCGGAGGGCCGTCAGCGAATGGTCCATTGCGGTCACCATTTGCATGGTTCCTCCTATTGGAATCCATATTCTAAAAGAATAAAATCTTATTGAAAAACATGTATCATTTAGGAATATTTTATCTATAAAGAATTATACGTCTTAAAACTTCATGCTTAATCAATTATATTTCACTATAATTCCTTCATAATGATTCAAAAATATCTTGAAATTAACCAAACATATCCTCCCGGGAGTGTCATAACCTAGAGTGCAGCAATGCACGTTATCATGAACCAGTTCCCTTTTGAGTATAACTCAAATCGGTGTTTTCAGGTTTTACCCCTATGTACATCTGTGCAAGAGCCGCCTCTACCTGCTCGTATCGAGACAGGGATGTACTTATTTGGTAGAAAACATACTCAATACTCACCAAAATACCAGGATGTTTTCCCTATATTTAATATTTTATAAAGGGTTATTCATAATGTTTCCATAGCCTAATTTCCATAAATAACTAAACCTTCCTTTGATACCAACTATGGCATCCCGCCTTTTTATCACATTAACTTTCATTACAAAATACAAAACCGAGGATATTCAAGGTTTAGTGTCTTGGAAACTATGAACTTAATACATGAAAACATAAAACATTCTTATTAAAAACATAAAAGGATTCTCCAAATGATCATCATAGGTTCATTAATGCATATCATAACCTAGGGACATATATCAAAAGAATGGGTGAGAAGAAGGCCTAGTAAGGGAAATAAGGGAAAACATTTAACATGTGAACTTGAGATACATCAATAATGTCATGAAAAAGAACTTTAAGTCATGAGAAAGAAATCATGAGGCATATCATAATAAAAATAATTTATTTCATAACATGAATATGGGGCTACAACATTAAACTTAGAAAATCATTTCCGTTTCACCAAGGTCCATCCCCAAGGTGTCATTAAAAATTACCAAGGTTATTCACCATGGTATCATTAAAAATGGTCATCTCTAGAGACTAACTCTTTTATCAATGCATTGGAGTGCTATCATGTTGCACCCTTAATTTTCATTTATTATCATCTGATCCACAAATATCATCACCAATAATATCATAAATAACCCACATAGCCTAAAAGAAATGGGTTTCATTTAATAGTCATAACATCTTAAAAACAGCTTTAAAGACATGATCTTTATGTCACTTTAAACCCACGAAAAAGGAATGCGGGTCTCATGTATGTAAATACCTGAATTTAAAATAGAAATTTTTTATATATATTTGAATACCCTTATAAAGAAGGACTTTTGAGTATTCACTTAATAAAATATAATAATTTGAGATAAAGATAGAGACATTTTGAGACGAAAATTCTACGGCATAACAGCTATGTTGCAGGGCTTTAGAAAAAATTGAAAAGAGAGGGGAAAAGGGTCATCCACTCATAAATGATCTATAAAATAGTATAGGGATAGAATATAATTTATATATGAACATGGTAATGAAATTTTAAGGACATACCATTTGAAATGAGAAATCTAGAAGGAAACAAAAATACGATTTTTCTTATGAAAATTCGACAGCCTAACGTCGTCACTTAAACTTAAAAAGTTGTATTGACAAGATCAAATAGGGTATTTCATCATATGAAAATAATATATCATCATTATAGGTATAGAGACAATACCCCAAAATAATAAAAGTGAATTTGAAATACATGACATGAAAATAGAACTTGAAAATGAGAAGGGTGAAAAAATCCCTTAAAAAATTCGCCAGACTAACGGTGCCACTTAAACATTCATAAAATGAATTGATGTGAGAAAGAGGGGATATCTAATCATATTAACATTAAAAGGACATTATGATGAATATAAAAGAACATCCCATGAATAATAACATGGATAATAAAAGAAATTACATAAAAGAGGGTACTTAGAAAGAGAGAGAGAGGTAGGATCCCTTACCTTAAAAAGTAACTCTTAAAACTCAATGGTTGGGACCTTGTGGGCTTGGGGGCACCTTGGGAGGACTCTATGGGAGGTTAGGAGACCCGAACATCATTGAGGATTATTTTTTAATCGAATTTATGAGATAATGGATTCATATTTATAGAGTAAGTGAGGGGACACGACATTAATGACCATGGGACACCTCATTGTTGGTATTGGCAAAACAATGGTCTTGCCCAAGGTACTTCCCAAGGTGTTAGGCCACATGTGACACCTCGTAAAATAATTAATCCCCTTTAGTCGACAATACCTTAAAATATATCATGAAATCCTCATGATGCAATCATGAAGTCATTAAACATACAGAACCCAAAAACTGTACTTTTAGTATTCACTGAAAATTCAATTTTTTCAGAAAAATCCCCAAAATTCAGCATAACATAATATCGATGCTATGAATTCAAAAATTAACTCCATTTTATAAAAATAATTTTCTAAATAATTTTTGTTTAATTTTTAAATAAAAAACACTATTGACCCGAAAAAACTAATACTTAAATAATAATTTCTTAAACAGTTATTTTCCTATTTTATTGAATAACATTACTTAATCATGGTGCCTCAATTATATTAATACATTGATTAAGTGAGATTACTAATACATTCGGTCACATTACTAATCCTAAGAATAAAATTACTATTCATAATTTACTATTCACCAAAATTTAAGTTGATCTTTTTAGACTATAAATTTCTTACTGAACAAATATGCAGAAGACCATTTTTTGAAAATCCTTACACATAATTAGTTATTTTTATTTTACATAAATTTTTTATAATATCCTTCTTTTTCAAAATTCATCTATATACTTCCTATATTTATTCTAATATCTAAAAAAACACAAACGTCACCATAAGAAGAAATCACAATTTTATTTATCTCAAAGGATTAAACATATTAGTTACGGTCTCATTATATTTCCCCTTATAACCCCATCATATGACCTATGGGTAAGGTGTGATAATGTGAGAGAATTTGGGGGAGGCTCAGATAACATTGCCCTAGTAGTAATCTCCACTAACTTGACCTTCTCCCGCGGGCATTTCCGTTCATGCTTGACACGCTGGAGTTCGTCTTGGGCTTGGTCCAAAGCGAAGCCCAAAGATTCCACCTCCTTACCAAGCACATATTAGTTTGCTTCATAAGGTTCGAGTCTACTAGATGAAGCCATCGATTCTTCTTTCTACATTAAGCATTAACATCTATATTAAATCATTAAGAGATAATTAATATAATATTCAAAAAATTTGGGTCGTTACATCCTCCTCATAAGAATGAATTATAAAATATACCAATGTATTGATTTATTCATCTTCACTATGGATTTATTAGGGTTCATTAGTTATAGGTTTGTGTTTAATGTTTAGATTCTTTATTCTCTTTTAATTATTCTCATGCCTTTTCAATCAATTCATATTCCACTTTTAGCCAAAACCTAGTGATGGGTTTTTATAAATCTATCATGGTAATTGATTTTAGGGTGTGTTGATTTTCTTATTGGTCCTAATATTCTAATATCCAGTATATTTTTATCACCTATGTTTATTTTGAGGTGTTCTTTCTACAATAATGACTCTTTACAGTTAAAAATTCGATTACTTAGAATTTCAAACAAATGATTTTAATGTATTATGAACATTAGTAAACATTTTGAATGATTTTTCCAACAATAAGGTATTTTCCATGGGTTCACATGGATTAAAAGAGTGTTTCTAATATAATTTTTTATTTAAATTTGATTTAAATTTATTATACACAAGTTTTGTATTTTGAAATTCCATTTTGTCTCATTAAAAATAGTTTCTTAACCCGTGATGGGTGTTTTGGTTTCTAAAAAAATACTAAATATCCATCATTGTAAAAATTATTGTGCATGTGATTATTAAACATTTTCTTTATGATTATTTTATGTTTGTAGAATTTTTCATTTAATGTAAATATTTTAATTTGAGTTTTAAATTATTTTTTGGTTTCATATTCAATATTAAAAATGTGTTTATATGGAAATTTAATTTAATTTTATTTTAAAATTATAATGTTAATTTTTTGAATTGTATTGGTTTAGAAAATTAATTTTCTGATTTGGTAAATTCAAATAGTTAATAAGGACTTGGTGGAACATTACAGAAGTTTTTTTTTATCATACTAAGATTATTTATTTTTTTAAATGATGTTTGATTGAAACATGGATTATCATGTAAGGGAAAACTCATAAAAGAGTTGAGTTGGGTTATTATATGATATTGTTTCTTCAGTTGATTTATCATTTTTAATTTATTCTCATTACTACATAGTTGGTTTGGGGAACTAAGGAACCTGGATTAAAAAACATATAACCAACAATGTTCTCTCAACTTTTCATGTGCGTCTCTCTAACTATGGAAAAAGTATAAACATCACCACCATCTATCTAGTGATGTTTTTGTATCTCTATTATGTTATTTGAAGAATTTTCCCAATCTCGTGAATGTATTTCACTGTGTAACCACAACCTTAGTTTTCCTATTATCCACTCACAAGACATTATCTATTTCTACAATTTATTTTATGTATTTTACTTTCATTACATTGAGTTACTTAACTTTATTTATAGAATGGTGTCATTAAATTTATCTATATTTAATTCTCTATTACTTGTTGTTGTTACAATTGATTATTTACATCTCATATCATTAGTCTCATTACATATTTAAATGTGTGATAGCCATGTTTTGTAATGTTTTGAGAGTAAATTTGGGAAAAAAATTAAAATTATATTGTTGATATTATTTTATCCCATAGATTTTCAATTTTTTCCTTAAAAATGGACTTAACATATTTTCTATAGTAAATTATGGGTGTTTCATAAAAAATTTATATTAAAAATCGAATATAACCACGAGATTTTAATTAGGAGTTTTGATTTTATTAAATTATTAAATAGCACGAATTTCATAAACTCTATTTCAAGATAACAAAAAAATATGATTAATGACTATATATATGATGTGGGGAGGATACCTCTAGAGAATTTGAATTCTCATGCCTATATAAATTTTTCGGATATTATCATTTTATATTGGATTTCTTATTTTCTAGCACATTTCTACTAGATTGATATAGTATGGGTATAGTGTGGATTCATGATGGTGACCCTAGGTTGTGTGGAATTTTTTTGTGTGTTGTCCCCTTTTTATTCTTTACGGTGTAGGTAATAGTTAACATATCATTATAATATATCAACACCATCCCTTGGATTATGTAATCCCTTTTATCTTAGAATTTTCATAAATGTTTATATATTTGGTTGTTACATGTTACTTATGTTTCATATTTGAAACAATTTATTTGTTTTGAATGAACGTTCATATTACAGAGGGGTTATTCTAAATTCGCTTCCTATTTTTATTCTATATTTTATTAATAAAATTAGGCAAAACTATTCCTAAAAGTTTATATTTAATGTGACACTGATTTTATATAGAATAAGCTGATCGATAACATTCTTTAGACTATATCACGGGTAGGCTTGGGTTCCATTTTGAATGGTGTACTGGGATGGTTCATGACAGACATCATTTGTGTCCATCAGTGGGATATAAGTTAACTATATACAATATATTTACCATAACTATTGTAGTTTCTAAACTTTTCATTATTTACATTAGTTTTGACCCACTCTACTATTTTCCCATAGTATATGTTTAAATCATTGACATATAAAATGTCTATTATTATAATGTGATGGATTTTTATTATTTTATATAGGGAATAATTTGATGGTTTTTCAATAGGGTGGTTCTTGATGTTTATGGATATTTTGTACTATTTTCTTTTATAACAAAATTGTTTCAGGTAGAATGAAAAAACAAAACAAAACTAAACCTTTCTTGTACCTCTTCCAACAAAACATACATGCATAAACCCATCAAAACCAGACATAAACCAAGTAGAAAAATAAATTATTTAATTTAATAAATTCAAATCAATGTAATAAGATCCATAATAGATATAATAAAACCAAATACAAATTATAATGAATTGTTTTTAAAAAAATCACAAATGAACCGAACCTTATAAGAATAAATGTAAATCAGATTTTCCAAAATAAATCTGTATGATCAAAATCAAGAAAATAAAATTCTAATAGAAAAAACATGAATAAAACAAAATTTGATCAACACAAACTAATCAAAATTGAAATAATAATATATTGCGAATGATGAATCAAATTTGACCAAATATAATGAATTCAAACCAATATGAACACAACTAACATGAACTGAAGAAAACTAATCCTATGTGATATAAACCAAATATAATAAAACAGAGTATATTAGTACCCAAATTGTTTCAATTTTCCATGTTAGTATTAATAAAAAATATATAATAAATCTAATTAAAATTCCTAAACAAACATGTATAAAAAAATATAATTAAGATGAATCTTGAGCCAAACTGATTATATACCATTAATAGGAAGTGTAATTATTAATGAATAGGTGTAAACTATTTGACAATATCACATTGAAACATGGATCTACTTCCCCATGCTTGTAGGAAGATAATTGGACCCCTATGGCAATTTGGTTGTCATTGTTTTGAGTTGACTTGTTTAATAATGGGATATAGGTTTGTTGTAGTTTAATTTTTATTTTATTTTCTTTATTGAATATTCCACTTAGGCATCTTATCACTTTATACATATGGAGGGTACTTATATTATATGAATGGTTCCATATTGGTATTGGAGGTGGCTATATGGCTTTCTTTACTAGGTAGGGATATTGGGGTAGTTGAGTGAATAATAGTTTGATTCATTTTGTCTACATTTTATATGTTACTTCTGTTTATTTTTCATTCTTTATATTCGACATATGTATAGGTAATGTTGAAATTTTATTTATTTTATATGGATTTAACTAATTGTTTTTGAGACAAATCGATCTTCTGCAGGGATTCACAAACAAGATCTCATGAGAGTTTCTAAAAGAAAACTGACCCTAAATGATCTAACCGTCAACCAAATTCAAGGGTCTAAACCCCAGAACCCAAAAATCCATCACTCACTATCCAAATCCCTAATATCAACTTCATATTGTTGATATATTTACACTAAATTGTTCTAAAAATATTAGGCATCAACACATTGATTATTTTAATTATCAAACTAGTAATTAGTATGTCATTAATGTCTAAGAGATGTATAATTAAACACCACAAATGAAATACAATATAGTTGAATAAAATTTAATAATTTTTAGTGAAAAAATATGTCTCCTCCATTAAATCAACAAATTTTTTATTCCACTCTCTGGGAACATTCACTGAACCATATAGGCACTAGTTGATCTTATAATCAACATCAAAGTTATAATTATCCATGATTGAATCTTCTCTATAATTATAATATAGAATATCCCATTGGATTTTTGGTTCCATGAATTAATTTTCATTTTTTTCAACTATTTTTAATGTGGGTGTCACCCACAATCTTGTTATTCTTTTTTTACTAACAAATTCCACTTCTAAAATGATATATTTTCACATATAATGTTATCTCCCATGTTTCCATGTAAAAAATCATCTAGATTCTTCCATCGTGCCTCATGATTTTTATTTTCATTATAAAAATATATCAACTAAAATAATAAATAAATCATTCTTATAAAACTATATGAAAATAATATTGTTTTTCACATCCAACCTAGATTCTCCTAAAATTTGTACAAATTTATCTTGAATCATTAAATAGGATATATCATCATAGTTGGCTATAATTTATCACCATTCAGATTCAATCACATCTCCTTTGTGATATATTGATCAATTTCAAACTATAATCAGCCCAATCTCATTTGATCTTATAAATTTAATTAATCTATAATTTCAGCATCATTATAAATAAATTCTTTTAACTTCTTCCTAAACATGGTCTATTTTCTAATAAACCAAAATATATACTTCATTCTCAAAAAATCATGGTTAAAACATTGTTTTTTGATTTATTTTTCAATAATATTCAAGACATGCATCCTAATATTTAAATCTTGGTAGAATAAAATAATTTTATAAACTAAATTTTTAGAAATGAAAATTCTATCAAATATCTGATACTTTGATCTATTATTCTCTCAATTTAATGATTAGATTATAATAATTCTATTATTTTATCACATTTATTTTTGATGTTTTGATGCACTAAAATTAGGACAAGTATTCTCCAAATAAATTTCTCCCTATAATTTAAATTCATGTAATTCTAATAAATGTTTCACATTGATAGAACCATATTATGTATTTGATCCAAAAAATCAACTATAAAGTACCTTATAAGGACATTTATAAACCATATGAGTGCATGTATCAACCATACACTCTATTTTTCCCCACCTTATGAGGTCCCATGATATGTTATATTTTTCCAAAAAATACTTTCTGAACCATTCATTGATGGTTTTTTTCAACCTAATCGTATATTTTATGAACAATACATGTTTCCATGATGAATATTTCTCTAACTTATGTAAATTCTTTATCTCATCCTTATGAGTTATAGATTTTAAATAGTTATCGCATAGCATATAATCCCTTCCAGACATCCTAAATCTATCCAAGAACCACTTTTCACATAAAATAAACTTAAAAGATTTATTAATATCTTAAACCACCATAGAAATTATCATTACAGTTTCTATGGTCTTTTATTATATTAAACTTCCATCATTTACTATGTTCACTTCATTTCCAATTTTAAATCAGGAATCTCCATCTTACATCAAAATTCCCATTACCACTAAATACTGTATCCAACATGCCTAGTAACACTAGGATGGGTTACATCACATATCATCACATTAATCGACTCATTTGAGATATATTGTAACTTCTTAAGTCATTGTATTGTGAGTTTTCCATTAGTAAGTGTAGAAAAACTCATCTAATAACCATTTTATATATCATTACTCATCCTATGATAACATGTTGTATAATGTGTTATCATAATCATAAACACTTGAATTTGGCATAAGGACTATATCATTAATCATATAATGTTAAGTATGCTTTCCAAAATAGTATTAAGATCTTTTCATTTACCCATAATGCAAGGGAATAAACTCAAAATTCTTATTATGGTGGATTCTCACTTCAAACCCCATTACTATATACACATTAACATTCACATTTTCAAAGAATTTATTCAAAAAACAACCTTCATCTTATAAATTCGTTTGGATACTTCAAACCCCCCAGGAATTGTTTTCAATCCCCAATATGATTCATAGTTGATTGTAAAAAATCTCCCTCTATTTGAAAATAACTAAAAATGGGATTATTTTTTCTCTTTGTTATTGATCCAATCATTATATAGGAAGGATATCTCCTCCATTCTAATTTCATAAACTAAATAACATAATCTACCTTTATTGTGGGCTTCTTTTCAAGAGAGAAGTATTGAACCATAATATTTATTACAATTAGCCCAAATAAAGTCAACCCTATGTCCATATAGGATAAACCCT
This sequence comes from Viscum album, assembly GCA_963277665.1. NCBI lineage: Eukaryota > Viridiplantae > Streptophyta > Magnoliopsida > Santalales > Viscaceae > Viscum > Viscum album. Next base: position 1,148,610,928 of record OY728135.1, read on the forward strand.
ATTGAAAATAAGAGTAAATTTACCAAGTAGAAAAAATACTGATGTAGTAATACTATTCACAGAATGGGCATTAGGCCAAAAAAATGGGCCTACGGGCCATGTAATGTGCTAAATGTCCACCGGGCCTTCGGGATATGTAATGGGTCTCCCTCTACCCAGTTAAATAGGTCTTTTCTTTGCATTACATAATAAATGAGGCTTTGGCCCCAACTTTAAAAAAAATGTATTTATATATATCACTAAATGTGATAACATCATTTAATTAACATGTATAGTTTTTTACAGAATAATTTTCAGAATGTTTTATAAAATGGAACTCAACTTCAAAACACACATAAAAAACATTTAAGTGGAACTAATTTTTCTGAAAAAAATTAGAAATTTACTCTCCCATGATAAAATAAATAATCAATATTAATATAGTGATATAGATAAGGGAATAATACTTCATATTCATATATTGGAGAGGTAGTTAAAATTTCTAACTTAACTAAAAATGATAAAATATGGTATCCCGCTCTATTTTTGAAGCTTCCCCTCAATAAATACTCTCCACAGCCATTCACCATAGTTTTTTTTCTTTTAAAAAATATTATGTAATAATTTTTTATACCTTCTTCTTCTCAATAATTGTTAAAATATTTCAAGTGATGTGATATAAGAAGAAATCAATATATGAACTAAAATTATTTCCATGATGATTTCATTATTTATTTGTATAGACATCATGTCCTTTTATAACTTCTTATTTTCATAGTTCACCTTCAATCCCCTTTTTTATAAATGTTAAACTAAAATAATATGAAAATAATGTGTGTGTTACATCATATTTTTAGTTTTAGTAGTCATTTTGATAATTTTTATCTACCTATTTATCCTTTTATTTGTAACATTGAAGTGATTGTGTTTCTAAATGATTTATTCATTCTGGATTCTATATATTTGTTCAGGATTTGGTCAGTATAGTTTTCTTATTATTTTATCTTTTTATTTATCTAGAATTATTTATTTTGTTTAATAATAAATTCAATTTCATTAGTTTTTACTCATTCCATCAATATAGATTCTTTCAAATAGTTTTGGCATTAGTCAAGAATTTATTTTTCTCATGTTAACTATTCATCTTAGGTGTGGACTCCTTTTTTAGCATCATTTTTGGTATTTAGATTCAATGTTCCATTTCTATTTTCAATTTTCATCATACTAATTTGAGTTTTCTTAACATTGTTAATTTTTTTGGCCTTATAACATATATTATAACCAAATAGTGAAATTCAATATCATACCACTACACTAACTTCATCCACCTAGTAGTTATCAAAAATTTAATATATGGTTTTGATCCTTCTGATAGTAAAACTTTCATGTCATATATACAAAATAATTTTATAATGAATCCATATTCCATTATTATTATTGTACTTTAGGCCCTAGAACAGTGTTATATTTTTTCCACCTTTAAGTAATTACTCCAGATATATCGTGGTTCAAGTATAATGTGGTTTGTAGATCTTCTTGAACATCCATAATATCAAGATTACTATATAGTTAAATCAAATATTTCGATGCAGATTTTATATCAACCCAATTTTTTACATGGATATAGTCCATTCATAGGATCTCATCATTAGATATTAAATTATGAATACATTATGATAGTTTTTTTACTAGACTCTAAACACATATTATTTATCACTATTTTTAGAAATTTAACATGATAAAAAAAATATAATTCATCATGTCTCGCACTTGGAATCATTATATACATAGGTATATTACATAAAAATATTTTTGTGGATAAAGTAAATATTCTCTCTAGAGAAATATTTCCGATAATGTAACTGCAAAATTTGTGATGATACTCTTAGGCATTATGTAAGTCCCATTGTTTACGAATTTTTCCAGAAAAAACATATAAACCCCCTCCTAAATCCTTATTCATCATTCCTTCTATGCTAGTATCCAATTAACCATTTATAAAATTATATCATGTTCTTGTGCCCGTGTAATGACCATTTAAAAAATAATCCAATTTCTCAATCATAGCCTGTATTTCCATTTTCTTGATACTCCCAAACATTTTCTAACCATAATCATCTTCCATTGCATTTGAAATCTTTTTATATGATGTCCCTTTATGATATGAGGCTTTTAGAAATATCATATTTGGTTCTAATGAATTTTAGCACAACTTTTCATGTGGTGTTATTAAGAAAGGTCTCCTATAAGAGTGATCCTCCATGATATTGAACTATATCTATCCCAAATCATTTTTTTGAACCAAATCTAACTTCTCATTATTTTGTGAACTATGATTGTATATTTTTTTGGATTTGTGTAGCCATATCTCATTTGGAAGATGTTTAGGCTGAATTATTGTGGCTCATGTTGTAGAAACCATATACTGTGGTTTTTAGTTATTTTACAGGGCCTGGATTGTTGGAAGGTAGTAAGTTTTAAAATGTTCAAGGATCCATACCCACAGTTATTGAAATATGGGTATATTATTATTTATTTGATAGTATATACCCACGGTTGTGTATACCATGGATATATATGTATGTGTACGGTTTAAATGAAATCATGGGTACAATGGAATTCTACAAGGCTATACCCACAATTTCATAAAACTGTGGGTATTTCTCTATAGAGATGCCTTGGTAGCACACAGTTTCTTGAACTGTGGGTATAAAAGTTACCCATGGTTTTGGGGTACAGTAATGGATCTAAACCATGTGTATTGGTAATGGTTTCAATAGTGATAAAAATTCTATTTGGGTGTATTTTTGTTATTTTCCGGTGATATTTCATTTTTTAATGAAAAATGAAAAATAATCAAATTTAATTCACAACATCATTTTAATTTAACATATTTATAAAGTTAAATTATATTTTAAATTGGTTTTAAATTATAATTCGATCTTATTTTATCATTTATTCCAATATAGGTAATTTTACCCAATTTCACTTTAAGATTGAATATAAAAACATAGACAAAACGTTTTAGAGGTTTTTTACATTAAACCGCCACTAGGTCATCTGGTTGCTGGGGTAAATTTAATTTAATTTATTCCGCTTATATGATTGGTGTTTGGAAAAATGGATTCTATATTTCGAATCAAAGTAATTTATAATCTCCAGAAATGTAAAATCAGTTTATACCAAAAATATTAGTTAATGTAATTATAATTAATTACATTAATTATGGAAAAATTATGTTTAACAAGGGACTGAACATTAAAAATAAAGGCCTAAAAGACCTATCCACATGTACAGTAAAACTTTTATTATAATAATTTCTAAATAAACCATACATTATGTTTTTCTGTAGTTTTAGGATGATTTTTTAGGTAAAAAAGTAGGTAGACCTTACTAGTTTTCAGAAAGACACAGTGTGCCCCCTTCCTTCCCTACAAAAGGACACATCATCTCCCACTTCTTCACTCCTATGAAACCTATTAAATTTGGAAAATATGTTCCTAATACACATAAAAAAATTCTAATATACCTGCTTGATTCTTCCCTTTTGGATTAAATCAATCCAAGGAATCTGTTTAGTGAAACCCAATTGGAGTTACACAAATAAGAGGTAGCATCCCTCCTCAAGCTCCATTCTTTTATGTTTTATTCTCCCCTCTTTTTACGTTTATCATTACATGATTTTATAATGATATCATAATTATAAATATAATATTATGATATTGATCAATGTTTTCTACCTAGACATACACATATTTCCATCTAATTTGCAATGAACATATTATTTAAGTGTACGACACAATATCACCTCATAAAAAATATTTGTTCATTTATATTTTCCCACATCTCATGGTTGGAATTATGATGGAAAATATATTTATATATGATATATGCGATATTTATAATTTAATTATACTTCTTACATTTTTCTGTATAACACACCTTTATTCTTCTCATGTTGTTCAAATATGATAATTTCGTTTGAGGAAGTGTGGAATACTTCCCCCTCAAAGCGATGAGATTAATTCACACACTACATTGAATCTATTAAAGAAGTGTTTAGTGAAATTATATGATAAATATTCCATAATAATCCAACATTAATTATATTAAATACATATATACATATATTTAATTTTCTTTCTTTCTTTCTATAACATCCTAAATCTGAGTGCCGCCCAAAGGTGCCTCAAACCCGGTTGGTCACATTACCTCGTACGCATTTCCCCAAATGCTTGAGGCTACTGACTTGATGTGAGGGCCAAGGTGTCATAATGGAGAAAATATTCCCTCATATGGAGAGTATACACCACGGAATGTAAATAGTAAATAATAGAAATAGTAGTAATACCATAAAATAGAAGTAAACAGTGGAATAATGATTGAAATAAAACAACTAGAGCATATATGTAATTGATGAATATCACATTTGTCTAGGAAATAATCAAAACAATTCATAATGCTGAAAATACAATCCAGAAAACCAAGTAAAAAAAATAGTAATGTAACATCCCAAGTAAGTAATGAATAATATATATTTTTATCTATTCCTATTAATGAATTAGATAGTGTTTTAGAGGCTTAAAATGAAAATAAATCCAATCTTAAGCATGGAATACGCTAATATTTTTAAAAGATTATTTTACTGCCTTTTAATGGAAAACCATTTTGAAATATATCTTTCGACAATTTTATAAGATATGTTTGTCAAAATAAACTTATTCTTTATGATTGGGACATCAAAATTTACTTTGTGTGAATTTTTTTGTATTTTTTCGATAAAGTTCATTTTTTAATGAATAGTGAAAAATGTTTTATTTTAATTCAAAACTTCTTTTTAATCTAATTTATTTATATGATTATATTATCTTTTTAATTGGTTTTAAAGTGAAATTAGAATATATTTTTACCATTTAATCCAATGGTGGTCATTGGAATCAATTTCACTTTGAAATTGGGCTTAAACTAGTGTCAATCTTTTGATACTTATTATTTCATAAAAACACGCTATTTGTCATGACAGCGGGAATTAATTATTAAATTAAATAATGCATCTTATCTGTTTTGAATTTTGTAAAATAGACATCATTTTTGAATTCAGAATATCAAATATAGCTTAGGGTGAAGTTTTTGAATTTTTCTGAAAAACTTCAATTATTGATGAATAGTGAAATCACTAAGTGGTAGTTAAAGAAACTGATTTTTCGCTTAAATGAAACTTTGCCACTTCTATGATTTTATTTTAAAAAATCTGACATACATGGTTGTCATTAATAAGTAAAATGTGGTTGAATGAGATTAAAATATTTTTTGGGTGAATAGTAACTTTTAAGTTCTTAATCGCGATTAGAGGTAATTAGTGTAGTTTGAGATAAAAATAATGTTTTAATAATATGAGATGAGATTGACACATGTCCTACCCTCATTGGATGTGTCCTGGATGACCAAGACAATCCATGGGTCAAATGGGGACCCCATGGAGCCACTTTGGTTGGGAAATGACATAAATAACTTTTTATTCAATGTAAAAGTAAAAATGACACAAACATGAGTTGTTTTACTAAAACAATTTTTACATGGGGTTATACAAGTCAGAGTTTTGATTATAAATATTCATTGGAAATCTAAAAAGATTTCCTACATCATAGTATTTGTTTTATAATTTTTAGACTTTAAATAAATTAAATTATTTATGGCATCTTTATGATGCAGCGATTACCTCATTAATAAAGGATTTAAGTAAAATGAAATGATAATGTATAATATATGACCTACACAAGTCCAAAACCTATTGTATGGGTGGGTTTCGAACCCTTATAACCTTAACCTAGAATTATATCAATGTGGGTCCTTTTGAATCCTAAACTCATTTTAAAATAAAGTAACATTTCTTTACTTTCCAAGAGTGCCCCTCCTCTCCTCTTATAAAAGGCCCCCACCTCTACTTCCTTACCCACACTTACAAGGCCATTGGCTCGGCCAACCCCTGCCCATTTTGTCTCTCCACATACCTCTCTTACTCCTTGAAGCCTCAATTTGGTCAGAAGTCTTCCCAATGAAGCCTTTGAGCTCAAACCAAAGGGAGTTACCCGATTTTAAGGTAATGTCTTCACTTGAGTCTGTTTGTTTTATTTTGCTTCTCCAACCCCCTAAACTCTCTTTATTCCTTTCTTTTCTAAAAAATACAGTATATTAAATATACTAGGATGTTGTTCTAAGAAGGATTCGAGTTACACTTACACACACCTACATCTAATGGTTAAAGAACATACTGTTTCCGTGGATGGCGAATTTCAGCCTCCCGAAACGATGATTGTTCAACATTATTTTAACACCTTCAAAGGTGGCCATTAAGATGACACTATATTTATATATGATATATAATATGTTTATATTTTCCTTAACCTTCTGTATTATTCATTTTGGGCATACCTTTATGGTTTCCATTATGGGTAAACACGATATCTTCATTTAAGGAAGTGCGGACTACCGCCCCCTCAAAGTGATTTCATTCGTTAATACCATATGTGGGACGTATAAAAGATGAAGTTATGATATTATATATGATATAAAACTAGAATTATAATATACCTTTATATAATTATGATTCCATTATATAAAATACGAAATAGAAATGAAAGTAGCGTTCATGCGTACGTACGGCTTACCGTCTCCATGAACGGTGCATTTCATTTCTTATCTCTAAATGATTATGTAATATTATAAATGCATGTATATAGTGGATATATATGATATATAAATCATTATTACAATTCTGGATATAATGAATACATGAACAACTTCTAATTATAAAGGGTTTATTTTTGACTTAATTACAAATGATCGTTAAAACGACCGTTATTAACATAAATAATAACATAGTGTTCATGACATGGAAATTAGTGATATAAAAGGAATAATGAACTTTATAACGGTTCTTAAACAAGTAGAAATTAACTCAAGTTTATTATTCAGGATATTAAAGAACGATGTAGTCAAGTCGGACCCGAGGTATGGGACTTCGTCTCAATCTCCTTTCATTGAGGCATATTTTGTTTTATACACAACCATCTGTTATACGGTGTATAAACACCTTTTACTTCTACGTATATTCAAAAGGAATCTTTTTTATACGAAGCGTTTACTAAACGACAAAAGGGAATGTTTTTGTCGTACGTATGTGGCGACAACGACTTCTCCGCCTCCGTGACCATTATTTGAGTTTCGGCTTCCTCTACAAGCCATACCTTTTTTATTAAAAGAAAAATAAATACCATGTTTTTATTTTCTTTTGTTTTGGTATTGAAAATGGTTTTCATAATGTTTTTATATCAATGTATTGTATTTATATGTTGTGATTGAAAGGTGGAAATGTTATGTTTCCTATATGCATGTTTTATGCGATACGATTATGTTGAGGTTCTTGGGAATTATTATGAAGACCGGTGGTTCCGTGATAAACTAAGGGCGGGTGAGCCCAATATAGGTCTCCAATGCATTAGGCAATGCGAAGGAGTGAAACGTTAAGGTTTCTCTGAAGAAATTTTGGGAATATACTGTGGTGGGTATTCCAAACGTAACTAAGAGGGTAACTCCCTACGTAAGAAAGTTATGAATGCCTCAAGTTACCTTATATGTCTTGTGATTTCTATGATTTATTCATGATTTTATGAGGTATGTTAAAGTGTTTCTATTTTATGGGTAAATATGATTTCGTTCTTATATATATATAACTTATGTTTCCTTTCCATATTTTTTATAACCCATACAGAGCTGTTTATGCTTATCCCATGTTTTTTTGAAATGTTTTTTGCATGTCAAGGGAAAGGTTCATGATATGAGGATAGTGTCAAGGATGTGTAAAGAATGAATCCATGTCTTATTTTAAATATGTTTCCATTGATGGAAAAAATGAATACTATCTTTATGTAACCACTTTGTGTATATGTGGAATGTAATGAAAGTTATATGTTCTAATTCTCTAAAACTCTAAACCTGAAAAGATCCTCAATGTGAATTATTCATTTAATTCAATATTAAGTAAGGTTTAAGGCTGGGGCCTTATAGTTGGTATCAGAGGTCAGTTTAGATAACTTTAGGAGTTAGAATTCTATTAAATTATTATCCAAAAATATTTTTTTATGGTCAAATTGAAGTGATGTAGCATTTTAAGATTACCATGTTACTTCATCTAAGACATGTTTGTTCAGAATGGTTTTCCACAGAGGAAACAGGGAATCAGTGCTAGGAAGGCATACAGAAGGAAATAACCTTCCGAATCAGCATCCTGAGATGGTCGGAATTGGAAATGAACTGTTTGTTGCAGTAATGGCATAGTTGACTCAAGCGATAAATAGTGGTGGTATCCATGCACGAGATTAGCCAGATCAACCGCAGAGGAACATGTCAGTGTTGAAACATTTCACGAGGCAACATCCCCCAACAATCAGAGGATGATCTGACCATGTGCTAGCTGAAGGGTGGATTAAAGCACTGGAGAAGATTTTCGATGTCATGGGGTGTTCAGACAATCAAAAGTTTAGTCTTGCTATTTACCTTTTGGAGGGTGAAGCAGATCAGTGGTGGTCGATGGGTAAAAATATCAGGGACGCTGATGAGATTGATGCTCACGACTGGGATGAATTCCAAGGTATGTTTCTTGAAAAGTATTTTCATAAGGCTGTTTTACTTAGGATGGAAAAGAAATTCCTGGAATTGAGGCAAGAGGACGACTCAGTGGCTACCTATGAAGAAAGGTTCACTCGATTGGCAAGGTATGCTCCAAATTTTATCCGAGACCATGATAGTAAAATCAATCTTTTTTACTTAGGATTAAAGCCAAAATATCGAATGGAATTATCTTCTCGTGAGTTTAAAAGTTATGAAAAGCTTGTTCAATGTGCTGAGAAAGTGGAAATGGAGTTTGCTGATGATCAAGTGTCCTATAACAACCCGTAGAAGTAGAGACCGAGGTTGCAGGAGAAAGAGAAGAATTCTTCAAAAAAGTCCGATGGTAAGAAATCTAAGTTTCCAGTTTGTGATAAATTTGGTAAAAGTCATGCTGGGGAATGTCTTCTTAATTCTGGAAAGTGCTACCGATGTGGTAAGATGGGACATAAAGCTCGTGATTGCCCTGAAAAAGATCATGGTGATGGTAAGTCCAAATTTGATTTATAGTTAGTGAAATGTTTTAAGTGCAATGAGATGGGTCACTATGCAAACGAGTGTTCAACAAAGAGCTTGAGTGGTGGGAAGCAGTTAGACTACAAGCAGAAAGGGGTGGTGAAATCATTTGCAACTACTTCAGCAGATGTCGGGCCAACAAATGAAGTTGTATCAAGTACTTTGTTTGTTTTTTCAGATTATGTCAGTGTGTTGTTTGATTCGGGGTCTACACATTCTTTCATCTCTGAAACATTTTCTAGTAATATGGGAATACCATCTCAATGAATGACTCCTGAACTTGTGGTAAAAACACCTGGGGTAAATGTTGAGGTAAAAAGAATTTATAAGAATCTTTCTATTCTAATCCGTGGAAAGAACCTACTTGCGAACCTTATTGTTTTACCTCTAGTAGAGTTTGATGTTATCCTGGGTATGGATTGGCTCCCTATTTACCATGCTAAGATTGACTGTAGAGCTAAAGAAGTTTCTTTTCAGAAAGACTTTCAGTGTGTGTACAAGAATGAACCCTTACTGTTGATAACTTATCAAGAGGCAGATTAACATGTAAAATATGGAAATGAATGTTACCTTGCACATATTGTTGAAAACAAGGGAACTGTTCAGATTAATGATGTGACAGTGGTAAATGAGTATCCTAATGTTTTTCCTGAGGCGTTTCCTGGAATAATACCAGATCGGGAAGTTGACTTTACAATTGACTTAGTTCCTGATGCTAAGCCAATTTCGAAACCCCCTTATCGAATGGCTCAAATTGAACTTTTAGAGTTGAAGGAGCAATTGCAAGATTTATTAGAGAAAGGTTTCATTCGACCTAGCACATCACCATGGGGTGCTCCTGTTTTATTTGTTAAAAAGAAAGATGGTTCTATGAGACTTTTCATTGTTTATAGATCTTTGAATAACATCTCTGTTAAGAACAAATATCCTCTGCCTCATATCGATGATTTGTTTGATCAGTACCAGGGAGCTCAATTTTTTTTCAAAGATTGACCTGAGATTGGGGTACCATCAGCTGAAGGTAAAGGAAGCAGATGTTCCGAAGACTGCGTTTCATACAATATATGGCCATTATGAATTTTTTGTAATGCCTTTTGGGATAACCAATGCACCTGCTGTATTCATGGACATAATGAATAGAATTTTCCATTAGTTCTTGGATAAGTTTGTGGTGGTTTTCATTGATGATATTTTGTTGTTTTCTAAAAGTAAAGAGGAGAATGAAAGACATTTAAGGGTTATTTTTCAACCCTTAAAAGAAAATAAATTGTATGGGAAATTCAGCAAGTGTGAGTTTTGGTTGCAACAAATTTCTTTCCTTGGACACATTGTTTCTAATGATGGGATAACTATTGATCCTGCAAAAACAAAGGTTGTTGAAGAATGGACAAGACCCACAAATGTAACAGAGATTCGTAGTTTCCTTGGTTTGGTAGGCTATTACCGAAGGTTTGTTATAAAATTTTGAAGGTTATCTAGTCCAATGACTAAGCTGACTCAGAAGGGTGTTAAGTTTATCTGGACAAAAGAATGTGATGATTGTTTTCAGGAGTTAAAAAGAAGATTGGTGAATGCTCCAGTTTTGGCACTACCTTCCAGGAATGGTGAGTTTGTTATCTACAGTGATTCTTCATTGAAAGGACTTGGTTGCACCCTAATGAAGAATGATCAGATAATTTCTTATGCTTCACAACAGTTGAAAACTCATAAGGTAAATTACCCTACACATGATTTGGAATTAGCTACGGTTGTTTTCGCTTTAAAAATTGGGAGGAATCATTTGTATGGAGTAAAGTGTGAAATATATACTGATCAGAAAAGTTTAAATTATATATTCACTCAGAAAGAGTTAAACATGAGACAGAGGAGATGGCTGGAATTAATCAAGTATTATGATTGTACAATTCATTACCATCCGGGAAAAGAAAATATAGTGGTTGATGCTTTGAGTCGAAAAAGTAATTCTCCATTAGAAATGTTGCGTTTGGAACGTGATCCTTTGGTTAAGGATTGGATAAAATTTGGCATAGAAGTTTTTGGTGCAGGATGTTCTTCTGTTTTGTTTCAGGTATCAGTGAAATCTTCTCTATCAGACAGAATCAAGCAAGCACAGAAGCAAGAAAGTGAGTTGCTGAAAAAGGTAGAGCTGGTTCAGAAAGGTAAGTTTCCTGAATTAATCATTGATAATGATTGTGTTTTGAGATTTGGGAAGAGATTGTGTGTGCCTTGTGATTCATAGTTGAAGAGAGAGTTGTATTGTGAAGCTCATAGTTCTCTATTTTTAGTTTATCCTGGCAGTACTAAGATGTACAGAGATATGCGGGAGTATTACTGGTGGGATGGAATGAAAAGAGATATTTCTGATTTTATTTTGAAGTGTTTGACTTGTCAACAGGTTAAAGCAGAGCGGCAGTTACCAAAAGGGATGCTTCAGCCTTTACCAGTGCCAGAGTGGAAATTGGAGAATATATCCATGGACTTCGTTGTGGGATTGTCGAAGACCCCTCGAGGTAATAATGCAATCTGGGTTATTGTTGATCTCTTGACTAAATATGCTCATTTCCTTGCTATTCGGGATACTTTTTCCCTAGATAAACATTCCCGTTTGTATCTTAAAGAGATAGTCAGGTTACATGGAGTTCCTCTCTCCATTGTATCTGACCGTGATCCCAGGTTTACTTCTAACTTTTGGAAAGGCCTTCAGAAGTCATTGTGTACTGAATTAAATTTTAATACAACTTTTCATCCTCAATCAGATGGGAAATCAAGAACAAAAAATTCAGACCTTGGAGGATATGGTACGAGCTTGTTCGATGGATTATCAGGGAAGTTGGGACCAACATCTTTCATTGGTTAAATTTTCATATAATTATAGTTTTCATTCCAGTATACAGATGGCACCATTTCAGGCATTATATGGGAAGCGATGTCGAATTCAAGCTTTCTGGGATGAAGTGGGTGAAAGGAAGTTGATGGGACCAGAATTGGTAGAAGAGTTGGTAGAAAACGTTCAGCTGATATAGAAACACATGAGAACAACTCAGAGCAGGCAGAAGAGCTATGCGGATAACCGGAGGATGTATCTTTCTTTCGAGGTAGGTGATCATGTTTTTCTCAAAGTCTCACCATGGAAAAGTGTGATGTGATTTGGTAAGAAAGGAAAGATAAGTCCAAGGTTCATTAGACCATATGATATTCTGGAGAGAGTTGGATCAGTTGCATACCGGGTGGCTTTACCTCCGAGATTATCTCAGGTACACAATGTTTTTCATGTTTCGATGCTGAGAAAGTACATGCCAGATCCATCTCATGTTTTGAGTCCGGAGGTAGTTTAGCTAGAAGAGAACCTATCTTATGAGGAACAACCAGTCCGGATTCTTGACCACAGGGAGTAAGTGTTACGGAATAAGGTGATTAATCAGGTAAAGGTTTTTTGGAAGAACCACATGATGGAAGAGGCAACATGGGAATCCGAAAATGCAATGAGGGATAAGTACCCCCATTTATTCGATAAGTAAATAAATTGCGGGGACACAATTTTCTAAAGGGGGGAAGGATGTAACATCCCAATTAAGTAATTAATAATAGATATTTTTATCTATGACTATTAATGAATTAGATAGTGTTTTAGAGGCTTAAAATGAAAATAAATCCAATCTTAAGCATGGAAAACACTAATATTTTTAAAAGATTGTTTTACTTCCTTTTAATGGAAAACCATTTTTAAATCTATCTTTTGAAAATTTTATAAGATAAGTTTGTCAAAATAAACTTATTCTTTATTATTGGGACATCAAAATTTACTTTGTGTGAATTTTTAATATTTTTCCGATAAAGTTCTTTTTTAATGAATAGTGAAAAATGTTGTATTTTAATTCAAAACCTCGTTTCAATATAATTTATTTATATGATTAGATTATCTTTTGAATTGGTTTTAAAGTGAAATTAGAATATATTTTTACCATTTAATCCAATGGTGGTCATTGGAATCAATTTGACATTGAAATTGGGCTTAACTAGTGTCAATATTTTGATACTTATTGTTTCATAAAAAGACACTATTTATCATGACAGTGGGAATTAATTATTAAATTAATTAATTCATCTTATATGTTTTGAATTTTGTAAAATAGTCATCATTTTTGAATTCAGAATATCAAATATAGCTTAGGGTGAAGTTTTAGAATTTTTCGGAAAAACATCAATTTTTGATGAATAGTGAAACCACTAAGTGGTAGTTAAAGAAACTGATTTTTCGTTTAAATGAAACGTTTCCACTTCTGTGATTTGATTTTCAAAAATCCAACATAAATTGTTTTCATTAAGAAGTAAAATGTGGTTCAATTAGATTAAAATAATTTTTTGGTGAATAGTAACTTTTATGTTCTTAATCGCGATTAGAGGTAGTTAGTGTAGTTTAATGCAAAAATAATGTTTTAATAAAATGAGATGAGCTTGAAACATGTCCTACCATAATTGTATGTGTCATGGACGACCAATAAAATCCATGGGTCAACTTGGGGACCCCATGGAGCCACTTTGGATGGGAAATGACATAAATAACTTTTTATTTAATGTAAAAGTAAAAATGACCCAAACATGAGTTGTTTTACAAAAACTATTTTTACATGGGGTTATACAAGTCATATATTTTCTTATAAATAGTCATTGGAAAGATAAAACGATTTTCTACATCATAGAAGTTTTTTTATAATTTTTATACTTTAAATAAATTAAATTATTTGTGACATAATGATGATGCAGCGATTACCTCATTAATAATGGATTTAAATAAAATGAAATGATAATGTAAAATATATGACCTACACATGTCCAAAACCTATTGGATGGGTGGATTTAGAACCCTTATCACCTTACCCTATAATTATATCAACGTGGGACCTTTTTAATCTGAAACTCATTTTAAAATAAAGTAACATTTCTTTACTTTCCAAGAGTGCCCCTCCTCTCCTCTTATAAAAGGCCCCCACCTCTACCTCTGTACCCACACTTACAAATCCATTGTCTCAGCCAACCCCTGCCCATTTGGTCTCTCCACATCCCTCTCTTACTCCTTGAACCCTCACATTGGGCAGAAGTCTTCCCAAGGAAGCCATTGAGATCAAACCAAAAGGAGTTACCCGATTTTAAGGTAATGTCTTCACTTGAGTCCGTTTGTTTTATTTTGCTTCTCCAACCCCCTAAAATATTTTTATTAATTTATTTTTTAACAAATAAAGTATCTTAAATAAACTATTATGTTTTTATAAGAAGTATTAGAGCCAAACTTACACACACCTACATCTAATGGTTAAATAACATACTGTTTTCCTTGGATGGCGAATTTCGGCCTCCCGAAACGATGATTGTTCAACATTCTTTTAACACCTTCAAAGGTGGCCATTAAGATGAAACTATATTTATATATGATATATAATATGTTTATGTTTTACTTAATCTTATGTATTTTACATTTTGGGCATGCCTTTATGGTTTCCATTATGGGTAAACATGATATCTTCATTTAAGGAAGTGCGGACTTCCGCCCCCTCAATGTGATTTGATTCGTTAATACATATATGGGATGTATAAAGGATGGAGTTATGATATTATATATGATATTACACTCGAATTATAATATACCTTTATATAATTATTATTCCATTCTATAAAATACAAAATAGAAATGAAAGTAGCGTTCATGCGTACGTACGGCTTACCGTCTCCATGAACGGTTCATTTCATTTCTTACCTCTAAATGATTATGTAATATTATAAATGCATGTATATACTGGATATATAATATATATATGATATATAAATCATGATTATAATTCTGGATATAATTGATACATGAAAAACATGTAATTATAAAGGGTTTATTTTTTACTCAAGTACCAATGACCGTTAAAACGACCGTTATTAACTTAAATAATTACATAGTGTTCATGACATGGAAATTAGTGATATAAAAGGAATAATGAACTTTAAAAAGGTTCTTAAACAAGTAGAAATTAATTCATGTTTATTATTCAGGAGATTAAAGAACGATCGAGCCAAGTCGGACCCGAGGTATGGGACTTCGTCTCAATCTCCTTTCATTGAGGCATATTTTGTTTTATACACAACCTTCTTTTATACGATGTATAAACACCTTTGACTTCTACGTTTATTCAAAAGGATTATTTTTTATATGAAGCGTTTACTAAATTATAAAAGGGAATGTTTTTGTCATACGTATGCGGCGACAATGACTTCTCGGCCGCCGTGACCATTATTTGGGTTTCGGCTTCCTCTACAAGCCATACCTTTTTCAAAAGAAAAATAAATACCATGTTTTACTTTTCTTTAGTTTTGGTATTGAAAATGGTTTTCATAATGTTTTTATATCAATGTATTGTATTGATATCTTGTGATTGAAAGGTTGAAATGTTATGTTTCCAATAAGCATGTTTTATGTGATACGATTATGTTGAGGTTCTTGGGAATTATTATGAAGACGGGTGGTTTCGTGATAAACTAAGGGCGGGTGAGAATGATATAGCTCTCCAATGCATTGGGTAATGAAAAGGAGTGAAACGATAAGGTTTCTCCGAAGAGATTTAGGGAATATACTATTGTGGGTATTCCAAACGTAACCAAGAGGGTTACTCCCTACGTAAGAAAGTTATGAATGCCTCAAGTTACCTTTTATGTCTTATGATTTCTATGATTTATTCATGATTTGATGAGTTATGCTAATGTGTTTATGTTTTATGGGTAAATATGATTTCGTTCTTATGTATATATGAACTTATGTTTCCTTTCCATATTTTTTATAACCCATACTGAGCTGTTGATGCTCATCCCATGTTTTTTTGAAATATTTTTCACAGGTCAAGGGAAAGGTTCATGATATGAGGATAGTGTCAAGGAAGTGTGAAGAATGAATCCATGTCTTATTTTGAATATGTTTCCATTGATGGGAAAAATTAATACTATCTTTATGTAACCACTTTGTGTATATGTGGAATGTAATGAAAGTTTTATGTTCTAATTCTCTAAAACTCTAAACCTGAAAAGATCCTGAATGTGAATTATTCATTTAATTCAATATTAAGTAAGGTTTAAGGCTGGGGACTTATAAGTAAACTCCAACATCATCGCAATCCTCCGCTTGGTCTCGTTCTCTCTAGCTCCAACAGCGATCAAGTACATGATGAAGAAGGGTGTTTTCCCTTATCAATACCTACAAACATATAATAGGTTTGGGTCTAAAATAATTACCCAAACATGGTGTGAGAATTATCATATTAGGAAACCATCAAATGATTTATGCCACACTATCTGTGAATATATATATATATCTTAATATGCAAAAATGAAGCAATAAACTAGGAAGTACTAAAAAGTAAACAATCCTTTTGTTTTCAATTACATTCATTTAACATTTACTAATTCTAAAACTTGTTGGATAAAGTAACTCACAGATCTATCATAAGCTCTGTATCCCCTCGTGTAATAGTAAAAAAACAGATATCTCAGAAGACCATCTAAACAATCAACTAAGAATGAGTCCAAGATTGTGCTTTGGATTGGGAGACACGTCATAATCACTCAATAATTCATAAAAAACCCTCTTATAAGGCTCTCGTGGTCTAAGGCATTTGTTTTAACACATCGTTAATCACTTACAAACAAACTCCTTGGATTCCCTCACGGTTAATACCCCTAGGTCAATATAACATAAATAAATTGTAAACTGCCTCCTAGGTAGATCTCATGGTCAATACCCATGGATATACATAAAAGAAAGTAATTATAAATGATCTCCTGGGTAGCTCTCACAGTCAATACCACTTGGACAAACATATAAACCATGGCTCTCATGGTCCTATGTAAATAATGTTAATGTCTCTATAGTCTTCCTAGTGCAAGGCTCTCATGGTCCATTGGAAGAACCGTGCACATATAATATCAAACAAATCATGTAATTTTAAACTACTACATAGCTAATCATTCACATGCATATCAAATGCATGTAATATAATAAATTAAACTCCATCTTAATCAACCAATCCATGCAAGAAAAAGATACGCCTCAAGAAAACCAACACCAAGCGGCCATAACTATCAAACAAGGGATAGGCACCCATGGGGTGTCCCGTAACAAGGAATGTAACCTTACAACTAAGAAATAACCCTTTCAAAACCAAAGAAACAAAAGAATGTATTAAAAAAGGTAAAATTCCCAATCAATCAATACCCCAAACATGGGTATTCATCTCTTTAAGCATATATAATCCAAATATGATCAAAAAAATTGACAACCCACCAACCTTGATGCCACACGATCGATATCCTTGAATGTTGGGCCTTAAATCAGCCCATATCTTCATAGATCTACAAACACTGGAAAAATACCAACCGGGAATAACTCACGATAGATTAAGAATCAGGAAGAAATTATCTATGGGTTTTTTTAACTCACCAATGGTATATTAATGCACCAAACACCGTCTCAATCTGAGCTCATATAGAGAATCAGGAGTGGTTCGGAGTTCGTCGTACCTTCCATCATGCTTCTGTACAAACCATTGCCAGAAGAAGGTGTTTTTGAAGATAAAACATGACCCCATATGATTTATAAAATAAAAAAATGTACATGGAATATTCATTAATAGAACATGATTTTTATTTGCCTCAACCAGCCCAAACTAAAGTAGGTTATCTCGGTCATTACACAACCATGAACTCAGCCGTTATACATCTATTACAATGCTTTACTGGAAATTTGGTACACAATTTGTACTTAATAAATTTCCAATTTCTACATTTTTCCTCAAAACACCTGGAAATCAAGACGCATACCTAAAATGAAGATCTGGGTTCTTACAAACTCCCCCATTAAAGCAATTCATCCATGAATTCCAATTATGAGGGTGGGGAAGAAGATGTTTTAAAAAAATATGTCCACTACAATCGTGCATAGGCCTCCCTCTCCCATGTTTTGTCATGTTCTCTCCTACGCTTCCATGGAACACATACCAAAGGAATAGACCGGGCATAGATAACCATCAGGATGAAATCCAAAATCTGAATAGGGTGCTCCTTGAAGGATGAATCCACTTCCAAATCAACCACTACAGATAAAATATTATAAGATTTGTTTGAAATGTAATGTCTTAGTTGGTAAAAATGGAAGTTTTCATGCATATCATGATACCTCTGAGGTAACTACAACCAATAGACAACATGCTCGACTCTCTCCAAAACCTCAAATTGTCCGACATATCTCGATGAAATTATACCTTGACTCTTAATCCTCCTATTTACCAACCATTTTGTGACATGTAAGAAAACTCAATCCCCATCCTAGAACTCTAGAGGTCAGATCCATCAATCAACATAAGATTTTTTCCAAGACTGTGTAGTATCCATCCTCTTTGAGTCAACTCCACCTACTCAGTGGTCTCCAAGACAAGATGAGGTCGCAACATAGGTGCATCTCCTGCCTCCATCCAACATTGGGGTGGTCGGCATGGCCTACCATAAAAAGCCTCATAAGGATCCATATGAATATTTTCCTAAAAACTATTATTGTAGGAAATTTTATGAGAGGAATGTGTCTTGCCTAAGATCCCCCAAAATATAGGTAACATGCTCGATTTATGTCCTCAAAAACATTAATTGTGCACTAACACTAGCCATCTATATGTGTATGGTAAGTTGTACATAGAATTACACATGTAACTAATTCCCTCTATAGTCTCGTCTGGACACAAGAAGTAAACCAGGCATCCGTTACTAAAATGATGGAGTGAAAACCCCCATGTAAACGTACAATCTCTCAAATGTACAACCTTCCAAGATCATCCACACTGAATGTTTTTTTAATCAATAGAAACCGTTCAATCTTCTTGATGTGGCTGATAACAGTACAAATGTCATCATTACGTCGAGGTGTCCTCTATAAAATCGTAACAAAATCCATTACAACATCATTACACTTCCACTTAGGAATGGGTAACTATTATAAAATACCTACCGGTCACTGATGATCTATCTTTACCTACTGATTGGTGGAATATATCATAAAAAACTAGCCACATCCTTTTTTCATTCCTAGACACCTATATTGATAGTGAAAATATAGATAGATCTTGGTAACACAACGATGAACTACCCTTAATAAGGAACGAAAAACCCACATCAACTCCTCACGTATGTCTAATAACACCAACATAAATCCATGAAAATGTAAATCCTCATCCATGCCTATGGCGCACAAAGTAAGAGGATCCTCTCCTAACACACCCTCCCATAGGACTAGAACATAAGAATCTGATAGCTACCTCATTCTCACTCAATGTAGTAGAGTAGAGGTAACACCTATAGAAAAAATAAATGTCTTCCCTTGACTATCATGAACCTCTTAATTCATCCGAGGGAACAGATCCGTAATCTACCTCTCACTTTTTGTTTCTTAAACTACCTATATATTAGTTGTCCAACTCAATGAATTAGCCACTGTGTTTCATTTCTTAAGTTTGTAGGAAAGTTCAATGTCAAATGATTGAAGGTACTCAACCCACCTTTACCGTCTCAAATTCAGATCACACTCAGTAAATATATACTTTAGTATTTTTTGGACATTTTAAACCAAAAAATGATATCCCAAAAGATAATGTCTCAAATATTGTGTATCATGAGATACTACAACTAACTAGTGATCATGCATCAAGTAATTCCTCTAATTTGGCATCAACTTATGAGAACCATACGCAATGAATCATTCCCACTATATAAGCATTTCTCCCATCACAATACTTGATGCATTGTAGTAAATGGTGTAATTCTAGAAAAGCTTCAAGAAAACCAGTATCAGTGCTAAAGTCAATCTCACTTTCAGCTGAAGAAAGGCTGAATCACAGAACTCTAACCCCAAGTACATTATAAACTTCTTTGTCAGGTCTACTGGTGGTGCTGCTATGCGTGAAAAGTCATGTATAATACTTCTATAGTAACAATCAAACCCCAACAAAATCTAATCCTCAACGACATTATCTAGTTATCCCAAAGAAACATCAACTGTCACTTTCTCTATTTCATCTTATACTCTAGTATCTAATATGACATTTCCCAAAAAGTGATTCTAATCCATCAAAGTGTCATTTTGTAAGTATAGAATATATTCTATGCTCTCTTAGAGTACTCAATACGATCTCAAAATGGGTGGCATGGTCATGTTGAGTGTGAGAGTATACCAAGATATAGTCAATGAAGACTACAATGAATGAATCCATGTAAGGATGGAACACTCAGTTTATCAGTTCCATGAAAACTACTGGCACCTTCATGAAAATGAATAGAATAACTAATTAATCATAGAAACTATACCAGTTCCAATAGGTTGAAAGTGGTATATTAGATGGTCTAACATGCAACTGATGATAATAGGGACACAAGTCAATTTACAAGAATACAAGGGATCCTCAAAGCTGATCAAATAGACCATAAAACCTCAGTAAGGGATATCAGTTTCTAACTATCAACTGGTTCATAATATGATAATCCCAATAATGCATGGGGGTTCTGTCTACCTTGTTCACAAAAAAGAAGGTAAACCCCAAAGGAGAAGTATTGGGTTAGATGAAACTCTTTCCTTGTAACTCCTCTAACTACTTCTTGAGCTCATGTAACTCTTGTGTAGCCATCCTTTATGGGTTTATGGGAATTAGTGATGCTCTTAGAACAAGCTAAATAGATAAATCTACCTCTCACTTTGGATGTAAACCAAAAATGTAGTCTCGAATGACATATCTGAAATGATCCACCACTAGAGGAAATCCCATCTCTTAAGGCCACTTTGATCTAGATATAAACAAGAATTTTGTCTTGTAATTCCCCCGAACCAATGATTCATAGGTAAAACTCTACTCACCTAGACATCCCATTATTTCTTTTGAATAAATGACTTTCTTTCTGGTGAAGGGAAACCCACCTTTCAGTGATAGTAGTCAATAAAGGTCTGAAATGAGACAAACCGGTCCATTCATTGAATGACTTCGATTCCTATCATCTGTAAGGAATTGAGGTCCCATAATATGTGACACCCACCAAACTCAAGAGGGGATTCCTTGAACTATCATAATTTTTCTCTCCTAATCACCAATGGAGTCTCTAGAATCATAATATCATCCGATGTAAATATATAGAGCCTAAGGATATCCACAATGTTGACAGAGATAACACTATGGGAACCCATTATATCAAATAGATTAGAAGCTAAAATTGAGGATAGTAGAAAAAAAATCTAATAATAAAGGTTTTGGGATCCTGATCATGTTGGGTCGCCTCTATCACAAAAATCTGACCTATAATGCAGCCCTACAACCCTACCAGACTACCCTGACATGATCCAACCCACTGTCGGTGAAAATCTGTCATCTGGATATTATGGACAAGAATGTCTACTCAACCTGAATGGATTGACAAACTCAAGTTCCCTAATGGATAATAATATAGTGGTTCTTTTATTGAACACGGATTCATAATAGTTCCCCTCTAACTACAGTCTTGTGATAACATGGGGCACAAACAATAAAGATGACCCATCTTGCTGCAAAATCGACACTCAAATCAGTCTCTCGGGCACCGAGGTCTCATTTTCCCATTCTTCCCACATAGGTATCACACCAAGTGTCTACCTAAAGAAACAACCATGCTACTAGAAGAACCACTACATTAAAACACCATGTGGCACTTCATACTTTCGGTTGGAGGAGTATTAGCCCTAGCGGCTGAACTTCTCTAGGTCAATGCTCCTAACTCCCTCTGATTATGATCAGTAATAAACACCTCATTTAATATTGTAGTAACTGAATTCATCTTGAATGCATTCACCTATGATAAAATGTCACAAAAAAGACCATCCCCAAATTTACAATCTACTATTAAATCATTGCATCCTAAAATAGGTGCGAAGAACAAAAGCTCTATAAAGAATGAAGAATAATCCATCATTGAAAAAGTGCCCTTCTCCAAATGCATGAACTCCTAATCTCAGTTGGACATCAACATCTTGGGGTAGAAGTCATCATAGAAGTATATCTAGAGCTCTTACTAAGAAACATCTCGATGATGTCCCACCTATGAGATAACATCCCACCATATATTGACGGAGTCACATAGCATGTAAGTCGCGAGATACACCCTCCTCTATGGAGGCATATTCAGATGGTTGAATATAGAAATCATGGCCTCCAACCATGATTCTACAACCTATGATCCTCCATCACCTGAAATAGTCAGAGGGTTCTTCTTCTAGAACAACCATGTAATCTCTTCAATAGTCAGGGCAGGATGTGGTGCTCCATGAAATTTCTGCATCATCCTCATAAATCCATCATGGAACAATTCATTATCAACTAAATCTAGTATAATAGCTAATTCCATTATAGGCATGGTAAGAGGATATTCTATTAGTCCCTAATCTAATATTTCAGTTGTTTGATCATCATCATGTATATTTAATACAACCAGAGGAAATCTTGGTGGCAAGACTCTCCAAGGTCAAGTGCACACCTCAGTTAAGTATTATCAAGGACTGAAACATTTAATTTCATGAAGTGAATATGAGAAAGGAAGTATTCATGCTTTATAAAATAATGTTACACAGTGTGTAGAACAACTACACCATGTGTTCCCAAATGCCTTAATATGGGTGTGTACCTCAACCAACCTAGTCGTGTAACACCCCATACACACGACATGTTCCACATTAGACATGGTGTGTAATTGAATGTTCCCTCCTTCCCAAGTACATGTAAATGGATAGAACTACACGGTTCTGTTAGTTATACACTACACTACCTGCACACTCTAGGCACGACATGTACCATGTCTGTTCCATCCACCCTTGTCATTAGTCACATGGATAGATACATGATTTATTACTACACATCATTTATAAGATAAAACCAGAGGGTAAAACATATGTTTCATCCAACCATGTAATTATCCACATAGCTAGATACCCGGTCTTTTAGAGCATGTTGTGTACTCCTAGTACACAACATGTTCTACCAAATGTTTATCAACCCTGTGTCACTACTCACATAGTCATTCCCATGGTTAATAAATAAATTATGTGTACTTTAGAAATGATTTTTCTTATGAACATAAGAACATATGGAATTCTTTTATAACATCACATGCTGTGTTGTTTGGGTTTCTAGATAGTCATCCTCTAAAACATATATGTAACCCCCAAAATCTTAACTTTTAGGACATGACATGCCATGTTCCAATCTGTGAGATCCCATACTCCCCACAAATCAATGTTTGGAATCCTTATTCATGTCATACCATTAAATAATTCCATTAATGTTCAAACATGAGCCATCAAATACTGATACCAGAGGGTCCATAACACCCCATGGACCAAATCTTGTCTTCCCTGAAATTGAAACATAATATATACCAATACAATATCAAAATTTCATAGAAGAAGCGTATTGGGCCCATAACCAACAGTCCAGAGGATCAAAACCTCCCTTTAATACCACATTGTAACATCCTGGATCCGTTTCCCCCCCAAAGGTTCCCCGAACCCGATTGGTCACATACCTTCATGCACATTTCCCCAAACATCATAGGCTACCGACTTATAGTCAGGGAAAATATGTTATAATGGGGATACTATTCCCTCATTGGCCGAGTATACATAGTGGAATTCAAATAGTAAACAATAGTGGAAGTAGTAATACCATACAATAGAAGTAAAAAATGGAAGACTAATATTAAAGAAACAACTTGAGAATATATATATATATATATATATATATATGATGCACGTCATATGTGTCTAATAAAGTATCCAAACAAGTCAAAATTCTAGAAATAAAATACAAAAAACAAAGTACAGAAAATAGTAAACTCTAACAGCATAGCAAGCCTCAACATGGTTCCATTACCTCTAGCTCAAATAGGAATCACGTACATGAAAAAGAAGGGTGTTTTCCCTTACATATAACTGCAACCATATAATCTGTTTGGGTCCAAAAAAGTAACCCAAAAAGTGTTTTAGACGAAACCCAGTAGGCAACCACGAAAATACATGGGCCTAACTATCATTGAATATGTATATAGAAGGTAATATGTCAAAATGAAGAAATAAACTAGGAAGTACTCAAAAGTAAACAATCATATAGTTTTCAATTACATTAATTTAACATTTACTAATTATCCAATTAGTTGGATAAAATAACCCTATGATCTAGCCTAAGCATTGAATCCCCCTAAGTAATAGAAACAAAATAGATGTCTTAGAAGACCATCTAAATATTCAAGTATGACAGAGTCTAAGCTTTTAATTTGTCTTCAAAACCTCAACACAATCATTAAATCATTCATAAGAAATCCTATGGGAATTCTCTCACGATCTAACACATTTGGATTAAAATATAGCTAATCATTTACAAATGATGACCTGGATAGCTCTCACAGTCAATACCCATGGGTCAACATGGCATAAATAATTTATAAATGACCTCATAAGAATATTTAATAGTCAATAACCATGGGGAAACATAACATAAATAAATTATTAATGACCTCTTGAGTGGAACTCATGGTCAATAACTCAGGATCTATATTGCCTAATGTAATTATAATTGACCTCATCGGCAGCTCTCACGGTTAATACCCCTGGGTGAAACCACTACACCAAGGTTCTCATGCTCCTGTATAAATAATGTAAAACTCCCAGCAGTCTTCCCGATACAATTCTCTCACAGTCCATTGAAAAAAAGTGTGCATATAATATAAAATCATCTCAGATAATCTGAAAATACTGCATGGAAAATGATTCACAAGAATATGAAATTCCGTTTATACAATAATGTAATCTTAATATTAATCATCAATGACATGTAAATCATGGTGCGGCTCAATGAATCCTAGTACAAAAGGTCATAACTTTAAAACTAGGGAAATAGACCCATGGGGTGTCCCGTAACAGGGTATTTAACCTTACACATAAGCAATCACCCCTTATCAATCAAAAAACCATAGCAGGTATTAAGCAAGGTTAAATTCCCAATCAATCAATACCCCAAACATTTGTATTCGTCAATTTAAGCATATATAATCCATATATGAACAAAAAAAGTCACAAACAACCATCCTCAAGGTGGGACAATTAAGATCCTTGGATACCTGTCCTTGAATTGGCCTATATCGGTGTAGATATACAAAAGGGGAAACCCCACAACATTGAAAAACTATCATGTGAGGAATAATCATGAAGAAAGGATTTAGGGGTTATGAGAACACACCGTTGGTATTCCAACACACCTAGAGGCATCTCAATCAGAGCATGGATGTAGAATCAAGAGGGTTTTAGAGTTAGTATACCCTTTAATCATGCTCATGTACGAACCGATGTTAGAAGAAGGTGTTTACAAAGATGAGAAGTGACCCTACACAGATTTATCAAATAAAAATAAAATTACATGGAGTATTTATTAGTAGTATACTCCATGTATTATCCTCAACTGGTAGTAACTTAGGCAGGCCAGAAAGATCATCAAAAGGCAATGTACTTGGTCATTATACGACTAGTACACGAATGTATGTGGAACCCGCATACAAGGAATGTATTCAAAAGTTCATGGTGTGTACATATAAATTTTATAATTTCATCCCTTTCCTCAAAACAATCCAAAATAAAGACCCATTCATGAAATGAATATCTGGGTTCTTGCAATATCAATACGCCAATAAAACAGAAACAACGTTCATGAGTACATACGACCTACTTTCTTAGTGAACCGTGTATTCCATTTCATACTTATATATTATAGAAATTATTATAATATGAATATAATTAATAAAAATGATATTTATATCATTTTTTAAATTCTTTAAATCATTATATATGTATAAGGACCAGCGATATTTCAAATTAAGACATAAAAAAAACAAAGTGATTATTAAATATGGCATAACCATGACATAAAATTAATAAAAATACGGTAATATAAAGTCATAATAAAAACATATCTGGTATTAAATAAAGGATTATTTTTATTTAAACTATGTATAATAATATTAAATTTATAATACTAGAGGACTGAAGGTCTATGATGTGAGTCAAGACATAAGGTACGGGTATTTCATAACACTTTTTATTTCCATGAGATGCATTCCTTATCCATCACTCACTTATTTTTTCTTCTATGTATAATTCCAATAAATTTATTATATTCCAAATACATATAAATTTATGGGTATTTATATATCAATTTTATGAGATTTCTCTCATGTGTTTTATGTTTCAAATGTAATAAAATCTGTAAGATAGTTTTGTCTCAATTTTCATTCTTTGATCCATTTGTTTTCTCATACACTTATATTATTTTCTCAATGTCTATTTGACATGGAATATAATGAATCACCTTAATTAGATGATATTTTTAGATACACGTAATTTCATTTTCTTGCAGGTAGATTATGATCCAAATTTTCAATTTGGTAAGATTTTATTGAAACAATTGCATCATTTATCAGAATTGCATATGAATATGAATCCATTGATGAGATCTTATGATATATCTCTCAAGAAAAATCATGATATTTATTCTCCAATGTTTATTAAAATACATTAATCTATTAGAACAATTTTACACACTATTGTATTTTAGATAACTAAGAAATTTTTTTTCTGAAATTATTTTTTTACCACTCCCTTTTGTCAGAAATCTATGTTCCTTCAAATTAATGTTTTCTAAAATGTTTCAAAAAAATTATACTATAGTTCAATTACCATTAAGATATATTTTTACACATGTTTTACTATTCAAACAAAAAAATTATAATATTTAATCTTCTTTCCATTTTATAGTGGAGAAACCTTTCTATAAATTTTACAGTCAGAAAGGATTGTCCGACATGTACCGATTTACATGTCATCATGACTTTAAATCATGTTAAGCATACATTAATATAATACAATATTATTTTTATTTAAAATCAATTTTCTTTTTAATATTCTATAAATTTTTTATTTTAAATTATTTTTTATTGATCTATTTCAAAAAAGAAATATGTTTAAAAAAATTTTTATATGATTTTGAAAACAATATTTTTATGTTTTCAAATGATTTTTTTTTTCAAATATATGGATTTGGATCATCAGAAAACTTATATAATATGTTTTAAAAGTTTTATAAAGGAAATATTTTTACAAAATTTTTAAAATATTTTCATTTCTGTTTTTTAGGATATTGTTTCAAAATTATTTCAAAATTATTTTATATTATTTAAAGGAAAAATGATATCAAAACGTTTTAACGATCTCATTATATGTTTTCAATGAAAAATTATTCCAAAATGTTTTCAAATACTTGTTTATAAATTTTCATGTATATTTTCATGATAATGGTTTTCAAATGGGTTAATGTTCTAAAGATCCTTTTTCAAAAATGAAAGGATATTTACCTAATGATATGTTTTCAAAATATCATTCAAAATTATTTTATATATATGATAACATCTTTTGTTGTTAATCATACCCCTCTAGGAATTTATTTAGAGGTTCCATTCATATCATTTTTTGAATGGTTTATGTTCTTATGGATTGATGCTTATGACACCCATTTCTCTTCCACAAGTAATATAAATTTGAAACCCACTTTTTTCATGGGTTCTTCTTTGGTGAAATGATTAAGAAAACTGTATATTTTCCATATGATATGTAGTGATAAAATGTTAATTAAACATATTTTATTTTGTGGGTTTTATTCTATTTTATTAGAACCCATCTCTTTTTATGGGCCATGATATGATGAATGTGTTATTATATTGTTTCACATGTATCAATGATTTTATTATAAGAAATTTGGGACATATATATACCTCAAATAAATTGGTAAATGATTTATATCTCATGATAAAATGATGGGAATCATGTCGATGAGCTTGATCTATTATTGAATGATGGCTAAAACTGATCATTTATAAGGAAATGACTGTGATTGGGGATGGGGATGTGTCTTTCCCTGTAGGTGTAGTCACCAAGAAGATAGAAGATGGGGAAACCCAATCCATTATCGGAGAATGGGGAAACCCAATCCGAAAAAAGGATAGAACTGTGACTAGGGATGGTGGTGTGTCTCATGATGTAGGTGTTCTTCCCATGTTCCGCCTTGGTAGGTTTTATGTATGCATCTTCACTTATAGGGAATGATATATCATGTTAATGTATGAAACAATTCCACATATTATTCTTGGGATATGATTTCATTGATTAAGTTATTTATTTCTTTATGATTCATTTATTATTATATTCCAATCATTATTCAATGATTCATGTTTCTGATCTAATGATATATTTGGTATTATCATTTAATGTTATGATCAAGTTCTCCAACCCCTATGCATAGGTTTATGCATAAATATATCGTTTGTTTACTTTTACTAAGAATATGAGCTCACCCCTTTTTATGCTTCCTTCCCCTATTTATAAACATTCTTATTATGCTTTAACTTTCTAGGAATGGTGGTAGTCAAGAAGAACATAGTGGGGGATATTGTTGATCATTTATGTACCGGTTCTTATATGAACATGTTTCTAAATGAACTAGACTAATACGGTATTTCGTCAAATATTTAAATAATATTTCAATTATCATTAAAAATTGATGTAATATCTATGTAAATTCTAAATGGGACATTATATATGGTATCCATGTGAAGGATTATTATTACATTGAAACTAGGATGAGAAAAAATTAGCGAGATACTCATGTACATTATATAGATATGTCTAGGGATTACTCTAAGGATATATATAAGGATGATTTAAAATTTAGGATATTATCATTGAATTTTGGTAAAGTATAGAGTGATTTATTTCCTCTAAATATATCCATGTTTCGATAATATAAGTGGTTGTTGTTTTGGAATATATGTAAATAGGATTAACAACTCTAACATGGAGTGTCAGTCCTAACTCAACATAACCTTGTACGAGACAACGAGCATTACTTCACAGTTGGTTTGACACTCCAAGGGTATATGAATTGGAACTTCACAGACTCATTACAACACATCATGATGGATTTTATTAAAATTTTCCTATGAATAATGTAGGATAAGACTAGGGTGTCATAAATTATGGTAGGTGTCATGATTTAAAAATAGTATAAGTATTTTTTTCATTATAATGTGGTTTTATTCTATGATATGTGTTTCTCCCCCTGTACATTCTAGTTTTAGTAAAATGATATAACTAGAATGAACATTAATAACAATGATTTCTTCCAAATGTGTATTATATGAACATTATAAAAATATATTTCCCAAGTGGATATATCATAAAGAGAATAAGGAAGGTAGTATGAGTATTGGTTATGATTCTAATGATAGAGAGGATGTAAAAAATGTGAATTGTATGTGATTCTCTTCTACTATTGTTTACATTAAACACAAAAATTATGGTAGAATATGGTTAAGAAATCTTAATACATGTCTCATATTTCATATTCTAGGAAAGTGGTATAAAAATTAGGTAGATGAATTATGAGTAATAGTTTAAGAATAATGTTGTATGAATGAGGTATTTATGTTTTGAAATTCAAATATTATGTTATATGAATCATGATATATATATATATATTCCATATAATTATTTAGTACAGGTTTAATGGAAATGATGAATGGTGATAGAGACATATTAAAGTGATATTTAGAATATGGGAAGTTAACCCTTAATGTGATCATGATGTTGAGAAAATTGTTCTTATCTTGGAAAATGGATGATTTATTTAGTTAAGTTAATGTTTATAGCACTGATTACCCTGGATCTGATAATTGATTTTTGGATAATGTGATCTATGTCATTAGGGAAGATATATAAAATATCTTCGATTTAAGGAATATATCTTGTAATGTTTTTAATAAGAAAGTATGCATTTTTTCTAAAAACAATTACGATAATTAAGATAATTACAATATTTCCGGAGAATAATTGATGTTGGTATTCAAAAGTTTGGAATGTGACAACCAATAGCCACTTTCTAGTATCTAGAAGATCAATGTTATGGTAATTCTCATATTTAATATGGTTTCTATGGCTAAAAATTTATATAATGTTTATGTTAAACATCAACTAAATTTTTAGATGTTAAAGTATATCTCAAACCATGAGTATTTTCTCATGTTGGATAAACTACTCTAAATACATGGTGTGGATGGTAACTGAAGAAATATGGGATGACCAATCATGTATCTCATGATCTCTAAGTGATTTAGAAATGAAAAATTATCCTTAATTTTTAGAAAATGTGGTGACGTGAATATTTTTAAAGACATGGACAAAAGGTGAGAATTTATTTGTGAAAGGAAATGACTTCACATAAGTATTACTTCTAATTAAAACTCTTAAACTCTTGGGAAGGGATATTAAAACCGAAAATGCTATCCTAATATCTTTGTTTCTCACAAATCAAATGGTCCCTTAGATAATCTCAGATTTATAGATTTTGGATTTATAACTTTAACCTAACCAATTTCTATATCACTATTTTATATTAAATGATAGTTATATTTCACTTACATTTCTAATATTTCATTTTCCACCTTTTTTCTCCTATGTGAAAATGAAGTTATATATTACTTTGAGAAGCCGTTTTGGTTCCAAAAATCACATTTCAAGGGAAGATTTAGAATTACTTGTTACGGTGTAGGTTTCTATGAATGAACATTATTGTACTAAACTATTTATAATAGAAACTAGTTTCTATGGATAAATTAATTTTATGGGGGGGGGGTAGATCGTGACCCCAAAATATTTTGTGATTTTTTTGAATTATTTTAATAAATTTGACAATTTTCAATTCTTGAAGAAATAATAATAGTTTATGTTATGTTAAATAATAAATTTATTCATTAATTATATGAAAAACCAAGTTATTATTGAACTGCATGAAATAAAAAATTTATCTTTACCTACAAATAATATTGAGGTTATCTTTCGTTACATGCAACAATGACTTTCATCGATGGGTATTGTAACATACAAGACTGAATAATGGTAATGTAATATTATTATAACCTGGAAGTTAAATTATTATTTGGGAAATGGGTTTAATAACCTATGATAATTTATGGTTTACAAAAATATAAAATTAATTCATTGTTTATAAATGAATTGTAAATGAATATGAAAACTAATTGAATATAAAGAAACATATTATTATAATTTTGTCCGTAAAGATGGTTTCCCATAATAAATTAAATTAATTACAATTTGTTAGTGATATTAATGTGATATATATGTATATTTATATGTATTATATTCAATCAAATATTTCATATATTCATCAAATATATTTTATAGTCTTACGATTAAAACAAACCAAATTTTCTGCAAAAAATAATTTTCTTATCAAGGCCTTTTTACCACCTTATAATGGATAAATTATGTTAAATCCCATTTTATTAATTTTATGATTTGTCAAAATAAACATCACATTTGAAATATAAACAATAAATTTTGTAATTTTATTTTTTTGTATTTTTTTGTGAAGTTTCATTTTTTAATGAATAATGAAAAATAATGGAATTTATTTAAAAACTAATTTTTCAAATAATTTATTTATAAGGATAAATTTTAATTTAAATATTTTTTAAAGTTTAATTAGATCATATATTTATCAATTTATCTAATATAGGTCATTCGACTCGATTTCACATTTAAATTGAAAATAAAAAACAATGATTTTTTTTTGATATTTTTACATTAAAACCCTTCTTTGTCGTCCCATATACATGATTAAAATTAATTTTATTTAAGCAATTAATGTTATTTTAATATTTAAATTTTGATTCCATATATAGAATCAGAATAATGTATTATTTATTTTAATGTGAAATTAGTTTTTGGCCACAAATATTAATGAATATAATTAACATTAATTACACCGATTAAGGGAAAATTAATCTTAACAAAGGATTAGGAATTAATATTATGGTCCTAAACGACAAATATAATTATATAATACCGTTATTTTTGAAATATTTGGGCCATAAATACTAAATTATTTAGTTTTGTTGATTTTTGATGAATTAATTAGGTAAAAACGTGGGTACAACTAACTTTTTTTCAAGAACACCAAGTGTGTCCCCTCACTTCCCTATAAAAGACCACCACATATCTCTCTTATTCACACCTCCCAAGAAAAATTGGTTTTTATAATACATTCCCAATAAAATTTCCAAATTCTAAAATTCCTCCTTGAATAATACCTGTGGAATAAATTCCTTTCAAGGAATCCCTTTGGTGAAAACCAAAAGAAGTGGTGACATCACTCCTCAAGCTCCATTAATTTATTTTACATCATACAGTCCCTAAACTATTATTATTCCAAGATTGTATAAAAAACAAGAATCATAAATTTAATATAATGTTTTTATGCTATTTTTTCTCAAAACACTTACACACATCCCTCTAATGGTAAACCAACATATTGGTTATGTGTGTGGAGAACTACCACCTCACAAAATGATGATTGTTCATTATTTACTTTACCCCCATTAATGAAGGAATTTATGATGGAAAATATATTTATATATTATATAAAGGATATTTTTAATGTCTTTATGATTATTTAATTTTTAATTATAACATACCTTTATTATTTTTATCATTTTTAAATTAAAATATTTTGTTTTTGGCAGTGTGGACTACCGCTCCCCCAAAGAGATGTGATTCATTCAAACACAACATGGAATGTATTAAGAATGTGTTTAATTAATTTATATTATATATATGAAATAATAATTTTAATTTAATTATATAATATATAAAAATAAATATTATTCATTCTCTTTATTTCTTTCAAAACGATAATAAAATAGAATCAACATTCATGCATACCTATGACCTACCATCTCCATGAACGGTGGATTCCATTTGATACTACTATATAATATAGATTATTATAATATTGATATGATGAATATTAATTATATTTAAATCATGTTTTATATTATTTAAATGATGATATATGTGTAAAGGCCAAAAAGATAACAAATTAATACACCATAGAAAAAAAGAGAATATTACCTGAAGTGTATCAATACAATGAAATTGTTATCAAAAAAGTAATATAAATTCATAATCAAACAATATATTGTATTATATATAATATTATGTTAATTTAAAAGATTTATAATAAACTTATAGTTATTATATATGTTTTTTTAATGATTACAACGAGAGTCAAGATACAAGGTAAGGGGATTCCATCAAACTTTTCATTTTCGTGAGACACATGGCTTATTCACCACTCAATTATATAGTTTGGTGTATATAATTCCTAGGAATGTATAATAATCTGATTATGAATAAAATTATGGGTATTTACATATCCATTTTATAATTATTATTTCATTGGGTTTAGGTTTGAAAGGTAACCAATCAGCAAGATAGTTCTTTCTCAATTTTCCTTCTTTGAGACATATATTTTATAATGAACCTTTTTTTTTCATGGTGTATTTGACACAAAATATCATGATTCCAATTATTTTAATGATATTTTATGAATCAGTTAATTTAATTTTATTACATGTTGATTATGATCTCAAGTTACCATGTAGTAATAGTTTATTGAATCAATCCCACTGTTTATCAACATTAGTTATGTTTATGCTTCCACTGATGAAATATTATTATACATATCTAAATAAAATTAATTATATTTATTATAATTTATTTTCTCATGATATATTCATGTATAAGTACAATTTTTTACTATTTTATATTAAACATAACTAATTAATTGTTTTTATAAAGGTATGACTTTACCTCTCCCTTCACATGGAAATCTATGTTCCTTCAAATAAATATTTCTTTAAATAGTTTCAAAAATAATATTATATTATTATACTATGATCATTTGTAGACATTTTCACTCATGTTTTTTCTTTTAAAAAAAATTGTTTCAAAAAAGGAATCTTATTTTAATTATCTTGTCGTTGTATATTTCTAAATTTTTTTTGGTGGAAAAGGAATTTCTCACATGTACGGATTTACCTGACTGTTAGACCATTACACCCTTAAAGAACCATTTTCAATACAAATATATTGTTTATTTCTTGTAAAATTATTTGTTAATATTTTTTAAATTTTTTCATTTAAAAAAAGTTAATGAAAATGGGTTTCAATTTTTTTTTTATATTTACAATAGTTTTTTAAATGATTTTTAAAACATCGTGTATAATTTTTCAAAACATATATTTTTTGAATGAGAAGGATTTATTTGATTTAAAATTTTATTTTATATTATTTCAATGTATTTATAAGTAATGTAATTTTAAAAACTTTTTGAATCTTATTTTATAATTTTTTAATGAATAATACTTTCAAATTTATTTCAAGATTATTTTATAAGTTTTAATGGAAACTTTTTTCATAATATTTTCAACCACACCATATAGTTTTTCAAAGAAAAAGGATTCCAAATTGTTTTAAAAGTATTATTTATAATTTTTCTTGTTTATTATCAATAAAATGGTTTTAAAATAATTTTATATTCTAAATATCCTTTTTAAAAGAAGAGTGGACATTTACCGCATGAAATGTTTTCAAAATATAATTAATTTTTTTTATCTAATATAACATTCCATTGATGTTACTGATTCCTTTCTAGGAAATTATTATGTGGCTAAATTTATATTATTTCATTAATGGATTATTATTTGATGTAATGAGTCTTATGAAACCCACTTCTCTTCCATGGGTCATATTGTTATGAAACCCAATTCATTTAATATGTTATGATCTGATGAAATGATTTTGGAACATATCTCATTTCCATAGGTCATGATGTGATGAAATGTTAATGAAACCCATTTCATTTCGATGGTTATGATTTGATGTTTATAGAACCCATCTCTTTTTATGGGTCATGATATAATGAATGTTTTATTATATTTTAGCACATATATGAATGATTTTATTATAATATGGGTGGGACCTGTTTATCCCTACAATAAATTGGGTAATTATTTATAACTCATGAGATAATGATTGAAATCATGAATATAGTCTTGATATATTATATGAAATAGGGAAAACTAATCCCTTATAAGGAAAGGACTATGACTAGGGTTGGTAGTATGTCATGCCCAGTTAGTGTGTTCACTATGAATATTAAAGATGAGGAAACCCAATCTATTATGGGAATATGGGGAGACCTGATTCCTTACAAGGAAAGAACATTGACTGGGGATGGTGGTGTGTCTCTCCCAGAAGGTGAAGTTCCCTTGAAGTTCTTATATAATTTTTAGCAATGTGTCTTGACATACATGTAATGATATCACATGTGTATGTTTGACACAATTCCACACCTTACTTATATGATATGATTTCATGGATTATGTTATTTACTTACTTATGATTCATATCTCATGTACATCCATGGTTTATGTCATAATCCAGTTTTCTGATTAAATGATATAGGTGGTAATATCTTATAATGATATGATCGCATTCTCATACCCATATTCTCATGTTTAGGCTTTCAGGTCTCCATTGTTTTCCCTTACTAAGAATCTTATCTCACAATGTTTTATGTTTACTTCCCTGAGTAATGAAGATAAAAATTATTTTTAATGAGTATGAGAAGGTTTCTACTCAAGAAGAACCTATTGGGACATAATGTAACTCATTTATGTACTTGTTGTAAGGTTTCAATTTTCCCAAAGGCACTAAACTAATACTGTCTTTTGGTATCTATTTCTGTATTGTTTTATGTATTATTCAAAATTTATGTAATTTCTATATAAGTTAATATTGTGTCATTAAAAAATATAATAATAATTGATTATATTTCTCTTCATGGATTAAAAAATATATCAATATATCATCGATGAATACAAAGGTGATGATATGATGATAATCTAAGAATCCATTAATCATCAGTTCTATATAAACACAATTTTCAATTTTCAATCAGAATGGAATGAAGATAAATTCATAATGTATATAACTCATTGGGAATTCAATCTATGATATATCATTATTTTCACCATTAAAAGATGATAAACAGAGAGAATATTGGACTTTGAAGAAAAATTGATCTATATGATTGTGATCATATAAGTACTCAAATAATTGAAAATGATATTTTTTATTTATTGTAATTGTATTTGTCTCCCTGTAATAAATGAAAAAAATCATCAAATCATTATCTCTTTTATGAAATATGACACAATATTTCCAAGGTAAATCACTATGGTATATAAATACCTTATCAGGAAACTCTTATTTGTGTTTCTTCAACTGTACCAACTCCACTATTTCCATTGTTTAGGTACTATTTGATATATTGTCTTAATCGGGGAGGAGCCTAATAGAAAACCCTATATCCCTCCCAAGTGGATATCCATTTAATTTTTCTAAGTATTTATCAATTTAACCCTTCAAAATATGGACATACATTATCTATATTATGTCATTCCTAACAAAATATGGAATTTTTTATTTGTCTCCTTCTTGGTTAGATGCATTCCCTCTTCCAACATAATATTAATTTGTTATTATTTAATTAATAACCATTTAAATGTTTACTCTATTATAAAAATTCCATTTATTTACACATATACTATAAAACCCCAACCTAAATCATAGGTTCAATGATGATGTTCCGCATAATCTCATGCACAAATATCATACAAAAAAGGTAGTTGACTAGCGCTATGGGTGTTAGGATACATGGTGAAACTATATATCTAAAAACAATATCAAATACATGATAATAACAAAAAAAATATATTCCAAAAAAATAAAATAATATAAGGTAATACAAATAAATATTGCAATAGTTTTCATGTAATGTCCTAAAATAATTATGAAGCAATCCTCCAATGTGGAAGATCAATATTATAACAAAAAACTGATCATTAATAAATGAATCATGATGTGACAACTATGTGGTGTGTATTTGATTACTAAATCCACCTCCCAACACCATATTCCTCAGAAACCTACTGGAATCCCCTTTCCCTTTAATGGATCTATGATTTGGAAGTCTACATGTGCTCTAAGATTCCAATGTAGGGTGTTAGTATACGACCAGTAGGACACCTCCAATGTGTTCTTAACATATGTTCACCTACATATATAAGTTTATTAAATTATTTAGAGTTAATTTCATTCAGAATAATAAAACCCAATATGTATTGAGTGATCATGAACTATACATGTTTCCATGAGCCTTATTCATACAATCTTAATAACCATGGCATAAAAATATCTCAAATAGTAATATATATCATATATTATTCTATGTAACTCCTTCCACCATTATGTAAATTATAAGTAAAACTTTTTGGAACATATTAATTCAATAATTTAATGTCAAATCATACATATTAATTTTGGTTACATACTTTCTTGTGATGTTACACACTCCTAGAATTCTCTAACAATGGAATCTCTCTCATACAAGAATGGATACTCGATTTCATAATGTCATACATACATATATAAATACATCATAAATGGTCATAAAAAATTATTACGGTCTATTAAATTATACGGTGTTAACCATACTACGAATATCCAATTCTAATGAGAGATGGAATCATTTCAC
The DNA here is from genome assembly GCA_963277665.1 of Viscum album. NCBI lineage: Eukaryota > Viridiplantae > Streptophyta > Magnoliopsida > Santalales > Viscaceae > Viscum > Viscum album. The sequence continues at coordinate 1,148,648,733 of OY728135.1, forward strand.
CAAAACTATGGATTCAGTTAAGTACACGAGGAAAAAATATCAAGATGAATACTGATAGAGAGATTCAATTGGATATAAAAAATTATATATATAAGGAAAATCATAATAAGGAACATTATATACCAATATGTAATTCCATAGTGAATGAAATATTACATAGGTACTAAATGGTATACCAAGAAGCACAAAAGACAAATTAAAAAATAGTTTCACATGCCTCAAAATCCACAATAATTATGCCTATCCTGAGTGGGTATCTATGATACTCACATTAAAAAAATAAAAAAATCCAGTAAATTTCCTATAAAGGAATGAAATGGTAAATTCCTTTTACCATTAGTGCATTGGACCCAAATCTCATGATTAACCATGAAATGACACAAGGATCACACTAACACCCAAATATTCACTAATAGAAGACTAAAACCATCACCATTGAATATATATATATTAATATTTATAGGAATAGATCATGACTAAAGATGAAAAATACACTAATATATCAAATGGGGATAACCACTAATGGTAGATCATGAATTGATCAAAGATGCCACTAATTCTTGTTTTCCAACTCAGATCTATAAATAGATCAAGAATTCATAGATTTATCATTATGTAAATCAATATATATAGAAAAAATCGAATATAGATATGTTCTATTACAATTAATTATATATAGTTATATTTCAAATGGATAAATCATTCCTTAATTGACAATGCAGATCAACGTTGACTAAAAAAATATAAGATGGAAGGGAAATGTGTGTACCCACCAACATCTAGATAGTTCCATTGTCCAAGATAATTTATAGCCAAAAAATTCCATCAACCTCCACAACTAAATTATGTGTCCCTAATCAAAATATGAAATAACTTAATTGATGAAAAATAAGGCATGAAAAATAAAAACATATAAAAATAGATCTTCAATAGATGAGTATTTCATAATTCTACCCCTCTATTGACTTTCCATCACTGAAAAGATAATATAGAAACCATGATCAACAATATTGGGGAAATATGCCTAATCACGAACATCATTATCACTTATCACCACATAAATTCATATATTTTAGTAAATTACTCTGAAAATTTTCATTATATTATCATTAAACAAATTCTCTCTCGTATTAGTGATCCATAATAAATGATCCCACAACCATAAATTAGGATCCATCTATAAAACCACAAAGTCAACCAAATATGCAGGATCCAGAAATTACAAACAATGTTTAGACACATGGAACACATAATTCATACCTCAATAACATGGATTTTTTTCCAAATGGATGTACAATAATTTAAATATATCAATAATCTTATATAGTCTAAAAAACATAGTCATGGCATCCCTTTCTGATGAAACAACCTATAATTAAACCAATATTTGATTATGATATTATGTTATCCCTATATTTTTCTTCTAGTTGTCATTATTGTTATATGTAAATTTATTGGATATGTTTCGATCATCAACATGGATAATTATGTAGGAAAATTTCTACATACTAAATCTTTCATATTATTTACTCTTCAAGAACTGAAAATGATTAAATAGTTATAGAAATTGATAATTATAAATCTTATTCAATCTAACAATTTTTATTCATTAGTTATGAATATATACATTTGAAATGTACTATTATTTTATTTATAATACATTCATCAATATAGATAATTTATTTATTTAAAACTTTAGAAGATTACGTCGACCAATTAGAGCTCATGTGATAGATAATTCTAGTGTTGGACCGTTATCTCTCATGATTAATAGGTCACCTAAATATAAATTTATATGAATCTATATATTATTCCCTTAATTTAAGTATCATTTTATATAAAAAATATATCCCCACATGTGGGTATTATGAGTATAGGTGCAGTTATTTTCACAATTTAAACTTTTTTAGTAGTTCCTATCATTCATCAATATATTTATATTTTAATAATTCATGAGTTATAAAAAATATTTGGACTATAAATTTTGATAGTTTTTTTATATCCATCCTAATTTAAATAAGTAATATTTTGAATCATTTAATCTCTAAAAAATATTGTCCAAGTCATTCTTATAATGAATTTTTTATTTAATGATCCATGGATGAAAATATTTTAATGATTACATGACTTATCAATATAACTTATTCCAAAAAGTCATGTTTGTTTTAATTATCAGGAAGAAACATTTTAAATGTCACTATAAAATGAAAAAAATCTATTTATACTCTTCAATGCATTTGGATAATGTGATAATAATATATTTAAAGAAACAAATTATGGTACTGATATTTTTTAGTTAGTTGAAAATAATTTATGATATTGAAGAAGAACAACTCCAAAAGACCAATAAACCCAAAACCAATATGTGTATTATAAATGAATAATAAAAAATGATATAATATAATACCTTTAACTAGGATTATTGAGACTGTCTAAGAGTCATGTGATCATGATCATGAATAAAAAAAGATCAGCCCATGGTCTCCTCATTCCAAAGGTATCGAATAATCTTGTAAATGTATTTTTGATAAAGAAGTGTATCATTCAAGACATTTTGTCTGTATCCATTATTATAGTGGTATTATTGAATTGGGAGAGATTATAATTACATCAATTTTGAAGTGTATGAAATGGATAAAGTGTGTCCCGTACCTTGGGAACAAGTATTTATAGTCGAAATAGTTTTATACAGGCCTATATGAATCCAATGGATGTGCACACATTCATTATAAGTTTCAAAAATGTAAATAAAAATTATTGTTATAATAAGATATTATATGTCCTCAAAATGAAATTTTTACTCCACAAATAAATTATAGATCATATCAATGATGATATTTAGATAAGTAGATAGTGTAAATGGAATTATTATAAATTTATACTAGCCATATATTGTGAGAAATATGGAATTTAGAATATCCACCACATATAACATCAACAATTTATATATTGATCCTAGATCTAGAATTAAGAATTCAGAATCCATAAATATTTACTTGATTAATTAATCAATAAATAGGGAATTATATATGTTATCATTTTTCATTTTTACTGACATCATATTAATTAATACATAAAATACAGTAAAGAAACTTCTACATGATAAATAAGATTTGGTAATCCCATGGTGAAGTATGATAGTGAATGATGTTTTAGTTGAAACTATCTTAATGTCACTTCATTAAATACTTTAATTTTATGAGGTTAATTCTACATAGTCTCGTGAATATGGAAATATCTCTGGGTTTTTTTACCAGGAACTCATCTTCTTGGTAAATTCTAAAACTATGAAACTATTAAATGAAGAAAAGAATTATCTTCCCTCATATTAGAAATATCATGAAGAAAAATTCATTCCATTGACTAAATAATTTATAAAATAAATTATTTTTCATAATTAAATAAATTATTTTACATAATAACTTGTTTCGAAAATGATTTTATAATTTACATACGCATATATAGAATTAAATGAATATTTATAAACTACAATAATATTTTCCTCTAATAGAAAATGATATTTTCTACATATAAAGGTTTCCAATGCATTCTAAAAATCCTTATACTTCTATCTATGATATTAATATTATTTATATATGGATTTTTACCAAAATTATCAATTAGGGTTTTATTATATACCCATGAAAAAAAGATCACACCATATTTCCTTTTCACTAGTTAGAAACCCTCCATGCCTATTGTGTATAAGGGGACCTTATACCAAACATGAATTATAATTTTTATTTCATTTTCATTTACACTTCTCATGTTAATCATGACTGATTTTCTATAATCATGGTATAACTAATTTTTTTCATTATAATATTATTGTAAATTTCTATTTGATTTTAATAATCCTGTCAGTGATATATATAAATTACCTTCTGAAGTGGGTCCACTATGATACCAATACAATAATATTAATGATATTTCCAATGGTCTCGATACATATTTTTAAATAACATAGATCATGATTAACTATTATGTGTTGTGATATTATAATCATTGATAAATAATATAATTGATTTACCATATTATAATATAAATTTTACAAATTATGAGGACTCTCATACCAAATGGAGTAGCTCATTTTTTATTTTCATTAATGTAATAATTTTCTAACATGTTAATGTTTTCACAACATGAGATAATCATTCGTGTATAATATTTTATAGTATAAATTGACGAATACTAAAATGTGATTCATTTATCGTCATGGTGAGGTATCATTCCTCAAGTTAATTTATTTAGTTGCATGACAATAATTTAACGACCATGAAAGGATTTTTTTTCCTTTTAATATTGTAATAGATATTGTATTCCCTTTTTTCCAATGTGGTAGTAAGTTGAAAAAAATATAGCCATGGTTGAAGAATGCATGTTTAATTTTTTTATAAATAATGAATTAAAAAAATAATGGGATGGTGGAAGAAATATATTCATTACAATTTATGATTTCTCATGTGATAAAGATATTATATTACATAATGTGTTCTTATATGTGACTTTTTATTTTATTAACATCCTTTTCTCTTTAGTGCCCATGATGTGTTCTTATGTACCGATCAAATTCAGGGATTTTGACCCCATGATATCAGAATAATGGGATATTGGGTTATAAACAATGTGTTTATAGATTAATGTATGATTCATATGATTGACATGTTTTGATAATGTGGGACCAAGTATAGTTCACTAATATATATTCCTGAATAAATTATCACAATATAAAAATGAATTTTATAAAAATATAGTAGAGTTTATAAAATTATGAATCAAAAGTAGTATCTCATAGATATTTGGAAAAAATAATATGCCATATTACAGATATTAGTTTTAGATATTGGAGGTTTCGAGTGATGGTTAGAGGATGGGTAGTGGTTTTGGAACTAAAATCTATAATGGAGGATACTAGTGTGAACTTGAACTATTTGTTTTTGTGTGGAAGAGGAACACCAGAAATAGTATAGGTTTGTATCATAGAGTGTTTGGTAGATTTTTTTAGTGGACCTATAAATTTTATCATGGCTACAATGTGTCCTTGGTTTATGAAATTTCAATTATTTTTGTTGTATTTCTCTACATAATACCATAGACCCTTAATATATAGAGGTCTAGTTGGTTGGATTTGATATTTCTATTGATTATGAGGTATTTTTGTCATGGTGTATGCGTTAAATCCTACACATTATCAATGATTATAGGATCAACCTGAATACTATAATGGGGATTCCCAAAGATGATAGAAAATGGGTGTTTTTTTCTTTAATATGTGTGTTACTGTATTGTTTTGGGAACAAAATTCATTCACTATGGCATGAAATATTGTGATTATTCATTTTCCCTTTCAAAATAGGTGTGTACAAATTACAAAACCCCTTTGAAACTCTATAATTTCCAAAAATATTTCTTTCAACTCATCGGTGAAAGAGGTCCTCTATTGAGGGAATTTTAACACCATTTCAACAGATTTTGTTGATATCAATATGATATTTCTTATTTGAATATATGGTTTGTTGTTCCCTTTACTTATCTATATTCATAAAATTCGTCACCCAAACAAATATATGGTTGTGGATATTTATTTAATGGGTATTAATATGTGGATAACTATAATCCTTGGTATTGTATTTATTATATGATGTCCATTTTAAATTTTGGAGTTGGAGAATTTAGTCGAGAACTGTATGAATATTTAGTAATAGTATAAGGTGAGTTTCACCATAATTGGTTGTAGAATATTGTTTATTCTTGTGGATACTAAAAAAATGATAAGGATACATATATGTTGGTAAGAACACTATCGATCATGGGTGTGTGACCCTTATGAGGGAAGGGGAGTGGGTGTGTTTAAATCTGTTTTTGGGATGGTGAAACGAAAGTGGGGTGATAGTGAGAACACATTCCTAATTTATGAATTTGGGTATTGATTTATATGGAGTTAATGTATGGGAATCAAGATGATGGTTTTGGTTGCATGATCCATTGACAAGCATGATCAGAGTAACATTGATACATGGTGTCGGTAGTGGTGATTATTGTTTTTGGTTTCATAAATTATTGAGAATGAATAATGAGTATTGGGGTATAGCTCAATAGAGGTTATTTAATGTTTTTGAGATGCCTCTTGGAATATTTAATCATGTCGAGTGACTAGGTAGTGAATTTTTGGTTGAGGCAGACTAGTCTGAGGGATATTGGTCGAGAAGGGACATACAAATGATATCATGTGAAATCATATGTGGTGAGTTGGAAACCACACCATGAGTGTCGTTTTCCAAATTTTTTATGATGTTTTACAATTTAACATTGAAAATTTTATAAATATCATTGCATCTATCTTGGTGGTAGAGTAACAGAACAATGTTATATTAGGAATTTGAGTGGAATCGTGGAGAATTCATACTTTGATGATAATTTTGGTGGGTCCGGGGATCGATTTATACATTTAGTATATATTCTTGATAATAATTAACATTATGGTGTGTTGTTTGTAATTACCACCATCATTATTTCTTGTAAATTGTAGATTTAAATCTAAATTTTAACTGTTTGGATGGCTCAATTTAAGTGGAAAATATTGGTCTAGATGTCTAATAATTAGAGTACATATATGTGGTGTTTTTCTAGAAATATTATGCACTATAAGGCCATTGGAGGATAATTATATGGGATCAAGATGAGATTTTGAAATTAGTTACGGGGGTCATGCTACCCAAAAATAAATTGACTAATTTTTATAAGCCCACTGAATAGAAAATAGGATGAGTAGTAACCCAACACTCTATCTAGGGCCCCAACCAGAGGTCTACGACCTAAATCCTGAATAACTTGTAGCTCAATGGTGAAACATAAAATATTTAAAATGGGGTTTGTTATGGGGTTTTTTATGGGATATATTTTATTCTTTTCAATTCGATTCAATTTGAGGTTTAAGTGTTTTCAGTGATGGGAGGAGGATATATTGGATATATTATGTCCTTGTTTTAACCTTTATTCACATGGATTGTGTTGATTCCATGGTAATATAGCATGTGAACTCATTGTATGATCTCTTACTATATTTTAACAGTCCTTACATCTTGTCTTTCACTAATTTTTTTTTTGAAAATTAGGGATTTGAGATGGAAAACTGCATTAGATCGTGGATGAATCAAAATGACTGATGAAGATTTTTCCTGTGGAATATATAAGATTTCCTAAGATATGAAATCCTTTAATCATTCTATATTGGTTTTATTGTATATTTCCTTGTGAATATATGAGTTTTTTTTAAATATTAGATTAATTTACCTCTAATTTAGGTTTATAAATTTGTGAATTTTTTGGAATTGGATCATAGGTGAGGTGGGATTGAAATCCCACAAGATTCTCAGGATTTCGATGTTGGTTCTTATACATGTGTGTATTAATGTAACACCCCGAGATTTTATGAAAAATATTCTTTTTAATTTCATTAATGTCTTATGTTGTACGCTACACCAAAAGGAGTTTGCACAACATACATCCCTGACTTGCCTTGCATTACACGCAATCACGACCTTCCTCGATAGCGTGTGTAGTACGCAATACTGAGTTTCACTAAAGGAGATATTATTATAATATTATTATGAACTAGCCGTTATGAATTATAATACCCAATTTTTGAAATTTTATAAATTTTATCTTTCAAAATGGACTTTATTTTTGGATTCGGAATATCGAAATTATCTTAGGGTGAAATTTTGGTACTTTTCGGATAAATTTCACATTTTGATGAATAGTTAAAATTACTAAATTTTAATTAAAAACAAATTTTTAATTGAAATAATTAATAGTGATAAATTATTTATTTGAGTGGTTTTAAAGTATATTTATAATATATTTTTACAATTTAATAAAATGATGGTCGTTGGACGCAATTTCACATTTAAACCAGACATAAACAAGTGTCAATATTTTGATAGTTATTATCTCTTAAGAACACGTTATTTGTTTTGACGACGAGAATTAATTTTTAAAATAATTAATGAAACTGATATGTTTTGAATTTGGTAAAATAGACATCAATTTTGAATTCATTATATCAAATATAGCTTAGGCCTAATTTTTGGTATTTTTCTGGAAACTTTCATTTTTTGATGAAGTGAAACCACTAAGTGGTAGTAAAAAAAACAGAATTTTTCATAAAACTAAATTTTACCACTTCTGTGAGTGGAATTTCGAAAATCTGAGACACATGGTAAACATCAAGGACTAAAATTTGGTTCAATGAGATTAAAATAATTTTTGGTGAATAGTAACTCATTACTTTTTTTACCACGGTTAAAAGTAAATAGGGTAATTAAGGGTAAAAATGATATTATTATTACCCTAACACATGTCTTAATTCTATTGAATAAGTATAATTTGGCCAAAAACAACCTTAGGAATACAAATGACCATTTAGGCCCACTTGGATTAGATTAGGACAATTATTATTAATTTATTTAAAGAAGGGTTAAAATAGTTAAAATCAAAGTTTAATAACTACATCATTTTTAATATAGGGTTATACATAATATAAATTAGAATATAAATATTAATTAGAAATCTAGAAATATTTCCTACATAAAGGTATTTTATTTGTAATTTTTATACTTAAAATAATTTAATTTATTTAGGACACAATGATGATGCAATAATTATCTTATTAATGAAATATTGACATAATTGGTGTTATAAATACTCAAATAAATGTAATTTGAGACTTTTTATGAATTAAAATAATTTTATTTGTTAATATGACATGTTAGTATTGATTTAATTAACTTTTTTCGAACTAATCATTCTATTATGATTTTCACAAAAATCAATTACCAAATAGTGTCAAAATTGACATAAAATAGTTTTTAAAACAAATATTATATTATTAATTGTTAGTTTATTCCTAAAAATATAAGGTTCGGCCAAATGACTTATATAAGGTTATAAAAATTAATAATAAAAAACTTGGGGTTCTTTTGGCATGTTGTAGTAAATTTATTAACCTTATAGTGTATGAAAATAAGAAGAAACGGTACAAGTAAAATTATTTATCTTAAGGTTAAATCTAAATGATAAGGTTAAAATAGAAAGCTACACTTGTCTAAATTCTATTTGATGAGAGGATTTTGACCCATACCCACCTTAGCAATGAAATAACTCAATTTTATGCTATTAAAAACCGAATATGACTTTATAATAAAATAATATTTTTAGTTACTCCAAAGGTACCCCTATCCTCCCTTATAAAAGGGAACCTCCTCCCTCTCTTCCTCACACCACTTTGTGCCTCAAGATCGACCAACCCCTGCCAAATTATCTTCTCCACTTCCAGAGAAACATCCTAGTGGTTCTGGTCTTCTTAAAAGACCAATTTTAGTTCCCTAAGAGGTGTTCTCAAAGAGGCGCTTCAAAGAAGAGGTAATGTCCATTACCGATTCTTTCAACTTTATTTCTTCTTCCACTTCTTCTTATTATGTTGTTTCATTATTAAGTAATAACATCAGTATCACTAATTTACTGATATGTTTTTATAATTATTAAATAACCCTATTTCACCATCTATCCATCCTACGGAAAATGAAATCACCGCGCGTGCGTACGTACGAAATTTCGTCTCCACACCGTGGTGTAATCTATTTTCCACCACCACATTACTTGGATGGGTATAATGGTGTAAATAATAACTATATATGATTATTGTAAAGTTATATTGATTATGTAATAGTGTACATACACTCCAATAAAATTCTATGATCATGGGAACAATATCGTCGCTCGTGCTTACGTAAAGAATACCGTCTCCACGACGCGATGAGATTAATTCTCAATGATTAACCATTCATAAATGATTATAAAGTATATATAATAAGTAATCATGAAATATATGAAATAATAATGATACTGGATTTATGTATATATATATATGTATTTCATCCAATTAATTCCATTCAATTCAATGAGGAAACGAAAACAACGTTCATGCGTACGTACGGCCTACCGTCTCCATGAACTGTGAATTTCTTTCCATTAATCGATCTATTATATATATGTATATTCTGAATATATATTATATATAAATCCTGTTTTATATTCTGTAATTATGTAATCATGATCTATGTAATTATATGAATAATTACAAGTCAAAACACGGACGACAAATGAAACGATTTTACCCAAAATGCTCTTTAACATGGAATTTACAAAAGAACGAGTAATATAAAGACATAAGTGAACCATATATGATATCATAAAAATGAATATGATTCTGTAATAAGTAAATGATATTATTTAAATCATTATAAAGGAGGTTCAGATATGTACGAAGCATATCGGACCTAAGGTAAGGGATAATTTTTCAAATCTCATTTTTATCCAACATTGCTTATTCGTAAGTTGTTACTGGGGTTATTGATGTTATCCATGTACATGTTTTATAAAAGTGTTTTCATGTATGTTTAAAGTCCTTTTTACCCATTTCTGAATTTTATTATATGGTTTGTAAGGAATATTTTATTTTGTTTATGTTACGAGGTACTTTTTTGACTTTCATCCAAAAGTACGATAATAATGTTTTTTTTAACATATACGACATGAACAGATTTTTACGGTTTTATAAAGACTTATTTTCATGAAGCTTCCTCCAAAATATTTCATTACTATTTTCAACAAAGTCCTTTTCTTATAAATTTGCATCACATTTTGTGAAAAGAAAATGATTTTGAATAAGAAAGGATATTTTTCTCAAGGATTCATTTCAAATGTTTTATCAAAACCATTTTTCATCTAAGTTGACATTATTTCATATGTGTATGTTTCAAGTATAATGTATTTATGATTTACATGGTTTCACTTTTCTTATTATGAAATGATATTCATTTCTTTTATATGGATTATGTGATAATGGGATGTTGTTTATGAAACCCATTTTATTCGTTGGGTTATTATGAATGATGTATGTTTATTTTGTGGCACAAGTAGGAATGATTTCATTATTAGATGGGTGGGACCTATATATCCCTCCAATGAATTGGGTAAAGATTTTATATCTCATGAGATAGACATGGCTGGAATGGTAAGTTAATCTGGTTCAGTATTACAGGACTGGAACGAGGAGTGAACTCGATTCAGAAAGGGACTTTGTCCACTAAGATGGTCTTGGAAGAAATTACTTGGCTACTATGGAAATCATTAAATGTGCTTAATTGATGCCACAATTACATGTTTTATTCCCATGCTATTTTAGGATGATTTATATTCCATTATGATCTATGCCTTATGTACATCCATGTATTATGTCGTTGCTCATGATTTTGAAGTTTAAACATTATGTTCATGTTTTTTAAGTTCCAATGTATATGGTATGTTTTATTTTATCCATGCTTACCCTTATTGAGAATTTGAGCTCACCCTTTTTATGTTTTATTTCCCCCCAGGATTAAAGGAATGGTTTTAGGTAAGGAACCAAAAAGTGGAAGATCTTTATGGGAGATGTTGAAGATCGTTCACCACGATTAGAAGATTAAGTTCCAAGTTTCCAAAGACACTAAACCATTACGGTCCTTGTGTGTCTGGTTTTGTTATGTATTAAGTATTCCGCAAAAGTAATGCAATTTCTATGTACGTCAAGCTTCGGGTCTCTACAGTTGGAATCAGAGGAAAGTTTTAGTCATCCTTTGGAAACTAGGATGCGAAAACGTTAGTGAGATCCCTAGAGATATTTCTATGGTATGTCTAGGGATGTCCCTAAATATAAGTATAAGTATAGGTTATAGTCCATGAATTATGGTAACGATCTTAGAATTAAACCTAAGATGATAGATATTGATGGTACTCCCCCTTTATTATGTTGTTTTCCCCAGTATGATTTTTGCCTCTCACAATATTCTTTTTGGGTTTTAGACGATGGATGGAAGACGAAGGAACCGTGTTGATCAATGCAATGGAAAATGAAATGATTGTCCTCCTGAACAAAAAAATGTTATGGGAGATGGAGTGCAAAATCTTATTGTTATACTTACACAAGATATGAGTCATTCTGGACTTCCAAATGAGAAATTAAGGGAACAATATTCTATTGAGTCCTTCATGAGGAAACGTCCACCTTATTTTAGTGGGTCTTCTGATCCACTTTTTATGGAACAATGGATCAGTACCACTGAAAAGATATTTTCTATTCATCAATGTTATGAACTTGATAAAGTCATCATAGCAGTATATCGTTTGGATGTTGGAGCTGATCAATGGTGGAATCTTATCAAGAATATGATGCCAAGAGATGAAATTGAGTCCATGTAATGGGACGAGTTTGAGAAATTATTTTTCAATAAGTACCTCCCTCGTATTCTTCGAACAAAGATGGAGACGGAGTTTCTTGAAGTAAAGGAAAAGGGTGATGAATCTGTTGGTGTATACGAAGGGAATTTTACAAAGCTTGCAAGATGTGCATCTGGCTTTATCATCCAACCTGAAAGTAAAGTTGATCGATTCTTCAGTGGCTTAAAACCAAATCTTCTAAGGCCATTAGCTATAAGAGACTTCAGTAGCTATGAAGAAATTGTGCGTTGTGCTATCAAGGTAGAAATGGAAGTTGTTGTTACTTATCCATCCCATAGTTTTGACAAAAAATGAAAGATGGAGTTCAAGCAGAAATCTCAGATTAATGGTGAAAAGAAGATGAATGTTTCCTTATGCTCAATGTGTGGAATGAATCATGGTGGAGATTGTCTTAAAGGGACTTGAAAATGTTTTAAGTGTGGAAAAGAAGGTCATCGAGCAGCTGAGTTTTGAAGTAATGGAAAAACAGTTTCTAATGATGTGAATAAAGAAAAGACTGCAGAGAACGCACCACCTACACTTCAATGCTTCAAGTGAAAGGAAATGGGGCATTATGATAATAAATTCCTTAATCCAGGGGTTAGTGATGATTGACATGAGCAACCACTTAAGGAAAAGGACAAAGGGAAGTCACATGCGATCACTATTGGAGATGTTGAATATGACAACGATGTGGTGGAATGATTAAGTGTTTATGTAATGGGATTCCAAAATAATATTTTATATAGTATCGTGGAATATTGGAATATTTATGTATTGGTCTATTGTGGTTTTCAATAATTTTATGGTACCGGTAATCATGAAAAGTGATTAAAATATTTTGGAAAGCAGATGATATGCGCATAGTGAAGGGATAAGTAGAAAATGAAATGTTTGACAGTATTCATGATCTCATGATTGATATAAGGACTAAGTGATATCATGGTTTGAGTATATAGAATTTTGAGGATTTTGGTATGTGGAAAGTGTTAACTTTTAACTGCATTCATGATTTCACTAGGGTTCAATGGGTATTCATTTTTTTCAAGAGAATACCTGATTAAGGCCTTCGAATGTTTGGAATGTGACCAAAAAGACATATCTTATGATATATGGGGAACAATGATGGTATTAACATGCTTGTTATATGAACACTTTGGTAATCTTTTTCCCTATAATATGAGATTAGAAAGTAGTATTTTGGATAAGCCTAAAGATTGGAATGGATTATGTTAGACATAATTTAGTGTTGCTTAAGGATAGAACATTTTCAATATTATTGATGGAATGTTATAATAATGTAGTTTTAGAAAAAGGACAACCTGCAGGACGGGCGACAACCTGTTGCGTCGGACAAGGCTGTGGGAATCGAACCCACAACCGAAGTGCGACTGGCCTTTATCGCCAACTAGTAGCCTACAGGAAGTCCCTGGTTTGTAGAAACTAGTTTTATTTTATTAAGAGGTATGATATATGAAGTATAAGTTCATTTTTTGGAATCGTATATGATTAACCTCACCATAGATGGATTTATTAATATTTGATAACTTTTTCTAACCATTAGTTTGAAACCGATGGAATGACCCATCATTCTATCACATGATCTGCTAACACTTCACGAATGACAAATTCAACTTCATTTCTTTAATAGATGAAGTAGAAATTGTCCAAAGAACGACCAACGGTGAGACTATACGAAAATCACGAAAGTAATTCATCTAATTAAAATTTCATCAACATTAGGAAAATGATCTTGAAAACCAAAAAAGTTGTCATAGTGCCCTTATATCTGATGAGTCATATGGTACCTTAATTCATCAAAAATCTATGGATTTTGGATTGATGTCTTTTTCAAAGTCTTTTTCTATACCACTCTCCATCAGAACTTGATGGTTAGATTTTTCTTGCATATACATATTTTCACCTTTGTTCTCCTATATGGAAACCATGTGATGAGTTACTTTGGGTAACTGTTACATTTCATACCTTATTTTTTAATGCAATGTTTTGTTATTCCTTTTTACGATGTGGGTTTCTATTAAATAAAATTTCTAGTAGTAAACCATTTATAACCCCGATGAATTTTGAGTGAGAAATTAATTTTAAGGGGGGTAGAATGTAACACCCCGAGATTTTATGAAATATATTCTTTCTAATTTCATTAATGTCTTGTGTTGTACGCTACACCAAAAGGAGCTTACACAACACACATCCATGAATTTTCTTGCATTACACGCACTCACGACCTTCCTCGATAGCGTGTGTAGTACGCAATACCGAGTTTCACTAAACGAGATATTATTATAATATTATTATGAACTAGCCGTTATGAATAGTAATACCCACTTTTTGAAATTTTATAAATTTTATCATTCAAAATGAACTTCATTTTTGTATTCGGAATATCGAAATTGGCTTAGGGTGAAATTTTGGTACTTTTCGGATAACTTTCATATTCTGATGAATAATGAAAATTACTAAATTTTAATTAAAAACAACTTTTTTAATCAAAATAATTAATAGTGATAAATTATTAATTTTAGTGGTTTTAAAGTATATTCAGAATATATTTTTTCAATATAATTCATTTTTGGTCATTGGATGTAATTTCACATTTAAACCAGACATAAACAAGTGTCAATCTTTTGATAGTTATTATCTCTTAAGAACACGCTATTTGTTTAGACGACGAGAATTAATTTTTAAATTAATTAATGAAACTGATATGTTTTAAATTTGGTAAAATAGACATCATTTTTGAATTCATTATATCAAATATAGCTTATGCCTAATTTTTGGTATTTTTCTGGAAACATTCATTTTTTGATGAATAGTGAAACCACAAAGTGGTAGTTAAAAAAACAGATTTTTTCATAAAACTTAATTTTATGGCTTTTGGGAGTGTAATTTCGAAAATACGGGAGACACAATTAATATCAAGGACTAAAATGTGGTTCAATGAGGTGAAAAAAATATATGGTGAATAGTAATTTTTTTACCACGGTTAAAAGTAAATAGGGCAATTAAGGGTAAAAATGATATTATTATTACCCTAACACATGTCCTAATTCTATTGGATAAGTTTTATTAGGCCAAAAGAAACCTTAGGAATAAAATATGACCATTTAGGCCCACTTGGACTAGATTAGGACATTTATTATTAATTTATTTAAAGAAGGGTTAAAATAGTTAAAATCAATGTTTAATAACTAAATCATATTTAATATAGGGTTATACATAAGATAAATAAGACTATAAATATTCATTAGAAATCCAAAACTATTTCCTACATAATGGTATTTTATTGGTAATTTTTAGATTTAAAATAATTTAATTTATTTATGATATAATGATGATGCATAAATTATCTTATTAATGAAATATTGACATAATTGATGTTATAAATACCCAAAAAATGTAATTTGAGACTTTTTATGAATTCCATTAATTTTATATGTTAATATGACATGTTATAATTGATTTAATTAACATTGTGCGAACTAATCATTCTGTTATTATTTTCACAAAAATCAATTACCAAATAGTGTCAAAATTGACCTAAAATAGTTTTTAAAACATATATTATATTATTAATTGTTATTTTATTCCTAAAAATCTAAGGTTCAGAAAAATGACTTATATAAGGTTATATATGTTAAAAATAAACAACTGGGGGATCTTTTGGCTTGTTATAGTAAGTTTATTAACCTTATAGTTTAAGAAAACATGAAGACGCGGTAAAAGTAAAATTATTTAACTTAAGGTTACATCTTAATGATAAGGTTAAAATAGAAACATAAACCAGTCTAAATTCTATTGGATGAGAGTATTTCGACCCATCCCCACCTTAGATTATAAATAACTAAGTTTTAAGCTATTAACAACCAAATATGACTTTATAATAAAATAATATTTTTAGTTATTCCAAAGGTGCCCCTCTCCTCCTTTATAAAAGGGAACCTCCTCCATCTCTTCCTCACACCACTTTGAGCCTTCAAGCTCGGAAAAACCCTGCCAAATTATTTTCTCCACTTCCATAAAAACATACTAGAGGTTTTGGTCTTCTTAAAGTACCAATTTTAGTGCCCTAAGAGGAGGTCTCAAAGAGGCGCTTCAAAGAAGAGATAATGTCTCTTACCAATTCTTTCAACGTTATTTCTTCTTCCACTTCTTCATAATAGGTTGTTTAATTATGAAGTAATAACATCAATATCACTCATATAATGATATGTTATTTTATTTATGAAACAACCCTATTTCACCATCTATCCATCCTACAGAAAATGAAATCACCACGCGTGCGTACGTACGGAATACTGTCTCCACACCGTGGTGTAATCTATTTTCCACCACCACATTACGTGGATGGAAATAATGGTGTAAATAATAACTATATATGATTATTTAAAAGTGATATTGGTTCTGTAATAGTATACATACACTCCAATAAAATTCCATGATCATGGGAACGATATCGTCGCTCGTGCGTACGTACGGAATACCGTCTCCACAACGCGATGAGATTAATTCTCAATGATTAACCATTCATAAATGATTATAAAGTATATATAATAAGTAATAATGAAATATATGACATAATAATGATACTGGATTTATGTATATATATATATGTATTTCATCCAACTAATTCTATTCAATTCAATGAGGAAACGAAAACAACGTTCATGCGTATGTACGGCCTACCGTCTCCATGAACGGTGTATTTATTTCCATTTATAGATCTATTATATATATATATATATATATTCTGAATATATATTATATATAAATCATGATATATATCATTTAATTAAGTAATCATGATCTAAGTAATCATATGAATAATTAAAAGTCAAAACACAGACGACAAATGAAACGATTTTACCCAAAACGCCCTTTAACATGGAATTTACAAATGAACGGGTAATATAAAGTCATAAGTGAAACATATATGATATCATAAAAATGTATATGATTCTGTAATAAGTCAATGATATTATTTAAATCATTATATAGGAGGTTCGGATACGTACGAAGAACATCAGACCTAAGGTAAGGGATAATTTTGCAAATATCATTTTTATCCGACAATGCTTATTTGTAAGTATTTACTGGGGTTATTGATATCATCCATGTACATGTTTTATAAAAGTGTTTTCATGTATGTTTAAAGTCCATTTTACCTATTTTTGACTTTTACTATATGGTATGTAAGGAATCTTTCTTTTGTTTACATTACGAGGTACTTTTTTGACTTTTCCTGCAAAAGTACGAGAATAATGTTTTTTTAACTTATACAGCACACATGGATTTTTACGGTTTGATAAAGTGTTATTTTCATGAAGATTCCTCCAAAATATTTCATTAGTATTTTCAAATAAATCATTTTATTTTAAAATTTCATCACATTTTGTGAAAATAAAATGATTTTGAATAAGAAAGGATATTTTTCTCAAGAATTCATTTCATGTGTTTTATCAAAACCATTTTCTATCTAAGTTGAAATTATATCATATGTGTATATTTCATGTATAATGTATTTATGATTTACATGGTATCACTTTTCTTATTATGAAATGATATCCATTTCTTTTATATGGATTATGTGATGATGGGATGATGTTTATGAAACCCATTTTATTCGTTGGGTTATTATGAATGATGTATGTTTATTTTGTGGCACAAGTAAGAATGATTTCATTATGAGATGGGTGGGACCTATATCTCCCTCTAATGCATTGGGTGAATATTTTATAACTCATGAGATAGACATGGCTGGAACGGTAAGTTAATCTGGTTCAGTATTACAGGACTGGAATGAGGAGTGAACTCGATTCAGAAAGGGGCTTTGTCCACTAAGATGGTCTTGGAAGACATTCCTTGGCTACTATGGAAATCATTACAAGTTCTTAATGGATTCCACAATTAAATGTTTTTTTCCCATGCTATTTTATCATGATTTATGTTCAATTATGATCTATTCCATATCTACTTCCATGTTTTAAGTCATTGCTCAAGATTTTGATGTTTAAACATTATGTTCATGTTTTTTTAAGTTCAAATGTATATGGTATGTTTTATTTTATCCATACTTACCCGTACTGAGCATTTGAGCTCACCCTTTTTATGTTTTATTTTCCCCTAGGATTAAAACAAAGGTTTTAGGTAGGGAAACAAAAAGTGGATGATCTTTGTGGGAGATGTTGAAGATCTTTCACCACGATTAGAAGATTACGTTCCAAGTTTCCAAAGAAACTAAAGTATTACAGTCCTTGTGTGTCTGTTTTTATTATGTATTATGTATTCCGCAAAAGTAATGTAATGTCTATGTACGTCAAGATTCGGGTCTCTACAATTAATCTATTTACTCCAATTGAAAATATTGGTTTACATTAGTTAATTTTTTGATTAGTATGGTGATGTTTATACGTTAAGAACATTATTGGGTCTTGTTTGAGGACTACAGGTACCATGATAGTTTTACAGGACCATTGGGTGTGTCCATAGTTAGTAGGCCTATTTTTTATTTAATTGATTAGTTAATAATAAATAAATTAAATTAATTTTGGAAGAATTTTTTGTTGTATTGGGCCATATGGTTTTAGGATGAGCATGGAAGTGATGATAAAGTGATGTTCAGGTCCTTTAAATTAATCAAATTTACATTATTTTAGGTATGGGGCTATGAGAATTATTTATCTCTTCGTATTTTGGTTATTTTTATTAATGTGGAATATTAGTATAACCATCTACATGTTTCACATGTTCGGTTTTTTATGAATTATTTTTACTCATGGTATCAATGTGGCACGTTTACCCCATTTGAATTGATGTTATCGAATAGGGTGGTATGGGTCTTAGGGGCATGAGTTAATGTTTTCATAAGGGACTATGACTATAGGGACTTATGCTTGATGGTGAGTTGAGATATTTGTCTATGTTCCCTATTTTTTATTTATTTTATGTACTAATTGTGTGACTAATGTGACCTCTTAGAGTTCATAAGTATTTATAGAGGTGATTGATTTTTTCCAAATAGAATATATGATGATGATATTTTCTAATTGATTGTTGCATACCCATTACCTATAAGGATGGGACCATGTGCTCGATTTTGGCCTCCCAGTAACATGTGGGAATGGTTCAGTGTCATTGATTTTAGAAACCCTATAACACAAGGGGATTAGCCGATGTGATTGATCATGGACTCCCTAGAGCCCGTAGTGATGGGTAAGTGTGGCTGATGGTGACATTATTTGAACTTACAGGGATGGGTCGGGGTGACTTTATGGACCTCTCTGAGTAAGTAGTGATTGGTTGTGGTACATTATAAGGTGATCCCTTGTGTTGAAGGCACCACACATTGGATTTTCATGTTACCAACTTTTAAAAACTATTCCATCAAGTATATTGTTTTGGTAGATAGTGTATGGTTCATTTTATGAATTAGATTTTGACATAGAGTCAAAGATGGTATTCCATGGGTTGTAGTGTTAGGTGGATCCTGATATGGTGTTCTAGAAGCTGTACTAATTTTTTCATAAGAATTATGTTTCTCATGGGTTAAATTTCATAGAAAAAAGTTTACTCTAGATATGTATAGAATACAAATCCACATGATGATGATAACAATAAATTTTATTGAGGCAATGGGGATACCAGCTACATAGTTATACTCTCCCTATATCTACATATATTTACTGGGTTTCGGTGTTCATGGGAAGACCATCATATCTTCACTCCAAAAATAGGCTCCACATGGATATAGTCTTAGGGTATAGATCAAAAGGTCATAGAAAATATTGGAATAATGGTATATATGTTACTTGGTCTAGAGATCATGTATGTACTTTTCACTTATCATCACCATGTACTATCTAATGTTCCTTATTACTTTATATAGTTCTTATTATATTTTTTTTACTTTTACTAACCATTTTTTATTGATTCATCATATAGATAAATTCATTTTTTATATTCTTGTCTATGGGATCTCATGGGGCTCTATGTTTTGTAAACATGTTGGCATGACATTCATGGTATAGAAGGGTTGTACATATTTTCTGTCGATTTTTTCTACCCCCTGGGACTTGTTAAAGAGGAAATTGTCTCCCCATTATTATTTTTGGACATTTATTATTGTTTAATTCTTATATAATATTGTATTATGTTCCTAATATCATTTCGTGTTCCTCTCCTAGATATCATTCATGTAGCTCAGGCTGGGTTGTTAAAATAAGCTCAACCACTACATAGTTTGGTGCTAGGTAAAATAAAGCTAGTCTAGTGGAATTTAAAGGTATCATGTATATTGGATAAATATATTGAATGTTTTCATGCATGTTTTAGTGAATTGGAAGCTATGATAACATTTGGTGGTGATATTCTTAATGTGGTGCAGTAAAAACGGACAGTGGGTGACCACATATACCAATTAATCTTCACCAGCCTAATGGGTATAAATTTAAGATTATTATTAAACATGAATACCTTATCTATTTTGATGTGAATAATTCAAGGTCTAGGTTAATTTATTTATACATTTAATTATACCCATAAAATAATCTCCCATATCGATTTCCTTCATTTCACACAATCTCTTATGAATTTGACCTTCCACCTTGAGTTTACTCAATATAATTCCCAAAGGATGTGTCTTATTTTCACATGAACAATAGTTCAACAAATCATTAAAACCTAAAGATATAATATATTCTTTTAGAAAGAAAATACATTCCATATCATGTTGTGTATTATACGACGATTTCAAAAAACCTATGAAGTAATATTATTTATATTTGAGTTTCAAATCATAGTTGTTGATTAAGGGGATGCTAGGATGGGGAAATTTAATCTATTTTTAATTAAAATAGATATATTTTATTAATTACTATATTATAATATTTCGTACTATATTTACATTAAAACACAATTAAAAAAATATTACACATCAAGAAATGATGCAAATTACTACATGTAACATAAGAATAGGGTTATATAATAAATAAATTGTGACAACACAATGGTGTATTTTAAAGGATCGAACTCTACCAAGAATATTAATTACATCATGAAAAACTTTAATAAAAACAAAACATTATGAAGAAAAAAAACATTATAAAATGAATTCTAATAAAATATTGGGAATCAAATAGTAAATATATATATATTTCATTTAATAAAAAGAGGATTAAATTAGAAATGTGACTATTGGGATATAGCCATGGGTCTATTTGACATTTGGTTAATGTATTCGTTTTTCAATATGTCCATTGAATTCAAAAAAACTAATATGAATATTACCTTTTCCAGATGTGTTTATAATGGTCAATGGAAACTGATAGTTTTACTCGAAGGAAAAATGACGGCCTCAACATGTAGAGTCATGCATTTTTCTCCCTTTTGACAAAACATTGGAGTTAGTTAGTTTATCTAGGGTTAACCATTGGAAAATTCCAATAAGATATTCCGAAACTAAGTGTTGAATGATGTTCCCTATGTTAAAACATAAAATTAGTGGAGATACATATTAGGTTAATGTTAGGTGGGACACCCCATGAAACTACTACTATTTCACCCCCATAGACTCATAGAAATTATCGTATAAAATGGGTTATGTATATAGAATATAGTTTCATAAATTTGTAATAAAAATTTTAAAAATTAAATATTTATTTCATCATTCCCATTACTTGTATCATCTAATTAAATAAAATACACTTGAATATTAGAATATTTTTAAAATGTAATTTTATGAAAAAACTAAAATGAGTTATTATTTTTACTAAATATACACAAATTTTATTATAAACACAAATATTATAATAAAATTAATTTCATTAAATGCTCATTTAATCTATTTTTATTTATATATATATATTATAATATAAATTTTAATGTCCTCTTAAATTTCTTAATGTGTCAGAAAGAAGACTATGTCATTAAAACAATAAATATAAAATAAGTAATTATATTGCATTTAAAATTAATAATAATTATATGTATGTATTTTTTTAGACAAAATAAAATTTTTATTTGAAATAATTCGTTAAAAATTATGATATATAAATTTTTTAATAATGTTTTAAAATAATTTATTATTGAGTATGAAATATGAAATATAGATTTTTGTTATTGGTATTTTATAACTTCATATTAATGTAATAAAGATTTAATAATTAATTCGATAAAATAAATGTAAAAAAATATATTTTATTAATATTATGTATTGAAAAGGATTTCAATCAATATTAAAACATATAAAGGAAATTCCAAAACAAAAAATTGATATTTTAATTTTAAAAATAATAATATGTGGAAAATTAAATTTCCACATTTTTAAAGTAATATTAAAAATATGGTTTACTTATATTTGATTGAAATATTATACAACAAGAAATAAATTCTTAAAAATATAATAAAAGACAATAGCTAAGCCATTGATTATTCATTTTACACAACAAATAATTCGAAGACTAATATTCTTAAAATTAAAATATTTCTTCATATTTTACTATAAATTCCCATAATTCCCACCATTCTTCTCCAGTTAAATTCCTTAATCCATGATTTTATGGTTAATTTACCTTTCTAATAGTCCCTACATGGTGTCTTCATGATCTTAAGGTCTTATGATCATCTTCTATGAAGAAAATATCCATCGTAAGGTATTTCTCCCCTTCCACATTTCCATCTATGTATCCCTTTTATATTACGCATTAATGATTTTTAATTACTCCCTTTTCATTCACTATTATTTATCCCATAAATTATGGAATAATTTTTTATCAGTGGGAAAACTTTTATTTCATCTCATTTTACCTTTTCCTTAATCCTTATTGTATTCATGCATGATTCTGACTTCATTTATGGGGTTTCCCTCTTTTTAATGTAATATTTGAAAGTATTGATTACACAAAAACCATAAATATCTATGGTTATTTAAATAGATCAGATTTTAATTAATTTATATGGTCATTTTATTGTATGAAATACAATTTCACTTTCTATGTGTTTTTAAATTGAGTAATGTTCAAGTATTTAAGAACTTCTATAATCAACAATTTTATAGGAAACTCATATTTATTGGACTCAGGATAATGATGAAATGATGTATTTTTATCATTGATTTTGACATGAATTAGTATATATGAATTTTTTACCCTGAAAGAACTCAAATTAATTTGGTAAATAATTAATCATCATAAGTGACATTTTATCTGAAACCTAGGTCAACAACCATAGTAATTATGTTTTATGAAACCATTGTGGCAAACTTAATGATATACTTATGAATGTAAAATTTTTGTATTTTAGTGACATTTAATTGTTATTTAACAATTACTTATGATTATAATTTCAATTTATTCCTCACATTTTATACATTAATATCATTCATGTTTTTATTCCTTTCATTCCACTTATTTGGCTTTATGTGTGACCTTTTCAATTGATGTATGTCCCCTATAAATTACATGGAGTTATGTGGAATGAGAATGATTACAAATAGTTTCTATAAAAAGGATTAATTTAAGTTTACTTTTATTTTATCTATATGCATTTCTTTTATTATTTACATATTTTCCAATACATTCACTTTCAAAATATTATTCGATGTTATTAATGTAATATTTGTTAAGGAATTATGTTAAAATTATTTTATTAGAAATGTGGGATGATATAGTTTGTATTATTCATATGGGTTATTTATTTATTCAAATTAAGACTAGAAAAAATATAAAAAAATTATGGAAAAGTCTAAATATTAGTAAACTTTTACAAATTTTTGTGAAGAAGATGTGGATAGGGATGGTCTAATGATTAGAGATGTACCCAATATTCTTGAGTACATTGATATAGATGCATAAGAGACACTTGGACCTCCATATTAAATAGAAATATATTTCTCAAATGAACACATACCAAGAACCAATTCCATAACAAATAACCAATATATAATGGAACCTGTAGAGTTTGGGTAATTAAAGATGAAACTCTAAGTCCTCTATGAAAAGGTTTTCTTTAACCAAGTGTGTCTCTTTCAGGGGAACCTATTCTCATTGGGTAATAGGAATATTGATATTTAAGGCTTTGAATTGATTATATAGAGCATAATGGGATCATAATAATGAATAAATACCACCTCATGAGGATTGAGAATTTATTTTATAAACATAATAGTAATTCAATCTTCCCCAAGATTGACCTCTGATTAAGGTTTGGTCTGTGATGATTGAAAAAAATAAAATACACCAAATACTATATAGTGAAAAAGATATGGGAATTATTAGAGTGTAGGTATTAAATTTGGAATGAAAAAATCTCCATCCATATTAATGGTTTTGATAATTAGATACCTTGAATACTACCATTATAAATTTATGGTGGAATTTTCTTATGTTATATTTATATATTTAAAATAATTTGAGAACATTGAAGATCATCTAGAGGTAATATTTCGAAACTTGTTGAAATAGATGATTTTTATAAGATAAAATAATTGTGGGTTGTATATTAAACATGATTTATTCATCAGGTACATTCTAACCTGCCAAAAAATATTAGTAAGTCCACCAAAACAAAAGGTCTTAGAGGAGGGTCTTTTCCTTAAAACTATAATTAATATGGGTGGATTCCATAGTTGATGGGATACTACTGATTTTTTTTGAAAAAAATTACATTATATTATAATTTACTAACCATGTAAACTCAAAAAGAATATTATTCTTATATAAGAAAATTAGTGTGAATAATTCTTGTAAGAACTAATGACCAGGTTGGTTAGAACACCTGTTCTACCTCTACCTTAAACTAGAGAAGGATTTACTGTTAATAGAAATGATTCTTTAAATGTTATTTAATGTGTTCTTGTGAAAATTTAATGTTAATCGCCTATGAATATTGATAATTAATTACAAATTTGAATATTTATCCTAATAATGACACGGAGTTACCTATAGTAGTTTTTCTATGAGGTTATGAAGTCACTATCCAAATGGAGAAAAGAATCATATATATATAGACCACCAAAATTTTACATTATATACTCACAAAAATTTAGATCAACATTATAAAAAAGATATCATTAGATTTTATTAAATACTATTATTGTCCTATACATTATAAACTCAGTTGATCAAAAACAATTTGTAGATATATTGAGTAGAAAGGATCCTAGTGTTCTTGAAATGATAATGATTGAACAAGATCATCTGATTAAGGAACTAATAATGATGCACATGGTCATCATATGTGAAGGGACAAAATCAATCCAATCCAAAATGATTTCTCAACCATCAATACTAGAGAGGATCAATGAATCTAACATATGTGATCCGTTGATACAATTTTATATATTGGTTGTAAAAAATGTAATTTTTCTTGAATTCAATACTAATCAAGAAGGTTCACTATGATTTTATACAACGATATATATTTCATTTATTCTATAAAAAAAGAAGGACCTGATGGACAAATCTCATCTCTGTATTTTTTATACATATCATAATCACTATGATTTATAGGGACATTTACGATTAATATAATTGGGATGAAATGAAAATATAGATTTCCGATTATAAAAAAAAATTAGATGGTGTGTCATCATGGAAAAAGGGAGAAAACAAACTAATGAGGTATTAAAACCACTAACAAAACTATATGTAAGTGTGATAACATCACTATATACTCTATCACTAGCCTTAAAATTGGGTAACAATGCTATATGCATAATATTTGATATATTGATGTAGTATTTTCAATTCATTTCGATAAGACATTGTTTCCACTAGGACATCATGATCAACATAATATTCAAGAAGATGTTTTTCTTCATGGATTACAACTATGAAATTCTAATGAATGAGATCCAATATTTATTTTTATGTTCTGAAGGAGAATTAAAATGTATGTCAAAGAAGAAGTAAAACTGAAAATAGCCTATCATCTTCAATTTGATGGGTAGTTTGAGAAGACTATTCAGACATTAAAAGACATATTATGAGATAAATCATGGGATTTTCAATAAATTTGTAATCAAAATAATCTATATGTTGAATTCTCTTATAAAAATAGATCCCCCCTCGAGTATTCAATTGGTAATATTTGAAAAAATCTATGTATGTATGTGTATAACACAAACATGTTTTTATGATGTTTCATACATAAAACTATTAGTACTATACATTTTTAAAAAGAGAATAAAAAAGAAAAATGTAATTCAAAAACACATCAATGCATCTATGGGTAATCATAATAGTTATCCTAATAAAAAATTAAAGGACTTGGAGTTTCATGTTTGGAATCATGAGATTCTAAATATATCACCATGATACATTGTTATGAGATTCGTAAATAATGGGAAACATAGCCCAAGGTACAATAGACCATTTTTTATTCTGAAATATTTATAGGATCATGTTTTTCTAAAGATACCACCTTGTCATCCACTTGATTCGATTAAACAATTATATGTCTAACCCAACATAGATACATGATATTAATGGTATATAGATCAAACATGATTTCTCTTATAATGATTAAGTAATCAAGATTCCCATGAAAAGGGAAAGGTGTTCAGGAATTTGAAAACATGACATGTGAATGTTTTGTATAGAAATCTCAATTTTTATGAAGCTAAATGGAATCCTGAGTAATAAATGGATGAAAAATAACACTATTTGTTTTGGATTACATTGTTAAATTCTGAGGGGGACAATTTTTAGGAGTTGGAGAATTTAATGGCATGAAAATTTATTTTATGATTAGTAAATTAACACCATTTTATAATTATTATTTTGTTATATTCGTAACTGTATGTACATTAAAATACTATTAAAAATTATGTATAATATATTCATAAAATTTAAATTATATAAGACTTGTATAGTGATATAGAAACCAAAAAATATTGATCATTTGATGGGTCACTCCATAATATCAAACTATAGTAAGAAATGTACATCTTCCTGGAGAATTATTTTTTGAAAATAAGTGTTTGGAACATAAAAAATATTATCAATGGAATTGTAAAAAAATATATGGGAAAAATATTATAAATATTAATGATTCATGACATACATATATGATGATGAAATCCAAAATGGTACAATTGCGATAAAACTGGTTTTCAATAGGTCCATTGATCAATATATCCATTGTAAAATATTGTTGTTGAACACTATAACCATTATTAAAAATTTAAAATATTGATTAGGGTTTCTAAGGTTAATTTATCATTGATAGTATATTTTTAATGGATAATGTTAGCCTTAACTAGTATAGTATGACTTCTTGAATCCCATTTTTTAGAACATGGGAGGGTGGTAAAATCACTTATGTTTTCCCATTACTAAGATGATGGGGAGAATACAAAATTAAGGGGTTTTTTGAAATCAGATATGTTAGAAATATATATTACCAAAGATCCCCACAAGTTCAATTTTATCTAATCCATACCATGAAACGAGTACTTCCACTCATTATACCATAGGGATTATATTGAGTAAATAAGTGTTTATGTATCTAACCTTTATTTAATAATAGTATAATATAAATTTGACAAATTAATATTTTTCCATAAATACTATATTCAATTTTATTTTAATTAATACAATAAAAATTAATATAAGATGAAATTGAGAAATATAATTGGATATAGTTTTTTTGATAAACAATATACACATTTTATTATAAATTTGAATATTCTAAATATTTTTTAATTTGTTTAAGTTTTTTTAATATAAATGTTACTATAACATTATTATGTTGTCATGAATTTTTATTAGTGTCAAAGTGTTGATGATGTTATAAAAACTATAATTTTTTCATTAATTATATATTTTAATTTGAAAATGAAAAATTAACTTATTTATGAAAATTAATTTGATAAAGTAAAATTTATATTTGAAATCAACATGTTTAAATTATTTTACAATGAATAATTAAGAATAGTATGAAATAAATTATTTTTCAGCTAATAGTGGAAATATATATTTATTTATTCAAAATGTTTTATGACATTATATACATGTTTAAATGATTTAATAATAAAATAAAAAGAATCTTAAAAAAATTATGGATTGTTATAAATATTATTTGTTTTACTATATTTTAATCATTTTCCAAACACGTAAATGACTTTCCAAATTATATAGTTAAAATTATGTTCTTATAGAGTATTATTTGGGGAAAATTTATTTTTCAATGTCCAATATAATAATAAAATTAGTGAATAGGTAAAAATGGATTTAAATATTATAAAAATGAAATAAATTCCCAAAACCCTTAACAAATGACTTTTTTAAGGAGTTAGTTTTTCATTTTTCACATCCATGAATTACAATGCCTATAATTAGGAATTATATAACAATCCAACCTCTTTTATTATAAATACCCACAAATCTAAGCATTCATAGTCACACTAAATCCTTTATACAAAGATGTTTTTGTAATTGAACCCCCCAAATAGTCCCTAATATGTTTCTTCATAGTCATATGGTTTCATCCTCATGTATTAGGAAACTACTTTTTATTATAAGGTAATTATCTACTTTCTTTTTCCATCCAAGTACCCCTTAGTTGTATTACATAATAATATCTAACTACATTATTTTCATACACTTTTATTAATTCGATTGCATACAAAGAATATTTTTTTTAATTTTGATTAAATTTTCCCTTTCAGTATGTACATTTTCACAATCCATGTTGTATACATTAATGTTATCAAAATCCATACATGAATTTCCCTCTTTTAAATCAAATATTATTATATTTTGAATACCAAATCCCCTCTAATATCAATAAGAATTTAACTAGTTTCAATAATAATTTATTTATTTAGAAACAAACATGTATGAAACCTAATTTTGTTTTATTTAGGGATACAAATAATGTGATGTTCAAGTATTTAAAAACTTATATAATATATGATTTCACATAAAACCCTTACATAATTCATCACATGTTATTGATTAATTGATCTGTAATTAATAGTTTGGTTCACAGAAATTAAGAAAAACAAAATTTTCATCCACAAAATGCAATAATGAATTTGGTAAAGTAGTCATATCTATATATGACATGTAATATGACACCTGGATTTATAAACTATGTAATTATGTTTAATGAAATGACGATGATAAGATTAGTAATGTCTCGTTTTTATGTTGTACCCAACTTTATGTATCAAGTATGTATGACAATTATGTAATGTTATGTCTACTTTTTATGTAAGTATTGTATTATATACCTAGTTTCCAAGACACCACACCTCAAAGTATACCTCAACACCATTATTGTAATATTTGTAATGTAATTACAATAAAAACCTTATTTTAAAAAAGAAAAAACACCATATTGGGTATGAATAGATGTAACCATATATATATATATAATGTTCCTAATAAAATAATATACAATCTTTAGATCTTATATAATAAACACTCAATTTTTATTATGGTCACTTTATGCTACAAATATATGTTTTCTTCAAAAATGGTTCTTATTTCAGTTCATGTGATAATATTATAATTAGTTTTTCCATATTAATAATTTTTTTCTGATAAAAATACAGATTCATTAATCATTATTTCATTATTTTATTATGTATATTTTTTCTGATTTATTTATAAAATATTTATTGTTAAGTGAATAGTGAAAAATACTGATTTACACCAAATTGTCATTTCATTCAACTAAATCATGTATTTTAAAACTAAAATTATATTTTAATATTTATAACATAAAATAATATCAAATTTACTTATAAAAAATAAATAATACTATATTAATTAATATTATATTATATTTTTTTATAATGATTTTTTATGCTTAAAATAATTTTTCATCAAAACAAGTTTGTTATAATTTTCTGATTAAATTAATTAAAATAATGAATAATGATGAATAATATTTATTAAATTTTTAGATAATGAATCAATACATTTTAATATCAGTTTATATAATAATTAATATAAGTCAAAGAGCTAATGTGGGATCATTTTATGTTTGGAAAACACATCTTCAGGAAAAACATATGTTCTCCACATTTTTAAGAATATTTTAAAATTAATTTCTACAAAATCTAGGAATGAAATTAAAAAAAATCAATATTTTTGTTAATCATGTATTCATTTTTTAAATAGGCCCTTATAAATTTTTGGAATCTGGAATAGTAAATGTTGTATATATTGTTCACCTCTGTAGGAAAACATGAGGTAATTATGGTTAAAACTAATGTGATAAGGAATGAAAAATAAAAATTAAACTAACATTATTTCTATTTGATGTGCAATGTTTGAGAAAAGTTAAAAATATATTATTAAATTTAATTTTCATTATTTATCCTTGATAATAACAAATATATTAATTTATATAATGTAACATTCTAAAATGTCAATATTTTACTTTTAGTTTTTTTAAATTCATATAGATATATAACAAAATGTTATTAATTAAAGAAGGTATTTATTTTGAACATAATTACTTAATTTATATTATTTTAATTTATCGCCAATTTTTATATATGATATAAGAACATTATATTACTACACGACTATGATACAATGCTTGTGAAAGTAGTAGAAAAATGAATGTAAATTATTTTAAAAAAATAATTTTTTTTTGGAATACATATTCTATCACATGAATTTAAAGATTAAGAATAATTTATAATTTTTGAATAAATAGTTTAAATTTTAATTTGATTCTTGTTGATGTCTTTAGATTCAAAATATTTTAATAATTTTGACAGTGTCATTAATTGAATTTTATGATAAATAATATATTATGAAATTTTAAAAAAAAAATCATGAAAGAAGCTAAGTGGGATGGGTTATGGTCAATAATTTCATATTCTGACAATTTTTTTTTCCAATTTTACATAATTTAAAATTTTAAATCTCTTTAATAATAACATTGTTACAAAGATGGTTAAAGTGATAATTGAAAAATGAAGGGGTTAGAATTATAGATATGGATTAACATTCCAAATAATTCCTTCAACATTATATATATCAAAGGGATTTCACAATAATACAGTAGTAGAATATATATTTTTCCACTTTTTTAAAAATCCATAAGAAAGATAATTTATTATATTCAAATATTCTATGTAAATACATGTGATCAATTTCTATTAATATAAATGGACACTCCCTATCCCATATTTATCACGCCAATTTAATTAATATATATCATAACCCCCTTCAAATGTTCCATATAAAATTATAATCCATGATCTATAGGTTTATGGAATCCCAACATACTAACCCTGGTATCCATAAATGATGATCTAAAGGGGTTTAAAAAAAGAGATAATCATCTTTACTGACTCATTTTAGTTTATTTAGTCTTAAAAATCATAAAATTATATTTTACCAAACATAAAATAATTATTCATGTATCATAAATATATTGATATGTTATGATGATTATGATAAAAAAAGCTTCCACTTATTTTCTATCCTAATGAAAAAAACATAACTTGTGCATATTTATGACCTACCATCACCAGGCATAAGTGTACACTATTTCTTATCACTAGATTACATGGATGATGATAAAGATTTCTGTAAAGAATTTATATGATATTAATTAATTAAATTTGTTTATGGAAATGTATTATATTATCTTATTCCATATCATTAAACCAATAAGAAAATGATAACTTCACATATATATATATATATATGTGTGTGTGTTAACTACAACCTCCCTTTTGGAATTGGATACATGTTTCCTATCCTATTTAATTGAATGATTATAAATATATATATAAAGAATTTTTTATGTTTATATCATAATTATTTCAAAATGTATATGACATATGGGTTCTTTACCTAACTAATTATTAAGAAAATTTTAAAAGTGGAAGAAGAAAGGGGATTATAAAGACAATAATATAAAACACAACTGGAATCCAAATAAATAAAAAAATAGAATAATCTCGGTGTAACAAACGACCATCATGAGGAACTGTTTGTAATTACTATTTTAGATAGAGAATTATAAATGATGTTGGCCACCCTAAAAACAAGAGTAAAATCTTGATGAATACTCTCAAAGATAGAGATAGAGAGATATTCAATCCATGAAGGAATCATTCTCCATTGAACATTTTTGGATAGAGTTTTCATGATATGAATCACTGTTGTATAATTTTATTCCACCCATAGATAATTTCATCCATATTGAATATCATAATTGATAGCTATAATAATTTCACATAATTTATCTTCAATGACATATATGATTTCAATGTAATGGTAAATGTAGCATTTAATGAATCCCCAAGGAGCGTGGAAGACACCACCATATCCCGAGGGTCCCGATGAACCTGAAGCTACCCGCCCATATTAACATTGAACCAAATAATGATAAGTGGGATCCATATTATGGAAGTTACCATAATAGTCAGCATGATCCTTCCTCTCAAACCAATTTTTTTTGGAATAATAACATTATAAAAATCATTATTCATAGTACCCATGATGATCGCTTTTTCCTCCATGACTTCCCTATAGATATTGCATAGACTAGAATGCAACGAAGTCCATTATTTCTCAAATAATATGGCATTTATTTATTTCTTAATGTAGTATACATAACTGGAAACCACTGAAAGTGGTAGTTATTATACCTATTCACCGTCTCCATCATGGACAATAGAGAGAATGTGATCTACAAAGATGGACATATCCAGCTGAATGAAAAATGATGTCTGGGGGTGTTACCATATCCTACAAAAAAATCCGCTCGACATGAGAAGATGTGTAACCAATTCACCATCTTGAAGATAGATATATAATGTAGAATAAATATTTAGAGTAGTTTCTTCGATCATCCCATGCAACCACAACCATCTTTTTCGTAATTCTCTAAAGAGATCAGAAGTGTGCATGGGAAATTATGATTATCCTAACAATCACATGACACACTGGAATAGAATCATTCCAACCAAAAATTTACAAATAATAATCTCTGGATATTATGATTTTAGTGGAGCTCTTTTTTTAAATCAGAGTATAATAATCAATTTAAAATAAATGTTTCCTCTCCATCTAAATTTGAGAATAGTGGAAGGACAAAAATCTTGTGTTTTAATGAGAATCACAAATGGAAGGATGCCTCAGAATAAGAGGATCCTCCATAATTTCATTAATAGGGATATCTAGAACTGATGTGGTCTATACATTGATATTTTATTCCTTGCAGAAAAATCATTTCAAATTGTAAATGAGATCATGGCAGGCATACTTAAAAAAGATAAATAGGATACGTTAAATAAATGGATTATCCATTGTGAAATATTGAGAGAAATATGTGAGAAAAAAATCCATATAAATGTAATTGGAAGTCATTAAATTCTAGATGAGAATTTCATGAAGAGAATCATTAAACATCTGTGAATATTTAATCATCATGCACCCCATGTTAATGGTCTTGAAACAGACATTCATAGAAACTGTGATATGCTTATTTTCATTAATAGATCTGGTCCAAATAAATATTCTTTTCAAGACCTAAATTTCATTATTGATATACCGATGAAATATATATATATATTAAAGGCATAGAAATACATAGAGTGGATCCCTAAGTTAACAAGACAAATTCTCCCTGCTTGAGACATAGACATCACATCCCATGTGGCCATATGAGAAATAATCCTAGAAGCAATTCTCTCAAGCTAAAAGATTTTAATTTTTTTAGAATATATAAATCCCTAAATAAATAAATGGAAGGACAAATTTACGTACCCCAAGTCACCGGGAAATATTATTCTATTTAGATATAATCATTACATTTTCAAATACCACAAATTATTTATGCCAACTAATAATTTGACCAGAAAATTCCTCATAATGGGTAGATTATTTTTAAACGAAAGAGACGGTTACATTATCATCTTGACCAAATAGTCTAAGAACATCAACATAGAGAATATGGAAGGGTTCAAATAGATCTCTTCCAACAATAATTATCTTATATATACATGCCTGCACAATATAATTAAAAAAATAAATCATATAGTCCACAAAAATTGCAACATGAAGACTAGAAAGTGGGGCTCCTAATCTCTCTTCTTTAGAGCATTGAAAAAAAAATCGTTAGGTGACCCATTAATTTGAATAGATATCCTGACACTTATCATAATGTTATTGATCAAATTTATGATATAATTAGTGATACTATGATTTCCAATAATAATGATGATAAATGTCCAATTTATGTTTTCAAAAGACATTGATATTCCCGACATGATGGGAAATATCCCATGCATGGATTTCTTCCCCATAATAATAACATAGTTTGATTTTTTGAGGATATTTATTTGAATTCTCCTTCCATGGACAAAAAAATTGATTTGATGTAATCAAAACACTTGAAATATTTCTCAATTGAGTGGTGATAATTTGTCAATTATTTTTCGGTATAGTGTTCCCAATGTTAACTAGCCTAAAATTATTTATATCCAAACAAAATCATTCATTAAAATCAAGGAAATAATGTTGGAATTAAGATCATAGTTCATGGAAGCATGAATAAAAAAATCGCTTACCACTTTAATGTTCTTATGCAAAAAAATATCTGAATAGATACTGAAAATTTTATTAGTGATTCTAGATGGTCTTTCTAAACTATCAATTTTTATAGAAAAATTTCATTTATAATTTCCTACTCTATAGGGGGCTCAACTAGTATATGTTTTCTGGGTATCCAATGTGGGTCCAATATTATCAGTCATTTATGCATATGACTCCCACTAGTTTCTGAGTAAATCCCCTTAAAATATTGATCTACAATATCAAATATTTAGAGCTCTAAATTGAACAAAGTTCCATTAATTTCAAGTGTAGTTAACCCTCCTCTAATCTTTTTCTCTATAGGAAGAAAATGAAAAAAAATTTGAATTTATTTCCCCTTATTTTAACCGTTTCAAAATATATTTGTTCTGAGTTAATAATTCTTGAATGAAGAGGAGGTTGTCAAGATATGAAATAGCCTAAATCTTTTCTCTTCGAGAACTATATTTATTTTAGATTTCATTTCGACATTTAAAGGTATGTTCTTCAATAAAAAGGGTGGAATTATCCAAATATTATAATGAGGATTTTCTCCATTTGTAATCAATTTTCATGACATTTTTTTACATTAAGTAACTAATTGTGAGAGGAATTCCGATATAAGAAACATTCCAAGAATTTGATAAAACTTCATGGCATTCAGGTAAAACAATCCATGAATTGATAAATTTTAAATGTATAATATATGTCCATAGATTACTATTGAAAATATCCACTAGAAGAGGATTATGATTAGAGTGACACCATGGAAGAATAATATTATAAACATTTAGGGAATCATTTATTTTATCAATTTTAACAAAGGAACTTATCCAATTTCCTCACTTCCTTCCCATTAATGGTATATGTTATCCATTTATAATCACCTCTCTCAAGTGTGAATTAATTTAATCTATATATATCAGTGTATGAAGATAAATCAAAAGTATCAAATTTATTTAATTGAGTACAAGTTCTTTCATCTAGCTAGTGAAAATTATTGAAATCACCCATGATCACTTAGTTATGAGATACCTGGTCAGAGATAATTTATAGAGTTTCCCATAAATATCCTCATTTTTTATATAAGATAGATGAATAAAAAATATATTAATAATATAATACTTCAGTGAACACCAAAATTCAGTAAAAATTATTTCTATGACTTGATGGTTTATTGATTAAAAGTATTATCTTTATTGAAGAACCAAATATGTTCAAAACTACTATCGTTTGAGTTTTTTATGAAAATAAGTAACCTAGAAAATCCTATTTGAAGGAATTCAAATTCTTAAAATTGTTTTTTTGTTCAGAAATACCAATCATTAGATGTTTATTAGGCATAGTAAAATTCTCAAGGGCAGTAAATGTTAGCTAATTACCAAGACCCTGAAAATTAAAAAATAAGAACATCATTTAAAAACTGATTTTTTTCCTCTAGATTGAGGCCCACTCTTTTTTTTCAATTCCAATTGGTTATTCTTACACCTTCCTCTGCATCTTCTATTCCCAAACCTGCCTTCCATAAGGAATTTTGGGGGAACATTTGATAGAAAAAATAGTAGAGAGGATTAATACTCCTTAGAATAAGTACTATGACTATGAATGTTGAATTAATTGCGAGATATATTGTTTACAATGGAGTCATAAAGAATAATATTCTTCTCAGTAGCTTTCCCACTTGAATAATGAGAAAAATTCCAAAGAATTTCCTACTACTGTACCATTTTTCTATAAGGAGATTGAAAACAGGCATATTGATTTTTTTAATATTATCTTGTGCACCATCTAGGATGTTGTAGCCTTTTTCAATCCTATTATACATCTTATCCCTATCATAACGCTTTACAGATGAATCAGATGATTTCTAAATGTGTTGTGATAATTACCTGTCATCAATCAGAGGAATCAATTTTATCCCTCCCACATGAAAATCCACCACTTCATTGTTTTAATTAGTTAAGTATATGGTAATGACATCATAAATTGGGTTTTAGTAAATTAAGAATTAATGAAATGGAAAAGTAACCTACTAAAATCCAATAATACTTTCAAGAGGTGGATCATCCTTTTCACCGTATAAAATGTCAAACCAAATTGGGATTATCTCAAATTCAATGTGAGTATCATCAATGAACCATTGGATCATGAGATAACTGATACTAATCCAATTTTTTACCATCATACCTTATAATAAAAATGAGATAATCTAATAATTTATCATCAATAGAAATATTTTCATCAACATGATCAGATTGTTCCTATGCAATATTCATTAAAATCTCTATACTATCAAGATTTAATGATTCATGTGTCGATTTCTCCTTAATCTGATTCATCACATCGACATGAATTAAATCATTCATGTAATGTGAAAAATAAGATTTATTACACTCTTCTTCAGATTTTAAATCGTTTCATGTAATATTTTGGGAACAAAATACATCCCCCTCTTTATAACGTGAGACATCCATTTAACCCACAATAAAAGTTTCATTAAATTGTGGAAGATTCAGAGCTATAATAGCCTTCTCCACCTCAATAATTCAAAAAAGATCATTAATATCATAATCCAAGAAAAGGATCATCAAAATAAAATCTAGTTCTATATGGTACAAGGTCTGCCTTAGAATTATAATGAGTATCATTTACATTGGAGGGCCCTCAAATGAAATCAACATTTTTATGATGAACCATTCTTTTTTACTTTTTCTTGGACCCTTCTACTAGAAGATTTTTCTTTCCCATTGTGATTACACTATATAAAATATTTCGATATATTGAGTTCTAAATCAATAGGATCAAATATACAAAAAACCTACTGAACATTTTCTTCATTTGCAAAATGATTTAATGATTCATACTACCATTTCTTATAGTGAGAACAACCTCCTCCACATACGCGCTACCTATATAAACATCCACAAATACACTTTAAATTTTTCCAAATATTTAGTTATTGTTTATTCGATCAACCCAAATTGTATTTCCAACTACAGGAGAAATATCCCACAAGATCCATGGGTTCTAATATAACTAGTTGCACCTACAGATGTGAATCCATATCTACATATTAGTGTTTCTCACATTGGGGGGATCAATGTTTTCATACCATTTGTGTATCTTTAATATCCCATGTCTCAATTAAATGGAACCAATTCTCAATGCATGCCACTTCATTTCCTATGAAGGGAAGACTATATGAAAAAAACATCTTCCCACAAAATTTTTATTGATAACATCATTGAAACACGTCAATTTCTCCCCCTTCAAATTCAAAACATGTTCATAAATAGAGAATTTTTAATGATTAATTATATCTTCAATATCTTCATAGTTAGCAGACTTGTGCACAAATCATAATTTTTAATGACTGTTCCCGGAGGCAGATTATCAATGTGATTAGAAGACAAAGTCACAATGAATTTTACATCTTTGAAAAATTTATTCTTGGATCCATGTAGAATATATGGTACTGGATTTTTACATAAGGGTTCTTTTTGTGGTTTACATTATCAAAATAAATCTTTTTTTATAATGTTATCAGATTGAACCAGATCCAACTCAACCTTAATCTCATTTGAACCAATATCCAATTCGATCATCACCTGATATCCAAGATCAAGAGATATACCCCATTTTTTTCCTTTTTTTCACTCTTTATATCATATATAATATTTCTAGGATATATAACTATGAAATTATATAGGTACCATAACCATCGAATCAAAAAATGAATAAAAAATGAATTAGTTATCACCAAATACAATAGTAAAAATGAGATCTTTTTAAGAAAAGTGTCATAAGATGTTATAAGTGGATCACATATGATATTATATATTTTTATATAGATCTAATATTTAACTATAACGTAGATAAATTTATTATATGGGAGGTTAAATCACATTCAACTTTGTGGATTCTTGAGGTAACATGTTTCATAAATTATTTTATTTTTGTTGGGTTATTCAACTTATTCATTTTCTATGTTATTCCATGATTATGTTTTTAATGATTAATAATTATTCTATGTTGTATTTAAACCTTATTTATATAGATTTACATTTTTTACACATAATAAAATCACTAATTAATTCTCTATTCCATTTTATAAACCTTATAATAGATTTAGTGTCAATTTCAACTATGTTAAGCCATATTTTGTAATATGCAACTATTTTATTTTTATTGGCCTATATATGAACCCATTTATGTATTTAAAATAGATATATTTATCAATCATTGTTAATGAATCTTTTTACGTTTACTCTTTCAAGGGGTTATAGTGTAAATGTTACTTATGAGGTATTTTTTTACAAAATCATTTTTATGATAACTTATATTTTTATTTTAATATATATTATAATAAAACATTCATAAATTCCATAAAAATTTTGTTTATCTTTTTATTTATTTATTTATTAGGTCTTATTAAACCATTTACACTATTTGGAACTCTAATGTAGAAAATAAATGTTTAATGTAAAATCATATCTCATTTCTCTTAATTGTCATGTATTTTTTTTCATAGTCATCATTATTTTTATTAATTTATATCAAAAATTTCTTTTAATTTACCCTACTTATGATTATTTTTTTGTTATTATTGTTCCCTTGAATCATTCACTTTCTTGTGATCATTTATCAATGGTCATTTACAAATCCTTTGTATCGTTAATATGATTATTTCATAATTCGTATAAAATATAAACATATAGTGTTTTAATTTGAATGTAACTTTATTGAATAGGGAATACAAGATATTACATATTATTTAATCAGTATAAATATTTCATAACATGTAAAATATTTTATGAATTAAATTAATCATTCAATATATGAGGAATGCATTGGAAATGTGGTGATAGGTGGGTCTTGGAATTACAAATCCCATCAATATATCAGGATAATTTATAATACAAACCCTATGTCCAGCCATAATAAATTATTTTTTGGTGTATACCTTATAATCTACTTAAATTTTCAAGGCCTTCATGGTAATATAACATATTGTATGAGATCATGTCAAGTAAAATTATTTATTTCTGTCGTTGAGATTCATGTAACTATTATCCACGAGATTATTACATTAAAATTATATATGGATCCATTTTATTATCATGTTACTGCATAAAAGGAATTTTTCCAGTTTTTTACCAATTTATCTTTATTATACCTTATTTATTAAATGGAACATGTTATCATTTTATTGATTAAATAAAATTTCATTTCAGTTATTTACCTCATTATTATTCATATAAGATGTTTTTAGTTATTTGTTATCCGTATTTTTTCTCATGTAAAATTCAAATATATGATATCACTAATGAATGTTTGAGATCATCATTATATTGCTTTCATTTACCTAGGATTTAATTAATGAAACATTGAATGAGTTTCAAGGATGTAGAAAACATTCAATTAAAAGATATATATATTTTATTTTCAATAAAAATTTAGAATCATATATGTATCTGGTACTTTAATAATACTAAATTGATCTATCCTTGGTTATGTCATTAATTGTATCACATTCTTGTGAAATAAGGTAAAAACAAAATATGGGTTTCTAGAGTTGGGATTGTTACAAAATTAAGTTTTTTTCATTACTATATTTGAGATATATGACCATTCACACCAACCTAAAAAACAATTGAGGATTTTCCACATGCAAAAATGGGAAATCAAATAGATGGTGTTACTGACTATATAAAGAGACATGATCTATCATGTGGTAGATCTAACATGTATGAAATAATCTGATCACGTGAATTGTTAGTGACCATATAAAAATCCATGACATACTGTGAAGTATGTCACACTGTGAATATTATGTCCTACTATATTAAGGGATGGAGATACCTTCAGTGTTTCACATGGACGATGAAAATAGAATAGACAACCCACACCTAGAGCTATATTGATATTCAAATAGATCATACCATCTATAAGGGACTACCTATAGTGTGTGGTTAATTACAATAAGATGAAGAATCCACAAGTTACATTTACATAGAGAAGATATATAATTAATATCTGGATGTGAGTAATGTATGAATTTAAATAAAGACATGATATTCATGAACGATGCAATGAAAACATAATATATAGTCTATAAGGAATGGTTTTATTAACATGATCATTTTCATCACATTAAATATGTTCAATTCTTTGTATGATGATGTCACTAATACGCATGAATTAGGTGAGTTTGATGTATCAATATATCCATTTAGTTTTAGTTTCTTGAATATAAAATTATCATGGAGAAAACCACAACATCTAGGTAAATTCCATTTATTAGTTTTATTCAAGATAAAAAATAATTCAATCGCAAGATTTTTCCCAGATATGTTGATATTGATTCATGTGTATTTTGCGGAGATCTGTATACCAAACATAGAAGATTATTTATATATTCCTTACAATGCATTATCATATGATTTTATGGAGTTTAAATTCATACAATATATATGAATGTGGTGAATAATATGATATTTTACAATAAAATTTTAAAAATATATATGTATTTTTATAGTGATACATTGAGATATTTTATGGTTGACACAAACAAGATTAAATATTATATTCAAAACATTTTTTTGTTTAAAAATTATTTGTGATGGGTTAATGAAATTTTGAATGTGATTTAATGGTTTGGAGAGGGAATAATTTTTATTCACTAGAATTATTAAAAGTTCACCAGGAGATGAATAATTAACTATTGTTTGATATTGTATGCATATTTGAAGAGGTATTTTTGGAGAATTAACGGTGGATTTGTAGTGTTTTGTGTGATAAAGAAAAAAGATTGATCTATTTAGTATTAAGGAATATCATAAATTTTATTAGTGGTTTATATTTTATGGTATGGTATTTTTTCTATTTAAAAAAATTATTTTGAATTTTTTATTTAGTTGTAGCTTCCTAATGTGGGTAAACATTTATGTCCATTTTTGTGGATATCATTAACAATAAAATAATTTTATTTTAGCCGTGCGAATAAAGAATTATAAATCAAGGAAATATATATCCTTTTGGATGATACCATCATTAAAAATTTGGGTTTTCCTTGTATATTTATATTTTTTAGTCTGATGAAATAACTAATGAATAAATGTTTTTCCATAAAAGGATGATAAATAAATTTTATGCACTAATTCCACCCACCCTATTTGTGCATACCTTACTTATTTAATACATTTAATCTCTATGATGTTATTTTCAAATTGTATATATTTTAATATCATTCATTTTTTTGGTGTTTAGCTTATGAATTAGTTCAAATCCACTTTTTTAAAAAAGATATAAATTTTTTATTCATTTAGTTAATTCTCAATTATTAATATATAATTTCTTTTAGATAATTTAATATATATCCAATAATTTATTTTTTTATAATAAATTTATATATGGAATACAATGAATTTGACATGATTTATGTAATTATAAAATAAATTTAAATTCATTTAAACCAAGATAAATAATTTTTTCAATTGAATATTTAGCATAAATTTTTATTATTCTTGTATATTTAGTTTTAAAATTTTATGTGAAAAATTAAATAACTATTGAGTAATAATAAAAGGATATTAGGAAATTGAATAATACTAGAATATTTCATAATATATTAATATACGTCGTTGAATGATGATGTTGGATAACTATCTCCCCACATTTTCTGTTAAGTAGTATTTTAGTTTTTATTATTTTAATATCTTAGATTAAATATTTTTTATAATTCAACATCTTTTGATTTATTTTGAATTTTTAAAAAAATTATAATGGAATTACAAATTATTATAGGTAAAAAATCTAGTTATATAAAAATTATACAAAATTATGTTTAAAATCATATGTCATATAACATAAATAAATACAATAATAAATATATAATGGTGTATAAAATGTAGTAAATTTTAATAAATTCATATATAAAAAAGATAGTGAGATATTTAAAATCCCATAATATAACATTTTTATCTATTCCTTGAATAGAGAGTTCTCATCAAAAAATGAGTCATTCATAAAAGGAAACTCTATCATGATTATATTCAGATGGATAGTATTTTTTATTATATCTAGAATGTGTCTTACCCTTAATGTTATGAAATTATATCAAACTATGATATTTGAGATTCATTTGTAATGTTAAACACCAAATATTATTATATATAAGAATTAAATTTGTAAAATACATTATATGAATTTTATAAATATATTATTTATTTAACAATTTGATATTTATATATGATATCACTCACATCATGGTCCATAAAAATAATTGAGTTATAGAATAAAAAATAAAACATAACAAAAATGTAGTAAAATAATAATCCTTACTCAAGATGATCTCTAATTTAAAGGGCTTCCATTATTATGGTAGTATAATCAGTAATTTTATTTATAGATTAAATCTAAAATATGATAAAAAATGAAAAATAAACAATTATTTGATAGTATTTAAAAACATTTATTGAAACATGGATTTCTCCTTAACAGGGATGAGTTGAAATGGAAATTCATTCCATCAATTGTATTAAAAATCGATATTTATTCTCTATTATTTGGATAAATATACTAATATATATGTTAGAAAAACGAAAATATGAATTTTTGATAAAGGAGTTAAAGATATTTATGTACATCATAAATTTAATTATAATTTTAATGAAAAATAATAATATAAATGTTGTTAATATAGATCTAAATTTTCATATTTAAAATTATGAAAATGGTTGGTACATTGATGTCAGAAAATCCTATTATTTTTTAAATTGTGGATTTTTCTAAAATTAAAATTTTTTTGTCATTTTTTGAAAAATAAATTATTTTAAATTCATAAGAGGAGATTAGATTTAATATTCATAAGAAAAAAAATTTATATTCACAAATGTAATATTTTAAATTAATGAAAATATCATAAA
Organism: Viscum album; assembly: GCA_963277665.1. Lineage (NCBI taxonomy): Eukaryota > Viridiplantae > Streptophyta > Magnoliopsida > Santalales > Viscaceae > Viscum > Viscum album. The sequence continues at coordinate 1,148,692,546 of OY728135.1, forward strand.
TTATATACTCATTATGGAAGTAGATATTATATTTTTTAATATAAAAAATAGGAAAAGTAAAAATTAGATATACAAAAAGTTCTCAATAATGACATGTATAATGAAAATCAGAATTAGATCATGAAATTTCACTCCATTTAAATACATATATTTATGGATAATGTAGAACATGATAATTTGGTAATTATATTTCCAATCATTAAAATGTTCGGGTTATTTAAATATTATATTAAATCATATTTTGTATGTATTACGTTGTGTTGATAAAATAACATTGGAAATACTTAATCCGAATAATTATGCATTCTTTTAAAAGTGTGTAATTATTTTATACATATATAAATATATTCCATTTTATGATTACACATTGATCCATATCCTGTATTAATTTCTAAAACTGAAACAATATCAAATTTTGATCGAACATATATCAATTCTTTTATAAGGACTAGCATGTTTAGATATTTTATAAGATGATGAATTTGAAATTTACAAACTATATTATTATTTATTGAATTTTCTAGGATACCTATTTATTTTAATTGTAAAAAATAAAAAGAAAAAATTTCTCATCTCTCTATTTGTTATATTCCATATTTTGTGATATATCAATAAATAAACTAATGATAGATATTATGAACTTATGATTTTAATTTATTTCAAATAAGAAATAAAGACTATATTGAGGATGACTATGTTTTAAAAATATATTTAAAATAAATAAATCGAACTGTTATATGTAATAGGATGCATGTAAATCTGGGAATATTGGTGTCTAGTTATCGTTATAAAATAAAATGAAAAATATTACGATCTAGGTACCAATAAAAATGTCTTGAGTATCACATAATTATGTTAAAAAAAATTCATTAGAATATTGATATCTATTATGGGATTCTTCATGACCGAAATGAAGTCCTGTTATAATTAGTTATGTAGAAATTAAAATCCTCGAATTAGTTTCCATATTTTATTTATAAGTTAGTCCAAGGATAAATAATTATATAGACCCAACCATAAAAACTATGCATAATTTATTCTTTATAAAATAAATCATTTTATTTTATTCATAATTATATTTTAGGATTATTATTTTACTGAATTAATTCATCATAACTATATATATAAATATTACATCAAAATGTGGAATCTTCCACTAAATATCAATTTTACATGATGAAAAACAATTAATATATAACATGTTTTTTCCTAAAATACTTTTAAAAATTTCATATTTAACTCTTAAACATCCCTAGTCATCCTTTTAACAATATTAAAAACATTTTACAATGTATATGGTTAAAAAATCTCAGTTAATGAAATATAAAAATAAAGAAATAAATATGCTTTTCTATAAATACTCATAAAAAATTTTCATTCTTAAAAATAAACCTTTAGATCAAAAGAAATATTTATTTACCTATTAAATTTACATAAATTCCAAATTCATTTTCATAAATAATTTAAAAAAAATTATAAGTTAAATCTAATACTCAAACAGGGTTCTTCTCAATACTGAAAAACACATGAAAACATTTCCAACAAGTCACACCTTTCATCCATAAGATTTAGTCTATGTTATTACAATACATATATTTTATATATAATATTTCTTGATTTGTTTCATAAAAAAATACATAATAAAATCCCATTAGATAAATAGGCATACTATATTTTGAAAATTAGGTATATCAAAAATTATATTGAAACATGCTTAAAAATAAAATTTTTTAAAATATCAAAAGCATGCCCTTTTATTCCATTGATCTTCTAGAACTACAATTGGATAAACCAGGGAGGAAAATTGAAAATGGGTGATATATAATACCTAGTAAATGAATAATAAAATAATAACATGATAAGTTCAATACCTTTGATTCAAGATTAATATAATGTTGACATAAAATGGCTATAATAATAAGAACAAACATTAAAGCATAATATTTGATAATAACATCAAGAAGTAATATGTGTGTAAAAAACTAAAACCCTGGAGACATAAACATATATTAAGCATATAATCTGATACATCATAAAATATTATTATTATGATAAAATCGCCTGAAATATACATTGTATATCATTATAAAAAAATATTTCCAAATATTTGGAGGGATATATAATTTTGGGCCCCCATTAAATTCATCTCATGTACATGAATTTATATTCCAAAATGATTTTACAATATAATAATGACATTAATCATAATTTATCACACTATAATGGGGTGTGGGATAACACTATGAGATTTACAAAAAAAATAAGATAGAAACATCTATGTGAACACCCATGAGTGGAAATGGGGATTTGAATTCACACTAGAAATGTTTAGAATGGAAAACCATGAGATAATTTCAGTAGCATAGCGGGTGTAAATAATGATTCATAGAAAGGATTTAATGACTATAAAATGTGTCCATTAATTAACTAATCATCATAGGGATAGTAATGGGATGTTTAAAAACAAATTAAAACATGAAAAATCGTAAATAAAATTGGTAGTTCAAGAAATGTAGTTGAAATAAAAAGTAAGATAAGATTAGCGCTTACATTAACATGGTTCTTTTTAGCGGATTTGAGGAACATTTTATGGGTTTTTGAATACCATAGATGGGTAATTTAGAGGTATTGGGAGAGTAAAATGATTCTTAATGGGTTATAAGTGAATATAATTGGTAGGTTTTGTTTCTATTTATAGAAAAAGAGGGGAATTCATTATTAATTTATACAGTTGGGTTTTAGATTTTATATAATTATTTAAACAAAAACTAAAACTTTAGTATAGTTTTTTATAATGTTTTATGCCAAATTAAATTGGTTTTCAATATTTTCTAAGGCCATAAAAAAATAATATTTTAATAATCCCATTTTTGATTTAGAATTCATTCATGTTCATAATGAATTAATTTTATAACATTCAAATAAAATATAGATTCCATATGATGCATTAAATGATTATAAAATTAATTAGATAACATCGAAGACACATTATTAAAGGGTGGAAATATATTTTATTCAATGATTTCTTTAGTATTTATTACAATTATTTTGGGATATTATGATATCTTACTAGATTATAAATTTTAATTCAATGTTTAATTTTTGCACAATATATTCAGATTCTAGACGAATAGTGAAAAAATTTAAAATTAGATAATTTATTTGTGATGATAATAAAAATATTATTTATTTTCTAAATATTATTCACTATATACTAGAACTTAATCTTTTGAATAAAAATCCTTATAAATTGGAAAATAACTTTTTTTCTGATACTGACATCTTCTAGCACTTATAGATATTAAAATGAACGTCATTAAATAATATTATCATCAATGTATACATAAAAAATTTCTCAAAGGAATGTTTAATTAAAATAATATTTATTTCAAAAAAATAACCATTTACTTGAAAAAGTGTTTTAATTAAAACTATATATTTCCATAACATACAATTTTCATTCCGTCATTTCAAGAACTAATTTTTATCGCAGTCATTATATAATAATTTATAATGAAATAATAAATAGGTATTCATAAAATAATTATTTATCATAAAATATAATATAATATTTAATATTACTCTGTTCTAGATAAATAAACCCTTATTACACTATTATATACCCTAACAGTAAGGTGTAATATTGTTGGGTCTTTTAGGGTGGTTTAGTGTGCCTGTTTTTATTCGTGATATAGATAAAATTTAATGTCTCCCATAAATTGTTTCCGTTTTTCTTAAGTTGTATAATCATGTAATGGTCTTGGGAAAGGGTAAATCTCAATGATTCCATCTCCCAAATAAGCTTTGATAAATGGTATTCATAGGGTGTGATCTTTCTGGTCGAGGATGACAATTATTCCATATATGTCAATTAGAATACATCAAAACCATTAATATATTGAAATAATAATAGTCACTTTATGAAGAATATATTATCAATGGTAGTAATTCAGAAAATAATTATAAATCATTCATGCTATGTTTTATAATTTTACAAAAGAACTAATGTATTAAATAATTTTTATACTAAAAAAATATGGCATTTATTCAATAAAAAGTAAATTTCATTTATAAAAAATTGTGTTACAACATTATTCCCCCTAAATAAATCAAAACCTAAAAACACATTTTATACTCTAAAATAGATGGGGTTACTTATTTTTCATTCTCTATACATGTTGTGACCTATCTTCCTCAATTATGTGGTTCATCAAAAACACATTGAATGAGTTACTTTTCCTATTCTATATAACAATTTCTCTATAATAAAATAAATTAAATATAATATACTCATAAAAATATCATTCTCCAAAGGAACCACCTATGGATTCATTATTTGTGAGTGTTTAGATATGTACATCTTCAAGATGGATACAAGGATTGCATCATTTTCTAGAAATAATTTAGATAGGAGTGATTTCTATTCGGACATAGATATGATGTGATCATGGATCTCAAAGGGTTTTTAATATCTAGTAATATTTTTTACCATATTCCAAAAACTCATAAATCTCTTCTACAAATATATAAAAAGGAAAACATTATATATAAACTCAAATTCTAAATCATGTTGATGATTTTATTCATTATTTTTACACCTAAATTACATGAATTACATATGATGCTGAATGATTTTAACATTATCCATTATGTATTGGATATTATTGGTTCCCATAAAATTCTTCCAGTGAACATCATCACATCATGTTGGAGTTTGAAACATCTCCCATATAGATCCTCAAAATCTTATATTTCAATTCTATAATATCTATTATTACTATATAAGAGCTCCACTATTGGAAGGTGTTGATCCTAACATACTTGGACATCCATGTAACATGATATCAACATATACTCTAGGGTATTGAATTATTATCTATGAATAACCATTAAATAAATGTGATAACAAGTACTAAAACAAAAGTTTAAATCCAAAATATCTTAAAGGATTATGTCAAACAATGAGATAAAACACGGATCTTGTTAAGATATAATAGAAAGTAGAACATCATGAAATAATACCACATCCCTTATTAATATATTGGATAGGAGGTCAAGAGTGAAATATTCCATGAGAGAAATTAAATGTGATGACCATGTAAGGTAGTCCAATACAAACTAGATTTCTTTATATCCATTATATTCTATAGAGAGTCCTATAATGGAATCCATGGTTATGTTTTCCCATTTCAATAATGGAATGGGTAATGGTTACATCATAATCATTTAATTTTATAATTAAACTTTGACCTATTGGTATATGAAGAATTAAGGTAATATATTTTGAATATCCATATTCATCTTACCCCACAAGATGTTTTTTATTAGATATCTATACATCTTAGTGATTCTTGGATGAAAATATAAGGATGAATTATGTGTAACATCCAAAAGATCCCTCTTATAGTATGGTCTTGGTGAGAGACACATAAAGGTTCCAATAATTATAACCTTATCATTAGAAAAAATGAACTCTAGAGTATTCTTTACCTTTGTATATAGCTCCATGTAATATTATTAACACTCCCTAATAATCTGATCAATGGATTGTAAATCCGTTTTTGAGTAAGGCCGGATGATGACCATTTTATTATTCATATGTCCATCCATTCCATGTCCATGTTGATTGGATCCTCTTAAATCCTTACAATGGGTAGGGTTTCATAATCCTTTATACTCAGAGAAATTATCAATTTTTTATTCATTCAATAATGGTAATGGATTGAACAATCATAATTTAGGATCATATATAACATCATATGTTCACACATTTCCAAATACTTTTGTGTGAATATATACTAGAGGGTTTTGTAATTTGAATATAAGTCTCATTTCTCCCCATATAGAAACTATTACCATATCATTAATTATAATTCCACTACATCCTACTCAAAATCCTATGTTGGGTAATTCTTTTCATTGATAACTAATTAATAAGAGGCATACACTATCACTTTTTTATCTTTCATGAGTGAAAAAACCCAATCCTTTTTTGGATGATTTATTAAAAAATAACAATACTTCCACAATAGTGGGTATTGTGATTATAAATTTTGTGACCAGACATATAATTAGAACATTAAATTTATCCTCGTATTAATTTGTCTATAAATTATTCACTCCCTTCTAAGATAAGTCTATTATTATGATATAAATTACTGTGAATTTCCTCAGAAATTAATGATAAAACCCATCTATTCCATGGAAAATATGGATATTTATCATTTAAATTCTTCTATGTTTTCCATCAATTAACTCTATTTTTAAGCAACCATGAATATCCCTTTACTGTTTAAAACAATCCTTAAGAATGTTACATTCTCTAGGTAAAAGTTATATTGAGAACTAAACTTCTAATTGATGAGTATTTGTAGGAAATTCTTTAGGGAACATATTATTTCTCAAAGGTATTGTCTTCGAGGATGAAACTCTCCATAGTTTCGATCATTATATCATTAAATTATTTCTTAAATGGTAACAGATTCTAATATTGAGACGATGGTTATAAATGATACATATCCTATTTCTTTCACTTGTATAGTATATGTGGGGGGTTTAGGTCATAGAAGGTGGTTTATTCACTTGATAATTTATCCCAGTTCTATCAAAGTAATGTCAATCCAGACATATTATTGAATTTAATTCTTCTTAAATAGAGAATCACATTGTTTTATTTAAATTTTATCCAACAAATTTTGACATGGGATAAGTTATATACTTCAAATAAAACAATTTCCTCACATTTCATTTTCAAATATATCTTCATTTTTATGTTTTTAAGATGTCTTAAAATAGTTATTCTAATCTTGTGTGATATTAAATAATTAATAAGTCCCTAGTAATAAATGATATTTTATGTTCATGATTTGACCATTTCTTTTTTCAAAATTGTATTCTTCTTATAATCATCTACATCATCTTTAATAGTCTTAGTGAAGTTAATTTTTAAATTGTTAATCATATAAAATATAAACCATGAACATTTATAAGAATAATCTTAAATGAAATATATCACTCAGCATATTATTTTTAATGTCAAAATATATGATATCCATAATATATTTCCCAACATTAAATTTATTATTCAGATGTGTGCCCATCACAAAGGTTCTTGAAGGGATTGTGATGTTACTAAAGATAATCATTAATACTATCAAACCATATGTGTAGTAAGTTATCATTATTTTGAACTAGGTGAAGAAAAGTTCAATACCCAATGCAAAAAAATATGGGTTATTTATCCAAGGTAAAAATATTTTATGTCCACATTCACCTAAAATATCTATACACATATTTTATTTCTTGGATCCCACTAACAATATATTAAAAATAATTAAGTTATGTTTAACATATTTAGACTTCTCACCAAGGATATCACTAATGTATCAAAATTATAATACCCAAATATATGTAGACCATGTTCTCTTAAAGGAAATCAGAAATCCCATATATTTTAGATACCTTATTTCATGATTTATATATAAATACACACATAATATAATCCCAAATGATCAAGAGGCCAAGGAATATATCTTCATATCACATTAATTTTAAATAAGGATTAAAATACATTATAGGTAATATCCATAATATTTTATTATATCCCATTGATCCTTTAAAACAATATGAGATAACATGTGGAAGTAAATAGAAATGGGGTAAGATATAAATCATAGTAAGGTAATAATTCAAATAGAAATTATTTATTGTAATAAATTTCAGAAATTTTGAATATTAGGGAGACATAAAATGGTGGGAATCATAAAGATGATCATCAAATCATGATATAAGAAGATTAAATTGATGTAAAATACTAATTTGGAAACAACATAAAAAATTGGAAATATAAAAGAAGCCATGGATAAATACTTAGAGATTAAAACATGGTTTCTTTATAAAAACCTTCCATGTGTCATACATTGTATCTCATAAGATATACAAAGTACTTAATTTAAAGGAGTGATAAATAATCCTTGGACCACCAATCAATTTCATATCATGTACTTGCATATATGTTCCACAAAAATAAGAATGTTATTCAACACTTTTAATCCCTTGATTAAGGACTATGGGTTATATTGAAGGATGTACCTAATCAATAAAATATTGTTACTTGTAGGTGAATATCATTATGTGTAGATAGGTATGGTTTTTCATGAGATAAAATTTTTCCAGATAATATAATTGGATAATTATTGAATCATAAATAGTATATATAATGGTTCATAAAAGAGTTTAATGGGAGTGAAATAATGTCCTTCATTAACTGGTAATCATACAAAAATTAATTTTTTTTTCTAAAAAACATTACAAATGAACATATCTAAATCAAAATTTCAAGAATAATGAATGAAAATTGAAAATATAAGAAACAGAAGATGATCAGTAACCTTGGGAAGTCACATCCAAATGCTTGGGTGGAAAACCCTATGATATTACGAACACCATAAAAGGAATTTGTATAAGTAAAAAAATTAGAAAAATATCATAAATGGGGTTTCTAAGGATGATGATTCAGATGATAGGTAGGTTTTTATAGAAAAAGAGATGAGAATTTTATATTAGTTTCTAAACATAGGTTTCAGACTACATATAATAAACTAATAAAATCCACAACCCTTATAACGGGTTTATCTTTTTTCAAAAATGATTGGTCTTTAATATTTTATATTGACAAGAACTAATCATATTAAAAAATAGCATTTATGATTTTTAAGTGTGTCATGTTCATAAATAATTTATTTTATACCTTAAAATATAACCTTGGATTCATAATATTCATTAATGGTTTATAAAATTTCAAAATCAACATCGAGAAAACTATATCATTGTGAAAATATTTTTTTGGACTCCCTTTATAGTATTTATAATATCACTTTTTTATATTATGTTGTTATAATAAATACAATACATTATTAAAATATATAATTTTTACTGAATAAATTGAGAATCTTAAAAAATAATAAAAAATTACTCATAGCGTAATTTCAACATGCTTATTTAAGAAATAATATCTATTTATCAAAATAATTTCTTATATATATTTATGAATTTATATAAAATGACTTCATTAATGAAAATTTATTTCCATTACAATAATAAAATTTTTATGGACCTTATAGAAATTTCATAGTACGTACTTAAATTTTATTATCATTTATAAATAAATATATATTATTTAATAAGAATATTTTTTTAAAAAAATATTTATTTAAAAATTTATTGATTTTACAAAAATGTTAGTAATAATTAAAAGGATATATTTTTATGAAAAATACATTTTGGGTTTATTCACATCAAAATATATTTTTATCAAACTGGTTATATTATCATTATTAAATAACATAGAAAAATAGATCAATATAATAATCTAATCATTAAAAATAAAATATAAAAATTTGGATTATTGTTGTCTATATAAATTACCATGTATAACACCAGTATACACCTTATGTGTATGTTGTTCCATTGTTGTTCTTTCATTGGGTGGTTCTGTGAACATGTTTTTGATCATGATATTAGTAATCCTAGAGTTCATCCAGAAATGGTTTACCTCAAGAATCATTTTTTGAATCTCAACACGGTCTTGGTTGAGGGTAATATCTAGTGATCCTATCTCCCTCAAAATCGTGGTTAGACAAGATTCATTGGGTATGATCCTACTAGTAGATTCCATACTTATTCCATCTATTTCAACTAGACATTATCAAAACATTTATTATATACAAATAATATTAATCACACTAAAATTAAAATACTATTAATGGTTATACTTTATAATTGTGTATGAAATCCAATTATCTATATTTTATAATGATACAAAATAAAAAATTTAGAGCATGTTTTTTCTACAATTACATTATTTATTAACTAATTTATTCATTGAAATGGTAATTATATTTATAAACAACTAGTTCAATAAATATTCCTTTTTTAAAACATAATCCCAATATAATACCTTTTGAAATCATAAAATTTTCATTAACTCAATGAAAGCATATAAACACTATATAGTTAACTTAAACATAATATTCATATCACTCTTACAATCACTCTTACAAATTGAATAATCATCTTAATAAATTTCAATAATAAATTTGGGAAAACATACCTTGAAAACTCAATCTATTTACAAAATTCATTGGAGAGCTATATTTGGATCACTTATCAAGATGAGTTGTATCAAGGAAACTTTTCATAATGTTTAATATCTGGAAATATTTTCATCATTAAAAGGGATATGAACTATCACATAATCAAAAAAATGAATGGTATAATTTTCATCATTACATATAATAAATATTTAATGCACATATGCGAATTATTTTAAAATATTAAAAAATTCCTTCAACTAAAACCCCATTATGAACTTACTAAAACCAAAGGGAAGGAGGGTAATTTAATTGATGTAAAAATTAACGATTATTTATAAATAAATTCATTAAATTACTTTTGTGGTTGAGGTAAGAAACTATTAATACCTTATACACTAAAATTGAAAATTTGGTTTTATATTTTGTATAATCATTCCATATAAAATACATAAAAAGATTAATTTTGAAAAAAAAACCTCATAATAAAGTGAATAAAAATTTTCTTTATAATTATTTTTTTTATAGAAAAATAAATCAATAAAATAATTATTATAATAAAGAAATGCAGGAAAATTATATGTAAAATAAATATTTAAATTAATTAAAATGATGTTTTAAGGTTATGTACTCTTTACCTTAAGAAATAATCGTCATGTACATTATATTTCATCCAAAATTATGAATTTATGTAAATTATTTTCATTATAAGGAGAAATATTTTGTTTTATTATTAATTTTATTATATTTATTACCTTGTTATATAAAATTAAATAATCAATTATGTTTTCATAAGTTGTTTGGATGATATTTTTGTCAAATGCGTAAAATGATATTAGTAAGTTGACTATAATCAATGAGGTCATTAATCTATATTTTATATAGTAATAATCACTGCATAGGTTTCAATTTTATATACCAATTATAACTATAAAAAAATTAAATAATGTTTGAACAAAAATTGATCTATGGTACAATCATAGAGATGGTAGATTTTATATATGAATGAGTAATGTTTTCATTTTTTAAATATATTGATTGAAAGAAGGATAGTATCATTTAATATTTAAATAATAATAATTTTATCATAAATACTATATTATGTTCTTCCAATAAACTTTTATATATGAACCCTCTTATGTGGCCATGGAAAATGAATCTCATTTCTTTGTTAAGTGTGGAATCCACATATACCCCAAAATGATATTGTCATTTTTCAATGGAAAGATAGGTAAGTAAAATGATTATATACTTTATTTATTAAAAGATAAATATTTCATCATTATCATGTATATATACATTAAATCCATCATTATAACCATCCAAGAGATACAATGATGGGAACTTAATTAAATCATTTTGTGAGGTGGTTGTCTTCGGTACACATGATAAATAATTTCATTTACTATATTATGGATGATGGAGGATGAAATTGGTAATTCCATTGTCCAAATTAAATATCAATATATTTAATAGACCATATTTTATACGTATAAATTTTAGAACATTATTATAAGGAGTTAAACATGGAAATGAAATAAAAAATTATAATTAATAAATTTTCTACTTGTTTGGAAAACCTATTAATTTTTATATCTAAATATTTTAAAGTATTGTTTTCTAATAATAAAAAATACTATATTAGATTGGGAAATATCAACGGGGTTTATTTTTGAAGGTATTTTCAAAACCAAACTTCCAATGAGTTGTGGAGAGGATTTAAGATGGTGTCTTTTTATAAGTGGGGTAGAGGGATCACATTGAATTTTTCAAACAACTAATACTTATTTATGTGTTACTCAAAATAAATCGATCATAAATGGACACCATCATTGTTTTAGAGGATATATTGTATAAATAGGGTTTTTAATAGAATTTTGGAAAGTTTTTATGTCATTTTAACCCTTATAAAATATGTTTAACACCTAGTAAACATGTTTTCCCTATAATTGGGGTAATCGAATTTTCATGTAATTACTATTCAGTATGAAGAGAATTATGTTAACCATATTATTAATATTTATTATTATATTATGAAATATTTAATATTTTTTTAAATTATATTTATAGAGGTGGTGGAATTTAATAAATATTAAATACATAAAATGCTGGGGAGAATAGTTTTTTTGGAGAAATGAATTTTTAAGTATAGATGTCTGTTTATAATAAATTAATGTATAATATTGATTAAAACAAAATATATTTAATATTTTCTATAATTGATTAAATTTTATAACTAATCCAAAATAGAATGTCACTTTTTAAAACCTGTAATGAGGAACAGTTTTCAATAAACATTAGAGTTTTTCCTAATTCATTAAAAAAAATCTTTTCAAAAAATTATTCAAAAAAAGATCATATGTTTTTTAAATGATCAATTCAAAAATTAATTTCAATTTTAAAATGAAAACTGTATTATTTTTGTTTAGGTCAATTAAAAAACAATATAATACATGAGAACTAAATTTTGAAAAAATGATGTTTTTTTCATTAGACTACATAATTGAAAAATAATAATTTATTCAATATAAATATAAAAACAGAATTAAATAATGATAATAAAAAATAAATATTACTTATATTAAAAGTATATTTTTTGTTACATTCTTTCACAATTTTATAAATTCCATCATCATAGTTATATTCATTACATATATAATTGGAGATATTATAGATTTATAAAATTCTCTAATTTCCATGTATGATCTTAATTAATATATTTTCCATATATATTAACTTCAAAATACATATATTACAGAAAAATTTCCCTCTACATTTAATAGTCATTACTCGATGTTCCCTATAAGAGAGGTTTTATTCCAAATTAGATAATTTTGTGATCAAAACAAGACATGCATCCATTAAAAATATTCATAACAAAGTATCAAAAAAATACATCTTGTGGTAGAGAGAAGTTTTTAGGAAATTTCTATTTATAGAGAACTTATCCAAAACTATCTTTGGTTTCATACATTTCAATGTACCAAATATACAAAATAACCTTTTTACTAATACAATTAAAATGTTTCCATAGATATACAATAACAAAAAACTCAGTTTCATGACTTGAAATAAATATATTTCCACTGGACATCTTCATTACATTCCATCAGTTTTGAAGATATAATCATGTACAATTATATTATCATTTTATTATAAATAAATTATTATACCAATTTATTTCCCAAAAATATCATCTCACATATTTCATCAGGATAAGATGGTGTCAAACACATTTTTCAATAAAATGATTAAAAGGTTCCACATGCATACATAAATTAAAACTACAATTACATGAAAACTCAACCCAAGAGTGTTGTTTTTCGAAAATTCTATAATCCATTGAACAATATTAACGAATATAATCCAATTTATGAATCATTCTCTTTGACATTCCATTAGATTTATGATCAGAAATTATATTTAAAATTGAATCAGTACTGAATGACTTCAAAAGACTCTTCCAATAAAATAGATATAAAGATAGGATAAATTTATGATATAAAAGACGGTGGGACTCCATGTAATATTTTTTATATTTATACTGAATCTTGTAATTTTTATATATAGATGTATTTTCACGAATGGGAAGGAAATGAGAGGATTTAGTTTATCAATTAACAATTACATAATTAAAAATATTACCTCAATATGTATTTGGTAATCTCACCATGAAATAAATGTACAAATTCTTTGATTTCTAATATTTAATTGTATGATTATAAATCATCTTATTCTATACTTTTTTATCCTATTGAAAACTAAAAAAATCTCATTTTAAATCCATCAATATCATTTTTCATTCCATTACAGCAAAAATGTCCCAAATGGACATTATACATTTTTAGTGTTCAATGAGAAACAAACAATGGTAAATTATCCATACCATCCCAGAACCAATACTCTCTGATCCAGGGATGAAATCCATTACATTACATTCCAAGATTTGATGCCGATAATTGTGGCCATAATTTTTCATCTAAAGCATACAACATAAAATGAAAACATGGATCACATACTTACTGGTGGACCATTTAGGTTTATAGTTTTTTATAATTAATAAAAATAGTACATAAAAAATTCAGTAGACATTAAATGAACATTTCCCCACTTAACATTTCTTTTCTTTTCCAAATTAATACATCATCATCCATATGAAATCTCCTCTATATGTAAATCATTCAATACCATTCCTTAAAAAATGGGAAAAATGAAACATATGAATGATGAGCTCTGATGATTTATATGGGAAAATAGAAAAATCAAAAAATTAATGTCAAAAATTATAATGATAGTGCATAAGGGTATAATGAAATAATCATATTGAATTAGCGAATGATAAAAGAACTCATACCTACTAAAATGTGGATCATAAAATATGAAAACATGTCAATTTATAAATTCGTCATAATCAATAATAATTACCCATGTGACATCATTCATTATCATTATAATCATTATAATCTCATACCATGAAATTAAAACAATTTTTGGTAACATTGAGCACCACTTTCATAATCCTTTTATAAACCTTTTATTGGAATAATCATATCCATGAAATAGAAAATTATCACTACCAAGATAATATGAGAGATATAAAGGAATTATCTAGCACAATATGGTACTCCCCATCATATAAGATATAATGGGTCACCCAATTACCTCTATGATACCCCATCATGTATGATGTAATGGTTCAACTGGTGCTATCTAGGTCATCATATTGTTTAATATTTCAAATAACGACAAGATGAATACAACTCATACAAACAGAAATTATTCATTTTACTACTTGATTATCCCATTAAAAATGGGTATCATGTATTTATCTTTAAATTGTGATTATACCATGGAAATAAAATAATATTTATAATAATATCATCGAAAAATGGTTATCCTGTGGAAAATAAATCTCTATCTTAACCATATTTTGGATACTAGATTAACTGATGCGAAAGAAATGGGATTCAATAAAATATCTTTGAAACAATTTTAATCTATCCACAGAAATATAGAGGATATTTTAATAAAAAAAAATCCCCTATGGAGGATAATTTACAAAATGATTTTTTTCCAATAATCAATGTAAATTCCATTGAGTGTTCATTTCATGAGGAAAATAATGGTTAAACATTCCAATGTGACTCATACCTCTTTGAAACATTTTAATTATAAAACCCATGAAAGAATACCATTAAATTAAACACAAAATATTATGAGGATATGATGACTCATGATATATTTTATCAATGGAGATGTGCATGCACCTTATAAAATAAGTTAGGTGAATAAAATAACAAATGCCTCAAATAAAGAAAATCGGTGACAAAAAACCATTACATCTTCGGTAGCTCTGAAAATATAAAACCCATAAAATAGAGATCATAAAATGGTTATATAAATCAACATAAATTCAATTATAATAACCATAAAATATATTCATTGGAATTATATACCCCAAAAATAAAAATTAAGCAGTGAATATGGAATAACTCTTTCTAAAATAAAAGTGAGTCTTGAAATCGCCTTAAAACTATGGTAACATCTAAATCAAAAGACAACATGTTGTATTAATAAAATTAATCATTTAGATACCACGAATAAAAAATAATTCATGATATAATACCAAAAAAGGATCATTATATACATCAAAAATAATAATTAAGTGGTGAATATAACATTTATCTCAGATATGTAAAAAATTAAAAGAAAATTCATCAAAAATATCGTATCATTGTATTGAAGCATAAAACAATAAAATAATTATATGTGTAAAATTCAGATCCAAAAATATAAAATTGTAAATAAATCATAATAAAATTACAAATAATTTAACAAATATTATTCTCATAACATAACCAATGGAATTGAAATTTAACCTAGTGAATGGAAATTTAGTTAACAAATCACTTACCTTGAGTTTTATTTGACATGATTGTACTATATCTAACACAATAATAAAGTTATGTTAATATTTCAAGTTATTTATCAACAATTTCTTGATTATTATTAATTTTATTTCATTATAAACAAGTTAGATATAATTTTACAATGAATAATTTTTATGTATGATTTGTTTACCATATTCAGATTATGTGTCAAAATAATATTTGGTTGGTCGACAAAGGTCAAATGGCTCATTATTAAAACATATATATAATAATTATTATAATTAAATAATTATAAAATATATAGATAAATTATACATTCAATTAAAATCATGGAAGATGGTTATGAAAATTGAACTAATGTTATAATATTGGAGATGGTTGGTGGTATGTACGCATGAGAAACGTTCCAATTTTTCAATGCTTAATGTAAAAAAGAACGTAAGTAACATTTATATTTCCAGAATGAATATTATATCATAAATACCAAATTATTTAATTATATGAAGTTATATATATTTCATTATTGTGATTTGGTGACGAAAAAGGAAGAATCAGATCACTTTGAGGAGGCTGTAGTTCACACATTCGTGAACGATGTTATCAACATTTTAGTGTGTGAAATGGTAATAAATAAAATGATATATTAATTTTAAATAAATTTAATTTTAAATGAATATTATATTTATTTCATTTATATCATATAATTCTATTAAATTCATCGTTAATACAATAAATGTAATGTGTGATGGTATCACACCACTTTGAAGAGGTGGTAGTCTACACATCAAAAAACAATGTTATCATATTCCCACAAAATAAAAAGAATGAATGTATATGTTATAAAAAATTATAGACGTATTTATAAACCATATATTTCCTATATATTATATAAAATTAGTATTTCCACCATAATTACCAATAATTATAAGTGGTAAATAAAAAATGAATGACATCGTTTTGTATGACGGTAGTTCATTGTACACACGAACTATGATTTCTTTACAGATCTGATTAACATGCTTGTATATTTAGGTAAAACCATTTACATAAAGAGGTATCTATATATTTAGTGTTCTTAGGTTATTATATAATAATTTAATAAGATTAATTAAAGGGGTGCATAAAGACAAAAATTATCGTTAAAGAATGTTACCTCTTCTTCGGGTAACTCAATAGGTTTTTCACCAATGGACTTCCTTGGCTATATTTATATTGAAATATTGGATTATAATATGAGAGGAGTGATGTATGAATGTTTTTTACCATGTTTTGTAGGATATAAATGAAATCATAGGCATGAGGAAGTGAGGGTGACAAGTGACATTTTATAGGGGAGGGGGGAATGGAATTATGGTAAATATATATCTGTAAAAGCTATTGGAAGGTATACCTAACATAATGTTCTTAAAATATTGATAAAATTAGAAAAAATGTGGTTTATGGTAGATTTATGTCCACAAAATCGATTTTTCCATATTTCTAGGTCATTTAGCATAATTAAATTAATGTTTAACTACTAAGAAAACTCATTTTTCATTAATCTGTGAAATTTATTTTATTTATTATCACTAATATGTTATGTAAAAAACTATGTTGAAAATTAAAAAAATTACAAACTATTATGATTCCAAATATGTAATAAATTATTCCAAATTTCCTTTAAATAAGTGGCACAAAATAATTTAATATTATTCATATATACGTGACTAGATGACAGATTTTTAAATGAAACTAGTAAAAAAGATTGAACCATTTTATATCAAATTTATATTTTATATTGATACCAAATAATTAATTATTTTATTTATGAAAACTATATCCAATTTTACATTAAAACCAATTTAAAATATAATTTCTCTATAAAAAATCAAAATAAATTTGTTTTTCTATTATCATTCCGTATTCTTCATTATCAATCAAAATATGAATGTTTTCAGAAAAATACAAATAATTCACCCAAGTTAAATTTATATATTAAAATATAAATAAATTATTATCTTTTACATATAAATTATTAAAGTGTTAAATTTTAATTTAATAATGTCTTCAATAAAATGGTGTCAAAACTGCCATAAAAAATACATCATTTTGTCCTTAAAATTGAATTGAATTTTATTTTATTTCAATAAAACATATTGGATGATATGAAAAAAAAATATTGAATATATAACATATATATTTCCTTATGATATTTCAATAATATGTATTAATTTATTTTTTAACAAAAAACATCATTATGGTCTTAAAAATAGCCTTTCATAAAACACATCCTTTATATTCAATAGATTTTTATTTTCATTTATAATTAATTGGTTACCAGTGAAATAATTTTATATAAAAATATAAACAATTATTTATAATTTTGGTTACTCTGATTCATTACCATCATTTCAATAGATAGGTGATAGCTATCATATTAAATATTACTATTATAATATTATTTCATAAATCTCGGTCTTGGGTGTAATACATTTTATTGAAGAGAGTCAATGATGCGTTCAATAGTAAATAAACATGTAGATTCATATAATGCAGGATAAGAAGTGAATTTCATGTATTATAATCTGTTAACGAATCTAAATAAATCTAAAAGATAATATTTCCTAAAAAATCCGGATGTTATACCCCCTTCAATTAATTTTTCCCTATAAATTCATTTTAGTTATCAAAGGATTACTATTTTTTATTAATTCAATCATTAAACAAAACATTATACACAGTTCTAATAAAACATTCTCTTTAAAATGGATAGTGGGAAACATAAAATTAGATGGATGATACACATAACTAGGATTCCACATATGAATAAAAGGTGGGAATGGCGAAAAATCATAAATAATTATAGAGAGTGATTGATGTTATTGATCACAAACAAGTGAATGATCAATGGAATGTTGAATCCCTCAGAAACATACATCTATGATGATGGGAAACACCATATGAACATCAATATTGAATGTACATGGATTGTACTTATGATTCAAGATCATTTTCCCAGAGATAACAGATTTATTTCACTATATAGACTAAAAAAATAAAGAAATATACTTACTTTACAAGTGAATTTCATCGTTTAAGCACTTTACCCCAGAATCTTGACATTTTCTCCAAACAATGAGTATTAAAAATGAATTTTCTTATTATTGAAACCTATAATAGTATTTTGAAGAGCATATAACTATAAAAGGGATAGTCATTCAGTTCCACCATTATTTAGAAATTAACCAACACAAAAATGGTTAGAACCTAGGAAGATAATTACCAAAATATGTAAATCATCAAATGATACATCAATAATAAAAATTTAATTGTGATTCCTAAAGTTCAAACTGAAATATTTTACAAATAACTATAGTTAAAAATCATCAAGCATTTCATGGCTAAGTTTGGTACCCAAATTGTTGAAGGATTTGATTAGGTATTCTTCCACGATAAATCCTCCATTATTACTCAAATAAAATATCATATGTTTTTATAATAAAAAAAATTACTATTGAAAAATTTAATTCTATCATAGACATCATATAGGTCGGTGTTATTTTGTGAGAGCCTTATTGTCCTCTGTCATGGGTTCATGCCCCTCCAACTGGCCAGATGTGATGAGTTATCTCCTACGATACATGTTCTTACATTTTTTTATTAATCATGATATAAAAATAGTGCCTACAAATACTACATGTTGATCATAGGGGATAAAAAAACCCAAACCCATTAAAACAACTCACAAAACATCATTGATAACCCCACAAATTATTACTACTTAAAACCATTAATTAATGACACTATGAAATTGAACTAATGATCATACTTAATCTTATAAACCACTAATTTTATCAATATATCTTAAGTTAAACACTCATGAAAACATCCCAATATCTAAAGCTATCTGAACTGACCATTTATGCCAACTACAACAAAACACAACCAAGACTCATATATATTATGAAGAAATCCATAAATCTACATTCTTGGATTTGATGATGATAATTGTGACCCAAAATTTTCACATTATCATTCACTACAAAAAAATACTTATTTCGAACTATTATTGGTGATGAGCCTAGGTCATATCATAAATAGTTCGTAGAATGAGACTATTTTCAGTCAGAATTTTGACCTGCTAGAGATAGTCCATAAAAAATATGTATTTATGATGAACTATCAAAAAAATACTCCTCTCAGTTTTCTGTTTTTTATGACGAGGGTGGATCCCAGTTTCAAATAATATGCTAGAAAGATATTATTTGTGACAAGTCGCAAGAAATAATTTGACATGATAATTTATTTGGGATGGGATATGTCAGAAATATTATCTTTTACAACCACATTAATTAATAACTAGTGAAAAATTTGCGGCAGTTCTCATCACAAAAATTAATATTTATGTCGGGCCATTACAAATAATATGTCGACAAGAAAGTGTTTGTCATAAGTCCCATCACATATGATCTGACCTATATTTCACCAATCTGATTTTTCAATTTCACAATTCTCACATGTACTCTCTCATTCTCTTCACTCATATTCCTCTCTTCTGGTTTACAGATATTTAAATTTTATAGTGGACCGATTTTCAATACTAGCATCAAAAAATAGATTCAATTTTAAGGAATTTATTCGTTACTTTTATTTTTTAGTTAATTCATTTGAATTTACATTAGTAATAATTATTATATATTATCTATAATTTAATTAAATTATAAATTGATTGCTTTAATTTTCATTATTTATTTATACAAATATGTTGTTTCGTTAAGATATATTGTTTTATTTTAAATTCAACAACATTAATTTTGTAATAATTTGGTTTAATTGTCATTGATTAATAATACTTATGTTTAATTAGAATTAACTAGTATAAATATGTATTAATTAGCATCAATTAGTATTAATTATTATTAATTACTATTAATTGGTATTATTTATTATTATTTATTTTTAATTAGTAATAAGATGTAATAAATAATAAAAACTAGTAATAAATAGTAATAATTGGTAGTCATTGGTTGTAATTTCGACTAATTATTAGTAATTAGAGACAAATAGTAAAAATTAGTTTTTATAGTAACAATTATAAATAAATTGTAATAATTATTAACAATTTGAAATAAATAGTAATAATATGTAATAATTTGTAATAATTAATAATAATTAGCAATAATTTGAAATAATTAGTAATAATTGGTAATAAATAGTAATAAATAGAAGTAGATAGTAATAATTAGTAATAATTAGTTAAAATTAGTATTAATTAGTAATAATTAGTAACATTTATTAATAATTAGTTATAATTCGTTGTAAGTAGTAATAAATAATATAAAATATTAAAAATTGTAATAAATAGTATTCAAAATTAATAATTAATAAGTAATAAAAATAAATAATATCAAATAGAAATAATAATTAATAAATAGAAATAATTAGTAATAAATAGTACTTAATAATAATAATTAGTAAAAAATGTAATAAGTAGTAATAATTAGTAATACTTAGTAATAAATAGTAAAAATTAATAATAAATAGAAATAATTGTCAATGATTATAAATAATTAGTAATAATTATTAGTAATTTTAATTATATAATAAAAATTATAAATAATTAGTAATAATTGGACATTAATTTTAATAATTAGTAGTAATTAGTATTAATTAGTAATAAATAGAAATAAATATCAATAATGAATAATAATTAACCATAAATATAGTTATTTAGCAATAATTTGAAATAATTAGCTGTAATTAGAACTAATTAGAGGTAATTATTAATTATTTGTGGTAATTTGTGAAAATTATATATAATTAGCAGTAATAATTTATAAATATAGGTATTAAGCATTAATTTTTACTACATGGATGTAATTAGGAATAATTAGCAGTAATTAGAAATAAATAGCAGTTATTAGAATAAATTACTGGTAATTAGAAATAATTAACTGAAATTAGTAATAATTATCGGTAATTAGAAATAAAAATATGTAGTTATCAATAATTATTGGTAATTAGTAAAAATTAGAGGTAGTTAGAATTAACTAATAATATTTTGTTTTAATGAGTGGTAATTATTAACAATTAATGATAAATAAATATAATTATTAAAATTTAGTTTTAATTAGTAAAAAACATTATAAATAAATTAGTAATACTAAGTACTGATTAGTTATAATTTATTTTAAATAGTGACAATTAGTAATAATTTTTGGTAATTAGTGAAAATTATAAGTAATTACTAAAAATTAGCTAAAATTATAAAATATTAGTTTAAATTAGTAAAAGTTAATATTAATTTGTAGAAATTTATAATAATTTTTTATTAATTTATTGAAATATCAGTTAATATTAGCAGTATTTAGTTAGAAAATAGTTGTAAATTATATAAAATTTATCATAATTACATGTCCATTCAATTTTTTAAATTTTATACCCTTTTTTGGATTATCTTTTTCTTATACCAAATTAATATTAAAAAATAATTGTTAATAAATAGTAATATAATGTAAAATAGTAATAATTAGTAATAAATACTAATAATTATTAATGACTAATTTATGCCAACCAAAAATTTTTACAAACATTGTTGATATAAAATAGTCATCAATAATTTACACCGACCATCACCAAATCTATCATTAGCTCACCATATTTATGACACGTATGACATCATACGTTGATGGAAGAATTAAAAGTGAGAGGAGTTTTGTCGATGTCATGCCATAATTGACATAAATTAGTTTAATGATAAATTTGGACATGGATTGAATAGATTAGTTTCATCATCCGGTGATTCTAAAATTTATGATTTATAACTTTTAATAAATAATATATTTTCTAATCTTCATGTGATTAGAAATGACCAATCAATTCTTACCATATCCAAATTTTTCCTTAGGTTTCCCAAATCAGGAAAAACATGATGTGGAATATCGATGAGAGAACCAGTTGCATGAGGAGTAAATATTTCGATGATAGGAGATGGTTGACATAAATCAATAAATGATAAATTTGGACATGGTTGGTAAAAATTGGTTTCATCACCTGAATATTATAATATATATTATCTAAAAATTCTTCGTAAATCATAGAATTTAAAATATTTGGGTGATTAGAAATGTCCAATTTGTGCCAGCATGTCAAAACATTTCATTTGGTCACCAGAACCGGGGAAGGCTTCATGTGAGGCATCAATGATAGCAGTAGAAGGAATTAGAGAAGGAGATTAAGACTGATATAATTAAATGATGGTTATAATAATATATAATATATATCTATATATAATATTGGTTTTCCGATATTTCCTAAAAGTCATTTCGTGTTTCAGATGGGCTCGGATTTATTTTTTGAGTTAGAAGAGGCTGATCTTCCTAGTAGCGAACATGATTTTTCATCATCTTAACTTCATACTACTTGCAGTTCTGCGACAACTTTGAGGGGTTGTTGTCTTATGATATTGATGATTTTCATCCCTATCCACAAGTGATGTCTACATCTTGTCTTAAATCCAAACATGTGATTGTATAGTCAATTGTCTATTACAATTTTCTTTCAATAATTTTCATTAATTTATTTATATGCTAATTTTTTTAATATCTGTAATTTGTTTCACATTATTTCACATATTGCAGTTGGATAGGAATTAGGAAGAACTCTTTCGGTAGTAGTATGAGGGGATGTTTCGATTGAAGAAGAATCAACATGATTAGACGATAGAGTACATGTGATGTTTGAGTCATGGATTGGGGATGTAGTACCTCCACTAGCTCCTCTAGATCCACTATATGACCCTGCCCTATTTGATATATATATATTTTTTGAGGAACAATTGAATTAATTTCTTTAGTAGTTTTACTAATAAATATATTCACATTTCTATATAGTGTGGTTTTTACATTCTTGTGATATTTTTTGTTTTTTAATATTTTAATATTTTATTATTATATTTATTTATTTATTTACTTTTTTATTTTTTTATTTTTTTATTTTATTGTATATTTATTATTATTTATTTATTTATTATTGATTTATTATAATAATTTTCTTACTATTGTGCTGAATTTTTTTGTTTTTTACTATTGAATTATTTTATTATTATTTATAGTATTTTATTTAAAATATTTTTAATATTTTTATGTTTTTTGTGATGGGAAATTTAGAAAAGGTTTTCTTTAAACCCAACTCAACTATTTTCAACTATACGATCTCCCATGAAAAATAGTGTTTTGTGCGAAAATCCATCGCAAAAAATAATATTTACAACGCAATTTTCTATAACTGGTTACTTGGGACAAGACCCCATAAAAAATACATCAATTTCCCATAGTGATTAAAAAATGAATTGAAATGTTAGATCATTTATATACTCAAGGTTTTTTTAGGATTATTCTTTATAGAAATAAGAAAATCTCCGTCATAATCAATTCACATGAAATTAAATGAGCATTTCTACCTATTTACCATGATTTGGTTTTTGGAATTAGAAAATCATAATCATCAATATGAAATCCTTTCTATATATCACTCAATAAATATCATTCATTAGAACCTAGAAATAATAAAACATAAGAAGGTTGAGCTTAGAACCAAATAATGGGTAAACATAAACATTAATAATTGAATATCATCAATGAGTGTAAGGGTGCATAGTGGTATGATGGAATCATAAAATTTCATGGCTAAATCACAAAATAACCCATAACCATAAATACCCAGATCATCAAATATTAAAATATGGAAAATGAAATAATCATTATAAACAATAATCATGTACCATGTGATGTAAATATTGATCCATAAAAACATTATAATCTCATAACAAGATGTTAAAAATATTTCTGTCGCTTAGAACATAACATTCATAAAACCCTTTAAAATCAATTTCAATACACTGTTAATTAAAAAACAATAGGTCTGAATTCAAACATTATTAATACCCAATTAAAAAGAGAGATAAAAAGGGTTTAGCCGGTGCTATCTAGTTCACCCCATCCTATAATCTGTAATGTGATCACCTGGAAGTATTTGGGACTCTCCATCATATAATATGTAATATTATAATCATGGTCTATTTTGTTCATCTCATTATTTTATATTTATAATATCCACAACATGAATAAAACTCATTGAAACTATCGTCCTTCATTTTAAAATTTGAATATCCCATGGAAAAGAAATGGGTATCATGTAAATTTCATTGAATCATAAGTAACCTATTAAAAAAGAGGGTTTCATAAGAACAATTTTGAATCATTGTTATACAATGTAAAATAAATGGGTCCATAACAATCACATTTAAATATGACTAACCCATGTAAAGGAAATCAGTTTCATAATAATATCCAAAAAAATATCTGATTCTATCCACAAATAAATAAAGAATGCTTTCAATAGAATATATTCATAGTGGATTCAAATTAAGAACAACCATTTTTTATTTTTATGAATTTAAATCCATTAAATGATCATAATCATGAGGAAAATAATCTATAAATAATCTGATGTGTCCCATACCACTTTGAAACATTCGAATCATAAACCCCATGAAGGATTAAAATTAAAGGAAATTTTGAATATCATGAGGATAATTATATTCAAGATATATCGTGTCTATTTATAATTTCATACTACTAATAAAATAATATAGGTTTATAATATAACAAGTGTCTCAAATAATGTGAATTTTGAAAACAATCCATTACTACATTGGTAACATGGATACCATTAACCCCTTATAAAAGTGTTTTAAAATGGATATAAATATATTCCGTTAAATTAAATTACATGAATAATAATTTATATTTATGGAATTTATATACCCCACACAAAAATACTAAGGGGTGAATATTACATATGTATCCCAAAAATAAAAGTGAGACTATAAATCCCCTTAAAATGGTGGTAACATCTGAATTGGATGCCACAAAAGTAATAATCATAAAATGAAGCATTCAAATATGAAGAAGATAAGATAATTCCTGATATAATATATCAAAGTTTCATTATATAAAAAATAAAAAATATTTAAATGGTAAATATGACATTTATCTCACATATGTAAAAAGTTACTTAAAAATCAATTACAAGATTTTATCATTGGTGTTAGAATAAATAAATGATGCAATTTTATGTGAAAATTGTAAATCCTAAATATAAATGCTTAAATACATAATAATAAAAACATAGGTCATTGAAGACATATTTATAGCATAAAAAACCAAGTAAATAGTTATTTAACCAAATGAATGGAAATTTAGAAATGAAATTTATTACCATAAGATAGATTTGTCATGATATTCCTCTATCTTCAGGATTAACAGACTTATGTTAAGTATTTAATTTCGTCATAACATTTTACATTTTTATTGTTTATTTTTTGTTCAATAATAAAAAATTTATAAATAATTACTTAATCAATAATTTTATGTTGGATGTTTTGTCTATATTCAGCTAAACTGTCAAAACTGACATTGATAGGTAAACTAAATTAAAATGGGTCACTATTAAAGAAACTCAAGAATAATAATAATTAAAAAAATTTCATATTTATACATAAATAATAATTTTTTTACCAATCATGGATGGTAGATATGAAAAATAATCTATTGTTAAAATCAAGGAGACAGTAGGTCATATGTATACGTGAGCAACGATCCCATTTTTCAATGATAATTATGGAATGAAGGTAAGAATATTTATATTTATATAATATAAAATATATCATATTTATAATATTATTTATTTATAAATACATTTATATAATTAATTATAGTTATATGGTGATGAAAAATGAATAATCACATCGCTTAGAGGAGGTGGTAGTCTACATATCCATGAACGACGTTATCACTTTTCTAGTGTATGAGAAGGTAATAAAGAGATTGGTATATTATAATGGTAGAAAATTAAATATTTGATTAATATTAAAAATAAATAATTCATATCAGATATTTTTATTCAACCCATCCTTAATATATTTCATGTAAAAATCAAACATATCACAATGTTTTGAGGGGGAGATAATTGACACATCCACAAATGATGTTATCATGTTATCTCGAAATGGAATGCATGAAGGTATGTGTTATATATTGATTTAAGAAGTATTAATTAAAAATTAAGATCATATATATCATATAAAAATATTATTTATATCATAATTCTTTTTCATGAGAGGTTGAATAGGAAACATAATCATCGTCGTTTCAGGAGGCGGTACTCCACCATACACACGAACTGTGATTTCACTACCCATTTGATGGAAGTCTGTTTACGTGTTGGTATAAAACACAAAATTCAAAAATATAATTATTTTTATTAGACTAATTTTATCATATAATCATGGATTAAATATAATTTAAATGGATGATAATGAAATAAATCTAATGTTTGAATTGAAGAGTATTACATGTACTCTGAGTATCTCTGTTGGGTTTGGATCAAAAGACATCCTTGTTTTCATATGGAAAAAATTATTCTTATATGATAAGATTATGAATGTGAGGGGATTATTTTTTTATGGTAGGGATGAAAACAGTTATTGATAGGTGTAACTAAAAGTGAGGAGGGTGAGTACCATTTCATAGTGGAGGCCGAGTGAGATTCTTTAAATGTAAAAGGGTATACAATATTAGGGAATATCGCTTACATAATGATCATAAAAAATGATAAAAACTAGAAAATAGATGGGATATGTTTTATTAATGTCCATCCAATGGGTTTGGGACACGTTTCTAGGTGTTTTGGGACCTAACGAGTAAAGATTAACAACTAAATAAACTCATTTTAAACTTAATCTGTGTAATTAATTTTAATTGATTTCACTATTTTTTTGTAACAAACTATATTTAACTTAATTGAAATTATATATTATGCTAATTATAATTATTTAATAAATTTTACCAAATCTCGAACATATATGTGGCATAAATTAATTTGAAATTAATCCCATAGACAGGATGAGACAATAAGGTTTTAATGGAAAGATGTTCAAAACCGTGGATTTTTATACAATTTCAAAAAGGAATTGATTTAAATGAATTAAAATGGATTTATTTGTGAAAAATAAATCTAATTAATCTTTAAATACAATTTAAAATAAATTTTATCTATATAAATATATCATATGAAAATTCTATTTTCAATTAAAATTTAGAAAAAATCATTATTCATAAAAATGTGAGATTTGACATAAAACAACAAAAAATCACCCAAAATAAATATATATATTAACAATAAAGAAAATAATTTTAGGTTTTCAAATAGTTAATATAATTTTTTTTTCAAAAAAACTCTTCTAATAAAATGCGGAAAGCCAATCATTTTGAAAAATAAAACTTTCTATGATTCGTTTTGGATTTATTCTTATTTTATTCTTAAAACATTTATTGGACGAATTTGAAATTATTCTATTGAGTATATGAAATAAAAATTTTATTAATATATTTCAATATTACTGACTAATTTTATTTATTAATATAAATTGTTTTTCTTGTCATAAATATAATAATTAATAAAACACATCTATTATATTAATTTTTTTTATTGTCATATGTAATTAATTGGTAACTAATGAAGTCATTTTTTAAAATGTGTAATATATAATTTCATAATTTGGTTAATCTCATTTATTTCATCTCTTCTAAAGGCTAGGTGATAACTGCCATATTAAGTATCATTGTTATAATTTTGTTCCGTAAAACTAGATCTTGTGTGTGACACACGTCATGGAATATAATCAATGATGCATGAATTAAAAGATAATAATTTTGTTTTATATAATTAAATATAAAATATGAATTTTATTTAGAAAAAAATATAAAAAAAATATGATTATTTTTAACGAATGTATATCACAAAATATCAAGATTCTAAAATATGTTTCTCACACCACAATTATTTCATCAACTAGAAATCACTTGGCATAAAAAACCCCTCATTTAATATATGGTAACAACTTCTTTATCAAAATTTTACTGTAGAAGATTTTTTGTCTGGAGATATTAAATATTTTCCAGTATGACATGATCCTACATTCGATATTCCTTAATTTTTTCTGGAGAAAAAAATTTCACTAATACATAATACAATATTAGTGGATTTATATCATGAAAAATATTAAAAAAAAATAACTAAAATCATTTACTAATGGATCTTGATCATGAGTTTTCATAGATTATTTATTATTATGTTTTCAACTCTGTTCATCTACTACCCTATTATCAATACTTTAACAGTATTGAAATGTAGTGTTGTAATCCTTAATCAATTCTAGAAATCAGTTATGTCTAATTTTTAACTCATTTTGAGTTAAAATATATCTATTTATTATATTATAAATATATAATTCACAAAATTCCCAGTATTAATGATGCCTTAATATTTTAATGTAAAAATTTATAGCTTCCTCTTCATGTTCATGTACATGATAAATTATATATTTAATTTTAAATTTTAATTGAAGTAAAATCATATAACTAATAAATATGTATTAAAAATTAAATCATCCCCTTAAATTATGAATCACTATATAAAAAATCACCATTATTATATTATAGGGGGAAATACTAGAGAATCAATTAATCTTCTTTTAATTTTTTGGAAACACTCAAATCATCCTTTTTTCTAGTTGAACCTAAATATTTTTCTTGTTAACAATGTTACTGTTAATGATAAATGTGGAATGTTATCAATGAAATTATAGAAATATACTACTAATAATATGAACCAAGAAATATTTGTTTCATTTTTAGTTTATCTCTATTCATTAACCTCATTAATTTTAGAAATATATATTGTTATGCAATCTTTTTTTTTGATATTTTATGGACTAAAATATAATGTAACAAAAAATCACATTTTTTAAATTATCTATATATCATAATTTCATTAATTTTTCATAAAATAATATATAGTCGTCTCTAATGATCCTTATATATTTTTTAATAATCCCAAATACCATCATTAAAAACTATGAACAAATTATCAAATTGTTTAGGGAAAATAAATTCATAAGATCCCTGAATATACATGGATAATTTCTGATCCAAAATTGTATAACCAAAAAAACATTATTACAAAACAACTTAAAGAAATATTCCTTTTATATTTTTACCTTCTTAACATTCATTTGATGTTACCTATACAATAGAACATCCAGTGAATAATATTTAGCTCCATTGAGCTGATAAATCTATTCATCGATATGAGGATACATATACAGATTCATAACTATGATTGTATTTAGTGATCCATCATCCATGAATGTCACCATGAAACCATCATTAATTTTTAAAATAATATCATGAGAAATTAACTGTTAACTTATAGGATGATTCAAAACCCTATAAAAATATCTTATGACTAAATTTTCAGTTGTAGAAGTTCAGCCTGATCAATTTGATAAAGGAGTTTTGAAATTTGATTAGCATCACAGACTAATCCAATGGTAAATTCAACATACCTAACATGTATAATAAAATCATACTCATCAAGGATATAGTATATATTTTTCTTTTACTACCATCACATAATTAATTATCTGTTTTTTCTTATTTTCAAATATATGTGTAATGTAACGTTCAGTTATATCCCTTATCTGTTTCCCCACTTCTTGATATGTAATAAAATGTATGAAATCACTATTTAAAAAAATAAAAAATTTGATAAAAATTAATTCATTTTCTCTTCAAACTATCAAATAATGATAAAAAATACAATCCATACCTCGAATAACATCACATTTTTTAATGTTAACGAAAATTGGGATTTTATATAAAACCCATAAAAAAGATGATTATAAGAAGATCTATGTAAATTATTGTTTCTTTAATAATAACCATTGATTTTGTTACCTAATTTAGTGACACCATTTCTTGATAGTATTTTTTCATTTTTCATGAAAATTTATTTGGAATAATATAGTGTGTGTCCCATAGATGAAACAATACATTTATATAATCTTAATAAACATGTAGATGACATGTTTCTAATTCATTATATGTTATAAATACATTTGATTTAGTTTAAAAGGATTCAACTGTAACGTTTTCTTATAGTATTTATATTTTCCACCATTCATTATATTATAGAGACACACACTATCATGTTGTCTAATGTCAATACATTTTAATGAAAATTACTACCTATTTATTAAAACAAGCATACCACCTCCAAATAATTTTTTATTATATCATGAGAAATATACTCAAACATTTCACATTGGAAGTACATACCATATTTTATAAGTCATTCACTGTGGTTATTTTTTCAATATATTTCAAAAATTTAAGTCATGATTTTCTTAAATTTAAAATTATTTAATTGAATCTAACCATTTTATTAACATGGACCACCTTTTCTATATGTTTTCATAAAATTCATAATAGTCGAAATAGTTCATTTCCACATCCTCCACAAATCAAAAAAGATTCAAAAAACCATTTCATTTGTGAGATTACAAATCACTTTGATATGATTGATCTAATAATAAAAAGATATGTTAATTTTACAATCATTGTCAAATATACAATTTTGTTTCTATGATCCCAATCAGGCGATGTTTTCTTTATACATGGCCAATTAATATTCTTACTTCTTCATCCATTTAATGAATTACATTTATATTTTTATTCCAAAAAAGATTTGAAATTATTTCTCAATGAGAATATTCATATATTTTCAATATTACATGGAATCAACCTCTTATATTTTTCTAAAATTATTAACCATTGGAAAATATTTTTCATTTTCTCCATCAAAGTGATAAATTGAAAGACTTATCATCTGATGATCAGGGAAATAAATAAAGTTTCATAATTTTCCCGATATTTAATCCATTTTATATCTACCATTAAGTCATAATATTACCCAAATATTATAGAGAGGTTTCATATATAAAACTCTACTATAATAATATTACTCTACGGTAGATCTTGTTTTTCCCAATCATGAATTCCAACACAATTTATTTATTATTTAAAATAATTATTCACATAAAAATCTACTATGTTCTAACTCTATCCATTATTGATTTCTTATCTAAAAGGATATTTTTCTTTTGGTTATTAAGAATTTAGTTTCCCTATTTATCATATCGATAACCATTTTGAAGATTCAAGGTTTAGACGAAGAAATATATTAGTATTTTAATATTATATAATGATAACTATAAAATTTAATCTCTTAAGGGTACTTATTTCCATTTTATCCACCACTAAAATTATCTAAACCTTACATCTAAAACAAATTATAAAGATTAAGCCCCATAATAATGATTCTTTCGACATGAATTTTTTTTATTCATTCCTATAGTTATTTTAGGTTTCTATTTTTTGAAAATTAGTTCAACACACTTACATAAGAAAATACTACATAACAACATGTACATTTCTAATTTTTATTCATTATTCCACCATTAAAACCAATTTTGATAAATCATGTTGTCTTTTCAAGACATATATTCATAATTTTAAACATTACATCATCCATTACACTACCCATCTTGAAACCCCTTATAAAACTATTTTAAAATAATATATGATAACCATAACCTCAGTAAGGGACATATAAAAAGAAAACAAAACTCGTTATTCCTTAAATACTCATAAAAATTGTCCTTCTCAAAATTTAAATTTTATCTCATAATAAAAATTTACTTAACAAAAAAATAAACATGAAGTCCCACATATCTTTATATATAAATTCCCAATAAAAAATATTGAAAAGATAAAAATCTTAATGGTTTATTTTCAATCAATAAATACATTTAAATTCTATATCAAATATTCATAATTTTTTCATTAAGAATTCTTATAAATATTCCTGTAGACATAAAAATAAATATCTATACTTGTGAAATAATATAATATTTATAAAAAACATATAAAAAAAGGTAAATCATGTAGGTGACCTAGAACATCTTAATTATATCACTATTAAAATCACTATTAATTTTTTTAATCTACATTATAAATTATAATAATATCTTATGGGATTCCTATCTAGTCAACTCCAACCCTTCTCCCAATAAATTATAGTTATATAGAAATATTAC
Organism: Viscum album; assembly: GCA_963277665.1. Taxonomy (NCBI): domain Eukaryota; kingdom Viridiplantae; phylum Streptophyta; class Magnoliopsida; order Santalales; family Viscaceae; genus Viscum; species Viscum album. The sequence goes on from OY728135.1 coordinate 1,148,725,569, forward strand.
ACATATCAATGGGCTATATTGGGCTCACCCATTATCATGAAACATATCATTCCCACCAGTCATCATAAAAAAATTTACTAAGAAGCAATATAATAATTAAAAATGAAATATTTCACTTTCATTATTACACTTATAAAAATATTGTGTATACTAATAAGAAATAATTTTCATGATATTGATATACTTATATAATTAAAATATATTTTAAAAAATACTAAAAAAATATAATGTTTTTTGTTAATGAAAAAATGAAATCATTTAATGTAATCCAATAATCAAATAATTGTAATGGGGGGTTGGAAAAAACTATGGATGTAGTACAATTTAAAATAAACATTCCTGTTACATTTTTGTTAAAATATTTTTTATAATATATGCTAAAATTTTCCTTTTGAAATCCATTGAAAGAAAACCAGATGATACATAATTTTTCATTTAGAATTCATTTATATAGATATAAAATCATATTTAAAATAAATTATTGTATATGTACTTGAATGAAAATGATGTACGAAATAAATCTAAAATAAATTAAAAATGAGGTTTTAATGGTAAGTGTATGTTTCCTCAATTTTTCCTATGTATTTTTATTTTTATATTTCATGAATAAATATCCTTTGTAAACTATTTACTTTCAAAATAACGTTTTTTAAGTTTTTCAATTTTTTTAAATTTTTTATGAAGAGGTTATTATCTATTATATAATTAACTATGATCACCTAATATGTTTTGATGATATTCATCTCGTATTGCCAAAATAACCTAGTTAAGATAAAAACATTCAAATAGATCAACATTCAATCATTTATAGAATAATAAACACAAATTATTTTTAATTTTTTTAGAAAAATTATAATTTTTAAGGAAACCATTAATGATATTTATGTGAAATTATATGGTTTATAATCTTACTAATTATAGTTCAATCATACATATGAGTATCATTTTAGTTTTTCAAACCGTATAGATGTTGGAAGGTAATTATAATTTATTCTTTCCAAATTTCTTATTATTTCATAAATAACATAATATTATAATATTTACAAATACATAAAGTATCCATGTGATGGGGTCACAAAAATGAATCACATCACTTCGTGGACATTGTAATATACAAGTACGCACGAATGATGTTATCATTTTTCAATGGATTTTAAGGTAACCAAAATGGAATTTTATTTTTTTAATGGTAAGTATTTTATTAAAATAGTATATATATATATATATACACACACACACACACACTAAATCAATCATTATGAAAAATCGGGTAATGGGGCGATAAAAATTAAAATAGATCGGACTGCGAGGAAGTTTTCTAGATTATATACAAACATAATTTTCATTCCCCATTGATGAACGAAAGAGATTGATAGAGGTAATTAAATTAAGAAAAACAAAGCAATATATGTTTGAACCAATTTTTCTAATTTCATCATGTCTTAATAAGAATGAATGAATTTAGAAAATTAAATAAATTGGAAATGTTTTTGTAAGAACCATACCTATTATTTTTTGAATATCGTTATGTTCCTTTATAATGTCTTCATAAATTGAATTTTTCATAAAAATGAATATAGGACGTGAATAATGATGTAGTTAGTGATTTTTTTTTCTGATTAACTGATAACAAATTATGATGAATTATAAATAAGATAGAATAGGTTGTATCCTTTTATATATGTGGTATAAGATAAATTATGAATTTTAAATTGATTACAATATTTACATTACTTGTTCAATAAAATATCTATAAAATAAGCCATTTGAGAGTATTAGATATTATAGAATAAAAAAATGTGTATATAAATTTTTTTTAAATTATTGTAGGTCATTTTCACACATATCACATAACTTTAACCCCCAAAAAATTTTATTTATGCATACCTAAAATTACATATTTTTAATAATGTTTACTATTAATTGTGACAAAAATTATTTTAACATTATTAATTAATATTATATATTTTAATTGAAAAATATGGGATACAATTTCATGAATTAAGTTAATATAAGTGATAAAATTTAGTCTAAAACTAATCATGCAAAATGTGATGAAAATGTTTTTCCAAAAAATCATTTTTATGTATAAAATATTTTATACCAAATTCAGGTTTAATTTTTTTTATAATAAAATATGTTGATTTTTTTATAATAAAAATTAACTAATGGAATTTTAAAACTACTCCAAAATAAACATGATATTGTAATCATTTAAAATGAATAGAATGTTAAAAAAGGGATAAATTGAAATGTTCATTGAAAAATAAACTAATTAAGAAATTTTTTAAAATTCTTCATATGTAAATTTTTAAATGATGAATTAATAAAATTATTGTAATTTTCTAAAATTAAAATAATAAAATTTTGATATTATTTTTCTAATAAAACCATATAATATATTATTATATATGTTGGATAGAAATAATATTTTTTATTTTTATTAAAATATTACCTAACATTATTTTAAGGAATATATATCTATATACTGTAGTAAATGAATATTAATAGTAAAAAATTATTAATCATCTCAAAATTAATCAAAGTATCACATTAATACTTATATTCTTTTTATTTTTATATAATAGGATCTAGTTACATCAAAACATTGAAGAGGTGGATAAAACATCATTTTACATGTTTTAGATTTTGGTTCATTGTTAATGTTGGATTAAACAATAATCTCACCAGTATATATAATTATATTTATTAGTGGATCCATCACATAAAGTAGCTAACTGTCAAGATGTATTTAATGATTACTTTATTATTACCCATTAATATATCATGTGGTATATGTTTTCTTAAATTGATTACTTTTAAGAACACTATAAATTTAATTAAATTAATCCATTCAAATTCCATAGATATTAAGATGAATTACGATTGGTCGATATCTCTATAGTTTTTTAATTATATAATAATTATTTTTATATGATATTTTTTTAGAAATATACTATTTTATCATGTTATTACATCGAAGAAAAATTTTAAATCACCATCCAATATAGTATGTGAAATTTATAAATGATAATTAAGTTATAAATATATCATCTAAGATATATATAAGACTTATTTATAAATTTATTAGATGATTATAGTTTATATTATTTTTATGTATTGAAATTTTTATTTAAATGAATAATCTTTAATGTTTTGGGATGAATTGACTTTTTGTGTTTTATGGCAGGATAAAAATAATATTTGGAGATGGAAACAAATAAAGAATTTATAATCATCCTAGTATAACAATTTATTTTTGTGGAATCATTCTGATATAAATACTAGGGTAGGAAAATTACACATCGTGACTTCTTTTGAGAGAAGTCTCTTAAAGGGATATGTTGGAATTCGTGATGCCTAGAAATTTAATGATTACACATCATGTAAATAAATTTAAGATCATTTATGTGACAACTGGGTCCCGGTGACAGTACAACCACCCCGCCTAAACATGACCGTCGAGTCTTGGCCCACCAGGTACCACCAGTTTCCCCGCAGACACGGGGGGCCCACCCTAGGGTCCACCCACATGACTGAATCGGTCATCTGACTAATGAAAGCCCCCACCGGACAACACATGTCCTTTACAGAATGTTTTGTCCTCACTCACACACACCATAGGAGACATCCCAGATGGTCACCCATCCTGACCACTACTCCAAGCCAAGCATGCTTAACTGTGGAGTTCTAATCAGATAGGCTCTCGAAAAGGAAGGTGCACCTTGTTGACATGAGTCATATCATTTATTCATTTAACCATGTATCATTTGGGGATGTTACAATCACCCCACCTTTAGCGCACAATGCCCTCGTTGTGGGCCCTACATCTCAACTCTAACAGTGCACCACACTTATGGCTGGGTTCCTCCTCTGATACCAAATGTGACAACCGGGTCCCAGTGACAACACAACCACCCCGCCTTAAAATGGTCGTCGGGTCTTGGACCACTAGGTACCACCAGTTGCCACGCAGACACATGGGGCCCACCCTAGAGTCCACCCACATGCCTAAACGGGTCATCTGACTAATGAGTGTCCCCACAGGCCGACACTTGTCCTTTCTAGTGTGCTTTTTCCTCAATCACACACATCCTGACAAACTTCCTAGGAGGTCATCCATCCTGACAACTACTCCAAGCCAAGAACGCTTAACTGTGGAGTTTTAATCAGATAGGCTCCTGAAATGGAAGGTGCACCTTGTTGACACGAGTCATATCATTTATTCATTTAACCCTTTATAATTTGGGGATGTTACAATTTAAGTATCAATAGGCTAAAAAATAAATATGATAGTGCTGATGGTTTGACAATTTTTTATTATATATTCAATACTCACATCCTCGATAGTGGGGATCCATGATGGGAAGAGATAAAGAGATGTTGTTAGAGAGAGACACACACATGAAATGAGACCATAGATCCCTAATTCACCGATGTTCATTGATGCTATTTTTCCTAAGGTATCCATGCAACTTACTCACATCATGCCTAGAATGAATGACTTCTTTTCCTTATCTCAGGTGATGTGATTTAATGGGGATGTGCAGTTAGGGATTGTTTCTATTTATTATTCATGTTTAACATTATTTGAAAATATTTTTTATCTATTCTAAATCATTTTTTTTCAAATTCCATGACCATTTCTACGTTTTGATGATTATAACTTATTGGATCAATTTGTTGGCCTATTTTGTGTATGGCCATTATGCAATCTGGGTTAGTTATGTTTAAACAATGATTTAGTTCACCAATATCTGTTATTGAATCTAGTGGATGACCATTCCAGTAGTGAAATATTAGGATTACATTAGGATACCAAGGATAACAATCCATGATGACATAATTCCAACACCAAACATAAAAAAATTCTTTTTCAATTAAATCACTAGAACCTAAACTGAAAAATCACATAACCTAGAATGTATCTCTCTAGATATCACACCCAATCCTAGCTACTATTTTACATTATTTTGTTAAAAATTAAAACATTTTCGATTTAAATTTAATTAATTAATTTAGAACATACGTATAATATATATGGGTTTGATACATGTATTTCTAGATAATTTATTTTTAGATAATTTTATTGAGTTTTATAAATTATTAAATTTGTGTATAACCATATGAATTAATGATTCCCCATGGGTTTTCAAAAAAATTTCACAATTTTCTGGGGAATCTTCTACTATATTTAAATTAATAGTAATATTGATAGTTGTTTATGTTTAAATTTTTTATTTTAAATTTCATATTTTACTAATGTTGTAACGGGTAATAATCAATTGCACAACTAATCTATTAATGAGAAATATAATGTTGATTATCTCACATTAGAACTAAATATGGAGAAGTTGTTACACAAGAAATTAAAGTGAAAAAGAATAGATTTATCAAGAATAGAACACCGTAGCAGGTAGAGAAAAATTTCAAGGTGCTGATAATGAATTTGGATAGAGAGCATAACAATAGGTCGAAGGGATAAATAAATGGGGGAAAATACTAATCAATTATAGAATAACAATGAAAATGGGGCTCAGTCCAAACATCCTTATACCACCCATCAATAATCCACATTTCTATATCATTAAAATGACCACAAACTCACTTCAACTCTCAAGTGTACCTCATGAAGACTCCAACATAAAAATATAATGTTTCATTTAAATTTGTGTCATGGTCTAATTTCAGAACATTATAAATGACTATGTAAGACTACACCTATTCAAGTACTCATTTAAGGATAATTCATGAGATGAGATCCAATGTTTTCCTACCCATTCAATAACCACATGTGAGAATGTGGTAATAATGTTCCTGAGATGGGTTTTCCTTCCCTCAAAGTCTATTTATGTGTAGGTAAGTTTTTTAATTTTTTTGTAACTTATTGAAGAGTGATTTTATTGTTCATAGGAGAGACTTAAATTTTTAATAATAATATTTCTGTATCAATGAATAGATTTGTGGTTACTAATTTGAACATTCTATAGAGGATTATCGAAGGAAAGTAGTTAGATAGTTGATGCTACTATGGGAGGGTTTCTTAGAATAAAATCTCTTAAGGATAGTTTTGAATTGTTGTATCATATTTATAGTGACGTTTTTCAATTGCATGCTGAAAAAGGGAGAGCAGAAAGAGGGAACAAAGTTTATAATAGTTGGATCGAAACCCAAATTAATGTCATGTTAATGAAACTATTTGTGATGATGTAAAAAAAATCCCCATTGTACTTATTTTGATGATGTATGTTATTTATATTACAATCATCAAAATTGTGCACTTGGTTAGAGGCCAAAAAGAAAAAAAAATAGAATCAAAATGAAAGCCAAGGATTTCATAAATGGTGACACGGTTTTCAACATAAACACCAAGGGATAAATCTAACCAATCATATCCATTCACAAAAGGGTACACATATAACATTAATGAACACAACATGAGACAAATTAAATATTTGACCAAATATTAAAAGGATCAAGGAATTGTGATTATATAATTGAGAAAATAAACATTAAACAAATTAGCAAGACTAATGAACATTTAACGTTAGGTTAGTTACATTACAGATAAACATAATGAAATAAAAACAGGAGAGCATCTATAATTCCCAAAAACAGAATACTGGTGCTGATGTAAAACCCATATTTCATCTATGTGGAAAAAATACATATGGAAGTAGCATATAATTTTCATGAAATAAAGGATAATAACAAGTAGAATCAATTAAAAAATGTAATAGAGAAGCTGATGAAAATAATGAAGAGGAAACACCACCACTGTACCAACCACCATTACCATTTTCTAATCGATGCAAAAAGATGAAGATTTATTTATGGAAATAAATTTTTTAGATGTCATCAATGAGATATACATAAAAATCTCTTATACTTAGGAAATCAAAAATATGAATTTCCATGAAAATCTTTTGAGGGAGGTAGTGATGAAAAAAAATTAATAATTATTTATTGTTCCACTGGAAGGATAATGTTTTATAGTAGTACCATGAATCCTACGAAAGAAGTAGATTGATTCAGGATGTTTTTCAATTCCAATTACTATTATTACTGATAATTTGTATAGCGCTTTATGTGATTTAGTTTCTAGTGTAAATATATATTAATAAAAACATTCAAGAGTTTAGGACTGAGGCAGATGCCAACAACTCAATTTATGATACAAATAGATGATACAAAAATGACACATCCTCAGGGGATATCTAATGACTTCATCATCAATGTAGAAAAGCCTTATTTTGCATCATATTTTTTGTTGATGGACTTGGATGAAGAACAACTCCCTATAATCATGGGAAGACCAGTCATAATTATGGGATAAAAAATTCATGATTTTCATAATGGTGATATGAGTTTTTGAGTTATAGAAACATAGATGAATTTCAATTATCACCATGGGAGGGAAAATTCAAATGAAATAACTATAAAATTCAAAGATTATAATCTACTAATTGTGGAAGATGTGGTTGTCCCTGGAAAAAAGAGACGATGAAGCTGCTGTAGAGACTACTGAAGAATGTATGAAAAATATTATGAAAGCTAATAAATTTATGGATATAGATGAATATGGTGGAGGAAAATTAGTCCAATGATAATAAAATGTAGGAGAACAAGTTTGTAATGTCAGTGAACTAGAATTTGATTATTCATGAAGGTTCATGTACTACTTGATTTGTCCCATCGAAATTTAGAAAGTATTCACTAATGGGAGAGTGAATTAGTTTAAAAAAATTGGGAGGACCCCTCTATAAAATGTAATCGTGGATTTGGAATTTTTTAGGTCTACAACAGGTATCCTCTTTCCAAAATTCATATACATAGAGCTGAAGAATGTATGGATGAGCCAACGGTAGTAAAAAAAATTGATTTCAGAAGGAAACCAGAGTTTTTATATTTTTTTTATTTTCCAGTTTTAGGATTTATTACTCATACCTTAATATTTATGAATTTAATTAATATGTCCTGGGGATTAAATTGTGTGTTATGATTTATACAGGACTATAAATGTGAGATTCAAGAAGAATCAATCAATAAGAGCATAAATTGAAGGTAATTTAATTTTCATGAAGGGAGTTTACATATCATGAATAGAAGTAGGAAGAACATGTACAACCCAGGTTTCAAATTCCAAATTGAAAGGGGAGTCTGAGTTTAAATTCAGTAATTTTTTCATATATTCCCACATTGATGTTTTTAAAAACATTAACCTCAAATTTCATGACCTCACATGATTCATTCAATAGTAAAGAAAACTATAATACATGAACCTTATTAGGATAATTATATTTACAGGAATTAAAAATTTTACTTTTAGTAAATTTGAATATGAAAAATGGAAAAAAAATCAGTAGTGATAATCATGTTGATCGGGTTTTGAAAAATAATGATTTTAAGATCATATTGATTAATATAAATGAATTTTTTGAGATTTATCCATGCTTTGAATTTATGATAGTTTTGTAATTTATTTAGTTATTAATATGAATTTATATGAATTATTGTCCCAACCGTTCATCCATTCATGAGATATCTACTATGCCAATATTTTTAATTCCTACATTCATATATTTCATGTGAAAGTCGGGCATTTTTTATTCCATAACTTTATTTTCATATTATTTATGTTATTACTTCACAGAGTTACTTCTTAAATTATTGAGGAATTATTAATAATTATCCCATGTCTTGGGACATGCATTGCATTAATCCAATTTTAAGACCATATAATCCATGAAAAGAATATTTAGGAAAGGATCTGTGTTTTAAGCCAATTTTATTAATTACTACCATTGCTTAAATGTTTTCCTAGGAAATAAAAAAATAAGTGTGAGGGAGAAATTGTTTTTGGCATATTGATGTATACATTTTTCTGGATATTTTTCTTGTTATTTTTGTTGTTGATATGTATAGAGGCCATAAAACTGTTCATTGAAAATTTATTATTCACTTTTCATGATAAAAACATATGAATAAGATTAGAAAAAGATGAAAACAATTAATACAATTGGGTTGTGTTTTGGGAGGATCAAAAATAATTATTTTTTAAACTGGTGAACTTTTGATCAAATGTGGTCAGGTGGTGAATACGATATTTTTCATAATCAGTTCATTCAAATAAACTAATAAAAATGGTAAAGATAGGTTGATTCATTCATTTTTCTAACATGTATCATGATCCCACTTTGTTCATTTTTTAGGAGATATAAATAAAACTTTTAGATGTATATTTTTTTAGTTTATCTATTAATATCATGAATTACCCTTTAGATTTGTACCTTATTTTCGATCCTTACATTTTACAATATCTTTTAAAAATCTATCCTAAATCCACAATGTTATTTTAACCTAAATAATGACGCTCTCATAGTTATTTTTTATCTCTGTCTCTATATGGTGGATTTGTTAGATGCCTTGTAATACTATTGTAAGGGGTATGTTTTCTAGGTATGTGACGAAATATATTATTATTTTTATCATAATGAAGAGTGGTAAAATTCATATGTGGTCAATTGAAAATGGAATACATATTAATAATAAATTTATAAATGAAAATTGATGAATAAAAAATGATTTCCCATATCTAAAGTAGAAATGTAAAATACATGATTTACTATTTTATTTGAAATGTGTTGTGTTGAATAATTGACCCATTAGGTTCTCAAAAACATTAATTTTCCATTATATCAATCTCTTTTGTAGAAAAATAATTTAATTCACTATAAGGTAAACTTCTTATATAGTATTTTTAGATTCCATCCTAAGGAAATGTAAGAATTCATGTCTGGGGGTATTTGAAACCTGTATTTATTTCATATATTTTATGATATTTTAAAATATTTATTAGGGTATTTTAGTGAACAATGTCTCGAATTTTGGAATATATCTATTTTTTAATGGAAGGATACAACCAATATTTTCAAATGGAACAAAACATTGCTTAATTTATGTGCTTCAAAGTGTAACACCATATTTTAGAGGAAGTAGGAAGATGGAAAAACTAGAGTTGTACAACTACACATCATGTATTCCAAGTACACAGTGTGTCTATTTAAAGACATGTATTTAGGGCAGATGCTCTGATACACACGATTCATTGAAATTTAAATATTAATCATATTGTAACATTATTAAACATCATGTATATTTTGACAGGCTGAAAAATAAAGATGTCAGTGCCACGAGTTTGAATATTTTTTTATATAATTAAGCCTTGACAACATAATAATGTAAATCTATGATTGGTGGAGACATAGAGACTCCACATAAGTGAGTTCCACCCACAGAGTGACACTACAAGGCACTACTTCTTTGACATTCCTCACTGCCTTTATTCCTCGGGTATCCATGTTGATCATTCTCGTCATTCTTAGCATGAACATGTAGTTTTACTTATTTTGGGTGTTGTGATTGTAATGACATGTTCTGTTAGGGATTGTGTTTATTTATTATCTAAGATTTTGGTTATTGAAACTCAATTTTATCAATTATAGTTCTTCTTCTTTTCATATTTCATGACCATTTCTAAATTCTAAATATTATTATTTCAATAAATCAAAAAGTTGGCACATTCTATATATGGGAAATTTTAAATCAAGGTAAGTCATGTTTATACCTATTTTTTGGTTCTCCTTTCTTTGTGATTGAATCTAGTATATGACCATTCCAATAGTACAATTATAGGATTTGGGTAGGATTCCTAAAAAAGGATCCTTATAGACCATATTTTTACCCCAAACCATAATAAATCCATATTGAATTAAATCCTTATCACATGAAACTAGAAATTATTTTAGCTTACATTCCTTTCTCTTGATGTCAATCACAATACTTGGTTATATTTTAAATTATTTTTCATGAAAATATGTCAATTCCAAATATAATTTTTGTATTAAATTCAGAATATACTGATCATTTATGTGGGATAAATACACAAACATCCTAAATAAAACATTTTTCATTAATTTGTCTATGTTTTATAAATTAAATTTATTTGTATCCCTGTAGGAATTACTGACGCCTTGTGGGATTTTAGTTATCCATAATAAAATATTTTCATATAATTATTCCTGATTTTATTATACGATAATATAGGTCTTACTAGGAATCTTTATGATGAAATAAGGTTCTATAATAATATATTTTTAAGGCTTATAATATGTATTGACTCAAATAATATTACATCATATAATTTAATAAATAGTTTCATTGGAAATTTAGGGGTACATGATTCATTATAATCCCTAATATGTTAGATGATTAAGTTATTATAAATGTGATCCTTCATCGGGTGGAATCATTCATAAGTCATGCTTAATTAATGAGATAATGAAGGTGTATATGTTTCTGTTATTGATGAAATAATGAATTTTTTATTCCATGATAAATATTTTCCCTTTGTATTATTTTAATGACATCTATTAAATAATTAATATATCAATAAAGATTATTATACCTATAAATACTTTAGTGACATGTTCATTATTATCTTTTTTGATGTATTACATGTGATTTATGATCCAATAATAGAAAGTCTAACCTAAATAATTAAGAATTAATATATTTTAATATATAATATTTTTATTCTAAATATAATATACAAATAATTTATTTCATGTACAATTTCATTGTTTGATTATAAAAAATATATATAATTGAATCTGGTGACTATTATATTTGGATACATGCATTTAATAGATGTTTTTTTGTATAAATATATTGATTGAGTAGTTATAAAACATTTTTCTATTAAACTAATGATATAATATTTTGAATTAGGTATTTATAATAATTTTAGATGATGAAAAATTATATGTGGTCATATCTAAAATAGATGTGAAGAATGAATAAATTTCTTTACAAAACACATTCACATAATTAAATTATTTTAGATAAAAAAAATTCCAACAGATTATTGATATTTATAAAAAGTGTTTTAGGCTATCATTTCAAAAGGTTTAGTAATATTCATATAAATTCAGTGATGAATTTTATTTAAAGTGGTGAATCGGTGAAATTATGAACAAAATCTATTACAAACATTAGTTATTAGTAATATCGCATGGTACAATATAAATATGATTTCTATGCGGTTTATAATATATATCACATCCTATCAGTAGCTTATTCTGTCTCATTGGTTATGATTTTCTTATCAACCATATCATTAAATGATGTATTTGATTAGTGTTTGAAAATATTGTATTAATTATTCAACTATTAAATTAAAAAATAATGATGTAAATAAATATGTTAATAAATATATAACATTCAGATTTATTTAATATATGTCTAGAAAACATTTTAAAAAAGCTATCCCTCCATAATTAAATGGATATGGTATATAGAAGGAAGTGATTTATTTGTTAATGATGGATCAAAATTAGAAGAACTAGTATCAGTATGAGTCTCTCTATATTCTGCATCTATAAATTACATATGTGATACTAACATGTTATTAGATAAAAAATCTCTTATAAATGTGATTCATTATTTACATGGAAAGAGAATAAAATATGAGTGAAAACACTGATATATTATCTCCCCATTATCAGTATCAGATACGTGGATTATAAATTTTTTTGCAATATAAAATAGGTATAAATATAGTTATAATATTCATTTATATTTTTGTAAGGATCTCACAAACAATTATATTGTTTTTTTTATTATATGCATACATATTTTATATTTTTTTAAACCCTTAATAATTCATGATCATTCATAATTATCTTATTCATTATCCTACCAGTTACATGGAAGGATTATAAGTGATGTTTTCATCTATTTTTCATATCATGTATATAAGATGAAGATGATACACTTTTTATAATATGATATTTCAGTATTTCAGGTATACTGTATATACTCGATATGAAATAAAATATTTAATTATATTTAATTAAATTTGGTTACTCAAGATTATAATAAAATACTTTGTATAAAGGGGAGAAATTATACAAAAAAATATTTTCTAAAAATAATAAATAAAATTATTATTTACTACATGATGAAATGAGACAAAAATAAATTATTTACAGTATACATGAGCATTAAAAAATTTAACCATAATATTATTATTCATTTAAAATTATATTATAATTTAATTACATATAATCAAAATAATAAATATTAATTACAATTAAAATATAAAGACAAAATTAAAACTAAATTATAATAATAACATAAATCTTATCCCCCAAGAAAAAAATTGAAGAATCATTCTTTACTTAAACATAATAACTAACAATATAATTGTAGTTTTTTAAAATGAGAAATAATGATTTTTAAAATCTATAGCTCACATATTTCATAAGAGATATCTCCCCCTTCAGTCTACCTATCAAGGTTCTAGGTTTCTCTCCATGATGATTATCACTTCAACTATCATTCGTAGTGATTCTACTCATATACCTTCCCTTATGAAAGATTCCTCATACAACTGTCATAGGGAAACATTATGATGGTTTTATTATCCTTGATGACTATTTTTATTCTTATTATTCACATTTTTTGTTTTTGTTTTTTTTATGTTTGTTTTTTCTTCATTTTTTCCCTTTTTTATCATCTAGTTATCTTTTGGTTATTTCAATTTTAGCTATCATTGTAATAATGTGGTTGGATTTTGTTTACCTCTTATTATCATGTCATATATTTTTTCTTACTATAATGTTCCATAGATCCTAAATAGTAGTGTAAAATATCCGTCCAAACTGTTTTGAACTTCTGGTTTCCGATGACGTGTTTTCATTTACAATTATTATTAGGCAATTTGATTCATTGTATTAAGGATGAAGTGATGGTATTTTATACGTGTGCACTTATTTTTTAAATTTTTGATATATAGGGAGATGAAAGGTATGTAGATAGTGGTTTATATATTAGTGGTATGTGGGAATGATTGTTAGTTAATAGTTATGGTGGTGGTGTTCTTACTATTCTCAATTTGTTATATTTAATTTCTATCATGTATTTCATCATTATCACACACCAATAAATTATGATGTATTTCATTTTAAATAAAATCACTCTCTTTGATATCTTTTGATTCACATAACATAAATTTTTGTCAATACATGATACTCTAAAAAAATGTTATATAGAGAATAAAATTATAACCTAGGAGTTAAATAATAGTTCATGAATAGTACTAACTATATTATAAAAGATATGTAATTAAAAAAAATTCATTTGTTGTCTCTTTATTCGAAAAATATATAATATTTATTTTAATGTTAAATATTTTTTTTAAATTTTTGTAAATATAAAGGATTCATAGCTTCTTGTACATATTTTATTAAATTAATTTTTTACATTTCAAAAATATTTACTTGGTAAAATATTATTCAAATTTTTAATTAATAATAAAAATATTAACTTAGGCTGAAATTTCTTATACAATTCTCAGAAGAGTCATTTATTTGACGAGTAGTGAATAATAATTTTTTATTGAAATATTCAATTTTATTTCAACTATTCACAGTGTTAAATTATATTTTCAATTTGTTTAAAATGAAAATTAGATCAACTATTTTATATTCAATAAAATTTATATTAGTGTGAGGAATTTCATATAAAATTTTGATATTAAAACCATTAGTACTTACGATATTTTTTAATGATATTGGATTAAATGGTTATGTATTTATTAGAAATAAAATTATGAATTGTTTAAATGTAAATGAAATGATTTCTTAAGAAATTTATTTTTTTAAAAAAATAACAGATTCATCATTTCTTCAAAAATTATTATAAAATTATATTTTGGGAGTTATTTAAAATTTATTTAATAAAATAAACATCATTTTTTAAATTATCTTATCAAAATTATCTTTGGAATACTTATTTTCATGTTTTTTGGAAAGTTTCATTTTTATGATAAATAGGGATAAATAATTTTTTTATCGAAAACCTTAGTTTTGATTAAATTATTTACAAAGATACAAAATATTTTAATAATATTTTAATGTAAAATTGTATCAATTATAATATTTATAATACAATTTCTCTTATGTGGAATTAATATCAAATTAAATTGTATTAATAAAATCATCTATATGTATGAGAATATTCTCTTTGAAAACCCATATTTTCATTGCTTCTATGAGTATAATTTTAAATTAAATTCTACCAGTTATGTTAATTTAATTTTAAAAACATAATACATATTTGGATTTGTAAAAAAAATTATCTAATATGGCCAACTTAATTTTCTACCATTATTAATTGTAAAACCAATAAAAATTAATTACTATAGTTAAAATAAAAACTGATTTACCGGGGGTTAAACTATGATGTTAAGAATTAATAATTATTGAAAAAAATATAAATTACCATTTATATTAATATTTAGAACCTATAATGTCTATGGGTCAAAATGGCCAATTTTTGGGTCTTTATTGATGATAAAATGTGGGTGTAGTTCATTCTTTTCAAAATTTCAAAGTGTGTCATCTCCCCTAGATATTAAATTCCAACCCTCTCATCTACTATTTACACTTCCAATGAATTTGTTTGTTTGATAATTTCAAAAAATAAATTTCATTCCCCCAATAAAAGATCTTATAGACCTATTATTAATCATAAAGGTACTATAAGAAGGATTTTGATGAAAACTAAAAGAATTTCCTCAAAGAAGAGGCAGTGTTCATAAATGTGTTTTTTTATTTCTTTTAATCTTTCCCCTCATTATAAATTTAGTCTTTCAGAGAAATATAAATAAATATTATTGAAAATTTACTATGATGTAATTATGTTAATGTAATGATACATATCATTATCCAATTCCATGAAATTGGAAACAATATCATCTATCATGTGTACGACATACTACCATCTCTCAAACAGATATAATTAATATGCCATCACCACCACTGATGTATGGATTAAATGGTGGATTTATCACATATATAAGATATTAATATCATTATTTTAATTCATGAATTATAATATCACATTAACCTCCTCACATTTTCAACTATTTAAAATACGATTATGTCACTCGTGTGTATGGCGGAAAGTCACCTCACAATGTAATGTGATATAGTTTTCATGATTATTTTAAAAGGAATGTAATAAGGATAAATTTCATGAATATATAAATTATTTATGAGATCACATAAATTATTTAAGATTAATATATCATAAAATACATTTCTATTTTACTGGTTAATGTAATGATATCATTGCTCATGCATACGTACGACCTATAGTTACCACAAAGTGATGAGATTAATATTATATTTAAAACATTTATGATTGTTTATAATAATGTATCTACTAAGTAAATATTATATTTATAACATTATTATTATTCTGGATATGTTTTTTATATAATATATACAGTAAATAGAAATTTCATTAAAAAAACATTCATGAGAAAACATGGTAATTAACATTTGAAACAATTAAAAATGAATTAATTTTAACAACTGGTTGGTATAACATTTTAATAGGATAATATAATATGTTATAAATATAATTAGGGTTCATGAATAAATAAATAACTTTATTCAAACCATTATAAATGGTGTTAATGGGTATTCAACTAATGGAAAGTGTGATGTAAGGTATTTCGTCGTAAATTTCCATTCCCTTGAGGAATATTTGTTAATATGATCCTAATATATTTTATGTTATGTATATAAATACATGATGATGTATTTGATATGAATTAATATTTATTAATGATTTTTAATGTTTTATTTCATATTTATTCTTCATGGGGTTAAAATTTAATTATTATCACAATGGTAAAATTTATTCTGCATTATCACTTGCCTTTGTGGTTGTTAACATTCTATTAAATCAATGACATTATTGTGATAAATTTTCATTAAAAAAATATGTATCTTGAATATCCCTATTATTTTATATTGGATAGTATTATTTTCTATAACATAAATTTTTTTATATATGGTTCTTACATTGATTGTTATTTGATTAACCGGGCATATATTGATAAATATGTATTCTTTATCCAATATAGATATTTTTAGAAAAGGGATTTTTTTCAGGAATTTAATATATTATTTGATATATTGGAGATAATTTGGTAATTAATATATGGGTGGGTTCAGGTTACAGATATCCTTGTGGTTCCTTGATTTGTGTCATGAGACAAATTATTTTTCCATATCAGATGGGTTTTTAACCCATATTTTCAAATTGCCTTGAGAAATATCATCGTAGTAGATGTATTCATGATGTATAAGATCTGTATGTACAATTATTAATAATTTTATTCATTGATACTTTTGTTATTTTTATTATCCATTAGATTTATGAAATGATCTTATCATATTATTAATTTATTCATGATGTCTTCTCATTTCCGTCACCCTTAATAAAAAATTTAGCTTCCCATTATTTTGAAAGATTTCCCCTAAATATGAACAATAATTATTTGAATGTGTTAAAGGGGGGAATGTTTTTCCATTACTAGGATTTTTATTATGTATCCTAATGTAAAATGGTTATCATGTCTGTAACTAATTCTCTAAAATTGCTACATTGATCAGTCCAGTAGATCTTACCCCTTGAATCTATTCCACTATAAGAATGTAGCAACATGCTCCATGTTATTTGAGTATTGTTTGTTATTGATGGTATTTAAAGAACTGTATTATAAAACATTATAATTATATAGTATAAAACATTTATTAGATAACATAAACTAATAATATATTTTTATTATAAGAATAAATGAACATCGTAACAATTTTTATTGAATATATTTTGAATATTTATATAGAAATAAATCCCTATATATATATATATACTTCAAGTGGAAAATGATCCGGAAATGATGTACCTTTGTGTAATAACTTTGATAATTCCATAATAGGATTGACCCAATTTTGACATGGTTCATGAAAACAAGCCTTACATCACACCTATTTTGACACTACATGAGGATAAGATAATGATAAATCACATCTTCATTACAAACCATTATGTTGTATTAAAAAATAATGACATCCTTAAATAAATCATTCTTACGATTATGAGATTAATAATTTTTTTTAATTTATCTTAACTATTACACTATATTAAAATTATATATTATTATTTAAAAGACATAATTTTTCTTATTGATTCAGTGTATTGCATTATTTTTAAATATTTTTTGGAAGGAAGATGGGTATCAATACTCATTGTAAATATACATATTTCCATACTTATATAGCCAATATAGATGATATTAGTACTATGAAATTCATAGCTATATTAGGGAATAATTTAAAATTTATGAATACTAACATTTCATAAATGGATAAACATATTATCCAAAACATGAATCTTCTATGTTAGATCACTTCATGTGATAGAAGAACCCATAATTTGGTGGGAATACTAATCCAATAGTAGCAGTGCAATTGAATGGATTTTTAGAGAATAAAATTAAATTTTTGGGATGCGATGAATAGGTTTAGTTTACACTTTTGTGTATTTTTTTTCAAATGATACTATGATCAACGGTGGTCGTTGGCCAAGAATGCTAAGGTGAAAGATGAAATGGAACTAGTGTAACTGAATTATATTAATGATATATTCTTCAAAACATATATCTATAGTGTGAAAGAAGCTATATTGAATAAAACATTCCTCAACATAAATATAATGGATGATGAAAGGGTTTCAAATTATAATGATACCATTACAATTATAGCAATGTATTTTATAGATAATAAATGAAACATGGAGTACATTATAGATATATTCTGGGTGTGGATTAAGAGAAATGTTTTAATAGAGTGGTTCCCTCAATTTGTTTCATCATATGATGATATGTTTTTCGATAAAATAAAAACATAATCGGAATTATCTATATACTACATTTTCAAGTGGGATTAGAAAAATAAGAGGATGAATGAGAATAAGGAAAAATGGAATGTGTCATAGGAGAAGTAGATAAATAAGTAAAAATTATCTGGTGAAATGTGTGGAATAAATCATTCTAGATGATTTATGAAGGAATAGAGAAATTTTAATTAGTGTATAGATATGGGACATTATACTAAATAATGAAATGGGAAGAAATAAAAATATGTTATTCAGTGCTTCAACTATAGATATATGGGGAAATAAAAAAATTAATTTCCAAAGTGTCAAGGGAATCTACCAATAAATAGTTTGAGGTTAGAAGGAAAAAACTTATATGACCACTCAAAACATGGATGAAGAAACCAATGATTGGTCTATGGATGTGTTTGTAAGTCTACAATATGACACATAAACAAGTCCCATCTACTAACTTTATTATCATACATATGGTTTTATTTGATATAATCTTTGTTATAAAGTGGAATTTATAATAGGAATTAAAAATTTATTTCATGATGAATTAAATTATGAATCATGATTAATATTTTTAATTAATTATCATTATAGAAGAGATATATTCATATATGAAACTCGTATATTCATCCCATAAAGTCTACTAAATTAGATTATTGGGAATATGAGAAAATAAAATATATCGATGTTGAATTTAATCATTAAATTGACAATGTAATTATTGTTTTGGAATACATGATTTTATTTAATAAGTGATTACATTGAAATCCCCTAGAGTTTGAAGTTGATTTTTTCATCGATGTAACCCCATATACATGACCAATATCAAATACTCCATATATAATTGACACTATAGAAATATTGGATTTGATGAAAAAAATACATGAGTTGTTTGCAACATTGTATGGGGAAATTATAGTCGATCAACAATGAAAGGTGGGGAGTTAGGTGATCAATGATGCAGAAGCTGGGGAGTGATAGTTCTAGTGGGTTGGGAATATGGGTCATGTAATGGGAATAAATTCCTATGTGCCTTCAGGTCATGTATTGCGGCTCATGTCAGGCTTTGTGCCTTGGGACTACGGGTCATGTAAGGTTCCCCCTTCAACCCTTAAAAGTGGTATTATCCAAAACAAAATAAAAAAAGAAGTACATCAGACCATTTTAGAGTTTCAATATTGATTATAGGGAAATGAATTCAATTATGATAATGAATAATTTTCTTTTTCTATGTATAGGTGAAATATTTGTTAAAATTCATGGAGACCATTATTTCACAATGATTGAACTTCATTCCTAGTATCATCAACTATGAGTAAAGAAGGAATAAATTCTCTATTAATTTTTTTGATAAAGGTATGGAAATTATGATTTTACATTAATTATTTTTGTACTGAATAATCAACCCTTTGTTGTTATGGATCTAGTGAACAAATTACTCAATGAATATCTAGATTATTATTTGTTGGTATTCATTGATGATATAGTGGGTATTTATAAAATCTAAAATGATCATGAGATTCACTTTTTGATCATTCTTTATACTCTTAAGATGAAAGCCATATATGGGAAAATTAGTAAGGGTGATTTCTATCCCCAAGAAGTTTATTTTCTTGGCTATAGTGTCTCCAATGGTGTTATATCGGATTGTCCGGTGAAAATAATGGTAGCCATTAAATGGATTACACTAATAAAAAAATTATGGTACATAGTTTCAAAGTTTTTGTAGGTTGTTATTGATTAATTTTTAACTAATTTCTTGATTGGATAACCCATTAACCAAGCATAAAAGTTAAGGTGTTCTGTTCATTTAAACAAATGTATGTGATGACTGTTTTGATAAACTAAAGGGAATATTGGTCAATGATCAAATTTTGACTCTAAAATATTGGAATGATTATTTTCTAATATAGTGATGCATTAAATATGGTAAATGGTTATGTCCAAAGTCCAAATGATAAATTTATTAATTATACATCATGGAAATAGAATAATGTTGAATATAACAATCCATCCCATGATTTTTAGTTGGAAGCTATAATATTTTCATTGCAGACATAGTGATGTTACTTATATTTTAAAAAATGTTAGTTATACTAGGATCATAAAATCCAAAAAAAGATTTTTTTCATAGAAATTACTCAATATGAGAAAAATTCCATAGCTAAAGACACTATTTGATTATTATTTCTTGATACACAACCACTTAAGCAATGAAAATAAGGTAACATATTCATTGAATAGAAAATATCATGGACACATGAAACAAATGAGTGTTCAGATGAATCCTATAATAAATTATCTTTTACAAATAGATGTGAAAATTAATAAAGTTTTAGGAATATCTCTCTTTCATCAAATGATCAAAAAACCATCTTTATTAGAAAAGAAAAAAATTCATTATTTTACAATGAGAAATTTTATTGGAAAATTAATTATTAAAATGATGGTAAATTAAAAAAATTAATTTTTGTAGTTGGTGTTCATAAATTTGGAAAATATTATGTGTTCCATGTATACAAATAATTAAATTTTGATTTTTAGATGACACGTTTAGCTGAAATTTCTGAATACACCCATATAGCATAAATACATATTTGGATTTTTTGGGATAACTATTGGTGGGATAAAATGAAGTAATAAATCACAAATTCTATGTCAAGATGTATTTTTTATTAAAAATTTACTGATTCATGGAAACACCCTTGAGTATTCCGGAAAATAACCTTATATTACTATGTCAAAATGTGATAACATTACTTTGGACATTTTTAGAGGAATAAAGAATTCTGATGGGAATAATAATAAAATATGGGTTATAATTGATTAAATAAAAAAAATTATAAACATAAGATAAAATTTACATCTTTAGTGTCCCACCATATAGTATATTAATGAAGCTATAATAAATCATGGCACACTTATTTCAATTGTTTCTGATCATGATCCCCAATTTACATCGTAATTCTGGAATTGTATTAAAAAGAATCCTTGAAGCGGGCTTAATTTGAGAACATCCAACTATCCTCAAATTAATGGAAATTTGGAAATGAATATTCATATAATTTAAGACATGTTTTGGGTAGTCCCATTTGAGTTTCAAGCTATGGGGGATTATTATTTACCAATCAAATAGTTTTCCTATAATAATAGATTCCATTCATGTATTCTGATGACACCATTAAAATAATTATGTGTTATGATATTTCATACATAAACTGGTGTGGATGAAATTGGTTAACAAAAACCTTTTGGACCCAAACATGTTAATTGTATGGTTACAAATGTAATTACTATTCATTGTCAAATTATGGAATCTTAATGTAGACAAATGATTTATGCCGATAATGAAGGGATGGATTTGGAATTCCATGTTAGAGATTATGTGTTCAAGGAAGTATCTATATTGAAGGGTGTTATAATGTTTAGTAAGAGGTAAAAACCAAACCATAGGTACATTATACTCTTGTATATACTTTAAAAAAAATTAGTTTTTCTATCAAATATAAATGACATTGCGTCTCTAAAAAATGAAGTGTTTTATATGTCATTGTTATGGAAGTTTATTCCTGACCCTATTCATGTTATCACCTTTGATGGAAAAGAATTATAACCTGGTCTATCATAAAATGAACATATCATCTAGATTTATTATAATAGAAAAAAATTATTGCGGAATAGTATGATTCAATTTGTTAAGGATCTTCAGAGAAATTAGAAAATATATTAAGAAATGTGGGAACTATAAGGGGTTACAGAGAAGAATTACCCTCATTTTTTGGTAATATCCATGAAATTTATATGATGAAGTTATTTTAAGTGGGATGAATGTAACACCTCTCTAATTTCTATTTTATTTTCTTTCAAATAAATTTTATCACTCGATAACCTGCGATGCATTAAATAAGACATGAGAGTATTGAAATATTATTTAAAAATGACCACTTGGACCTTTTCATTTAATTAAATTATAAATATAAACAAAGTTTTATTTTTGACATAAAAGAAATATTAGTGAAATTATATTATATTTAATAAAATTTAATCAAGTATAATCAATTTCATATAAAATTATGTTATTATAACCTTCTATAATTATAAACATTTTATCATTGAAAACATTGTTTGCATCACGTATACATGTATAATTTTAAATGGTATTCGTCCATATATAAGAATTGAAATTTCAGAAAAAAAATCCTTATTTTTAATCCTCAAAAATTATATTATGTAATTATTTCAACATAATTTTTTAGCATTATGAATAGTAAAAATTAGTTTTGATAGTTATGGTAAAATGAAATTAAAATGTGTTAAACTAACAATATGTGGATTAAAAATGAAATTTAACTTATATAAAAACGGTTTTACGGCCCAATATAGATCATATAATATCTATAGGTTGATAGTAAATAATTTTAGGCATGTTTTATGATGAAAACAGGGGTGTAATTAACACTTTTCAAAAATTCCACGTGTGTCATAACTCTCACTTAAAACTGGCCACCCCTCTCCTCTCCTATTCCTACTTACAATTAAATTTACATTGGCCAATAAATTAAAAAAACAACTTAAATACTCCTATACCAACATTCTTGAGACATTTGGTCGATTTAAATGCATCCTAGAAAGGCTTTTTTTGTAAAACTAATGAATTTTCCTAAAGAAGAGGTAACATTCAAAAATGATCATTTTAATTTTATTTTTCCTTCATAAATATTAAATTATTATTAAAGAATTATAATATAAAAACAAATGAATATTACATATAGTAATATATTAATCTCTTAGTCAAATAACCTATATCTATCTCAACATCCATCCTAAGGGAGATAAAATCATCTACCTATTGTACAACAGAATACCACCTATCAAATTAATTTAATTCGTTTTTCATCCCCACCTTTCAAGGATTTATATAAATATGGATTTAATGATTTTATATGATATTTAGGATATTATTATACTAATTAAAATATAATATCACATATACCGTCTTACTTTTTATATCATTTAAAATAATATAATATTTCACATGTATATGGAAAAATACCTCCTTGGGAAGTGATGTGAGTAACTTTTCCCTTAAGGATTACATGAAATGTCTTATGGATAAATTTAATGTATATATTTGTTTTTTATTAAATGAAATATATTCAATAAAATTAAAAGATAATAATCTTTATTACCCTTTCAAATGTTAAGATAATGATATCATCACTTATGCTTACATAGAGCCTACCTCCAATCTATTTTTTTTATTTTCTGAAAAACCTCATTAAAGCTAATTGGGAACTGTACGTAAAAAAAAACCACAGACTACCTATTCCAAAATTCAAAAAAAATCCAACCTCAAATTTCAATATTCAAAATAAAACAACCAAATGGAATTCAAAATTTGAGATACTACTATAAGAATGGAGTCATGAGCCGCCACCTGATACCAATCAGAACCACATCATCCATCATGTCATTGTTCCATAAAAATCTCCATCATAATCAACCATGTTAGTCAAGTCTCTTCACAGACCAACATCACCATTATAACCACCGTCGATATCATAATCCTCTCCATACTGTCCGAGGCCATACCAGTCATCGAAGACCATTGGAGTTTTTCGTAACCATCATAAAAACCCATCATTATGCCATCTCGGATCAAAAACAGTCAAACCACACAAATCAGATTTTCGAGATATTTATTTTCACACCTCTAATACATTCACATCTCCTCATTGTTAGAGACAAAAATATCCTTCAACATTTTCATGTCCATCTAGGCACATTCTTACCAACAGAACAACTCAATAGTCGAGAAGTTCAAGAACCACGAACCAATTATCCAAAATCACAAACCACATGATGATCAAACTCGAAAAGAATAACCACGAAGAACAACATAATATCCATAGAAAAATTATCCAAAACCATAAAACTAACCATGAAATCAAAAAATAAAATTTGTCACCTTAGATATCCACTTAACTTCCATGAAGCTGGAAAAAGGTCACAGTCACAAGCCAGATCTGAGATCCCATCGCCACATCCACAATCGCACTCAAAGACGATAGTGAACCTCCCAACACACCCATCATTGACACGGAACTGAGGCTACGAGTGATGGGAAACGACCAATAACCTTCAACATGCCACCATGAAATTCCCTAATAGATTCGGGGTAGGGAAAAAAGGAGGCAACCGGTAGTGGAAACGTTTGGTCGAGTCCATAAAGTCGCATGTCACGCTCCAGACGCCGCCGAACTATAATATAGAGGAGGGGAAAACACCATATAGATATAGAGAGTATGAAGGTAGTGACATGGAAAACCCCTAATGTCGTAGAGCCCCTTATGGTCTAATCCCCCCTTTATATATATATGGGCAAATATCTACACAAACAGATGCGATTCATATTCCATGAATCATTTTTCAGAATTTTTTTAATATTGTACATATATTGTAAATAGGATATTTATAAAATTATAATTATTCTATTGATGATTTATTTATATTATATTTTGATGGACCAGAAACTTCATTACAAAAATTGGGATAAGAAAAAAGTGGAAATTAACACACACAAAAAACGAATATAATGAAATAATGTTAACAAACTATTGGTAAAATGTTTTATCTGGATCGTATATGATATTTTAAATATGATTATAGTTCTTATATAAATAAATAAAATATATAAATATTTTATAGGAGGTTAAATAAGCTTCTCCTAATATAAAGCATGATGTAAGAGATTTCTTCTGTATTTTCATTTTATGGAGTCATATTTGTTAATAAGCTTGAATTAAATTTTTTGTGTTTTATATAATCAAATACATTGATGTATTTAACATTAATACGTATTAATTAATTTGGATTATTTTTTAATCTCTATTCATTAATGGGTTAAAATTTTCATGTTAATAAATGGGTAAATGTATTGTTCATTATCAATTTCTTTTGTTATTGTTAAATTTATCTTCAAAAAAACAATTTATTACTATAATTTACCATTTGAAACTAAATTTATTTTAAATATACATATTTTTCTATTATTTATATGACTATTTCTTAAATTGTGTAACATTTTTTCATACAATTTTTATATGGAATGTTATCTGATTTACTTCGGAATTATTAATAAATCAATATTTTCTATTCAATATGTAAATTTATTGATAATAAATATTGATTCATGAATTATATAGATTATTATATATATGAGGAATTATTTGGATGTGTAGTCATATGTTTGGGATAATTATAGATATCCCCTCGATGCATCAATAATTCTCATGAAGAAAATCTATTTTAAAATCCAGTATGTTCTTACCAAATAGTCTTAAAATATCTACATTAAGGTCTTGATTTTATAGGTATTCATTATTCTTTATATCCTAACATCCAATAATTAAGAATTTATTTCATTAATAAATCATTTTATACCAGTACAATCGAGAATATCATAATCATATTATATATTGATACATTTTAGATAATTTATTTATTATATGGTATATGTGTTAAGTTTTTTACCTTACTATATTTCTTATGCCTTATCCAATTATTATATTAAAGTTATTAATAAAAATAAAATGTTTGTTCATTAACATGACATTCCATATTGATTATGATTTACTGATTCGTGATAGAATTTGAATTATATAACCGTAATATGAGTTTTATCTCACCATTATTTTGCATCCATTCCCTTGGATATGATGTTGAATTCTTGGAATGATTCTAATGATGAAAAATGTTTTCTATTACTATGAATTTTTATTTTATTTCACTATGGAAAATTGTTTAATGTTTGTTCCCACTTCTCAATGTATAATAAACCAAATGGTCCATTAGGATTTTAACTCATGAATATATTATAATTTAATATAAATGGAATTGGATATATTTTATTGGAGTCTTTTCCATTGAATTTATTTCCATGGTGGGGTTTTCTAAAACATTGGATCAATATCTAGATGCTATATTTGTCTTTGCCTTCATCGAGTCTTCAATATGTTTTGACCAAAGAAAGATGAAATATAAATTATAAATTGATAGTCCCATTTTGATTTTATACTGTGTATTATAATTTTAATTTAGGTTCAAACAATAGATCAAGGTATTTCAGAGTGAAATAATGCATGAAATAACTTTTTGATAAATGAAAGTGAAAATATTTATATAATAATTTTAAAAATTGAAATTTATAATTTTATGAAACAATATGATAATGGGGATATAAAGGATTTCTAAACCACTATATAATTTACTTCTATATCTATCCATGTAAATTTTCATTAAATCGAGAGGCATTCGAGAATTTAAAATTTTTAATATAGATGAGGGAGTTTAAAAGTAATAGAACTCATGGCTCTCGTCATGTGAAATAAGAGAAAAATCCATAGGCATATATCATAAATTAGAATAATGTTTTAGGGAATTCTATCGGACGATCATCAACTACATAATATTAGCTACATTGTTTCCTTATCATCACATACATTTTATTATCATCTTTTGATCAATCCTTATTTTACATTTTGTTCTTATATTCCCCACTTCTTAATTTGTTATAAAAATAACCTCAAATAAAAATTAAAAATGGTCAAGAATGATATAATAATATATTGTTCAATGTCAAAGTGAATACATTTGAGATTTAACATAAAAATTACTTAATCATTAGTGAGGAAAAAATTTCTATATTCGTATTAAGCAGTAAAAAGTAGAATATTTGTTCCCGAGGATTTAAAAACAATGCTTTCACCTTGAGTAATAATTTTACAAAACACTTTAATTGAAGTGATATTTTAGTTTTCTTTATCCACCACTCAACACATCCCTTTTTGTATATTTTTTAACCCATATACCTATCTAGATACATTGTGGATGATATAATATAAAATACATGAGGGCCTCCAAAAAAATATTACCCCGGTCAGAAATCATTGGCATGAATTTGATATATAAATGAGAGAACCTAAAACAAGAATCCATATATCAATGTTGGATCATTTCCCCCACATATGTTCTAATATCTAATAATTAATCCCCGCATATATTCATGTCATGTATCCGAATGATCATCAAATTAATTTTACCTTCCTCATAATATCTAATTAAAACCATAGAGAGAGATCCCAACCACCATACAGTTTCTAAGAAGGATCCAAATAAACCAATACCAATCTCCATCCAAGAATATATGGTTAGATAATAAAATTACTATTTTGAGCATATATATTGGTTTTAAGTGAGTTGGATTATTTTTAAATGGATAAAATTTTCAATGAAAATACATTTACGTTTGATTTTATAATTTTAAAAGCAGTGGTTATCAATGGAACCATTGATTTATATATCCTTCTCCCTATTAGCATGTTTTTCTTGTTCATGTTTAATTTAGTGACAATTTTTAATTCAAAATTGATCTTTACTATTGGGGATGATCATGTATATGTTGTCTTCTACCACTTAAGGGATATCAATAGCCATATTAATATGGATGTCATTAAAAATGTGATCAACTAAACAATGATACTATATGGATCCACTAAAACCAATATTGTGGTGTTGATATTATCATATGAATATATTGACACAAGAAATATTATCCATTAATACTGAGATATTTACTCATTTAAAAATACAATGTGATAACACATTGAGGGCCTAGATAGATTTTCTAGGGACACACCCTAAGAATAAATCTTCCTCACATCCATTTATCAGAGATTCTAAGATACATACATATTATCATCACATGTGTTTGAATTGTAATTAGTTACCATCCAATTATTTTCTTACATATATTGATATCATGAATTTTAGACAATATTCCCCGACTTCTTAAATGATTACATCATTCTCTAATAAATTTGAAAAAAGATTCAAGGTATCCTAGTGATGATTTCAATCTTGATTAACAGTCCATAAAAAATCATTTGGGCTATTATAATGATTCCAAAAACATTAATTTTTTAGTTCCAATGATAAAAAATCACATTCAAAGTCATCAATGAGAGGAAATTATTTATATGATTTATCCAACACCTAAATGTAAGGATGTGACTATTCTATTTTAGTATCCACATTTTTATATTTTCAAAAGAAATGGTCAAAATTTTTTGTTCTATTTCTTATTATCATCAGTGGTTCACCAAGATGTATAATTATAATTAATACTTTTAGTAATATATTACTGAATTCAATGATAAAGATATAAAAATATAGTATTTCATTATATAAAAACAAATAAAATATCATTTTTTAATTAGCTTCTTGGACAATGAAAAATAAGAGTCCATAATTCCCCATACTTTTTAATGGACTGAATCCTTCCTTTTAAAAAAGAATACCACATGTTTTTTATAGAAATGATGTGAAATGCATGTAAAATAGAACATTTATTTTTAAGGGAATGTCTCCTCATTGTGAATAACTTCATTTATTTACCAAATATGATGTAATTTTGTGTGATTAAAACGATTGGATGATAAAAAGTCATCTAGATAAATAATTAAAATGAGTTGAAAAATCCATTATTCTGCCAAAATTAATCTATAAAGAACTATAAAATAGACAATGAAAAAAATATTATATCACACACCCAATGAGAGAAACAACACTATTTATAAACACTATGGATTATGTAATCATCAATTATGTTATACGGTTTTTATATATAAAATGTAGTTATAATATTTTACTATTCAAAATTCCCATCAAGATTAGTCTTCATTAATTAATCAAAAACCTCTTCACTAGATGTTCAAACATTTTAAAAATCAAATGTTATTACACTGTATTAGATGTGAGAAGATACAAGAATTTTTTTTAAAAAAAATTCACCAATATCCTATAAGATATTATTCATAATTTTACATAAGTAAATTGGATTAATGTGTTTTGATGGTGCACTATTTAAATTGCATCATGAGTAGTAGCACTTGTAAATCATGATAGGGAACCACCATTGCTATAGTATTACATAAAATTAATAATATAGTACCCAATTATATTAAATAATTAGAATTATTACTGTGTCAAAATATAACAAGGGTTGATTCTTGTTACATGGACTTTTCTAAATGACATATATCAATTTTATTGCAATTTTAGGGTGTATGTGTCCAGAATTATTAAAAATGGAACATTCAAAAACATAATCAAAATAATTATTTCTATAATAAATGACTATATATTATGCTGAATAAATCATTAGAAATGTTATTTTATAAATGATAATTTATTATTAAACAATTATGGAGAATAAAAACATGTTATATCCTAGAGTCTATTTTCAAAGGATTAATCGACAATCAAAGTGGATTAGAATTATGAGATAAAAAATTAGAGGAAAATGTAATTATTTCCAATATTTTGGTCCCTAATGATTAATAATTCCATCATTGTATCATTCTTATTCCCCTAACATAATATATCATTCAATTTAGTTAATTTAACTTTATTTATTCATATGTACTAATAATAATAAACATGGTTTTGTTTTCTATGATTTGGTAATGCAATATTCCAATAAAAAAATCCTTCAATGAAAAATTTATTAATGTTGCCTAAAATGAGACTCCTCAAAATTCTGTGACAAATGGATGATTTTTGTAGTATGGGGATGTTCAATAATGTCACATCCCTCATGTAACTTTAGTCCATTTTTATGTATTATTCTCTTTTTTGAAAAATTTATTTTTATTATTAAACTATATCCCTACCATAAGAAATTATATTTTTTTGTTATACAATCCATCATATTTAGGAATTTTAAAAAATAACTCAAAAAATAAATAACAAAAAAATTTCTAAAGTAATGAAAAATTAACATCTAAACTATAAAAAATTATAATAATCATCTTCCAACACATTTTGTTTTCTATGAAAATATACGGAATAACATAAAAATAGCAATGACTGACTAAAAACCACTAGTTTAATAATCATAGATCTAATCACCAATAAATAGTTTTCCCCCTTTAAATTAAAATAATTAATAATTAGATCACCTATATTTCAAATCAATTTAAAATCATCAGCTTTCCCTCATCCTTATTTGTGAGAAACCTCACTATCACACATATCACCCAATAGTTAATTTTTAATGTTATCCTCAGTTTAAAAAATAGTGTTGTTTATCGTAGGTTTTAAATGAATTTAACATCTCAAAGGATAAAAATTAAATGACTATATTAAATTATGAATTCTAGTAATTAAAATATTTTATAAATTATGAGATTTTGGGGATGATATCTGAGGTCACGTGGTAGTATATATTTTTTTATTTGAGGGTTTAAATCCATTAATGTCAAATAGACCCGTTAATAATAAATATATGTTAGTGTCTAGTCAGGATAATTTTTCACAAATAAGCAGAATGGGTGAATTACTGATAACATTTCTTTTATGTTTCCTTAGAAATTGAAACAACCTTCGCCTCCTTTAAGATATTACCTTCCATGTTGAAAAAAATTGTAACACACATCTAACGTCACAAAATAATTTATAAGGTTCAATTTTTGATAAGAATATGTATATCCTTTTTATGGTTTGTAAATGATCCCATACCACTAAATCCACTTAATTAATTCATTTTTTATTCAATATAATGAGTATGATATTTCCATTCACTCATGTGGCAGCATGGAAAAAATTCAATAGTCTGCATTATTCTTATAGAACAAATGATGTAATATAATTTTTCTATAAAAAAAAATTATGGTTGTTCATTATCAAAATTCAAAAATATAATCATTCAAATAAATTCATCATTTTATTTTTCAAAAGATGGTAAGAACATTTTGGATTTTGTAATAAAAAACATTCCAATTTCTGTATCTAATTTTACTAGCCAAATTTCTTAATATGCTAAAATCTACCTCTAAATAATATGATTGAGACAATTCTAAACACATTGTTCTTTAGTCCAAAAATCCTAATATTATAAAATTTCCCAATATGATAACGAGATTAATATGATAATCAGATGAATATGATGATCATATAATATATGTTCCAATATTGTATCTTCTAATTTCTCTTATGTCTCACATGATTTCATCAAATAACAAAAAAAATCCGGAAACATATTCCTCTTTTTATAATTTATTCAGTGATCCAAATTCGCTCTACTTCCTGTAAACATTTCATCCATCAAGAAAATATAGTGTACACTCTCATTTTATAATCACCACTAATATGGTTTGGGTTGGATTCCTAAAAAAATTCCATATCAATCAAATTACATGAATTTCCATATTTCCTTTATTTTCATTTGCACACTAACTACATAAAATATTCTCATTTCTTCTCAAATCGTCTAACAACTTCAGTTCACCTCTAAATTTATTCACAAATATAAGTTTATATCTAATTTCATCAATATGATTCCTTCATTACAATTCATTGTAAAAATTGCTTGTATATGGAAATAAAAACCATTCTGATATCTTGATATGATTTCATTATTACAATGGCTATTTACCAACTGATTAAAAACAACCATCTTCTTCAAAATTATTGCTCCCCCCTTCATGCACTTTTTTATCTCCTTAAAGATATTTAAAGTATGATTATAATTCTGATTTTGATTTATATCATTACAGTGAAGGAAAATTTAAAATAATAGATCCTTATTCACTTTATATGATGTACCACTTGAATGATAAACATAGTAATTAAACCTATTTTAAACCGATGAATACATTTTTTATTATGTTATTATTTTTTTTTTCACATTGGTCACCTCATTTTCTTCTTTTTATTTAAATTTATTCATCCCAAATAATTCCTCCTCCGTTAATTCGGATAATATTTCAATTATGTCTTACCAATATTAGCAACTTCAGCTTCATCAACTTCTTTCTCTTATGAATATGATACTAGTGAATTAGGAACCCAAAAAATCATCCTCTAAAGAATACGATGGTATAATATTCTGATGGATCATCATTTACATCTTTAACTTATTTATTCTCTTAATTATGATCATCCTTCAAATGTTTTCATCAAATCTACGTCTCGAAAACTCATTACGATGATCCTGAAATAGAAAATTTTAGGCCTCATCAACATTAATCTTTCAGAACTCAATATTTTATCATGAATACATTTTGAACATTTAATACAGTGATAACCATATTTCACATCATTTGAAATACAATAGAAATTATTGAAACTTTTCATTCATGCTGCAACATATTTTTTCCTACCATTCCAGAATACAATTAACATAATTACGAATATAATGAATATTATTGGATATAAGATTGTTTCCCACTTTATTTCAACAATATTTCATCAATTTTTTTACAAATTAATTATTATTTATGTAAATTCCATGATTAGCAAAGAATCATCACATTTATGTCATTGTGTTTTAAACCTTGATAATCCCCCATTATGATCTCATTTTCATGTCTCGCCCTAATATGAGTATAATGATCATTTTGATCCAGAAAAAAATCTTCTTAATACTTTTTTACTTTATCAACCAATGTGAGTCTTTTTTTTATTTCTATCTCTGTCTATGAAAAAGCTAAGTAATTTTCTTATCCTCATTGAATGAAAAACCAATCTCCATCAAAAAAAAATTCAGTTATGATGGTGGATAATTTGTCTACCATCTTCTAATGTTTCATGAACATCCCAATATGATGGATCTTATTAACTCATCATTATGTTTTCGATCCGATTCTCAACTAGATATGATTTAAAACATGATTCTATTTAAATTTCCATCAACTATCTTCTCAACATACTAATCTATTGATAAAAAATACAGCCAGAACACAACATGGACATAACAATATCCCCCTTTTGGATTGTTTTCAATACTCACTTCATCCGCTTCAACCACTTAAAAACAATAACTGGTATTGTTTTATTTTCACATTTCCTCTTCTATCTATTATTTTCTTTTTCCACATATTTCTTCTCTCTACCCCTTTATCTTGTCTCTCCCCTAATTGATAGTCAAATTCAAAGGGGACATCATGACTAAATTATAACTAATTGACAGTTGATAACATTTCAATGGGTTGGAACTCTTCTTAAACATGGGTATCACATGAGTTTATTAACAATTAACTTTTATCTAAACAATTCTAATTCTATGTGGACATACACAATGTAGAAAACTAGATTGAATAATAATGTATTTCAAAGTTTTTCTTTACACAACATTCGTGTAATACCATGTTTATGTTTCATTCATGATTATCATGATTAGGTAAATCCCTGAAAGAATATTTTTACAAAAAACGTAACATACACCCATCTCAAAAATACATATCCTAAAAATAAGGTGTATTAGAAACCAAAACATCAAAAACTTATATTAGTATAATATCATTACATTCGTTTGAAATAATAGTATTAAATACATCATCACCTTTTATATTTCATCTCCTTCAATTTCCTTCAAGATAGTGCATGTGTGTTGAGTCAAAATATCTCTTGTTTACTTCTATATCTTGTTTTGGAAATATCATATTTCATTTATCATGTGGATCATACTGACCGTGCTGATTGTACGGACCATGCTGATCGTACTGACCATATTGATCGTACTGATCATGGTGATCGTACTGACCATTCTGATCGTACTGATCATGCTGATCGTACTCACCATGTGGATCGCACTATCCATGCTGATCGTACTGACCATACTGATCGTACGTACTATAATTTTCATATTGTCTCTGTCAATCGTATCGTACCGACTCTGTCAATTATGCTCACTTTTGTGTATCTTACTTTGTATCATATCAATACATTACATTTATTAATACATATAGTACTCATACTTTTATCACATGCATTCTTTTATTATTTTATCATAAGACTTGTTTTAGTTCAATCATACTCATGATTATCATCTTCATATATCTTTTGTTTTAACCAATATGATGTCGTTGAGTTAGTAACAAACTAATAACAATGATGTCGTGATTTCTATTTCAGTATGACCATTATAATACCAGGTGCCCAAGTCCCACTGATTTTTTCGGAGAAATATGACCGTTGGAGGAAATGTGACCATTGGAACCTAAGGCCTATAAATAGGAGGTCATTTGAAGCTGATAAAGAACAACTATGATACTTTTCTTTTATCAAGTTATAGAGAGAGATGATGTGACTTCTCTCATGCTTCGTGTGAAAGCCTTGAAACTACAAAACGTGAAAGACTCGTTCTTAGTTTTAGTATTTCTATTAGTTCTTTTTTTGTGCCTTTTGTGACCGATCATCGTATCGAGTGCTGTCAGAGATAGGAAGGTAGACATACCGATCATCGTATCGAGGGCTGACAGGGATAGGCGGATAGACATTCTAATCATCATATCAAGGGCTGTCGGGGATATGCAGACAGACGTTCCGATCATCGTATCGAGGGATTCTAGGGATAGGCAGACAAACATTCTGATCATCGTATCGAGGGCTTACCAAGGTGGTGGTAAGACAGACCTCTAATCCTAGGTGAAAGGATAACCCTTCTCATTGGGTCAAAAACATTTGTAATACTTTTACATTTCCTCTGCTGTTTGTATTAGAATGGAATATTTATTATTTCATTTCATCATTACACTTTCAATTGTAATTTTTCAATTACATTTATTCTTTTACATATTGTATTAATAGATTCTATACGGATTATAGTAGAATATTTCACACTTGTATTACTCTAATTATTTTATTCCTTTGAATACAATTGATTTACATTTCTTATAGTATTACATTGTATCATACCTTTATATTCAATACAATTGTGGGTGTTTATTTTTTGTATTAGTTTAAGATCATTTTAATCTATCTTCTTAAGTGTTTAAACAATAAATTTTTTAAAACTATAATTCACCCCCCTTTTGTATTGTTCCATCTAATATATATATACATCTACATATTCTATCCAACAATTGGTATTAGAGGAGGTTTCCACTGATTTTTAATACTAGATCTTTTTCGATCTTATTACTGTTTCAATTATTTACTACACTAACTTGTGGAGTGGAAAAGATTTTGTTTCATTAGATGGAAGGAATGAATATTGTGTCAATTGAAAATATAAATCCTTCTGGACCACCTATCACTGATGGGAATGATTATGAGTGCTGGAGAGATCGAATGAAGACATTCGTGATCAATACTGGTGTAGACAATTTTATTATGCTTACTGAAGGTTACAAAATTAATGACAAAGAAGTCAGTACATTCACTAACCACGAGAAGAAAGAATATCAACTGAATTACAAGGTACGCAATACTTTATTATTCTCTATGAACATGAATATATACATCCATATATCTTCTTGTGAAGCAGCCAATTGTATTTGGATAAAATTGGAAGTCACACAATTTGGTACATCCAAGTTTATAGAAACAAGAAGAGAAATGCTTCGAGAAGAGTATCATGGATTTGTTTTTCCTTATGGAGAGCCGGTATGTAAAGTGCAACAAATATTTATGAGAATTGTTAATAGTTTACAATCTATGGGGGGAAAAGGTCTTG
The DNA here is from genome assembly GCA_963277665.1 of Viscum album. Classification (NCBI taxonomy): domain Eukaryota; kingdom Viridiplantae; phylum Streptophyta; class Magnoliopsida; order Santalales; family Viscaceae; genus Viscum; species Viscum album. The sequence continues at coordinate 1,148,761,897 of OY728135.1, forward strand.
ATGATGATGCTCTTGTAGATAATATTATTGATATAATGCCAAATGATTGGGAGTCAAAAAGGATAGTTATTGATGAAAATAGAAAAGTTTCACAGATTACTCTTGATGAACTCTTTTTAAATCCTCTACAACATGAGACAACAATGAAGATAGATGCTGATTTCAATAAGAAGAAAAATTGGAATGGAAGTGTAGCCTTTACATCTAAAGCTAAAACACCTAAAAGGAAAACACGATCCAAATCAAAGAATGTTGTTATATCATAATCACGTGACAGTGATCACTCGGATAATGAGTTTGCCAATCTTTCTCGAAGGATGAACACGATTTTGGGAAAGAGAGACTTCCAATACAGATTCAAAATGAAAGATAGGAAGGATAAGAAAGATTCTAAGGTAAATTGTTATGAATGTAAGAATGTAGGACACATAAGTCATGATTGTCCTTTACTAAAGTGAAATGATAGAAAAGAGAAACATTCTGAAAGAAATAAGAAAAGTATTACAGGACAAAGATAAAGAATGTCTTGAAGGAAAATGATACTTATAGTGCATGTGGTAGCGATTCATCAGATAATTCATCAGAATATGAATCCTCGGGACAGAGGAATATTGGACTTCTATCCAGATTACCAACTGAAGATCATTGTATCATGGCTAAGGTACACAATGTTGAAGCTATTACAAATGTTTCATTGAATGCGAATCATACTTATAATACGTATTATAAATATTCAGATGAGTATTCATCATCGAAAGATAATACATTACATTCTTTTGATGAAGTTTCGTGGTTTGCTAAATTACTTGAGATTGAAAATTCTAAACTCACGAAAAATCTTGATAAAGAAAATTCTAGAAATTCAATTTTAACTAAAGAAGTATCAGATCATTCTAATGATCTTGATATGAAAAATTCAGATTTTGAAAGTATTTTAAAAACCCTTGAGAAAGTGAAATATTATAAGGATAAAATTTCTAAGGATATTGAAAATGTAATTTCTATAAAAATGTTTTAGATGCTAACTCTATTTTAAAATCAAATGTTTTAGAGGATAAAAATCTAGTTTTAAAACTAATGTCAGAAATCTTTTCTTTGAAAAAATGTTTGTCGAACATTACTCATGGTAAAGAGAATTTTGACAAAATTTATTCCCAAATCCGGCCTTTGATAAATAATTCTGGACTTGGTTATACTCATTCCAGACCAGTTTTTTGTAATAACTATTTTGTTCCCCAAAAAATTCCATTTTTGTTCTAAGTGTCAATGCTGTGGACACTGGAAAAGAGATTTTTCTCGTAATAGAACACAATATTTAGGATTTCATAAAGCTCATTTTTCAAAAAAAAAAATTGGATTCCTAAAATTCTGTTATCTAACCATTCTGGATCCAAACAAGATTGGATTCCAAAAAACTAATTGTTTTTTAGGTAAATAAGAAGTGTACCAACAAGAATATTTGGTCTATGGATAGTTTTTGTTCTCAACACATGACCGGAAACAATGATTTATTTGAAAAGATTATCAAAACAAAAGGTGGAATGTTTACCTTCGGAGATAATTCTCAAGGAAATATTGTTCGGATAGGTAATATTGTTTTTCTTGTAAAAGTTATTATCTCAAATGTTATGTTTTTTAATTGACTTAGGAACAATCTCATCAGCATATGTCAATTATGTGATGAAGGTTACCTTGTGAATTTTAGAAATGATAATTGTTTAGATCACAATTACAAGGATAAGTTCTTTCTATCTGCACATAGGCAAGAGAATGTATACAGTATTAACTTAGAAGACCTTAGGAGCCAAAATTTATCCAGATTATGTGCAATAGAAGACCAATCATGGATTTGGCATAGAAGACTAGGACACTGCAACCTACAAAACCTTTGTAAACTCTAAAATAAAAGAATTTTAAAGGGATTACTGTATCTTAGATATGATTCTTCAAAAGTCTTTGATCCTTGTCAATTTGGAAGGCAACATAAAACTATCATTAAATCAATTAATGAAGTTTCAGATTCTAATTCATTACGGCTAGTGCATATAGATCTTTTTGTTCCTTCCCAAACTGGAAGCATTAGAGGAAAATACTATGTATTTGTTTTAGTTAATGACTTCACTAGATTAATATGGGTCTATTTTCTATCAAAGAAATCTAAAGCCTTTTCATATTTCAAAACATTTAGATCCCAAGTTAAAAATGAGAAAAACATTCCATTGATAACTATTCATAGTGATCATGGTGGTGAATTTCAAAATTATGAATTTGATACTTTTTGTTGTAAGATAGGTATTACTCACAATTTCTCAGATCCAAGAAATCCTCAGAAAAATGGTGTTGTTGAATGAAGAAATCGTATTCTTCAGGAAATAACTACAACCATGTTGAGTGAATACTAAATGGCTAAGAACCGCTGGGATGAATCTGTTAGTACTGCTTGATATACTATAAATCATGTTTTAACAAGACCATTTCTTAATAAAACACCTTATGAATTATGGATAGGCCGAAAACCTAAAATCTCATACTTCATTGTTTTAGGGTGAAAAGTATTCATCCTGAATACTAATTATAATCAAAACAAATTTGCACCAAAATCCGATGAAGGTATCTTTCTAGGCTTTTATATAACTTCAAAGGATTATAGAGTTGTTAATAAAAACACTTGTACTACTAAGGAAACAATACTTGTAAAATTTGATGAAACTGATCGTTTTGTTTTTAAATTATCCCAACCTACATCCTCAGATGTTTTTTCAAAAACTGATTATCAACGTTTGATAGAAGGTCCTTCTGATAAGGAAAATGTTGAAGAAGATACTTCTGAAACATTTACCCCTGAAGAATTTCTAACATATGTTGATGGACATGTTTTAAAAAACCCTAATCAATTTTTTCTTAGTAATCATCCTATTGATAATATCATGGGTGATGTAAATCAACATATAAGGACCAAAAATTCCTTAAGAAATGAAATTGAAAATCATGATTTTCATTCAAAATTTGAACCTAAATTTCCAAATGAGGCCTTAGGTGATGAATATTGGATCAAAGTAATGCAAGATGAACTGAATGAATTTGAGAGGAATCAAGTCTGGACTTTAGTTGAAAGACCTAATGAAACAACTTTAATTGGTGTAAAATGGGTTTTCATAAACAAATGTGATGAAAATGGAATCACTGTACGAAATAAAGCAAGAACTGTTGCAAAGGGATATAATCAACAAGAGGTAATAGACTATGAAAAAATATATGATCCGGGAGCTAGACTTGAATCAATTCATATTCTATTAGCCTTTGTAGCATACTTTAACATAAAACCATTTCAAATGGATGTTAAATTTGCTTTTCTAAATGGTTTTTTTCAAGAATAAGTGTTTTTCGAACAACCCCCTGGTTTTCGTGACCCAAAACATCCTAATCATGTTTTTAAACTAACCAAAGCTATGTATGGTATTAAACAAGCCCCAAGATGATGGTATGATAGACTTATAGGTTTTATTTTCCAAAACAATTATGAAAAAGATACAGAAAATCCAACCCTTTTTATAAAAATGGAAAATAAATTTTTTTTGATTGTTCAAATTTATGTTGATGACATCATATTTGGATCACATCAACAATCTTTAACTGATTCTTTTGCTAATCTAATAAAATATGTGTTTTAAATGAGTATGATGGGTGAGTTAACATTCTTTTTAAGTTTTAAAATTTCTCGAAAACTAGAAGGAACATATATATCTCAACATAAGTATATTAAAGACTTGCTCACAAAGTATGGATAAGACAATACTAAAAGTATTATCACTCCAATTGGTACCTCAAATACACTTGATCTTGATAAAACTGGGAAACTAGTAGATCAAACAATTTTTAGAGGTATGATAGGAAGTTTTCTATACATGACAGCTAGTCGAACAAACTTAATGTTTTCTGTATGCTTATGTGCAAGGTACCAATCTAATCCAAAAGAGTATCAATTAAAAGTATTAAAGAGAATCTTTCGGTATTGAAAAGGAACTATGGATTTAGGGCTTTTTTACTCCTTTGGAAATTATTTTTTTTTTAATTTTTTTTACAGATACTAACTTTGGTGGTGGTATAATGGATAGAAAAAGTACATCTGGAACATGCCATTTCGTAGGAGATTCTTTGGTTTCTTGGTCCTGAAAGAAACAACACTCAGTAACACTTTCCACTACTGAAGCTGAATATGTAACAGTCAGAAGTTGTTGTGCTCAAGTGTTGTAGATGCAACACACACTCACTGACTATGCTTTGAGTTTTTCCAAAACCCAAATTTTATGTGATAACACTAGTTCTATAGCTCTTAGTAAGAACCCAGCACATCACTCTCGTGAAAAACACATATATTTTTGGCATCACTTTCTTAGGGATCACACACAGAAACGAGATATTATTTTACAATTCATCGGAACTCAAGAAAAAATTTCTGATATTTTTACAAAACCATTACCTTTCGATAGATTTGAGTTTATAAAACAGAAGCTATGAATGATTATATTAAACTAATCATTCATATCTACTTCATGTTTTACATTTCTCCATACTTTAAATAACTCCACTTAGAAAGGATGAGAACATTTCATACTGTGTTTCTTCTTGTCTTTTTATATTTAATTATTTATTCTCCTGGTATGTGTTTTTACCTATTTGTTTATCGTATTGACAGTTTTATCGATTATTTACCTATATTTTAATCGTATTGACTATTTTATCGTTTTATTCACCTATCTGTTTATCATATTGACTGATTTCCGTAAAAAATTTAATATCCATCGGCATGTCCGTTAATGGTAATGATTTTCTTCCATTGGCAGATTCGGTCATGGTAATAAATTTCTTTTCCATCGGCACGTCAGATCATTGTAATGAGTTTCTATTCCATCGGTATGTCCATTCATGGTAATGAATTTCATTTCCATCAGCATGTTCGATCATGGTAATGAATTTCTTTTCTATCAGCATGTCTGTTCATGGTAATGAATTTCATTTCCATCGGCACGTCCGATCATGGTAATGAATTTATTTTCCATTGGCACAACCGTTCATGGTAATGAATTTCTTTTCCATCGGCACGTCCGATCACGGTAATGAATTTCTTTTTCATCGGCTTGTCTGTTGATAGTAACAAGTTTTTTTTCCATCGGTTTGTCAGTTCATGGCAATGACTTTGTTTTCCATCTTCATGACGCTTGATGGAATTCTTTTACTGCGTACTCTTGTGTTTTTCTTTCACTATTAATACTGTCTAAACCAACAATTACCTTATGATCTCCGGAAGGTACATACTTTTAAATTTTTTTTAAATTTTTTTTCATTTTAATCCTAACTGTTGATTTATTTTCTTCTAATATCAATTGTAGAAGACCAACCATCATTATTTTTCTGCCTATAAATAGACCTCCCTCCCAAAACCCACATCGATCTCTCAGGATTTTTGGTGAAGCTCTGCTCCATCGATTTAAGACTCTGTACGATCTTTCAATCAGCATCACCTATATGTATCAGTCCTCTACTAATAATCCCGCCAAAATTTCTTCAATGACTTTTTCAGAGAAATAATTTTTCATAGAAAGGTTATTTTCTCGGGACTTTTTTAATTCATATGATTCCACAATCAGAATAATCATTTTGTTTCAAGGATGGGAGCATTTATGTGTTGAAAAACATGTTTCTCAAGATCTGGTTCATATTGATGAAGATACACAGTTTCGCAAAACCATATCTTTTGATAAGAACATGACTATCCATTTTTTTGTGTACGATAAAATGATTTCAATGTCTGTGGAAAAAGTGGCCCATTTTTTAAATGTCCCAATAAAAGGTGATTCTTTCTGTCCGTCCCATAAACTACAAGAGGAATTTGGAACGTTTAACAAAGAAAGTGCTGAGAAGTCTTTGTTTCTTATAAATGAATAGAAGGGGAAAGTGTCTCATCTTTCTCCAGATAATAGATTTGTGGCTCTTTGGATTCAAGGTTTTCTTATCCCATGTAAAGGGGATAGAGAAACTCTAAAAGTTTTTTATATTTTTATGCTTGGCTATTTTATCAATATGAGAAAAGTAAATCTCATGGGATATGTTTTTGGAACTATTAATAATGTTACGTTGGGAGAAATTATGTCCCATTTGATTATGCATCTAGCCATTCATACAAAGTTCATTCTCGAGAGTATGATGTTTTGTAATATTCCATTGAAAGGATGTTTGGTAGATCTGAAGCCATCATGGATTTGTAAGAGTACTTTGAAAAAGTTTAATGTATGTTTTGATCAAAATTCAAAGCTTTTTGTAAATGAATTAGAAGCTGATTCGGCCCAGAATCAATCAGCACCTATGCCTGTCAAAGACAATCCTTTTGTTGGTTCTCCTCAAAATTTAGATCCGAAAACTAGTTCAAAGACTAAGAAGAACCCAAAGTACAGTAAGGATGTTGTGTCTATGTAGAGAAATGATAGAGAACAGAGAAAAAAAGGTGAACCAATGTTCGGTCTTGACCCAGCTGAAGCCTTCGTAGAAAGAATAATGGTAGAGGAAACCCTTCAAACTGAAAAGAAAAAGAAGACTCCTTTGAAAGGAAAGGCTCAAGAATTTGATATCTCTAAAGATACGAAAATGGTTGAGGATTCTAGTGCTCAACTAACTGAATAAGTACATCAAGAACCTATCATACCAAGTATTCCAGAGAATGAAAAAGGGAAACAGATGATGGAAGAGATACATGATGTTGAAGAATAGGAAGGAGATTTTATTTTATAATTCCTTCAAAGTTCAAAAAAGTGTAGAGAAGAATATTACCAAAAGCAAAGTTAAGATATTCAACAAGTTCCTCCTGATGATCAATCACCTGTTGAATCTTTTGAAAGTCCGGATAAAATACCTTCTCAAGAAAAGAAAGGTGCTCAATCTTCTAATACTGAAAACGTTATTGTCATCAGTGATAATGTGGATGAAGAACAAAAGGAGAAAGAAAAAGAAAAAGGAAAACAGCCAGTCGTAGACTCAAGCCGATCAAATGAACTGGATTTGTACGATGTGGATACTAATTTAGAACAGATGATTTCTCTAAAGAAGTCTGATTACATTTTTCATGTGTTAAGGATAATTGATAAGACCATCCCTTACTTTCCTAGGTTTGAGGAAAAAATTTATTTCATTACTGACAATCAAAAAAAGAAGTTCGACTCTGTAAGAGAATTGAGAAAGAGAGTTTTGTCAGATGAAGCCGATTTGAAAGTTCTATCTGAATGATCGGCAGCTTATAAGAAGGCTGGAAGAAGAATAACCAAGTGGTCATACAAAATAGAGAGCTCAATGAATGATCATGAGATATAAATTGAATATATAAGAAGGTTGTAAAATGATCTTGAGATTTATTTCAATAAACTTGACAATGAAAAGTTGAAAGACTGAATTAGGCAGCTCATAGAGATGATATACCCTCAGTAAAAGAGTTGCAAGAAAGAATGATTGATTTTCAGTCTGATTTTTCGAAGGATTCATCATTCAAAGATGAAATGGTTTTGTTATAGAAACAAAAATCTATGTTCTCCAATGATAACAAGATTTTGAAAAACAAAATTGATACTCTCGAGGAAGTAATCAGAGTCTAGGAGGAGACCATCAAGAATCATGATCAGCTTTTTGTCGAACAACAAGAGCATCCCAAATCTCTGGGCGATTCAATTTCTGAAGACAAGAAAGAAATCAAAAAGATGAAATTTGTTCATCATGAAATGATAATGATGGAAAAGGAAAGATAAAACAAATGACTTTTATTTGTTTTCTTGTGAACCTTGTCAGTTATCGTAATGAGATTTATGCTTCTCTTTCCATTGCCTTGCAATTCTTTTCTCTAACTCTTTCAGGCATCTCAAGATTACCCCCTTTTTTTTAAAATCACAAAGGGGGAGAGTGTTTTATAAAGGGGGATAATGTTTTAAAAAGGGAGAATGTTTTAATCAAATACTTTGACCCCAAGGAAAATCTATGAATACAATCCTTAGGAAAATACATACCAAAGGAGGAATTAGTTGTATTCAATTTCATATTTAGAGGAGTTTCCAATAACTCAGGGGGAGATAATTTTTTTACTTTCTGTTTGTTCTAACCCAATAGGGTGAGATTGTTGAGTGAAAAGTTCTCTTTTTAATTCTATATCTTGTCTTGGAAATCACAAATGTCTTTTACCATGCTTATCATATTGACCATGATGATCGTAATGACCATGCTGATCATTCTGACCATGCTAATCGTACTGACCATGCTGATCGTACTGATCATGCTGATCATACTGACCAAGGTGATCGTACTGACCATGCATATCGTACTGACCATGCAGATCGTAATGACCATGCTGATCATATGGACAATAATTTTCGTACTGACTCTGTCAATCGTATCGTACTGACTCTGTCAATTGTTCTCAATTTTTTTTACTGTATCATATAAATACATTACATTTAATAATAATTATAGTACTCATACTTTTATCACATGCATGATTTTATTATTTTATCAAAATACTTGTTTTAGTTCAATCGTACTCATGATTATCATGGTCATATATCTTTTGTTTTAACCAATACGATGTCGTTGAGTAAGTTACAAACTAATCAAAACGATGTTGTACTTTCTATTTCAATATGACCGTTATAATACCAGGTGTCAAAGTTCCTCCGAGTTTTTTGGAGAAATTTGACCAATGGAGGAAATGTGACCGTAGGAACCTAAGGCCTATAAATAAGAGGTCATTTGAAGCCGAGAAAGAACAATTTTGATACTTTTCTTCTATCATGTTCTAGAGAGAGACGCTGTGACTTCTCTAATGCTTCGTGCGAAACCCTTGAAACTAAAAAACGTGAATGGCTCATTCTTAGTTTGTGTATTTCTATAAGTTCTTTGTTTGTGCTTTTTGCGACCGATCATCGTATCGAGGGCTGCCAAGGATAGGCAGACAGACATACCGATCATCGTATCAAGGGCTGCTGGGGATAGGCAGATAGATGTTCCGATCATCATATCGAGGGCTTTTGGGGATAGGCAGACAGACATTCTGATCATCGTATCAAGGGCATCTAGGGATAGGCAGATAGACATTCCGATCATCGTATCGAGGGCTTACCAAGGTGGTGGTAAGACATACCTCTTATCCTAGGTGAAAGGATAACCCTTCTCTTTGGGTCAAAAAGATTTGTAATACTTTCACATTTCCACTACTGTTTGTATTATAACGGAATTTGTATTGTTTCCTTTCTTCATTACACTTTCAATTTTAATTGTTTCAATTACATTTATTATTTTACATATTGTATTACTAGATTCTATATGCTTTATGGTATAATCTTTCACACTTGTATTACTTTTATTATTGTATTCCTTTGAATACAATTGTTTTACATTTCATATAGTATTACATTGTATCATACCTTTATATTCAATACAATTGTGGCTGTTTATTTTTGTATTAGTTTAAGATCATATTAAACTAACTTCTTAAGTGTTTAAACCCTATGTTTTTTGAACCTATAATTCACCCCCTCTTGTATTCTTCCATCTAATATACATATACATCTACATATTCAATCCAACAATGTGTACAATGAAATTTTGGATAATAAAGAGTAACCTCTATTGTTTCTTAGAAATAAGAATCTTACTATGATTCCTCTCTCAATATTGACTTTATCTTCTTCTTCTAGGTTTTTTCATCGGGTTTTCATTTCCTCCTTCGGTGTATCTTTTTAAAATTTTGTAACAAATTTATTCTAATCTATAGAATTATATGATGTGGATTTCGAATTTTCATCATATTTATTAACATCTAGGTTAAAATCAGATCCTCACATTTATTTCATGCATGTAGTTTTGTACTGAAAAGATAGTTGAACTACTTTTGATACCATTCCCTTCTTATTCATATCAACTAACTTTTTGTCATCCTTTTTTATATATTTATAGTTCTACTTCTTCAACTCTACATTTTATAATTTTCTTGATTCATCTAACATCCTAGCCAAGGCAACATGTTATAGAAAAATAACTACACCCTATTTTTTCAAACTCAATAGATAGTAATTTATAAACATCCAAAACATCATATTTCTAAGAATTGTTCACAATTTTTTTGTGACGGAAACAAAAAAAGTTTTCATTTAAAGAAATGTATAGTTTTCTCACATCATTCACAAATAGTATCTAGTTAATGTAAACATTTTTCATCTTTTAGTAAAACCTTCTCTGGTTCTTTAAAATAGCCTTCTCAGACTTCTTTTAATTAGAGGATTAACTCCCCCCTCATGATTTTCCTTCTATAGATTGTGGAATAATTGTAATATAGTTGGTTGAACCAAAACTTGTTAGTTTTTTTTCAAATATACTACAATGATAGTAGTATCCATCGAAAGAGTATTTTATTTTATAGCATCCATACTAATAAGATTTTTTAATACCTTTCGCATTAACATTCTTAATAAAACATTCTTTAACATAGAATTTTCTATTTTCAATCAAAACTGTCCCCTTGGGATTCTCTTTATTTTCAACCATATAGAATTAAGATGTAACAAAATATTTCCCATATTTATAATTTTGAGAATAATTTTTTTATTTAGGGACTCTAGAAACATATGAAAACTCTAACTTGTTAATCTTGGCCACATACATAACTTTACTAGCTTTCTTCCTTCCAGAAACATATCCAACATTCTTCTTATGCATTAAAGATAAATTTTCTTGATCCTTCTCAAGGTTATCCTTTTTTTTAACATTAACCAAAATTATATATAGATTTTTTTATATGTTTTTTTTCAATGGATAGTATTATAATGGTTTTTTGTAAATGTTCCAACTCTTCATATTATGCATTCAACTTCACTTCCAAATGTTCATTATATTTATTTTCATCCCAAATATATGTCTTTAACTCACTAATTTCTTTAAGAAATTTAAATTTATCATTAGGAAAAATTTATTTTTGTTATATTAATGATTTTTTACATTATGCTACCAGATATCCTTTTCAAGTCTCCCAATCATCCTCTAGAATTCATTCAATTCTAGTCTAAAGTAATATTATAATATAGTTTCTTATTAAAAAAACATTCTTATGAATTCGTCATTTTTAACTTTTTCAATGAAATTATTCTCCAATGTATGATAAATATATTTTTTTGATTAAAAGTCATTTTATTATTGTTATTTGGAAAAGCTAATTTTACTACTACATAAAAACTTTTCATTAACAATTACAATATATTGGTTTTCCTAAACATCGATTGTATCATCCTTACTATCATTATCATTATACAAGAAGCTTCTTCTTTTTGGTTTGGATATGTTATTATATTCCCTTATGGAATATGAATTTTATTTGTCTCAATTTTCATCCAATATATTTATGGCCTTATTTATTCTTCTTCACTTTATTCTTCATCACATAATTCTTCATTACCTATTTAAGGAAAATTGGAAATTAAATTCCCAAGGGCCGAATATCCAAATGTTTTTAATGGATGTTCCCCATTACACATTCCTATACCTTTTTTCACATTTTTAGAATACAATGAAAAAATTTTATGAAGCTTTTTACATTCCACATTTTCAAAATCAGAATCCCTAGCTACATCTTCTTCAAGAATCTTCATTTACTTTTCTTTTACGGCATCCTTGAGATAAATTTCTCTATTAACATTTTTCCCTTTTGTAACATCCTACCCATTTAAATGAGATCATTATTAAATAAGGGATAATCATTTCATGATTTTACAATTGAATTTGATTTAATATAAGGAGGAGAGATAAGGGAAAGGGGATAAATAAATATATAGAGAAAGAAAATAATGGATAGAAGAAATGTGTTAAAAGAAACCAATGGAACTTATTTTTTTTATGTGGTCGAAGTGTGAGTTGATAACAAACATAAATGATAATATTTTGAGGTACATGTTGTGTTTTTGTTGAATTAGATGTCAATATATTAGTATATTGAGAGGATGGTTGAAAGAAATTGACATTGAAAAATATTTTCCATCGGATGTAGATGAGAATTGGAACCAAAATATCATGATGAGTCTACATCATCCATAAGATTGGGATGTTGATGAATGGTTAGAAGATGGTGGAAATTAGATTAAACATCCTAATTATGAAGAATTTTTCAGGTGATCTTTTTTTATTCCATATTTGAAAAAGTAATGTAATTCACTTTATAAAATATAGTGATCGAAATCAAAAAATGGACTCAAAATGGTTATAAATGTACAATTGTATTGAGATAAGTTTTCATGATTAAAAGGATCATCATACTTCTATCGAGTCATGAATAGAATAATATATAGTAATGGGGGAGAATCCGAGTCTACATGACTATGATATAAATATGATGATGATTTTATGATTTAGAGTTCCCATTAATCATAAGTATGATGTAAAACATGTGATGTTATCTTTGTGAATAAAAGGGGGATAAAATAATTAGTCCAATCGTATTCAGTCTGATCGTAATCATGTCAATCATATTTAGGATAAGTAGGAATGAAACATGTTACTATTGGAATGGTAAGTTATAATAATTTCCATTGTAAGTCATATGATGTTAAAGATGGTATTCAATGTATTCAATGTCATTGAGGATGGCATGATATAATAATAAATTTGTGAAAAAAAACATTTTAGAAGATGAAGATTTATGGCCTTAAGACCATCATAATGAGTTTTCTAGATACAGATTTTTTTTAAATATTTGAAGGATGATCATAATAAAGATAAGAAATTACTTTATGTTTTTTATGCTAATCCATAAGAATTGGTACACCATCACAACTTATTCATCAAAACATTATCATAGAATAATGAAATGGAACCATTGACTCTGATATGAATTATGAGTGCCCAGTCTGCATAATTGTATCACTAAGAGGGGGAGGGGTGATTCAGTGATATCTTTTGTTATAAGTTTCCATATAAATGTTAAAAAACTTCAACACATGATAAATATTAATTTCCCAACTGAAAATATTTCAAACACACATCCATATGAATATAATAGTTTACAAGGTTCTATATTCAATAAGAATATCTACGGCCAGGGTATGTTATTGAAAATGTCCAACACCACAAATTCCACTCAAAATTAATCATATTGTGTGGAATACAATGAGTAGGATATTCCCTTTCTTCTTTTTATCACTATGTAATGAATTCCATGGTTTTTGTGCTATTTATAGAACAAATTATATAATATAATATTTTTGTAATAATACATGATACATTGCTTATTTTTCAAATATCAAAAATATTATCATTAAAATAAATTTTTAATTTTCTTACCCAAATGGTAGTAATAAATACATAGAAATTGTAAAAAAACTCAGTCTTATTTCCATGTCCTATTGCTCAATGATAAAAAATATACCTCTATGATAATACAGTTGAGAAAATTATGAACATGTTATTCTTCTGTTTGGAATTACCAATAAGATAATCATGACCAATACAATAACAAAATGAATATAATACCCAATTGAATATGATGATCTATTGTATATGTCTCAATCTTGTCTCTTCTCTTTTCTCTTCTCTCTAGTTTGAATTCACTATGATTGAACAATCTAGAAATTTCTACATCCCTCTTGAATTTATTAAGTTCTCTACATTCTCTCAAAACATGTGAACATTAATTTAGTTAATAATAGTATAGTAAACTTTTTTCCATTTCTATTCACCGAATATATTGTTCAAGAATGTCTCCTAGAAACATTCCTTCTTAATGAAATTACCTAATTTTTCATGTTTCTTGAATTTTAGGTGCATTTTTACTTCCTCAACTATTATCATTTCTTATCTATCCTTCTTACAGTATTTTAAAAAATTAGATCGCCTATGAATTCCATCAGAATAATTAGTTAAAAAACCCATTTCATCAATATGATTCCTCCATTACAATGCTTCGTAGAAATTGACTCTATGTAGAAATAAATATTGTTCTTATTTCATGATATGATTTCTTCATTACAATTCTCTTTATAAACTAATTAAAAACCAAAATCCTCTTCGTACATCCTGCTCCCCATTCCAAAAATATTATATCTCCTTCAATCTAGAATATTTTTTATTCTAATTATGATTATTATTATTTTCATTACAGTGAACAAAAATGAAAAAAATAGATTAATATCTATTATTATCTTAAACCTATTGAATGATAAACAAAGTAATTCAACCAATTTTAAATTGTTTAATTCATTATTGATGAATCTCTGAATTTATTATTCCTATTGGTTACCAAATTTTTTTCTTTTTTCATCAATTCATTGGTCCCAAACATCCCCAAATTATTATGATGACATACCGAGTACAATGGACTAGTATTAGATGCTTTATCTTTTGGAACATCATTTTATTATGAATATTATATCAATGAATTTTAATCCCAAAAAATACGCCTAAAATTAATATGACTGCATAATGATTCTTATGAATTGTCATCAATAGGTTCGATATAATTTTTCTCTTCATTATGATCATCCTTCTAAACTTTTCAACAAATGAACATCGAGAAAACTCATTATGATGATCTTGGAACCATAAATCTTCGGCTTCACCAATATTATTCCATTTCAAACTCCTTCTAGAATAATAACATCCTTTAGAAATTTTTATATATTAAAGAACATCTTTCACAAAGTATAACTCACAATAGAATGTATAGTAACTTCCCATTCCTCCAGCAACAATGTTCTTTCCTTCATAGGCTAAATACAGTTGACATGATTATGATCATACAAAATACGATTGAACATAATATTTTCTCCCCCTTCATTTCATCAATCTTTCATCATAGGTTTTAAAACATACATATGATTCATTTTAACTCTTTGATTATAAAAGAATCATCACATTTATATCATCATCATCCAGACTCTAACTCTCACCTATTATGATCTCTTCTTCCAATTCTAAACCAAGATGATTCTGATGATCATTTCCTTCCGGAAATCATCTTCTCAAAACTATAGGAGTTTCAAAAACCATTATGAGCCTCATTATTGAGTTTGATTACTATATTTTAAAAATTTAATTAATTTCTTTTTCCACTTTGGATGAAAAACTAATCTCCATCCAAAATCTTCCTCATTATGATAGTGAATCAAATTTACACCATCTTTTAACCTTTATTCAACATCCAAATATGATGGATCATATTGATTCATCAAGATGTTCTTGATCCAATTCTGATTTGGATCCAATTAACAACATTATTTAATAATGATTTCTAGCAATCGTATTTTAGAAATAACGACTTATTGAAAAAAATAAAACAAAAAAAACACAAAATTGTTCAAACAATATATTTCTTAAGCCTCACTCCCCAATCATAGATAATTTTGTGCCTATTTTCAACTAATGGAATCTATATGAAAATATTCCAAAAAAATATGATGTTATATGAAATTTAATTTTAATAATTCATATAAAGAATAAAATCTCAACAAGTAATGGGTAATCACATTTTTAACCCTCGTTACACTTGATTTTTACAAATTTTATAAAAACTACATCAATATATTATTAGAATGAATAAATTATATTTATTAATGGAAATTATGAATTTGAAAAGTAGTTTTTTTGTAAATGACTTCAATGGATAATCACTATCAATATCCATAAAAATGATTTTCTCTTAGAAATGATCATTCCTCACATTAATAAATGTAGATGCTATATAGAGAAATTCATGTATACTTGTGTGTATATTCACGATAAAATGTCCTTTTGATCTTAATAATTTTCAATTTCTCCTAAAATCATTATATATATGTTGTAAAAATAATAAAAAATACGATAGAAAAAATAAAAATATTTCTTGAATGATAAATGTTTTTTAGTGGTTTACTAAATAAAAATTATAAAATGTAGTGATAGAATTTTTTAGGAGTTCTACCAAGTATTATATTTCTATTTCAAATTGGAATAATGATAATAAATATTAAAAATGAATTAAAAATGAAAAATCGTTCTATTTTTTTTATTTTATATTTTTATGTGTAAAAGTAATAATTTAATCATGTGAAAATTGGATATTATGAATTTTAATAATGTAGAAAATTGATGAATTTGACGACATATTTATTATTATATTATTTGAAGATATACCTTATAAATTTTACCTTCTTTTAAGTTTAAATTTTATTACATGGTGTGTTTTTTATTTTAAAAAACAAATAAATTAAAAATAAATATGAATATTAACATATGAATATAAAAATAAATACCTCTCATTTGAGATTTGATATTTTTACAGAACCATGAAAAGTTTTGTGTGAGGAATGAAATAAGTGGTTTTGTATAAAATATAAGGGATTATATTTTTTGGGAATTTATCCATATAAATATGTCTAGGCCCTTAATTCAAGAAATAGAAAATTTAATATTTTATTTTTAGCTAACTGAAATCCTACCAAAACTACCTAAAAACTAGATTACCAACCATGATGAACATATTTAATTTAATTTTATTGTCCTTATTAACTAATAACCATAGTCTAATGTCTTGATTTTTTTGGGAAATAAAACACCACATATGATGGGTCTAAATTTGGAGTGTCAGATTATGTTATATTTTTTCTCTTCAATAGTATAATTTTTCCCTAAATGTTTTTAACCATAAAAAATGTACTAATAAATAAATCAAAAAAATAAGAAGTTAAAATTTCTCTTTATAAGTTTTTTAAATTATATCGGATTGTTCTTATTCATTCATTTCAATTTAATAATATTATTTTTATTCATTTTTGTGAAATACCACTTTTATTATTTCAGGAATCATCTCTTCTTAACTAGGTAGAGGGGAAACCATTACATGGAAATAAGTCCTCGGCTAATGGGTTCATTGGGTGGATTGAAAATTTAATTAAATACCTAATAAATGTCTTGTTGAAACTGAGAGGTGGGTCATTGAATCTTGAATACTCATGGGTTTATGTCATCTCTTTGATCAACTTGCACTATCCACCCTCCATATGTGTTCTCATCCCACTATGCCTGAACCATCAAAGGGCAGTTCCACTGGTGTGTTATATCCTCTTCCTTCACCCGAATACATATCCCACTCAATCTACACCATTAGAGGTCAACATCCCTTGTAGAGATAGATGTGTTATCCCTTGATGTTCATCATTATGATTTTGTACCACGTTGTTGGCCCCCGATGTTTCCCCACATGGCCTCCTTTACCGCAATCATTAATGGTATTGAAAACCTTTATTTCACTATGTGGTCCCTGAATCAATGCCTCCATGACCACACACATGTCCACAGAGCCTCTAGTCACCCTTCACCAATATCACTAGCCACATGACCAATCTGTAATTCGACTGTTGAACCTTAAAATATTAGGCAATTAGTATTTATACACTGACAACATGGTGGATGATTATAAAATACATTAGAAAAAATGTACAACCCCAACTGAATAGATAGTATTATTAAATATAATTGTTATCACTATAAACTCCCTCAATATCCTTTATGAATTATTTCATTCTCTGAAAAAAAAAAATTAATTTTATAATAATAATAAATTTTCTAGAATTTCATCCATCATTTGTAAATTTATTATTGTAATTTGAAAAATAAATAATTCATTTTAAGCTATTAAATAAATTAACCCATTATTAATTAATATTATATCTCAATATTTATCTTAATAGTGGGTGAAATATTCATCATATTTTCTTGAATTAATAAATGAAATTACTGTTTTGGTTTAATGTCATTTTTTAATTTCTATAAATAATATTATCTTGAAACAATTGATTAATATTGAATTAATATTTTTTAATCTCTTTAAATATTCATAGGAATTTCCTTGAGAATATCCATGATCCATATTTTTACATGTGTAATAAAAATCAAATAAAATAATGGATTTTGAAAACAAAGTATAAAAATGAAGACTGAAAAAAGAAAGGAATAAAAATTAAACTACCAATGACTATATAAAACTACTCCAGAACCATATTATTATATAACATTTATTAGATATAGTCAAAATAAATGAATTAAATAATAATTTCTAGTATTTTAGATATAAAAAACATCATAAGTCTATTATAGTCATTACTATTTTGGAGCATTGACAATAAATTCAAATAAAAGTTCATTACGATGGATGAGTATGAAATTATATTAAGTCAAAATGATATATAAATTAAGGACTTATTTTTAAAATAATGAATCTATAGTATATTTTATATTTTATGATTTTATTTTAAAATTGGAATGATAATTGTGGATGATTGGACTAATAATTATTGAAATGATGGTTTTTTTATTTGGATTATTTACAGTTTTATTATGATTTTTCATTTTCCATAATGTATGAAGTTTTACAATTGGGGAAGTTTGATGCACATAGAATTATAACTTTTATAGAATATCTTATATAAAAATTTATTTAACTTTAAAAAATATTTTAGAATTCTTTTTATTAGATATATTTTCTAAAATGTTCTACCAGAAGAGTGGTTTCAGATAAAAATATTAATATGGATTAAAGTCATGTTATAAATGCTTATTTTCAAAACATAGCACTAAAAAATTATCATAATCACTAAAAATGACTGAATATAAAATAAGTAATGTGTAATTAATTCATTGAATATACCATACTACAACGAACAACTATTTATCATATAATAATGAAAAATTAATTTTGAATTAGTTATGTCCTTTTTCTGAAGGCCTTGTCAAATTTTCACCCCACAATGAAAAATATCTGATGACATGATGATTCTAATAATTTCTAAACAATATTGATAAATAATGACGAATTCTATTATTCAGTGGAGGATTTTTCCATATTGATAATAAGGATTTAAAAAAAGGTGGGAGTCAACATAAATCTCTCAAAATGTATAAAATAATGGCCTTATCATGGATTTTCACTTATATTACAACTCTTCTAGAAATATCTATTTTCATCTCGTACATTGAATTTCAAGGATAGGTTGAAAATTAATTGTATTATTTTTAAAGGATGATGAATAATAATTTATCATTATTAATGATTTATTTTATATAAATGGTTTTACAGTAACTATAATAAATATTTTCTTCTCATTTAATCTATGTTTTTCAAAATTCCATTGACTTTGATATATTATTTTATTAATAAGGGGTAAAATAAATAAATAATTAATTTAATTTAATTTTTTGGAAATTTTTTAGATCCCAGATCTTCTTTTTAGGTATGTCTATTCATTTCTGGTCATTTTTTAGAAAAAAGTAAATTCTAGAAATTTTCTAAGTAGACGATGTGTACTTTATGAGTACACATCGTGTACTTCCTTGACATAAGAGGCCATCTGCCTGGAATGTAGTAGTCACACAGACGGCCATGTGGGAGTGACTTGGAGGCTGCTTAAAGTGGAGTATGGAAAAGGAGAGTACACTCCATGTACTTCAAAAGTATATGTCTTGTACTTTCTGTTTTTTCATTAAACGCATAGGGGTCACGTATAATTTCCAAAATGATCTTCTTTTAGGCCCTGTTTGACCATAATCTCTGTATCTTTGTGGATCTTTGAAGAATCCTCGAGCCTCCATCCGTACTCCGAACTGAACACCGTTGGGTGCGTTTGAATCGGATCGGTGAGTTCTCTCTTTAGCTTGAGCCCCGTTTCGTGATTTCTCTTTTCTCTTGAGATATTGTGGGTTGAGAATTTTAGTTTTTTTATCTTTGACGTTATAGGGTGCTTCAAGCTTTGAGGTTCACATATATTGATCTTTTAACATCAAGGTAGGTTGTTTTTGCCATTCCTTTCGAGGTCTTTGTGTATTATGTGCAAATTCCACCAATACCCTTAAACTGGGTATTGTGTGTTCACCGTTTTAACCCTATTTTTTCTTTCCATGATTGTATGCCTGTGTAGAGGTACATTGGATCTTAATTGGGATAACTTCTATTCATTGGATGTATTTCCCTTGCATGTTCTTTTTGTGACCGTTTGGTCCTGTTTATCAGTTTAGCTGCCTTGCCTGTTCTCCATGCATGTTATTGTAGGATGGAGAGGTTGTATTATGAAATGTTTGTTATGTTTTAGAACGTTTATCCAAGTAGTTCTATAGGATAACTTTTTCCATATTACACTACTATACTCGTTGAACAACATAGGGCTGGGAGAACCTAGTGTAGTAGACTATAAGGGGAACTGACTCAGTGAGCTTCCTCAGAGAGTCTTTGAGCACTTAGTCTAAAAGGGGGATTGACCGAGTGAGCATCCTCAAAGAGCCTTGAACCACTTGGGACTCTAAAGGGGATGTGACAGAGTGAGCTTCCTCAGAGAGTCCTTTTCTGCTTTAGACTATAAGGGGAATTGACCAAGTGAGATTCCATAGAGAGTCTTCGATTTTTATTACTGAATTCTTTAGACTATAAGGGGTGTTGACGGTGAGTTATTACTCATAGAGTCTATGAATGACCTAGTATTTCAGGGGAATTGACCTAGTGAGATTCTTCAGAGTGTCCTTGACCATGGGGATATGAGAGGAATTGACCGTTTGAGCTTCCTCAAAGAGTTCCTAACTACTTTGGACTATAAGGGGAATTGACTATGAGTTCTTCCTTAGAGAGTATTCATATACTAAACTAGAGGGGTTAGGCTGAGTTCCCTGCCCTGAGGGTTTCTTGTACTTGTTAGGTTGGACAAGATGGGGTTTCCATATGAACTTCTAGAAGGTTACCGATTTGTGTTTAGCTGTTTGATTAGCGGTTGCTCGACATTGAAACTGTGGACTGTTTAATGTTGAGAACTTTTCTGTTTACTTCTTTCTATATATTACATGCCATATATTCACTAACTATTAAGCACAAATCATTGGGTGGTTTCCTACTAGGATTTAATCTCATGCCCTGTTTGGTTCATGCTTTTGGGCCAAAACATATTATATTGTTGCAAGTATAGATAAGGGCAAGCACACTTCTACATCAGGTACTTGATTTGTTGTGGAGCTGGAGAGCATGGGACAAAGCTATGGCTAGCGATGCTGAGGAGTTTATCGGATTTATTTTTCACTTTGGATTAACACTATTTTATTCTAGAATTGTGACTTTTTTTGATGTTTCCTAGACATATGCATCATGCATCAATTTATATATGTTCTCTAGTTTATACGTTTAGTTCTCTATTGTTGCTGTTGTATGACATTTTTACTGCTTATTCTCTTGTATGTATTTTTTTACATCCCTTGTGTACTCTTCCAATGAGGTCATAGTTTCACCACTATCACAATCAAGGCGTTCACTTATAGTTGGAAGCATTTGGTGTTTGTGGAAATGTTCTTAAGGCCATGTGACTAACCAGGTACGAGGCGCCTCTAGGTGGCTTCCAGAACTGGGACGTTACAATGTGGAATAAAAAAAATTATTTTCACATGACTTACTATTTGGATCCTTTCTCCTAGGATAGGAAGGAATAGGTACTTGGTGATAAGTTATGCCCAGGAGTTGCTAACCCATGTACAGGAAAATACCAATCTACCTTGTTTTTTGTAATTGCTTCTGGTTTTTCAAGTTTACGGTTCATCTGATTTTCATCATTGGGCGAGACACATGTTTTTTGTTATTATTGTTCATGTTATTGAGGTCTATTTCTATCGCAACCCAATGATATGAGGGTATGTCATTTCATGCATCATAGAGTAACTTTCTTGAAATCACATGCCATGCATTCTTTCATTGTCATATAGGATGTGTTAGCGATTGCATTTTGTTGTCATAGAATTTGTGTAGAATATGCATGTTGTTGTGATAGATTCCAAGATAATAATACCTTCTCTTTTGATAGGGTATTGTTTTGTGTATCTTTTTTCATGAATGGATTCCAAACCATGGTTTGTGATGTGTTATAGGCCCTCATGGACTGGAATTTGGTGGACCATTGCCTTGTTTTCTTTTTTTATAGCATGTTGAAGATGCCAAAATTTGATTCGCGAGAAGTATGGGCCCTCACTGATCAAAATTTGGCACCATTAATGTCTGTTTTAGTGTTTTTATAGGCTCTGGAGTAGTTTTTGAGGATTAGTATCTAGAAAATCTTCGAATATTGTCTGTGTAGTTTTGAATACACGGCATGTGTTCTTCTATTCGGGAAGAAACTATTTTTCTTAAGTACATGTCATGTACTTTATGTACATGTCGTGTTGTCTCTAACTGTGTCATAGGCCGTGTGGGCGGAGACACGGGATGGGAAAAGCCTAGTGGGAACACAAGGTGTATCCATCAAAGACGTCGTGTAGTGTTGACCATATGTCCACCCGTGTAACTAACAACACAAACAGATAAACATTAAGTTATACACATCATTCCAGGATTGAACATGTCTTGTAGTGTGACCCAGGTACCTATCCGTGCCACCAACAACACGGGTCGATGTTAACCGTTCACGTACACGTTGTATACATCCGAAACATGTCGTGTAGTTTGAGTCATGTTCCATGTCATGTCACTAACAACACGGACCAGGTGAATCTTGTATAGAACACGTTGTGTCTACCTCGAACACTCCATGCAGTCTTACATTAGGAGACATATGTGGCATAACTATGTAGAAGGACATGGGTAGAGGAAGAGGATTCAAGTACACATCTTGTGTTAAGACAACACACTGTGTTCTTGGGGTGTTACATGACCAGTATAGGCAGGAGTACACGCCCATGTAAATGACTTAAGGTAAAGTTCCATGTATGAAATGTACATGTCGTGTAGCTATTTTTTGTAAATCATGAGTGCTTTCATTCTACTATTCCCTTCTTACACTCCTATCTTTCAATCCTTGATAATCTTGTTCTAAGGTGTGTGTTTGACCTTGCAGATTCATGCCACTGAGACGTCATCCGGTTGTACTCCAGTTACCTGGAAGTGATCAGACATCAAACATGGCTGATCGGGGACCCCCGTTGGATCCCCTAGTTATTCCAGCCTTGGCACTAGCCATTGTACCTGACATACGTATCAGTGCATTGTTCAGGGATTGATTTTTAAGGTTTATGTAGACCTTTCAGGGAGCACCGCCTCCTAACCCATCGATGGATGATTTGAAACAGGCATTCTAGTCATAGAATCCTTCTACATTCTCAGGGGATGGAGGACCTTAGGCTGTAGAGTCATGGATATAAGCCACGCTGACAATTTTCAAGCATCTGGAGATACCTCCAGAGAAGAGGGTGAATCTTTATACCTACATCCTTCGAGACTCTTCCAAGAGGTGGTGAGATGTGATCTCATAAGAAGGATGTTAGAAGAATATGGCTTGGGATGAGTTTTGATGCATATTCTATGATTAATTCTATATGGATACATTTATGGCTTATCGAGCCCGAGTGTTTGTGAGTCTAGAGCAGGGTAATCTTTGTATTATGGAGTATTATTCTCGATTCATAGAGTTGAATAAATTCATTCCTATTCTAAGAGGTGATGAGTTGTTCCTTGCACACATGTTTGAGGATGGTGTGAGGGACGAAATCCGATTACAGGTGAACATCTTCAGGTTGACCTCAATATCCTATATCGTCAACCAGGTGCTGATTACAGATTGTAATCTGATGGATTCTGGGGATGTGTGCGTGGGCGGTTTGTCATCCAGAGTGTGTGATCTTCCATCTAATAGAAGGAAGCACCGCAGGTAGACTACATGAGGAGATTAGAGTGTGCGGGATGCATCTTCTAGTAGCCAGGTGGTGTGCTACCAGTGTGGGAGAAGCAGGCATACGCGGCCATGTTCTCGAGATACCCAGTGGAGTGCTGATCTTGTGGCAAGATGGGTCACCTTTAGCGCTTTTCTCAGTTCTTCTCACTAACAGCTGGTGACAAGGATTTTTCTATGACTCCTTGTTCAGGAGCAACGCCACCAGTTTCTCACCATTTTGGTAACTAGAGTTCATCTGTCCATTTGGGCCAAGATAGAGGTCATGGCCATGGTAGTCAGTCACCAGTTCTTCAGCGGCATCAGGGCGGATCCGCTCAGAGTTGTCAGGGAGGGTCACAGGGTCATGGCACATGCCATACTTTTTCAGTGGATCATACCCTGCTAGAGAAGGATCTCAGACCTTCTACAGTTTGATGTGAAATATTAGTAGCCTTAGTTTTAGCATCTTCTGTTTTTGACACATGGGCTTCCCATAGCTTTATATCTATTTGCTGTTGTGGAGAGACATGGGCTCTGTATCTTTTCTTCTGCTAATAGTCTGTCACTAGACACACCATTGGGGACTAGAATGACTAGTATACGTCAGTGTAGAGAGTACTCTCTATAGTGTGGTGGGTTCCACTTTTTATGGAACCTCTATCTTCTAGAGATGATAGGTTGTGATGTACTTATTAGAATGGACTGTCTATTTCTCTTTCAGGTAGTCGTCAACTGTTATCGCCAGAGGGTGAGTTTCATATCACCAGGGGTGGATACTTTCATCATAGGGGCGAGTGAGATTTCCAAGAGAGCAGAGTGGGTCCAGAGTATCGTGTGTTGGGAGGGGTCACAACCCATATTTCTATTCTATATCTGGATGACGATGGGACTTCACTATTAGATTTTCCTCTAGTGGTGGATCGTTTCAGAGATGTCTTTCTCGAGGAATTTTTATGTTTTCCTCCAGAGCATGTGGTAGACTATTCTATTGATATTGTTCCAGGAGCGGCACCAGTGTACATTTCTCCTAATAGGATGGCAACACCAGAGTTGTAGGATCTCAAGAAATATTTGGAGGAGTTATAGGCCAAGGGTTTCATCTAACCCATTACTTCTCCTTGGGGTTCGCATGTCCTGTTTGAAAAGAAGCCAGACAATACCCTTAGGCTTTATATGGATTATTGGAAGCTAAAACAGATGGCGGTCGAGACCAATATACCTTACTTAGTATTGATTATCTCTTTGACTAGCTTCGAGGAGACCTGGTGTTCACGGAGATTGACTTGAGGTCCGGTTATAATCAGTTGTGCATTAGACCATATGATATACCTCTCATAGACATCCGGAGTAGGTATGGTTTATATAAGTATATGGTTATGTCGTTCGACCTCACGAATGCACCTACAGTGTTCATGGCATTGATGAACCGAGTGTTCCATCTATACTTGAATTCCTTTGTGGTGGTTTTCATGGACGATATATTGGTGTACTCTCACACTCGACAAGACCATGCTACCCATCTTGAGATCATTTTAAGTACATTGTGAGTGCATCAGTTATATGATAGATCTCAAAGTGCCACATTTGGATGGATCATATTCACATACAATGTCATATTATCTCAGAGGTAAGAGTATCAGTGGACCCATAGAAAGTGAGGGTTGTAGTTTCATAGGAGTAACCGAAGAACATATTTGAGGAGAAGAGTTTTTTGGGGATATATGGATACTACAGACATTTCATTCAGGGATTTTCACGCTTATTAGCACTATTGACATGTCTGACTAAGAAGGGTGAGAAGTTATTATGGTTAGATTCATGTGAGACAGCCTTTTAGGAGCTGAACGGGAGGTTGACATTAGCTCTGATACTAGTCTTGCCTGATCTGGGAAAGAGCTATACTGTTTACTATGATGTGTTAGGTATCAGGCCAGGAGCTATACTTATGCAAGGATATGGAGTTGTTGTGTATGGTTCTCAACTGTTGAGGCCACCAGAATGGAATTACCAGATGCGCGATCTAGAGTTTGTAGTTGTTGTTCATTCCCAACACTACTAGAGAAATTATCTTCTGTGAGAGTATTTTGAGGTTTTCACTTACTACAAGAGTCTCAAATACATTTTCACTCAGCGTGATCTGAATTTGAAACATCTCAGGTGGGTTGAGTACCTACAATCCTCTGACTATGAGTTTCCCTACATGCCTGGGAAGGGAAAACTAGTGGCTAATGAATTGAGCAGGAGGTCTTAGATACAGGCTGTTCAAGAGGCCAGCATTGAGGGGCAGCATATGGATATGTTCTCTGAGATACATTTGGAGGTGCACAACAGTCAGGGGAAGACGTTTCTTTCTTCTCAAGATGTTACCTCTACTCTTCTTGATCGAGTTTGAATAAGGAAACTATGATATTTTGAAGGCCTATCCCTAATGGAGAGTGTTTCAGGAGAGGAAACTATTCCTAGACGAACCATAATTAAGGATAAGATCTTATGATTTTAGGGGCGCGTATGGGTGCCAACAGATATATTTGAGGAGCTGATGCTAAATTTTCTTTCCTTAGTTTTGGAAGTTCATCCTGGCGTCACCAAGATGTATCATGATCTACAACATTAGTTTTGGTGCTCAGGTATGAAGAGGGATGTTTCTGGTTTCATCATGAGATGTTCCGCTTGTCAGCAGGTGATGGCGGAGCATCAGTGACCAGCAGGGCTTTTACAGCAGTTACCCATTCCTAAGTGGATGTGGAATGATGCTGCGATGGACTTCGTGATCGGTTTTTCGAGGTCTCCATGAGGGAATGAAGCAGTATGGGTTTTCATTGATAGACTCGCGATGGTCTCTCACTTATTATCAATCAATGATACCTTCAGTGATGATGAGCTAGGAAATTGACCATACAAGAGATTTTACTTCTTCATGGTGTTCCACACTCCATTTTTTCAGATAGGGATTCACATTTTACTTCTCAGGTATGGAAGGGGATTTAGAAGGATTTGGGTACAGAAGAACTTTTGAGTACAGTTTACCACCCACAGACAGATGTCCAATCTGAGTGTACGATTCAGGTGATGGAGGGTATGCTCTGAGCATGAATCCTGGATTTTGGTGGTCCTTGGGATAATCATATATATCTTTTAGAGTTTTCCTACAATAATAGTTTTCAAGAGACAATTTAGATGGCACCTTTTGAGGCGTTGTATAGAAGGCCATGACGATCACCCTTATGTTGGCTGGAGGTAGGTGAGGCAGCTTTGCTGGGACCTTGTCATGTTCAGGAGACCACAGAGAAGTTAGAGTTGATTCTGAAGAGGATAGAAACTTCATAGTCTTGATAGAAGTCTTATGCCGATCAGTGGAGATGACCAATAGAGTTTGAGGTTGGGGATCATGTTTTCCTGCATGTCGGGCTAGGGTTGGGACACAAGATGATTAGGAGACATGGTATGCATTCATCGAGGTATGTTGGGCCGTTTAAGGTGTTGGAGAGAGTTGGTCTTCTTGCCTACCGGTTGTAGTTACCTCAGAGGTACCGAGCGATGCACGACTTCTCCCATGTTTCTCAGCTTCATCATTACATCTCAGACCCATCTCAAGTCTTCCAAACCGATGAGGTTGAGTTGGAAGTAGATGCATCCTTTTAGAAGAATCCTATCCAGATCATCGATCATAGTATGAAGGTTATCCATGGCTGGTCTATTTTTTTGGTACGGGTTCTTTTGCAGCACGAGCGAGTACATGACGAGACTTGGGAGAAGGTGGCAGACGTACAATCACAATGGCCCGAACTGTTTGGGGTTTCTACTTTTACGCCGCACTAGGGAAATTCATGGACGAATTTCATTATGGGGTGATGTTTTTAAGAACCTGTATCTTCTTTTCAGATATGTTTTTTCTTTTATGGTCATTTTTGAGGCAAAAATGAAATTCTGAAAATTCTCTAAGTACACACCGTGTACATTATGAGTACACGTTGTGTAATTCCTTACCATAGGAGGTCGTGTGTTGGCTATGTAGTATCCACACACACATCCATGTGGGAGTGACTTGGAGGCCGAATACCGTGGAGTATGGAAAAGGCGAGTACACACCGTGTAGTTAAAACGTACACATCGTGTACTTTTTTATCCATTAAACACACCAGGGTCGCGTATAATCGCCAGAATGCTCTTCTATTAGGTCGCCTTCGACTAAGATCTTTGTACAGCTGCAGATCATTGATGAACCCCTGATCCTTCATCTATCCTCAAAATAAACAACCATTGGTTGCGTTGGAATCACATCGGTGAGTTATCTCTTCTGCATGAGCCTCATTTCATGATTTCTTTTCTCTCGTGAGATATTGCTAGTTGAACATTTTAAACATTTAATGTAGATATTCGACGTTCTTGGGCGATTCATGCTTCGACGTTCACATATAGTGATCTCCTAATGTCAAGGTAGGTGGTTTGTGCCTTTCTGTTCGATTTATTTGAGTATTATGTGCAAATTCCACCAGTACCCTTGAACGGGATATTGCATGTTCACCATTTTACCCTTGTTGTGTGTCTGCCCTTCTTATATGCATGTATAGTGGTAAATTTGATATTAATAGGGATAACTACTATGAATTGGATGTATTGACCTTGCAAGTTCTATTTACGACTATTTGGGCTTGTTTACAAGTTTAGCTGCCATGCCTGTTTACCATGCCTGTTACTGTAGGATGGAGATGTTGTATTCTGACATGCTTGATATGTTGTAGACCATTTACCCAAGTTGTTCTTAGTTTTACTATGGCCATATTACATTGTTATGCTCGTTGACATACACAGGGCCAGGAGAACCTTTTGTTGTAGACAATAAGGGGAATTGATCGAGTGAGCTTCCTCAGAGAGCCTTTGAGAACTTAGGCTATAAAAAATATTGACCAAGTGAGAATCCTCAGAGAGCCTAAAACCACATGGGGATATAAGGGGAATTGACCTAGTGAGCTTCATCAGAGAGTCATTGTCTGCTTTAGACTATATGGGGAATTGACCGTGTGAGCTTCCTCAGAGAGTCTTTTATTTTTATTCTTGAACTGTTTAGACTATAAGGGGAATTGATGGTGAGTGCTTCCTCAGAGAGTCTATGAATAACCTGGTCTATAAGGGGAATTGAACAAGTGAGCATCCTCAAAGATTCCATGACCTTGAGGCTATCATAGGATTTGACTGTGTGATCATACAAACAGAGTTACTAACTACCTTAGACTATAAGGGTAATTCACTTTGTCTGCTTCCTCAGAGAGTCTTTATATACTGAACCAGAGGGGATAGGCCGAGTGCACTGCCTAGAGGGTTGCTTGTACTTGATATGTTGGACCAGAGGAGATGGCCATGAGTAATTTCCAGAGGGTTACCTATTTGTGTTTATCTATTTGATTAGCTGTTGCTTGATGTTGAAACAGTGGACTGTTTACTGCTGAGTACTTTCCTATTTACTTATTTCTAAACATTACCTGCCATATATTCACTGATTGTTAGGCACATATCATTGGGTTGTTGCCTACTCGGATTTAGTCTCACACCCTATTTAGGTCATGCTTTTGAGCCCAAAAAGATTATATTTTTGCAGATATAGATAACATAATATTCCCTTCAACTTCAGGTACATGATTTGTTGTGGATCTGAAGAGCATGAAACCATGCTATGGCTAGTGATGCTGAGGAGTTTGACTTCTTCCTTTTCCACTTTGGTTTAGAAATATTGTATTCCATAATTGTGACTTTCATGGATGCTTCCTAGACATATGCATCATGCATCATTTTATATATGTTCTCATGTTCTTACTTTCAGTTTTCTACTATTTCTATTTTATGTCATTATTACTGCTTCTGCTCATGAATTTATTTGTTTAAATCTATTGTGTACTCTACTAACGATGGAATATTTTCCCCATTATCACACCAAGTCCCTCACTACTAGTTGGTAGCCTCTGGTGTTCAGGGAAATGCGCTTGAGGCCATGTGACCAATCGGGTACGGGTCACCTCTGGGTGGCTTCTGGAACCAGGACGTTACATAATTAAACCATGTAATAATGAATAATTATTTTAAATCATTAGTTCAATAATGATTATATATTATTCGACAACCATTGTGTACAAAATAAATTGATTTCATCCAATCCCATATATCGAATGGATTAAACAACCCTCAAATATAGTAAAGAGAGGTGATACAAATGATGTTATATGATAGGGCCATTTATCCCATCATGTCAACATTTCAATGATAAATCCCTCTTTAGATGGTTTATGTCACCTTCCCATGGTCTAATCTATCCATCAACCAAGTCAATTCAATGTTATTTATCTATATTCTCATATAATACTTGAAATAATTCACTTTAATGTTTTTTTCAAAAATAAAGTCCAATATGTAAAAACGCCATTGTAAATTCTATAATGTAGGTTAAAATTTGTCCTATTAAAATTCTATTACAAAATTACAATTGATCTAGTTTCACATGACCATGAGAATAATTTCATTAGTCCATGGGTATTTATACTATTTTAAGTTATTCTCCTCATATAGAGGTATGTTTTAAAATAAAACACTAATCCTATAATTTTTTCCCAAATTGATAAATTTTAATAAAAAATAATTTTTAAAAGTCACATTTGTAGATACCTGTACAAAAATAATAAAACAAACAAATTATTTTATATATTGATAATTTTTTTACTAAAAATTAAACAAGAGTCATTAATATATGTATATCAATCGACAATATATTTTTATTGATCTTTTATAGATTTATCCACCTTGACATAACCCATTTTCTTTTATATAATGATTATTTGAAAATATTATTTGTAGAGTATCATCTATCCTCTATCAATAGTGGAGGTGTAGGTTTTGGGAGCAGTTTAATCGTGTGATGTTTTGGGTCCAAAATTTATTTTTTCATGATCCAAGATAAATACGATATTTACATGGCATTGGACACTGTGATCAGAATACTCATATAATATAATATAGAAATTATATAAAACATTGGAACCTGATGGTGGGATCATAATATATAATATATAATTAATTTAAGAAATTTAGGAGTCATTATGAGATAATTATTTATTTGTTTATGGATCTAAGAAAGGATCTATGTTGTACCATCATTGTGTTGTTAGAATCATGGGATGAATCCTAGTAGTGGTGAACCACATGTGTTTCTAAAATCATTGTATTTCATTATAGGAATTTTTGAGGCTAGTGTTTCATATCATAATGTGTGTGTTGATTACCTTTGATCGGCTCGAGAATCACTTCAAATGTATTATTCTTTATATCCCTTAACAAGGAAGTAGAAGGGGGAGGAATATCTCTATCCATTCATAGGATATTTCCTAGAGAAGGGGGAACTCTAGTGATTCCGTAGGATTACATAGATTTCATTATGCACAATAAAACAAATGTATTAGATCTATTAAAAAATAATATAATTGGTTTTATATACCTCTAGGGTTAGAAAAATATAATATTACAAGTTCAAATTAAAATTTATTTATTCCCTGCGGAATCCTATCTTTGTTATAATAATAATATTTTTATTTATCATCATATGCTAAACATGTGAATTAAAATTAATTGGTATATATTCAAATAATATTCACTTTATATTATCATTTTCACTGGACCTATAAACTTGGTCCACCTCTCCTCCAAAGTATTTATAGGACCTAGAATAAAAAAAATATTTAGCAAATAAATATCACAAATTATTCACTGATAAATAAATATTATGTTCACTAAATAGAAAATATATTTTTATTAAATATTCCACTCAGATTATAATATTTCGAATAACTGTTGATGGAATAAATTTCCTCAAGAGAACATTATTAATTATTAAATCATGCGTGGCAATAATATTTTTTCATCCTTCTAAATAATAAATAATATTATATTATATGGAAAATATTTGGCATAAACTTAGTGTGTAAAAGTCCATACCACTTTCTCAATGGAATTGGGAAAAGAAGCCTAAATTCCAAGGTTAGAGTCTATCATCATGTCAAAGAACCCATATAGTTATTATTTATATTGAAAAATGAAATGGTACTTCATTAGAATGTATACTATATAATAAAATACCTTAATCATGACATCTGTAATCATGCATGATTCATTCTAATAGAATCAACCTACATTCTCAATGTATCTATGTTTGACATTTTGGAAATTGAACATTCCTATATAAAACCATAGATATGTATTTATTTAGTATATATAATATCCATAAAATGGTGAGTGATATAAAATTTTATTATAGAAAATAGGGGGAAATCCATTCTTATATTATGAAATATGTAAATGTTAAATGTGACACACCCAGCGTATCCTGCCTCACTGTGAACATTTTTTGTCACAATTTTCATAAATAAATAAATTTATGTGACCTAAAAAACTCATTAGTAATAATTTTAAATTCTAAGGATCAATACATACAGACATTGAATGGAACATTAGAGGGCCAATATAAATGTGAATTTCATACTAGTGTGCCTCGTTCTCATAATATCCAAGATATCATATTACTAAGGGAGTATACCATGAGAAGGTTCCTCAATGTCCAATATGTATCCAAAAATATTATCTATAATATTATATGTCCCTAAGATCATTTCATCCATACATGGAACATATATTTTAAAATATTATCATAGAACATATGGGGTTTTCATTGTCATGGAAAACTTCTATGACGTTTTGGTGTGAAAACTACTTTTAAGACAATATCACATACAATTTTATGTAGAATAACAATAATTATGTGATTTTAATTTTATTTATATTAAAAAATATGAATATATATTTATCATAATTTACAATTAATTTGGTTCTAGGGAACCAACACTAATAAAATCACATGTTCACAAGATCCAATTTTAACAACCTTTTGCAAGCTAGCTCTCACATGATACTCTTGATTCTACCAAGATTGGCCATTGTTTAGGGGTTCCTCTATATTTTTATACATGTAAACTATGCTTCTTAAGAATTTTCCCTTTCATAAAAATAAATTTAGGTGTTATACTTATTATGTATATACCTTGTCTATTGGTGTGACCTTGGAAATTTATTAAGAGTAACCTCTATAATATTTTCACAGTACAATGTGATAGTGTTTTTTCTATTAGGTGCCTATTTATGCTCATTAAAAATGTTTTTTATCCAAAATAATTCTACTAATGAATCATAATCTATGATATACTCATACACATCTATAGAATTAGCATCAAATGTCAACTTTGAACTATACCATGTCACATATCCTCCTTGGAGTCAGATACCATATCCAAACTACCAAGTCATATCAATCTAATCTATTTTAAAACTAGAATAAGTATAACTCCTAATAAAAAACTACTCATCTACTAAATAAACATGGTACATATCCATATCTTTTATCAGATACATAAGGATATCCTTAATATAATATTAATTTTATTCTTTTAGATCAGCTTGACATATTCCTACCATTCATGATGTATATGAAAAGTCAATTCATGTACATAACATTGCATAGATGATCGATCGTATTGATGATGTGTATGTGATATTACACATTATCTCATTATCTTGTTGTATTTTAGAACACATTTTCCAAGAATGATGTATACTGTGTGACATTGGAACAAATCCACAATTGGATTATTCCACAATAGATCTATTTATTATCTGTTCAATATATGTGCTTTGACATAATCCATGTATCATCTAGGATCTATCATGAATGATCTTGATACATTGAATCTAGAATGATTCACCTACTTCCATCTTGTAGAATCACATGTTTAACCCTCCCATAACAGACTGTAAGACTGTAATGTCATTTCAAATAAGTAATATTTCATTAAAATATACTACTAGGATAACGATTTAATTTCCAATAAACATATTTTAAACACATTGATTACATTGATTCTTAATGAAATTAATTTCTTTCATATCCCCATAAAATTTAATGTTATCTAACCTGGGTACATGATTTAATATATAAATGGATATCTAAAGCATTAATATCATTTTAGAAAAAAAAACATAGAGTCCCAAACCCTTTATATTGTGTCATTTAGATATCATCATAAGGGTTCCCATTAATTAAATAACTTTTTAAAACCATTTTCCAAATTTCATAGCCATGGTAAGTTATTATAGATAGTATAATTCTGTTGGATCATAACATATAAAATGTGAGAAATTATTCATCATACATAATTCCATGATGTTTTTTAAACCTTTGGCCACCACTCATGATTTATAGGTATATAATTTACATTAAATTTGTATTTTTCTGTTAGATAACAATTTTGAACCAATGGGAATGATATCATTTAATTCCATGACTAAATTCCAAACATGGTTCCAATACAATGATTTCGTTTCAAAATTCATGGATTCATTCCATATTTTAGCTTCTGATCACACTACTTCCTCTACTCAAGAACAAGGTTCATCATTGTTAACTAATAATGAGTCACCATCCTCAGTGACTAGAGTACCACATATATCAGTTTCTCGTACCTCTCTAGTGCTCCAATATATTAATTGTGTTTCACGAACTACTTCTTCCATGGGGACATATGAAATCTATTCATGTACCAAATTTTTTTTCCTTGAGTTTAAAATCATCAATTTCAATTTTCACCCACTATAATTTTTTAGGATGTTATCAATCTCATGAAATGTAGTATTTCTAGTAATTTTCTCATTCTTTTGTGATGGGATGTATACAAACTATCCATCTTTCATGGAAAGACCTATTAATATACAAATTATTCCATAAGGTGATAGTTTTTCCTTTAAAATTCATTAATAAATGAATCTCAATGCCATACTTATGTATGAAAAGAACAAGATTCATTCCACTCCACAATATGATGGGAATTCTAGTTTCTTCTTTAGTTGTTACACATTTTAATATATATTCCAAAATGTTTATTTCATATCACCAAAATAATAATGGAATATCTATATAACTCATCATCTGCCTTAAAATTTCTAAAAAGTATAGTTCCCCCATCCACTAACACAATTCCACTATAATGTGTAAAGTGAAGTGAGTTTTGATATAATCGCATACTCCCATTAAATGTTGAAAAAATATTTGTTATGATATTAACCACCTTGATTGATCATATAGTATTTAACTTCATTCCAAGTGGATTCTTTAATTCATTCATTAATTAATTGAATTTAATAAAGGATTGAGATATATACCTGATCATTGAAACATATCCATATCTACTCAAGTTATCATTAAGTGTTATGATGTAAATATACCACTTCTATATTTAACTTTAACTAGTCCCCACAAATTATTTTTTATCAATCCTAGAAGATTGGTGTAACTTTCACCCGGTCCACCAATTATAGATTTAGTAACTTTTCCCTATAAACAAGCATGAAAAATTGCATGAGGTTTTATCTCAGAAGAGTCTAAATAACCGTCTTGGAAGATAATTTTCATATACATATCATTTACATGACCAAGAAGGTGATTCCATATTTGGATGATACATGATTCATGTGTAATTGATTCATTATATATTTCCAATACATGTATTTGATGATATAAAAAATAAAATAAATTATATAAATATATTATAAAAAACATATTTTATCTTCATAAAAAAAATAACTATCATTTTCAAAATTTCTAAATAAACCAATATGCATCTAGTCCTGATATAAATATTATGTTCTTTGTAATTTTGGGAACATAATAATTTTTTTAATAACAATATCATTCATGACATCAAGGAAAGGTGGTAGTCACAAATGGATAGAGTTTCCATCCTCTCACTATTGGCATCTTCCAAATCCCATGGAACAATAGAAATCATTAAAATCTACATGGTTTCTACATTTAGATTTTGATGGGAGAATCACTAACTGTATATAATATCTAATTAGTATATATTGAAATATTACACTCTATAAAAAACAAACATTTAGCTTCCCCTGTATTCTAGGCGCAGTTCCTCTTCCAATGGCCTTAATTTCAACAAGAAAAATATAATGCCATATTTTCCATGTTCAATCTATTGATATTCCTCTTCTTGTATGGATAGATCTCATGTGCTTTAGACGTGTTATGAATCATGGACCCCTTCTCCTTGACCTTCATATTCTTATTCACCATAAGAATCATTTTTGATTCACTCCCCATGTTCTTATCCATCTAAAAAAACAAAGTAGTAAGTTAATAAAGAAACATCTCAATTTTTCTCATCATATAATTACAAAAAAATGGTGAAGTTATTTTTTAGTGAGGTAATTATGAGATCTGTGAGAGACTCACTGAGGAATTTAGTCCCATTGATATCCATGATCTAAATTTATCAAATTAAAATGACTGCATGAAGCCCATTAGGCATCGACTCTCCTACCATAGTTATAAAACGAGAATTGGATCACTTGTCCTTACTTCCCTTGATAGAGATCTTGAAGTTGCGACATCATGTTATATGAATCTATGTCCTCATATTTGTTAGAAATATCTGTTTTCATGTATGATGGAATGAAATACAAAACATATATGGGATTATTAAATTATTTCTCATAGATATATAACTCTTCACCACTACCCATAGCACTATGTTCATTAGGAATAAGTTCTTATAGAACCAACAATTTTCATTCATGGAATATGATAACACATATGTTTTTTTTCCATTCGTGATAATTTTTTCATGTGATAAGATTATCCTTCTCATGTATTGATCCTAGTGATATGTTTGATGTTATATTTATTTTTGTTTCTACAAATAAGATGAGGATAATATTATTAATTTATCTAATGAAATTAAACAAATAAATATATATTATTTTATTCGTTACCCAATATGTTATTTAATCCCAATATCTATCACCATTGGAATTAGAGTATCCTATGGAATATACATTCGGGTAAAATGGATCCATATTCCCATTCTCATTACCTTAAAATTTTAAGTTCAAGTTATTTGAAGGGTTTATTTAGGTATTTCAATTTCCAACTATATTAAATCATAGTTCAATTATATAATTACTGGACTCCTCAATCCCAAAATCCTTAAATTTTATTTCATCAACCCTTGCCTCTCATTTACACAATGTCATACTTTTTTAGTAAACCCTTGATATTAACCTTGTTAATTCATCCGAAAATATCAATTTATAAATCACTAATAACTGAAAGCACCCCAAATTAGGCTGATCAAGAACATGGAACAATGGTATTATGTTAACTGATGTAGTGGAAGGATATACTGAATTAATATATAATTTATGGAATTTATCGTTTATGCATAAATTTAAAATTATTATCATCATTAAATTATTTTTAATATTAAATGGATTTAATTAATCTATTTTACACGTCTTAGATAATATTTATACATAATAAATATTATTTTAGTTATATCTTGGGTGTTTTAATTAATTAATTCATGTGATCTTGAAAAAACATCAATAATGAAATAACCATGAAACATGAAAAAATAATACATTATAGTTTTAGGATCATGTCATTTTAGTAATGGATAGTTTATCTACAGGATTAGAAACTTATAATAGACCTGGGAAAAAATGAATTGAAACATATTTGGTTCATGTTTCCTAATTATACATGTCCACCTAAGCATCTCTCTTGGATTGGATTCTCCTCATCAGCAATCTTGAACTACATACAATAATATGGAAGCTACATCCATTAAATATGATATTACTAATAGTAGGTGAGGGAAGGGGTATATAAAACAGAATCCATCGGTATAAATTACCTTATATAATATGATTATATATGGAATGTACGCATAGAATTTAATTTAATAATAAATTAAATGAAACCAATAACATGAAATGGTCTTGTCTAACCTCATTATCATCTAATTGAAATTAATTAGTCATTTATTAAAATTATCATTAAATTCTATTAATTATTATTTATGTTTAATTTTGCTCGAAACAATTAATTAGGTTCTTCAATAAATCAATTATTTTTACCTAATTATCATCTAAATGTCCTTAAGATTCTCATCCATAAAAATTTTCTGAAAATTAAATAAATATATATAGTATTAACTATGTACTTAATTTTACTGTAGAGGAAAAAAGGTGAGAACACACTTGAGCAACCCAACACGTACTATACTCTTATATTGTTAACACTTGTGATTTTTTCAATACATGAATTATATCATACATTCATGATTTGTAATATCATGTTAATGGTTCCATGTATTACTAGATTTTTCTATCACGTATCATTATTAAATGAACATAAAGTAATCACTTTAATATGAATCATACATGATATATATATCAGAACAATACACAAAAAATTATTAAACACACACACACACACACACACACACATATATATATATATAAACCCATCACAAGGTCTATCCCATCAACTTAATTACCACACATAAGAACATGTCAATATAGTTTTCATAGAACAATAAAATAATTTTTAATTCAGTATAATTACGGTATATGTACACGACATGTATATGGAAAATACATGGGATGTAATATTCTCACCATATATCAGAGGAACCTGCCTAGGTTATAAGGACCCAGCATTAAACCTTACTTAATATTGAATTAAATGAAAAATTCACATTGAGGATCTTTTTATGTTTAGAGTTTTAGAGAATTAGATAATAACTATTACATCTCAAAAGATTGCAAAGTAGACACTTCTACTCAGTTTCCATAAAATAAAAACTCTTAAAAAGAAACATGTCTAGTTCCATGTTTTAGATAGCATGACTTTCCCTTGATCCCATACTTGACCCTATTCCACATTAAGTCCTATGAAAAACATTTCAAAAAAACTTGGGGTGATAATAAAAAGCTCAGTAAGGGATGCACAAAGAATGAAAAATGATAGTTTATCAAAACAACATGTAAACCATGTAAACTTTATCAAAGTAATACTATTCACCTTTATGAAGTTGTAAAAACTATTCACTGAATAAAAGATCATTACATACCCTTTTGTAACCAAAATATTACCATAAAACCCATATAAAGATCACATAACATATAAAGGTAACTTGGGACATAAACATGCTTAAATAGAATAACCATACGTCTACTTCCACACATATCACTTAATGGAATAGCCATACGGCCGACTTCCATACCCAATTAATTGGAGGTTATAATGTAACCACCCGTCCTGGTATTCACGGCACCACCCATCATATGGTTTATCACATAACCACCCGTCAAATTTCCAAGCACCATTATAAAATCATAAGACATAAAACAAATATAATGGAAGGAAAACATTCCCACACTTTGATCACAATATATCACATATATATATTCACATAACAAATCAATTATAAAAACAATTTTAGGTACCAAAATTCATAAAAGAGTATATGGTATTTATTTCATTTTAAAAAACATTACATCTTGTTGAGGAATCCAAAGACCAAATAATACTCGCGGCAGCGGAAAAGGTCGTTGTCACCGCGTACGTTAAAAGAAAAATTCCTTTTTTTTGTTTAGTAAAACAATTATTAGAAAAAGATTCCTTTTGTATAAAAGATAAAGTCAAAGGGGTTTATACACCGTATAAAAAATGTTCTATATAAAACTAAATATGCCTCAATGAAAGGAGATTGAGACGAAGTCCCTTACCTCGGGTCCGACTTGACTCGATCGTTCTTTAACATCCTGAATGATAAACTTGAGTTAATTTCTACTTTATTAAGAAACTTATTCATTTTCTTTATTCCTTTTATATCACTTATTTCAATTTTATAAACATTATGTAATCATTTACGTTAATAATGTTTGTTTTGTCAATATTTGTTTCTTAAGTCGAAAGTGGACATATTATAATTACATGTTGTTCATGTGGTCAAAGGTTCATTATATCCAGAATGATATTCATGATTTGGATATCATATATATCATATATATCGAGAATATACATTTAATTATAATATTACATATTCATTTATATATAAGGAAAGAAATGCACCGTTCAGGGAGACGGTAAGTCGTACGTACGCATGAACGCTACTTTCATTTCTATGTCATAT
The DNA here is from genome assembly GCA_963277665.1 of Viscum album. NCBI lineage: Eukaryota > Viridiplantae > Streptophyta > Magnoliopsida > Santalales > Viscaceae > Viscum > Viscum album. The sequence goes on from OY728135.1 coordinate 1,148,801,690, forward strand.
TAATGGAATTAAAACCAAATGAGAGGTATGTATATTTTAATTCCAGAATTATATTCATCATTTATATGTAACATAAATCATATATAATAACTTTAAATCCATCCTTTATACGTCCCACATACGGCATTAACGAGTCAAATCACTGTGAGGGGGCGGTAGTCCGCACTTCCTAAAATGAAATTATCATGTTTACTCATAATGGAAACCATAAAGGTATGCCATAATTGAAAAATACAGAAGCTTAAGGAAAACATAAACATATCGTATATCATATATAAATTTAGTGACATCTTAATGGCCACCATTGAAGGTGTTAGAAAAATATTGAACAATCATCGTTTTGTGAGGCAGAAATTCGCCATCCATAGAAACAATATGTTCTTTAACCATTAGATGTAGGTGTGTGTAATTGTAGCTATAATTAATCTTGTAAAAACATCCTAGTATGTTGAATATACTTTATTTGTTACAAAATAAATGAATAAAAAGAGTTTAGGGGGTTGGAGAATCAAAATGAAACAATAGAACACAAGTGAAGACAATACCTTAAAATCAGGTAACTCCTTAGATTTGAGCTCAAAGGATACCTTGGGAAGACTTTTACCCAATGTGAGACTTCTAGGAGTAATAGAGATATGTGGAGAGACAAAATGGGCAAGGGGTTGGCCGAGCCAAAGGCTTTGGAAGTGTGGGTAAGGTGGTAGAGGAGGGGGCCTTTTATAAGAGAAGAGGAGGGCCACTCTTTGAAAGTAAAGAAATGTTACTTTATTTTAAAATGTGTATCTGATTTAAAAGGTCCCAAATTGATATAATTATATGATAAGGTGATAAGGGTTTGAAATCCACCCATACAATAGGTTTTTGACAAGTGTAGATCTTATATTTTACATTATTTTTCCAATTTATTTAAATCGTTAAATAATGAGTTAATCGCTGCATCATCATTGTGTCATAAATAATATAATTTATTTAATGTATAAAAATTATAAAAAAATATCATGATGTAGGAAATCTTTTTATCTTTCTAATTAATATTTGTAGTCTAAACTATGACTTGTATAACCCCATTTAAAAATTGTTTTAGTAAAACAACTCATGTTTGTGACATTTTAAATTTAACATTAAACAAAACGTTTTAATGTCATTTTCCTACCAAAGTGGCTCCATGGGGTCCCCAAGTTGACCCATGAATTGTGTTGGTCAGCCATGACACATCCAATAAGGGTAGGACATGTTTCATGTTCATTTCATATTATTAAAATATTATTTTTACCTTAAACTACAATAATTATCTCTAATCGCGATTCAAAACTTAGAAGTTACTATTCACCAAAAAATTATTTTAATCTCATTAAACCACATTTTACGTCTTAATGACAACCATGTATGTCAGATTTTTGAAAATAAAAACACAGAGGTGGTAAATTTTCATTTAAACAAAAAATCAGTTTCTTTAAGTACCACTTAGTGGTTTCACTATTCATCAAAAATTGAAGTTTTTCAGAAAAATACCAAAAATTCACCCTAAGCAATATTTGATATTCCGAATTCAAAAATTAAGTCTATTTTAAAAAATTCAAAACATATAAGTTGAATTAATTAATTTAATAATTAATTCCCACTATCAGAGCAAATAGCTTGTTTTTGTGAAACAATAAGTGTCAAAAGATTGACACTAGTTTAAGTCTGATTTCAAAGTGAAATTTATTCCATCAACCACTATTGAATTAAATGGTAAAAATATATTCTAATTTCACTTTAAAACCAATCCAAAAGATAATCTAATCATATAAATATATAATATTAAAAAGTGGTTTTGAATTAAAATACAACATTTTTCACTATTCATTAAAAAATGAACTTTATCGGAAAAATACCAAAAATTTACACAAAGTAAATTTTGATGTCCCGATTCTAAAAAAAGAGTTTTATTGGGTCCAATAGAATGTATAAGAGTATCCAAAACTATATTTAATGACGGTTCGCCATCAAAAGGTGATAAGTGGACCTCTAGTCAAAATTAGAGTATATATGCTTAAAATTGAATTCATTTCGTATTTTAAGCCTTTATCCTTTATTGGATAAATGTAAAAACAATTAAAAAACATATATAATCATATTTTAGTTATTTCTATTCATTCCCGCCAATACAACGACTACGTGTTAACTACAATTTAAAATAATATTTTTTTATTACTAGTGTGCAACGTAAGATTTCAATGAAACTCTTTGTTGCGTATCAGGTACGCTATTGAAAATAGAAACCCCTTTAAAGTAAAATAAATATTTAATTGGTAAATATTAATAAATATGAAAATTCTTTATTCTTTATTTACCTGGGATGTTACATCCTCCCCCCTTTGGGGAATTTCTTCCTCGCAATTTTATTCACTTATCAAAATAAGTGGGGGTATTTATCCCTCATAGAATTTTCAAATTCCCACATTTCCTCTTCAACCATATGGTTTTTCCACAAAAACTTTACCTGATGAATTACCATATTTCGTAACACTTTCTCTCTTCGGTCAAGAATCTGGACTGGTTGTTCTTCATAAGATAGATTCTCTTCCAACTGAACTATCTCTGGTCTCAAAACATGGGATGGATCTGGCATATACTTCCTCAACATCGAAATATGAAAAACATTGTGTACCTGAGAAAAACTCGGAGGTAAAGCCACTCGGTAAGCAACTGATCAAACTTTATCTAGAATTTCATATGTTCCAATGAACCTTGGGCTCATCTTTCCTTTCTTACCTAATCACATCACACTTTTCCATGGAGAAACCTTGAGAAAACATGATCAACTACCTCGAAAGATAGATCCTTCCTCTGGTTATCCGCATAACTTTTCTGTCTGCTCTAAGTTGTTCTCTTGTGTTTCTGAATGAAATGAACTTTTAATGCCATCTCTTCGACCAATTCTGGTCCCATCAGCTTCCATTCACCCACTTCATCCCAAAAATCTGGAGTTCAACACCACTTCCCATATAATGCCTCAAATGGTTCTATCTGTATACTGGAATGAAAACTGTTATTATAAGAAAACTCAACCAAAGAAAGATGTTGGTCCAATATTCCCTGATAATCAATTGAACAAGCACATAGAATATCCTCCAATGTCTGAATTGTTCGTTCTGACTGCCCATCTGATTGCGGATGAAAAACTGTACTAAATTTTAATTTAGTACCCAACGACTTTTGATATCCCTTCCAAAAGTTAGAAGTAAACCTGGGATCACGATCAGACACAATGGAGAGTGGAACTCCATGTAACCTGACTATCTTTTTATGATACCAACGGGAAAGGTGATCTAGGGAAAAAGTATCTCGTATAGCAAGTAAATGAGTAGATTTAGTTAGACGATCAACAATAACCCAGATTGCATTATTACCTCGAGATGTCTTCGGTAATCCCACAACAAAGTCGATGGATATATTTTCCCATTTCCAAAATAGCACTGGTAAAGGCTGAAGCATCCCTTTCGGTAACTACTTCTCTTCTTTAACCTGATGACAAGTCAAACACTTCATAGTAAAATCAGAAATATTCTTTTCATTCCATCCGAACAGTAATACTCTCGAAAATCTCTGTACATCTTAGTACTTCCATGATGAACTGAAAATGGAGAACTATAAGCTTCACATAAAAACTCTATCTTCAATTTTTAATCACAAGGCACACAAAATCTCTTCCCAAATCTCAAAACAGACTCATTGTCAATGTTGAATTCAGGCAACTTACCCTTCTGAATCAGCTCTACCTTTTTCTGCAACTCACTGTCTTGCTTCTTTGCTTGCTTAATTCTGTCTGATAGAGATGATTTGACAGATACCTAAAAAAAAACAGAAGGCCCTCCTACACTAACAACTTCTTTGCCAATGTTCATCAAATCAAAAACCAAAGGATCTCGTTCAAAACGTATCATGGTTAATGAAGCATTACTTTTTCGACTCAAAGAATCAGCCACTTTATTTGATTTCCCTGGATGGTAATTAATTGTACAATCATAATCTTTGATTAATTCCAGCCATCTCCTCTGTCTCATGTTCAATTCATTCTAAGTGAATATATACTTTAAACTTTTGTGATCAGTATATATTTCACACTTTACTCCATACAAATTATGCCTCCAAATTTTTAAACCAAAAAAACATTAGCTATTTTCAAATCATTTGTAGGGTAATTTACCTCATGAGATTTCAACTGACGTGAAGCATAAGCAATTACCTGATCATTTTTCATAAGGTCACAACAAAGTCATTTCAATTAAGAATCACTATAAATAACAAACTCACCATTCCAGGAAGGTAGTGCCAAAACTGGAGCATTCACCAATCTTCTTTTAAACATCTAAAAACAATCATCACATTCTTTTGTCTAGATAAACTTAACACCCTTCCGAGTTAGCTTAGTCATTGGACTAGATAACTGTGAAAAATATTCAACAAACCTTCAGTAGTAACCTACCAACCCAAGAAAACTACAAATATCAGTTACATTTGTGGGACTTGGCCATTCTTTAAAAACTTTTGTTTTAGCAGGATCAACAGTTATGCCATATTTTGAAACAATGTTACCGAGGAATGAAATTTGTTGTAACCAAAACTCAAACTTTCTAAATTTTCCATACATTTTATTTTGTTTTAAGGTTTTCAAGATAATCATTAAATTACTTTCATGATCCTATTTACTTTTAGAAATCACCAAAATATCATCAATGAAAACAACCACAAACATATCCAATAACTCATGGAAAATTCTATTCATAATGTCCATGAATACAGCAGGTGCATTGGTTAACCCATAAGTCATAACTAAAAATTCATAATGGTCATATCTAGTATGGAACACAGTCTTTGGAACATCTTCTTCTTTTAATTTCAACTGATGGTACCCCGACCTCAAGTCAATCTTCGAAAAACACTGAGCTCCCTAGAGCTGATCAAACAAATCATCGATATGAGGAAAAGGATACTTTTTCTTAATTGTAATGTTATTCAACGATCTATAATCAATGCAAAGTCTCATTGAACCATCTTTCTTTTTAACAAACAAGACAGGAGCACGCCATGGTGAAGTGCTAGGTCAAATGAAACCTTTATCTAATAACTCTTGAAATTGTTTCTTTAACTCTAAAAGTTCAACTTGAGCCATTAGATAAGGGGGTTTTGAAATTGGATTAGAATCAGGAACTAAGTCAACAATAAATTCATCTTCTTGATCATGAATAATACTAGGCAACTCATCCTGAAAAACATCAAGATATTCATTTACCACTGGAACATCATTAGTCTGAACAGTTCCCTTGTTTTTAGAAATATGTGTAAGATAACATTCATTTCCATCTTTTACTAGTTTCTCAACATCCTGATATGTTATCAAAATCAAGGGTTCATTCATGTACACAAACTGAAAATCATTCTGAAAAGAAAACATTTTAGCTCTATAGTCCATCTTAGCATGATAAACAGAAATCCAATCCATGCACAAAATAACATCAAACTCTACTAGAGGCAAAACAATAAGGGTTACTGGTAGATTCTTTCCACACACAAGGATATGAAGGTTCTTATGATTTCTTTTTGTCTCAATGTTCCCTCCGGGTGTTTTTACCATAAGTTCAAGATTCAAATCTTGAGATGGAATTTCCAATTTTCTAGAAAACTTCTCATAAATGAATGAATGTGTAGACCCTGAATCAAACAACACATTGGCATAATCTGAACAAACGAACAGTGTACCTAATACTACTTTATTCGATGGCACAACATCTGCTGAAGTAGTTGCAAAGGACTTCAATACCCATTTCTACTTGTAGTCTGGATGCTTTTCCTCAGCCGAGTTCATCGTTAGACACTAATTTTCATATTGACCCATTTTATTACACTTAAAAAATCTTACCGCTGGCTGTTCATTTCCTGCTTGATCAACTTCCTTACAGTTACGAGCAATATGACCAGACTTACCACACCGAAATCACTTACCAGACATGGATAAAAATTCTCCATGATGCATTTTACCACACTTCTCACAGGATGGATATTTTTTTTTCTTACCTCCTTGCTTATTTGATGAATTCTTCCCCTTTGCCTGCCAACTGGACCTCTTATTCTATTGTTTTTCAAAGAAAACCTGATCATCGGCAAACTCCATTTCCACCTTCTCCGCACATCGAACAAGTTTTTCATAACATTTGAACTCACGAGAAGCTAAAGACTTTCGATACTTTGGCTTTATCCCTGAGTAAAAATGGTTGATTTTACTATCAATATCTCATATGATGTTTGGAGCATACCTTTCCAGTCGAGTGAACTTTTCATCATAAGCAGCCACTAAGTCATCCTCCTGCCTCAATTCTAAGAACTGTTTTTCCATCTTAAGACGAACCACCTTAGGAAAATATTTCTCAAGAAACAAACCATTGAATTCCTCCCAGTGAAGATCATCACTCTAATCACTATCCCTAGTATTTTTCACCATCGACCACCACTGATCAGCTTCTCCTTAAAAACTGTAAATAGAAAGACTAACCTTTTGATGTTCTGAACACCCCATGACATCAAAAACCTTCTCAAGTGCTTTAATCCACCCTTCAGCATGCACAGGGTCAGATGATCCTATGAATGATGGGGGATGTTTCCCAATGAAATTTTCCACTACTGACATGTTCCTCTGTGATTTATCAGGCTAATCTCGTGCATGGATACCACCATTATTTATAGCCTGAGTCAACTGTTCCATCACTGCAAAAAACTATTCAGTTCTAATTCCGACCATCTCAGGTCGCTGATTTGGAAGGTTGTCTTCCTCTTGATGTCGTCCCAACATAGCTTCTTTGTTTCCTCTGCAGAAAACCATTCTGAACACAGAAATATCTTAGGCGAAGCAACATGGTAATCTTTAAATGCTATATAATTTCAGTCATAACATAAATTAATTTATAATTTAACAATTTTCTAACTCCTAAAGTTGTCTAAACCGACCTATGATACCAACTATAAGGCCCCATCCTTAAACCGTACTTAATATTGAATTAGATGAATAATTCACATTGAGGATCTTTTCAGGTTTAGAGTATTAGAGAATTAGATCATAACTATTACATCTCAAAAGATTAGAAAGTAGAAACTTCTATTAAGTTTCCATAAAATAAAAACTCTTAAAAAGAAACATGTCAAGTTCCATGTTTTAGATAGCATGACTTTCCCATGATCCCATCCTTGAACCTATTCCACATTATGTCCTATGAAAAACATTTAAAAAAAACTCGGGGTGAGCATAAAAAGCTCAGTAAGGGATACACAAAGAATGAAAACTGGTAGTTTATCAAAAAAACAAGTAAACCATGTATACTTTATCAAAGAAATACTTTTCACCTTTATGAAGTAGTAAAAACACTTCACTGAATAAAAGATCATTACATACCCTTTTGTAACCAAAAGATTACCATAAAACCCATATAAAGATCACATAACATATAAAGGTAACTTGGGACATAAACATACTTAAATGGAATAACCATATGATCGACTTCTACACATATCACTTAATGGAATAGCTATACGGCCGACTTCCATACCCAATGCATTGGAGGTTATAACGTAACCATCCATCCTGGTATTCACGGCAACACCCGTCATATGGTTTATCACATAACCACCCATCAAATGTCCAAGTACCATTATAAAATCATAAGACATAAAACAAATATAATGGAAAGAAAACACTCCCACACTTTGATCACAATATATCACTTAAATATATTGACATAACAAATAAATTATAAAAACCATTTTAAATTCAAAAATACATAAAAGAGTATATGGTATTTATTTAATTTTAAAAAACATTATGGCTTGTTGATGAAGCCAAAGACCAAATAATACTCGCAGCGGCGGAAAAGGTCGTTGTCACCGCGTACGTTAAAAGAAAAATTCCTTTTTTATCGTTTAGTAAAACGCTTCATAGAAAAAAATTCCTTTTGTATAAAAGAAAAGGTCAAAGGGGTTTATACACCGTATAAAAGAATGTTGTGTATAAAACGAAATATGCCTCAATGAATGGAGATTGAGACGAAGTCCCTTACCTCGGGTGCGACTTGACTCGATCGTTCTTTAACGTCCTGAATAATAAACTTGAGTTAATTTCATCTTTCTTAAGAACCTTTTTCATTTTCATTATTCCTTTTATATCCCTTATTTCCATGTTATAAACATTATGTAATCATTTAAGTTAATAATGTTTGTTTTGTCGATATTTGGTTCTTAAGTCGAAAGTGGACTTCTTATAATTACATGTTGTTCGTGTGGTCAAAGTTTCATTATATCCAGAATGATATTCATGATTTGGATATCATATATATCATATATATCCAGCATATAAATGTAATTATAATATTATATATTCATTTATAGGTAAGAAATGAAATGTACCGTTCATGGAGACGGTAAGCCGTACGTATGCATGAACGCTACTTTCATTTCTATGTCATATTAATGGAATTAAAATCAAATCAGAGGTATGTATATTATAATTACAAAATTATATTCATCATTTAGATGTAACATACACCATATATAATAACTTTAAATCCATAATTTATACGTCCCACATATGGCAATGACGAATCAAATCACTTTGAGGGGGCGGTAGTACGCACTTCCTAAAATGAAATTATCGTGTTTACCCATAATGGAAACCATAAAGGTATGACATAAATGAAAAATACAGAATCTTAAGGAAAACATAAAAATATTATATATCATATATAAATATAGTAACATCTTAATGGCCACCTTTGAAGGTTTTAGAAAAATATTGAACAATCATCATTTCGTGAGGCAGAAATTCTCCATCCACAGAAACAGTATGTTCTTTAACCATTAGATGTAGGTGTGTGTAAGTGTAGCTCGAATTACTCTTATAACAAAATCCTAGTATATTTAAGATACTAGAGTTGTTACAAAATAAATGAATAAAAAGAGTTTAGGGGGTTGGAGAAGAAAAATAAAACAAAAGAACACAAGTGAAGACATTACCTTAAAATTGGGTAACTCTCTTAGATTTGAGCTCAAAGGCTTCCTTGGGAAGACTTATGACCAATGTGAGGCTTCTAGGAGTAATATAGGGATGTGCAAAGAAAAAATGGGCAGGGTTTGGCCGAGCCAAAGGATTTGGAAGTGTGGGTAAGGTGGTAGAGGTGGGGGCCTTTTATAATAGGAGATGAGGGGCACTCTTGGAAAGTAAAGAAATGTTACTTTATTCTAAAATGAGTTTCGGATTTAAAAGGTCCCACATTGATATAATTCGAGGATAAGGTGATAAGGGTTCGAAATCCACCCATCCAAATGGTTTTTGACTAGTGTAGGACTTATATTTTACATTATATTTTCACTTTATTTAAATCGTTAAATAATGACGTAATCGTTGCATCATCATGGTGTCATAAATAATTTTATTTATTTAATGTCTAAAAATTATAAAAAAATATATCATGATGTAGGAAATAATTTTAGATTTTTAATGAATATTTACAGTCAAAACTATGACTTGAATATCCCCATTTAAAATTTTCCTTATTAAAATAACACTTGTTTGTGACATTTTAAATTTATCATTAAATAAAAAGTTTTTAATGTCATTTTCCTATCAAAGTGGATCCATGGGGTCCCCAAGATGACCCATGGATTGTCTTGGTCGGCTATGACACATAAAATAAGGGTAGGACATGTGTCAAGTTCATTTCATATTATTAAAACATTATTTTTACATTAAACTACATTAATTACCTCTAATCGCGATTAAAAACATAAAACTTACTATTCACCAAAATGTTATTTTAATCCCATTAAAAAACATTTTACTTCTTAATGAAAACCATGTATGTCGGATTTTTGAAAATCAAAACACAGAGGTGGAAAAATTTCATTTAAACGAAAAATCAGTTTCTTTAAGTACAACTTAGTGGTTTCACTATTCATCAAAAATTGAAGTTTTTCAGAAATATACCAAACATTCACCCTAAGATATAGTTGATTTTCAAAACTCAAAAATGAAGTCTATTTTAAAAAATTCAAAACCTATAAGTTGTATTAATTGATTTAATAATTAATTCCCACTGTCAGAGCAAAAAGCATGATTTTATGAAACAATAAGTATCAAAAGATTGACACTAGTTTAAGTCCGATTTCAAAGTGAAATTAATTCCAACGACCAGTATTGGATTAAATGGTAAAAATATATTCTAATTTCACTTTAAAACCAACCCAAAAGATAATCTAATCATATAAATAAATTAGATTAAAAAGAGGTTTTGAATTAAACTACAACATTTTTCACTATTCATTACAAATGAACTTTATCAGAAAAATACCAAAAATTTACACAAAGTAAATTTTGATGTCCCGATTCTAAAAAAGAGTTTTATATGGTCTAATAGATTGTATAAGAGTGACCAAAACAATATTTAATGACGGTTCACCATCAAAAGGCAATAAGTGGACCTTTAGTCAAAATTAGAGTATATATGCCTAAAATTGAATTATTTTTGTATTCTATGCCTTTATCCATTATTGGATAAATGTAAAAACAATTAAAAAACATATATAATCATATTTTTGTTATTTCTATTCATTCTTGCCAATAAAACGGCTACGTGTTAACTCCCATTTAAAATAATATTATTTTATTACTAGTGTGCAATGTAAGATTTCAATGAAAATCATTATTGCGTATCTGGTATGCTATTGAACATAGCAACCCCTTTAAAGTAAAATTAATATTTAATTCGTAAATTTTAATAAATAAGAAAATTCTTTATTCTTTATTTACCTGGGATGTTACATAGGTAATTTCTATATAGACCATTCCTTGGAAAATGTTAGAGTAAAAAATGTGTACATGGGCTATATGGACTCTTTTCTATAAGTTACATGGTAACTAGTCAGGTAGGCCATGTAAGAATATATATGGCTCTTATATGACTAAATGATAACACATCATGTATGGATGTTACACAATGTGTACTCAATATGAAAGTTCACTAGTCTGGCTTTGTCAAAATGCAGTGTATATTTAAATTCACCATTGGTAGAAAATGCATAGGACTTGATTTAATTCTGAATTAATTCATGGTTAATTGAAACCTAGTAAAATTATTGTACCACTAGGATACACATCATGTTCTCCTAGGTTGTTTGAAAATATCACTCAAGGCTTCTAGATGAGATCATTGAATTTATTTTTCTCTAAAAAGTTACATATTTTATTATATTTATGATAAATTTATAGGTATAATTGTATCTCATAATTATTATTATATAATTATTAAAATGAAATTGAAAACTATTTACATATGAGTAAATCATTCAAAAACATTTAAAAATTTATATATAATTTTGTGGAAACTCTAATTTAACTTGAAGGTTATGTGTGAAATAGAATCATTTGATTATCCATTAAAAACATCATTTTCATGTCATGATCATTGACCAATCTGATATTTATACCATGATAAACAACTTTTAAAACATAATTTAATCAAAAAATATAGATGATGGATAAAATGATGGAACAATTGTGCATGAATATCTCAAATAATTTATAATTTATTTAAGAAATTAAAGAATTATCTTATGTGAATTATCTCACTATTGATGGATTTAATAACATATCTACCTCATTCGATTGTTACATTGTAGGATTCATGGGAGGATTCCCTCTAAAGGTGATCTACACATGATTCAAAAATCTCTAAAGATTTTTCTACGAATCTCTGGGTTCTAGAGTGAGAGATCCAAATGCTTATGTCATTTTTTATTGATCACATTAAGAGTCACCTCTAAAGGTTTTTAATTTCTCTTTTTTTATTCAAGATTAGATGGTGGAGAAATTCCTATCTCCTTTTATGTGAGGGTTCATAAAGAAGGGATCCCTCTATGGATTCAAGAGGATTCATTGTATTTTTTTGTGCATACAAAAAATGAATTTTATCTCTTAAAATTTAATATAACATGGATTATATACGAGTAGGGTTAGAAGTAACTAATTTCAAAAGTTTCCATTATTTTTAATTTAATCTCTGCAAAACCCATATTTATAATAATATTATTATTATTTTTATTTCAAGACATGATATAAACTCATGAAATAAAATTTAATATAATATATTAAAATAATATTTAATATATATTATTTTCAAACAGAAATATAGTCTGGGTTTTCCATTCCTGAAAATTAAATATGAGGCATTGAATAATGACTATTTATTTAAATAAAAAACATCATTGTATTCTACTCTAATTAATAAATAAATATTATATTCACTGAATAACAAATAAATATTTTTTAAATAGTTTTCTCACATTATATTCATTAGAGTAATTGGTGACCAAATATATATGGTCAATAAAACATTAATTATTATTAAAACTTATATGGGAAAAATATATATTCAAATTCTTAAGTAATAATTAATAATATATTATTTAACTCAGATTGTGAATACACTTATAGTTTGACCCTCTATAATTTTTTCTCAATGGGATTTGGAAAAACATCTGAATGTCCAATTATAGAGTCTAGAAACACTCTATGGAACCCATATGTAATTAAGTTAATGTTGAAAATAGATAAAACATTATAGAGATGATTACAATGTAATATAATACCTTTATCAAGATATATTTAACAAAGAAGGTTTCATACTAGTTTCATTAACCTATGTGCTCGATGACTCGTTCATTGACTTGTTTTTAATATCACATGCATATAAAATTAAATTTGCAAGGATTTATTTAGGATATATCATTTTCATAAAAGTTATAGGATATGAATATTTTTTAAGGAACACAAGGGAAAATAGTTTCTAAAATTATTCATTAATGAAACATTACTCATGATGCACCCATCATATCCTACATCGTCGTGAACAAATGCCATCATGGTTTTCATCAATACATCATAGTATAGAACTTATAATAATTATAAATAATAATCAGAAAGACTAATGATAAATTCAAAAATCAATAAATAATAAATTCCAATGACATGTATAAATTTGGATTTCTTATAGGTGTGTATCATTTTGATAATATCCTATAGTATATATTACTAACAAAAATCACATCAAAAAACTGCCTCAATTTCCAATGAGTGTCTAGCCATGATAACCTTAATCATTTCTATCACTGAAATGATTTCATCTTCCCATAGAACATATATTTATGAATACAATCATATTAATCCTAGGTTATCATCATATTGATGAACATATATTACCTTTTAGTGTAATAGATAGTCTTTGAACATTATCACATACTATGTCATGTAAAAGAAAAATTATGATATGATAAGGAGTTTTAAATAATCTAAACTATGAACAGGAGTTGTCGTAATTAACATAGAAGTATTTTCAAAGGAACCAAATTTGATAGTAGGCACTTTTGGTACCTCATTCATCTATTGTGATGGAATGATGAAGATAATGAAGGAGTGTTTTTATATATTGGAGGAATAATAGTAGCCATTTTTTGATGATGATACATCTTGTGGTATCCCCTACTCGGCCTATGTAACACCGTGAGATATTAATATATTAGTATCATTATCTAATTTAATATTTTAAATATATTTATCCACACATGGCATAACACCAAAGGGAAATCATTATATATTAAGATAAAATACATTTTATTAAGTTAAACCATTAAAAAAAGCTCATAAATTACTTATAATGAGTAGAAGTAATTAATTTATTCAATTAATTTATAAAAAAAGTAAAAACTACATTTAATATAAATAAAATTCAATTATTTTTTCCTATAATGACTAATAATATGAGTTTTTGTTTTGAAGTATGTATTTCTAGAAAATTACATTTTTCTGAGATGTGGTATTATAATTTATGAATGACTTGGTTAATGATAAATTATTTTTGTTATTAATAATTACATAACACTAGTTTATTTGGTTATTGATAATAAAAACGAATAAAAATTATTAATATTTGAAAATAAAATGTTCTAATTAAAAAAGAATTTCAAATATTTTTTTATTACATTCAAAAACAAAAATTATAAAATTTGTAATTAGAAATTATTAAATTTTAAATAAATTATAAACTCTGAAGATAAAAATTCTCTTATTATTTTTTTATTTTTCTATTATATGGTCGGTTTTTAGTAGAAAAAGCAGTTTCCATGAAATTTATAATTTTGTGGACATTAATATAATATAATAATGAATGTTAAATTTATAAAGCATTTTATATAATAATATATAAATTTTATATATGAAATTATTAATTATAAACTATTATTTCAACATTGAAAACCTAAGGAAAATATTATTATATCCAATTAACATTTTACTTTAAAAAACAATTTCCATTCTTTTCATTAAAAAAAGTATTTTTATAGGGATATTAATTTTTTAATCTCATTTTATGATTCAAAATCTTTATATAGTTAATTATAATTAAATTTATGTAATTAAATTCATTATCCCAGATAATTTTAGCTTATATAGAATTTTAATGCTCAACAAGAATATTTCACTACAATCCATTTGTAAATGATTAATTATTTTTATTTTGAAAGTAAACATTTAAAACCACTAGAAATTTGATTTAATAAATCAATTTTGAAATTTGAAGTTATATTTATTAAAATTTTTAAAATGGACATTATTAAATATTTTCAATGAAATTAATTAATATGGTTACAAATTCACTATCACAGAAAATGTAAAAAAGGTTAATTTGTTTTTAACCTTATGTAAATGTCCAAAAAAAATTTAAAAAAATTCCATGAATGGAGGTTTTGATATTTTTATTTACCGGTGCATGTTTCCCGTAAATTTGTTTCCAATTTTAATCCTTTCTACATTGAATGTTACATTTCATTATTGAAGAATGTGAAACTATTTAAAAATGTAACATGACATTCACATATTAAAACCTATAACTTACATAATTAAAATATATAATTAGAATTAGAAATAATCATTAAAACAATAAAATTTCACTCTCCCTAGAAATATATCACATTTAAACATACCATGGTAAGTAATATCAATCCTAATCCCTTCATATTCAATGATACTTCAAAGATAATATCAAGTCTCGAACATGCGTATTATCAACTACGTTGTTTTTTATATTAAAAATATTATTTAAAATTTTTCCCTCCCAAAATAAAATAATGAATTTGAATCTTTTATAAATTTCAGGTTTTCTATAATATGGTAATTGTCATTATTTATTCGTGTATCCCATGAATTATCAAAAACATAACCATCATTTGTAAGTTTTGCACACATCCTCCTCCACGTTGAATTTTCTTTCATTTTCTTTTACCAAATTGTATGTATGAACACTTTGATGTAATTTAATGATAAATTTCAATGTCTTCATATAATTATTGTTCCGATATACCATATTTTGAGAAATTCTTATTGATTAAAATAAGAAACCTTCATTGTTGAATTCATTGTTTAAAATAACCATTCTATGAGGATATACTTTTATTCTAATTTTTTAATATTCCCATTGCCTATTAATCCTATTTTAAGTCATATAAATCTAATATATCACACTAATAAATTGTAAATAATATTTTTATGCTTCTTTAATAATGATTATATAATGAAACGAGCTCATAATCATTCATTAAATCAGGGTATAATTTTGTTTGGATGAGTTTAACTACCTACATGAAAAATACATAATATTTATATAATTAATGCATATATGAATATAATTTATTTTATATTACAATATATATTTGTAAGTAATGATTTAATTTTTTTGATGATTTTTTATTAATTTATAATTCATCAGTTAATGAAACATACATCAATTTTTTGGAAGAACAGAAAAATGGGCTTAAGAATAGAATATTAACTATCATAAATAATTATAGAACAAACATAATAATTATATTATGAATATGTTAATTTTTATCATTTAATTATGAATAAAAACATAAATCTATTTTACAAAATAATATAAAATATAACACTATAAACATACGATGTGTTAGTCTAAAATAATTCATGTAGACAATGATTATTTATGATAAGTATGAATAAAAATACATATTATAATGGTTCCAAATTATGTGATTAATTATTCAATGTTTTGGATACATGATGTTAAACTATGTTCATGGATGAGAGGACAAGAGGTAAGGATTTTATCTCAAATTCACTTCTTTATAACATCTTTGGATTTACCAATATAATATCACTTCTGTGGTGTCTAAAAAACCTATTTGAGATATAATATCATGAATTATCCATTAAATATGGCATCTTAATTTCAACTACATGACTTATTTTTATGGGGATATAATAAAATTTTATTCAATAATTAAGGGTTTTAATTGTCTCAATAATGATTCATTGAGGCATGTAACATGTTACGCACGATGTTCTATTGGTATGGTGTAATAATGATTTACAATTCCATGAATGGTTTACAAATTATTTCCATGTATTTATGATAATTACTATAAAAATTATTTTTCCCTATTCATTTGGCTATTGATTCAGTTTTTCCTATAGTAGTGGAGTTTGTGGTAACTCAATTTTCATTCAAAAAGATATAATTATTCAATGAAAATATTTCATATAATTTGGGTTAATTATACCATTTGATATTATTATGTTGTATTATATCAATTTTTGGGGAGATACATTACATAATTATAATCTAATTGAAAAGTATATCTAAAATTTGAGATATGTTCATTTGAAACCATCAACATTCTTTCTCGAGATGTATTAGGAACATGTCATTCTTGTACTAAATTAGTTGTATACTCATTGTTTTATTTAGTGAGAACATCACATTTTACATAACATATATTGGATGATGTTAACATTTTATGTATCATATTTTATAAGGATTGGGAAAATTACAGGAATTTTATATATTTTTATTCCAATAAGGATAATTATGGGTAATGTGACTTTGTATTGGGTTTCAATCCATATTTAATCTATAGATGGTTTAAGATCACATTTCCCATTATATTAACATGATGATAATTATTGACCTACATGATGATTATTTAATTATATTGTTGGTATATTATTTATTAAATTTTTTATTTATTACAATATATTTAAATAGGATTTATTAATTATATTGTCTATCAGGGAATGGTATAAATAGTATTTATGTGTCTTATGTCGAATTCATTAGAAAACGTTTTGTGATGGGTGGAGCCAAAATAATATAGATTATATTTCATTTATAGTTTTCATGAGACAAAATAGGTTTGGAAAATTTTCGTATACCTACCTAATTTTTTATGATGCCTTGATTTTGGTTTTGATAAAAAGAATAGTCTCTTGGAACACGACCTCAAAAAAAGGTATTTCATATATATCAATATCAATTAACTTTGTATGATATCAATATAATTTATATCCATCATGTAATTTATATTTATGGATAGTGTATTCTCTTATTATCATGTCGATTTTGGGGTCATGTTTTTTACCTCTTCCTAATACAATTTTCCCATGTTTATAGAATGGTAGATTTTCTTAAATGATTCCATAATAGGATTTTTAGAAAACCAATTTCATTAATTTTCACTATTTTATGAAGAGAATTGGAACATATATCATGTATAGAATGATATCATTAAATAAATCACTGATTATAGACATTGAGAACACCTTTTGGACTAAATTGTTTCTTATATAATAGAAAACATTTCAATATGATACATAGAACATGTGAATTTATAGTTATTGTTTTTATTTCATTCTTAAAATATTTAAAACTTTAAAGATCATTTGAAATTTCAGAAATTCAAAATGATTTTTGATTTTACAATTATTACTGAATATGTTATTATATTTATAGTATGGATCAAAGCATACATTCAAAGTATGTGTCTATGAGAATGCGGGTCTATGACATCACAATTGGTATTAATGAAAAGTTGTTTATGAAATTGAAGACTAAGATTTTTGGAGAGGATAATATAATGATAGATATTATATGGTGGATTAAAATTTCAGTAGTATAGGTGGCCCTTTAAAATAGTATATGATTTCATGTTAGAGGAATAATTAACATTTTATTTTGGAATTTGGATAAGAAAACGTTATTTAGAAAGCTATAAATAATTAATTCTATTCATAAAAATACTTTTTTTATAATGTTTATATTATATAGGATCTCATAGAAATATTTCATTAGCTATATAGTTGATAGTGGATACAGTTTTAACATAAAATAAAGAGAGTGCAATCACCCCAAAAGTGTATGTTGCACATTGAATTGATAATTACTCTGACATAGGATGGGTGGTCCTAAAATGAAAACACAGTGAGACAATTCTTGGGGATATGATTTTCTTAATAAAATTCTCTTTATGAACCATTATGAAGAATTGTATAATGATAGTAACAAATTAGTTTAGAGAAACTGGTATAAAATAATCATGGATAACCAATGAATACTCAATGTAGTGTTATAGGTTTATCTGAATGCATCTTTATTCAAAAAAGGTGTAAATAAGGAATAACTATTTAGATTGATGTTTTTATATAAATTATATATATATATATATATATATTTAACCATTCTTATTTTATTTTTTGGTTCAACAATGATTATGGAGATGGAGATGAGAAATGTATGTATCTACAAAACTATATATCTTATAACCCAATAATAGATCATACATAAATGGTTACTAATATTATTATATTCATGTTATGATGGAAAAATTTTGTTTCCTTATCTTACCTATGGAATCAAGGTTATCATCATGATAAAATGTAATTCATGACATCCATATTTATTTTTATTAGAGAGTGATATTAATCTATGGTATTTATGGTATATTCTAAATTTTATGAGGGTAATGTGAAATATGTAAGTATTATTCATCAAAAATTTTAATTTAAAGGAATTGTGACGTTTATTATATTTTATGAAGATATTTAAAAATTTATTTTGTGAATGGTCATGTTTTTTGGGATAAAAATTGAAGAATAAAATATTTAGGTATTGATAACCCTTTAATTTAATATACACATGATAATGATATGATAAAAGGTCATTTGATTTTGATTAAGTATGTTTGATATTATTTCGTAACCGTTTGTTTGAAAATTGATTTATGCTAATAATGTACGTGTTCATCATATGTTTGTGGTTATGATATATATTGATAAATGTATGGATTTGTGGTCAAATCCATTTTATGGTTAAATATTGAATTAGATTTTGGAGTAATATATATAATATATATTTTCTAATATCATACATATTCGAATAGGTTTTGGGAATGGTATTTTAATCATAATATATGATTTTTGTATATAAAAACTTTGGTATAAAATTTTATGAATTATTAATCTTGGCTCGGGAAGGATATGGTGTATTTTTATAGCATTGATTCCATTGATTAACTAGTTTATAAAATTTTATGAATGTTACTAGTAATTTGGAATTTCTATTTTAAAGGATTGATTTAATATGCTGGAGATAACCTATATCAAAATAGCATCGACTGAACCAAAACGTATATATATAAAAATAAAGGTGTTATATTTTGATCCATGTATTATAAAAGTTTAGTAAGATGATAACATGCTTGTGTAACATAGATAAAAATCATGAGGATACATCATCATGTTTATATTAATGATAATTATCATATTATTATCATCATTCTTGTCAACCAGTTGGATTTTTTAATAGATGATCTGTGGACGGTCCATGTAAATAATGAACTTCATGGAAAATTTAGAAATATTTTTATTGAATGAATTAATGTGAAAAAGAATATTTATGAAATTTTATGACCATGAAAAAATATATATCAATAATTATGATTAATAACATTAATATTGTTAAAACCCCAAACTCACCAATGAGTCGAAAAGGGGAATATAATAAAAATTTGACTGACCTTGATAATGAAGCAAATATTATTCATTCTCTTTAATGTAAAAAATGTATAATAATAACCCATGGAAGTATCAGTAATTAATTGGAATAATTTTATATGTAAAAATTTACTGAATATAAGAAATAAGATATCTATTAACATGATGGACATGCCAAATGTGATTCGTCGTCATACCAAACATATAAAGGCAGACACCTTATTCATAAATTCATCTAGTTATATATTTATTTTTTATTTTCCCTTGAATAATTGTATTATTTTTGGATAATTTATATTGCAAGGATGAAATTTATTTATTTGGGATATAATGTAACAAAATCAGATCTTAATATATGATTACCAATAAATTATCCACTATTTTTAATAGCATGCTCCACATGCGACACCAAATTTAAATTAAACACTGATATATTTAGATAAAATATAAATGTTTATGTATGAAAATTAAAACATATATGTTTCATAAGTACGAATTAATGGGGTTAACCCCATTATGAAATATATTCATAATTATATAAACTACTACATGTAATATAAATGACATTAAATTAATTTACCTAAAATGAATAATATGATCCATTATTATTTTATAAAGTATTTTTCCAAATAAATCTTTCTTATGATATATAAAATTTTATTTTTAGAAAAATATGATTAATGATAAAATATTTTTGATATTAAATTTTATTTATCACCAATTTAGTAATTAAATGTAACGAAATAAAATTTATTAAAATTAAATTTTGAGAATTCCCTTTTCCAATTGAAAGTTTTCTAAAATTAAATTTTATTATTTTATTCTAAAACTGACTTATAATATTACTTATTTTGATGTTAATAATAATTTAATTTATTTTTTATTTATCGAAAAACATTCATAGCTCTGATTTTAGAAATTTTTCTATAAAGATCATTTTTTGTTGAGAATTGATGTTTTCACTAAACTCAATATTTTTATGAATTGACTATTATATAAAAATGAGATATAAATTTATATTAATATTTTTGTAGTCAAATATTAATTTTCTGATTAATTTTATTTATTTTAAAATATATTATAATCTTTGATAACAGATGTAAACATTTTTGTTTCTAATAAATATAATAATTGGAAAATACAATTGGTTTCAGTATTTTATTTAAACCAATAAATTTTCATGGGATATTTAGTTTTTCAATTTTTTGAATCCCCATATATTCTATTTGAAAAAACATTAATTTATGCCTTTCAAATCATAATCTAATATCATTTTACCTTCTATATATAATTATTAATAAAGATTTTTAATTAAAAACATGTTTTATGTTATTAATTATATATATATTGATCTTAAAATTTCATATCATTGGATATTTTATTTGATAATATGATTTTAAAATTAAAAATTATAGGAATAAAATAATATAAAAAGTTAATTCTTAATCTCGTTCATCACAAAAAATATTATTACGGCTAGAAATTATTTATCATGGTAAAAATAAAAGGTGTACATTTAGTTTAACAATGTGTTAATGTCTTAAAGTATATATAAGCCTTTCTTCTTAATTTTATTTTTGATTTTTAATATACAGAATAATATATTACCTTTTATTTATGTACATTTCTATCCTTGGGACCTTTAAAAGGACATTACATTATTAAAAATGGTAAAGGTGTTTCAAAAAAGGTACGAAGATTTCACTTATTAAAACACTTCAATTTTAAATTTTGAAGTTATAGCAATCCATCAAGTTATATCCTAAAAATAATACATTATAATATCCATAGAACCCTATACCATGAACTTAATTCCCTATTCTCTCATAGTTATCCAAATCAATTCAGATTCATGGAGACTTCCAATGATATTCAATTTCCCTAATGTGAGTTTAATCAACAATGTAGTTTTTGTTCATAATTTTATTCTATAAAATTTATGGTAACCAACATAATATATTTAAATTAGTATAATTATTGTAATTACGTTCTGTATAATTAATGGGGTTATAAATATATGATCACACACCCCATCTAATAAGAAAAAAATCATTATACATGTGTTGCGTGGAATATCATCTCCATAATGTAACTTGTTCAGTTTTCCCATACCTTCATATAAGGATGGTTATAAAGATGAGATTAATGGATAAATATCATTTTAATAATATAATTTCGTTTTTTCATTTGACAACTTTTATAACCTATTTATTATATAAACAACAATTGATCAATGTTAATTTAGTCCTTTTATATAAGTGGACTATGTGGACAACTATTTATTAAAATTATGTGCTATTTTTATTTCTATTACATCTACTTATACAAAATTGTAATAATTATATATCATTACAATAGACACATAATAAAATAATTCTTCTTCTAGTATAATGATATTATAACCCAACCACCTCATAATAATTCATTAAATCATGGTATATTCATGTTTGGGTTGGTTGGTTTCCCTACCTACATGAAACATTATATGAATTTATATCATGAATGAATATGGGAACATAATTAATTATATAATATTATATAAATGTGTTATTAATTATTTTTTAATCTTCTTATGTTGTATTAATATATAATTGATTATAAAATTAAACACATTTTGATTGTCCTAAATCCCCAAAACATGTTTATTATGGATTTTATCTTCAATGATATTAACTACATTTCCCATAAATGTAATTTTACAAAACATAAATTATTATAATTCGCACATAATTTTTACCTTACATATTTATCATGATTGAAAATTTATGTTATAATGAACACATATGATAATTTTAGGAAAATAGTTTAAATGATTATGAATATAATCACTAAATCGAGAATATTGCAAAAAATCAAGTAGATAATGATAATTAATGAAGTGTATGAATGATAATAGATATGATAATGGTTATTAGTTATGTTATTATGAGATAATCGTTTTTCACACATGAATTTATGGTTTGTAAATGGAATTCATGACAAGAGGTAAGGGTTTCATCTCAAATTTTCACTCTTTCAGACATACTTATCAATACACACAAACTTTTATTTTTTGGGGTATATAATACCTATTTGATATATAACATCATGAATTATATTTTAATCCTGCTGTTTTATGTTCAATTAAATATCTCTTTTAATGGTATTATGATTAATGTATTTTTCAAGCCCCAAGGGTGTGTATGGACTCATTTTATACTCCATGAGACATGTTATATGTTATGAACCATGTTCCAATTGTATGGTGTTCTATTTATTATTATACCAATTAATATATATCCTTTATTTAATTTTACTTAATATTATTTACAATCCAAGTCATGTTTCCTTAATCAATTGTTTATTGATTTAGTTGATTCTCCATTAGTGAGGATTTTTTGTAACTAAATTTTCATTCATTGAATTATGGTCCTTATTTGAAATTATTTCATTTATGGAAAGTAAATTATACCATTTTTTTCTATTCTGGTCTATTCTATCATTTTATATATGTATATACATTCCTACCACATAAACCATTTGAACAATATTTATCACTTTTGGGGATTTTTTCTTCTGATAACATCCAATTCTTTTCCCTTGATGGATTATTATCATTTTATTACAGTATTGTATTATCCATATAATATTTTTTCTATACTATATGAAATTTTATTTACATGACTCTATTGTTTTTATGTTTACATAGATTTCATGATACACTATTTAAGTAGTAAACTTTCTTCGAATTCTAAATACTATTATTCCAATTAAAATGATTGTTTATAGGCTGACTATATATTATTTGACCATCCTCCTTCTTTATCTTGATGGTTATCTTATTTGTATCCCTTATATTTACACAAGGAAACATATTGATATTCATGTGGAAAATTTACTTCTTATGTGAGTTTTGTATTTATTGATTTTTTACACATTATTATATGGGTGGAAATGATTCTTTCAATAAGAGGTTCATCAGGGAATTGTTTCAATGGTATTGATGACCCTTTTAGTGAATGCATTATAAATTATCAGGTGATGTTCAGGGATATTAATTATATAGTCCCTCAATGAATCATCAGGTATCATTAGAAAAAAATTATTAGGTATTTGGAGTATTCTAACCCAATTCACCATGATATATAGACTGTTGTTTCGATGAAATATATTGTGTCTTGGAAGAGAGACATTGAAATATGTTTTTAATATCTGAAAATATTAATTCCAATAGTAATATATTGGTATTATGGTTATCCATGGATTTATATACTATTATGGAAACAATATTCAATTAATTTCCTGAATAATCTGGTTTCATGTTATCTACATATTCCTGAAAAAATATTAATATCGTGTTTATTCCATGATGTCATCAGTTTTATGTTCCCCTTAGTGAGTGTATAATCTCACCACTTCTTAAGTTTCCATTTCAAAAGGTTATGAAGATATATATAAAAAATTTAATTTTTAATGGGTATAATTCAAGGATTAAATTATGGGAGACACCGTAGATGCTTTTAGGATAAACTAGTTCCATATATAATCGATGAAATGTGTATTTAATACCCATTACATAAAATTTTGTACCTATAGATATGTCTTAATTATTTAAATAAATAAACACGATAATATCCTTTATTATGTAAGTGACTTAATAATTATATTAATTTTTTAATTAATAATAGTCATATAAATTATTTGACAGTTATAATCGTTGAATGTATTTAATGTATGTATCTAAGAGAACCAGATGTAGGGGTATAGTTTTGGGGCATCATTGGATCGAAAAAAACATGTATTTTTTGAATGTTTTTATCTCTACCTTCATTGTTTTGACTTATACATTACTTATAGTGATGTCTCACATTTTTATATATGATATAGATTGTTATATGGTTGAGTTATTATTCAGTTTTCATTCACTATTTCCCCAAGTAGTGGTTATTTGTGATAATAACGGCGCGTATCAGGTTGAATGTTATGTAGGAGTATACATTTTTAGTTTGGGGGTGAATTGTGATGGAAGGAAAGTGATCATGGAATCATACAATGAATGATTGATACACCTATTGAATATTCCTTCATGTCATGTACCAAGGTTCAATTTTCCTTAATATTATGAGACTCACAAATTCAAGGTAGTGTTTCCTAACATTTACGATTGGGTTGCATAAAAAATAATATTTAGTCTTCTTTTGATGGATTCACAGGTGGTTCATGTATTTTTTTGTCACATAGAGCATAGATTATGGATCTATGATTTCGATTTTTGAGTTTCCTATGGAAATGGATTTAAATAGTCCGACCACCATTTGTAATGGATCCACACCCTCATGTGGATATTTTAAAAATTAAGAAAATGTTAAATTAGAGATAAAAGAAATCATTTTTCTTAAAACAATGAAAATTAGAATAGTGATTTGTGGATAATGGTAAAATGGAACAAATTAGATTATAAGACTGTAATATTATCATTTTTTACTATTGGTGATAGATGACACATATTAGTGTACTTATAGGTGAACTTTAACCGTATATATTTATAAGAAAAGCGATAGTTTCCAGATAAAAGGTATCCACTTGAACATTGGATGTGTTACCACTAAACATCCCATCAGAATCGATCATAAAACAATATTCAAAATACATTCATAAGGTATACAAAATTAATGAACATGCTCATAGATAATAAAACAATGGTGCACAATAACTTATTTAATTTAAAACATATTATTAAAATTTAATTTTTATAATGTAATGATATGGTATAATATAAAAATATTACATAAGTAACACATCCCAACATGGTGACATCTTGGAAGGTGATGGTTTTAGATATCCAATATAATAATCTCCACTCCACTAGTGATACATATATACTACCTTCTTCAGGCTCCATGGTCATCCATCCTCATCATTAGAACATCTATATGGATGTGAGGTAAATAATGTGCAAGTGAACAAATATATTGGAGTATAAAAATAACTAGCATAGTCATCCCAGTTTAATGAGTGGTCTAAATAAACAATAAATGTCAACCTGAATAGATGATAAATTTTATTTATAAATATGAAATCCCTAAAATTATCATCATTATAGTTAAACTGGTAAACAAGATTTTCAAGATACCCATGGACCACTTATATGGTATGCAAAAAATAATATGGCTTACTTATATAATATATTAGTGAATTTAACTATATCACTCATAATATTAATGAATGTATCATAGTAATTAACGATAGATTACCAAATCATCATATATTAGTGTAAATATATCTATATATATCAAAATTTCTTGATTTTACAATTGTATATTATCATCCAATATTTATATTTGGTATATTGATGGAAATAAAGATCCCCATCTAAAGTGAATTCACATCACCAATGCAAGAAGCACCTAAATGTCAAAAAATTGGAGGGAATAACTATACACAGGGTTAAACAAAGATAATTGAATAATAGGGAAAATTCAAATTTCCATGTTGTAGGTCGAATATCATGTATAAAAAATCTTATCATAGTGGGTACAACATAACGATAGAAGCATGTGTGTCATCAAAAACCTCAATCATCATGTTATGGGAAGGAAGGAGTGTCACTTCATTAATTAATTACCATTGTCACATCTACATATATATAATTGTGGAGGATCAACACATATCTAGTCATTCTATTTATCAAGATCTCAAGTCATAGAAACTAGTGGAATTATAGGATTTAATATATCTTCTAGTAGAGATATTTTAGAATTAAAGTTCCCCAACCATCTGTTGAAATAAATGATCTGACATAGTTTGGATTATTGGATGAGTGATGATAAATATATTCACGTGACTTGATTGTTCACTAAATTTTTTTGGATGATATAGTTTTTAATAATTATAGCATCACACTAACCCTATACACATGGTGAGTTCTATGGGGGTTAATCACTATATCTATTCTCCATAGATATACATCAATTATTAGATGAATCACATATCAAGGGTGTGAGTAAAAAATTATGACAGTGAATCACAATTTTTGGACACCCTATGAGTATTCTATTTATTTGCAGATAAGGATGTCATACTTCCTAAACTGCTAGGAAGAGAAATGAACCCACCCTAAAAACCCTCTCAAACTTGTGTCTAACCTAATCTACCACATACCCAAAGGGCATTCATGATCCCCATTGTATGAATTCTATCACTCTATGATCATCAAAAACCAGATGGAAGGATTTCACCCTAAATGAATAAAATGATATGAAATATAATTATATATAGAATAATGAATTAGTGGAAGAATAACTAGAGTTAATATATGTAATAACTGAATGAAATCAGTAGAAGCGATAAAACTCAATGAAGTAAGAACAAACCCCAAAATAAAAGTATAATGGAAAATTACCATTAGAAAATAAACTCACTCCGTGTGATAATTTGGGAAGTGTTCCATCGTATTACAACTAGTTACTCAAACCTATCGAATGCAAAACGTCTTACCTGCATTATGGTTCCTTTCATTTTCCTCCATTAAAGGACATAACAGGTTCTATACATCACTGAAGGGGTTTGAAGAGTCTGAGATATATAGGACTTATAGGATCCCACCCTAGTTTTCAATTTGAATACATTCTATAAATAATAAAAATATTCTAATTTTGATGAAAAAAATTTATGATAAATTTTAGAGTAGTTTATATTAAGGGTGTGGAAATTTTTTTCCCACAGTTCAATAACATGTCAAGGAAAATAAATTCAAATAAAACTTTCCAAAAACACTTATTAATGTTAAATAAGGTACTTTAAATCTATAATAATACAAATCCAAATCACAATGCTAAAAATGAAAATATTAAAAATATCAGGTTAGTAGATCACTTATACTACAAACAATTAATAGATAGATCTTTTCATTAGAGAACAGATATAAGGATAAGTTGAAAACCCCATGAGTACTCCCACAACAAATGTCAAAATAATTTCCCGATAACAAAGGCATATGGTGATTAGGAATACCATATGAATGAATCTCACATCAATAAAATTAACAATGGACATAAGATATAAAATCCACCAAATTACCAATGGATTCCCATGTGATTAAATTACTAAATCACATCAAGCAGTAATTTCAAAATCAATATTAAACAACCCTTTTAATTATCAAACATTATTTGAACCCTATTATCCAATGTATTGAAGTCACCAATATTCCTTAAAAATTTAAGGTAAATTATGTTTTATTGAGAATCTATTTGTGCAAAAAAAACAATCACACAAATTAATTTTTCAATGAATTTATAATTTAGGATAAATCATGGATCATTTGAAAATAGATCAAAACAAAACTACCTACCTTAATTTATTTTGAACACTACACACAGTGGGATCCACTAACACTCTAAGTAATGAAAAACCAATAACAAATTTTCTATATTCAATTAAAATTAAATATAATTGAATAAAATAAAATAAATTTTCATCCTAAAGGATAGACCAATACATACCGAAAGGAATTAACCTACCTCCCCCCAAAAAATGTAAGATTCAATCACCAGAAGAAGAACACATGAAGTTCATGAATTGTTGAAATTTTTTTCACCAATTGGCCATTGAATCCAAAAAACATATTACAACATAACTATAATGACAAATGGAAATTAGGAAGTTGAAAGGATTCTTACAAGGATAGATTTAGAACGATATCCATGGATAATAAGAGAGTAATGATGTGATCGAGAATGAGTGAAGATGTCCAAAATATAATGGATGGGCCTAGGGTTCGAGATAAGAAATAATTATAAAGAAATAATTAGGATTCTGTATTTAAGTGCATAAAAATTTCTAGTTATGAAGGATTTACATCATAAACTAGGTATTTATAGCCTAAAATTAAAATAAAGCATATCTTCTAGAATGAAAATCAATTCAAGTTAAAAAAATACCAACAAAATTATTTTTGATATAAAATATGTTTTATTAAGTAAATATAATGACAACACAAAAAAATTTCATCTCTTTTTACCAAATACCCATTTAAATTTTAATATACACATTTACACCATAAATATCCCAAACTAGCTACAAAAAATACTATAAAGTGAAAAAATATTTAAATTATTAATGATTCTCTCCAAAACTACAAAACCCTTTCATAAATAAAAAAAGATGGATTACCTTTTGTCTAAGATATTACAGTATCCCATCCATCAGACTTTCCATCCCAAATAATTCATGCAGAAGAAGGGTTCTCTGGAAAGATATGAGACCACTACTCCCTCATCGATGATTCATTATCCCACATGTTGTTAGAATTTGATCTATATTTCAAAATAACTCTAACTAGTAGGATATAATTACCATATAATATTTTCTCAGAAGAATCAAAAATCTACATTGGTTAATCAATAACGGATGAATCTGGCTCCATGTCAATAGCGTCCCAACTCAGAATGAGAGAGGAGTTAGGATGTCACATTCTGAGCTGATATATGTTGAAAAACTCATTAATACTTGTCAATTGATGCAATAATTACAATTACTGCGTATGATTAAAAAGTTTCCCAGTGACCTCAAATATTCCAACATATATCTAAGATATATTGCAATGTTTCCCATGACTATAGTGGCCCAACCGAGGAAAAAATATCATGAAAACATGGTCACCTATAGAAAACTATAAAATAAGTTATTGATTAATCTCTTATGATTTTTTCAACTCGTCATAATAACAAGACACTAATGTGTATCTCCAATACATTATGATATCACCTGAATGAGGATTAGTCCCATAATAGAGGTCTCACCCACCTCTATCTAATAAAGAGGTGATCTTCCTAGGATATTATGCCAATCCATGAAGGAATCCATTATAATAGATGAATTAAAATTGTTGTTAAAAAACTCATCTTTCACATGATGATTTACCTCAATCCACAAAAATAAAAGATTTAGGTACAATGAAGATCTTTTAGGATCTGAATAGAATTTGATATCTGATTATTTTTATTTGGATGTTTAGTTGTACTCTACCAATAATGATTCCTCATCACCTCTTAGATACTAATCCAGAACTGGGAGGTAAACCTGGGATCCATATCAAAAAGAAATGGAATATGACACCCCATGTATACTCAATATTACCTATATATACAAATTATAAATATCATCCACCATAGTGGTGACCCATATTGGGATAATATTAAAATATTTAGTCAACTAAAAATCCACCACCCTATAACATTATTCTCATGGAGATTATTTGGAAATAAAACATCAATTTCCAATAAAACCACATCCCATTTAAAAACAACAAAAAAAGATGATAGAGAAAACAAATAGAGTTTTAACATATTTCTTCTATATTCTGTTATGTGTTACTGTGTGATAAATAATATTAAATTCCATGCTTCATTGAATATAAAATTAATTGTCCAATCATATCATAATTAAATTTTATAGTGAAATATTGAGAATCTTATGATGAGATTTTATAGTCATAAAACCATAAACTCCTCAAAAATATTGGGACAACAAATCACATTTTGAAGCCGATAATACCATCAGAAGGGAAAGTATAACAAAAAATGGTATGCCCATTATAGATGGTTCATATAATAATTATAATGGTGAAAAACTAGAATATACCAATTGAGAGATGATGATAATTAAAAATTACTTAGATATATTTATGAATGGAACTCCTAAGAAACCATATTCGACTAAGAAAAGAGTCGAATCAGGTTCCACTATTCATTTGATTTCATGAATGAATTTGATGCCACATTCTGAAAAAAGGAATCCACAAAATGCTACCCTTCTTCATCATGCAGGTGTTGTAAATGTCATCAATCTAATGGTATTTCACCCAATGAATATATCTGATATTCATATCATTCTGAGAGAAGATATAATATAGAATATTATTGTTATAAAAGATTGTCATCCTCTCCCTGCCAGGATAGTTTCACCAACACAAAAGTGAATGAATAAACATAAAAAGTTCCATATATTTTATCGGGTTATTTTTCTATTGACTCTAAAAATTATGAGTTCTATGGGCCATAAAAAATCTTCTTGTATAGGTCAAAAACACAAACCACCCCAAGAATCCTCATAGTAAACCTCATACACCTTACCAAAATTAGGTAAGATAAACATATTATTATATATTAGAAGAAATTTTGGATCATTCAATGAATTATTACATGTTTCATCTGATATTATTTTCACAACATTCCCTGTAAGATAAAATATAGATGCCTACATTGAATCATCCTTGATAAACCACTAATATTATCCGTAAAAAATAAGGATGCCATATATCTGAAGTATGTTTTGTGGGTCCTCGCATGACAATACATCCTTATCCTTCATATGATCTATTGAAAATCCATTCATAGAAAACATGATTTCCAATAACATCAAGTATTCAATAATGAAAATACACTTTTTAATCATTATATATAGACCGTGCCTCCTCAAGATTCATCAAAATGAACTCAACAAGTGCTCATGCTCACACTACAACAATGAATAATCCAATATATCTTCTATAAACTCAAAAAATAGGTATTGATGTAATATTCCTTTCATTATATTTATAAATAGTATAAGAGATTTAGTCATATGAAAAGCCATGAAAAGATATTAATAATGCCCATATCTGAAACTGAATTCCTACTTTAGTATATCAAAAATCATAAACCTGAGTTAATGATAACCTCGCCAATGATTTATCTTCTAAAACATTTATAACCCCACTAAGTTATTAAACATGTCATCCATAAGGATAAATTGACACATATTATTAACATTCACTAGGTTCAACATTCGATAGTCCCCAACACATTGTAGTGAACCATTAGACTTCATAGAAAATAGAAATAGGGATGACCAATGTGAAACACTAGGGAAAACATATGTCTTTTCATCATATCATCCTACTGGATTATGAGGTTAACTCTTCTAGTTCCATAAGATAATAGGGTGTCAATATAATTTATATTCCCAAAAGAAATTAAATCATAAACACTACCCCCTTTATAGTCGAAGGGCAGTGAATTCATCATGGAAAACATCATGAAGACCTTAATAGAAAATAAAATATCACTAATAAGATAAGTGTGATTGATATCAACTAAAATAGTTTGAAATATATATTTAAACTCTATAAAGATAATGAAACGTGATGGTAGTAATAATAGATCATTGCATGATTTTTGAAAAGATAATCTATCATGATAATGAAATCCATATAATCCTGATCTTGGATATTAAAATCCTAGATTAACCTTACATCATATAACAATAATTAAGAACATTGACACTAAATCCCATCTCATTTCTCTTTCTAAGAGGTTTTTGTAACTCCATGAATAAGAACAAGAGAAATATTGGATGTTTTAGCAAATAAGAAAAATGTATAGATATAAATGGGTTGGAGGAACCTATGTCAAAAATAGTTGTCTCTGTAGAAGAAGTATAAAAAATCATTCTTCTCACTATCATTGTACTTTTTTCATATAATAATGAAAAATATTGTACTAAATGAAGGCAAGTAACTATTGTGGAACATTGATATAGAACTATTAACTTTTAAGATTATATTTTCATCGTAATGTCCTTCATAGTTGTTGATCCCCACCCATAATGAGTAGTATAAATTGCTTAAAAGGATCACAATAGATTTTCATGGTGGCTAAAACTACTGAACTTCTTCAGAGGCATGGAACAAGAATAAATTTTTTTCACAACCCATCCACACTAATTGAAATGTAGAGGAATACTAAATGATGTAATTTGTTGTGTAGAGGAGTTCTACTATGAAAATCAACCTTCACAACTCATATAAGGCTCATTCAACTTCCATTTCATTACCAATGATGCATTAAGGCTTCCATTGTGTGGAATTGAAGTGGTGAAATAAAAAAATAATGCATTCCATGTTAATATATACCTTTATATCACATTCAACATCTCCTTGTAGGTAAAAATATTTAGCACAAAAACATTTGATCTGATATCTACATGAAAACCATTTTGGTACATCTGATAATTTATTTGATCATTCCTCACTACCTTTAGAGAAAAATTAATGATCTACACAAATCAATTTGTCTACACTAACAATAAACACTCTTTCTAATATAAAATGAGTAACTACACAGATCATTCCATGATTAGAGACAATGGATATAATTATAACAAGAAGTGGTTCTAGAAATGATTCTAATAAAATACCATGTTCATATCTTCCTAAACAATGGAATCCCACCCTCACATTATGGGAACATCAATTCATAGTTCTGTAAAATTTACCATGATATACAATAGTTTTCTATGATGTTGAAGATCGGATAAATCTTATTCAGCATGTCTTATTTCTCTTGGGGATTATTAATAATCTTAAAGAATGGTGGTTTCTCTTATATGATCTACCTAGATCGATCCATTTCTCCTCAATCTCTTAAATGTCCATAAAAATTATTTTTTAGGGACTTACGATACATTTTGGTCCTTGACAAGAACAACTCATAGGTTTTCCCCCAACAAAATATAACGTCGATGTGTATTTACTTGTGGAGAATCATCCTCACCGTCTCATGAAACACGAGGATATTTTCTTGGAGGAACATCATTGCACACTAAAAAAGATAAAAATATTAAAACACATGTAAATTCTAGTTTAAACTAGACAAACATAAGAAAAAACTGAGTCTATGATAAATAAAACAATATAATAGACATATATCCCAACATCCAACGATAACATGAGAATTTTTAGGGAAAGAGATTTCTAGGATCTCATTGTAACCTACCTGACAAGTTTCTACAGTCCTAACAACATTATAAAAAGTTTCCCCATAGAAGTAATCTAAAAGATTAAAAAACACTAATACCATGTTTTAGAAAACTATATATGGATACCCTTAAACATAGTTAAAAAATTTACCTCCAAATTAAAAATGGGAATTCCAAATCCCCATAAGATTGAGTGTAGAACCTAGGAATAAACAAAAAAATTTGGGAATAATTTCACACTTATTGATGTAATTTAAATTTCATATATTTATTTATATGTCACAAATAAATGGTGAAAGAATAACTAGAATAAATATATAACATAACCAAAGGAATAAAATGGTAGTGATAAAACAAAAATATTTTATAATAAAACCACAAAGAACATGTATAGTAGAAAAGGGAAACTAAAATAAAGACAACAACTCTATGTGATAACCTGGTAAACGTCACACTATCTCACATGTAGCTACAATTACATAGATAATGCAATAGCCTTCTCCCTTACTATATTGCATTACCTTTTTCTACATTAAAAGACATAACCATATCAAAAACTGTCGAAGGGGTTTCTAGGATTCATACTAAACATGCTCAATAGGATCCCACCAAGGGGTTATATGTAGTTTATATATAAAAAGTGTCCTCAAATAATAATGTCGTTGACAAAATTGAATGATAAATGAAAAAAAATATTATATAACATAATGGTAAATATTTCCAATTTTTCATAGTTCTAAACGAAGTCCTGAAAATTATTTTCAAAGTATTAATTAAATTTTTTTTTAAAATCAATGATGAAACATCAATGAAAGAACACTTAAATGTCAATGTTAAATTGTAAAACAAATTCCAATGAGTATATACCTGAGTAGAAAATACAACTTCTTGTCATCGAAAAGACCCATGATCAAATCTGGGCAGGCCCCTATTGGGGATTTATGATGTGGTGGTGACACTGGAATGGCGTAGGTAGGCAAAGAAACATGCATGGGATAGGTGGGCAGTCACACAGACATAATAAAGGTCGTGTGACGCATGAAAAATGATGTGGGCATGGTGTCACACTGGTCATTGAGGCCACGTTATGGTATTCACTCCCACTAGGCCTACAGTCCATGTAATAAATAAATAAGGCTTGAATGATGGGATATGGCCTCCCTTTATAGACTGTGTGTGTGGTGTGTGTGTTTAAAAGTAAATTTACCACGAAGAAAATTATATATATATATAATGGTAATCATACTAAGGATTACAATAGGTAGATTGTTATATTACTTATATCATAATCAATGAAATGTATACTAAACACCCTATAACACATGAGTAAGAAGTATAAGAACAACCAATATGTGAACCCCCCAACATTGATACAAAAATATTCCTAGATAAAAGGAATTGGGAGCTGAGGAACACCCCCTGAGTGACCCACCCACACTATCAATATAATAGTAAATGGACCTGGGATAAATATTCCACATTTCTAGGGAATCTATATTTTGTGATGAACTTCCCAAATAACATCAAAATTAATTTTCAAAATTAATTTTAAACAATAATGTTTATAAAAAATTCATTGAAAACCCATTTCAAAATGCATCGAAAACACCTATTTTTTCTATTAATTAATTTGGGGGAAAACAATGTTTTATTGAAAATACTTCTACACACAGAAATCAATCATTTCAATTTATTTTTAAATTAATTTATAAAATAAAAGTAATCGTGGTTTATTCATAAAAGGATAGAGACAGAATAGACTACCTCAATTCAGGTCGAACACTACCCTCAATGAGATCCCGCAACAGTGAATGGAAATAAAAGACAAAAACAAAGGTCTTTGAATATAGTCCCACATTATAAACTCTTATTTCATGAAATAAATGGTTATTGTGGAGTATAGATCATCACATAACTCGATTAATACACCTTCCTCCCATTGATAAAGGTTTTAGTCAATATTCAGGATATGTTCACACAAAAAACCTAGAAATGATAAAAAAACATACCCACATGGTTATTGAATCCAAAAAAATAAATCACATTTCCACTTTAATGACCAATGTCAATGAATAAGTGTAGAGGTCAGTTACCAATAAAGAGGAAGTGCAACCACATTAGAGATCATGCACAGAGTGAAGTGATCTGAAAGGAGTGGGGAAACCAAAAATAACCTGGAAGAGAAAATGGTTTTAAGAAATGAAGTGTTATTGGGAATGACTTAGGATCCATGATTTTATATCACAAATACTACTTCATATGAAGGGTTTATGTGGTAATTAGGGGCTTTATAGCATAAAATCATAGTGAAACTTGTAAGGTAAAGACACATGAACTCATGGGAAAATAAAATCTTTACTGGAATATTTATGATGTAAAATAGGTTTTAATATGTAAATTCAATGTCTGTGAAATCCATCTTTACATAATTTTCCCCATCCACTATTTACACTATAAACTACAAATTTTTCCTTATGTGTTCCTTGCAGGTAGTACCCAACCCAATTTTTCTGAAAAATATAACTAAATTATTTTGTATGCCCTATGAACTCAAATAACACACTTTGAAACATAAAATAAGGAATAAAATATATATAGTATTTTTCGGTATGAGAATGAAATTGAGATAACATATAGTTATTTTTATTGAATAAAATAGATTTCCAAATAAACACACCAATGATATTGGTTTCCTCGATGTCGTTCTGGTCTATTTCATTACAATAATCTCAATATAAATTATGATATTCCATATAAAATATTATACTTCATAAATAATCATATTAAATTTTCGACAATTATATTATCTAAAGTAAAAACTATCATCCATCATCCTTTTTACATAATTTAAACGGTGATTTATATTCATCTTTATATGGGTGTTTCATATTTTGGAGAAAAATTCAATAAAAGTTATATATTATAACCCCATTTCAATTAATATCATCCATATTGATAACCATTATTTTCCTATACTATTTAACCATTTTCTCATATTTATTATTTTTCTACATGTCCTAACATTCCAAGATATAAATGATCACATTTATTTCATTTTTGAAATGTTAACCAATTTTAACTTGAAAAAAATGATTGCTATTTATATCCTACAATATATTTGTTTCATTCAGGTAGTTACATACTAAATGCATACATCAATAAAAATTACCACATATATCATGATAATTTTATTTGTTGACGTTAAAAGTTAAAATTTTCTATACATTTGTTATGATATCCACCCCATGTCCTATCACAATTAACTATAGTCAAATTCATGACATGTTAATTAATTTCATAGTTTCTATAATAGCCAAAAATTATTTCATAGAGTTCAAAAAACTTATATAATTAGATATAAAAACTTATACAAACCATTATGATCATTGTTTTAATATGATGTGGCATTCATATTATTCAAAATAATTACATGGTAAACATTTTTTTTAGTCCATAAAATTTAATAACTCACAACATCATTATTAATGGTATTCCATGAATGTTCCCTAGTAATAGAAATCACACAATTGTTGACCTATTAAGGATGAAACAAAATAAATAAATTCCATAATTTTACTTCCCACAATGATAATAATTTTCCCAATTTTATCCTTATGGTTTTATTACAATTCATAAAACAAGGTAACATTGGGTTTGTGAAATCAAGAGGTTCCCCAAAAAATTTAATGGGACCATAGTTGTTATAAATTTTCCCCCATGGTCAAGAGTGAGTTTTGATGAATAAAATGGTGGAATGTTTCACCCATCACATGATAAGAGTCCTTGACCGACCACGACACACCGATTTAGATGATGTGGAACTACAATTGATGTTCAATTGAAATGAGACTTTATTTCTCTTCTCTGCACAGTAAAAATGATACAAAACCTACATAACCAATGTGGCCATATGGGGAGGTTCAGACCAACATGATTAAATGTCCATAATATTTGGTAATGGAAATAACCACATATTCAAATTGGATAAATGACATGATTCCAATTTAGTTCAATCAAAATGGTTCCTATTAGATGTTCTATTACCTCATAATATATGAATTATGGATAAGGGATTTAACAGTCATTATTCTATCAGTGTATTATACAAAAATAATAAATCTTGTGTAAAAATTAATCTTATCCTAGATTTTTGTTAGATGATCTATTTATGTAAATCCATTATTTTATAAATTTAATCTTTTTTAAATAAATATTTCATGTTAGAGTCTTATATAAAAATATGTTTAAAATAATTATCATTAACTGGAGTCTATATTAAATATGTTCTTAGGGTTGTAGATAAAAATGAACAAATAATGAATTTTTAGAGGCCTTGGTGATGTTACGTTAAAATTTTTACGACAAATGATTGATTTTGAAAAATAACATACAAGACCATTATGAATGTATATGGAGTGAAATTCATATATGACGTACATGGCAGAATATTGTTTAAGAAGATACATGAACCCAAATGGGTCAAATAAAGCATAGTATTTTAAAATTCAGAGTTGTAGCTATTTTTAATCCAAAATTTATGGATGTCCCTCAATCCTTTAATAATTATAGGGAATGAAAATTTTCCATGCCAGTCAATAATGTAGATGAAGCAGAACCACATGAGATATTGTTTATCAATATCATACTAATGATTCTGGTGGACCATGATTGATAAAGTTTTTTGAGGATTCATTTTATAAGTGTTAAAGTGTTAATAATTTATTAATTGAGTTTTACGAGTAATTTTATTTAAAAAATATCCAATAAATTGTTCATTATTCATTACTGGAAAAGTAGGAAACATAAATATTGTATTCAATATTTTTATAGGATCTAGTATAAAATATATCAATTTATGGTGAAGGACTATTACCAGTGTACAACCATGTGGGATATTGGACATTATACTGGAGAAATTCAAATATGTGTCTTATGTGGTAAACAAAATAAGATAATAAATAGGGTAGTGAATCAGGATGTCTACAAAGAGATTTTCATAGAGTAATAGAAAAAGGAATTTCTGATAAGGGGATGTTCATGAAGAAGTATTGTAAAGAGGGTTATATGTTAGAGAATCAAAAAACATATATTTGAGAAATGAATTATATGTTTTGAATAACATATTGTTTGGATCTTATACCCTTATTCCTGGTGGAAATATTAGAAACGAAGAATGCATCATATTACTATACTATAGTATTCTTATTTTAAATAAAATCACAATTTCAAAATAACATAAATGTGACCTTAATTTCACAAATATTTAATAAAATATTTCTAATGTAGTTTTCATAAGGCTATTAAATTGATATAATCAGATAAAGTTACTACACTATTATTTTAAATATATTCTAAAAGAAATGAGCCTAACATAGAGTGGAAAGACCAAATTTTTTATCAATAACCATTCTGAAAAATATTGCATTCTAGTAGACCAGAACATTTTATTATGTATGATTCATAGACTATACCTTTATGGTGAAGCATGTTAAAACATTTATATTGTTTCAATTTATTCATATGATTTTGTGTAATATGTAAATGT
This sequence comes from Viscum album, assembly GCA_963277665.1. NCBI lineage: Eukaryota > Viridiplantae > Streptophyta > Magnoliopsida > Santalales > Viscaceae > Viscum > Viscum album. Next base: position 1,148,840,935 of record OY728135.1, read on the forward strand.
ATCTTTGTGTAGTTTATAAAGTTATTACCAATATATGATAAATATCCTACATTAAGAATGAAAAATTTTGTACCCTAAGTTTCCCATCCTTAATATGGTATTTTAAGATGAAATAAGTTATATTAGCAACAAAGGGAGTTGGAATTTTATATTTCATCATAAATTAATTAAATATTTTATTGGATATAATGAAAATGTTTTTTCATTAATTAATAGAATAAATTATAAGATTTGAGAAATTATAATGAGATCACATTAATGATCTACTAAGATTGATGATTTTCTATGAAAATATATAATATATATGTTAGAAATAAATCCGAACTATACAACATTGAACAAAATAGAATGATATTCAATATAAAATTCAATCATTTGATATTGGGAGATTTAAAAATATATCTTTATATATATACACTGAAATACAATAGGCTTATGTATATGTGGTATAAATTATCTAATATAATGAGGGTGACAACAAGGTAACAGAGGTGAAGCATCAGATTCTATAAAAAAAATTAATAATTTTTCAATATAACATGATGAAAATATTGATGTGTTTACCAACTGAAACATTGAGAATGGTAAAAAAAATTAGTGCTTTTTAAATGGAATAAAATTATAGATATTGGGAAAAATATCATATGAAATGTACACTATATTTATAAAAAAAATATTTCTAATCATAATGATGGAAATATCAGATAAAATTAAATGGATTATTTGGGAATAAATTTGGTTTCATATGGATTTTGGGTTAAGATGGATGGTTTTTTAATGTCAATAAAATAATGGAATTCATTTCAAAAAATAGAATAATTTAATATCTATAATGATGGAAATAAAGAAGAAGAAGCATGTATAGAATTTCTAAAATATAGGGAGTGAAATTTATGAGTAAAAGGGGGTATTTAAATGTATTCTACCATTGGAATGATTAATTTGTTCCACTATTAGTAACAATTTTTAAGGTTTTAAATGAAAGTGGATAAGAAATTTGTGATGAAAAAATTATGAAAAAAATGGTCTTCCCTATCAAAAAGAGACAAAAAATCAGTAAATTGAACAAGAATGAAAATTTTTAGATAGTTTTTAGAGACATGTGAATAACATAATAATGAATATTATTAAAAGGAAATAAAAATATTGGTAATTTTTACTTATAAAATTCCATTATAGATATATTATAAAATTAATAATGTTAAATGGATGGAGGCAATCAATAAAATTGGGTTGTTCATCTCATGGTGGAATTTGAGGGGGGGAGGTCTTCAAGATAGTTATTATTGACGAATGATAAATCAAAAAAATGGTTAATTATTGAAGGAATCCTTAGAATATATGGGTAATATTTGATATTTTATTAATCATCTAGATAAAAAAATCATAAGATACATTTTTCATTTATTTGAAGGAGGAATTTATTAAAAATGTCAATATACAGATCCAACAACAATATATCATGATTGATGATCATAATAACTTTTTAAATCAAAAAAATAGAAGGAAAAATCTATTGATAAATATTTCATTACATTTGGAAATAAATTTGACTTAGAAATGAATTTTGTTGATTGAATGAAGAACCTACACATTGTGATGTTTTAATATGGTCTAATATTGGAATTTTCAAAAGAGGACAAACATTGTGTTAGGAATGTCATGATATAAAAATTACATATGTTCATGAGCAAATTTTTTGTCAATAAAACATTCAAAATTTGGAAATAATAAACAATAACTTTCTAAAATAAGTAAAAAAAATATTAGTAATTTTATAGTCAATACTAATACATTAAAACTATGAAAAATGAAAGATCTAATTTATGGTAATAAGAGATTTAAATTAATCATAATATATTTAGTGCAAATTATCAATTTAGGAATATTTAAAAGGCTACATGAATTTTATGGAATGATATTTATATGTTATATCTCCTCAAAAAAATCTATTGTGTTCATGTTGTCCACACTTTATTCTACAATTAATATGTAAGGACCTATTAGAATAGAAAAAAACTAAGTATCCAACATTGAATAATAAAACCATATCCTCCATCTCATAAAAAAATTTCTTATTGATATTTCATACCCTATTATTTTTTTAAGAATAACCCTGTTAGACGGAGAAAAAAGAATCAATTCTGATTAAAATAATATAAGTTAAAAAACTAAATACTACCAAGTAATGATTCATTGAAATATATATAATCCCTAACGAATCAAGAAAATGTGTGTGATTACACGACATGTGATAAGGGGAAGTTAGAGAGGACATTTTATACATCAACTCAATAGAGTATCCCATGAATGAAAAAATAATAAAATAGGGATGGATAACCATGATAGAATTTCTCTCAGGAAAATGATGAATAGTTGAAATTTGATCCTAGATAGTGGGTGTTTGTCCGATATGATTTTAAATATCCCTATAGTAAAAAATGTTACAATATTCCATTAAGGAATATTTTTATTTATTTTTTTATATTTTAAATTTAAAAGTAGTGGGAATATTTTTTTTTCATGCGATGAGATGATGATGGTGTATGTTCTCTATGTGGGAGGCTTGAGATACAACCAATTTAGTGTGACTGAACAGTATGACTGGAGAATTTAGTTCACATTTATTTATAAGGGGTGACTAATAAATAGAAATATGTTGAACTATATCATATGATATTGAACTAAAAATGGAAATCTATACAAAGTAGATTGTAATGAAAACAAATCACAATTATTATTTTAGTGGGAGAGTAATTTCTGTTGTACCCCACACTCTTTGATTTTCATGATCACAATCACTTTAATATGTGTTTAACATTGTGTTTAAGTGTTTTGGATGATAGGCACAAGGTTGCCAAGAAGTTGACCAAGGAAGAGGCAGAAATGGACTGAAATTCAGTCCACCGGCCGACCGGTGGCTTCACCACCGGCCAGCCGGTGGCACCCAGACTCAAGGGGAAGCTACTGCCTTCCCACCGGTCGACCGGTGGCTCTGCCACCGGTCGACCTGTGGCATCCAGCCCAAATAGTGCAATCTACTATCTTTCCACCGGCCAGCCGGTGGCTCCTCCACCGGTCGACCGGTGGCACCCAGATGAATAGTGAGACCTACTGTCTCACCACCGGCCATCCGGTGGCTCCTCCACCGGTCGACCGGTGGAGCCTGGACCAGAATTCTCTCCACATTCCAAGGCACCGGCCAGCCGGTGGCCCTGCACCGGCCAGCCGGTGGCCCAGTCAAACTAGCCGTTGGAGCTTTGACCAGGCTGCTCCACTTGCCTCCCAACGGCTCCGAAAGCCTTCCCAACGGCTCCGAAGGCCTCCAACGGCCATATGAGGGTTCCCCCTCTATAAATAAAGGACCTTGAAGCCCCGGAACAATTGCCGGACCATAATTAAGCATTGTGAAGCCAACGAACACAATTCTCCTCATTTGGCAAACCTCCGGCGGATTGCTCCAAGGGAACCACCACTGCTCCAATCCAATTCCACATCCAAGGAGCACCACCATAGAAGCTTGGGAGTGCACGTCTTCAACTCCAGTCAACCTTTGGCGCCCAAGGCTTCTCAACAATACGGTTTTTATTGTTTCATTTATTTTGAGCTTTAAATTTGGGTTTGTGCCTACAAACCCCAAACCCTTTTCTCATCCCCCTTTCTTTTGGGTTTCACACCACCACTAAGGTGTGAAGAGGTTCACAAGCTTTTCCTTTAAAAAGCTTGAGAAAAAGGTGAGCTATCCTTCACCTGTAAGAAGGATAGTGGGTTCTTGCTAAACCATCAAAATCAAGTGGGTTCTTGCTAAACCACAAAAGCAAGCTGTAATAGGTTCTAGTGCTACCTCAAAGCCTAGTGGGTTTCTTGCTAAAACCATTGAAAAGCAAGCGGTAGGAATCTCTCAACGGTTGAGTTGGGAGCGGAGACGTAGGCCGGGTGTTAGGCCGAACTCCGTTAACAATTTCTTGTGTCTTGCCTCTTTACTTTCCGCTGCATTTTTACTTTGATTTTTAATTTGTGAATCAATTTTTTAAAAGGCAATTCACCCCCCCCCCCTCTTGCCATCATTCCCTCCTTGGGGTGCTTTCTCATGACACCAACAATTGGTATCAGAGGGGTAATTTGAATAATTCCCTTAACGGTTTCAAATTCAAAGATCCTGTTTTTGATGGCTTCTACCGCTTCAACTTCTTTCGCCTCCGAAGGCTTTTCATTGGATCGAGCTCCATTTTTTGATGGAACCGATTATTCTTTTTGGAAAACCCGCATGACCACGTTTTTAAAAAGTATTGGCTATCCTTTTTTCAAAATTGTCATGCATGGTTTTACTTTTTCTAGTAAAAATGAATCTCAATGGACCCCCGTAGACATTGCAAATTTTGAGCTTGATGGCAAAGCCATGAATGCTCTACATTGTGGCCTTGACCGACATGTTTTTGATTCCATTTCTTCTTGCACTTCCTCTCATGATATTTGGATGCTTTTAGAACTAACCTATGAAGGTACTAGCAAGGCTCAAAAGCAAGAACCCGCTCAAGAGCAACAACCCGACGAAAAGCTCACACTCGTTTGCCCACCTCTCAAGAAAAGGGCCAAGAAGAAGAAGAAGAAGGCTTTAAAGAAAACTTGGAGTGATAGCTCCACCTCTTCATTCTTCTCCTCCTCCTCAAGCGATCAAGGTACAAATTGCCTAATGGCAAAACATGAGGTATCTTCCTCCTCTTCCTCCTCTTCTTGTTCATCAAATTCCAATTCTTTAAATCATCTTTATTATGAAGAACTCTCATTTGCTAGAGACCAACTTGAAAAAGGTTTTCATGAATTATCTTCAAAATTTGTTTCTTTGAAAAAGAATTTCAAAAAACTTTCCTCCGAAAAAGACCAACTTCTCAAAGAAAAGGAGGAACTCACCCTTAAAATCCAAAATTTTCCAAATGTTGATTCCATGGAATCAACCATCAAAGACCTTAGAGAAACCCTAGCTAAGTTCACCCAAGGGGAACAAAATTTGAACAATCTCCTTGGTTCCCAACGAATTTCAAGAACCACCAATGGACTTGGCTACACCAACCAAGCTTCCTCCTCCCATGCTCCAACTGTTTTTGTAAGGGGGAGCTCTAGTTTTAAATTTTGCAATTATTGTAAAAAACCCGGGCACCTTATTTATGAATGCAATTGTAAAAATGCTCGGTATGGTCAACCCAAAAGTATTTTCTATTCCGACGAATTCTATAGAAGAAGACCCGCCATGAGACAAGTTTGGATTGAAAAATCCCTTCTTGCGAGTCTCTCCGGGCCAAAATTTTTTTCCTCTCCCCGGTGATTCATTGTTTTTATTTAGGGGGAGTTAGGTTCTTTTAAGCTTTTTTGTGTATTCAAAATTTTTCATTTCAAACTCAACTCTTGGTTTCAATTTTTTTTTGAATTCAAAATTTTCTATTAAATTTTCATTTCTAAATTTCCAACAGTTGGTATCGAACTTTCTTTTTTTGATTCAAAACTCTCAAAAATTTCATTTGGTTTCAAATTTCGAATTTCAATTGGTTTTTGATTCAAAACTTTCAATTCAAACTGTTATTCAAATTTTTCAATTCATTTTTTCTTTTCAAAATTTTCAAACAACTAGTATCAATTTTCAATTGATTTTCAAATCTCAAACTTGTTTTTCAACTCATTCCCTCAATCAAGTTTTATGCCCCGTGCTATTTTGATAATCACAAAGGGGGAGAAATTTCTTGATTGATTGGGGGAGAATCTTTTTTATCACGCTTAGTATTTATTTTCAATTTATCATATAGGCATGCATTTCATTTAAGTTTTTACATTGCTTGATAAGTGATTGTGATCATCAAAATAGGGGGAGATTGTTGTACCCCACACTCTTTGATTTTCATGATCACAATCACTTTAATATGTGTTTAACATTGTGTTTAAGTGTTTTGGATGATAGGCACAAGGTTGCCAAGAAGTTGACCAAGGAAGAGGCAGAAATGGACTGAAATTCAGTCCACCGGCCGACCGGTGGCACCCAGACTCAAGGGGAAGCTACTGCCTTCCCACCGGTCGACCGGTGGCTCTGCCACCGGTCGACCTGTGGCATCCAGCCCAAATAGTGCAATCTACTGTCTTTCCACCGGCCAGCCGGTGGCTCCTCCACCGGTCGACCGGTGGCACCCAGATGAATAGTGAGACCTACTGTCTCACCACCGGCCATCCGGTGGCTCCTCCACCGGTCGACCGGTGGAGCCTGGACTAGAATTCTCTCCACATTCCAAGGCACCGGCCAGCCGGTGGCCCTGCACCGGCCAGCCGGTGGCCCAGTCAAACTAGCCGTTGGAGCTTTGACCAGGCTGCTCCACTTGCCTCCCAACGGCTCCGAAAGCCTTCCCAACGGCTCCGAAGGCCTCCAACGGCCATATGAGGGTTCCCCCTCTATAAATAAAGGACCTTGAAGCCCCGGAACAATTGCCGGACCATAATTAAGCATTGTGAAGCCAACGAACACAATTCTCCTCATTTGGCAAACCTCCGGCGGATTGCTCCAAGGGAACCACCACTGCTCCAATCCAATTCCACATCCAAGGAGCACCACCATAGAAGCTTGGGAGTGCACGTCTTCAACTCCAGTCAACCTTTGGCGCCCAAGGCTTCTCAACAATACGGTTTTTATTGTTTCATTTATTTTGAGCTTTAAATTTGGGTTTGTGCCTACAAACCCCAAACCCTTTTCTCATCCCCCTTTCTTTTGGGTTTCACACCACCACTAAGGTGTGAAGAGGTTCACAAGCTTTTCCTTTAAAAAGCTTGAGAAAAAGGTGAGCTATCCTTCACCTGTAAGAAGGATAGTGGGTTCTTGCTAAACCATCAAAAGCAAGTGGGTTCTTGCTAAACCACAAAAGCAAGCTGTAATAGGTTCTAGTGCTACCTCAAAGCCTAGTGGGTTTCTTGCTAAAACCATTGAAAAGCAAGCGGTAGGAATCTCTCAACGGTTGAGTTGGGAGCGGAGACGTAGGCCGGGTGTTAGGCCGAACTCCGTTAACAATTTCTTGTGTCTTGCCTGTCTCACCACCGGCCATCCGGTGGCTCCTCCACCGGTCGACCGGTGGAGCCTGGACCAGAATTCTCTCCACATTCCAAGGCACCGGCCAGCCGGTGGCCCTGCACCGGCCAGCCGGTGGCCCAGTCAAACTAGCCGTTGGAGCTTTGACCAGGCTGCTCCACTTGCCTCCCAACGGCTCCGAAAGCCTTCCCAACGGCTCCGAAGGCCTCCAACGGCCATATGAGGGTTCCCCCTCTATAAATAAAGGACCTTGAAGCCCCGGAACAATTGCCGGACCATAATTAAGCATTGTGAAGCCAACGAACACAATTCTCCTCATTTGGCAAACCTCCGGCGGATTGCTCCAAGGGAACCACCACTGCTCCAATCCAATTCCACATCCAAGGAGCACCACCATAGAAGCTTGGGAGTGCACGTCTTCAACTCCAGTCAACCTTTGGCGCCCAAGGCTTCTCAACAATACGGTTTTTATTGTTTCATTTATTTTGAGCTTTAAATTTGGGTTTGTGCCTACAAACCCCAAACCCTTTTCTCATCCCCCTTTCTTTTGGGTTTCACACCACCACTAAGGTGTGAAGAGGTTCACAAGATTTTCCTTTAAAAAGCTTGAGAAAAAGGTGAGCTATCCTTCACCTGTAAGAAGGATAGTGGGTTCTTGCTAAACCATCAAAAGCAAGTGGGTTCTTGCTAAACCACAAAAGCAAGCTGTAATAGGTTCTAGTGCTACCTCAAAGCCTAGTGGGTTTCTTGCTAAAACCATTGAAAAGCAAGCGGTAGGAATCTCTCAACGGTTGAGTTGGGAGCGGAGACGTAGGCCGGGTGTTAGGCCGAACTCCGTTAACAATTTCTTGTGTCTTGCCTCTTTACTTTCCGCTGCATTTTTACTTTGATTTTTAATTTGTGAATCAATTTTTTAAAAGGCAATTCACCCCCCCCCCCTCTTGCCATCATTCCCTCCTTGGGGTGCTTTCTTCCGACCTCACAATTTCTTGTATCGACGACTACTCTAAAATCACAAACAAATCATAGAGAGCCTATCTAATCTAAAATAAATAGTTTATATTCAATATTAAAATTAAGAATGTTAAAAAAACATTTGATTCCATTATGCTGTATGAAATTAATTCAATATATGTATACATAAACATAAGAACATGACATCCAATCACACTTATCATGACTACTTAAACATTTCAGGTCCAACAGAAAATCATTCCATTTATTATGATAATATTTATTCATTTTTTTTTATTTTTTTAGTATAATTTCAGCTGGTCAGATTATGAAAAGAAAAACATAATCCATTGAGTACATGGAGAGGATTGAAATTAGAATAAAAAAATTTCTATGAAAGGAAATCAAAATACATTGTTCTGAAAATGGAAAATAGTATATATCTATTGAAATTGGAAACTACATTAATAACTTGATATTTTAGATTATATTTTCCTAAATTAATTTAATGCTCCATATTTTGATGAAAAAACACCAAAATAAAATTAAATGTGAAATATAAGACATATATTCTGAGGAAAATTTAATAACATTAAAAAAACTAGAAAATTACAATATTATAATAAAATATATATTAATATAAAATAGGATTATTAAAACATAATAAATTAAAATATTGATTAAATGTTAATGAAACATTACCTAATATATTAAATGTTCTTGTGAATGATAAATTTATAAATTCAGAATGTTAATATTGTAAAATAAATATCATTTTTCAATTTGGAAAATAAAAAATAGAACAATATGAAAATTTTAGATTCTTTGAAAATATATTATTTTTACATGAATTGTGAATAATATAAGTTTTAAAAAATGTAACCTTTATGAATTAATCAAAATATGAGAAACTCCATGATTTTTTTAAAACCTTTTCACCCAAGAAATGATTTTTATGCAGTGAAAATAATTATTTTAACTTTACAGTTTTATTATAGAAACCCAACTTTGAATACATTATAACATAAGCAACATTAAATTATACTTTAAGAATGTCCTCACTGCTTTCATTCATTAATGAATTTAAATGTAAATATTTTTTATATATTTTTCAAAGAAGCATAGAAAATTTATTATAAACAAATTTTATCTTGAACGTCTCTGAAATTAAAAAATTTAAATTACATGTTACATTTACTATAAGAAACAAAATTTTTATAAAACCCTTTTTATGTTTTATGTATGCTATTACTAATATTAAATTCTCCAAATATTTGAAACATTATTTGAAAAAACAATTATTAAATATTTTATATAAATATGCTGGTATTATTTAAAAATATAAATATCATTTTTGTTAATAAGAGTATGATTACTGTGATTAATGTTAATGGGATTCATAAAGGTAAAGTTTTATTTTCCATGAATTGTTTCATAGATATATTTTAATTTTTTATATGGAAATTTAATTAATAAATTTTCAATAACGATTATAATCAAATTTTTAAATTCATATATTAGTATATTTTCATATATATAAATTATAACCAATACTAAATAAGATGAATGAAACAAAATAGCTAAAATATCATTTTTCATAGAAAATATATATATGTGTATATAAATTTACATGATAATTTAATATTATTTTGAAATTCATTTACAATACATGGATTCTAAATATATGTTCATCAAAAAACAATTTAACAATTGGAAACCACGTATGCTTAATATAATATAAATAACATGTTTAAAAACTAGTTATCAATATAAAAAAACAATGATGGTAAAATGTATAAACCTAATGTTAAATGAAAGGAAACATGATTATTTTTTAGAATTTTATGGTTCAGTGTATTTTAAAACATAAATAATCCTAAAATCTATTATTTTCAGTTTTGGTTCATTTGACTCATGAATAGTGACATTCCATTATGAAAAAAAAATCATTGTTCACAAAAGTTACATTTTACTCGCTTATAAAGGGTATGATTCCACCCATTTATTCCATAATAGATCCTATGAATTTATTATATAAACTATATAGTTTTTATTCTCTAATAATACTTTTATATTTTTCATTTAACTCTGATCCCAAAAAGTTATCTTATTTTATCATTATCTAATTCGTCTTTCAATATACTATTTTGGTTTCAAAGACATTATTAAAAAATCCTTAAGATTTATTTCAATTACTTATCCAAAAAATAGAAATAAAAATATAATGATATTTTTAACATTTGTATACTTGTTTTTCTATTTTAATGAAAAAATAATTATTTATTAATTTATATCCACATCGAAAAATAAAAGATGTTTTATCATTTGTTTGTGAAGACTCCCACATCCATAAAGGTACATCTTTTGGTTTTCAAAATTGGATCTCTTTGTAGATAATAAAGATGAAATTTAAGACTAAATGTTACATATAACATATAGTTAATATTATAAAGATCGAAATTATAAACCAACCTCATTCTCTCTCATTTATTAGAAAAGAAAATATTCACCATGTTTCATGTGTACTACTGCATCCAAATAGTAACATTTTTCATTTTAAATCATGATTTTAATTGTTTTCCCAATACAAATAAAATAGTTTTCTGAAAGATAAAAAATCTAAAAAATATAATTATTCACCTATTTTATTTTTTTCTATCTAAATTTGTAACCTTGTTAACATAATCATTCAATGAATTATAATACTTTTTTTGGTCACTCTACCCACCTATTTGAATAATGTTATAAAAATATGTTATGGATGCATTGGGAACAAAAATAAAAACATTATTATAATATAATTATAATATATTATTTTATTTATTATTCTTAGAAAATGATATTACTCATTCATCAAACTATTATGATATCTTATTATATTAATAAAATTACCAAAATAGACCACATTGATTGATTTTTTACACCAACATAAGCAAAAACTATTTAGTAAATAGATTTCATAAGGTAGTGAATTGTCTTTATTAAATGAAATATATACAAATAAAGTCAATTATAATGTTTTTAATGTATCTTATTTTAACTTCTAGGATGTTAGTCATGTGAAATGTGTGACTCAATACAACTATAATGGTTTATTTTCTATTTTTTATCTCTATGGGAAATGTTTGATATTGTGAACTATCATTTCATTTTTACCATCTATTCACCTTACTTTTTAGTTTACGTATAAAACTGTATTCAATTGTTTATTTAAATTTCCATTTTTTTTATCCCCCTCGTATTCTCATTTAAATCATATGTTACCAATATCTTATGGAATTCATCAACTGAATTTCTCATAAATAGAATGAAAGGTTTTTACATGACTATATTATTTGATCATTCATTGATATATCAATTAAAATATTTTATATGGCATTACCTGTTTTCACATTGATAAATTAATTTTCATTTGTGTTAAACAATAACTTGATAAAAAATTTCTAATTTAAATGTATAATATTGTTAAGAATAATTCTCATTCAGACTAATGAATCTTCTTCCTCTATGTCAAAATTATTTCCTACTAAATTATTATTCATTATTTAAATACAAATACATTTTTTGTTTTATATTCATTATGTTTTCTTTTACTTATATTATGAATTAAATGACTTAAACATTTATTCAATATGGTTTTATATTTTAAAAGTCCTAAAATATTAATTCGGTTATCTCATTTCATTATTTATTTCTCGTAGTTTATTAGATTAATTTTATTTCCTTTTAAGGAATCATTACTTGGAACTATTAACAGTAATTTTTTATATAGTATTGTTTATCGCTTGTAAAATGTTTTTTTGAATCATTTTTTCACTCCATATTTTATAAATAATTTTATATGGGTTGTTGAATAATTCTATATTTTACCGTTTATTTTTCTCCAATATTTATGTCTCTCAATGTGTTCTGTTGATCACCCATTTTTTATTTTGTTATAATTTATGTTTGAAATGATATTTTTTTTAAATATGACTTCCTTTATTAATATTATTAATTTTTGGACAATATTAAAAACCCCATTATTATTTCATTTGGTTCTTTATGATATATTGATTATGGATATTATGTGGTATAAATATTTATTTATGTTGATTAGTGTATTATTATATCTACCTCAAATTACATTATTTAATTTTAGTTCTACTTTGATAGTCACACAAGTACATTATGAGTTAGTTCACATAGTTATGTTTTTAATGAGTTTGCTCACATTTTTAGGGGTGGAAATAAAAAAACTCACATAAAGTTGAACATAATGAGTTTCTCACAATGTTTTTCCTACTCTTATTCTTGCATCAAATTTTAATGTTGTTTTTCAGTTTACACTCCATTTCCAAGATGAATTTAATTTTCATAATTTTAATTTTTTTATTATCGAAGTCAATATTTTTCATCTATTATTTACTATTAGGTCATGATATTATCATTTATGAATATTGTGATGTATTCTAATCCATATAAAAACATTTATGGATCCCTAATGATCATTTGGGGATCTTATATTGTTATATCATTTTCCATGAATATTATCTATTCTATTAAAATATATTTGTAAGATATTTATTCTATTCCTCGTATTATCTGTTATGTTTATAATCTAATACATTGTGTTTAAATTTTTCATTTAGTTTTTGTATAATCTCATCCCTTTATTATGATTGTATACCCAATGTTATGAATATTATTTTCACAAGGTATTTGTAAATATAAAGGGTCTAGATGCATAAATTACTCATAAACTTTTTCAAGTGTTATAAAATTATACGTTTTTATAGTTAATATCCAATACACTAAACATTTCTATTATTGGGTTTTGTGATTGTTTATGAGATTAATTATATAAATCATGATATTATTTTAGTATTTATGTTATTTATAGAATGGGTCACATTAGTTGGTATAAAAATATATCTGTTGATTTTAGATATTAGTTTAGACATTTGTTAGATTATTTTTGATATATTTATTGAAATATGCAGGTATATGTCTAAATGATAATTATGAGTATAGTATAACATCCAATATTTCGGGAAAGTAGATACTGCATAGTTCATTGGAAAAAATAACCCCTATATGGATATGACTTATTGAATTATGTACTGAATAATATGTACCTAGGTGTAGTAACCATAAAAATAGAATATTTTGAATTATCTCATTAATCGCCTAGTGCACAAAAAGAGGAAAAATACAAACATAACATGTCAACATGATTGGACATGCTTTAGCAAATAATATTATATTTACAATATATGAACATGGATTTATTATGATACAGTATTAGCGTATGATGCTTGATAGATTCCAACATAAACTAACCGATCTCTAATTGAGAGTGATTTGTGTTAAAATGAAATCCAATATAATAATTTCAAAAATAGAGGTATTATGTGGATGGATTTGTTATAAAATTATATTATAATAAATCACTTATCGATTTAATTACCCACAACTCATGATTAAATACATTTTTTATTAATGGGTAATGTATAAAGGAACCAATATAATAATATATTTTTCATGAAATGTGGATATTTTCCGAAAAATAAACGTAATGGGATAACATCTAGTGTTTGAAACATTTTTATCCTTCAAAAACATCTATGAAGAATTATTAATTACAATGTGAATGTATTTGAATTGATATGTAATAAAATTAAGGGAATGATATAGTCTCCGGGAGATTCTGGTGAATGATGATGAAGGATATTTTCCAATTCCCTTTGTGTAAAATACATGTTACGAGACAATTTAAATAAATTATAAAATGAACTAGATGATGATTGAACTATGGTAGAGGTGTAAATATAGAAACTAATTAAAAAGGGGAGGTCTATATGGAAACTGAAATAGATAATGAAGAAAGAGTATATCATAAAGTAACATCATCATTTCACTATCTCAAATATGGGTAGCAATTACATTATCCAATTAAACACATGAATACAAGGGATAGAAAACATGGTCCAAACTATAAAAACACAAGAATGGGGTATTAATATGAATCCAAAAATATTTAACTGTAATATTATGATAAATTAGAGCGGTGAAATTTTTCCACCCACTAAAGAAGATTTACTATTGTATTTGTATATTTTTCAAGAAAATCCTTTATTAGTATATTGTTTTCTATGGGAATAGAATTTTCATTTCAATGGATTATGATGAATTATTTGAAGAAAGATATAATAGTATGATTATTATATCCTAATATTATGTGTTGATGGATAGAAATGGATAAATAAATACCCAAGACATAAAATATGACCAAGATAGATATTAGTTTAACATTCTTGTATTTGAATTGAAATTGAACCTAAATATACTTTAGGAATAAAAAAAAATTATTGAATTTTTATTCTAAGATTTAAAATAGAGGTGATTTTGATAAAAATTATAGATATTTAAATAAATTTTATTCAATTTGAAAAACACACAAAAAAAATTACACTACTAAGAGTAGATATATAATGGATACATAAAATGCATGAGATTTTTGATTTTTTTACACATCCACATTAGAAATGAATTATTTAAAAAATAAAAATTTATGTGATTCTAAATTGATTGAATGATGTTGTGTCTTATGTAATCCAAAATTCAAATAAATACGACATCAAAAACCACTCTCATATAGGACCAATGGGATTCGATTACTAGATCATTTGGATCAAGAAAATATATGTGACATGATTTTCATAAAACCCAAATTCATAACACATTTGAAACTAAATCTTAAAGTCTTTAAATTCTGGGGTATCTATATGATGTATAATCATTCAAATAAAATTGTCAGTGCACCAAACCATTGTTTTCAGATATATAATCAAAAAAATGTGAATATAGGTCATGCCTCATGAAACCTACTTACTCATATCATTCAAATAATGTAAAAAATAAGAAAATATCACAATATTTTGAAACATTTATCTATATAGTACAAAGTTGATTGAAACATTATTTTCTAGAATCATGCCTACTTTTACATGTTGTGTGGGTTGCGTTGTCGAACCCCTAGGCACGATAAGTGAGGGCATTGGTTAAAAACCATTAGACAAATCAACTATATATCTTCAATAACCCAGTGATTAATAAAGAGTCACAACATTATATTTTGGAGCCAGGTATGGGAAATTTTTTATTACAATAATTATGGCACAACCATTATCTCATGATGATCCATGATTCAAGATAAACAACATTGTAACTTTATTGTTAATCAAATTGAGATGGTACTATCAGTTTCCTAAGATAACTGCAGTTTAAATAATCCTAATGTGATTATTAAAATCTCCCCACTTGACCAATTTTATAGGTTGAACCTGAGTCTTCCACCTTAGTGTTAGTCCCACACTTTGAATTTCTAAACATAATCCATATTTTAGGCTACCCTATATGATGATAAACTACAAAATACATGATATGAGACTAATATGATGGAATTTTTTATAATAATGGTATTCCACAAATGTTGAGTGTATGATTCCACATGTGATGGGATGAGATGTCCCCTTAGTTTATGGAACATGAATATATATAGTGTCATACATGTGTCCTAGATGTGTAAACTCAAAAGTTACTTACTCCAATCATGGATGGATGACCATCAAAGGCACCATGATTGTCATTTTTAACATATAATAAAATGAATGATGTTTCCCTTTAGATTTCATAAATCTATGTGGGTACTAATAGATTATATTTTTTGATGTTAGAAGAACCGTTCATGGGGATGATGGGTAGTTTTCAACACCCTTTACCCCATTTGATAGTGGTGAGTTCCATGATGGTTCCTTTTTGGACTCCCCCTTACGTGTACATCCAAGTCATTTTCTCCTACCAACCATTAGGTTGAGCGGTCATCTTGACCCAACATCAATATTAAATAACTATAAGTCCTAGTGTGAAATTACCACATATATCTCAAATTCTCCAATATAACCCACATGAGACTGCTCTATAGTTTTATGTCCCATTAATTTTCTCTAATCAAAAAGTAGGTTACGATTCCATCATTAGAATAACCAAGGTAGAGAAAACTAGAATCCTTGTTGAATAATATACACATGTATCCCTACTTCTACAAAGAGACATTATGGGATTCCTCCTCTAGGGTAATCCTTATTCATTTTCACTAAACCATATGTGGTCAAGACTCCCTCTGGAAAGAACACGGGGAAGAATGAACGGGAAGACCTATTGTGAAAGTCCAACATGAATCCATTCTTCTCTATAGAAGCCCTATGGGACCCCCCATGGTGTAAAAAAAATTCATATTCCCCAACACATTTTGAGGATAAAATGATTTCATTTTCAGTCATGAAGAATATGGAATTTGTATCTCAAGGCATTAGTATAAAAACGCATAATTTCATAGCTGGAAAAAATTAAACAGTTTATTATAATACCTTTATCACATTAAACTTAATTTTGTCCTACAATATGTTATTATTATAGGATTCCTTGAGTGATACAACAAATATTCATAATTTAAATGACATATTATTACATTTATATGAGTGACAATGTAGCTAGATTGATATTGTTTCCACCATAATAGGCATCTCACTCTTATATTACATGCTCATACCTTCATTTCATAGTAGTAGAACACTCAAAAAATCCCCCAATAGAAATTCACTTCCACATATCATCACATGGGATGTGCACTCATGTAAGACACTAAATTACTTTTTCTAGTTCATAAAATCACCCAGGATACAACCTAATCATATAAAATTCATTTGTTCTCTCTAAAATCATAACATTCAAATGGTACTCATACTAAGTGTATTCCAAAACACATAATCATTATGGGAACCTGGGCATCTTCTCCATCATTAAGTATAAGTGGAATCCAATAAAATTTTTATCCCCCATCATATCTTTTAATGGTAAAATATAATTTTATGGAAACACAACATCCCAAGTTCATAAATTTTAATGTTTTAGGTAAACATATTTCATTAATGATAGTAAACATAAAAAAAGATTCCTCAACAAAATACGTTAAACTATATACATACCCTATGTAATGATCCTAGGATACCTTGTGTAGCTTGAACATGAATCCTCTTCTGATGGGTGTAATATTACTCATGAAAATATATTTAGATAACACCTAATACTTAATTTATGTGCTATGTATTATCCAAACAAAATCACTTGTTTTAACTCTTTTTATAATCAATTAATCCTTACTAGAAGATGTTAAACTACAAGTTATGTTTATATCTAGTGACCATGAACTATTTATTCAAATGATGTGTTTTTTATCCCCATAATGAGCATATAAGATTCCCATATGAGGTTAAATCAATATATCAAAACAATATTATTTACTATTCACGATTGGTTATCTATAATTAACTACCCAAAGTTATAAAACAATATTCTCAATTCCATCCCACACTTATTATAGAGAAAGTATCTCATAATCCTGATTAGATTTCTAGAGTATACAAAACCTTCCACTATAAATCCAATGCCCCCCATGATTTTTTTTGTCACAATAGGATTATAAACTTTTTCCCATCCTATTACAAGATGAATTTATATGGGATTCATAACTTCATTGGACATTAATAATAAGACCATTCCATGACAGGCATTAAAATGTTATTTTCATCGCACCGATTTAATTTTTTTCCTATATCGTTCTATGGTCAGTGTAATGGTCTCATCCCTCCAATGAAAATTAAATCTATGGAATCCTTCATATTATTTAAATCTGAAAACTAATCATAGTGTGTTAAATATTTAAAAATAGGTTTTGATC
The DNA here is from genome assembly GCA_963277665.1 of Viscum album. Classification (NCBI taxonomy): domain Eukaryota; kingdom Viridiplantae; phylum Streptophyta; class Magnoliopsida; order Santalales; family Viscaceae; genus Viscum; species Viscum album. Next base: position 1,148,858,730 of record OY728135.1, read on the forward strand.
ATAGGTTTCCTAAAGTGATGAGGCTATAAATAATTTTTAATGATCATGTGATAACTTATCCCCCTACATAGGTGACAAGTATAAGATTCTACCTCATGTGAAGAATATGATATTAATTATATGACACATATGATAAGAATACATGATTAGAATATTATATTTTCATCCTCTGATAAGATGATTACCATGGGGTTATACCTCATTTAATGAGTATCAGGAACCTTAATTTACATAAATAAAATTCTATTGTATGAGAATATGATCTCTATATAATATACTTAAGTGATGATCCTATGTTCATAACATACGTGATGTAAAAATGATTCCTTAGGTGATAATAATCTGAACCCATATTTTATGAATATATAATTCCTAGAATGAGGAGTATCAGATTCCTCACATGATAACTGTGACATTTTTTTTCTGATGAGAAAATCATGCTGAAGAGATTAGACTTATTTTCCTTACAAAGTGAATTATTTTTCCTCACATTGATCATGATAAACCTCAGGTATTGTACCTAATAACCCTTTATCATTATCATAATATTCCTATTAAATAATAAATGGGTGCTAAAATTACTAATACCAAACATTCCAATTATCATTGTCAGACATTACTTAGATTCCCAGACATGTAACACACACATATATATAAAACGGTGACCATGAAAATGAGATTTACTCCATGTAGTTATCAATTAATGGGATAAGAATTACAATTACCATGTTCTAACAAGGAAATTATCTAATCCACCATTATGAGGAAGTACTCCTGACATTAGAAAGTTGTAATATTATTCCATGAAGATAGAGACTAGTCAAAAGAAATATATTACATCCTAATAAAACATCCTAGTGTATAAATAAAAAGAATTATTATTATATGACTAAATTTTTGTATAAAAATAATCATTTTCATGATCCAACTATTATAGCCGACTAAATTAGAACCCATTTCAGCCATGAAAATACATGAATGGTGTTCCTGATTCCCACAAGATGTCAACTAGAACCTATGATTCATGAATGATCATGTGGAATAATCTGACTAATATAATGACAAATAAATAAAACTGAATTGGATAGGGATCTATAAATAATAATTATTCTATTACACTCCAAAAGATAAATATGAAAAAAATTATAATTAAGTACATAACCTAATTTGGAACAACAATCTAATAAATCATATCAACCAATGATGACTTCACCACTGAGATCTCCTCATAATAGGAGGATGAATATCTTTTAATGTCACCACTAACATACACGGTACCACTGTTAAGAACATAAATTGCCTCCAACCATTGATTTTCCACTTCCATAACCTTGAAAGAGACACTCTACATATGCCTCAAAGGCATATGTAGTGCTTGAGAAACAATGGCAATGAAGGATCCCATATAGATTTTATGAAAAGTTCATATAAAACCAATTGGACTAATTTTATGTAAAATATATAAATGTATTATTTTTCACATATTATATAAAACATGACATTCAAATCCATTAACGGAAATTCATAATATAGGAAACAATTTATGTCAAATAGGAATTAATGAGTATTTTGTTCAAAACATCCATGGAAAAATAATTTTATAATAACTATAATTTATAATTAATTTTTGATCCTATAATAATTTTTATAAGACCTATGATTAGTTAGATGAATTCTCAAGGATTATCACACTCTCTAAGAAATAGGGTTACAGATGTACACACCTCCCAAGGTCTCGAGGCTTGGGGATATCTGAGTCCACCGCAATAATTGAACTTCCCACCATCATAAATTTTTAGTTTTCATTATCATAATAAATCCATGTCTCTACAGAGAACACAAATTCCCGTTTTATACTACACAACTGACTACCCAGGCTCCCATGTGATTCCATTAAATCAATCATGAGGGAAAACTTTTATGTCAAATTATTATCACTAATATTTATTAAAATATCATGAAATCATTTTTTCATAATATAATTTCATATAAAACTCCTAGAGTAATATTACTCAATAAAAAACAATAATTTTTAAACAAATAAATTACAAATATATTACTAAAATCGTTTATGCCTTTATTTATCAAGAATACCTATAAAATTAATTCTTCAAATCATTCATTGAAATAATGAAATATTTTTCATAAATTAACAAATAATTTCAATATCTATTTATAAATAAGATAAATCACACACCATATAACTTCATTTTTTTCATGAATTATTTTTAATTATATGGGAATCAATATAAAATTTATTTCAATTTAAATAATAAATAACTATTGAAATTGATAGGTACTTCATTATCAAACCACATACCTCAATTCAAGGATTTACCAATCTCCTTACAAGAGATCCAAAATCATAGAAATAAATGTATAAAACCATCAATGAGATGATACTAGTTTATGAACGAAAAGATGAATGTAGATGCTCAATATACAAGAGGGATGAATTCTAAACTTTAAAAATTCATTTGTAACCTTTAAATAATATATAAATCATTTGTTTTAAACCTTAAGGAAAACTATGCTCAACAATGTTAAACAAGGTAAATTCACATGACCTCTTAGTTCTACAAACATTCTTGATTTTGGAAATATGGTATCCGAAATTGAGGTTTCAGAAATACGAATCCAGAAATGAAACTTAAGAATAGTTTACAATGAAAAGATTCTTCCTAAAATCATATAGAATCTTGTTAATTAGAGTGAAAAAACACAAGAAAGTATAATATGATTATACTTTCCTTTTTTATTGAAAATTCCACGGAAATATAACTTAAAACAATACAAGTAACAAGTAGTAAATATTTTAACCCAAAGAGTAGGGTATCCAACAACCTTTGATAAAGGTCCCTTGATTTATAATTTGAAGAAATTCTGTCATACCCACACCAGAGTAATCCCTCAATAAGAATATCAGAATATGTCCTGTTATCCCCCCAAGCCCTGATGTTCAAGGTAGTTGGCACCTTTGTCTTCTTCACCAAGGAAGTCTTCAAACATTAAGGTAGTCAGCACCTCTGTCTTCCTATCCCCAGAATCCCTTGAATGTACTTAGCAACATTTGGAGTCACACGAAGAAAACTAAACAAGATGTTCAGTACGGACTAAGAATGAGAGTCTCACTAGAAATCACTTGTATAGAATCAAATCTGTTGCAAAATTTGTGAGCTCGTTCAAATGAGCTCATAATTATAGGAACTTCTCCGAAGGTCAGCTCCCTCCTCCAGCGGTCATATTTTTACTTAAATATCGGAGGGACATGTACATGTGACACTCAAACAACGGTTAGTTAGAAAAATATTGTATGACATCGTTTCATAACTATAAAAAGGGTAAGAAAAAATATTGTTGTTTACTCAAAAATATTATTTGGAATCTAAGGGAAAGTAGAAGTTCATAGCCTAATCAAAACATCATTTGGTGTCTATAATAAATAAATATTCAGATTCTGTTTTCTTGAAGAGTCCAGAACCGGAATTAAATGGAATTCCGGAGTCTAAATGTCAATGAAATTTGGAGTTTGTATTGTGAGGAATTCGGGGTCTAAACATAGAAAGTTCATGGTCTGAATTCAGAGTGTTTGGAGTCTGAACTTAGAAATTTTAGAGTTTTAATTAGGAGAATTCGGAGTTTGAACTTAGAAAGTTTTTAGTATAAATTTAGAGAACTCAGAGTCTTAAATTAAAAATTTGGGAGTCTGGATTTACAGATTTTGGAGTCTTAACATATAATGTTCTATGACTGAATTCAGAGAATTCAGAGTATGAATTTTGATCCTATAAATAGAATGCTCTATATTTATGTATTTATAGGATTCTGAGGTTTTAGATATGAAACTGAAATTTACACTTAGAAATAAAAAGAGTTAGGTTTTGATAAATTAATTCATTAACAAGTAAAACAAGGTAAGGATAAATTTTCCATGGGGAAGGAAAAATTCCCTTATGAAAGAAAAACTGGTTAAAGAGAAAATTTCCATGAACAATGAAATTTTCCTTATTAAGATAAAATATATTTTTCCTTAAGATAGATTGTTTGTGATTTTCAAAACATAAAAGAAATGGAAAAGTCGTAAATAAACCTTAATGATGCAACTATCTCCCCGTTTTTGGAAAGCACAAACATCCTTACGAAAAAGAATATAAGGAAATAAAATTTTATGGTCATGAATATAAAACTTATATCCCTTAACACATGGGTAATGATGAATATTACTAACTACCCCTTAGGCTTCAGAAACACTAAGGATTGTATTATTGATTTCCGAATTGAGACATATCATTTTATTGCATACGAAAATCATCTTGGATAAGAACTACCCCTTAGATGAACTCCCCCCTACTTAGGGAAATTTCTTCTTTACTTAGTATTCTTTTTAATATTCCTTTCTCCACATTTATGATTTTCAAAAATGATTAATGGGAATGGAAAATAAAAAATGGTACCTGAAATATTAGTACTAATCAACCAAAAGACATGTAACCAAAAATTTCATTATGATTGGAAAAATTTATACAATGAAGAAATACAACCAAAGATCAGAATTTAACAAGATTATCCTTCCTCATCCTTTGGAATCAACTTCTTTACTATGGTTTTGAACTTCTAGATTTCATTGTGATCTTCCTCTGTACATTTGAGAAGTTGAACCTGATCTTCTAGTTTTCTTTTCTAATGCTTTGAATTTTTCTTCCTGAGCCTTAAGATATTTTCCTCAAACCTTCATAACATCTTCTTACTAAGAAAGATTCTCTTTAATCTGAATTCTTAGATCCCTTTACCTCTTCCATCTCTAAGAAAGTGAATAAAATTTACCATTCAGATCTTTCACTTCATGCATCAGAGAATTCTGTTCCAGGGTTAGCTTTTCTAAAAAATTTTCATGAGATCCTTGATAGTCACATCTTCGGTGTCAAAGGAATCCTTGACACTTTCGTGGAATTCATCAAGGATTATAATTTATTCTGTTGTCTTCCTTGACTAGGTAGTCATCTTTTTTCATGATCTTTTATGAGCTTCGTAGCTAATAAAAAAGTTCTTGAAGTCTACCTCAAGACTGACACACTTGTCCCTCACCATGGATACTAATTCTGATTTTTTATTTAATTTATTATATAACATCTATAAACTCGAGTCTATACTAGGAAATATTAGAATAATCCCATCAATATTCTTTAAATATTGGAAAACAATATCATGTCCAAGAAAGGATGATTTTGAATCTGATACTTTGGTTGGTGAGGATTGTTTTTCTTACTTAGTAGCTTTCCACTTTAATGAACCACCAAAATATTTCTTTTTTACCACAACCTTTCTAGGTGTATCAACTACCACCTATTTTCCATTATCAACCTTCGGAATGACTTCCTCTATTTTAGGAGATGCATTTTCACTATCAGATAGCTGATCAATTTAGTCATTATCAATTTCTTCCTTCTCGGATCCTTCCTCAACATCTTCTGGGTGAATGAAATATTTATTGATGATTTTCCCCGATATGGTTTGTTTAATTAATCTTCATCCTTCTCTTCATCCTTCCCAGGACTATCATGCTTTGATGATCCATCTTGAGAGGTTTGGAATGATAAATTCTTAGAAGGGTTTTCCTTCTCATGATATTCCTCTACCAGCTTTAAAACATCTTCAATGTCACCACTGCCTTCTTCTTCCTCTTCTTATAATTATTATTCTTCAACTACTTATTCTTCTTCAACTACTTCATCTTGATATTTTTACAGAACTAATAACATCTTTCCCAGAGTTTTGGGATGTGGTTCTTGAAGAAATGACTCCAGTACCTGAATATTCTTGGACGCTTTCTCAACATCCTTTAGAAGGGATTGAACTATCTCTGCCTCAGACAACTTCATCCTTTGATTCTTTTCTTTTTCATCATTTTGTAGAATCTCAGCAGTCTTTTCCTTAAATGATTTTCTCTTCTTTGGATTCGAGGGTGCTGACTGAATTTCCTTTACCACTGAGTTTCTTTCCTTCTCTTCAACATCCTTCACTTTCCTCTTCATTCCACCATTTTTGGAAGGCTCGTCCACTTCTTATTTCCCATATAACGCTTCTTCCTCCTCCTCATGAAAATCATAAAATTCTTCGTATTCTTTATAAAATCCAACTTTCATTCTGTTTAGGGTATCATCACTCAACAACATGACATTGAAATTCCTCAACTTAGAACTGCACAGAATTTTGAAGGATTCTAAACACCAAACAATCATGGTCGATGGAATGGCTAGATACATAATAATTTGAGCCTTCAAATTTTCATTCTTTATGTTCTCAATCGTAACCAAGATATGCTTGACAATGTTTATATTTCGTATGTTTACCATGAAATCTAGAATATAGATGTCACTCTTCTTTAATATATCCTTATCACATTTTCTCAGAATAATGAATCCTTTAAACCACAAATAAAGAATCCAAAAATTTGTAGATAGATGAAGAATATTTGGAATCTTAACCTCTAAAATACCAAGACAATCCATGGATTTTTCATTAATAAAACTTCCATGGACATCAGGCATCTTGTGTGAGCAGAACTCTACTTCTCCTCAAAAGGAGTTCCAATCAAACTAGAAGCCTTGGTATATGAAAGAGAATATGTCTTCCCATAACACTTGAAAGAAAAAATACTCCTGCCTACCTCCTTGAATAAATTTACTGACATATAGAATTATATTAACAATTTTGGATATACAAAATCATGAGATTTTGGTTTTGAAATGCATACACTCTCCCAACCACTGTGTTTGATATTCATTGAAATGATAGAATAATATTTGGAATAGAACTTCAGTTCAACTAAACTTTCTCTGTATAACTGCCATTTAGAGATCGGCTTCATAGAAAACATTTCATTCTAGGATGAGACTTTGGTAGACATTTGGAAGTAAAGATGATCTGAGAAGATCAGAACAATATTTTGTAGGACGGGCAGAGCATCAAGTTTGTTCTTGAGTATAGAATTCCCATTCTCAAAGAGTTTAGAAAATCAAGAAACTTTTTCATAAGTAGTTAAAGTATTATCTTCATCATAATAATATTCATCATCCAATGACTCAAAATATTTATCATTACTATAATTTTCATTTAAATATACATTGGTGATAGATTCAACATTGTGTACCTTAGCCATTAAACAATGATTTTCTATAGGTAGTTTGGCTAGTAAACCAAGATTCTTCTGACCAGAAGATTCATAATCTGAGGATTCATCTGAAGAGTCTCCACCACTGGCACTTTAGGTGTCATTAGTAATCAGGATTTTCTTAGCTTTAGCCTTGTAATACTTCATTGCATTCCTTTCAGAATGATTTTCCTTTCTATCCTTTTTCTTACTCATGGGACAATCTAGCCTTATATGCCCTACTCTTTTTCATTCATAACAACTGACTTCAGAGGATTTCTGGTCTTTTAATTATTTCTTCATGTTTTTAGATTTAATTTTCTTTTGTCCAACAATCTTGTTCATCCTTCGAGAAAGATTTGATAATTCATTTTATAAAGATTCACTACCACTAGATTTGGACTGAATAACAACCTTCTTAGATTTGGATCTTGTAACTCTCTCATGAGTCTTGGATTTCATATGATTTGAAGTTGTTATAAAAGTAACACTTCCATTTCCAATCATCTTCTTAATATTATCAGCATATCTCTTAATTTTAGTTTCATGTTGAAGAAGAGTTCCAAAAAGATCATCAAGAGAAATATGAGTAACTTTCCAATTCTCACCTATATTTTTCCTCTTAGATTCCCATTGGTTAGGCATGATGTCTATGATCTTTTCCACAAGATATTCATCATCTAATCCTTTCTCACCCGTAGATTATAAACAATTGACAACAGTCATGAATCTTTGTTGTACCTTGCATATAGGTTCTCCATAAGGAATTTAGAATCCATGATACTCAGCTCAGATCATGGTTTTCTAGTTTCAATGAATTTTGATGTTCCAAAGTGAGATACTTCAATATTTTTCCAAATACAATTTGCTGCTTCACAAGATGAAATCTGGCTATATATATTTCTATTCATGAAATAATGCAAAGTATTTCGTACCTTATAATTCAGCTAAAATTCATGTTTTCCTTGGTTGGTGAAAGTAATAACATTCTTGTATGGGATTTTATTTCCTCCAGATAGCATTACGAAATTGTCTACTCTAGTATTGATGAAAAAAGTCTTCATGCGATCTCTCCAATATTCATAACCATTCCCATAAAAAATAGGTGGTCCGGTAGGATTTTGTTTGTCTATGGAAGCAAAATTCATTCCTGTGATCTTAAAAAAATATCAGTTCACAAAATCTTGAAAATAATAAGAGTTTGTAAACAAGGAAAAATTTCATTAGCATGGAAAATATTGTGAAGAATGAAAACTGAGCAAGAAAACTTATATGTGAGTATAAGTATTTCAGAGGCCTCCTCTAACACCAATTTTATGATCAAAAATATGAATGTAGGTTCTCAATATACAAGATGGGGGTGAATTGAACACTTAAAAAAAAACAATTGGAACCTTTAATGTATATATAAATCTTTTTTATTAAACCTTAAGGAAAACTATGCTCAAAAAAGTTAAACAAGGTAAATTCAAAAGACCTCTTAGTTCTAATATCTTATTAGATTCCAGGAATATTGTTCTGAAAATTGAGGTTCTAGAAATATGATTCCCGAAATGAAACATAAGAAACGTTTAAAAGGAAGATATTCTACCTTAAAGCGTATAGAATCTTGTTAATCCAAGTGAAAAAACACAATGAAGAATGAGATGATTATACTTTCCTCTGTTAATCAAAATTCAGCAGAAAACAAATTTGAAACAATACAAGTAATAAGTAGTATATATTTTTACCCAAAGAGTAGGGTATCCAATAACCTTGGATAAAGGTTCCTTGATTTATACTTTCATGAATGTCTGTCTTACACACATCAGGGTAAGCCCTCGATAAGAATATCAGAATCAATCTTGGTATCCTTTCAAGCCATCAACTTCAAGGGAGTCAGCACCACTATCTGCCTCACCAAAGAAGTCCTCGAAATTTATGTATGTCATCACCTCTGTCTTTCTATCCCCGGAAACCCTCGACTGTACTCAGAAACATTTAGAGTCGCACGAAGAAATATGAACAGGATTTTTAGTACGCACTAAGCATGAGAGTCTCTCTATCTTGAAATCACTTTAACGACATGTAATAAGTTTTCAAAAGTTTTTAGCTCATTCAAATGAGCACCTATTTATAGGTTCTTCTCTAACGATCGTCTCCCTCCTCCAACAGTCATATTTTTTCATAAATTTATAAGTGACCAATACACTTGTCACTCAAATAATGGTTAGTTAGAAATAGAGTGTATGATATCATTTCATAACTATAACAAGGGTAAGAAAAAATATGGTTGTTTACTCAAAACCATTATTCAGAGTCTAAGGAAAAATAAAAGTTTGGAGTATAATAAAAAAATCATTTGGTGTCTATAATACATAAATATTCGGATTCTATTTTCTTGAAGATTTCTGAACCTGAATTCAATGGATTCCAGAGTCTGAATTTCATGGAAATTTAGAGTCTGAATTCTAAGGAATTCGGGGTCTAAACTTAGAAAGTTCGGAGTCTAAATTTAGAATATATGGAGTCAATATTCATAGAATTTGGAGTTTTAACATAGAACGTTCTGAGTCTGAATTCAGAGAAATCAGAGTCTGAACATAGAAATTTCGGGGTCAGAATTTAGAGAGTTTTGAGTCTGAACATAGAACGTCCAGAGTCTAAATTCAGAGAACTCGGAGTCTGAATTCAGATCCTGAATACAGAATGCTCCATATTTAAGTATTTATAAGAATTCGAGGTTTTGGATATGCAACCGAATATTACAATTAGAAATAAAAATAGTTAGGTTTAGAGAAATTAAGTCATGAACAATGAAAACGAAGTTAGGGTAAATTTTCCTTCGGGAAGGAAACTTTATCTTAGGAAAGAAAAACTAGTTAAGGAGAAAATTTCGTTGAGGAAGGAAAATTCTTTAATGAAGGAAAATTTTCCTTATCATGATAAAATACATATTTCCTTATGATAGAGTGTTTGTTATTTTCAAAATATAACAGAATGGAAAATTCATAAGGAAACCTTATTTACTCAACAACTAGAGTTATAATTCACAAATAAAGATCTAGATCCATCACCAACATAAAATCTGTATCCCCCAAAGAATGATAAATTGGTGGAATGTCTAATTTAAATTAATAATAATGTTACCCTTTTTGAAAGAGATTAAATTATCAAATTGGATATAGAACCATGATTATTCAGGGTTGTTAGGGAAAATAATAACATAATGAGAACCTATAAGTTATTAGGGGTCAAGTAAAGATCGAATTAGAGTATTATTGATTTAATTAACCGATTTTGGTTTGAAAATTAAGATACTACCAATGACACTCTCACCTAGATCAGTGTCTCCAGCTAGCCACCTACAACCACAAGCTATCTAGTAGAGTTAGGTAGAAATCATGCACCCTTATAAACACTAATAGTTGGATTTTGGGATTCCAATAGGAATTCATTTCTTCTAGCATGCCACCAGTATGCTGGTTGGACACCCTAGCTAGGTTGTGGAGGTCCTTTACACTTTACCAAATATAGTCTTATCTCCAGCCAATTGAAAAATGCTCAAACACCTCCCATATTCAAAAAAACTAATACAAGACCAATGGGCATTAAAATTATACAAAATAGTAGTAAAAACCAATAATAGATATGATAATAAACATAAATAAATAAAAACCAAATAATATAGATAAAAGAGTTAGACTAGGTGTTACAATTATCCCCAACAAGCTGTTATATTCCCATAGAAATCCTTACCTAGAACATAATATAAAAAATATATTAGAAAAATATTTCCTATTTATCTTATAATGATTCCACTTATCATGAGTGTTTGAACCCATATTACATATAATATAAACAATTAATATTAAATTCTCCATAATACCTTCTATTGTAAATCCATAATCCAACCTGGCAGTTTTTTCACGGTTATATCAGGTTCATCATCATAGTCCTCCAAATTCATATCATGTAATGGGTCTGAAATATATACTATATGATGCGACACATATAACATGTTATGGATCAATATAATTTGTGGCGGAAAGACCAAATGGTGTACCACCAATCCATTCATCTAAAAAATATAAAATATTCCACATATATCGATGCCTACATCCCTTATTTTCAATGAATTCTGTGATGGATTCTAGGAATAATTATTAGAAACAATTTTTCTCTTATTGAAAAAAAAAAATAAATTTTATGATTATCTAGATAATATTTAAATCGTCTTTAAGCCTTTAGGAACCTCTAAATAATCATTTCGATCTTAATCAATGTCTTCTAGACCAAGATAGGTCCCAACGGTGATCCATAATCTATATTTAACCAATAAAGTAGATATTGACAAGTCCAAACCAATAAAGACATGAAGGGTTCCATTTTTGTCCATGAATTTTAGATTTTATGGTTTTAAAATCCAACTATACAAAAATGGAAAAGAAGCAATCCAACAATGCTAATGATGGATGCATAAATAAAGTCATTGCCAATCAGAACGGTGTGTTCCTCTTGACCATCTATTAAAGGATGTTAAATAGTTCCCAATTTGACCTTTTATCCAGCCACATCCTATAAGACTCTACATATCTAATATGTACACCATGTGTTATAGTTGAAAAGAACGGAAAATGGAATATTTCTGTACATAGAAAATATATTTACATATATATTTCATTAATCCAAAGATTTGGTTTTATCAAAAATAAGAAAAATAGAAAGAAATTTTTTCAATTGGTTATTCACCATCAAAATAATATTCATCCCATGAGGATTATATAAAAAACCAAAATTAAAATACATTGTTGCCTTGTTTCATTGCAGCGTTGGAACGTAGAGGCGATTAAACTGACCAAATTTCCCATAATTTTCAGCCATGATCTTCTGATATTTATAACAATGGGAATAAAAAATTTGATTTCACTTTTCATATTTGGTTAATATAATTTCTTCCTCCCATCATAAAGAATATTCTTCCTTATTGGGTAATCCTACCACTAAGAATGTTGATAAACCTATATTATAGCAATTCACATTGAAAATATAGTGACATATTGGTTTTATAAGAAATAACATCCTTATTAAGATAGATAACATTCATTATTGGTATCAACACCAAAATAAGAACATATGATACCTAGGAAATATTCATCTAGCTATATCTCAAATTGGATAAAAACTTTTATTGAGGAGTAAAACTAAATGCATACTAGAATATACGTAGTTTCATCCCCCCTTCCTCCCAAACAAAGGCTAGAGAAGAGTTCCATGATATTCTAACCCTCTAATGATTCCTCCATATCCAATAATGGAAACTTCTTTTTATGTTAATCATTATATATGTTCCCTTCCTAGGGGGGTGAGAAATGTAAAAATTCAAAGTATTGAATGTACTATTTGCATCACCACTCATAAAAAATCTAATATATCCCCCAGAAGCCACATAAGATATTGTGATCATTGTAAATTATAATCCTTCACCAAATATGGTAGTTCCATCAAAACATATAGTCTTGAATCGGAAATGCCAGATCTAGATCATTTATGGGATATTTCTTCTCATGTGTCTGTAGTTAACAAGAAATATAAGAAAACATGTCAACAGCCTAGATTATAACTCCAATGAAACCATAACATTAATCATTAATATAAATCATATATCCCTATAAGCCACTTGAATAGTTAGTATAAGAGATGGAGGTAAAAAATGCTTCACCCCTTTAATGGATGTTTAACATTTTTAATCCCAAACAAATGTTAATCCATTTGGATTTAGAGAAGTATAAATAGAATCTATCATGGGGAAATAATTCACTAATAATAGATAATCTGAAAATAAACCTAAAAATCACAAAATATAAAATACATTTGATGGTTCACTCTCTGAAATGAATGCCTTAAAATTTTCTAGATAAATTATGATATATTAATTTGAAACAAGGTCCCCAAGTACATCACCTACCATATCTATAATTATATCTTATATATCATGTAATATTGTCAATGATTACTCAATATTTATAATGACATTGTAATATAAAATACATGATACTATTTAGATTTTTAATAAACCATGTTTTCTCTTTAAATAACGTAATGAATAAGATAATATAATCATGGTAAAACGTTTCATTTATTCCATAAATATAGAAGCACCATTGGTAATGTTGAATAGAATAAAAAGATTTTCATGGTGGCCATACCTTCCCCTAAATTTCATCTCTAGAAAATCAAACTCCTCGATCCCGAGTAAGTCATAATCAGACCGATGATCAATCATAGAGATCCAATTATCCCCATTAAAAAATAAAAAAATATAAAAAAAATATAGAGATTCATTTAGTTACTCGTTACTATATCCCAAAGTAGTTTTTGGAAATAAACACACGAGTGATGTATTCTATCATCCTTCTTATTAAAAACTCATTTGATACTAAAGGAATCACATAGGTTCAAGTGAATCATTTTCTTGGTCAAAGTGAGTATCTCAGGATGGTGTTAATTGAGTAACCATTAAATTCTTGTTTAATATAGGTTTAAATAAAATCCCTCAATTAAATTAAATATATCCTAGTTAGAAAAACCTCGATTTTAGATTAGTCTTGACAGTTTAAAATATTTCACAAATATTGATAACATATCAATTAAAAAAATATAATATTAATTTATACATTGAAATAAATATACTAAATTAATACTTTATATAACCAATAATAAAAAATAACTATTCAGTGGTGTTTTTGTTTCCCTGTTGAAAATATATACTTATTTAAATCTTATAAGTATCAAAACACATAGTGAATTTTAATACAATAGGTTTGGTCTCAAGATGACAACTAGTCCTCTACACTAGAAAATCACCTTGACCCACGTTGTTTATATAAAAGTAATCATTTTATCCAAAAAACTGTATTATGATTTATAATAGTATACCAACTATCTTGGTAACAAAGTAACTCTTCAAAAATTTCCATGGGAATATAGGAAATCAATAGGTCACAATCAGACATTTTTCGAAACACATTAGAAATAAGAAACAAATGTCCCTACCCATAATAGTGGGGCCCGCACTGTGACTCCCCAAGCCACACGTCCAATTGGCCAGGGGTTAGTGACTAGCACCGAGTAGGCATATTACTAATCATGGTAGGTATTGCCTAAGTACCTATACACAAGCACACATCTCCAAGCCCACAAATGCTGAATTGTAAAAATTCTAGGGAACAAAATGCATGAATAAAACTAAACCCAACCAACAGAGTATGACGAAACGTAAAGTACTAAAATTAAAAAGGGCTAGAATACAAGGCTACAGTAACAAAATTCTAAAAAACAGCAACGTCAAACCTGAAAACATAAAATGTTCTAGAACTGCCGCTCGTAGCCGTAGGCATGCCTAAGCCTGTAGGGAACTCAAAATGCACGGTGTTGTCATGGTCCACCCTAGAATCTATCAAAAGGATGCTCATCTGCACAAGACACGAAACGTGCAGGAAAGGACCGTGTAGGGGTGAGTATAAAAATACATAGCAGAGGACCCTGAAAACCACAATGTAGTACAAAAAGGAAAGGTATTGTAAGCTATGAACAATTCATGTCTACATAACATATAGAAAAAACCAGATATACTCTAAATATAGACCCGTAGTCTAGAGACAAGTCACACAACCACATACCCCCAGCTAGGGGTTCAGTTCGAAGATTCCAGGAAGTACTCATTACGGGAGAACACACTCCAAGAGTCTTCTAGATCTGATGACATCCGTCTGAGAAGTACTTTTCGTCGGGAATCATCATGAGAGGTAGTTACACTCATTATGGGAGAGACACACTTGAGTGAGAAGGTTACGGTAGATAGTTTCACTCATTATGGGAGACACACTCCTGAGTGGTAAAGATCGCGATACACATATGAGGATCAATTCCCGGGATCATTGGGCCTCCATCAAGTACTAGGTTCACTGGGACTCAGAATGATGTGTCGTCTTCACGCCCGTTCTAAAAAACAGTCTATATAATATTGAAAAATAATACTAGGAAAATCAGAGACATTACAAAATACATGTTGAAAATATATCTAAGAATATTATAGTTTAAACTATAATATAGTGTTTTTTATAAAACAGAGTATTCACACACTGTATATAATGTAAATATAAGTAAAAATATTGATCTAATAAATGATTTCAAGGGACAGTGTTTCTCTGTATGTTATGTTATGTATCTCATGACTCTTGAATGAAGTTTGAAAAGAGGCTCAAGACTATGTTCAGAAATTTTCTAAATAAAATAGTGATGTTTTATATTTTTTTACTACAAGAACTCACTAGATGTATATTGTGATTTGGTTTCCTTATTCTAGTGTAGCACAATATAACAAGAAAAATATTCGTATTCTTATAACACATTTTAGCTCACATAATGTTTAGGTGTATTTCTTTTCCATTCAGCCCAAAAAAATCAACATGAGGGATTCTAATTCACATATTAATTGTAGAAACAATAGAAAAAAATAATCCTTTAGAAAATATAATCCTATCACTTCATGTTCTGATAATAATTTTAATGCATCTACATTGGTAATTTAAGGAACAATCATTATCATGATCAATGGAATTAAATTTGATAAACTGGTCTCTATAAAAATTTAGTAAGAAATAAAAATATACACTTTTGTAGTGTCTTTTGAACAATGACACTTTTTGAATTGACTAAGTCTAGAGGTGATACATTGGAACCATGTTTGTGGACCTTACGATGAGTCAGGGTTCCTAGTAAGTCAGGCTAGTAGTGAATCATACATTTTAAAATTCCCATCATAGTGGTGAGTCATGTTGATGGTGAGTCTTTCCATACACAGCTGATTGTGGAGAAAATAAGTGACACAATGGATGTGGTGAGGCATTGGTGATTTTCAGATATCCATGGAGGTAAGACTTCACTGGTAGTGTCTTATACTAGGCGGTGAGACTTTTCTATAATGTTGAAACTTCTTAAGAAGTATAAACGAATATGAATATACACATTGGATATTTTAATGTATCAGTGTATGTTAATGGAAGTAATGAAATATAGTTCAATAGAGCTATGTGGAACTCCTACACATAATGAAGACATTGCAGTTCCTACCCATACATCCCAATAAATGTCCCCCTATATCGAGTAACAATGCTGAGGACATATACTTGGGATCTATGAGGCAGTATAATTTCTTCACCCCTATGAATGAGACCTATACTCAATAGCTACACCGACGACCTACGTGAACAACCTTGTTTTGAACATCCCTCATCTTTGCCTATAAATTGAACCCTTGGGCTCCACATTTTTTTAACTGAATATGTTTTAAGAACATTTGATGATTTCATTGTGTATCTCGTTAGCCCAAGTCCCCCATATTTTCTCAGGTAGCACTCTAAAAACACAAGAGAATAGAGAATTATATGGGTTATGAAATATCTATATACTGTTAGGGTTTTAAATACAAAAGATCTGATTATGAAACCTCTTAACATAGGAATAAGTCATCTACGCATGGTCCTTTCCTTAAGAGAGGACATGTGAGGGATGCTTCCCAGGACATCAAGGGACACTCGGGGTGATTAACCTAAAATATCACCCAAGTGTTGTTGTCCCTATTTCATTTTCTATGGCATATCAATCCCTCACGTTCTTATACTTCATCCGTTAATAATTTTTTAGTTGCTCCTAGGACCCACATGGTATAACTACATGGTACACCAACACGAAATATCAACATTGAAAACCTACACAGGCCACCTATGTGATCCATTATTGAAGTATTCTTCTAATACGCTAATCGTGTTGGGGAATCTATTTCCATGGTTCCCCTATCAGAAAGGGACTATAGCGACCCCGCCTTTTCTTAAATTAAAATTACATCATTTCAAAGATAAATAACATAATAGTATTACACATAGAGGATCCATAGATTTAGTTTCTTGGGAAAACTAGTACCACACATAAGAAATACAACATCAACCATAAACATTTATTTAATTTCTTCTTCACTAGCTTCTTAGTGGCACTTTTCCTCTCCTTAGTACATGTAGCCACCTGAAGTTATACATCAAAAAGGGGTGATCTAGAAGCCCAGTAAGAGGATAGATAAGAACAATATAGCATGTGGTGAGCTTAATCATAACATAGGCAAAAGATCATGAACATGAGAGGATCATAAAAAAAAGATGATAAATATGGCAATGCATAAAAATGAAACATCATGTCTTAGTGGTTAACTACTAAACATACTTGTGAACAAAGATAGCATCTTGTTCACAAATAATTTCACATTTACTCATGAGATTTCATAACTTTACCCAATGCATTGGAGCACTTTATAATTCCGGGCGCACCCATCACATTTTAACATTCATATTGCGCTATATAATTCCGGGCGCACCCGTCACATCATAACATTATCATTTATCATGCATGCCACAATGAAAATATAACATGAACATAACTAACCCACGAAAAGTAATGGTTTTTATCTCATAATAACACATTTAGATAATTTGGGTTCCCAAAATAAAGAGGGAATAATATACTTGATACATGAATCATCAACCTTGAATGAGAGGTAAAAGTTCAGTTCATAAGAGAAGAGTTCTTTTGGAAAACATTTGTATTGAAAAAAAATTCGTTATAAAACATTTATATCTGAAAAAAGGAAATACAATAATGAACAAAAAATATTTAAGGAGTTACCACATCAAAAATGGAGTGAAAGAGGTAGAACCCAGAGGAAGAAAATTGGGTTCGAGATTTCCCCTTACCTTGTACCTGAATGCTTTATTCTCTTTAATGTCATGTATAATGACATTATACTCATTGATTAGAAATCCAGAACCATGTTTAAGTTAATAGGGTTCATTCTGGTTTCATTATGTCTCATTATGTTCCTTTGGATGACTTATAGAGTTTAAAAACATTGTTCGGGGATGTTCGTTTTTATGGTTTTTCTTGGGTGGTTCACTTGTATTCTTAAATTGAAGTTTGGGTAGAACATGAGTAGACATACAGAACTGATATTAAATGTTATTAATAATATTATAGTATTTTTAATGATCTTGTAATGGATCACATTATATCCATGCGAATGAATAATTAGATAAGAATTAAATGATGATTATTTGGGTTAATTTGAGCGGTTTTTGGATCACAACGAACTTGTTTTAACTTTTCAATTAGTAAAATGGAAATATGTTATTTCCAGAACTAAAAATATAAAATAATACATAAAACATATTCTTATTCATCCATAAAAATTGTTTCATGACCATATCTGATGGTAGAAATGGAAGAAGATAGCATGTCGTTTTTGAAGGTGATAAATTAACACCTCATGAACAACGTTCTCTTTAATGAAATAACAGGAAGAGGGAAAGGGTGTGGGGTTATGTAATATCCCATTAGAATTATAAAATTATATTATATGTATAATAATAGAGTTAAAAAACAATTTTTATGAATATAGGTGGGGAGAGATCAAGAAAGGAACTTGAACTTGAATGGAAATTAAAGGAGAAGAGGGAGAGAAATTACCTCTTAAATCTTCCTCTGGATATCCTCATTAAGGAAGAAAGTATTGGTATTTTGATGAGACCAGCAGATTTTGGACTTGGGGGAGGGGCTATGGAAGGTTTCTGGGAAGATTTTAGAGAAGTCTTGGAGCTTGAGAGGTGTGAGGAAAAGAGGGAGTTAAGGGTGGCTTTTATAGTGGAGGGAAGAGGGGTTTCCTTAATATAAAATTGATTAGTATATTAATTTCAACTAAGACACGGAATAGTGAGTCTTGAACGACCAAGAATAGTAATTTTATAATTTAATCCCTAAACTAGTGGGCTTACATCAGTATAACATAATTGATGACTCAATTAATACATTATCTAGAATTTATTGTGAATTATTGGATTAAACTATTCATCAAAAATTCATGTATCTCAGAAAAAACCCAAAAATTTACCCCAAACTTTATTCAACGTGTAGAATCCAAAATGAAGTCCATTTTTCAAAGATAATTTTATAAATATTATTAATTTAATATTCAATTAATATCACAATTTACTTTAAAAAACAGTTTTTATGATTAAAACTGATTTTATAGTTCTTTCTAAAATTATGTAGGGTCTTATAAAATTATCTAAAAACTATTAGACATTGATTCAATAATTTATGAATACATTTCAGGGAAATAGATATTCTTTTAAATTAATTAATTAATTATAATTAATTATTTATGACTTATAAAATACCAAAAATGTTTACTAAGGTCAAATTGTCACTTTCTAAGATGTCTAAATTTTATTTTATTATTCATAGGTAATGTTACTCTTATTTACTATTCATAAGGGTCATATTAATATTCATAATGGTAGGTTACTATTCATATGAGTAGGTTACTATTCACCAAATATTATTTTTGTTTCATTAGACTCCAAAAATCATCTTGAACACAACCATGAATGTCATATTTTTCAAAATTCCAAACATAGAAGTGACAAACTTATGTTTAAAGGTTACTTATCACTTAGTAGTTCATTTTGTTTTGTTTTCATGTTATTTTATGACATATTAATAAGAAGGGAATTTCCATTGAAAATTTTTGGGTCGTTACAGGCACCATGTTGAGACCACCACCAAAACATCATTACTAACAAAATCATTAGGAAAGATACATCAGATTGTCTCTCATTTGGTTTTTTATTTCTATAGTTGTAGGTCTCCATTATTTATCTTATATGGTAGTCTGGAACCTTGGGGTTTCTCTGTAATTTTATTTCTATTGTCACATAGACACTTACCCTAGATTTAGTGTTGGGATGTTCCTAGTTTGGAGATTTAGGAAATGATACATGCCCCTAGTCTCGTCTTTAAGACTCGGATACTCAGTTCCCTAGTAGGGAAGGTATGCTTAAAAATTTCATTTCCTTTTGAAACATGGAATGATATCCTCCTTCTACTATGGGTCATATTCCAGGACATCCTACTGGAGTAAGCCCCTCAACATTTTAGGTTGGACCTAATTACCTTCACATTCATTCCCCTTTGAATGGTTCATTACTCCACACCCTTTTCTATCATCTCCTTGGCTTCTTTCGCCATAGGCCTGGCCTCTTCCATCAGCGGAGTAGAAAATGTGTGCTTTGTTGAATCCTTCGCATCGTCTAGTTTATCACATCCATAATGACTCATGTGGTCTTAGATATTAGTGATGATCATGAATCCGCACAATCCACCTAACTACTTGAACAATGAGAACTCTAATACCAACTATAATTGGGATACGTAGGAAGCCTTCACCCAGGGCCTAGGCTCAGTGGAAGTCATCCTCAAGAGTTCAACTATAGTTCTCTTAATTAGGTATCCTCCTTAGTAATAAGCCTCAAATTATTCCCTCTTTAAATCTCTACGAGTTAATACATTTCTCGTCGACCCTTTTTCAAAGGAATTATCTTTACGAGTAAGCTCCTACCTATATCTCTCAGAGGGCTAGACCCCATAAGAGACTTACCGAACTATATGGGATTTGATTCCTATCCATGTGGGATATGTAGGAAGCCTCCTTGATGTTCAAACCCTTGACACCAAAATCAACCATTTTCTTCCTCATCCACATTCCAATCAGGTACTAATTCAATATGGAAACACATATGATATCCATGTTCCTTGGGCTTCTTTGGCATAATTCCCACACCAAGCGTTGAGTAGGAACCTTCTTCTATGATTTACATACCATATGACATTAAAAAATATGGTTTGGTCCTTCTTGCAAGACCTAAATAGGTATGATGTGTCCCATTAAGTGGCACTGAACTATGAGGAACCTGATTCCTTTAACAAGGATACGTAGGTAGCACATTTATGGTTATGATCCCAACAACAAAATACCTTTTGCCTATATAGATGACCATAAATTCTAGAGTTCCTAAGTGAGTGTCTTAAAACATAGAATCATCTTCACAAAGGATAAGGAATATCTAATTATCATGTAAATGTATACCGTTGATGGAGATCCTATAATACATACAGATAACTCTATTAATAAAGAACCTCGAATACATATAGAGAATTATAAATTCCACCCAAGATTATAATTGATTTCAAATTTCAAGGAAAACTTACATTATGATTTTTAAATTTATAAGTATTCATGAACATATCATAAATCTATAAGATAGTCCTGAAGTAAGTGATAATTCTCCCAAACATATGTGATGAGCCTAAACTCCCATCATCTCCAACGACGTGTGTTATTAATTACCGTTGGAAAAAAAACCTAATGAACATATTCCATTTAAATAATGTCCCTTTGGATACTAAACAATTGGATGTTTCTGGTTCCATAAATAAATCAGATGGAAAAATTTCAGATGTATTGATTCCTAACCAGAGAACATGTTCTAGGGGAAACAACAAAATGGTGAACCCAAAGTGAATCCTTAACCCATATGATAGTGTTGCCCATATGTTAGTCCCCTATAAATTGAAAAAAGTGGTCTATACATGGGAATCAATCAAAAATGTGTTCATCTAATTGATCCTACATTACTTTAGTTCATTGTTGGTATGTGTTATATATACATTAACATTTCTCTCTCTCTTGGACTCCCTTCATTCCAAATGTATTACTTAATGCTTGCACCCATCAATTCCCTTTCTGTTACTCAAGAAGGATCCTCATCTATATAGAAGACGTCATCACAAACTCAGAATCATCAACACGAGGTCTCCAATGCATTGGTATGACCATACCATCAATAGGGTACTATCCAAACCATAGTGGCTTCCCAAAAGGCCCTCCAAATCAAGAATAACCCATGGTCATCTAGTAAACGATGGCCAGTGGTTTAGAAATAGATTGTGACAAACACCATAATCAACTATTTTTGGAGTTTATCATTGGAACACAGTCATCAATCACGCGCCGTTTCTAGGGAGGTCAACCAAGAGGCCACCCATGGCCTTATATTGAAGACACATGGGTCCTTTCTGATGGGTTCTACCAAAAATCACCACCACCAACATTGCATGATAGCAAACACTCAAAATGATGATGGTGTTATCTTTGGCTATCCGACCTGGGTCCCATAGACACATGCATGAAAGATGAAACATCAGCCAACATGGATCATGTCCCAACATTTCTCTTCTCTGAATAATTCCATCAACCCAGTTTGGTGAAAAAATATAGAACTAGAATGTACACACGTCCACATTAATTCTTCCAGCCATCAGAGTCATTTTGTGGTAGCCAACCAATCCCACTATTCAAATACGGTGGATTACCATTAGTGGTCTCATACAACTAATTACAATCTATCATCCAGTCAGCACACCCATCTGGCTGAATTCATGTAAGACAATCAACCAAATTTGGTGGGAACCTCTGAGCTAGAACATACAGCAGCATGTAGTCTATCATCCAGTCACCAGACTCATCTGCCTGCATTCAAGGAAGCTCAACAACCAAATGTGTGATAAACTTGTAAGTAGTGACATAGACCTTCCTACACTCACTAATCATGTCATTAGTCTCCTTAGTCAGCATTTAAAGAAGTCTTCAAATCATTCTTGGTGGAAAAACATCCCCCATTAACAGACCAATGCAACCATATATTTGGCATAACATCAGTCTCATTTCGGAGCACTCAGAGAAGTCAATAAGAACACTAAAAAGAAAATTATTTGGAATAATAAACTCTCTTTCCCATAAACGTGTACTATCAGAATATACTAACATTAAAGGGAGGTCATGAGCAGGTACATAAACCTTCTCTGATACGGTGTGGATATATATTCCCATTTTGGAAACTGAAGTCACCAGACATATTTTGGAAATTTTGAAAGGGAATACGCAAATTTTTTCTTATATCCTGGAAGCATTCCAGAATATCATAACAGAATCTTCACCAGTACTAGAGGGACAAACACATAATTATGTCCCCACACATTGGAGTAATCATAATAATTCAATAATAGAGCATATTAATTCCTCTATTCTAGTCCAGGGGTGATGGGTAATACTCCCCCATATTATATGTGAAACTGGATCAGGCACAAACACTCATTCCAATTAGAGATAGTCGGCCTATTATGATTGCCACTCAAAAAGAAAGAAAATACACCTTCCCATTATAACAAATTTTCCCAACATTTTTCCACAACTACATGTAAGATAGTGTCTAACGAGAAGTCTCACCATGCACAGTAGGTGAATCAAAAGTCGAACTATGATATGAATCCACTTAATGTTAGAGTTCTTGAAGTCCTAAAACATTTATATGTTACAGATCAAAATACTAGCATCCCATTACCAAATTATAGGATTACTATTAGTATTTCAAATCTTCCTCCTCAGAAAATTTATCATGATGTCTTACATCATGACAACTCAGTCAATCTAGAGAACATGTCTCTAGACGAGTGCCACAAAAACACTCCATGTGGCCATAAGACCATGGAGTAATAGAATTTATCCCATGCCGTAATCCACCATGGTGGTCCTCCCCATGATGGAATTCAATGTGAATGTTCTCTCAATAGTAGTGTTAAGAAGTATAAAACAAATTCTCTAATTAAAAATATATTTATGAGAGAAAACATCATATCTTAATGAACATGAAAATATAAGGCTATTCATGTCTGAATCCTTGTTACTGGAAAGTGAAATAATTTAATTTCCTAATGTAATCACAAGGAAATAGTTATTATTTGATCCACCCTTGGGTCATTTTATTTCTAATATAGTAAAGGAAACATCAACTGGTCTCATTTCATGCTATAATGAAACAGAGAAGCGTCAACTCTAGTCAAACCTAATTGAGAAACCTCTAGAAAATGTTGAATAGGATATGCTGAATATTAGAAAAAATTGGCTAAGGGGGAAATACCAGTCATGTTTTGGAATTTTTAAACTACTCAATACAAAATTCTAGAAATGATGGCAGAATATTGCATTCATGAAATCCCTTTAAACATATAGAAGACTATTCATCATTTAAAAATAAATGTATTACTATATGATGGATATCAAAGTCAGGTCAAGGTATTAGATGGGTTGCAATGTCAAATTGACTTGGAATCTATCATTTTTTTCAAACAAACAATGACCAAGAAGTAGAAGGAGGCCATTCAATGTACATGTCTCAATGTATTAAAAAGTTTGTGGTAGTTGATTGTAGAAACCACATCTTGTGTCTATATTAGAGGATGGGGTGAAAATGGTTCATTTCATTTAACTACTCTCAAAAATTAGAAAAGACTTCTAAAATTGTTCTCATGTATTGTTATTCCCCCAGCCTGACTACAATAAAAAATTTATGCTCAGGACTAAATTGATGATTAGTAAGAACATGCCTTGATCGGTTTTCACAAAAGTTAGGCCCAAAGTGAGAAAGTTGTTGAGATTATTATGCATCAAGCATCTGAGAACACCGATCAAGCTTCCCACTTTGAAGATTTCATTCATTATATCACTCAAATGACTAAAATAGTGCAATGGTATTCCGAAATAGGTGATTTGAGTGGGTGTTAGATAATGCACCCAACCATTGTTTGGACCATAATTCATAAAATACTAAGATCAGCTGCATTGATATCATCTATAGATGTCCAAGAACCACCCCATCCTACAAGGCTATAGGCTTTATTTAATCCATCATTCGGAGTCAGCAAATAGAGACTAACGGGTTGAAGTAGAAGAATTGAAACATCTATATCCTGAATGTTTTGGAGATTTTTCACATAAAAATACCCTCCAAAACAAGTAAAAATTTTGTCCATGTTAGGGAATAATCCAGAAATTGAACTCTCAACTGAACAATTCATGGATTCCATTCGGATCACAGTCCATCAGAAAATTCTTAGGGAACCAAAAAATAGGAGAATAATGTCTCAAAGAGGTTGAACAAGAAGGCAATTTCACAAAGATACTGATATAATGCAATCAATTCATTATTCATTTGTAAATTTCATTAATGCTGTTAAGGAGGATCCTCTAGAAAATGATACTTGTTCCGGGAAAACATGGGATTATGTTCATGTTCTTAATATGGTCTATACCAAATCAAGTAAAGGTGGTGAACGTACTACATATCAAATGATTTCTTAGAATGAAGGTATTCCCTCAAATAATCCACTTCCACCATTTCAAATGGAACATAATAGGTAGAAAGGTGAAGATCAAACCATATTTTCTCTTCCATATAGAGAAGGTCGATTAATTTCATATGAAGATATATTTTTCCTAGTAAGTGGAGGAAATGATAAAGTTGAGAAGTCTCAATGCAGAGTTTCTCTGAAGCATTATTCCTACCAGACATTCTTCAAAATCATATAATTATATTTTTCTTGTAGTTGGAGATCCTTAGTAAAGAGGGTTTCTTGCAGCTACTGATGAGGATAGAGAATTTTCTCCATTGGGTACATAGGAAGAACATGGCTAAGCACATCCTTAGATGCATGTCTCTATGGGTTATCCATGAAGATACCAGTAGCACAACCACCATTGATCATGCCAGTTGATGCACTAGTTCAAGATATAACTGATATACCTATAGAGGTTCCAGCTCAACCATATATTCCTCATATGGTTATTCATACCATTGATTCATTAATGACCTAATTAAAAACTATGGGAGGAAATTGTGAACCAATACAACTAGAAATGATGTGTTACCAAGAATGGGTAGATATGATCCCCCCCAAAACTTTATGAATACCACATTTCTCATCTTTAACAGTTCGGTAGATCCATATCAACACATAACACATTACGTTTCTCAATATGATCTGATGATGGGGACCACTCAACAACAATAATAAGTAAAACTCCGATGTTTTGTGCAATAATTATAAGGTCCATCCATTGACTTGTACCCATGTTTTTATCCTCGATGAATTACAGGATGGGAACACCTCCATTAGAAATTACTCTTCTAATTTATCTCCACACTATAGAAGACTACATTTTTTGATGTTAAGAATTGTAAAAAAATGAGAATGAATGTGTTTAAGATTTCATTTCTATCTAGAAATGATTAAAATACTCCTTGAATATACCAATACCCCAAGAAGATTTGATTCCAATATGTGTGTCAAATCTCCATGTTAAGTTACAAACACCACTAATACCCATGGAATACAAACTAGGGTTCTGAGACACGGCATCGATTGATCAACAAGAGGAGAACATCATAATAGATACTAGAGACAAATCCTCAATAATCCAATCAGCTTTGGGATGGAGAATAGAAAAGGAATATGTTTTTGTAGTTACACTCAAGGAAGCACATGTACAACCATATACTTGAAATCTATGATCATATCATTAGGATCGACCTCCCTATCATCAATATGAATGACCACCGCATCAAGATGATAAAAAATATCCACGATATAGATAGTTTAAAGAGATTAAAAACAATTCATATTCTTTCTAAAATGACCAAGTCCCCAAAAAGTTCAATTAAGCTTTTTAAAATAGCATATTTCTGTTGACATGGCCTAAGAAACCTAATAATTTTTTAGATGAAGACATCCGAAACTATGTTCAATTTCATAAAATTTTGGGACACCCCATTCAAGGGTGTTCTGTTTTCAATGATCTCTTGAATAATATGGTGGAATAATGAAAATTGAATCTAAAAAGTTCATCATCCTAGGTATCTTGTGTTACTACTACTAGTCCAGAGGATGAAAGTGAATGGAAGGAAGTCAAAAGAATGAACACATAGAAATTCAATCCTAGGATGGTCATGAAAACAATCAATCGAACTAATTCCATTTTACTAAAATAGCTGAATCATCTGATGGTGGATTCTACCATTTCCATTTCAACCTGGCCATCTTCATTATAAGATCAATATTCCATGTTCAAATCATCATGTAATTGTTGGGATTAGAAAGGTAAAGGGTAGTAAGATGAATATGGACTCATGATAAGGACAATTTTTCCAAGAATTTGGATGATTTCAGGGCGTCTTTCTCAATAGTTCATGTTGTGCCCTACCAAACAACACAACATGAACCGACCTATTCTATCGAATCTTCATTAGATGATGGTTTTCTCTTCGGTTCTGTTAACGTTATCCACTCAAAAACTCATGATCCAAATGATTAATATGGTTATTGACCAAAATTTTCTATACATGATTGGGGGACAAGGGGAAAAGTTCAATTTCATGTATTAATCGATAGCCGTGGTTATCTAGATTCTACAATTTTAATTACACCCCTGCTCGAACCATTTTTGAAGTAGAAACTCACATGACCAGCCATCAGTGGGCCTAGCAAGAACATGGGATCTCTTCCACACATGAAAGGATCCGCCCCAAAATGATCATATTGGAAGACCACTTATAGGATCTACCACCACTCCCTTAGTAGTTATATATACATATTCAGTCTAATCCACCAAGAGAAGAACTATTTCCAATGTCTAACCTAACACGTGGTACATCTACATCTAGAGCAACAACTACCAATATACCTCCAAAACAACATATTCATGCTATAAAACATAGTCCTTTGGACCATAAGTATGATGTTTTGAAGAAATTTCCCAAATTAATAACCAAGTTATAAATCATAGAAGATCTAACTATATGAAAAGTTATTTTGGATGATATTTATTTTTCCTTTACCAAGTCCTCAAATGTCTGAAGTCAAGGTTTCTGCTACTAGGGTATACCATATATAGAATGATACTATAGAATATAATTCAGTTATATCATTCACGAACCAATATGAGGATGATGTTGTAAATGTAAATATCAGGCCCTTGTTTTTATCCGGAAAGTTTAATTATACAGACTTTTGAAGAGCCTTTATTGATAATGGATCAATGGTCAAACTCATTCCCCTTCGTTCACTTTTTGTAACATCCCAGGTAAATAAAGAATATTAATTTTTCATATTTATCCATATTCTTGAATAAAATGTTAATATTAATTTAAATGTAATGCTATGCTCGATGGCGTACCCAATACGCAATAATGGGTTTCTTTGAAATCATATGTTGCACTCTAATAATAAAATATTGTTATTTTAAATGGTAGTTAATGCCTATCTGTTGTAATGGATGGAATGACCAGAACTAACTAATTAATGATTATATATGTTTTTCAAATATTTTTACTTTTTCCCTAATAAATGTTAGAGTCTTAAAATGCGTATGAATCCAATTTTAAGCATAAATCTTCTAATATTCATTAAAAGGTCGATTAACCGACTTTTGATGGAGAACCCTTTTTAAATATACTTTTGAAGATTTTATATCTTATATTTGACAAAATAAAATCTTTCTTTAGAATCTGGACATCAAAATTTACTTTGTGTAATATTTTGTTATTTTTTTATAAAGATCAGTTTTAGTGAAAATGTTGTACTTTAATTCAAAACCTTTTTTTAATATAATTTATTTAAATCACTATATCATATTTTTAATTGGTTTTAAAGTGAAATTAGAATATATTTTTACCATTTAATTCAATTCTGGTCATTGTAAATAATTTCACATTGAAATTGGATTTAAACTAGTGTCAATCTTTTAATAGATATTGTTCCTTAAAAACACGCTATTTGTTTTGACATCGGGAATGAACTATTAAATTAATTTTTGGGAATTATATATTTTGAATTTTTTAAATTAGACAACATTTTTGAATTCGGAATATCAAATATAGCTTAGGGTGAATTTTTGGTATTTTTCTGAAAAACATCATTTTTTATGAATAGTGAAACCACTAAGTGGTAGTTAAAGATACTGATTTTTCTTTTAAATGAATCTTTACAACTTATGTGATTTTATTTTAAAAAATATGACATATATGGTTGTCATTATTATGTAAAATGTTGTTCAATTAGATTATAATATTTTTTTGGTGAATTTTAACTTTTATGTTTTATTAATCGCGATTAAAGGTAATTAATGTAATTTAAGGTAATGATAATGATATAATAATATGAAATGACCTTGACACATGTCCTACCCTTATTGGATGAGTCATGGACGACCAATAAAATCCATGGGTCAACATGGGGACCCCATTGTGCCACTTTGGTTGGAAAATGACATTAATAACTTTTTATTTAAAGTTAAAATTAAAATGTCACAAACATGTATTATTTTACTAAAACAATTTTTACATGGGATTATAAGAGTCATATTTTTTACTATAAATATTCATTAAAAATATAAATATATTTCCTACATTAAGATATTTTTTATATAATATTTATACTTTATATACATAAATTTATTTATGACACCGTGATGATGCAGTGATTTCCTCATAAATAAACGATTTAAATTAAATGAGAAGATAGGGTGAAATATAAGTCTTACACTTGTAACAAACGTATTTTATTGGAGGATTTAGAAACTTTATCACCTTATCCTCGAAATATATCCTTTTGAGACATTTAAAATCCGAAAATAATTTTATAATAAAGTAATAGTTTATAACTATCCAAGAGTGCCCCTCCTCATCTCTTATAAAAGGCCCCCACCTCTACCACCTTACCCACACATCTCAAGACGTTGGCTCGTCAAAAACCTACCCATTTACTCTATAAAAATCCCTATATTCATCATTGAAGCCTCACCTTTGGCATAACTCTCTTCAAGAAACCCTTTTGGTTCAAACTAAGAGGAGTTACCCGACATAAAGGTAATGTCATCACTTGTGTTATTTTGTTTTATTTTGCTTCTCCAAACCCATAAACTATTTTTATTCCATTATTTTGTAACAAAACCATTATATTAAATATACTATGATGTTTTTATGTGAAGTATTAGAGATACACTTACACACACCTCTGTCTAATGGTTAAAGAACATACTATTTCTGTGGATGGAGAATTACTGCTTCACGAAATGATGATTGTTCAATCTTCTCTTAACACCTTTCATGGTGGCCATTATGATGTAACTGTATTATATATATGTTATATATATAATTTATGTTTCCCATAGGCTTTTTTATTTTATATTTATATCATACCTTTATGCTTTTCATGTTGTGCAATTGCGATAATTACATACGAGGAAGTGTGGAGTACCGCCCCCTCAAGTGATGTGACTCGTTCATGCAATACATGGAATTTATAATGAATGAAATTAATGAACTTATGTGACCTCTAAAAAATATATATTATACTGGAATTATAATATATATATCTCTCAATTATTTTTAATTCCATTAATATGACAATGAAATGAAAGTAGCGTTCATGCGTACTTACGGCCTACCGTCTCCATGAACGGTGCATTTCATTTATTTTTATATCCAAATGTTATGGAATATTATAAAATATATATGTAATGGATATATATGATATTTATATCATTAATACTATTCTGGAGATGATTTACTTATAACTACATTGACAATCATTTTCAAACAAGATCATTTTTGACTCATGTACCAAACATCAACAAAAACATCTGATAAGAACTCACATTATTAACCAATTATTATAACATTATAATATGTGATATGAACTGAATAATAATATTTAAAGGAGGACCTTATTAAATTATAAATTTACTAAAGTTTATTATTATTTAATATAATGAAACGAACAAGACAAGTCAGACTTGAGTAAGGGATCCTACCTCTCTCTTTCTTTTTAAGTACTCTCTTTTCTATAATTTTTTTTAAGCTCATATTTATTATGTTTGGGGATGTTATTTTATATTAATCATTCTATAATTTTTATGGTCATATTATGAGATACCCTATTTGTTCTCATAAATCCATTTTTGTATGTTTTATGTGGCGCTGTTAGGCTGCCGAGTTTTCGTAAGGGATTTTTCATCTCACTTTTATTTGACTGAGATTTATGCTACATTTTCCACAATTTCCTTTGAGTGTTTTATGTACTTCACATTATTCTACTCTTTGTGTAATAAAATTTAATTTATGGGAATTTTCATCAATATTTTATAGTCATTCTTTCATGGGGTGTACGTTTCGATAGTTACCCAAGTCGGTAAGGGAACCTTTCACCCTCCAATTTTTTAAAAGACTTATTTTGTTATGTATTTTAATTTACATATTTTTATGTTGGGATATGTTCATCAACATCCTTATTGATGTAAATTTTATTTCCAAGTGATGAGATACCATTTTCATTCTCATCAACTAATTTTATGAGTTTTAAAGTGACGTCGTTAGGCTGTCGAATTTTACCAAGGGAACTTCTTAACCCAATTTCGATTTCTTTGGGTTCAACAAGTAGTTATTGAATATGACTTCCTTTGAATATGTGTGAATTACCTTTGACTTCTTTAAACTTAATATCCACTTATATTTGGTGTATTTATATTTTTCACACATATTTACGATATTGATTTATCTTTAATTTAAGGATACCTTCTTTATAATGGATTTCATCTCATTTTACATTTCTATTGAGACATCATTGTTGATATGCACCAATTCACTCTTATATGGTGAATATAATGTCCTTTGGAATATTATATCATGAATCCATTTATTCTCATGATATTATAAAGTTCTGATTAAATGTCATTCCTCAATTAGTGTCTTCAAGTGTCTCTCATTTTGTTAAAAACCCTTTAACTAAAATATCGTTTTAGATGTTTTAATGATTTATTCTTATAAATATTTCTCATTAATATTCATGTTTTCAAAATGTTTTTAAGGATTTATTTATATGGATATTAATGGTTTAAAATTATAAATGATTCAAAGTGTTATGGGACACTTTGATTAAAAAATATCTTTATTAATTGTTTTAAATGGTTTTAAAAATGGTTTTTAGAATGGAATAATTATTTCAATATCTTAAAATGTTATATTTTTATTTCTATATGGGAATGTTTTATTTCCTTTATGCTTAAGTTATGTTATATGATTATGTTATAGTTCTTGTGCATTATTTATGAAGATGGGTTGCTCAGTGATAAACTAAGTGCGGGTGAGCTCGATATAGCTCTCCAATGCATTGGGTAATGCGAAGGGGTTTTATGCTATGGTTTATCCAAAGAGATATAGGGAATATACTGTGATGGGTATTCCAAACGTAACCATGAGGGTTACTCTCTATGTAATAATGTTATGAATGCCTCAAGTTACCTTTATGTCTTATGATTTCGTTGAGTTATTCATAAATCTTATGATTTAATGAGGTATGTTAACATGCTTATGTTTTATGAGTATTGTATGATTTCATTTATTCTTATGTATACATGGTCTAATGTTTCCTTTCCGTATTGCTATAACCCTTACTGAGATTTTTATGCTCATCCCAGGTTTTTTTAGAAATGTTTTTCACTGGACATAAAGATGAATAGGGTCAAGTATGTGATCACGGAAATGTCAAGCGGTCTAAAACAAGGAACTAGACATGACTTTTTTGTTCAAGAGTTTTGTTTTGTGAAAAAATTGAATCTGAGTAGATGTGTCTACATTGTAATCCTTGAGATGTAATAGGTATGTCCTAGTTCTCTTAAAATCTAAACCTGAAAAGATCCTCAATGTGAATTATTCATTTAATTCAATAATAAGTAATGATTAAGTCCAGGTCCTTATAGTTGGTATCATAGACCTGTTTAGATAACTTTAGAGGTTAGAGTGTTGTTTAAACATAAGTTACACGTTGTGTATAACCACAATGGTGATTATATTAGATAGAGTCATTGTTATTTATGAATTTTTGAATGAGTTTGATATAAATTGGATAAGTATATCTTAGTGTTTATCTTCCTCTTTAGTACATGATGATTTTGTTGATATACTCACACTGACCTTTTTGGTTTTAGTAAATGGATGGATCTTGCAAGCACCAAAGTGACAGTGGGTTTGAAGGAAACTGTGGTGGTTCTCTTATTAAGAGACAGGATGAAATGGGGGACTCAATGAGAAATCTCATGGTTATTCTTAACCAACTCTCAGGAGTCATGATCAACCACTTGAACCTTGTTGAGTTCTTTAATGCATCTTGTACGAGACAACCAACTCGATGTGGAAGATCAGGTGATAATTATAAAGGTAACCATTAGGGTTTATATGATCCTTACTTTTTAGGTAATTATGGGTTACTATATGTTATGATGGAAAATGATAGGCAATAGATAAACATGAGGTTAAAATATGTTATGATTATTTTTGAAGATTTTATCTCGTTCTGGGGAAAATTTTATGAATTATATAGTTTTGGAAAAATGACAACACACAGACCGTGTGACAACCCGTCGTGTCGGACAATGATATGGGAATCGAACCCACAACCAAAGTGTGACTGGTATTTATCACCTACCACTGGACTACGTGCAGTCCCTAATAAGTTTGAATAATTATATATTGTTAGATGATTTTATGAATCAAGAGTAATTTTATTTTGGGTTATCTATATAAATTATTAACCTATCATGGAGGATATTTGATTTGGTTATTACTTTTCAGTAGGTGACTTTAAGAGAAACTGATGTTATTTGGAGATAAATGTTAATTTGTACCTAGGAATACTATGTGATTAAATCCATAAAATATTTGGATTTCAAACTTAGTTTGGTTTACTTTGAAGAATTTTATAGACAAATTTTTTATTGAATGGTCTTCATTGAACTTTGGGTATTGTTGGACAAATTTTGGAGATTAAGAATAGATTTTATTTTTTATAAAGGATTATCCATATGTGGATTATCTAATCCTTTTCTAACAATTTTGGTTTTGGTTAAGGTCTAAATACATTGGAAATATATATTTCTCTTTTGTGGATTATGTGATTCTCTAGAATTTGATTATTTCTCTCTTAATGTGATCAATTCATCCTAAATACTCGTCTTTTGGAGAAAATATGAGTTTGTCAAAGAAATATAGTAGGAGATGAGAGTCTACATGACAAGTAAGAATGTTTACTTATGATTTAGTTAGGATCATAAATAAATTCCTCAATGAAAAGATACATAAAAAAAATGTTGTCTGTTAACTTTTCCTACTGGGGAATGAAATACCGTTTAACCCTTCACCAGTTTGTGACTTTCTGGTGGTTAACTTTCTCCTAAACATGCTTTCTATCACTGTCCCTCAGAACATGAACCTTTGTTTTTTCTACCATATCTATGATTTCTTATATGGAATCCTAGTTTGAGTTAACTTGGGTGACCTTTGTACTTCCATTTCTTTCTTTTAAAGTGACAGTTTAATTTACTCCTTTTCCGATGTGGGGCTTTCAATGAATTTTCCAAGCCCAATCTTAAAAATTGTGAGGATGCAATTCACAAAAGGGGGGAAGGATGTAACATCCCATTTAAATAAAGAATATTAATTTTTCATATTTATCCATATTTTTTAAAAAATGTTAATATTATTTTAAAGGCAACGCTATTCTCGATGGCGTACCCAATAGGAAACAATGGGGTTCTTTGAAATTTTATGTTGCACTCTAATAATAAAATCATATTATTTTTAACGGTAGTTAACGAATATCCATTGTAATGGCGAGAATGAAAAGAAATAACTAAAAAATGATTATATATTATTGTCAAATATTTTTACTTTTTTTCCAATAAATGTTAGAGGCTTAAAATTCTTATGAATCCAATTTTAAGCATAAATCTTCTAATTTTCATTAAAAGGTTGATTAACTGCCTTTTGATAGAGAACCCTTTTTAAATATACTTTTGAAGATTTTAAATGTTATATTTGACAAAATATAATCCTTCTTTAGAATATGGACATCAATGTTTACTTTTTGTAAATTTTCGTTATTTTTTCTGATAAAGATCAGTTTTAGTGAAAATGTTGTATTTTAATTCATAAACTCTAATTAATCTAATTTATTTCTATGATTAGATCATCTTTTTAATTGGTTTTAAAGTGAAATTAGAATATATTTTTACCATTTAATCCAATGGTGGTAATTGGAATTAATGTCACTCTAAAATTGGACTTAAACTATTGTCATTCTTTTAGTACATATAGTTTCTAAAAAACACGCTATTTGTTTTGACAGTGAGAATGAACTATTAAATTAATTAATGAAACTTATATATTTTGAATTTTTTAAAATAGAAATAATTTTTGAATTCGGAATATCAAATATAGTTTAGGGTGAAGTTTCAGTATTTTTCTGAAAAACTTTAATTTTGGACGAATAGTGAAACAACTAAGTGGAAGTTAAAGAAACTGATTTTTTGTTTAAATGAAACATTACCACTTATGTGATTTGATTTTCAAAAATCCTATATATATTGTTGTCATTAGGAATTAAAATTTTGTTCAATGAGATTAAAATAATTTTTGGTGAATAGTAACTTGTATGTTTTATTAATCGCGATTAAAGGTAATTATTGTAATTTAAGGAAAGAGAATGATATAATAATATGATATAACTGTGAAACATGTCCTAACCATATTGGATGAGTCATGGATGACCAAGAAAATCCATGGGTCAACTTGGGGATGTCATGGAGCCACTATGGTTGGAAAATGACATTAAAAACATTTTATTTAAAGTTAAAATTAAAATGTCAAAAACATGTATTGTTTTACTAAAACAATTTTTACATGGGGTTATACAAGTAATATTTTAGGCTATAAATATTCATTATAAAGATAAAAATATTTCCTACATAATGAAATTTTTTATGTAATTTTTAGATATTATATAAATTTATTTATTTTTGACACTGTGATGATACAGTGATTATCTCATAAATTAATGATTTAAATAAAATGAGAAGATAGGGTGAAATGTAAGTCATAAACTTGTAAAAAACCTATTGTATGGGAGTATTTTGAAACCATATCACCTTATACTTGAACTATATCCTTTTGGAACATTTAAAATCCGAAAATCATTTTTTAATAAAGTAATAGCTTATAACTTTCCAAGAGTGCCCCTCTTCTTCTCTTATAGAAGGCCCCCACCTCTACCACCTTAACCACACCTCTCAAGCCCTTTTTTCGGCCAAACCCTGCCCACTTCATCTCTCCACGTACCTCTCTTCATTATTGAAGCCTCTCCTTTGGCAGAATTCTCTTCAAGAAACCCTTTTGGTTCAAACCAAGAGGAGTTACCCGATTTAATGGTAATGTCTTCAGTTGTGTTATTTTGTTTTATTTTGCTTATCCAACCCCATTGAATCTTTTTATTACATTATTTTGTAACAAAAATAGTATCTTAAATATACTAGGATGTTGTTATGTGTATTATTAGAGCTACACTTACACACACCTCGGTCTAATGGTTAAAGAACATACTGTTTCTGTGGATGGCGAATTACTGCCTCACGAAACGATGATTGTTCAATCTTCTCTTAACACCTTTCATGATGTCCATTATGATGTCACTGTATTTTATATATGATATATATGGTATTTATGTTTCCAATATTATTTTTTATTTTATATTTAAAACATACCTTGATGCTTTTCATGTTGTGCAATTGCGATAATTTAATTCGAGGATATGTGGACTAGTGCCCTTCAAGTGATGTGACTCATTCATGCAATACATGGAATGTATAATGAATGAAATTAATAAACATATGTGTCATATAAAACATATATATTATACTGGAATTATAATATATATATATATATCTCAATTACGTTTAATTCTATTAATATGACAAAGAAATGAAAATAGTGTTCATGCGTACGTACGGCCTACCGTCTCCAAGAACGATGCATTTCATTTCTTTTTATCTCCACATTTTATAGAACAGTGTAAAATTAATATGTAATGGATATATATTATATTTAAATCATTATTAATATTCTGGAGGTGATTTACTTATAACTACATGGACAATCATTTTCAAACAAGGTCATTTTTGACTCATGTACCAAACATCGACAAAAACATCTAATATGAACTCACATTATTAACCAATTATTATAACATTATAATATGTGATATGAAATGAATAATAAAATTTAAATGAGGTCCTTAAGAAATTATAAATTGACCAAAGTTTATTATCCAGGAATATAAATAAACGAACAAGACAAATCGGACTTGAGGTAAGGGATCCTACCTCTCTCTTTCTTTTTAAGTACTCTCTTTTATGTAATTTCATTTAAACTCATATTTCTTATGTTTGGGGATGTTATTTTATATTAATCATTATATAATATTTATGTTCATATTATGAGAGACCCTATTTGATCTGATAAATCCATTTTTGGAAGTTTTAAGTGGTGTCGTTCGGCTGCCGAGTTTTCATAAGGGATTTTTCATCTCACTTTTATTCTCGTGAGATTAATGCAACATTTTCCACCATTTCCTTTGAGTGGTGTATGTACTGCACAATATTATATCCTTTCTGTAATATAATTTCATTTATGGGAATTTACATCAATTTTTATAGTCCTTCTTTCAGGGGGTGTACGTTTCGATAGTTACCCAAGTCGGTAAGGGAACATTTCACCCTCTTATTTTTTAGAAGTCTTATTTTGTTTTATCTTTTAATTTACATATTTATATGTTGGGGTATGTTCTTCTATATCTTTATTGATGTAAATTTTATGTCCAAGTGATGATATACCATTTTCTCTCTCATCAACTAATTTTTTGAGTTTTAAAGTGACGCCGTTAGGCTATTAAATTTTACCAAGGGAACTTCTTAACCCAATTTCCATTTCATTGGGTTCAACATGTAGTTATTGAATATGTCATCCATTGAATATGTGTGAATGACCTTATAATGTTTTGCACATAATATCCACATATATTGGGTGTATTTATATTTTTCACACATAATTATGATATTGATTTATCCTTAATTTAAGGATACCTTTTTTATAAGGGATTTCCTCTCATATTACATTTATATTGAGACTTCATTGTTGTTATGCAACAATTCACTCTTATATGGTGTATATAATGTCCTTTGGAATACTATATCATGGATCCAATTATTCTCATGATATTATAAATTTCTGATTAAATGTTATTCCTCAATTATTGTATTCAAGTGTCTCTCATTTTGTTAAAAAACCCTTTAACTAAAATATCATTTTAAATGTTTTAATGATTTATTCTTATAAATATTTCTCATTAATATCCATGTTTTCAAAATGGTTTTAAGGATTTATTTATATGTATATTAATGGTTTAAAATGTGAAATTCTTCAATGTGGTATGGGACACTTTGATTCAAAAATCTCTTTATTAAATGTTTTAAATGGTTTTGAAATTTTTTTAGAATGGATTCATTATTTCAATATCTTAAAATGATATATTGTTATTGCTATGTGGGAATGTTATCTTTCCATCATGATTAAGTTATGTTATATGATTATGTTATGGTTCTTGGGCATTGTTTATGAATATGGGTGGTTCCGTGATAAACTAAGGGCGGGTGAGCCCAATATATCTCTCCAATGCATTGGGTAACGTGAAGGGGTTTAGCGCTAAGGTATCTCCGAAGAGATTTAGTTAATATACTGTGATGGGTATTCCAAACATAACCATGAGGTTTACTCCCGATGTAAGAATGTTATGAATACCTCAAGTTACCTTTATGTCTTAAGATTTCTATGAGTTATTCATAAATCTTATTATTTCATGAGGTATGTTAAAGTGCTTATGTTTTATGAGTAATGTATGATTTAATTGATTCATATGTATACATGGACTAATGTTTTCTTTCCGTATTTTTAAAACCCTTACTGAGCTTTTTATGCTCATCCCGGATTTTTTTTGAAATGTTTTTCACAGGACATAAAGTTGAATAGGATCAAGGATGGGATCATGGAAATGTCAGGCTTTCTAAAACAAGGAACTAGAAATGACTCTTTTGTTCAAGAGTTTTTTTGTGTGAAAAAAATGAAGATGAGTAGATGTGTCTACTTTGTAATATTTGAGATGTAATAGTTATGTCCTAATTCTCTAAAACTCAAAACATGAAAAGATCCTTAATGTTAATTATTCATTTAATTCAATAATAAGTAATGTTTATGTTCGGGTCCTTATAGTTGGTATCAGAGGCCGTTTTAGATAACTTTAGAAGTTAGAGTGTTGGTTAAGCATATGTTACAAGTTGTGTATAACCAAAATAATTATTATATTAGATAGAGTCATTTTTATTTTTGAATGTTGGAATGAGTTTGAGATAACATGGATAAGTATATCTTAGTGTTTATCTTCCTCTTTAGTACATGATGATTTTGTTGATATTCTCACACTGACCTTTTTGGTTTTAGTAAATGGATGGATCTAGAAGGCACCAAAGTGACAATGGGTTTGAAGGAAACTGTGGTGGTTATCTGATTAAGAGACTGGATGAAATGGGGGATTCAATGGGAAATCTCGTGGTTATTCTAAACCAACTATCAAGAGTCATGAACAACCACTTGAACCTTGGTGAGTTCTCTAATGCATCTTGTACAAAAGAACCAACTCTATGTGGATGTTCATGTGATAATTATAAAGGTAACCATTAGGGTTTATATGATCCTTACTTTTGAGGTAATTATGGGTTACTATATGTTATGATTGAAAATGGAAGGCATGAGATAATCATGTGGAAAAAATATGTTATGATTATTTTTGAATATTTTATCTCTTTATGGGGAAAATATTAAGAATTAGATAGTTTTGGAAAAAGGAAAACACACAGACCGTGTGACAACCCATCGCGTCGGACAAAGCTGCGGGAATCAAACACACAACCAAAGTGTGACTGGTATTTATTGCCTACCACTGGACTATGTGAATCCCGTAGTTCGATTGACTAATTATTTATAGTTAGATGATTTTATGAACCACATGTAAGTTGATTTTGGGTTATCTATGGAAATTATTAACCTATCATGGAGGATATGTGATTAGGTTAATTACTTTTCAATATGATACTTTAAGAGAAACTGATGTTATTTGGAGATAAATGTTAATTTGTAACTTATAAGACTATGTGATTAAATCCTTAAAATATTTGGGATTCAATCTTACTTTGGTTTACTTTGAATAATTTTATGGACAAATTGTTTATTGAATGGTCTTCGTTGAACGTTGGGTTTTGTTGGACAAATTTTGGAGATTAAGAATAGATTTTATTTTTTATAAAGGATTATCCATTTGTTGATTATCTAATATTTTTCTAACAATTTTGGTTTTGCTTAAGGTCTAAAGACCTGGAAAATATATAATTCTCTTTTTTGGATTATTTGATTCTCTAGAAGTTGATTATTTCTCTCTTAATGTGATAAATTCATCCTAAATACTCGTCTTTTGGAGAAAATATGAGTTTGTGTAAGAAATATAGTAAGAGATGAGAGTCTACATGACAAGTAAGAGTTTTTTCTTATGATTTGGTTAGGATCAAAAATAAATTTCTTCAATGAAAAGTAACTTAAAAACAAAAATTTTGTCGTTTAACTTTTCTTACTGGGTAATCAAATACCGTTTAACCCATCACCAATTTGTGATTTTCTGGTGGTTAACATTCTCCTAAATATGTTTTCTATCACCTGCCCTCAGAACATGACACTTTGTTTTTTCTTCCATATCCATTTTTTCCTATATGGAATCCTAGTATGAGTTAACTCGGGTGACCTTTTTTCTTCCATTTCTTTCTTTTAAAGTGACAGTTTAATTTACTCCTTTTCCGATGTGGGGATTTCAATGGATTTTCCAAGCCCAATCTTAAAAATTGTGAGGACGAAATTCAAAAAATGTGGGAAGGATGCAACATCCTAGTTAAATAATGAATATTACGTTTTCATATTTATCAATATTTTTTAATAAAATGTTAATATAAATTTAATGGTAACCTTATGCTAGATGACGTACCCAACACACAAGAATGGGTTTCTTTGAAATCTTACGTCGCACTGTAATAATAAAATAATATAATTTTAAATGGAATTTAACGTCAATCCATTGTAATGGCGGGAATGAATAGAACTAACTAAAAAATGATTATATATGTTTGTTAAATATTTTTACTTTTTTCCAATAAATGTTAGAGGCTTAAAATGCGAAT
The DNA here is from genome assembly GCA_963277665.1 of Viscum album. NCBI lineage: Eukaryota > Viridiplantae > Streptophyta > Magnoliopsida > Santalales > Viscaceae > Viscum > Viscum album. Next base: position 1,148,899,856 of record OY728135.1, read on the forward strand.
GAATCCAATTTTAAGCATTAATCATCCAATATTCATTAAAAGGTCAATTAACCACCTTTTGATGGAGAACCCTTTTTAAATATAATTTTGAAGACATTATATGTTATATTTGGAAAACTAAAATCCTACTTTGGAATCTGGACATAAAAATTTACTTTGTGTAACTTTTTGTTATTTTTTCCGATAAAGATTAGTTTTTGTGAAAAATTTGTATTTTAATTAAAAAGCACTTTTAAATCTAAATTATTTATATGATTATATCATCTTTTGAATTGGTTATAAAGTGAAATTAGAATATATTTTTACCATTTAATCCAATGGTGGTCATTAGAATTAATTTCACTTTGAAATTGGACTTAAACTAGTGTCAATATTTTAATAGATATTATTTCTTAAAAACACGCTATTTGTTTTGACAGTGGAGATGAACTATTAAATTAATTAATGCAAATTATATATTTTTAATTTTGTAAAATAGACATCATTTTTGAATTCGTAATATCAAATATATCTTAGGGATAATTTTTGGTATTTTTCTGAAAAACATCAATTTTTGATGAATAGTAAAACCACTATGTGGTAGTTACAGAAAATGATTTTTCATTTAAATGAAACATTACCACTTATGTGATTTGATTTTCAAAAAACTGACATATATGGTTTTCATTATGAAGTAAAATGTGTTTCAATGTGACTAAAATATTTTTTTTGGCGAATAGTAACTTTTAAGTTTTATTAATCGCGATTAAAGGTAATTAGTGTAATTTAAGGAAAATGTAATGTTATAATAATATGAAATGACCTTGACACATGTCCTACAATTATTGGATGAGTCATTGTCGACCAATACAATCCCTTTTTCAACATGGGGACCCCATGAAGCCACATTGGTTGGAAAATGACATTAATAACTTTTTATTTAAAGTTAAAATTAAAACGTCACAAACATGTATTGTTTTACTAAAACAATTTTTACATGGGGTAATACAAGTCATATGTTTGAATATAAATATTAATTATAAAGAAAAAATATTTCCTACATCATGATATTTTTTATATAATTTTTAGACATTAAATAAATTAATTAATTTAGGACACCGTGAGGATGCAGTGATTACCTCATAAATGAACAATTTAAATAAAACGAGAAGATAGGGTGAAATATAAGTCTTACACTTGTCACAAACCTATTGGGTGGGTGTATTTAGAAGCCGTATCACCTTATCCTCGAAATTTATCCTTTTGGGACCTTTAAAATCCGAAAAGCATTTTATAATAAGGTAATAGTTTATAACAATCCAAGAGTGCCCCTCCTCTTCTCTTATAAAAGGCCCCCACCTCTACCACCTTACCCACACCTCTAAAGAATTTGGCTCGGCCAAACCCTTCCCATTTCATCACTAAACATCCCTTTCTTCATCACTGAAGCCTCACCTTTGGGATAATGCTCTTCAAGAAACCCTTTTGGTTCAATCCAAGAGGAGTTACCCGATTTAAAGGCCGTGTCTTCACTTGTGTTCTTTTGTTTTATTTTGCTTCTCCAAACCCCTAAACTCTTTTTATTCCCTTCTATTGTAACAAAAAAATTATCTTAAATATACTAGGATATTGTTATGTGATTTATTATAGATAAAAAGACACACACCTTCATCTAATGGTTAAATAACATACAGTTTCTGTGGATGGCGAATTACGGCCTCACGAAACGATGATTCTTCAATATTCTCTTAACACCTTTCATGGTGGACATTATGATGTCACTGTATTTTATATATGATATATATGGTATTTATGTTTCCCATATTCTTCTGTATTTTATATTTAAAACATAACTTTATGCTTTTCATGTTGTGCAATTGTGATAATTTTATACGAGGAAGTGTGGACTACCACCCCCTCAAGTGATGTGACTCGTTCATGCAATACATGGAATGTATAAATAATAAAATTAATGAACATATGTGACCTATATAACATATATATTATAATATAATTATAATATATATATCTCTCAATTATTTTAATTCCATTAATATGACAAGGAAATGAAAGTAGCGTTCATGTGTACTTACGGCCTACTGTCTCCATGAATTGTGCATTTAATTTTTTTATCTCCAAATGTTATGGAATTGTATAAAATTAATATTTAATGGATATATATGATATTTTAATAATTAATACTATTATTTAGATGATTTAATTATAACTACATGGACAATCATTTTCAAACAAGTTCATTTTTGACTAATATACCAAACATCGACTAAACATCTGATATGAACTCACATTATTAACCAATTATTATAAAATTGTAATATGTTATATGAACTGAATAATAATCTTTAAATGAGTTCCTTAAGAAATTATAAATTTAACAATGTTTATTATTCAGGAATATAAAGAAACGAACAAGACAAGTCAGACTTGAGGTAAGGGATCATACCTCTCTCTTTCTTTTTAAGTACTCTCTTTTATGTCATTTCATTTAAGCTCATATTTCTTATGTTTGGGGATGTTATTTTATATTCCTAATTATATACTTTTTATGTTCATTTTATTAGAGACCCTATTTGATCTCATAAATCCATTTTTGGATGTTTTAAGTGGCGCCGTTAGACTGTCGTGTTTTCGTAAGGGATTTTTCGTCTCACTTTTATTCCCGTGAGATTTATGCTACATTTTCCACCATTTCCTTTGAGTGGTGTACTTACTCTGAATTGTTATACTCTTTGTGTAATATAAATTCTTTTATGGGTATTTAAATCAATTTTTTATAGTCCTTCTTTCATGGGGTGTACGTTTCGAAAGTTACCGAAGTCGGTAAGGGAACATTTCACCCTCCTAATTTTTAAAAGACTTAAATTGTTATGTCTTTTAATTTACATCTTTTTATGTTGGGATAGGTTCTTATATATCCTTATTGATGTTAATTTTATGTACAAGTGATGAGATACCATTTTCTCTCTCATCAACTAATTTTATGAATTTTAAAGTGACGACGTTAGGCTGTCAAATTTTACCAAGGGAACTTCTTAACCCAATTTTGATTTCTTTGGGTTCAACATGTAGTTATTGAATATGTCAAATTTTGAATATGTGTGAATGACATTTGATTGTTTTACACATAATATCCACTTATATTTGGTGTATTTATATTTTTCGCACATAATTATGAGATTGATTTATACTTAATTTAAGGATACCGTCTTTATAAGGGATTTCATCTCATTTTACATTTCTATTGAGACATCACTTTTGTTATGAACAAATTCACTCTCATATGGTTTATATAATGTCCTTTGGATTATTATATCATTAATCCCTTTATTATCATGATATTATAAAGTTCTTATCAAATGTTATTCGTCAATTATTGTATTCAAGTGTCTCTCATTTTGTTAAAAACCCTTCAACTAAAATATCGTTTTAAATGTTTTAATGATTAATTATTATAAATATTTCTCATTAATATAAATGGTTTAAAAATTGTTTTGAGGATTTATTTATATGGATATTAATGGTTTAAAATGTTAAAAGCCTCAATGTGGTATGTGACACTTTGATTCAAAAATCTCTTTATTAAATGTTTTAAATGGTTTTGAAAATGGTTTTTAGAATGGACTCATTATTTCAATATCTTAAAATGTTATATTGTTATTGAAATATGGGAATGTTATCTTTCCTTTATTCTCAAGATATGTGCTATGAATATGTTATGGTTCTCGGGATTGAATATAAAGAAGGGTGGTTCCGTTACAAACTATGGGCGGGTGAGCCCGATATAGCTCTCCAATGCATTGGGTAACGCCAAGTGGTTAAATGCTAATGATTCTCCGAAGAAATTTAGGGAATATACTATGATGATTATTCAAAATGTAACCATGAGGGTTACTCCCTATGTAAGAATGTTATTAATTCCTCATGTTACCTTTATTTTTTATGAATTCTATGAGTTATTCATAAATCTTATGATATCATGAGGTAGGTTAACGTGCTTATGTTTTATGAGTGATGTATGATTTCATTGATTATTATGTATACATGGACTAATGTTTTCATTCAGTATTGTTATAATCCTTAATGAGATTTTTATTCTCATCCAATTTTTTTTTTGAAATGTTTTTCACAGGACATAAAGTTGAATAGGGTCAAGGATGGGATCAAGGAAGTGTCAGGCTTTCAAAAACAAAGAACTAGACACGACTCTTTTGTTCAAGAGTTTTTTTTGTGAAAAAAAATTGAAGCTGAGTAGATGTGTCTACTTTGTAATCTTTGAGATGTAATAGTTATGTCCTAATTCTCTAAAAAACTAAACCTGAAAAGATCCTTAATGTGAATTATTCATTTAATTCAATAATAAGTATTGTTTAAGGCTGAGTCCTTATACTTTGTCAGTTGGGTCTCACTAAATCTAACTTTTCTCCCTCCATTATAATGTTTAAATGTTAAGACGCGAATTAAAAAAATCCTATTGGATAGATTACACTCAAAATGTAGTTTGGGGATCTCATACAAAATTCATATTTGATAGTTTTTCAAGAGGACCCATCTTTCAACATTCTAGTTAGAAGGCCTTGGTTACATTATCATGCGGCCATTCATCTATAATAATACAATTGTATCATGTATTTATTAAATGGTAAAATTTAGACATTGAAAAGTGATATGTCCCCATTAAAAACATGGGAATCATATTATATTTAAGCACATTTCTATCAGAAAGGGGGAACAAGGTCTCTGGAAAAAGAAATAAAAAGAATCAGTGATCTGAATGGTATAGAAAAGCTCCCATCCAACCTATTCAAGCATCTCAATTATGATTATGTGATTTCTATCAATCAAATTGAAAGGGTATACCCAAATTTAGGAACTCATACAGTGACTTCCATAATGTCGACTATGGAAATTGAACCTGATAGCATGGGATAAATTATAGATTTACCAAACGTTGGTGGAACCCTATGTGGAGATGTCTTTATTTCATTTCTTGAACAATAGAAAGTCTCTGCATCAACATATAGGTTTGTGAAAGTCATAAATTTAATTTCAAAAGACAACGATGTTGATTCCCAACCCACCATTTTCACCTCATTGATCCTAAAAGAGACTATATCATCAATAGGGTTAGAAATTGATTATTTTTTTGATGAGGTCCAAATATATTCTCCCCCAATCTCATAGTGTCTGTTTCCATCAACAACACTTCAATAAGAAATAAATCAATCAACATGTGAAGAAGAGGAAGAAGAAAAAGATCTTAGGTATTCCCTTCCATAATTTGACAAAGGCATCTCCACCACTATGGATGATCTTAGAGAAATAAATCTGGGTACAAAAGAATATCCAAATCTGATTTTAATTAGTGAATAACTAACTTATAAAGAGAAATAAGTCTATACTTCATTTATAAGTAAATATAGAGTTGTTTTTTGTGGAAATATAAAAATATTCCATCACATAATCCTAATCATTCCACTGATCATTTGGGTTTTCTAGAAGATCTTCAGGGATTTAAACTGACCCCAAGAAGAAGACACCAAACTCATTCATCCAAAATTGAGGTTGAATTCAACATTCTTTTCAAATATGATTTTATCATGGAAGCTAAATACCCTAAATTGATGGCCAATATTGTCTTAGTGAAAAGGAATAAAGGAAAAAATAATTGTTTACATAAATTTCATAGATCTCAGTTGGCATTGTTCCATGTATGATTTTCAATTTCTAATCCAAAATTTTTGATTGAAGCAATTACTGGATACCATGCTATATCCTTCATGGATGGATACTCTGGGTGTATCAAATATGAATTTCCCTAGAAGATAAGAAATCTCAAGATATTATATCACTTCAAAAAATATTTTCATATAAAATAACACAATTTGGATTGAAGAATTTTTGTGTAAAATAGCAACATGAAATGCACCACATTTTCAGTCCTTTCATGGGAATATTTATTGAATTTTATGTTGATGTTTTCTTGGTAAAGTCTAGAAAACGTTTTGATCAGTTGGATAATCTATAGACTATATTTAGCAAGCTTTGGGAGCATAATTTGATTATGAACCCTTTGTAATGTCCTTTCAGGGAAATCTCGTGAAAATTTTCTGGTTTTTTTCATTCCATCACAACATCAAAGTCAATCCCAATAATACTAATGCTATACGTAGAATGTAACCACCTTGAAACTAGAATGAATTTATAGTAATTAAAGCACACTTGTACTATATTCGGATATTAATATCCAATTTGGAATTTATGTTTTTTCAATTCACCAAATTTATGAAGAAGGGGGTCACATATCGATGGACATATAACTACGAAGAATTATTTGATATCCTCAAGAAATAACTCTTGATCCCACCAATATTTATGGATACTGTTGAATTTAATCCACCCATTCTTTATGTGACATACTTGGAACGATCACTGTGCACCATCCTTACCAAAATAATGATGCTAGGAATGAAAACAACCTTTATTATCTAAGTCAAACAATGATGGACACAGAGACTTGATATTATGATATTTAGAAAATATTCCCAGCATTAATCATTAATGTTCACAAATTGAGACACGATTTGCAGTATCATGAGGTCCAATTTGTATCTCATAGTAACATTCTCAAATTTATCCTTAGTCATCTTATACTTACAGGATATCTGGCATAGTGGGCAGTTATTCTTCAACAGTTTTATGTATAGTTTGATCCCCATGAAACAGTAAAATGCAATGCTTTTTCATATTTAATTGATTAGAACCCTTATATAGAATAGGCATCATTGGATATTGAATTTCCTGATGAATAAAGATTTTATATTAATGAATTTCCCTGAATATGGTAAATGTACATTGATGGTGCTTCTAAAAGTTCAATAGGTAAGACAATGGAATACCATCAACTCAATAATGTGTGGGTTGAAATTGGTAAAACCACCATAGAAAAGGGATTATTACCATATTAATTTATGATATCTGAAGGTGGTACCAAAAATGAGGTAGAATATCAATCACTCATTATAGGCCACTAATTAGAACTCTATATAATAGTGGATTACCTAAAGGTGAATTGCGATTCATATTTGGTAATCAAAAAAATAAATAGGGATTATGTCTTTAGAAAATAAGAAATTTTACACCTGTGTTATTGTGTTTTAGGTTTACTAGAATTATTTCCCTCAGATCCAACATTGTCTTATAAATCACAGACCCCAAATTCCTGAGCGAATGCATAGGAAAATGAATCCATAGCCTTGGCAGATCCAAATCAGGAGGAAACGATCATTTCCATTGCTCATCATCTAGTGGTTTAACATTTTTATCAAATAAAAATAGAGGATATAAATGAAATTAGTCCCATTTCTATGCCATATGGTCATTCCATAAGATGGATGAAACCCATAATAAAATATCTCCAAAATGGGGTACTTCCACCAAATAGAATTAAAAAAGAATAGATCCAGAGATGATCATCCAATTTCACTCTTTCTGACGGCCCATATCACCAAAATATCCTTTATAGATGAGGATTAAATATAATTATTCTCATATGCCTTTACGAAAACGAAACTGTGACTATAATGGAAGAAGTACATGCAAGAGAATATGGTGTTCACTAGTATGGGAATAGGGTTTATGTTGAAATCTAAAGGATTGGATTCCTTTGGCCTTCGATAAAAATTGTTTTCATAGATTTCACTAAAAAGTTTCACCCTACTAGATTCATGCCAACAAAATTCATAGGACCCTCAAGTTTATACATATATCTAAATACTCCTGACCATTTTCTACATGGGTAAAAGATGGATTATGACCCCATCCTCCAGCTATGGCTAAGCAGTTCAAGTATATTCTTATCACAAAAAATTTCTTCAAATTTTTTTTGAAGAAATATCTCTCAAGTATGTTTGTTCCAAATTAATTGTTATCTTTGTCAAATATAATATCATTAGTAGATTTAGTGTCCCCCATACAATATTGGTGGAAAAAAACACTAATTTCTGTTCTATTGAGTTAAAGAAGCTAAATAATGAGCATAATAACAAATACAACCAGTCATCTTGATATAATTCAGTAGCCAGAGGAAAATGAGAGCATTTCAATAAGACCATAACAAATAGGCTCCAAATGATGGAGGATAAAGATAAAAATTCATTTCCCGATAATCTCTTTCACGATTTGAGGCATTATCTGTCAAATACTCATAATGCAACATGGTCAACATCGTATTCATTGGTTTATAAGATTAACGTAATTCTACCTTTTGATGTTCAATTTTCATTATTCCACGTTTCCTTATGTTACAAGTTATCTACGTATTAATTGACTTGGAAGTGATTTGATGATCTTGGATGATTATATGAAAAGATATTTCATTCATGGAATCACTTGCAATTCAATCAAAATCGAATAGCACGAGATTTTAATAGGAAAGATAACCTCCTCCCATTTCTATGAGGATAATTGGTATTTGTCCATAGCACTATAATGATATAAGGATAGAATCCTCGGAAACTTGAGCCAAAATGGCAAGGATCTTATTCTGTATTAAAGTCCACTCTAATTGATCTTATTCCATAATCTCAATTTATGGATTACTTATTTGAAATGAACCCAATGAAATATTCTTGAAAAAATACGTTTTGTAATCACATAATGGTATGTACTAGTTCAACGATATTAAACTGAATAGAAACCACAAGTTTCCATGTTGTGTGACGTTAAAATATGTAGCATCATTTTCCTCGTCACAATATTTTAAACTACACGACATCATATTTCCTCTCTAGATGACATTAAATAGTACAGTTAATGTCTCTTTAATTTTATGATAATAATCCCCTTAATTTATAAAAATAGGAATTCCTTGTGGTTTATAAAAAAATTAGTAGCTTCCATGAACAAGAGTTACACACATCAGTGATACACTTTTTTGGAACATGAGCCCCATTTATTTCTATGTTTGAATCATTTCTACATAGGGAACGCCTTTTAAGAACTATGTTTGGGTATATTTTTCTTCTAACAAGATACATAGTGACTCCTAGGTATTACCCCCTGGTCCGATCACAATGTTTCTTTCACATCAGTTGACATACGCCCTCACTACAAGACATTCAAATACACGGTTCTTCCAGAACTATTTGTAGATTCATTCTCAATACAATGGGATATATAGAGACGTCTAGATATCAATACTTGGGACTATACATGAAAAAAATGGAAAATCCCATTCCCTATGTTTATGAGTTAGATCTGCAAGGGGAGTATCATCTTTGAGAACTTCATGGGATTGATTTTGATTCCAATGAGATACATAATGACACCAGGATCTCCTATATCAGGTCTAGATATAAGTAAAAACATCACCCTCTCTCACATCAAAACATATTTTGTCTGAGGAACGATATCAAGAGCTATGTTGGGATTGATTATCATTCCAATGGGATATGTAGATACACCCAGATCTCCAATTTTGTGCCCAATCATGACAAAAAACCCATTCACTCTATATATGTATGAATTAAACCTACACATGGGATGTTTCAAGAACCATGTGTTTCTTGATTCATGCTTCAACAGGATACATAGTGACACCTGGGTATTAACCTATTCCCAGCTGCGATATCCCTACCTTTTCACACCAATTCATCTTTGTCCTTATCACATGACATTAAACAGAATGAAATTACATAGAACTACATAAGTTTGGATTCTCATTTTATTGAGATACATAGTGACACCCAGATCTCCATTCATGGTTCTAGTCACAATTACCAAATCCCATTCATTCCATGTGTGTATGAATGAAACCTGCATAGGTAATGTTTCAAGAACTATGTGTTGCTTGATTCATTCTAAAGAATGATATGTAATGACACATGGTTCTTATCGCTTAGTCTAGCTACAATATTGATTTTCATGTCAGAACCACTTTATGTACTCACTGCTTGATGATGTACATCATGGACATAAAATAATTACATGTGGCATGATTATTATCCCATTGAGATACATAGTGAAAACTAAAACTAAAACAAAAATCTTAGTCCCATCCATTGGATAAAAAATCCCTATCTCCCACGTACCAATACAAATTTATATAAGATACCTTTATTTTGGGTCCTCTATATAGAGATCCCACTATGGAATCAAAAGTTATTCTCATTATACATATGGTTTTGATCGATGTAAGGGACATCAATCTCATGGCCAATGTAGGTCCAAATATTTCTCTTATGCATTTAAAATTATCCCTTAGACATTTCATACTCCTAATATTGAATAATTCTTGATCTTCCAAATGATTCTGCTTTTTTTTGTAAAATGGCAGATACCTAAGAGCTCTTTTTTCCTTGATATGTAGTTTGTTCCCCTAGGATTCATTTCCATAGTTTCCCATATAACGTTCATGTCAGTATAAAAAATACAATATTTGGCTATGATGTATATGACCCAGTTGTCCCTACATAATACAGGCCTCATTACAGGTTTGTCAAATAATGGTAACTTAATTCTTGGGAGAAGCCTCCTTTATCACCTTAATGTTTTACTAAAACTATGTACGAACCGGTATTTTAATGTGGTAATACACTATATATTTATCTCATATCCATTATCATGACCTGAAAGTATTCAATAAAATGTTTTACCTCTATCCCTTTCTTTTTTTCAATTCATACTAGAATATCCATGGGTAATTTGACCACATATCATTCGATGCATCCATAATATTATGGTACTAGTCATATGGCATAAAAACTATAGACACAATATTTCATAATATTGGATTACAACATCATAAAAAATATATTCCTCAATTTCATTATAAATAATGACTACAAATACTCCTTAAGTGTTCATGTAGTTTTCTCTATAAACCAAACTCAATGATTTGGGAAATTGGAATCTTCATAAGGATTCTTCATCTTTTAGCAATAAAATTTATGATACCTAAGAACTATTTTCCCAGACTGTGAATTATGTTACCCAAGGTGTCCTTACATCATTTTTCCACATAATAGGCATGTCTGCATATATATTCCCCTATTCGGATACAAAATACATTCCCTATTTGGCCCTGCAGAATATAGCTCCCATAACTGGGTTTTTCGGGCTATAATAACATCATTCTTGTAAATGACTTCCTATAATTCCATTATCCCTTTTCCCATATCACTTTTTTTATTCACAAATCCATAAATAACAGTTTATAAATCTTACATTCCATACCTAAATATAGTAGTATATTTCCAAACAAATTACAAAGAAATTGTTGATTCTTAAAACATTGTTAAAAGATAAATACTTTAAGATAAACACGTCAAATTCACTTGCTTCATTATAGCAAACTTAGATGAATAATATCATAAATCCCCTTTCTAAAAAACATACCTTAATTCACACATAAAAATCATATAGTAATGGTTTCTCATTCATTGGAATACAATAGCACAAATGTCCCTTTTATTCACAAACACAATTACTTGGAAAATCCACCGATTGTGGTCTTGAGACATACTAATTTTAACCCCCATTATTTATCAATAATAGAGTCTCATAATTATTGAGGGTTATTTTTACTAAAAATGTATTATTTGACCCTATGTGGCTTTTCATGAGTCACAAACATAATGGGCATGTCAGACAAAAGATTCCACTATTTGGGTATGAAGCACATGCCCAAGATGGTCTTGCATAATATAGCCCCCATGTTGTTTTTTTGAAATAGTTGTATCAATGTTCTAATAGGATACCTCCTCTATTCATATAACTCAAAATTTAGATTTTATGACCATAAAAAAATATTGACTGATGATTCCCCTTGGATGTATCTGAGAAAATATGTATACATTCCTAGCCATGATGATTTGTTTAAGTTCTAATCTCAAAATTCATTGTCAAATATATTCGAACTCAAACACTATCTTTATTAGTCCGACATGCATGACTTTGAACTTCCGAAAAAAACATACATCATAATAACCATATTGAAAACATGCAATGGTAATTCTAGATAAAAGATGATTCTCCAATCACATGATATATAATATATATGATTTGGGAAATATCAATAAATAAAAATCTAAGAATCATAAAGTTTGTAGGGTTGTCTATATGACCATAAAAAAGTCAAATTGTGCTTACTAATTACTTGTATTATGTAAGAGTTAAAGCACCCTCATCACTATCAGTGCAATTATGATTATCTAACATGAAGATTCAATGTTGTGAAAATCATCTTTGATATTGAAATTATAGAAATAATGAAGGGATGAAGACACACAAACACACACAGACACACATAAATATATATATAACTAAAGAAAAAATAATTTTCATTTATATGGAAAAATTAGAGGAACATCCACAAAATAATGTCTCTCTATCATATATTAAAATAACCATCTTGACTCTATACATGTGGAATAGCCTCCTGGGCCCTATCAACTTCTTGATGATGATACGTCGGTTTAGCACCATCAGCCTCCTCATCTAGACAAAATGCATCTCTATTAGTCGAAATGGAAGTTAACAATTCTAATTGGGATTCTCCCAGTTATTCATTTAGTTCATCCAGCGAATTTTCAACAACATCTATTTTTTGTTTAAGATGTTCAATTTTTGTCATTATCTCTTTAATATGTTGATTGAATTCAGTCTACTTTTTTCTATTATTGAAACTTGTCTTGTAAACTATAGTTCAAAAACACTCAAAATTGGTGAAACGTATATCCTTTACAAGATCTTGTTGTAGTTTTTGTTCTTTCCCCCACTGGTGAATGATCTCTTTCACCACATTATAATCTAGAGACAATCAAATACATAAAATCCTAGTATGCTAAGAAGCGTTGGGAGTCAGCCAAAATATGATGTAAGCTTATCCAAAGGCTTCTCATAGGATATATACCAAATATATCACCACGTTGTTTTCATGTAATACCTAGAGAGAACCGTACCACTATATATGAATAAAATTCATTACCATGAGGTGGAATATATTATGGAATCAAATCACTTAAAGTGGTTCATGGATTTTCTCCTTTCAAACCAGTGGATACTTCATCTTCCGTTGTTAGTTGATTCAATGCCAGAGACTTACCCTCATACCTAAACATGGAAACATATAGCCCAAAAGTTGAATTACTAATATTTTTAGATCCAAAATTTCAAAAAGAACAAATCATGATCCAGAAATTCAATAACATTTACCCAGTGATATGTTAGATTCATGACTATATTCCTCATCAGTATTCTCTACTTCAGAAATTTGAGTAATTATTCATGGGTAGGAGCATTCTATTTTTCATTCCAATTCATAATAACCATGGTCTCTAGAGCATCTCCAAATGTTGTATTTTTAGATGGTGTCCCTTAAATGTTATCATAATCAATATAGTGTGGGATGCCCCATTTTTTAAGGGAATTTGTGATTTTATCTACAGATGAAGCTACATAAATTGATCCTTGATATGAAATATCATATAAAAGAATAATTATTTATGGAAAATTCAAGAAAAATAACTTGCATCCTTTCAGTTCCTCATTGAAATCCCAAAAATCCTTGATGGAATGTGGAATATCAATGTTAAGATTAATGGAATCCATCATTTCAATGTATACGGCATCATATTTTATAGAATCGTCACCATTAAATGTATCCAAAAAGTGTTCATCGATGGCCAAATTGGATCTTTTATCATTTTATTCGGTAAACTATTCAACTAGTCCAATCTCATCGGGTCTTAGTGAATTAAGATCAGCACCAGTACCTTCTAGAGAGTGCCTAGAATTTGAGATCCTCCCTTCTAAAGTAATTGGAATATTATCATTGATTGTCGCAAGATCCTTCATCACATGAAATAGATCTATAATATTATAGAGAAAATAATTTTAAAATCATCATTTGATTCCTAGATGAAATACATTTGATAATACCGAGAACCATTTCTCTCCATGTAAATACAGAATCATGTGTAGCTATATCCTTTGATACTTTATCTATTATGGTATAAGATTCATTAACAATAATTTATTCTTCTTCTAGAGTTTCCTTCCATTCCATAAAGGAGTAGTTTTTAATACCTTAATAGATGAAAAAATGAAGATCCTATGAAAATATAAATCTTTTCACCAAGGTGTATCATGAATTCCGCAACACTAGAGGGAAATGAAAATACTGAATTTTTTGACATACAATTTATACCAAACAATAATATTTCTTGATTTTATTTTCATAATAAAGTAAATATATTGAAATATAACTGTTTCAATTGATACATAAGGTGTGTGCAGAGTAATTTATGTCTCGATTTCCTTAAAATGGTTTTCCCTCATGGGGAATGTCCTGGAGGCCCGAGGGTATCATCTAATGTGTAAATGGGGGTGCTTGTGGGTACGTATTTTGGTGAATTGAGCTCATTTTCTGAGATTATTTCTCTAATTTCAATCATCAAAATGAAATTACATAATGATTAATGATGGTTGATGATGATGAATAATTTAAAACAAAGAAAATGGAAATAAATTTTAATTATTAACATAAATTTCCCATTCCTCTTTAAGGTGAACAATTACCCCTTTAAATATCCCTCAATCCGTCATGATTGATACTCATTGTGAGGTTAGGATTTTGTCTTCGGTTTCATATATAATGGTATCCCTCTCTACAATATACTCATTTAAATTATAACAATAATTGTATGAATGAATGATAGAATGTGTTTTAATGTCACCCACTTCTCGAACTCAAAGGTCAGGTTGGTGAAATGACCATGCATCCCTATGTTCATGAGTCATGAATTCCTAGAACTTGATCACTAAATGCCACACAAAATATGGATTTGATATGGTTGGAAGTGGAGAAAACTCAACTCCATATGATTGTAAGGAATCTTTAGGCCCCCCTTCTTCTTCAAAAGAATAAATATATTGGACAATAACCTTGTTTTGATGATGGTGACTAGCCTTGGTTCTTGAGGTGTTGTGTCCATGGCCTTGGTCTTCTTGGTGGATTATCTATGAGAAACATTTAAGGTTCAAAATCTTCTAAATTCTCGACATTATATTTGACATTCCTATTTTTACAAAAATTACTTTGAAAACAAATATTCCATGGACTCTAACTGATGTATTCATTTTTTAAACCCACCTTAGTGTATATAGATGCCCAAGCATTCAAATTTGAAACCTCTAATACAATTTGTTCATCATATAAAGGAAGAAAAGTAAAAATTTTTGAGATATCTAAAGAAATAAAAATCCATAATTGTCGGGCTAACATTGGGTGCTTCTCTTGCCTAAAATGTATGGCTTGCAAGCCACCTCCCCTTCCGTACCCGGCTTTGAGAATGCCACTGTTTTATACTTCTTTGATGATCATGGCTCTGGGTGGTGTATGGATAAAATCAACTCATAGTTCAACGAAAGGGACAAAATGATCATTCTTAGCATCCCCTGTGTGAGGGATGTGGGGCCAGACTATCCCTTTGGAACAATGATTCCTCTTGATCATATATGGTGAATTCAGGGTACATTCTTTCTCTCGATACTCAAATCAAGGAAAGGGGGGCTCAGGAAAACTCGTTGGCGTCTTAAGGTCCCCCCAAAAAATCTTCTTTTTCTGGTGGCAGGTTTACACTGGTATCCTTCCCACTATGGACTTCCTCTCCTTCCAACATGTCATGAATGACAAGCAATGTCCCATCTTCTCACGTGTACTCTAATCTACTCTCCATGCGATCACCCAGTGCCCGGGGGTGGAAGAGACCTGGATATGTTTTGGCTCTGAGTTGGAGCTTATGTTGGATATGGAATCGGTCCTCCCAACACTGCTGATGTTTTGGTTTTCTTCTTTCACTATAGACAAAGTTGCTTCATTATGCATCATGGCGTGGATCATCTGGGCTCAACGCAATGACTTCATCTTCAACCACACAACAAAGCCCCCCATATTTTGGATTGAACGGGTTACATCCTGGATTGAGGGGTGGAACCGGGACTCAGACCGTCATGGGATCTCTAGAATTCACACAACTTCTTCAAGATGGCACCCTCCCCCAGAAGGGATCCTCAAGATTAATGTTGATACATCTCTCTCTATGGATGGAATTTTCGGAATTAGACTTGCGGTGTGTTATTTTCATGATCAAATCATTACGGCCGAACACGAATCAAACCACTCTCTTTGGGAGCCCGTTGTTGTTGAATCCTTCATTGTACTTGTCAGGCTGGCGTTCGTAAAAGAGCGCGGATGGGATGCTATTCACATTGAATCTAATTGTCGCACCTTCATCTATGCTATCGGGCTTAATGAAGGCGGCCTCCATTCTTTCGTCCCCGTTATCAGGAACATCAAGTCTCTTAGTCAATTCTTCACAACATGCTCCTTCTCCATTATTAAAAGGGACAGAAATGAAGTAGCCCATCACCTGGCTTCTTTCAGCACATCTGACGTGAATCATCTTTGGCTTAATCACTTTCATTCTTGGTTGCACGACATTGTAACTATTGAACTTCGTTTTTAATATATCATCTTTCCTTTGTAAAAAAAATTGACATAAACCCTATAATGGACATAATTCTCATTGATGATTTTAATATAGGTCGTAGTTGATAGTAATATATCCCTTAATGCCATCATATAAGAACTCATCTTGTGATTTTCATCCATACCATCATCATCAAATTATCTTGTTTACGGCATAGAAAAAAGAAGGAAGTTGAATAATCTTGATCCATTATGTTCCCCCAACACTTCATCAGGATTCAGGTAAAAAGGATAGATCCTAGGAAAATTCTACAAAAATTGAGTAAATCCACCATTTAGGAATCTAACTAAATTCAACACTGAATATGAATAAATGTGTGCCATAATCCAGTCCCACAATACTTGAAAAGTATATCCCAGTATAAATGGAGCCTTCCCAATGTATAAATGCAACATGATGTGATAGATTCTTGATAATAAATGGGTATCCATCACAATATATTTCCCCTCAACCAACATTGCTACTATAACAAAAGTCCCTAGTATAACACTGTCACCAGAATCACGGACTGGAAGCAAATAAATGCTTAGACACGTGGAAAGTAAGTTGGTTAAGTGTACATTTTCATCAATATTGGACTTAACCATATAACCCCAATTCTTTTAGTCACCATTATAAAAAGTGGTCCAGTACGTACCTAAAGAACCAAGATTATATGTAATTGGAAAAATGGTAGGATATCCTTAAGTAGGTCCCTTATCTTTCATTGGTTGTAAAAAATCATTCCCCCACACTCTTGCTTGAATATTATCCCTAGTGGGAAAATCTATCTTTTCTTTCCAAAATTTCGTGACAATTTTGAATAATTCATGAGCTAATGTTGGTTTCCTCTTAGTATCACCCCATGATGTTATTGGTGGAATGAATTCATCATACATCTACCCAAGAATGGGATCGCTAGATAATTGGTAGACATACCATAGATTGATTCCATCCTCATTGTGCATCATGTAAGACCCAATCTTCTACTGTACATTTCCCTCTGAATAATTCAATAGCTTGCATTGTACGCAACTTGGAGTTTTAACACACCACAACCAATCAAAACTATGGTTATGTGTAGTAATACCCACTTTCTGAAATTTTATAAATTTTATCTTTCAAAATGGGCTTCATTTTTGAATTCGGAATATCAAAATTTGCTTATGGTGATTTTTTTGTACTTTTCGGAAAACATTCAATTTTTGATGAATAGTGAAAAACACTATGTTATTGTTTAAACCCGAATTTTTATTTAAATAATAATTTATTTTATTTAAATAAATTTTAGATCAAAATTGATATATAATACCTATATATGTTCAACTTAATTAATTAAATTAATTTTATAATAAGTTTAGATATATAAAAGTTTTATTAAACTTTTTACGGACATTTACCCACCTTCTGGAAGCATTTGAAAAAAATTGGTATAAAACATAATTTTCCCACTTATGTAAATTTAATTCCAAAAATATAAGTGACATAGTTGACATTAGTATGTAAAATTTGGTTCAATAAGATGATAATATTTTTATTGAATAGTAACTTTTAACTTTTATTTTCAACGGTTAAAAGTAAATAGGGTAATGTAAGGTAAAAATGATATTATTAATACCCTAAAACATGTTTTAATTCTATTGGATAACTGTATTTCGACCCAAAACAACCTTAGGAATAAAATATGATCCTTTAGGTCCACTTGGATTATATTAGTACATTAATTATTGTTTTATTTAAATAATAGTTAAAATTGTTAAATTTAATGTATAATAACTAAACACTTTTTAATATAGTGTAACACATAAGACATATTCAAATATAAATTTTAATTTGAATGAAAAAAATATTTCCTAAATAATTTTATTTTATTTATAATTTTAATTCATTAAATAATTAAATTTATTTATGATATAATGATGATGTAGTAATTACCTTATAAATGATAGATTGAAATAATTGATATAATAAATCTCTAAATAAATATAATTTGAGACTTTTGATCAATTGCACTTATTTTATAGATTAATAAGAAATTATAGGGATGATTAAATGAATGTTTTTTCAACGTAATGATGATGTTATGATTTTAACAAAAACAAAATACCAAATACAGTCAAAATTGAACTAAATGAGTTTTTAAAACAAATATTATATTATTAATTGATATAATATTCTTAAAAATATAAGTTTCTACCAAAGGAAATATATAATTATAGGTACATCATTAATTAACCACTTGATGTTCTCTTGGCATTTTATAGAAAGTTAATTAACCAATTATTATATTAATACAAGAATACATGGTAAATGTTAAACTATCTAACTAAGAGTTCAATCTAAAAAGATATGGTTCATGTAGTGACACAAACATGTTTGAGGTTATTGACCCTGTAGAGACCCATATCTTGACGTACATGGACATTACATTAAATTTGCGGAATACTTAGTACATAACAAAAACACACACACAAGGATCGTAACAGTTTAGTGTCTTTGGAAACTCGAAACGTAATCTTCTAAACTTGGTGAAAGATCTTCAATATCTCCCATAAAGATCTTCCCCCCTTTTTTTACCTAAAACCTTTATTTATATCCTGGGGAAAAGAAAACATAAAAGGGTGAGCTCAAATGCTCAGTAAGGGTAAACAAAATAAATATCAATCACATCATATTCATAAGAACATAACATTTTGGAAATCATAACTTGCAAAAGAGAGCATAATTTCATAATCATGGGATAAATCATGGCAGTGAAAAATTAATCCCAATAATCATAACATAAAACATGAAACTTTGTGGCATACACTCATAATCATAGAGAATCATTTCTTGTTAGTCAAGACTAATTGCCAAGACTATCTTAGTGGACAAAGTCCCTTATGAATCGAGTAACCCTCGTTTCAGTCCTGTTTCACTGAACCGGTATAACCTACCGTTCCAGCCCTGTCTATCTCATGAGATATAAAATCTTTACCCAATGCATTGGAGGGAGATATAGGTCCCACCCATCTTATAATGAATCCTTTCTTATGTGTGCCACATAATCATACATCATCGCATAACACATGTAAAAAAAATGGGATTCTTGAAACATCATGACATCATAAATCAATTCATATAAGATAAAGGAATTCATAAAAATAATTCAATCACAACATGATCAAATCAATTAAATAATAGGGATAAAAACAGAACCCTTTATTATCTTAGATGGAAAATAATTTTGATAAAACACTTGAACTCCATTTTTGAGGAAAATATCCTTTCTTCTTCAAAAACATTTTTCCTTTCATAACATGTCATACGACTTTAAAATAAAAGAAGTTGATTAAAAATAAACTTGAAAACTTGTAAAGGAAGTTTCTTGGAAATTATGTTTTAAAAATCCATTCATGCCGTATAAGTTAAAAAAACATTCTTCGTACTTTTGTCGGAAAAGTCAAAAAGTACCTCGTACGAAAAAAGATTCCTTTCATACATATTACTAAAAACTCACCGAAGGGTAAAAATGGATTTAATAAATTGTAGGTGGATGGAAATAATATTACATATTGATGAAACAGGGATGTGGATGATAAAATACACCCCAGTAAATACTTACGAATAAACAATCTCGGATAAAAATGAGATTGTGATATTTCCCTTACCTTAGGTCCGATTTGCTTTGTACGTGTCCGAAGATCCTGTATAATGGTTTAAATAATGTCATTGACTTATTACAGAATCATATTCATTGTTATGATATCATATATGGTTCACGTATGACATTATATTACCCGTTCTTTTGTAAATTCCATGTTAAAGAAGCGTTTTGGGTAAAATCGTTTCTTTTATCGTAGGTGTTTTGACTTGTTGTTCTTGACATTATTATTACTTATATCATGATTTACTTACTTCCAGAATATAAAATATGATTTATATATCATATATATTCAGTATATATATATATATATAATAAATAGATAAATGAAATGAAAAACACCGTTCATGGAGACGGTAGTCCGTACGTACGCATGAACGCTGTTTTCCTTTCCCTATTGTCTTGAATGGAAGTAAGTAGATGACATACATATAAATATATACATAAATAGAGTAGCTTTATAATGTCATATATTTCATTATTATTTCTTATATATACTTTATAATCATTCTTAAATGGTTAACATGGAGAATGAATCTCATCGCGTCGTGGAGACGGTAGTCCGTACGTACGCACGAGCGATTATATCATTTCCATAAATATTGAATTGAATTGGAGTGGATTATACAATATATCAGAATAAAGATGATGTTTTAATAACTATGTATAGTTATTCTTTACACCATTATATCCATCCATGTAAGGTGGTGGTGGAAAATAGATTACACCACGGCGTGGAGACGGTATTCCGTACGTACGCACGCGCGGTGATTTCTTTTTCCGTAGGATAGATAGATGGTGAAATAGGGTTGTTTCATAATTATAATAACATATCAGTATATGAGTGATACTGATTTTATTACTTCATAATGAAACAACCTAAGAAGAAGAAGTGTAAGAAGAAATAAAGATGAAAGAATTGGTAACGGTAATTACCTCTTCTTTGAAGCCCCTTTTGGAGACCTACTCTTAGGGAACTAAAATTGGTCTTTGAGGAAGACCAGAACCTCTAGGATGTTGCTAGGGAAGTGGAGAAGAGATTTTGGCAGGGGTTGGCCGAGCTTGAGTGCTAAAATTGGTGTGAGGAGGAGGGGGAGGAGGTGTCCTTTTATAAGGGAGGAGAGGGGCACCTTAGGAATATCTCAAAATATTATTTTATATTAAAGTAAAAATCGGTTTATAATGGTTCCAAAGGGTCTTATTTTGAAGTTAAAGTGGGTATGGGTCTAAATCCTATCAACCAATAGGATTTAGGCAAGTTTAGGGTATTATTTTAACCTTATCAATTATATTTAACTCTAAGTTAATTAATTTAACTTTTACCGTGTCTTTTTGTTTTCTTTCACTATATGGTTAATACACTTACTATAACATGCCAAACGAACCAAATATTGTTTATTATTAATATATATATCCTTATCTAAGTCATTTGGCCGTACCATATATTTTTATGAATAAAATAACAATTAATAATATAATATTTGATTCAAAACTATTTTGTGTCAATTTTGACACTATTTGATATATAATTTTTGTGAAAGTCATAACAGAATTATATGTTCGAACCAAGTTGATTAAATCAACATTAATATATCATAGTAACCTAGAAAATTAGTGGAATTCATAAAAAGTCTCAAATTACATTCATTTGAGTATTTATAACATCAATTATGTTAATATTTCCTTAAAAGGGTAATTACTGCATCATCGTTGTGTCATAAATAAATTAATTTATTTAAAGTCTAAAAATTACAAATAAAATATCATTATGTAGGAAATCTTTTTAGATTTCTAATTAATATTTATAGTCGAATTTATCTTATGTATAACCCCATATTAAAAATGTTTTACTAAATAAACTTTGATTTTAACTCTTTTAACTCTTCTTTGAATTAAATAGTAATAAATGTCCTAATCTAATCCAAGTGGGCCTAAATGATAATATTTTACACTTAAGGTTGTGTTTGGTCGAGATACACTTGTCCAATAGAATTAGGACATGTGTTAGGGTAATATTAATATCATTATTACCCTTAATTACCCTATTTACTTTTAACTGTGGTAAATAAAAGTAAAAAGTTACTATTCACCAAAAATTATTTTCATCTCATTGAACCTCATTTTACTTACTGACATCAACCGTGTCTCTC
This sequence comes from Viscum album, assembly GCA_963277665.1. NCBI lineage: Eukaryota > Viridiplantae > Streptophyta > Magnoliopsida > Santalales > Viscaceae > Viscum > Viscum album. Next base: position 1,148,922,178 of record OY728135.1, read on the forward strand.
AGATTTTTGAAATTCCATTCACAGAAGCGGTAAAATTAAGTTTTATGAAAAATTCAGTTTTTTAACTACCACTTAGTAGTTTCACTATTCATCAAAAAATGAAGGTTTTCAGAAAAATGCCAAAATTTCATCCAAAGCTATATTTCATATTCCGAATTCAAAAATGAAGTCTATTTTACCAAATTTATAACATAGAAGTTGCATTAATTAATTTTATAATTAAATCCCGCTGTTAAAACAAATAGCGCGTTTTTAAGAAACAATATCTATCAAAAGATTGACACATGTTTATGTCTGGTTTAAATGTGCAATTACATCCAATGACCAACATTGTATTAAATTGTAAAAATATATTCTAAATATACTTTAAAACTACTCCAATTAATAATTTATCACTATTAATTATTTCGATTAAAAAAGTTGTTTTTTAATTATAATTTAGTAATTTTCACTATTCATCAGAATATGAAAGTTATCCGAAATGTACCAAAATTTCACCTTAGGCTAAATTCGATACTCCGAATCCAAAAATGAAGTTCATTTTGAAAAATAAGATTTACAGAATTTTAAAAAGTGGTTATTACTATTCATACCGGCTAGTTTTAATAATATTTTAATAGCATATCGTTGTTTAGTGAAACTCGGTATTGCGTATTACACACGCTATCGAGGAAGGTCGCGATTGCGTGTAATGCAAGGCAAGTCAAGGATGCGTGTTGTGCAAGCTCCTTTTGGTGTAGCGTACAACACAAGACATTAATAAAATTAAAAAGAATATTTTTTTATAAAATCTTGGGCTGTTACATTCTACCCCCCTTAAAATTAATTTCGCCCTCGAAATTCGTCGGGGTTATAAATGGTTTACTATTTGAAAGTTTCTTTAATAGAAACCGACATCGTAAAAAGGAATATCAAAACCAATCTTTAAAAACAAAAGTATGAAACGTAACGGTTACCCAAATAAACTAATCATTGGGTTTCCACATAGGTGAAAATATGGATATGGAAGAGAAATCTAACCATCATGTTCTGATGGAGAGTGGTAGAGAACATGGCTATGGAAAAGCCAATAATCACAAATCCATAAATTTGTGACGATCTAAGGTACCATCCGATTCATCAGGTATAAGATCACTAGGACAACATTTTTGGTTTTCAAGATCATTTCCCTAAAGTTGAAAATTTGAATTGGAATAAATACTTTCTTTTTTCTTGTACAATCTCACTATTGTTCATGCCTAGAACAATTTCCACTTCATCTCTTAAATAAATGAAGTTGAATTTGTTATTCGTGAAGTGTTAGCATATCATGTGATAGAATGACGGGTCATTCCATCTGTCTCAAACAAAAGGTTAGCAAAAATTTATATACATAAGTCGATCTATAGTGAGATTAATCATATATAGTTCCTAAAATGGACTTATACTTCATATATCATACTGCTTAATATAATAAAACTAGTTTCTACTAAACAGGGACTTCCTGTAGGCCAGTGGTAGGCGATAAAGGTCAGTCGCACTTCGGTTGTGGGTTCGATTCCCACAGCCTTGTCCGAAGCGATAGGCTGTGGCCCGTCCTGCAGGTTGTCCTTTTTCTAAAGCTACATTACTATAACATGCCATCAATAATATCGAAAAAAAACTTTAATACTTAAACAATACTAACTTATGTCCAACATAGTCCATTCCAATCTTTAGGCTTATCCATAATACTTCTGTCTAATCTCATATTATAGTGAAAATGATTACCAAAGAGATCATATAACAAGCATGGTAATACCATCATTGATCCTCGTATATCATGAGATATGTCTTGTTGGTCACATTCCAAACATTATAAGGCCTTAATCATGTATTCTCTTGAAAAATGAATACCCATTGAACCTTAGTGAAAACATTAATGCAGTTAAAAGTTAACACTTTCCATATACCAAAATCCTCAAAATTCTATATACTCAAACCATGATATCACATAGTCCTTATATCAATCATGAGCTCATGAATACTGTTAAACATTTCATTTTCTCGTTTTGCCTTCATTATGCGCATAATATCTCAATCACTTTGAATACCACATTAGACCAATACATAAATATTCCAATATTCCATGATACAACATTATTTTGGAATCCCATTACATAAAAACTTAATCATTCCACCACATCGTTGTCATATTCAACATTTCCAATAGTGATCACATGTGACTTCCCTTTGTCCTTTTCCTTAAGCGGTTTCTCATGTCGATCATCACTAACCCTTGGATTAGGGCATTTATTGGCATAATGTCCCATCTCCTTGCACTTGAAGCATTGAAGTGTTGGTTGTGCGTTCTCTGCAGTGTTTGCTTTATTCACTTCATTAGAATCCCTTTTTCCATTACTTCGACACTCAGCTGCTCGATGACCTTCTTTTCCACACTTAAAACATTTTCTAGTCCCTTTAAGACAATATCCACCATGCTTCTTTCCACAGTTTGTGCATAAGGAAACATTCATCTTCTTTTCACCATTATTCTGAGATTTCTCCTTGAACTCCATCTTTCGTTTCTTGTCAAAACCATGAGATGGATATGTAACACCAAATTCCATTTCTACCTTGATAGCACAACGCACAATTTCTTCATAGCTACTGAAGTCTCTTATAGCTAATGCCCTTCGAAGACTTGGTTTTAAGCCACTGAAAAATCGATCAACTTTACTTTCAGGTTGGATGATAATGCCAGATGCATACCTTGCAAGTCTTGTAAAATTTGCTTCGTATATACCAACAGATTCATCATCCTTTTGCTTTAGTTCAAGAAACTCCTTCTCCATCTTCGTTTGAAGAATACGAGGGAGGTACTTACTGAAAAACATGTTCTTGAACTCGTCCCATTCCATGGAATCAATTTCATCTCTTTGCCTCGTATTCTTGATAAGATTCCACCATTGATCAGCTTCACCTTCCAAACGATATACTGCTAAGATGACTTTATCATGTTCAGAACATTGAAGAACTGAAAATATCCTTTCAGTAGTACCAATCCATTGTTCAGTAACTAATGGATCAGTAGACCCACTGAAAGAAGGCGGACGCTGCCTCATGAAGGATTCAACAGAATGTTGCTCCTTCCTTTTCTCGTTTGGAAGTCCTGCCTGATTCATAGCTTGAGAAAGTTGTGTGAGCATGGCTACAAGATTTTTCATTCCAGCTCCCATATCGTTTGGTTGCTCAGGGGGACAATCATTGCATTGTCCATTGCATTGATCAACACGGTTCTTTCGGGTTCCAGCCATCGTCTAAAACCCCAAAAAAATAGTGTGAGAGGAAAAAATCATGCTAGGGAAACAACATAATAAAGGGGTTGTACCCTCAATATCTAACATCTTAGGTTAAATTCTAAGATCGTTAGATCAATTCTAGGACTATAACCTATACGTATACTTAACCTTAGAGACATCCCTAGACATACCTTTGAAATATCTCTAGGGATCTCACTAACATTTTCGCATCCTAGTTTCCAAAGGTTGACTAAACCTTTCCTCTGATAACAACTGTAGAGACCCGTATCTTGACGTACATGGACATTACATTACATTTGCAGAATACTTAGTACATAACAAAAACACACACACAAGGATCGTAATAGTTTAGTGTCTTTGGAAACTCGGAACGTAATCTTCTAAACTTGGTGAAAGATCTTCAATATCTCCCATAAAGATCTTCCCCCCTTTTTTTACCTAAAACCTTTCTATATATCCTGGGGAAAAGAAAACATAAAAGGGTGAGCTCAAATGCTCAGTAAGGGTAAACAAAATACATATCAATCACATCATATTCATAAGAACATAACATTTTGGAAATCATAACCTGCAAAAGAGAGCATAATTTCATAATCATGGGATAAATCATGGCAGTGAAAAAGTAATCCCAATAATCATAACTTAAAACATGAAACTTTGTGGAATACACACATAATCATAGAGAATCATTTCTTGTTAGTCAAGACTAATTGCCAAGACTATCTTAGTGGACAAAGTCCCTTCTGAATCGAGTAACCCTCGTTTCAGTCCTGTTTCACTGAACCGATATAACCTACCGTTCCAGCCCTGTCTATCTCATGAGATATAAAATCTTTACCCAATGCATTGGAGGGAGATATAGGTCCCACCCATCTTATAATGAATCCTTTCTTTTGTGTGCCACATAATCATACATCATTGCATAACACATGTAACAAAAATGGGATTCTTGAAACATCATGACATCATAACTCAATTCATATAAAATAAAGGAATTCATAAAAATAATTCCATCACAACATGATCAAATCAATGAAATAATAGGGATAAAAACAGAACCCTTTATTATCTTAGATGGAAAATAATTTTGATAAAACACATGAACTCCATTCTTGAGGAAAATATCCTTTCTTCTTCAAAAACATTTTTCCTTTCATAACATGTCATATGACTTTAAAATAAAAGAAGTTGATTAAAAATAAACTTGAAAACTTGTAAAGGAAGTTTCTTGGAAATTATGTTTTAAAAATCCATTCATGCCGTATAAGTTAAAAAAACATTCTTCGTACTTTTGTCGGAAAAGTCAAAAAGTACCTCGTACGAAAAAAGATTCCTTTCATACATATTACTAAAAACTCACCGAAGGGTAAAAATGGATTTAATAAATTGTAGGTGGATTGAAATAATATTACATATTGATGAAACATGGATGTGGATGATAAAACACACCCCAGTAAATACTTACGAATAAACAATCTCAGATAAAAATGATATTGTGATATTTCCCTTACCTTAGGTCCGATTTGCTTTGTACGTGTCCGAAGATCCTGTATAATGGTTTAAATAATGTCATTGACTTATTACAGAATCATATTCATTGTTATGATATCATATATGGTTCACTTATGACATTATATTACCCGTTCTTTTGTAAATTCCATGTTAAAGAAGCGTTTTGGGTAAAACCGTTTCTTTTATCGTAGGTGTTTTGACTTGTTGTTCTTGACATTATTATTACTTATATCATGATTTACTTACTTCCAGAATATAAAATATGATTTATATATCATATATATTCAGTATATATATATATATATAATAGATAGATAAATGAAATGAAAAACACCGTTCATGGAGACGGTAGTCCGTACGTACGCATGAACGCTGTTTTCCTTTCCCTATTGTCTTGAATGGAAGTAAGTAGATGACATACATATATATATACATAAATCCAGTATCTTTATAATGTCATATATTTAATTATTATTTCTTATATATACTTTATAATCATTCTTAAATGGTTAACATGGAGAATGAATCTCATCGCGTCGTGGAGACGGTAGTCCGTACGTACGCATGAGCAATGATATCATTTCCATAAATATTGAATTGAATTGGAGTGGATTATAAAATATATCAGAATCAATATGATGTTTTAATAACTATGTATAGTTATTCTTTACACCATTATACCCATCCATGTAAGGTGGTGGTGGAAAATAGATTACACCACGGCGTGGAGACGGTATTCCGTACGTACGCACGCGCGGTGATTTCTTTTTCCGTAGGATAGATAGATGGTGAAATAGGGTTGTTTCATAATTATAATAAAATATCATTATATGAGTGATACTGATGTTATTACTTCATAATGAAACAACCTAAGAAGAAGAAGTGGAAGAAGAAATAAAGATGAAAGAATTGGTAACAGTAATTACCTCTTCTTTGAAGCGCCTTTTGGAGACCTCCTCTTAGGGAACTAAAATTGGTCTTTGAGGAAGACCCGAACCTCTAGGATGTTTCTAGGGAAGTGGAGAAGAGATTTTGGCAGGGTTTGGCCGAGCTTGAGTGCTCAAATTGGTGTGAGGAGGAGGGGGAGGAGGTGTCCTTTTATAAGGGAGGAGAGGGGCACCTTAGGAATATCTCAAAATATTATTTTATATTAAAGTAAAAATCGGTTTATAATGGTTCCAAAGGGTCTTATTTAGAAGTTAAAGTGGGTATGGGTCGAAATCCTATCAACCAATAGGATTTAGACAAGTTTATGGTATTATTTTAACCTTATCAATTAGATTTAACTCTAAGTTAATTAATTTAACTTTTACCGTGTCTTTTTGTTTTCTTTCACTATATGGTTAATACACTTACTATAACATGCCAAACGAACCCCAAATTGTTTATTATTAATATATATATCCTTATCTAAGTCATTTGGCCGAACCTTATATTTTTAGGAATAAAATAACAATTAATAATATAATATTTTATTTAAAAACTATTTTCTGTCAATTTTGACACTATTTGATATATAATTTTTGTGAAAGTCCTAACAGAATTATATGTTCGAACCAAGTTGATTAAATCAACATTAATATATCATAGTTACCATTAAAATTAGTGGAATTCATAAAAAGTCTAAATTACATTCATTTGAGTATTTATAACATCAATTATGTTAATATTTCCTTAAAAGGGTAATTACTGCATCATCGTTGTGTCATAAATAAATTAATTTATTTAAAGCCTAAAAATTATAAATAAAATATCATTATGTAGGAAATCTTTTTAGCTTTCTAATTAATATTTATAGTCGAATTTATCTTATGTATAACCCCATATTAAAAATGTTTTAGTGAATAAACTGTGATTTTAACTCTTTTAACTCTTCTTTGAATTAAATAGTAATAAATGTCCTAATCTAATCCAAGTGGGCCTAAATGATAATATTTTACACTTAAGGTTGTTTTTGGTCCAGATACACTTGTCCAATAGAATTAGGACATGTGTTAGGGTAATATTAATATCATTCTTACCCTTAATTACCCTATTTACTTTTAACCGTGGTAAATAAAAGTAAAAAGTTACTATTCACCAAAAATTATTTTCATCTCATTGAACCAAATTTTACTTACTGACATCAACCGTGTCTCTCGAATTTTTGAAATTCCATTCACAGAAGCGGTAAAATTATGTTTTATGAAAAATTTAGTTTTTTAACTACCACTTAGTTGTTTCACTATTCATCAAAAAATGAAGGTTTTCAGAAAAATGCCAAAATTTCATCCTAAGCTATATTTCATATTCCGAATTCAAAAATAAAGTCTATTTTACCAAATTCATAACATAGAAGTTGCATTAATTAATTTTATAATTAAATCCCGCTGTTAAAACAAATAGCATGTTTTTAAGAAACAATATCTATCAAAAGATTGACACTTGTTTATGTCTGGTTTAAATGTGCAATTACATCCAATGACCAACATTGTATTAAATTGTAAAAATATATTCTAAAATATACTTTAAAACTACTCCAATTAATAATTTATCACTATTAATTATTTCGATTAAAAAAATTGTTTTTTAATTATAATTTAGTAATTTTCACTATTCATCAGAATATGAAAGTTATCCGAAATGTACCAAAATTTCACCTTAGGCTAAATTCGATACTCCGAATCCAAAAATGAAGTTCATTTTGAAAAATAAGATTTACAGAATTTTAAAAAGTTGTTATTACTATTCATACCGGCTAGTTTTAATAATATTTTAATAGCATATCGTTGTTTAGTGAAACTCGGTATTGCGTATTACACACGCTATCGAGGAAGGTCGCGATTGAGTGTAATGCAAGGCAAGTCAAGGATGCGTGTTGTGCAAGCTCCTTTTGGTGTAGCGTACAACACAAGACATTAATAAAATTAAAAAGAATATTTTTTTATAAAATCTTGGGCTGTTACAGACCCCTACCCACCTTAGCTTAGAAATAAATCATTTTGGAGCCATTATAAATAGTAAATGATTTTATTATAAAATAATATTTCAATCTTTTCTTAAGGTACCCTCACCTCTCTTATAAAAGGGAACTTCCCCTTCTCTCAAATTCACACCTCTAAAGCCATTCGGCTCAGCAAACCCCTACCCAAATATCCTCAAAATTATCCCACCTTCATCCTAGAGGCCTTAATTTTGTTAGAAAGCTATCTTATGGTGCTATTTTGATCAAATCAAATGGAAGAAGCCAAAGAAGAGGTTAATATTTCATCACCTATTTCAAGTAATTTTCTTCTTCCACTTCCACTTTCTCTGTTGTTTCCATTTTATAATAATAAATCTAGTATCTTATATATAATTTGATGTTATTATAAAAATGGTATAACCATATTCATTATTCAATCCATCATATGAATGACAACGTCACCATACATGCGTACGTATGGCTTTTCATCTCCACATCGTAGTTTAGTTGTTATTCAATACATTATTTTTTGGATGGATAAAATAATGATGTATAATTGATGTAAATAATAAATATAAAATTTCAATGAATTATTATATATGATATACCATCTATTTACATATGATTTTAATATCAAAAGAATGATATTGGCGCTCGTGCATACGGTATGTTTCTCAGCGTTTGAAGGTCGCGCTCAAGCGTCAGCTGTTTTGTGGTTCTGACTCTTCTCATGTGAGTGCGTTGGGGTTCCGTTGTGCCTGATGAGGTCAAATTGGTCGGTAGCGGCAGGATATTTTGAAACAAGGTGTTGCTTGTGGTGATGTTCGTGCGCGGTTTGATTCGGTTCTTGGTGAAACCTCTTTTGATTTCTTTGATATGATTTTGTTCAGTTCGAATTAAGGTTTTTTCTTTTCCTCTCGGGTCATGGTGGGGTGGATTTGAATTTTTTTCCCTTCTGATGTATTAGGAGTTCTACTTTCTGTGAGGTGGTGATGTTGTATGGTTTGCATGGTTTGATGTGGTTTTGCGAATGGATGAATTATCAAGGGGTTGTGATACTGAAGTTGACGCCGAGGGGGATTCTAGTGGGCTCTTCTATCATGGTGATGTTGGAATGGTGAAGGTCATGATATCAGTGGTTTGTTCTCTAATGGATGAGATGAATATGGTGGTATGTTCGGTTTCTCCGGCGATGACCTCCGGGTTTCCGTCGACATCTCCGACGACCTGCAAGGCTGGTGATGCATGATGATCGTCTCACAACACGAGGTGGGGCATGTGGTGTACAGAGGAATGTATTGGATTGCTTTTGAAATTTGGATTTTGCAAGATTCTGGTTGAAGGATGGGTTTTTCATGTATGGTTTCTGGTTTTCCTTAAACAGTTTGGGGTACCGGAGCCCATAAGCCAGATTTTGAAAATGAAAAAAATGATTTGCAGCAGCTCGTGCATACGTACGTATTACCGTCTCCACGATCGTGATGAAATTAATTTCTCCATCATAACCATTCAAGAATAATTTTCATTTTATGATAAAAATAACGTTTAATAACTTAATACCATTCTGGATGTGAATCAAATACATCTTATCCATAACAAACACGTCTTATGTAACAAATCATATAAAGGAAAATGAATCTGTTGACACCCAAAAAGACGACAATACTAAAATATTATTAACAAAGAAATATTATAAGATCATATATGATGTCATATTAATGTATATTGTTATTTTAAAATTTAATAACAATTATTTAACTATTATAAAAGAGGTTAATGTACCCTCAACCAAGGAAAAATACATGGTAAGGGTTAATTGAACAATCTCCTCATTATCTGAGGTTGTTTATATGTAATTATCTACTAGGACCTCGTAATCTTCCGCATCAGTTTTTCATAAAATGTATTTCAAAACAATTTTACTATTTTCTTGACTATGGGTTAAAGTTATTTAAATGCTTGTTTAAATTTTTATTATATCTTTATAATGTAATATTTCCATCATTTTCTATACAAGGTACTTTACGACCTTTTCAACAAAAGTATGAAGAGAATGTTTTTTTACTTATACTGCTGGTGCGGTTATTTTCTACCATTATAACACCATTGAAGCTTCCCATGCATGCTTATAATAATATATTCAAAATAAATATTTTCTTTTATAATTATGTGAATTTTCAATAATTTCAAAATAAAAAGAGGCATTTCTTTCAAATAGTTCTCATCTCATCTATGTCAACATAAATTGAGGGATTTTAAACTATTTTGAAGTTGATTTATAATGATAAAAATAATCCATATTGAATTGAAGTTTTAGTGATATTTTTGAATGTGGATTTTTTATTTTCATACCATTCATGGTTTATGGAAAAATATTATCATTTTGTATAATTGTTTTAATACGAATGTTTTTGTTATGTTTAAACCTTTTCATATGAGGAATGAATTGGACTTAGTATGTGACGGGTGGAGCCTGCAATAGCTCCTCGATGCATCGGTATGTCCCATGAGACAAACTAGTGTCTTGGAAAAAGTCCTTGATTAAATATTATTTTTAGTATTGGCACAAGGCCTTGACTATGTGGTAATGAAATCTTACATTATGCATTCAATCATTATAAAATTGGCTATTGATATTGCATGTGATTATTCGACTAGTAGAATATACATGTGGATAAATAAATGATATTATTTAATTAATCATATCAATATTATACTGATATTTAAGTTTAAAAGGCTTTTGTTTTAGTCTTATACATTTACTTAAATGTTTATTCATATTTATGAAAGTTTCCGCTATAATGTTATCCTTACAGAGCATCTGAGCTCAACCATTTCTATGTTTTATTTTTCCCAAGATGTGAAAAGTATATTATGACTAACCTACATGGATCATCTAAGAGATATAACTAAGGTCAATGGAGACAATGTTGTAGTTGTTTTCATTTTATAATATATTGTAAAACTTATTAATGTATCTAGTACTTCCACAGCTACAAAACTAATCATTATTTCGAGACATGATTTTTTGTGATCATGCCAATGTAATGTAACAATACACCAACTCTAGATAACTAGATTTGGGGAATTACAGTTGTTATCAAAAGAATTTTATTACAAGCTTTGGAAACTAAATTTAGATAAACTCTGATTAGAGCACATAACCCTAAGATAGACATTGAGGATTCGTATAAAAGAACTTTCTAGAATTTTGGTATTGTAGAGATTTTGGGTATTTTTAACGAAATATATCTCTATCTAGATTTGATTTGGTAGAGGCTGCATTGGCATAGAGATACCTAGGAGTGAAAACTCTGAAAAGCAGTTTCGGGCTTGACTCGTGGTATCCTAGTACCCGACAATGGGCCTTATTGGACTATTGGTTATGACACTCCCGGGGGATATGCTTATGATAATTCACATTTTATTTTCAAACCATTATGAAGGATTTATGAGTATATAACTTATCAAGGAAAACATTTTTAGGATTATGGTTTATGTCCATAAACTGTTCGATTTATGTTAATTGTTTCACAAGTTTGGAATTAAGTATTTCGATTCATAAAGTAATCTAGTTTATGTCATTGTTTAGGAATGGCGCCTAGTGGAAGGAATGGAAGTCGTATCAACACAAGTAATCCATGTTAGGTTTTTCCTCCTACTCTAGATAATTATAGTGGATTTGGTGATGCAACTAGTGCTGATCAACTTATCCCCATATTGTGACAACTCACTTAGGTATTGAATAATAACCTTACCCATATAGAGCACCCTAATCCACAATGCAGAGGTTCAATTTTTGACCACTTCTTGACGCAAAAATCTGCAACATTAAATGGGACTACAAATCCATTTGTAGCTGATCAATGGATATGTACCTTAGATAAAATATTTAATGCTTTGGGGTGTAGCGAAAGGGAAAAAGTTTTCATGGAAGTTTATTTCCTCACATGAGATGTTGATCAATTGTGGTCATTGATTCAAAACACAAAGGAATATTATGAAGTATCAAATATTTAATGAAGGTTTCTTAATGAGATTTTCTTAGAAAAATACATCACTCGTGACCATTGAGCAGATATGGAAAGGAAATTTTTGAGTTTAATGAAAAAGGAGAATGATAATGTCGCAAAATATGAGGCTAACTTTATGAGGTTATCAAGGCATGCTACAGATTATATACATAACACAAGGAGTAATATTGATCTATTCTTTTATGGGTTAAAAGTATTTCTCTATCGAGCATTATTCTCAAAATCCTTCTCATCATACGAATATATAGTCTCATGTGTTATAAAGATAGTAAAATAATTCTCTATGTCTTAAGACTTTAATTCAAAGAAGGAGATGAATAGATCTATTGAACACTATGGAAATGGAAATAAGTGGAAGAAGGGAATAGTTGAATATCCATCTTACAGTAAATGTGGGAAGAAACAATCTTGTACTTTCCTGAATGGAATGGGATTCTGTTACAAGTGTGGTGAATACAGCCTTCATTCTTGTGATTGCAAAGGAAAGAAAGTGGTTGTTAATATTGAATGCTACAATTTTATATAATGGGGGAATTATAAAAATTAATGCCCAACATTCCAAGGAAACAAACCTTAGAAAAGGAAAATCTTATTATATCACTACTGTTGAGGTTGAAGCTCTGAAAGATGTGGTGGTAGGTAATATAATGGTCTCCTCAAGATTAGCCAATGATTTATTTGATTCTAAATCATCGCATTACTTCATATCTTCCCAGTTTTCTATGAAAATTAGATATTTCTAATTTGATTTAATAAGAGAGTTGTCAGTCAAAAATTCAATGGGAAGTATCATTGAAACAATGTTTTGTGAATGAGTTCCCATTATGGCATATAAACATTATTTATCTGTTGATCTCATCGCCATACCCATGATTGAATTTGATATAGTCCTCTGTATGGATTGGTTTTCAGACCATGATGCAAAAATTTATGTCACGAAGAATGAGGTTACAATTTTTTATTATGATGATACAAAACACCTTATCTTTAATGCAGAAACTTCACCATAATTTTCTTATATAGATCCACCCCCAGTATCTTAAATAAATTCAATTATTGGAGAGGAAGAGAATGAAATAACTCGGCGTGAGGAAAAGAATGTTCAAATATAGGATGTACCTATTTCCCAAGAATATGTTGATGTGTTTCCAGAGGAATTACCTAGAAATCCTCCAGAATGATACATTGTGTTTTCCATTGATTTAATTCCTAGTTCAAGGCCTATATCGACGACCCCTTATAGAATGGACATTGTGGAATTAGTAGAACTAAAGAAACATCTAGAAGAATTGTGTAATAAGGGATTTATTCTCCATAGTATTTCTCCATGCAGAGCCCTAGTTCGTTTTGTTAAGAAGAAATATGGATCTATGAGGTTGTGAATTGACTACTGGGAGATCAATTCTATTAAAATAAAGAACAAGTATCTCATACCTCCCATTGATGATTTATTCGACCAATTTCATGGAGCTCAATATTTTTCAAAGATTCACCTATGATCTGGATATCATCAGTTGTGTGTGAAGAAGTAAGACATTCTGAAAACAACATTTCGAACTAGGTACATACATTATGAGTTTACAGTAATGCCTTTTGGGATGACTAATGCACCCACTGTTTTCATGGACCTAATGAATAGAGTTTTGAAAGAATATCTTGACGACTTTGTAGAGGTATTTATTGATGATATCTTTCTATACTCTAAAAGCTACCAAGATCATGTAAATCACTTACGCATTATCCTATGGAATCATAGAAGAAATGAATTATATGGGAATTTTAGCATGTATGAATTATGGATTCAGGAGATTTCTTTTCTTGGCCATATTGTCTCTATGTATGGAATATTTATTGATACTTCTAAGACAAAGGCAATCCATGAATACCCAACACCAATTAGTATAACTAAAGTACGTAGTTTTATTTGTTTACCAGGTAATTATCGGCATTTGTCCAGAATTGTTCCTGATTGGCTAACCCATTAGCCAAGCTCACACGTAAAGAGATTAATTTTTTTTGGATAAAAGATTGTGAATAATGTTCTGAAGAACTGAAGAAAATATTAGTCAATGCTCCTATCTTCACTCTACCATCAGGGAATGATTGGTTTGTTATTTATAGTGATTCTTCAAATAAAGGACTTGGTTGTGTCCTTATGCAGAATGATAGAGTAATTTTTTATGCATCATGAGTGCTAAAAATTAATGAACCAAACTATCCCACTCATGTTCTTGAATTAAAAGTAGTAATATTTTCTTTGAAGATTTAGAGACACGTCTCTATTGTGAAAAATGTGAGATATATACAGATGATAAGAGCTTGATGTATATTTTCTCACAAAAAGAACTCAACATTAGGCAAAGGAGATGGCTTGAGCTACTCAAGGATTATTATTTCAGTATACATTACCAATCGGGGAAGGCAAATAAGGTGGAAGATGCTTTGAGCCGAATGGATAGTTGAGTTTTGAATAAGATGAGAGTTGAAAAGGATCCTATATACAGGATCTAGTAATGATGAATATGGGTAATAACCATTGATGTTGAAACATCAATGATTATTTAAAATGGTTACCAAACCATATTTACTAGAAAGGATAGAAAGTTCTCAGACTGATGATAAGGAATTTCAAAAGAAAATTTAAGCTGTGAACGATGGGAGATTGATTAACATCATATATGAAGATGGTATTTTGATATTTGGAAAGAGACTTTGTGTTCATGATATACATAATCTAAAAAGGGAATTATTGGATGATGCTCATAGCTCCAATTTCACTATACACCATGGTAACACTAAGATATATATAGATTTGAAATTACATGTTTGGTGGGAAAACATGAAAAGAGAGATTACTGATTTTGTGTTGAGATGTATGGTTTATAAACAAGTGAAAGATATAAGAAAAAACCTTAGAGGATTCATGAAACCTCTTCCCATACCAGGGTGGAAATGGGATTATATTATGATGGAATTTTTCATGGGACTACCAAAGACTCCGAGAAGAAATGATACAATATGGGTCATTGTTGATCATCTTACCAAGTCAGCACATTTTCTTTCTATAATAGAAGATTTAAAACTTGATTGTTCAGTATGACTACATATTAATTAAGTTTTGAAACTTCGTGGAGTAACACTATATATTTTTTCTGATCATTATCCCCATTTTACATCAAGATTCAGGAAAATTCATCAAAATTCCTTTGTTACTAAACATCATTTGAGCACTGCCTACCACACTCAAACTGATGGAAAATCAGAACAGACTATTAAAACCTTAAAATACATGATGATATCTTTCTCACATGACATTCAAGGTATGTGGGATCAATATTTACCTCAGATGCAATTTTCCTATAGCAACAACTTCCATTCAAGTATTCACATGGAACCATATGAAGCGTTATATGGAAAGAGATGTTCCACACAAACATGTTGGTATGATGTTAGATAAATAAAACTCGTAGGCCCGTAAAATACTGAGGAAACTATGGAAAAGGTGAAGGTTATCCAAACCCACATCAAAATAGCTCAATGAAGGAAAAAGTGATATACCGATTACCGAAGAAAGGATTTTGGAATTTCAGGTAGGAGATCATGTGTTTTTGAAGGTATCTTACCTTGAATGGGGTTATATGATTTAGTAAGAAGGGTAAATTATGTCCCAGGTACATCGGTCCTTTCGAAATTCTAGACCAAATTGGGTTTTTTTCATACCATTTGGCAATACCGCCAAGTCCCTCCAATGTTCATGATGTGTTTCACGTATCACTATTTAGAAAATACATGTCTGACCCAACGCATGTACTCACCTTTCAGAAAATTGAACTGGAACCTGATTTGTCTTATTACAAAGATCCAATCAGTATTCTGGAAACTAGAGAACATGTGTTGAGAAACTAGATGACTCATCTGGTAAAAGTTCTATAGAGAAACCATAAGATGGAAGAGGTGAGGTGGGAACCCAAGGAACGTTTTATTAAGAACCACCCAAGTCTTTTTATTGAATGATATTCTAGAAATCCATAGGACTAAATTATTTGAAGGAGGGAAGAATGTAACACCCCATGCTTCTACGGTACGTTTCCCTTTGAATAATGCAGTAGCCTGCATTGTACACAACATGGAGTTTTAACACACCACAAACAATCAAACTAGATGTTGTGTATATAAATACCCACACTTTGAAATTTTGTGAATTTCATCATCCAAAATGGAATTCATTTTTGGAATTTGAATATCAAAATTATTTTAAGCTGAATTTTTGGTATTTTTCTGAAAACTTTCAATTTTTGATGAATAGTGAAAACAGTACGTTATTTTTTAAAACCAAAATTTTATTTAAATAAATATTTATTTTATTTAAATTTATTTTAGGTCAAAATAGATACTTAATACCTATAAAAGTTAAATTTAATTCATTGATGTCGTTTAATAATATGTTTAGATATATAAAAATTTTATTGAACTTTTTATTGCCTTTTACCTATCTTTTAGGAGAATTTGTAAATTTGTATAAAACCTAATTTTACTACTTATATGAATTGAATTTCAAAAAATACATGAGAAATGGTTGAAATCAATAAGTAAAATATTCTTCAATAAGATGAAATAATTTTTGGTGAATAATAACTTTTAACTTTTATTTACCACTGTTAAAAGTAAATAGTGTAATTAAATGTAAAATGTAATTATTAATACCCTAACACAGGTCCTAATTCTATTGGATATGTTTATTTAGAGAAAAACAACCTCAGTAATAAAATATTTTCCGTTAGATCCACTTGGATTAGATTAGGGAATTTATTATTATTTTACTTATAAATAGTTAAAAGTGTTAAATTCAAAGTTTAATAACCAGACCATTTTTACTATAGGGTTATACATAAGTTAAATTATAATGTAAATATTTATTATAAATATAAAATTATTTCACTACAAAAGTGGCCATTCGGCTTCAACAGCAGTGGCTGGATCCTTCTTCGGACGATGGCCCTTCGGCTTCATCAACAACGGTTGGAAAATTCTTCGGACGACGTCTTCAGCGGCAGAGAGTTCCTAGCATTATAGATCAGCATCAGGAGTCGTTAAAGTGGGGGTTTCAGATGGGGCATTTTAGACTCTGTGCTTCAATCCACGGCATCCGATCTTTGATCTTGGAGTCGGTAATGGCTTCGCGTGGCAGATCCAGATTTTCTTTCTGTGCGGCAACGGTCAGAGACATTTTCAGATTCTTCGTGTGGATTTACACTCTCATAGGACTCCGGTGTATGGTGGTTCTAGGTCTGGCGACCTTGGCGGTGGACCGGCTGCATAGACTATGCGACAGAGGTGATTTTTTCCTCGTGACTTGCGAGGTTGAAGTGCGTTGGGACAGTGTGATGACCTTATTTCTAGATCCGGTTCGAATCTGGCATCATAACGGACGGTGGGATGGGAAGAAGTGACACATCAGCCTTTTCGAGCCTCTTGTTGCATCATTGGATGACAGAGGTGGAGGACGAGATGGATTCGGGTGGCTACGGGGGGAGCATTTCCCATGATGTGCTTCATGATGGCATCATCCCTTTTGATATTATTAAGATCTGGTCTGAGACCATATCTGATAGGAAAGGGTTCTTGCTGACGAAGTGCAGGGATGCAGGGGTCATGTATGGCAGTGCGTGTGTCAGTTGGCGACGGGGGTGAGTGGATCTCGGTTTTTGGGCTAGGTTTGGGTCTATTTGGTTCCATAATAGATCATGGGTTGTTTAATGGTTGTTTTTACCATTGCGCCTTCGGTCTATGTTAATTTTGGTCATCTAACAGCATGGGACTTCATGCCATGTGGTTTTTGTTTGGTTTAGGGCATTATGTCATGTAATGGGTTCGATCCCCATTCAAATGGGGCATTTCTTATTTCCTTTTTAATAACTAGGGCGTTTCCCTAAACTTTTTTCCTCTTATTATAATAAAACAAGAATATGTGGTTAAAGTTAAACTATTTAACTAATATTTAAATCTAAAATATAAGGTTAATATAGTAACCCAAACCTATCTAAAACCTATTATTTGAAAGGTTTTTGACCCATATCCACCTTATCATCAAAATAAATAATTTTTTATCCATTATTAACCAAAAATTATTTTATTATAAAATAATATTTCAATCTTTTCCTAAGGTGCCCCTCACCACTCTTATAAAAGGAATCATCCCACTCTCTAAAATTCACATCTCTAAAGCCATTTTTCTTGGAGAAACCCTGCCCAAATATCCTCTTAAATAACCTCCCTTCATCCTAAAGGCGTTACATTAGTAATAATGGAATCCTAATGAGACCTTTAGATAAAATCAAAAGTAATAACCCGAAGAAAAGGTAAATAATTCATCACCTCTTTCAATTTCTTATCTTCTTCCACTTCCTCTTTATTTTTTGTTTCTTTTCTAAAATAGTAAATCCAGTAAATTATATATACTATTATGTTATTATAAAAATGGAACAACCATATTGGTTATTCTATCCAACATAATAATGACAATGTTACCATACATGTGTACGTACGGCTAACTGTCTCCACGTCGTGGTGTAGTTGTTATTCAATACATTATTTTTTGGATTGGTATAATAATGATGTATAATGGATGTAAATAATAAATATAACATGTTAATGAATCTGTATATATGATATACTATCTATTTTTATATGATTTTAATATCAAAAGAATGATATTATTGCTCAGGCGTACGTACGGATTACCGTCTCCACGAACGCAATGAGATTCATTTCCCCATTGTAACCATTCAAGAATAATTCACATTAAATGATTAAAAATAATTTTTAAGAACTTAATATCATTCTATAAATGAATCAAATACATCCTATACATAAAAAACAAGTTGTATATAACAAAACATATCAAAGAAAACAAATAAATTAACACTCGAAATGAATATAATAATAAAATATTATTAACAAAGAAATATTATAAGATCATATATGATATCATATTTATGTATATGGTTCTTGTATAATTTAATAACAATTATTTAGATATTATACATAAGTTTAATATACCCTCGACTAAGAAAATATTCCAGGTAAGGGTTAATTCTAAAATCACTTCATTATCCGAGGTTATTTATACATAAATATCTACTGGGACCTCTTAGTCATCCACATCTATGTTATTTAAAATGTATTTCAAAATATTTTTACTAATTAAAATACTATGGTTTATAGTAAATTATACCATTTTTTACGTTATATAAGATGTTTATAAAGGAATCTTTATGTCATTTTCTATTCAAGGTACTTTATGACCTTTTCGACAAAATTAAGGAAAGAATGTTTTTTAACTTATATGGCTGGTGCAGCTATTTTCCCCCATTATAAATCCTTCAAAGAATCCTTTAAATGCTTATAAATATATTTTAAAAATAAATATTTTCTTTTATAATTATGTATCTTTTAAATAATTTCTAAATAGAAACAGTCATTTCATTCAAATAGTTTTCATTTCATATATATTAACATCCTTTGATGGATTTTAAACTAGTTTGAAGTTGATTTATTATGATAAAAATATTCCATATTGAATTGAAGTTTTTGTGATATTTTCGACTAGGGATATGTTATTTTTATACCATTCATGGTATATGGATAAATTATTGACAATTCGTATAATAGTTTTAATAATAATGTTTATGTTATGTTTAAACCCTTTCATATGAGTACTGAATTGGACAAAGTAAGTGACGGGTGGAACCCTTTATAGCTCCTCGATGCATTGGTAGGTCTAATGAGACAAACTAGTGACTTAGCACAAGGCCTTGAAAAAATCTTATTTCTAGTCTTGGCACAATTCCCTGACAAAATCATATTTTTAGTCTTGGAACAAGGCCTTGACTATGTGGTTATGAATTCTGGACTTATGCATTCTATCATTGTGAAATTGTATATTGATATTTCATGTCATTATTCGACTAGTTGAATATTCATGTGAATAAGTAAATGAAATTATTTGATTTATCTTTTCCATATTATGTTGATGTTTAAGTTCAAAAGGATTTTGTTTTAGTCTAATATATTGCCTTAAATGTTTGTGTTCATTGATTAAATATTCGGTTATATGTTTATCCTTACTATGTATCTGAGATCACCCTTTCTATGTATTATTTTTTCCAAGATGTGAGGAAATATATTATGACTCACCTACAAGGATAGTTTAAGGTATCTGATTGTATTCAATGGAGACAATGTTGTTTTTGTTTTCATTTTATAATGTCATGTAAAACTTATGATTGCATCTAGTACTTCCAAGGATACTAAACTAATTGGTGTTTTAATACTTGATCATTTTTTACCATGCTAATGTAATGTAATAATGCACCGACTCTGGATATCTAGGGTTGGGGAATTACATATCAGGTGGAATGAATTTGTTAACATAATCCATCAGCTTGATCATTTCGGAATGAGGTCATCTTTGTAAAAATAAGTTTGTCCTATCCATACATCTTCAAAAATGTGAACATACATTGGTTCATTCCTAAACTCTTAACATGTTCTGTGTACCCAGAATTCCCACATCCATTAATGTTGGACTTTTCCTCTATAACAAATGTCCCAATCATCCTTCCAGTTGTTAGACTGATCATTTTTCAAAGCACAAAAGGATTATTCATATCAATGCAGCCATGGCTCTACCACATTATCCTCCATATCATGAGTACATCCACTATGGTGTAGGATACTTCCAATAAGTTCTGTTGCATCATGAAAATGCATACCCTTCACAGAAATATTCAAAAAATGATCGATGATGTGTTAAAAAAACCATGTCCTTGGAAAATATTTCTTATAAGATTTAATATGGGAATCATGCAATATCCCATGCTCATAAAAAGGTATATAATGTCTTCGCATATATACACTTTGGTATGGAATCATTCCTTTGACCAAATCATGATGGGTATACTCTATAAAATTTTAATCATCTACTCCAACAATTTTTATCATTTTAGTTTGATGAACTTTAGCTTCCTCATTCAAAGTCATCAACTGAGCCATTTCCTATAAGAGAATTACCAAATATTCCTCGTAAAATTATAATATTGACTTATGAATTTTCAAATTTTAATTTAAATGATTTCAGGAATTTTGAAAAGTAAAATCTATAAGTAGGTCCCTCGAGGAGGTCACCCATGTAGGTCCATCGATGTGGCATCAATTGTTTGTACTTCGACAAAATCCTTCTACATAGCCCCTTTTATTATGAAACTCATCATATCTATATTTCTCAAACGGTTTTACTTCCAGAAATTTTCAAGGGACCTACAAGAGAGAACAATGAGAATGATATGGAAAAAGAAGCTACACAATGACAGTAGAAATCCAAGAATATATGTGAATAAAATGCACAAGGAATGAAGGTCTTTATAGGTACCATTGGTCGATGCTTCCAAACTACACTAATTAAGTATATGACATCGCTATGTGGAAGACCTGCATGGACCTAAACTAATTTCTCCATTATATTTTCCAAATAATCATTCCTCATGGCTGAGACCTATTTCCAATCAGATCCAATCCTTGGGGGGGGGGGGGGGGTTGACACTCCATAGGATAGAAAAACGATTATGAAGAAGCACTATGGATATTTCAAAGTATCTAATAAATTTAAAGGAAGTAAATAAATATAGTTTAAGGGAGGTACATGTCACACGATTGCATTAATAAGACACAAAATGTCCTACCCATGCAGTCTAATGTGCATCCCCCTATGTTGAGAACCTATAATGAGGACCTCCACCAGGGACTGATGTGGTAGTATAATTTTTTCACCCCAGTACAGGATACCTATGGTTTGGAGTTACGCTGAAGACCTTCACAGACAACCCTTTTTTGAATATCTCCCTCCTTTCTTAAAAATAGAACCCTTGGGATCACCATTTTTCTTACTAAAAAATTTGGAAGATCTATAAAAGATCCGATTTCACAACAATTTCCCCCTAGTCACCGCAACATTCTTAGGAAGCTCTCTTAAAACATTTGAGAATATTGAATTAGATTATATATCAAAGATCAAAATCCTTTCAAGGTTTTAAATACAAAAATCTAATTGAGAACCCTCCGTCTATGTGTAGAAGACATCTACGCATTGGCCTTTCCTGAAGCAAGGACATGCACGGGATGCATCCAAGTACATCAAGAGACATACATGGTTCTTATGTAAAAACCTCACACAAGTGTTTTTTCCCAAGCCCATTACACAGGGCATATCAATCTTTCATAGGATAATACATCCTTTGTTGTGTATTTTTTTGGTTCCTCCAAGAATAAGCATACTAAACCTACACAATACACCTACACTGTACACCTATGTGACATATCTATGTAGAATACCTATGCGGACCACATATGTGAGCCATCTTTTAAGGCCTCTTTTAATCCACCTATAGAGGATGGGCCTTTCTTTCCTTGGCTCCCTTGTCTAAAAGGGACCATGTTGAAACCCCCACAAAAACCTCCTGACTTACCATACCATTGGTAATGACACATCAGTGTCTCTCCGATTTCAGTTTTTATTTCTACAGTCAGATGCTTTCAAAATTTTTCTAATATGGGCTTCCTGATCATTGGGGTGTTTTTAGGTTTGTATATCAATTGTAAAATGGACCCTTACCCATGATATGGTATTTTAATGTTTCCAATTTTTATATTAGGGTTTGGGCCCCATCCCCCCACCTCTCATCTCTAAACCTAAAAAACTCATGTCCCTGGTAGGGATAATATGGTTCAAATATTCATTTCCTTTTGACATAGGGAATGATATCATCCTTCCACTATGAGACAAATTATAGGGTATCCCTACAAGTGTAATCCCATTAAACATTCAGGATATACCTAATGAACTTACAATTAATTTCACATTGAATGGATCATTTGTTCATACCCTTGTCCTCCGTTGTGTTGGCTTCTTCCACCGTTGGCCGTACAACTTCTATCAGCGGATGGGAAAACATGTGGTTTGTTGAATCATTCAGATCATCATTTTTCTCACACCATGCATGAATCATGTGGAAATAGAATTTAGTGAAGATAATACATCCACAAAATAAATGTATATCTTCTTGAACTATGAGAACTCTTATTCCCACCATAATTGGGATACTAAGGAAGCGTTCAGCTAGGGCCCGAGCTCAAGGGAAATCCTCCTCAGAAGTCCATCTCCAATTCTCCTAATTTTGTATCCTCATTATAAATAATCCCCAAATTAAGACCCCTTTGAATCTATTGGACTGAATACATTCCATGTGGACCATGTTACAAGGGAATCCTCTTTTAGATTAATCCAAAACCAATTTCTATCAAATGGGAATACTCTATATGAGACATACCAAACTTAATGGGATTTTATTCCCATCCAGGTGGGATATGTTGGATTCATCCCCGAGGTTCAAACTCAAGACTCCATAATCAACCCTATTCTTCTTAGGCCACAATCCCAGTACTGTGTAATTTGACATAGAAAATCAATTCATTTCCTGGTTTCTTGGGATACTTTGGAATTATTCCCATACTAAGCATTGACTTGGAACCTTCCACATAGATGTCCATACCGCATGACATTAAACTTTATGGTTTTGTATATATCACAAGACTATAAAATGTATGATGTTTCCCATTAATCGGAACCTAACTACGAGGGAATTCATTCATTTCACGAGGATATGTTGGTACACAATTTATGGGTATGATACTAACATCAAATCCACTTTTTTCTATGTGGATGACCATAAATTCTATAGTGACCCACTGTGTGGTTTAAAAACCAATATCATTGTAACAGTTTCTAAATAATCACTATGTATTATATGAGATGATACCATTAATGGAGGATCTCTAATACATCTAAATGTCTCTATTATCGAAGATCCTCGAATACATACAGATTATTCTGAGTACAACACATGCTAATATTTGATTGAAAACATCAAGGGAAACATACATTATGATCGGTAAATTAATAAGTTTTCATGGACATATCTTAAATCAATAATAGCGTCCTGATGTAGGAAATAATCCCCCCCCCAAAGGGTGTGATGAGCCCATACTCCCATCCTATCAACCAATGTGTGTTCCTAGGTATTGTAGGTCCTCAAACCTATTGAATTAATACATTCAGAAAGTACATCCCTTTGGATACATAACCACTGGATGTTTTCGGTTCCATAAATAAATCCAATGGAAAATGTCTGGAAGTAGTGATTCTTAACTATAACACATATTCTATGGGAAACAATATAGACAAAACAAAATTTCATTCCAATCTATCGTATGAGATAAAATTATATCATAAAACATAAAACTCATTAATTTCCAAATAAGAATACTCTTGTTATCATTAAATCAAGGAGGCTCAAAATCTTTCCCTTTTTTGATGATCACAAATTAGGACAATTTTTGTACATGATATTAATGGTTAATAATGGAATTAAATAAAAATAGAAAGAAAATTATACCAAATATATTAAGTAGATGGAATCAAGGGTAATGAAATCGACTTATCAAAGGTAAATACAGATATCTTATAGTATCAAATTAATGTATACACACATATATCATTAATGAAATATACCTCTAAAAATGACATTATATGATTATCTTCATTTTGGGATTATAAAAAAAGCATAAAATTATAATTTGAGATGTAATATAATATGAATAAAACATGAAATACATGTTACAAAAATAATAGATATCAACAAAATAAGGTTAAGAAGATAATTTTCATTGAAAACGACACTGATGGTACAATCAAAATGTTCCAAAAAAGTGAAATAAAAAATAGTCTCACAAAAAATTGTTTAATCCACAATATTTATGTTTGGATGACGAGTCCAAAGGTTCCTTGACCATTCCCTTGGTTGTGGAAGAATCTATAGAAACTGAGGTTAGAGAATTGATTGGAATAGTTATAGGAACATCTGTTATAGTTGAAGGTGCATGAGGATGTGTTGTAGGAACACCAGTCATAGAATCAAGATCACTAATAAGGATTGGAAAAAAAGTAGAATAACTTCTTTCGGAGATAAAGAAAGATGACAGATTCTATCAAGAACTGGTGTATGGGATCTCTAGTCACACCAATATGAAGTTATTATTCTACAGTAGTTGTTGGAGGTGTCAAATTCAATTTCACTATAATGGACTCATCGTGCTACAACTGAATTTCCATGCACATATAAAAATAGGTTCATTATGTTTATGAAGTCCATTATTATTTTACCACCTCTCTCCATTTAACTAAATTTGTCTCTATAATTTTATATAAATCTTTGTAACAATAGATTCTTCACCTTTAATTGGTTGACCTACTCTTTGATGGCTTCAGAAAAAAAAGGAATCCTCATATTTCTTGTCAAAATCATAACGTGAGAATTCATATCATTCTTGGAGTAAGTCCTTGAGAAATAATATATTATTTCTTTGGTTGTGGTTTATCATTCATTTTCATTTATTTGAGATACTCTTTGATCATCATATGAGGATAATAATATTCATGTTCAAAAATTATCAATGTTTCCTCGGGTATGCAAGGAGCATCACCTAAAGAACCACTTGGAATACTACTATGTTTTTCTCACAAAATAGATCTATCAAATTCAGCATAAAAATAGTCGGTGGAGTTGTAGAAAAACTAGAAGCCACTAAGGTATGACTTTAAAATATCTCAATCAAGGTATCCATAGATGATTTAAAGGATGATTACACCCCTTTCACTACATATCTCAAAGACTCCAACTCACTGTCAAGAATTTTATTCTGAATCTCCACTTCCTAAAAATAGTGCATCATCTTTTGTTGATGTGATCATTCACCAACTAAAACAGATACATATCATCATTATCACATATATTTGTCACAACTATTTATTGTATATTCAAAATATTTCTAAATTATGAAACACTATTTCTCTCAAACCATTCAAGTCACCCTTAGTTACCATATCAACTAGAACAAAATGAATATCCTGAGTATAGGAAATATATAAAACTGAATAAAACATTTGAAAGTCTGAAGATGGATCAATATGGTCATTCATAGATACCTTAGGATCCATATCCTTTTGAATGTATTGTTCACCATTATTTTTGGAACTCCTAGGAAACAAAATACATTTCAATGACATTGGTTCAATATACATCTATGAATGACCAATAGAAAGATCAACCAATAAAGGAATTGCAACTATATACACAACTAAATTTGAGATAATAATCGGAAGGACCGAATATAATGTGTCTCAATAGATCGATTTCATCATAAATAATATATATACATTCAACATCCATCATTACAGCCACATGGTATCAATTGTAGTAATAACTGACATATGATCAACAACATCTAAATCCAAAATAGTTTGACCATAAACAAATTATACAGTATTAACTCCATTAATAGGATAACTCACTCGATGAATTTATAGAGGTGGGGATTGATCCACATATACAGATAAAACTCCCTCTTTTCTGGTTGAAACATCCAATTCAATTACAAAACATGGCCTATCTTCTGATCTTGAAATGAAACCACATGGAGAATTCAATAGATCTTGAAGAATATCAAAACCCACTGTTCTATTTTTTACAAATGAATCAATAATTTATGAATCATCATTTGCATCATTTTAATTACAATCTCCATTTATAAACTCTTCTTCATTCACATTTTCATCCTCATCTTAATTACTATCTTTCACATCATTTTTTTCTTCATCACCATATCCATTTTCCTCAGATGATTTGGAATTTCACTTGAAATTATATTCCCAGTATGTTTTGGTCTTATCTTCATCACTATTTTTACCAATTTATACCCATTATGGAGTGTCCAAGGGGTACTAGGATCTATAAAAGATATAGCAAGAGAACTAGGAGGATTACCAGTGTCACTTCCCTCATCAAAAGAAAATTTTGTTTTCTCCTCTTATATATGTCAATAACCTCTTCTTCCTAATCACTATTAGTGTACTCAAAAATATCATATTGTTCTAGAACATGCTAAATAAGATATCTTGGTCTATAACCATGTTCTATATTGTTAATATAATAATAAATATTTTCACTATCACTTACCCCTTGCTTCTTCCATGGTCTCCAAATAGTTTTCATAATTCCACATACTATTCTAGAGATACCAAATCCTCCATAGTCCAATGTATCTTTATCATTTTCATGTACTAATCATTTGTCTTTAATCATAAAAGAAATAAATTTTTTGAAGATCAAATAATTTTATCTAGAGGTTGGTTTTGTCATATTATTCATTTAAAGATAAAGGCATATACATATGTTTATCATTAATAATATTTTAATAAGGTATAGAAATTTTACATAAAGTTTCCTTAGGGTAGAAAAGTATCCCTTCCTTGGAATGAGAATGTGCTGAAAAAATTTGAAGAGAAATATACATCAACTATATAACTCAAATAAAATCGTCCATCGAACTATTATTTCTCTAGTAAACACAAAAGGGCTTCTTTATAGATGATATCATCACCATCAACTGGAATCATTCTGTAGAATTTATTAAACCCACATTCATGTGTGACATTCTAGAAACTGGCCCACTGTAACGATGAAATGGAAATTGAAAGACCTCTAATAAATTTTCACACCCATTATTATTCTTATTCCATAACAAAATTCCCCATATTTATAAAACTAACATACCAGAATAGGATAAATATGTCTCTGGATTTGAGAGAAAAAATTCATCGACTATTAGTTCTAAATAAAATGAAGCACTGAAGACTGAGAAAATAATAACCATTTGGTTTGAAATTCATTCTCTGAAATGACTACTCTCTATAAGAGATTGGGGTTTACTGGTTATAAAATAGTAATGTCATGACCAGTCCCCCAGGGCCCGTTTCAAGACCACCCCAAGCCCTCCTTCCATAGGCCAGGGGCTAGCGACTAGCACCAAAGGAGTAATTCACTAAAATAGGGAAGGCATTGCCTTTATAAAACGTAAACTCACACAACCAGAGTACAAGAGGAATTAAACACTAAGTAAAAATTGTGTAACAAGAATTCAGAAAGTAAAGGGGCTGGAAAAACAAGCCCAACAATAAAGTACAAGGAAAGGAAAAACAATTACAACTAAAATAAAAAATATATGGAAGGTGTCTAGTAGCTCCAGGATCGTCCACCACAGATCTTACCTGAAGGGTAGGTATAGATAGCCTCCTCAGTGCTCCACGTCCGTCCGTATCCTATGGGTACTGACTTTTCGTGAGGTCCACCTTCGGGTACCATCCATTCCTAGTGCTCTCTACCTCCGCCAGCGCTGTCCATCATCTTCATCAAACACAACAAGGTGCGGTCATAGCCCGTGTAGGGGTGAGTATAACGATACTCAGTAGGGACCCCGAGACCCTCAAGGTATCAAAAAATCAAAAAAGGGTCAACCACAATGATTCATTTCAACAGATAACCATTACTTAGGTATATGCCCATACATATACCTAAGTTATCAAGAAACCCATCTCAGTCATGAGGAAAACACATAGATCGTTGACTCAGCTCATACCAGGATATTCATTATCAAAACCACAAATGATGGAGAACTCCTCACCTGTAAACTAAAATGGACTTGTCACCACTCCGAGGCACTACTCACTAACCTTAGACTGCTGAGGTACTCCTCCTGTTGAGTACCGCGGGTCTGCTGCCATACCGGGCACTCCTCCACTGTGGGTCTACCGCAAAACCGGGCACTCCCCCTAATATTCCTCAAAGGTAATACTCCTGTCGAGTACCGTGTGTTTTCTTCCAAACCATGTGATCCATCTTCCATGGGACTACCTCCAAACTGGGCGCCCCGTCCACTGGGCTAGTCGAATCACTCCGAGTCGAATCGGTCAAGCAGTCGTTAGGTCTACAGCTACTAGGTCTCAGCACTCTTATAGCTCGTCTCCAAAAGGATCCACTCCATGAGATACAGGTCGATACTCCAAGTGTCACAAAATTGTAGGTGGATGTTTCTCAAAGGACTACCATGTCAAAAGGGTTTCACCTCAACAAATGGCATGTCAATCGTACGCTTGGTCTGTCAATTATTAGCATTTTAGTCCTAAGAGCCCAGTTGGATTCTTGTACAAACCAACTTGACCATGACTCAACTATACCCGAACTCTAGTGTGGTATACTCAATGGTAAAACAATGCTACAACAATATCGGCAC
Organism: Viscum album; assembly: GCA_963277665.1. Taxonomy (NCBI): domain Eukaryota; kingdom Viridiplantae; phylum Streptophyta; class Magnoliopsida; order Santalales; family Viscaceae; genus Viscum; species Viscum album. The sequence goes on from OY728135.1 coordinate 1,148,951,190, forward strand.
TGCTGACGGTTCGTCAAACGGACGTCTAGTGACGAAGATATGGCTCAAGAAGGAAAAGGGTCAGAAATGGGCCCAGGTCCAGTCGGACCCGGTTGGACCCACTCAGCCCAACCCAGACTAGGCCGACCCGGTCTGGGTCGACCCGGTCAGACTCACTGGGTCTGAACCAAACTATTGAATGGGCCAGCCCACGATGTTTTGACCCCGTCCGCTGGGCCCATCCCAGCAGACCGTGAGGGCGGTTTGACCAGATTGTCGCCACATAGGCGGCTCGGTAACTTGGCCTAAGTGACCAAGCCAGTTTTTCCAGTGACATCGGGGGGGCGTCGTGGGTTGGCTCAGCAGGTCGGGGCAGGGAGGCTAGTGGGTAGGCCTTGCGGGGCACAGTGTGTCGGCTGGTCACCGACAGGCCGCAGGGGCACCGACAGGGCGCCGGTGTGCCGGGCAGAGCGCGGGGGGCACCTGGCAGCGGCGCGGGGGCACCGGGCAGCGGCGCAGGGGTGCCTCGAAGCGGCGCGGGGGTGCCGAGGAGTGGTGCGGGGCACCAGGCAGTGGCGCGGGCAGGGGTGAGAGATGCTAGAAGCACTCTGGTTGGGGAGAGGGGTGTCGGGAGCGCGTCGGCAGGGACTCGGGGCATCCGGTAGGGCGCCGGCAAGGCCCGAGGTGCCGGGTAGCACGCATGGGCATTCCGGGCAGTGAGAAAGGGCACCGAGCAGCGGCATGGGGTGTGGCGGTGTGCGGGAAGGCAATGCGGGGTGTGGAGATGCGCAGGCAGGTAGGAGCGCGGTGTGGCGCAGGGGTCGCAGGTAGCACAGTCTTCAATCGCTGTCGTCATCGCCGTCACCTAAGTTCCATGTCGTCGTAGAATCATCACAAAAAGAACAACGGAGGGTTCATGCCATGTTGGTTTGGCCCGAACCCTCCACGTTTAGAGTGGTAGCATTCGGTTCACATGAACGAAGATCAACAATAAAAATACATCACTTTGTATCAATCTTCCTTCGATGCTGAGAAGAAGAAAATTGAAGCTTCATCATGCACCAACCCCTACCTCGTTTGGCATTGGTAAACAAATTCATGGGGAACAGGCGGGCGTCGATTCTTCATCCACCTCATTCGTCACATCCTCCCAACTTAATCTTGTGCATCGTAAAGCGTCCGAGATAGAAGACCAAGGAAGAAGCGTCGCAGCGTTCTTCGCGTACTTCAATGGGAGGAAAGAAGCGTTCTTCGTTGGAGAGATATTTCTCGAAGTTCTTCCAAGCTCCACCAAGAAGAAAGCGCCAACCCAAAATAAAATAAAAGACTAACTATTATTTTAATGGTTTGAGAATTATTCAATAGAATTTGAATTAAAATTATTAATTCATAGAATTAATGTTGGAGAGTTAGAAAAATAAATGGAGAGAGGGAAGGTGAGGAGGCTCCCCAATTAATTGTGTGTTTTATGTGGTTAAAGGGGGTTAGAGAAGTTAAGGATCTCTGGTGGGCCCCACCTAAATAAAAATCCTATCAAGGGAGGTTATTGTGTGGTGTCCCCCACCTTTAACATCCCCTTGGAGATTTTAACCACCTCAAATAAAAAGAAGCCACAATGGTATTTTTATTAAACTTTATTGAAGAACCCAAATGCTATCTTCCACAGTCGATAAAATGCAACTATGGTGAAGGTTTCACTAAGAAATCCCCGACCCTATGAGTTCAACGGTGCCCTCTAATTTCAATTCCATGCATCAATTCAATGGTTATAAAATCTCGAACGTACATTTACTGAACGTACCTGAAAAAAAAAGTTCGGAAAAAATTACCAGTCACCCTTGACTCGCACCAGTCGAGGTTAGGTTCTGCCCCGGTAAAATACTCCCCAACGAACCCAACGGTACTCTCATATTATTAATATTACTAACCTTTTATAAGTTATGAATTTTACAATAAACTTATTTTCACTTAATTATTGTATTTGCGGCCAAAAACTAACTTTTTATGGTGGCCCGTGCCGACCAAATTTAGTATCTTCTTAAATAAATCATGCCCTCACGAGTTCAGCGGTGGTCTCAGATATTTAATCCGAGCTACTGTTTTTACATTATAAGCATTTGAAAAATAAAATAGTTTATATAATTATTTTATTTATGGTGAAGCCATTTTTGGGATTTCTTCTAGGAGGACTGCAATGACTAAACGTAAGTCGCGCCTAGGGTAAACCCACCATCCTAAGTGCAACGGTGCCCTTGGATTTCTGATCCAAGTAACTGTTCAATAGTTATTCACCTTTTTCCAGAAAACTATTCACACGCGTTTATTAAAGCTTAATAAAACATCGACTGATCATTCCATGCACTATGGGCCTCCAAATCATGCGCTGTCAGAAACTGCGGACTCGTAAAATTCAACAGAAATTAAGAAAAAAAATCATTGAAATTTCAGGGTCTTTAAATTACCCCCACATCCAGGGTTTACATCTCCATAAGGCTATAACACACACTAGGGAAACAAAAAGAGGGGTACTGAGCACGCATCTGAGCCTCCCTCTCCCATGTGCTCTGCTAGAGATTCTCGTGCTTCTAGAAAATGTGCCCCAGAGGAATCGATCGTCCATACAGGACTCACTCTTGTGGATCCTCAATCTCCACTGGAACCTCCATGAAAGACTCCCCATCATAGATGTCCAAGTCCTCGTGTTCAATGATGTGGGACGGGTCATGCACGCATCTCCTCTACTGAGCTACATGGAAGACATTGTGCACCAGATGCAACTTAGGTGGAAGGGCCAGGTGTTAACCCACCTCGCCTACTCTGCTGAAGAAGTGGAGGAGTGACTGTAAGAGACTGTAGATAGGAGACACCATCTCTATCCACAAAGGATATATATGTAAGGAATCAAGCTGCTATCTCGCCTCTCCTAGCAGCTGAATACCAGTCCTCCTGATGAGCGCATCCGCAACAATGTTTCCCTTCCCAGGAGTATAGACTATCTAGAAGTCATTGTACCGGAGGAGCTCAAGCCATCACCGCTATCTCAGGTTCAAATCATTTTGAAAGAATAGACACCTGATACTATTGAGATTGGATTAAACCATAAATTGTTCGTTCAATGAACAATTGGTGAGACTAGCCAATTGAAAGAAATAGACTTCACCATTCCTCACCTACATTTTTCAAGATCAACTAAGATTCCTCAATTACTAAAAAGGGAAATCCGGTCTCATCCTCTAGATGAACCACGTCCTTTTCCTAATATAGTCAATCCAAACATGAACGGTACTAATTCATGCCATGGACATCATCGTAAGGCCTCGATGCTACTACCATGAGATCCAACCATTACTCTTACCTCCAAGAGTTGAGTCACACTATCGGTATCAGTGTGTGGTCACTGGGTCTCCTCCAGTGGAAATCTCGATAGTGAGGGTCAGGTCAACAGTTTTAACTAGAACCTCTTAGCATTAACCACACAAAAATGAAGGAAATCCAACATCATAAGAAAAAGTGTCTTTTATTACTGCAGCTCAAAGTACAAAGACCCAATCAACCACAACAATGACATTAATGATGAAAGAAGCATCATAAACAAAGGCCTATATGCCTGGAACTTGTCCTGCAGCAGTCCACCTACTTCTAGAGCTCCATGGTCGTATGCTTCAACTAACTGAAGATGTGCTCTCCCATGTCCACATGTTCCCTGTGGGTGGGGTGGACCTCTTAGTGGTGGTGGTGGTGGCAACACCTCAAAGCGTCATCAATCACTAGCTGCACAGAAATCTCCCCTATCACGCCCGCCTTCGCCCTATGGACCGTCTTGATCAAACCTATTCCTATGTCTGAGAGGTCCTTAATCTATATGTTAATAGTCTGCATGATGGGTCGGACAGTCACGTGCCTTGTGACCAAGCCCGTCGTAGGAGTAACATTGTATGTTCCTGGTATGCATGGTTCTGTCTCCACTCTAGGTGCCCCGCACAACCAATCATGAGTCGTGAAATCTATCACTTGTAGGTTAGGTCCCATGGGACAACTGCGTAATTTTTCTACTATATGATGCAGAAGACTCTGATATATGTCAGCTAGTGGTGGGTCTCGTTGCTGGAGACTACTCAGCAGGGAAACTCTCCACTAGGAGGGCTCGCTCTAACACCCCCGTCTGCTTTGGGATGCTGTGAGAGATAACTGAAGCTCTGATATCTCACCAGAGTCCCTACATAAAGGATCTGGCCCTAAAGAATGGGCTCCGTACCATATCATGGGAATAACACAAGAGGTCAGTGAACCTTGATGAGTACTGTCCCACCGTCATGTTACACCGATGTAGATGCAGTAGCTCCTATAAATGCACCGCTCGAAAGATGGCTGGTAAAAACTCCACCCAGAAAAGGCTCTCTAAGTCTTCCCATAGAAGTGATTCCTCTTCATGCATCTGATGCATCAGGCTCCACCTTCTTCCTGCTTCTGCCTGAAGGAAGCTGGCAGCATGTATCACTATAAAGTCAGCTGGTGTCCCTACCAGTCAAAAGACTCTCACCACAGCCTCCATCCAATGCTCAGCCGCCTGAGGATCCATCTCTCCCTTAAACATGGGTGGCCTCAGGGGCTGAAACTCATGCAGCGCGCTCAAGCGGTGTGCACTCTCTGATGCTAGGGCTGGTGGCATCAGTGGCCCAATGGGAAGTGGTACCACGGGTACCTCTTCTGGTTCCTCAACCTGAAGAGGGCCCTGAACTAAGGCCTCGTTGCTCTGCAGGCTGTCAGTATGTAAAACACCCGGGGGCTCATGCTGGTTGTCCGTGAGGAGGCATCTTGAAAGACACAGATGTGACACGGTCAAAAGAATATACCTGGTGAGCTGAACAGGGTTGATCTGACCTAAGGAAAACTTTTCAAAACACACACGCAATCAATGTTTTCTTGTACTGAGTCGGAAACCATAACTCAGGGTCTGGGTGTATGGATACGTCGGCCGCCCGCACCAACATTGGACTCCTTAAACTGAAAACCACACTTAGTACTCTTAACACTATTGCTTCACAGAATAGAAATATCAGAGTCCTGAGTCCTACGGTAGAACCGAATCCTTTGATACAAATTTGTCACGACCCGTCCCTCGGGGCCTATTTCGTGACTACCCCAAGCCAGCCTTCCATAGGCCATGGGCGGGCCACTTGCACCGAAGTCATAATTCCCAAGAACTGGGAAGGCATTGCCTTTATAAAACGTAAACACACACAACTAGAGTACAAGCAGAAGAAAACACTAAGTAAAAACTGTGTAACAAGCATGATGAATGTAAAGGGGCCAGAAATACAAGCCCAACCATAAAATACAAGGAATGGACAAACGAGAAAAACTAAAATACAAACTACTAGAAGGTGTCTTGCAGCTCCAGGATCATCCACCATGGATCCTACCTGAAGGGTAGGTGCAGATAGCCTTCTCAGTTCTCCACGTTCGTCCGTCTCCTCTGGGTACCGACTCGGCATGAGGTCCACCTCCAGGTATCGTCCAGTCCTAGTGATCTCGACCACTGTCTGTGTTGTCCGTCGTCTGCATCCAACACAACGAGATGCGGGCATAACCCGTATAGGGGTGAGTATAACGATACTCAGTAGGGACCCCGAGACCCTCATGGTCTCACAAAATCCAACAAGGATAAACCAAAAAGTATTATTTCAACGGATAACCATTACATTGGTATATGGTCGTACGTATAACTATGTTATCAAGTAACCTATATCAACAATGAGGAAATCTCAAAGGTCATTGACTCAGCTCAAACTAGGATTTTCATTATCGAAACCACATCTTCTGGAGAACTACTCTTATCTCGAGTACAGTGGCCATGTCCCGACTCTGAGGTGCTACTCACTAACCTTATACTGGTGAGGTACTCCTCCTATCGAGTACTACAGGTCTGCTGCAAAACCGGGTGATCCTCCACTGGGGGTCTACCTCCAATCCTGGCGCTCCCCCTAATAGTTGTCATAGGTACTCCTCCTGTCGATTACCATGGGTCTGCTGCCAAACAAGGCGATCCATCCACCATGGTTATTCCACAAAACCGGGTGCTCCGTCCATTGGGCTACTTGTATCACTCCAAGTCGAATCGGTCAAGCATTCGTTAGGTCTACAGATACTAGGTATCTGCACTCTAACTGCTCGTCTCCGAGAGGATCCGCTCAACGAGATACTGGTAGATAGTCCATGTGTCGGGAAATCGCAGGTAGAAGTATCTCAAAGGACTGCCACGTCAAAAGGGTCACAACGTAGAAGACAAAGCATTAATCGGACGCCCAGTCTATGAGTCATTAGAATTTTAGTCCAGGGGCACAGTTGGATTCGTGTACAAACCAACCTGACCATGACTCAACTACTCCCGCACTCTAGTGGGTTATACTCAAAGATATGGATATGATCCAAGAATACTGGTGCCGTTGACAGTTAGTCAAGCGAACGTCTGATGCCGAAGATATGGCCCAAGAAGGAAAAGAGTCCGTAATGGGATCAGGTCCGGTCCAACCCGGTCGGGCCGACTCGGCCCAACCCAATCTGGGCTGACCCGGTCTGGGTTGACCCGTTCAGACTCGTTGGGTCTAACCCGGCCTGTTGGGTAGGTCGACCTGCTATGTTTTGACCCGGTCCACAGGGCCCGGCCCAACGGACTATGAGTGCAGTTCGGCCTGATTTTTGCCACGTAGGCGGCTCAGTAACTTGGCCCGCGAGATCGGGCCGGTTCGGTCGGTGACACCGCGGGGGCGCCATGTGTCGGCTTAGCAAGTCGGGGGCTGGGAGGCCAGCAGGCAGGCCACACGGGGTGTAGTGGGCCGGTTGCTCACCGACAGGCTGCGAGGCACAGGGCAGGGCGCCAGTGCGCCGGGCAGAGCGCGTGAGGGCATCGGGCAGCGGCGCAGGAAGCGGGGCCGCACCGTGGGGCGCCAGGAATCGGCGCGAGGCGCGGGGTGGCGGCGCGGGTCAATGGGAAACGACGTGGGGGTGTCGGGCAGCAGCGTGGGGAGCGGGGCGGTGAGCCGGGAAATGGCGCGGGGGTGCCGGGAAGTGGCCCGGGGGCCCCGGGCGGTGGCGCGGGGGTGCCGGCAGTGGCGAGGGTAGGGGTGCGGGGAGCGCCCCGGCATGGGCACGTGGTGCCAGGAGCACGTCAGGAGGGGCACGTGGTGTAGGGTAGTGGGCCAGAAAGGCCCGAGGCACCGGGCATCTCACAAGGGCACACCAAGAAGCACGTAAGGCTGTCGGGCAGTGGCATGGGGTGCGGTGGCGCGCGGGCAGGTGATGCGGGGCGAGGCGAAGTGCATGAAGGCAGGGAGTGCAGTAGTGAACATGGGCCACCGGTATCATGGTCTTCATTTTCCTTCTTCGTTGTCGTCACCTCAGTGCCATGATGTCATAGAATCACCACAAAAAGAACAACGGAGGGTTCATTCCATGTTGGTTTGGCCTGCACCCTCCGCGTTTAGAGTGGTAGCATTCGGTTCACATGGACAAAGCTCAACAATTAAAATAAATCACTTTGTATCAATCTTCATTTGATGCTGAGAAGAAGAAAAGAGAATCATCATCATGCAACAACCCCTACCTCGTTTGGCGTTCGTAGATGAAGTTGGGGGGGAAAGGAGGGTGTCCATTCGTTGTGTGTCTCATTCTTCATGTCCTCCCAACTTAATCTTGTGCGTCGGAAAGCGTCCGGGGTAGAAGATCGGAGAAAAATCATCACAATGTTCTTCTCATAATTCATTGGGAGGAAGAATCATTCTTTGTTGGAGAGATATTTCTCCATGTTCTTCCAAGCTCCACCAAGAAGAATGTACCAACCAAACATAAAATAATAGACTAACTATTATATTAATGGTTGGACATGAATTCAAAAATAATTTGACTTAAAATAATTAATTCACATAATTAATGGTGGAGTGTTGGAAAAATAAATGGAGAGAGGAAAGGTTAGGAGGCTCCCTTATTAAATGGGAGTTCCATGGGGTTAAAGGGGGTTAGAAAAGTTAAGGAGCTCGGGTGGGCCCCACGTAAATTAAAATCATCCATAGGGAGTTTATGGTGTGGTGGACCCCACCTCATACCTCCCCTTGGAGATTTTAACCTTCTCAAATAAAAATAAGCCAGAAACTTATTTTTATATAACTTTATTAAAGAACCCCAAAAACTATCTTCGACTCTCGATAAAATGCAACTACAGTGAAGGTCTCACTAAGCAATCACTGGCCCTGCAAGTTCAACGGTGCCCTTGGATTTCAATTCCAAGCATCAGTTCATTGGTTATAAAATATCGAACGTATGTTTACTAAATGTACCCAAAAAAAGTTCGGAAAATAATTACCAGGCACCCTCGATTCACGCCGGTCGAGGTTAGGTTCTTCCTAGGTGAAGCTCGCCCCAACGAACCCAATGGTACTCTCGGATTTTTAATCCGATGCACTGTTTAGAATTTATTAATTTTACAATAATATAATTGTCACTTAATTATTTTATTTGCGGCCAAAAACTATCTTTTTTGGGTGGCTCGTGCTGGCCAAAGTTAGTATTTGCTTAAATAAAGCATGCCCTCATGAGTTTAGCGGTGGTCTCTGATTATTAATCTGATCTATCGTTTTTATGTTATAAGCATTTGAAAAATAAAAAAATTTATTTAATTATATTTTTTACAGTTAAGCCATTTTTGGGATTTATCACAGGAGGCCTGCGCCGACTAGACTTAAGTCGCACCTAGGATAATCCCGCTATCTTGAGCGCAACAGTGCCCTCGGAATTCTAATCCGAGTAACCGTTAAAACGTTATTCCACTTTTTATGAAAAAGTAATTACGTGCATTAATTAAATCTTAACAAAACTTTGACGGATCATTTCAGGCACTCCGGGTCTCAGAATCAGGCGCTGTTAAAAATTGCAGACTCAAAAAATTCCAAAGAAATTAAGAAAAAAAATTCCATTGAAATTTCATGGTCTTTATAAGTAGGATGACTTAGATCACCATCTTGTTTCATCATAGAATGTGACATGTCTGATGAAGACATTGAAGGTCTCTTTACTTGAGCCATAGAGGTCAGATCAGTTGGATTGGTCCAAGGTGAAAGGAAGGTCTAATGGTTTAGAGATAAAGGGGCCCACATGGTTAAAGAGAAAAAGGCACAAGATAATATGTGCATTAAAATTTAGACAAAGCATCACATTTATTATCATTTGAGAGGTAAGGGATTCTAAAAATATAAATAAAAATTTTGAAAAAATATTCAAATATAGTAATAGAATAAACTGTAACTAAAATATAAATTTATGGTATAAAATATAAAGTTGATACAGAAAAATTGAAAAAGTGATGAATCATTCCAATGGAGAGATAAACCAATGGTGTGATGTTCCATCTTTGAAGACACACAATGGTGAGAAATATTCACTGGTCAGAATTATCAATGGTGAGACATTCCCAATAGTGATACATTCAAAATGGTGACTCCCATTAAATTAGAATTAACAAAAATTATTCATACCTAACTCATGATTGTTGTAATTAATTCCCCAATAATTCAAAGGTTTAATGAATATAACAACATGGTGACGTTTTGTACCAATTTGTTCAAGGGTGATATCACCCTTTTGAAAATAATCTCTAAAAAGGTGATGTCTTATATCAATATATATTTACCCTAATCTGATGCATGATTTGTAGAAATATTTATAACACTTGTGTTATCATAGATTATAGGTACATGTTAGAATTAATATCCACGGTATAGTAATGTTTGTTTCAATCACATAACATGTTCACAACATCTACCTATAACTTTGTATTTAGCTTCAGTAGTAGAGGGTGAAACCAAATTGTTAATACACTAAGAATCTAGATACATTCATAAAAAGTGTCATATTCTAGAGGTTAATTTGGAATCTAAAATATGTCCACCAAAATTAGTATCACAATAAATAACCAAATCAAATTAATATCTTCTTGGGGGAAACAATCCTAAATAGGATGTATATTTGAAGAATTTGAATATTTTTTTACATCAAAAAAGTGTTAGTGTTTTGAATGTTCATGAATGTGATCAAAAATACATACATTGAACATAATATCATGTCACCTAAATGTAAGATAGTGAAGACATCAAATCAAACCTCATTAATTTGTTTGATCTATCAGTTTCCCATATTCATCAAGACCCAATATACGGGTAGTACTCATTGGAGTATCACAATAATTAGTTCTATCGAGATTAAAAAGTATTAAAAATTTCCTTTGTATAATTACTTTGATAAAATATTATAAATTACTTATTTTGAAAATTATGAAACTATGAAAGAATCTATGTTCACCCATTAAAAATATTTCAAACTAATTTCGCATCATTATTGAAAAATTAGTTACTAAATAACATTTTAAGATCCAAAAATAATATCATATATATAATTGTTAAAGGAAAAAATATCTTTTAAAATTTATATTATAAAACGTGTATGATTAGATATTCCTTTTAAAAACACTTTGAAATTCAAAATGTGTTCAGCCTATCATTCTACGCTATATGGGCTTATTTCAAACAATATAAGGCATTAGATAATATATAAACACTATTTAAAAATGAGAATTTAAAAAAAGGGGGTCGTTCAACAAAAACATCCTCAACTATATAACCAATTAACAATCCACTCTTCTAATCAACTTGATAATGTTTGAAATCTATTTGAGCTACATAGGAAAGTGGGGTTATAATGGATACATGTCTTGGTTCTCGTTAAAATGTATCATCATTGTATATTCCATTCATCATTGTTAAAACGTTGTTCCACTAGTCTATCCATTTTTCTTCTTATCATGCATGATTCATCTACCTTGTATCTAAACACCCATTTAGTTCTAGTGTTCATGGTTTCTATGGGTCTATTAACTAGTTACAATACTTTATTTATTCTATATTGGGTTATTGATTCTTTTTAACAATTACCTATAATTTATAATTAATTGCATCACTGATTTTATTTTCTTCTAGCTGTGAAAAAATGTATGTATGATCAACTTGGTTTCTTATAGAATCTCTAGTATATGTACCTCTATCTAGGTCTCAAACTATAGAATCCAAAAGATGGTATGATAGGTTTCTAATAACTCGAGAAAATGTTGGGATGGTCACATCAAGATCCTCTACATGTTTTGGTTTTGGAATATCTATCAATTCCATGTAACTGGATGATTTTTCTAACTATTTCATAGAAGAATCAAAGGGTTTGGAATTTAAGTTCAAAGTTCATAAATCATCCTCATTGTTTTATAAAGTGGTATTATGATAATTTGGAACTATCTCATCAAATTTTATATGAACAAATTCTTCCAAAATCATGTTTCGTTAATTAAAAAATTCAGTATACTTTACTAGAAATTGAATTGTATAAAAAAATCATTCATCACATTTTGAGATATTTATTATTATCGTTACTGTTATGAATAAATACTTTTCGATCAAAACAATAATGTAATTAACCTTATGTGTTCTAGTATTCTAAATCTCATATGGTTTCTTCTTCAACAAATGATTAAATAAAACTCTATTTATTATGTATGAAGATATATTCATAGAATCTTCCCAACAATTAATAGGTACGTTATATTCATTTAGCATGGTCAATGCTATCTCTTAAAGCCTTATATTCCATATTTATATAATTCCATTATGCTGAGGGATACATGGAGTATAGAATTTAATTCTATATCCAATTTTTGGTAAAAAAACATTTAAAGTCAAAATTTTAAAACTCATGACCATGGTTACATATTAGGGTAATATCATAATTCTTCTTAAGTTTTTCACAGATATAAAATACATAGTAAGTTAGAAGTGTATTCACTTTTGTTCTCTAAAAATAAAAACCAAGTATACCTAGAAAATTCAACTTTTATTACATAAACATAGTCCTTCCCATTTTTAATAGAAACTATATATTGTCAAAATAAATGCATGTGCACCAACATGATAAATTGAGAAGTTGAAAATCCATTATTCTAATAATATAAATCTTGTGTTTTTTCCCTTTTTGACATGGGTTAAATACTTTGTAATATGGGAAATCATGTTATGGTAGGTCATTGACTAAACATAATCTATAAATCTTCCTAAGTGTTTGAATATTATGGTGTCCAAGTCTCCAAGTCCAAATCCAATATTCCTTATGAAAGGATCTCAAGAATGAAACACATTGAGAAATTAATGAATTAAAATCAATTGTAATAACATTTTCATTCCTTAATGTTCTAAAATGTTATTCATATTTATAATCAAAAACATTACAAGCATAATTATAAAATTAAACATGGAAGACAATATCACATTATTTTGTCATTCTAAGATATTCATATTTCAAGCAATCAAAAAATAGTAATTTGGAAATTAATATAGAATTAATTTTTCCAATTTGGCCAAGCGTGATGATTTTCCCCTTAGCATTGCCATTTAAGGTGACATGAAGACCATAAAACATTATTAAGATCTCTAAGATTGGGTAGACTCCTGTAATATGACTTGAAAATACATTTTCCATATACCATAGACTATTACACGAGGTCTTTAATCAATGTTTGTACAAATAAAATTTATACAATAAATGATTTTGGTACCCATTTTTTTCTTGTCGGATGTGTTAGTAATCATGGCTATAGGAACCCAAATTTATTTAATAGGTTTATTATAAATAGAGTATAATATTTTAGAAATAAAAACTTTTTTAAGTCCATTTGATCAATTACATTCATTATATCATTTATATTAAAATATTGGAACAAATGTTCTCTTAAATATTTTTCTTTATTCAAGTTGGTATCTTATACTGGTATCATATTTTGGGGTAACTTGTTTTCCTAAAATATATTTAATTATTTCTCTAGAATTAGTAATCCTTTATATATAATTCTTTAGTAGGTCATTGGAATGCCTATGTTCATTATTATCTTTCATAACTGATCATTTTTATCATTTTTCAAAAGATAATTTATATTTAACGTTTGAAGGCAATGCATTTTTTCTTTTAATAAAATTATATTTATCCTAAATGACTATTAAAAATATCTTATAGAATTCTGAAATATTCACACATATCATATTTATACATTTCATCCTCATTGTTTTCACTTTTATAATGAGCATAATGAAGCATAGATAAGATAGTATATAGAGCAGATACCTTATTTACATTAGCCACGAAGCACATGTTAGATAGATCAGACTTCTATATAACATTATTAAATATTCAATATTATCCTATTGAAACATGTCATCCACATTGTGTTCACTTTTATAATGATCATAATTAAGAATAGATAAAACAATAGATATAAAAGGAACCTTAGATAAATTAGTCATAAAGATCGTGGTGGATTTATTAAACTTCTATTCAATAGTAGATTCTGATTCACTGTAGCTATAAATTGAGAAATATATATTTCTTCAATTGATTTCTTGAACTTTCATTAATTTTTATCATATTAATTTTTATATTTGAGTTATGAAAATAATTCCTTGAAAAGACTTTTCCTTTTTTAATTCATGACATGTAATTTCATTATCTTATATCTTCTAATAATTTTTTCATTTTCCATTAGAATCATACATCCCTTTATAATTAGGTTTTCTAGAAACCTCCATTTCCATATAAAACTTTTAAAATAATATATCCATATAGGCCATCTCTTCATCACTATCAGGTGATGGCTCATTATCTCTTGAACATTCAACTAAATGTCTTTTTCCTTTTTTCACTCTATTTGGATGCAGTAGACATGAAAGCTACTGATTTGTTTTCCAATATTCCTCTTCTCTTTTGAATTTTAATTTTTCTTAATATGTAGTCATTTTTTAAATCGAATCCATTATTGTCAGTTTCTTAATATCACATTATTCTTTAATCAAAACAATATGTGCCTCCCCATCATTCTGGAAGGCATCTGAGAAATCTTGTAATCTGGTCATTGCTAGATATTGTATTTCAAAGAAAACCTAAGGTCTTATGAATTTTATTAAATATGAGATAAATATCAGAAATTAATTCACATGGATTCATCATAAATGTATTATACATAATATTATATGTATTCGATATCATTTCAATGATATTGGTTGTTATTTAATTTTAAATAGGTAATGTATCCCATATTTGAAAATATGTTTTACAATAATAAACTCAATTGAATTCCACATCTCATAAATCATAATAATTGAAATTCATAGATTTATCATTATTATTATATGTAGTTTTGGTATCCTCAACACATATATCTTGAGTAGTTTCTAGTTGTTCATATTTATCTTATATGAATATCCATATTTATCAACACATAATCCCTATATGTATTTTCATTTTAATAATAAATTTATCATAGTGATTTTCATTTAATGAAGATTTTTTATTGGTGAAGAACCTTTTTTTATTATCCATAAAATGAATTAAATTTATAACTAATAGAAATTGAAAATCATTAATGAAAATCTAAAATCACAATTAAAACGTTTTCAAAAACACTATACCTAGAATCATGCCTTTGATAGAAAGTGTTTGTCGAAGTGAGCATCTCAATAGGGGGATTAATTTAGTACCTAATAAATTTGTTTATTAAAAGTGTTTTAAATAAAATCCCTAATTAATTTAAATATTTCCCAATAATGAAAATTGAATATTGATATATGTCTTTCCCATTTAAAAAACATTTCTAAGATTAATTAGATCTCAATTAAAACAATATATATAATATTAAATTAACCATCAAATTAAGTTTATTAAATCAATAATTTATATAAATACCTATTAAATATAACTGTCAAAGTCACGTTTTTTCAGTTTTAAAACAAATATAGTTTTAAGTCATGGAAATAAAAAAACAAAATGCACAATGGTTTTGAATACAAGAGGTTAAGTCTCAAGATGAGACTTAGTACTATCCACTTGAAAATCATCTTCTTAAAATATGTTTATATAAATATAAACTTCTTATTCACAGCTTATATTTGGATTTACAAATGTATACCAATTTCCTAGTCCACACATGACCTGTTCCATAGATTATATGGGAGTATATAAAAATAATCACAACCAGAACCATTCCACAAAATTAGGTAAAAATAGAAAAATATGTTGAGAATATATCTAAGTATCTTATAGTTTAAATTAAGATAAATTGTGGGTTTAACAATAAAATTTTTGAACACATTTCTCATAATGTAATAATAGATAGGAAAATTGAGAAAATAAAATATGTAAATGGGTAGTGCTACTTGGTTTGTTATTCTCAATAGCTCATGACTCTTCAAAGGGGTTTGAAATGTTTCTTGAGTTTAGTTTTATAAATACTCTATAAAATATAGTGTCTTAGAATCTTTTTTTCTTGACTTCATGAAGTCAGTAGTTGATATTGCGCTTTGGATTCCTTTATCGAGCATAACACGATGCATCATGAAAAATCTTCTTGTTCTTGCAATAGGGTTCATATCACTTCATGTGTGCATGTATTTCATTTTAATTCTGCACTCACAAATCATCACGAGGGAGTATGGTTCATATTTTAACAATAGAAGAAGAAGAAAAAAAATAAACCACTGAATCTTATAGTTCTCATACTACACATTCTGAAACTAATTTTATAGTATCTCTATTAAGAAATGAAGTAACAATCATTATAATAATAAATGGAATTATAAATGATAAACTAGCCATTATAGATATTTCATTGACAAAAAATCACTGGTGGTGTTTCTTTTGAATGGTTACACAACTAGAGGTGACTATGTCTTTCAGCAAAGTCATTGGAGCAGTGTTTGTGGATGTGGTAGTGCGTCATGGTCTGGCTGTTAGTCAGGTTTACGGTGACTCGTATTTTTTCAAATTCTCATCCTAGTGGTGAGTCATGATGATAGAGAGTCTTTCCATAAATTTTCAAATTTCTGATCTGGTGTTGACACGTACTACTAATGAGGCATTACAAACATATACAATTTTGGATCTCAGTAGCATGAAAATGATGATGGTGGGACTTTGTTGATGATGAGATATCATTGGTAGTGAGACTTCGCTGGGGGGTGTCTGTTAAATTGTGGTACATGTTACCCACACATAACCAAATTTCTTTCCAATCTATCTTATAACCAAAAAATTCTATCATAAAACATACATAACATAAATATCGTAATAAAAAAGCTTGTGTGATAATTAAAAAAAGTTGGACAAAACAATTTCACATCAATTAGTATAAATAAATCATTATATCCATCTATTTAAATTTTTCTATATGGTAAAATGAATATATATTGGTAATTATTTTTGTAATATGTTGATTGTTAACTCCACCGACCTCTATAGTGGTAGACTATACATTTCTAACAGAAACAATTATATAAATTCACAAAAATTGTTGGAAGTCGACTATATGGGCCTCAAACTCTTATTCAATAGGATACAAATATATCATACAAACAATAATTGGTAGTGGGGGGGTCTATATTGTAAATACCTTAGGTTAAATTATTCAAACACAACCAGAAGCATCCCATCAAGGGTGGATTGGAGGTAATAGACACCCACAGATAATAAACTACATTTCTATATTTCTGAGCAACCAAACCATCTAGCCTAAGAATAATCTCTAGGGAATAAATATTGTGAACCACAAAGTCACATTTCACTATTATCTCCAATAATTTAAAGAAGATTATAGACCCTACCACATCTTCATTACAAGAGGGGTTTCAATTTCCATCACATATGGCATTAGCTCCATTGTAAGTTTTAGTAGTTATACTGTGCAATTTAAAATAAAATCATGAGAGGCACGAGTATCCAAAATGTAGTATCTACATAAGACAAAATAGAAGTGGTACTTATCCCCATTAGAGGAAACACATTACATTATACTAGATACTCACCACCTATAATGATTTTTGGGATTGCAGATTCTTAATTCTAGAACTTCATTATTATCGAAGCATCTGACTATTCCTCAAATACAGTAAGTTCTGATGATCTTGTAACACTACCTAGTGTAGTAAATAAAATTCTAACCACTTTATGTGGACATGAGTGTCGTCATGGCCTAAAATTAATTGATGCCCCTGTGCAGTCATTCCTTGATTTTATAATCATGCAATATTGGAATGATATCAATTAACCTTTTCTAGAAATAATAGGTAATCTAGAAGAATATTTATTTTGAGTACCACCACTATTATTTCCACAAAAATTCTCATTCTACTTTATCCACCCCATAAAATAACCACCAATTCTTCCAATAAGTTAATTTGGAACTCCATTCTACTATAAAATTCTAGATATATCAAATGTCTCCCTCATATCCTTATAAAGAACATCAACATATGAGTTAATAATAAATATATAGAGTTATGATTAGATATCTTATAAAAGACCAATGTGAAACATTTAGGGATTTATCTTATAATTTAACACCTCCTTGGGTGGAAAAATAGAAAGTTATGTAACCTAATTGGTGTATATAGTAACAATACAATCACTTTAGTTACTGTTTTCAAACTCTATGGACATTTCCAATACCAAAAAATCAAGATATAATTACTTCATATAATTTGACTTGAAGTACTTCCAAAAAAATAAATCATTATTCTTTTACTAGAATATATAATCCCAACATAACCTTATATTATTATTAAGAAAGAATACATCACATATATTCATCATGGAATCTGGTGTATCTAGGAACTAAAAGAGGCATTCAATCATTTCCATGTAATCATCCATCTCATATGAATGACTAGTTACCTAGAATGATGTATACTTCTAAAAATTAAACTGTTATGTCTGATCTATAATGTTAATAGTTTTATTCCCACATAAATAGATTGAATTGGGAATGGTGTGGATTCTTGATAAAAAACTAATACTATGCACATTGTGGCCTCTATGATGATCTGGTTGACAAGAGAGTTCACAATATATGGTTTAGTAATATTCCCCTCATGATTCCTAATAGAAATTATTCATGGGGGAATGGTACTAAAAATATAATTAGATAAACTGGGTACATTATACAAGATATAGAATAACATAAACTATAGAAGTTAAAAATAAACTTGGGAACATAAATATGAGATCATTGATCTGGAAAAGTCTAAAATCAAGACAATTAATTCATCAAAGGCAAATCATCTAACCATATATGGTAACTGTTTCCCTTGAAATATAATGGATGGAGTCCCCAGGCTTTAGGAGACATTATTCCAAGGGCTAATAATGATTCAGATATTCTATCAATAAATTATTTTACATTAGGATCACCACTTTTTTCATTCAATGATATATGATGTCTAACAATTAACAATGGGGGGTATATATGGTCTCACATTCATTCACTTTAGCTTTACCATTTTAATCTCTCATAGAAACTCTCAGGGACACCGACACCCATGAAACGTTATAGACCTTCTTTCAAAATGGATTAGTTCATTTAGGGTTTAAAAAACAATGGATCTTATGAACTTTCCTAGGTTATGATGATGGGAGTTTAGGATCATCACACCATTTATCATAGTGAATTATTTACTATTTTGGGACTCTATTATAGATTTATGATATTCAGATGAATCACTTATAATTACTAATATTAAATAGTTTATTCGAATATAATGATTATTTTTTGAATAATTATATATGTGGGGGGGGGGCTATTAATGGAACTATATGTACAAATCTTTGGTTCTCCATCTATTTCCCATTATTATTTTTCGACTAGATATATTCTTGTATTTTCATGCCATGTAACCAAGAATTGTATACCTTTTAACCATCTAGAAACATTATTGGTGTTTTGGGGATGGGATTGAACATTCATGAGGTATACTATGAATCAAGTCTATTATATGAATCAAAACCCATGTAGTATATTTAAGTCTAGGACTTGAAATTTAACATCATGTGGAAAAGAAATATATGAGGGCACTATAGAATGTCTAATTTAGATTGATCTATTGTAATGAGTCCATCATATTGTTCTTATAGAAGTTATTAGAGTCATATTAGTTTGATAAAACATCATACTATGATTGGAAGTTATTGGATATTAATTCCCTTGAGGGTTATTTCCCCAATTATTATCAATATGATAATAAATTTGGGACATAAAACAAGGTGGATTTAATTTTTTGGTGGAATCATTTCATGTCACTAAATAGGGATTACACACAATGGTTTCCCTGAATTTAGAAAATTTATGATTCTATTCATAAGATCATTGTGAATCCATAATCCCACATGAGCCATGCTCCATGAGTTAAACAAGGGATGCACATGATCACACTCATCTAAATAGGACATAAACTTATTCAACGGGGTTCAATAATGTAGTGTTTGATAGATATATGGATCATTAGGTAGGCATCATCCATTTCATATTTATAGAAAGAATTTGATTTCTCTTAGTTCATTAATCTTATCAGTCCAAAAATGGATGGGTAATAAAAATATAATTATAGGATAGGTTGAGCACCATAGGTTATAGTGTTTATGATATAGAGGTGATAAAACCATGGTGGATTCCTAATTTTATTTTTTTTACTTAAGAAGGCATCGAATATATCCTATTTGTACAGGAATTGTAGTCTTTGAAGTTCAATTACCCCTAACCAGCTAATCGGTTGGGATATGTGATTTAACTAAAAGGAATTATTATCACCTCCCAGGCTTAGGAAATCAAGGTATATAAACCTTGGAAGATTAACATTTTACATAGATATTCTCTATGATATAATACATATAGATACATTATGACCATGAATGTTCTTTATAATATGTTTGGTATGACATTGATGGATCATATGAGATCATGAAATAAGGATGGTCATAATGGTGTATAACCCAAAACAATTAACTACACTACCTATATTAAGAGGTTACTTATACAATGGTTCATGGAAAGGTGTTACATGGTGTTTGTCTAAGCGTGTATTTCAGGATAAGTTTTCATGTCCTATGTTTCCTGCCCTACATGTCCAATGTTTCGTCCTAAAATTTCATTCTTATCTACCTGACATGTCATGATGGTCTTCCAGAAATGTCTTGATTTTCTGATTGGATTGCCTAGGGTGTTGGCCTAAAATTTCATGAATGTCTTTTGGCTTGTCTAGAGTATCTTTTTAACAGGTTCTATATTCATAGGGTGCTTCACATGGTCAAATATGACATGTAAATGGGTATCTCGTGATCAAGATGACTTTTCCATAATGTCTTCACATGATTATATTGGCTTGCCTGGGTTTAATCATGTGATCAAACAAACATGTATGGAGTGTCTTCTCATGATCAAAATGAATTTTCCCTATTCTTTCACATGAAAATGTTGAGAAGTCAAAGTCCACTTAAGGATATGACGATCCAAATGATTCATGAGATCATGTTTTCTTAATATATTCATGTTTTGGGGACTCATGAAAATGTCTAAAATCATGCGCAAACATAGAAAACACATCCATGGATTTTAATATTTATTGGAATACATGTACACATTTACACATGCATGTGACGGTCACCTACTAAGGAGTCATTGAATGATAAACATTCATTTTTCAAGGTTCCCACACTATAAGTTTGTGTGTATACAAGGGAATTTAATTTCATGGTATACATTTCCATGACAACATTAATGTAGATGGTTTCCCACATGATGGAGTCATATTATGTTTAACTGCTGATGGGATCATGTTACATCAATGCGGTCTTGTTCGGGGTTCTATGAACATGTGAAGTGGAAACATATTGGAGACTCATGCATGTAAAAGGGTTTGTATAGTATATGGGGTTCATGTCCACACACCCTTGGTATTTCATAGAAAATAGAATGTCCACTGTTGTAAGTACTTCATAGGTGAGGACCCATGATGGGACAACATGTTTGTATCTCGTTTCAATGAGAAGTATCCCCAAATTGTATATATGCATCGCATAATCAAAGGGTACTCATCATGTGTAATTTTTAATATGATCATGCGATATTGAGGTGATCACATGATATATTTTCAGGATGCAATCCTTCAATTGGTTATTAGTATTGGAGTCATGCGGCTTTTTAAGGTATCCCCTAAATATGGTATCTCACTTCCCTTCTGTTATTCTTTTTCACTTTTCTCTCCATCTTCATTCCTCCATCATTCCCTTGCATTTGTATTTTTTTCAAATGGACTTGAATTTATATAGGAAGAGGTGGAAAACTGTGGTGTCGCTATTTACATTATGCATATTGAGTACCATGGATTGAAGTGGATGGTGTCTTCACATGATCTACATCACATGATCACATGATACATCACAATAAAGAATGCTTGAAGACAACTGGGGGTTCATATTGTCCATCCCAAGGAATGAAATTATCACTGTATTTCCATGATATGGATCTCCAGACAACCATTGATTTATTTTCATGATCATTTAATGGATCTTCTATGATTTCATTACATTATCAACGTATGTATGGCATAAAAATGTTGGCGACTTCACAAGAGAAAATATACCAAAAGATGAAGCTGAAAATTTCTTGTATAAGCCATTTTTTGTGATTAATTTGTAAAGTATATAATACCTCACATTATCATCATTATTGTATTATTTGATTCATAGTTCTTATCAATATATAATCACATGTATCATGTAGATAGACTCATGATATGGTTTTAGTTTCTTAAAAAGGAAACATGTCTGATAATAAAAGTCTAATGCATGGATTTGGGATGTTGATCATGTCTCATTTATCTTGGTTTGATCATTAAATAAATAGGACATGGTGGTCACATAATGGTGTAGTAAATAATACATTGTGTGTATCCTGGTAATTTGAACATGGGGTGTTAGAGAGTGTTTAGGTTAATAGGAGGTTAAAGAATATGTCTGAGGTGATTAGATGGTCATGAGTTCATGGAGAAGATGACTATGGATATGTCTCTATATGTTTTATGGAGTAATTTTGACTCCCTAAATCCATGCCCCACATATATTTTCCACATCTTGATAGATCCATTCAATTAGGATGAAATATTCATCAATCATTCATGCTGATATCATGACTGTAACCCATCATACATGTACCCATGCCATAACTAGTTTTTCCCTCCCATTACAAAAATTGCCTATGAACAGCTCCATGAACCATTCTCACCAACTTGGAGAACTATAATCCACCAACATGAGTCACACAATGAGATGGTTGGATTTCTTCTCTGGACTGGTTGAGGTGGCTCCAACAATATCCCTTAGTTGATATGTCCAACTATTTTTCATTTTCAGATAATATTAATGCTATGGGAATACCAAAATAATTAGAATAATAATATATATAAAATAGAATAAATATTGTTAAAAATGTGTTCCCTTATAAAATAATTCTTATACTAATCCATTTCCTAGTTCCCCTTGAAAATTATATCAGTATGTCTTTATGGTCTTCAAAATTCTCATATATAAGAAGAATAGGTGACTGGTACACAATAACGGAAGAAAAAAATGACCCTAAAAATAGATTGATTCAAATTTTAATGAGTTTGATTTTAAGGAAAATTTTGATCACATTTCAATGTACATGAACATCAGACATGACTATGAGAACTAGTAAGATGGTATTATCATCTCAATGTGTGATAGTTTCTAGAATGGATATCCTATTGATTTCTAAGATGGGTAACCTTTTCACAAAATTTTTTGTACCATAACAATCAACTATTCTTGAGGAATGGTAGTCAAAATTTGATGAGTAGTTACACATTCCATGATAGAAAATGTATATGTATGAAACAAAAATTATGGCTGGAACTAATATAATATATAGAAATCGAAATGTTTCCCAAGGAAATTGGAATGAATAAATTTATAGTTCTATGATGGAATACTCATATGATGATCAAGAACATTCATATGGAATGTAGTTTCAATGATGAATAAATCTATGTTGAATTTCCTTATGAATATCTAGATCATAGACTCATAACTCTGAAGGGAAATTTCAATGATTTCTAGAAAAAATCAAGGTTAGCGACCATGCATTGGTGGATATATTACTCGGATATAGTTCTTATTCCATAGTTCAATCCACAAAATATAGGAAACATAGAGATGTTTAATATCTTACATGATGTATCAAGTCTCATGTTGTTATAAACTATAAATTTTTCATATATTAGTATACAAGGTTATCATATATTGATTTTTCTACGGGAAAATATTGATCCCTACATGCTTTGAATTTGTTTATCTTTGAAAATTGACCTATATTTTTCCTATGTTTCACATGTGGAAAACATATTAGGAATCAAATTTTCTTATTATTAGGAAGACATTTTTTCTATTTTTGACCTAAAAATATTTATGTATTATCTATTTTACAAGTGCTCAGTATTTCTTAGACCACATAAAGTGCATGTACAATGAGTAGAGACTCAACTTTCATCCATACATCCTTTTTTTGGGGTTTTATCCTATAAATAATTATGTATATTATAATTAGACATTTTATAGTGATTAATGTTATACCATTGATGTGTTTTAGTTTAGGGTCTTCTAGTCCGCACCATATTCAATTATAGTTTTGTTCATTTTAAATCAGACCATCTATTTATCCTTGTAATGGATGGGTAATCATAATGGGTTTGAGAACCCTAAATTTTGAATAATGAGTTTAAATTAAGGGTTATGAAACCCTTTATACATAATTAATATTCTGAATAATTAATGTATATTAATGGTTCTATAAGCTTAGGTTTTTATAGAAAATATGTTGGATGAATATATATAATGGGGTGTGGAACTCTGCATCCTCACTAAGATAATAGCGACCCTTTCTTAAATGATAGTTATATAATTTTAAATGTAAAATACATAAAATAATTACACAACTAGGAAATAATGCTTTAGTGTATAGGTAAAACTAAGACCATACATATCATTTAAAAAATAAATTGTAAACGTTTATTTAATTGTTTCTTCTCTAGATTCTTATTGGGCATTGATTTCTCCTTAGTACAAGTAATCACATAATGATTTACATCAAAAAGGGGATATATAAAATCCCAATAATATGATAGATAATAACATGAAACAATATAACATGTGTTGATCTTAATCACTATCATCATAACATAGGAATGAGATCATAATCATACGAGGAAGCGTTATGAAAAGGTATGGAATTTGAAAATGTAAAAAAATGAAACATCATGTCTTAGTGGAAAACATACACACATAGAAATGAAAAAATATAGCATCATCGTCACATGTATTTGAAATTTAATAATGACATTCACTATATTTCCCAATACATAGGAGAACTATATAGTTCCTGGCGCACCTGTCACATTATAACATTTACATTAGCATGCATTCTATATAGAAAATATATCAATCCTAGATTTAAAATTACCCATGGGATCAAATGGGTTTCATTTTATAAATAATAATTTAATTAACTAGGTTTCCCATATGAAAGAGTGAATAAAATACTTGATAAAAGAATCTTCAACCATTAGTGAAGAAGAAAAAGTATCAGGAAGTAAAAGGTATCTTTTTGGAAAGAAGAGTTCCTTTTGGAAAAACTTATGTTTGTCATAAACTCATGTGGAAAAAATTAATATCCCATTAAGGTACTATAATGAAAAATATATTTTTTTTGGAATATCCATACTCCAAATGGGGTGACAGAGGGATATCGAAATGAAAGAGAGTTGGGGTCGAGAATTCCCCTTATAATGTGTCTGAATGCTTTATTCACATTAATGTCATGTATGATCACACTAGAATCATTAATTAATAGAAAAAGAAAATTTTATACATGAATATAATTATTTATGATTTTATTATGTACATTTATGTCCTTTAATTTTAGATATATAGTTTAATTTCATCGTTCGAGAGCATTTTCATTAATGATTTTCAAGATTGGTTTGCTTGTATACATGAATGGATGTTCATGTAAAATGTGGAAAAATATCAAGAATTTTTATTATATTTTATTAAAAACATGACATAGTATTTTATGATCTTATAATGATTATTATATTTTATTAGTACGAATCACAAGATAAAAGACAATGATGATCGCTTTAGGTTAATTTTTGTGGGTTTTCAATCACAATGAATTCGATTTGTTTTATTATGTATTATTATGAGTAAATGTTAATTAAAAAATAGTAATAAGGTTATACCATAACATTTTGAATATGTTTCCAACCATTTAATGGTTATATCAACATACATGAAGGTGTTAATGTAAAATGAAGGTTCATCGCCCACGATGTCGCTATATTGACACATCACGGGTGATCATTTAATTTTAAAAAATGAAATAGAGAGAGGGAGGGTATTAAAGATGTATCATCCATTAAAATGATATAATTATATTATATGTATGTTAATGGAGTTATCATGAAGTTTTCATTAAGAGAGGTGGGTATAAAATAAGAAATTAAATAAAATTGAAATGGAATTAAATGAAAAAGGAAGAGTATTTTTCCTCTTGGATTTATCATCCTTGAGAACTTCCTTAGGGAATTGTTTTTGGTATTTTGATGAGAAAAAGATAACTTGAACATGGGTAAGGGGATAGGGAAGATTATTGATCATATTCTAGGAAATTTTAATATCTAGAGAGGTGTGAATAGAATTGGTAGTGAGGGGTGGTATTTATATTAGAGAAGAAGAGTGTATTATTATTATTTTAATCCACAATAAATTATTTTAGATGGAGAATATGAATAAACTGAGCATTATCACAATTAATATTTAAATAAAAGTCGTATATTAGAAATTATGGGTACTATATTAGTGATGAATCAATGAATAGTTTATTCAATTTGTAATTCATTTATACAATAAATTATAAAATTTAACGATTCACCAAAAATTTAAGTATTTCAAAAACATATAAAAAATTCACCTTAACCATTTATCGATGTATACAATTCAAAAAGGAACTTTATTTTATGAAAAATTATTTCTTTAAATATGAGTAATTTAATTTTTAATTATATTACATGGAAAATAAAAATTTAAAAAATTTAAATGATTTTATAAAACATTGAAAAATTACTTAAGGTATCATAAAATTGTCATAAAATCATAAGACAAAAAAAATATTAATTTACGGAAAATTTTTATGAAAATACATATTATTTTATAATATTAAATTATTCATTATATTGTAATTAAATATCTACGACTTACATAATTCTAGAAATATATTTATTAATTTTTTCAAATGTTATTTCTCTAGACCATGATATAATTATACCATTATTTTATATATAAGATGCCTATATTTTACTAATTATTTCATGGATGAGGTTACTATTCACTACAAAATACTTAGCATCTTCCAACATTTGAATATCTATTGGTAAAAGTACATTTTCTTTTGGTATAACGTTTTACCCCGAAATATGTCCATGTCACTAAATTTTGGGTAAAGTCTCTGTCACTAAATGTTATTGTAACACGTAAAACAAATCTGTTACAATTATAATAATACCAACATAAAATATATATTTTGGTCGAAGTGTTTAGAAACAAATGCATTTCAAAAATATATCTGTTTGAAACAATATTACTGACAGATAATATCTATTTATAAATTACATTTAAATAAATAATATGTTAATTATTATTACTAATAAAAATTCATATTATATATATTAATTTATCATATATAATACAAATATTTTAATTATTAATCAGGAATTATTTTCATCATGTTAAAAATTATAAATATATAAATTAATTTAATAATGAAATCTAGTATAAAAAGAATCCATACATGGTTGAAGTTTCTTGATGCCTAAAAATATCATAATAACACAAAACTCATGATCCATCATTTCCCCTACCACACCCACCCCACAAAGAAAAAAGGCTTTTTTGTAGTCCTCCAATTTTCATATTCACTACAATCCTTCACCATCAAAAACATTTTCCATCTTGGTAGAAGAATGGTCTCATAATAGACACATGCCAGAGATCTAACATCACCCCACAAATAGGCCACTGAAAGAAACAAATCATGTCAATAGCGCCTATACGAATGAATTTCCAGTCGATGTTGTCCAACTATTTAGCTCCAGGATCGACACAAAATCACAACTAATTAACATACACAAAAATTAGTGCATACTATCTACCTGAATTGAAAACAAAATAGAAATAAATGAAAGTATAAAAAATGATCTGCATAGAATGAGCAGTTTTTACCATATTAACCACTCAATTTAGAAAAAACCAACTAAGAAAGAACCTGAAATGATCACATGAGTATCACTACTTATAAAATATTCTGTAGTGGACCTGATTTGAGTTCTATGCTTTGCCCGATGTGAACCATCCAGAAAAACCACATACAACCAAAGAGAATAGACACAAATTAGTACGAAATATATTAATGAATTGAACCCAAAATAGAAATAAATATTTGTATAAAAATGTTCTACATTGAATGAAAATTTTTACCATACTAACAATTAATGTAACAAAAATAAAAATAAAATATCAAAAATGATACTATTAACACTAGAAATGAAACCTCTGTAAAAACATACAACAACGATGTCCTTATACACATTAGAGGAACATTTTATTAATATTGAAAAATAAAACAGAAATAATCTGATTTCATGAGAAGAGATTTAGAAAAATAAAACAAATTTCATTTCTATATTAAGGTTGTAAATGCAATATTTTCTTCTCGGATGTATGAATTAAATACCACTGTCGGAAGTTTTTATTATTTTGTATAATTTTTCAAATCATTGTGGAGTAAATGGATTGACTATGCTTTCTTAATGTTTTTTTATCTACCCATTGTGAAAGATATTTATCAGATACATGTAATATCCTTAGAGAAATTCGAAACAACCATTATATTCTGGACACAATTGATAAAAAAAATCCCCATGATCACTTAAATGTAAGCATGAAATTCAATTGTTGGGGTATGAAATAAATGTTGACACTCATATATTAAATATACTTATAGTAAATTATAGTACACTATACCAGAGATCCATAGGAATCCTTGCCTGGATGAATGCCAAAGGAAGGCCCATACCAATTGATGATCAAATATACTACACAAATTATCAACTTTATAAGACAAGAATTGACCAAAAAGAATTAGTATGATCAGTCTATGTTGGAAAAAACATCACATAATCACATTTTCATTAGGAAAACCGAACAAAATTGTAACAGAAAAAACATATTTTTAAATGAAACAATCAGTGAAGCCCTAAATCTACCACTCTCACTCACAGATGGCGTAGGCAATAATAACAATAGATAACCTCCTTGAAACTTGATGATTCATGAATAATGACAAATAAAAAAACTGAACACCACCCAACTACACAATTCCTAATAATAACACTAGAAAAACAACCACCATCAAATCTATGTGAGATTTAATCCACAAAATGCAATCATCTATGTTTTTCTATCAAGGAAGGAATAATGATGAGAAAATCCATCGTCATACCTACTATAAAGAGGATAGAGAATACAATTCCTCTGATCACTTCCAAGAAGAATAGTCAATCTGTGTTACTGGTTGACCAGAATAAGACATTGAAACCACATAGATCTGATATTCCATGACCCTACACGTCCAAATTATATGTCATGAATATTGAATAACAAACACTAATAGTTCCAAACAAAGATACTCAATCATGAGCTCGGATCTAGAGATAGGATGACTGAAACATAGACTGCCAACATCAATGAGAAACACGATGAAGCACAGTAGTGGATGAACTCTCACACATATAGAAATAAATAAAGATCAATTTCTTAAAAACATAATATAACATATAATATTATAAACTTTTATAATAATTTATGAAATATTATAAATAAATTTATCATTGATAAGTATAATGAGATATAATAATTAATTTCATATAAAATAAATTCAATATATTAAAAGAAACAAACCATGTCAACTTTAGTACCAGGGAAGGACCTCAAGTAACTATTATGTCACACCCTTCTTATCAAATATCTAAAATGCACACAACCAAAAATCGTATCCATAAATGAGTAAAAAATAACTGCATGAAATGAAACCAAAAAATTGAAAGTTTGCTAAATAGATATTCATATAATGATAATTTTTCATTCATCATCCATGTTGATATCTCTACAAATCAAGTCAACTCTAGAACTAGTGATGAACCTCACGACACTGCAATGTCACATCCTTTATCACTATTCTCTACATCACATACAACCAGTGATCATACCCCCAAATTAGTTCAAAATATCTACATGAATTAAAACAAAAATAAAAATAAATGAAAATTAAAAAAAAAAATATCCACATATAATATGTATTTTTTATTCATCATATCCATTAACATGTCAATAAAAAATCTCATCTATGTTCCATTTGGGTTCAATATGGTTTATTTGTGATTTTCTATCATATGTTCAATAGGGGTTGGTAACCGCAATTCATATAATTACCTCCGAATACAATTAGTATTTCTAAAGATCCCCAATATTAAAACTACATTGACTTAGAAAAAATAAAATGAATCTTTTTTTAAAAAAATGAATCTATTTTCATATTGAACATATAATAACGCTTTATTCCCACATTGTTATACTGTTATATTATCAAATATAGTTTAAGAAATTATCAAATAACACTTTCACCATCTTCCTGGAAAGAGTTTTTTTTATACATTTTTAAAAAATATTTTTTTTGGAAAACTGATTAGTGCTATTTTTTTCAAAATGCGGTGCAAAGGCGGCATCTGCGAGGCCGCCTTTTAATTTCGAGTGAAAGGCGGTATAATGTATGCCACCTTTTCACCGTCGTCTTGGATCGCTGACGTGGAAAAGGCATCAATTCCGGTGACGCCTTTGCCTCCACGCCCTATAAAAGGGCAGTGCCACCCTCCCCTTCTCCTCACTTCAAAACACCCATTTACCTCTCCTTTTCTCTCTATTGGGGAGATGCTTGCAGTTCGAAATTTTTGGAAAACGTTTTGGTGTATGGTTTTTAATTTAATTGTCGTTATTTAATTGAAATTTTTTTAGTTAAATAATTGATTAAATTTATGTTTTTTATTTTGTTGAATTTTTTATAATTACATATTTTAACTGTTTATTTTTATAGTTAGATTTAATTTTTTTTGTTTATTAGATTGTTTAATTAGATATATATATTTATTAATTATAATTATCATTAGTATAAATTAGTTTAGGATTCTTTTAATGAAATTTTGGAAGAATAAAGACTATGTTATATAAGTAATCCAATCCTTGTCTGGATACAAACAAGTTATTGTGGCTCTGGCACAAATGTACCTAGGTGTAAAACTCAAAAACACCGATATGAGCAAGACTCGAACGGGAACTGGTGCACGACAACGGGCCATGCTGAATTCTGTTTTGACACTGTAGGGGGATATTCTTTAGATATGCATATTTCATTATAAAATACTAAAATATCTATGAAAAGAAATGATATATTTATAATTTAGTAAGGATGTTGATAGTTATTATTAGGAATGAATAATTAAAAATTAATTAATAAATAACATAGAGTTAAAAATAATACTACAGTTCAAAAGATATTCAATAACATGGAGTTAAAAAATAACAGGGAGTTAAAAAATAACATGGAGTTAAAAAATAAAATGGAGTTAAAAACAACATGGACTGAAAGTGAAAAAATAAATAACATAGAGTTAAAATATAAATAACATTGAGTTAAAAAATAAATAACATCATGTTTTGATCTTCTGGCCTTTATTGCAGTGAATTGGATATCATAATTTTACAAAACCCATGTGACAACAGGTTTTCTGAAATTCTGATATCCAATTCAATCCAATGAATGCAAGAAGCTCCAAACATGATGTTATTTATTTTTTAACTCTATGTTATATATATTTTAACTCTAAAATGTAATTTAATAACTAATTAATAATTTAGTAAGTAATAACTAATGATTGAAGAATGATTAACTAATTAAAATGTGTACTAAGAAATATTGTAGTTTAGGATATAAGATCTTTTAAAATTTATGTATCATAATGAATGTATAGTTTAGAAGTAATAGTAATTATTTTAACATGAGGAAAATTCCAAATTATTTTTAATATGTAGTTTAATTCCATCTTCAAAGTAAAAAATCCAACTTATATTGGTAACCATCATTTTGAATGTCACTTACATTATCAAAATCTTGATCAGAAAACTTATTTTATGTATAGAGTAATGTTTTCCAATTTGTTATTCTATGGGGAGGTTATTCAAAATAAGCAAGGAGATTATTAAAATACACAAACAATAACAGTGGTTAATACAACTGATTGTGTAACCCTAAGTGACATTCAAGACAGAATTCATGGTTCATTAAATTTAGGACCTGATCAAAAGATCATGTCAATGAGTTATATACATTTTCTGTTCCCTTCAACATTTTGGCATGTAGCTTGTCCATTTGTTGATGATGCGTAGTGGATCCAAACAATTAATTTGTTTTTTCAATGGTCGGTTCGTACCATAATGGAGTTATATGTTGATGTATCTACTGTACAACAACAACATCAAATTGTACAAAGACATAGACTTACAAGATTTGTTGAAGATAGCATGCCGCATGATGTTGAGACTATTC
This sequence comes from Viscum album, assembly GCA_963277665.1. NCBI lineage: Eukaryota > Viridiplantae > Streptophyta > Magnoliopsida > Santalales > Viscaceae > Viscum > Viscum album. Next base: position 1,148,982,859 of record OY728135.1, read on the forward strand.
AAAATGATGAAGAAGAGGACAACCTACTAGATCTCACGGATATACATGTCAACTAGACATCTTATGAAGATTTTTGTAATAACGAAATAGATGGTGATAATAGTGCTGATGTGGAAGGAACAACAGAATTTTCAAGAAATGCATTAGTTGTACATCAGACTCGACCTATAATAAATCATCCACCACTCGATGCATCTTGGTTAAAAGCACTGCCATGTGTGCCTAAATTTGAAGATAATGTTCTCACACCAGCAACCGAGTTTCCTGGAGTTATACAAGATGGGTTTAGTGAGATGGACACAACTTTATATGTTGGAAGGAATTTTCCAACTAAAGATGCATTAAAAAGTACACTAAATAGATTTCACATTGAGATGCACTGTAGCTAGGTTGTTTAATAATCCGATCATAGATAATATATAACACGGTGTGTGAAGTATGGGGATGATTGTAGATTTCGATTGAGGGAGAATCCGAACATTGAATTTTAAGGTTGGAGATTCTCGAGGATTGATGCAACTCATACTTGCGTTCAGCCAAGCCTGACACAAGATCATACTTCATTGGATGGAGAATTTGTGTCATCCATTGTTGTTGAGATGATTAGTAAATGTCAAGACGTTATGATAGCCCATGTGCAAGAGAGGATACAACATATATTTGGTTATAAGATATCATATAATAAGGCATGTATGGGGAAACAGAAGGAAACTGTGAAGGTCTATGGTGATTGGGATCACTCACATCAAGTATTGCCACAATTTCTAGCTATACTGATTCATCATAACCAAGTTGTATCCCATATTGATATAAACGAATATTTATCTCCTGATAAAAGTCTTGATCTTTATCATATTCAATTTCATCTATTGTTTTTGGCATTCCTCTCATGTATCTCTGCATTTTGTTTTAGAAAACACTTCATTCAGATTGATGGAACGTTTCTATACAGAAAATACAAGGGCGTGTTGTTGATTATGGAAACCCAATATGGAAATTGTTCACCTCTTCTGCTTGCCTTTTCCATTGTAGAGAAAGAAAACTATGAATCATGGAGTTGGTTTTTGGAATGTATCAACAACCATTTCCCCAACATTCGGGGTGTTTGTTTGATATCTGATCACCATCGGGCCATTAATGAGGAAACAAATGAAGATCCTGATACATGGAGTTACCCCAATGCACATCATCACTTATACATTAGACACATTTCTAACAACTTGCAGAAAATATTCCCCAACGAACCAATGAAGAGGGAAATCACCAGACATGGTACACATTGTATTTGTTATTTTTTTATATCAACATAAAGGTAAATTCAAAATATGTGAAATATAATCTATTTTGTGCAGCATATAAGTCAAATCAATGATGGTTTGAAGAACATTTTAAAAAAATCATTCAGGATAATGAATAATTTTACGATTATATGATGTGAATTCGAAAAGAAAAATGGTCATTGGAATATTATTGGGGGAAGATGTATGGATACATGACCACCGACATTGTAGAGTATGTCAATGGTGTCTTCAAAGGGATTCTCAAGATACCTATAACTGCACTAGTTTAGGAGACATTATATTATTGTGTGAAGTACTATGTTGATAGACAAAAACTTGCATCAGAAGGAATACATCAGGGGATAACATACGGAAGGCAATTTCAATGGGAGATTGAAAAGAATATTGAAGAAGCTTCTAGTTATCATGCCTTCCTATTTCAACGAGAAGACTCTCGATTTGATGTTCCAGAGAAGTTGAACTCCATCAAAAATAGCATTGGTGAAAAATTGGTGGTATTACTAGAAATGAGGCAATGTCAATGTGGAAATTTTCAGGCCTTACGGTTTCCATGCTCACACGCCATTGCAGCATGTGCCTCTGTTAACATATCATGGGATGCATATTTTGATCCATTGTACCAGATGAACACCATTGATAACTGTTATGCTGCACTATGGACACCTATTAGATAGTTTCATTATTTCCTAATGCCAGAAGGTCAGCCGATAGTGGTACTTGATATGAATTGGTTTCATCCCTATGGGAGACCAAAGGCCAACTGGATGCAAAATGAGATAGACTATCCTCAAGAACAAAGATAGATTTTGAGATGCACTATATATCATCAAGAAGGTCATAATCAGAAATGATTCCCTAACATTATTGGGTCGAGTTCACTCCTTATGCCACAATGATGTATTTTCATTGTTGGGAGATTCTCAAATTGTAAATTTTATGTTGTTATCTCTTCTTTTTACCTCTGTTTTCTAACCTCCAAAACTAAAAATCATAACAGTAAACCCAAAAACATCATTTTTATACCTTAATCCTAACATTCTAAAACATAATCCTGAAAACCATTTCTTAAATCATTAACCTAAACCAGAAAATGTTAAAAAATAAAAAATCCTAGATCCAAAAGGTAAAATGTGAAACCCTAATCTCTAAATCATAAAATCAAAAAGATGAACTGTAAACCCAAAAACATCTTCTCTATATATCGGTTTTCAAAACATTATGTGATTGAGAAAATAATAATGAAACATACAATCAAGTGGAAAATCATATATAAATTATAAATCACATATTTTTCTAATAAACATCTATATAACACAGAAAAATTATTTATATATATAAATATATAAAACCATATATTACAAAACACCCAATTCTCAGTAAAATCTTATCTTAATAAACACTAGTAAAATACTTTGAAAAACATGAAGACATGCCCATTTATTTTTGTAAAATAAACTTCATAAAACATTGTGAATAAACATGACATGTATTTTATTATACATAGCATAAAATTTTACTGATCATGATGTTATATTTATAGTTTACACTTACACCTCATTTCATTTTTTTATATGTTGATGAATGACACCATACTACTCAGTCAGCATGCTACCCACTGTTAACAGGTTGTGATAGAGGGTGGTCTAGATCGATTGATTAGGGTGCATCGAGCGCACCATTGTCATCACACAGAGCCTCCTCCTGCCATTATTCCATACTTGAATCGTGCTACCTTCGACGGTATTGTGGTATTAGATTTTATATTTATACACCATCACCTCCTTGTTGCACTCGTGGATAGGTGGGCACAAGAGACACACACATTCCACCTTCCTGAGGGAGAGATGACCATCACCCTCCAAGATTTGGATGTTCTTATTGGTCTTCTTATCCAGGGGATACCAATTATTGGAACCACTTGGGCATCTTGGCGTGAACCTGCTCAGCGCTTGTTAGGCGTTGACATTTTTTCTAATCGTAGTGCTACCGATAGAGCATCAATATCCATGCCTTGATTGGCGCCACATGTTCCACATTTAGCTGATGATACTGATGATCAGATGGTGATGCGTTATGCATGTGCATATATATTACGACTTATTGGAGGGATCATGTGTATGGATCATTCATGGATACACGTGCACATGATGTATCTACCCCTGATAGAGGACTTTGATTGGGTAGGGATGTATAGTTGGGGATCCACATGATTGGAATACACATACAGAGCATTATGTAGGATATTCGACTGGCCACGCACATGTCCCGGGGGATGCGTCATCCTAATTCAGATGTGCGCATGGGAGCACATCCCTGTATTCTGCCCTGATCTTGCTGGTCCACCGGTCATGATGGTGGTGCTTTATGATGCTTGGCATGGAAGCTGGTATGATCACTCATTTCTATCAGTTTCTGATGCTACTACAGCTTATTGACTTTAATTTCTCATTATTTATCACTATCGATGTTGTATTTTATAGGTGCTGTCAGCGACACAATTTCAATGCGGTTCCGAGACACGATTTGGTCATATATCCGCTCAAGTTGGACATTATCTTACCCCATCAGGTATGTATATACAATGTATAACTGTCTAAAAAATTTATTAATAGCATAATTTTTTACTTAAGATTTTTTCTAACAAGGGTAATATGTTATTTCAGAATTCATGGGTTCTATACTGGTCTGTTATAGACCAGTTTCCTCCATACTACACGATTGGTCTTGACGATGATACAACTGTTGTTCCACTCATTCACTTTCATATTGTTCAGTGGCACCAGCATGACTGATTCATATGCTAGTTTCTCTTGAATCAGCGGGTTCCATTACCCCTGAGGCTGAAAGATTAGCTTCATGGGATGAAGCTGACAGGGAGATATGATGACAATTGGCGTTGAGTACAAGATGTTTTTCTCGACTTTTGGCGTAGACACCCAATGTTTTGTATCCAGGGAGTTCCTACGATGCAGTTCTCTCTTTCAGCGCAGCATGTTTATGAGCCATGGTATAGACTGAAGTCTATACTGTATCTTACCTGAGCCGGTAGAGAGATGCATTTGATTGTAAGTCCATTAAATTCTATTACTTTGTTTATTGAGTTATTTTCTAATTCATTTTTAATCTGTTTGCAGGAGAGTCACACAGAAAGTCTTATTCATATGAGTGATGCGGCTGTGGAAAAAGACTTCAGCCGAGAAGCAATTAATGCTCAAGCGTTGTAGGTGAGGTCATCTGTCCATGCATTTTCTGAGAGCCTCTTCGAGAGTCCGGCACTGAGACAGCAGATTCATGCCGCAGAGAAAGATCCTGCACCAGCAGCTGCGGCTGAGGAGCCACAACCACATCGACCAAGATAGCGTCGTCCTACACATCAGGCCTCACCAGTTCCACATGGAGAGGTTGTCCCTTTAGTAGTACAGTCTGGGCCAATGCAGGATGTGCCTCAGATGTCATGTGATCCATCTTTTTTTACGATATATCCTCAATTTTCTCCATCGTGGGGTTCATATGGATCGCAGCCATTGGTTCCAGAGTCATCGTGGCCATAGGGTCCAGTCCCATCATAGAGTTGGGGTATAGTTATACCACATGATTTGTTCCCCACTATGATGATGTCAGGTCCTTCTACCACTGAAGTGGTAGAAGGATCAGGAGGGTAGTACGAGGTGGAGTTGAAATTTTCTCCCACTGTCACAGAGGTAGAGGATATTAAAGTCCACATTCCAGCGCTCGAGTTCTATCCCTCTCTAGGTCATCAGACTACCCAGAGATCTCGCCGTGGACATCCTATTATTAGTCCACCATGTGGGACAGGATCACCTAACCGTAGACATAGACATTGATTGTTTATGTTCATTTATATGTTTTATGTCTATGGAAATGAAAAATAATATATATTCTTTCAAAACGGCCTACTTGAAACTTAAAAATGTTTCAAGTACGTGACTTTGAATGACTATAAAATATAAACCATACGACCAATATAATAGAAATATTAAACATTCATTAAAAATATAAGAATTTGTTGAAATCAAACACATTTCATAAAAAAATGTTCAGCAAGAATAATTTATAAGCATTCAAAATGGAAAACTTGAAACATAAAAATGTTTCAAGTTCTTGACTTTGAAAGACTATAAATAATAATCCATAATACCTATACAAACAAAACATTAAACATTCATTATACATATAATCAATTGTTGAAAACAAAAATCATTTCATAAAACAATTCATGAAAAATACTTAATAAGCTTTCAAAACCGCCTACTTGAAACATAGAAATGATTAAAGTATATGACTTTGAAAGACTATATAATATAACCCATATGTCCAATATAAACGAAACATTAAACATTAATTAAAAAAATAATCAATTGTTGAAAAGAAAAATCATTTCATAATAACTATTCATGAAAAATAATTTATATGATTTCAAAACCACCTACATGAATCATAAAAATGTTTTAAGTACGAGACATTGAAAGGATATAAAATATAAACCCTAAGAAAAATATAAACTATACTTTAAACATTGATTAAAAATATAAGAATCATACTTGCATCAATATGATGCACAGTGTCGAAAGTATCACATACATCTATAATCTTTGATGCATGAGAACATGTTATATATCCTTTCATGGGACAACGAAATCTATTCTTCCACCCGCCATGTCCATATCCATATCAACATCTAGCCGCATAAGGGTATGGTGAAACATATGCCACATGAAATGCACATCTATTCCCATTCCTGCAAATACCAACCCCCTTCAACACCACCATGCATCCAGCCATTTTAATATCTTCTACAATTTTACGCCATTTTCCCTGGCCCAGTTGATCAGATGAAATCTCCAATGATTCCACATAGCCCATAAAACTCTTCATCACTAAATCTTTATCCTTTATCATCTAAAAAAGGTAACTGTAGGACCTACTTGATCTATTCATTTTGTATGTGATTAAATGGAATAGATAGATCAAGGAGGTCCTACAGTAGCTTTTTGAAGATGATAATGGATAAATATTTGGTGATTAAGAGTTCAGTGGGCTATGTGGAGTCGTTGGTGTTTTCATCTGATCAACTGGGCTTGGGGAAATGGGGTGACAATTATTGAAGAAATTATACTGTTTGGATGCATGGTGGTGTTGAAGGGGTTGGTATTTGAAGGAATGGGAACAGATAATCATTTCATGTGGAATATCTTTAATCATACCCTTATGCGGCCGGATGTTGATATGGATATAGACATGGCATGTGGAATAATGGATTTTTCTGTCCCATGAAATAAGATATAACATGTTGTCATGCATCTATAATTATATATCAATGTGAAATTAGTGACACCGTGCATCATATTGATTTAGGTTTGACACCTATTTGTTTAATCAATGTTTAAGGTTTATTTTATATTGGTCTTATGGTTTATATTTTATAGTCCTTTAAAGTCACATACTTGAAACATTTTTATGTTTCAAGTAGGCGGTTTTGAAAGATTATAAATTATTTTTCCTGAATATTTTTTATGGAATTATTTTTTTGAACAATTTCTTATATGTTTAATGAATGTTTAAATTTTCGTCTATATTGGACTTACGGTTTATATTTTTTAGTCTTTCAAAGTCACGTACTTGAAACATTTTAATATTTCAAGTAGGCCATTTTGAAAGCATATGAATTATTTTTCCTGATCAATTTTTATGAAATTATTATTGTTTTCAATAATTTCGTATATGTTTAATGAATGTTTAAAGTTTCGTATATATTGGTTTTATGGTTTATATTTTATAGTCTTTCGAAGTCATGTACTTGAAACATTTTTAAGTATCAAGTAGGTAGTTTTGAAAAATTATAAATTATTTTTCATGAACATTTTTTATGAAATCCTTTTTGGTTTCAACAATTTCTTATATCTTTAATGAATTTTTAAAGTTTCATTTATATTGGTCTTGTGTTTTATATATTATAGTCTTTCAAATTTGCGTACTTGAAACATTTTTAAGATTCAAGTAGGTGGTTTTGAAAGTTTATAAATTATTTTTCATGAACATTTTTATGAAATGGTTTTTGTTTTCAATAATTTCTTATATGTTTAATGAATGTTTAAGGTTTTTTTCTATTGGTCTTATGTTTTATATTTTATAGTATTTCAATGTCACATACTTGAAACATTTTTAACATTCAATTATGCAGTTTTGAAAGCTTATAAATTATTTTTCCTGAAAAATTTTTATGAATTATATATATAAATAAATATGTAAACAATGAAACAAAAAATAAAAACAATATTTTCAAAAATGATAATTTTTACAATTTTTATGAATAATATATATAAAAAATATAAGCAAAACAACATAAAAAAACAAAATTTTAATAAATTATAATTTTTTTGTTAGGTGAAAGTCAGCATCATCCTAAATATTTTTTTATTAATTATATATATAAATAAATATATAAACAAAAAACATTAAAAAAAATATCAACTTTTATATTTTGTTAGGGGAATGGCGGCATCACGGGTGCCGCCTTTCAGCCGTAGTGCATAGGTGGCAGCTGCGACGCCATCTTTCACCCAAAATGAAAATGTAGCATCACGAATACCGCCTTTGAGGTCCATTTTGAAAAAAATCCCTAACTATTTTCTGTAAATTCTTTAAAAAAATGTATAAAAAAACTCTCCTTGAAAAATGGATATTTTCTCATTAAACAGATGATAACCAATTTCAAATATATGAGCTTAATCCTATGTGATAAAGACGTTAAATTTATATACAATGGCTCCATAGAAGTAATTAATGAGAATCCCAACATCACACCAAAAATAGAACAGTAAATATCGTTTAATCTCAATTTTTATGAAACCCTTACACAAATTAAATTATAATTAAAACAATATATAATCATGATTTTATGTGCTGAAAACATCATAAGATGTTTATACCTAATAGGAGGCCAAAACATGGATGGATTTAATGAGATATGGGTTTATTTCTATCCCATACCTACACCTCATCTCTATAGTTGAAAGAGGAAGGATACAATCAATCATCAGTGGATGAGGGTGCGAGAGGTTGTCGATAATCAAATATTTGGGTGTTGGGAATGATTAACATTGAGTGTGAGCGCAGGTGGGGATCACACCTCTATGGGCAGCGAGGGACGAAGATTAGGAGGCCATCACGCGGGTCTTGAGGATCAGGAGGCCATCACGCGGGTGTAAGGGATGAAGACCGAGAGGCCATCAAGAGAGTGACGGGGACGAATACAGGGAGGACATTGCGCATTGAGTGGGGAAGATGACTGAGAGGACATCGAGTGGGCGGTGAGGATCAAGAGGCCATCACGTGAGCGGGGGTAGATTAGGAATGAAAGGCCATCATGTGGGTGGTGGGGATCAGTATTCCATCATGTGGGTGGTGAGGGACGAAGATCTGGAGGCCATTGAGCTGGCGGTAGGGATGAATATTTAGAATTTCTCGGGCAGAAGGGATGGTACCGAGATGGAGTTTTTTTATACATTTTTAAAAAAAATATTTTTCAAAAAACGTTTAGGGAACAATATTTTTACAAGATGCACCCGGAAGGCAGCATCATGGAAGCCGCCTTTGAACTCCGGGTAAAAGGCAGCAGCCGCGATGCCACATTTCCCCTAATTCTTTTTTGAAAATTTTTATTTTTATTTTTTTTTGTTTTTTTTTGTTTATATATATATATATATATATTTCAGCAAAATTTATCCGCTATTTTAAATCCATCAGTTCTGCCATTACAGCAGTCTAGAATTTGACAGAACCTCTCATCCAGAGCTCCCTTTTATAAGAGAGCTTACCCTGAAAATTATTCTGCATTTCCGATATGAGATTCTGGTTCTCCATTTCTTGCGCAGAAAATTCTGCATTTTCGATGTCAGATTCTATTTGAATTACTCGACTATGAAAGACTATAAAATATAAATTATAAGGCCAATATAAATGAAACATAAAACATGGATTAAACATATCAAAAATAGATGAAAGAAAAAATAATTTCATAAAAAATGGTAATAGAAAAAAAATTATAAGCTTTCAAAACCACAAACTCGAAACATAAAAAGATTTAATTACGTGAATTTAGATGCCTATAAAATATAGACTACAAGACCAATATAAATGAAACTAAATAAATGGATTAAACATATAACAAATAGTTGAAAATAAAAATAATTTCGTAAAACATGTTGATAGAAAATAATATATAAGTTTTCAAAACCGCGTACTTGAAACTAAATAATGTTTCAAGTACGTGACTTTGAAATAAAATAAAATATAAAGTATAAGACCGATATAAATGAAACCTAAAAATGGATTAAACATATAACAAACAGTTGAAACTAAAAATAATTTCATAAAAAATGTTCATGAAAATAATTTATAAGCTTCCAAAACCACCTATTTGAAACATAAAAATGATTCAAGTATGTCGCTTTGAAATACTATAAAATATAAACTATAAAACCGATATAATTTGAAGTTAACACATGTATTAAACATATAATAAATTATTAATGTATTAAATTGATATAATTAATAATTAATTATATAATAAATAATTATTTAATTAGTAATTATTAATAATTAAGTATATAATAATTTACCAATTATTTAGTAATATAATTATTTTTAATAATTACAATTTAAAAATTATAATTAAAAATTATAATTTATAAATATATTAATAATTAACTAGTTAACTATTATATAATTAATAATTATATTACCAATTAATTAATTAATTATTATATTATAATTTTTTATAAATACCGATTAATAATTATTATGAATAATTGTAATTTATAATTATATTACTAATTAACTAATTATAAAAAGAGCATCAACTCTATCTTTTTCAAAAAAAAATTAACTATTTATATATTTAAAAATTATATTACAAAATAACTAATTAATTATTATATGATTAATGATTAATAATTACGAATTAAATGACTACAAATTAAATAATTAATAATTATATTTCTAATTAACTAATTATATTACTAATTAACTAATTAGTTATAATATAATTAATTATTAATAATTACTAATTAACTAATTAATTATTATAAAATTAATAGTTAAATAATTGTCATTTTCATGATGTTTTTATATATTCTTAACTCGGATATATAGATAAAATCTTGTTTTGATAGGACTCTTAACAATGAACTCGGATTTTTGACATGATCAAATTTGTTTATCTATCCGAAAATATAACTCTATAAATCAGTTTTTATTCTAGTTATATGATATATACTGTTTCATATTATTTGAGTTTTTTCAGGCTTGACAATTGTGTTTATATCATACAGTATGTGCTATTTGTACTTTATTAAACATATGTTATGTGTTTACATCGATAAAAACACTAATATTTTATAAAAATGTGTTATAAATATTAAGAGAACATATGTAAGTAATGTTGTCATTATATATATATATATAACATATTTGTTAACATGATATATTTAATGATAACTCTGGACATACTCTGATATTTTCAAAGGGTGGTGACAAACTCTTATGTATTTGAATGATGCTAAATAATTATTTTCTATCCAAATAAAATAAAGCATGAATTAGTCTCATATGTAAATAAATACAAGTCCACCATTATTAAAAAATCTAAATACAAAAAACAAATTAAGTCTTTTAAGAGTGCATACACCTAAAAAATAATATACATGCTATTAGGGGTAGATATATGAGGCAACTTCTCATGGTGTACACCCTTGGTTATATCCAGTGTAGTTTAAATCAAGGTTTTTTAGTTAAAGAGTCCCTTACCATGATTCTGACATGTCAAATATGTTCTTTATATTCCATAATAATAAAATTTTGTTAGTTTTATACTTTTTTATTAACCATATTCATGTTCGTTATTACGTTTATATCACTTAGTATAATTTTATAAACAATAACTTAATTATTTAAATGAATTTTGGATATTTTGATGACATTAGTTTCATAAGTTCAATATGACTATGGTAATTTGAATATGGTCATAAATTTATTTAATAAACCACATAAATAAAAATAATAATTTCATTATTATCATTTATATAAATAAATAATACTTTTAAATTAAACGATTTCATATAGTTCAAAAAAATGAACTATGTTACAATCTTGGAGATTGTAGGTCGTATGTACGCATGAGTAACATTTCCAATTTCAATGTCACGTACTTGAAACATTTTTAGTCATCTATTTTTTGTTTTATTGTCTTTCAAAGTCACGTACTTGAAATATTTTTTAGTTTCAATTAGGTGGTTTTGAAAGCTTATAAATTATTTTTCATCAACATTTTTTAGGAAATTACTTTTGTTTTCAATTATTTGTTATATGTTTAATCAATATTTTTTATGTTTCATTTATATTGGTGTTATATTTTATATATTATAGTCTTTCGAATTCATATACATGAAACATTTTTTAGTTTCAAGTAAGTTGTTTCGAAATCTTATAAATTACTTTTCATCTAAAAAAATATTAAAATTCCTTTTATTCAACAATTTATTATATGTTCAATCAATTTTTAAAGTTTCAATTATATTATCTTTCTAGTTTATATTTTATAGTCTTTCAAATTAACATACTTGAAACATTTTTATGTTTCAAGTCGGCTTATTTGAAAGGTTAACGATTATTGTTCATCAAAATATTTGATGAATTTTTTTTGTTTTCAACTATTTATTATTTTTTTAATCAATGTTTAAAATTTAATTTATATTGGTCTTATAATTTATATTTTATTTTATTTCAAAGTCACCTACTTGAAACATTTTTTAGTTTCAAGTAAGTGGTTTTGAAAGATTATAAATTAATTTTCATCAACATTTTTTACAAAATTATTTTTAGTTTCAACTATTTATTATATGTTTAATCAATGTTTAAAGTTTCATTTATATTCGTTTTATATTTTATATTTTAAAGTCTTTCAAATTCACGTACTTGAAACAATTTTAAGTTTCAAGTAGGCATTTTTGAAAGGTTATAGATTAATTTACATCAAAATTTCTGAGGAAATTATTTTTGTTTTCAACTATTTATTATATGTTTAATCAATGTTTAAAATTTCATTTATATCAGTCATATAGTTTATATTTTATTGTCTTTCAAAGTCATGTACTTGAAACATTTTTTAGTTTCAAATAAGCTGTTTTGAAAGCATATAAATTACATTTCATAAACATTATCTACAAATTTTTTTTTATTTTCATCTATTTATTTTATGTTTAATCAATGCTTAAAGTTTCTTTTATATTTGTTTTATAGTTTATATTTTATAGTCTTTCAAATACACGTACATGAAACATTTTTATGTTTCAAGTAGGCGGTTTTGAAAGGTTATATATTATCTCAAAGGATCCAATGTACATTGTCCTTAGCGTCCCTTTCTTTTCCAAACTACATGACTCTCTTCCATGGTGATATTCTATGGAAGATTTTATCTCCAACGTAAAACTTCATGTCACTTTGACCATTGTCAGCATTTCATTTTTTTCTAACTCTGAGTAGCTTTGATATGTTGTTGTATGGATTGAACCGTTAACTTCATATCTTGTACAATATTAGGTCGAAGTTCATTTATTTCACCAACATCATCCCAATAAGTGGGAGTTATAATTCTCTTTCCATGAATTTATTTATATTGATGCATCTAAATACTCAAATAGAATATGTTTTTGAATGAGAACTAAACCAATGGGATATGCCGATCTAATCAACATTTTAATTCAAAAGAGTATGATCATCAAATATCATCAAAAATATGAATATTCCTTTCATTATGTTTATTAGTTTCATTGTGATAGGGTGTGATGAAATTCAATTCATTACTGAAATCATGATGATGAATCCTCCAAAATTTATATGTGAGCCTAAAATTATGATCAGATACAATAAATAGTGTAACCCCATGAAGACTCACTACATCCTTGACATATATCTTTGTTTGTTCTTTAAGAGATAAATATTCCCTAATAGAGATAATTTGGGTTGTCATGGTGAATTGAGCCACCACAACCCATATCGCATTGCTTCCTTTGGATTTCTTCTGGAGACTTGAGAGAATTTCCATCGTGACAATATCACATTTCCACATGGTTATAGGAAATGGTCCCATAATCCCTTTGGACTTCGTTCTCTCTACATTAACATGATGACATATCATGCACCTTTATATATACTCTGTAATCTTCTTCTTTATGTTATCTCAATATATGTGTTCTCAAAGATCAAAGTACATCATGAAACTCCCAATGTGGATTTAGAAATATGAGATATGTGAATTATCCAATAGATCCTTCTTTATCCCAGTTGATGAATTCACACAATTCTTCGTTCCAAACTAGTCTACACCATCATGATCAATATAGAACTCTTGAAGCATCCCTTCCATTACATAATACACATTATTTTGTAACTTTGGATCATCCCATTATTCCTCCTTAATATTATATTCGATATATGGTTTGGTAATCAATTTGGAAAGATAGAATGTATTCCCAAAAGTTATTATTTCAAAAATAATTATATTCATATACATGGAGATATGGTCATTTTCAATCTACAACATGGATAGATTAGTAGGTTGTTTTCTACTAAGATCATCATCTACCTTGTTTTCCTTTCTAGGATGAGAGTGAATAGAGAAATTGTAGTACTTTTTTAGATCAAACCATATCATTTTATGAAAGTTGAAATCCTTTTGTATGAATATATAATTTAGTCTCTTGTGATCGGTATATGTTTCACACTTCTCACCATATAGGTAGTTCCACCCTATTTTGAAAAGAAAAAATCACAGCTGCTATCTCTAGATCATTTGTTGGATGGTTCTTTTCATTGATCATCAACTGTCGTGAGGTGAAGGCTAATACATCATCATTTATCATGAGTAAACAACATAATTATTTCCTTGAAGCATCACTAAATATATATAACATACAATATTTCTAATCTTAGTTGATGTGAAGTGATAAGCGTTCTCTTTAACTCCTTGATGCGTTCATAACATTCATCCATCCAGAAAAACATTGCCCCATTCCCTGTTGACTATGTTAGTGAGCTAGATAATCATGAGAAATTTCTCAAAAAGTGTGGGTAGTACCAAACTAATCTATGAAAACTATTTATTTTTCATGACACAAGAGGGTCTAGGTCATTCCTTAATTACATTTTTTAAGGGTCAACAAAACCTCGCACAATTTTGATCACATGTACCAATAATGTTACTTGATGCATCCATATTGAACAATTGAAGAAATTGGTGTACAACTTATCCGTACTCGATGTCACCAACACAATACATAGATGTTCTTGATGTTCCACCTTTCTCTTGGAGTAGATGTTAATAACTTTGATAAACACTACCATAAATTTTTCGAGGTTATTTATAAACACGTTATTCATTAAATTCATAAATATTATAGGGGAATTAGTAAGACAAAAGGGAATCACCAAAAAATCATAATGCATATACCTTGTTTATAAGATAGTCTTCTTAATATCATCTGTCTTCACCTTTTTCTAATAATATCTAGAACGATGACCCACCTTAGAGAAGTACTGAGCTCCTCATAGATAATAGTAAAATTAATAATCCTTAGAAGAGGACACTTGTTCTTTAGTGTAATCTTATTGAGTTCCTAATAATTTATACAAAAATGCATTGATCCATACTTCCTTTTGAAAAAGTGAATTCGTACACACTATGTTGATGCACAAGGGAATATGAACCCTATGTCCAACTGCTCTTGCATCTTCTTCTGTAACTCCTCCAGTTTGATATGAGCCATCCTAAATGGATAAATTGTGATTAGAGTAGCTTTGCGTATGAGTTATATTGATAACTCAATCTCACGATCCAGGGGAGTCTGGGTAAATCTTCAGTAAATATTGTATTGTATTCCCTCACAATAGGCATTTCTCTTAGGTTGATAACTTGCTTTGACTCTACCATTTTAGATAGGTTTCTTATTCCCTGGGAACCAACTCCCCAACCATTGAAGGATATTCAAAAGGATTTACAAGATCCTCCATTAATTTGTAGAGGATCATGGGAGGGTTTAAATTATGAAATGTTATTTCATTTTCCTAATAGTTGATATGTGATCTATAGAATGAGATCTGATCCATCCCCATTATAGCATTGAATTCCATAAAGGTAAGTATTACGAGGATCTGGGGTAGAATCTTCCCACATATTCCAATAGGAGAAAAATACAGCACTTGGTTTGAAATGATTTCACCACTAGGTGTTTTTACTATTATCTCCACATCAACGTTTTGTGGCTTTGATTCAATAGTTTTAGAAAACATGAAATATATAAAAAATGTGTAGAAACAGAATCAAATATTTTTTTCCATTATATATTGAATAGAAATTTTATATTGTATGAAGTATTTTTATTGATCCACATCAATAGTAGTAAGGGTATAATCTTCGACTTTATCTTTTGGAATTCATGACTACTGATTCTGATTACCCTCGAGAAATCGAGGGTTACTGCACTAGCTTGCACAGTTACCTTAATCCCAACAGTTGTAGGATTGGACAACAGATGTTTCTCTCATTTCCTACACCAAAGTTTTCTTCATCATCGTGTATTATAAATATTTCATGATCTTGGGGGGGCTTCTCTGTCACACATGATGAATTTACCCATCGGTTTGAGGATCTTCCCATGATTCTTCTTCCCACATTTTTGACATGTGGGAAGTAGAGTTTTCTTTCAACCATTCTCATGAGATACTCTTGTTTGAAATTCTATCTTTCTTTTAATATCACCATGTCCATGGGAAAATTCTTCAAAATCAATATCCAAATTTAGAACACATCGAACATCACCATCATAACTCCTGATGTCTCTAATTTCATGAGCCATTAGAAGGTGTTTTTTTAAACCACTAACGGATCTATCAGTTTTTCTATCATTCTTGATAACAAAAAATAAAGCATACATTCCAACCCTATATATATTTCTAAATAGGTAAATATTGACACTAATTCATTTCTCAGTAGCTCTATTAATACTCTCTCCATATTTTTAAGATGTTTTATAGGTAATTACTTCTCATAAAAAAATTTCTTAAATTCTTCATCTACAATTTCATCCAATGACATGGTGTTCTTAATTAAGGACCAAAATTAATCAGAATCATTATCTAAACGGTAAATGGATAGAGTCACCTTTTCCATATTAGAATAGTGAATAATAGAAAATAACTTCCCTATTGATTTGTCCAACTGTTCCATGACTAGTGGGTATGAATATCCACTAAAATTCTGTGGTCATTGACGTATAAAACATTAGAGAGTGATTTCCTCCATCTTAAATGAAGGATAAAATTCCACATTATTCATATTATCATTCCTAACCAGATAAATATGGGTAAGTATCTACATGAAATTTTCAACTCCACCCCCCAAAGCATTCGATATTTTATTTGGGAAGTCGCTGCAATGTCCCTTTCATGGGATGTTGGCCATGTTTCTCTAAGTTCCCACCATTTTTTAAAATAGAAAATGTTTAAATAAAACATAAGTTAATAAGACATAAATAATTTATCCATTTGTAAAATTAACTCTAAAGGAATATATTATGGTATTCCTATGTATAAAATTTTCTCAAATATATATTCTTAGGTGCTTACTTATAGTCAGTCTCATAATATGGGTATTTACTTAGGTTCTCTTATCCTAATTCCCAAATTAACTAAACTGTTATATCATACCAAAAACAGTTACCCTACTTTTATTACATGATTATTACATAATTTTAATGATAATAAAAATAAAATCATTACAAAACTAGGATCCCATGTTTTAGTATCTCTAGAAAATGAGGACCATACATAACATTTATAAAATAAAATGCAAATATTTATTTAATACCTTATTATGTAGAATCTTATTTGCCCATGAATTTTCATTATTAAAATGTATCACCAGAATATATACAAAAAAATGGATGAGCTAAAATCTCAGTAAGTTGATAGATAATAACATGGAACAATATTACGTGGGGTGGGCATAATCCTTGTCATCGTAACATATGGATATGATCATAATTATGATGTAAAGCATTATGAGAAGGCATGGAATGTGGGAATGCATAAAAAATAAACATCATTTCCTAGTGGTAAAATACAACACATTGTTGTGAAAAAATCTTACATCATGTTAATATATATTTGATTTTAGCGCATTATATTTATCACAATACCCAATGCAATAGCGTACTATATAATCAGGTGCACCCATCACAATATAGAATTTACATTATCATGTATATCCATAGAACATATATCAATAATGGACATAAAATAACCCCTATAAAGGAATGAGTTTCACTTAATAATTCATATATTATTAAACATTGGGTCTCCAAATGAAATAGGGAATAACATACTTGATATAATAATCATCAGCCTTGAGTGAAAAAGAGACAATTTCGATAAGTTAACGGTGTTTTTTTTAAAAGAATACTTATTTGGGAAAACATTGTGTTTGTCATAAACTCAATAATAATACATTTATATACAATAAAATGTAATATAAATATAAAGATATATATTTTAATGAATAACCCTACATAAAATGTGCTAAAAGAGGGTTAACCCAATTAAAATGTGTTGGGTTTGAAAATTAATTGTACCTTGAGTCTAAATGATTTATTAGCTTTAATGTCATCTATAATAACATTAAATTCATTAATTAATAGTTCAAAAAACATTTTATACATGAATTGAATTAATTATTCTTTCACTGTGTTCATGTTTGGACATTTTGATGAGTTATATAGTATAATTTCATCATTCATTAGCATTAATTTTCATGGATTTCATGATTGGTTTTCTTGGGTACAAGAATGGAAGTTCGCGTTTAATGTGGAAAAATATCCAAAATTGTTATTATATGTTATTAATTATGGTAGAAAAGTCATAATGATCTTATAAATAATTAATTTATATGTTATGATGATGAATCATTAGATAAAATGTATTGATTATCATTTTAGGTTAATTTTGGTGGGTTTTTGATGACAATGAATTCAATTTGTTTTATTATGTTGTATTATGTATCAATGTTACATATAGAACATAAAAAAAGTTATAACATACAATATAGAATCTTTTTTCTACCATTTAATGGATTTACTTACATTATTTTTTGTGTTAAGGGAAAATGAAAGTTCATTTATCATGAAGTTGGTAAATTGACACATCACATGCAATGATTTCATTTACAAAAATAATAGATTAAGAGGGAGGATCATAATGATAAATATTTAATTAACATGATATAATTATAGTATATGTATGGAAATGGAGTTATCATTTCATTTGGATGAACATATTTGGGGATATAATTATAATAGAAATGAAATTGAAAAGGAATTATAAGAAAAAGAAAGAGTATTTGACCTCCTGGATGTATCATCCTTTAGAATCTGTTTAGGGAAAAGGTTTTGTAATATTTATGAGACTATGAGGTCCTTGATACCAGTAAAAGGATAGAGAACATTATTGAGAATAATTTGGGAAAGTCTCAATGTTTGAGAGATGTGAGGAGAAGAGGGTGCGAGGGGTTGTATTTATATAGGAGTAGTGGGATGTTTTCTAATTATTTTAATCAATAGTTTATTATTTTGGATCAATACTATGAATAGATTGAGTATTTCCACCTAGAATATTTATTTAACTATGGACTAATTTATATTATGGTTATTACACCATCAATTACTTAAATAGTATTGTATTTAATTTATGATGTATTTATACAGTAAATTATCACATTTTACTATTCAAAAAAAAGCTTGTATTTCAGAAAAATCCCAAATTTTCACCTTATTTGTTTTTGTTTTTACAATTCAAAAATCATCAATGTATTATTAAAATATATTTTTATGTATGATTATTTTATTTTTTAATCAAAATTATCATTTATTTAGAAAATAGAGATTTTAAAATTATAGCGGATTTCACAACACTTTGAAAAATAACTTATTCTATCATAAAATAATCATAAAATAACATTACCTGAAAATATTAATTTGTGGATACATTTTATGATAATAAATTTTATTTTATATTATTAAATTATTCATTAAATTATAATTAAATTTTAATATAATACAAAAATTCGTACACATAACTAATAATTTTTAAAACATTTATTTATTTCTCATATTATATAATTATACCATTATTTTACTTATAATATTCTGAAATTTTAGTTATACATTCATCAGGGAGGTTACTATTGATTTGGTCTATTTACAATTCATAAGGTTCATATTACTATTTCAAAGGTCAAGTTACCATTACATTTGTATAGGTTCCTTAACATATATAAATTCTTTTTATTTATTAATTATTTGTTCAAAAATTATTTACTATGATATATATGTGATTTTATGTGGTTTATTTTATATTAAATTACTATAATACTGGATAAATTCTATTGGTAAATGTTTGGGTCATTATAGAGATTCATTTTTATATAAGGTGATTTATTAAGGATTCTGATTCTTATTTGATTGTTGGAATATGGTTGATGTAAATAAAAACTGAAAATATACAATGTATGTATATAAAATGTTAATGATTTGTATAAGATGAATACCAAACACCATAAGGTTCTAATTTTCCCCACAGCTTTTTGTGCTACACAAGGATTAGAGTTCCTTTATTAAAAAGAAGGGATTCAAAAAGTTTGTTCATTGGTGGCCCGTATGAAAGATCCCATTTGGATTACTTTCATGGCCAAGTAAAGGAGATCCCCACCATCTTCTAATGGAGATGAAATTTTTTTAATACCCAAACATTTGGATGATGAAAATGGAAGTGGAATGAATGATATCCAAAGAGGGATAAGAAACCTAGGTTAATTTTTTTTTCTTAGTTGTGAAGCTCAGGACCTATGCTATGTTTTTTTATGTCACAAGGTTTGCTACATAAAAACTATTATGAATAGAGACTATCATTCCTTATTTGAGAGGGGAAAATAACTATGATGTTATGTCATGGATATTGAATCATCTTGAATATCATGGTAATGGGGATTGTAAATCATGTTATAGGAATATATTAGTTAAATAGAGGTGAATATCAATGCATACTAGTCAACCATTAATAATTTTGATTATACATATTTCACAAGGACTGATAATCAACTCTGAAATTTAAGGTGGGGACTTTTGTATATAAACAAGCATCCTTTAGGAATAATCTCTTTGGTAGGGTGCCCATTATCGATTTAATACTAGCGGGGTCCTTTTGGATTATCCTGTCTTTATTACCAGTTTTCTATAGGGATGAAGTAGAAGAAAGGTTGCCCAAGGTCCATGGGGTTCAAAGATAAGGATATTGGCTCAAAGAATTTATTGTGTTGGCAGGTTATTCAATTAATTATATTTGGTTTATGGAAATTAAAATATTTAAAAAATGTTAGAGTGCCCTAAAAGTAGTGTTGTTTCCTATTGAACACATTATTAAAATGAATAGATATCGCATATCATTAGTATAATTTTTTCCTTGAATAGGGGGTCAATTCAAAAAACCATAAATTTTATTAGAGCCACATAATGGCCCCTATGGTCTCCCTAAAATAGTTATTAGAACTCTATCATTGGACTAATCTCTAGATATAAAAAGTATGGTTAGTGGATAATTTATTATTTATTAGACCTCCCATTATGGTATGTAAACCTAACTATTTTTATAACTCCTTCACTCTATGTATAAGGATTTTTGATTTGGAACTTCAAAGGATAATTTTATAGGTCATACATCAATATTCAAATTTTGTTAGTTTTAAATTCATGATGCACATGAACCTGGTTGTGAAGTGATTGTTACAAAATATCCTAATTAGGATTCTCAGGGACAATATTCCTCCATGAACCTTATGATAAAAATATTACACTATTATATATCATCACACAATGTTCTCAAGTCATGGGGAATGTCTTGATAAAATCCTACCCAAAATGATTGTGAATCACGCTAATGTGAAGAGCTCCAATATGATGATCTCAGTCCTAGCAAGGATCACAAGGCCCTACCTACTATGCCACGTTTTCTATGGAAGATGGTTCTATGAACCTTATAAATATCCACCACATACATGGTATAATATAGAGATTTTTTTCTTCATTCAAAGGTCCATGAAAGGTTGGTGGAAACCTGATATTCTCACGAAATGAAATGTGGTTCATAGGATGAGGTACATAAAAGATGGTGAAAGCATCCCGTACTCCTATTGGGTGGGATCAGGCCCTTATTTCCCTTAAAAAATGATTGGTGATTGGTGATTCGATGTACATTTTAATATCATGTAGTGGGGAAATATATTCAAGTATTTTGACATTATGGGGAAATGACATCTTCCTTGTAGTTTAACATTATGTGGTAGGGATATAAGAACCACTTTGAAATTGTTAATGATATCCACAAGGACACTATTAATTGGTTTGGTGGATTTTTAGGACTGAAATACCTATTACCCATACAAAAGCTTATTCATTGGAATCCATACAACTGAAGTATTTTTCAGTAGATTTTTCTCATACACTTGCATGTCGTACATATATATATAACTTATAAATTGGTAAAGCGAGTCTGTATGAATTTAAAATCATTAAACACCTGAAGAATCAATTTTTAGGGTTGGGAATCCTTTTGTTTTACTATACATATATCTTACTCATATGCAGGAGAGATGAGCATTTCATTTTCTTCCTTTATATAGTCTCGATATCATAGTTGGATAAGGGGTCATCAATATAGATAATTATAATACATAGTGATAGGGATTTTCAATTATTTTCTGATTTTAAGGTGAAAAATCCACCCATATAAAATATTCTTCGATAGTATGACACCCCTGAGTCTATATTAGGTATTTTATGTTAATAATATCGAATGGGGTCAGTGTCATTAAACTAGGACCTTGTCAATCATTATAGCTTCCAGTGATTAGGGAGCTGTTCTAAAGATTAATTACATGCGACTATGAAATTATTCACTATGAAAGACCCATCTCATTCAGACTAGGTAGAGTGGCACACTGGAATATTTCAGCCAATATAAGTCATGTTTTTCATGGGAAAGAAAGAGTAACATGGATGTTGGTTAATCTATGATGGTTCATGATAAGGAATATATGGGGGTGTTGAAAATTTATTTTATACTAAAATTTATACATATATCCATGTCACATGGTTGGATTTGATAGGGAGTGATGAAATTCTATGGTTGTGAATGGAATTGAGGATCCATGATTCACTATCTATTCGATGATGTGAGGAATAACGCCACACAAAGTTCATATATTTTTCCATACATAGGTCTGAACCATATGCAGGGTGTGTAGTTTTATCAATCTATATGTTGCAGCTAGACCCAAGATATGATATATATGTTTCACTACATATCATATAGTAATTTTAATCAACCAACACATATTTCCCAAATATAAAACACTGTATACAGGTTTGACCCACATGTGGGGGGATTGATCCATTTATATTGAATTTGGACCCATGATTTGAGATTGAGGCATAATTTTGTATCCTATGATGGTAAGAAAAAGGATATATATAGTTATATAATATAATACTCTCTATGTAGGAATCACCCAAATTAAGAGGGGGGTTGTTTTTCTATTTACATCTTGATTGGACAAAAGATTTGTTATCAAGGCCTCACATTTTAACCTATGATGGTTGGAATAATGCAACACATATTTATTTATTGGAAACACTCCATACATGTTCACCAATATAACACATGTAATTTTTTTATATTATAGTTGAACCCAAGATTTAATATCTAGGAATCACTACATATCTATTGATTACTGTAATCAATCCACATATATATATATTGAATAGAAAACAATGTACATAGGTCTAACCCATACATAAAGGGGGGGATGTTTTCTTTTTAAATCATATGTAGATCAATTATTAGAGATATATGTATAACTACATGTCATGTGATAGAATGCATTAATAAAAACATTGTTATTGAATGGAACACACACTATATAGGTCAGACCTATATTTATAGAAATATTTTCCATTTATATTATAAATAGACCTAGGATTTGAGATCAATGTATCACTAAAAATCCTATGATACTAAGAATCATTCCACATGTAGTTCCTAAAAAGTGGTGTGGTGGATCAAAAATACCAAGGTTAGTGAGCCTCTCAAACAAAGGCTATTTCAATACCCAATTTTACATCATTAAAGTGACATTAACCATGTATTTTAACATCATGTGGTCTATATGTTAGGTTTTATTTTTAAGATATTACATCTGTAACCGTGATAACAATGGAATGAACTAATATATGTTGGTCACTCAAGGAATTCCTTAACAAAATTATTAATCCCACATATTCTATGCTTGGTGTGAGAAAAAAAAATTGAAATGGTTTACTTCAATGCACCTAGGATATTAACAGAATATAAGGGAAATTTATATAATATAGTTGATCATTTGGGATATATTATCCAACAGTCATTATATAAGTTTTTGGGAGGAGAATCAACCCACTTATAGTTCTTGAATAGAGAAATACCTAGGTAGTTGTAACACATATGTAGAGGGGGAATTTTTTGTATATATTGCAATAATACCCATGATATGGGATTAGTGTATCACTACATATCATATGATTGATGGAATCAAGCCACACATAGTTATTGAGTGTGGATATTCCCTATTTGGATCTGACTCACACATAGGCATGTGATTACTTAATTTTTCTCTTTTATTGATATAGATTACATGCAGTGATCCATACACAATGTAATTTTTTTCCGGAAATTTATAATCATGAAATTAGGAAATATAATATGAATTTTAACATCGTGTTATGTGGATGAATTTTTTACTATTTAACATCAAGAGGTATGGATGAGATATATTTTGCAGTATAATGTTTTTCTTTCAGAACATGGGATACATGCTCTTGAAAGTCATATTTTCATAATATATGATGATGTGTTATTTATAGTTTTACTTACAGGATATAAGATTTTGTGATGATTATAATCTTGATGGTTGTAAATAGTACACTTTGATATTTAGAGTATTTCTAACCAGACGTAGAAAATTGAGGAATTTAGAGTCGTTCTTCCAAGAAATAAGACAATTTATAATTCAAACCCTTTCTTTTAAGACATATGATGCTGTGTATTTTAGTGTCTTGGTTCAAATAAATATTATAATGAGAGGGTTAAATTATCTTGGATTAATCAAAAAAACCCCTGGTCATCAGCTAATCCTAGGAGATCATTATCCACATTTGTATTTATTCTAGTAAATTCAGCATAATTCTATGTGAACACATATTAGTGTTTCCTTATAAATACTATATATATATCCTACTCCTCAAGAATCATAGAATACTAATGTAGGTCGTGGATCTCCCTATGTTCCCAAATTCACATTCTTGATCTCATCATTGGTGGAGGAGACACATTCCTCAAATGTAGGAGGGGGTTCCTATGGTAATTATGTTCTTGTTCAATATCTGATTTTGGGGTGTAATTTTCATACATGGTTTGTAATTTGAGGTCATCTATGTTACTATTGAGGTAAGAGAGTTCATGGGAAGAGAAATATTGATCATATACTACTAATGTTTCCAGAAGTACAATCTAGGGATTCATTATATCATTTATTATAACACATAGGGTAGGAGGATCCCAAAACATCCTATGTTGCAACTAATGTCTTGGGGGAATCATCCATTTTTTATGTTGCTGGAAGGGAATTCTATGATCCTATTAAAGTATTTTCCTCATCCCTATTTTGAAGTATTATCTTCAGTTTAAGTGAAATCCATCACATGCAAATGATATAATGATTTTAATGTCTCATAGTATCTTACTATAATTAACCATTCTATCTTAATTGGGTATATGTATAGAACATATTCAATATTAAGAATGCTCCACGTACTAGAAGGACTGAACCCCTATCTATTGAGAGATTGAAATTAAATATCTTAAAACACCATTTTGTTTTTACTTCCTTTTCATAGAAACTCACATCATCATATATGCCTCCTCAATACTTGAAGGGGGAACCATCACCATGTAGTATGCAGACCTTGACTTTTATGAGGTATTTCAAGAATGATTTATTATTGAATTCACTCGTAAGTGAATTTGAATACAAGGACTTTTATGCGGGACATTATATATTCTGTCACACTAAAAAAATAAGAATTCCATGGTAGATTTGAGATCCTCAAACATATCAATGGTCATGAACTTGGTTATAGGAATTTTCCCATACTTACCATACAGTTGACTTCTATCTTTGTTGGAGATAAGTCAATGTTTCAATATAAAAAATTTTTAAGGGTTCAAATTTGGATGATGTTGACCTCAGAATTGTTTTTTACAGAAAAAGTTTTAATATGAACATTGTATAGTTTTCTTGAAACATATAGGGGTATGATATGTCTTTGGAAAACATTTTAATGATCTTGTTCTATGACCCAGATAGCAACATGATATAATGATGTAATAGTCTCTAGTCAGTAAACCTCAACTATAGTGACTTCTATATCATACTATTATGGGATTTTTAGTGTCTTGATGAGTGAGACATTTTGTGATTTTATAATATGGAGGGAATATGGGATTGACAGTTCGGATTTAATAACCACAAACTATTTTAGAATGTTCTATTTTTTTAGATTTCTGCACTACGCAAGGTGTGGTTCCTCACTTTAATTTGGCCCTGGAGTTGTATTGTACAATGTGGATGGCCTTGTTTCCTAGGGATTGGTTTATGGAGTGTCTACTGCATGAGGTGTAGATTATGATAACATTCCTCTTTGTGTGGTTTGAAAATCACAACCCCAGCAGTCATCCATGTAAGATGAATGATCATAGATGACAACAAGATGGTTCTGAAAAAAATATATGATTATATTAGGATTGATGGATTTATTTTCCTTGGGTTATGTCATAATATAATACATATATGGAAATATATCAAAAATATTGGATTTGACTATGCCTATGTCATCCACTATATCCTTAGCTTCTGCATCCTCTGCCTTGAACTCCTCGATTAGGTATAAGTAGCTCATACATTGGGGATATTCATCAGTATAAAAGAATATATTATGTTAACTATGATAATAGATCCAAAAAAATAATCACTTCATATTATATGGGTTAATTATGATGGGGAGGTTCCCATTTTAAATATTCTAAATAAAAGAACAATACATGGGTCAGATTTGGGGAACGAGATGGATGTGACAGTTCTTATTATTTATTTTCTTATGTCTCGTGATTTTTTATGCCTATGGAATATTTATTTAAAATTTATTCCATAGGTTATGTGATTTTTTTTTGTTTGCGAATAAATTTTCTATGATTTTCATGAGATCGGTCAACTTTCGTTCATATAGTCATGTTATCATTCATCTATCCACACATGGAATGAATGTCATTCCAATCACCTGATTCTTATGGTTGGGTGACGTTTATAGAAGTAAAATGTTTTAGGGAATTATCCAGTACCACTAGTCTAGAAAAAAACATCATTTGGAATTCATCGCTGATGAAAATCCAATCTTGGATGGTGTGACCCAACCTCCTATTAAATGGTAAACTGTTAGGAATATCAGTGAGGTGGACATTTTTTGTTTTTATGTGATCCAGTATCATGAATTTTCTATTTTATATGGATGTAAGTAAATAACCAAGACCTCCTCATTTTATAATAATAACAGATTACATATCTATTCCTCTAATACAAGGAGTACCATATCTCTTTATTTTTCTTTCTAAGGATGATTTTGTTGCTACTACAACTCAGTGGGAGGCGACAGATGATTTGGGGCATGCTGTGGTGTATGAATGGGAAATCATACTAGTTTGATGGTAATAGTGCCAGTATCTACCATATTAATAATTTTTACATGTTCTTATGGAAATGGATGAGATTTAGCTTTGGGATCCTAAATGTGATTTTTTTATGTTGTGATATCTCTACAAATTTATAGAATATTACTAGATTCTTCATAAGGATCAGAGGTGATTTCATCTCAATACATATATTTTATACATAAAGGTCCAACAATTTCTATTATTAGAGAGTGAGAGTTAGTAAATTGGATAAAATTTACCATCTGTTGATAATGTTATAATCCCTCTAATTTTTATGTTGTTTTCAATTTTTAGGTTTAAAATTGTCATTTTACTTAGCATGGAGATGAATTATTAAAATAATTTATGAACATGGACTTACCATCCAATAATGTATCATATTGTAATGATTTTGTACCAATCCATGCACAAACCTATTAGACTCTATATAAAATATCATAGTTTGGTCACATACAACTAGTCTTATGGGCCCATCATCGGGCCATATTGGGACACAAATTGTGTGAGATGTTATTATGGACCCTCGTGCTTTCAATGGTTTAGAATAAGTGATTTATTAAATTAGATGGGAGTAATGTTCTTCACCCAATTAGGTTATGGGTTATTTTGAGCCTATATATTTTTGCATCAGCATTCCATGGATTCTATTTGAGTAGCTTAGGATTCAATAGTGTCGAGGAGTTCATGAGGTTCCATTGTCGGGACCGCCTCCTTTCTGGAGGGAGTAGGATAAAATTTCTATGTTGGCCCCATTTACATATCCTAATAATTATTGATCCATGTTAGGGATAAACTATTTTCCAAGCAGGGGAGAGGATGTCAACATTTTGGATGAATGTTGAGATCATCATCAACTTCCCCATTTGTGTAGATAGATTTCCTATATCTGGTCCCATTATGATACTAAAATAAAACTTTTTCACATGGATTATGTCTCTTGTGATATGTTTTTTGAGGTATATTAATCTCATCATAAATAATATAGCATGATGTAATGTTTCCCTTGATTATACCCTCATTGAGCTATTTGGGATTCTAAATATAATTCTCATACGGTGACAACCATTCATCAGTTGGACGAATTTCATCTCCTTTTGGTGGTGAATAGTATATAGACACACCTTTACCTTTATCCCCAGAATTTATCTTCCTTAGAGGTGGTATTTCATCATTCATATGTTCTATGTTCTTTCTCATTATTGATTCTATTTATTTCTAGCCTTAGTTTCTACATCTAGATTAGCTTCCACTGTAGGCATGTTTTCTATGTTGTATCCCTCAATATTTTAATCAGTATCTATGTTTTTATTCAATGGTTATGAAATTTTATAATGTGTACTAGGAATTGGATTTTATCCAATTAAAATTAATGAAATATGGTTATTTAGCAACTCTTACTCATCCTTTTCTGGTTGCATTATGGTCATCCTATGCCACCTACCCATATTGGAATATTTTTTCTTATCAATAGTGTGGGGATTGGTGTCAAATTATGTACATTCCTCACATCTTCACCTATAAATGGTGACCATATAGGAGTGTATGGTTCTACTTGAATAACATGCCTCAAATAGAAAAGTACATCCCATAGTGGGAGGAATGGATGGGAGGATAGCCTTAAATATTTACCTCCCATCCTAAAAATTATTGATTACGTATAGGGTGATGACAATGATGATCATTTCTCCATCACTATGGGTTGGGGCCAACTCGAGGATACTATTGTAACCTTATGATCCTATTAGTAATGATTTGGTTATTATCATCAAGGATATGATGCAACCTGAGACAAAAATTGGGATATAAATTCCCCGTCCATATGGGTTGTAGTTGATCAACATCCACTTATAATTTCCTGAATATCCTCTTAGGATTTGATGAGCCTAGAAAGGTGATAGATTAAAATATTCCATCAGAAAGGTGGGATGTGGTTGGTTTTTCAATTGTAACAAATATTTCTATGATCTTCATATGGTTTAATTTGCCGAGGGGTGGAGGTGTTGGTAAAAATTACCCAAATCTCACTATTTGATAGCTTATATTCTAGATATTATTTCGATCTATTTGATTTGTGGATTTTTTTTCACATGTATGATCTGTGTTCAATGGGTTCATTTGATGTGGGTCAATTTTTATCAGAATCTATCATGTAGTTCATAACATTGTCTTATGTGTCTGACATGTTTTCCCATTGTTAATTGGTCATCTCATTTTTGGAGTCTATTGGAAAGAATATTCCTCTATTCGCAACATATTTGCAACATTACGATGGTGTATATTTTCTATATTGAACAATTTTTAGGCTACATACATACTTCCCTGATTTACCCTGTGGGTATTATAGTACTAGATGACATATATATGGTGTTTTTCTATTATGAGGATGTGGTGAAATTAAATTTTACATAAATTCCCCATCATATGAAACAGATATCTAGAGAGACATTGCTGATCAGTTGCATAATATTTTTGATTCCAGGAAAAACTTAGTTATATTTTTTTGTTGTTTTAAATTATTAAATACTAGGCTATAGAGAGAGTATCCAGACCGATTAAACAACTGAGTATGTGTTTTGACTGAAGTAACCATCGGATCCTAGTCACAGGAGGTTTCTAGCCTTTAAATAACGGTGAATTTCCCACATATTTTGTCATAGTTAAGGCATTAACTCATTCTCTATATCATATAGTATATCATATATTGATGTTTCAATGGTCTAGGACATTTTTGTGAGGTTTCTTCCTACTAACTCTCTCCATATATTAACTTTATCTTTTTCATCAGCAAAATGACTTGCCTCTACCTATCCAGACCAGAGAGGATTCATTCTAGGTTAACTTATGACCATGCGGAAGTGTTGATGATGGTTTTATGGAAACAATATATGTTTACCCTCAATATTTAGAGAACCTCTCTATATTATGGTGTATGAGTTTTGAGCACCTTTATAAATAAAAGGGGTCTTTGAAAGGGGATGATTTCTTTGTCGATGATAGACATATCTATGGAGAGGTTATCCATGGTTGGTTTCATGAGTAGGGTTCAAGTGATCCATCTCTACAATACTACATAGAGTAATATTGAGGTAATGAAAATTATATTCTTTTTTTGAATAGTCAAAAAAAACATGATAAGTTTAATATCTTCATCAAAATGGCTAGAAAAACTAACATTGAAAAGATGAATAATATGAGCTTTGTTCTGCATAGTAGTCAGAAAATGTTGACCAGTCTTGTAGGTATGTTCCGTGATATGATCCTACTGCATCATGGTTTCTAGAATATAATAATAACCAATTAGTGTTTTGATAATATGACCATAATTTTTAGATACTCATTGATTATTCAGATGTGATTTAGTATTATTATTAGGAATATAATCATGCATTTAAGAGTTTGTTAGAATATACCAGTTAATCCTAGATAATGTTTGGGTAAGATTTCAATTCAAATATTTAATCCTATAGGATTATGATGATGGACCTCCGTAATGGGTTAATAGAAATGAGCCTACCCCTATATATCCTTCGAAGGATGATGGTTCAGTTGTTCATTGGAAAAAATAGAGATAGTATATTTATTCTATGATCTACATGAATATGTTGATTATCTTAATTTGAAGGGATATGATCCTACTCTATTTTGATTTCCATATTATATTGACAAAACTATGTTAGTTTAGGGAGATGAGCCTCATCACATGCTTTGGTAGTATGTCACTTGTATTTGGAGTACACTGATTGAATTTATTTTTATTTTAATATGCATCTTTACGAAGTCATTTTCCAAAATGAGTTGAAGATCCCCAATCAAAATTGGTACATGAGCTCGGTCCTACACCTCTTCCTTTACCGAAATATTTTGACAATCCTGTAGGATATTAGAAAGAGTTTTATCTTTATTTGGAGTATCTATGAGTTCGTACTAATCAGGGAGATATGTTGTTCGTATTGTCAGGATAAGAATAGGTGCATATCCATTTATCGACACCGGTGCCAGAATATTTTAGCCAAGTTCTTATACTGTTATTGTAATGTAGTGAAACTTTATAAAAGTGCTTATAATAATTTAGTCCTGAATATTTTCAGTCTCCAATATATACAGGTATATTTCATCCATTGACGTATAGATAAATTCACACTACTATACTTCTTTTTATGTCATATTATGATAATGGCCTTTACCTATTGGGGAAAGGATATGTTCCTCTCCCATTATATCTATTGGAATATGTGTTCGTAGTTTATCTAAGTGATAAGTGATATGAGATTTCGTGCTGGTTACCACCATAATATGGAGGCGACATTCATCAATGGAAGTAAGTATATAATCCCACTACTATTTATCCATAGCTTTCGTCACCTAATGAGACATTCGTGGTAATCATTCATGGGTTTCTAGGGTTACAATAAGTTGGGTAGTTCCCCTAGTAGATGAACGTGGGGAACCTTTGGGTTGACATTAGAGATAGTTCTTCACAGGAACACTCATAGAAATCTCTTATACATCGATGGATCCATAGTTTATTCCTTCATCCACCTTCCTTTGATATTGAAATTTTTTATTTCCAAACAGATGAGATAATATTATATATTTATTAGTTGTTGTGATAGGTTCCATTGGGATTAATAATGATATCAATAAATGTGATGGGAATTCAGGTTTATGTGTCTTTATACATCTTCATGCAACCTCGAGGGTCCTGATCATACCATGTATGCATTATTCTAAATCCACTATTTTTTTCACCCAAAGCGTAAAGGGTTTGGAAGGTTTGGTTTATTTGGGATTGGCATATTTTACAATCATATCATAGGTTCCATAACATTAAATTGAGGAATAAATGGTCTCATTTAATAATATCAATGAGATTAGTTTTCGTAGTCACGAAGAAAGTAGGGAACAAGATCACTAATCAGATTATTGCTAGCATTATACATGATCAATCAGCTATGAACCTGTAACATACTCTTCTTTCTTTGTTCCCAGTTTGAAAATTTTTCTCACATGAAATTTACAAGGGGAGAATAAATTATTTATTGGGAACACTGGTTATGAAGTATTTCACATGAGATACAAAAAAATAGTAAAACGCATGGTCAGCCGATCATTTTTATTATTTAATAAATTCATGTTTATTTCATAAAAAATTACATCAATGTATTATGATTGGTATCCCCATGGTTTAGAAGATATGATTCCTAATTATAATGAATTATTTATTATGTCATTCAATACATTAACATCAAGTTCATAATTTTGTTTCATTTTCTCAGATATGTTATCCGACAATTTATTGTGGGAGGTTTAAGTAGGTTTAAAAAATCATTTGTATGAGGATTACTAGTTTCATCCCACATAGAAACTCGAAATGGATATAAAATAAATAATATGGTATATACCTACATTCAAAAGTAATGCTATCATTTAGGGTTTCAAACCCCGTTTCACTTTGGAACACTCATTGGTCAAGGGGATGTGAGGTCAGGTTAATAAATAACTTTTGGGGGGAATTATTACATATTTTGAGACTCTCTTGTAGATTTAAGATATGATCATGAATCTCTAAAAAATCCTGATCTTGGAATGGTTACCTTAATTAAATGATTTAGTGTTGTATCATTCTACATGTACATGGGGTTCTATTAAGGAGACTATCTTTATTTATTTGATGTTATCCATCCATTTCATTTTATTAGATATTAAAATATATTTGAATATATTTTAAATCCATATAACTATGAAATCGGGAATTTATAGTCATCCAAGAAGATGACTGGTTCATTGAGGATGGGATTGAACCTTCATGATGCATCATAATTTCCCTATTAATAACAAGAATCAATCCCAATGTACTTTTTCTAACTCCAATCCATTATTTATAATGTCATGTGGAAAGGATTTATATGGGTGAACATAGTAACTAGGTTTGAAGCTACATCCTTATGAAGGAATCCTATACAAGGAATCAAAGTCATCATTGCTTGATTTACCCTTAAACTGTTTATGGGAAGTGATTGGTAATGAATTTATATGAGGTTTACTTCCCTATTGTTTATTAATATGATAATTCTTGGATGACATATACAGAGGTGGATTTTTTTGTATGGGGGAAATCATATCATGCCACTGAAATGGGTTATACACACTAATGTTGTCTTGTATGGGGGAAATTCACGATTCTTGTGATGTGATCATTATGAATGAAAAATTTTACTAGACCCATGCTCAGTGTGATAAATAGAAGATAAAAATTAATTATACTCACTGCATATGGATACATGAATTTTTCTTTTGGGAGGACCTAATGGGGTGTTTTCAATGGATCTCTAATATTATGATTGATTCCAATATATCATACATGTAGTACAATGTATAATTTTTATAATTTAATAATAATATCAATTAATGATTGATTAGGATTAATGATAAACCCATTGGAGTGTTTTTTCACAATGGTTATAGTATTTGAGATATAATTATACACACACCATGGTCTATTACAATTTTTTGTTGGTGCTTTTGATGGTTTCCTACATATCTTGTTAAAATAGGAATCATATTTCTAGTAAATCAAATACTCATATCCCATTGATGTGATGGGATAAGTTATTTCGTAATAATGAATTACTGTCACCATAAAGGAAATGAAAACCTAGAAACTTATTATAGGTTCGGTTTCAATGTTACAAATTAATTATCTATAATATCGTAGATAAAGAGATTTGGTGACCGTGGATGGGTTATCGAACATGTTCTATATGACATAATTGCACCAAATTAGGGAATGAAACAAATCAGGTTTTATAAGTGTGTAACACTAACCCATTAAAAACAGTCACTTTATAATGTTTCTAGTTTACTAATGGTTCATTTATAAGGGATTACATGGTGTATGTACAATTATTTATATATAGAAAGGTTGACATGTCCTATGGTGCTTTCCAAACATGCCTAAGGTGTCTGCCTGAAATTTCATTAGTGTATTTTAAAATTGTAATGAATGGATTCCTAACATGTAATTATGATCTTCTTTGAAAACCTTTTTTTGATTAACATGTCATGAATGGCTATCTAACATATGTTTTTTCTTCCTAACAAGTTTTAAATGTCCTCGAGTGTTTTACATGATCGAGGTTGACTTGTCAATGGGTCATCAAAAGACCATACTGTATTTTCTATGAAATCATCAAATGATCATCCAAACGTATATGGGATGTCATTACATGATCAAATTGAATTGTTTGTCATGTCTTCAAATTATCAAACTAACTTCTACATGGGATACCACATGATGATGCTCACATGTCAATGGAAACATGAGGGAACCATCGGAATAGTGGGTCATTAATTCATGTGATATTAAGATATTCATGAAATGGGTTCTAATTAACATGTCGGTGATCATTTATTGTTAAAATAGAGCATGCATGATGGTTTTCATTATTTGGAGATGGCATGTCTACATGTTCACATTCATGTTATGGTCAAATTCGAAGGAGCATTTTTTTATAAAAACGGTTCCTATAATTGGTTTTCCTACTTTTACGAACAAGGGTATGTGATGGAATTTCTTATCATAGTAAAAATGACTAGGTACATATACATGTCAAAGGGTTCGTAGATGATGGTGACGCCTGATTCATAAATTCCCCTGAGATCATTTGAGATCAACAGGGTCTTGTGAGGGGTTTTGTGAACATGTTTCATGGAATCATATTGGGTCCACGTGAAAGGAAAAGGGTTTGAATGGGATATGGGGTTCATGGATTTAAAACCATGGGATTTATTTAATATTTAAATGTCAGTAGCTGTTTTTATTTCATGGATTAGGATTCATGTGGGTACTAATTGTCATTGAATAGTGAAAATGAGGTGCATACCTAAACCGAATGAATTATCATATAATCAGAGGCATCATATAATGTTAATTTTGTTATGTAATCATGTGATCATATGGTGATACATATATGGATTCTCACATCTGGTTCCATATCTAGCTTATCACAATGGGAGTCCTTCAGTTTCCCATAATTATCCCCTTAAGATGGTATCTAACTCCCCCTCTATTCCTATTCATTTATTTTCTCTAAATTTTCAATCCCCCCTCACTTCATAGAGTGTATTTTTAATGTCCAATAGTTGATTATATTGGCTGAATCATTTGAGGGTGGTACCACATTTTATGGCGTTCATACCTCTTGAACCGAATTGAGGTGGTGGGTGTCTTTTCATGATTCAAATAATGATATTTCAAGATGTACTCACTTGGTGGAATGAATGATGGCTACCAAGGTTCCATGAGATTAGATCCATGTCATAGAAAGATCTCTGTTTAGTTAGGTGATGGATCCCTAGACAACTGATGAAGCCTTTTTATGATCATTTTTAGGGCCTCACATGATTTATTGATATATCAATGGATGGATGTCAGACAACTAATGGTGTATTTTCATGTCAAAATACATAAAATACAGAAAGTATAGAGTTATTCCATATGATATTTTTATCTAAATCCTCACGGACGTGTTCATTTCCTCACATAATAATAACCATTTTATAACATTATTCATAGTTCTTTTCATGATGAATTCACACTAATTTCGTTTTTGTCCTCATGAAATGGTCCCAGATCCATTGAAAGAGGGAATTCATGTGAAACAAAGTTGCATTCATTTCTTCATGAAATCGATCATGTCTCCTTTTTCATGATTGGATCATATAAGAAGGATAAAATTTCAGACATTGAATGATGAATTAACATGGATTTTTGGTGTGGAATACTTTATAAAACTAGGTGTGTCAGTGAGTGAGGGGGTGGGTGGGTGGTTAAAGATGAAGGGTGAGGTAATCATATGGTTGAGAGATATTTAATTGGAAAATTAAGAAAAAAATATGAATATTTTTTATAATATAATAATGTTTCACTAATCATGTGTCCAATAATATCATCACGTACCATATGGATCCACATAATATGTTTACGCATGTCATATTTAATTTGATACAGAAATATAGTTGACACTTGATACACACACCCAATCCCTCACCAGTCATGCCTTCCAATTGTGTGGCCCACCTTGACACACTTTCACTTTCCATTCATTCCCAGTACAATAACTACACTCACCCATCATTGTCTACCAATCTAGACAACTACAGGGCACCTAGGGCATAATTTAGGTGACAACCACATATTCCTACTAGTGAAGTATGCTAATTGGTTTTTCTTGGACGAAAAATTGTATGTCTAAGAAAATACATGAATGATTAAAATAATAATTCAATTAAAATGGTTGAAACATTATATAAGATATGTTCCCTTATAAAATTAATCCCATTATAATAGACTTCCAGGTTCATTATGAAAATTAATTCAGTACTTCTCACAATATTTCTACATATCATATCTTCGATAATAATTTTTTTGCTCACAATTACGGGTGACAACTGTACCACAAGGAATTCTATGATGAGAGTTTTCAAGCAACTCAACTTTAACCTACCACTAGTATCGAAATAATATAATGTAATACATACCATATATTCCAAAACAACATACTAACATCACAAATGAAACACAACCATTTACAGATAAATTTTTTTCATGGAATAACTAATATAACCTGTTAAATAAAAACTTGAGCAGTCATTGACATGACTCGAAGGTCTTTCTAGATACCCAAGGGATGGAGACTATAGTTTGGGATACTGTAACAATTAAGGTTAAGTATTTAAAAAAACATTATGAAAAAAAATTAAATTTATTTGATAGGAATCATAAAATTTTTTGTATCAAATCAAGAAGAGAAAAGTAACACAATTATATGCATATATAGAAACAATGATGTAATAAAAATTCAAGACATCACATAATCGAACGATGACATCACCCCTAATATATCTTTATAAAAAATGGATCATATACTTTTCCATTCGACAAAAACTCAAAAGGTCCAACTATTATGAATTTCCCCCACCAACAAGTGGTTCTTCCCCTTTTCCCAAACCAATGAAATTAAAGTCTATAAATACCCCAAAGGTAGATGTAGTGTATGAGTAACCATATCCTATAAGTATTCCACCCTGATATTTCAGATTAATACCATTTCAAATAAACCACATATGATTAATTTTAAATGAACCATGGAATGATAATCCATTCCATAACATATAGTAAAATATACCTTTCATATCATATCAATAGAGAGTATAAATAGGACATTAATAATCACTTCATTCAAATACGAATGAATAAGAGTTGTAATCAAAACAAGACTGAATAATTTATTTTAAAACCACTTGAATTTATAAATTATTTCTTATCCTAGAACCATTGTTTTAATCCCTATGATTTGTTAGATAATGGACCATTAATCCCTATACCCTAAGTGAAATATGACTCTCGGTGTTCACACATTCAAAGATATCATGCGTAGAGTGAATAATAATGCACCAAAACCAATGAACCCTCTTCACTTATCAACATTAAGTTATAATTTAAGAAATAAATCCATTTATATTTAATGATAATACATTTATAATTTTATTTTACTAAAATATCATATTTAGTTCCAAGACTCCCATATCGTTTAAAAAATTAAATCATGAATAAAATCATTCATCTCAAATCAGTCACACCAATAATCATTAAAGAAGTCCAAAATTACATTTTAAATATTTGATTCCATTCCAAAAAACCAACATCATATTATTTCATTAAACTATCATTATTTTTTTAAAAAATATTCACTATGAAAATAGAGAAAAATTAATTCCTTCATTTAACAAGAATTTTCAGCAAAGTCATTCGCTATATTAGTTTTTTTCAATTAAAAAAATAAATTTTTGAGATATTAAACATTATTTCAAAATACATTACCAATGAGGAATCATCACACACCCTTATATTATATGGAATTTTTTAGAAACCATAATTCATTCGTTGAAAAGAAATTTAAAAATGATTTTACTGAAAATTAGAAATAATGGATTCAGTAGAGAGGGACTGCACCACAAGACCAGCTACCTCAATTCATGGTTGCACCAATAAACTACCAAGGGATGTAAATAAGATAAATAAATGGATAAAACCAACCAAGAAGTAATCCTACAAAAAAATTAACCAATAATTATTTTTAATCCACCAATAACATAAGTATCAACAACACACAAATAAGTAGAGATACGAGGAAAGCATAATTTATAATTTGATAATGGTTATAATAAAAAAACGATATTCAATGCTTAAATAAACAAAAATATCTATAAATATTCATTGTTAAGGGTCCAAAAGAACTTCAAGATATAAAAACAGTCATATGGGATTAATTAACATTGATGGATAAGATATTAGAATTTGAGAATGGATTTTGAATAAAAATTACCATACTGCCAATGAATTGTGAAGAAAATTTAACATCACTAGCTAGACGCTGGATGTAACTGGATAGTATGTGGTTCTATTGTGAAATATTACACCTTTGTAAACACCAATAGATATCTTTTGGTCTTATTCTGGTGGTGAAATTTGTTTTTTTCGGAATTCCCAGCCTTCATCATGTCACAGACTCACTAGCTGATCGAAATATCATTCCAATTGGCTGCCTATAGTTTTTCACAGTAGTAAGCCAACTTCCATAAAAACTTCAAAAACTCAGAAGAGGTCTTGAATATATAAAATAAAACAAATCAAAAACAGACCATGAACCAAAAAATGGTGGAAAAAAGATAAATAACCATGAAACTTCATGAAAATCTTTAAAAACATAAAACAAATATTAATTCATTATGGGAAGAGATAGTATGTCAAACCCTTCCTTTAGATAAATGTAATCAACTAGATCTCTGTAATTATTAGATATTTTTATGAATAATGAAATTAGATTTTATATCAACCATTTATTGTTTATCAGTGAAATAATTATTATGAATACCATTTTTAATAATATTATTTAATGTCTGTCTTTATATTGAATAAAAATATACTCATATAATAAATCATTTGATAAAAAATAAGTAGCAACATCAATACCCTAATGTGATGAAAAGATAAGTTTCAAATTATATAAGATATCTATCTTCAAATAATTCATATCCTAAGTCATGTTTTTGTTAGATACATTATGATATTTCCACTACTAAACGATAAATAAAACATATAGGATGTAATTTATTTGGGGAGGGGAGTGTAACAACCTGAGATTGTGGATTATATATTTTTATATAAATATAATTATCAACAAAATTGTTAAAAAAACCAATCTAAAATGAGCCATGAAATAATAGAGTAATATTATTAAAAAAATTATGCAATATAAACCATTTAATAAAGTAAAATTTTAAAAATTTATAAATGCATACATAAAATAATTAAGTACACTTATCTTATAAAAAGTGGAATTTTAAATAAAAAAGTTTTACTAGTATATAATGTATTTGATCATAAATTATAATTCTATAAATATTTAAATAGTATTTTTTAAAAATGATTCAAATTTTTTATTTTAGGACATCAAAATTTGTTTTAAATAGATAATGATATTTCCCTAAAATAATTTATTTTTAACTAAAGTGTGAAAAATAATTTATACAATAAACTATAAAGCTAATGATTTATAAGTATATGAGAATGGTATATAAGATTACAAAAAAATCCTAATGAAAAAAATATTTTTCTAATTGAGTAAAAATATGTATTTTAAAGTTTCATTTTGGAGTTATAAAAAAAACATTCCTCATTTTATAACATATATAACATTTGATTATATCTTAAAAAAAATATTTATTTTCATTACTTTTGAAATATTTATTATTGTATTCAATTTTTACTTTATTTGGAATCCACATAAAGATAATTTTGTTTATAAAAATCCAATATATATTTTTAAATTAAATGAAGCTAATAAATATATAATACAAATAAATTTTAGGAATACAAACACATTTTCTAACATCTTTTTTATATGTTATATATGATAATAATACAAGTAACATTACTTAAAAAATTTAATTTTTATTTATTATATTTTATTAATATTTTATATAAACAATTTCATATTTTTTTAAAAATTCATATTTTTTTCCCTAATGTTATGATTTTTATGAACAATTTTAATTACCATGACACCGTTAATATTATTATTTTAAAAGAATTTTATCATTTATATTTTTTAATTTATATATAATCAATTAA
Source organism: Viscum album (assembly GCA_963277665.1). NCBI lineage: Eukaryota > Viridiplantae > Streptophyta > Magnoliopsida > Santalales > Viscaceae > Viscum > Viscum album. The sequence goes on from OY728135.1 coordinate 1,149,023,338, forward strand.
ATTTTTAAAAAATAAGTAGTGAATGTAATATTATGTTTAAATAAAAATATAATTCAATTATCTACAATTTAATTTTTGACTAATGATAAATACGATTAAGAGCACATAATAATGAAACCATTTTTCTCAAAAATAAATTCCTTTTCAGCACAATATTTTTTTTATTTTTATGATAAAATTTTTATTATTTGAAATTTAAATTATATTTATTGGATATTGAATCTAGTTACATGAAAAAAAAATTGTAATTTGGGTTTCCATAAATTTTTTGTAATTTAAAAATCTGGGTGTTAAAAATTAGTTAACAAGTTTATAATTGAAAAAATTAAAAATAAAATGGAAAATGTCATGATTCATGTATTAAACATGTGTGGATATTATTTTAAGAATATTTAATAACTGTATTTAATAAAAATATCAATTATTTCTTAATTCATGACCAATTTATGATTGAATAATGTCATTATATTATGTAAAAAGAATAGTGTTACCAAATGTACAGTTTTATTCAATTATAAAAGGTGATAATTCCACCCCTTCATGCAGAACCCATTCCATGATATATTATACTAAAAATATACTATAATTATAATCCATTAATCCTATTTCATTTTCATAATTCCATATTCTTAGTTAGTTAACAAATTCAATTTATTTTTAATGAGAATCTCAAAAAAATATTCAAGGACCAAAAGTCAGTATTAAAGAAACAATATCATTTTATAATTTTATTATCTTCCAAAAAAACTAGACATAGTAATAAAATGAATTATGTATCATTAATATAGTAATGGTTTATTAAATTAATGTAATAATAATTATTTATTTCATTGTATCCAAATAAGAAAACACTAGTCTTGTGATCGTGCATCCTGCATCCTCCACAAAGCGTCGTCTTTTATTTTTTACTAATTCCTATATTCAATTCATATAATGTTGGAAATAATGATAAAAATTGAAATATATATTATAAATAAAATAATTAAGACAAATTATATTCTTCCTTCATTCCCATTAATTTTTTTCAAAATGATAATATTAACGATGCATAGTGTGGACTACCTCTTCCACATACTAATATTTTAGTTATTTCATCGTGATTTTCATTAATTATCTAAACGTCATAAATTATATTTCAGAAATTAATAAATATAAATCATATAATTATTCCTATATTATAATGTAATTATTTGAAAATAAATATTTTCTTAACCATACATTGACACCAATTTATTGTATGATCATGTTTGGGCCGGTCTAACTGCCTACATTAACAGTGTTATAGAACTCTATCATCGATGGATATAAAAATATAAATTGCAACCTTATAATAAATTATTTAATAAGAATGTAATGTTTTATTATTTTATAAAGTATTTATTATGTTTTCAGATAGTATTAATGTAACACCCTGAGATTTTATGAAAAATATTCTTTTTAATTTCATTAATGTATTGTGTTGTACGTTACACCAAAAGAAACTTGCACAACATGCATCCCTAACTTGCATGCATTACACGCAAACATGACCTTCCTCAATAGCGGGTGTAGTACGCAATACCATGTTTCACTAAACGAGATATTATTATAATATTATTATGAACTAGTCGTTATGAATAGTAATACCCACTTTTTGAAATTTTATAAATTTTATCTTTCAAAATGGACTTCATTTTTGGATTTGGAATATCTAAATTAGCTTAAGGTGAAATTTTGGTAATTTTCGGATAACTTTCATATTCTGATGAATAGTGAAAATTACTAAATTTTAATTAAAAACAACTTTTTTAATAGAAATAAATAATAGTGATAAATTATTAAATAGAGTGGTTTTAATGTATATTTAGAATATATTTTTACAATTTAATACAATGTTGGTCATTGGATGTAATTTCTCATTTAAACCAGACATAAAAAAGTGTCAATCTTTTGATAGTTATTATCTCTGAAAAACACGCTATTTGTTTTGATGATGGGAATTATTTTCTAAATTAGTTAATGTAACTGATATGTTTTAAATTTGGTAAAATAGACATCATTTTTGAATTCAAAATATCAAAAATATCTTAGGCATAATTTTTGGTATTTTTCTAAAACATTCATTTTTTGATGAATAGTGAAACTACTAAGTGGTAGTTAAAGAAACTGAATTTTTCATAAAACTTAATTTTACCTCTTCTGTGAGTGGAATATCGAAAATCCGAGAGACATGGTTAATATCAAGGACTAAAATGTGGTCCAATGAGATGAAAATAATTTTTGGTGAATAGTAACTTTTTACTTTTTTTAACCACGGTTAAAAGTAAATAGGGTAATTATGGGTAAAATGATATTATTATTACCCTAAAACATGCCCTAATTATATTGGAAAAGTGTAATTCGACCAAAAACAACCTTAGAAATAATATATGACCATTTAGGCACACATGGATTAGATTAGGACATTTATTATTAATTTATTTAAAGAAGGGTTAAAATAGTTAAAATCAAAGTTTAATAACTAAATCATTTTTAATATAGAGTTATCCATAAAATAAATTTTACTATAAATATTCATTATAAATATAAAAAGATTTCCTACATAATGGTAATTTATTTGTAATTTTTAGACTTAAAGAAGTTTTATTTATTTAAGACACAATGATGATGGAGTAATTATCTTATTAATGCAATATTGACATAATTGATGTTATAAATACCCAAATAAATGTAATTTGAGACTTTATATGAATTCCAATTATTTTCTATGTTAATATAACATGTTAGTATTGCGTTAATTAAATTTTTTAGAACTAATCATTCTGTTATGATTTTCACAAAAATCAATTACCAAATAGTGTCAAAATTGACATAAAATTGTTTTTAAAACAAATATTATATTATTAATTATTATTATATTCCTAAAAATCTACGGTTCGTCAAATATACTTATATCATGATATTTTTATCATTAGTGGACCACGTGGGGGTCCCTTGTATGTATATGGTAAATTTATTTACTATATAATATAAAAAATACAAAGTTACATGGTAAACGTCAATCTAAATAACTAAGAGTTAAAACTAAAAGATAAGGTTAATATAATAACCTAAACTTGTCTAAATTCTATTGTATGAAAGGAGTTTGACCCATCCCCACATTATCTTCGAAATATATCAATTGGGAACTATTAAAAACCAAATATGACTTTATAATAAAATAATATTTTTGGTTATTCCAAAGGTGCCCCTCTCCTCCCTTATAAAAGGGCACATCCTCCCTCTCTTCCTCACACCACTTTGAGCCTCCATGATCAGACAACCCCTGAAAAATTATCTTTTCCACTTCCATAGGAACATACTAGAGGTCCTGGTCTTCTTTAAAGATCAATTTTAGTTCCCTAAGAGGAGGTCTCAAAGAGCCGCTTTAAAGGAGAGGTAATGTCCGTTGCTGATTTTTTCAACTTTATTTCTTCTTCCACTTCTTCTTCATAGGTTGTTTCATTTTTAAGTAATAACATAAGTATCACCCATATACTGATATGTTATTATATGTATTAAACAACCCTATTTCACCATCTATCCATCCTATGGAAAACGAAATCACCACGTGTGCGTACGTACGGAATACCGTCTGCACGTCGCGGTGTAATCTATTTTCCACCACCACCTTACTTGGATGTGTATAATGGTGTAAATAATAACAATTTATGATTATTGTAAGGTTATTTTGATTCTATAATAGTATACATACACTCCAATAAAATTCCACAATCATGGGATTGATATCATCGCTCGTGCATACGTACGGAATACCGTCTCCACGACGCGATGAGATTCATTCTCAATGATTAACCATTCATGAATGATTATAAAGTATATATAATATGTAATCATGAAATATATGACATAATAATGATACTGGATTTATGTATATATATATATGAATTTCATAAAATTAATTCCATTCAATTCAATGGGGAAACGAAAACAACGTTCATGCGTACGTACGGCCTACCGTCTCCATGAACGGTGTATTTCTTTCCATTAATCGATCTATTATATGTATGTATATTCTAAATATATATTATATATAAATAATGTTTTATAATCTGGAATTAAGTAATCATGATCTACATAATCATATGAATAATTACAAGTCAAACCACGGACGACAAATGAAACGATTTTACCCAAAACACCCTTTAACATGGAATTTACAAAAGAACGAGTAATATAAAGTCATAAGTGAACCATATATGATATCATAACAATGAATATGATTCTATAATAAGTCTATGACATTATTTAAATCATTATATAGAGGTTCGGATACATACGATGTATATCAGACCAAAGGTAAGGGATACTTTTGCAAATCTCATTTTTATCTGAGATTGCTTATACGTTAGTATTTACTGGGGTTATTGTTATCATCCATGTCCATGTTTTCTAAAAGTGTCCTTTTGAATGTTAAATGTCATTTTTCCCCATTTTTGACTTTTACTACAAGTTATGTAAGGAATCTTTCTTTTTTTTCCATACGAGGTACTTTTTGACTTTTCCAGAAAAAGTACGAGAAGAATGTTTTTTAACTTATACAGAACGAACGGAATTTTACAGTTTTATAAAGACTTATTTTCATGAAGCTTCCTGCAAAATATTTTATGACTATTTTCAGAAAAATCGTTTTATTTTAATGTTGAATGTCATTTTGTGAAAAGAGAATGATTTTGAAGAAGAAAGGATATTTTCCCCAAGAATTCATTTCAAGTGTTATTTAAAAACCATTTTCCATCTAAGATGATATTATTTCGTATGTGTATGTTTCATGTTTAATTTATCTATGATTTACATGGTTTCACTTTTCTTATGATGAAATGTCCATTTGTTTTATATGGATTATGAGATGATGGGACGATGTTTATGAAACCCATTTTATTCTTTGGGTTATGATGAATGTTTTAAGTTCATTTTGTGGCACAAGTAATAATGGTTTCATTATGAGATGGGTGGGACCTATATATGCATCCAATGCATTGCGTAAAGATTTATATCTCATGAGATAGACATGGCTAGAACGGTAAGTTAATCTGCTTTAGTATTACAGGACTGAAACAAGGAGTGAAATCGATTTAGAAAAGGACTTTGTCCACTAAGATGGTCATGAAAACAATGCCTTGGATACTACGGAAATCATTGCATGTGTTTAATGGAAGACACATTTACATGTTTTATTACCATACTATGTTATCATGATTTATGTTCCATTATTATCTATGCCTTATGTACTTCCATGTTTTAATTCGTTGATCAAGATGTTGTTGTTTAAACATTATGTTCATGTTTTTAAGTTCAAATGTATATGGTATGTTTTATTTTATCCATTCTTACCCTTACTGAGCATTTAATCTCACCCAATTTATGTTTTATTTTCCACTAAGATTAAAATAAAGGTTTTAGGTATGGAAAAAAAAGTGGAAGATCTTTATGGGAGATGTTGAAGATCTTTCACCACGATTAGAAGATTACATTCCATGTTTCCAAAGAAACTAAACTATTACGGTCCTTGTGTGTCTGTTTTTTTATGTATTATATATTTTGAAAAAGTAATGTAATATCTATGTACGTCAAGCTATGGGTCACTACAATTGGTTTCAGAGGAAAGGATTAGTTAACCTTTGGAAACTAGTATGTGAAAAATTTAATGAGATCCCTAGAGATATTTCTACAGTATGTCTAAGAATGTCCCTAAGGTTAAGTATACGTGTAGGTTATAGTCCTAGAATTGTGCTAACGATCTCAAAATTTAATCTATGATGTTAGATATTGAGGTTACTCCCCCTTTACTATGTTGTTTTCCCTAGCATGATTTTTACCTCTCTCGCTATTCTTTTTGGGTTTTAGACGATTACTGGAACCTGAAAGAACCGTGTTGATAAATGCAATGGAAAATGCAATGATTTTCCTCCTGAACAAAAAAAATGTTATGCGAGATGGGATGAAAAATATTATTGTTATACTTGCACAAGCTATGAATCATTCTGGACTTCCAAATGAGCAGAGAAGGGAACAATATTCTATTGAGTCCTTCATGAGGAAACATCCACCTTATTTCAGTGGGTCTTCTGATCAACGTGTTGCTGAACAATGGATCTTACCACTGAAAAGATATTTTCATTTCTTCAATGTTCTGAACATGATAAAGTAATATTATCATTATATCGTTAGGAAGGTGAAGCTGATCAATGGTGGAAGCTTATCAACAATACGAGGCCAAGAGATAAAATTGAGTACATGGAATGGGACGAGTTCAAGAACGTACTTTTCAATAAGTACTTCCCCCGTATTCTTAGAACAAAGATGGAGGAGGAGTTTCATGAACTAATGAAAAAGGATGATGAATCTATTGGTGTATACGAAGTGAATTTTACAAGGCTTTCAAGGTATTTATCTGGCTTTATAATCCATCCTGAAAATAAAGTTGATCGATTTTTCAGTGGCTTAAAACCAAATCATCGAAGGGAATTAGCTATAAGAGACTTCAGTTGCTATGATGAAATTGTGAATTGTGCTATCAAGGTAGAAATGGAAGTTGGTGTTACATATCCATATCATAGTTTTGCAAAGAAATGAAAGATGGAGTTCATGGATAAATCTCAGAATAATGGTGAAAAGAACATGAATGTTTCTTTATTCTCAATGTGTGGAAGGAAGCATGGTGGAGATTGTCTTAAAGGGACTAGAAAATGTTTTAAGTGGGGAAAAGAAGGTCATCGAGCAGCTGAGTGTCAAAGTAATGGAAAAAGGGTTTCTAATGATGTTAATAAAGAAAATACTGTAGAGAACGCACCACCAACATTTCAATTCTTCAAGTGCAAGGAAATGGGGAATTATGCTAATAAATTCCCTAATCCAAGGGTTAGTAATGATCGACATGAGAAACCAATTAAGGAAAAGGACAAAGGGAAGTCACTTGCGATCACTATTGGCGATGTTGAATATGACAACGATGTGGTGGAATGATTAAGTGTTTATGTAATTGGATTCCAAAATAATATTTTATATAGTATCGTGGAATATTTGAATATTTATGTATTGGTCTATTGCGGTTTTCAATAATTTTAGGGTACTGGTAACCATGGAATGTGATTGATATATTTTTGGAAAAAAGATGATATGCACATAATGAAGGGATAAGGAGAAAATGAAATGTTTGACAGTATTCATGAGCTCATGACTGATATATGGAAATTGTTATATCATGGTTTGAGTATATAGAATTTTGGGGTTTTGGTATGTGGAAAGAGTTAACTTTTGACAGCACTCATGTTTTCACTATGATTCTATGGGTATTCATTTTTCAAGAGAACACATGATTAAGGCCTTCTAATGTTTGGAATGTGACTAACAAGACACATCTCATTATATATGGGTATCAACGATGGTATTAACATGCTTATTATATGAACTCTTTGGTAATCATTTTCACTGTAATATGAGATTGGACAACAGTATTTTGGATAAGCCTAAATATTGGAATGGATTATGTTGGACATAAGTTAGTATTGTTTAAGGATAAATGTTTTTTTCGATATAATTGATGGGATGTTATAGTAATGTAGTTTTAGAAAAAAAATAACCTGCAGGATGGCCGACAGCCAATCGCGTCGGACAAGGATGTGGGAATCGAACCCACAACTGATGTGCGACTGGCCTTTATTGCCTACCACTGGCCTACAGGAAGTCCCTGTTTAGTAGAAACTAGTTTTATTATATTATGCAGTATGATATATGAATTATAAGTCCATTTTAGGAACCATATATGATTAATCTCACTATAGATGGACTTATGTATTTTTTGATAACTTTTCTATTCTTTTGTTTGAGACAGATAGAATTACCCATCATTCTATCACATAATCTGCTAACACTTCATGAATGAAAAATTCAACTTCATTTCTTTAAGAGCTGAAGTGGAAATTTTCTAAAGAACGACCAACAGTGAGACTGTACAAAAATCATGAAATTATTACTTCTAATTCCAATTTCATCAAATTTAGGGAAATGATCTTGAAAACCAAAAATGTTTTCCTAGTGCTCTTATATTCGATGAATCAGATGGTGCCTTAGATCATCAAAAATTTATGACTTTGTGATTATGGGATTTTTCATATCCATGTTCTCTACCACTCTCCATCAGAACATGATGGTTTGATTTTTCTTCCATATCAATATTTTTCACCTATGTTCTCCTACGTGGAATCCCAGTGATGAGTTAATTTGGGTAACCTTTACATTTAATACATTAGTTTTTTAAAGCCAAGTTTTGGTATTCCTTTTTACGATGTGGGTTTCTATTAAAGAAACTTTCAAGTTGTAAACCATTTATAACCCCGACGAATTTCGAGGGAGAAATTAATTTTAAGGGGGGTAGAATGTAACACCCTGAGATTTTATGAAAAATATTCTTTTTAATTTCATTAATGTCTTGTGTTGTACGATACACCAAAATAATCTTGCACAAAACGCATCCCTGACTTGTCTTTCATTAAATGCAATCATGACCTTCCTCGATAGCATGTGTAGTATTCAATACCGAGTTTCACTAAACGAGATATTATTATAATATTATTATGAACTAGCCGTTATGAATAGTAATAGCCACTTTTTGAAATTTTATAAATTTTATCTTTCAAAATGGACTTCATTTTTTGATTGGGAATATCGAAATTAGCTTAGGGTGAAATTTTGGTACTTTTCGGATAACTTTCATATTCTGATGAATAGTGAAATTTACTAAATTTAAATTAAAAAAAACTTTTTTAATAGAAATAATTAATAGTGATAAATTATTAATTTGAGTGGTTTAAAATTATATTTAGAATATATTTCTACAATTTAATACAATTTTGGTCACTGGATGTAATTTCACATTAAAACCAGACATAAAAAAGTGTCAATCTTTTGATAGTTATTATCTCCTAAAAACACGATATTTGTTTTGACGATGGGAATTAATTTTTAAATTAGTTAATGTAACTGATATGTTTTGAATTTGGTAAAATAGACATCATTTTTGAATTCATAATATCAAATATATCTTAGGCCTAATTTTTGGTATTTTTATGGAAACTTTCATTTTTTGAAGAATAGTGAAACCACTAAGTGGTAGTTAAAAAAACTGAACTTTTCAAAACAAAATCATTTTACCGCTTATGTGAGTGGAATTTCGAAACTCTTAGAGACATGGTTAATATCAAGGACTAAAATGTGGTTCAATGAGATGAAAATAATTTTTGGTGAATTGTAACTTTAAATTTTTTTTACCAAAGTTAAAAGTAAATAGGGTGATTAAGGGTAAAAATGATATTATTATTACCCTAACACATGTCCTAATTCTATTGGAAAAATGTAATTCGACCCAAAACAACATTAGGAATAACATATGACCATTTAGGCCCACATGGATTAAATTAGGACATTTATTATTAATTTATTTAAAGAAGGGTTAAAATAGTTAAAATCAAAGTCTAATATCTAAATCATTTTTAATATATGGTTATACATAAGATAAATTTGACTATAAATATTAATTAGAAAGATAAAAAAATTTCCTACATAATGGTATTTTATTTGTAATTTTTAGACTTAAAATAATTTTATTTATTTGTGACAAAATGAGGATGCAGTAATTATCTTATTAATGAAATATTGACATAATTGATGTTATAAATACCCAAATAAATGTAATTTGAGACTTTTTATGAATTAAAATAATTCTATATGTTAATATGACATGTCATTATTGAGTTAATTAACTTTTTTCAAACTAATAATTCGGTTATGATTTTCACAAAAATCAATTACCAAATAGTGTCAAAATTGACATAAAATAGTTTTTTAAACAATATTGTATTTTTAATTGTTATTATATTCCTAAAAATCTAAGGATATTCCAAGATAATTATATAATGATATGTGTATTATTAATCGACCACGTGGTGGTCTCTTGGATGTATATGGTAAATTTATTAACTATATAATATAAAAATACAAAGTTACATGGTAAATGTCAATCTAATTAACTAAGAGTTAAAGCTAAACGATATGGTTAATATAATGACATAAACTTATCTAAATTCTATTGGATGAAAGTCTTTTGACCCATACCCACATTAGCTTCGAAATATATCAATTGGGAGCTATTAATAACCGAATATGACTTACTAATAAAATTATATTTTTAGTTATTCCAAAGGTGCCCCTCTCCTCCCTTATAAAAAGGCACCTCCTCCCTCTCTTTCTCACACCACTTTGGGCCTTCATGCTCGGCCATACCCTGCCAAATTATCTTCTAAACATCCCTATAAACATCCTAGAGTTCCTGGTCTTCTTCAAATGCCAATTTTAGTTCCCTAATAGGAGGTCTCAAAGAGGCGCTTCAAAGAAGAGGTAATGTCCGTTAACGATTCTTTCAACTTTATTTCTTCTTCCACTTCTTCTTCTTAGGTTGTTTCATTATGAAGTAATAACATCAGTATCACTCATATACTGATATGTTATTATAAGTATGAAACAACCCTATTTCACCATCTATCCATCCTATGGAAAACGAAATCACCATGTGTACGTACGTACCGAATACAGTCTCCACGCCGTGGTGTAATCTATTTTCCACCACCACCTTACCTGGATGGGTATAATGGTGTAAATATTAACTATTTATGATTATTGTAAATTGATATTGATTCTTTAATAGTATACATACACTCCAATAAAATTCCACGATCATGGGAACGATATCATCGCTCGTGCGTACCTATGGAATATCATCTCCACGACGCGATGAGATTCATTCTCAATGATTAACAATTCATGAATGATTATAAAGTATATATAATAAGTAATCATGAAATATATTACATAATAATGATACTTGATTTATGTAAATATATATGTATGTCATCCAATTAATTCCATTCCATTCAATGAGGAAACGAAAACAATGTTCATGCGTACGTACGGCCTACCGTCTCCATGAAAGATGTATTTATTTCCATTTATCGATCTATTATATATATGTATATTCTAAATATATATTATATATAAATCAGGTTTTATATTATGGAATTAAGTAATCATGATCTATGTAATCATATGAATAATTAGACGTCAAAACACGGACGACAAATGACACGATTTTACCCAAAACACTCTTTAACATGGAATTTACAAAATAACAGGTAATATGAAGTCATAAGTGAACCATATATGATATCATAACAATGAATATGATTCTGTAATAAGTCAATGGAATTTTTTAAATCATTATACAGGAGGTTCGAATACATACAAAGCATATCGGACCTAAGGTAAGGGATAATTTTGCAAATCTCATTTTTATCCGATATTGCTTATACGTAAGTATTTACTGGGGTTATTGTTATCATCCATGTCCATGATTTATAAAAGTTTCCTTTTGTATGTTTAATGTTATTTTTTACCCATTTTTTACTTTTACTACAAGGTAGGTAAGGAATCATTCTTTTTTTCCATACGAGGTACTTTTTGACTTTTCCGGGAAAAGTACGAGAAAAATGTTTTTTTAACTTATACGGCACGAACGGATGTTTACGGTTTTATAAAGCCATATTTTCATGAAGCTTCCTCCAAAATACTTCATGACTTTTTTCAACAAAATCCTTTTATTTTAAAATTTCATGACATTTTGTGAAAAGAGAATGATTTTGAAGAAGAAAATATATTTTCCTCAACAATTCATTTCAAATGTTTTATCAAAACCATTTTCCATCTAAGATGACATTATTTCATATGTGTATGTTTCAAGTTTTATTTATCTATGATTTAAATGGTTTCATTTTTCTTATGATGAAATGTCCATTTGTTTTATATGGATTATGAGATTATGGGATGATGTTTATGAAACCCGTTTTATTCTTTGGGTTATGATGAATGTTTTAAGTTTATTTTGTGGAAAAAGTAAGACTGAATTCATTATGAGATGGGTGGGACCTATATGTCCCTCCAATGCATTGGGTAAAGATTTATATCTCATGAGATAGACGTGGCTGGAATAGTAATTTAATCTGGTTCAGTATTACAGGACTGAAACGAGGAGTGAACTCGATTTAGAAAGGGACATTGTCCACTAAGATGGTCATGGAAGCAATGCCTTGATTACTATGGAAATCATTACATGTGCTTAATGGATGCCACAATTACATGTTTTATTCCCATAATATGTTATCATGATTTATGTTCCATTATGTTCTATGCCTTATGTACTTCCATGTTTTAAGTCTTTGCTCAAGATTTTGATGTTTAAACATTATGTTCATGTTTTTATGTTCAAATGTATATGGTATGTTTTATTTTATCCATGTGTACCCTTACTGAGCATTTGAGCTCACCCTTTTTATGTTTTATTTTCCCCCAGGATTAAAAGAATGGTTTTAGTTAAGGAAACAAATATTGGAAGATCTTTATTGGAGATGTTGAAAATCATTCACCACGAATAGAAGATTGCGTTCCAAGTTTCCAAAGACACTAAACTATTACTGTCCTTGTGTGTCTTTTTTTGATATGTATTATTTATTCCGAAAAAGTAATGCAATATCTATGTACGTCAAGCTTCGGGACTCTACAATTAAAAAAATAATGTTTGACTAATTTAAATAAATGATGTAAGCTGGGGCCGATTCACATTTCAAAAAAATTAGAAAAATAAATATTTAATCAATAATTATAATATGATAAAAATAGTTACTATTAAATTAAAGATAAGATAATAATCTTAAAAAAGGTATTTTATAAAAAAATATATATTATTCAACTTTATTGGTATGTATAATGAAAAAATCATGACCATAATATGTGTTTCTATACCAATATCCACTCCATGGTACATTATTGTTACTGCGTTCTGTTATTTCAATTATATAGTCTATTAAATGAACTATTTAATCTATATAAGAAAATAAATTCTATTTAGTGATATATTAATTTCTATTGTGTGACCTTTCACACCTGATCCATTTATTATCTGTTACAAAAACTAGAAGGTTTTGACCAACACAATTTTTGATTCATTGGGTCATAGCCATTCCTAATGGAAAATATATTTAAACTATAATTTAACATTCAATTCCCGAATTTTATATTTTATTTTATCATATTAAATTATATAATTTTCTCTCACCATCAATAAATAGATCATTGATTAAATGTTTTCCAAAATAAAATTGTACCATTGGTAAAATTAAATCAAATTCACAATAACGAATCATTTTCATCCTTTTTTATCTTTTTCATTTGGAAATTTTTTCATTTATTTGAATGAATATATGTATTATATTTTTAATTAAGAAAATTTTTCATTACATTATTTATTTAATCAAATTATTTTAACATTTAACTAATGTAATATTTTTTTAAAAAATAAAAAATCTTTTTAAAGGAATTTATATTCATTATTTACCACCCTGGTTCAGTTAGATTGTTTTTTATTATTTTTAAGTATTTTTTATATGGGTATATTTATAATAAGATTTTTAAAATTTAACATATTTCCATTATCTATTTTTTTTGAAAGACAATTTCGCATTATGTTTTATAAAATAGTTCAAATCTATTTTTAATGGTTTTTTTCAAATTTATTTTCCCTCAATGGTTTACTTCTCATGAAGTGATGTTTTCGTAAACTAATATATTTTATTCAAAATTATTTATTTTTAAAAATTGTATTTTTATACCATGTAATTTCATTTGTTCTTTTCGTGTTTTTTTTAATTGTTTTTAAAACCCAATCTTTTTCCATGGGTTCTTTAACGGATGAATTTTATTTATTTAAATTTTAAAACAAATTAATGGATGATGACTGTTGGAGTCATATATTTCACTATAATGCATTGTTTTAGGAGTATATTTCCTGATATAATCTTGCATGACCATAATGAGTTTTTTTCCACATAATAATTAGTATAACCTATTTTCTTAAAAATATTATGTGTGGACATGATGAGTTTTCTCACACAGTTAGGAAATAACATGTTGGACCGCAATGGTTTTCCTATTCTCTATGTTAATCCACAATCAAATTTTGGGTAAAAAATTAATAAAAAAATTCCAAAATTTATTTCCTTTTCATTATATTCCATTTCTTCGTGTTCCACATTATTTTTAGTGTATTATTCACTCTTATTTCATGTTTTCATGTTTTATAATTATTGAGATGTATTTTTGAGATATGTAATATCATTTATTCCTATATAAATAAATTTTGTGAACTTATGATGGTCTCTGAAGTTTCTTAATTATCATCCACTGTTTTTTGTAATTATAGGAACATATTTATCCTCTTGGTCATTTTATACCTAAATTTTGTAAAATTATATTTTATGATAAGTTTTATCTTTATGAGGATGTGAAGTCAAATGAATTTATTTTTCAATAATGCAGGTTGTGAGGAATATTACATCAGTTGTGATTGATTTTAATCTCAATTCACTGAAACTACCCTGAGAAAAAATGCATTAATCATGGAGTATCTTCTCTAATGAAACCATATTAGAATATATTTTTTTCAATAAATAAATTCTATAGTGAATAATGTGTTAAAATAAAATTTTAACATGAGTTGGGTCTTCAACTGCAGCAATAAAGAATAAGATAAACATAAAGTGTAAATAAAAAACCACGTGTTGATAATTCCCACAAAAAAACCCTTTGAAATGTAGGGTGTATATATCCCACCATCAAATATTCCTTAGTCACTGGATACGTATTATATATTTTGAATAATGAGAGAAACAATGGTATATATGGTTATTTAATAGAGAAAGTTGTTCTTTTCATCTAATCAATTAAGAGTAAGGTTTATTAATTCTTTAATAAATGGAAAACGAATTGTGTAATGATTTCAATATTATTTATGTGAGTGATATAATTATTTCATAAATTTTATTCATTTACTAATTATATGAAGATGAATATGATGTTGATAAAAATAATATCCGTATTTAATGTTCCTGAAATGATTAAAATATCATGGGAGATTCATAGGAAGGTTCTATTGAAAAAGAAATGTAGTTTTCCCATCTGTTAAGAAATATTACAGTGTAAGATGAAAAATTTAATGTAATTATTGATTAATAAATGTAAATATAAAAACAATGGATATGAGATGAAAAAATTTATAATATATTGTAGATGGTGGAAAAAATGTTATTTGATGAATTGGTGAAAAAAAAGTAATGTTTTAGTTCCATGATTGAATAAATTGATCAAATCAGAACAAATAAAACATGATTTGTTTAAATATATTAATAGTTATAAGTTATCATATCAAAGATAATCACCATGTTAAATTCAAGGAAGAAGAAAATATGATTTGAAATAATGTGTTATTTCTATGTAAAAATAATTTATTCATTTCATTATTCAATATCATTTAATATATTTTGCTCATGATATTATATGAGTTATTCGAAATATTTTTTAAAATTATTATTTGGAGCGATACAATATTTATCATTTGAATGTTAAAAACAGATTCTGAAATTTTACACTCCAAGAAGGGGTTTATAATTAATATCTATTACAAACATTGATTACAAATAATATGAAGAAAATATCGATGTCAAATAATTATTTTTATATTATTTAATAGTCATGACGAACATGGAATTCATAGTTAGACATGTACATAATTAAATTGAAATGAAAAATGGGTGGTGTTATTCACAGTATCATTGTGAAGACAACCAATTAAGAATAATTTATAGTACTAAATTTTGTAGATGATAGGATATCTTTAAAATTAAAATAAAATTCTTTGAAGGGATTTTTTAATTATTATGAGATCATTTTTTTAAATGTTAATAATTATTGAATTTTTTTTTCCACAGTTGTAGGTCATTCAAAATAAATGGTACACTTTTTTATACTAAGATAATTATGTGATTGATTTCTCAGAAAAAAATCATACACATGATTCTAATAAAATTTTATATTCAATTTCAATTAGATTAATGTAATGATATGAAGATGTGAAAAAATATATCGATAGTGTGTTTAGCCTCTTTTAAAAATTACAGAGGATATGCACTAGTGTGTAGCTATAGGATCATGGTTATAAAAAACTATGTGTAATTTTTTTTCTCTAAAATTCCTTGCTCAGTTAGGAGATTATGTTCAATGCTGGGAGGAAATTTTCTACCAATTCTGTGGAATAGATCTTTTATCCATAAATTAATGAATCATGAATGAAAAAATAATAGAACACCATTCTTTCTTCCATAGACTCATGAGGCATCCACATTATGTCAAAACCAATGAATCTGTCTAAATATTAAATTATTTTTACCTCAATTGAAAACTAGTTATTATAATATTACCCCATAAAATCAATTAAACCCTGATTGTCCCCTGTAATGGTGGAAAAGGTCAATATAATAAGGGCTCCAACCACTGAAAATGTTTTTCGGCCTCCCACTAGTAAGTCTCATCCTTTAAACATTCATGCTTCTAGAGCACCCATACTAAAGGGACATATTCCTATCAGAGATACTTTATGAACTAATTAATGATTATTATAGTATAAGACTCAAAATATGTATCATCATACAACTAAACCTCCTTGGGATCAAAATTATTAGATAGTTCAAGATGATATCATAAAATCTATGAAACATGGAAAACATCATTCATGTAATGGTATTTCAGATTTAAAATAAACTGATAGGATACGAGACCCACTATCTTCAAGCTATAAAATAGATCAAAATAACTAGGATAAAACATTCCATACCCTCATATATTTATATTTCCAAATCTAATTGATTCGCATAACAAAACAGGATCCACAACCTTGACCACTAGAGGTTGTCAGCAGCGATTGACATATGATTTTTTAGAGTTTCTCGCAAGAATATGTTTTCTAATTAGGAGAACCTGATCCAAATTATATTGAAAATGATATGGACCTAGTAGTGTTGTATCTCATTCATCTAAGTAGTAAATGGTTCATCAGAATATCCTACGATATATGTTCTCATAAAGAGCCATCTGAATCATTACATGGTAGCTATTATTATAAAGGAGTTTGATGAGAGGTATATTCTTCTCCCAAAAACCACCAAAATTAAATATGGAAGTCCATAGAATATTATCTAACACTTATATTATCATTTAAGACCATACATCGGTTTGAGGGTGAAAATATGTGCTCAAAAGCACTTATGTTCCAATATCTCTCTAGGACCCATACTAGAATCTTGATTCAATATGGTCATCCTTATATGAAATAATCGTATGAGTGATGTTGTGATGTTTTATGATATCTTGAACATTCAATCATCCATACTCATCAAATGAGTATTCCATCAAGAAATATAAGAAATCAAATACCTTATTCAATTAGTCCTTAACTACCCAAACTATGTTGCTTCCTTAGGGTGACCTTGGTAATCCGAATAAAAAATCAATTACAACATTTTCCAAAAAAATACATTTGGACTGATAATGGATGACACAAGAATAAGGCCATTTGGTTTACACATTCATCATATAATAAGTGGAACACCTATTGAGAAAATTTACTATCTAACATTTCATACAATGCTAACAATACTATCTTCACACAACATGATATATTATGGATGCTTAGGGAGGCATTTTTTCCATTTATACTTGATTTTAATGATTATAATACATTATATAAATAAAAGTAAAAATTTTCATTATTTTTTTATTATTTCAAAAAAACTTATATGTGATTAATAAAGGATATTTTATGTTATAAATAATTATTTTAAACAAAAATTATTTCTTAATCGTGGAAATTTATTTATTTATTTTTTATGAAATAATTAAATATAATGATTATGCAACAATGATGATGTAGTTGTGCAAGTATTAAAAAATTAATAAAATCATTTAAAAAATAACATTATTATTTTAGTGAGTTATTATGTCCCATGATTTTTTTTTCATCTATAACATATATTATATGTGTGAAAAGTTTATATTATAATTATATCTTTTTCATTGTGTTTAAAAAAGCAAAATAAATGAATACTGTAGAAATGAAATTAATGATATTGTATAATAAATAATATTTTATTAAATGAATTTAAATTAATAAAAATATTGTCTTTTGTAAATTGATTATGATATTACTAAATTATAAATAATGATATGTTTATGGAAATTTTTTCGTTTTATGGTAACTGTATTAACAACTTAATAGAGAAAAACTTAAACATCACTCTAATTTTCAGAAGTATTAACAATTGGTTATAAATAATAGATTTGGGTAAAAATGTTATCTAAATAAATCCAAAATTTATTTTATTGTTAGATTTAGACCAATCATAATATTTTAAATGAATCAAATTATTTTTTTCTATTTTGACATTAAATTTAATTTCTTTCAATTTAATATCTAATGATGCTCCTAAACTAACCTTCTCATTCTAAAAGGGAATTTTTTTTATCAATTATATATACATGAAAAAAAACTTTTCCATGAAATTCATGATCAAATACATTCCATACATCCCTGCCAATATCATATAGACCTTGGAATATCATAAAACTATCACACTAAACCCTTTCTTATAAACATTTAGACGATGTTCAAAAAGAGTTTTTATTCGTAACCGAAAGATTTTTTTCTTATTCCACCTCATTAAAATATTATTAAAATAATATGATATAATTTCATAATTATATCCCATTAACATATATGTAAAAATGTTAATGGTATAACCTAAATCTCCCTCCATTTCCATCGAAAGGGGAACAAAACTATTTTTATTGTGTATGAAAAACTACTACCACGCAAACCAAGGATATTAATTTTGCATCACTATATACCTAACATGTTTATAAATATAAATTTAATGAATATATATTATATTCATTAAATATTTTGATTTCTTGAAATAATATATATGATACCCCTACTTATCTTTTTTTAATCATTTAAAAAAGATGACATAGTTAATGTATACATGTGGACTACCACCTTAGTGAAGTTATGTGATTATTTGTTCATCACCATAAGAAATGGAAATTGTATATAAGTATAATTTATTATATAATATCTAATTAAAAATATAATTATCAATAATTAAATAAACATTAATGCTTATATTCTTTCGGTAATTAATGTTGAGAAATGGAAACATTACTCAAGCGTGGGTATGGAATACCATCTCCATTATTATAACGTAGTTAATTTTTTATAAATATAATTAGTTATTTTTTTTAAAATACTAAATGAAATATAAAAATTTTAATTATTCCATTTTTATTATTTTCTTATATTTTTAGTTAATGAAATATTTGGCCATTGATGACCTTCCCCTGTCATTTTGGACATATGAATGAAATAATTTCAAAACATGAAACGTGAATTTAATTGTTTGAGTAATTAAAAATAGTAAGAAACATGATCAAATTAAAAGTATTTATAAAAAATAAAAGGTTTATTAATAAATTAAATAATAAAATATGTTTATTATGAATGAATATAATGAACATATATGATAATTTAGACTCAAGGTACATACATTCTTCAAAAGAATGATACATTAATGTTCTGCTTCCAAAAATACATCTCATTAATTTTTTAATAATTATATTATGGAATCATTTATTTTATTATAAAACAATAATAAAGGAAATTAATAAAAATTATATTAATTCAATGGGATTCAAACAAAATCCTTTAACCTAATTTTTTGACATTCTATATAAGAGGAAAAAAGGAATGTTTAATTTTAATGTATATGAGAATCACTAATTTCCCTATAATTGTAACCATTATTTTATATTTGACATTATTTATAATATTTCATGTTTATTCAAATAAAAACCCATATTTACTACTATTATGATAATTTTACAAATTGGTTTTAAATGTTTTATATAGTTTGATATATGGAAATCATTTCATTTGAGTGGATTGGTGGGTCCGTGATAACCCTTCAATGAATTGGGTATAGAAGTATGTTGTATGGTTATTAAAGTTGTAACAATTGTTAGAATAGTTAAATGTAAATTAATTCCCAAGTTACCTATATTATTATCTAATCATTCTACGGGGTTTTAAGATAATCTTTTGATTTTGCAAGATAAGGAAATAAAATTATGTTTAAATTAATGTTCATGATACTTTTAATATTTTAAAAGTGTAACTTTATGAAAAACGTTTATGAGGATTTCATTACTATAGAGAAACAATACTTAGTTTCCTTTTTCCATGATTATTAATGATGAAATGTTTTATAAAATATTTTGGAAAGGGAACTTGATTTCCCAAGTAAGATATTTTTTATTTTGAACCCTATATTTTATTTGGAATGGAAATTTTTTTTACGTATTCATAGACTAATGGATTTTCTTAATTATATCATTTTTATGTTCTTTACGGAGATAATTTTTTCTCACCCTTTGTTTCATGATTTTTCATAGAGATTATATGGATTTTTATGGTAAAATAATAAGTCAAAATTAAATTCCTATAATTGTTTCATGTAAATAAAATATGTTTTACATTGAAAATTGACATTGTGAGTAAAATAGATACATAGTATAAGTTTCCACTTTGTAGTTTATGGGATTTCTATATAATAATTATGATTTAATTCTTTTAAATATTAAACTTAAAAAACATTAGCAATGAAAGATAATTATTTCTATATTTGTACTAAATGTTATGTAATGTTTAACCATAGTTCCTTAGAGTACATACTAGAGAATTCTATACACAACATTGGACATTATGATTTTTGTGCGATGCTATCTTATGCATTTAATGCTCTCTCATTCGTTATTAATATTGAGGTTGGTAAAATGTTCAAAGGATTGGAAACCCCTTTTTAGGTTTTATGTGATTTTATTTTAATGTAATTAATAATATTATTTGTGATATTTAATTGGGTAGAGGTTTATATAACCCTTAGATTTAATTTGAAGTTTTATTTTAAAAAACTATCGTAACAAATTTTTTATGTAAGAAGAATAGTGTGATATAACCATTGAGGTTAATAAATTATCTAATTATAATGTTATATATAATGTTTTTTTCATTTTCATGGTTAAAATATTATTTAATTTCTATGGGTATTGTCTTTACAATATCAATTTTCATTCTATCATGTAGTAATTCATTTCATGTTTTAATTATGTTACTCTAAAAAATTAAATATTTTTTATCATGATGAATGTAAAAGGGTTTCAGAAAATCCTTTTTTCACATCCATATGATTTAATCATCAGAAAAAAATAAATTTTTTTTCTAAAATGATTTTGATTCTATTTTGAAAATCCAAATAACTTGTATGAAACTATTTGATCTATCCAAATAACTTTTCATTTATCCAAAATTTATATGTAACCTTGAATATTTCATATTGGATATGAAAATTTCAACTCATACATATTATTTACCATGGTAAATACAACTATAGACATCAATATTTATTTTATAGGAAAATTTATTTCATGCTAGAAGATAAAGGTGATATAGATAACATAATAGAGACACTAATATCTGGATTTTAGATATGAGTTATTTTAAAAGGATTAAACTATGAATCAATACTATGTTGATATAAAAGGATAATAAGAAAATATTTCATATCGTTGACTACAAAGTAAAATAATTTTTAATTATTTAAATTAAATGTTGAATAATGGATGGGTCTATCCATAATATTATGATATACTCTAAATATGATTAGAATTATGAATCATTTATTTATAATTTTTTTAAAATGTTTTAAACATATGTTTGATGAAAATGATACCTTTAGAATGCAGTGTTTTGAAAATATGATGATGTTCTAGGATAATAATTTTTGGACACATGATAAAGGGATAAATAAACCATTGTGATAGAATGTGCTTAATGATAATCAAATATTAGTCAATTATGATTGTTATTATTTGTGGGAAAATGATATATATAAGATTACTTATAGGAAAAAATTTGATTTTATAATTAAATATATTTTTGAGTATCTTAATTAAATATTAAAAAGTGTAGAAATTAAATTTAAATTGTTTTAGAAAAATGATAAAATGTATTTTGGTTGACAACCTTTCATATACAGATATAATGTGGGGATTGAAACCTTAACTGAAGCATGATAATAGTACACTGCCGACAATTTTCCTACATGATGTCCTAGTAGGAATGAAATTAAAAATAAATATTAATCTTATGTTGGGACCATATGTTTTAAAATAGAGATAAATATGGGTCTAAAAATTCATTTGTGATAAGTTATTAATGTTATATCAAAATACAATCAATATATTTTTGGGGAAAATTATATTGTTAAGGTAAACCGAATTATAATTTATTTTATTTAATGATTAAATCATATATTATAATTTATTAAAATATATGAATTTATGGTTTATTATTTTTTATACTTTTTATTTAAGGAAATTATGATAACAACATGGAGATTATATAACTATATCATATACATTTTTTAAGAGATAGTAAGATATATTTTTGTTATTTGCAGTTCAATGCAAAATTTATTTGGGATGAATTTGTGATGAAGACCTTACAATTTTTCTTTTTTCAATATTTTTTAAGAATATGATGATTAATTTTTAGGATATATCTACTTTAAAATTTTTGTGTTATTATTTTTGGATTAGAGATTAATGTTATATTCCTTTATATGACTATTTATTCATTTGAGGAATAATATTATGTTGTTCAAACAATTTTTGATTTGGTTAATCTATAAATATAGGATTTGTATCTTTTTATCTATTTTGAGAACTATATGATATGATATATGTTGATTTTAGTTCTTAAGGAATAAAATGTTCTTATGGAATACTCATCGCTTAGAGAAAGAGATGAGATTGTGGTCGAAATTGATTAAAGGATTAAATTTTACTTATCACGTTAGTATATTTTCTAATTTTTTAATCTATATGTTAATATAATTTATAAAATCTATTAATAATTTCATTAACATTTATACTAATATATTCTTTCCCAATCAATCGATATTATTTTTCACAACTCATTGTTTAATGGTTCATTTGTACATGACAATCTCATGATTGTTCTCTTTATTAGGACCAATAGCCTCTTTAACTCTCAAAATTTATTTGGATATTATTAATTCCATAAATGAATATATTTTCACATCCCACAAATTTTTTCCTTTATTGAAACCTATTTATGTCTTAAGACAAATTTCCTTCATATTTATCTTTTCTACTTTTTAAGAGGATATAAGATTAACCCTTTTTAAATGTGGGTTTGAAAAAATGCAATTTAAAATATAAAACCATTGATTACTAAGATAATATTAACGTTTTGATGATTGAATTATTTACTGGTTGAAGGGGATACTACAACACACTATAATTTTTTTAAAAGAAATCATTTTGCGATAACATATATGACACACATTACCGACCCTAAAAGAACCATGGAATATTATTAATTATGTATTACCATTATAACGTAGCCATTAAATTGGAAGGAATTACTATGATTATTTGAATTATGAAAAATATATAATGGTTATATTAAGGTAAAATTTAATGATATGTTCTTAATAAATAATAACTCAATATTTAATAAATCATTTAATTATCAAAAATAGGTTCTCATTAATGACTCTTTATATTAATTTTTATGATTTGATAATATAATGAATTTATGAAAATATTAGAAATTTTATTTGTTAATAATGATAAATTTTTTTAAATAAGATTGATAAAATTTCCATAAAGGGATTTTTTTTAAAAAGATTAATTTTTCGGTGAATGGTGGAAAATAATATTTGTCATTGAAAAAATTATTTTGGTTTCAAGAATATACAAAGTTACCTTTTACTTATAAAAATCAACATAATATCAGTTCTATTACATGACTAATAATTTAATTAATTTCATTAGAATCAAATTTATTATTGAATATTATTTAACAACATTTTTATATAAAAATGGATTTAATTGAAAAATTATTTTATGTTGATTTTTTTAGTATAATATTAAATTGTATTATTTCAAATAAATGTTTTAGTGAATTAAAAATTGATTCCATATTTGGAATCATGGGTAATTTATTGGAAAATATGATGGTTTCATTTTTTTTGGAAATTATGAATTGTAACCTCAGTAATTCTTGTTATCAATATATATGGTAAATCAGGTAATAAAAATAAAAAATAAAAATATGAAGACTATAAAATTCCCCTAACACTTGTAATTATTTTATTAGATGAGTTTATTTCATCCTTAATCATACACAAGTCATAGGAGCTCCCCTCACTTCCTCCTTAAGGCAATGATGCATCTCCTCAATTCAATCTCTGAATAAATCTCCTCTATTCAAGATCTGAATATATCTCCTCCATCTTTATGCATAGTATCCTAGTCAGGGGATCTCCCATCTCTTCCTTATTTGGGAAATGATTTATAACCTATATTTCTCTGAATCAATCTCTATCAGTTGTGTTATATCTGTATTTGTAATTTTATGACTCCAATAAATTTTTTTCAAAATTTATTTTTTCATCTCAAATGTTTTTTTATTCATGTTCTCTTAAGCCATATTTTTTGTGTGTTTTTCTAGTTTATGATGAGAAAGTGTTGTTTTCAACAATTCATAATGGTGTTATTTAAACGGGTGATTGTTGAGAACAATACTCTATCTATTTATGATAATTTTGATTCCAACAAATATCCTTAATTATTTTATAATGATTTTTTTAAGAATATTTCAGGAATTTATTATTCATTATATTTTTATTTCTTGACAAAATATTTAGACTATTGAACAAATATAATTAATTTCTATGGTATTTACATTTATCGTGTTTTGGAAACACTATTCATGCTCTACATATTCGGGATCTTCTTTAGCGCGTTCTACAAATAATGTTCATACCCTACCTAGAGAAACATAGTGTAAGGATAAAATACAGTGTATACTTTATGAGATAAGATAAATGTATGGATAATCAGCCATATGTTATCGTTAAAGTATGAAAAAGAACCCCATGTTAGGAAGGAACCCTATATTTGGGATATTAGAAAAGTATGGAAGGAGAAC
The DNA here is from genome assembly GCA_963277665.1 of Viscum album. NCBI lineage: Eukaryota > Viridiplantae > Streptophyta > Magnoliopsida > Santalales > Viscaceae > Viscum > Viscum album. The sequence continues at coordinate 1,149,048,446 of OY728135.1, forward strand.
TGTATGTAAGTGTTAAACGTTACATTTTTTTTCTCAAAAGTATAGTTCATCAACCTTACTTTTGTAAACAACCATACGTTCTTAGAAAAGTATGGATCAAGTATCTTTCATTTGGAAACGTATAAAAGTATGGATCTTTTATCAACCTTACGTTTGAAGAGAGTGACATGAACCTTACGTTTGTGATCAACCATACGTTGTCAACAATATGTGTGATGGCTACATCATCAAACTTACGTTTATGATCTATGTTACGTTCAGAGGATGCATACTGTACAACTCAACCTTACGTTTGGCGTCAGAGAGTTTAAAGTCAATATTATTTTGCAACGATGAGCAAACTGATTATTCGGCCGATTTCAAGCTGGATTTAATGTTGTTTTTTTAACCGCGACATTGAGTAATTCAAAGGCGTTTTATCAATGGTTTAAGGATAGAATTAAAATGATATTTTTATGCCAAGTCTTCAAGAAATTTACGAATACTCAGTAAATTCCAATGTTTCAATATCATGAGTAAAAAGGTGACTTTTGTTGATATAAATTTGCAGGAGAAGTGCTCTTCATTATTATACACGAGCCTTTCTAAATAGAAAAAAGAGAGATAAGGTTTGTATAAAATCGATCATTCATAAAAAGGATGAAAAATAGATACTATCAAAAACATAGAACTTCTGATTTGAATGAGCGACAAAGGTCTCTTCATTAATTAAGAAGAATCACGATAGAAAATTCACTCATACAACATTGAAGATCTACTGTGAATCTGCTTCTGCTGAAGTTTTGAATTATATTTCTATATTTACAGCAATAGGATTGACTCAGAATGACTCTTTTGTGAGGATCATTATTTCTGAAGGCGACGATCCATCTACTGTCAATTGTATGCTGTTGCAATTGTGAAAAACGTCTGGAAAGTATTTTTAATGTACAAAAATCATTCTTTTTTATTCTTGAGTTGTTGAATTCTCATACTAAGCTATTTAGGTTCTGTGAGTGAACCATAAGGCTTTTTTTCCTTTGATTGTAATGTTGTCATCTTCTTGTACTCAGTTCTTGAATGGTTTGTTGAAACGAGGGCTAGAGAGTGAAATTCACCAAGTTCGTGGGGTAGAGCGTTGGTGGAGTGGACTAGGGGCCTTCTCTTCCACGAACCACTATACATCGTATGTCTCTGCACTTCTTATTTCCACTGCATTAATCTATCTGATTAAAGATAAAGAACAGAACACGATCTCACAATGATTTTTGAAAATACACAATTCACCCCCCTCTTGTGTATATTTATTACAATCTGATCCAACAATAGGTATCAAAGGTTAAGCTTTATGATAAAGCCTTACCAAGCAGTAAGTGATCATATATAGAGAAAAATGACTGATACAAGAGAGGGAATGTCTATGGCCAGAGCACCAAACATCAGTAGAGAAAACTTGGGATGCTGGAAGTCGAGATTGATTATATATCTGAAAGACCTTGGATACAGAGTATATTCTAAGATTCTTACTCCATATGAAATACCAAAAAACCTGAAACATAGAGTGAAGCTACTGATGAAGAATATGAAATGTACTCAAAGTCAATGAGTTCTATAATATAGGGTCTAGAACTAGATGAATTCAAAAGAGTATCTGAATGCCCAACAACATATGAGATGTGGAAAACTATTGATGTTGCTTATGAAGGAACTAAAAATATCAGGGAAATGAGATATGCTACTTCTAAGCATAAATTTGATACATTCACAATGGTTTAAGATGAATGTATTAATCAAATGAGTGGTATATTGACATAGATTGTCAATAACATAACCGATTTGGGAGATCCCATTAAACAAGCTGATCATGCTTTAAAATTACTAAGTGTACTACCAATAAGATGGAATGGAATCTCGACATCAATCAGTCAGTAGACACCTGTTAAAGACTTAACCATGAGAAAACTGATTGGAACACGAATGATGTATGATTATGAGATGCAAGATGAAGCTAAAGATCATACTATGTTTATCAGGAGAGATGAAACTGCATTGAAAGTGTCATCATAGAGAAAAAACGGAAAGATGAAGAAATGTGTAAAAGTGAAATAAAAAAGTTCTGATTTATCATATTCTGATATGGAATTTACTCAAGTAGATAGAAAATTCACTAAAATATATAGAAAGAAGTAGGGCATTAGAAAAACCTTCAAAAAGTATGATAAAGAAGTCAGATATTTTGAATGCAAGAAAATGGGGCACATCAGACCTGACTGTCCTCAACTAAAAGAAGACAAGAAAAAGAAATTCTTCCAAAGAAATTATTATGAGAATAAGGACAAGAAAGAAATGAAATATAAATGGAGTGTATCTGAAGACTCCATTAGTACTTCTAAATTAGACTCAGAGAAGGAAGAATTAAATCTAAAATCCAATAAGTGTTTCATGGTAGAAACAGATGAGGTAAAATCTTACAACTCTTCTGACTCTAGTTCTGAATCTAGTTACTCTAATGAAAAACTTGAAGGCCATTGCAATATGATTGAATAAAAATATTATTATCTATTTAAGAAGCATAAGTCTTTAAAAAACATTCATAAGGATCTTTCTGATGAAAGAGATACAATGCTGAAATAATATAAGGATTTAACTAAAAAGTTTTACTCAATTAACACTAACAATACAGATTATGAATCAAAGATAAAATCACTGCAAACTAAAGTGGAAACTTATAAAAATTCATCCATTGTTTTTACTAAATGTGAAAATACATTAAATGAAATTCTTGGAAAAAATATCATTAAAAAGGAATGATTTGGAATTGGAAGTAAAGGTGAAAACCCCAAGCTGTACAAGAATTATTTTATTCCAAGTGGAAAAATAATAAATTGTAATTACTATGGAACAAGGAGACATATTTCTAAAAACTGTTTCATAAGAAAACCCGAAATAAGTAATATTAATAAGGCTTTTGAATCAAATGATTTATTTGACTCTTGTGAAATTAGAAAAACAAAGCAAGTCTGGATTCCTAGATCTCTGCTGGCTAACACCCCTGGAACCAACAGAATATGGGTACCAAAGAAAAGTATATAAATGCATTTGGAGGAAGTAGGGAAAAAAAGGACACATGGCATATGGACAGTGGATGCTCAAGAAATATGAGTAGAAACTCATCGAACATCACTACACTGACACAAAAAGATGGTTGAATAGTTACATTTGGTGATAATGACAAAGGTAAAATCATTGGTATTGGAATAGTTGGAGATCCTAAAGCTATCTCAGTCAACAATGTACTTTATGTAAAAGGATTAAAACACAATCTGTTAATTATCTCTCCACTATGTGATGATGGTTATGCTGTTGATTTTTCTAACAATTGATGTTCTCTTTTCAAAAATAAACATATAAATTTTAGAGCACCTAGAACTAATAATGTGTATACCCAGGATTTGAATTTCTGGTGTAACCAACAAGTAAATTTCTTAACTTCTAAAGTGAATGAATCTTGGATCTTACATAAGAGACATGGAAATTGTAATGTATATTTTTTCCAATAATTATCTATGAAACAATTAGTTTCTGATTTCCCTTGTCTCAGATACGAAAGTAACAGATTCTATGATGGATGTCATCTTGGCAAGCCACATAAATCATTATTCAAATCTGTTAATAGAATTCCTACATCTAAACCTCTAAAACATATCCATATGGATTTTTTTGGGCATTCATGAGTAGCATGCTTGCATGGTAAATTATATGTATATGTTTTAGTTGATTACTATTCTAGATTTACATGAATTTTCTATTTAAAATTTAAAAATGAATCTTTTACTTTCATTAATAGTTTTTTTAAGAATTATCAAAATGAAATAGTTTTTAAAATAATTTCATTAAGAAGTGATAATGGTAGAGAATTTAAGAATTAAAAATTTAATTCATTCTCCTCAAATATTGGTATTAAACACACCTTCTCTGCACCAAGAACATCTCAAAAAAAATGGAATTGTTGAATTAATAAATAAGACTATTTAGGAAATGTCTAAGACTGTGCTAAATGAATACATTCATCCAATGTATTTCTGGGTAGAAGCTTTAAGCATAGCCTTCTATATAATGAATAGAGTTTTAATTAGACCTATTTTGAAAAATACACCCTATGAACTTTGGAATAATAGAAACCCTAATGTAAATTACTTTAATGTTTTTGGATGCAAGGTTAAAATCGTGAACACCAAAGACAATCTTGGTAAGTTCGATCCAAAATCTGATGAAGGAATTTTCATAGCATTTTCAGCTTCCTCCAAAGCTTATAGAGACTATAATATGAAGTTATGGATTGTTGAAGAATCAGTTCCTAGGAAATTTGATGAATCTGATCCCTTTGAGAAAAGGAAAGATCAAATGGATAAATCTGACTCTAATAATAACATGAGACTTGAGAACTTGAAAAATGACTTTGAAAAATATATAAATGAAATTCAATCCAGTTTAGAAGAACATGATACTAAAGAACCTATTAATGTACTACCTTGACAGAATAGAACCCTAAATAATCACCCTTTAGAAACTATAATAGGTGACTTAGACACAGGAATAAAAACTAGAATAAATATATGGAATCTTGTAGAATTCTCTGCCTTTCTATCCCAATTAGAGCCCAGGTCTATAGAAGAAGCTTCAGATGATGAACACCGGATGATATCAATGCAGGAAGAATTACACAAGTTCATAAGAAATAATGTCTGGGAATTAGTTAAAAGGCCATAGAATTATCCAGTGATTGGAAGCAAATGGGTCTTTAAAAATAAGAAAGATGATCCTGGAATAATAACTGTAAATAAAGAAAGGCATGTAGAAAAAGGATATAATTAGAAAGAAGGTATAGATTATGAAGATACCATTGCACCTATATCTAGATTAGAAGCCATTAGAACCCTTTTATCCAATACATCTCATATGAACATTAAATTATTTTATATGGATGTTCAGTATGCCATTCTAAATGGTTATTTAATGGAGGATGTTTATGTTGAGAAACCTTATGGTTTTGAAAATTCTCAAAATCCATATTCTATTTTTAAACGTATTAATGATCTTTATGGCCTTAAACATGCACCTAGAGCTTGGTATGAAATATTATGCTCTTTTCTATTGAAAAATGATTTTACTGATGGAATGGTGGATCCATCACTTTTTAAGAAAACTGTAAATACTAATATTCTATTGGTTCAAATTTATATTGATGATGTAATTTTTGGATCAACTAATAAATCCCTTCATCATGAGTTTTCAAAGTTAATGAAAAAGGAATTTTAAATGAGCATGATGGGAGAATTAAATTTCTTTTTAGGACTTCAAATTTATCAAAATTATTTTGCAAATGGTTTGAATCAATGCAAATACATTACTGATTTATTAAAGAAATTTTGACTGGAAAACATCAAGACATATACAACTCCTATGTGTACTAATATAAAACTTTATTTGGATGAAACTGGAAAATCAGTTGACAATAATTTATATATAGGTATGATTGGTAGTTTATTATATCTTACTGCTAGTGGGCTAGATATAATTTATTCAGAATTTCATTGTGCATGATTTCAATCAAATCCTAAAGAATCCCATTTAACCGATGTTGAATGAATTTATAGATATTTAAAAGGAGTTGTATTTCAATCTATTATTTATCCCAAAATTTCTGATTTAAATTTGATTTTGTACTCTGATGCAGACTTTGGGAGTTGTAGAATAGATAGGAAAAGAACTTCGGGTACTTGTCATTTTTTAGGGAAATCCTTAGTGTCATGGTCAAGTACAAAACAACATTCAGTTTCCTTGTCAACAACTGAGGTAGAATATGTTTCTGCTGGCAGTTTATGTGCACAACTGTTGTGGATGAAAAACACTCTTATGAACTTTGGACTAAATTTTAATAATACACCAATTTTATGTTATAATACTATTTCTATAAATATTTCAAAAAATCTTATTAATCATTCTAGAACTAAACATATTGATATCTGACACAATTTTCTAAGAGATCATGTTCTTAAAAATTATGTATCTTTTGAATTTGTAAGTATTGAAATTCAATTAGCTGATATTTTTACTAAACCACTACCCACTGCGGGGTTTTATTTTATTAAGGGGGGATAGGTTTATTTAATTTTAAATAAAGTATCATTTTACTATGTTGTTTCTTTATTTTAAAAATGCTTAAAATAATTTAGTTATTTTTTTTCAAACTGAATATGTTTTTTTCTTTCTTATTTTCCCCACGTAATAAATTTTATTTATATTTAAAATCAATATAATGATTAATGAAAACACAAGAATCAAGGCTATAAGAAACCATTAGAATTCTGAACTGTTTCATTTCCACCAAAACCATTTCAAACCCGTAAAACCGCACCAATACTTGTCAACCCTAATCTTCGAACCTCAGAAACCCTAACCTTCAAACCTTCAGATATTCTCATAGAAATGGGAATGACTAAGAGAGCTGATGAGGCCGAGTCCATAAATTCCAAGAAAAAGCACTCAGAAGGAAAGAATATCTTATAGGGAAAGGAGATTGATCTAGAATGACTATTTTAGACAAACTTGTTGTGAAAACAAGCACTATCATTTTAGAATCTTGATGAAATATTCAATAGTGAGAATACATAATTTTTTTATGTGGTATAACATCTATATTTCTATAAAATTGTTTAATTTAGTTTGAGAGATCATTCTGAATCCATGCTGGCTAAGATATAGGAAAGAGATATTTCGATCTCTTCAGTTGAAATTAGTTAGATACTGAACTTCCCTCATGGGGTAGTGTTTCATTTTTATTTGAAAAATATAGGAGATTCTATGTATAAATATGAAAACATTATTTCATTTCTGTTTTGATCTAATAACATAAGGAAAATGTTCGTTAAGGATTTGGAACCAGATCAGAAGATTCTTGTGAAATTTTTATAAACAGGGATAGCACCAAGAATGTCAGATATTGATAAGATATTTTATCCCATCATGTTCATAATGTATCTTCTACTCAGTGATATAAAATTAACCTTTCCTTGTTACATGGTACGGTAACTGAGTTACCGTTGTCACAGTGAAGCCAAAATGAATTTCTACCCTTTCGGTAGAATCATTTCAGAACTTTTGATCAAAATTAATATGGTGAGACTAGTGGATTTCAGAGTAAGGTGTCATCCCAATAATGTTTTCAATGATGGAACATTAAGAAAAATTGGCTGTTTCTAGATCACATTAAATGAGATACTTTTTCTAGTAGGAGCTGAGGATGAAGAAGATAATGCTCAAACTCATTCTGCTAAGTCCAAAGAGGGATAGAAAGAATCAAGAGTAAGCACTACTGCAAGAAGAAAAATATTTTCAACTAAAGACACTCAAGAATAAAGTATTCAGGAGGCCCTTCAGACTCAAAGAAAAAGAACTGTTAATGATGAACTTGTTTCCCCTATACTGACAACAATAGATTTACTCTCTTATAGTTTTTTACGAGAAGATTTTGATGAAAAATCAATTAAATCTATTATTGAGAGGTCATAACTAGTGGAAAGACCACAGATTCAATCTAGAATTCAAGAATAAGCAGATGGATAGACTCAAGAACAAGATGTGGTTGTTATTGAAGATGAAACTGAAAGAATTGAAGTTGAATAAAGAAAACAAGAAGCAAAACCTGACATTAAACAAAAGGAAGTTCCTGGAGTAGGAGTGTCCAATCCATAATTAAGTAATGGTTAAATTCTTCAAGACATTAAAATAGAAGAATTGATTGTTGATATAGAGGATAAAAATTCGTCAGAAGTACAAATAGAAGTTCTCCAAGAAGATTTTTTAGGGATGAGTCTAGAAAAGACTCAGAGGAAAAATATGTGGACCAACCATTTAGATAAGCTAAGGAGAAATAAGATGCTCAATCCTTACCCCTAGTGTTGGTACATACCTTTAATTATGAAAAGTAGAATCAAGAATAATGTTCCCCTAGGGAAGAAACTGAGGAAGTTGATGAAATTCACACGAAATTGCAGATGGTGGAGCACGAGAATGCTGCTCTGAGGAGACCACTGCAAATGGAACAACTAAAATTCCAAAAGCAACAAAATAGTACAGTTTCTAAGGAAGAAGTATAAATTTTTAAGAAGGATATGCTGAATGCGGTTGAAAAATTAAAGTCTGAAATGGTTATGAAGTCATATTTTTCAGATCTAAAATTATTTATGGAGATAAAATTTACATCTTTCAGGACTAGTGAAGCTAGTGGATCAGTTACTATTCCTGATTTAATCAGAATGTTTCAGGCTATCACAGCTGCAATGAGAAACATAAAATACAGATTGAATGTTCTTTAATTCAATAATGCTCCTTTATCAGTCTTGTTAGACATTCAAAAATTTTTAGTTGATCAGATCACCTCAATCTAATGATGAATCATGTCTATCTTAAATAAATTCATAGAGGAGTTGTCTTTATTTTTGGAGAAATAAGAAAGACTACATGAGTTTTTTAGATTCACACTCATCTAATATATTCATATGACTCAAGAGAACATGGATCTTATTTTTAGGACTTGTGATGTAATGATGAGAAGACTCAGGGAGCAGATATCAAAAATCAAGGGAGTCATTAAAATTAGATAGAATCTATCTAAACCCTGACCAAACCTTCATTCCTGTATTTATTAATTTTGTACATTTAATGAAAATTTGTTTCATTATACTTATTTTTTACTGTTGTTGTTTAGTTAAGCCAGTAATCCAGATTCACTAATTAATAAAAAGATACTTATAGAATTTACTTACGTTCTGTGCCACATTAATCTATGTTATATTCCATATTTTTTCATTTTTTTGATATCATAAAAGGGGGATAAATTTAGATAAACACAACATTTTTTACTATTTCATTTTTTTATTGGGGGAGAAATTAAAATGAATAAATTAAAGGAGAAGTTAAGCTAAATCTAATATTGTATTTATCATTTCAAAATTCAAAAAAATATTTAATTAATTTTTGTATGTTAATTTCATTAGTTATTTTATGGGTTTTGTGATCATAAAAAAGGGGGAGATTTTTGAGCAAGTTTTGTTTTCAACAATACATAATGTTGTTATTTGAAGGGGGGGATTGTTGAGAACAATACTCTATCTATTTAGAATAATTTTGATGCTCACAAATACCCTAAATTATTTTATATTGATTTTATTCTTTAAGAATATTACAAGAATTTATTATTTATTATATTTTTATTTCTGGATGATGTATTTAGATTCTTGAACAACGAGAATTAAATTCTAAGGTATTCGGATTTAGGGCATTCTGGAAACAATATTCATCCTCTACATATTCAGGATATGCTTTAACACATTCTGGAAACACCTTTCATAACCTACATGGAGAAATATACTGTAAAGATGAAATGTGGTGCATACATTATGAAAAAAGAGAAACATATGGCTAATCAACCATACGTTATCTGCAAAGTATGAAAAATAACCCTATGTTAGGAAGGAACCCTACGTTTGGGATATTAGAAAAGTATGGAAGGAGAACCATACGTAAGTGTTAAAAATTACCTTTGGTTCTCAAAAGTATGGTTCATCAACCTTACTTTTGTAAGCAACCATACATTATTAGAAAAGTATGGATGATGTATATTTTTTTCGGAAGCTTATAAATGTATGGATCTTTTATCAACCTTACGTTTGAAGAAAGTAACATGAACCTTATGTTTGTGATCAACCATATGTTAAAAACCATACGTGTGAAGTATACGCCAACAAACATACATTTATGATGTATGTTATGTTCGAAGGATGCATAATTTACAACTCAACCTTACGTTTGGCGTCGGAGGGTTTAATGTCGATATTATTTTTCAATGATCAGCAAGCTGATTATTTGGCTGATTTCAAGCCGAATTTATATCTATTTTTTTAGCACGACTTTGATAGATTCAAAGTCGTTTTATCATTGGTTTAAGGATCGAATTAAAAGGAGATTTTTTATGCCGAGTCTTCAGGGAATTTAAGAATACTCTTTAAATTCAAATGTTTGAATATCACGAGTCAAAAAGAGACTTTTGTGGATATAAATTTGCTGGATATGTGGTCGTCATTATTTTATATGAGATTTTCGGAATAGAAAAAAAGATATAGAAGGTTTGGATAAAATCGATCATTCATAAAAAGGAACAAAAACAGATACTATCAAAAACAAAAACCTGCTGATTCAATGCAAAGACAAAGCTCCGTTCATTGAAGACGAAGAATCATGATAGAAAATTCAATTGTTCTACATCGAATATCTACTGTGAATCTGCTACTACTAAAGTTGTGAATTATATTTATGTATTTAATGAAACAGGGTAGACTCAGAATGACTCTTTTGTTATGATCATTATTTCTGATGGTGACGATCCATCTACTATCAATTGCATACTATTACAAATGTGAAGAACATTTGAAATGTATTTTCAAAGTACAAAAATCCTACATTTCAATTCTTAATTGACTGGATTCTCGTACTAAGTTGTGTATATTCCGTGAGTGAACCAGAAGGCATTGTTTTTCCTTAGATTGTAAATTTTTCAACTACCTATACTTAGTTGTTGAAAGGTCTATTTTAACGAGGACTAGATAGTGAAGGTCATCATGCTTGTGGAGTAGAGAATTGGTGGATTGGACTAGCGGCCTTTTATTCCCAGAATTTAATATACACCATGTTTCTACACTTCATATTTCCACTACATTAATCTATCTTATTAAAGATAAAGGACAGAACACGTTATCGCGATGATTTTTGAAAAGACACAATTCACCCCCTCCCTCTTCTGTATATTTAGTATAATCCGATCCAACAGTTTATTCTCTTTATCATGTACCAGTTTGAATCAATGGTCAATGTTGGATAAAATAATATTCATAATAATATGGTCAATTGTTGATATGTTTTCCATTAAATCCTTTTTATTTATAAAATGCATCATGGTTCCACACCCCATATTTTTTTTTCTATCACTCCTTAAATGTTCTACTCATTTATTTAATCATATAAACGTTTATATAGACCCATTGTGGGACACACTACGGTTTTTTATAGTTGATAACTCAACATGAAAAAACACTTTGGTGTTTATTGTTATATTAACTTGATGAAAATGAACATAATTAACCAAAATACTAGTTGGTGTGTCTGTAATGAATCTAAAAAATCGAAGTGATTAATTTGGACTACACAAATTTTTAAATGGAAATAAATTACAAGTAGCCTGTATCCAGTTTAGGATAAAATTATTGAATCTTTTAAACTCATAGGTGAAATAATAAATATAATAAATTGATTTTTTAGATGGGTTGGATAAATACCTGTGGTCTTTCATCATTTAGATTATCTTCATTAATTTTTATGGCCCATCCTAAGTGGATTAATTTAATTCCATTATATGACATATACTCACATGGACCTTGTTATAACTTTTATGATATTGGGTTATTTAAATGATTAAATAATTTTTTTATCATATTGCGAGATAGATAACTTTATTCGATTATGTATATATATTGAATTCACCAATGGGTTATTAATTTTGTACCTTGGTTATAAATGTTGATCATGATGCTTCACACCCACTTAGTTCAAGATGATGTAAATAACGATCTTTATTTTTTTATGAGAATACTATGCTTAATGATCCTAATAATATCATGGGAATTATTGGACATTATTCTTAATGCTACAGGTATTAGGATAATAAAAATGTAACAACACAACATTTATTAGGATTAAAAGAAATGTGTTTTTTTATATCCCAATTTTAGATACCTATAAGGATACCCCTTGTTTTAAAATGTGAGATCCATTTCAAATATGGATTAAACTAGTTACCTGGAAGTACCTTGAAAACCTACTCATATATAGATGATAATCCGAGAATGCAGGAAAAAAGGTTCACCACTTCGTTTACTCTCTATAACATTCAGCTGGATTTCATTTTTTTATTAATTGTCTTGTCCTCATATGATTGAGGATTCCTTAGTTTCAACTTGGGTTCCTAATTTTTATGTTACATGAAGACCATTATTGTGTCCCATAGTTCAATAAATTAATTATCTTGTCTTATTTTTAAAAACATTTTCTTTATTATAAATGGGAAATATTTTTTCAGGAATTCATTAGAAACTGAAGCCCGATATGGTTTAAAATGATTTACGTCATTATAATTCCTTATTATTATAGCTCCAAACTACATAATATTATATAAATTGATTTTATTTTCATAAGATTCATTGATCATGGAAATTTGAGTTTGACCCAAATCATATTCAGTCCACCGTTTGGTAGCTGAGAATATTTCATGGATATAGCTAATGGAAGGGGAAAGCACCTAGCAATGGATGATTTATGTTTTATGTGTTAGGAGATTGGTAGATGAAAAATTACAAAATTCAAGGGATTCCAATGTTATAGTTTTTTTTATTTTTTATAATTTTTAAAAAATTATCCTATGTATATCTTCCATTTTTATTGTTGTTATATTTATTTTATCTATATAAAACCATTCAAAATATTAAACTAGCTGTGGTTTTTGGTTGTTTATTGTTAATGGGATGATTTAATTATAATGACCCATTTAAATATTCTAAAAATAATATATAGTATGATTTACATTTCTTCATTATTAATTTTTCATCATTGTTCCATATGATAATGATTTTATTGTAACCCTATTATTCCACCATATGCCCAGATTTCCTACCTGCAATCACTGGAATATTAAGAGGCATTCTTGAGACTATGTGGACAATAAGGTTCAATTATATATGAGTGAACCATGCTCAAGAAATCACATGGAGGATTTTTGTAGATATTTATGAGTTATTATAGATAATGTAGTTTCTCATATAGTGGAAGATAGTATCCTTTTAAGTAAAGAATATTGGATTCATTAGTATTTTTTTTTCCTAAAACACTAAAACTCTAAACCTAAATGTTCTTAGTAATTTATGGTGTGAAATATTTTCAGTATTTATTGTAATTACTATATTTCTAGTTTGGGGTTTTATTAGTTGTTATTGAAGTTGTATTTATATAACTTAATAAGATAGTATGTTATTTCAGGATAATTAAAAGCCTGATAAGGTAATATTTCTCATAATATCCATGGTATAGAAAAATCATTAGGTTATTGTAGTAATAATTAGTATTTTTAAGATTATAATGGGATAACATTAATGAAAACCCTATAGATGTGTCTATGTATAGTATAAAATACTAAAATATAAATATGTTTTGAGTATACTTTTCAAATAAATGACATACCGGTCTTGATAATATATATGTACAAAGACTCTAGAACATATGTACCTATGGGAAATAACAAAGAAAATGGATTATTTAGTATGAAATTGATCATCACCTATTCCATGAAAAATTTTGGTATCTGAAGACCTCGTTTGACACTCCCTTTCTATATAACATAGTTAATAATATACTCTTTATAAACCCACAATTAATAATGCTTACAAAGATATTTTATGGTGTAGTGCAAAAAAAGAATCATAAAACTAAACTTAAATTAATCATAGATGATTCAATAATGGTATTTGTTTTTCTAAGAGTTATATATATACTACTAAATGAACTGCAATTTAATGTGAAAGTATCTTAAGATAGTGAATCCAATATTTAAATTTTCCCATCAACATTTATGACAGAAATCAAATAATGTTTATTGTTTTTCACTCATGATAACCCCACTTTTTATTCATTGTGAAAATGGGAATGAATCATGGGTGTGGGGAATAATTTATGGAATACATCAATCAACAACAAATCAAAATGGTACATTGAGTGAGATGACGTGTGATTATGCCATATTAGCTATCATGAAATATGATAGGAAATGTAAACATACATAATGTCATTAACATAGAAAATAATTGTAGAATATATCCTAAAGTAACATCATGTGACAAGTATAATGAAACAAAAACTACTCATGTCCCTATATAAATAAATATGGACTCAATCATGAGAGAATAGTTTTTATACGGACAAGAAGATGATAAAGTTGTGGATATGAAGGCCCTATTAATCAAAAGTATAGGAGAATTAGAATGACATTAAAATCTATTACTTTAATTTCTTGGAATCTATATGTTATGAAAATTAATACATTAATCCATGGGATAATGGGGAAACCATGAAACATAAATTACTTATATATAATGAAAAAGTAAAATCAAATACAATGACTTACATATAAGATGAAAGTGATGATTACATATTCATTTTATTATATCGTTTTTAGTTTATGTTTTAATATATTATATGTGGAATTATAAATAAAAAACTGGCTGGTAAAATTATTATATCTAAATTATTGAGATATTATTCAATTTTTATTGATGTTACCACATGCAGATTCATCTCTTCACTAAATATATCATTTCAAATTCTGCATTTTTTATGAAGGGATTATGTGAAATTTCATATATTAATGTCTCATTCCATATCTTAAAAAACTCTACTAAAATAAAATTGTATAGTTAATTTGGAGATCCCTTTTTGAAATTATTACCATTATATGAATTTTCAAATTCTATGGTTGTAATTTATTTAAAATATGAAGAATGTAATGACCCAAGATTTTAATATATGTTTCCGACTAATTAAGTTATTTATTTTTAAAAATATTTCTCCACATGAAACTCTAAACTAAATATTAATAAAAAATATATTCACTATATTAAAACACATGTTTTGAATTAGTAGGAATGAATATGAGTAATAAAATTATGAAATTTATTAATATAAATATAAGTCAATATATACATAATGGTTTTTTTATAAAAACTTATTAATTTCATTATTATTTCTATTAATATATTATATTTTATATGTATTATTAAAAAACAATAAAACTATCTTATTTTGGAAGAAATGTTTTTTAAAAAATAATATTCATAAATTAATTCCATATTTATGATTGTTTTAGAGTAATTACAAAGAAGTACCACTTGTACTTTAAAAAGGAAATTTCATGTAAAAAGTGAATCTAATTATATTTTATGATTTCATTTAAACATTAAAATATAGATATCTAAAAATCTAATTTGAATAGCTAAACCTCATTTTTTATTTTTTATTTTGATATATTTTTATAACGAATTTTGGGGACTTTTCTATAGTGATTGATTTTTAGGAAAATAGTGAAAAAAATCCATGTTTTTAAATAACATGAATTTTATTGAACTATTATTATTTTTGTTGGAATTAAAAAAATGAAACATTTTTATATAAATAATAATTTATTTTAATGATGAATTTAATATTTTCAAAATTTTTGATTTGTTTTACAAATCTATATTTTATAATTTTTATCATAATTTATAATTTTCAAAAAACTGTTTTAATATATTTTACATTTTGTTTTTTTTAAAAATAGAAAATTTTTAAAATAATGAAAATTTATTTGATTTCAATTTTTTTATATGTCCAAGTTATATAATAAATACAATTTTATTTTGGGAATAATTTTTTTGTTAATTTTGGTAGAAAGAAGATATCGTGGTAAAAGTTAAAAGGGTAAAGTTAAAAATAAATTTCTAATGGGTTGAACACATGTTTGAAACATGTGTGAGAATGGGTGGTTAAGGCCTATATCAACCTTTAATATTCCCCTATATATTATTTCAAAATTATTCTGCCACATTACATGATATTTACTTCCATTATCGAAACATTCATGGTATTTAAAAAAACAGCCCTTCACTTATAAAAAGGGAAGTCATGTCCTTAATACCCCTCTAAAAAACCAATATATACATACCAACCACATCCCAATACTATACTATTTATTAAATTAAAACCTAATGTTTTCTTAATATTCTAAAAATCAAAAACCTTCACAGTAATAATCCATTTTCAAAATTTATAACCCATATAAGTGAGGTATAAAAAACTAAATTACCCTCCATCATTTATTGTTCCCTATAATAACTATTTTTACTCAATTTATATTACATCATAATAAAATATAAAAAATTAGTATGATTTGAATATTTTATTTTCTCATATTGATGATATATCCATTAATCAAATGTTTCATTTCCATTAATAATAAAAGAAAAACATTCTAGATTTAAAAGTTCTGTGTCTTTGAGAACCGATAATCATCATCCAAGAGAGAGAGTTGATGCAATGTATGCATTCTCCCCCGGTTCTCCCCGCTCGACCTCTGCTTTGGGTAGGCTTTCCTCCTGAAACCCTTTTTCGCGGGTTCGGAAGAGCCTCTACGCTTCGTTGTTCTACCTTTTACCTAATCCTCTTGTCTTACCCCTACTCCACCTTGATTTTATGGTTTCCTTTCCCTTTCTGTTCCCTGTTCACATGGAGACGGTCGCTGGTGGAATTATGTACACTTCCCACCACCCCCCTTTCGGCCTTACCCTGTGCATCAGACCTCCACTTTGGTTCTCTGTGTAGGTGCTTCAGGCGGTTTGGTTCGGCGATGGTGGTGGCGGAGGGTGTTCCTCTTATCCACTTCTCTTGATGTTTAACCAATCCGGATGGATCCTATCATGGTTGTGCTTGATGAAGGTTTTGGGACAGCTTGGGATGGTGATGGAGGGGAGCCGGTGGCGGTTTCAGTGCATCCTCCCGCCAGCGTTAGTTTCTCTCACATTTCTGGTTCCTTTTATCTTCCTCACCTTCCTCGTTGGTTTTCTTTGGCGATGTATTGTTGGTTTCTTTAGGTTCCCATTGTTTTTTAGGAGTTTTTAGGATGTATTATGGTGTGATTTATTATTTGGTTCCATGGTATGATGTTTGGATTGGTCTTTAGGTGACGAAGCCAACTTCTTGTTAGTGAAGGAATCTATGCGACGATGTTTTGCGAGATACCAAGAACATGTCGATGGATCTGTTTGTAACCATTTTGTGAAATTTTTTTCCTGAATGGTGTAGATCCATAAGATGGATCTGGTATGGATTTTGGATCAATCTGATGGTGATTCGTCATTGGAAAGGCTATTGGTGTCTTTGGTGTTCATGGCCTGAAGATTCAGTGGTTACCGGCACCAATCACGGTGATGAAGGGGGGTCTGCGGTGGAGACTTCTGACCGAGTCTTTGTTGTTAGGGTGTGCGTCTCGAGGCGATGGCGATAGGATGAAAATTTGACTATTTTTTGATTTCAAAATTTGAAATGGTTTTTTCTTTGGTGGCATTGTGGATTCGAGTAGGCGGGTAGTGGTGGTTTTAATATTGATGATTTTATCTCGTTGGATTTTTTTTGGTTCACACTTACCCATTAAAAGTGTTATTATAAAATGAAAAAATATAGATTGTGGTCAATAAAAGGAAAACATGTAATGTGCATACACACAGACTTCCACCACCATGAAACAACATGTTCATTTTACTTCACCACATTACATATATATTTTTAAAAAATGTAATTATAAATAAAATTGTAAATTAATATATCCTATTTAATACAATTAAATGATAATACATATTACTTATCTCTCATGTTTTTTTTTGGAAAATGAACGTTTTATCCATGTGTTAGTTAGGATTACCACATCCCTGAAATTCTATGTTCTTTTTTGCATTACCACCTTCGATGGATGGAATTGTGAATGTGTTTAAATGATAAATATTTTTAATATGTTCTGATTATGGTAATGATAATAAAATTAAATAATATATCAATAACATGAACAATTAAAAATCGTTATATGATTGACAGTCTTAAAACATGCACACTAAGAGGAGTATGGTCATTTTTTATGAGGGAATTATATAAATTGTATTCATAATTTAAATCATTATGATATTTATATGCAAAGATTATATATAATATGTTCAATCGTTATGCTTATGGAATTTTTATATTACTACATAACCACTTTGTAACCTTATAGTAAATTATGGTCTGTCTTTATTTGGGTATGTTTGACCACTCAATTAAATAATAATAATAAAAAATTCTTTGGATGACTATAAGAACATGAAAACTATTATGATGGGAAATAACTGATTATATAATATGTTTATTTTATTTTTGGAATGCTAACAACAATATTGATCTAAATAATTAACATATTATCATTCATTTGATAAAAATCACTGAATTATTCACACTAATGATTTCACCTTCCTGAATCATAGATGAAACCGAAATGGAATTAAATTATAACATTATAAAAAATTATAATATAAAATTATAGGATCATTAATGGTAAAAAAATTATGAACTTTTATAATGAGTAAAAAATGATATAGTTATTTTGAAACTAGTTCGAAATGATCGAGATTAATCACACCGAATAATGAATATAATTAAAATCCAACTAATATACATATAAAATATAACTATTAATGTGGCATGTTAATGTAAATACATATTTTTAATCTTCTAAAATGGGTAATTAATATATTCATGTATGGGATATATGATTTTAGGATTAATTTCAGGAATTCAAGATAAAAATAAGGGATTTCATGATGTCAATAATAATTCTTTGAGACATGTAACTTTATATGCCCCATGATTTATTTTTATGGGGTTTTAATGATCAACCAAAACATGAATGTTTTTTGTATTTATTTAATATTTATTCATGGGTTATACTAATCCACATCAGGTTTTTTGTTTCATCAAATGGAATTCTACTCACATATTAGCCCAGTTGTAAGGGTTTTCATCTCAGTCACCCTTCGTGGATGAATGATGTGATATTATGAACAAATATTCCTTTAATTATATAAATATCACTCTTTAATTACAATATGATTAATTATTGTTAACTTTAAAACATCACTTCCATCAACACTATTCCATACTTTGGGCTACGATGGATTTCTTCTCTAAAATATCATTGTATTCAATTACTCAATATTTTTTATTTACATATATTTTGTCTCTAGGATATTATTATAAAATTTCATGTGGTCTATATTATTTATATCATTTGGGATCAATTTTTATTAAAATATTCATTATATATATTATCTCTTCAACTTTTATGAAAATATTACTATGTTGGGAGTTATACATATCCACTAAAATAATTGTTTCCCCTATAGGACCAAAATTTATAATCCTTCCAATGTTATCCACTTTTATAAAAATACAATATATATTTTACCTCATGTGAAATTCATATTTCTCATGTAATCATTCCTTATAATGACTTATCATATTTTTGTTAATGTGGTATTATAATCAAGGTGTTTTAAAAACATGAAAATGGAACACTAAAATTTATTTTTTTCTTGATAAGTGTCGGAAATAATTTTTTTTCCAATATGAATAGTTTTGATAAACCTAATTGTTATATGAGAGACTAAACTTTTCAATTATATAAGAATTTTAAATTATAATCCATTTCTTTCATAAAGAGATTCTATGAAAATTTTGAACGGAACCACCTATGATGTTCATTTTTATTCTTTATTATCCATGACCTGTATAATGAATGTCTACCACATTGGAACTAAATTTATCAAAACATGGTCTCTTTATTAATATATTAATATAAATATTATTTTATTACTTATTCTCGTTGGATTAACAGTTAAATATCCTTTTTTTAATTCACTGAATCTGTATTATGATACATTCTTACTTCTTTGGGGTTTGATCGCAGTTGTGATTTATTTATGGTTTTCATTCAAGATATGGAATGAATATGTATGAATTAAATTATGTGATGGGTGGTCATGTAATTATATATTAATCAAATAAATTTTGTAAATATTTTAATGTAATTATATGTTATGCATTAGAATAAGGACATGATTGAATCCACTATGGGACATTTTCCATTATGATTAAGTGAATTCAGAGTGAACCCAATCCAACATGGGACACTATCCACTGGTATATTCTTTTTATTGAGGCTCCAATTATTCTTTCGATGTCATTTCTAATGTTGTTTCCACATATTCTATAATTCCAATATATTATGATATCATTTCTTTATTTCATTATTCTCTACTTATGATCACCATATTTATTAGTTATGGATTCTATATTGTATCTCTATATTCCTTATGTAAATTTTCGTTATAAAAAATTTATCCAATTTCCACTTATGAAATATTTTTCCAATGTTTACCCTTAATTATTGTTTGATCTCACACCTTCTTTTATCTCATTTTCCGAAATTTATGCAAAAATTTACCACAGATGATATGTCTAACAAGAAAGGTAGTGTAGATTATTTGAGGGAGATTATTCATATGTATAGTTGATTAAGTGGTTTCTCAATTAGTAGCAAATAATTCGTTTTTATTCAATGATCACGGGATTTTTAAGTTATTTTTTCTGCAAATCCAATATAATAGTATAATTAAATGGTATTTTCAATGAATGTATGGAATTATTTGATCAATGTCATGTACTAAAAAAATGTTTGGATATATTATTTGATAATGGTGATTTTTGGGAGGATCGTGGGTGTTTATTATGAATCACCCTTCATATGATGTTTATTTCATGAACACAGTCCATTTTGTTCAAAAAAATATCCAATGTGTTCTTAATTATGTTAAAGGGATGATGATGAGGGTTATGTGTCATGTGTTGTGAATATACCATCTAAGGGTGACTTAGGGTGTGGTATGGAACTAAACAAGACACCCCTTGTCAGTTTACCTATATATGATATATATATATGGACATACATCGTGTAAGTATTGTGATGGATTTCTATATAGGGTTATTGGACTTACACTATGGGAGGTACACCTCTAAGTACCTAATGTGTGTTTCATAGCATGTAGGTTTGTAACACATCATGAACTTTGAATATAAATTCTACTTGGAATTATATTGCATGGAATGGGAATATGTATTATTGTGTAATTAATGTACTTAGGTTCACACTATGTGCATCTGCATTAGGTATTTCACACATTCACTCTCTCTAGAGTTTGAACTAGACTTATGAGTAGTCTATTAAGAGTTTAATTCCATGTGGGGACTGATGGTGAGGATATGGTGGTTTTTATAAACTACTTATGATGTTTTTTGGTTTGGTTGAATCTTAATGGGAGACTTTCATATAGTTTTTTGGTTTAGTGATCTAATATAATATTTTTTTGTTATTTATCTAGAGGGAGGTGTGTTGTGAAACCCTTGTGAGGAACATTATTTTGATATATGACATGGTTTTGGATTTCCAACTAGTTTAGTTTTGTATATTTCATGCATTTCATAGAATATGGGAACATTTAGTTACTTATATGTGGCTTCAAACATGTTTTGTTGGGTTTAGTTAGGATGGAGTTTTTGGGATGGGTTGACACCATGTGATTTCATGTATGGTTGGGTTACATGTGTGTCAGTGAAGTAATGAACATTATATTTTTTTTGTAAAAATTATTATATAGAATGTAGATAATATGGTCAAGCCTTAAAAAAGGAAATAAAATTACTGTGCAGTTTAAATAAAAAATATATATATACAAATCCTAAATGATCAATTTAGATGTGATTATTGAAGAGTGAAAATAAAATTAACACTTTGAAGAGTGTGTTGAAAGAGATAATGTGGAAGAAAACATATTGAAATGGATTTCAAAACATATAAAATTTTTCCCATTAAACTAATTTTAGTTTTTAATGATATTTTTTGTCATCAAATAATTAACAATTTTATCAGTGCCTAAATTAATAGGTGATTATCCACAATGACCTCTCCTAATGTGCTTCAAAGTTCATCAGTCTTTTTATACCATTAATCAATCAATTTAATCCCTCAAATTTTATTTTAATTAATAGAGATGATAATTTTAACATTTTCTGTTTTCTGATATATTGGAAAATATTAATGATTTAATGGTCTGACTATCCGAACTTATTAGTACAAGGAGTATTGTAAAGAGAATTCTCGTTACTAAAAAATAAATCATTAAACTATGTTCCCCAAAACAAAATTTTTATAACATGTGTAGAATATATTTTAATATCAAAAATTATTATATCCTGAAACCATAAAATTATTTAGCTACTCATATTGAATAACAAAATAAAATTATTATTAAATAAAAACTACATAGAAATATGGTAAAATTATAGAAATAGATATATAAAGTAAAATTATTTTTTAGTTATTCCGATTTCATTAAAATTCTAATCCAATTCCTTCTCCTTCATGAGCTTCTAGTTTAATATTCCTATATCTATCATGTTATTCAAATTATAGTATCCCCTAATATCTTCTTATAAACATTTTTAAAAAATCCAAATTCCACCATATTATTTGGTGATTAAAAAAAATAAATGTCCACTTAAATATAATTTTATAACTATATTATAATTTTATAAAAACAATTGTAATGCATATACTCATTAAAATTCCATTAAATTCTCCAAGAATTTCTATAACTCCATTTATTTCCACCTATTAGAATTTCTCAAATTATTCATGAAATATTCATGTGAAATATCTTATTCAGACCTCATCTAGTTTTAACTCTTTTTGGGGAACAATGTGGCAAAAAATACACTAAATCATATATCAGCTATTATAAAATGGTTTCTCATTGTAAAATAACAGGTTTAGAGAGTTCTATTGTGGTGAACCTGATAAAACTAGTGTAATAAATAATGCACCAAGTAATAGACAATGATTTTTAGAAAAAAAAATTTAATATAATATTTTGTCTATACATTTAAAATTCGATATCACTCCTCCTTCAAAAAATAAAATGAAAATAATTAAGATTTTAAATAAAATAATCAAAATGGAAGAAGTTTACATAACATCAGGTGGATGTTAGAAAAAATTAATTACATTATTTTTTCATGAACTCTGAATGATTGTATCTTAGACATTGGAACTAAAT
The DNA here is from genome assembly GCA_963277665.1 of Viscum album. NCBI lineage: Eukaryota > Viridiplantae > Streptophyta > Magnoliopsida > Santalales > Viscaceae > Viscum > Viscum album. The sequence continues at coordinate 1,149,071,314 of OY728135.1, forward strand.
TGATCAGTATACGAGAATTACAATCATCTTAAATAGTCTCAAATAAAAATAGAAGAACTGATATCAAACATAAATGTTTCAGCTATATTCAACATAGATTGGAATTGTTTCATCAACCCTTGATCCAATCCAAATAGCTATTAATGATTAAATAGTAAAATGAATATTTGATCAATGAATCATTGATAATATCTACAAATAAGAGTTAGTATTATGTTTTCAATAAAAAATATAAGTTCACAAAGAATCATCTTTCAATAACCAGTTCAAACAACATTTATACTTCATGGAATCCATTCATAATTTGTTTATCAGGGTGTCTATTGGGCTAAATTTGATCTATATATTCTCATGAATAAAACTAAGTTTAGGGAAATAAGTGAATTTAAAAAATTCGATTGATTTGGTCTCGTTAAACACCCATTTTCCATCAATTCTTTAAACCCCATTGTTCATGAAACTAACCTCATCTTCCCCTGATCCAGATGAATTAGGTGATAGGTCATATTTATTATGGTTTCCTTAATAATCATTGTAACATCCAACGAAAATAATGAAATAATAAATGTTCATATTTAATAATAGTTTTGAATTAAATATTAATTTTAATTAAAGTGGATTTTATATTCTAGGATGTACCCAATATGAAACAATGAGTTTATTTTAAATCTTATGTTTCATACTAATGGTATAATATTACTATTTTGATTGGTAGTTAATTCCTATTAGTTGTATTGGGAGAAATGAATAGAACTAACTAAAATATTATTATATATGTTTGTTAAAGGTTTGTAATTTTTTCGAATAAAAGTTAAATTCATAAAATGAGAATGAATCTAATTTCAAGCACAAATACTCTAATATTCATTAAAAGGTCAATTTACCACCTTTTGATGGAAAAACATCTGTAAATGTATTTTTGTTCCCTCTTATACGTTCAATTTGACCAAATAAAATTCTTCTTTAGAATTGGGACAACAATATTTACTTTGGGTATAATTTTGGTATTTTTCAGATAAAATTAATTTTTTGATGAATTGGGAAAACTACTGTATATTATTTCAAAACTACCTTTTAATATTATTTATATATATGGTTATATTATATTTTGAAATGGTTTTAAAATTTTAAGTAGACTATATTTTTAAAATTTAATATAATGGTTTTCAATGGATGTAATTTCAATTTTAAATTGGACATAAACAAGTTTCAATATTTTGATAGTTAGTATTTCTTAAAAACATGCTTTTTGTTTTGATAGAGGGAATTAATTTTAAATTAATTTATTCAACTTCTATGTTTTGAATTTAGAAAAATGGATTCATTATTTGGAATCATGTGGTCCAAAATTTGTAAATTGGTAACTTTTATTTTTAGACATTATGAATATTTACTTCAGTAAATATTTTATTTACCATGGTTAAAGGGTAAAATCTGGTAAATAAGGGTAAAAATTAATATTATAATAATCATAAATTACACTGACTTGTATCCTAGTCATATTTTTTGATACATGTTTTACCTTAGGCATTCTTGGATCAAATTTAGATCCCAATGGATCCACTTGGGAGTGAAAATGACACTTTATATTAATTAATTTAATGTAAAGACAAAAACGACATAAACATATATCTTTTTGTAAATAAATTGTTTCATTTGGTTATATAAGTTATATATTAGAATATAAATATTAATTGGAAATATAAAATGATTTCCTACATTATGGTATTAATTTTATAATTTTTGGACTTCAAATAGTGAAAATTAGTTATGACACAATAATGATTTATTGTTTACCTCATTAATGAATTATTTAAATATATAAGACTTTAAAGATTAAAATAATATCCAAAAAAGTCCAATACATATATGATTATTTTATTTAGACCATGATTCATCTTATATTCTAGTTTAATATGTTTTGGACCTTTTGAAAGGTAAAATCATTATATAATAAAATAATACGTTCAAAATTCCAAAAGATTCCTTCCTCCCCCTTATAAAAGGACACCACTTCTAACCCATTCATCACACTTCTCGAGCCCCATGTCTTGTCCATCCTCTGACCAAATAATCTCCCTACATCCCTATTTTCCTCCTAGTATCCTTACCATTTGCATAATTCACTTAATGTAAACCTTTTGTTTCAAACCAATGAAAGATACTCGATTTTAAGGTAACGTTTTCTCTTAAGCTATTTTGTTTTATTTTTCTTCTCCAACCCCCAAAAACTATTTTTATTGATTTGTTTTATACAAAAATGGTATAATAAATATATTATGGTGTTTGTAGGAGAATTATTCGAACTAAACATACACACACATCCATCTAATTGGTAATGAACATACTGTTTATGTGGACAACGAACTAACTCCTCACAAAACAATGACTGTTCAATTATCCCCTACCACCTATTATGGTAGCAATTATGGCGGAACTGTATTTATATTTGAGATTATATCATATTGTTTTTATGATTCTATTTTTTTTATTTGTAGAATACAATTATGGTTTCCATAGTGGTTAAATACGATATTTTCATTTGAGGATGTGCGGACTACCACCCCCTAAAAGCGATATGACTCGTTCATTACATATGTGGAATTTATAATGGATGGAGTTACTGAATTTATATATTTTATTACACTATAATTATATTATACCTATTTATCATTATGTTTTCATTCCATTAAGTACGAAATAGAGATGAATGCAGCGTTCATGCGTACGTACGACTTACTATCTCCAGGAATGGTGCATTTCATTTACTATATCCAAATGCTATGTACTATTATAAATACATACATATACTAGATATATATGATATATATGATATATAAATCATGAATATAATTCTTCATATAATGTAAATATGACCACATAAACAATTTTTAATTATAAGAAGTCAATTTTTATCTCAAGTTCCGAACATAGAAAAAATGTCCAATATGAATTCAAATAATTAACTAATTTTTATAGCAAGGTAATAATTGATATAAAAGGAATAATAAACTTGAAAAATGTTCTTAAGCAATTATAAATTAAATTAGTAGATTATTCAAGAGATTAATGAACGATCAAGTCCAGTGGGACACGAGGTAAGGGGACTTCTTAACCCAATTCACATTCTTTAGGCAGATATTATCTTTCTTATTTATGTCGTTCTTTGATTATTTGAGAAATGAATTTTTATATCATATCATGTATTTATAATTTTTATATGTGTGATTATTGTGAATACAAATAATTGATCTATTTTATTTACAAAATGATCTTTGTAATGTACTTCGTCTCGATCATATTTCATCGAGGAATATTTTTTTTATACACGACTTTCCTTTATACGTTGTATAAAAACCTTTGACTTTTCATTTATTTCAAAGGGAATATATTTCTATGATGTTTTTGACTAAACAACAAAAAAGAATTTTTATTTTAACGTAATCGATGACAACAACCTTTTTCCGCGGCCGCAAATATTATTTGATAGTTGTCTTCCTTAACAAGCTGCAATGTTTTTAAAAGGAAAATTAATACCATATAACCGTTTTAAATATTTTGGTAATGAAAAAGTTATTGATAATTTTTTTATGTCAATATATTTTAATAATATATTGTGATTGAAATATGAAATTTTTATCCTTCCATTATGTTTGTTTTATATGTTATAAATATGTTATTGTTCTTGGGAATTGTTTATGTATACGGGTGGTTCTGTGATAATCCTATGTCGGGTAAGCCCGAGATAGCTCACCAATGCATTGGGTAATGTGACGGAGGTAAACATGAATGTTTCTTCAGAAAGATTTAGGGAATATACTATAATGGATATTCCAAATGTAACTCCCTATGTAGCTGTGATAGCTACAATGTATGAATGATTTGGATTCCACAAGTTACTCTTCTGATTTGGGATTTCTATGTGTTATTAATAAATCTTATGATTTCATCAGGTATGCTAAAGAGCTTATGTTATGTATGAATTGATGAAATAATGTTTTCTTTCTTTTTTTATAATCCTTAATGATCTTTTAATGGGAATCCCATGTATTGAAATGTTCATAACATGACTTAAAGGTGAATAGGGTCGAGGATGTGATCATGGAAAAGTCATGCTGTCTAAAACATGGAACTATATATGACACTTTTTTTCAAGAGTTTTTATTTTGTGAAAATAAGGGAAACTGAGTATAAGTGTCTACTTTGTAATTTTTGAGATGTAATGTAATTTTTATGGCCTAATTCTATAAAACTCTAAACCTGAAAAGATCCTCAATGTGAATTATTCATTTAATTCAAGATTATGTAATGTCTAAGGTTGGGTACTTATAGTTCGTATCAAAGGTCTGTTTAGATAACATTAGGAGTAATAATATTGTTAAATTAATGTCCCTAAATTAATTTATGGAGGATTGAAATAGTATAGAATTTAAAGATTACCATGTCACTTTGGCTAAGATATTTCTCTGTTTAGAATGGTTTTCCATAGAGGAAACATGGCAGTTATGATGGGAAAACATCAGGGGGAAAACAACCTTCCAAATCAGCAACATGAGATGGTCAGAATCGAAACTAAAAAATTTGTTGTTGGGATGGAACAGTTGACTCAAGCTATAAATGGTGGTGGTATCCATACAGTAGATCACATAGAACAACTACATAAGAACATGTCTGTAGTGGAGAAATTCATGAGGTAGCATCCCCCGTCATTTAGAGGATCATCTGACCATGTGCTTGCTGAAGGGTGGATTAAAGAACTGGAGAAGATTCTTGATGTCATGGTGTGTTCAGAACATCAAAAGGTTATTCTAGTTGTTTTTTGTTTTGAAGGTAAAGATGATCAGTGGTGGTCGATGGGGAAAAATATCAGTTATAGTGAGGAGATTGATTCTCTTTATTTGGATGAATATAATGGTATTTTTTTAGAAATATATTCTTAAGGTGGTTCATCATTGGATGGAAAAACAATTCCTGTAATTGATGTAGGAGGATGACTCAATGGATACTTATGAAGAAAAATTTAGTCGACTAGTGAGGTATCTCCAAATTTCACATGAGATCATGATAGTAAAATCAAACATTATTTCACAATATTAATGCAAAAGTATTGAAGGTAATTTTCATCTCGTGATTTCAAATGTTATGAAAAAATTGTTCGATGTGCAGAGAAGGTGGAAATGGTGTTTTTTATTGATCAGGTGTTCTTTGAGAAAAAAAATATAATAAGAGGTCGAGGTAGTAGATAAAAGGGACGAAAAATTCAAAAATTTATTATGGTAAGAAACTTATGTTTACAGTTTGTGAAAAATGGGTTAAAAATATTGTTGGGGAATTTCTTTTTAATTATTGTAAGTGATACCAATGTGGTAAAATGAGACATAAGGCTCGTAATTGAACTAAAAAAGATCACGGTAATGGTACGAAAAAATCAGATTTACATTCAATAAAACATTTCAAGTGTAATGAAATGAGTCATTATGAAAATCAGTGTCCAATAAAGAACTCAACTGAGGGAAGCAACCATACTACTAATAGAATGGGGTGGTGATATTCTTTGCAACTACTTTTGTAGAGGTTGGTCCATCAAATGATGCAGTGTTAGGTATAATATTTGTTTTTTAGATTATGCTGATGTGTTATTCGATTCGGGGTCTACACATTCATTCATTTGTGAGAAGTTTTCTTTTAAATTGGGAATTCCATCTCAAGATATTAATCTTGAACTTATGGTAAAAACACCTAAAGGAAATTTTGAGACAAAAAGAATATATAAGAACCTACCTTTACTTTTGTGTGAAAATAATTCATCTCAAAACCTTATGGTTTCTCCTCTAGTATAGTTTGACATTATTTTGGGTATAGATTGGATTTCTGTTTATCATTCTCGGATTTACTGCAGAGGTAATGTTGTTTCATTTTAGAAAAGATTTTCAGTTTGTGTACAATAATGATCCTTTGCTTTTAATAACAAATCTGGAAGCTAAAAAACTAGTAAAAGATGGATATGAATGTTACCTTTCACATATTGTTGAAAATAATATAACTGTCAGATTAATGACATGCCAGTAGTAAATGAGTACCTTGATGTTTTTCCTGATGAATTGCCTAGTATTATACTTGATCAAAAAAGTTTAATTAATTGTTGACTTATTTCTTGATGATAAGAAAATATCAAAACCCCCTTATTTAATGCCTCAAATTTAACTTTTGGAGTTAAAGAAGAAATTGTAGGAGTTATTAGATATTGGTTTTGTTCGACCTAGCACAACACCCTAGGGTTCTCCAATCTTGTTTGTTAAAAATAAATATGGTTCAATGAGACATTGAAATGATTATAGAGCATTGAATTATATCACTACTAAGATCAAGTATAACATTCACATATCAATGATTTTTTTGATCAACTCTAGGGAGCTCAGTATTTTTCGAAGATTGATTTGAGGTTAGGGTACTATCAGTTGAAAGTAAAGGATGCAGACATTCCGAAGACCACGTTTCGTACTAGATATGGCCAATATAAATTTTTAGTTATTCCTTTTGGGTTACCCAATTCACCTGTCGTTTTCATGGATCTTATGAATAGAATTTTTCATTAGTTTTTAGATACGTTTGTGGTTGTGTTCATTGATAATATTTTGCTTTATTCTAAATGTAAAGTGGATCATGAAAGTCATTTAAGGGTTGTATTACAAACCATAAAAGAAAAGAAATTGTATGGGAAATTCAGCAAGTGTGAGTTTTGGTTACAACAAATTTCATTCCTTGGTCACATTATTTAAAAAAATTGCATAACTATGGATCATTCTAAAACAAAAGTTGTTGAAGAATGGCCAAGACCATCAATTATAACCAATATTTGTAGTTTTCTTGGGTTGACATGTTATTATATGAGGTATTTTGAAATATTTTCAAGGTTATCTATGACAATGACAAAGTTAACTCGAAAAGGTGTTTAGTTCATCTAGAAAAAATAATGTGATGATTATTTTAAGTATTTGAAAATAATATTGTTGAATTCTCTAGTTTTGCCAATAGCTTTTGGAAATACTGAGTTTTTTGTCTATAGATTTGCTTCGCTGAAAGGAATTGGTTGTGTTCTAATGAATAATGATTAGGTAATTTCTTATGTTTCATGTTAGTTGAAACCACATGAGTTAAATTTACCTACACATGATTTGGAATTAGCTGTTGTTGTTTTTAGCTTTAAAATTTTTGAGGAAACTTTAGTATGGATTAAAATGTGAAACATCTAATGACCACAAAGGGATGAAGTATATATTCACCCAGAAATAATTGAACATGAGATAGAGGATATGGTTGGAAATAATTATGTATTATTATTTCACAATCCATTACCTTCCAAGAAAATAAAATAAAGTGGATGATGCTTTGAGTCATTAAAGAAATGATTTATTAACCATGAAATATTTGGAATGAGATCCTTTGCTTTTTGAGTTGATGTACATTTTCATAGAAGTTTTTGGTTCAGGAAATTACTATGTTTTGTTTCAGGATTCAATGAAATAATATCTATTAGATTGAATTCAGAAAGTGCAGAAGGAGGACAATGAGTTGCAGAAAAAGGTAGAGTTGGTTCAGATGCATAAGTTTCCTGATTCTAACATTGAAAATGATTGTGTTTTGAGGTTTGTCAAGAGATTATGTTTGCCTTGTGATTCGCAGTTGAAGAATGTGTGGTTATGTGAAGCTCATAGTTCTATTTTTTTAGTTCATCCTGGAAGTACTAATATGTATAGAGATCTTACGGAGTATTATTGGTGGGTTGTAATGAAAAAAGATATTGTTTATTTTACTATGAAGTGTTTGACTTGTCAACAGGTTAATATAGAGTGACAATTACAGAAAGGGATCATTTAAGATTTACCGATGCTAGAGTGGAAATGAGAAAATATATCCATGAACTTTTTGTGATATTACCAATGACATCTCGAGGTAATACTGTAATCTAGGTTATTGTTTATCGATTGACTAAATATGCTCATTTCCTTCGTATTTGAGATACTTTGTCTCTAGATCTATTTTCTTTGTTGTATGTTAATGAGATAGTCAGTTGTCATGGAGTACTCATCTTTATTATATATGATCGTGATACAAGGTTTACTTTTAGCTTTTGGATAGTACTTTAGAAGTTGTTGGGCACTGAATAAAATTTTATTATAGCTTTTCATCTACAATCAGATGGGAAGTCAGAACGAACAATTTAGACCTTGGTGGATATATCTGATCATGATCCAAGGATTACTTTTAGCTTTTGGATAGTGCTTTAGAAGTTGTTGGGTACTGAATAAAATTTTATTACAGCTTCTCATCTACAATCAGATGGGAAGTCACAACAAACAATATAGACTTTGGAGGATATGATACATGCTTATTCAATGGATTATTATGGATTTTGGGGCCAACATATTTCTTCGTTTGAATTTTATTATTATAAATGATTCAATAAAAGTATATAGAAGTCTCTATTTGAGGCATTATATGGGAAGGGATGTCGAAATCCATCTTTTTGGGATGAAGTAGGTGAAAGGAAGCTAATGAGACCAGAATTTGTAGGAAAGATGGAAGAAAAAGTTCATTTGATTTAGAAGAACATGAGAAAAACATAGAGAAGGAAGAAAAGTAATTCGAATAACTGAACGAAGGATCTTTCTTTTGAGGAAGGTGATTATGTCTTTCCAGATGTTTCTCTATGGAAATGTGTGATGCATTTTGGAAACAAGGGAATGTTTAGTATGATATACATTGGACCTTATGAAATATTTGATAAAGTTGGATCCATTTCCCACAGAGTGTCTTTACCTTCAAGTTTATCCCAGGTACACAATGTCTTTCTTCTTTCAATGTTGATAAATTATAAGCTGGATCCATCTCATGTTTTGATCCTAGTGGTTGTTCAGTTGGAAGAGAATCTATCTTTTGAGGAACAACCAAAAACAATTCTTGAACATAGAGAGTAAGAGTTGCGGAATAAGGTAATTCACTAGGTAAAGGTTTCGTTGAAAAACAATATTCTTGAAGAGGCAATGTGGGAATCCTAAAATGCTATTATGGATAAATACCCTCATTTATTTGATAAGTGACTAAAATTGCGAGAACATAATTAGCAAAAGGGGGAAGAATGTAGCATCCCAAGTAAATAAAGAAATAGTATATTTTCAGATTTATTAATATTTTTTACATAAATATTAATTTTACATTAAAGGGGATGCTATTTTTGATGTCTTACCCGATACAAAACAACAAGTTTCATTGAAATCTAATGTTGCACACTACCAATATTATATTAGTATTTTGAATGGAAGTTAACACCTAGTCGTTGTATTGGAGGGAACAAATATAACTAACTAAAATATGATTATAAATGTTTTTAAACTTTTTTAAATTTATCCAATAATATTTAGAAGCATAAAATATTAATGAATCTAATTTTAACCATAAATACTCAAATATTCATTAAAAGGTCGATTTACCTCTTTTCGATGGAGAACCCTCTTAAAAACTAGTTTTCTTCACATATATATGTTCTAATTGACCAAATAAAATAATTATTTAGATTCGGGAAAAAAATTAGTTTGGGTAAAATTTTGGTATTTTTTTGATAAAATTTATTTTTGGCTGAATAGTGAAAAATACTGTATTTTAATTCAAAACTTGCTTTTAATCTAATCTATTTATATTGATAGGTTATATTTTAAAATGGATTAAAAGTTTAATTAGATTATATTTTTACTATTTAATCCAGTTTTTTTCATTCGATTTTATTTCATTTTGAAATTGTACATAAACTAGTGTCAATCTTTTGATAGATATTATTTCATAAAAACATGATTTTTGTTTTGACAATGGAAATTAATTTTAAATTATTATTTCAACTTCTATGTTTTGTATTGGGAAAAATGGATTCCATATTTTGAATCATGAGATGCAAATTGTATAAATAGGTAACTTTTAATTTTAGACATTATAAATATTTATTTCAGTAAACATTTTATTTACTATGGTTAAAGGGTAAATATGTAAAATATGGGTAAAAAATAATATTATAATAATATTAAATTACCCTAAAATGTGTCCTAATTTTATTGGTTGATACAGCTACAACCATGGTAATCCTTTTGTCGAATTTGTGACCCCATGGAGCCACATTGGAGTGATAAAGACACTTTATATTAATTAACATAGTAAAAAAATGACATAAACACATATCATTTAGTAAATAAGTTTTTACATGGGGTTATATAAGTTATCTCTTCAACTATAAATATTAATTTTAAGGATAAAAGTTTTTCCTACATTATGGAATTTTTTTATAATTTTTAGAAATCAACTAAATAAAATTATTTATGACATAATAATGGTTCAATGTATACTACATTAATGAATGATTTAAATAAATAAGATTATAAAGATTAGAATAATATCCAAAACAAGTCCAATTCTTATTGGATTATTTTATTTCGAGCATGTGTCATCTTATATTCTACTTTAATATGTTTTTTACCTTTAGAAACCTAAAATCATTATATAATAAAATAATATTTTCAAACATTCCTAAAGAGACCCTCCCCCCCCCTTATAAAAGGACACCACTTCTAATCCATTTCTCACAATTTTAAGGCCCCTTGTATCATCAGTAATCAACCCATTTAATCTACCTACATCCCTATATTCATCATGGAAGCTTACCTTAGTAATAATTCACTTCAAGTAACCCTTTTGGTTCAAACAAAAGGGAGTTACCTGATTCAAAGGTAACGTCTTCTCTTAAGTTATTTTGTTTTATTTTCATTATCCAACCCCATACAATATTTTTATTTATTTCATTTATAACAACAAAACTATCCTAAATATATTAGTTTTTTTATGGTAATGATTCAAACTACACTTACACACACCTCTATCTAATGGGTAAAGAACATACTGTTTCTTTGGACGGTGAACTAATGCATCAGGAAAAGATGATTGTTCCATTATCTAGTACCACCTCGTATGGTGGCCATTAATATGGAACTTTATTTATATGTGATATATATTATGTTGTTTCTATGATTCATTATTTTTTATTTGTATATTACCATTATAGTTTTCATAGTTGGAAATACGATAATTTCATTTGAGGAAGTGCGGACTACCGCCCCCTCAAAGTGATATGACTTGTTAATGCCATACGTGGAACATATAAAGGATGGATTTTCTGAAATTATATATGATATTATACTAAAATTATAATATAACCATGTATCATTATGTTTTTATTCTATTAAATACGAAATATAAATGAATGTAGCGTTCTTGCGTATGTACGGCTAACCGTCTCCATGAACGGTGCATTTCATTTCTTATCTCCAAATGTTATGTACTATTATAAATACATAAATATAATGGATAAATATGAGATATATGATATCTACATAATGAATATAATTCTTGATATAATGTAAATTTGACCACATGAACGACTTGTAGTTATAATAAGTAAATTTTTAACTCATGTTCCAAACATCGACAAAATGTTTGATATGAACTCAAATAATTAACTAATTGTTATAGCAAGGTAATAACTGATATAAAATTAATAATAAACATTAAATATGTTCATAAGAAAATATAAATTAACTATAGTTTATTATTTACGATCTAAAATAATGATTGAGACAAGTCGGCCACAAGGTAAGGGAACTTCTTAACCCAATTCACAGTCATTGGGTTGATCTTATCATTCATATTTATGTCGTTCATTTATTATGCGAGAAATTAATTTTTATATCCTATCATGTATTTTTAAATTTCTTATGTGTTTTAATAGTTAATATAAATAATCATTCTATTTTAGTTAAAAATGATCATTGTAAGGGACTTCGTCTCAATCTCATTTCATTGAGGCATATCTTGTTTTATACACTACTTTCCTTTATACGGTGTATAAAAAAATTTTCTTTCTCATTTAACTCAAAGGGAATATTTTTCTAGGAGGATTTTTACAAAAAAACAAAAAATTTATGATTATATTAACATAAGTGGTGACAATGACCTTTTTTCACCGCCACAAGTATTATTTGATAAATGGTTTACTTAACAAGTCGTACTATTTTTAGAAGGAAAATAAATACCATATACCATTTTTTACATATTTCGGTATTTCAAATGGTTTTGATAATGGATTTTTTATGTCAATATATTTTAATGAAATATTGTGATTGAAATTTGAAATGGATATCTTTCCATTATGTTTGTTTTATGTGTTATGAATATGTTATGGTTCTTGGACATTGTTTATGTATACAGGTGGTTCCATGATAAACCTATGAAGGATGAGCCAGAGATATCTCTCCAATGAATTGGGTAACGTGATATAGGTAAACAATATTTTTTCTCCTAAGAGATTTAGGGAATATACAGTGATGTGTATTCCAAATTTAGCTCCCTACATAGCTGTGATAACTAAAATGTAAGTATGATATGGATGCCACAAGATAACTTTTTGAATTGTGATTTCTATTTTTTATTAATAAATATTATGATTTCATGATGTATGTTAAAGAGATTATGTTATTTGTGGAGTCAATAAGGTTTTCCTTATGACTATTCCATTCCGTCAAATGTTGAAGAGATTGTTGTGTCAATAAGGTTTATTTATGAGTTTACCATTCCTTCTTGTTTTGAAAATCACTAACTCTTTATCTGAAGGAAAATTTCATTTACCCTGTGTTTTACTTCTATAAGGAAAATTTCTATCCCCAAAAAATTTATCCCTACCATGTTTTTTTATTGTTCATTATCCAGTAAAAATGTAAAAGTATGTTTGATATCTAAAACATAGGAATAATATAATACATATATAAAGAGAATTCTGTTTTTCAAGATCCGAGTTCTGACTCCGAGTTCTATGAATTCAGACTCCGAACTCTTCTGAGTTCTGACTCCGAGTTCTATGAATTCAGACTCCGAACTCTTCTCAGTTCTGACTCTGAGTTTTATGAATTCAGACTTCGAACTCTTCTGAGTTCTGATTCGGAGTTCAATGAATTGAAACTCCAAAATCTTCTGAGTTCTGACTCAGTGTTCTAACTCCGAGTTCACTAAATTCAGACACCGAACTCTTATGAGTTATGACTCTGAATTCTCATGAATTATGACTCCAAACATTGTATGTTCAGACTCCGAATTATCATGAACTCTGACACCAAACTTTGAAATTTCAGGTTCTGAATTCTTGTGAATCCATATTCCTAATTTCCTTGAAATTAATACTAAGTAATTCTATAGAGTTCAGGTTCCAAATTCCTTGAAAAAAGAATCTGAATATCCTTGTATTATAGACTCCAAATCCATTTTTGGTAAGACTCCGAACATTTATTTTCTTACATTCCAAACATTTGACTTTGGTTATGTAACCATATTTTTTCTTACACTTTTTTTGTTATAAAACGATGTCATGCATTCAGTTACTAACCAACCGTTGTTTGAGTTAAACATGTACAGGTCCCTATGAAATTCAAGGAAAAATATGACCGTTGGAGGAGGGAGTTGACCGTTGAAGCCATGCCTATAAATAAGAACACATTTGTAAGTTCTCAAAACATAGATGATCTGTTCTAAGACTCTAGAGATTACATGATATTGAATTTATTTCTAGAGAGATACTCTCATGCTTTGTGTGTAATGAACATCTTGTTCAGATTTTATTTGTGTGACTCTGATTGTTGTTGTGTACAATCGAGGGATACGAGGGATAAGAAGACAGAGGTTTCGACTAACTTGAAGATGAGGGCTTCCTTGATTAGGAAGACAGAGGTTCCTACTACCTTGAAGATGAGAGTTTGCGGGGATATAAAGACAAACATCAATCTTAGTATCGAGGGCTTACCATGGAGTGGGTAAGATAGACATTCTTGAATGTATAAATCATGGGAACTTCATCCAAGGTTGTTAGATACCCTTATATTTGGGTTAAAATGTTTAATACTTGTTACTTGTTTTGTTACAAGTTTTACTCTCCATTTAATTTAAGTAATGTATAACTATATTATACTTCTTTATACTTGTATACTCTGATTTAGTAAGATTATATACACTTTAAGGTAGAATCTTTATCTTTGTAAGCTTTTATTATGTTTCATTTTCAGGAACCATTTTTTCATAATCACTTTCTCGTAATCATATTTCCAGAATCTAGCAAGTGTACAGATATAGTGGTTTTGTGAATTACCTTGTTTAGCCTTGTTAAATAATAGAATGGTTTCTAACCAACATTTAAAGTTCCTAAACAATTTTTAAAGAATACAATTCAACCCCCTCTTATATATTGAGAATCATTAGATACTTTATTCAGTATATCTTTTATTTCAATCATACTATTGGTATTATAGAGTATATCATACTTACATACCATCTCAAAAATTGGTATCAGAGCATTTGTTCAATATGAAATAATATCAGGAATATATTAAGAAGAGAAATCATCTCATTCTTTTCCGGAATAAGTTTTTTGGACTCATAATGTTCGGTTTCATTTTTTCTCACAGATACTCTTGTTCTACATTTTACATGCATATGACATGTTTCTATTGTTTAAAAACTTTTCCTATTAAAAAGTTTTTGTGGAGTTATGTTCTTTAAGATTACAAAAATCAATGTTAGTTCTATAGAAAATCACACTCCAACAATACCACCTATTTTTGATGGGAATGATTATGAATATTGGAGAGATCGCATGAAGAAATTTATTATCAATACTGGAGTTGATAATTTTGTTATGCTTACAAGAGGATATAACATTCTTGATAAGAAAGATAATACCTTTACAAATCATGAAAATCATGAATATCAACTAAATTATAAGGTACATAATAAATTTCTTTATTCTATGACTAGAAATATATATATCCAAATTTCATCTTGTAAAGAAGCAAACTATATTTGGCAGAAACATGAAGTTACTCAGTTTGGAACCTCCAAAGATATTGAAACATGAAGAGCCATGCTCAATGATGAATATCAGGGTTTCCGATTTCCTTATGAAGAACCCATGAGTAAGGTGAAATAGAGATTTATGACTATTGTGAATAGTTTACAATCCATGGGTGAGAAAGGATTAGATGATGAATCTCTTGTTGATAAGATCATATACATCATGTGGAATGAGTAGGAATCCAAGAGGACTGCTCTTGATGAAAATTGATAGGTTACCCTGATTTCCTTAGATGAGGTATTTGGAAATTTTCTTTAGCATGAGACTATAATGAAGATATATACTAATAATATAAATAAGTAGAAAGGTAATAGAAGTGTTTCTTTTAATACAACTTTAAATCATATGAATTCCAAGACTCCTAAGAGAGTTACTAGATCCAAATCTAAGAAGATTGTTATCTAATCTGAATTTAGGGGAAGTGAATATTCAAAGAATGGCTTAGAAAATCTTGCTCGAAGGATGAAAATTATTGTTGGATAGAAATAACTTTCAATACAGATATAAGAAGAAGGAAACGAAAGACAAGAAAGACTTAGAAGTCACATGTTATAAATGTAAGAGTGCTGGACATATAAGACCTGATTGTCCTATTCTCAAGAGAAAATAATGAAATGAAAAGTATTATGAGAGAAATGGAAATAAGTACTATAAATATAAAGATAATAATGTCTTGAATGAAAATGACACTTGGAGTGCTAGTGGTGGTGACTCTTTAGATAAATCATCAGATTACGAATCTTCTAGACATAATAATCTTGGTCTAATAGCCAGACAACCTATTGACAATCATTGTTTGACGGATAAGGTACACAATGCTTAATCAATGGCCAATGTTTCTTTAATTGAGAATTATAGCAATGATAAATATTATGAATCCTTGGAGGAAGAATCTTCTTCTGATGAAGATAATACGTTATCTACCTATGAATATGTTTCCAGGTTTTCCAAACTTCTTGATATTGAGAATTCAAAACTCATGAAAAATCATGATAAGGATAAAACAAGGAATACTATTTTTACTAAAGAAATATCATATCTTTCTAAAGATCTTGATAAGAAAATTTTTCATTTTTAAATTATTTCAAAAAAACCTTCAGGAAGTAAATTATGAGAAGAATAAACTTTCTAATCATCTTGAAAATGTAATTTCTAAGAAAAATGTTTTCGAGCCTAAATCTAGTTCCAAAAAAATTGACTTAGAATAAATGAACTTGGTTATCAAACAAAAATCCAAAATTCTTTCCTTGATGATGTTTTTTTCAAACTTTTCCTTAGGTAATGAAAATTTTGATAAGATGTATTCTCAAATCCGACCACTAATGAATAATTATGGTTTTGGTTATACTAGTTTTAAACCAATTTTTAGTAACAATTATTTTGTTCCTCAATGTGCTCCATTCTACAATATGTATCAGTGTGGAGGAAATAGTGAAAAAAATTGTTCCATAATCAAAACTCAATCTTTGGGATTTCATATAGACTATTTTTCTATAAAAACGTGGGTACCTAAAATTTTGATTTCTAAAATTTATGGATCCAAGAAAGTTTAGATTCAGAAAGTTTAAATATTTTATTTACAGGAAAATAGAGAGAGTACTAACAAAAATACTTGGTACATAAATAGTGGATGTTCCCGGCATATGACTGGTAACAAAAACAACTTTGAAATGATTATCAAGAAGAAAGGAGGAAAAGTAAATTTCAGAGATAATGTTCAGGGAGAAACTATTGGTATAGGTAACAACGTTCTTCATGGAAAATTTTTTATTTCAAATGTTTTATTTGTTAAGGTTCTTAAGCAAAATATCCTTAGCGTAAACCAATTATGTGATGAATTTTACCTTGTGAATTTTAGAAATGACAATTACTTAGTACACAATTCCAAGGAATAATTTATTCTTTCTTCCCATAGGCAAGAGAATGTATACACACTAAACATAGAAGACCACAGGAGCCATAATATACCTTGCCTTACTGCAATGGAAGATCATTCTTGGTTATAGAAGAGAAGGTTAGGTCACTGTAACCTTAAGAACGAATGCAACCTTTCTAAGAAAAGATTAGTTATGGATCTACCAGAGATTAAATTTTACTCTTCAAAAGTTTGTGATCCTTGTCAATATGGAAAGAAAAACAAATAACGTTTTGAATCAGTCAGTGAAGTCTCAAATACTGATGCATTACAGCTAGTGCATATAGACCTCTTTGGTCCTACACAAACTAGAATAATTAGAGATATGTATTATTTATTTGTTTTAATTGATGATTACACTAGATTTACGTGGGACTATTTTCTATCAAATAAGTCTGAAGCGTTCTCATATTTTGAAGGTATTAGATCCCAAGTTAAAAATGAGAAAAATATTCCATTGAAAACTATTAATAGTGATCATGGTGGAGGATTTCAAAATTCTGATTTTGAAACTTTTTTTAGTAGAAATGGAATTACTCATAACTTCTCAGCACCAAGAACTCATCAACAGAATGGTGTTGTTGAAAGAAGAAATAGAATTATTCAAGAGACAACAAGAACCATGTTGAGTGAAAATTCTGTAGCAAAACATTTTTTTGATGAAGCTGTAAGTACTTCATTTTATACTATAAATCGAGTTATGATTATGCCTTTTCTTAACAAAATAACTCATGAGTTATGGAATGGTAGAAAACCTAGAAATTCCTAATTAAATGTTTTTTGGATACAAGGAATTAATCCTAAATACTAAAGATAATCTACACAGACTCACAACAAAATATGATGAAGGAATATTCTTAGGCTACTCCACAACTTCTAAGGCTTATAGAGTTTTCAATAAAAACACTTGTATTGATGAATAGACTCTAAATGTCAAATTTTATGAAACTGATCCTTTTTTTAACAACCCCAACATACATCTTCAGATCTGTTTTCTAAAACTGATTATTGACCCTTGATAGAAGATCTTTCTGATAAGGAAAATGACCATGAAAATGTTTTTGAAGCATTTACTCCAGAAGATTTCATACCCTATGTTGATGAACAGGTTTTACAGAACCCAAATCAGTTGTTTCTAAAGAATCATCCCAGTGAAAGTATAATTGGTGAAGTGAATCAACCTGTTTTGACTAGAAGTTCTTTATGAAATGAAGTAGAACATCTAGCATTCCATTCCCAATTAGAAACAAAAAGCACCGATGAAGCTTTAGGTGGTGATGAATGGATTTAAGCCATGCAGGATGAACTAGTTGAATTTGATAGGAATAAAGTCTGGACATTGGTTGAATGACCAAAGGAAACTTCAGTTACTACAGTAAAATGGGTCTTCAAAAATAAGTGTGATGAAAATGGACTCATAGTTAGTAATAAAGATAGATTTGTTTCTAAAGTCTATAATCAACAAGAAGGAATAGACTATGAAGAAACATATACTATAGTAGCTGGACTGGAATCTATTCATTTCCTACTAGCCTTTGCATCATTTTTCAATTTCGTACTTTTTGAAATGGATGTGAAATGTGCTTTCCTTTACGGTTATGTTCAAGAGGATGTTTTTTTTGAACAACCTCCTGGTTTTGAAGATAAAAAACATCCTGGTCATGTTTTTAGAATTACCAATGCTTTGTATGGACTTAAGCCAGCCCCACGAGCCTGGTATGATAGATTTAAATGTTTTTTGCTTCAAAATAACTATGTCAAGGAAAATTCATATCCAACCCTTTTCATAAATAAAGATAAGTAAAATTTTGTGATAGTTAAAATTTATGTTGATGAAATTATATTTGGTTTAACTCAGCAATCATTAACAGACTCCTTTGCCGATATAATGAAATCTGAGTTTTATATGAGTATGATGGGTGAGTTAACATTCTTCCTTGGTTTTCAAATTTCTCAAAAAATATAAGGAATCTATATATCCCAACACAAGTATATTAAATATCTTCTTAAAAAATATGGATATGACAACACTAAGAGTATAAGTACTCCCATTGGTAACTTCAACACACTTGATCATAATGAATCTAGGAAACTAGTAGATCAAACATCTTTTAGAGGTATGATAGGATGTTTACTTTTCTTGACTTCTAGTCATTCAAACTTAATGTTTTGAGAATTCATATGTGCAAAGTATCAATCCAATCCTAAGGAATCCCATTTAAAGTCAGTGAAAAGAATTTTTCGCTACTTAAGGGGAACCATGGATTTATAACACTTTTATACTTCTGGAAATGATTTTGTTTTGAAATTTTGTTCAGATGATGCCTTTGGGGGATATAGAATGGATAGAAAGAGTACATCCAGAACTTGTCATTTCTTTGGAGATTCATTATTTTTATGGTCATGCAAAAAATCAACACTCAGTGGCACATTCCACTACTTATGCTGAATAAATAGCAGCTGGGAATTGTTGTGCCCAACTGTTGTGGATGCAACACACACTCACCGACTATGGTATGATTTTTACCAAAACACAAATTTTGTGTGATAATACTAGTACCATTTCCCTTAGTAAAAACCATACACATCACTCTCGGGCAAAACACTTAGATATTAGGAATCACTTTCTTAGGGATCATACACAAAAAGGAGATATCATTCTTCAATTTATCGGAATGCAAGATCAACTTGCTGATATTTTCACAAAATCATTACCCTTAGATAGATTTGAATACATTAAACAAAAGTTAGGAATGATAACCATAAGGTAATATTACTTATTAACTTACTTTTGAAATCAATCTCCTTACATTAATAAATGCCTTTTCATAGGGGGAGTACATCTGCATGTATGTGTTTTAAAAAAAATTCGTAACGATGTTTTCAAAATTTTTCATAATGAAAATTTTCTTAGTCATCATTTTTTTCCTGTATTCAAGTTATTATTGTAATAAAAAGTACATCAAGAAGGATTTTTCCTCACTACAACTAATTTTCCTCACAATTCGAAAGGTATGATTCTTTTCTTATGTTTTCATAGTCATCATTTACTTGCGAGTATTTTATTTTGTGTATTTTTTTTCGGATTCGAGTTTCCTTAAATCTGAATGTTTTTTATAAACAACTCAAATGATTGGATCCTACCAAATTTTCTTTGTGGCTATCATCTTCAACCGTCAGATCTAATCAGTAGGATTTTCAACCAATGGATTGTCTTTGGAAGTTCAATTGTCGCTTCCAACACTTATATAAAAGACCCCTGAAGGGTTTTCCCACATTGGATTTCACGATTTTATGAGTGGAAGCTCTACCCCCTTTCAAAACCCCATTCTGAACTCCTCGAATCTGGCTAAAATCCAAATGTCTACTGAAGTTCCTTCTCAAGAGATGTCAACTGTCAAGCCAATTTCGGAGTGGCATATTTATAGGGAAAGGTTGGTACAACCAAATTTCTTCAACATGTATGATTCAATAATCTCTAAAAACATCAAGATTAATGGGTGGGAAAGTGTTTTCATATCAAAGCTAGGGGGTCAAGATTTGGTGTATCTGCATCTTCTTGTTGAGTTATATGAATCAGTTAGTTTATGTAAGGAAGAAGGGATAGAGATGCATTCCATTAAAATATATGGTTATACCTATGCACTATCATATACAAAGGCAGCAAGTTTGGTTGGAGTTCCATTTGAGAGAGAATCTATGTTCTATTCCCATGAATTTCTGTATGTACACAGATGTTTTCTCAAAGTGAAATCTTTTGAATGTCTTGTACATTCATATGTCAAGACTGTAAAGAGTTATCATTTATCCACAAATAACTCGATCCTTGAATTATGGGTTCAAGGTTTCATTATTCCGAGGAAGGGTGACAAGGACACGTTAAAGAAAAGTGATATGTACGTTTTGTATTTCTTGGTAACCCAAAGGAAGATGAACTTGATGAAGCATATTCTCATTATTATAGAGAATATAAAAAATGGAAATTTGAAATCCCAAATTATAATGTATCTAGCTATCTTCTCTGAGTCGATTGTTCGGTGTCTTGAATTTTTCAAGATTCCTTGCAGTTCCAAGTTGAGGAATTGCAATGCAATGTTAGTAAGTGATTATACTTTTAATTAAATGAATGTTGGGTTTTCTAAGGAGTCAGGATATTTCTATGACTTTCTATAGTAAGAGGCCAAAGACATTCTGAAAAATCAAGAAGTGGTTGAACCATCGAAAAAGGCTGGAAAGAAGAAGAAATTGAAAGAGGTATAAGAAGTAGAGAAAACCCCTAAAGCTAAGGGAACTAAGTTCTCACCTCCATAGCCCAAGAAGCATAATTCTTATCTGGATGAGGTTGTAGAAAAATAGAGAGAAGATAAGAAAAATCAAAAGGAAGGAGAGCCACAGTTTGTCTTGGATCATATAGTGGACAAAGCTTTGAATGAGAAGGCATGTGATGAGCTTGAGAATCAAGCCAAAGAAAAGAAACAGGGGAAGAAAATGTATGAGGGTAAAATTGGCTAATACCTTTTGAAGGCCACTAAAATATCATCCGATAATATCCCAATATCGAAATCATTCTTGGTTGAGGCTTTACCTGAGACTCTGGATAAGAAATTTCTAACTCCGGAAAAAGTACAAGAAAATATTGTTGAAGAAAAGTAAGTTGTCAATGAAGTGGAAAAAGAAGAAAGTAGTGGTGGAAATGATGATCTTATAAATAAATTTATAGATATCATGAAAAGGAAACCCCTTCTGAGAAGCTATCAATCCAAACATCTAAAGTAGATTCTTCAAAGTTCCCAACTCCTAGGAAAGATAAGCAAGGTGAAAATGAGAAGGGTGAAGAACAAGTTAGTAAATTTTATGATGATGAAATATCGAACTATGATTTCATAAATTCTGATGATACTGAGGCTAGAGATGAGAGGGAGAAGATAGATGAAGATAGAATAGTTCAGATGTCTGACAGTGAACATTAATCTCCAGATGAAGAAGCTATTCCAAAACCAATAAGTGAAAACATGTGGTTATTGATACACTATCTAAAGTTGTTTTAAGGATGAAGGAAGTTGGTGGATCTTATAAGAGGAATCTTTTTGAGCTAGAAAAAGATCACTCACTAAGAAAAGTCTTATATTCCGAATCATCATCTCGAGGACAAGCATTTGTCAATCAATCACTGAACAAGCTTCTTGAAACCATTTCGATCTTTCCAAGCATTGAATCCAGATGTGAGATTCTCTAACCCACATTGAATCAGAAATCAGATTATGTATCCATGGTAATGGAGATGTGTGTAAAGATTAAGGATGATTATAAGAACTTCCTCATCAAATATGATTCCCACAAAGAATCTTGTAAGAATGTGGTCAGCTAGTCAAATAATATATTTGATGATTTGAGAGATCTTGATAATTTTCACGGTGATGTTAAGGATGATTTTGATAATGAAGATAGTAAAATCATGAATCCCACAAACAGCTTTGAGGAAAATCTAACTCATGAGCAGAATACTCAGATTCTGTAGGTAAATAATCTAAATTGGAAGTTGTATTCTATTGCCCAAAGCTAGAAGAGAGATAGAGATCTTCAGATTGAGATCAAAGAGAAGCTAGTCAATAATGATGAACTGGTGAAGGCTCATGAAGAAGCTCTCAAGTCTCAGGATGATAGATTCAATGATTTAGACAAGAAATCCTAGGATCAGGATCAACTCCTTCAGCAAGTAGAGGAAGACCACAATAAACTCAAAATGTAGAAAACCATTGTAAATAAATTAATATCCAAGGAGAAGGAAGGAAAATAGATCCAATATGATCTTTTGTTATATTTTCTTCCTTGTAAAAATTGTTCATATCTTAATGAAATTTTCGGTGTTTTTTTTGTTTGGATGTTTGTACTAAGATTTCAGGTACCATAATTTTTTTCCATTCCCACTAATTCTTTTTGAAACCCAAAAAGTGGGAGAAGGAAAAGGATACTATGTTAAGAATAAATATCCCTACGTTAGAGTGAGTTTATCTTAGGGGGAGTTCTCTTTACAAAGATTTCCGTACTCAAATAATGAAAAATATCATTTCAGAAATCTATAATATGATCTTTAGTGTTCCAAAGCCTAAGGGGGAGTTACTCGTGTTCATCATTGCCCCTATGATAAGGGAGATAGTTTTTATTTTCAATGTCTAGAAATTTTTTCCAAATCCTTTTATTCTATTTTGTAATGTTGTTTGTACGTTCCAAAAAGGGGGAGATTTTTGAGTCAATAAGGTTTTCCTTTTGACTTTTCCATTCATTCATCCTTGTGGAAGATTGTTGAGTCAATATGGTTTCTTTATGATTTTACCATTCCTTCATGTTTTTAAAATGACAAACACCATATCTCAAGGAAAATTTCATTTTACCATGTGTCTTACTTCTATAAGGAAAATATCCTTCCCTATGTAAATTTATCCTTACCATGTTTTTTCATTGTTAATTATCTTTTATAAATTTTAAAGAAGATTTCACATATAAAACCTTTGAATCATATAATACTTAGATAAAGAGCATTATATTTTTTAGTATCTGAGTTCTGACTCCGTGTTCTACGAATTCAGATTCTGAACACTTCTGAGTTCTGACTCCGAGTTCTATGAATTCAGACTCCGAACTCATCTAAGTTCTGACTCTGAGTTCTATGAATTCAGACTCCGAACCCTTCTGAGTTCTGACTCTGATTTCTATGAATTCAGACTCTGAACTCTTCTGAGTTCTAACTCCATGTTTTGACTCCGAGTTCTCTAAATTCGGACTTTGAACTCTTATGAGTTCTGACTCCGAATTATCATGAATTCTAACTCTGAGCTTTGTAAGTTCAGAATTCGAATTCTCATGAACACTGACTCTGAAAATTTTATGTTCAGTTTCCAAATTCTAGTGAATCCAGATTCTGAATTTCCTTGAAATTCAGACTCTGCAATTCAATAGAGTTCAGTTTCCGAATTCCCATATAACATAATCTGACTATCCTTGTAATATAGACTCTGAATCCATTTTTGGTTATACTCTGATCTTATATTTTCTTACATTCTGGAAATTTGACTTTGTTAATGTAACCATATTTTTACATACGCTTATTTTGTTATATAACTATGTCGTACATTCAGTTACTAACAGGCTTTGTTTGAGTGACACGTGTATAGGTCCCTCCTAAATTGAAGGAAAAATATGACCGTTGGAGGAGGGATCTGACCATTGATGTAGTGACTATAAATAAGATCTCATTTAAAAAATATCATAACATAGATGACCTATTATATTACTCTATAGATTACATGATGTTGAAGAGATTTCTAGAGAGAGAAACTCATGCTTTGTGCATACTGAACATCTTGTTCAGATTTTCATTGTGCGACTCCGAATGTTGATGTGTACAATTGGGGGCTTCTGGGGATAGGACGACATAGGTGCCGGCTTCCATGAAGTTGAGGGAATCCTCTCTGAGGAAGACAGAATTGTTGACTAACTTGATGTTTAGGGTTTGCAGGGATAACAAGACACAATCTGATCATCATATGAAGGACTTACCCTGGTGGGTGAAAGATAGAAATTTTTGAAAGTATAAATCAAGGGACCTTTATCCAAGGTTTTTGGATACCCTACTCTTTGGGTTAAAAGATTTAATACATATAACTTGTTTTGTTACAGGTTTTCTGCTGCATTTTATTTAAGGAATTTATAACTATCTTATACTTCTATATACTTGTATACTCTCATTTAGTAAGATTCTATATAGTTTAAAGTAGAATCTTTATTTTTGTAAACATTCATTAAGTTTCATTTTCCCGAACCATATTTTCGGAATTACTTTCTCATAATCATATTTATGGAATCTAGTAAATGTGTAGACTTAGAGCTTTTGTGAATTATCTTTTTTAACCTTGTTAAACAATAGAAAGGTTTATATACAAATTTAAAAGTTCCTAAAGAATTTTTAAAGAATATAATTTTCCACCCTCTTGTATTTTTAGTATCATTAGATAATGTATTCAGTATCTATATTAATTTGATATTACATTTGGTATTATAGAGTATATCATACTCTCATACCATCTCATCATTATTTATGTATTAATGACATAATGTTTTCATTCTTTGTTTTATAACCCTTACTGAGCTTTTTATGCTCATCCCAGTTTTTGAAATGATTTTTCACATGAAATAATGATGAATAAGGTCATGGATGGGATCATGGAAAAGTAATTCTTTCTAAAACATTAAACTAGACATGAAATTTTTTTTCAAGAGTTTTTATTTTGTGAGAAAATTGTAACTGAGTAGAAGTGTCAACATTGTAATTTTTGTGATTTAATTTAATAGTTATGGATTAATTCTCTAAAAATCTAAACCTGTAATGATCATCAATATGAATTATTCTTTAAATTCAAGAATATGTAATTTTTAAGGTTGGGTCTTTATAATCATCTCAGAATCACATCACCAGTTATATTATACCATATTACCCTCATATTCTTCATAAATACACTACCATGATCTATGTCTATCTTCAAGATTCTCTTAAAAAAATTCTTCCTTCCTTATATCATAGAATCATATTTCAATTCTTATCTAAGCTTCCCATTAATAATCATTTTTATATTGATTTTCCTCCCTATTAAATATATTGATGTGTGAAACCTAGCATTATATAATCTTCATTATCCTTATATCTTGAGTAATCATATTTTTATTTGAGAATTGATTTGGTTGAGATCATCTTTGAAACCATCATGATTATCTCAAATCCATATTATTATAATTCTTTTTTTTGGATCCATGAGAGTAGACTGTTCGCATACATAGGTTCATCTCTATATTATCTTATGTAAATTCAATTTGGTAATTTTAATACATGGGAGTCCTTTGAAATTGGATACATGGTTCTTGTAAATATTTTAGAATATTATCTACATACATGGGTTACTGGCTATAGCAATAAATACTTAAATAAATTTTATACCTAGGGATAATACACATGATAATTTTGAAATGTGGTTGGTATAAAATTTTGTTAAGTTTCCCAAAAAAACTGCATCTACCATTTGTAATTTTCAAAACATTGTTACTGATACATAAAAATTAATAATAATAAATAAACATAAAAATAAAAAATAATATAAATTCAAATTTCAAGATATAACAAAATTAAAAATTATAATTAATTTAAAAAAATCGATCGAATATAAGCTACCTTGAAAATGATGATAAATTTATCTAAAAATGTCCAAAAATATTCAATGAATATTTCTAAAATTGTATAATAAAAATTAATGTAAAAATATATATTTAAAAAAATGGAGATTAAACCCATAAATTTTAAACATTTTAGATCACAAATTTACGATTTTTTTTTTAAAAATAAATCAATTAAAATTTCTCATTTGAATATTTATCATTAAGAATTCCATATTTATAAGATCAATTAAAAATAAAATATTAATAACATATCAAAATTGTATGTGAATGAAATGTAAATGAACACTTACAAATCAAATAATCCAACACACAAGTCATTTCTGAGCCTTAGAAAATAATTTTTTGGATACAATTTCATAAAAAATATCCAAATGGATAAATTGAAATGAAATTATAAATTTATTTTAAAAAGTATTTCCCTCATGGATTCTTTTGAGTTTAATGTGTGATGAACCTATATAATTAATTGATCATAGTGAATAATTGTGGTAGTATTTTTGAAAAATAATTAACATTGAAAAAAATAAATAGAATTTAACACACTCAAATTCCAGTCCAATTTTATTTCCAAAAATTAACTTATGTTTTAGAGAATAGACTCAAAAGTTGTAATCCATAATATATAAGAAAAAGAAAATAAATAAGAAAGAATAAAAATTCATAAAAATTCGTAACTATCTAATTTATTAGTCATAACAATAATAAATAAATTTTTTTACATCATAAATTATTTTCATTTCATAATATCTTATGTTTTTAATTTAAATTTTAATGTTCAAAGGATATGATAATTTAGTAACATTCATTAAATTTTTTAATATAAAACATATTTTTTAATAGTTTACGAATGATTATTTACCTAAATTATTCTATATAGTAAAAAATTAACATCCATAATGTGGATTCAAAACCAGTAATATTATGTAAAAAAATTATGGAATGAAAATTCATATGTGTTACTTGAAAACTAATATTTTTTAAAAATATTGTGGGGTTTTGATTGACTCATATTGAATAAAATTATTCAACAATGAAAAGACCCTCCCACACACAAAAAACCAATATTTTTCCCTAATAATGAACATAAAATTAGAAGGAAACATTGAAGAATTCATATCCATTGTAATATAACAACTAAATAGATCACTGTCATTTGGAAATGTTTACATGAAAGATAAAAAAATATATTTTAACACATAAGAAAAAAATTTACAGGATTTTGAAAAATATATACCTGATACGAAAAAATAAATAATGAAAAAACTAAAATTTTCAATAATGATTCAGGTTAAACATTGAATTTCAATAAGGTATTTCTTTAGGAACGAAAATTAACATGATAATCCCAAATTTACAATTTTATGACTTAAATATTTAAATATTTTTCACTTATTTTACATGAAAATTTCAACATGTATTTGAAGAATTTAAATTATTTATGTTGAAAAGATAAAAAAATCACTACATGTGTTGAAGTAGAAATATTATTTTTAGTGTATAATTTAAACATAAACACACCTAGTCAATACGATTTAATAGTTCGGGTTCATTATTATATTTACTAAATCATTTTACACAAATTACTTCTGGATTTTTGTCATAAATATTATAATATAAACAACCAATAGAGCATGAGGCCTAGGTTATATGCAAGACATGTTATATAAAACATCAAAATGATACAAAAATAAAAAAACCAATATTCTATTATCATTAATGAGCTCCTAAATAATTTTGGGTGCCTAAAACTTCATATGATAACCTGAGGAATACCTAAATGAAAAGGGAGGACTATATATCCCAGTAATGGAATAAACATGAAAACATAACATGTCAGTAAAATTTCATAACATTATATCACATATGAGATGGATCATGAGATTGTGGTCTTAGAGGCTTCTGTGTGGAATTTCCCAGATTTCTCCCCCATTCTAAGGTATTTCCTATGAAGTGGCTCGGAGTGGGTGATTCCTTTTTGCAGCTATCCAGCATCGTCTTCCCATGTCCCCTTATTCATTATTCTCTTTCTTCTTGGATTTGTTTTTCCTCCTTGTGGAAGGTGTTAGCGCTCATATACCTCACTCAATCCTCCCCTGATCTGGTTTTCTGTTCTTCTATGCCCATCAAAGGATGTTCGAGTGGTGGTAAGAGAATGAATTTGGGATGTACGGTGTGGAATCCTTCAGAATTCCTGGCATGGCCTTTCGACATTGGATTTTATTCATGTTTTTAGGGTTTTTGTTTCTACGTATGAGTTTAGCACTGAGTTTAGTCTAGTTTTCTTAATGATGGTGTCACTCGTGATGATGTGTTGATGGAAACAATGACACAATTATGTCGCGACATGGTTCCACTAGAATTTTATCCTATCTCAATTCTTTATTTTATCTAATCCATTTTCTGGACTCCCCCAATCTCTCCGAGGAGGATCATTGTGGTGGTTTCATTGGTTCCTTGGGTCATGAGATCAATCATCCAATTTAGCAATGCCAACAGTGGTGGCTTGATTTGGATTCATGTCCGGGAATCCCCAGTTTTGTATGAGGTCATGGTGAGAAAATCATTAGTAATGGGGTGAAATGGATGAAGGCATTAGATATGTGTTGATGGTAGTGAACTCACAGATCTATCTTTTTTGGATCTACAATTTCAAATTTTCAGTATCAGTTCCCAAAATATTATGGGTAGGTTATGAGGAAACATTTTTTATCATGATTTCATTTTGTCATTTGGGTGTGTATTCAACTAGAACAATATAAGGATAACCTCCCGAGGATGTTCATTTTAGGAAGAAATCCCTTGAGCATGCCATTTGGAATTAGATGTTCGAGAGGGTATGGCTCTACCAGCAGTACTAGGCTCGTGCAACCATGCATGAGATATCTAGATGAGAATTCATGCGATATTGAAGGATTTTCATCATGTTGTAGTTGCTGGGGAGGGGAATTTTCTATTTTACTGATTTGGGTTTCCTCTTTTATTGATTTTTTGGTTTGTAAAGTTTGTATCTTTTATTTTCTCAATTTTTCCTAAAAAGTTTTTTTTGTAATTTAAAATGTTAAATTTTAGTTCAGATGGATCATGATTAATTGTAGTGAAACACAATATATGGAATATTGTATCATTAAATCTCCAATGTATATTAATATGGGAGAAATATAAAACATGACATATTTATGAGCCAAGTCAATCTTTCAATACAACATCACATGGAGGATAGAGTCCCCTCATTGATTTGGTATACGACCTAATATCATACATACCATCTAATGAGACAAAAACATTACCCAATTAATTAGATTGGTATATGGGAACACCCATATCAACATGTATATTCTTATTTATTCCATAAAAGTAATTAAATCATAAGGAAAAATATAAAAATCAAAATAGGAATGAAATGTGTTTAATATTTTTAACTAATAACATAATAAAATGATATTTAGTCATGATTATTAGTAGGAATGGAATTATATATATTGGAATTTCATGTATGAGTACATAAGAAAATTTTGTAGAATATTATTTCCATTTGAAAACATTTCAAGAGAATGGTTAGAAAATTGAGTATATAAATTAAATTTGAATGTAGTGACTAAATGAATCACTTAATGAATTTTTATGAAATATGATTTATATAATTATCTTTGAAAGCCATAGGTAGAACAGAATGGTTATGACTAAAATATTTATTTATTTATTTAAATTTTATATGGTAATATATAAATTATATTATAATTATATAAAATTATTATATTATATAAAGGATCACCTTAATCATGTTTGAGTTTAAGGAAGTCATTTAAGAAATTAGATTAAGGCTTGTATTCCACATGAAATGTAGAATAGGATATGTATATATGTACCAGACAAATATAACTAATTTATAATCATTCCATAAATTTAATGATATATATATATATATATTGTATATTATATGGATAAATTTCATAGCTAAACTAAAAAGGGATGTTCAGAGTGGTATAATACCGTATGTTAGACGATAATTACGCACATGCACATAGTTTCCTTAATAATAATATAAAATTATTTATTTATTTATTTTAGAACCTTTTAATTTTTTATTAATTTTTTTATAATAATATTACATTCATGTACTATATTTTTATGGATATGTGTAGGGTAATTTGATTTTAAATGGATGTGTTTGATTCAAAAATTCTTGTTCAGGCTAGTTGTGGATAACTATTGAAGTTTGAATCAAATTTTACTAAATATATATATATATATATAATTAAATATTATTAATAATATTATATAAAGTTTAATGGTCCAACATATTCATTTTATATCAAAATATATGCGATTCATTTAGTTAAAATTTTAACATTATACGGTTAGTTTATTTAAGAAGTTTAACAAACCATCAAAAGTTAGATTAATTTTTATATTATTTCTATGTATTAAATATAGAATATCAAATATTTTTTTAACATACATATTATAAATTTATTTTACTATAATAATATGTTTTCAACCACCCTTGAAGGTGGTGGTTAAAAACAACATACGTTGTCTATTGAAGCGGTCATCCAACTATATTGTTAACAAAGATACCATTTTAAAATATATTTAAGGGAAGGTAGAAGATAGATATTACACAATAATAATAACATATTAGAATATTTATGACACTAATGTTACTATTTATAGTTATATGGAGAACAGAAGTTGGATTTTGAAGAAAAATTAAATTCAAAGAGGTTAATCGATACTTTTGCATCTTCCTTTAGATCTATCTTCATAGACTTACACCCCAGGTTCTTTTAAATTGTATATGTTGAGACCATAAAAAATGGGTTGTGTCTGTGAGGATTAAGAGGATAATTGGACTGAAATTTGGAAATATCCATGTCTATGATGTTATGGGGCGAATTTTATGTGAGAGATGGTATTTATAAGTGGATAAGAGGGGTGTTTCTCAATATTATTGTAATTAGTTTATTATTTTCACACATTACTACACATAATTATGAATAATGTTATCATATATAGTAAATCCTCTATGTGTGTTTGACATAATGGGTTCCTATATCACCCATGACTCAAAAACTAATGTATTTATCTTCTAATGATAACTATCTTATTTTATTGAATTTCACTATGCATATAAATTTCAACACTTTTTTTAAATACCAAAAATCCTTTATTTACATTTTTTTAAAAGTAGATTAAAATAAATCAAATATTTTTTATTAAAATATTAAAAATAGAATATAGTTAATTGCTAAATAAAATAAGTTTTTATTATAGAAATAAATATTATAATATTCTTTTCAATTTGATGACACCTCAAAAAATTAATTATTATGTCATAAAACTATATTATCGTTAAAATAATATATAGTATTTATTTATAAAATTTTTTTAATGAAATAAATATTTTTAAATCATTATATTTATCATAAAAGTTTGAAAAATTAATTTATGTTTTCCTGTTGTGTCAATAAGGTTTTCCTTATGACTTTTCCATTCCTTCTTGTTTTGAAAATCACAAACACCTTATACTTAAGGAAATATAAATTTTACCTTCATAAGGAAAATTTACTTCTTCTAGGAAATTTACCCTAACATAGATTATCTTATACATAGCCATATTTTCTTAAGTACAAAAACCGAATTCATACACAAAATCCCGGAGCCATATAATGTAATTATTTGGAGCATTCTGTTTTTAGGATCTTAATTCTGGATGTGAACTATAATGCAGTTCAATTCCGAATTCTGGACTCCGAACTCTTCTGATATTCGACTCCGAACTCTTAAGAAGTTCGACTCCGAACTCTTATGAAGTTTGACTCCGAACTATTAAACAGTTTGACTCTAAACTCTTAAGCAGTTCAATACCAAAATCTTATGAAGATCGACTCCGAACTCTTAAGCAGTTCGACTCCGAACTCTTATGAAGTTCGACTCCAAACTCTTAAGCAGTTCGAATACAAACTCTTATGAAGTTTGACTCTGATCTCTTAAACAGTTCGACTCCGAACCCTTAAGTAGTTCGACTCCGAAATCTTAAGTAGTTCGACTCCAAACTCATAAACAGTTCGACTCCGAACTCTTAAAGAGTTCGACTCCGAACTCTTAAACAGTTCAACTACAAACTCTTATGATGTTCGATTCCGAACACTTATGTAGTTCGACTCTGAACTCTACGAGTTCAGATTCCGATCTCTGGTGAAACCACACTCCGAATTAATATAAAATATAATCCGAACATTTCTTAAAATAGACTCCGATCATTTGACTTGCTTACACTCCAGAATATTGATTAGCTTTTACATACAGATTCTTCATTTCAAAATGATGTCGTGCATTCAGTTATACATAGTTTGTTATAAAACGATGTCGTCTATTTTGTTTCTAATTAACTGTTGGTTGAGTTACACGTGTACAGGTCCCTCCGAATTTCATGGGAAATATGACTGTTGGAGGAGGGAGCCGACCGTTATAAATTTTCCTATAAATAGGAGCTCATTTGAAAGAGCTCAAAAAGAAGAAGTCTATCGATCTAGAGAACACACGCTATTAAGGCGATTTCTAGAGAGAGAATCTTTTCATGCCTTGTGTGTACTAAACCTCTCGTTCAAATTTCTTTGTGCGACTTCGAATGATGGTGATTAAATTCGAGGACTTCTGGGGATAGGAAGACAGAGGTGCCGACTACCTTGATGTTCGAGGGCTTCCTTGATGAGGAAGAAAGAGGTTCCAACTACCTTGAAGTTGAGGTCTTGCAGGGATAGCAAGACAAATATTATGATATTCGTATCGAGGGATTATCCTGGTGTGGGTAAGACAGAATTTCTTGAATGTTTAAATTAATGGACCTTTATCCAAGGTTGTTAGATAACATTTTCTTTGTGTTAAAAGATTCATATCTTGTTACTTGTAGTTTTGCTACTTGTTTTTCCGCACCATATTGTATTTTAAGGAATGTATAAAATTCGTATATTTCCTTACACTTGTACTCTAATTAGTTTAGATTCCCTACGCATTAAGGTATATTCTTATATTGTAAATCTTGGTTCCAATTCTCTAGTTGGTGGTTAGAGGTGTTGTAAAATTTTCATAGTTTAACTTTGTTAAACATTGAATTTTCCTTGTCTAAGGAAAACATAGTTATCTGTAACCAACTTTAAAGGTTCCAAAGGAATTTTTAATGTATACAATTCTCCCCCCTCTTATATATTGAGCATCTACATCATTGTTTCGATCCTACAATTGGTATCAGAGAAGGTCTGAGAAATACATATACTCAAGTATAGGTTTTTATTGCTCATCTTTTTTTTGATCTTCATCCTTGCTTAGAATGTTTACATTGTCATTCTGAACTTTGTTGTTTCGAAATTTTACATTCCGAACTTTATCATTCCGAATTGTCATTCCGAACTTTGTGGTTATGAACTTTTTCTACTAAATAGTTTGGTTTCCAAGTTTTTTTTTAAGAATGGCAGGAATCAATGTTGGTTCTATTGATAATATAAACCCTACAAGACCACCAATATTTGATGGTAATTTCTATGAGTACTGGAGAGATCAAATGAAGACTTTTTTTATCAATACTGGAGTGGATAATTTTTTTATACTTACTGGTGATTATAAAATTCCTGACAAGGAAGTTAGAAATTTCACTAACAAAGAAAAGAAAGAGTATGAACTAAATTATAAGGTATGAAACAATCTACTATGTTCAATGAATAGAAATATATATAGCCAAATTTCTTCTTGTGATGCAGCTAATTGTATCTAGAAGAAGTTAGAGGAAACACACTTTGGCACTTCTAAAGTGATAGAACCTAGGAGAGGTATGCTTAGAGATGAAGACCATGGTTTCAATTTTCCTTATGGAGAATCAATCTGTAATGTTCAACAGAGGCTTATGACTATAGTCAACAGCTTATAGTCTATAGTAGAAAAAGGGTTAGATGATGAAGCCCTTGTGGATATGATAATTGATATTATGCCCAATGAGTGGGGATCAAAGAGAACATCTATAGATGAGAACAGGAAGGTCACTTAAATTTCTCTTGATGAGCTATTTGGAACTCTTCTCCAACATGAAACAAGAATGAAGAGATATGATGACAACATCAAAAAGAAGAATGGGAATGGAACTGTCGCTTTTACAACAACATAACACCATATGAAAGCTAAGACTCCTCAAAAAGTAACCACATACAAATCTAAGAAGGTGGTTATTCAATCAGATTCTAGTGAAAGTGAAATATTAGAAAATGAGTTAGAAAATCTTGCTCGAATAATGAACAAGATTGCTGGCCAGAGAAATTTACAATCCAAATATAAGAAAAAAGAAAGGAAATATAGGAAAGATGGAGAAGTCACTTGTTATGAATGCAACAGAGATGGACATATTAGACCAGATTTCCCTTTTCTCAATAAGAAAGAAAGGAAAGAAAGGTATTATGAGAGGAATAGAATGAAGTATTACAAGACCAAAGCTAATAATGTTCTGAAAGGAAATGACACCTGGAGTGCCAGTGGTGGTGACTCTTCAGACGAATCTTCGGATTATGAATCACCAGGACAGAAGAATCTTGGTCTTATAGCCAGATTACCCTTTGACAATCATTGTTTTATGGATAAGGTACGAAATGATAAATCATTGACCAATGTTTCTTTAAATTCAAATGATAGTATGTATTATAACTCTTCAGATGAAAAATCCTCTTCTGATGAAGAAAATAATTCACATACCCATGAATAGGTTTCTAGGATTGCTGATCTTTTAGAGATTGAGAATTCTAAACTCAATAAAAAACATGATAAGGCAAACTCTAGGAATTATATTCTTATAAAAGAAATATCAGTCCTTTCTAATGTTCTTGATAGGAAAAATGCTGATTTTTTAAATATTTCAATGAGTCTTGAGGAAGTAGGTTTTCAGAAAAACAAACTTTCTAAATAGCTAGAAAAAGTAATTTCTAAGAAAAGTATCTTCGAGCCTAGCTCTAGTTCTAAATATAATGATTTTGAAGATAAAAACCTGGTTATAAAACTCAATTCTGAAATTTTTTCCTTAAAGAAGTGTTTACCAAACTTTACCCATGGTAAAGATAATTTGATAAATTGTATTCTCAAATACGACCTTTGAAAAACAAAACCAGATTTGGTTATACCCATGCAAAACCAACATTTAGTAACAACTACTTTGTTCCACAAAGTGTCCCGTTTTTTTTACCAAGTGTCAATGTGGTGGTCACTGGGCGAAGAATTGTTCTTTAAATAAAACCCAATCATTAGGTTTTCATATATCTTATTTTTCAAAGAAAGTGTGGGTTCCGAATTTTTTTTTTTCTGGAATTCTCAGATCCAAGCATGTTTTGATTCCGAAAGTCTAATTCTTTTCTTGTTTTTAGGAAAATAAAGGATGTACCAACAACAATACATGGTACATGGATAGTGGATGTTCCCGGAACATGACGGGTAACAAAATCTATTTTGAAAATACTATCAAAACGAAAGGAGGAAAGATAACTTTTGGAGATAATGCTCAAAGGGAAATTTTTGGTATTGGTAATATTGTTCTTCTAGGTAAAACTTTGATTTCAAATGTTTTATTTGTTAAGGGTCTAAAGCACAACCTCATTAGCATAAGTCAATTATGTGATTAAGGTTACCTTTTTAATTTTAGGAATGATAAGTGCTTAGTACACAATTCCAAGGAAGAATTTATTCTCTCAGCCAATAGGCAAGAGAATGTTTACACTTTGAACTTAGAAGACCTTAGGAGTCAAGACCTACCTTTCCTATGTGTAATGGAAGATCATTCCTGGTTATGGCATAGAATATTAGGTAACTGTAACCTTAGAAAAATATGTAAACTCTCTAAGAAGAATCTAGTTAAGGATCTACCGGAGCAAAGCTTTGATTCTTCTAAAGTTTTTGATCCTTGTCAATATGGTGAGCAACATAAATCTAGTTTTAAATCAATCAGTGAAGTCTCAACGACTGATGAATTGCAGCTAGTGCACATAGATATTTTTGGTCCAACACAAACTGGAAGTATTAGAGGCAAATACCAAGTGTTTGTTCTAGTTGATGATTACACCAGATTTACATGGGACTATTTTATAGTAAAGAAGTCTGATGTTTTTTATTATTTCAAATGTTTTAGAGAAAAAGTTAAAAATGAGAAAAATATTCCACTAAAAACCATTCATAGTGATCATGGAGGGGAATTTCAAAATTCTAATTTTGAAACTTTTTGTAGTAGAAAAGTTAATACTCACAATTTTTCAGCACCTAGAACTCCTAAACAAAATTGTGTAGTTGAAAGAAGAAATAGAATTCTTCAAGAGATAACTAGAACCATGTTGAGTGAATATTCTATATCTAGACATTTCTGGGCTGGAGCTGTAAGTACTGCTTATTATTCTATAAATCGAGTTTTGATTAGACCTTTTCTTAATAAAACTCCTTATGAGTTACGTAACGGTACAAAACCAATACTTTCCTACTTCAAGGATTTTGGTTGCAAAGTATTCATTCTGAATACTAAAAATAATTTACATAAATTCGCCCCAAAATCTGATGAAGGAATTTTCTTAGGCTACTCCACAACTTCTAAGGCATATAGAGTTTTCAATAAAAATACTTGTACTGTTGAAGAAACTGTGCATGTAAAATTTGATGAGTCAGATACTTTCGTTTTCAAACCACCCCAACCTACATCCTCAGATGTGTTTTCAAAAATTTATTGTCATACTATGATAGAAGATCCTTCTGATAAGGAAAATGTTCAAGAAGATACTTCTGAAACATTTACTCTAGAAGAATTTCTACCCTATGTTGATGAACATGTTTTACAAAACCCAAATCAGGTGTTTCTTAAGAATCATCCCAGTGATAGCATCATTGGTGATGTAAATCAACCTGTAAGGACTAGAAGTTCATTAAGAAATGAAGTAGAATATCTATCATTTTTTCCCAATTAAAACCAAAAAGCACTGATGAAGCTTTAGCTGATGAAGATTGGATCAAATCCATGCAAGATGAACTAATTGAATTTGAGAGGAATAAAGTCTGGAACTTGGTTAAAAGACCTATGGAAACTTTTGTTATTGTAGTAAAATGGGATTTTAGAAACAAGTGTGATGGAAATGGAGTCATTGTAAGGAATAAATCTAGACTCGTTGCTAAAGGCTATAATCAGCAAGAGGGAATAGACTATGAAAAAACATATTCTCTATTACCTAGACATGAATCTATTCATATTCTACTTTCCTTTGCAGCATTCTTCAATTTTAAACTTTTTCAAATGGATGTGAAATGTGCTTTTCTTAATGGTTATGTTCAAGAGGATGTGTTTATTGAACAACCTCCTGGCTTTAATGATACAAAACATCCTGATCATGTTTTTAGACATACCAAAGCTTTCTACTATCGTAAACAAGCCCCACGAGCCTGGTATGATAGACTCACATGATTTTTTGCTTCAAAATAACTATGTTAAGCGAAATGCATATCCAACCATTTTTATAATGAAGTATAAGAAAAAAATTTTGATTGTTCAAATTTATATTGATGAAATCATATTTGGTTCAACTCAGCAATAATTAACTGATTCTTTTGGAAATCTAATGAAATCTGAGTTTGAAATGAGTATGATGGGTGAGTTAACTTTTTTCCTTGGTTTTCAAATTTCTCAAAAACCAGAAGGAACCTATATATCTCAACATATGTATATTAATGATCTTCTCAAAAAGTATGGTTATAACAACACTAAGAGTATAAGTACTCCCATTGGTAACTCAAACTCTTTAGATATTGATGAAGATGAGAACCCATTAGATCAAACAGCTTTTAGAGGTATGATAGGAAGTTTAATTTACTTAACAGCTAGTCAACCTGACTTAATGATCTCAGTATTCTTATGTGAAAGATATCAATCCAATCCCAAGGAATCTCACATAAAGGCGGTAAAAATAATGTTTCGCTACCTAAAGGGATCCATGGATCGATGATTATTTTATACTTCTGTAAATGATTTTGATCTAAAAAGATTTTCGGATGCTGACTTTGGTGGATGTAGAATGGATAGAAAGAGTAAATCCAGAACTTTTCACTTCTTAGAAGATTCATTAATCTCTTGGTCCTGCAGGAAGCAACATTTTGTAGCACTCTCCACTGCTGAAGCTAAATATGTAGCAGCTGGATGTTGTTGTGCTCAAGTTTTGTGGATGCAACACACACTCACAGATTATGGCCTGAGTTTTTATAAGACTCAAATTTTGTGTGATAACACAAGTGCCATTGCCCTAAGTAAGAACCCTGCACATCACTCTCGTGTAAAACACATAGAAAATAGGCATCACTTTCTTAGGGATCACACACTTAAATGATATATCATTATTCAGTTTATCAGAACGCAAGATCAACTTGCTGATATTTTCCCAAAATCATTACCCTTCGATAGATTTGAATAAATTAATCAAAATTTAGGAATGATAACTGTAAGGTAATCAGTATCCATTAACTTCTTGTTGAAAAATTCTCATAACAATAATAAACGCCTTCTCATAGGGGGAGTACATTTGAATGTTAGTGTAACTAAATTTTTTTCGAAACTAAAATATTCAGTATTGAAAGTCTCGGAATGGAAACTTCTGGAACAAAATTTTTTCATACTGCAACTTTCAGAATGGAGATTTTCGGACTGGCATTTTCGTAAAGGTATTTTTTCATGCTTTTTTTTAAAAAAATATTACCAATTACGAACAATGTTTCTAGCCACTCTGAAAGCTATGATTTCCTTATTTTTAGTTTCATAATCAAATTTTTCTTGCTGGTATTTTCCTAGTTTTTAAAAGATCGGATTCTAGTTTTTCTTCAAATCTGAATGTTTTCTTCAAAAAACCTCAAAAGATTGGAGTCAAGTTTTTCATGAGGGATTGTTCTCAACCGTCATACCAGATCAAAGCTTTTTCAAATGTTAGATGGCTTTTGTTAGAACAACGACCACATCCATTACCTATATAAAGGGGACCCCGAGACTCGTCCCACATCGGTTTTTCATGATTTGGCCTTTCGAAGCCCTACTGCAGTTCTTAAGGCCGGTTCCGAACATTGCAAAGCTGATCTGAATCTTTCATATTTCTTCACTCTGAATGTATGTTGAAGAAACATTTCAATATATGTCGACTGTGAAACCAATCTCTAAGTGGTTAGTCTTTTGGGAAAGGTTAGTTCATCCGGATTTCCATAAGCTTGATTCCCTTATTTCCATGAATATAAAGCTGAATGGATGGGAAGATGTCTGCGTAGCAAAGTCAGATAAACAATATCCTTTTTATACTGATTTCCTGAGCGAGTTCTATGAGTCTATTTCCTTCCTGATAGAATATGGAATAGAGTGGTTTTTTCTTTCATGACTTATGGGAAGACTTATAATCTTTCCTACACAAAGGCTGCGAGCTTGGTTGGTTTTTCATATGAAGGAGAAGCTAAATTCTGCTCACACAAACTTCCTGATGTGCAAGGAAGTTTCAACATGGAGAAGGCACTAAATTTTCTTGTCCTTAAGGATGATTCAACTATCAAGATTGCTCGTCTCACTCTGAACAATAGAATTCTTCAGCCTTTGGTGCAAGGATTTCTGGTTCCAAGAAGAGGTGATAAAGACAATCTGAAGAAAAGTGATATATATATATATTAGATTTTTTGGTAAATCTAAGACAGATAAATCTAATGATTCATGTCTTGGTTACGATCAAGAATATCAAAGAAGGAAATTCAAGAGATCAGATTATAATGTTTCCTGCCTTACTATCTATGTTGATAGTTCGGTTCTTAGAATCCTTCAAGGTTTCCTGCAAATCAAAGATCTATAATTGAAAGCTCATGCTAATCAGTGATGATACTCCTAAGAGGATGAAGATGGGTTTTTCTAGTGAATCTGGAGAATTTTACCCTCTGTCCATGGAAGAGGGTGAGACAGCTCAGAAAGAAACACACTATCCGGAACCATCAAAAAATCAATGGAGGAAGATAAAGGTTAAGGAAGTTATTGCTGATGAAGAAATTCCCCGGGCTAGGTAAACTCAATCTGCTCCCCACAGGTCGAAGAAGCAGAAAACATATACTCATGAAGTGGCAGCCAAGTGGAGGGAAGATAAAGAAATGAGGAAGGAAGGGGATCCTCAATTCGGACTGGACCCTGCATCGGCTAAGGCCTTGAATGAAAAAGATATGGAGGAGCAAGAGAAACAAGCGAAGGAGATGAAAATGAAAAAGAAGATGTCTGAAGACGGAAGTGGTGTAATCTTTGCCAAAAGCTAAAGAGTTGGCATCAGGAATGCGCCCCGTTCGGGAATCTTTTGGTGCTAAAATCTATTTAACAGAAACTCCATCCAAGAACTATGTCTCTCTAGATATATCCATGGGTAATGAAATAATTGAAGAAGCTGAGAAAGAAGATGCTGAAGAAGTTGAGGAAGAAGAAGAAGAAGAAGAAGAGTGGAGTGAAGATTTGGATACCTTGATCAAGCATGTACAGGAATATAAAGATAAGGTTGAATCTGCAACATTAGTTACTCTAGGAAAGGGAAATGAGTAAGCTAGCAAGCAACAACAAGAAGAAGGAAAAGATAATGTCTTGTATGATGAGGAAGAATCTTATGAAAGGCATTTTCTTGAGGAAGGACAAGAAAAACAAAAACCAGATGAAGACCAGATCGTTCAAGTATCTGAATCCGAGGAAGTATCCCTTAATAAGGAAACTATTCTGAGAGCTGATAAGGGAAAGCAAACTCTCATGGAGAAACCTATAAAAGATGTCATCCGGAAGAAAGAGGTTGGTGGAACCTCTAGATGAAAGTTGGTGAATGATGAAGACGATCAGTCTCCAAGAAAAGTTTATGATTCAGAATCATCATCTCATGGGCATGATTTTGTGGTTCAGTCTCTGAGGAAGTTGGTGGACACAATTCCAATTTTTCCAACAATAGATTCCAGATGCCATATGCTGCAACAAAGTATGAATCAGAAATTAGATTAATTATCCATGGTCATGGATAAGATTGTAAAGTTTGAAGTTGAACAGAATAGTTTTCTTATTGATTATGATATTCATAGAAAATCTTGTTCTAAGAAAACCAAGTGGCCTAAGAGAGTTTATGAAGATTTAATTTAGTTTGAGTGATTCCAGGCTAATGTTCAAAATGATTTTGAAATGGAGGATGAAAATGTTAATGAGATTTATTAAAAGCTAACCCAAGAAGAAAATTCTTGGAATCAACAGGTTGGGGACCTGAATGGAAAGATTAACTCAGTATATCATAATTGGAAAACTGAAAGAGATTTCCAGATTGAGTTTCAGTAGAAGATGGAAAATCAAGATGAAATAATAAAGTTGCAGAAAGAAGCCTTGTAGGCTCAGGCAGAAGCTTCAAAAGTCCAAGAAGAAAAGCTAAAAGCATTGAAGAGGTAAGGTGAGGAAGAACAAAGAGACTTAAAGAAACTCAAAACCCTGTTAAAGAAGCTCATTCCGAAGGAAAATGAAGACAAATGAACTCACTCTGATCTTTTGTTGTAATTGTTTTTCTTTGCAAAATTTTTGCAACTCTAATGAAATGATTATTTTTTTGGTTGTATCTTGTCATATACTAATGTTTCAGGTACCATACTTTTTTTTCCATTCCCTTCAATTATTTTTGAAAATCACAAAGTGGGAGAAGGAAAAAGAACTACTCATAAGGAGGAGAAAGGTTAATTCCTAAGAAAAATATTCTTAAATTAAGGGGGAGTTTCGTACTACAAAGTTCTTTATTCTTACAAGAATGAAAAATTCACTCCGAAAATTCAGAATACAATCCTTAGTGTTTAAATGCCTAATTGGGAGTTAGTTGTATTCACTTTTATCCTTGAACAATGGGAGATACGTGTTTAATTTCAAAG
This sequence comes from Viscum album, assembly GCA_963277665.1. NCBI lineage: Eukaryota > Viridiplantae > Streptophyta > Magnoliopsida > Santalales > Viscaceae > Viscum > Viscum album. The sequence goes on from OY728135.1 coordinate 1,149,113,382, forward strand.
TCTAATGAAATTTTTTCAAAGTCCTTTTTTTTCTATTTTTGGTAAGTTTGTTTGGGCTTTCCAAAAAGGGGGAGATTATTGAGTCAATAAGGTTTTCCTTATGACTTTTCCTTTGCTTCTTATTTTTAAAATCACAAACACCTTATACTTAAGGAAATATAAATTTTACCTTCATAAGGAAAATATACTTCTTCAAGTAAATTTACCATAACCTAGATTTTCTTATATATAGCCATATTTTCTTAAGTACAAAAACTGGATTCATACCCAAAATCCCAGAGCCATATAATGTAACGATTTGGAGAATTCTATTTTTAGGACCCGAATTCTGGATGTGATCTGTAATGCAGTTCCAATCCAAGTTTTGGACTCCGAACTCTTATAAAGTTCGACTCCGAACTCTTAAGCAGTCGACTCCGAACTCTTATGATGTTCGACTCCGAACTCTTAAACAGTTCGACTCTGAACTCTTAAGCTGTTCGACTCCGAACTATTATGATGTTCGACTCCGATCTCTTAAGTAGTTCGACTCCGAACTCTTATGTAGTTCGACTCCGAACTCTTAAGCAGTTCGACTCCGAACTCTTATGAAGTTCGACTCCGAACTCTTAAATAGTATGACTCTGAACTCTTAAGTAGTTCGACTCTGATCTCTTAAGTAGTTCGACTCCGAACTCTTAAACAGTTCGACTCTGAACTCTTATGTAGTTCGGCTCCGAACTCTTAAAATGTTCGACTCCAAACTCTTATGATGTTCGACTCCGAACTCTTAAGTAGTTCGACTCTAAACTCTGCATGTTCAGATTCTGATATCTGGTGAAACCAGACTCTGATTTCATATAAAATAGAATCCAAACATTTCTTAACATAGACTCCGAACTTTTGACTTTCTTACACTCCGAAATTTTGATTAGCATTTACTTACATATGCTTAATTTCAAAAAAAATTCATTCATTCATTTATAAATGGTTTGTTATAAAACAATATCGTCTATTCTGTTTCTAATTAACCATTGATTATGTTACACGTGTACAGGTCCCTTCGAATTTCATGGGAAATATGACCGTTGGAGGAGGGAGCCGACCGTTAAAAATTTGCTTATAAATAGTATCTCATTTGAAAGAGATCAAAAAGAAGAAGCCTATCGATCTAGAGAACACATGCTGTTAAGGTGATTTCTAGAGAGAGAAGCTTTTCATGCCTTGTGCATACTGAACCGCTCGTTCAGATTGCTTTGTGCGACTCCGAATGTTGGTGATTACATTCGAGGACTTCCGGCGATAGGAAGAAAGAGGTTCCCACAACCTTGATGTTCAAGGGATACCTTGCTGAGGAAGATAGAGGTTCCAACTACCTTGAGGTTTAGGGTTTGCAGGGATAGCAAGACATAGATTTTGATCTTCGTATTGAGGGCTTATCCTGTTGTGGGTAAGACAGACTTGCTTGAAAGTATAAATCAAGGGACCTTTATCCATGGTTATTGGATACCCTTCTCTTTGGGTTAAAAGATTTATATCTTGTTACTTGTAGTTTTGCTACTTTTTTTCCGCTGCATATTGTATTGTAAGGAAAGTATAACCTTCTTATATTTCCTTACACTTGTAATCTAATTAGTTTAGATTCTATATTCTTTATGGTAGAATCTTATATTGTAAATCTTGGTTCCAATTCTTCAGTTGGTGATTAGAGGTGTTTGAAAATTTTCTTGGTTTAACTTTGTTAAACATAGAATTTTCCTTATCTAACGAAAACATAGTTATCCGTAACCAACATTAGAGGTTCTAAAGGAATTTTTAAAGTATACAATTCACCCCCCCCACCCGTCTTGTATATTGAGCATCTACATCGTTATTTTGATCCTACATTTCCAACAGTAAAAAAAATTCATTTTTTGACCATTTATATAATTTAATATAGTCGGAGTATTTCCCTAGTGGTAAATGCTCCTCATAATCCTATATCAGAACTATGTTCAAATATAGGTGGGAGAAAATTTATGATGGTAGGCGGTGACGTAGGCATGATATCGATAGGCGACGACATTGACATGACATAGGCTGACGGTGATAGAGGCTTGATATAGGAAGGACACTACATTAGGTCTTCATTATTGTTTTTTGTACTTTGTTCCATGTACTGGGATTCCTACCCATTTTCCTTTGAATCATTACTCTAAAAAATAAGTCTTTATGGGTGGGATATCCCTTGGGGGTCTATGGCCTTCTCTTTCAGCCTATGTGTGTTGTGTTTTCGTATTTACTGTTATTGTACTCCCAAGAACCAAATATATATATATATATAAATGAATAATATTATAAATATATAATATATTCATATTATAAGGTATGTAAATGTAATTTTACACATAAATTGGGGAGGATAGTTTTTAATAATTTGGTTACTATTGTTAATGGTCGAATAAAAATTCCAATGGTCATATTTCCATTATAATAGTCAAAATTATACTAATATGTATAAAATGTAACATTCATATTTTTTTCAAAATTCTGATAAGAACCTTATATTAAATTCATTCTACATTCACCATCAATTTCTCTCAATATAAAAATATTTTATTTTGGAAGTATATATTTCTTTACAAATATTATTCTTCATTTCTTTTGAACTATTAATGAATATTTGTATTCTAGGTGAGCGATCAGATCATAAATTTTAAATTATTATTATAGAATTATATATTATTATATTATTTTAAAATTTTAAAATCATATGTACATTTTATTCTAAATGTAATGTACAAAATTACATAATAAATTATTTTAGGTTTCATTATCTATTCCATTTTCATAGTGATATATTACTAAACACAAGACAATTATATGAAGTGAAATTCCTCTGAAAAAATATGAGGTCATTACATTCATTCCGTCTGATGAAAATTTCCCTCAAACCTATAAATTACACAAAATGACTAAAAGAGATGATGGTACTTGATTCTCGCTCAAATTTATTCAAGATATGAAGGTAGAACGGTCCTTGAAGTCTAGCTTGGGTTGTCGAATCCACAGAGACCTAAGAAGTAACCTATAGACGCGCACATTCTAAGAACTGTTTTGGCTATGAAGTGGCCAACTTCGGTTGATTTTAGATGGGTTTATAGTATCACTAACAGATTTAAGTAAATTCAATTTAAAATAATGAGTTGATCCTAGGTTATCAATCGGGGTGGATTAAATGTATTTCCTTTTCAATGATTTCAATTTGTTATATTTGAGATGGGCTCATTTAAGGATATAAAACTATATCATAAATTACTGGTTTAATTCCTACACCCTTTAATACTAATCACCTATAAACTTGAAGGATCAATGTTTTGATCACTTCAAGGTAAATGTTCGTATAAGCACATGAAGTGTGTGTCCTTTATTTCAACAAGGATGATGGAGTGTTAAAAATCATCAAATAAAAATTTTAATTAAAGAAGTGATTATAAATTAATGGGGTGATAAATAACATCCAATCCAGCCCCTTGCTACTCTTGTGGATCAAACTGTAAGTGGGTTAGCCCTCCATTGATTATATGGTTTCAATGGATGAGGAATGTAGACTCATGGGGGAGGACACTGAGAAGTAAAGAAAACAACAAAAATAAAATTATCACTCCACCGTTGTGTGAATAATTTCACAAGATTTGGTGTGAATAAATTCACACCATGAGGAAACAGTGTCAAAGTGAGATGTAGAACAATAGAATAAGAAGAGAAGAAGACCATTTATTAAGAGACTAAAGTGAATTGAACAACTTACAAGTGAAAGGAAAATTTGAGACAACATAATCACATCATAACATTACAATTAAAAAAAGCATCCAAGATCCTTAAATCATCCAACACCACTGCCTTAAATAGGCATTTTGACCCCTTGGGTCGAGCCTCCAATACTCCAAGTCTCCTAAATTAATTGTGGTAGGCCATAGGTGGGTGGAATGTAAGTGGTTTTCTACCCTTGACCCAAGGTGGCATCCATCATTCCTTCACCGAGCTGACACGCTTGGAAGACCTTCTAGATGGATGAAATAGAGTGGGCCATAGAAAAAAACAAATGGATCCCCAGATGTCACCAAACCTCGTTTAAAAGTTTGGCCCATTTAGAGTTGTTTATTCTGAGATATGATCATATTAATGGGCTGTTTTTCTGGGCTGCAGAATCTGGCCCAGAATTTTATCTCTAACTTGGGCCGCTTACATAACCATAATAGAGGCAGAAGTAGCACTTGATCCTAAAGAATTATTTGATTCTCTATATTTCTTCTATAACCTACATAATTTGGGCTTCATTAGTCCTGTTTTGTGGGACCCATGTTTTCATCAGTGGGCTGGTGTCCAATCTGCCTTCTCCAGAATGGTTTCTTTTCATCGCCAAATATCTTCATCATCCTTTATGAACCATCCATTGATACCTGAATGAAAAATGATTAAATTTAAGTGAAGATCCATTTCAAAAAATATCAAATTAAAATATTGATAATTACAATCCTTATAATTAGATGACTCATTGGGCCTAAATTGGTGTACATTAGGGATGGAATGTACAAATGATGAGAATGAATGTTCAAAATCAAAATCCACTAACTCATTCCCATAATATCAAAAATGAACATTCAATACCATTAAAATGTAATTAACATATCTTTTTTATTGGATAATCACACCCCCCATCTTGAGATTTTCTAGTCCAAAGAAAATAATTCAATTATTTTTTTTGAATTCCTTTCTTCAAACACATTACAACAAACAGTGCTGACAATGTAAACTGCACACAAATATATCTTTATAACCTATCAAGATAATTTAAAACAAGATAAATTTAAAAGAAGATCCCAATCGCAAGCTCATTCCTTTGATCAAATCCATCATCATACTTCATCCAACTCAATTAGGAGAAATGATGTGTTGTGAATCACAATAGATATGGGGGGTTCATTTTCATTAAAGGGGGAAATCATGGAAGCGCTAGGTGGAATCACATTTAATCCTAATATGAGTATTCTTCATTGATTTTTTGGATTATTTTTTTCAATATTTCCATACTAATTGAGATTGCAGTTAATCTAATTAACCCATGTAGCAAGACTTTGCCGATGACTCCCATACTCAAAAGCCTTAGGGCACCAAGTGAAGCCCACATACTCGGGCATCGTATCGAGGTAACTTAATCAAAAACAAAGCCATATTACCATAAATAGAGAATTAGTGAAAAACTGAGGGCTATACAACTCTGGAGTCACGATCCCCAAGTGCCGAAAGCCTCTCATTTTATCAATCCATTGCTCTACATGAAAATTTGTTTTGTTTTTTTTTTATTTTTTTTATTTTTTTAAATACTCATATTATTCATAAAAATCAAAAAAACCTATGCTATTATTATGGTACCCCAAAAATTCAAATTAGTACCCCACAGTCTAGAGGACGTGCATTGTGGCATTTTGATTTAATGGAAGAAAACAAAAATGATGAAAAATTTAATTGGACAACCAAACTTCCAAAATCAATTTTTTTAAACTTAATCATGAATTAAATTAAGAGTAAAGGAAATAAAAATTATTTGCTATGTAGTTTTAATGTGAGAAAAGATGTTATTATATGAATGATAAAGGAATTTTACTTTAATTTTTTTTATCATTGTTTGTTTTTAACAAAAATTTTGTTTCCACACCCCCAACATAGAATGAAACTATCCCTAGTTTTGTAAAAAGAAAATATAGGAGATGTTGGTGGGGGGAAATGAGTTGGAAAGGTAATGGAACAAGTTCATATAGTGGCTTCATAATAATGAATGTGGTGCTCCCAAATCACTCTTTGGTCTCATGGGAGATATAGGACCTCCTTGATCGAATATTTATCACCAAAAAATAGTCAATAAACCATACAAAAAAGAACAAACCAAACCAAACAAAAAACAAGAAAATTTATTTAATACCAAGTCTCATCATTTTTATGGTTTTCCTTTTTTTAAATAAAATGATGATACATTGTCTTATTTTTAACTTCTGGGTAAGGTATTACTTAGGGATCACACCACGTGACATGGATGAATATGGTTCTAACCTTTCGTACCCATCGATACTCATAATAGAAGAATAGATGAACAGTCTATATATTTTTTAAATATTAAAATGATTAATAAAAAAATTATTCCCAAAATATTGAAAACATGAAAACAATGGGTTGCCTCCCATGTAGGGCTTTGTTTAATGTCGTTATCCCGACATGGATCCTAAATCTATCATTTTTTTCAGGTTCATAGGTTGGCTCAGTTAACTCCACCTATATTTCCTGTTTATTGAATGATTCAATTAATTGTTTTAACCTTTGACAATTGACCTTGAAAATGTAACCACTTGTGGGATCTTGAATCTCTACTGCCCCATGGGGGTACACCATATGCACTATGTATGGACCTGACTATATGGACCTTAACATTACCGGGTGTAAATGATGTATTGAACTATACAAGAGCAACAGTTTTCCCGGTTCAAAATCTTTGACCTTGATATTCCTAGATTGGTAGGCTTGAACTCTAGATTTATTGATCCTTGAATTTTCATAAGCCTCCCTCTTTAGTTCCTCCAGTTTATTGAGATCTTATTTCCCTTTTGTTCCGGCCAATGAGAGGTCATAATCCATTTTATTAGTTGCCCAAAAGGCCTTATTCTCAATTTCAACATGTAAATGGCATTCTTTTCCATAAACAAACCTATATGGGGACATTACTAAAATGGTTTTATATGCGGTTAGATAGGCCCAAAGAGCTTCTACGAGTTTCTCAGACCAATCTTTCCTAGAGGGGTGGACAGTTTTTTCATGAATTTTATTAATCTCCCTATTTTCTAATGCATCATGACCATTGGTTTGAGGATGGTACGTAGTGGAAACTTTATGATAAATACCATACTTAGATATGAGTGAAGAGAATGTGCGATTGCAGAAATGGGTTCCTCGATTACAGATTATAGCCCTAGGAATTCCAAATCGAGAAAATATATGCTCTTTCCCAAATCGGATCACAACATGATGGTCATTAGACTAGGTGGGAATGGATTCAACCCATTTTGAGACATAATCAACAGCTAAAAGGATATAGAGGTATCCCCTACAGTTTAGAAAGGGACCCATGAAATCAATTCCCCAACAGTCAAATATTTCTACCACTAAGATGGGAGTGAGCGGCATTTGATTCCTTTATGTGATGGACCCTACTTGTTGACACATAGGGGAACATTGATAAAATGTACAAGAGTCTCTTGGGAGGGTGGGCCAGAAGTGAACACATTGAAGAATCATAGTACATGTTTTTTTATCATAAAAGTGACCTCCACAAGCCTCACTATGATAGAATTTAAGGATGGACTCTTGTTCAGATTCTGGGACACGCCTCATAATAACTTGGTCAGGGGAGAACTTATAGAGGTATGGATCATCAAACACATAGTGTCTAACATCAGAAAGAAATTTCCTTCGAGAATGAGTCCCAATGAATTTTGGAATGACTCCTGTAACTATGAAATTGGCAAGATCAGCATACCGAGGGTAGTCACTCACAGAGTAACGGTGTTCATCAAGAAATGAATCAGACACAGAAAGGTGATTTGGTTGTCTTTGAATTCCATCCTAGAGAGGTGATCAACTACAAAATTTTCAACACCCTTTGTATCCTTGATTGTGAGGTCAAATTCTTTTAAGAGAAGGACCCACCTAATCAGTTCAGCCTTAGCATCTTGTTTTTGGAAGAGGTACTTTAGTGAATAATTGTCGGTGAAACAATGATGGGGGATCCTAAGAGATAGAACCTGAATTTCTCTAAGGCAAAGTCAACAGTAAGCAACTCTTTCTCAGTGGTGGTGTAGTTGATTTGGGCATCATTTAAGGATTTTCATGCATAATCAATGATATATGTTGTTTTATCACAACGTTGTCCTAACATAGGTCCTACAGAAAATTCACTAGCATCACACATCAGTTTGAAAGGAAGGTTCCAATTTGGGGATTTCATGATGGGGGGAGACGTGAGTGAGGATTTGAGGGTTGTGAATGAACCCTCACAGCTTTCAGTCCATACAAATGGAGTATCCTTTACTAGGAGTTCACAAAGGGGACGGGATGTTGAACTAAATTACTTGATAAATCTTATATAGAAACCATCATGTCCTAAGAAAGACCTCAATTCCTTGAATGGTTTGGGTGATAGAAGGGGAAGAATGATGTCAACCTTGGCTTTATCAACTTCAATCCCCCTACCCGAGCCCAAATGGCCTAGAACTATTCCCTCTTTAACCATTAAATGGCATTTTTCCCAGTTTAGGACTAGATTATTTTCTTCACATCTTGACAAGACACTCTCTACATTACGTAGACATCCCTCAAAAGTATCCCCAAACATAGTGAATTCATCCATGAAGACCTCTTGGAAATCCCCTAACATGTATGAGAAGATTCCCATCATGCACCGCTGGAAGGTTCCAGGGGAATTGCATAACCCGAAGGGCATGAATTTGAAAGCAATGGTGCCAATTGGACAAGTGAATGTATTCTTCCCATGATCCTCTAGGGATACCTCATTCTTATTGTACCCCGAGTACCCATCTAAGAAACAGTATAAGGCATGGCCTGTCACTCTCTCAAGGACTTGGTAAATGAATGTTAAGGGGAAATGGTCCTTCATGTTAAATGAGTTTATCTTCCTATAGTCGATGCAGACTCTCTAGCCAGTACTCACCCTTGCTGGAAGAATCTCTCCATCCTCATTGGTTATCACTTTGATTCCAGCATTTTTTGGAACCACTTGAATTGGGCTCACCCAGTCACTCTCATCTATGGGATAGATGATTCTAGCTTTTAACAATTCTATAAGTTCTTTCCTCACTAACTCCATGAGAATAGGATTGAGTCATCGTTGATGTTGACGACATGGATTTGAATCAGATTCTACAACTATCCTATGAGTCCCAATAAGTGGGCTAATCCCGTGAATATCAGATAGGCTCCAACCAATGGAATTTTTATGTTTCTTAAGGACATCTAGAAGCATCACCTCATGACTTTCTTCAAGAGAAGAATAGATTACAATAGGATTTGTTTGATTTTCCCCTAAGAAGGCATAATTTAGTGTAGTATGAAGTTCCTTCTATTCCAAATCAGGTTGGTTCAGAATTTCAACAGAAGATTGGGACCTAATATCAAGATCAGTTTTATTTCCTAATGATTTATATAGGATTTATTCCCCACATGTAGATGTTTTAGCTACAAGATTGGTTTGATCAGATCTCGGGAGGGTTGTTTGATCAGTTTCCATGGAAGTGGTTTCATGAAAGGATTCAATGATTGTTGGACCTAAGACTTCATCATAAGAGAAAATTGAAAATGATTCAAGCCAAGGAGATAAACTTCCTTCAAATGAACAAAGGAAATCAATCTCATCCTGACTTAAACATCAATCAAATGTTCCTTGATGATCTATGGATTCATTATCAATTCTTCCTATCATATTTACTTCATGAATTTCCTCATCATCCCCTATTTGTGAACTTTCATTATAGATGTTCAAGTCTAGACTCATATTTCCAAATGTGATGGACATGTTCCAATTTCTGACTCAGATAACAGAGTTGATTTTTGAAAGTAAGGGACTACCAAGGATGATTGGGGTTTGTTATTTACTTCCTAAGATTGGATGGTTTTCAAGGACAATGAAGTCATCAGGGTAGATGATGTTTTCAACCTTTACCAGAACGTCCTTTAAAATCCCTTTTGGAACCCTAATTCTACGATCAACAAGTTGAAGTGTGACAGATGTGGGTTGGAGTTCTTCTAGGCCTATCTATCAGTACATAGCATATGGGATGAGATTGACACTATCACCTAGGTCAGACAAGGCCTTGACAACTTTTCCCTCCCCTAGTTCAACATTGATGTAAGGGAAACCTGGGTCTTTCAACTTAGGAGGGATGGTCCCTTGAATGGTGGTACTCACAATAACAGCCAAAAGGACATGGTTTTTATGTGAAATTTTCTTTTAAAAGTGAACAAGTCCTTATGGTACTTTGAGTAGGAAGGTATGGTTAGGATGGCATCAAGAAGGGGAATGTTCAACTTGACTTGTGAGAAGAATTCCCTCAATGGTTCACATAGTTCAGGCTTGGTTTTCCCCATCATGTGTAGAGGAAATGGTGGATGTTGTGGTGTTGATTGTTGAAGAGTTGTTTCCTTGAAAATGTTATCAGTTTCCTCAGTTTGATCTTGTGGTTCATTTTAATTTTCTTCTAAGTTTGAATCTTCGGATGAGTTCTGAATTAGTTGTTCAGGTTTCTCAATTGATTTCCCACTTCTTAAAATAGTTACATCCTTTAGTTGTTCATGAGTTGTTTGAGTACAACTTGACTCTCCCCTTAAAGATGAGGATGGAACCGCCTGAGTAGGCATGGGTTCCTTACCAGTTTTGATGGTTTGAAGTTCTTTTTTTTGGGAAGAGACTTCCGAGTTCATCCTCTCCATTATTTTGCACAGTTGTTCTAGTAGGCTTCGTGGAACAGTTTGGGTTGGTGCTTGAGAAGATTGGTTTATCCTGGGGGGGTATTTTGGAGGTGGGATAGTTGGATGAAAATGGACTGGTGGCTGTTGGTATTGGATAGGTTTTGTTTATAACTGGGTATAGGATTGTTAGTTCTGATGGGGGTAAGGATTTTGTTCCTGTGGTTGCCTAGGTTGTTGGTTATCATTCAAGCGGAATCCTGGGTGGTCATTATACCTTAGGTTGAAGGTGATTTGGTATTGACGATTTTGAATGTTCAAGGCATGTACTTCCGCTAGGGGTCCTCCTAAAAGAACATCCTTGATGGATGTAATGGTTGGGTAGTTGTCTGTCTTATGTTCATGTTTGTCACAAATTGTGCAAACAGGGTCAACAGTTTGGATTTCATGGACATTCCTATGGACTATCTCTTCCAACATCCTAGAGAGTGGTGTGAGTATAGCCCTAAAGCTTTCTTCTTCTCTATGTGTATGAATTCCAGTATTGTTTTTGTCGATTTTCAAAATACGGTGAAGTTCCCCATGTTTGGTTTTGTTCAGAAAGGCTTTCTAGATACTCATAAGCATCATTAGGGGCTTTTTTTAAATGTTCCCTTACACATCATGTCAATGAATTGTTTATTCCCTGGACCCAACCCTTCATAGAAAATTCTGAGTTGTTCAGGAATAGAGAAACCATGGTGTGGACCATGTTTATAGTGTCTTTGAACCACTCCCATTTTTTATAGAATGACTCTCCCTCTTTTTCAAAAAAGTTTTGGATACTATTTTTAAGTGCAATTGTTTTGTGGTGGGGAATGTATTTCATGTAGAATTCTATTTGTAGTTGGTCCCAAGAGTTTATATCTGATGGTCTCAAATTGTTTATCCAATTTTTAGCTCGATCCTTTAATGAAAAAGGAGATATCCGCATCTTAGCTGATTCTAGTTGATGTGGGGGACACATGGTTTCTAAAATGTCATTGAACTCCTTAATGTGAAGGTAGGGAATCTCAAACTCCATTCCATGGAAAGTGGGAAGGTGGTTTAGGAAATGGGGTTTAAATATGTAGTTGTAATTTCCTAGGTAATTGTGTCTAATGAATGAGGGGGCATTGATCTAGGAAGGTGTGAGGTAGTCATTCATGGTTAGATCAATTTCATTCCCCATGTTTGGGGCTGCCTCATTCGGGTTTCCATTTTGGTTCCCACGTGGGATTATGAGTTGGTTTCTTTGAAGACCATCCATTGAAATAGGCTCAGTTTTGGACTCTGGAGTATTAGGATGATTAGGATCTAATGGAAAGAGGTCCCTTGGTGTACTTTTCTCCCCAACCCCAGTACTATTCCCCCTAACTAGAAGGTTTGATAGATCACGAGTGTAGGCAGACATGCACCAAAAGAAAAAAAACGAGAAAGGGAAAAGATAAGAGAATTTGGATGAGAAAAGAAGAAATGGGGGAGAATAGAATGGGTGTCTAGATTACTTACTTGGGTCCCCAAAAACGGTGCCAAAATTTGATTCTCTCTCAAATTTACCCATGATATTAAGGTTGAACGATCCTTGTAGTCTAGCTTGGGTTGTCGAATCCACGGAGACCTAAGAAGTAACCTATAGACACACACATTCTAAGGACTATTTTTGGCTATGAAGTGGCCAAAATGGGTTGATTTTATATGGGTTTAAAGGATCACTAACAGATTTATGTAAATTCAATTTAAAATAATGAGTTGATCCTAGGTTATCGCTCGGGGTGGATTGGACGTATTTCCTTTTCAATGATTTCAATTTCTTATATTTGAGATGGTTTCATTTAAGGAGATAAAACAAAATCATCACTTATTGGTTTAATTCCTACACCCTTTAATACTAATCACCTATACACCTGAAGGATCAACGTTTTGAGCACATCATGGTAAAGGTTCGTATTAGCACATGAAGTGTGTGACCTTAATTTCAACAAGGACAATGGAGTTTAAAAATCATCAAATTAAAATCTCAATTAAATAAGTGATTATACATTAATGGGGTGATAAATAAAATCCAATCCAGCCCCTTGCTACTTCAATCGATCAACCCATAATTGGGTTAGCCCTCCATTGATTCTATTGTTACAATGGATGTGGAAAGTAGACTCATGATGGAGGATATGGAGAAGTAATGAAAACAACCAAAATAAAATGATCACTCCATCGTTCTGTGAATAATTTCACAAGATTTTGAGTTCATAAATTCACACCTTTAGGAAACAGTATCAAAGTGAGATGTAGAACAACAGAATAAGAGATGAAGAAGAACTTTTATTAAGAAACTAAAGTGAATTGAACAACTTAGAAGTTAAAGACAAATTTGAGACAACAAAATCACAACATAACATTACAATTGAACAAAGAAACCAATATACTTCAATCCTCCAACACCACTACCTTAAATAGAAATTTTTGAGCCCTTGGGTCGAGTCTCAAATAGTTAAAGTCTCCTCAATGAATTTTTGGTAGGCCATAGGTGGGTGGAAAGTAAGGGAGAGTTGAATATTCCACCCTTGACCCGAGGTGGAAGCCATCTTTCCTTCACCGAACAGACGTGCTTGGAAGACCTTCTAGATGGACGAATCAGAGTAGGCCATAAAATAATAAAATTTCTCCCCAGATGTCTTCTAACTTCGTGTAACGTTTGGGCCCATATGGACTTGTGGATTACGATATATGTTCATATATGTGGGCTGTTTTTCTGGGTCGTAGAATCTGGCCCAGAATTTTATCTCTAACTTGGTCTGCTTAAATAACCATACTGGAGGAATAATTAGAACTATCCCTTCAAGATTTATTTGTTCCTATATATGACTTCTAGAGTCCTACGACATTTGGGCTTCATTGGGCCTATATTGTGGGACCCACATTCTCATCAGTGGGATGGTGTCCAATCTGCGTTCTCCAGAATTGATTCTTTTCATCCCCAAATATCCCCTTCATACTTTATGAATCATCCATTGATCCCTGAATGAAAAATGTTTAAATTGAAGTGAAGACCCATTTTATAAAATATAAAATTAAAATATTGATAATTAAATTCCTTAGAATTAGATGACTCATTGGGCATAAATTGGTTTACATTAGGCATGAAGTGCACAAATGATTAGAATGAATGTTCAAAATCAAAATCCACTAACTCAGGCCCATAAGATCAAAAATGAAAATTTAATTACATTAAAAAGTAATTAACATATATATTTTTATTGGCTAATCAGTACTTATTCTTTATGTATTATTTATGTTCCCATTTTCATAATGTTACTTATGTTTTACCCAAATTACTTTTACTAGTTGAGTTACCTTATTGTGTATAACTATATCTCTATGGACTAAGATCTTATATATTTTCTTCTCACAATAGATAACCATTCCTAGTTTCACCGCCTCTAAAATCTATACATGTTTGCGATTAGGTATATAATTTTCTGAGAGACATACTGGGATTACGTTATATAATTGGGAAAGGATTGGTGGGAATATTAATTGATATACCATAACTACCATTCAATTTATAATCTCAATGTGATAGATTTTCATAACAATTTTATATTTCTTTATCCCAATTCAAATTACACACTTCTGTGAGGATATATATGAGAATACATAGTTTCAAATATAAAAATCTATGTGTAATAAATAATTTTCATCATCTCTTCAATCAAAATTTATCACCCAAGCTATACTGTTGAATGATATTGTTATTTTCTACCAATTTATTAACTATTTAAGGACCTATAATCTATAATTCTAGAACATCATCATTGAATGTGATAACTTTAAAACTCTTCTCATAAATGGGTTCATTTTGATTAATTATTTTTCTTGGTAGAATCGATTATTTTATAAGAACTCACCCAGTGGAATAAAATCATCCCCTCCTTCCTTGAATTCCAATGACATTTCTCAAAAAATATCCTTAAATTTTGAGATATTACTCTCATATTGGCTAACACAGTGGGGTGATATGTTGTTTTGTTCATCAATCCATTTTTAGATCATATTAGATACTTCTTCAGATCCTTTTCGTAAATCCCAGATCTTGATCAGATAATATCAACAGTGGTGTCATATATGGCCTGACCACTTCTCTAATGTATATCATTGCATGTTGATCAAGTAGTAAGTCTTATCAAATAATAAATGAAATGGTTAGTAATTTTAAGATGTTCCAAAATAGTCCATAAATAATTATTTCCTATTACTGTCTTTATAATACATGTGAAAATGTATATGGTGATGTTTTATCATTTACATGTCATTATGTGTAATGGTAACATCATCCCCATAGTATTTTTCCTTTAATCCATCACTTACAAATATACAAGAAATTCTTGTTTATATTATATGATACCATTAATAATATAATCCAACCAATAGTTTTCTTGGGTATCTTGATACATCTTCATTCTCCATGGTAAGATCAAGAAGGTTGAGCTATGCTCATCATTCAATAACTCCTTTATCAATGGTTTTGATGGTTTATATATTCACAGACCAAATTATACAACTCTACCTTCATCAATTTTGAACTATCAGGATTTAATAATTAATATAGAGTCCTCCATCTGATATATTTCCAAATAATATCTTTTATTATCCATTATGTTCATTGGAAGGGATGGTTGATCATTAACATGAAAATGTGAGGATAATTTTACTTCCATTATAATCATCATTTCCATCATATTCATGTCTAATAATATTGGAACCTTATTTATTACATTAATTTTAAATTTAACAGATATTTTCCATTTATAGTATCTACCTCTTCATTTACATTCCCATGATTGTAGTGTATGGATCTGAAATAGTCAATTATCATCTCTAACCATTTCCATTGGTGTATATAAAGCTACATTTATGTGAATATATAAATAAGGAAAATATGACCCGTATATATTCAAAATTCTACATATAAATATAATCCTTATTAATATTCTATTCAATGGCGTCTAAAACTAATTGGAGTTCATTCCATGGTTTGTTATGCTCATTAAAATTCAAATTCCCTGATTATTATTCTTTACCTATATATTTTTCATTATTACATATCTTAATCCAATATTGGAATCATCACTGTATAACCCAAAATGTTTCCCTATATTGGGTAATTTGATGACTAAGTGGTGATTAGTATCTTGTACAGTTCCATGAGTTTCTCTTTTCATTCATCAATCTAGAAAATCAATACACCCTTATTTGTTTTAATTTTTAGAAGGATTAAAAAATAAAAGAAGTTTTTCATAAATAGTTTCTAATAACTAACTAGACCACGAAAACTGTGTTTATACATTAAATATGTTGGTACAAACCACTTATAAATTACCATTCTCTTATATGGTTCCACATATAGACATTTTATTCAAATTATATTACCCATGAACATACTTCCATTATCTAAAAATAACATTTACTCTACCTTTCATATAGCAACCCATTTTGAAAATTCATTATCAAAATATTCAAATACTCCTCATACACCTCCTTGAATTTAGAATATATCAAAATATCATATATAAATACCCCAAATAACATTTAGAGTTAATATATAATTAACATATTGATATATTCCATAATTATTCATGGATATTTCATTAGTCCCAAGGGAATCACATTGAACTCACAGTGTCTACTCCATCATTAAAATATAGTCTAGGAAAAATCTTCTTTCTTTACCTATAATTGATTATATTCAATCCAAAGGTCTACCGTAGGGAGATATTGGACCCCATGTAGTTTATAGAACATTTTATTTATCTGTGGTAGGGGATAAATGTTCATTATAAAGATTTTGTTGAGTTCATGATAATAAATATAGAGGGGCATTGACCAATCCATCGTCATGATGAAGAGGACTAGTTCCCCCATGGTGAAGCACATTGGTGTATAAAAACCATTCTCATAATAAAATTACTTCGACACAATTGTTTCTGTTACATAATCTTTTTATATGGGCACAATACCATGTATATGTTCAATTGAGAACTCAACCACTCGGCCAAGTGGAAAACAAGGAAACACATTTAGAAATACATCATTACATTTCCTCACAATGGTCATGTATTCAATAATTATTCTCTCCTTTTTAGTCATTTGAGCTATATTTTCTTACACTTAAGGAAATAATATTCACACATTATATGAATTAATCAATGGAGATTCATCATACTCCATACATTTGTACATAATTATAGGATAAATATGGATGTAAAGAGTGATCTCTATATCCTAACAATGGTTCTTGGATTTATATAATGATATTAATTCCACACTCATATTATAATAAAACACATATATGTTAAATAATATAAGATTTTCTTGATTTTTAATCCCCAAAACATTTACTAAGGAGGAGTTATATAACACTGATTAATAATAACTATGCATGATTTTCCCACAAATATCTCAACCCCAATGTTGAAGGTGGGGTTTTAATATACCTAATAAAAATTACATATATTAATGAATTAATTAATTTATAATAATATAGGAAAAATGAATCAAATTAAATGATAATTACATATTTTTTCCCAATTTTATTATGGTTCAAGTCATTAACTATATTATGAACAAACTTAAGGATAAGGTTACTTAAAATTATATTCATATAAATAGAAAAATATTAACATATAAGTATTAAAATATAATATAAATTAATCTCATAACTTATGGGAATATAGGATTAAACTTACGTTATCAATGAAATTTTTTCTATTAGGTGTTCTAACATTATAATACATTAAAGTCCTTCATAATGGTTCAAAAAGAGTGTGCGGGTTTTCCAATGCGTATAACCTTTGATTGTCAGAATGGGTGTAAAAAGGACTCATTATTTTGAACTATGTGATGATAAAAATAAAATAAAATACACCAATTTCATGGTTATTAAACCAAGGTAAATTTATAAATATGCACGATCAACATGTATAATCCAAATATGAATATAAGTTCCTAGAAAACACTCTTTTTATACATTAAATAACGTAAGGGGTTTTATTTTTATTAGTCCAATCCCTAGGGTTATCACTAAATTAATCAATTCCAAATAATATAAAATAAAAATACCTTTCCTCTTATATAAATTATTGAAATGTAATCATTTTAATTATATTATTACATGATTTTTATCATTAATATTATTATAAATACAACCAAATGATTCAAAGTCCTAGTTTCTTTGGGGATTAGGAATATAAATCATACCTATGGTTATAATATACAACTAACATATTTTAATCTTGATAATGAAATTGTAAATACCTTAGAACTCCTAACACTACCAATGATACCCTGGATAATACATAAAATAAGTGGATCATCTATAAACTACTGTATGGAAATAAACATCATATTGAGACATAATATGTGTGTTGAATGACATTAAATGATATTATAAAAATGAAGAATTAGGAATAATCAAAAGGGAGAATAACATTAGGGACATGGTATCATATAATCCTTTTAATAAAGGAATTTGGTATCAATATAAAACATGACATAATCATAATTCTTGGCTAACTTCCATGACAACATCACATAGTGGATATAGTAACATCATGTATTAGGTTTGATTTCTAATACCATTCATACCATCACATGAGAAAAACAATTAAGAAATGAATTGGATCAATATCGATGAACACCCATAATTAAATGTGCATGATTATGAGTCCCATAAAAGGAAATCAATGAAAATGATGAACAATATAAAATACACATAGAAATAAATGGGTTCCATAATATTGAGTCATATCACAATCAAATGACATTTCATAATGACTAAAAAGATAAGAAGAATGTAAATATTTTATAAATTCATATATGATTAGATACTAATAAGTCTCATAATATTGATTACATTAGGAAAACATGAGAATTTGTAGATAATTGTGGATAGAGATGAACATTATAAATAGTTTTCTACGAAATAAATTAATTTTTTTAATAAATAATTAGTATTAAATTTTAATATAAGACCATATGTAAAAAAACCAATATATATTATATATTTATTTATTGAAATTACGAATTGGAATAATGAAATTAAATGATCATTTCATAAAATGATTAAGTAATAGAAAAGTTCCCTTCATTGGGTTTTATATTATGTAATTAATTTTGGAAATGTATTTATGGAATCTAATACCCAATCAATGGAATGGAGAATAAGAAAGGTATATATATTTATTGTTAATATAAATAACTTAAAATCATTATATAACATATTATATAGATATTATATGATTTATAGAGATAAATGTCATAATTGAAGGAAAGTGTGTGGTTCACAGATATCCCTTAACTTATACTCCATAATCATTATGCACATTCACTTATTATCTTGGACATATAAAATTAAAATAGTTAATTAATTAATTAATTGCATTATACATAAATATTATTGTTATTATGCTTACATTATGTACATTTCATACCATTTAATTCAGATAAAAATGATAATTTCTTTATTCTAAGGTCGTTATTTTCATGATTTAATGGTCATATCACTTGAGGGTCATTATTTATTTTATTTTTTGAATGGTTATAAACCACCATCACTAAAATAAAATTTTATTCACATTATTTTATAAATTAAAATAATCCAAAATATCCTTCTATTTTTTTTACATGGGGATGATATATTTAAGTAATAGTAATATTATATGTTGTGTCAATTTAGGCATATTTGTCAACCATCATGAACAAGTTTCACATTATTTATTATTATGTCTTCTTATTAACTCTATAACATAAAGTAATTTATTTTATACATATTAAGGTATTATATTATCATAATAATTTTTTTATCACCATCCTTGTAGGTAGTGGAGGAAAATGAAGTACTTTGTTCATGGAGGACATCTAGCCTCCATATTATAAACATCAGTTTCATTTTAGAATCAAATAATGAGATGGTAGAAAATTGATATTCCACCCTAAAAATTAAATATATAAATATAATTAGGATACATATATTATTTTTTTATATGTGTATTGAAATTATAAGGTGGTCGTTGGATGAGAGGAATATAAAAAGAGTTTTGTTGATATTTTTACCTCTTCCTTTTTTTGTATCATCTTAGGATACCCATTAAGGCACTATTAAATTGAAATTACTGTGTAAATAATCACTATGAAATGGTGGAGAGTATTGGTAAGGTAATAGGGATGAAATTTTTAAATTTAAAATATTTTAAATATGTGATGTGAATGGGTGGTGAGTGGTGATAACTGTCGGTGAGAATCTGGTGGCTTTTTGTAATCTGTGCTGTTTGGATTTTAGCCCGGTGGACGTGTGGTTACCACTTTTCCATAAAGTGGATTTTAACAATAACAAAAAAATGGAGTTGGTGACTTGAGAGGGTTTTTTTAAATATTATATCCATTAGTTTATTATTTTTCCTAAAAAATACCAATAGTGATGAATATTCGGACCATAAATAGAAAATTTAGTATGTTAGTTTGTATTATGTTTTCATAAATCTTACCTAACTTAAAATTTAATATATTTAGAATATAATGTTAAATATTTTACTTTGATGTATTTTAGTATTCACTAGAAATCCAAATTTCTAAAAAATTACAAAAGAATCACACTAATCATATTTCAATGTGTAGATTAAAAAAATAAATTCTATTTTATGTAAATAATTTTCTAAACATGATAAATATTTTTTTGAAATATTATTTTAATATTTTTAAAATACGATTTTTAATATTATGGTCACTGTTCAAACCCATTAAAAACCACTTATTGTCTCTTAAAATTGTCTTTTCAATATAGTGATGCTTACTATTTTTTTATAAACAATTTTATGAAAATAAATTTTATTTTAAATCTTTATTATTATTATAATGGTGTAATTGGAACATTACTGTTCTAAAAATATATATACAATTAATTAATCCTTTTGAAAGAATCTATTTATTGTAAGGTAGTATAAATATATTATATTTTGAATTTATAGGATGCAAAAATATTATTTTACAACTCCATTGGGTTGAAAAAATTCAAACATTTAGATAACTATTCCAAATAGTCATATTACAAATCCCATGATCATGTGATTATTCAAATAGTCAAATTACTATTCCAATATATAGATTTTTAATCTTTATTTGGGTTTAGTTCATCCAATTTTTAAATAATATTACATTAATGATTAATTAACTTATATTTTATATCATTGTTATTTATTTTCATTTTATAAAAAGATATTACATTACAAGTAATGTTCCTTATTTCAATAGTTTTTTTCACAAGTGGCAATATTATAGGGGATTTAAAAAATCCATATTTACCAATTATTGTTATCTTATTTTCTATTTTTCCCATTATAATGCATTATATTATGATAAACCTTTTTATTCTATAAATATAATGATAAAATTAATGTAAAATATTATTTATTCTTCATCATGTGGTGCCCTATATTTATACTATATTACTAAATATGACTAAACTATAACAAAATAATTCATGGATAAAATTTTGGGTCAAAAAACGTATGTGAACCTACCCTTTTATGACTTGATATGGTCACTATAGTACCCAAACAATAAACACCTAAAAATAAAAACTCAATATTAAAAATAAAAAATCTATTATAGACTAACTGACTAAAAATTAATTTTTTTATAAATCAAACACTTTTATGGAAAAAGTGAGAAACCAAGAAACATGAATTCAATAACTTAAGAAATTATACCGTACCCCAATGGTCCAAAGTTCAAAAAACTTGATCAAACAACAAATAAAGGCCCATCCCTAGCATAACCAACATTAAGTCTAGTTTCCACCCTTACAACACATCCCATCAAGAAATCTCGTAAAAATATCTATTTGACTATTTTATTAACAATGTTTTTAATAATCACACTATATATCTAACTCCACAACATCTCACAAAACAATATCTAAATAACCCTCAACAGTAATACTATGTTTGGAATTAATAGTAGCTCCAAATACTCGAATTTCACTAACAAAATAAAATAAATGATAAACCCACATCATTAACACTACAATTACCAATTTAAATCATAATTTTTTTTCCAAAAACATTAGGAAATATTTTGTTATGAAAATGAATCTTCAGTTTCATAAGATATCCAACTACAAAATATATTCCATGAATTATCTTGCTTTTATGATGTAGGGATAATATCCTCAATAATTCATTTGATTTCAAATTTATTTAGTATATAACAACAATAAAATATGAAGAATATATTATCAGGAGAATACTTAATGTACACATCTTGAAAATAGACCAGATTATGATGTTCTCTAATTTCAACTTGAAGTGTTTACATATTTTCTATTTTTAAAGGTACAACTAATGCAAAAAAAAATTCGCCAACAATTAAAAATTCTCTTTCACCTATAATATCCTCTATAATAGTATTTAACTACTCTATTTTTTTAGAATATTATGATGTCTCCTAGTTTAATACAAGAGAGGGATATCCACATTGAACATAATTACGCAAAAACCTTTCTCCATAAATTATTGTGTGTAGATGGTAAAATTCATATCCCTATGTATTAAATATCTAAACACAAATCTTATGTTCCGTATCCATTATTTCCCAAGCATAGACATATATTCAATAAAATTATCAAAAATATTTTTATTAACAGACTTACTAATAAAATAATCCAAGTGATAATGATTTTTCCTCATTAATTAACCTCTAAATACATAAATAGGAACTTCTATGAACTTATAAGTCCCTAAAATTAGAGAATTATTGAAGAAATGAAACATTAAGTGATCCTTATAATCAAAAAGGTCCACATTACTCATAGTTTCATCTATAAGAGCAGAATTAGAGAAAAAATTAATCATTATATAATAAATGGTAATTCATTATCACTGTCCGTTTAAATAATTAGAAAAGATAGGGAATTTAGATCCTTCCTAAATCATCTTAAAATCCATATACCCTTACATAAGATCCAAAAAGTGACCTATAATCCAATTTAAATGGAACTAAAGTAACTATATTCCCCCTATGACCCAACCTTTTTAATAAGGACTCGTACATAAGGATTATTCGTTAACCTAATTCAAGAAAAGAGTCTAATCAGTTAACAAATTCTATGTTTATATTAAATTAAAAATAAAACATGTTCATTAAATATTATAGGAATATTTATATGATTAATAGCACTATACATCTCATTAATAATAATGGTTAAACACTCACCCTAATGTATCTTATTACATAATAATATTTTTTTTAATTTTAACTACGATAGAACATTATTCAATGTATCCACAAAACGATCATTAATGCTGAAACAGTGATGAATTTGAGTTAATTTCAACTAATATGTTTCATTCATCTTTTTAATTATTTTTTTGAAATGTATTGTAAGGAACATAAATTATAAAAAATGTTTTTCACCCACCTAATCTACAAAAAATAACTTTTCATTCCATTTTTAACGATTCTATAATTAATTTTTATTTTTACATTGGATTTTTCATTGTAAAAATCACTATTTTTCTTAGATTGATCAAATCTATAAACATTTCTTTTTTTTGTTTCCACATGTCCATTTAATGATATTGATTATTCTTTATCATTATATTCCATATAATTTTATTTATCTATTTCATGATTTTTTAGTCATGATCATGTTGTTACATCCATCATTGTTTCCCTTGGATTTGGTTTAGTTGGGTTAGAAAATTTACCCTTATATCTTTTTAACATTTTCTTATCCATTTTTCCCAATTAACAAGAAAATTATCGATACTGGAATGCTATAAATATATTTTAAAATCTACTACCTAAATATATTCATTCATTTAGTTTTTTAATTTATGGGTTCCATATTAGTATGGAATTTATAGCTTGGTATAAATTTATATCTTTAACCCTCAAAATGATTCCGCATATCTCATTCTCCTAATAATATATTTGGTTAATTTTTTTATGTATCATTATACTTATTCTTTAAAGTATCATTGAAATATTTATGTTCTATTGGAAATGTTGAAAAATTGGGAAGTATATTTAGTATGGACATAGTAATCATTTTTGTAAACTATGATTCATAAAGATCATACACCCTTGATTTAGAGACCCTGGTTCTTCCTTTAAATATGATGAAATAATTATATATATATATATATATATATATATTTAGAGCTATGAAATGAGACAATGTGTGATTCCGAGGCTCGATGTGACTCGAAATAAATTTATAAAAATATTAAGAGTATTTTAAATTATGCATGTGTTTTTTGTTAAAAAATGAGAAAAATATTAAATATAATATCAGACCAGAAATATGAAATCATGGTTGATTAAAAAATTCAATGTTTACATTAGGCCCAATTGTTTATCTCGGTATGGGGCGTTCGGATATCACCAATTCTGGTGGGTGTTTTTAGTTAAAATAAATAATTAAATTTATTTATTTTAATAAAGTTACCCTAATTGATATTCCTATAAATAAATTCATTTGGAAATTTTCCAAGGATTAGCCTCAAACGATTTATATTTTCAAGATAGTCTTCTTCCCCATTCTATTAACAAAGAAGTTTTTGATGATGAGGGATCTCTAGATTAAGGCAGATCGAGATGTAGTGCATGCAACAAAATCTTTAAATCATTAATGATAGAATTCATATAAATTAATTATCCAATATCTTGATAAGCCTTTTCTATTTTTTATTCCATGCTTTTTGATTAAATTGATTTTGTATAATACTCATATCTCTTAATATGAACTAATTTAAATAATTTTCATGTGCCCATATATTGAAATAAAATTTTTTATTCATTAATTTATCAAAATCTATATCCATGTTCATGTTTATAGTCTAAGGATACTTTGAAATTATTGACAAAGCATTGTTTTAAAAAAAATTCCCAAACATTCGTCATGTTAGTCATCACTGGAACATGGTCTATGATTTGACATTGTCTCGTATGACAGAGCACGATCAGACCACTATCTCCATGGTTGTTTCACATCCAACAAATGGGAAACTAAATCAGGGATTGATTCAATGGAATGGTGGATTTTAGTGGAATGGTTTATTGGTAGTTACCCAAACTGAAAATGGTGGAAATGTTTTTGGCATCATTCTAGGCGTACATGGAATCAGGGTTCATCTCGGATGAATTGGATTTTGATTCTAGATAATGAAGGGGTGATAATCACTGAATGAAGGAAGATCGAAATGTTTCATGTAATTAATCAAAGGAATCGAATGTGTAATGAAATTATTTAGATTGTGTAGTTAATATCTTCATTACTTGTGAAAACCAAACTGCACTCCACATAGATCGAAGAAAAAATGGTGTGTAGCACCCTAGATGTGGCAACAAGGGGATTCCAGATGATACAAGTATAACACACCATATGGGACCACCACATTCTATGTGACCTTATGATGGTAAATTGGAGTGTACTCCGAGAGTACATTGGCATGGGAATGTATAGGAATAGTTTGTGTGCCAAAGTATAAACACATAACTGGAGATCATGGGGAGGACCTCGAGTGGCTCAGAATATATAATGTATACCCTCTACTATGTATATATGGTTACATGTAATGTGATCTATGTTTATGTAGGGACATGGTATAGTGATAGAGTATGCCCACATGTTGTGTTATTCCCATATATGTTGTGTTCCCCTTATTTCCTTTTTAGAAAACTTCATCTTCTTGTATTTCATTTATTTGGACATGGATTTGGTCCAAAAGTATCCTATCCTGAGTTTCTTCTATATAGAATATTATGATGGCCCCTATAGTGTATTTAACATTACAATGAATGATTTTGTAGGAATGAATTTTATTTTGGAATCACTTGATGACATCCGTGATCGAGATGGATCACAACATGCTTCTAGAGTGGGACCCCTATTTGGATATGGAATGGGACCTCTACCTATCTTTTATGTAGAACCCTCTTGTGGCATAGGGAATAGGAACATGATTTACAGGAAGAGTGCCACCCTGCTACTAGGATAGTAAATAATTCCTAAAACATTTCACTAAGTGGAACCCTCTAATGGAACAAATATATGGGTCCTCGACTATAAGAGTGGAACACTCTAGATGGGATGGGCTTCGGTCCTCTATCTGCTATTTGTGTGGCGCTATCTTGTTGAACTAGTGAATGGGTTATAAAATATCTGAGTAGAATCTTTTAGCTGGTCTAGGTATGGTATTAGAAATACAGTTAAAGTGGTTCCCTTCATTCAAGCATTAAATGGGCCCTATATGGATTTCTTGAGTGGAACCCTCCTACCGAGTCAGGGCACGGGTCCTCAACCATCAATGTGGAACCTTCTTATTGGGTATGGCATGGGTCATCTATCAACTATTGACTATAAACCACTTAATATTATAGGGAATTAGCACTCTATTTTTAGAATATTCCCCTCGACTATGTGGAAATGTGGAAATGTGTGGCTTGAATAGGATGTTTTCTGTTTGGAAGATGCATAGGATGCTGAGCATTGAAAATGTAATTTTAGAACTGTTGTTACTCTCTTCCTAAGATGTAATATGAGATGAAGATCCCATTTTTTCCCATTTGGGTTTCATTGATTTGATCTTTTATATATATATATATATATCCATGTTGATTGAATTTTGTTACTCCTTTTCACTGGGTGGTAGAGATATGATGTGTAGTACACCTAGATAAAGTGTTGAGATCTGTATGGTTGGATGTGGTTACCTTTTTTAATTTGGTTGATATTTTTATTTTATATGTTTCCCTATCATGTCGATTAATTCTCCCACTTTACTTTTCATGTAAGCATACTTTTAAGGTTAACACCCACCCATGCATGGTATTTTCACACATATGTCACATTATAGAAAGATGATTAACTGGTCGACTGTTACAAATAAGAGCTTATGGATACCTAAGGAATTGGAATGTTTAAGGTGGTCAAAGACTGTGGATTATGATATGGGATCTCTTATAACCTTTACATTTGATTTTTTCTTATTAGGGCATCTTTCTGGTTGGGAAAGTATTTTAATCCTTTACTTTCAGTTCATATTTTAGTACTCGTGTACACCATAGAGTTTTTGTATTCTTGGTTTATATTCTAGATATTGAATTTTTTATCCATCTACACAAATTTATTAAGATAATAGTGTGTGCGAATTAAAGTATGTCATCTAAACAAATCCTCATTTTAGATAGTACTTTTGGTTCTTGTCACTATCCCTTGGCCTGTGTAGGCAGGATTGGGATTGTTGAGATAAGATCCCCATTTGGTTAGGTAATGAAATATCGGTATCAGAGGTGGTTCGATACATGGGAAGGATGTTGGAGTATTCCCCTTATAAGTATTTGCTTGTGATTTATGAAAGAAGGTTCAACTTTCCTTCTGTGTGGATCTATGGCCACGAAACACATGGTTGGTAGGCCATCTGACAAATTAATTCACTACGACATTGAATACCTCCTTGTCAACTCGGCATACCAAGACATCGGTTTCATGGATCAATGGTATATCCATAAAATATGTTTTGGTCTTTGACTATACGTATTTAGTTAATTCCCCATTATTTCGCGAAATTTCATCTGACCGTTATATGACATTATTAATATTTCAGGATGCTTATCAATGACATCTAGCTGGGTTACCATTTTTTGATAGTAACAGGAATTTTTTTTGAAGAGGCATTAGGTCAAGGTGGATCCCATGGGACCCTTCTAATGTTTTGATAGGTAGTAGCACCCAAGCCTATCATGTAGTAGAATATAATATCATATCATGATGAGGATGTGCACATGATTTTCACAATCCTGGACTTCCTTTTCAAAATTCCACATTAGTTCTTAGTTGATCCATATGCATAGGAATCATAGGATTTTCCAGATTTGATGGTCTATGTGTTAAGGCTTATCCATACACTGAAATATCAGTTTGTTGGTCAAGAATATTTCATTATTTATAGATTAGTTGTGGACTTGTGGATTCTTGGTACCCAAATTCACATTTCGATGACACTCTCAGGGAATCATATCCAGTAGTTTTCCTATGAGGAGTATTGCCCTCGTTTTTTTATCATTTATGAATTAAGAGATTCTACAAATGTAGCTTGGATGGGTGATTGTGGTGGAGTATGCGTCCAGGTTCATAATCCTTACATAGTATTCCCTTTACATGATTTGGGAAGGATAATTCGATGAATGTGATATTGATTGGGGAAAACAAAGAGATATTCATGCTACTATAGTTCCCATGGTAACACTCACAAATTTCGGGGTGTTGGATTTGGAAATGGTGATGGAGAGTATCATTTTAGAGGGATTATAGATAGATAGATCTAGAAATTTTTTTACAAGGATTATTCCTCCACATTATTTAGCGTATTTCAATTTATATGGTCTTAGTGAAATAGAACTTCCATAGATTATGATCAAGCATGTTGTTAGGGGAATTATAATGGACCATGGAAGAATGCATATGAGTGATTCAATGATTATGATGGGTGGTTTAACATGGTGTAATACTTTAATAACATTCATTATTAGGAGAATATAAATATAGCAGACAGACCTCCTTAATAGAGGCAGTTCTGTTGTCAGGGATCTCCAAGGAGAGGGATGGGAGGCCCCCAGTGAGGCGTAGCTAACAAAGGAGCATGTACTGCTCCAGGAAGATTATCATTATGTGTTAGATGATACTATGAGATACTTCCACCACCGCTACCAAAAGTACCATTTCAGGATCAATGATGTGGGGGTCAAGGTAGCAGATAGCTATAGGTGATCGGTTCTTATGACCCATCAGCACACGATACTATTAGAGGTACAATCAATGTATATTTAAAATTGGACACGTTATTAGTCGACATACTTTTGAGTATTTTAACTATATATATTCTATTTCTTTGAGAGACGGTTCTCCGAATAGAGGTCTTAGCATAGTATCTTCTTCTTGAGGACCCGATGGGGAACTCTTCTTCTATATTTTTTATCTACTGGTATTGCGAGAAATCTCTTTCTATAAAGAGGTTCATTTGAAAAATTTTGGTCATCATGATGGACCCTATATTTTCATCATAGAGATGGATTAGTTTTACATTATTCAAGACCACATGGACTATCACCATAGATGATTTATATACACTGAAATTAATAGGATGATATTATCCTTTAGAGGCAAGAGAGATCTCAAGGAGGGGAAAGAAGGTTTTGAGAGCCGGAGGATACATCCCATTAGCCATGAATTGGTGAGTGTATCCGTTGGAGAATTTTTCTATGCATGCCTCAAGATTCATTTAGTTCTATAGTATTTTATATAATTCTTCCTTAAGGATGTTCTAAGACTACCACCGTTGTGGGGTATGTTGTTTTGTATCTACATGAATCATGGAGCCACTCTGATATATTCTTTGTAATATCTGATAGCCCATATCTTACTCTAGGAGCTTCAATTTCCATTGTATTTCCTTTTAGGTAAGGGTTTCATTAAGCCCGGTGTATCCCCCTTGGGATGCTCTAGTGTAGTTTGTGAAAATGGAGAATGGGTGCTTGCGGGTTTTTTTGGATTAAATTTAACTGAACCTAGACATGATGATGAAAAATTATACATTTAAAAGGATTAATGACCCATTTGACCAGTTTTGGGGTGCAATATGATTTTAGATGGTCGGTATCTGGTCTCACTACAACCAATTCAGAGCTCATTAAGGTTACATTCAAAAGATGGAATTCCAATGTCAGTATAGACATTATGAGTTCGTGGTGATTCCCTTTAGATGGATGAAAACCCCAGATATGTTTACCAATTTGATGAAATATATATTTTATCGATAATAGGAATAGATTTCGGTTAGCATCATTGAAAAAATATACATAAAATACGCATATGAGGATGTGAATGTAGAGCACTTGACTTTTCTCCATGATTTTTTGATAGCACCAATATTAAAGAAATCGCATGGTGTTCCAATTCAAGACTCATGGGGTTTACATTCTAGAAGATGACATTTACGAGAATTGTTTATTCATGGACCCAGAGAATATTGATGAAGTGATTTTTAGGTATCCAATTACGAGTGTTTCATAGTTGAAATGTTTTTTTTTTGGATTTTAAAGGTATTAATGTAGGTTTTTGGAAGAAATCTCCAGGATTGTATCTCTATTGAAAATTATTATGTAGAAATGGTATCCAATTACCTAAACTGGGTGGCTTCAAAGGGCCTTCAAGGAGTTGAGGTCGAGGTAGACACGCACTCCAATTTTGACAGAACTAGAGGGGGAAAGGTTATATAGTTTATTGTGATTCTCTAGGATCTCGGCTCGACTATGAGTTCATGTAATGGAATTTATTTATCACATATGGGTAGAGAAATCTGAGACCCCGTGAGATGAACAATGAAAATCACCACCAGGAGCTAGATGTAGTATCATGCTCCATAAGGATGCAAAGACACTATCTTCTTGGGGAGCACATTGTGGTTTACTTTGAATATAATAGTCCATGGAATTTCTTCATGTTGAGAGACTTGAAACTAAGATTGAGGTGTTGGTTGGAGTCCCCACATTATTATGACATCATGGTAGTGTATACTCCATACAAGGGTAACATGGTAGAAGATTATCTTGGAAGGTTGTATTAGTCTCATTTGGTGCATGAGACTTATGAGTAGTTTCCTTCCTTTTAGATTACCATAGTGGAGCATTATGGTGTAACTTTTTTTTTGTTGATGGTGTTCCCTCATCTGCTTCTTTTTCGCGTAAGATAATCCATGCTAGAATAGATTGAATTTGAGGTATTTCATGAAAATTTATCGATAGTAGATTCACACAATGTATTTTTTTATAGAGGTAATCACATCATTAGTTTTGAAGGAAGGACAGTGGTACCAGTCTTGGTGCAGGAGGAGATGATTTGAGAGTTACACACATACCATTTGGTTGTACTTCAAGGGGTGGAGATGAAATTTAGAGACCTTTAGTAGTAGTTTCGGTGTTACGGTATGAGGCAGAGTGTTCTAGAGATTGAATCATGGTTCCTCGCCTATATGAAGGTGATGGATAACACTGTGTTTTAGTAGGCTTGTTGAAAAACATTGAGATCATGGAGTAGAAATGGGATAGAATATCCTTGGACTTCGTTTTAGGGTTTACTGTAATGTTTAATGGCCATATCACTATCTTGGTGATAGTATACAATCTCATGATGATGGAAAAATTATTTGACATTAGGGAGAAGAGTTCATTGGATAACATGGAAAAAATGTACGAATGTGATATTTTTATCATTCAGGGGGATCCATTGACTATTGTATATATCCATGATGTGTGGATTAAATCAAAGTTTTGAATGTTCTTGTAGTATGAAGTCATTTCCCATATGAGTAATGGTATTTCCATCCACCACTAGACTGATGAATGAGTTAACACACTATCTACTTGTTAGAGGATATGCCTATGGGTTTCATGTTAGAAGTTGGGAGGATCACATTCCCTATGAAGATATTTCATGAAATAATATATACCATTCTTCTATCAGAATATAACGTTTTCAATACATATAAAGGGGACCATATAGGTCACCATTATGATGGACATGGATCAAAAACATATCTCATATGGATTTAGATTTGGTGCTGGTGATGATTGAGAACTTCCAAGTCATCCATGAGGTAATGAGGACAACCCAGATCCAGAAGAAATATTATACAAGTTGATGTTGCAGAACATTATAGTTTCACCAAGGAGAAAAAAATTCTCTACAGTCTCCCCAAGATATAGAGAGAGGAGGTTTGGATGGGGAGCCACACTATCCTCTAGGTTTGTTGGTCTATTCAATATTCTACAGATGGTTGATGAGGTTTTTTATCACCTTTACCTACCACATTGTTGGAGTGGGTAAACAACTTACTCCATGTTTCATGGATAATGAGGCATTTTAGTGACCCTATTAATGTTATATACATGGTAAAACAAGACATTGAGAATGGATACACTTTTTTGGAGCACCGAGTGGTGCTCGAGGATCAACAAAATAGATCTATTCATAAACTAGATATCATTTTGGTTTATTTATTGTGGAAATACAGGAGAATGTAGAAGATCTTCTAGATGTGGGAGAGAAAGATATGGGATTAGTATCATAGGATATTTTATTATTTTTTCTTTCCGATGGTGAAAATATTAAAGTATTTAATGATTTCAAAACCATGTTTTTTCTTGTAAAACATTCAAAAATTTCTATATATATTCTTTAATCTAGACGCTGAGACGATGTGCAATTCCAAACCCCCATTATGTCAGGAATTAATTTTATAAAAATATTAAATATATTCTATATTATGAATAGATAATTTCTTAAATAAAATGGCATAACTCTATAATAGATTCTAAAGAACAAAATCTGATAACAAGTTTGAGTAGGTAATGTTATATTTACACTATGGGAAACATAAAATATGTCATCACAGGTCAGTCATATATCAAAATAATTAAAAAGTGCATTACTTAAAATATTGAATTAAATTAATTTATTTTAACTAAAATATTATATGTGAAATTCATATATATAAATATTTATGTTTATTTTTCTAGGTTATTCCACATAATCCAAGATCCTTTTAGAGAATCTATTTACTCCTACCATTGGAAAATCTTTTTCACACATCTACGAAACACCATATAATTGTATATAGATATATAGTGCATTGTATTAAATCGTATATTCATTGATCATAATGTTATATGATGAAAGATGATTTAATATCTAGGAAGGAATCATTAATTTTTTCATTCTGACCATCTTGATTAAGTTGATTGGGAAAAATCATCTTATTTATTGATTTTCACCAATTTCTAGAACTTCCATGCACTAATTTATTGAAATTAAATCATGTATTCCTTCATTTCTAATCTCGGATATTTTGTTATGCATTCATCGGAAATCAACTCTTGTAAAAATTGAAAAGACATGGAGTTTTATACATTTATCCACAAATTTCTACGTGTCAGTCATCGTTGGACCATGGAGTTGCAATTAGACATTGTTGGGTGGGATAGAGTGTGGTCAAGCCCCCCAAATCCAAGGCAGTTGTGCATATGAAGAATGACTTACATATGGATTCAATGTATTTATGGTTTTAAAGTGAATGGTTTATTGATCGGAACCCAAAATGTAATGACATGAACTGTTATAAATAAAATTCTCATTTTGATTTCATCAAATGTATTATTATGTAATTTGGTTATAGAAAACACATGCACAACATTGGTTTTAATATATCACATCAGATTTAAATTACAATTATGATTATTTTCCATTTATAGAATATCTATTGAACATTGGTCACATGATTAGTATAAATATAGGCTTTTAACAAATCCAAGTGACATAGACAAAGTTAGTGATGTGGTTAACCAGTATGATCATTCTCTATAAATCCCATTTATTGGAGATTTTGATGTATAAACTATCATTTGGATTTTCCCTTGAACAATATGAATCTAATATCCAATAACATTATCATTATAGAAATTCTTTATTGGAGAAATTCATGTCCAATAATAATACAACTAAAACCATGTATCCCTAATCACCCCACGAAAGTCTCACTGTTGCGCAACTTACCCTTAGATAATTCGATGTTGTATTAATTGGATATGTATCAAAAACCCTATAAATATGATTATTTATATTATATTTTATAGATTAATGTATATATTTTCATCCAATTGTTGATAATTTATAAATGATTTTTATTTTCAATACAAACAAACACAAATAGTATTTTGGGGGGAATATTTGAATTCAATTAATGAATTTTTTTAATGAATTAATATATTTTTGAAATAAATAATATTTTAATAATATATTATTATAAAATAGTTTTTATAAAATATAAAATATAAAATAATTATTCAGAATATAAAATAAAATTTTCAGATAGAGTAGAATTTTCAGGTAAAAATTAAATACTGTTTCAATATACTTTGTGTATTGTGACATCATACTGACCCAAATTTGATGTAATAAAATCTATAAATGGTATCCATGACCATATATATTTTTTCCAATTAAAATAATGTGATTTTATATCTATTTTTTTAATTTTATAAATCCTTTTTGACTCCTTCATAAACATTAATATATTTTAGGGTTTTAAAATCATTTCTTTAAGAGTATGACCCACTTACACATAATCAAGTGTATCATTTTATTATGTTAGGCCCATGTACATATACAAATAGATAAATCTACTCCCATTTGTTAGAAACCATGGGATAAAAATGGGAATGTTTGTGGTTTTGCTTTTTTATTATATAGTACAAAACCTATGTTTTCAAATTAATAAATACATCGCAAATAATTTCATATTCAAACCCACACAGAATCCCAATTTAATTCATTAAAACTTCTTGGATCGCATTTTTACTCTTAAATTGCCTCACTAGGTTCCTATAATGGGGACCCCAAACTCTCAAAAAGATCCTCCCAAGAATTTGGTGTCACACACTCATGTAACACATATTCATATTATTTAATTTATTCAACTTTCATTGATATCTTATGATTTATATATCCAATTCATAATTTTGGGACATGTATTTATATGCCCCCATTACATCCCATTTTATGTCTAAATTGTAAGATACACCATTCTATCACATCAACCAATTTTATGAATTTTTAAGATAGGTTTTCATGATAACAAAATTTCACCTCGATTTTCCATGATAAAATATAGTGTTGTGAATACCAATCCAATTTCCTATCAAGGGTGTTCTCCATTATACACTTATACATATCTGAAACGGGACATAAATTATTTTCTTCCACACTTATCTATTTTGGAATAAAATATAATGATGAATGAATCCATGTTTTATGATCTATGTGAAACACATAAACATGAGAATGAGTAGAAAAAGATGGGTGCACCCAAAATATTTTAATGACCAAATTCATTTGGAATTTTATATTCTCATGAGATTTTATATTGGGATATGGGGTTATCCAAATAATGTTATGGAAATTCTCAATCATGATGTCTTGTCAGTTATAATTAACATATGGTTATGATGCAATATTATAAGTTGTTTCCATATTTCCCATGTTTCATTTATGATTATCATTCTATATCATATATAATTGCTAATTTTATAATTCCTACTCATT
Source organism: Viscum album (assembly GCA_963277665.1). Classification (NCBI taxonomy): domain Eukaryota; kingdom Viridiplantae; phylum Streptophyta; class Magnoliopsida; order Santalales; family Viscaceae; genus Viscum; species Viscum album. The sequence continues at coordinate 1,149,148,102 of OY728135.1, forward strand.
TTATGCCCCATTTATATTCTTATTGTCAAAAAAATGTATTGTTATCTTTGTGTTATTCCATGTTTATCCCATTACTATTCTTTATAGCTCACCCCTATCATAGTTATGTCCTTAGGTTATCTTGGGTAGTTTTACGTGAGAGAATGGTAAGGTTGTTTTTAATAAAGATGATTGTTTCCTATTTTAAATTGGTATATAATGTACCTAATTCCTATATACATTGGACTTATAGATATTCTAGGATTTATTAAGTGACATCTTATGTGATAAATCATTTATAAATTTTATATGAAGATAAGGGCTGTAATATATGGTATCCGAGAAAAGATTTTTTTATTTTTGGGATCAGCATTAGAATACTTTAGCGAATGCCTTTAAGATATTAGTAATTATAAGAAAACATCCTTATATTTTGGTTTGTTTAAAATAAGTGGGTTTTAAAAAAAAATTACATCGGTCTACTTTGAGTGGATATGGTTCCAAAACAGATGTTGTTTGGGGTAATAACTCTAAGAAGGTGCATTAGGCCTTACTCAGCGTAACCCAGTACTCGAAAATTTGACTTAATGTACAAATGTTTTGAAAATACTAGGGGATATGCTTTTGAGAAATATTAATCTCAGTAGAAACCCTTATTAAGTGAAAAAAATTCCAATAAGAATATATGATAGGAAATATATCATGTATAACATATATTGAAGCCAATAAATTCATAAGTTAAGGAAATATATAACATTGATAATTTAACCATTTAATGTCATTAAATTATCATTTAAGGGTTTTATAATTTAAAATTAACCACCCCTAATTTTCCCTTTATTTTATCATATGAGTGGAAATAAAAGAAGTCATGTAAACAATCAATGTGGGGGAAATGTGATGATTTCCCCAATGATATTCCCAATATTATGGGAGTGGGAATTAAAAACATTGTGATAAATATCAATAAATTGACTATGGTTATGAATAGAAACCTGGATTAGGATGTGTACTCAAATATCCATAACAATTAACAAGATGAATTTGAGTCATTTATTTGAAAAAGGCCTCTGAAATTCAATGGATAATTTTATCCCTTAATCATGATACAATAGATAAACTCCATTTAGAAAATATTCTCCATCCTTTAATAATATAAAAAATAGAATGTTCGACAATATTTCTATTGTATGGAGGGAGAATCTCATTAGTGGTGCACACTTATCTAGAATACACTTCCTAAGGATGATAACAAATGGAATGGGTGGAAGGAATTCCACAATTTATTTTTGATATTTTCCACTACCTCTTTGTATTAAAATATACATAATATTCATTTCCACCAAGAAAAATGATGATGAATCTATCAGGGAGTATGAGGAAAAAATCACAATACTTCAATGATAAAAATCCATATTTTTCATTACCCCAAATTCAAGGTAGAAAACGTTTTTGGTGTGGTAAAACATTGTCTATGAAAACCCCATGTGATATGTGATGATAATAGCTATGAGAAATTTTCATAATGTGACCGTAATGTTGAAATAGATATAGATGGTTCTCAAGTGTATCATAGGGATAAGAAAAAAGATTGGAGCTTAATTGTGGTGGGTTTATAGAAAAATATAATGCTCTCATGAAATTTAAACATCCCATATGTCATAGGTGAGGAAAGAATCACCCAAAAAATTACCAATGTAGGGAAGAAAATGATTTAGGTGAAGGAAGGAAGGGAACCTATCTATTGACAACATGTAGTAAAAATCAGTTAATGCGACAAAGAAAAAAGATTATTTCTTCTGCCCTTAGCATATTGTTCGTTGTTTCATCTAGAAGGAACCAGGTAACTTTTAAAACCAAATAAATAATCCAAGGGTTTCCAAATATACAACAAGCAACCTCATAATAGCAAGGGAATGTTTTTTTCATGAAAAAAAATTCTGATGGATCCTAAAAAATGAAGTGGTGTTAGGTATGAGAGTTATTCATTCTGTAATAGAGAATATTATTTTTTTCTTATAGTTCTGAGTATTCCATTGTTTCTCAAATTTTTACTAAATCTATTCAAACATGAAAAAAATTCAGGGAAGTAGAGTTGTCATTGAAAAAAATAGGGAAATTATTGCATCAAATGTATATAACTCCTCCCTTATAAAACATTGTTGGATGAACTTCCAATTCAACAATATCATAATTTCTTTGGTGTATTTTTTTTCAATTTTTGGTATAGATTTCATTTCCCTCTATATATTAAACAAACAGTTTCCCAAGAATGAAATCTTACTCTATAATGTTAATCGATCCCCAAATGTATACAAGTTAAAGGAGGTGGATGGATCATATTTACCACCAAAATCTTAGGAATGCATATTATGTCCTCATGAACAAGTTTATCTTGCTCACATTATTGAGTCTAAAGAAAGAAACATTGTCGAAGAAATTTCTATTATGAAGTGATACACAAATGTGGTTCCTAATGAATTTCCCGGCCTTCCTCCTATTGGAGAGGTTGAATTTTCAATAGGTATTATACCTATGGTGTTTCCATTATACCCAATACTCTATATATAATGGATTTTTTAGATATTTATGATATGAAGAAATAACTACATGAGAATTTAGATATTGGGTTTATACACCCAAGTGCTTCACCATGGTGTGAAATGGTCATCTTCATTACAAAGAAGAATGGGTCAATGTGTTTTTTCATTGATTATCTTGAAATCAACAAGATCATAATATATAACAATTATTCTCTGACATGGATTGATGACTTCTTTGATAAGATACGTGTAAAAAAATTCATCTCCAAGGTGGTTTTATGGTCAGAATAGTACCACGTTAGGGTAAAGAAGGATGATAACCCAAATATTACATCTTGTACAAGGTACGAGTACTATGAGTTCATAAATACCCATTTAATACTCAATAATTCACCATAAATATTCATGGACTTGATGAATAGAGTCTTTAGATTTTATCATGACAAATTTGTCGTTGACTTTATAGGTGATATTCTATTAGTCTCTAGAACAAAGAAGGGTCATGATATGAACCTGATAACTATGATATGGACATTGAAAAAGGATAACCCATATACCAAATATAAAAAATGCTTGTTTTGGTTGATGGATGTTTCATTCATAGAGAATATCAACACAATTAATGGTATATCTATGGTCCCTTTAAAGAGAGAGGCAATTGAAGTTTGGTCAATGCCAAAATCAATGAAATATATTTATAATTTCTATAGATTACATGGGTTTTATCATCGATTTTTGAGAAATTTCACATGATTATCAAACCCTAATAACTAACTAACTCTGAAGTGATTCATGTTTTCCTGGAATGATTAATGTGAATAGATATTCAAGGAGCATTAAAAGGTTCTTATCATTACACATTTTCTCACTATACCCACAAGATTAAAAATTTAAATGGGGCTCATCAAAATAATTAAGATTGGAATGAGAGGTGTTCTAATGAAGAATGAAAATGTCATATCCTATTCATTATGTCAATTGAATTTTTTTGAATATGACTACAAAATTCATGATCTAGTGTTGGTTGTAGTGATCATTGCCTTGAAATTAAGGAGGAATTATATCTTTGGGGGAAGTTTGAAATATATACAAATAAGAAATCCACAAGTAGTTATTCACATTAAAAGAGATTATTATATGTGAAAGATAATAGTTATAGATGATCAAGGAATTTGATGTTTCAATATACAACCATATCGGTAAAGTGTATAATGTGGAATATAGTATAAGTGGAAAGATTCCAAAAATCCAATATTTTATGAGAATTTAGAGGGATACAATGTTAATAGATTTGAAAATGATGGAAATATCATAAAGGAAATTATTTCATAAATACTTTAACAATTTTTTGCTGAACCACCCCTTATGGAAAAAAATGGATTCTTAGAAAAATTGTGTAGGAATTCAAAATAAATTAGAATCTATAAGAAAAGTGAAATTCTTGTTGTATAATGTTAATTAATAAGGTGTGGTGATATTTGGGTAAAGACTATTTGTATCCTAAATTAATTATTTAAAGAATGATATATTGGAATATGTATATAGATCAGCCATCTTCATCGACCCAAGATGCACATAAATGTATTGATATCTCTGAGAACACTATTTGTGGGACAATATAAATAAGGAGATCACAAAATATACATCAAGACATCTTGAAAGTCATCAAGTTACAGGGGTAAGGAGAGAATTTAAGTGGATGATGTAACCATTACCCATACTGACATGGAAATGGGAATCCACCACCATGTACATTGTCACCAGACTTCCAAAGACATCGATGGAACCAATGATACCTAGGATATGGTTGATCATATTATCAAGATATAATAATTACCTTCTATTTTAGAGGACTTATCACCAGATAAACATTCATTTATATTAATCATATAAGTGCTAAGGCTTAATGGAGTACCACTATTGATTAGAAATGATTGATATATGAGATTCACCTCTATATTCTAAAATATTTTCCAATATTATTTGAATTCAATTTTGAACTTCACCACAACTTATCACCCACAAAAATAATGGCCAATCATAATAGACAATATAGACACATGAGGATATGTTTAGAGAAAGATCAATTGATTTAAAGTGGGATGGGATAAACATCTTTCTTTATTCAGATTATCTTAAACCAACAGTTTCTACTCTGGCATCCAAATGCCTCCCTATGAATCCCTTTATGGGAAGAGTTGGTGAACACCAACATTTTGGAAGGAATTTGTGAGAAAGAATTATAGGTCCTGAAATGTTTTAGTAAAGAGTATAAATGTTTAAGAAAGATTAGTAACACATCTAGGATGATTAAAGTTGACTGAAGAGATATGTTGACAATCTTTGATGATTCCTTGAGTTTGATGTTAGAGATGTGGTATTCCTATTAATATCTATATATATGAATGTGATGATATTTGGGAAGAAGGGAATGCTTTGTCCTTGACACACCGTCCTCATTGTGTTCCCTGATTACATCAGAGTGGTGGACTACTGACTAATACTACCACTTAACCTATCTCAGTTGCATGATGCATTCAATGTATCCCTCTTGATCATGAACATTACATTCACTTCACATGTACTCAATATATAGTTGTTATTATTGGAGAATAATATTTACTATTAGGAGAAGTATGTGAAGATCCTATATCATAGAGTCAATGTTTTATGGAATAATACAATACACCTTTCCAATGTATTTTGGAGAAAACACAAGTTTGAATAATAAATTTGAAAATCAAAGGAGGTGATGAAATTTTGTTACCATCACCAATTTTAGTGTGGATTAAAATTTTATAGGGAAACAATTCTTACGTATAAAATATAGTAATGTCCAAAAGTGTTATAATACAATTCCCCCTTTGATTTAATTAAAGTATTATTATGTTATTTGGTTACATAAAATTTATAAAATTATTTGTTTTTACTATATCATATTGGATTTAAATTACCATTAAGCATATTTACCATTAATAACATGGTCATTGAACAATTATCACATAATTAGTATAAATATATGATTTTACAAAATCCAATTGACACGGTGAAAATATGCGGTGACCTCAACAAATAGGATTTACCTTATGAAGCTCATTTATCAAATCTTACGATGGAGATAACATCATTGGTCTTTTCTCATGGCCAATACCAATATGATATCAAACAAAATAATCAGGAGAGAAACATTTTATTGGAAAAGTTCCACACCATCATGATCACATCACATACCATGTTTGTCGAACCACCACATGATGGTAAAACCATCGCACACCTTACCCATAGGGAATTATCTAGTGTAATAAAGGGACATGTACCAAGAACAAAGAAATATGACTATGTACATTACTTTTAATAGAATAATGAATATATTTTCATCCTAATAATTTTCCTTTGTAAATGTTTTTTTTTCGATACAATAAAACACAAAATGTATTATTTGGGTAATATTAAAATTAAATAAAGAATTTATTTTGATCAATTAATGGATTTTTGAAATAGAAAATATTTTTTTAAAATATTATATTTAAATAATTTTTACTATATATATGTAGTATTATTAAATTTTTATGATTTCAAATATAATTTGTTAAGGGTTTCAAATAATTTATTATGAAAAAACCAAACATTTCTAAAAAAAATAAATTATTATTTTAGAAATAAAAAATCACATTGTTGGAAATTTATTTTGATAAAATGAATTTTATATTTGGAATCATAATGTTGAAATTAATCCATGGTTATTCATTTAAAATTTTATTAGACTCTTAATTTTTTGGGTATAAATTAAATAGCATATAAATATACTATGTGTATAATGACATGATAATGACCCAGGAATGAAATAACAAACACTGTAAATGTTTAAAAAATAAAATGTATGGTTTCCCTTTATAATAATGATATTTTATATTTATTTGGTTATATTTATAAATACATTATAAATCCACAAAAACCATTACTATATTTTATTCTTTTAAAGTCATTTTATTTAGAGTATGTCTCAATTACACATAAGAAAGGGTATTATTTTATCTATTTTTAAACTTTTCCCTTGTAAAATATTTAAAACCACTCCCATGTTTAAGAGTACATGGGAAACAATCATGGTAATGCTTATGGTTTTAGTTATTTTATAATATTGTGTCTGAATCATATATTTGTGAAATAATAAAGAAATCATGAATCATTTCTTATATAAACTCACCCAAACTCCCATTATTTTCACTAAAACTCATTTTTGAACGTTCATATTCTTAAATACCATCAATATATTCCTCCCAAGGTTCCCTTAATAACTTAATAAGATTATCTCAATTATTTTCTATCAGAGAATACAGTAAGGAATCCTCATCTTATCTTCTTTATTGATGTTTCTTTATGGTCATATGATTTTTATTTCGAATTCCTAGTGTTGTTACTTGTCTATACATGTAACCATTAATTACCATTTCATTTATAAGTGATGAGGGAACCCTTTTTACCTTATCAAAAAAATTTATGAATTTATAAGTGATGTTGTTATGCATCCAAATTTTTTATTTCAATTTTCCATGCCGGAAAAATTGTCTAGTAAATACAACACCAATTTTTTGTCAAAGTTGTTCACCTTTATATACTTATACATTGTTTACATGTGACTTACACATATTTCTTCCAAATTTATTATTCATGGAATATAATCTAATGATGAATGAATCCATTTTTTATGATCTATGTGGAACACTCAATCATGAGAAAGAAATGAATGTGACGGGTGCGACCAGAATTAGATACCACTCCAATTCATTTAGTAATTTTTGTCTCATTAGAACTCATGTTGGGACAAGGAGTAAACATAATTCCTTTGTGTCAATTTTACCATAATTATTTATTATAATTTATCCTTGACCTATGTTTTTGATGTAGTGTTTTCTATTCTTTCCACATTTCCCATGTTTCCATTATGATTATCTTGGTTTATAGTGTATCATTGTTCATGTTTAATATTGTTGTGCTTTTTATACCCCAATAGTACACCTATTGTATAAAATTAATTTTTTTTTCATGTAATTCCATTTATACTCCCTTACAATGATTTATATCATGACCCTTTTCATATGTATGTCCTCATGTTACCCCATGCAGTTATAAGTGTGAACATGTTAAGTAAGATTTTAATAAAGATGGTGATTTTTTTCTTTTTTTTAATTGTTATGTAATATACCTAATTCTCAATGAAACTATAATTCTCAGTCATCTGGGTTTTATTAAGTATAATATTATATAATAAATAATATATTAATATTAAGTAATGAGAATGTTTTTTATTCAAACTGAAGATGGTGGTGATGGATTTGGCAGGGTACGAGGTGTACCTGGTGTTTGGGTTTTTTGTAAGAAGATCCAGAGATCATTTCCAGCCACCAGAGTGATTAAAATCATTAAAGAGATTCCCATTTTAAGGACCTTAATCATCATAATCAAAAGATAAAAGTCTTCATTTTGAGCAAGGATTTCACATCATAGTTTATGATAAAAAACCCAAAAACATATTCTGTAGTCGGAGGAACACATGTGGTATGGGGCCCTTGATTCATTGACAAGGATTTTTTTGGGAAGGAAAAGTAGCATATGTCATTTGGGACTCAAAAAAACTATTTAACCATGTGATGGAGACTTTTTGAGAACATTAGGAGTATATGGGAACAGGTAAAGCCATGCAAACATCATGGTCAAAAGTACACAGACACGACCAATGAGCACCAGGAGGACTGCATGTGGCTTAGAACTGGTGTATATATCCTATAAACACTATTTATGGTTACATGGAACATTATAACTATACATATAAGGACACTTACATGTTATGGAGAGGGATCATATTTCATTTGGGTCCCCCACATGTTTTATACCCATGTTTCTCTTTTGATTAATCTGTAACATCTTGTATCTCCTTCAGGTTGACTCAGATTTTGTCTCTTGATTAGCCTCTGTTGATTATTTTCTATTTATAATGGTATGGTGTCATCTTTAGGATGATTTAAGATAAGATGTTAGATGCTCCAGAAATGATGATTAATTTGGTGGTTCGGGATGTTGGAAGTAGTTAAGAAGGATCACCAAAGTCATTTAGAGTGGTACACTCCTATCGAGATAGGGCATGGGTCCTCTATCTATCTAGAGAGATGAACCATCCTACAATATAGGTCATTAAATCTATATAAACATTGAATGTGAAAACATCCTATTTGGATAGGGAATGGGTCCTCTACCTATTCACCAAGTTGAACCATCCTATGGTATTGGGGTATGGGTCCTGAAAAATGGCAGTGGAACACTCCAGATGGGACATGCATGGGTCAACTATATTATATACAAATGGAACCCTCCTATTGTAATAGGGAATGATTCCCTGACTATTCTAGTGGAATCCTCCCGCAAGGCTATTCATGGATCCTCTTCCGAAATTTATAGTGGCACCCTCCATCCAAACTGGACATGGGTCCTATATCGATTACTTGAGTGACACCCTTATCCATAGTAAGGGCATGGGTCCTCAACCACCATAGTGGTTCCCTTCTACTAGGCATGGAATGTTTCCAATATTGACTATTGATTGAGATCCTCCTATTGTAAAATATAATTGGTCCACCACATTATCATTATCCCACTACAATTTCCGGCATGGTGACAAGGTGTGGCATGATTTGGATGCTTTTTAATGGGAAGATGAGTGGGATACTGGTCATCAGTGAAAGAATTTTATAACTGTTCCAACACTTTTCTGAGGATGGGCTACGAGATGAAATCTCATTCTCTCACATTTTTTCTTGTTTATATTGATTATATATATATATATATATCCATGTTGATTGGATGTTTTTACACACTTATTATGGTTGGTAGATACGCGATTTTTAGCCCACCTACACAATGTCTTGTGCTCCCAATGGTTATATGAGGTTAACTTCTTATGTTGGAATCAACATTTTCTATCTATAATTTCCTATTGTTACTCATTTTCCCCCACATCATCATTAATGGTGTCCAACCAGGTATTTTTATACACACCTCTAAATTTCCTTTTCTCACATATGCCAGGTCTTGTGCAAACAATAGACATGTTCATGGTGACTATAGATGGACATAGGGATACTCGGTGTATTAGATTGAATATGGTAGTCAGGGCATGGATATTATGAGTTGGGCTCTCGAATCAATTTTACATTCTTGTTTTTTCATTTCTGTATATCTTTCTAACCATGGGTGTATTTTGACCCTTTAAATTCAGTTTAAACTGTAGTACCCTTAAACATTCTAGAGGTTTTCCATGTTATGTTTAAATTCTAGTTCTATTAACTTATTTATTATTATTGTACTACAATTTTTTACTTAGATGGTTGGTTGTGTTAATATAGCTACATTAGTTAATGGCCTCCCCGTTTTATATATTCCCATCGTCTCATGTTTCTAGCCCCAAGCCTGAGGTAAGCATGGGTATTTACTAAATGACCCATGTTCGGTCGGGTCATGACACCTTATGAGATCACTTCTCCCTAAGATAAATTTCACAACCTAAAGAATCATGCATTCTATTTTGATACATATGACTAAAATCTATATCATTAAATATTTTTTGGTTGTTGTGAATTCATTTATAGATTTGTATGGGTTCATCGACTATCATTTCCTAGAAATCACCACCACAAGACTCATCCACATAGTTTTATTATAAGGAGTTAGGATATTATAGAATCTTTCTATCAAGAGATGAGGGGAAATTTTTTGATTTTCATATTTTATAATAAGTAATTTAATCCTATCCCAAATCTCATGGAAATTTTAATCATCATCTGAAAAAAACAATGATTTAATATCCCACTTATGCGACCATGATTCTAGGATAAAATAATGTAAAAAAGGAGTTTAAAAGTTATTATCATTTTTGATATATTTCAACATCGAAATTATATTACCAAATACAATCAAATATTAATAATATATAATGAAAGAATCCCGACTTGAGTTCCTCCTCATTCAACCCATGAAAAAAAATTTCTCTAAACTATAAAAATCTCTAATAAATTCCGAATAATATACCTTGGGTTGAAAACGAAATGAGGATAACATAGTGATATGCGATTTTTGGATATCATAGTTCCCAGAACTAGATGAAATACTTATACAATATGGTTTACTTGAAAAAATGGTAATATGGAAATTTATAATTCTAGGTATCACTACATTCTCATTATGAGGTTGTGGTAAAACCACATTTTAATTTTCCATCACAGGTCTCATAATTTCCTAATTTTTAATTTCTATTTCAACTTTTGTTTCATGACTTATGAATAGTGTATATTTATTTCATGAATTAGTGTTTCATGTTCTAATTTATAGATTTATTTTTTTGTTTATATGATTTTATGACCAAAAAATAAAAAAACTAGTGAATTGGTTTCTAGTTAATGTATATATATTTTTCTTTTTAATAATATTTTTTAGAGACATGAAATATGTATTTTTATTTCTATTTTTTTTACCATCACCTTTCCCTAAAAATTAATGTGAACATAGAAACCAATACAATTGAACATGTGAAAATTTAATTATATGTAAAACTATTACATATTAGAAAATGGGGAATATATTTTAACCAAAGGGAAGGAATTTAATTAAAATTTTAGTCCTTAAAAGCAAAAGGTAAATAAAACATGATAAAACATGATTATGTGATGATGGAAGGATGAAAATGAATGTGATTTATTGAAAATATCTATGAAATCATAGCAAGGTGAACAAGAAAAGAGAGAGGCTATTTGAACAATTATTGAAATGATGTGAAATAGAATGCATAGTGTTTTTTAAAGATGATTTATTTTTCCCCAGCTATTCATAATTATAATAGTTTCTAAATAATGAAGTGATGATTCAGTAAGATCTAACTCAAGGTACATTATATTTCATCCATCATTCATTTTATTTAATATATTTATTAAATATATTGAATAGATTTTCTAATTGGGGATAATATTATTGTATTCTTTCCCTAAGTTTAGTACATTAAATAAATTTAAATAGTAAAATATACCACCATGATCACCTATAAGTACTTGGAGTGGTGTAACAAGGATTCCTATTTTTAAAAAAATACTGAAACTATAAAAAATTCATAGTGAAATGAATTACATCACTATAGTATAGAATATTTTAATATTATAGTTCAATATAACATGAAAACATATCTTTATTTATCTAATAATATGGAAAATGAAAACAACCTGATTATTTTGAAGAAACAACTTCAAAATATAGTACTAAGAGAGAAATAGAAGGAGAAAAAAGGTTTTTATCAATGATTCATTTGTCCTCCAAATTATATTCTTATTCCTCTTACTTTGAGAGATCAAACTCATTATTTATTGTTAGTATCATGTACTTAAATGTATTTTATCCCAAAATCACTTTAAAGGACATTCCACGAAATTAAACATTGCCCCACCACATTTTCTAAAAACAAATGCAAGTGTAGATTTTCATGTTATTTTTTCTCTACATTTATATTTTAACAAAACAATTTAACTAATTCAGAATATATCTAAATCCATTAAATTATCTAGTCATAATTGGAAGTCTAATTATTTTCTTCTAAGAATAATTACAAAAATTAATCAATAAAGGGAAATGTGATCGATATAGTAAACCATTCCTCAGGATATAATCATATATAAGATAAAAAGTAGAAAAAATCACCTTATCTCATCTAAACTTTCTTCAAATGGTTTATCTTACTCAAATCTTACATTCACATATCATAGTTCCCATGAACCTTATCACATGCATGAAAAACTCGACCATGTAATAGACATCACATTAGTAAAAACAAAATTTACTCTTTGAATTTTCCATAAAATTCTCAATTATTGATCACTCCACAGTCCAAAAATTCAAACTAGAAAAAAATATCGTGTACATGAAAAAATGAACACTGAACCCATACATATAACATTTGGTGGTACTGAATTTTTTCAAAGTATATTTTCATGAACCTTGTGTTATATCACATTTCACAGAAAACAACCTTGATAAGATATGTGAAGTCTCATCATATTTGTGAATCTCAACCCATAATAGTATAAAAACCGTGAAAACACAATCTTTTCATCTTTATTCTATGTTTTTTCTGCATATGAGGCTGGAACACATGGTAATATGGAATCATGTTTGGTATAAAAATTAGATACGGATCCTATAAAATAAAACTCTGATGTAAAAAAAATATAATGCTAACAACATTAATACTTGTACATCAATGAACAATTATAAATTTACAGGATTTAAATCCATCTTAAATTTAAAATTCATAAAATAACTAATTTTACACAAACAGAAATTGAAATTGGAAAATTTAATTTTTTTAGATCATAGATTTATCATTATTAACTGTTTGCAATGAATTTTATTTTAATCCAAAAAATAGTGTATAATATTTATTTCTCAATTATGAGATCATTTTACATAAAAAACATGTGAATTCCCCAAAATGGGAGTGGGTATTTTTTATGAAATAATGCCACATCACTATTGGATGTGTATTTAATGATGATATATGATAGAGGGTCCTATTGAGGTTACATATAAAGGTAGGGTGCTATTTTAGAATGGGTTGTATGCTATAAAAGTCATAAGAGTTTTCTTATGATGGTCCCGACTCAAGGTTTTGGTTATTCCAAAGGCTCCCCTATAGTATTTACTTGTTTTTATAAATGTTTAGGGGACCCATTATGAGTTCTTTGTTTTTTTGTCCTTGTAGTGGTCGGTATAATTTTTAGTGTTATTTATGGGGATATAGGAATTAGGATAAATCTTGTTTCTCATTGTATTGGGATAGGGGTGTTTAAGGCTATTCATGTTTAGGTTGGATGTAATGGGATACATTTTGGATATTTTTTGATATGTGTTAATGAAGGATATGTTAATTCTGGTTTCTTCATATTAAATTCATTGTCTAATATGATTTATATTCCCTTCCTATTAAAGTTCTTACACCATGATTTATATTCTCAATAACACATGCTATAAATTTGTTTTCATTGGTTATGTTATGCTTCTTGGGCATCCTATTTTTTAGGGACAACTATTTGATCCTTTTCATTCATTTACCCACATGACATATTGGAAATATGGTTTCACTACCTACTTTAATTTTCACCGGTGATCCTTGTACTGACCATATACATATGTTCATCCATATATTTATTAGGTTTTCTTGAGTTGTGGTTATGTTCAGTGTTCAATTTCACATTGTGCTCTGTGGAAACCATGGATTGGGAATATGATTATATGAATTGCCACTCGTGTGGGGTTTCCTCAACCCTACTCTGGTTCTTCCTAAGCCATCTTAGATACTCGACACATTCTGCAGAGTTCTTATAGTGTTCTTCAAAAAAACCCAATATTCTGTTTTTCACCTTCATCATGTGTGAATCATCCAACCTATCATGATCCCTCAAAACCATTATGTGTCTATACATTGTGGATACATAAAAAACCTACCATGAAAGAAGATGTGTAGGAAATATTTGACGATCCCGGATTGATCAATCTCAAAAGGTCGTGACCGATATGCTCAAAACAAGAGGTTAAATATTTTACGCATCATAAAGAGATCCTTACATCATGGTATTTACTTGTTTGAATCTATAAGTATAGGGTTATGATTCTCATTCTTCTTTTTAAGATTCATATATCCTAATTCTAGTTCTACTTTCATGTTTATTTTCTTCCTACTAGTTCGATTTCACTATACTACTTTTCTTCTTTTCAAAGTGATAAAATATGTGCATGGGTGTGTTGTGTTCTTTTTATCTAATCAGACCACTAAGGGTCTAAAGAAAATTAAATCATTGTCTATATTTACCTCTTCTACACATTTATATTTCTGTTTGGTTACCTCAATTTTGATCCATAGTTCATATTTCATCTCAATATTATTCTTGTTTTTAAAATACCATTGCACCTCCCCATCAATAATAACTAGTGGCATCATATCCTCCCTATCTACTATGTCATTTTACGTTTGATAATATCCTTGATTTTCCATCAGTTGTTTAATATTATTTAAATATTATTTTTTGTAATCTATTTACTACCTTTGTAAATATACGTTGACTTTTTACAGTGCTATTAAACCAATTTCATTTCATTAACTAAATGTATTTTCTTCTTTAATTCCCTTCATGTATTCTGCTTATAGTTTTTTAAACTACATGTCTAATAAAATCTTATTTAAAATTTTGTTCAGTCTATTTTATATACTTTATTTATAGTTTAAATAAATCTACGCTTCAGTATTCTGTTTACATAATATTTCACCCTATCAAGAGTTTTAGTAATTCAATTTTCTTCCTCTATTTTTTCAACAATTAATTATTTATATTATTAATCATGCATAATTGACTGCAATAGTTTTTTATTGAAATCATTGTATTCATTGAAATTATAAATTTGTTGTATCTGATTTTACACTTTTACCTAGTCATATTCTACGGTTCAGGGGATCATTCACCTAATGTTTTCCCCAACCACATGATATCCACTAATCTAGACAAACATGTCTACAATAAAATACAACATCGAGAAATTCGATGGAGAAAATGGCTTCAATATATGGAAGATTAAAATGTGGAAATTTTTTGTTCAATAGGGTCTCATTTATTTTCTATATTGTCCTACAAAACCTATCACAATCGTTAATGGAACTAGATAAACAATTATTGAATACCAAAACGATCCTGATGAAAAACCTTTTAAGGCCCCTACTTTAATTTTACACTCTTTTGGTGATAAGGTTCTAAGGGATGTGGATTAGGATTCTACCACTGTAGGAAAATGGCATAAAATTTAAAAAGATATACATGATTTCCTCCCCCGTAGGATGAATTTATATTTAGTACCGAATGTTCACCTTCAAAATGATTCCTTGTACTTCTATAAAAGCCCATGTAGATGAATTAAATAATGTCATGTTAGGTTTAATCAATATCATCATTATCGTAGAACATTAGGATCAGGAAATGTCCCTACTAATTTCTCTTGACCATAGTTATAGAACATTGGTCCGGACCATGATGTATGGTTGAGAAACTTTGAATTTAGAAGAAGTCAAATCACCCCTTCTATGTAAATAAATTCATTCTAGACCATAGGTAGAAGGTGAGACCAAGAGTCTGTTTACTATGGTATGCACTCAAGTTAAAAGTAAAAAACACACATTTTAATATAGATAAAATAGTAGTAGATAACCTAAACTATAGGATAATTCCAATGATATAAATGTCACTTTATTTCATTGTTCTTACCCCGGTCACTTTATGATCGAGTGCAGGAAGCTCAAACATGATCAAGAACATAGAACACCCAATAAATAGTCTCTTATAACCAACTCAGGCTATGACACTACTGAAGTCCTAAATGTCATCAAACACACACTCAATCAAGAGTGGGACTTAAACAATGTATGTTCCTTCTATATGTGTCCACATAGAAATTCATTTTTAGAACTAGTTGAAATGGTCGAAGGGTATTCCCTTGTAGAGGATTATAAGATGTGTAATGTTCAGGGTAGAGGATTTTTTCTTATAGAGTTATAAGATCAATCCATCATCACATTACATGATGCAAGGTGGTTCACCATCATTGGATGAAATTTATTCTCCTTATGGTTCTTTTATCAGGAATCATTCATAATTAAATCTGAATCAGGATGTTTCAAGATCTGAAATGGATCAAGAAAAAACTATAACGGATCCCTTACCAATGGTTTTTATTTCTTTAATGTCAATACCTATTCAATATAATTGGGGATGATTACTATAAAACACTGATAACACTATTCTTTTTCAAAAAATATTGTAAAATGTAAGCTCTAAAAGATTAGAAGAACTCAACAAGCCTGCGATGTTGAGTGACATCACACTCGCTAATCTTCCATTATGTGAATATTTTGTGATGGGAAAAGCCAATAGGGTCAGTTTCAATAGGTACACCTTCAAATATTCTCCCCTACTTGAATATATCCACTTGGATTTGTGGGTTCTACCTTGCACCACATATCTTGATGGAAGATCATATTTCATCACATTCATCGATGATTTATATTGGAAGGTTTGGATTTACAACCATCAGAATATATATGACTCTTTTTAAACCTTCATGACCAAGAATGAATTATTTGAAAACCAAACTGGAATGATAATTAAGACCATGATAATATATAATGGGCATGAATACCTATATATTGGGTTCACTCAATATTGTGAGTCTGAAGGAATTAAGAAGCACATAATTATTAGGGGAACTCCAAAAAATAATATCCACGAAGAGAGGATGAATTATACAATAATTGAAGGAGTCTGGAGTATTTTTTAATACTCATGCCTCCCTAAATATTTTTGGTCCAAGGCCACCAGCACTATTTTCTGTCTTATAAATATTAGTCCCTCATCTATGAATGAGATTAAAAATATTGATGAACTTTTTACTAGAAATCTTCCTTCTTATTCCACCTAAAGGATTTTTTGTTTTACCACCTGTTCTCATGTATAGACTGATATATAAGAAGTAATATCCCTCGAGTGAATTATCATTGGTTATCCTAAGGGAGTTAAGGGATTAAAACTGAGGGTAGATAAACTGAGATACAAAAAGAGCATTATTAGAAGGGATTTGGTATTTCACAAGTAATCATATCCTAAGAAAATGACTACCACACCAAATAGTAGTTAAATATAAAATCACACATATGATGAATATGAGTCTCCAACTCATGTTGAGATTGATATCTATCCTACTCTACATCCTCCACTACCTAATGATACGATGGATTCTGAGAGTAGCTCTGGTTTAGATTCAGATTCTCAAACTCCTGCCACTCATTAGGACTATCAGTTAAAATATGATATGAAAATGATAGTTCCTAGACCCCATGTCTGCTTCAACCATTTTGATATGGAATCATATCCCATTCATGTGTCCCAGAATCTTATTGATGATGATCATCTATCTTATGGGAAGGCATTGAAATTCATGGACTCAAATATGTGGGTCTTTTATTTGAATGAGGAAATGTAATCCATACGGAAGAACCATAAATGGGACGTTGTAAAAAAACACTTAATTGTAGTGTAATTAATTCCATAATGATCTTCAAAAGAAATTAGGACAACAGTGAAGGAAGGAAAATAAAATTCAAATATTGGTTAATTTCTAAGGACTTCCTCAAAAAATTGTGAATTGATAATCCCAAAATATTTCCAATGTTTTTAAGAATTGTCCCATTCGGCTCCTATTAGGCTATACATCGTATAATAACCTTCATATAGAAAAATTAAATGTTAAAAATTATTTTCTAAATGGTGATCTGAATGAAAAGATTTATATGATACCACCTGATGGATATTCTACTGAATTCCATCCAAATCAAGTATTAATGTTGAATAACTCTCTATTTTTTTTGAGAAAACCTTCAAGGAAATGGAACATGAAGTTAAATTCATTTATTCTTGGAGTATGTATGATTCTTATGTTAAATTTAAACCTAATGAAACCTGAATCATTTATATGATGTTATATATTTATTAGATTATCATTATATGAAAGAATATAAATATCATTTCTTCTATCAAATACCAACTGAAAATTAATTTTGAAATAATGGACCTAGGTGAGACCAATAAAATATTAGGTGTTTAAGTCATAAGATATGTACCTAACAAATTCATTATCTAACTCAACATGATTATGTTTAAAAGATGTCAATTTGGTATATGTTTTAATCCCTATAACATATTGATATCCTTCTTGAACAAAATTTTAAACAATCCTTGACTCAATCCCGTATAGATGTAGAAGTTATTGAATATATATCTAAAATTCATTTTTCAAGCATATTAGGTAGAACAATGTATTCCATGTTTGGTAATTTCACTGTTATTGGCATTGTTGTCTGCACCCTTAGTTGGTTCATGGGTACTACAGGGAAGCCACATTGAAGTTCCCTTAAGTGTATCCTTAGATATCGTTATTTTATTTCTATTATTTATCTGTTCTTAGCAAAGAATGTAGCTTATATTAACCTTGTTTATAGCTAGGTTGAAGCTAACTATGATAGAAATATAGAAATTCATAAATCATTAACCGAATATGTGTTGACTTATTTTTAAGGTACCCTTTCCTGGAACTGTAAAATGTAGTATGTTCTTTCACTCTGTACTATAGAATATGAATACATCGCTTTAAATATGGAAGTTATAGAATTCTTGTGGATCAATGTTATTTATTCAGAACATATCATTTAGATTTCAGTTACCAATGTTTGTTCTTATATCCATTCATCAAATCATTTATCTAAAAACATTTCTTTTCCATGGTAATTTTAATAAAACAGATATTATATTACACTTTATTAGATATATCTTAGAATTTGGAACTGTGTTTATCAATAGGATAAACACCGACATAAACCCAGCTGATAGTTTAACTAAAACTGTAATTTTTCTAGGTTAACATTTCATTTTCTGGGGTTAAAAATTTTTATAGTTGTATGACCCCTAGGATAAATAACATCAGCAAATGTACTTTAAAATGCTATAGATTTTTGAATTAAGTAATTCTCAATTCTGGTTCTTTCATTTTAAATTTGCTGTTTAAAATTTTTTATATCAATTTCCATTTAAATTGTGTACACCATGCTTTATATTCTCAATGATACATAGTAAATATATGTTTTCATTGGGCCTTATATGAGACTTGGTCCTCCAATTTTACTATTCCAACAATTTGAGCCTTTTCAATCATTTACAAAAATTACATTATGAAAATCAGATTTCACTTCCAAATTTAATTTGCACCACTAATCCCTATTCCACCCATGTACATCTGATCAACCATTAGTTTGTTTAGTTATCTTGGGAAGTGTTTTTTTTGGGAAAAATTCCATCAAGGTATCATTGAATCATTTTTGAGGTGATAGTGTTTGTTGATAAAGTGGGTCTCCATGTTGTGTTTGTTGACAAAGAAAACCATGACATACAAATTTGTTGACCAAGGGGATTTCTTAGTGGAATGTCGAGTTCACGGGATGTTATTAACGATCCATGATTGATTCAAGAATGTCGATGTAACGCCCCGACCCCAGTTACCTAGAGTCGGTGAATTATTACATAACATTGGCATGATCACAAGAAAGATCAAATCTCGAAAGACCGATTGGTTTCGTAGACTTGGAAACACTAGATATATTCATAAGTTTTACATTACATCATAAAATGAAAAACTACTACAACAACATAATGTCTCCACAGTCCACACTATTATCCCCTCATAATATCCCTGCAGGTCATTCATAACTTACTTCTTCACATCCTGGGGAAAATAAAACATAGAAAAGGGGTGAGCTCAAATGCCCAGTAAGGATAACAATATAGCGGAACATTCAAAATAAGCATAAACATTTAAGGCAATGCATTACTAAAACAAAAGCCTTTTAAACTTGAACTTCAACATAGTATGGAAAAAGTAAAATGAAATAATGCCATTTACTTATTCACATGGATATTCTACTAATCGAATAATCACATGCAAAATCAATAACCACTTTCATAATGATGGAATGCATAATGCTAAACTTTAATTTCTTTTCAAGGCCTCGTCCCAAGACCTTGGGGCTAACTGTAACCGGAACCCAACTCGGAGTGCCTCTAATAACCGGACACCAACCCGGAGTGCCTCTAATAACCGTACACCAACCCGGAGTGCCTCTAATAACCAGAGACCAAACCGGAGGGCATACTTTTACCAGTCCCTAACCTGGAGGGATTAATTTTACCAGTCCCCAACCTGGAGGGCTTACTTTAACCAGTCCCCAACCTGGAACATACTTGTCCAACACATTCATATGAAGTAATGGTTGAAATATAACATAAACATTCTTATTGGAACTTGCATAATAAATGTCAATACTTTTACTCATAAACCATGAATGCTATATAAATGACACATCTACAGTCAAACATATCACAAAACTTCATTACAATATGGAAGTTTTAAATCATAAAAAATCAACTTCAAATAATCTTAAAATCCATCAAAGGATGTTGACATAGATGAAAATGTTTTTTTAAAAATTATTGAGAGAAATATCCCTTTTTCATGAAAACATTTTAATGTTACACAATTTAGAAAGTAAGGCATTTAAATACATTTTTGAATCAAAGTGTCCCATACCACTTTGAAACTTTTGAATGGAATTAACACATTTAATACATTCATTTTCATATAAATAAATCCTTACAAACCATTTTGAAAACGTGGACATAAATGAGGACGATTTAGAAGAATAAATATTTAAAACATTTAAAATGATGTTTTAGTAAAAGTTCCCTTAGAAATAATCCCTTTGAAAACTATTTTATGAAATATGGACATGGATAGTAAATATGTCCCTGTAGATACTTACGTAAAGACAACCTCGGATATTAAAGAGATTGTGAAGTAAACCCTTATCAATTTGGTAACTTATGAAACATAGAACCCATGATAGAGGTATCATACAATGAAAATGTAAATACACATAAGGTAAAGTGTATTACACAAATAATACAATTATGGGCAGTACATACACCACACAAAAGATAATAGTGTAAATATGGCATGAATCTCACGGAAATAAAGAGTGAGATGAAAACCCCTTACCACGTTAATCAACTGAGTCGAATGGCCAAAAGTTAATAACCACCAAATTATTTACAGAATAACATGAATATAAAGATAATCATGATAATATATATATCAAATTCCAGTACACAATACACCACTTTCAATAATTTAGTGGTGAATATTGGAAATCTCATGGAATTGAATGTGAGATAAGAAAATCCCTTACCTTGTACTTTTACTTGGTTGGGGTAGGTTAAACTCCTGTATAATATTGAAATAATTGTTATAAAATTATATAAGAATCATATATATTAATATCATATCATATATGATCTTTTAACTTTGCTTTGTTAACAATGTCTTAGTATTATCGTTGTTTCGGGTGTTAACTTACTCATTTTCTTTTATATGTTTTATTACGTAATCCATGTTTTTAATGGATAGGTTGTATATTATTCATATCCAGAATGATATAAAGTCCTTAAACATCATTTTTAAATTAGAAAATGATAATTATACTTGAATGGATATGATGGTGAATGAATCTCATCGCGTTCATGGAGACGGTAGTCCGTACGTACGCACGAGCGACAATATCATTCTTTTGATATTAAAATAATATATAAATGAATTCTATATCATATATACAGAATCACTAACATGTTATATTTATTATTTACATGAGTTACACATCATTATTATACCCATCCAAATAATAATATATTGAATAACAATTACACCACGACGTGGAGACGGTAAGCTGTACGTACGCACGTATGGTAAGATGTTATTCAAAGGGTGGATAGAATACTGAATATGGTTTTACCATATTTATAGTAACATCACAGTATATAAATGATACTGGAGTTATTATTTTAGAATGTTAACAACAAAGATAGAAGTAGTGGAAGAAGAAGGAACTTGGAAAAAGGGTGGTGAAATCATTACCTCTTCTTCGGTTCCTTCCTTTTGATTTGATCAAAAGGGCTCCATAGGTTGGGTTTCTGATAAAACTAAGGCCTCTAGGTTGTAGTGAGGGAAGTTGGGAGAGTATTTGGGCAGAGTTTGGCCGAACCATAAGGCTTTGAAGGTGTGAAGAAATGAGAAGGAGGAGTGCCCTTTTATAAGAGGGGTGAGAGGCACCTTTGGAAAAGCTAGAGATATTAATTTATAATAAATTCATAATCGGTTTCCAATGGCTCAAAAGTGGACTATTCAAAGTTTAAGGTGGGGATGGGTCGAAAGCAACTCAACTAATAGAATTTATACAGGTTTGGGTACTTATATTAACCTTATCTTTAAGTATTAACTCTAAGTTAATTAGTTTCAATTTTACAATGTCTCTTTGTATTTTTATATAATATGGTTAATAAACTTACTACATACATCCAAGGGACCCCCAAGTGGTCCATTAATGATGAAACTATCATGATATAAGTCTCTTGGCCGAACCTTAGATTTTTAGGAATTTAATATCAATTAATAATATAATATTTGTTTTAAGAACTCTTTTATGTCAATGTTGACACTATTCAATAGTTGATTTTTGTGAAACTCATAACAGATTGATTACTTCGAAAAAAGTCAATTAAATCAATCCTAATATATCATATTATCCTAGAAAATTAGTTTAATTCATTAAAAGTTTCATATTATATTTATTTGGGTATTTATAATATCAATTATTTTAATTTTTCACTATTATAGTAATTACTGCATCATCATTGTGTCATATATAAAATAAATTATTTAATTTCTAAAAATTATAAATAAAATATAATTATGTAGGAAATATTTGTATCTTTCTAATGAATATTTATAATCTAAAATCCAACATATATAACCCTATGTAACAATTGTTTTTCTAAAAGATATATGCTTGTGTCATTTTTGTATTCATTTTAACTTAATTAAAATAAAGTGTCATTATCACTTACAAGTGGATCCATGGGGTCCCCAAATCGACCCAAAGATGCCCATGGTCGACCATTTATCAACCAATAGGGTTAAGACACGTTTTAGGGTAATTTAGTATTATTATAATATTAATTTTTAACCCTTATTTACCGGATTTACCCTTAACCATGGTAAATAAAATATTTAGCAAAGTAATTATTCAAAATGTCTAAAAATAAAAGTTACCTATTTACACAATTTGAACATCCTGATTCCAAATATGGAATCCATTTTCCTAAATTCAAAACACAGAAGTGGCAGAAATTAATTTAAAATTAATTCCCGCTGTCAAAACAAAAAGCGTGTTTTTAAGAGATAATAACTATCAAAATATTGACACTTGTTTATGTTCTGTTTAATTGTAAAATTATTTCCAATGACCAACATTATAATAAATGGTAAAAATATATTCTAAATATACTTTAAAACCTCTAAAATTCATAATTTATCACTATTAATTATTTTGATTAAAAAGGTTGTTTTTAATTAAAATTTAGTAATTTTCACTATTCATCAAAATATGAAAGTTATCCGAAAAGTACCAAAATTGCACCTTAGGCTAAATTAGATACTCCGAATCCAAAAATGAAGTCCATTTTGAAAGAAAAAATATATATAATTTCAAAAGGCTAGTTTGATTGGTTGTGGTTTGTTAGAACTTGAAGTTGCGTACAACACACGCTAGCCTACCGTGGAAGCTTGATATGTTTCATTTTAAATTTTTGATGTCCCCATTTAGTCAAAAAGTTTAATATATAGTATCTAAAAAGTGTTCACTATTAAAATTTGGTAAAAGTGAAATACTGAAAATGAATTTGTTCTTACATTATGTCTAAGAAACTCATAATATGGATTCTAAAATTATAAGGATTATATAAAGTTTAAAAATTAGTTAACACTATTCATAACCTCTTTTGAACAGCTTGTTTGGTAAGTCATGGTGCGATTGAACTTGGTGTTGCATGTAGTGAAAGTAATTGAATTATTTTGAAGAAATAACACACTATAAAATCTTGGGGTGTTACATTCTCCCCTCCTTCAATAAATTGCGTCCTCACAATTTGAAATTGTTCTTCGAAAATAAAAGGTTGAAAATAGAAAATATATTTGTGGGAAAACCCACATCAGAAATTGGGTTACTAAAATTTAGTCTTAATATGAGGAAAAGAGAAATTAATGGATCACCACCAAATTATGATCTCTATTAGGAGAACATTGGTGGCAATTAGAGACATATAATTGGAGGAAAAACGTAAATATATATTGGTAGTGATTGAGGTCATCAATCACAAAAAAGTATAAAATTGAGGTCCTTAAAATCATCAATCTATGATGATTTGAAATACCATCGGTTAAACAAAACATAGGGTATTGGGATAACAAATATTTGACGTTTCAAAATATCTTAGTTGAAATCCCACACCGAAAAATGAATTAATTAGGCCTCTATTTTAAATAAAGAGTGGAAAGTATGAGGATTACCGAAAATAACACATACTAGGGTTCCATGTAGGAAAATATGGATATGGAAGAAAAATATAACCATCAATTATCTGATGGAGAGTGGTAGAGAACATGGCTATGAAAAGGACAACAATCCCAAAGCCATAAATTAGTGAAGATTTAAGGTACCATCTAGGACAACATTTTTGTTCTAAGTTCCTTTTATTAATGTTGAGAATTTATTTATGAGATTGGATAAGATCATAAGGAGATATACTTACTTTATAATTAGAGTTTTATCCATTATTAAATTTCTACCACAAACTCATCTTTCACTCTAAAAGATAATACAATGTAATTTTTTTTTTCTATTTATACTATTCGTACAGGGTTCCAAAATAAATTAATTTATAATTCATATACCAGATCATTTAAAAAAAACTACATTATTTAATCCAGGACATCTCGTGGGCCAGTGGTAGGTGATACACCCTTGTCGCCCTTCGGTTTCGGGTTGAAGTCTCACAACCTTGCCGGACGCGACGGGTTGCCGCTGGACCTCCGGGTTGTCCTTTTATGGAAATCCAAAATAATCCAAACTAGAACTATCCAAAATACTTCTGTCCAAACTCACAGTCCAACATTTATAAGGAAGGTAAACATAATGTAGATCCTTTTTACCCCGTAATAGCATATGAATACCTTTATCATGTATTCTTTTAATACACTGAAACATCCTGATTTACCATAATCTTTGTTTATTACATTCATGCTCCCTTATTCCATATAGAATGCTGGATATACTTCATCAATCCAAAAATGTTTTAAACCCTAACAATGATGGAATATACAAATCATTAATCAGTTCCAAGGTAGTCAAGAATATCTAATATAATTTATCCAAAACAATCACATATTATTCCAAAATCACTACCTCAGTATCAGAACTATATTATGATTTATCATTCTCTCAACCATATATTTTCCAAAAATTTATCCTGCTATTGAGTCACTTTTCTTTGTTCCACACAATCTCAAGTCCTTAATGAAATAGTACTGCAGTACAATCCTTATATACTCCATAATTATTATAAAAAGTACATTGTTGATACAACACTCAATTGACATAATCAACATAAGAACTCTAATCATTCCTCTTCATCTGTGGTAGTATCATAACTTGATTATTATCCAATAGCATCATTTGCGGCATAGTCTGATAACTGGGACATAGGTTCATGTAGTGTCCAATCTCCTTGCAAATGAAGCATTGTACATTTGTAACCATTTTCTTACCCTTGCAGTCACGTACTTTGTTCCCTTTTCCTCCACACTTATAACAAACTCCCATTCCTTTCAGACAAGTTCCAGGGTGTTTCTTCCCACAGTTATCACATATGGGAAAATTCATATTTTCCCTCTTCCCTTTATCCATCGTTCTCTCTTCCATCGTTTTCTTCTCTTGCTTACCTTCAAAGCCATAGGAAATAGTAAAATCTTTATTTATCTTATCATCACATGATATTATTTCTTCATATGACGATAATACATGGGAGACTATTTCTCTTATAAATTCTGGCTTAAGACCATGAAAGATATGATCCTTCTTTCTCATTGGATCATGTGCATTGTTGGAGTTCTCATTCCTTGTATTGAGCGCCATTTCTAAACAATGGCATACACTAGATTAGTTTATGAATAACAATACCTAATCCCAAACTTGTAAAACACATAACATAAATTAAATAGTTTATGGATATAATCCATAATCATAAAAATGTTTTCTTTGAGGACGTATATACTCATAAACCCTTCATAATGATTTGTAAGGAAAATGAGAGTTATCCTAAACATATCCCCCGGGAGTGTCGTAACCAAGTGTGCAGCAACGCCCGTTGTCGTGCACCAGTTCCCGTTCGAGTCTAACTCAAAGCGGTGTTTTCGGGTTTTACCCATAGGTACATCTGTGCCAGAGCCGCCTCTACCTGCTCGTATCCAGACAGGGATTTATTTCTTGGAAAACTCACAACATCTCTAAAATACCAAAATTCTAGGAATTTATTCTATACTAATCCCCATAGTTCATCTTAGGTCTACGTGCTCTAATCAGAGTTTATCTAAATCTAGCTTCCAAGGTTTGTACTAAACTTCCTCTGATACCAACTGTAACACCCTGACCCCAGTTACCTAGAGTCGGTGCATTATTACATAACATTGGCATGATCACAAGAAAGATCAAATCTCGAAAGACCGATTGGTTTAGTAGCCTTGGAAACACTAGATATATTCATAAGTTTTACATTACATCATAAAATGAAAAACTACTACAACAACATAATGTCTCCACAGTCCACACTATTTTCCCCTCATAATATCCCTGCAGGTCATTCATAACTTACTTCTTCACATCCTGGGGAAAATAAAACATAGAAAAGGGGTGAGCTCAAATGCCCAGTAAGGATAACAATATAGCGGAACATTCAAAATAAGCATAAACATTTAAGGCAATGCATTAATAAAACAAAAGCATTTTAAACTTGAACTTCAACATAGTATGGGAAAAGTAAAATGAAATAATTCCATTCACTTATTCACATGGATATTCTACTAATCGAATAATCACAAGAAAAATCAATAACCACTTTCATAATGATGGAATGCATAATGCTAAACTTTAATTTCTTTTCAAGGCCTCGTCCCAAGACCTTGGGGCTAACTGTAACCGGAACCCAACCCGGAGTGCCTCTAATAACCGGACACCAACCCGGAGTGCCTCTAATAACCGGACACCAACCCGGAGTGCCTCTAATAACCGGACACCAACCCGGAGTGCCTCTAATAACCGGAGACCAAACCGGAGGGCTTACTTTTACCAGTCCCTAACCTGGAGGGATTACTTTTACCAGTCCCCAACCTGGAGGGCTTACTTTAACCAGTCCCCAACCTAGAACATACTTGTCCAACACATTCATATGAAGTAATGGTTGAAATATAACATAAACATTATTATTGGAACTAGCATAAGAAATGTCAATACTTTTACTCATAAAACATGAATGCTATATAAATGACACATCTACAGTCAAAAATATCACAAAACTTCATTACAATATGGAAGTTTTAAATCATAATAAATCAACTTCATATAATATTAAAATCCATCAAAGGATGTTGATATAGAAGAAAATGTTTTTTTAAAAAATTATTGAGAGAAATATCCCTTTTTCATGAAAACATTTTAATGTTACACAATTTAAAAAGTAAGGCATTTAAATACATTTTTGAATCAAAGTGTCCCATACCACTTTGAAACTTTTGAATGGAATTAACACTTTTAAAACATTCATTTTCATATAAATAAATCCTTACAAACCATTTTGAAAACGTGGACATAAATGAGGATGATTTAGAAGAATAAATATTTAAAACATTTAAAATGATGTTTTAGTAAAAGTTCCATTAGAAATAATCCCTTTGAAAACTCTTTTATGAAATATGGACTTGGATAGTAAATATGTCCCTGTAGATACTTACATAAAGACAACCTCGGATATTAAAGAGATTGTGAAGTAAACCCTTATCAATTTGGTAACATATGAAACATACAACCCATGAAAGAGGTATCATACAATGAAAATGTAAATACACATAAGGTAAAGTGTATTACACAAATAATTCAATTATGGGCAGTATATACACCACACAAAAGATAATAGTGTAAATATGGCATGAATCTCACGGAAATAAAGAGTGAGATGAAAACCCCTTACCACGTTAATCAACTGAGTCGTATGGCCAAAAGTTAATAACCACAAAATTATTTACAGAATAACATGAATATAAAGATAATCATGATAATATATATATCAAATTCCAGTACACAATACACCACTTTCAATAATTTAGTGGCGAATAATGGAAATCTCACGGAATTGAATGTGAGATAAGAAAATCCCTTACCTTGTACTTTTACTTGGTTGGGGTAGGTTAAACTCCTGTATAATATTGAAATAATTGTTATTAAATTATACAAGAATCATATATATTAATATCATATCATATATTATCTTTTAACTTTTCTTTGTTAATAATGTCTTAGTATTATCGTTGTTTCGGGTGTTAACTTACTCATTTTCTTTTATATGTTTTATTACGTAATCCATGTTTGTAATGGATAGTTTGTATATTATTAATATCCAGAATGATATCAAGTCCTTAAAAATCATTTTTAAATTAGAAAATGATAATTATACCTGAATGTATATGATGGAGAATGAATCTCATCGCGTTCGTGGAGACGGTAGTCCGTACGTACGCACGAGCGAAAATATCATTCTTTTGATATTAAAATAATATATAAATGAATGGTATATCATATATACAGAATCACTAACATGTTATATTTATTAGATACATGAGTTACACATCATTATTATACCCATCCAAATAATAATATATTGAATAACAATTACACCACGACGTGGAGACGGTAAGTCGTACGTACGCACGTATGGTGACATGTTATTCAAAGGGTGGATAGAATACTGAATATGGTTGTACCATATTTATAATAACATCACAGTATATATATGATACTGGAGTTATTATTTTAGAATGGTAACAAAAAAGTAAGAAGAAGTGGAAGAAGAAGGAACTTGGAAAAATTGTGGTGAAATCATTACCTCTTCTTCGGTTCCTTCCTTTTGATTTGTTCAAAAGGGCTCCTTAGGTTGGCTTTCTGATCAAACTAAGGCCTCTAGGTTGTAGTGAGGGAAGTTTGGAGAGTATTTGGGCAGAGTTTGGACGAACCATAAGGCTTTTAAGGTGTGAAGAAATGAGAAGGAGGAGTTCCC
The DNA here is from genome assembly GCA_963277665.1 of Viscum album. Lineage (NCBI taxonomy): Eukaryota > Viridiplantae > Streptophyta > Magnoliopsida > Santalales > Viscaceae > Viscum > Viscum album. The sequence goes on from OY728135.1 coordinate 1,149,177,575, forward strand.
TTTTATAAGAGTGGTGATGGGAACCTTTGGAAAAGCTAGAGATATTAGTTTATAATAAATTCATAATCGGTTTCCAATGGCTCCAAAGTTGACTATTCAAAGGTTAAGGTGGGGATGGGTCGAAGGAAACTCAACCAATATAATTTAGACAGGTTTGGGTACTTATATTAACCTTATCTTTAAGTATTAACTCTAAGTTAATTAGTTTCACTTTTACAATGTCTCTTTGTATTTTTATATAATATGGTTAATTAACTTACTGCATACATCCAAGCGACCCCCAAGTGGTCCATTAATGATGAACCTATCATGATATAAGTCTCTTGGCCGAACCGTAGATTTTTAGGAATTTAATATCAATTAATAATATAATATTTGTTTTAAGAACTCTTTTATGTCAATGTTGACACTATTCAATAGTTGATTTTTGTGAAACTCATAACAGATTGATTACTTCGAAGAAAGTCAATTAAATCAATCCTAATATATCATATTATCCTACAAAATTAGTTTAATTCATTAAAAGTTTCATATTATATTTATTTGGGTATTTATAATATCAATTATTTTAATTTTTCACTATTATAGTAATTACTTCATCATCATTGTGTCATAAATAAAATAAATTATTTAATGTCTAAAAATTATAAATAAAATATAATTATGTATTAAATATTTTTATCTTTCTAATGAATATTTATAATCTAAAATCCAACATATATAACCCTATGTAACAATTGTTTTGCTAAAAGATATATGCTTCTGTCATTTTTGTATTCATTTTAACTTAATTAAAATAAAGTGTCATTATCACTTACAAGTGGATCCATGGGGTCCCCAAATCGACCCAAAGATGCCCATGGTCGACCATGTATCAACAAATAGGGTTAAGACACGTCTTAGGGTAATTTAGTATTATTATAATATTATTTTTTAACCCTTATTTACCAGATTTACCCTTAACCATGGTAAATAAAATATTTACCACAGTAATTATTCAAAATGTCTAAAAATAAAATTTACCTATTTACACAATTTGAACATCCTTATTCCAAATATGGAATCCATTTTCCTAAATTCAAAACACAGAAGTGGCAGAAATTAATTTAAAATTAATTCCCGCTGTCAAAACAAAAAGCGTGTTTTTAAGAGATAATAACTATCAAAAGATTGACACTTTTTTATGTTCTGTTTAATTGTAAAATTATGTCCAATGACCAACATTATAATAGATGGTAAAAATACATTCTAAATATACTTTAAAACCACTCAAATTCATAATTTATCACTATTAATTATTTTGATTAAAAAGTTGTTTTTAATTAAAATTTAGTAATTTTCACTATTCATCAAAATATGAAAGTTATCCGAAAAGTACCAAAATTTCACCTTAGGCTAAATTCGATACTCCGAATCCAAAAATGAAGTCCATTTTGAAATATAAAATATATATAATTTCAAAAGGCTAGTTTGATTGGTTGTGGTTTGTTAGAACTCGAAGTTGCGTACAACACACGCTAGCGTACCGTGGAAGCTTGAGATGTTTTATTTTAAATTTTTGATGTCCCCATTTAGTCAAAAAGTTTAAAATATAGTATCTAAAAAGGGTTCACTATTAAAATTTGGTAAAAGTGCAATACTGAAAATGAATTTTTTCTTACATTATGTCTAAGAAACTCCAAATATGGATTCTAAAATTATAAGGATTATATAAAGTTTAAAATTTAGTTAACACTATTCATAACCTCTTTTGAACAGCTTGTTTGGTAAGTCATGGTGCGATTGAACTTGATGTTTCATGTAGTGAAAGTTATTTAATTATTTTGAAGAAATAACACACTATAAAATCTTGGGGTGTTACAGTCGACAAAGGAATTTTCAATCTGGAGGTGTTTCAAAAAGAGCGGATACAAGGTGGCGCCGTTTTCCAGTGATTTCCAACTTTTTGGACCTCAAATCGACAAATGGAGAAAAAAGTTTTTGGAAAAGTGACTTTCATGATGGTGTCTTGGAGGCTTGGAAACTTGCGCTCCAAATGTTTTTCAAGATCTGAACATCAAAATATGGAAAAGGGAAAATGGGGGCCCATGTTTTATGTTTAGTCACGCAAGTGACTTCTGCGGTAGTGACTAGGGCGGCTAGACTTGAGCACCAAGAGGAGACTTGTGCGGCCGTCGCTCAAGGTGTTCAAATGACTATAAATAGTGGTCAACCCCTCCTCATTCTGTGTGAGTTTAACACTTATAAAAAAATAAGAGCTCCTATCGAGCATGTGTGGTGGTCACGCAAGTGGGGGTGTGTTCACGAAAGTAGAAGCTGTGTGCCAGTTGTTTGCTATGCACCCAAGGAGGTTTGGGACAGAAAGGAAGGGAGTTTCCCAAGTCTAGAGTTGAGGAAGTGGGTGTCGCTCAAGTGGTTTGGTTACACTTGCATGCCAGGTTTTGAAGAAGTGCGACAGTTGATGGTTGCACGCCAAAATTGGTTTGGGCATAAAAGGGTGTTTGTCGCGCAAGTTTGTAGTTGTAGAAGCTAGTGTCGTACAAGTGTTTGAGGTGAACTTGCACGCCAGTTTTAACTTGAACGTCGAGACTAGAATACCGGCTTGGAGAGGGGCTCCAGGTATGGTTGAAGAACGATTGTGATTCATGGATGCGTGAAAGCTAGAAGATTGCCTGATACCTTCGGTGTAAAGTGAGATCCATCTATGGGTGAAAGTTGGACATCAACAGAGCATCTAAATAAAACAGTGGATATAATAATTAGTGATAATGAAGAGAACTATAGTTTTATAAACTGTGAGTGGATCCTTTCCAGATGAGCGAGAAAAGGAAGAGGAAGAAGGTAATCCTCTCCACTGGTAATGAGCCAGAGAGAGAAACATGGAGTGACCCTTGGGAAAGCAGTGAGCTAACCCTGGACATTATTAAGGTAGTGAGCCTGAGATTAGAAGTGATCTATCCCGAACCTTGTAATCCACAGTGTGATTTTAGTGGATTGGGTACATCATCACATCATTGGTGTATTCTCCTTTGACGTAGCCTAGTGAGGGTGAACCAAGTAAAAATCTTTGTTTCTGCATGCTTGCTTACATGCATTGTATTTAAATCATCGTAATCAGATGAAGAAGAAAATAAGTGATTATAATAGACACACATGTGAAAACAAAGTGACCCTTGTAATAATGAGATCAAGTTCCAGTGGGGTAGAATTAATTTTGAAATAGAATATCCATAACTTGATTCACCCCCCTCTCAGGGTATATAGCCCCGTATTGATCTTAACATATTTCTATTCAGCATTCCATTTCAAACTGTGCTCTTTGGAACCCTTGGATTGGCCATATAGTTGAGGGAAATTCCACTTTCATTGTGTTTTTTCACACATACTCCGATGTTTCCAAAGGCATCACGGCTTCTCAGCTCTTTCAGTATAGTGCTTCTATTGTTCATTGAAAAAACACTGGAACAGGTTCATCTCTTTCTCCTGTGTGAATCTTCTACACCATCAACCTCCCTTGACCTCATTTCATGGATAGAATTTAGTGGAGAGAATGAACACCTTCCTGGAAGAATTTTTTTTGGGATTCAGTTAATGATCTTGGATAGAAGAAGCTTCGAACACCATAACTAATATTCACGAACTAGGAGGACATCAATTCGATGAATCATGAAGATATTCAGACCGCCATACATTTCTTCATCTTCCATTTTATGTGTAGTGTTACATTTTTCATTCTCTAATAGAATATTTGTATATCTGGCTTCAACTTTTTCTTTCTTATTTGTTTTCTTCCTACTAGTTCGTTTGCATTGTACCACTTCCCTTCATTTGAATGTAGTAAAACATTTGTGTGAGTGTGTGGTCTTATTACTATGTGGTAGGACCCTAAGGGTTATAAGAACATTAGATCATTGTGTCTCATTACATTTTCTATAGGTTTTTTTCATATTTAATTCATTCATTTGAGATCCATAGTTCAAGTTAAATCATTCTATTATAATAGTTGTCTAGATACCATTTCTACCCCTTTCAACCACTACAATTGTGATATGGTTGTATGATTAAATAGATTCAAACTGTTATTTGATAGAATGAGATGGATCTAGGTAGTTAATGAGATATCATGATTCATTCCCATATATTATTATAGAATATTCCCTGACATTGGTTTTGGATTCTATAGATATATATGATTGTTGGGACCTTGATTTATATTTATATCCCTAATTTTTATATATAAAAATTTCATATACATGACTGAAAGTATAAAGGTATATTTTCTATATGTTGATAAAAAGTTCCAATCACATGTTTAGATTACTATATGTGAGTCATTGAGATCGTTCGTGTCATTTGTTTCTATCTTGGATTTCTATAGTGAGATCCCAGTGTCCATATTTCATTATTACTATTGTATTTATGTCCTAGATTTCCATATGATCTATTGGGTTAGCTTAATGTTATGAATATTTTAGAGCCCCAGGCTTTGAGTCTTCTAAATATAGATATAGTGGTTTCAAATGATCTCAATTTTATTTCAATCATGAGGGTTGATGAGGGGTTTGTTATTTATTCAGTTTTTTCATACAATTATTATTTGACTAGGGTTTTTGTATCATGTATGTCATTCATAATTTATAAGAAAATATGTTATAACCCACCAGAGGGTGTGTCTAAATGGAAATTCTTTTTTCAATCACTTTATGGGAACTTTATTGTGTATAAATAAATAATGTATCCTTTCATGTTGATCATGAGATCTGTGAATTATCAAGCATAGGACCAATGCTTCATTATCATGTGATGCATATTGAAAAGAGTTAATTCATTTTTCTAGAGAATATACTTTTTTATATTAGGTTTAAGGTAAAAATAAGGGATGGTAGTAGATCCATTTTATTTATTTTATGTTATTTTTTTCTTATATGTGACAATCCTACTTTTTGATCAGTTGATTTGTAATAGTATGATCATGAGCCTTTTTATAACATTTCATTTTCATACAGCATGTTCAGTTTGATTTAATCTAGTGTTTTCTTATATTAGTTGATGTGTATGTATTTTTTTCCCACTAATATTGTTCTCTAACATTAAGGAATAATCCTTATAATTTATCTTTTCAAATTCCCAAAACTAGTTGGTAGTCTCAGGCACAATGTCCGTCACTCTGGAGACCTTATTGTGAGGTAATTTTTTGACATGTTTGGTTGAACTGTGTCTCTTCATGACAAAACGATATCAAATTTTTGTTAAATTTTTATTAAAATTTTGGGGGTTGTTATAAAATAGGTCTGCGAATGTGGTAAATTAATTCGTAAAAATAATTCTATTACCACTCCTTAAAAAGATTCCTTTCCCAGTGCTAAGAGTCTTCAATGTGAGTGCAAAAAAACACTTAATACTTGTGCATGATTAAAATACTTATTCTATTATCAGTACTTGAAAATCATTAATAAAGGTATCCTGCATAAGTTCTATGAAAACCACAGGGGAAGGGTCCTTTTATCAACAATTTTGTAGTGCCAACAGATGACCACATTTAACTATTCACATATATAGCACAAATAAGGATTCAGTTATCAATGCTTTCAATAGTAATAATAAAGTTGAATACTGTAGTGTGTTGTTACATTTATAGAACACAAAAAAAGAAGAAGAAGAATCACTAAATATGTATAAAAATAGACAAAAGAATATTTCTAATGAATAAAATTGGCAAAAAAATATATGAAAATACACACTATATTATTACCATTAAAAATATTGGTTTATACAATTACATCAGTGAGAAAAAATTATCATAGACATTCTATAACTTCAATGTTCCCATACCATTGGACCCTAACCCCCGGGCATACAATTGCTGAAAAAACCATACAATCTACAGAAAAATTATCACCTATATAAGAAAATAATTATTACATATTTAAAACTATAAACAAATAAATTAAAAAGAGATTTTTTCTTTAAAACAAAATTATGTTTTATACTAAGAATATTGTGTATCTGATTGAGTTGTGGTTGATTATTAAATGTTACACCATTTATTTTACATCATTAAGAATTATCTCTATGAAAGTTAACTAAATAATTATTAGATAAAAATTATAATTTAATTAATTAAGTAATATGAGATAAAATTATGAGAAACATATATGAGTTCATCTTCTCAGTTTTGGTTACGTGATGCATGATTTAAACTAAAATGGAACTTGTATATTAAAAACACACACTTTGAGTCATATCAACCACATTTTGTGTTATTTTGAAGTGCGTCAAATTTTTAAATGACAAAAATTATTTATGATTTATTATCCAAATGTATCCAAACAATCTGAATGTGTTTCCTTATTATTGATTATGCCACTTGTGTTTTTTACTTAAATAATGCTTTAAACTGGAAACATGCACTTTTTTTCACACTGGTCACAAGTGTTGGTTTTATGTGGTGGGATTCCTTAATTTAATAAATGTCATATGAATCATTTTACAAAATTATCAACACAATCCATGTGTGTTTTCTTGGTTTTCGTTGACTGACACTTTTTATACTAAAATATCTATTTTTAACTGACAGTTAACAGATTGAGTCATATTGGGTAAATCATGTATTATATTGAGGTCATGATGATTACCAAGCATAAAAAATGAACTATGTATCATTTTCCAAAAGTGTAAAAACAATTTTAATGTGATTGATGTCTTTTTAGTATGCCAGTTTTCTTTTTAACTAAAATTAATGTCAAATTTAAATAAAAAGACACACTTTTAGTTATATCAGGAACATCATGCATCTTATTTTTGTGCAGCTGATTCTTACACATCAAAAATTATCTAAGGATATTTTTCCAAAATCATAAAATAATCTGAATGTGTTTTCATTATTTAAAGAATGCCACTTATGTTTTTTTTTTAATTTCATTTTGAATAGGAAACTTCTACTTTGAGTAATACTGTTCACATCTTAATTAAGATTGATATGAGACTAATTCCTACACATAAAAAATGAAATAAGAATAATTTACCTATATTTTAACATAATTCAAGTTAATTTTCTAGCATTTCAGTGAGTGACACAATTTATGAACTATAATGTCAATTTTTTACTTGAAATGGACCCTTCAGATCATATCTGGAACACTATGCATCACATTGATGTGAGGCTGATTCCTACACAGAAATATGACTTTTGGATCATTTTTCAAAATAATCAAAACAATATGAATTTATTTTATTGGTTTTTAGTAATTCAAATTTACTTTTTACTAAATATAATGTCAATTTTAATTAAAAACATACACTTGGAGTCATAATGGGACCATCGTGCTTCAGATTGTGTTGTTGTTGATTCCAACATGGCACAGATGACTTATGGATCACATTATTAATGTATTGAAATAATAATAATTAATTTTCATTATTTCTTGTACTTCACATGGGTTTTTTACTAAAATTAATGACAATTTTAAATTAAAAGACACGCTTGGAGGCACTACAGTCACAACATGTGTCCAATTGAGGTGTCGTTGATTACTACATGTTGCAAAAGAATTTTAGATTTTTCCTATAGTATCGAAAAAATCAAAATGTGTTTTGTCAATTTTGAGTATGACAATTGACTTTTTTAATAAAGATATTGTAAATTTTAAATAAAAAGACACACATGGAGTCATATGGGTCTCATTTTGTGTCAGATTGAGGTGAGGTTGATTAGAACATATAAAAAATTGCTAATTAGTTGTTTTCATAAATTAATAAAACAAAATGGATGTGTTACCTATGTTTTTATTATGTTACATGTAATTTTTACTAAAATGTCACTTTAATCTAAAAATAATCTGAGTCATATCGGTCACATAATATGTTTATTTGATGTGAGATAGACTCCTATACATCAAAAATGACAAATGAATCATTTTGATAAATTATCAATACAATATGAGCATGTTTTCTTAGTTTTTAGTGAGTAAGAGTCTTTTTGAAATAAAAGTTTAATTTTAAAAAGATAGTGGTCACATTGAGTTATAATGGTGACATTTTCCTTCAGACTAAGGGGTGGATGGTTCCTGCATTTGAAAAATGATATATTTATTGTCTTCCAAATATATCCAAATAATCTGATTCAATTTTACATGTTATGAGTATGTCAGTAGCCTTTTTAGTAAAATTAATTGCAATTTTAAATAAAGATACATACTTGGAGTTATGATGGGAACACCGTGCATCGGATTGAGGTGAAACTGATTCATAAACATTCAAATGTAATATGGATAATTTTCATAATTTATTAAAATAATATAAATGTGTTTTTTTATTGTTCATGTCACATGATTTTTTTTACTAAATGTAATTTCAATTTCTAATAAACTGAAATACGTGGAGTTATACATGTAACACCATGTGTACAATATAGGTGTGGAAGTTTATTACACATCAAAAGTGACATATAGGTAATTTTTATAACATATAAATATAATATGAATACATTTTCTTAATTTTTTATGTCACCTATTTTTTTAATATATTAATGAATAAATTAAATAAAAAATACATACATAGAGTCAGACCGGACACACTATACATCATATTAATATTTGGTTCATTGCTACATGTCACAAATTATATATGGACTATTTTAAAAAATTATCAAAAAAATTAATGAGTTTTCTAGGATTTGAGTAAGTCACTTGTTTTTTTTAATAAAATGTCATTTTCAACCAGAAGCACACACATTGAGTGTTTAGAATAACAATTACAAACAAATTGATCCCTTTTGATTATAATATTAATTAAATCAATATTGTTGTAATGAACCATAAATTTCATGGAAAATTTTATCATAAATTCTTTGGGAATTTATGAGTACGTAGTTTCTGACAGCACTTGATTCTGAGGCCCGGTGTGCCCGAAATAATTTTCTGATGTTTAGCTCAGGTACGTTCAGTGAACAGATGAGAGGGTTTTTCTAACTTTTGAACCAGTGCTCGGAATCAAAATATGAGGGCACCGATGAAACCGCAGCGTCAGTAATTGCTTAAGAAGACCTTTTCTGGAGTTGTGTTTGCTCGTGAAGAGTTGTTAAAAAAAGTGTGGATGGAGTATAAAGAGAACTAAAATTGTGTTACAATTTTATTTCACTTATAAGTGGTTAAACCCCATGTGTGGGAGTTGGGCTGGAGCCGAGGAGCTGATGAGACTATCTGTACCTAACCTTCAAGTGGGATTACCAGAGGACGGCTCGGAGTTTTTAGTTTACTTTTCTGCTGCTGTATTTTCTTTTTCAGTTGTACATTACTTTCTGTTGGGTTTGTATTCTGGCCTATTTAATTTCCACCACTTACTTTTGTACTTAGATTTCTTTGTTTTTACTCAGCTTGGGTACTCTGTGGTGTTTGTTTACATTATAAATGCAATTCCTTCCCTTTTATAGGGATTTACGCCTTTGGTGCTAGTCGCCAGCCCTTGGCCTATGGAAGGAAGATTTGGGGTAGTCACAGCACGGGCCCCGAGGATGGGTCATGAAAAATTGGTATCAAAGGAGTTCGGTTCTACCGCCGAACTCTGGACTCTGATCATTCTACAATGTGAATCAATAGTGTTAAGGGTATTGAGTGTGGTTCTCGGTCCAGGGAGTCCAGTGTTGGTGCAGCGGTCGACGTATCCATACACCAGGACCCTGACTTCTGATTTCTGACACAGTGCACAAAAACATTGATTGTATGTGTGTTTCAATGTTTTCTTTGTGATTACATTGTGCCATCTCACCGGGTATACTGTATTGACCATGGAACACCTGTACTTTTTCAAGATGGCCCCACGATGGAAGCCAGCTAGGGTTCCGAGCTTTGTGTGAGATGACAGCCCACCGAGTGACGAGGCCTCAGTACAGGGACCCATTACAGCAGAGGCACCAGTGGTACCTCTACTCGCCGAGCCACCGATGCCACCAGCCCCAGCAGCATGGAGTGCACATCGCCTGAGTGCACAACATGAGTTTCAGCGTCAGAGACTACCCAGGTTCCACGGGGAGACTGACCCTCAGGCAGCCGTGGATTGGATGGAGGTTGTTGTTCGATTTTTCAGATTAGTAGGGACACCAGCAGACCTCATGGTGATCCTTATAGCGAGTCTCCTGCACGCGGCAGTAGGTAGATGGTGGAGCCTGATGCTCTAGGTGCACGATGAGGAATCTCTTCTTTGGACGGACATTGAGAGTCTCTTCCGCTCAGTGTTCATTCCAACCACCTTTTGTGCAGTGCGAATCAAGGAGCTGCTACAGCTGTGGCAGGGCAGCATGACTGTAGCCCAGTACTCAACGAGATTTACCGATCTCAGCTGTTTTCCACAGACATGGTACGGGACCCATTCTTCTGGGCCCAGACCATCAAGGAGGGACTGAGGTATGACATCAGGACATCGATGATCTCCCTCAGCATACCAACATAAGCAGGATTACTAGAGAGAGCCCTTCTTATAGAGAGCTTTCATGCCGAGCCTACACCATCAGCGAGACCTACCGCAGGGCGGCATGAAGCCGAGTCTTCTGCAGCTGGCAGTCGACGGATGTCACAGGGGTCCAAGAAGACCAGACCATCCGGCGGACGACCTCAGGATACTGGCTCAGAGGTGCAAGGAACACGACACAGAGCCAGCCTTCCGAGGAACAGACAGTGTTATGCATGCGGCGGGCAGGGCCACATGGCTCGTGACTGCCCGACCCACCATGCAGATGAGTAGCAGATGGTTGAGGGACCACCCAGGCAGAGGAAGTGGTTTGACAGTGGAGGTCCACAGGCAGAAGGCGGATGAGGCAGAGGAGTTGACCGAGTGGCAGGTGGTGGACGAAGTTTTGAGGCTCTACCACCACCACCACCAAGAGGTCCACCCCGACCATAGGGAGCTGGCAGACATAGGAAGGCTCACCTTCAGGCAGTGGAGGACTATGAACATGGTGCAATAGAGAAGATTCAAGGTACTATCTGTGTCTAATACACACTTGCAGTAGTTATTATCGACACAGGATTGAGTCATTCTTTAATTGTCACTGCCCTTGTTCGGCACTTGGTGATTCCGACAGAGCCGTTGGCTCGATCCTTACGTCTACAGACTCCTATGGGAGCAGACTCGATGATTACACACTAGTGTCGGCAGTGTGAGTTTACTCTAGGAGGTGAGAGCTTAGGATTAGATATTCTTGTAGTGACGTCGAGTCCTTACAACGTCATCTTGGGCATGGATTGGTTATCTACAGTCCATGATCAGATCGATTGTATTAGGAACAAGGTGCAGTGTGTCCGCACCGATGGGAGAAGGTTTATATTCACCGGTGACAAAGGAGCCTTTGCAGCACAATATAGACTCAGGAAGAGGAGAGGATAGCCGATCACTCATCACTTGGCTAGCCTCATCCCAGGAGAAGTTGACATGAGAAGTCCGAGTTATCCTGTTGTGCTGGATCAGTATGCTGACGTTTTTCCTGACGATGATCCATGACTACCTCCTCGTATAGAGGTAGACTTCTACATTGACTTCTACCCCGGGATAGGCCCGATATCTACTCCAGCATATCAGATGGTTCTTGCTACGCTTCTAGAGATATGGGTATAGCTGGAGGACTAAAAGGGTAAGGGATTCATTTGACCCAATGTTTCACCCTGGGCTTCCCTGACTTTGTTCACCAAGAAGGTGGACGGGAGCTTGTGACTGTGTGTAGATTACCGTTTCCTGAACCAGGTGACCATGAAGAATAAGTATCCTCTTATGAGGATTTATGACCTATTCGATTAGCTCAAGGGAGCACGGTGGTTCTCAAAGATAGACCTCGGGTCAGGCTATCATCAGCTCAGAGTTCGAGATGAGAATATTCAGAAGACACAATTCAAATGTCGATATGGCCCCTATGAGTTCATGGTTATGCCTTTAGGCATAACCAATGCTCCAACAGTGTTCATGAGTCTCTTGAATAGGATCTTCCAGCCTTACCTCGATTTATTTGTCATAGTCTTGATTGATGACATATTGATATAATCGACCACTGAGGAGGGGCATGCATACCACTTGCGGGTTGTACTGGACACACTCCAAGAGCAACAACTTTATGATAAGCTCTCGAAGTGTCAGTTCTAGATACGTGAGTTCCACTTCTTGGGACACGTCATCTCTGGGGCGGGAGTTGTGGTGGATCCTGCGAAGATCGAGGCAGTGCTAGATTGGGAGCCACCCAGGAGCATGATGGAGGTGCGGAGTTTCCTAGGATTGGCTGGGTAGTACCGGATATTTGTTCCAGATTTCTCCAGAGTTGCAACACCACTTTTTGCATTGAAGAAGAAGGGGAAACCCTTCATGTGGTCAGGTAGATGTTAGTAGAGATTCCAAGAGCTGAGAAAGAGATTGACCAGTGCTCCCATCTTGAGGCTACCAGAGGAGGGAGTGGGGTATGTAGTTTACTACGATGCATCAGGGAAAAGACTCATGTGTGTCCTGATGCAGGAGAGAGCAGTGACTGCCTCTTGATCACGACAGTTGAGGCAGCACGAGTAGAACTATACTACCCATGAATTGGAATTAGCTTCATTTTTATTTGCTCTGATGATGTGGCGGCACTATCTGATGGGTGAGCGCTTTACAGTCTACTCTGACCACAATAGTCTTAGGAACATCTTCACGCAGAAGGACCAGAATCTAAGACAGTGTCGATGGCTCGAGATCATCCAGGACTATGACTTTGAGATAGTATATTCTCCTAGAAAGGGGAACTTAGTAGCCGATGATCTCAGCAGGAGGACAGGCATTCATCTTCTTATAGATGCGACAGAGCAGTTATCCACATTGCAGATATCCTTTGTGGATAGATATGGGGAATCCTTTCTATAGTCACTCATAGTCACACCTCCTCTTCTTCAGTGGGTCAGAGAGGCACAGCGTGAGGACGTTACTGTGAGACGCAGCGTGCAGAGATATCTTCAGGATAGAATCCTGATGGAATCTCTGTATGAGGAGAGCACATCATCTTTTTCAAAGGATGTACCGTGGTACCAACTTCTTTGTAGGAGGAGGTTCTGAGGGAGTTTCATAATTCCCCATTTGGGGTACATCCAGGGGTAGCGTAGATGTATCAGGTTCTCAGATGACAGCACTGGTGGCCGGGTATGAAGAAGGATGTGGCAGAGTATGTTTCTCGATTCCTCACCAACTAGTAGGTGAAGGCGGAGCATCAGGTACCATCATACTTGGTACAACCCTTGGAGGTCCCAGAGTGGAAGTGGGATGGGATATCTATGGTTTTTGTGACCAGAATTCCACGTACTTTCAAAGGACACGACTCCATTTGGGTGATCGTCGATCGACACACCAAGTCGGCACACATCTTACCCATTAGAGAGCAGGGCTCAGTTGAGATCTTGGGATACCTCTACATTTAGGAGATCATACGGCTTCATGGTGTGCCATCATCTATCGTCTCCGATCAAGATACTCATTTTACATCCCGTCTTTGGAAGGGGTTGCAGGAGGCATTCGGGATGCAGCTACGCCTGAGCACCGCTTTTCACCCTAAGATGGATGGTCAGACGGAGAGGACCATTCAGACTCTTGAGGAAATGATCCTTTCATGTTTCATCGACTCTGTTCATAGCTGTGAGGATCACCCACCCTTGGTGGAGTTTGCGTACAACATCAACTACCACTCCACCATCGGGATGACACCATACGAGGCATTGTACGGCGGACCTTGCAGATCACCTATGTGCTGGACATACCCTGGGGAGTTAGCACTTTTGGGACCAGATATGGTCCAGGACATGATAGAGAAGGTTCAGGTCATCGAGGAGTAGATGAGGACAGCTTAGAGCCGACATAAGTCTTATGCTGATAGGAGTAGGAGACCACTAGAGTTCAAGGATGACAACCACGTTTTCTTACGGGTCTCACCTCTACGTGGATTACGGAGATTTGGTCGGGGAAGAAAGTTATCTCTGCACTTCATCGGACCATTCTAGGTTCTCAGTAGGATAGGCGAGGTGGATTATCGCTTGGCTCTTCCACCATAGTTACACCGGGTGCACGACGTCTTCCAGATATCTCAGCAGAGGAGATACGTGCATGACCCGATGCATATCATCGACCATGGGGATCTTGAAATCGATGATGAGGAGACTTTTACGGAGGTTCCAGTGGAGATTAAGGATCGACGGGAACGGGTCCTACGTGGACGGTTGATTCCTCTAGTGCACATCAGGTGGCAGCACGGGAACCTCCAGGAGTGAACTTTGGAGCAGGAGGCTCAGATGCGTGCACAATACCATCATTTGATTCCCTATATTGTGATTTATCTTTATGGGGACGTAAATCCCTAAGGTGGGAGTTTTGTAAAGACACGTAAATTTCAAGGAAATTTTTTTCATAAATTATTTGGGAATTTATGAGTACGTAGTTTCTGACGGCACTTGATTCCGAGGCCTGTTGTTCCCGGAATCATTTCCCGAAGTTTAGCTTGGGTTTGTTCAATGAACGGACGAGCAGGATTTTTGAACTTTTGAACCGGTGCTCAGAATCGAAATCTGAGGACACTTATAAAACCACAGTGTTGGTAATTTCTTAATAAGACTTTTTCTGGAGTTTCGTTTTCTTGTGAAGAGTTGTTAAAAAAATGTGGATTAAGTATAAAGAGAAATATAATTGTGTTACACTTTTATTTCACTTATAAGTGGTTAAACCCCATGTGTGGGAGTTGGGGTGGGACCCAATAAAATTCTAACTCCTCTTGATAGGATATTAGTGAGGTGGGGCCCACAAGATCCCCACCCCTTTAAATTCCATAATACCTCTAACCCTCCTCTGCATGAGTTATGTAACTCTTCCACATTAATGCATGACAACTAAACACCTAATTAGCTTGACAACACAAGTTCAATTAATTAGGTGAATTAAAATTTTGACATTTTAAAAATGTTGTCATGAGTAAATTAAATAAGGCAAACCCTTATTTTATTTTGGGTTGTTGTGTTGTGTGGAGAATTGAGAGTTGGAGAGTTCATTACTATGAAAAACATCATCTTCCTCATTGAAGAACATGAATAACGCTGTCACAACATTCCATCATCCCTCTGAATCAAAGAAAGGGAGACACCACTTCTTCCACGGACCTTCTCCATCGACGTATAAGGAGACTCACCCCGCGAAGCCATATTCCAAGACGCTAGCTTCCTCGATCTTCTTTGAGGTAGAGGTTGTTTTTACGTTCAAGATTTATTTGACATTCATCGTTAATTTCTTTTGGCCGCATGTTATCAATATAACGGGAGGAGGTCAGACCACACGAACACGGCCGAACCTCCTCCCCTTTTGATGTTGATCACCAGGGTGGTTTGGAATGGAGGTGGCGCGGTGCAACCACACTTCACGGGAACAAGGGAACTGCGGCCGGAGCGGGCCGCAGTGAAAGAGCTTGCACAGTCGCGTCGTGCCGGTGAAGCCAAAGGAAGTTGCGACCAAGAGTGGGCCGCGGCTGGGGCGGGCCATTGCGGAGGGGCGTGGTGTTGTTGCGCCGCGCCGGTCGGACAGGGGCCACGGACTCCGACGTTCACCGGAACATTAGAAGGCGGGACCCATGGGGGTCCCGCAGCGGCAGACGGGCATGCCATTACAGTCGGGCATTTTCCGTATGTCCGGGGGTCGCAATCCCCAACAGGTGTCATGGGTGGGCCCCTCAAGATGGGCACCGTTTCGGAATCAAAGGGGGGCAGCGTCCCCCACATCCCACTTGGCCGAAGGTCGAGCCGCCGGCCCCGTGGGCCGAGCCAGACCCCTATGTTGGGCCAGACCCCCACGCTGGGCCGAGCCATGCCCGATGGGCCGGGCTGTGCCCGCCGGTCCAGACCCGGACCTGGGTTGGGTCGGCCCGGTTCAGGCCGACCCATGGGGTATTGGGCTGGGTCAGACCGAGCCCAAACCCCCTATTTTCGGACAGATCTATTCAAATGCACATATAGTGGGATACAGATCTCCGATCGACGCACCGTTAGTTGTGTAGGGATCCTTGGATCTAGACTATCGTTTCGGTATAATACACTCTAGGTTTCGGAGAAATTTTTCTATGGCCGTGTTGGTTCGAACATGAAACCAACTAGGACCTCGGAGCGGAAACACTCATAACATGAGCTCTGGACGTCCGATTGACGTGCTGTCGCCTTTTTTGGATTTCTCTAAGCGATATGGTTCTTTTGGCTTACTCAGCTCAAGTTTTGGAAGCATCTGGAGTACGATGGGGTTTGTTTTAGCTTAAAAACTAACCAGGCACCTGGGATGAAAGGGCCAATAACTCTCAGACCAGGAGTCTGATTGATGCGCCGTCTATCACGTTGAGTTCCTATTGACGAGACGGAACATTGTGATACATCAACATTGGACTTCGTGACAGTTGAAGTATCGATCCCCACTTGGCTCGTGAAGAAGACCCTCCTAGAATTGAGTGTGCTGTGAGAGGGAACCCTAGACCAGGCTGCGAATGCGACGACGATGACGACTGTACTTGGATACTACGTGGGTTCGGCAGCGATTATGACTTTACTTGAATCATCTGTGGGTTCGGCAGTGATGATGATCGTACTGGGATCCTCCGTGGGTTCGACGGCGATGATTATTGTTCCTGTATCATATGTGGGTCCAGCATTATTTGACTCTGTACTTGTATCCTATGTGGGTCCGGCAGAGTAGCTGGTCTAGTATCTTTTTTCGGTCTGACAGCTTACCTGGTCTTGTATACTATGTGGGTCTGACAACTTAGATGAATCAGTGGATACATCTGATCATCTCTATCACCTTATGAAGTGTATACCTATGTGAGCTGAGTCTTTATTTTCAATCAATAACTTCATTATTATTGACTTGCTTTCTTGTGTGGATTAGGTTGTGCTTTCCTGTGTGGACTGGGATGTACTTTCCTGTGTGGACTGGGTTGAACTTGGCCTCATGTGCTGGGACCGAGCTGGAATTGATGACTTTGGTATATGTATGGGAATATACCTAAGTAGAGTTAGTTGATACTTCGTGATTGTTTCTTTCCTTAATGGTTTATCCTTCATGGATTCTGGGAGACCTTCGGGGGTCTCGAGGTCCCTACTAAGTATGGTATACTCACCCCTACACGGGATATGCACGCACTACATTGTGTTGGATGTAGACGACGGACAACGCTGATCGAGGTAGAGGCTCGTGAAGCTGGTTAGTACCTGGAGGTGGATCACTGGACGGGACGTACATGGAGCGGACGGCTGGAGGTGAGGAGCTGAGGAGACTATCTGTACCTACCCTTCAGCTGGGATTACCCGAGGGCGTCTCAGAGTTGCTGCTTTACTTTTCTGCTGCTGTATTTTCATTTTAGTTGTACTTTACTTTCCGTTGGGTTTGTATTTTGGCCCATTTACTTTACAGCTCTTATATTTGTACTCAGTTTTCCTAGTGTTTACTCAGCTTGCGTACTCTGTGGAGTTTGTTTACATTATAAAGGCAATGCCTTCCCTTTTATCGGGATTTATGCCTTTGGTGCTAGTCGCCAGCCCTTGGACTATGGAAGCGGGCTTAGGGTAGTCACGGCACGGGCCCCGAGGACGGGTCATGAAATTTTTCCCCAAAACTATTAAATTAAGTTATCATGAATACCTATTACTTCCAATATTGATAACTTATTAATATGGTTTCATATATCTCATTTAAACCCTTATAATGAAGTATTTGACTGATTGTGTCTTTGTGTTTATATATTTCTTTAATTTTTGTCATTATTAGGTGAATTTAGGGGTACTTAATTGAAATTACAATACCATAGAGACACAATCTTAGATATCCTGTAGTCGGTGTCTTGTATCAATTAGATTGGAAAGATTAGAAGGAATCAAATCCTCAAGGAATGAGAGTTTAGTAGTATTGGTAAACAAGATACATATAAGAGTATTTTTTACAAAAAAACACTAATTACAACATAAATTTTCTTCTTGTTTTTAAATAAATAAATAACATTGAAGATAACTCTAGTCCATATAGTAAATCCTTTCATATCATTCATAGTATTCTTCTTGGATTCATAGTTAAAGAAACATAATAAGGGTGATATCAAATGCCCATTAATGCTAACATATAGAGGAAGCAATAAATAATCAATTAGAATAGTCAATATTGAATGTTATATTACTGAAAACACATTCAATTTAATCAATAATATGAGAGGGAAGTGCATAAACAATATGTAAAGGTATTAACCGAAAACACATTCTGTTCAAGTAACATTATAAGAAAAAATAAACATTGAAATGTTGTAAACTGAAACACATTCCATTAAATCACAGAACTAAAATAAATTTAACCATATATATATATTCGATGAAAAATGTCATGGATGAATAATAACTAATAGTAAATGAGGGAAATTCATAATTATAGGATTACATTTTTCTAGGTACAAGTTACATTTACCATCAAGACCTTCGATAAGATAGTATACAACATGTATGGTAAAAACCCATCAAAGGCATATAACCAATGATTAATCCCATGAGACTATAGATTTATCAAGGTTTTATCTATAACCGGGCTCCAACCATGTCGTACCAGTCAAAAGAATTCCTCATATATAAAATAATTGATTTAGAAATCTTCCTTATCAAATATCCATATGGATTAAGATATAAAAAATTATAAATATTTATCCAAATATTAAAATAACATTCAAACTAAACATTGTATAAAAATGATATATGGTTTAAGAAATGAACATATCCATGATAAAGGATATGGTATATTATGGGAATTCTTTGTTCAATGATCATAGGAAATTTAATATTTCAAGGGCACGAAGGAATCAAGGAATTGAATGTGAATACAATCCATAGACAAATCATTCATCAACAATCCTAAGGAACATTAATAATGGTATTAATACAATATTCCTTTTGTGGATAAAAATTATTTTTTTATTATTTAATTGAAATATTATACAAACATCGTTTAAAAACATTATTGGGGGAAAATATCCTTTTGTTTTGTAAAAATATTTGAAAAAAAAATCCTTGAAGATAACGTTTGAAAAAAAATTCATTAAAAATTATGCTTTTAAAAATACAAATAAATATTAAAATTAATGATGATGGGTAGATCTATACAAGCTGTATGAGGTAAAAAGAATACTTTTTTTCATGGTTAATGGTTAGAAAAATTCCTTGTTCATAAAGAGATAAGTATATTCCTTTGATAGCATATCTAAAATAAATAGGGTAAAAATATCTTTTCCTAATCATTTTAAAATCATTTATGAAAACATTTTAATAAAACATGTTTTTTAGAAGAAAATAGGTTCTCTAAATAATGAGATAAATGAAGTTGGTTTTTCATAAAAACATTTTTAGTTCTGAAGAGTGGATAAATGGTACTAATAATTGAAATAGGTCATGAATTAATAGCAGATAGGAAAATTAAAGGGTTTGTTAAAGAATGTAAATATAATTTCACTGTATGGAAATGCCAATGAATTATTTAAAATGTTATCATTGAGGAAAATAAGCCTTAAGCATTCCCAAGTGTCCCATACAAGTTGAAAACATTTAAATCATATGTCTTGTGATAGAAGAACATAAAATTAAAGTTCCCAATAACATTAATATAAAAAGATTAATGATATAATATAACAAAAGGGGCAGTAGATACATCAAAAAAAGGTAAGTGCTGAACATGGCATTTATTTCACAAAAGTAAAAAATGGGATGAGAATAGCTTACCTTTTGTTTCCTTCTTGGTGAACATAAATTAACATAATATATAATAAAATTATATTAGATTGAAACATTCTTGATTATGTTATACTGATTTACCATTAAATTCATTTCACTTATTACTTTCTTGTATATTACTACTTAAATAATTATGTTTACATTGGGTGTTTTGACCAAATTCTGATTATGTATCAAAAATGTCATTGGTAGGTAAACTGTGGTCAAAGGGGTCATTATAAAACATAAAAAAATAATCCCTACATAATTATCACATTTAATTGTTAATTATTCTTTTAAAAAATCATTAAATATGGTTATGAAAAATGAATCAATATTATAATCATAGAGATTGTTTGTCGTATGTACGCATGAGTAATATTCCCATTTTCCATGATTGTTATGGATATAACGTAAGTAACAACATATCATACTAGAATAATCATTATATAATAAAAAATATTTTGTTTAACAATATATTCTTATGTATATAATTTTAGGTTGTAAAAGGAATCACATCTTATCAAGGTAGCAGTATTCCTCAGATCCACGAATGACGTTATCATTTTTTAAGTATGTGAAAGTGTTATAAAGAAAATGATATATCTAAATATATAGTATATTTAAAGAACATTAATCATGTCATGAATATAATTTATAGATTTTTATGTCACTTATTTTGAACGAAAAGCATTATTTATACATTCCATGTATATTTTTACCAAATCACATCACATTGAGGGGGATGTAGCCCACAGTTCCTCAATCGATGTTATCATATTAACGTGATATGTGAATTATTAATGGAATGTGTCATAAAATGATTTGAAAGTATAAAGAAATAACAAATATCATGTATATAATATATAAACAGATTTTCCCTCATAAAGGCTGTTATTATATATGGTAAACTAAAAAATTAACAATCATCGTTTCGTGAGGCATTAGTTAGCCGTACACAGAAACTGTATATTCTTTACCCATTAAATAGAGGTTTGGGTAAGTTTATATAGAAACCATTATAGAACAGAATCCTAGTATATATAGTATACTATTTTTTTATATAATAAAGGAATAAGAGAATTTCATAGGGTGGATAATGGAAATGAAAGTAGAGAGCTTGAGAGAAAATGTTACCTCTTAATTAGGTAAATTCTTTTGGTTTTTACCAAAAGGATTTATTTGAAGGAATTATGACCAATGTAAGGATTAAAGGTAGTGGGTATGTATTTTTGGGAAGCAATATGAGCAGATCATGGAAAAAACTATGTGGTTTTAGAGTTGTGAGTAAGGGGGAGAGGTGTTGGTGGCCTTTTATTGTGGAGTAAAAGGACCCACTTGGTATTTTTGAATCCAAGTTAGGTGTACACAAATTTTCAACTAAGAAAAGTCTTCCAAAACAAACAAAAATCAATAATAGATTGTTTGTGGAATATTTATTGACATCAAATTTGTTTTGGATATGTGTATATGTTATTTGGGCCCCTATGTTAATTGTTTAGTCCTTCATAAAGACTAATTTTATCTTACTAATTGTAAAAAATTCAAATTAGATTCCCTAATAGTTTTGGTCAAAAACAAATTTTTTGTTTTTATACAATATAAATATTTCTCATTCCAAATTTGGAATAAATTTTTTCAAATTACAATCATATATGTGGCATAATTAGATTTAAATTTAATCCTATAGGTGGGATGACAATACGTGTTTTTAAAGTAAAAAATGTTTGAACGTTTGCTATATTTTTATAATCAATTTAAAAGAGAAAATGATTCCTATGAAATGCATTATATTAATTGATATAGATATTATTAATTAAATATTAAAAACAAAATATCTTAAAATATATCCTTATAAATACATTTGATGAAAAAATATTTTTGAATGAAAAATCAATATTTTCAATTATTCATTATAAAATTAATTTTTTATGAAAAATATTAAATATTCACCCTAAACTAATTATAATATTTATATTTCAATTATAATGATAATTTTGACATATCAAATCAATTATAGTTATGAATTTATTATTTAAAATGGGTTCTCCATTAAAATGTTCTAAGATAAATTTTTTAAAAATATAGGTTTTCTTGTATAAAGTATTGTTTGATAATATATTATGAATATCTAACATAATGGATAAATTAAAAAAAATATGAATGAATATAATATATATATATATATATATATTACATTATTATCACTCACTAATTGTAATTGATTTAATATATTAGCATAAACCTACTTTTTAGAATAAAAATAGTTTCATATATAAATATTACCTTTATATCCAATTGCTTCTTATATTGATTCCTAATAAATTTAGAATAAATTAAATCCATATATATTTGTATAAACCATAATTTTCATAATTTATTTTTTACAATTCATAACTATTATTTTAAGAAAAACTGATATCTCCTTGTATTTTATAAAAATATTTTCATAATATATCACTTTTTGGTGAAACTCTCTCTTTCATGTAATGGATGCCATAGAATAAGGTAACCTTGTGTGTAATGCACAATAACTCAGTGTTTAATTCATTTAAATATATATAAGCTTATTAAAATGGTAAATATATTATAGTTTATTTCAATGTCATATTACATTACACGCCTGGTGTCACATTTCATACATGATATCAAATAAAAGGTTCATACATTAAATTTTCTAAGCATCACATTCACCCCACCTTATTTAAATTGCATCCTAGAAATTTAAACTCAATCATGCTGTTAGATTTTTTGATACTTCATATGTTTTAAATCCCACATTATGACAAGAGTTTATAATTCATCCTCTATTAAAAAGATAATGTAAAGTACAAAAGTCACATGGAATACAATGTATCTAGGTAACTATGTAGAAGAACATCGGTGGAATGTAGAGATACATACTTGGAGGGAAAGTGTAAATATTAATAGGTATTGAAGGTGTTCATCAATCAAAAGCATCTGAATGATCATTATAAAGTTGAATACTCAAATCCCAAAATTGGAGATGATTAAAGAGACCATTAGTTAAAAAAATTAAGTTATTTTGAAAAAACAAACTGATCATTTTCATGATGTTCATTAATTATTTTAATGACATATAATAGAAGAAAATATTATTACTGGATAGGTTTCAATGTTATATTAAGAATCCTAAATTTTTTTTCCACTTTAATCAAATTCAAAATTCAACCCCTTACTCATAAAAATTAATTATGAATAATGAATTTTTGTAATTACAGAAGCACTAAATAAAATATTTCAATGGATTTTAAAGACTATAAATTAGTGAAATGTATAACTATTTTTCTCTTAATATATTAAAGTAACCAATATGGTTTATTGATGAATATATAAACATCAGAATTGATACTAAATGTTCATCATTAATATTTGTTGGTCAAATATTTTGACTAAAAAAATGAAACATTAACCAGAAGATTGTGTGTGTAAGTGGTTTTCATGAAACGATCATAATCTTTCGTTCATATGTTCAATACCAGCGGCTTTGCTGGATTTGATTAGTTGTCACCAGACATATTGGTTTTCCTTTTCTAAAAAAATATTAATAAAATATAAAAAATAAATATGATGTACATCCTTGAAATATGGTTAATTACTAAAAAAACCATTAAATGCTGATTTTTAATACATCCATAACACATAGATACTTCACCAACTTATTTCCACATAGCTCCTTCCAGAAATCGATGTTTATCTAAAATATCATTTCTGGGGTTTCTAAATTATGATGCCTTATATTCAATCTAAAACACCTTAGGTTTAACCTAGGTTATTCATTGTCAAAATCCTTCATAGTTTTTTTGTAAAGAAAATTTCAATTTAAAAAAGAATATCCTTAGGTATTTTCAAACCAGTTGTGTAGTAAGGCTCATTGTCATGTACCAAGTTACCGTAAGTCTGGCCCGAAACACCTTTTTAGAGTTATTACTCCAAGGTACATATGTGCTAGAACCACATCCACTTGTAGTATATAGACATGGATGTATTTCTATGAATACACACATAATCTCAACCCTACCAAAATTCTTGGATTTGTTTCTATGATTATCCTCAAATCCATCCTCAGGGTTATGTTATCTAATATATTTATTCTTAAATATAGTGCCCAATGTTGATTCTTAACTTCCTATGATACCAAAGAGTGAAAAAATGACAATAATATGTGAAAAAGATAATGAATTACTCATGGAGAGGAAAATAAAATGGTTTATTTAAAAATGTTAATTTTATTTCCACAAATGTAAATACCATTGAAATATACTATATTTTATTGTTGAGGAAAATAATTTTTAAAAAATCCAAAAGTGTCCCATACTACATTTAAAAATTAAAAATCAAAATCCTCATGATATAAATAACATCAAATGAATGTTTAAAATACCATTGAGATATAAATATCAATGATATAATATTAATTAAACAGTTGTAGATTCATTGCAAAAATAGGTATTTGGTGAATAGGACATTTATCTCACAGATGTAAAAAGTGTGATGATAATCAATTACCTTGAGTTTCCTTTATGGTGAAAGTCCTTTAACAACATGAATAATAAATTTATGTGAATTTTATACATTATTGTGAACATTTTTCATGATTATAATTAGTTATATTTCACTTATTACTATTATTTATAAAACAACTTAAACAATTAAGATTTCATCGGGTGTTTGGACCAAATTCAGTTTATATGTAAAAAACAACTTTAGTAGGTCATTTATAGTAAAAGTGGTCGTTATATAACATCTAAAGAATAGTAATGATGAAATAATTATCATATTTTTAAAGTAATTATACTTTTAAATACAATAATTATATATTTTTATAAAAACATTAATCAATATTACGATCATCGAGATCATAGGCCATACGTACGAATGCGTAATGTTCCCATTTTCAAATGATTATTATGAAATTAATGTAATTAGCACCATATATTTACATAATGATAATTATATTATAAATAATGTGTTATTTAGACATGTATACATATATATATAATTTTTTAGTGTGAAAGGAATCACATCCTGCTGAGGAGGCGACAGTCCACCCAGCCACGAACGACGTTATCACTTTTTATGTTAGTGAAAGGGTAATAATGAAAATGATATATATATAGTATAATTCCAGAAATGTAATTATTTCAACAATATTATATATATATATATATATTATAAAACATTTTTTTAATTAAAACCACGTTTTATATGTTCCATGCACATGGTGAATGAATCAATCTC
Source organism: Viscum album (assembly GCA_963277665.1). Classification (NCBI taxonomy): domain Eukaryota; kingdom Viridiplantae; phylum Streptophyta; class Magnoliopsida; order Santalales; family Viscaceae; genus Viscum; species Viscum album. The sequence goes on from OY728135.1 coordinate 1,149,202,594, forward strand.
TTTGAGGGGATGCAATCTACACTTCCAAAAATGATTAATCGTATTAATATAAAATAAAATTTAATAAAGGTATGTTTAATTAAAGTATTAAAAAGTTTAATGTTATAATAAATATCATATATATCATATATAAATATATTTTCCATCATAATAGCCACTGTGAGAGGAGATAGAGGAAAAATGAACAATCATCATTTCATGATGTTGTAGTTCACTGTATGTTGAAACAATATTTTAGTTACCCATTGGATATAGGTGTGTGTATGTTTAAGTAGAACCGTTTACATGAAAACATCCTAGTATATTAAGGATAATTTTTTGATTTATATTCATTTAATAATGATATTTGAGGGTGTTTATAATAGAAATGAAACTAGAGAGTTTGATAGGAGATGTAACTTATTAATTATGTAACATCTTTTCATTTTTACCAAATGGCTTTCGTGGAAGGCTTTCATCCAAAGGGGAGGATTCAAGTTAGGTGTACCCACGTATTAAAATACAAAATGTCTTAAAAAAACCAACCAGAATAATATAAGTTTAATGTACAAATTATCTCTATACATCGGGTTTTGGGAATGTGGATAGGTCATTTGTGCCACTACGTTAACGATTTAATCCATTATTAAGCTTAATTTTATCTTAATTTTTTTAATTTATTTTAATTAATTTCACTAATAATTTTGTTCAATAGAAAATTTGGTCATATTATACAATATAATTTATTATGACTCCAAATATTGAAACCATTTTACAAAATTCCAATCATAGAAGTTTCAGAAATTGATTTAAATTTAATCACAATTGCGGGATGACAATAACGATTTTTAAACTAAAAACATCTGAAAATTTTCTATGATTCAATAATAAATTTAAAATTGAAATTCATTCTAATGATTTTTTTAATTGATAAAAATATTATATAAATAAAATTTTAAAAAATAAAACTAAAAACTTAACCTTATAAACAAATTATATCAAAAACCACTTTTGAACTAGAATTCAGTATTTATTATTATTTATTAAAAAAATGAATTGTTTCAGAAAAATATCAAAAATTCACCATACCGTAATTATTATGTATTGATTTAAATGATTAATTTAGTTTTATATACTAAATTAATTAATGTTTTAGAATTAATATTTATAATGGGTTCCCCATTAAAAGGTGGTAGAATTTCCTTTATAAAAATAATGGTTTTTATGTGTAAAATATGGTTTGTTCTTATCTTATGCATTTCTAACCAAATGGATGAATATGAAAAATATTTAATTTAATATATAATATATATATTACATTAATATTACTCAGTAATTGTAATTAATTTAATATATTATTGTAAAAAATCTTTTTTAGCATTAAATATTTTTCCATAAAAATATTCACTTTACATTCAATTTCTTCATATATTCATATCCAATTAATTTTAACCAATTAATTCATTATATATTTTTATAAACCATAATTTTTTTAAGTTAGTTATTACTATTCATAACCACTAATTTAACGGCTATTCTATATGTCTTAGTATATTTTATAATAATATTTTAATAATATATGATTGTTTGGTGAAACTCACTCTTGTGGGTAACACAAGACATTGAAGAAGGACACTATTGTGGTTAGTTCACGGTAACTCGATATTAATGGAATTGAATTAATCAATAATATACTTTAAATAATAAATAAAAGATAAAATATTTTGATATTATATTACCTTATGTGGTGGGTGGCTCATTTCATACATGCTATCGAATTAAAGGTAATTGCTATATATTTTTGGGGCATCACAACTACTTTGAAATATACAGGGAATAATTTATTCAGATTCATGGTAGCTAAGGTGATGTTTTTGGTGATATATCCCAAAATTATAATATATTTATTCTTAAACTAGAGAACCATTATTATGTTCCTACCTGCACTATCAAGGTCACTTTACTCTGGTCTTGTTTCTTAATAATGGAGTAAATTGGCTATGAAATGAAAAAAATTCAAACCGCCTTTACACATGAATAAACATATGGTATTTTATTTTCATTGACTTTTTTCATTATGTTACCATGTAATTTGATTTTTTAAAATTATATGAAACCTATTGAACACACACTTTCATTTTCCAAAAGATTTATTAAATAATATTTACACATTTTTATAAAAAATATTGAATCAAAATAGCGGAAAACATATACATTGTTTGTGAAATATTGAGAGATGGTAATTACATCCAAGAATCCAAAAAATTGAAATATTTAATACTTTGTTACAATAATATTTATTTAGTTGTGTGGAAATGAAAGCACGATGTAATCTGATGTTGAAAAACAAATTAATTTTTTAGTTTAACTTGAAGGCATAGTTTTAGAAGTTTACTGGGGATGTGAATTCCGAGGAATAATTTTATATTATCATTGAAGAATGAAGATGGATTTTCAAACTCTTATGAGAACAAAATACTATCTTTTCAGAAGTGTCCCACTCAACACCCATTCATGGATGGAGAAAATAATTTCATTCTTTTTAACATATTAAATCAAAGGAACATTATTATTCCCTTAGGTATTAAAATATTTAACCTTTCCCTGGTAAAGTATTACATTATCACCTACTCAATAGACATAAAAAGATCCAATAATGTGGATGTTTTTTCCTATTGGTAAAATAAGTGGTATAATGGAGTCCACCAACAAATCAGTTCGATGATTATAGGAATAATATATAAAAAATAGGAGGCAATCAAGACTGGTGAAGGAAATCTCGATGTCTTGCTGGGTAAAATTATTCTTTTAAGTGCACAAGAAATAGGAGAAAATTAATGGGAGAGGGATACAAGATGCATATTGATGAGATCATTACGGAAAGAAATATATTATATTTAGTAATACATGAGACCAATAATTACATAAATCTGGGAAATATGGCTTTACTATGAAAAAAACATTATTTGAAAGACTTTGCAGGAAAATATGATTTTGAAATATTCAGAATGAACTTACCAAAAATTGACGTGTTCAAATGATTAAAAATTGTGCCAATAGATACATAATTATACCATGAATATTAATTATATATTGGGTTTTACATAAAAAACATCATGTTGGATTTATAAAAGGTTGGTAATATTTTTTCTTTTATGTTTTTTGGTTTCTCCCACTATTAACTAAACAGATAAGGACTATTCAGGTAGAAACAATGCTCAGGGAGATGATTCAACCACCTTGAATGAGACATTCAATGGTAAATATAATAATCCATCATGATACTAACATATGGATAGAATATTATCATATGTTCAATGAATATATGATTTCATAGATAGTATATAAAATACTACATACTCAGCCTACTTTTTTATCTATTGTATTTTGGACACATGTGTGAATTGGGAACACAAATTGCGATGGGAGAAGCCAAAGACGCATTGTCCATGATTTTTAGAACATATCATTCAAGAATTAACTATGTTTTGTTCGTGAACAATGTAACCAGACTACCATTCATCCCTAACATGGAACCCCTTTAATCATACGCAAGTTATAGCTTCTGGATATGAGATCACACACCATGATATGATTCTAGGTGTCTCCTAATTTCTTTTCTGGTACAATGAAAAGTTATTGTTTACTCCTTAATTATGAATTTCCAGAATTATATGAAAATTATAATTAAATTATATTAATTAACATTTTTTATTTAATGGGACACCAAAAGTAAAAAATATTAAAACCTATGGCCAGTAAAATATCATAAGGTATATACAATAGTGTTGTTAGGGGAGGGAACTGTGAGTGACACTTGTTCATGAATTATTATTTCCTTTGTAACTGATAACATCCAATATATTTTTCAAGATACAATTAAGTAATTTTTATGAGGGATTATATTGATGGGTATTTAGAATCACACGGTCTCAATATTAGAGGACTACCAGACATAATTTCCCAACCCAGAAATCAACAAAAATGTACTACATTGGAATGATATATTTTATATAAACTAACCATGTATATATAAAAAGTACCTAAAATAATATATTTGATTATGAAACTTTGAATATAACATCAATTTATATGGAAAGTGGTTGGATAGATTAGATAGTATAATATTATATTTTCTAAAAAATATATTGATTGAGTTTTTAGAATATGTATATGGACTATAATGACCAACTAATCAATTAAACATAGTTAACATAGTTCATAAATTAGGATAGGGTGGAAAAATAAATATGGAGAAAAATAGATAATGAAATAAATAGAGTTGGACAATTAAATGATGGACATGTTAAGAATAATAATCTATGGAAAAATAAGAATTATTTGATTTGAATGGAAACCGTGAAAGATAAACACAAAAAAACCTTCTGTCAATTCGAAAACCATGCCACAAGGAAAGAGGTAAAAACTGAAAAAAAAATCCTATAGCTATGGAATAATAGAGAATAATTTAGTGATATATCATTGAATTAAGATACATACATATTTTGTATTACTCTCATAATAGAGGTAAATCTGATGAAAAATATTTTGTATAATTCTAATTCAATTATTTTGAGGGAATTTTTTATACATGTTATTTGAAAAAGAAACTTTTAGAAGGCTTTGAATTATATTAAATGAAATATGTTGTATTACAATTACCAACCAAATACATCATCTTGAGGATGACTGGGAATTACCACTATCCTATAAAAATAATTATTATATTTTATGATTTATGAGACGGATTATGAAGATAGAGATATGATCCATGGTGTTTATAAACTAATTCAAGTTTAATCCTTTGATTAAGGAAGATTAAATTGTGAAGATATAATGTAGCACCCTTGGTTTGAGGTATGTGAACATTTTTTATACCTTTTTATGAGTAAAATATGGTTGGGTATGGTTTTCGAGCGTTTTGATGGGTTTTGAGAATGTTTGGAGATTTTATTAAAGGAGCACGGTTTGATGAGAGTTGTGGGAAATTGTACAAAAACCCAGGTAACCGTGAAACTTGTGATATTGGGATTCACAATGTTTTTGAAGGATTTTTCTAACCATGAGAGGAAACTATCGTAGGTTCTTTACAATATAGTTTCTGAAGATTGATTAGCGCACATGTTTTTCTAATTGTGTTAGCTAACCATGTACCAGATAAAAAAATATATTTTTTATATTCGGGATCACTTGGGACTATCCCTAAACCACTCCTTTATTCCACAACTCAAACATCCCTCGGTGTTTCTGATTCTCAAGGGTTTTAGGGGCTCTCCCCCAAATTTTAGAGGCGATTCAAAATGTTTTCAAGGTGCGAGGAAGGAAATTATTCTTTAGTAAGTCTTCTATATCTGATCTACCATTGTTTTCCTTAGATATAGTTCTCCCTTTCTCTCAGTTTTCTAGATCTACATTCATAATATGTTGATATAACATTTTTCATGCCTAAAATATTGATAGATGGTCTTGTTAATGTTAGTAAAAGAGATCTAAATCTTTTTTCTGGTGGATATTTGAACTGGATTTTTGGTAAGGTTGTGAGTTGGTCAATCTCACCCAAACCCTAACTTAGGTGGCTTCTCTATTGAGTACATTTTTCTAGAACTGGAAGCCTTATTTCAGTTATTTGGGTTTTCAGGGATTCAGTTGTGATTATGATGTGGGAAGATTGATTGAAATTCATTTTGCGGATGATTTGAACATTTTGAGGAAAATGGGGTATCGTGGTGAAAGGTTCATAATGTGGGATTTTAAAATATATATATTTAAATTTTTTTTAGTTTGATTTATGAAAATGGTTTGTGAAAATGGTATTAAATAAAATGGATTTTTTGTGTTGGAAATTGTTGTTCCATAATGTTGTGGCATTAGTGTTCTAGATGCTTGGTTATTGGATAAGTATTTATGAATTTGACAAAAATGGATGTGACGTTGGTGGTGAGTAAAACTAAAAAAATTAGATGGATAGTGGTTGGAAGGGAAAACATCAAGGATATGTGGGTGGGAAGTACCACTAGATTGGGAACATTGTAAATGGTCTTGGATGGGAAGTTCCATAGTGATTGTTACCCCATGTTGAGTTTGTGAAACATTATGGATATGTTTTGATTATTCATGGGGCTAAGCAGGTTGAAATTATTTTTATAATATGTGGCAGTGAAATGGATTTTTTATTATTTGTTGGAAATCCATTTTATTGTGTGGATTTAGGTGAATATGGATTGGTAATGGTTTTCATGGCCTAGTTGGGATTGGTGAACTATTTTATATCTTATATAGTCTTTTTTATAAAAATGTGCTAACAATTCAATCCTAGTGTCCTTTTTAGGAATGTAATTTGGGGAAAACACCTGACTATTATTTACTCACTCTTTTCATTTGAATATTAGTTATTTTGTAGATTTTTTATTCCAGGACATAGGTAAAGGTAAGGCATCTCACTTCTTGAGTGGTATGTCATGATGCTTGTGTGGTATTGAGGTTCTTAGAGTATGGGGATTGTTGTGGATGTGTGGAGTTGCATCATTTCTTCTTGGGTATCTTTTTTATTCTTCCTATTCATACTATGATTTTGAATTATTGTGGTTTCGTGGTTTTGGTCTTTTGGAAATGTTGAATTGAAAATATTGATGACATGCATTATATAGTTGTGGTTGATTATAGTGTGTTTGGTTGGTTGTTTTCATTTCAAAGGTAAAATCATCCTCCGCCATTCCTGAATCCCTTGGCATTTATTTCTAGCCATTGGTGTTCTGGGGATGTCACGTAAGTCCATGTAGCGTCACATCGCCTTCTCAACCAATGAGGATGGTGCATGAAATTACAAATGGTATCACTTTTTTCAGTCCTCTATCATTGGTTATCCATCTTGGTATTAAATTTTTCATTCATTATTAAGTCATTCCATGATTCAAGATGGTAGTAAGGAGTATGAAAATTTGAAAATGAAATCTATAGAATAAAAGGACGTAAAGAATGATTTTATTATGAACTTCATGTTACAAGGGATTTGGGTACATAATTGTTTTGGAGACAATTATAGGCATTGAAAATCTTATTTTCATAGGTGTAGCCTATGAGATGAAAATGAAATTCATGGTAGAAATAACATTCAATTAGGATGCATATTTCATTGAAATTAATATTTCTATTATGTTTTTGTTATACGGACATGTGAAAAATTAAGAAATCGTTTTCACTTTTGCGAATTTGAAATTTCGGTAGTTGGAGTATTTTGAAAATGGTCCAATTTTAAAATATTGGTCAATTTTTAAAAAACGATGCAACATGGGAAATGTGATGGTATAGAAATCTATGTTTTGATATATGCAATGTAATTGAAATGGAAATTGTATGAATTTTATCACTAAGGGAGTGAGACTTATAGTTTTTATATATCTATATAAATGGAACCTGGTAGGCATCTTATAGACCATCCGGAGGAGGCTACTGAAAATGTGTTTTCATTTGAGCCCTTGGTGAACTAGAATCTAGTACATAGTATAGTACATGCTTTCCTAGCCATTGAAAGTGGGAATAATGTGGATGAGCCAATGTATGCAGATCATGTTGTTCAGTTTCAAAAGCAGAATCCACCCATATTTAAGGGGGATTTGGAACCCAGAAAAGATGGAGAAAGGGTTGAATATAATAAAACAGATATTTAACACCTATAGAGATGAAAGTGATGTTAGTGACATACATGTTGGAAGGTCTTTCCTGTATTATTTGGGATTTTGTGGTCCGAGATGGACCAGACCGAGGAATGAAATGGGAGGAATTTTTTAGGATTTTTTAACAAAATATTCTACCCTCTTATGTTCAGAATTCAATGAACAAATGATTTATTTTTTTAAAGTAGGGGAATGTCTTAGTAATAGAATATGATGTTATGGTTATGAAATTTGTGCATTTTTTCACACGAGGTGGTAAGTATTACATCATTTAAAGAATTTATTTTTGAATTTGGGTTGAGGTAGGAGATTCATTCTAAATTAGAGATTCTGTGTATAAATGATTATACAGAAATGGTTAATAGATAAAAATTTGATGGATGAGATATTTTTGGGGAAACAGGAGGGGGAATCTTATTGGTACCCACATGATATTGTGGGAATTTTAACATTGAGATCAAGAGGAATAGGGAAACTTATTTCCAGAGTGGGAGTATGGCTCATAATCTGACGAAAGGATCTTTGAATCTTCCTATGATGCCTTAAAATGAGGAAAAATGTTTCAGTGTGGTTATATAGGCCACATAAAGATTGAATTGTAAAGAAAAAACTCGATCATGTCATAACTGTAAGCATATGGGGCATCTTAAGCATTATTTTCATAATGCTCCGAGGTCAGGTGTCTATGACACTCATCAGGGTTTTTGGGAGTCATATTCCTTTATGGGGTAGGGGAAATAAGCATACCCCTCGTCAACAGACTAAATAGAGTCACAATGATTCCTAGAATACCATGACTCCTCAGTAGGGAAATACAGAGTAGTTTGTGGAAAGATATTAGTTTTTCATAGCTGAGTAGATGTTGAAGGATGACCAGACGTGACCATCCATGGTTAAATGTAGGGATATTTTAAATTTTACCTTGATGAAACAATTGATTTATATGGGTGTGTTGAAGTATTTTATTGATTCTTGTGTTGTTAGTTTGAGGGGTTTAACTGTGGAAATGATGTCTTTGGTTTTAAAAGTTCAAACTCATCTGGATTAGAGAGAGTGTCGTGCCATCTTTTGTAGAGAATGATGTATAGACTTGGAGGGGTTGAGTTGTTGTGGTATTTCTCTATACATGATGTTGTGACCAAGTGAAGTGATTGCATTTGTTTTCAATAAATTGTCTTCGTGTGCCATCTGATGAAGTATATCTTGAAGAATGAATGATGATGGAGCATCATTATATCTGACGATTGTTGAGCTGATCCTAAAGTTCCAAGAACTTGTATCAACTGGATACAATGTCACAACAATGATTGAAGACCATGCATTGTATTAACAATGCATGAGGAGCTGAAGTGAACCATCCATAAGTTCTAAGTGGATGAAGTGATTTTAATGAAGTCCATGCACTAACTCTTAGTGCATGTGAATTGAAAAAGATCCAATTGATCTCTGATTTGATCAATGAAGCACTTTGAAGAATTTAAGTGATTCAGGAGTTCGGTTGAAGAAGAATAACCTTCAAGAATTCACTCTTAAGTAATGAGTATATGTTGAGGAGATTTGAGTAATTCTAATGAAGAAGAGAAGGGAAGAAATGAAGAATAAGAGTAGTGGCATTTGGCATATTCACTTGGTTACTTTGTTTTTATACAAAGTCCTAAGTGTTTTACTTAGCAAAAATATGGCCACCAAGGAGGCCAGCCGAGGGATCACCCAAGGCACATATGGGCCTAAGGCGCCACGCCCATGGGGAACCCTCAAGGCCAAGGCGCTCCCTGAGGCAGAAGGGCGGGGCCGTGTATAAGCCCCGAGCGACGCGGTGGTGAAGCCCGCTCAGCGCGCGCGCCCGAAGGCACGCATAGTGGGCGCCAGTGGCGCGCCCGCAGGGAGAATAGTGGGCGCAGAGAACACGGTGCGGGGCGGCACCATGGAGGTTGAAAGTTCAATCGAGGGGTTGAGGCAGTGCCAGGGTGATAAAGCGCGGAAAACCCGCTCGCCGTTTCGATGTGGGATGCGGAATTTTTCCACGGAGTGAATCCCAGCCGCACGATTGATCGCGCGGATGATCTAAGCCGCACATCTGATCCGCGGCGAGATGATCTAATCTAGGCCGTCCGAGATTATCTGATCGTCTGATCCGACGGCTCCCCGTCCGTCCTCTTCCTTGAGCTCGCCCGAAGGCCACCCGCGAGCATCCGCAGAACCAGAGGCTCCCCGACGACGTATTTCGAGTTACCAGCCACCTCCGAACGAGCTAAAGCCACCCTTGAGCTCGTATGGCACTGCTGAACACAACCATGAAATAAAATATTCATGCACATGATGAATGGGGGATTTTGGACTTAAGCCGAGGCAAACGGAGTTGCCGAGGCTTATTGTGTTCGTGCTATGCATGGAAAAGTATCAAAGAGGCCATGCATGCGTTCGAGAATGCTTGCACGTGGATAAAGGAGAAGGAGAGGAAGTCCGCGTTGTGCAGAGAGAAAGAACGAGATTCTCGGTCCGCGTTTGAAGTTTTCAAAACGCCACTTTTATCGGGCATTCATATGTTGAATTCCGCGGAATCCATTTGTTCTCCTCTGCCTATAAAAATGAGGCCGAGCCCTCGAGGAGTGTTGCTGAAAAATTTGTAATCCGCGAGAGCCTTCTGCCTCGCGAAGAAAGAGCCACCGCGCAACTACCTTGCGCGGCTGTTGTTCTCGGTGCCACCTGAGGCCCGAAAGTGACCCCTTGTGCGCTATCCTTTGCGCGACAGGAAGGAGGGTGAGCAGCGCAAACTTGCGCGCCCCCTCGGTGCACCGCGGCCCCCTGCGCGGTAAGCACTTGAGCGTCAGTTGTGAAGGAAGAGGTTGGCCGCACCCTTGCACGGCCCTTGCACCCATTGTGCTTGCGCGGATCTTGAAGAACAGTGGAGTTCACACTTTGAATGTGTGTGTGCAAATGGAGTAAGAGGACCCTATGGGTTATTTGCATTCAAGAGAACCCGAGGCCGTATCCTGTGTGTGTGCAATGAAGGAAGAAGGCCGTAGGATTGCATGAGTGTGCTTAGCAAGTGAGGAGGCTTGCACCTTGTGTGGAAAGTGAAGAACACACCTTGAGTGTGTGTGAAGTGAAGAGCCCGAGGCTTGTGAGTGTGCAAAGAAAGGAAGAGGCCGAGGTTTGGCTTGTACCCATTTGAGTACATTCAAAATGAGTTGTGTATGTGTGCACAAGTGAAAAAGTGTGACAAACCATAAGAAGAAGAGGAGTACACACTTAAGTGTGTGAATGCAAAAGAACTGATCATTCTAAGTGATTGTTTTTTTTGGTGAGCAAGACCAACGAGATCTTTTGAAGACTGTTGAAGCTACTTGAAGTTTGGAACAACACCTTTGAAGAAGTGAAGTGGAGCCATGATGAAGATGATGCTGTGGAGTTGGGGGGTTTATCCAACTTGTAATTGGGGGGTATAACCAATTACTGTGTAATCATCTTTTGTCATAGTGAAGAATCCGTGTTGGGGGGTGTAACCAACACAGCAAGGAGTAGGTCTTTGTACCGAACCTTGTAAATCTCTGTGTTCTGTGCTCTCATTATTACTGCACCACTAAAAGAGTAGATCTAGGCTTTAACCAGCTGCAGAGGTTGAATTGATAATCCAAAGGGAACAATCCATAAAAAGGAAAAGTTATCACTGATTCACCCCTCCCCTCTTAGTGATCACAACCGATCCAGGCATTTCAAGTGGTATCAGAGGGAGGTTCCCTCTGTAAGGATCTACTTCTGAAAAGATGGACAATCTGAATTCTGTTAATAGTAGGGGTGTTCCTACATTCTATGGAAATAATTACCATAGCTGGAAGAATCGGATGTTACCCTACCTTCTATCTCGCGGCCTTGAAGTTAGAAATGCAGCCTTATTTGGATTCCCTCCTCATGCTGATGAAGCTGCTATGTCACCTGCTGAGAAAAGAAATATGGAAGTTGATGGTAAAGCTCAAAATTCCATTCTTATGTCTCTCTCAGAAAAGGTTTACACAAAAGTCATGGGACTCAAGAATGCCAAAGAAATCTGGGACAAATTGGAGAGTAGTTATGAAGGCAACATGAAAGTCAAGGAAGCTAAATTACAAATTTGGAGAAGTTGGTTTGAAGATATTAAGATGGGAGAAGAAGACAGTATTGACGATTATTTTACAAGAGTCAATGAAATTGTCAGTAACATTCGAGGCATTGGAGAAAAGTTGGAGGACTCAACTATTGTTAAAAAACTAATGAGAAACTTTCCTGACAGGTTTGATCCCAAAGTCTCCGCACTTGAAGACAGAGATGATCTCTCTCTTGATGAACTTCACAACATTCTCATTACATATGAAATGAGGAAGATTCCAGTATTCAAAAAGAAGATCAAGGATGAGATGGCTTTCGAGTCCATGAGACAACTCAAGATAAGAGATGACGATGTCTTAGGATCAAATGAGTCGGACAATGAATAAAAGGATGAAGATCTCAACAAGGTTATTTCTCTTTTATCTAAATGGTTTGGAAAAACTAAATTCAGGGGAAAAGGGAAATTACCATCAAGGTGTTTCAATTGCAATAACATCGGACACTTTGCTGCTAACTGTCCCGAGAAAAGATCTAGTGCTCCGGAAGTTGAAAAAGATAAGTCACAAAATAAGAAATGGAGTAGATACCCAAGAGAAAGAAACAGATCTGGTGCAAGAAAGAAAAGGTTTGTTCCAGGTGAAAGAAGAAGCTATGTTAGCAGAGAGGAAGAATCAGACTTCACTTCAACCAGTCAATCAGAAGAAGAAACGAATTTTATGGCTCATGTGGAAAAAGGGTTTGACACATGCAGCAGTGAAGATGATGAAAATGAACGAACAGAGCTCGAACACATGATGAAAGATGAACTAGTGGCTTGCCTTGAACAGAACACTAAACTCAAGAAAGAGAAGAGATTGTTACAAAAGGAAACCAAAAGGATGACTGAGGAGTTGGAAGAATGTATGAAGAAAGAGACAATGTACATTGATGAAATCAAGAGACACAAACTGAAGATAGCTGAGCTGGACAAAATAGCAAAAGATCTTGAGGAGAAACTTCACCTCAAAGAAGAAGAACAATCAGTAAAGCAATCCAAGTGGTTTTAAGCACAAAATAACTTGAAAAATATGAGATAAGACTTTAACAAGGCTGTTGAGGTCAAGGCAGAATCATCTCACACTGGTGCTCAGAGGCAGGTCGACTCACCACTCAGTAAATATCAATTTACATCTGTTATTTCTAACTATGCAGGTTCAAAGATAAAATTGAGACAAACATGTCATAAACAAACCTGTTCAAAATCATCTTCAGTGGAAGAAATGAAATCCTCAGGAAGGACTACTCAAATCTTTGACAGGAAATTACAACATGACTCTTATCAGCGGAGAAGGTCAAAGTTTAGAGGCTACTGCTGGTGTTGTGGTGTGTTTGGTCATAAGGCCTATGCATGTTGGTATAACATGTATCTTCCAAGAATGAGGCATGAGTCAAGGGGGAGACATCCTGAAACCCAGAGTGTTGTGCAGAAAGTATCAAAACCTCCAATTCAGAACACATTTGACTACCTAAGTGAAGCTTGTGGAAGATGTGACCAACAAGGTCATAGAGCTGATAAATGTATGACTACTCTTCCCGAACAAAAAAGTCAACGACATGAAAGGGAAAGACATTCAGGAAACCAATGAAGAAATTACATGCTTTGCTGAAGTTTCTCCAAAAGCCAGCAGCAGAAACAAGTCATGGATTCTTGATAGTGGATGCTCATCACACATGACTGGTGATATAAAAATTCTAAACAACATAGAAAGTCATGAAGGAGGAACTGTGGTGGTTGGAAATAATTGTTCTCTAAAAATCAAGGGAGTTGGAAAGGCACTGGTTGAAACAACAAATCTAAAATCCAATGATGTGTTATTTGTCGAAGGATTGAAACACAACCTGCTGAGTGTAAGTCAGTTATGTGATGATGGTCATGAAGTACTGTTCAAGAAAGATTCATGCATCGTCAAGAGCTCGAAGGATGGACAGATCATCACTCAAGGAAGAAGAACCACTGGAAACCTATTTCAAATTGAGATCAAATCTGAATACACTATTGATGAAGAGGAAGGTAATAAAAGTGGAAGGACATACAACCAATTGAAGAAACATACTGACACATAAAATGTCCTGGGTGAACCACACTCCTCAGTAAGAACTAGAAGAATGTTGATATTGGAAGATCAGAGTGCACGGGTTTCTCAAGTTGAACCTCACACAGTGGATGAAGCAGTTGAACAATGGATACAAGCTATTCCTACAAAAAAAGTTGCTGAGCTAAGGATGAATCTTCATGTTCAGCCTTCTCCTCTAACTTGAGGAAGAAGAAGGTCCCTACTTATTCCCTAGCTTTTTGTATTCTTGTACTGACATGCAGGGAATTGAAGGAGATGAGTGCATCCCCTGAGGGGGAGCATTGGTAGTTGAAGATGTGCAGGTTCCAGAAGCTCTATACTCTGAGTATGGCTTTCATTCATCCCTTTGCATTTGTTGGCCAATAAGGGGGAGAAATCATCAGGCACACGACAATCTCTAAGTTTGCTTAGGAGTATTGACAACCAAATACAAAGGGGGAGATTGTTGTGCCCAACTGAAGTGATTGCATTTGTTGTCAATAACTTGTCTTCGTGTGCCATCTGATGAAGTACATCTTGAAGAATGAATGATGATGGAGCATCATTATATCTGACGATTGTTGAGCTGATGCTAAAGTTCCTAGAACTTGTATCAACTGGATACAATGTCACAACAATGATTGAAGACCATGCATTGTATTAACAATGCATGAGGAGCTGAAGTGAACCATCCATAAGTTCTAAGTGGATGAAGTGATTTTAATGAAGTCCATGCACTAACTCTTAGTGCATGTGAATTGAAAAAGATCCAATTGATCTTTGATTTGATCAATGAAGCACTTTGAAGAATTTAAGTGATTCAGGAGTTCGGTTAAAGAAGAAGAACCTTCAAGAATTCACTCCTAAGTAATGAGTATATGTTGAGGAGATTTGAGGAATTATAATGAAGAAGAGAAGGGAAGAAATGAAGAATAAGAGTAGTGGCATTTGGCATATTCACATGGTTACTTTGTTTTTATACAAAGTCCTAAGTGTTTTACTTAGCAAAAATATGGCCACCAAGGAGGCCAGCCGAGGGATCACCCAAGGCACATATGGGCCTAAGGCGCCACGCCCATGGGGAACCCTCAAGGCCAAGGCGCTCCCTGAGGCAGAAGGGCGGGGCCGTGTATAAGCCCCGAGCTACGCGGTGGTGAATCCCGCTCAGCGCGCACGCCCGAAGGCACGCATAGTGGGCGCCAGTGGCGCACCCGCAGGGAGCATAGTGGGCGCAGAGTGCGCCCGCAGAGAACATGGTGCGGGGCGGCACCGTGGAGGTTGGAAGTTCAATCGAGGGGTTGAGGCAGCGACAGGGTGATAAAGCGCGGAAAACCCGCTCGCCGTTTCGATGTGGGATGCGGAATTTTTCCGCAGAGCGAATCCCAGTCGCACGATTGATCGCGCGGACGATCTAACCTGCACATCTGATCCGCGGCGAGATGATGTAATCCAGGCCGTCCGAGATTATCTGATCGTCTGATCCGACGGCTCCCCGTCCGTCCTCTTCCTTGAGCTCGCCCGAAGGCCACCCGCGAGTAGCCGCTGAACCAGAGGCTCCCCGACGACGTATTTCGAGTTACCAGCCACCTCCGAACGAGCTAAAGCCACCCTTGAGCTCGTATGTCCCTACTAAACACAACCATGCAATAAAATATGCATGCACATGATGAATGGAGGATTTTGGACTTAAGCCGAGGAAAACGGAGTTGCCGAGGCTTCTTGTGTTCGTGCTATGCCTGGAAAAGTATTAAAGAGGCCATGCATGCGTTCGAGAATGCTTGCACGTGGATAAAGGAGAAGGAGAGGAAGTCCGCGTTGTGCAGAGAGAAAGAACGAGATTCTCGGCCTGCGTTTGAAGTTTTCAAAACGCCACTTTTATCGGGCATTCATATGTTGAATTCCGCGGAATCCATTTGTTCTCCTCTGCCTATAAAAATGAGGCCGAGCCCTCGAGGAGTGTTGCTGAAAAATTTGTGATCCGCGAGAGCCTTCTGCCTCGCGAAGAAAGAGCCACCGCGCAACTACCTTGCGCGGCTGTTGTTCTTGGTGCCACCCGAGGCCCGAAAGTGACCCCCTGTGCGCTATCCTTTGCGCGACAGGAAGGAGGGTGATCAGCGCGAACTTGCGTGCCCCCTCGGTGCACCGCGCCCCCCTACGCGGTAAGCACTTGCGCGGCAGTTGTGAAGGAAGAGGTTGGCCGCACCCTTCCACGGCCCTTGCACCCATTGTGCTTGCGCGGCTCTTGAAGAACAGTGGAGTTCACACTTTGAATGTGTGTGTGCAAATGGAGTAAGAGGACCCTACGGGTTATTTGCATTCAAGAGAACCCGAGGTCATATCCTGTGTGTGGGCAATGAAGGAAGAAGGCCGTAGGCTTGCATGAGTGTGCTTAGCAAGTGAGGAGGCTTTCACCTTGTGTGAAAAGTGAAGAACACACCTTGAGTGTGTGTGAAGTGAAGAGCCTGAGGCTTGTGAGTGTGCAAAGAAAGGAAGAGGCCGAGGTTCGGCTTGTACCCATTTGAGTACATTCAAAATGAGTTGTGTATGTGTGCCCAAGTGAAAAAGAGTGACAAACCATAAGAAGAAGAGGAGTACACACTTAAGTGTCTGAATGCAAAAGAACTGATCATTCTAAGTGATTGTTTTTTTTTGGTGAGCAAGACCAACGAGATATTTTGAAGACTGTTGAAGCTACTTGAAGTTTTGAACAACACCTTTGAAGAAGTGAAGTGGAGCCATGATGAAGATGATGCTGTGGAGTTGGGGGGTTTAACCAACTTGTAATTGGGTGGTATAACCAATTACTGTGTAATCATCTTTTGGCATAGTGAAGAATCCGTGTTGGGGGTGTAACCCACATGGCAAGGAGTAGGTCTTTGTACCGAACCTTGTAAATATCTGTGTTCTGTGCTCTCATTATTACTGCACCACTAAAAGAGTAGATCTAGGCATTAACCAACTGCGGAGGTTGAATTGATAATCCAAAGGGAACAATTCATAAAAAGAAAAAGTTATCACTGATTCACCCCTCCCCTCTCAGTGATAACAACCGATCCAGGCATTTCACATGATATGGTTTCTTATGATATAATCATGGGAAAGGAATGGATGGAAATTTTTGATGCCCACATCCACTATAATATGAAAATTCTTAGTTTTACGATGGTTAATGGTGTCACACGTCACTTTTGAGGATATAAGAATGAAATTTTGGGTGCAGTAGGCTTGTTGGAACTAGCTATTAGAAAAATATCATATTAGTTAGCAGTTTTGTCATTAGAATCAATGGAATAATTTCATCATATAATTTTTCAGTGGTTTTTTCTTACTATTTTGATGTATTTTTAAAATAATTATTAGGATTTTCACCAATGAGAGATGTGGAGTTTACGATTGACCTCTTCCTGGGGACCCATCCTATCTCCCTTCTATCATACACGAATATTACCAATAGAATTGAGATATTTGAATGCTCAATTGGAGGAGTTAGAAAATAATGTTTTCATTCGGCCTAACATGTCTTTGTGGGCAGTGGCAGTTCTATTTATTAAAAAGGTATAAGTATCTATGCAGATATGTGTTGATGATTATAGGATTAACTTTGTTATGATAAATTACCGATATCCACTTTCATGAATTGATGATTTATTTGATCATTTTATGCAACAGTAATGCTTCTCCAAGATTGAATTGTAATTAGTATATAATTAATTGAGGGTTAAGGAGAATGATATTCCAAAATCAACCTTTAGAAGTTGATATGGGAATTATGATAATGTTTTTATGCCATTTGTTATGATGAATTAACCAGCAGTTTTCATGGAATTGATGAATCATGCAATTTAAAAAAAAATGGATTTCCTTGTAGTGGGTTTTATGATATATTGGTGTATTCTAGGAGAAGGGTTGATATTTAGAAGCACTTGGAAATAGTGTGGCGGATCATGATATATCATCAATTATATGCCAAATTTTCAATGTGTTATTTTTGGATATATGAGGTTCATTTCCTTGTCGATGTTATTTCCGAGAAGGGTTTATCAGTTGATATATAAATGATAGAGGCCATTTTCTATGGTAATTTCCAAAAAAAATTTAAATACTAAGAATAGATACTCTAGTTGGATATTATTGGAGTTTTTTTGTGAATCCTTATGATTATCCTCATCGATGATATTTTTTTCAAGGTAGAATATTCCAGTTCAATGAAATGAGTAGTGTTTGAAATCTATTGAAGATATTAAGAGCCACCTTACATCAACACCAATGATGGTTTTTCCAAAACCCAGGAAAGTGTATGTGGTGTATTATAATGCAGTAGGATCATGGTTAGGGTGTTTTCTCATGAAAGGGAATTATGTGGTTATATAAAGATCATGACAGTTGAGGGTACATGAGAAGAACTACCCAACACTTGGTTTTGATTTGGTGGATGTGGTTCAGGAATTTAAAATGATGTTTCATTATCTATTTAGTAAGAGTTTCACTGTATTTACCAATCATAAGATTATAAAACAAATTTTCTCAAAAATATATTTGAACTTGAGGAAATTGATATGGATTTAATATCTCTAGATGTTTGATTTAGACATTATGTAAACGCATGTTAAGAGAAATTCTGAATAGGATGCATTAAATAGGAATTCATATGCGCTTGTATTGAAATATGGATTTGATTAGTGGTAGGTCATGTCAGTGATATCCAACATGTGATTAGAATGTCAATAATGGGGTGAAAGAGTGGTTTTACTTCAAGTCTCATTCATTCCTAACATAGATGGTATGGTTAAAGTGGAACAACTATCTTATTCGGAGTGTATGTAGATGAGGTCAAAACTCAATGGTTGGGAGACTATTGAGAAATGATAATTTAATGGGCATTCATTTTTGTGTTTTCAGAATAGGATGGTTGAATGAGTATATTTTTTAGAATAAATTCATATATATTATCATTATTCTAGATTGAATGTCCATACTATAATTAAAAAAATGTATAATGATTTGAAAGTATAGTTTTGGTGGGACAGTATGACAAGGAATGTGGCAGAATTTGTTTTGACATTCTTGACTTGTAAGCAAGTAAAGGTAGAGCATCAACGACCAGAATGTATGCTACAATATTTACCTATCACTAATGGAAACATGAGAAAATAGAGATGTATTGTTTCATAGGTATCCCAATAATTGGTAAGAAAGACTGATTCCATATGGGTGATAGTGGATCAGCTCACAATGTTTCCCCATTTCATCCTTATTCATGAGTTTCATACGGTTGAGGATATATCCAATTTTTATACTTCTGAAGTTTTAAATATGAATGGTGTTTCAGTATCGATTGTATTAGATACAGAACTATGATTTTCATATCATTTTTTGGAGTCCTTGAAGAAGTCCCATGGGTCTCAATTAACGATGAGCATGAAATTTCAACTTTAGATTGATGGAAAATATGAGAGGATAACAAAAAAATTGGAAGATATGTTATGGGATTGTGTGATGGATTTTGGTACCTCATGGGAGGATAAATTTCCATTAGTGGTGTTATTGTATAATAATAGTTACTAGGACAGAATACATAGGTCTCTATTTGATGCACTATGTGGGCGTCCGTCTTGTTCTCCACTTTATTTGGTGTAAACAAGTGAGACTTCAATGGTTGGGCCAAGACATGTTCAAGAGACTAATAAGAATATCATGATGATCCAAAAGATAATGGAGATGTCTTAGAGTCTTCATAAATTGTATGTCGACCATCTTCGATGACTATTTTCATTCGAAATGGGTGATCATGTATTCTTTAGAGTCTTTCCTAAGCTTGGGCATCGTTGGATTGGAATATTGGGTAATCTATCTCCACATTATATTTTTCCTTTTGAGATACCTAAGTTGGTTGGAGATGTCTATTATCGATCGGCCTTTCCATCATGGTTTAGTGCATTGTAGAAGGTGGGTTGTGTTTCCCAATTGAACATGTCTCAGTTGGATCTTGACCATGTAATTCTATGGGATCATGTTGAGATAAAGATGTATGATTCTTTGATACACATGCCAGTATTGGATTTGGATGGGCAAGAGAATGTATTTCATGGTAAAATAATCATTCTAGTTCATGTTTATTGGCAGCATTGTCAGATTCAGGAGGTCACATGGTAGTGGGATAAAGATTTGGTCAACAAATGACTTGATATTTTTCAGCAAAGCAATGATTCTCTACTTTCTAGGGACGAAAATTACAAGGGTAGGGAGAATTTATCTCCCATGGTTTGATGTATGTGACCCTTTTATGACTTTATATCTGTTTAAAGTGGTTGGGTAATTTTTAGGATAGTTTGGATTGGTTTTATGAAATTTTGGAGCTTTTTGTAATGGATCATGGTTTTAATATGGTTTGGAGAAACCGTTAAACAAACTCGGGTAACCGTGCAATGTGGGAAAGTGGTCTTCACACGGTTTGAACATAGTTTTTCTAATCACTCACGGAAACTATGGGATGTTCCCTCTGATATATTAGCAGGAGAATAGTTAGCACATGGTTTTTTTAACCGTGAGGGGCATAAAAATATTGGATTTTGATAAATTCGGGATCACTCACAACTTTCCCTAAACCTTTCCTTTTTTTCTAACTCAAACCTCACCAAGGCTTTTTGCTTATCATGTGTTTGTGGCCTCTCACACTCATTTTATATGAAATTAGAAGGGTTTTCAAGGTGGATTGGAGGATATTGTTCTCCATTAAGTCTTATATATTTGATATTTCTTGTTTTTCAATAGATCTAGTTCTCCAACACTCTTGATTTTCTCTATAAAATATTATCACAAGTAGATCTTGAGTTTTCTTCCTAAAATATTTATATTTGGTATTGTTGATTTTAGGAAAAAAGATATAAAGCGGTTTTGGTGGAAATTTCACCTGGATTTGTGGTGCAGTTGTGAGTTGGCTGATTTCACTTAACCCTAATGTAGGTGAATTCTTTCTGGATGCAATATTTATAGAACTCGAATGCCTATTTCAATTATTAGTGTTTTCATTTTTTCACTTTTCATTATGATGCCTGAGTCTTGTTGGAAATTTTTTTGTGTTATGATTTTTGGATTTTTGGGAAAATGGGGTATTGTGGTGAATTATTCTTGATATGTGATTTTAAAATGTTTAATTTATAGTCAGTTTTTTTGGTTGATTTTTGAAATCGTTTTGTGAAAAAAATTTAAATAAAAGGGATTGTTTTTGTTGGAAATTGTTGTTTACATAATGGTTTTGCATTGGTGTGAAATATTATTGGTTGTTGGTTAATTATTAACGTATGTGATTGAAATGTATGTGAATTGGGTTGGGAGTACCACTATAAAATGTGGGTGGATAGTGGATGGAAGGGCCACAATCAATGATAAGTGGGTGAGAAGTTCCATTCGAATCTAAAAGTAGTGAACGAGCATGGATGAGATATTCTGCCGAGATAGTTACACTAGGTTGTGTGTGTGAAAATTAATGACTATGTTTTTATTACTAAAGTGGATAAGAAATATGAAATATTTGTTCTAATATGTGGTGGTAACAAGTATTAAGTCTTGTTTGTGGGAATTCTATTGTATTGTGTGGATTTAGGTGAAGATGGACTGGTAAGAGTGTATTTATCTGAGTGGAAATTGTGACACTGTTTGATGTTTTATATAAAATGATTTAAAATAATGTATCAATGGATCTATCCATGTGGCGGGTTTAGGGACTTCATTTGTAGAAATTTTTTTGAGTATTATTTACTCACCCCATATTTTGGAAAATTGGTACTTTTACAGATGTTTATTTTGGTAAACAGGTAATGGAAATGATTCACACTTCTTGAGTGGTTCATTGTGATGTTTTGGAGATCTTGATGTTCTTGGAACATAGTTCTTGGGGTGGATCTATTGAGTTCAATCATAGATTCATGGCTTTTATTATTGAGTACTTCGGTCGGTACTCTAATTTTGGATTGTTGTGGTTAGTTTGTATTTAACTTTTGGGAATGTTTAATTGTAAAACATTGTTGACGTAAATCATGTAGTTGTGGTTGATTATATTGTGTTGGGTTTTTTATTTTTATTTCAACGGGAAAATCATCCCCCACCATTATTTAAGCCATGTTCATTTATTTCTTGTCGTTGGCACCTTTGATATGTCACCCATGTCCATGTAGTGTCTCACAACCTTCTCAAGCCAATGAACAAGGGTGGGATGTTGCATATAAATTACTTCAATGATTTCAACTATATATTTGTTTTTTCTAGTAATATCAAATGATATTTTATGGACAAAAGTAATATCATGTCGTAATGCATGTGGTATAAAACTACTATTAGGGATAAGAATAATTGACAGAGAATGAGAAACATCTATAGAGGAACTCATAATTTTTTTATGTAACAACGTGATATCAAATAGTGGGTTTTAAGGATAATTTTGGATTCAAATAAATAAATATCCCATGATGAATATTATATGAAAAACATTTAGAGGTATATAGACATTAATGGTTTTTTATGAATATTTAAAGGCTATCTAGCCTCATCTAGAGAATCAGATGTACCTTGTTATAGAATAATAATCATATAAATCTAGTGTTTTCCTGAGTATATAAAAATATTGGTATCCATTAGTTTGATATATAGTGAGAATCAGAAACGTTTTGTTTTATTTAATATTCACCAACACTGTTGTTTAAGTTTGAATGATATGATATTGAGTTTAATGATGAAGAAATATGGGGTTTCATGTTTTTTGAGTTTATGGTAGTAATTAACATATGTACATAGAACTAAATTTATTATCTTAAACATTTCATACTATTTCAACCTCTAAATGAGTAGAATTTGAGGATTATTTAATAAATCATGACAAATTTTTATTTTAACAAAATTAATTTATTTGAAAAATATACAAATATTGGTGAATGTAGTTCGGCACTTGGGGAATGTGTTTATTCAGTTTTGAGTATGTGTTGCTTATTTCAAACTAAAATGTAAATTATCAATCAAAAAATATAATTAAATTCATACTATGCACATTTTGTATCCTATTAAGGGTAAGATGATTGATTATGTGATGTTTGTATTTATGTCAATTTTATGAACCATGCTGGAAAATAAATAATTTTTTCATTTGAATGGATCAGGAATCCCTAATCTTCCTAAAATGCCTAATTTAAAAGAACATGTTCTCTGTTTTCTAGCATGTCGTAGACTATTAAAGGAATATACCTGACATCCTAAAAGATTTGTGAAAAAAATAAATAAGTAAGAGATTAAAATGAATCGAAAATTAACATAAGAATTGTAGGAAAAATTGAAACAAAGTTAACTATAAAATAGTTGTACCTTACATTTTCATGACTTTTATATTCATTCGTGACCCATTTACATAATTTAGTTATCTTAGTTGTAGCCTGGAAGCCTAATCTCACAAAATCATGAGTAGTTTCTAACAAAACACCCCAACATGAGAAAATGAATCCACCTGTATATGAAAATTATTTAAAATTAATAATACTATAATGATACAAATAATCAAAAATATGATGAAATATATTAATAAAATGTCAATTTTGAACAAGAAAGAATAGAAATTGTGTGATATTGGGTACACCCTGTATCCAGTAACAGTTTATTCTATTTATTATTTTTATCATATAGTTAATAAAACATTCTATACCATATAAAAAAATTCACATTGAAAACATGTAGATCTAAATGCATTGGATAATAAAAATAAAATTATGTCATCATGAGTGCATTATCCTTATTGAGTGCATTATCTTAGTATATTAGTGTATCATCCTTGTATACTAATTCTTTTATTCATTATATATGTAAATATTAAAAAAATAATTATATAAAATGATGATGACATTAACTAAAAGTAGATAAAAGTTTGACAAAATCAATTGAAAAGAAATTTTTACTAGTTATATATCATTGAATTATTATATAATTTTCTTGATTTTATGAATCAAAATTACAAGGAATTTATCCCATAATATATGACCCTAAAAGGAAATATATTGGACCATATAATATGAAATTAAAACATCCTTTAATGGTCCTTACCACATGACCTTATACTCTACGAAATTCCATCCCATATAGATGTTGATTACATATAGTATATTTAATTATTAATGTCTCTAAACAATAATTCTGATCATAAATAATTTGTTTTTCACACTATAATTTCTACAATAAAATATTTTTTTCCTTTATTACAGCATAAAATGATAACACTCATATATCAAATATAATTGGCATTCCCAGTACCATTATTTTAAACAATCATTCAAACTATAAATTTTTTTATTCTACCTCTTCGGAAACATATGTGATATTTTAGAAGATCAATCCCAAAAACATGATATATTTAAACACATTAAAATAACATATAATTCGTGTATTACAAACAATTCTCATAAAACATTAATAATTTTAGGTTGGTGTAACATATATATATAATCATTTTCATTTTAATCTGCTATAAAAACCCAGCATAATGCGATATATATTCATAGATTATAGTAAACTTTAGTGTACCCAATTATTTTATACCATAAAACATTAAGGGTTAGATTAAAACTATAATAAATCATTGATTGCAATAAAATAAATATTTACATTTGTGTTTTTAAGGGAAATAATAAAACATATATTTTCTTTTAACAATCATAGAGATTAAAAACTACAAGATAATCAATTTACCTTCTATGATAGAAAAAACATTAGTGTGACCCGTAATTTATTTTCATAGGATACTAAACTCCACTATAAAATTTTATCTAATTGATGATAGTATTGAAGATACGTATAACCCTATCTTCCATCCAAAT
This sequence comes from Viscum album, assembly GCA_963277665.1. Taxonomy (NCBI): domain Eukaryota; kingdom Viridiplantae; phylum Streptophyta; class Magnoliopsida; order Santalales; family Viscaceae; genus Viscum; species Viscum album. The sequence continues at coordinate 1,149,227,275 of OY728135.1, forward strand.
GATACAAAAATCTGTTGATTCCATTACATATTAAAAGATTGTGCAATATATTAGTATATCATTTTCAATATCTTGGGTGATCAGAAACATTAACAAAACAACATCATTGTATGATCATAAAAATGGGAACATCCTTATTCTCATGTACTCATTTATTGAGAATGATAATGAGATTTTTTTAAATGAACTTGTAAACATCAATCATTTTACTTAATGAATGTGTATATTCCTATTATAGACTAACTAGAGGACACATTTTTTAAAGTCGATCATGTGAACAACTATCTAATTACGTAATAAAAGAGGAGGAGACAAAATCAGTAATAAATTGTTAAAAATATAATACAAATTATTTTCTCTAATTCAACATCCTCTTTTGACAAATTTTCACACAAAACTCATAATCGGTTACAATGACTTCATAAAAATATATTATCATAATTATAACTAAATATATCCATTCTAATTTAATCAATATCATCATATTATTTTCCTTTCATAAGATAATGATCTACAAAAATTCTAAATATCCTAGAAAACATCAATGTTAACAATTTATTAATGTTTAGTAAGACAAATTGTCATCAGGATATCAATAGTATTAGTTATTTAAAGGTTGTAAAATATCACCACCATATATCAATAAAATGATCTAAAAACGTTTCATTTTATAATAGAGGACAAATGGAATACAACTAATTGTTTAAAATTCAGAAATTCATTTCCATTAACCCTATAGTTTATGAGCTAATGAGAAGAAAAAATTTAATACTCTAAATAATCTAGACTTGAATTCCAACTCATTATTACATTATATACCACTACACTAAGACATGAGCATATAATAATATGATAGAATGGAAAAGGTCTCTATAGTTTCCCCCCCAACACATCAATATTCCCCATTAACATGTATGTTTTATTTCTTAATCATTTAGTTGAAATATTCATTTACAATGAATTATGTGAACCCAAACTACATCAAAATGGAAGGACCAATTAGATATTAAATCAAAATCAAATCAATGATTAAATATACCAATTAATTCTACCTCCAACCAAAGTGAACCCTTTATATTAATATTTTCATCTATCATTACACACCAACAATGATAGTACCCTAGAGAGATTACTAGAATAATTTTATTATTAAAATGATTGGGGAATTTTCTAATAAAATTACATAAAATGATTATAAAAAAATAATTAGTACGAGGTCACCTCTTCATGATTCATTTATACATTCTAACACCATGTATTCTATGAATTAATTTATAATAAAATTTATTTCCTCCACTATACTAATACATGAGAAATTATTCCAAAATAATATAAAAGAATTATGATACTAATGATTCACACCCCTGATATATTTTTAATGTCATATTTCATACTAGATCACAAACATAGTAAGTGATCACCTGAATTTGATGTGATAAAAATTCTAATAACATGTATTCTTCCAACTCATCTTAATAAATTTAATTCTTCTTTTTAGTAATTTAGTTCTCAGAAATATTTGTACTACTAAGAATATATAAACAAAAAAACGAATATAATATATTTTAAATGAAATAGTAATTACATTTGAAAATCACCTATTTAGAGATGATATTCTTTTAAATGTTATAGATCTATATCCTAAATTTGAAAACATACTATCTGTATTCAATGTCACTATCATGCTTTAGAAACTATATAGTAATTGAAAAAATTATGATTTTTTTGGAATATGTTTTTATATTGACATAATTCTATATATACCATAATAAGTTTCCATTTTTATTAATCCATGTAATTTTTATGTTCAATAATTGATTTCATGCCATGATTTAGCCTATCTTTAGTAACCACCCTAACAGAACAATATGTTTGTTAATACACATACTGAAACATATACTTCGATTTGTATCTATAAAATGATGATTTCTATGTATTACAAATTCACAATACACATCATGTGTGGTTGGTTTGTTAGGTATCCATTCATTGAATCAAAAATATAGAAATTTGTTCTATCTAGATTGAGTGTGATCAACATCTATTACTTCTTAAAAAATGAAATGAAAAGATGAAAAATATATTTTCTGTTACTAGATTTTATATTTTTACCCCTTCACTGTAGGCATAGTAAATATTCATTGAAAATTTATTTTTTCTCAAAAACATTTTCTAACTCAATTTTTTTTTTCAAATATGATTCTTCCAACATTAATGATGTTTCTTCCACAAAAATGAAATAGAGAATAGTGAATCTAAATTATACATAACCTATTTATTCCTTTATATAATAGTAATACAAAATCATATAGAAAATATTAATAGTTATTAACATTAGTGAATATATTTTATCATTTTTTGGACAAAATTATTTTTTAAATATTCCTTGTTTATGTATTCACATCTAAGAATCCCAACCATCCAAACTTGAGAATCTCATTTATACTATAGATATCAACTATGTATATAATGAAAGATCCATATATTTATTTTTTCTTATAGAGATTCTGAAATATCTTCATATTTAAATGTGTTTTTCTTGATGTTCTAGTCAAAATTAATATTTCTTTTGAATTGGATAGGAGAAGGTACTCTCAAAAGGTCCTTTTGTTTTACCATTTCAGTCACTAGATTGTATTGATTTGACCTTTTATTTCCTTATCAATTTATACATATTTAATTACATATCTCAATTCATTCCTTTTTTAATAAACATTTTTAGGTTTAACATAGGATGAAATTTGTTAAATACAAACTTCATGTATCATTGTAACATCAGAGATCCATTATAAAGATGTTAAAGTGGAATATTGGAGCATTGTAATATCTGGATCATCATGTGGAACATGAAACTCTGTGCTTGGCTCTTGAGCTACCTCAATCCTACATATAATGTGATATTTTGGGAGTTATCTATTATATATCTTTTCTCCCGATATATTATACAACATAACACTTGAAACAAGAAGGTGTGTGGGTGTTAATAGATATAAATCACATACAACTTTACCGAGTGTAATTTTACTAATATAATGTTATCAGAAATTAGTCGTTCACATTTAGTAGAAATAGTAATTAAATTATTGATTGCATGAGTTATGATTTTTGGTTAAGGATAACTTCTAGATATAATTCTAGAAGGGTAAGTTTGTTCATCAGGTGTAGATCATTGTTTCACCACCAGTTCGCTATGATGTATTCTCAAATATTTGTTTTTCCAAACCTAATCGGACATAAAATATCTCAAACAGAATATATTTTTTCTTAAAATCCTTTCATTGTATTATATGAATATTCTTTTGGTTTTTTATTCTAGAAATAAGTTTCATGAGACACTCCAAAATCTACTCCTCTAATGTGACCATATTGTTCCATCCACTTCAAAGCTACTAAATGATGTTTTTATATTGGTATGGTTTCTACTAATTGATATGACTAAGACATAAAAAAATTAAATATAAATAAACAAATGTATGTGATAATTTTATAGATCATAATAAATTATTGTTATTTTGTACTTTCACATGTTTCCAATATTTATTTTTTGGTTTCATTAACAAGTTTATATTTCTTATTTATGAGAGCCTCTTTCTATATCACAAGATCTGGGTTGGAAGTTGAATATGATTTTGATTCATTAATCTTCATATAAATAACGGAACAAATTTTTTTAATTATCGAATAAGATTTTTTTTATTTAAAATACATATTTTTTTGTATAGTAATGTTTACCCCATTATATCATTTTTATAGGGGTACATTTGTTTTTATACCCATTATTTACTTTCAAAACTCTTTCATTTTTATTAATTATTTAATTTTTAATAAAATTAGACAAAATTAAAAAATTCTACATTATATATTATCAGATATAATTTAGATAAAATGATTTCTCACCACGATCACTAATGAAGGAATCCCATGTTTCCTAATTTGTAAAGTGTGGGAAACTAACTGGTGGGTGGGGCTTTACTTTCCCCTTAGTATATCAATGATCAATCCTGGTATGAGGAGTATGGAATCCTCTATGGGATTTTCCAATGTAAATGAAAACATCTGTATTAAATAAATATTATAAATTAAATTAACTATGGATGAAATAATTAAAATTATATCAACATTTAATTATATAATTTTTCATTAAAATAGAGATATTATATTATAAAATTACATATTTATCTATTGAAAGGGGTTTGATCATTACATCATCGATGAATCACTATGAATCTATATAGATAGTCACATTAATCCTTATTGTGAACTCTTCATAACTAATGATCATTGATTTTTTATGGTCATTAGGTTGGCCACATTGTTTCCATTAAACCTCAAATTTTATACCCTTACATATATAGATGATAATTTAATTATACATTTTGTTACTGTATAGTTAGGATTTTTCATCTGTATGTTGTTGATCCCCTAATAATTCTATAGTTTCAACATCAATTTTATGTTCTTACTCAGTATTGGTAACACCATCATGTCACTACTACACATATGCACCTTAACAGTGCGCAATATGGATTTTAACAATGCTGAAAAGCACTATTAATTACAGTGATGACAAGTTTTCCCATTTATCAACACTAATAAAGAGATGATAAAGGGGGTTCTTTATTCATGCTAAAAAAGCACTGATAAAGGACCCCATTTGTCAGTGCTATCTTTAGAAATCATAATGGATCCCCTTTATCTTTAAATACACAAGCGTGATATACATAGACATAAAAAAATTTTGAGGAATAATTAATATCCAAGAATAATATAACCCCAATGAATGTCTTAGTCTATATCTTTTGATACTTCGAACACATTATTCTAAATTGGTGAAAAATCTTCAACATCTCATATAAATAACATCTCTTATAGTTTTCTTACCTAAAATGTTTCGTTACATCCTTTGAAAAAAATATGAGGAGGATTAAATTAAAAACTCAGAAAGGGTAAACATAGAAAATATCAAAAAATAAATGAACATAGGAATGTATAAACATCAAAATAACATTTAGAAAACATTTCTTTGATAAAATATACCAAAATATTATGTCGTGAAATAAATCATTGTAGTTCATAAGAAATAAATAATAAAGTAACATGATATGGGAAAATAACTTTGGCATAAACCATGGAATTTTTGAAAACAAATTAGCAGAGAAAATAATTTTCTTGTTATCCAAGGTCCATTTCCAAGAACATCACTGTGGATAAAGTCATATATTGAACTGAGTTCAATCATTCCTCCATCCCTGTATTACTGAACAAGATTGACTAGTAGTTCCAACACATTATTAATGAACCAGATTTAGTTGTCATTCCAGTCATGTCATTCACATGAGATATAAATATTTTATCAATGAATTAGAGGGATATATGGGTCCCACCAATCGTATAATGAAAACCATACACATGTGTGCCACAGAAACTAAAAAATATCCACATAGCTTAACCTAAGGAATAAAATGGGTTTCTAAAACCTCATTTCATCAAAACATAATCCATAGAAAACATAGGGATTTAATAAATATTAGAAAAATAATAAAACCATATGAATAATAGGTATAGTATACATGAAACTTATCCTTACTAAATAACTTCATCTTTGATGGAAACTAATTTTCATAAAACAAATGAAATTAATTATTGGGGAAATTATCCCAAATTCTTCAAAAACAATTTAATAACTAAAAATGGAAAGTAATATTAAATGAAAATAATTTAATTGAAAATAAACTTGAAATCATGTAAATTAGTATTGATTTATGCAATGTATTATGAAAATGTAAATATATTTCCATGTCATGTAAGTTAGAAGAAGACATTTTTCTTGTTCTTTTTTCAGAAAGTCAAAAAGTACCTCATATCGAAAATGAAAAAATATTTCTTTCATACTGTTTTATAAATATTAAAAAATTAGAAAAATTGAATTTAAACAATAAATGACGATTATGAAGATTATTTTTATAATACATTTGTATAAAACATGGAAATGGATGATAAATATACCCTAGTAAATACTTATGTATAAACAATCTAGGATAAAATTGAGATTGAGAAATTATGTCTAACCATTTTATCATCTGTGGAATCATATTCCAAGTGAAGTAAATAGAATTATATAAATATTTAAATATCACAACCATCATAATAAAAATTGTAAAAACATTCATGGTAAATAATACCACTACACAAACTAAATAGGTGGTGTATAATGCATATGTCCCACATAAATAAATGCCAGACAAAATAATCTCTTACCGTAGAAATGCATTCCTTCATACATGTATAAAATTACAATTTAAGGGTTTAAATAATGCTATTATCTTATTAAAAAATAATATTATATTTTTATAATATCATATGTTATCATATTATTATCAATTTGTTAGAAATATTATTACTTATCCCTTGGTCATTAACTGATTTATTTTCTAAAACTTTTTGTAGGATAAGATCTTATTCTTCTTCTATGATTATGGTTATACCATTTAAATAATGATATTATTATAATATATTTAATATATATTCATTAAATTCATTCATATAATCATGGTTTAATAAATATCATGTATAATGAATCACATTACATCGTTGAGACGGTAGGTCATAATCATGCACGAGTGACGATATTGTTATCATAATTTGTGAATATTATTGAAGAATATATTGTATAATTTTTAATAATCAATATAATTTAATAATAATAATATTTTTTTATCATTTCTATCAGTATACCCATCAATTTAGGGTGGTGGTGAAAAACATATTGCACCATGTAGAATAGACAGTTAACCATATGTAAGAATAGTTGGTGATTTTATTTTCCATATAATAGATTTAAGGTGGAATATGGTTAATACAAAACCATAATAAAATATCTGAACATAAAAGATATGATAGTTATTACTTTATGATGGAAACAAATAATGAACATGAAGTAGAAGAAGAAATAATTTGAATGAATCAGTATAGTATATTACCTCTTTTTCAACAAGCTCCCTCCAAACCCCTTCTCAAAGGCACTATAGTTGGACTTCTGAGAATTCGAGTTCCTATAAGATTTTAATAAGTAATTTTATATGGATAATAGTAATGGTATGGATGATATGTGAGGATAAAATTGATGTGATGAAGTGAGGGAGGATTTTCACTTTTATAATTGAGTTGAGAGACACTTTTGTAATCTCAACATATATTATTTTATAATAAAATCAAACCCCATCCAAAATCCTAAAAAATGTCTGAATTTCTACGATGATATGATATAAGGTTTTAATATCATCAATAAATAATTTCAAGACAATTTTTTAGTTCAAGTTAATCCTTAACATTTAGTTTTTCTCTTAATTATTATATTTTAATTTTAACTAAGGTATCAAATTGATCAATATTAAAATTGTTTAATTTTTAATTATATGATTTAAATTTATCAATAAAAGAAAAATATAGAACATGTCAGGGTAAATAAAAACTATTTTATATTTTTGAAAATATTTATGATTTCTAAATAATATAATAAAACATTATTTTGACTGAATATCAATAGACTGATTTTTTAAATGTTTAATTAAATATACTTTTAAAAATATCAATATAAGATGTTTACCTATTAAAAATTATTTTATTATCTCTATTATGAGATAATTTATTCTATAATTTTTTTGGACATATTAATTATACATATTTGTATTTATTTTAGTATTTTGAATAACTTTAATTTGATATTTCAAATAATAAAATAATTACTAAATTAGTTTTGTGTAATTATTTAATATATTTATTTTTATGGTAAAAATTAAAAATAAAATACTATGATGAATATAAATAAAATATATTTCAGAATATAACTCATAGTAGAATATATATTCTGTAAAATTCATCATAAAAAATTTCATAATAATTATAACATGAATGTAACAAGTTCAACATCGCTTTAAATAAAATAATATTAGTGTCTTAGTCACTTCAATATGCATCAAAATGGTTAATAACTCTACCATTGTATGATTATGGTCAACATATAATCGACCAGTAATATTTGGTCATCTTTTGGTGTAGTTTAATGTATATTATCAATTTAAGTAAAAGTAGATTATTGATTTTTAATAAATTAAATAGTTATCTCATCGTCAATATATAAACCATTATGGTAATTATTAGTTCTTAAAAATAAAACATAAAAAATATTTATAAATAAATAATTTAAAATTGAAAACTAGTATTTATAATAAAATTTATCTTCTATATAACATTATATTATGTAAATTTATTTATTAAAATTTGAGTAAGGCATATTTAATTTTTCCTTAAAATAAAATATATTAAATATCATACAGTCATTGAAATGGATTCCAAAGGGTTTCATTTCGACCCAACGTTAGTTTAGGTATAAAATAAATAATCTAATAGTATTAATACATGTTCTATTGTAATTTAGAATATTTTATTTTACCTTAATTAAACGATTTATAATTTTTCTTTATTAATAAAAATTACTGAAGTTACAATTCATAATTCCCATTAATAAAATAACGCTATTAAAATAATTTAGACCTACTGATTCATAATATTCAATCCATTATTAAAAATTCAAAACATATAATTTGTAGTCATTCATTTACAATTAATCCCATTGTTTGAATGAAAAATGCATTTTTAAAATTTAAAACATTTATAAATATTGAAAATTGTTTTCACCAGAATTCATGGTAAATTTCTGAAAATGACAAAAATTATATTAAATAATTAAAATATATTTTATTTTGACATTGATGTATTTGAGAAATATAATTTATCCTCATAAATAATTTGTATGAAAAAAGCTGGTTTCAATTATAATTTATTATTTTTTTATGTTCATCAAAACATAATACCTATCAGAAAAATATCAAAATTTCATCTAAAGTAAATTTTTATATAATGCATCAAAATAACATTTTCTATTAAATATTATACATAATAGTTTTTAAAACTATATTTAAAATGTGTGTTCTAAAAAAAGGATGGTAAACAACCTTTTTTGAATAATAGTTATTTTATCTGAAAAAATATATTGGTTCATATATCATGACTAAAATTCATATAACTTGAGTTTTTAATATTATAGTGCATATATTAAATATAAATTACATTAATAAAATATATCATGAGTTATTTAATAATTTTATAACCTCACTTATTTTTATTTAATTAATTTTGAAATGAAATATAATGTTCTTCATACCTTCGATTATAATGACTAGGTTACAAGTTAACAAAATAATATTAATTTGTCTATTTAGAATAGTTCTTTAAAGAAATGAATTATATCAAAATAAATTGAAATTGTGTGTAACACATGTAAAGCATAATTTTGTGTATACTGCAGTCCCAGCCGGTGTTGCATATAGAGAAATATTATCTTTGTGTAGTGTATGACACCGCATATAAAATAAATTAAAAAGATTTATATCTCATAAAAATTTAGGTGTGTTATATTTTACCCAGTTAAAATTATTTTCTCCCATGAAATTAGTATGGGTTATAAAATGATTATTACTTGGATGTTTCTTTCATAGAAACCCACATCAGAAAAACAAATACTAGAACCTTATTTTAAAATGTAATACATGGAAAAAAAACTATTACACAAATTAAATCCTAACACAGTCTCTAAAGAAGAAAATGAAGGTAAAGAAATGGGCATGGAGGAAAAGTTTAAATAATCAAATATATTGACAAATATCACAAATCATAATAAAGTGGGTGATATAAAGAATTTTTACAATCACGAAATCATAAACTAAAAAATTGTGAAATAGGTCATTGTTATCATAAAAATTTATGATAATAAGACCCCCTTTTACATCCTGAATCATTTTTCTGTTGTTGACTAATTTTCATGAGAAGATATACATAATTGATTTCAGTACAATCTCACCATTAATTTTTCCTTGAACAATTTTATGCTTCATCCCTTATTCAATGAAATGAGGATGAATTTTTTATTCATGAAGCATTAGTATATCTTGTGAATGATGAGTCATTCCGTCCGTATTTGTAAAAAAACGGTTAACATAAGTTCTAAACTATGAATAAGTCCAACTATAATTTGATAATTCATTAATCTATCAAATATCATCCAATGTTTCACTCATACATTCTATAAATTCCTAGTCTTACCATCCTTCCGAAATCTAAAAATACAAAACAAATATAATGAGTTTCAGAGAAATAACTTATTATTTATCCTCTAAATAACATAAGGTATATCTTATTGGCAATTATAAAAACATTTGAACACCTTAATCATGTATTCTCTTGAGTCATTGTAATAACCTAAATTATCGTGTATCCTTATTAAAAATAAGTATGTTTCCTTATTCCAAATCATATGAGATATATTCCTAAATTCCCAAAAAGGTGTATAATTCCTCCATGATATCATAACCATATTTAAAAAAAATCCATAATTTGTTCCCAAGAAACTAGTATTATCTAATTTACTTATTCATATCCAATATATCTTCATACAAACATTGTTAACTTAACATAAAGGACAAATTAAGGGTTATATTTCCCTTAATCATGTTTTCATAAAATATATCACATCTCTCTTAAATTACTTTTTTATGTCATCATCATAATCCAACATATCTTTTATAATCCATAAAGAAAAAAATATACTTAAAATACATATATATTTTATGATTTGTATAGTATAATCAATGAATTCCAAAACATATATACCTCAATCATTCAACATTACTCTTAAACCATTACTCAACATCCATTATATCAGTATTTCCTAAAATATAAATCATACATCAAGGTTCCTAAACCTTAATATAACCAAGGTTTATGGGTTTAATGTAAAAAATAATGTTATAATATCCCATACCTTTCACATATCATTTACAATATCATTTTCCTAAGTAGTATTACTAATACTCATACAACCGTTGTGATTTTATTTATGACATTTACAATTAGGAAATCAGTTTTCATAATTTCCATACATTCCACATCTAAAACATTCAAGGTTAAGTATTTTCTATCTAGTTCATCATATTGACATTGACCAGAAAGTAATGTGTGAAAAATACATATCATATTTTAAAAACGTATAATTATGAAAAGTTATGATAATTTTTCAAATTATAATATATTAGGATTATTCATGGTTATTCATGATTATCAAAAAAACTCTTGGATTGTAACATAAACTTAGACTTATCTTTAGGACATCCTAATAAATATCCTTGGAAATATCTCTAGGGACCACACAAAATATTTCCCATACTAGTTTCCAAAGGTTAAATAAACCCTTACCCTGATCAAACTATAAAGACCTATGCTTGATATACATGGACATTACAACACTTTTCTAGAATACATAATACATTACACAAACAAACACCCAAATACCTTGTCTGTTTAGTGTATTTGGAAACTAGGAAAACATTCTGTTAATTTGATTAAATATCTTCAACATCTCCGACAAATATCTTATTCTTTAGTTTTCCTACCTCAAACCATTCTTTATATCCTAGTTAAAATAAAACATAAAAAAATGGTGAGATCAACTTATCAGTAAGGAAAGTCATGGAAAATGTTAAAAAAAAACAAAATAATGTTGAAAATGAATAGAAATTCGGAAAACCATTCCATTTATGACATATATGAAAATATTGAGTCATGGAATAAATCTTGGAAGTTCATAAGACATAAATAATAATGGAATATGAGCCATGAGAAAATAACTTTGTTATAAAACATATAATTGTTTAAAACACATAATAAATGAAAATAATTTCTATATCCGAAAAGTCACATTTCCAATAACATTATAGTGGGAAAATTCCTATACTGAACCAAGTTCACTCTTTATTCCAGTCGTGTATTACTAATAAACAATTTCCATTCCTCCCAGCCCTGTATTACTGAACCAGATTTATATATCATTCGACTAATATATATATATATATATCATGAGATATAAATATTTAACCCATGAATCCGAGGAAGATATAAGTCCCACATATTACATACTAATAGTCATTCATATTTGTGCCATAAGAATAAGAAAAATTGTACATAACATAACCTAATAAATAAAATGGGTTTTTGAAACATCATTTCATCAAAACATAATCGAGAAAAAACAACTGGATTTAATAAATATAAAAAAAAAATAAAACCATAGTAATTATTGGGATAATATACTTAAAATATATCATTATTAATGAATTTCATCTTAGATGGAAAATAATTTTGATAAAACACAAGAAATTAATTATTGAGAAAAATATCCTTTCTTCTTCAAAGCCATTGTATTTTCTCAGAATTCTTTGAAATTTTTTAATTAAATAAATTCATTGAAAATAAACATGAAATAATTTAAAGTAATATTCATAGAATTGATGCATTATGAAAATTTAAAAACGCGTTCACGCCGTATAAGTTAAAAGTATACATTCTTCTTGTACTTTTGTCGAAAAGTCAAAAAAGTATCACATTTTGGAAATGATAAAAGAATCATTTCATAATATCTCATAAAAATTAACCAATGGGTAAAATTGACCCAAAAATAGTATAATAATATAGAAAATATTATAAAATCCAAAAGTATACAAGATTGACATGGATAATAAATATACCCTGGTAAATACTTATGTATAAACAATCTCATATAAAAATGAGATTATGAAATTATCCCTGACCAATTTATATTCGGTCAAATCGTATGCCTCATAATATAAAGAAACATAAATTAATATTTAAATTTCATAAATTTCATAATAAAAATCATAAAAACATTCATGGGAAACATAAACACCACAAACAATAAATATGAGGTGTATAGAAATATGCCCAACAAAAATAAAAGAGAGACAAAATAATCCATTGCTTTATGTTTGGGTTCCATTGTATGTGTCTAGAACACTTTTATAAGTGTTCAATTAATGTTACTAACATATTAAATAATCATATTAAATTTTTATAATATCATAAGTGATCATATATTTAACTTTTTGGTAATAACATTACTATTTATCCATCGGGTATTAACTGCTTTATTTTCATACGCATGTTTCGTCGGATATGTTCTTGTTCTCCATTTATGGTTACAGTTACATCATTTATAGAATTATATTATTATAATATTTATCATATTTATTTATTAAATTAATTTATATAATCATCATTTAATTAATATCATGTATAATGAATCACATCGCATTCTGTATATGGTAGGTCATACAAAAGCACGAGCAACGATATTCTTCCAATAATTATTCAATAGTATTGAATTGGATGGTGTATAATATTTGAAAATAAATATTATGTTATAAAAATAATATTAAGTTATTACAAACATAATTATACTCATCCATGTATAGTCGTGGAAAAAATATATTACACAATGATATGGAGACGGTAAACCGTACATACGCAGACATGGTGATTTCGTTTTCCATAGGATGGATATATGGAGAAATATGGTTTTTGAATAAGTATAATAAAATATCAGAATGTAATAAATACTGAATTTATTACTTTTCTATCGAAAAAACTCATGAAGTGGAAGTAGAAGAAGAAATAATTAGAAATAATTGATTGAGGAGATTACCACTTCATTGAACTGCTTCTTCTAGATCCCCTCTTAAAGGCACTAGAGTTGGATGTTAGGGAAGACCGATAACTCTAGAATGTGACTGAGTAATTTTATAAGGGAAATGATCAGGGTATTTCTATGATTGATGGCTCATTGTGATTTGAAGAAGTGAGGGAGGATGCAACCATTTATAATTGAGGAGACATACACTTTTGGAATCTAAAAATTTATTAATTTATAATAAAATTAAAATCCATCAAAAACCTATTAAATTTCCTAATTTAGAAGATGATATAATATATGGTTTTAATATCATCAACCTAAATTTTATAGACATGTTTTTATCTAATTTTAAACCTGACCATTTTGTTATTCACTTAATTGTTCTCTTTTAATTTTAACTAAGGTAATAAATTGGTCAATGTTAAAATAGTGTTATATCAACTTATTTGATGTAAATTTGAACATTAATGGAAAATATAGAAAATTATAGATTAAAAAATAAATATTTTATATTTTTAAAAATACTTTACAATTTACAAATAATTTAATAAAACAATTTTTTCAAAGATTCAATAGCCTCAAATGTGACACTATTCAATTAATGGATTTTTAAAAATATAACGATAAGATGATATCCTCAAAGAAAATATTTTATTATATATATAATAAATCAATGAAATCTGTAATATTTTTTGGATATATTAATTATCCAGAATTATAATTATGTTAGTATTTTTAAAAACATTAATTTGATATTTCCATTAATAAAATAATTACTACATTAGTTTTGATTAATTTTTTAATATACAAAATTTTATTGAAAAAATAAAAAAATTAAAAAATGTGATGAATATATATATACTATATTTTTGGATAATAATTTTAATTAAATATATCTTCGATAAACTGCATCAGTGAAAATTTTATACTTATTAAAACATGGCTGTGACAATTTTAACATGGCTTTAAATGAAATAAAATAACTCTCATAATCTCTTCAATAAGACTCAAAATGGTCAATAACTCAACCATTGGTTTGTTATGGTTGATATATACTCAAAAAATAGTTCATTTATTTGTTTCCATTAATTCTTATTACCATTTTAATAAAAATTATATTTTGTATTTTTCATCAATTAAATAATTCCCTCATTATCAACATATAAACCGTTAAGATAATTATTTAAATACTAAAATTAAAAAATAATATACCATGATAAATAATAAAATCATATTTCAAATGATTATTCATAATCGAATTTATATTCTATATATCCTTATATTAAAAATAATTAAGTTATTAAAATTTGAGTAATACATATTTATGTTTTTTTAAATAAAATATATTAATTTTTTTAATTTCATCTAAGAGGCTTCACAATGGTATCATATTTCCCCAAGGATGATTTAGATCAAAAATAACTCATCCTGTCATGTTAGAATAGGTGTCATGTTATTTTTATAATATTATATTTACCCTTAATTACCCAATATACCTTATTAATGTATTAATAAAAATTTCAATAGTTACTATTCATATTGTCAAAAAATAAAATAATTTTGTTAAAATAATTTAGAAATGTTGATTCCAAACATGGAATCCATTTTTAAATTTTTTTAATAGAGATGTTTCAATAACTCTGTAAAAATTAATCTCATTGTCAGAATGAAAATTATGTTTTTAAAAGTTCAAATATTGCAAAAGATTGAAATATTTCTACATCAAAATTCAAGGTAAGATTAATAAAAATAACCAATTTTTTTATTGATAAAAATATATCATATTTTTACATTAAAACCATTTAATTATATAATTTATCCACAACAAATAATTCATTGCTAAAAGTTTTTTTCAATTAGAATTTATTATATTTTTACTATTCATTAAAACCTAAAACATATCATAAAAATTTCAAAAAAAGCATCCAAAGTAAATTTTTATATCGTTATTCCAATGAATTTTTTTTTGTTACATAGAATATATAAAAATGTCAAAAACTATATATAAAATGGGTGTGCCATCTGAAGGTGGTAAAACATAATTTCTTGAAAACTACATCTTTTATCTGGAAAAATTTAATTTGATCATATATCATGTCTAGATAACATATAAGATGAATTTAAAATATTATACGGAAAATATTAAATATATATAATATTAATAAAGTCTATAAAGTGTGATTTTATTATTTTATGATGTAACTTATTTTTAATTAAATCGTTTTTCATAATAATTTTAATATTGTACATACCAACCATTATAATGACTTAGTTACAAGGTAACATAAAATTTAGTTGTTCACGTAGAATTGGTGTTGAGTGAAATGAATTATATCAAAAAAAATTGAAATTGTGTGCAACCCAAGCCATGCATATTTTTGTGTATACAACAATATAAGGTGGTGTTGTGTATAGCACATGTTTATCATAGAATAACATATAGCACAAATCATCAATGAAATTTAAAAAAATCTATCCCATCAAAATCATAGGGTATTATATTTTGAGTTTATTAAATAATATTGATAAAGGAGACCCTTTATCAGTGCTCAAAATATCGATGATAATGGCCTTAATGGTTGTAATGTGATATTAATATAAAAACACACTAATCAAAAACCTGTAAAAACCTATAATTTCAAACATTTCTATATATATTTAATGTGACATTAGGAATTAAAAATATCCACCCATGATATATACAAAAACTTCTATATAATCCCAACAAATGTTTTATATAATTACATATTCAATTATCCAACAATTATTTAAAAAAATAATGTTTCGTCTTACGACGCTCATGATCCCCTCGCAAAACTTTTCTTCCAATCGTATCAATTGAAAAAAGAGTCATCTCAACCCGAGAAAAAGATTATGCCTATATAAGGAAACAAATATAATGTTAGTAACAATATAATGATATAATTTAAACATTTATATGAAAAAATACATTTATAAAATGTGAAAATTTTATAGAAAAGACACATTTGGAGTTATACCAGTCACATTGTGCATCTTATTGAAGAGGTGTTGATTCCTAAACATGAAAAATGGGTTATTGATAATTTTTCATAAAATATAATAAAAAAAACTGAATGTCTTATTTCTGTTTTGAGTATGTCACGTGTTCTTTTAATAAAATTAATTTCAATTATAAATAATGACACATTTGGAGTTTTACCGGCCACACCATACATCATATTGAGGTACGTTAGATTCGTACACATTAAAAATGATTTATAGATCATTTTACTATAGTATCAAAAAAAAATATGAATATGATTTATCATTATTTATATGCTAGTGGTGTGTTTTAATAAAATGTCATTTCAAAATGCAAACACGCATATTGAGTCATAACGATAGTATCATGCATCATTTTGATGTGAGACTACTTCAGAGACTTCACAAATGACTTATGTCATTAATTATAAATAAAATCAGAGGGATTTTTCCTTTTTTAAATGAGTGACGCATTTTGAACTAAAATGTCAATTTCAAAATGATAATAGACACTTTTAGTAATGCAGGTCCAATAATGAATATGATTGAGGTGTGATTGATTTTACATCTAAAATGGCTCACATATCATTTTTAAAATTTATGAACAAAATATGAATGTGTTTTATTTGTTTTCAGTTTGTCACTTGTTGTTTTTACTTAAATTTATTTAAATTTTTAATAAAAGGAATAACTTTTAGTGATACTGACTAGACCATGCATCATATTTATCTGAGATTGATTACTACACATTAAAAAAATTATAGATCCTTTTTTTAAAATATGAGAACAATTCAATTTTTTTTTCTCAGTTTTTAGTAATCCATTTGGTGTTTTTGCTTAAATTAATGTCAATTTTTAATAAAAAAAGACACTTTGGGCCATACCGGCCACACTATTTTTCATATTGAGGTTATGTCAATTCATACATGAATAAAATGACTTATAGATCATTTTCAAAAATTATTAAAACAATTTTATTGTATTTTCTCAGTTTCTAGTATGTCCTTTGAGTTATTTTTACTAAAATATCATTTCAAACAATAAACACGTATTATAGGTCATATCAGTCACATCATAAGTCAGTCTTATGTGAGAATAAATTATACATGTTACAAATGACATGAGAATTTATATCCTAAATTATCAAGTCAATCAGGGAATGTTTTCTTGGTTTTCAATGAGTGACATTTTTCGAACTAAAATTGACATTTTGTAATAATAACATAAAGTTTTTTTTCATATAGGTCACAACTTGCATCAGATAGAGATTCGGTTGATTCATACTTCCCACAAATGAAACATGTGTCTTTTTTCTAATGTATCAAAACAATCCAGATTCATTGGCTTTGTTTATAGTATGTTAATTGTCTTTTTTTACATTAATTATTATAAATTTTAAATAAAAACACAAATAGAGTCATACTAGTCACACTATCCATTGTATTGAGTAGAACATGACTCATACACATCAAAAATGATTGATGTATTATTTTCCTAAAATATCAATACAACCCAGATGCGTTTTCTTGGTTTTCAGTATGTCCCTTTCTGTTTTTACTTAAATTGATGTCAATTTTAAATAAAAAAGGACACTTTCAGTTTTATTTTCCACACCATGGTCATATTGAGGTGAATCTGTTTAAAACATGTCAGAAATTACTTCTATATAATTTTTTTAGTGTATTAAAAAATATCTAAATATGTTTTATCTGTTTTTAGTAGGCCAGTGTTGTTTTTTTTACTAAATTGACATTTCAAACTAGAAACACTCATCATCAGTCATACTGGTCGCATCTTGCATCGATTTTATATCATAAAACTTCATACATATAAAAAATGACTTATGAATTAATTTCATAAATTTCCAAGACAATTAGATTGTGTTTTAATGGGTTTCAATGAGTGAAATGTTTTGAACTAAAATATAATTTAAAAATAATAATGGACAAGTTTAGTCATACTGATCAAACCATTAATTTTACTGAGGTGTGGCTGATTCCTACATGTTAAAAATGAGTCGTGGATAATTACCCTAATGTATCCAAAAAAAATTTATTGCATTTTATCAGTTTCTGATATGTCTCTTATTCTTTTGACTTAAATTAATGTCAATTTAAAATAAAAATACACACATGGAGTCATACCAGTCATAATGTACATTTTAATGGTGTAAAGTAGGCTCTTACTTGTCAGAAATGACAAATGGGTCTTTAATTAAATATAAAAACAATCTGAATGTGTTTTCTTGGCTTTTATTATGTCACTTATTCTTTTGTTCTTAAATTAATTTCAATTTAAAATAAAAAGACACACTTAGAGTCATATGTGTCACACTTTGAATCTTATTGAGGTTTAGTTGGATCCTAGACATCTAAAATGACTCATGGATAATTTTCATAAAATTTCAAAACAATTTGAATGTGTTTTCTCATTTCTCAATATGTCACTTGTTGTTTTTACATAAATTGATGTCTTTTTTATAAAAAGAGACAATTTGAGTTATATCATCCACACCGTGTGTTGTATTATGGTGTGAAAAATTATTACATGTCTGAAATGACATACATATAATTTTACTAGAGTATCAAAACAATCTGAATATTTTTTATCAGTTTGCAGTATGCCAGTTTTGTTTTTTACTAAACTGTAATATCAAAATGGAAACACTTATTTTGAGTCACATTGGTCGCATTGTGCATTACTTATTCATAATAATACATCAAACACATCAAAAATTACTTATGATTCACTGATGTAAAATATATAAAAAATAAAACCGTGTTTTCTTTGTTTTGAGTGATTGTCACGTTTTGACCTAAAATTTCTATTTTAAATAAATAACGGATTCGTTTAGTCATACCAGTCACACCGAGAATCAGATTGTGGTGTGGTTGATTCTTATATGTCAATAATTAATCAGGGATATAAATTTGTATGTATATATACAATATGAATGTGTTTCATGTATTTTCAGTATGTCTCATCTTTTTTTTTTAAAATTAATGTCAATTTTAAATAAAAAGGCACACTTGGAGTCATACTAGTCACACTGTGCATCATATTGAGGTGTGGTTGAATCATAGAAATCAAAACGTACACATAGATCATTTTTTTAAATATTTAAAAATCAATATAAATTTTTTTTCATGGTTTGCAATATATCACTTGTACTTTTTAACTTAAATTAATGTCAATTTTAAATAAGAATACTTACATGGAGTTATATTGGTAACACAATGCATCTTATTGAGGCGATGTTAACTCCTATGCTTAAAAAATTACTCTTGGATCATCATAACAAAATATAAAATCAATATTAATGTGTTTTTTTGGTTTTTAGTATGTAAATTCTTATAACGTAAATTAATGTCAATTTTAAATAAAATGTGACTTTCAGTTATACCAGCTACAATGTGCATCATATTATAGCAAGGTTGATTCATATATTCCAATAATGACATAAATATCATTTTCCTAATGTTTAAAATCAATACAAATGTGTTTTCTCCTCTTTTGGTATGACAGTTGTGTTTTTTTAATAAAATGTCATTTCAAACTAGAAACATGCATTTTGAGTCATATCGATCGTATCATGCCTCAGTTTAATGTGATTCAACTTTATACAAATAAAAAATTACTTATTAATACTAATATGAAATTATGAATACAATCATAGTTTGTTTTATAGGTTTACATAGAGTGATACATTTTGATCTAAAAGGTAATTTGAAGCTGATAACAAACACTTTTAGTCATACCATTGACACCATGCATTTTATTGACGTTTGGATGATTCTTACATGTCATAAATGACTCCTGGATCAGTTTCTTAAAGTATCTAACCAATATGAATTATTTTTCTCTTCTTTTAATTTGTCACTTGTTCTTATTTCTTAATTTAATGTCAATTAAATATAAAAGTACAAAATTAAATTAATACCAACTACATCGTGAATCAGATTAAGGTAAGGTTGATTCCTATACATCAAAAATGACTTATATATCATTTTCCTAAAGTATCAGGAAAATATTAATGCATTTTCTTAGTTTTCAATATATCACTTTTTGTTTTTAATTATAGTAATAAGAATTTTATATAAAAAGAGTCACATTATGTTATACCTGTCACTTGTTATTTTTTATCAGTTTTGATTAAGTGAAATTATGAAAAAATTAGTTTATTACATAATTAGTATGAATTTATCTTTATACATCTTGGACCCATTTCTTAGTTTTTATTGTCTCAGGGGTATCCTTGAAGTCCAATCTCTCATGAGAATGATCAATTTCAAACAAACTGCACAAAATTGAATAATGGAATTCAACTATATAAAAAACCATTTTCTATGTGATTAATACTAAAATGAAGTAATTAATCATCAATTTGAAACAATACCCTACTTATGTGGAAGTAATATCTTCATTATATTTGTCTACATTCTTCTATTAGGTATGATGCCCATTTGTTTCTGAGCACATAAATATCATTTCTGAAAAAGAGACTTTTTGAAATTCATATTAGTACCAGAAAAAAATAATTACACCAAGGATTGAGAACTATTTCAAATTAAAAATTTATTAAATTCCAAAATACCTCTTAAGGGATAATAGTTTGTTCATGGAATATTATCTCTATCATAAATTTGAGAATATAATATATGTAATCTTTTCCATTGGTTTTTTTCAGACACTACAGAAACATTGATGATTAAAAGTAATTTGTTTTGAAATGTGTTTGGATAGTGAAATCTTATTATATATACCCTGATACTTGTCCATTCATAGAATATTCCATCTTTCTTAGGAATTAGCCCCAATCCTCAGTCAATTTTTTTCATGATATTGATGCACCACCACATCATAATAGAATTCTCATAAAAATATAATATAAATTATATTACATGATGATTAGTTCTAAACCATTAGATGTATTGTATTAATTATTTACAAAATAAATCATTTCTTGACAGTTTATTGGATATCCACGCATTGAATCTTGGAAATAAATTTTTTTAGTATCCAAATTTACCACAATGAGCATCCATTTCTTCCTAAAAACAAAAAAAAATAAGTAATGAAGGAAATGAAAATTTATTTGATAGTATGTAACTGTATAGTTTTACACCTACATCATTGGAATTAAATAGAGTATTTCATATAAAATATTTATTTAATACTATTTGATCAGACCTTCCACAATTTCATCATTTATTATATATTTATAATATTATGTAGAAGTGATGTGAGGACTAATGGGGTAATAGTGGATTTAGTAGATATTTTTGATCGGTTAGTTTATCCTTTATATGGTTTTCAGTCCTCCATTATTGTAATCCCCATCCCCTTATCCAATTATAATAAAAATCATCAATTAAGACCTTTTTCATTTATTTTTAAAATCATATCTTGAAAAATAAATTGGAAATGAATCCCTCCTTCTTGACCTAATTTTTTACAAGATGTGATGAACATGTGATGAATGATCCAATATATTTTTTACTATATGAATATTTTCATCATGAATTAGAACATGTATCTCGATGCTTGGATCATGGGATATGCTAATAGGCACTCACAAATGACCTGTTGGAAGTGGTCTCCTGTGTATAATGGTGTTTTGGAGATTGAGCACCATAGCCCACACTGCACGGAAATGGGTTGGTGTTGATAGATATAAATCTAGGTCATTTTTATCCTATATAATATCAATATAGGGAAGATATATTTGTATTTATTATTCCCATTTCATATAAATATTTATCAAATCATTGGTTACAAAGGTTAAGTCATCTCTTTGAGGGTAATGGATCACCTCATAGCTGGTGGGGGTGGGGCAGTATCTCCATGTGGTGACCATTATTGAGTTGTATATTCTATTTACTCCCCCTTAAAAGATGTAATCTTATCTATCTTATATAATAAAATTTCATCATGGCTAGATATTCTTTCTCTCATCTATTTTATTAAATCACTTTGATCCTCCTATTGTCTTCTATTTTTTGAAAATATGTTCAGGGTGTCACCCCAAAACACGAACCTTTGATGTGGACATACTGTTCAACTAATTCAGGGCCACTTATTGTATGTGTTCATCATGAATTGGTTTTGGTGATTCCAATGACTTTTTCAAATAAAAAATATAGGGAAATAGGTTATCATTATTATGTAATAAGAATTTAAAAAAAACAATTTTTTTATTATGTACTACATACAAATGTTTCCCACAATTTTTGTGTGTTTTCATCTAGTAGTATCCCTTATTTATTTACATATTCCTCCTTTTATATCACAAGGAGTGGTATGGAATTGGATTTAGATTTGGACTCATTGACCAAAATATAAACAGAATGACATAATTATGGTGTCTTTTCAGGTCACATGAAAGTATTCTGGATGATTTGAAATATGTACCAATTTATTTTTAGGTGATGTTTACCCCATATTTGATTTATGGTATGGATATTCTAGTTTTCCAACACATTCCTAATATCCAACACATAGTTTTTGTTTAATAAATTAAACAATTTATATTAATGTGATTAATAAACATATCATTAAACAAATTATTACTATCCTAAATGTACCTGGAAATGTACATACTCACAAGGAAAAATAAACTCATCTCATGATTCTTAGGTTATCATGTCTTCATAGATATAGAGTGGGTGCATGTTAATTTTCTCTTAATATTATTAAGAAGATGAATTTTTATAATTTTGTGAAATACTCATTCAATAATTCTAAAAATCTTTAAAAAATATTTCTTCTGGGATTCATCTACTATAAGGAACTCTGTAATAGATGAATAAGAGTAAGTAAATGTTTCATTATATTACTTTTTAGTAAAATAAAGAAATTATATCCTAATTTTACTGTAATATCTTCCCACATCAGTGTCTTAAGCCTAGAAACAACATTGTTCCTTGAATAAAAATCAATTAGCACGTTCTACCGAGTGATGATTCCAATGTTACTACTACCCATGGCCTTGTTGTGGTTATCATGATGGCCAGAAGCATTCCATCCTACTTCATATTTGACAAATTCATATTTCAACTTAATTATTTTTCTAAAACCTTCAAAATCAGATGTTCCAATGTTTTAAGCATCTCCGGTCCTTTTTGTCCTACGATTTCCCCAGATTCGACATCGTTAATTTTATTCTTTAGAGTGGTTGCATCACCATGTGCATATGGTCGTTGTACATCCGTACTAGGTGTAGAAGCAAGTTGACAAATCTTGGTTCCTTAGGAATGGTTGCACCAACACATGCAGAAAGATGTTCATTTTCACTGCCATCAATAGCTAATTTTGAGACCTACTGTTCCTAAGGATTAAGAGCACCATCACATTAATAATTTTATTGTTCCTATGCACTGTGATCATAAGTAGGTTGAGAGACCTATTATTCCTTGGGATTGGGAGCACCAACACTTGGAGAAGTCATTATATACATAAGATATTTTACAATTAATTTAGAGTACATAAATTTAGAAAAAATTTATAATAACATGAGATTACCTGATGTATATTACACGATATATTACTTAATTATTGAACAACCTATTTTTTAAAGGATGGCGGGATTTGACCCCTCTATCAACAATCCAAATCCATTCATTCTGGTATACTCTATCATGAAAAAGAGCATCTACATTGTTACCACTGCAAAATTATTGAGAAATCCCAATCAAAGTTTCAACCTCATTTGAATTTTCATCTGACCCATCAGTGGTTTAGGTCAACATCAGAACAAATGACCACTTTGGTTTGCAGGATCTAGAACATAAAATACATATACCACCGGTGATTCCATTTTAAATGCTTTATCTTTTTACTCATCCATATTGAAATCAAAATTCATGAATTCATGTTCTTCTATTTTAACATTACACCTACTATGAAACCACTCTCATTGAAAAATTGGAAAATAGAATGCTATATAATCTTTGTCCCATATTTGTATCATTATTCCAATGTATGACATATTTGCGTAAAACTGATTTCTATCCTTATTTCTAGAAACATGCAACACTTCATTAACAAGTGTAACTCCTCTATTTTTTTTGGTAATATTAATATTTTACAAAATAAATACAAAAAATATTATATAATAACTTTACAAGGCTAAAAAGGTTATATACTTTATATCTCTTTCTATATTTATCCCAAGCATCAAATTTCCAAAACCATGTTCCTTTGTTTGGGATCATCTAGATAAATCACTATTAATCTCTTCCATCATATCTTTCATTGGTCCATCTAAGAGAAATTTATCCACGTAAAGAATACAATGAAAGATATCACATCATAATACACCTTCAAATAGTATCAATTATTTACATTACATTTCATGAACAATAATTCTACCAAGATAGCATTGAATTTTTTTTACACTTTCTCGGTGCCTACTTAATTTCACAAAAACTCCATTTGATACTAGAACCGAACCTTATATTTTATTTATCATGAATATAGATATTAGATGTATGTAGATATCTTCCTCCGAATATTCATGAAGGAATATAATCTGGACATCAATTTTGTCTAGAAATAATCCTTCAATGGAAACCTAAACGAGAACAATCTGAATTATTATATACTTTACAATAGAAGATAAAATCTAAATAAAATCTAATACTTCTAATTATTGAAATACCAGAACAACTAGAAACACATTTCACTATTTCCTATCATCCACATTATCCTTTAAATGATAAATATAATTGTTATATAGATCCCTCTTTCTTGGTTCTAATTATACTATATTTAATGTATCAAAATCATAGAATAAATTCAATTATTCCTTCATTTTGTGATCAAAATTCAATGAGGTCAGTAGTCGTACTATGTTGAAGCCAAAAAAATAGAAAATATGCACGAGTTACCCACAATTTCCCCATTATTGACACTCATATAGATTAAGAAAACCATACAACTAAGGGTAACTAGTTTTCCATGAGCTAACTAGTGTAGTGTATATCAGGACCTATTTCATTATTCATAGGGTAACAATATATCCAACCAACTGGAATTTAGAAACAATAATTCAATGAATACTACAGAAATAAATATAATATATGTATTAAATCACATTTCAACTCTAACACCGTCACAAGAAGGAGATATTTTTAACATCCATGAATAAGAATGGATAATTTCATATTAATAACCAATCGCTTCCCTCTTAGGGAAATGCCTAGATAAACATATCAAACAAGTTCACCTTTTATTTAATCCATGCAGATGACGTTGGATGCAATGTTGGTTTAGGAATTTCCATGGGTTTAAAAATTAATTAAAATTTTATGGGAGTGAGGTCATGATGGATATATTATTGGTTATATATAGTTCGTGGCATCCCTATCTATGGTGTTGTTATCAATCCACATGTTTTACCAATATAATGTATTGGGTTTCCTAATTCCATAAAAATCTAGACATTAAATGTTATAAAACAAATACCTTTTAGAAGTCCTTGGAAAACTATTTATAAAATCACATTTGAAATCCCATTAGAAAATCAACCATTTATACAAATTACCATTTAAAATTACACCCCCTTATTAAAATAAACCAATCAATTCATTACACTCTTTCAAAAAACAACATTTCCCTTTTTAAATCAATTAATGGAAAGTTCATGAAAAAATAGTCCTAATCATTTAAAATTAATAAAAACCATATATATTTTATAATTTTTCATTTAAAAATTCATATACCACTTGTTAAAATGACACCAGCATTAAAAACAATTTCAAAACAGTCAAACCCCTTTATGAAAGCTAATTGGGTGAGTTGAAAAATAGTAGGCATGCAACCTATGTCCTGCTATCTTTTTAAATCATTTTAAAGAAACTTAAAAACAAAAAATGTGTATGTTGAACACATATATTTTCTAAGACACATTTCAAAACACATGAATCATTTTAAAAGAGGCACATATGAATTTTCAAAAAGGGATAAATCCCAATAGAGGAAACTTATAGACGATTAATGAAAAAGAAATAACCAAGATTTTATAAAATTTATATCTATCAGATAGAACAAAAAGTTCTAGTTTTAGGAAAAATAAACATTCTCATATTAATATAAAATGACACATAAAACAAGAGGAATTCCTATTACTAGGTCTTTCATTTGAACTAATCTTCATAGAGGTCACCAACAATGAACATCATGAGAATATGTACGAATTTCATATGATATTCTGTCACCTAATATTCAACCATCATATATGTCATTTATTGGGGATTAGAACACCTTAAAATTCCATATAAATATAGATTTCTTTAATATGACATAGTGGAGTCATGGGTTCTTAAAACACAATTATGTTGTGTGTTAACATTTATTTTGTATTAATACTTTGATCTAATTATCATAAATCATGGATTATGGGAAAAGATTTAGTTTTCTTCTTATTATTTCATTTTTCGAGAAGTTAATGGTGGATGTATGAAAAATGTTCATGAATGCTATTGTATTGGGTGATTTCACTGACTGCACAATCTAATCATTAGAAGAGTCCAAGTCCAATGGTGGAGACACAAAAGAGGGAGGGACCAAATGAACATGTTTTGTGGAAATATCCATGTTAACAGAGGAATTGGCCTACTACCATAAAAGGATAACAATCAAATGAAATTTGAATAGATCAAGGGAATCATATCCTAATAATAGGGGAATTATTGTTTAATAAGATAATATGGATATAAGAGGGATGAAGGACATGACTCAATGATGTAGAGCATTAAAAGTGAGTCCAAATAATGATATAGAATGAATATGTCCACTATATTGTGCTATATTTGGAGAGTGGTTTTTTTGGAATACAGAAAAGGTACACACACATTATAAATTGAATAGTGAATAGAAGGATTCTCATATTGGGGAGGGATCTTAAGAAGATGAATTCTTAAATCTTCTAGAGATGAATATTTACCTTGTCAAGAATATAAGGTCCCTCAAAGATGGATAATTTTATTATGAATAGAACTATGACCATCCTAAGAATGGTCCATATCAAATATATCTCTAAGAAATGATTTTTGAAAAATGATTTCCTATTCACGATGGATAATTATCCATACCATATAGGTCAAACGAGTTAATTACAATGGAGAATATCTTTAATGAATAATGATCACATCCAAGAATCAAATTAGGAGATTAAAATTGAATGTTTGAAGACTATAAATCATAACCCTCTATAATAGAATAAAATGGGGATCCATATATCAAATATTAATTCATTGATTTCATGAAATCAGTTGAAAAAAAAAGCGAGAGTAAATAATTATGTCATATAATGTTCATCAACAACAAATGATTCATGGATGGGTGGATAAAGAGGTTCCCAGGCTAGTAATATTCTAGAACACAGGGTGGGGTGGGGTTTAGAGGGTAAAATGGTTGGATAATTGATTTTTAATCCTAGATATTCACTTGAGATAATAGGAAAAATGTAGTTCTAAAGGTAATTCCCCAAATGTAACCTCAATGTGAACTATCATTGGGTCTTGTGTGTCTGACAGTGATGTTTGGGGAACTTGAGCTACACAAATAAGATCATACTAAAAATTTAAATGTAATGTAAATATATACCAAAACATGATTAAAACTAAATTCTACCTATATAATATGAATTCATCACAATGTGGAAACAAATTCCATACATGTGAAAGCAGTAGGGTCCAGCAGTAGTAGAGTCGGGGTAGGTGGTGGTGGTAGCGGTAGTGGAGGTCGCGAAGGGGTTCACGGTGGAGTTGGTTTTTTGGTGGAAGAGGCTTGACTAAGTAGGTGTGGTTCGACATGCAGAATAGGTGGGTTCTCAGTGAAAATTGGTTCATGGTGGTGGTCGGTTCACGGCGGAGGTGGGTTCTCGGGGGCGGTCTGTTCGTTAATGAATTCGGTTCATAGAGGGGGTGGGTTTGAAGGGGAGGAGCAATTGTGGTGGAGTAGGGGTTGCCGAAGTGGTCATTTTGCGAAGGAGGGTTTGCACCAAAGGATTGTTCGTGGCAGAGGGGTGAACAACGGTGAAGGTGATGTCGGGGTAGATGAGGTATAGATGAAGCAAACATCGGCTTTTAAAAGGGCTTGAGGTGTGCGTGATAAGGAAGATACTATTAAGGTTCATTTAGATAATCGGGTAAATATTTTATCAGCTTCAGTTAAAAAGTGTTGATAAAGGAATGTTTTATCAGCACTAAAATAGCAAGCGCTGGTATAGATATAATGTTTATAATTTATTTATATTATTATATATTTTTTAAAAATTATATATATGACAAATATATGGATTTTTAGTTATTATTTCAACAATTAAAAAATATCAATGTATTTGTATTTTATAAAATTATAACAAATATATTAATTATACATATTGATAAAATAATAAATATATCTATTATAATTTTATAACTATTTAAATAAATATATATAAAGATTGTTATTTAAATAATTATAAAATTATAAGAAATATATGTATTATATATATAATTTTATAAACATATATAATTTATTTATTTATTATTATTTTATAATTATTTAAATATTTCTGTATTTACTTATAAATACAATTATAAATATTTTTATTTATTTATAAATTTAGTTTATATATTTTTAAATAAATCTATTTAATTATATATAACATTAAATTACAATAATAATTATATTTATTTATAATTTTATAATTATTTAAATTAATATATATTAATTTTTTGTTAACTATAAGTAAATTTATATTTATTTTTTATTAAAATTTATGATAAATATATATTTATTTATATTAGAAAATATATATATATATGATTATAAAATTTTAACACATTTATTTATTATTCTATAAATAAGTATAATTATTATATTCATTTATAAATATTTTTAAAAAATAAATATAATAAATATATTTATTATAAATTTATAATTATTTAAATATATCAATATTTACTTACTATCAAATTCACTAATATCTCTATTTTTTTATAAATATTTATAAATATTTATAAATATATTTGTTTAACTATATATATTTAAAAATCTTTAAGTATAATAAATATATTTATTTTAATTTTATAATTATTTACATATATATATATATTCATAATTATAAATATAAATAAATATATATTTATTTATTAAATTATAAGAGATATATTTATTGTAATTTTGTAATTATTTAAATATATATATTTAGTTACAATTATAATTTCATGTAAAGATATTTAAAAAGTATTTATATAAAATTTAAAATTTCTAATTATAAATATAATAAATATATTCATAATTGAAATATATTTGTTGTAATTTTATCAAAAAAATTGAGAGCAGAATAGATTCATTAGTATAACAATAATGAATCATATACATTGTAATGTGTAGATAAAACATGAGTCATCACATATGGTAAACATGAATAATATGATGGGTATAATGTACAAATGACCATTCGTGATGAATACATAACATAAATGTATGTCAATTATACTCACACGTCAATCTATTTGATGAACAAATTTATTGCAAAGTTATATTTATTTATTTATAATTATAATAATATATATATTGAAAATATATTTTTAAATATAATACATATAATACATATAATACATATAGTAAACTAATAAATCTAATAAATCTAATAAATATATTTATTATTTAATGAAATTTATTGTAATCGTATAATTATTTAAATATATATTTATATAATTATAATAAATTAAATACTTTCTTTAAGATATTATATATATATATATATATTTGAATTGTTATAAAAAATAATAATTATAAACATGTGTTTTTTATTTAATTTATACAAATAAACATTATTTTTTGAATATAAATACAATAATTTTATATAAATTAATACTATTTTTTTATTAAAAACTTTTATCAGTGCTAATAATATTGTTGATAAATATACCATTTATTAGCACTAAAATGCACTAATAAAGGGTGAACGTTTATCAACTATATTTTTAGAGCTGATAAATGGTATGTTTATCAACGCCTTTAGCTAGTACAGATTTAGTCCCCATTTTGTCAGGGCATTCCTTTTAGCATTGATAAAATTTTGTGTATCTCTCACACAGATCAGTGGTAGTGTTTGTTGAAGAAACTATTTTCAAGAGTAATTATACATTTAATTTAGATAATGTTAATTCAATAGAGAACAAATAATATTATGAGGTAAAAAAATATATTAAAAACTACACAAACCATCTCATTGAAATGTATTTTTTAAAGGATTATGGGCTTTGGATTCTCTATAGAGAATCCAAATACCGATTTTTTGTTCCCTTATAACATTCAAGACATTGTATACACTAGGACCGAAATGAAATGATACTGATATCCCAATAAAATGGCCACCCTCGATTGAATTTTCATCTGATCCTATAGTCGTTTTAGTCACCAAAAAGATAATTGACTAATTCCTATTTGCAGGATCTGAGACATAAAATACATTCAATTTTTGTGATTCCATTTTTAATGTCTCTTACTCATCCCCTTCCTCAGTAAAATCCACCTAAACGAACCCCATTTCATGAGCTTTTAATGTCTTATTTTTATCAACACATTTGAAATAGAAAATCATAACTTGATTTATAATATAATTCAACTCCTATATCTTTTTGATAAAACTGTAATTTGAAATATTTACATAAATTTGATTTCTATCCTCTGAACCAGATATGTTCATTGCTTCCTCCATAATCATAACTCCAATGTTTTTTGGCCTAGTCCTGTGCCTTCCTTACATAACTCTAATGTTTTCCATCATACTATTGTCATTATTTTCTTTTGTATAGAACATATAACCACTGATTGAAAAACATGTGGGACATATAAAATTTTCATTTGGTCCCATGGATGGACATTAAATTTGTTCTACAATTTAATATTTATTTAAAGATAAATCCTTATAATTATAATATCCAAACCATCCAATAAAAGGGCCTCTTTATTATTTGATATACATCTGTTATCCCTTGTGGGATTCAAATATCTAATAATATATATGTGGGAATCAATATTTGGATTAAAATATTTATAACATTTAAAATTTATAAGTGTGGATTCTCCCTCTTAGTGTTGGTAATTGTTAGAAAATATCTCTGGCAAACCACTTCACCCATATTGTTTCATCTATGGGGAGGTTTTGGGTGACCAACGCTAGCAGTGTCTGGTGGGTAATCGGTACTGAAATGAATAGCTTCTTAAAAATATATCTTTATACAATGAAACTGTATATCTAACATAGATTCATAAAACACCCTTTAAATATCTTTATATAAAATTAAATGGTATATATATATCTATAGTGGACATGACCACATAGTCAAACCTCTCTAACCAAGTGAACCTTCTAGTGGAAAATTATATAAAATTTGATGGTGGTAAGAACATATCCAATTCACATAGTATGAATAAAACATCATAATTCAATATTTGAAACATCAACATGTCTATATAATTAATACATATGGATTTCAAAAAGAACCAGAGTTCGGTTAATGTATGTCATTCATTATTATCTATAATGTAATGTAAAGAAACTAGCATCAAATGATTCATAAAAACATGACAAACAAGGGATTTCAATTCCTATAACATCAAATAATTCATTGAAATGAAATTATTTATATTTTATAAGTACTCATCTATAAAATTTACACCATTAAGAAAAATGAAAAATTTTAATTATTCATGTCTAGATGGTGTAATCTACTAGAATAATAAAATATTTCCCTTTACCAATCACTAGTTAAATCATTTACCTTATACCAATGTCAATCATGTCCATCCTAACCTTGATTCCATATATTTTATGAAAATTTAGTAACATTCCAATAAAACCATCATATAATTGTTTTTCTAGATGCTTTAAATCAAGAAAATTTCTGACGTAAAAACAATTCCAATA
Source organism: Viscum album (assembly GCA_963277665.1). NCBI lineage: Eukaryota > Viridiplantae > Streptophyta > Magnoliopsida > Santalales > Viscaceae > Viscum > Viscum album. The sequence continues at coordinate 1,149,259,806 of OY728135.1, forward strand.
TTGTAAATAAAGAAAAATCGATCCCTTTTTTCTGATCTGATTTAATAATATTTTTCAAAAATGGTTTAAATAAAATATTATATATATATATTACTTTCTAAAATATTTTATCAATTTTAAATTTATATGGTGTTATTCCTTTTTCAGCATTCACAATGAATGATATCATCCATTATCAATATTTATGTAATTGAGGTAAAAATTTATTAATTCCTTAAAAAACAATCATTGGGGAATTTCTCAACTGAACTTCTTATGGACATTATTCCCAAATGGGACACCCAAATATTCCATTAATTCTATATCTTTTAAAATTTCCATAATAATGTATGTCCTTTATCATCATGAACAACATGTCCCTCAATGTAATTACATCACTTATATGAGCTTAATAAATTGTAACGGTTGTATCCAACTACATTTCAAATATTTGATCAATGGATCCAATATATATTTCAATTTCATTTCTAGGTTACATTGATCTAGATATAATCAATAAAACATAATGTATTTTCACTTCAGGAATAACCATGGAATAAAATTATTATTTTTCATCGTTATAGGTCAGGTATTATGAGAACTACATTGTTCCTCAAAAGTATTTATTCTATATCTAGATAAATCAAGATTAAATATTCTCATATCATTTGAAAATTCATGATAATCAAAATAAATTTTCATCTAATAAGGATACTTTTAGGGTTGATGTATGTTTTGATCTTTAATTCATGTACCATTATACCAAGTCAATTTTCTTGCTGTTTCCTGAAATATATATTGTCTTCTAAAACATCCATTTTGGGGGAAACACCATACGCCATTCAAAGTACTTAATTCATTTTCTTTTGTTGATTTTCAAAACATGTGGGGAATTTTATGATTGATTATTGTTTCTTGAGATATAATATTTTACAAATTGAAAAGCATGTATTTATTAGAGATCATTCCCATTGAATGCATCATTCTTTTATAATCATATATTCGACATGGAAGTTTATTTTTTTCTAGTAGCGTATCATTACGGAGGCCATGTAGTTTCTTAAAGGCAATGTATCTACATCCATTTCTAGCATTCAGATTATATAGAATCAATACAAATAAATGTTTTTTGTATTTTGTCCAACGAATATAAAATTTTCTCTATATATAGCTATTTAACATCTAAAACACCTTTAGACAATCACAATGGTCATCTTCAAATTCTGTTGTCATTTCTTCCATGGAATCATCATCATCATTTACATAGGTATTCATATCAAATGATCTATAATCCATATTATAATCCCAATAAATGTGAACATTTATTTTTTCCATGTGTTTAGTCAAAAAAAAAATTATATATAATTTATTCCATAAAAATTTAGATGTTCTTTTATCTCTTCATGAAATTTTTTAAAAAAATAAATAAAATGTAAACAAAGAAAAGGGATTTGAGAAGGGTCGTATGCATGGTCTATTGAAAACTTCATGAACTCCTTATCTTCATCATCGTAATAGTTTTTCATATAGTTATAATAAATCTATTTTCTAATTATATCCATCCTTCTAGATTCATAAAATATTCATTTTCTATAAAAAATAAATATATACACATAATTTATACAATTTCAAAGGTAAAAGTTATATATAATTATAATAAAGTGAACCCAACATTTTATTGGTTGAAATAATTATATTATTTTAAGGAAATAGGAAATAGAATTTTTCTAAATAATTACTCTATTATGGTAGGTTTCATCTTTTTAATTGATCCAAATTTATCACTAGTACCCTGTATTGGATGTCTACTACTAAGCGTTGTTCATGAAACAATACTTCTTGTCTTAAAGAGATGGGGGTGAGTATCAAAAAAAAGAAATAACAATTAATGTGGAGATAAAAATGATTATAATGAATGTTTTCCCATTAAATTTAAATGTTCATATGATATTATTTTGCAAAGCACTGGATAACATTTATTAGATTTTATTTGAAAGATAAAAAGTTTATCAGGCACACAATTGTTTGACGGATGAGCTGATCATACAATACATGCTCATAGTTCCATTGCAATTTTATACCCCGTTCCTCATTCTCAGTGGGTTGAGATACATTATAACCTTAGACCGATTATACATGAACCACAACCCCTTAAAAAAAATATTTTGGCACCAAGACTACAATATGAACTCCCAGTGGAAATAAATGCATGATTTCCAAGTCCCACTTATTTCTAAAAATATAGAGAGGTTTCGGGTAGATATAAAAATAATAAATCATATAAATAATCTTACATAGAATTAAATAAATAATATTTGTATTACTTCCATATAAACTAGATCTATGAAAAGGTATTAATGAATAAGAAATTACAGATATTATGAAAATAAACATTTTCCAAATAAAATTTTGAAAGCATAGACATAACAAAACACATTGAAATAGAATAAAACATTTTATATGTAAACTTAATAATTTAAAATTATATGTATCATCTCAAAATGACATTCAAAATTCAATCCGCTAATTTGATAATTTTTAGAACCCCACATTAAATCCATTTTTTTAAAATTCCACATTAAAATCGACCAATTTTTTAAAAACATTTATTACTATATAAACCCCCTTTCTATAAAAATTGTTGACCTCAAGTGAAAACTTTTAACATCATATTCAAAAACCATGAAAAATAACAGAAAATATTGAAACAATTTACTTGGAATTATTTAATCATTTAAATGTTTTAAACTATATATGTGCACTTTGAAATTACTTTATGATTTTCCAAACAGCAAATTCATTTTTTCATTTTTTAGGAAAACCTTGTATTTTCATCTCAAAATCCACATTAATATTTAAAACTATGTTTCAATTTTTCCAAAATGAAATTTAAAATTGGAATATCAATAAAAGTTCTATGTAGTCCACCACCATGTCTAATGAAAATAAAGATTATTAAAAAATTCATAAACATATAATAAAGATGCAATGAATAAATTTTATTGAGAATACTTGAGTAAATAAAAAATTTAAATCATAACATAATTTTCATTAAATCCCCTACTAAATATAGATGATCCCATATTATTCATTAAAAATTCCATCATGTAATTATTCATTCATCAAAAAACTGTTTCATCAAATATCCCACAAGAAGCCAGAAATGATATTTGTTACATGCCATAAAACCAATTCCATAATTCAAATCAAGAATGTTTTCAAAAATATTAATGAGATTGAATTTTTTTTCCAAAATATCATGATCTGTTAAATATATTTCAGGTGTGATATCAGGATTAGGATTGATTGGAATTTACATCAGTGTGTGTCAAATTGGAGGTGCTCTAGTACTCGAGGTGAAAGATATAAAAATATTTTGTTACTTTTTACAAGAATACCACCATGATGGTACACTATTTTTTGTGTTTTTACACTATTTTGGGTGTTTAGAATATCATAAAAGGATTTGGGTTGTTTAATAATTGTAGTAGATCATTGAGATAAAACATCTATAAGTGAAAAAATACATTTTCAGATAAAATTTATATTTTGGAGGACTAAATAATTTTTATTTCGGACAATATGGGGAGTTATATCAAAACCACATAAAACATGTTGTTTACATTATATATTTATTCTTGGATTATTTGATAAATTATATTAAAAATATTTACTTGTTTTAAAATTATTTATTCTATGAAAGTAAATTTTATACTTTTTTTCTTTAATTATTTCATTTATTTCATTTATGTAAGTTCATGAATAAAAATTCAATAAGATCCATATAATTTTATATTCCTTAAAATAATTTAACTATCATATGTTTGGGTCATGTTACCTCACTTTATTTTGATAAAGTTACCTGAATAGTAAGATGTATTAGAATTTTTGTAAAGGGAATTTTTATTTGGTATATATTTTTGTTTTGATATCTTCATAACATTTAGTAAAACTGATTTTTGTTTAAAATAATGTGTTTAAAAGGTAAGAAATTTTTTTAAGTATTCCCTTTTATAAATTTTCATTTATTAAAAATAAATTCATTTCATTTCACTATAACCCAAATGGATTATTTTTCAATCAACAATACTTGAAATTGATTTTATGATTACATGAGTTTTGTGATAATGGTTGGGCTGATTGAGTGGGAAGGAATGAGTTTTATGATAACATATTAAGTATCATCAACTTATATTATTTTTATAAACAAATTAAAAAGAATTATGTACTAAATAACCATGTCTCATTCATTAATATAGTCCCACTCAAGCTAGAAAAAATATAAAATAGATTTTCACTCCTCAAAGATTGTATTTATATACCTAGATTTTCCATGACCAAGAAACCAAGAGAGAGAGTGAGAAAGTAATATATATAGAAACATATCAAAAAAAAGATATATAATACACCTCAAATCCATAAAACATTCAATGAACAAACACTTTCATACCATACATACATTATAATTGGACAAACATGCCATAATAGGCACACCAAATACAAGTGGTGACCAATGAGGGTATGATGAGATATATATTAATTTTAAAATTCCAAACGATCTATTAAAAAAATCATAATTTTGATTCCAAGTTATTTTCTATTCATTTGAAATAAAAAAATTTATATACATTGAAAATATTTTTAAACCCACACTTTTTATATTTCATATATTTCTTTAAAATAGTTTTTCTACCTATAAAACCCAAAATATGGCATATGCCCTTCATTTTTCAAACAAATCTACTTAAAATCCCACATAATCATATGATAAAACACTTTTCATGATCAAAAATTTAATTCAAAACTATTTAATCAAAATCCTTTTAAATCATCATTTTCTAATGATGGAATTCATCCATATTTTATCCAAATTTAATTATAAACATTGCACTTAGGAACAATATAAATAATAATGAATTTAAAATGACTAATGGATTCAATTATTTGTAAATTGAAGAATTATAGGAGAAAAACATTACAAATGAAATAAAAATGAAGGTAAGAGACAACTAAATTATAGGTAATAGTGTATTTTCATTGGAAAACACAAGAAATTTATGTATGAGACTCCTAAATTAATGTATAATGATATTAAAAACATAATAGGGATTTAATAATGTTCAACTTTTCATGAGGAATAAGATATGAGTGGATCCAATAAAATTACGGAATAATGGAAAATGTGGAACCCTCTAGGACATGCACGATGACTTCGAGAAATAGGGTATTAAAAATATTCATTGGGATTTTGATTTTTTGATGGATTTTTAGTAGCTTCTGAGGTTCCTATTATGACAACAGTCAGCAGAGACTTCATAAAGGAAATAGTTAGAAATGATAAAAAATGGGAAATCTGAAATGGGTGTTTTTGGGTCTTTGGGATTTTTTATGTGGGATATTCAGTCTTTAAAATGTGTTTTTTTTCTTGATTTGAAAGGTTTATTATCAGCGATATGGGATGTTGATGGAGTGATTCTCTTAGGAACCCTGAGCTGTTGAAGGTATGGGACACTTATAGAGAGTAATTCCTATCGATGAAGCACAGTCTACCCTCTATGAATATGGGAATAAGGGGCGAGCATGATAGCAATAAATATATCGTTTACGTGAACAATGACACCCACTAGTGATTGACATGTTCGTGATGATGACCTCAAGTGGTGGTTCATCAGTTAACCATAACATTATAGTTAGGTGCGCATGATCTTCATGGTCAGCAACTTTTGAATGAAATCATAGTCATATGGAATTGATGTTTTGGGGATCTGGGTGTATATGTTGTTGTCTTTTTTGACTTTATGAATTTTGGTCTATAAGCCATGATATATGTGTATTTTGAATTTACATTTTTGATAAAAATTTCTATGGATCATTGATTTGGGTTACTAAATCCATGATCAAACCTACCTTGATATATTTTTGACATTATTAATGAATATATAATGTTAAATAATTGAATATTCAAAATTAGTGAAATTGAATACGCAAAAATGAGTACACTTTAATATTAATTAAAAAAGGATATGTTTTTTTCAATTAAATATAAATTATTAAAAATTTATGGATATATATTGAAATAAAGCAGTATATATATTGAAATTATTAAAACATAGTAAAAAAATATAACAAAATATTGGAAAATTAATTAATTCCAAAAAAATATAAAAATAAAAATGAATAAATATTACCTAACTATAATAATATTAAAAATAATCAAATAAAATTTAACACTTAATAAATAATATATTAAATGTATCAAGTTAGTAAATGATATTTTAAAATGAATACTAATATTTTAATGTATTATATAAATATTAGGTGTTTGTGTCTCCATATAATATTTCATTAATTATGTAAATATTTATCTATGTGCGTTGTATATAAAAATGAATAAATTATATATATGTATGTGTTAAATTAGTGAAAAAAATGTTTTATATATTTGAAATAAAAAAAATTCAAACAAAATTCAATTAATTTCCATTACTCGATGCAATTAGTTAGTATTTTTAATTAATATTAATGTTTAATTACAAAACATTCTTCACTAAATATATGACTTCATTAGTGTAATAAAAAATATTTTCTGTCATATAAATCATATTTTAGGAAATATTATATATATATCTATTTAAATTTCTAAATTAAATGTATTAAATAATTATTATGTATAAAAACCATTACAAATGAATTATACATTAATATGTTTCTAATTGATATAATATATTCACTTTCAAAATTTATATTTGTTATATAATGTTTATTTTTTTTTAAGGAAAAGATAAATTAATGATCAAGGATACTAGGATTAAAAATCCAATTAGGGAATGTGTTCACCCAACAATTATCACTAAAAATATTTCCCAAAACGAGCCAAATAATGTTCTTTCGAATTACCATATCTTTTGATGAAAGAAAATTTTCATGCATCAAATCCAACGGGCAGGGACCAGATCTTCATCAAGATGAGGCCATAAGGCTGGGAATCCTCATCTTTCGTTGAGAGAGCATTCACCACTTCATGGAAGTCAGATTCAACTAGAATCTTGGGCCAAAATTTTGAACAGGGAAAAAAAGCCCCTATAGGATGACTGAAGCCTCTACCACCACATGTCTCCTTGAGTTAGGCACTGCCCTACACTAAGCTTCCACAATCTGGCAAAAAATGTTATGATCAATGAGCCCAATTCCGACCCTTGAATTAGTAGATACAGTAGCATCTATATTTATCTTGAAGCCACCCCAGGGGGGAGACCAAAAAGGAGCCTCTCGTCGAGTGTGGCTCAATGAATGACATGCATCACTTTTCTTCCAACCATTCACCCTCTCCAAAGATCTATCCACCCATAGATGATCAGGGGTCACCTTCATCTGGAAAATTTATTCATTCCATCGAGTCCAAACCAACCAAGAAATTGTGCATATCAGCCCTACCACTCTCGGTTCCATTGAAGACACCCATTTAGTTAGGTTTGCGACCAACCCAATTGAAAGATAAACGAAAATAAAAAAATACGGCCTCCAAATATACCCCCACCCTTTCACCCCCTTACAGGAAAGAATTTCATGAAAATGGGATTCTCTTTCATGGAGACACAAAGGACAAGTGTCTTCCTCCGCCAAATGTCGGTGCACCAAAAATTTACAGGTTGGAAAAACCCCATCAGAAAACCTGTCACAAAAAAAAATTCACCTTAGGGGGAGAGGTGAGGGACCAGAGGCAATTACACCGATTATTAGTAAATACCTAGGCCAAACCTTGAAACCCCATTATGTAACCTAGACGAACAGAATATCTCCCATGAGGTTCCTCAGTCCAACAAATCTGGTCAATACCCATTATTGGTGTGAGAGGGATATTCAGGTTAAGCTGATGATCCACCTCGTTAAACCAGCAACATAGCTTCTCATGTTCCCACTACTCAAGCGAGTCATCGAGCAGTCCACGTACCCTTAAATCTTGGAATCTAGGAACAAATAGTTAGGAAACCTTATGATTAACGCCATCTTCTAGCCATGGATCTTTTTAAATGTTAATATTATTCCCATCAGCAATTCTCCACAAGTATCCAAAAAAAATGAGAGATTTTTCTCCCCAAATGATCCTCCACATAAAACTCGGTCGTGGCCCCAGCTAGGCATGTGATAAGTTATAACGAGGGATGTACTTAGCTCACATCACCTTCGAGAACATGGCATTTGGGTTGGATATAAGGCACCATCATTGATTTGACCAAAGAGCCACGTTAAACCATTTGAGATTTTGGAAGCCGAGGCTGCCACATAATTTTGAAACACATTGCTTCTCCCAAGACATCCAATGGAAATTATGTTTTCCCTCATGGGAGCCCCACCAAAAATAAGGCTACTGGGATTGGATTTTATCAATGAGAGTTTTTGGTAATTTAAACAACGACATAGCATAAGAAGGGATTACTTGGGCCACTGACTTCATGATAACTTCCTTTCCCACTTTGGAAATCTTCCTACTAGACCAAAGACATATCTGATTATCCTCCCTATCCACAATCATGCCGAAAACTTCTTTTTTTTGACCTACCGACCAGGGTTGGGAGGCTAAGGTACTTAGGATGATTATAAACCAGCAGAAACCCACACATTTGCTGCAAATCCTCTCTCTTAGCTTGTGGGATGCCTTTTCTGAAAGATAACTCGGATTTCGAACTATTAAGACGTTTCCCAGAGGCATTTTCGTACAGATTGATGATATTCAGAACTACACTACATTATTGTGTGGTAGAATGTGTTAAAAATAGGCTATCATCTACAAAGAAGAGATGAGATATACGGGGCCAATTCTACATACCGTAGAACTGTGAATAACTCCTTGACCTGCTGCCTTCAGGATTAAATGAGAAAAGACAACGGCCACTAGAATGAAGAGGTATGGTGATAGGGGGTCCCCTTTTTCTCAAGCCTCTTGACAGTTTAAAGCTCGCTGAAGGTACCCCATTAATATTTATTCTGTAGGAGACAGAGGTAACACAAATCATGACATTCGAGATCCATTTCGTCCCGAAGCCCAACCTAGATAGAATAAGTTCAATAAAAGTCCATTCAACTCTGTCATAAGCTTTCATCATACCTAGTTTCATTTCCACGGTTCCATGCTTCAATGATGATCGTGTTTTTATAGAGTGGAATAATTCAAAGTCAATGGAAGCATTGTCCGTAATAGATCTCTTTGGAATGAAAGCACTGTGGTTATCAGTGAAAAACAACGGGAGAAAATTCCTAAGTATGGATACCATGATTTTGGAGAAAATTATGAAAATCACATTACAAATGCTAATTGGCTGAAACTCTGAGATTTTCTTAGGGCACTGGGATTTAGGGATAAGAGTAATAAGAGTTTAATTCAGGGATTAAATAGAGGCTCTTTAATCCCACACCTCCTTTATTAGGGACACCACATCAGGCCCCACTATATGCCAAAGGGTTTAAAGAAAATAGCATGAAACCCATCAGGCCCCAGTGCCTAGGTAGAGTGAATAAAATGAAGGGCCCCAGGAACTTCCTCCTCAGACAAATCGCTTTCCGAGTACCAATTCATGTCTTCGCTAACCAACTTTGGGATGCATCTAATCAGTCATGAGGGGGAGCTAGTACTTTTTGTTGAATAGAGGTTGCTAAAAAAGGTCATGATAATGGAGTGAATGTCATTTATGACATGCGCAAATCATCCAGTGGGGTCCTCCAGATGAGCAATAAGATTCTTCTTTCTCATCACAAATGCTCGTTGGTGAAAAAATTTAGTGTTCTGATCACCATCTCTGATATGGGACTCCCGTACACGAATGAACCAAAAACTCTCTTTCTTTATCAGTGCTACATTAAGATTCATTTCTGCCACATAGATGTTCTTATGGACAGAGTCACAACAATTATATGAGTGGAGTCTCTTTAATTGATTCTATGTCTCTTTAATACGTTGATAAAAGTTACCAAATCTAGCCTAGCTCCACTTCTGATGGAGAGACGCAATAGTGCGGAAGTTGGACATGATGCACCGATTAGATCCCTCCCAAGCCACTTAAACCACCTTTTCATATTCACTATCTTTGAGGCACATACTTTCAAAGTGAAAGGTTCACTGAGGTCCCCTCGGTTTCCCTTGTGAGACTTTTTACAATATGATGGGGTAGTGGTCAGAGGAGATGGGGGCAGGTGGAAAATATAGAAGGCTTGGAAAAGAGAGGACCAATCATCATTCCCAAAAAATTTGTCTAACATTTCTGCCATGTGGTTCTCCATTGACCTACCCCGATTCCAGGTTAATGACGAGCCAGAAAAACCAAAGTCAAGAAGAGAGTTCGATATAAGAGACATCCTAAAATCATTCATCACAGTACCACTCCTCACATGTCTCCCTTCTTTTTCATGGGGAGACATGACCTCCTTAAAATCCCCTCTATTAGAAGAGGGCCAGGGAGGTAGTCCCGTAATCGCTTCAAAAGGGACCATGATCTGTGTTTATCCTACGCACTTGGCCACCCGTAGAACCCAACAACTGACCAAGAAGGAGCCCTTGGGCCAGAAACAGTCACAACAATGTGGTTACATGAGTAATTAGAGATATTGACCCCAAGGTCCTCCTTCCACAGGAGGAAAAGTCCACCTGAGTTCCCCTATCTTCTTATGGGTAAGTCGTTTTTGAACCCAGTATTTCGGCCCAAAAGGATTGCATCCTTGCTATCCAAAAGAGTTTCGGATACAAAAACTATGTCTGGGTGAAATTTGGAGCTCCAGTGATGGAGAATGAAAACCGTTCGGGGATTTCCAAGCCTCCGACAGTTCCAGCATAATATTTTTATTTCCCTAGGTGGGGATGGGACACACCCACTGCCTCCTCTGAAACAAAAACCACCTACCCATCATCTGCAACTTTCCACCTCTTTGGCAGGCTCTAAGTCATCTGAGATGCCTCCAAGCATCATTTTTTGTCCCTGGGTTGTGAACTGGGGGGATCTTCACCCTTATCCCCACTAATCCTTCTTTTCCACGTCTGATGTTTTATAGTACATGTCAACGTGATCCCTTTCACGTCCTTTACTGCCCGAGGGGTAGCACTGGGAGAAACATCATGTGAACTGGAAACCAGGTCTGGTGGGTCATTGCAGAGCTGTTGTACCCCTGTTCTTGGGTCTGGTGCTTCCTTGAAGTTTGACTGTAGCCTAGAAGATGGGGGAGGAAATAGCCTTCAAAATAGTTTTGGTTTGTCTTGGGGGGAGTCAGTCCCTGCCCCAAGCTCGTGAGTTGTTCCCTCGGTTCGACTGAGATCTGTGGCCAGTCCAGATTCCTTCCGTCTGCCCGTTGAACCAATTGACTGATAGCAGAAATATTTGGTGGCCCAATCATTATTATATTAATATGAGTTTCTTCAACCTTCATATTAAGAGCCTTTGCTAGTTTGTCGTGGTCCTGTTGTTTTTCAACTTCAGAAATAAAATTCACCCCTGTGGTTTTGTCCACGGAGCCATGGACCATATTGAAAAATAACATTGCCCTGTAAATCCACTTTCTTTGCCTCACATGCATTTTTTATGTTTCTGAGGACCTAATAAATGAAACAGAAAATAGGAAGCTTTTCAAAATCAAAAGAAATTCAGATGTCGGAGTCCTCAATTTTCAGAAACATTCCCCTCATAAGAGGATTTGCAACATCCATCGAGGCTCTGATTCGCACAAAAAATCTCCAGTGAATTGGATCAGACCATCCCTATTCCAGAATTGATCCTATGTGTCCTCCAATCTCACGCATAACACGTTATGTTATACCATGAAAGGATATTCCTCTAATTTGAATCCATAATGGTGAGAAAGAAAGATTAACTAACTGAAAATTTTCTTCTCTTTTATGGTCCTCCATGAGAATGATTTGGTTTTCAAAGGACCATAGTTGACATTTGAGGACATTTAATTTATCTCCTTCATTAAATAATTAAAAGACTAGGTGTCCCGCTTCCACTTATCTTATATAAACGCCGTACTCCAATCCCTAGATATTTTGCAGAGTATTTTTCAGCGCTCCCTGATTGAAGGACCTTTTAGCTAGAAATTTTCCAATAATAAGCAAGGATAGTCGCTGTGAGAGAAACACATGTTCAATCTTGCATGTTGCAATTACACATTTTTCTTTATTAGTTAAGGAGAGGTTCTGTCAGTGATTTATTAGGTCTGGCTCCATTTAACTGAAACTGAGAACATCCCTCGTCACCACACACACCTTCATCCCCGGCTGCGTAGCCACACTCCTCCCCAGGATCCCCTCAAGAGTCGTCCCACATTGAGCTGCCGCACACCTGTACATTCATGGAAAAGTGCCTTCATGGACCCACGCTAGAATGAGAACCACCTTCAGATCAAAAACCAACACCATCTACAATACTACGGCATGTCGTGAACCAACTTGATACCCACCATGCTCCATGCGCAGCCCCTCCTTCGTGCACACACCCAGCACGGTCCTTTCATCACACTCAAACCCTGAACGAACACCCCCTTCATGAAACCCCCCTTCGATTTTCCCACAATACTCTTTGCAGACACCCCTTTTGCGAGAACACCCTACGTGAACAGCACGTTGTGCGTGAACACTCCCTTTAGGACAACACATTATGAAAACACCCCCTTCCCTAAACACCCCCTTCATAGAACACCCCCTTCACGAAATTTGATATTAACCCCCCGTCCTCTTCATGGCACTTCCTTCATGACCCCGCCCTTCGCTGGAACACCCTATGCGAGCACTCCCCACCGTGAGGGATTTCAGATCTGTCGGCTCCACCGGTGAACAACAGATCTGAAGAAGGCCTAGATCTGAAGTGGGACACCGAAGAAAGGCCCAAATCTGAAGCGTGGCTCCGAAGGATGCATAGATATGAAGAACGCAAATCCACCATTCTTGGACAGATGAACACAGATCAACAGAAATCACTGGTCCAGAAAATAGAAAACCATCACCGCCGTTGTAGGTCGCTGGAGATTTTCTACTGAGAAACGGAGTCAAGAGAACCGAAACCGCCACGACAAACTCACCAAAGCAAGGGAAACACTAGGATTTCCTATGACGGGAACACTCTCGAGTGAGAGAGACTCTTAAATATGAATTTAAGCCCTGAGAATAAATCCAATATTCTATTTTATATTATTTCTTACCACTTATAATTAACATATATATATATATATTATTTATTTCTATTAATAATTATTTTATTATGATTTTTTTTATTTTGTAATTTATTTATTTTAATTATTTTAATATATTTATAATTTACTCATTTTTATTCAATTTATTTATTTATTATAATTTATTAATATTTTATATTTCTATTTCATATAAAGTATATATTAATTTTTATTATCAATATATATATTTATATTCAATGTATTCAATTTTATCTATAATTATGTGATTAATGAAAGGTTTTCTATCTTTCTTATTTTTACAATTTTTTTATTTTTTCATTTTAAATTACTTCGTTGTATTAATTTTATAATTCTATATTTAATATTTATGATATATATATATATATATATTTATAATATATATATCAAATACTTTAGTAATTTTTTAATTTAAAAAATTATTTTTTTAAATTTGTTCAATTTTTTCAATTTACTATTTTTTAATACTTTTTTATTGGTTTGTTCAAAAAAATTTGTCTAAGGATAGGGAAGAGTCCTTTAGGAACCTAATTTGAAGGTGGGAGGAGGGCCATGTAAGGAATAGAGTGGACCAAGGCCTGTATGGACCCATAGAAGCCCCATATAGATGGGGAAGTGTATGTTGGTGCCCATCCATGCAACATAATTATGAGAAATGGATGCGAAGGAATTATATATAAGGGAGCGGCCTCTTGTAAACAATTTTGATATGGGATTTTCCAAGAAATTGAGGCCATTATCAGTGATAATAAATAACTAATAAAGTGTAAACATTATCAGCACAAGAAACAATAATTAATAATGGTAATCCTTTTTCACCGATAAAAAATGTCGATAATGGGTACCTTTTAACTGTGATTTTTTAGAGCTCATAAAATATACCCATTAACAGTGATTTTTTCTAACAATGATAAAGGTAACCTCTATCAACATTGGTAAATTCCATCGCTATTAAAATAATTGTATGTAGTAGTTATTGAAAACACCATTCCAATGGAAATTCTAGGTTATATGGGATTTTGGACTTGTATTCTCAGTTTTCTGTTTTATGGTTTTCTGATTTCACCTTCTTTGCTTCACATGGGTTTTTAATTTTTAATTATCATTTATTAGGTTTTGGATCTATGAAAAATAACTCTAGACAAAATGCTGGAATTATTCAATGCACTTACAAAAAAAGACTATACACGACTTTTTTTACAATAGAGTTTTAGTTGTTTAATGTTTTTGTGACAACAAATATGGTGTTATCCTATAATTCTACTTGCTGGAATTTTACTAAACTAAACCATAGATTTTTTTTACCTGAAAGTAATTATGGATCTATATTGTTATATTTTTAGTAAGTGTTAATTATGTCCCTTCTCTTGAATCAGGTGATATAACAATGTAATCAATATGGGTTTCTCATTGTGCTTGTAAAATTTAGAAACAAATAATTATTTAGTGTTAATTTTTTCATATAAAAATAATGAAATAAATTCATATTATTTAAAGATAAAATGATGTATATGTAAAATTAAGAACATGTTATTCTTATAATAGTTCAGGTCACCATGATCCTATGTTATGTTATCATTCATCTTGACTCATACAAAAGATTGACACCACGTAAAAAAATATACCATTTTATAGATCGATAACCCATTTAAAGGACATACATTTTTCCATACTATAAAGAAAGACTAGACCAAATATTTTACAGGATTTTAAACCATTATACAACATGAATTTTTATCATTATTCATAAACCAATATTCAACATTTTTGTTTAGAGGAATAGTTGAATACACAACTACATTTGATTGGTAACTTCATAAGCTGATACATACGAGAAACCAAATAAACTGATGCTTAATAACAACAAGATAGTGAACCCGATTTAGAATCATTGATCACACTACAAATAAAGAAAAAGTTTGATGTTCAATCATGATCTTAAAAATTAAATGGTAGTATTATAATGAAAAAAATTTATCTAGTATTATTGAATCATGTATATATCTCAAGAAAAAATGCATCATTATATATTTATAAACATATTTCCAACATTCATCGCATGTTATCCTTCGATCATTATCCATATTGGGTTTGAATATTTTTCATCCCATATTCATGTAATAATTATACAATGTTTATGTGAAAATAAAACGTTACATGTATTTTAATATATCATGCAGTTCATAAATAACATTTCCCCTGACATTTATTTATCAAATAAATTAAAAAAATATTCCAATACAATATTTTCAATATATTATAGATATTCAAGTAATTTGAACAATGAAAATGAAATTATTCAATAAATATTGTATCTCTATCTCTAAATATATCCTTTAAAAAATTAAAATCATTTTTAACATCCTCTTTCATAGATTGAATGATCAGATTTTAGTCATTTTAAACAGTTTTCAATGATCACATACCACTTCTAATTCCCCAGATACTAAATATTAATCTTTTGGGTGTATCATCATTGATACAATAATAAATACAGAATTTGAAAATATATTATGATATGTAGTTTAATATATCATTCACTTAAAAATTATTTATTCCCATTATATATATTCATCAAATAATTCAAAAAAATATTCCAATATAACAGTTTGAATATATTATATTTCTTCATATAATTTCAACTATGGAAACATAATTAATAAATTTCTATGGTATATCTATCCTTAAATATATCCATTGAATAATTAGAAATATTTATTTATATCCTCTATCCCAGTAAGAATGATTTAATTTCAATTATTTTAATCATTTTTATGATCGTTTACCAGGTCCAATGCCCTTGATTTTAAATATTGATCTTGATGGTGCATGTTGGGAACTAATCATAATGAGAAACCTTAACAAAATTATTCATAATATTAAACAATTACCATTAATCTAAGGTTTAATATTTTTAAAATTTCATTAATGATGCATTTTTCGTGGATTCATTAAAATTTATCAATAATTTTAAAATTGATAAAATAGTGAAATTTGAAAAAATATAATTTATGTTAATAAAAAATATATAACATAGTTATAAAAAAATAATAAAATATACAGTAGGTATTATCATCACAAATAATAATTAGTATTTAGATATGATTTATAAATATTAATAGACTAATGAACTCATCAAAAACAGTTATTATAAAATTGTAGTATTCAAAATAGAAAAAATATGAGAAATATAGAATTCTTAAATATCAATAAAAAGAATGGTACTTTCTACCTACCCATCATAGATGTGTTATCACTATGTTTTCATGATCTATAAATACATGTTCAATGTATTTTCCATGTTTGTATAGTGTTTGGTATATTTATTTATCATATGATGTAAAACCTATGCGGTATGTATATTGATCATGTACAAAATAAGTAAAATTATTATATAATGATTGGGTGTCATATGTTCACTTCTCGTAACAAGGTGAAATGTTTTTATTGTACTTATTTTCTGCACTATATATATATCTACCTTCTCCAGATTTTCTTTTTTTCAAAATTCATCAAATTATACTATCAACCTTCTTATATGGCTGAGTACTGTATATTTTGGTTTTCATTCTTGAATGAGTAGATTAAGGGGTGGAAAGTAGTTACTGTATATCATGATATCATTTTATATAGGTATTTCTTCTTTAATACATATCAAAATGTGCATTCCTGGTCAACCATATAAATTGAAAGATGGTATAAAACATGAAGGAATGATAACATGTGATATTTAATGTGATTATGTTGTTAAAATATTCATTTAAGGTTTATAAAGCCCAAAAAATGAAATCATACATTAGGGGAATCATATATCCTGTGTTTTATTGATAGGATGATTTCCTCATGGTATGTTGAAAGCTTATCATTCGGTTAGTTGAATTATTTCATGATATTCCACTAATATGGTCAATTTGAAAATACATCACATCTTCATGTGATAGTATGTTTACAAAAAACTTTTTTTTAATATTGCATAAGGTCTTATTGGACCCTATCATTTAATGGAATGACTTTGTGTGAGAACATCAAGATGAATGAATTAAAAATTTTAGTTTTAGACATCGTGTATGAGATGTAGTCATCAAATACATGGCATATGATACTTATGTATGATTAAAGAAACCATTTTACATTTTAGGATCACTTTGGATGGTAATGTAGTAGGTTTAGGCATCATATTGAAATAAAACTGTTCATAGTAAATCATGTTAATATCTACGGATAAATGAGATATAATATGGCCAATTAATATAACATGTGGTAGGTCAAGAAATCATTTATGGTCTATTTAACTATTTTAATATATATATATGTATATCATGTCTTATAGACTATATAATTGAGATAAAGGTTAAAATATTATAATGCATAAAGATATGAAACAATCACATAATGTTAATATTATGAACTACAATGTTATTGATAAATATATAAACATACACACCAAATGTGTAATTGTACCAACAATTTTCTCATTACTGTATATATTTAAAATAGAATATAAATATTAGGTATTATACTAATATATAATAGTAGTAATAATTATGCTCCAATTATTAAACATGTATTATTGATCATTAATTTTCGAATCATTAATATTTCAATAAAATATATTCAAATCTAATGAATTTCAAATAATGGAAATATTAATAATTTTTTTGAAAAAATCACAAAGTTAAAAAAATAATATTATCCTAGTTTTTTAATTATATTACAATGAATTTATATAACTATTACCAAAAAAATATATCCTATTTTTAAATTTATCTAAAAAGGTACATTATATTAAAAAAATGATCTAAATATACTTTCTCCCCAGTGATAAAAAATTCTATAAATAAAATTTTCAATGCATAAATATACTACTACAAAAATTAATATATTATATTAATATAAATATAATATTGAATTTAGAAAAATAATGGTCTGATATCAAGGTGAACCTACTCTTACAAAACATTAATAAATAAAATAATTTTTATGACATCACAAAGAAAATTTAAATAGTTGAATATGATGATCATGAACCCTATCCCCCTCACCTTGCAGTAATAAGATGTTTGGGTCATAGATGTACAAATTAGAGCATTGACTCTATAATAACTCTCTTTAATATAGGATCATCAACCTGGATTTCCTCCATGAAAGTATGATTTGTCTCACACCTAAAATAGTTTGCAAGTTGAAGACATTAAATCCAATGTGGAAAAATTTTATATGGAACACTCTTAGATCCGGCCTTATGATAGCCATTACGAGAGTTGAATTAGACTCCACCCATTTAAATTTATAGCCATTGGGAGATAAAATTTTTATGGCATTGATCATTTCCTATAATTTAGCTTCAATAGAACATCAGTTTCCAATGATGTGATAGAAAAAATTTAACAAATCACCAATGGGTTCTGAAGACACTCCAACACCTAGAAGGTCCTAGGGTTCCTTAAGCCACCCTATCCACATTAACCTTTTTATAGTTGTAGATTAGAGGGATCCACCTGATCCATTTTACACAGGAGGGTTTTTAGTCTCGCAATGATTTCGAAAAAGCTTCATGAGAATGATGTTGGAAACAAAATCAAAACTCCAAACATATGAAGTATATATGATGCAGTGACAAATATATGGATGGCCTTAGTTAATTCCAAAAATTATGGTTAAAGGTTATCAAATTCTAGTCCACTATATTCCCTCTAGGTGTAATCAATGGAAACTGAAGCCGCAAAAAATATCCCTTAAACCTACTCACCTTTTCCAAAACCAATAGTGGATAACCTAATTCTATTGAGATAATCTAAAAATATCCTTATATGAATCTTTGTTTAATATTTTTCTAGATCCTATATTTAATTCAATATATAACAAGGATATAGTCTATACACTCTTCAAATGTTTAACTTATATAACAAGATGATGTAATCTATAATCCAGATATTTTTATCATTTTATGATTAGGAAGATTCCACCCATACTATATAAATTAACATTGTTATATAAAGAAGGATATGGGTTATCCTAGAGTCCATGATCCATCTTGTAACTAAGAAATTAAAATCATAGTTGAGCATAAACAACTCCACAATGCTGAGGTGGACACAATAATTTAATGTCAAGATTAGCATATCTTTATCAACATATTTATACAATTTAATTTCTTTCAAAATGTTATACAAATTAAATAAATATTTGTTAGCATCATTATGTTGACATTGTATGATATAAATGTTACTCGAGGGGTGAGGTATGGCCAAAACATCAGGATTTATTCTTTTAATCCATGGTGTGTACCAACATTTAGATCGGTTATTCTAAAAACCATTCCTTTGGAGCTTCACATGAGATGAGTGTATGAGTTCCCTAATGATTCCTATATGGTATATGATAAGTACCAGGAGTCCCTAGATTGAATTCATGGGATGAACATACAAGAGGGATACTCCAAATAATATTCATTGGATGTGAGTAGGTTCTAAATAAATTTCTTGATAGAGGTTTCATTTAAATGATTTAAATACTTAATTCCCAATCGACACACATCAATGGTTTAAAAGTCATTATAGGCCACATTGATCATCTTCCTATCATAAAATAACCTATTACACATTAAATATCTAATAAAACTTTAAATATCTTTAATAAGAACATTTTTTCATCAATAACATGTGAAGAAATTGAAAAATATGTAGGAGATCACATAGTTTACCTAGAAAAATCTTCAAACATTAGACATGGTTATCCTATTCCATGTATCCCTATGATAATTAATTCAAGAGTAAATATTTTCAATATTAAACATAATATACATACCCAAAAAGGGTACATCAAGATATGTAAAAGGAAGTGATCCTCTCTTCACCCCAAGAGATCTATCCACGTTTTTTTAAATGGTGTTACATACCCCATCCAAAATGATAGTAAATTTTTTTCTCCTATTGATGAATTCACCGACCACATCATCATTATTCCTAAAAATTTATTTGATAGACAATATTGTTTCACAATCAAATTTATAAAAATTAATTATATCATTGACATAATGAAAGTGTAAAGGGGTGTAATGCCCCTCCAAGATATTATTTTAATATATAAGACAAACTGGAAAATATCATTGAGTTATAAAGTCATATAATCCTATGACATAGAAAATCAAAGGACTGATAAGGTATCACCTTACATAAATATAATAGAATACTAAAATTATCACCATAGAGTACCACTAACAAGGATGAATATCCTAAAAATCATTTTAGTATTGAAAATTAGATTGAGAAAAGAGCTTTAAAAACCATGATTTATGATAATTCTTATAATGAACCAATATTTGATTTTAGAAATATCCTTTGGAATTTAAATTTTTCTATAATTATTTTAATCATTAACAAAATTTCACATGGAAATGAAGCGTTCATAGGTTGTGAAAATAAAAATCTAAATATTCTATTTGCGGAAAATCAAAACCGATTAAAAATGATTATGTGTGATGAGGTCGGAGGTCCTCATGGCCATGAAAATATTATTTATAAACCTACACTAGTATATTAGAGAAGGGTCTAACCCAGGTGAATGAAGATGAACTATTCTAAGTTTTAATAAAAACCCAATTGTAATCAGTAATGGGGAAACCGTTTTTAACTTTTTAATTTTTTATATTTTGTATGATGAAATGAATACTATATGAAAAACTGAATATAAAAAAATTCAACTGGATAAGAAAATGAAATTGTTAAATTACAGTGAAGGTAGATACAGAGGAATAACGTAGGGAAAACTTCTTGGGGAAATACTTACACTAATAATTGAAATAATAACATTTTTCCAAGTTATTATTAAGTTCACAACATCAAATAATCTTGGAAAAATCTCCCTATACAAGAAATTAATCAAACAGACAGTGATTATGGACGTTTTTAAAAACTAGAAACACCATCCTATAAGAGAGTTTTAAAATAATGCTATTGGAATTTAATCTCACCAAACAATTCCAAATGTTATGAAATTATAATTCCTTAAAATTAATCCATGAACTTTCTCATAGAGAGATCCTGGAGTTTTAAATTTGGGAAAGAAAGGTGTGAAACTGTGAAATGTTTAGATCTAGAACTAATATCACCAACCATTTCTAGATTATGAAAGAAAACGAATTTCATAGAAGCAGAGTAATATGAACCAAAAATTAATTGTTTCCCCCAGAACTAAAAAATAATCTGAAATGTAATGCCCAAACCCAGTCACCCAGAGGCAGTTCATTATTACATAACATTGGAATTATCACAGGGGATCAAATATTGAAAGATAGATCAGTTTAGAAGCCTTAGAAGTACTAGAAATAAGCATAAGCTTTACATTACAATAAGAAATAAAAAACAACAGCATTGTGTATCCTTTTAACATACTCATATCCATTAGATAATTCCTTCAATTCAGTCATAATATACTTCTTCACATATTGGGAAAATAAAAGATACAAAGGGTGATCTTAGATGCTCAGTAAGGATAACAATATAGTGGAAACATTCATTAATAAGCATAAACATTTAACGAAATGTATATGAATAAAACACAATCCTTTTAAACTTAACCTTAAATATAAAAAAACTAATATAAACTAAATAATGTCATTTAATTATTCACATAGATATTCAACTAGTCGAATAATCACATATAATTACAATAACTAATTTCATAATGATTCAATGCATAATTCCAGACATCATAACCACATAGTCAAGACCTCATGCAGAGACTAGAAATAAGTTTCTATCATGGCCTTGTGCCAAGAAATTAGTTTGTCACATGATTGAAACTGATGTATCGAGGGCCAATAGAGGGCCCCACTTGTACATACTATGTCCAATGCATTTCTCTTATGAAAATTCTGAAACAAAATCTAAACAATCGTATTAAAACAAGTATACTAAATGTCAATATTTTTTCCACAAACAATGAATGGGATAAAAATAGCACAACCATAGTCAAACATAACTTATTTAATAAAATATGGATGATTTTATTATATAAAATCGTCCTTAATAAAGAATAAATAAGGATATTTAAATAGATGAAAATAATCAACAAAACAATTTGAGAGAAATATCCACTTTTTATTTAAAACATTTAATGGTCTCACTATTTATCAAGAACATATTAAAAATAGATTTTTGTGCAAGGTGTACCATACAAAATTAAAACGTATAAAAGTAATTTAAATGTTTAAACATTAATATCCATATATTTAAATCCGTAACTCAATTTTTAAAAACATAGTTATTAATGAGAAATATTTAGAATAATAAAGCTTTAAATCATTTAAAATGATATTTTAGTTAGAGTTCCTTACCAAATGAGAGATGCTTGAATAAAAATAATTGAGGTAATAAAAACATTATAATATCATGATAATAAAGGGATTCATGATATACTATATCAATGTATAGTATATACACCATATAAAAGTGAATTGGCGAATAACAATAAAGAAGCATCAATGAAATGTAAATTGAAATGAAATCCATTATAAAGAATGTATCCTTAGGTTAATGATAAATAAATGAAATAATTATTTGTGAATAATATAAATAAACTCAATATGATTGGATATTCAGTGTAAATCAATCATAAGAAATTCACACATATTCATATAAAAACGACACCAATGACTGGGATGTTGAACTCAATGAATGGAAGTTTAGTTAAGATTACTCTTATGAAGTTCATATTAAAGACTTGAGAATTTATAAATGGATTGATTATGGGTATAAAAAGTATATCCACACATATGGGAGTGTAAATTACTATATAAATAATTAAATAGTGATTACACACATAATCATAGAGTAAAATAATCAATGAAGTTATCTTAAAACCCATTGAGTGGAAATAGATATTAGAAATTCCCTTACCGACTTGGTAACTTATGAAACATAAACCCCATGAAAGAGGGATTATAAAATGAAGATTTAAAAACCCATAAATTAAATTATATTACACAAAAAATACATTCATGGGTAGTACATACACCACACAAAAGGAAATAGAGGAAACATATCATGAATCTCATGGTAATAAGAAATGAGATGAAAACCAATTACCTTGTACTTTTGCTTAGTAAAGGGTACATTAAACTCATATATAATAGTTAAATAATTTTTATTAAATTATAAAAAACCACATAAATTAATAGGATATCATATATGATCTTCTAATATTGCTTTGTTAATAATATTTCAATAGTACCATTATTTCGGGTGTAAACTGATTCATTTTCCTTTATATGTTCATTCATGTATGTAATGTTTTTTTTGGAGAAGATGTATTTGATTCATATTCATAATGATATTATGTTCTTCAAAATTATTTTAAATCATAAAATGAAAATTATTCCTGAATGGTTACAATGGGGAAAGAATCTCATCATGTTCATGGAGATGGTAATTCGTACCTATGTACGAGCAACAACATCATTCTATTGATGATGAAATCATATGTAATAAGATGATATATCACATATACAGAATAATTAAAATTCTATATTTATTATTTGCATCAATTACACTCATTATTATACCCATCAAAATAATTAAGTGCTTAATAACAAACCACACCATGATGTGGAAACAGTAAGCCATACGCACACACATATGGTGACTTCATCATTCATAGGTTGGATAGAATAATGAATATTCTTTTAACATATTTATAATAACATCACAGTATGTAGAAGGTAATGGATATATTATTTTGGTATGGAATCAATAAAGAAAGTGGATTTGGAAGAAGAAATTGACTTTAAAAGAGGTTGTAAAATTATTACCTCTTCTTCGAGAGTTTCCTTTTGATTTGATCAAACGGGATCATTAGGTTGACTTTATAATTATAGTATGGGATCTAGGATGGAGTGAGGGTAGATGGGAGGATATTTGAATTGTGTTTGGAAGAGCCAAATGGCATTGGATATATGAATTTTATATAAGGGGAAGAAACCTTTTATAATATAGATGAGGGTTACTTTAGGAAAAGGTTTAAAAATTATTTTATTATAAATTTATTTTCTGTTTTTAATGGATAAAAATGGATTTAATTGGAGTATATGGTAGGGATAGGTCAAAATATTCTAATCCAATATGTTTTAAACAAGTTTATGTCACCATATTAAACTTATCTTTTATATTTATTTCTTCGTTAAATTGTTTACCTTTTACCATGACATCTTGTATTTTTTTACACGGTTAATAAACATACAATTAAATTCCAGGAGAACCTAAAGTGGTTAATTAATGACATAATTATCATTATATAAGTCCTTTTTGACAAGCCTTATATATTTATTAATATTTTATCATTTAATAATATTGTATTTGTTTTAAAAGTACATTTATGTCAATTTTGACACTATTTTGTATTTGGTTAAGGTGAAAGTCATCAAAAATTGCTTAAATCTAAAAAACAAACTCCATTAAACCCTATAATTTCATATTAACCTATAAAATTAGTGGAATGCCTCAAAAATCTCAATATAAATTTCTTTTGATATATATAATAATTTTTTTAATTTTTCATTAATAAGGCAATTACTGCAACATCATTGTGTCATAAATAAATTTAAATATTTAATTTCTAAAAATTATAAATAAAATAACCTTTTATATTAAATTTTTTTATATTTCTAATGAAAATTTAGTTTCAAATTTATCTTATGTTTAACCCTATATTAAAAATGTTTTAGTTATTAAATATTGTATTATACACTTTTAACTCTTCTTTAAATAAAATAGTTACAATTTTCCAAATTTAATCCAAGAGGATAAAAATGGATAATATATTATTCCTAAGTATGAGTGTGGTTGAAATAGACTTATCCAATAGAATTATGAAATGTGTGGGGGGTAATTATAATTTCATTTTTACCTTTACTTACCGAATTAACTTTTATCTGTGGTAAATAAAATTCAAAAGATACTATTCACAAAAAAATATTTTCATCCTATTGAACCCAATTTTTACTTAATAATATCAATGGTATCTCTATTATTTTTTAAATTCAATTAACAGAAGTCATAAAATTACATTTTATACAAATTTGCAAATGTTCCTAGAAGGTGGGTAAAACACGTTAAAAAGTTCAATAAAATTTTATACATTTAATATTATTATAAAATCACAAAAATTAATTACATTGAACTAATATAGGTATTATGTATCAATTTTTACATTAAAATAAAATTAAATTGAAAATAGTTATTTAAATAAAACGTTGGGTTTAAACAATAACGCAATGTTTTTCACTATTTATCAAAAATTGAATGTTTTTAGAAAGATACATAAAATTCACCCAATGATAATTTTGATATTCCAAATTCAATAATTATATCTATTTTACCAAATTCAAAACATAGAATTTTTATTAAAAAATTTAGAAAAATATTCCCATTGTCAAAACCTGAAATTGGGTTTTTTAGAAGTAAAAACTATCAAAAGATTGATTACTATTTATGTAAAATTTAAATGTAAAATTACATCAAATGACCAACATTGGATTAAATGACAAAAATATTATCTAATTATACTTTAAAACCATAACATGTATAATGTTAAACTAAAAATGATTTTGATAAAAAAAATTAATTAAAATTTAGTATTTTCACTATTCATCAAAATATTAAAGTTATCTGAGAAGCACCAAAAAATTATTCAAATTAAATTTTTATTTCACGATTCTAATCAAGTTTTTTTTTTAAATTGAATATATTAATGTTTAAAATATTCAATTTAAAATGGGTTCCCCACTAAAAGGTGCTAAAATTGAATTTTTCGAAAAATACTTCTTTTATATAAAAAACTGATTTTTTTTCTTATATTATATCTAAGAAACACAAAATATGTATATTAATATTATATGGAGTATATAAATTTCAAAATTAAGTTAATACTTTTTATAACCGCTTTTGAACGGCTTGTGTGGTAAGTCGTGTTTGGCTCGAATTCAGTGTTGTGTGTAGTGCAAGTTATTTAATTACATTGAAGAAAATAAATTACTCTGAAATCATGGAGTGTTACATTATTCCCCCCCCCCCTCTTAGAAATAGCATCTTCTCGGTTTTTAAATTTTTTTGGTAACTTCATTGAATGTCCCACATCGGAAAAATAGTCAATAAAACTATCACATTAAAATAAATAAAGAGAAGTAAATGAGTTTACTTGATAAAACCCATTCAAGGACTCCATATAGAAAAATATGTATATTGAAAATAAACTAAGTGTCAATTTCTAATGTAGTGTGATGGAAAACCTGATCAGTAGACAGTTGACAATAAGAAAACCAAAAACTTATGATGGGTTAAACGGTCATTTGTTTCTGTGTAGGCAAAGTAAACAGACAAAATTTTTTTTTATTAGTTTCCACTACTAGAAATCCCATTTTTACCAACGCTTATATCCCAATAGTTTGATAAACTGTTGGGAATGGTTATGTATACCAACGGTTTTAAGAAAAATGTTGGTATAGAGGCTTTTATGAAGAAACTTACCAACGGTTTGTAAACCCATTGGTATATGTTAGAATCTATGCCTCCTTTACCAATGGTTTATAGAAACCGTTGGTATAAGACTACATTCCCAACGGTTTTTAAAAACTGTTGGGAATGTTTTCCCCTAAATATAGTTCGGGAGTCCAGTAGCCCCTCTGCTCGATTTTAGTCCCCCTCCGCTCAAATGCGGCCCTAAATTAAAGCTCTCACGATGCTCTCTCGTTACCCAGTCTCCGAAACTCCATCCATTCTCTTCAATCAAACAATTTTTCTATTCTACAGTTCAATTATGTATGTTCTACCTCATTTATAATGTTCTTCATCTATTTTTTATTATCTATTTTTATTTGACCTAAACTTTTGGGATCTCCCTATACAAAGACTCAAAAACTCATTCCACTCATATATCCATCTTAAATCAAACAATTTTTTAGTTCTATACTCTAAATCTGTATTTACTACCTTAGTTTTAATGTTTTTCATCTATTATTTTTCATTTCTGTTTTAATTTGGAATAAACTAGGTTGTGTTGTTTATGGCATGTGAAGGTTAGTGATATTGAGGATGAATTGGATGTTGGTTGGGTGATGGAATGGAATTGTGATGTTTTTTGGATTATGTTTAGTTAATTTTCAATGAATTATTTGGGTATTTCCTCCCTTTAACAGAGCCCCCAATCCTCATGGACCCTCGACACCCCCCCTTTTGGTCCCTGGACAGCCCCCCCTCATGGAAATTAGACAGCTGGGTCCCCCTCTTTCCTGAAACATGGACATCCCCCCTCCTGTACCCTTGACAACCCCCCTCCACCCTCCTCCCAGGACCTTGTATAGTCCCCCTCCTTCCTGGAACCTATGAATCCCCACACCCTCCACCATAGACCCTAGATATCCCCCCTCCGCGATGGACCCTAGACAGCCCCCCCCCCTCGTTCCTGGACCATGGACAGCCCATTATCCCCTTCTCCTTGACCCTGGACAGCCCCCACCCCCCTTTCTGGACCCTAGACGTCCCCTCACTCTCCTCCTAGACCTTGGACATCCCCCTCACCCCCCTCCTCAACCACCAAAACCCCCCCACTTCAAAATTTTGAACACCAAACATGGACATGATGTATTTTCTATAAAAAGATAGAATTGATCCTCACACCACCTCAATAATATCCTAAACAATGCTTATAATGTGGTTTTGACCACATAACATCCAGTTGTATTCCAAGTCACTAGTCTATCCTCCCTTGTCTAATTTTACATAAAAGTTTTCAACCTTAAGGATCAAAATAAAAATAAATTGATACAAGACATTTGATAATGGATTAAAATTTCAAATTGGGATCCAATGAGGAATATTTGAGATATTATGCATCATGACCATGAGTAAATCCATTTTTATATATCCGATAAGTTATTTTTCACAATTTTCACACATTAATTGTTTGTAAAAATGCGACAATAATTTATAAAGGTTCTAATATATAAAAATGAATCTATTTGTGGATGCAGCTTAACCAACAATGTCTAGCTTGTCTGCCTCTTCCATGATCATCGTTGTGCACGTCCTTTCTCCATCTTACCATTCACGATGGGTGACTCAGCGTCTAGCTGATGACAAGGGCTAGATTCACTTACTTCCACACCAGATACACGCCCGCTACGCTACTGAAGTGATCAATCCCACTAAGTGTCCCTGTGAGCTTGATGGCACATCCACCAGTTCTTGTAAGAGGCAGAGGAGTTCTGAGATGATGGACCAAGACGATTGACAAGGGTCCATCCATCTGGTTGAAGACGTAAAACTTTGCGCTTCCTCGGAGGCAACCCATGTTCTAGAGTTTCATCATTTTTCTTTTTTATATAGTTTTGGAAAATAAACATGGCATGTATGCAACAATTTTTTAGCTGCATCTGATATGTATGTGCACTTGTCATTACTATGCATGACTGCTTATATTTTGTCTAATCCTTGGTGTTATTTTTTATGACATGATGCGGCTTTGTGATGTCTATGTGTAGATTTTACAGGTACATAAGAATGTGTACTTTTCATTGTTCCATTCTTTCAGTGCTTAGGCCGATGGTACGAGGGAGGTTCGTACCAGAGGTAGACGAGCATCTCCGCCTACCTGACTAGACCCTTCCACTCTGACCAAACGCATTCATATTCTTTTGAAACATAAGGGAAACGATCCATGGGTCAAATGTGACGTGTATAAGTCAACCCCACCTCAATAAAAGGCACAGTGTGGCCAAGATAACTCAAACTTCTTCTCTTTTGTTCAAAATTGACTTATTTTTAAGTGAAATCAATAACTGACATATGGGAAACTGACCAAAAACCTTAGGATTATGTTGAAACTTTAGGAAAACGATCCATGGGTCATATGTGACATGTAAAATTTAACTCCTCCTCAATCCGATGCGTGGTGTGGCCGGTATCACTCCAAGTGTATGCATTTTGTTTAAAATGGACAATATTTTATACACATACACCAATCCAATCAAACATCTTTTGATTGTGTTGATAACATTTCACAATGATCCATGACTCATATTTGTCGTGTACGAGTCAACCCTGCCACAATTAGAGGCTCGGTTTGGCCGATACCAGTCAAAGTGCCTCTCTTTTGTTAAAAATGGACAAAATTTTAAGTGAAATAAACAACTGACATACGAAAAACTGACCAAACGCATTAGTATTCTGTTGAAACATAAGAAAAAAGATCCATGAGTCAAATGTGACGTGTATGAGTCAACCCCACGTCAATACGAGGCTCGGTGTGGCCGACACCACTCAAAATGCCTCGGTTTTGTTAAAAATGGACTTAATTTTAAGTGAAATCAACAACTGACATACGGTAAACCAACCAAACGCATTAGGATTATATTTATACTATAAGAAAATTACCCATGGGTCATATGGGATGTGTATGAGTCATCTCCGCCTCAATACAAGGTGTGGTGTTGATGATACCATTCAAAATGTCTCTTTTTTGTTCAAAATGACTTTAATTTTTAGTGAAAACAACAACTGGCATACAAAAAACTGACCAAATGCGTTCCAAATCTGTTGAAACATTAGGAAAATGATCCATGTGTCATATGTGACATGTACGAGTCATCACATCTTTAATCTGAGGTGCGGTGTGGACGGAACCACCCAAACTGTCCCTCTTTTGTTTAAAATGGACAATATTTTACGTACATGCGTCAAACCGATCAAACAGCTTCTGATTGTGTTGATACTTTTTAAAAACAATCCATGACTCATATGTGATGTGTATAGGTCAACCCCCCCCCCACCCCCCCATCAATTCAAGATTCGGTGTGGCTGACACCACTCAAAGTGCCTCTGTTTTTTAAAAAATGGACTTAATTTTAAGTGAAATCAAAAACTGACATACAGAAAACCGACCAAACGCATTCGGATTATATTTATATTTATGGAAAATGATCCATGAGTCAAATTTGATGTGTACGAGTAAACCCCGCTTCAATAAGAGGCTCGGTGTGGCTAACACCACTCAAAATGCCTCTGTTTTGTTAGAAATGGACTTAATTTTAAGTGAAATCAAAAACTGACATACAGTAAACCAACCAAATGCATTCTGATTATATTGATACTATAAGACAACTATCCATGGGTCATATTTGGTGTTTACGAGTCAACCACGCCTTAATCCGAGGTGCGGTGTGGACGGTACCATTCAAAATGTTTCTCTTTTGTTCAAAATGACTTTAATTTTAGTTGAAAACAACAACTAGCATACGAAAAACTGACCAAATGTATTCCGAATCTATTGAAACTTTAAAAAAATGATTCGTTGGTCATTTGTGACGTGTACGAGTTAACCTCGCCTCAATCCGAGGTGCGGTTTGGCCGGAACCACCCAAACTGTCCCTATTTTGTTTAAAATGGACAACATTTTACGTAGATACGTCAAACTGATCAAACGGCTTCTGATTGTGTTGATACATTTGGAACACGATCCATGACTCATATGTGATGTTTATGAGTCAACTCCGGCTCAATCCAAGGCCCGGTGTGGCTGACACCACTCATCGTGCCTCTGTTTTGTTTAAAATGGACTTAATTTTAAGTGAAATCAACAACTGACATACGACAAACTAACCAAACGCATACGGATTCTATTAAAACTTAAGGAAAATGATCCATGGATCAAATGTGACGTGTACGAGTCAAATTCTCCTCAATATGAGGCATGGTGTGGCCAGGACCACTCAAACTCCCTCTCTTTTGTTCAAAATGGACTTATTTTTAAGTGAAATCAACAACTGACATATGGGAAACCGACCAAATGCCTTCCGATTGTATTGAAACTTTAGAAAAACAATCAATGGGTTATATGTGATGTGTAAGAGTCAACCCCAGCTCAATCTGAAGAGCAGTGTGGCTGGTATCACTCCATGTGTAGGTGTATTGTTTATAATGGACAATATTTTACGTACATATGCCAAACCAATCAAACTGATTTTGATTGTGTTGATACTTTTGAACACTGATCCATGAATCATACGGGATGTGTACGAGTTAACCCCACCTCAATCTGAGGCTGATGTGGCCGACACCACTCAAAGTGCCTCTGTTTTGTTAAAAATGGACTTAATTTTAATTGAAATCAACATCTGACATACGGAAAACTGACCAAACTCATTCAGATTCTATTGAAACATAAGTAAAACGATCCATGGGTCAAATGTGACGTGTACAAGTCAACTTCACCTCTATCCGTGTCGTGGTTTGGTCGGGACCATTCAAACATCTTCTCGTTTGTTCAAAATGGGCTTATTTTTAAGTGAAAACAACAACTAACAGGCGGGAAACCGACCAAACGCCTTCGGATTGTGTTGAAACATTAGGAAAACGATCCATGGGATATATCTGATGTGTATGAGTCATCATTGGCTCAATCCGAAGAATAGTGTGGCTGGTATCACTCCTTGTTTAGGTATTTTGTTTAAAATGGACAATATTTTACGTACATACGCTAAATCGATCAAACGGATTCTGATTGTGTTGATACATTTACACAATGATCCATTTCTCATATGTGACATGTTCGAGTCAACCCTGCCTTAATTTGAGGCCCGGTGTGGCCGACACCACTCAAATTGCCTCTTTTTTATTAAAAATGGACATAATTTTAAGTAAAATCAACAATTGAGATACGAAAAATGGACCAAACGCATTCGAATTCTGTTGAAACATAAGGAAAACGATCCATGAGACAAATGTGACGTGAACGGACAGCCCCCCCATCGAATTTCTGGACCCTTGATAGCCCCCCCCCACCCAGCTCCTTGGACCCTGGACAACCCCCCAAACACGAATAACATTTTCCTTTTGTACCACTGTGTATGCAAGTAAATGAGACTCGTATGACTTATGTATAATTCTATAACAATTTGATTAAATGTTATACCTCATGGACGATATGTAAATGTAGGAATGTTGATTTCACAAGCCTTATTTATTTTCTTTGATGTTGCAGTGTTATTTGGGATTATTCGATTTTTGTATGTCTTGAACTATATGAATGACTTGGTAAGCTTATTAGATCATGATCATCAAATGCATGTGATGATATGATATAATTTGAATACAAATCATTGTTGCACATTCTCCATGACCCCCATACACACTCCCTGGAAATCTCCCCCCCCCCCCCTCTTTCTGGACAACCCCCTCCCCTCTCTAGACGTCCCCCCACATCACATTCAATGCAAGTCATGCATCACTCTAGATGATGCACAAATATTAACCACATTGTTATTTCACATTATCACACATACCCCTCATGCACCAATTTTTATCACAATCATCAACTTTTTGAGTAATAAAAAATTGATATATGTGAACCCAATAAATTGAAATAGGTTAATTGGAAGAGTTTTTGTCATATGAAGATTGAAATGGGGAATTTTATTACATGGCATGGTTGGAAGAGTGATGTTTTTATGTTCTTTTTGTGTTATTTCCAATGTTTTTTGTGGTGTTTGAATTCTATTTATAGATTTTATTTGTGATGTTTTTTATGCAGGTCTATCAAGTGGAGGCATCTGTATGCAGGCTACTGGTTTTTTGTGAAAATACCCAATACCAATGGTTTAGAACCGTTGGAATACTTTGAGCTTATATGAATATATACAAACGGTTTATCTAAACAGTTGGTAAAAAGCTATACCAATGGTTTTGAACCGTTGGTATAAGCTCAAAAATATGATTTTCCCAACGGTTTAAAACCGTTGGTAAATATTTTTGCCAACGGTTTAGAGGAACCGTTGGGAAATTAAAACTTTCACCACCTTTTTCCAACGGATTTCCTTAAACCATTGGCAAAGTTCTTTCCCAACGCCTTACTTCCCTACGGTTTGGGAAACCGTTGGTATATCTTATACCAACGGTTTTCCATCCTATACCAACGTTTTTGAACCGTTTGTATTGTCTATATTTCTAGAAGTGTTCATTTCATAATGTTTAGTAATTTCTATATGAAATTGAATAAGAACATAAAGATATATACTTACTTTTCAAGTAGAGTTTCATACTTTAATAAATTTATACCTCTAACTCATCTTTTCTATAAACGATTAGTATTCAAGATGAAGTTGTCACACATGATGCGCTAGAATCAAATTATAAAAAATCACATAATCCAAGAAAGATGAAATATATATTTCCCTTGTCTTTATAGATTAACCAAAACCAATATGGTTATTACAAGATCAGATGATCCAGAAAATGGACAATCCATTATAGAAATAAATCCTAATCTTAATTTCCAAAATTAAAAAAATAATACCCAAATATAAATAAAGTATATTAAATAAACAATTTTCCTTAAAATACATCAATATAATCAAAACTAATATTGGAACCCAAAACATAGAAGAATTTAATCGTGTAGTCTTTCATAGTAAATCATAACATTTATCTCCAAATAACATCAACTACTCTTAAAGTCTTACACTGATGTTAAATTACCCAAATCACATATTATATATAATAGGTTAATAATTTTCATTATAAACCTGAATCTAAATAAAAAACATAGATTATTCCAAAAAATAAATCTAGAAGTACTCTTCAAACTAAATCTCGTAGTATTCTATTTTCCATAGGCATATGGCTCCCAAGAGATCAAATGTCTTCCAAAATAACATTTAATACTTAATCACCAAATAATTTTCCAATACTAAGGATATCCATTTGAAAAAAAATATATCCCAAATAAAATTATTATTGATCGATAAAATCAATTAACTAAAACTATTTATTCACACTAACTAGGGACTTCACATAATCTAGTGGTTGGAGATAAATATCGATTACACATTTGTTGTGGCTTCAATTTCTGGAGCATTTTTTGACGGGAGTAGTTGTCACACGGTCTGCGTGTGGTCTGTTTTCAAAAACTATATCTTATAAAATTCTCAAAATGATATAAATTCCTCAAAATAACCACAACATAATTTAACAACAAAAGTTATCTCAAACCTCACATTTTCAACCAAAAAATTAATATCATGTGATTGCATCAAGTTAAAGGATCATATAAACCAAATGGTTCTTTATAACTATATCCACAAAATAAATGAATAATCTCCCTCAAATAAAAATTTCACATAAAAACGGCAGATTTAAACATATAATAGAAAAGTATTCTAATTTAATCCCATCAACAAAGAGAATTAAAACATTTAAACATTTCTCCATCCATTTATTTCCACATATGTTAATCCTTAGCCTACTTGATATCAAATAGAAAAGGGAATTGACATGGGTAATTCATAGGTCCCATAAATTTAATGAAATTGACTGTAAATTGATTCATAGGATCATTTTTACATTCTTTCATAGTACTCTTCAATTTTTCTCAGAAATTATTTATTTTATGTTCTTATTTCCCACATGTAATGAATTTATTTGTTCTATTGGGACACTTTCCTGGGTGTCTCCTTCATCATTTCCTGCATGATATAAATGGAGCTTTCTATTCTCCATGGTATCCACTGTTGGATCTCTTATCATTCTCCTCATTTCCCCTCTTTCATTGAGTTTGGGAGTTGGTTAATGTATATGTTGTTGATTATATTTTTGGAAACCTGCTTCGGCATGGACATGACATCTTTCATGCATATCATCATTTCATATAGTTCCTCATTTCCACTATCATGACCACCTTGTACATAATGTTTAATGTTACTATAAATTCCTTGGAATCCATCCATTGACTAATACTAGAAAGCATAGTGCGAGTAACAATATTAATAAAATCATTTAGAGAATATTGTGACACAATATTGTCAATCTAAAACACCTTAGGATTATCCAAGGTTATTTATTATCATCTTATATTAAAATCATTCAAATTATTTTGTAATGAAAATATGAATTATCCTAAGCATACCCCCTGGGAGTGTCGTAACCAAGACTGTAGCAAGGCTCATTGTCATGCACTAGTTCATGTTCGAGTCAAGTTCAAAGTGGGGTTTTCATGTTTTACCCCTAGATATATCTATGGAAGAGCCTCCTCTACCTACTCGTATCCCGATATGATTGTATTGCTTGAAAGTTTCAAAAAAATTTACATTAAAAAATTCTATTAAATTCATCTACATTAATCCTCTCAGTCTATCTTAAGGTAATGTTTTCTAATCATATTTTTTCTAAATCTTGTTTCCATGGTTTGTACTAAACTTCATTTGATTCCAACTGCAATGACCCGACCCTAGTTACCTAGAGTTGGTGCATTATTACATAACATTGGTATGATCACAAGGGATCAAATCCCGAAATACTGACCAGTTTAGTAGCTTTGGATGTACTATAGAGAAACATAAGTTTTAAATTATATTATTGTATGAAATACAAACACATTATGTCTCCTTTTAACACAATCATATCCCATAGTATATCGATGCAATTCAGATATAATATACTTCTTTGTATCATTGGAAAATAAATCATAGAAAGGCTTGAGCTCATATTCATTGTAAGGATAATAATTTAATGGAAACATTCATAAATATGCATAATCATTTTAGGAAATGCATTAGACTAAAACCCAAGCATTTAAAACATAAAATTCAATATAATATGGAAAATATAAATCATATAATTCCAATTACTTATTCACTTATATATTCAACTAGTCAAATAATCACATGTAATACCAATAGCTAATTTCATAATGATTGAATGCATAACGTCGGATATCATAACCACATAGTCAAGGCCTCGTGCCAAGAATACAAATAAGATTTTGACATGGTCTTGGTCTAAGATACTAGTTTTTCTCGTGAGACCAACCAATGCATTGAGGGGATATAGGGGGCCCCTCCCGTCACTTACTAGGACCAATACATTCTTCTTATGAAAAGGGTGAAACATTATCTAGTCATTCGTATTAAAAATAGCCTATGAAATGTCAATATTTTAACCAAAAACCATGAATGGTATAATAATAGCACATACACAGTCAAACATATTTCATTAAATAAAATATGTAAGATTTTATTATAATAAATTAAATTCTATCAATAATAATGAATTATATCGGCATTGATGAAAATAATGAGTAAAACTTTTTTAGAGATATATCCCCTTTTTCTTGAAAACTTTTAAAGATCTAACTATTTATCAGGACGATATTAAAAATATATTTCTAAATAAATGTGTTCCATACCACATGGATACTATTAAAAGGAATTTTAATTTTTAAACATTCATGTCCATATAAAAAAATACATAACACCATTTTTAAACATGGATATTAATGTGAATGATTTACAATAATAAATATTTAAAACATTTAAAATGATTTTTTAGTTATAGTTCCAAACCAAATGAGATATACTTGAATAAAAATAATTGAGGTAATAAAAACATTATTATATACTGATAATAAATGGATTCATGATATATTATGTCAATGTATAGTATAAACACTCTATAAATGTGAATTGGTAAATAACAACAAATAAGTCTAAATGGAATTTAAATTGAGATGAAATACCTTATAAAGAATTTATCCTTATGTTAAGGATGAATAAATGACATAAATATGTATAAAAAATATATATATACTCAATTTGATCGGGTAATCAGTGTAAATAAATCATAGGACATTAACACATATTCTTGTAAAAACAACACCAATGGCTTGGATGTTTAACTCAATGTATAAATATTGAGTTATGATTACTAGTTCATATCAATGAATTGAGAATTTTTCAGTGGAGTGATTATGTGTATCAAAATTATATACACATAATGGGGAGTAGAAATTATAATAAAAAAATAAATAGTGATTTCACAAAATTATATTAGTGTAAAATAATCAATTATGTTTCCATAAAATCCTAATGAGTGGAAATCAAAATTGGAAATTCCCTTACTGATTTGGTAACTTAGGAAACATACACCCCATGAAATAAGGATCACACATTGAAGATGTAAATACCCATAAATTAAATTATATTAAATAAATAAAACAATAACGTGTAGAACATACACCATACAAAAGGAAATAGTGGCAAAATAACATGAATCTCATGGGAATAAGAAGTCAGATGAAAAACCATTAACTTGTAATTTTCATTAGTTGAGGGTATGTTAACCTCCTTTAAAATAGGTAAATAATTTTTATTAAATTATAAAAAAACACATACATAAATATGATATGATATATGATCTTCTAATATTTCATTGTTAATAATATTTCAGTAGTATCCTTGTTGCAGGTGTTAACTGATTCATTTTCCTTTATATGTTTTGATTTTCATGCATTGTTTTTTATGGATTTGATGTATTTGACAAATAAAAATAATTATATTATGTTCTTAAAAATTATTTTAAATCATAAAATAAAAATTATTCTTGAATGGTTACGATGGGGAATGAATCTTACGCGTTCGTGGAGACTGTTATCTGTACGTACGCATGAGCGACAATATCATGCAGTTGATGGTGAAATCATATGTAACTGGATGGTATATCACATATAAATAATCATTAAAATTATATATTTATTATTTAAATCAACTATTCTCATTATTATACCCATCTAAATAAATATGTGTTGAATAAAAAACTACACCATAAGGTGGAAAGGGTATGACGTACATACACATGTATGGTGAAATTTTCATTCATATAATGGATAAAATAATGAATATGGTTGTATCATATTTATAATAACAACACAGTATGTGGAAGGTACTATAGTTATTATTTTTTGAATGGAAACAATATATAAATAGGAAGTGGAAGAAGAAAGTATCTTTGAAAGAGGTGGTGAAATTATTATCTCTTCTTCTGGTTCTTCCTTTTGATTTGATAAAAATGGATCCTTAGGTTAGATTTCTGATCAACGTAATGCCTTTAGGATGAATTGATGGATGTTGGGAGGATATTTGATCGGGACATGGCTGAGAAAAATGGCTTTGTCTGTGTGAATTTAAGAGAATGGGAAGAACCCTTTTCTAAGAGAGGTGAGAGTCAAATTAAGAAAATACTGAAATAGAATATAACTACAAAATAGTTATTTTTATAATTTCTATAAATGAATTAATTGGGAGGATGAGGTGTATATGTGTTGAAATATTGTCAAACAATATGTTTTAGATATGTTTTGGTAAACATATTTACCTTATCTTTTATATTTAATTCTTAGTTAAATATTTTAACTTTTACGATGTCTTCATGTATTTTTATATTACATGGTTAAAAACTTACCAATAAATTCTAAGAGAACCTAAATTTGTTCATTAATGACATATGTGTCAGTATAAATTTTTTTTGGCTGAACATTATATTTTTATGAATATTATATAATTTAATAATACATTATTTGTTTTTAAAACTCATTTATGTCAATTTTGAAACAATTTAGTATTTGGTTTTTGTGAAAGACAAAAAATGTTTATTACAACGAAACAATAAAAAAAAATCAACCCTAAAATGTCATATTATCCTATAAAATTAGTTTAATGCATCGAAAGTTTCAATTTACATTTATTTTGAAATCTATAATATCAGTTATTTTAATCATTCATTACTAAGGTAATTATTGTATCATCAGTGTTCCATAAATAAATTTGATTATTTAATGTTTAAAATTTATACATAAAATACCATTTTGTAGAAAATATTTTTATCTTTTAAATTAATATTTATAGTCTAATATAAATTATGTGTAACCCTATATTAAATATGTTTTAATTATAATCATTGAATTTTACTTTATAGCTCTTCTTTAAATAAAATAGTGATAAATTTCCTAATCTAATCCATGTGGATAAAAAAGGATCATCTTTTATTCCTAAGGTTGATTTTTGTCGAAATACACTTATCCAATAGAATTAATATAGGTTTTGGTGTAATTATAATACCATTTTTACCTTAAATTAACATATTTACTACTGACGGTGGTAAAACAAATTCAAAATTTACTATTAACAAAAAATTATTTTCATCTTATTGAATTGCATTGTACATAATTATATCAATGGTGTCGCTTTGATTTTTGAAATTCAATTCTCTGAAGTGGTAAAATTATGTTTTATACAAATTTTTAAATGTGTCTAGAAGGTGGGTAAAAGGTGATAAAATGATCAATAAAATTGTATACATCTAATCATATTATAAAATGACTCCAATAAATTAAATTGAACAAGAATTGTTAATATGTAACTTTTTTTAAATTACAATAAATTAAAATTAATAATAAGTAGTAAATAAATTTTTGGCTTCAAACAATAATGGAGTGTTTTTCACTATTTATCAAAATTTGATTGTTTTTAGAAAAATACCAAATATTTACCCAAAGGAAATTTTGATATTAAAAATTGAAAAATGATTTCAATTTTAAAAAATTAAAAAAAAATCATGTTTTATTAATTAATTTTAAAAATTATCTCGTTGTTAAAACTAGAAAGCGGGTTTTTGAGAAGTAAAAACTGTTAAAAGAATGATAAGTGTTTATGTCAAATTTAATTGTATAATTATATATAATATCCAAAGTTAGATTAAATGATAAAAATATAATCCAATTATACTTTAAAACAATTTAAATGTATAATTTAACACTATAAATTATTTTGATTAAAAAAGATATTTTCAAATAAAATTCAGCATTGTCACTATTCATCAAACTATGAATGTTATCAAAAAAGCATCGAAAATTTATCAAAACCAAATTTTGATGTCCTATTTCGAAATAAAAAGATTATATTGTTGAATCTAAAATATATAAAAGTGTCAAATATTATATTTAAAAATGGTACGCTTTTAAAAGGATGTAATATTTCATTTTTTTAAAAATACATATTTTATCTGAAAAATTTAATTTGTTCTTATATTATGCCTATGAAACACTTAATATGGATTTTAAAATTGTATGGAGTATATAAAATTCAAAATGAAGTTAATAACATTCATAAATGTTTTTTGAACAGCTAGTTTAGCAAGTCGTGTTGCGCTCGAACTAATTTTTGAAAGTACTGTAAGTTATTGAATTACTTTAAAGAAAATAACTTACTATGAAATCTTGGGGTGTTATTAGAAATCCTCATAGAAAAAAAATTATCTATTTTAATTACATAAAAATTGAAAGAAAATATAATGGAGAAGAGTCCCCCTCTAATTTTGGGAAAATAATGCTTTGTTCTGCTTCTCCTGGTGTCTCCATGTTGCATTACATTGTTTGGTGTGTCTCCCAGAGCATCCTATCTCGAATTTGGTGTGATCGTGGAAAGATAATGAGCATCCCCCACCCCTCAAAATCAGTTTTTTCTTGATATTATATGCCATCTTTCATCTGTTGTATCATCGCCAGCTTTTATCCACCGTCATACATTCGGTCTTTAATCTTTGACCGCACACGAGGGTTTTTTAGTGCATCACACGTTGCACTAGCTTTTACCCTGTAAATAACATCCAACGAGTTAGTTTAATGTATTTAGACATGTTTCCAGATCTAGTGTGAACCTACATTGTTAGGACAGAATAAAATAGTTAAAAACACGGAGAATGTTAATTAAATAATTACAGTTATTTTTTAAATTAATGTTAGATTAATATTGAAATGTAAATTAAATTTATTAATAAATATTTTACATGATAATTATTATTTACATAATGAAATACTATTAATATAGTTATTAATTTATTAACAAATTTTTAAATAGATAAAGTTATTATGTATTTAAATTAAAATTATTATTATTTTATTTTATTAGTGTTAGTATTATTAACAACTCATTAGCATAACAACATTAATTTTTTGAGTTAAATTTTTATTTATTGAATTTTTTATTAAATAATTGTATTATAATCATAATTATTTGATAATTTAATTTAATTTTGACTATTATTATTTACAAGTGAATAATATTTTAGATTTAAATAAATTATATTTTATTAAGTACTTATATATATATATAATTTATTTTATGATTATGTAAATATTTATTATTATTATTTTATATTATAATTTTAATAATTTTTTTTATTTTTTTAAATTATTTAATTTTTAATCCCCAACCCCTCTTTTTCATCTTGGTGCAAAAGGGGCGATTTAGGAGTTCATCTCACATAGGCCTCATCTATGGCCTCGCATCGGCCTCAATGTCGACTCCTCCTCATTTTCTCCGGCAGTTTGTGGTGGTGCAGCTCCCCTACAATAAGGGAGGTGAAAAACCTGATGGTCGCTGTGGAGGGTATATAGTTTTCCATTTATGCCATGATGCGACTCCTCTCCTCCTCTCAGTGATAATGCTTGGGTTGAATAGTGTCTCGTGGATCCTTCCAACGGTGCATGAGAGATTAGAAACAGATCTTCTGAAAGTGAATTCTCAGCCTCGGAAGAGAAAACAGGACCAACAGTTTGCAGTGGCGTCTTCAGATCTACATCTGTATGATGAAACAACTCATCTCTCCTTTAATTTTCCTCACTGGCTGTAGATGTAGGTCTCCATAGCAACCAACATCACGACCTCACCTCAACTAAAGGGGGCACATATCCGGTGCATATTTGACTTCAATATCTCTGGGTTTGGGTGAGTGATGGATCAGATGTGGATTAGGGAAGGTGTTTGGGTCCTTAGATCTGAAAAAGAGGACAGATCAAAATCAGTGGCTGTAGAACCAAAGATGGTTTTATTTATGGTTTAGGACATTGTGTTGGGGGGTTGAATGGTGGTTGTTTGCATTGGTAGCAGAGAAGAATTACACATG
This sequence comes from Viscum album, assembly GCA_963277665.1. Taxonomy (NCBI): domain Eukaryota; kingdom Viridiplantae; phylum Streptophyta; class Magnoliopsida; order Santalales; family Viscaceae; genus Viscum; species Viscum album. The sequence continues at coordinate 1,149,301,754 of OY728135.1, forward strand.
ATGGGTGCACAGGTGAGATGAGTTTCAAACAGGTGATGATGAGACCGTGAGGAGAAATGGAAAGATGAGGTTATAGTGGCACTGTGAAAGGATATGGTGGGAAAACATTATTGTGGAACCGTGAATAGGGAAGTGGTAGTATATTTGATGCTGACATAGTTATTGGAGGGGGTCTTATGGTGCCACTATTTCTAGATAAATGATCCCTTGATAGAAATGGCGTTGCATGGTATGGTGCTAAGGAAGGCGAAAATTGGTAGCATGAGAGGTTATGATGGAACCATGAAGGGATATGGTTCCATAGACTAGGAATAATAGATTGTGGTAGTGTGATTTATCCTATGGAAGAGCGTCACAATATGAAGGGATGGTGGAATGTCCCGCCATTAAGATAGAATTTTGATACAGTAATGTGATGAAGTGTGTCACTGTTTTTGAAGAATTTGTGAGATATTGTAGGAAATAGTGATACAATATCTTGGTAAGTTTAGTAAGGGGAACAACCAACCAAGGAATAATGATTCTGCAAAAAAAATAGAGAAATTATAAACTTTAATAAAAACCAAACTAAATAATTAAAGAAAAATAAGAATTGAATAAAACAGTTGAAAATCATACTAATAAATTTAGATAAATATATAAAAAAATAAAACCTAAATTAACATTTTATTAACATCAAAAAATAACACATAAACAAGGAAAAACAATTATATTATTTACTATTAATAAAATAAGAATAATAAAATATTATTAATAAATTATATGACTATTAAAAAAATTATTAAAATTATTTATTTTTCTGATTAAAAATAAATAATTATTTATATAAATCGACACATGAAAATCATTAAAAATAAAACTAAAAAAGTTTTAATAATTATCAAAATGTATAAAATTAATTAATTAAATTGTTAAAAATTAAATAAAAAGATGTGGAAAACGTGCTTTTTTAAGGCCGAATCAAATTACCCCACAGTTAAACATTATTTATCCTCAAATAATCTCATATTTTATTTTCCATCAAAAATAGAATTATGTTTAATAATCAGTTCAAAATTTAATATGTTCATCTATTTAGAAGAAGAGGACAATGAGACTGTGAAAAGGCTTTTGGAAAGAAAATTTTGAAAGGAATCCTTCCCTAACAAACTCTCACTATTATTCTAGAGATCAATTAATCCTCAAGAAATGAATGTGTATTCCCTGATATGTGAATCTACTTAATGATTTATTTTTATCCAAGATCATGGTCTAAGTCCACGAGTGACAATACGTTATATAAATGTGGAATTAAAAACATAACCCGAGAAACATTGTACTTTGACTCTTTCCCAAGTTCCAATAAATATATTTTTTCTGAATCACCTTACTGAGAAAACCTAAATGACTCCCACATAAACCAATCTCCCCTTCTTCATCTGGTGTTCATCATTACCCTCAAATTAATGAACTTTTTATTGACCCTAGAAACTTTATTAATTCTTTTCAAATACATGTATCATATTCTAAGCACTGTGCATGTGCACTTATTCAATGTGCATAGAGGGATAATAGTAAACAAAAACTCACCCAGAATCTAGTGTCTCAGAGATTCACTGTGGAGTCCCAAATGGCCAAACTACTCCAATTTCAAAAGATCTATATAAAAATCATTTACATAGTCTCACTAAGTTAATTTTGTTTATAATTAAAAGTTAAATGAGTTCCCTAGAATCAAGATGAAACTTCCAGTTGCAAGGGATTTAGTCATATCCCTACTAACATGTTACCCACATCACTCTCAAAAGTAGTTCCTAAAACAAATTTCCATTAAATCTCTTAGTATATAAACTCAGTTATCATCCAACCACATTAATTTCAGAAAAACATAGACCTAACTACTAATTATGAATCAATAAAATGAAATAACCGTTTCAAAAATAGTGTAATTCCTAAAATTGTGCTAGAATTTTGAAAAAACAAATTTGAATAATATTAACTATTTTTTACTAAATGATTAAAGTAACAGTTCAAATTGTTGGACTTATCATTAAACACAGTTCATCTCAGTGAATAATTTAAACCCTCCCCCACATTTAAAACACTAATTTGTTCCCAAAGTTGAATTATAAATGTGAATAGGAATAATTAAACAATTTTGGATCAAAATAGATTTTCAATTATGTAGATTTATGACATGTTTGATGGTATTAATAATGTTCAAAAAAAAATTTTTCCCCAATATATAATTAACATAATTTTCATAAACATGTACATGCATTATCATTTAAGACATCAGTAAATATTATCATTAATGTAAAAATAGTTTCCTTCAACTTATGGATTCACAATGAAAAGGGTTTAAGCAAGTTGAAAATCATTGATTCAATTGGATGTTAAATTCAACAAACAATGTTCTTGCCAAACACCCCAACCTAAAGATGAGATAATAAGACCTTAAACAATTCTACATGTCTTCTCCCACACTTAGTTTCAAGAAGTGATAAAAATTTAATATACCAATGAATCCCAATTTTCAAAAAGGAGGAAAGTAATGAATTTTCTTTATACAAGCTAAATTTTCAAAGCGAGTAAGACATGTAGAAAAATTTTTAAAATAGAAACGAGTAGAAAAATGAATCAAATAATTTTCATAAAATTAAAAACATGAATTAATATTTTACATTAATCCTAAATCATTGTAATTCCACTCTATTATTAACGTAGTAGCATCCTGAAAGTCACAAGGAAAGCAAAAAAAGATAGAAATTTCTAGTAGAGACAGAGTTTTATGAATACAACATAATAAAATTTATTGGGAAAATAAAAAACAAAATTCAAAAAAATCATGAACCATGGGTTCACTCCCAGAAATCACTAACATTAAATTACTCAATTATTCATTTTTTAATTACATTATTTTTTATAGGAAAACTAAAGTAAAACCATTGGTTTCCACCAATGTAGTGCTAGTTTTATAGTCCCCAGTCAGACTCACCTAAAACTACCCATGGTCACTATGAGGAATTGGTTTCCTCAATAGGAACCACTAAAAGTTTTGGCATAACTTTTTTAAACAGAAAGATGAGTTACATGGGAATCAAGACCTAACACACCAAAAACTAAATTCTTATAGCCTGAAATAACCACTAAGAGACACCCCTTGACAGTGGTAAGCATAGCGCAGTCCACTCCAAGAATAAGTTCAAATGTTTCATGATTTTAATTCACTTGAAGGGGAAACATTGATCTAGGTTCTCCAAAGGGTGTGGAATTATAATCAAATATATATTTCGTAACCTCAATATTATCATATTCATACAAAATGGTTCTTGTTGGTGAGTAATGAATAGTAGTCTGAATAGGGGATTCTATAATGTGTTGAACAAAACCATGAACATTTGAATTCATGCATAATACCCCTCTAAACTACTCCCAGTTTTAGAAGGAGGTTCATCACCCCACAAATTTGAGGATGGAAGTGAAAAACGTGGAAGATAATTTAATTTACCCTTAAAAAATTATAGTTTAATAATGTTATAAATATCTTAAAAAAATTCCACATTAGTTAACTTAAACTCAACATATACTGCTTTAGACAAATAAACAATGCAACCATAATCTATTGCGTTTTCAACCTCTACTTCAAGTTCAACATCAAATGGATTAATTTATAAAACAATGTCATTTGATTGTTTCAATTCACTAACGGGCGAAGAATTGTTCAATTCAGATTCAATATGTTTAGTTTCCAGAATGTCCAAATCATAACAATTCACCTCAAGTTGGTCAACACTGATTTATATTTCAATACACCATGTATAAAAAAATGTTCATTGTGAGAATATGTAATTGAAAGCTCATCAGTCATCCTTTCATTAAAATTCACACCCTTATAGACTTCATCAAAAATAAATTCAATTATATTTGGGTTTGGAGTTTCAAAACAGGGATTGGAAGTTTTTAGTTGAGGTTAAAACATTTCAGATTCTTGGATTTCGAGCTTAAAGTTCTCTTCAAAAATATTCTCTAGTTCATGTTCATATGCATTTTTTAATGTTCCAAAAACATTTAGTGAATTTTTTTTGACATTAAAGTTCTCATATTTTAATTTTCCTTCAAAACAAGTGATTTACATTTCAAAACATCTAAAACATGGATTCTTTTCAAAAATAAGAATCATAAGAAGAACTGGGACATCATTTTTAATTAGTTTTAAAAAAATTCAAAAATTTTCTAACTCAAATCCATTAAGGTTGTTTATTGGATTTCCAATGTTGTGTTATTTGTTTAAATAGTTGGTTATTTCATGATTTGGTTACAGAGTTTTAGATTACTCAATGGAAATGGTATGTTCCCTAGTTTATTATTCAATTTCATCACCAATTTGATTTTAAAATATTTTATAAACCTTTTCTTCTTAATTCACATCGAATTATTCTCATTCCATAAACCTTTTTTGTAATTATAAGAGAATATTTTCTAATCCTTTTAGTATTTGATCTTGCATGTGAGAATATTAAACTTTAATTTCATGGTTATTATATAACATATTATTCCAATATTCCACCATAACATCCAATTTAGAATCAATTAGTGAAATTTTAGCAAGGGTGTTTGGATGGTGCTCAAAACAATCGTTTTCTTTAATAAAACCATCTTGTTGTGGCTAGTTATAGACACATTGCTTGGCAGTGTGCCCATAATAATCACAATGTACATAATGCAATCTATATTGATTCAAGCTCTCATGAAATTACATTTTTTATACTAAAACATATTAAACACAAACAATAATTCTAGAAGCTCAAGCCGAAAATTGAAATCAAAAGAGTAGTGAATGTTCACAGTGAAGAAAAGTTTCTTCATGTTTGTTTTTTATGTATTTAATTAAAACACTAGAATCTCAAAGTGTTAATTCCTCGGTGATGACAAAAATATTCGATGTGCCTGGAGGTCATCACAACCCTCAAAATATTATTTATAAACCTACATTATTATAGTAGTGATGAGTCAATCTCAAGAGAAATAAGGTGTGTTATTCTTAGGATTAATAAAACCCCAATTGTTTTCAATAGTGGGGAAACATTTATTTACCATTTTTTATATTTTGTACTAGGATATGAATATTGAATGAAAAAATTAATTTATATAAACTAAAATGGATTTGAAAAAGAATTTGGTAAACAATAGTGAAGGAAGATACATAGGAACAAGGTACATACAACTGCTTCCGAAAAAACTGACACTACTAGTTGAAAAAAATAACTTCTTTGCACGTTTTTATTGAGTTCAGAACCTCAAAAATGATTGTACCACTATCCCTCAAAAGGAAAATAATTACACTGACAATGATTTAGGAGGTTCGCCACAACAAGATGCACCATATTGTAAAAGAGTTTGAAAATAATGCTATTGGAATTTAATCTCTCCAACCAATTTCAATAGTTCAGAAATTAGAATTTCATAAAAAGCATCTGTGATCTTTTTTCCAAGAGATCATGGAGTTTTAAAATTGATAATGATAGGTGTGAAACAATTATAATTTTTGATCTGGAGCTTATCTCGCCATCAAATTCCAAATCTTGTAGGAAAAAACGTGCAACGATGTAGATAAGTATGAACCGACAATTATTAGTTTCCCTAATCACTAAAAATTACTCAGAAATTATCACAAAAAACAATGTATAACTATTGGAATTATAGAAAAATAAAAAGAAAATATAATGGAGAATAATTCTCCATCTAATTCTTGAAAAATGTTGCTCTGTTCTGCTCCTCTTGGTGTCCCCAGGATTCATTCCCCCGTTTGGTGTGTCTCCCGGAGTGTCCGATATCTAATTTGATGAAATCATGGAAAGATAATGAGTGTCCCCTACCCCCAAAATATTCTACGATTCGGTTTTATTTATCATCTATTATCTTTTGTGTTGTCACCAGTTTGTATCCACAAATATTCTTGGATTCTTTAATCATTGACTGCACACATGCAGTTTTTATGGTGCATTGCACGTCGCACTTGATTTTACCAAGTAACATACATGAAATGAGTTAGTTGAATGTATTTAGACGTTTTTCTGGCTCCTGTGTGAACCTGCACAGTTATAAAAAAATAAAATAGTTAAATACACGAAGAATGTTAATTAATTAATTATAGTTATTTTTTAAGAGAATGAAATATTACTATTCAAAATTTAATTAATTATAATTAATAAAAAATTAGTTGATAATTATTATTTAATTAATTAATTATTATTATTGTTATTGTTATTAATTTATTATTAATTCATTAATTAGATAATTTAATTTAGTATTTATTTTAAAATTATTTATTATTTATTTTATTAGTGTTAGTATTATTGACAACTAGTTAGCATGACTTAATTATTTTTTTGAGTTAGAATATTATTTATTAAATATTGTTTTAAATAATATTTTTATTATAATAAATATTTAAAAAGTTAATATAACAATAATTATTATTATTTTTAATTTAATTTAGTTTATTTTTAAATAAATTTAATTTTATTAACTGATTTTTTATCTTAATTATATTTTATGAATATTTATTTTTTTATTAGAAGTATTTCATATTCTAAAGTATATTATTATTAAATTTTTAGTTTATGATTATTTTTCTAATTAATTAATTTTTAATCCCTGCCACCCTACATCTTTATCCTCACACAATGAGGGTGATTTGGGAGTTCATTCCGCAGAGGTTGCATCTGCGGCAAAACTCTGGTGTCGTCCCCTCCTCAGTTTCCCCGGTGGTTCATGGTGGTGGAGTTTCTCTATAAGAAGGGTGACAAAAACCATGTCTCTCACTATGAAGGGTACATATTTTCTCATTTCTACAATGATGCGACTCAACTCCTCATCACAGAGACAAGGCTTGGGTTGATATGTGGGTCGCAACTCCTCTTGATGGTGCATGAGGGATTAGAAACTGATCCTCTCTATGTGAATGCTTAGCCTTATTAGTGAACATGGGACCAGATGATTGAGGTGGTGGCTTTGATCGACATCGACATAATGAAACAACTCAGATCATCTTAAAAAGTCATCATCGGTGGAGACTGTAGGTCTCCACAACCATCAACATTGTGGTCTACCATCAATATAAGTAGTCTCAGATCTAGTGTGGCATCAACTTCAATCACACCTAGCTTGGGTGCATGATGTGTAAGATGTGGATGGGGGAAGGGATTTGGTGCCTCAGATCTGAGAAAAATGACAGATCGAAATAGTGGTTGTGGAATAGAAACAGGTTTTATTTCTAGTTTGGGTCTTTGTGTTGGGGGATAAATGGTGGTTGTTTGTGGTGGCAGTGGAGAAGCTATAGACATGATGGGCGTAATGGTGAGATGTGTTTCAAACTAGGGATGGTGATACCGTGAGGAGTGGTGGAAAGGGGAGGTTATCGTGTCACCGTGAAGGGATATAGTGGGACATCATTACTTTGGCACCGTGATTGGGGAAGCAGTAGAAGACTTGATTCTGAGATATTAACGAGAGAGGGCCTTACCATCCCACCATTTCTAGAGAAATGGTTCATGGAAGGAATCATTTTTGCAAGTTACAGTGCCAAGGGAAGGATAAAACTAGTCGCAAGAGAGGTTACAGTTGTTCTGTGAAGGGGTACGGTGCCCCAGGCAGGGAAGAGGAGATGGTGGCATGGGTATGGGAACTAGTGGAAGAGATTCATGTTGTGAGGGTCTGGTTGAATGTGTAGCCATTAAGAGAGAATTTTGAGACTGTAAAGTGTTGAAGTGTGGAACCGTTTTTAAAGAATCTATGAGATATAGAAGGAAACAATGAGACATTACATGGGTAACTATAGCAAGGGGGACATCTAACTGTGGCACCATGAATCTTCAATAAAAATAAATAAATTATAAAATTGAATAAAAACCAAACTAAATAATTAAATAAAAAATAATTAATTAAAACAATTTAAAATGAAACTAATAAACATATGATTTTATCAAACGGATAAAAAATAAATTAAAATTTTATTATGTTCTAAATATAAATCTTAAACTAGAGAAATCAATTACATTATTTACTATTAATATAATAAGAACACTAAACTAACCAATTAATAAATAATATGACAATAAAAACAAAGAATGATTTAAATTAATCATTTTAAAGACAAGAAATACATAATTATTTATAAAAAATTTTATATTAATAAAATTAAACATAAAAATTAAAATGTTTAAATAATTATCAAATAGTGTAAAATTAATTAATTAAATTGCTAAAAATTAAGTAGAAATATGTGAAAAATGTGTGTTCTAATGTCCACACCAATGTCACTCGAAATGATTCCCATCCTAGTTTCGATAATATTACTATTGACTATTGGGATAATGTTCCCATGTTAAAATGGCCTAAAGTCCGTAATATCAACAATATTTTCCTTCTTAGAGAGCAAGGAAATGATTCTATAATTTATTCCATAGAGAATAGAAAAATAATAATTAAGACAATTTGTGCATTTCTGAAATAATAATGAGTAATGTCCAAATAAAACATGAAGAATCTATTAGTGAATCCATTCGGCCCTGACATAATATCAATGTTTAATGATAATAGGATTAATCTCAATTCCTTTCCCCTTGGAATGTCAAAAATCATCTGAATATTTTTATCTTGAATGATAGGTGTAATTTTAATAATGATCATATGATATCTATAGCTTCAAATTTCTATGTTAATTTATTCAATGTAACTAGAAAAAAATAATTTAAATTTCATTATGAAAATTGATAAATTATATATTAATAAAGAGGGTTCTGACCCTGATTCTAAAAATACTTTATTCTAATGGTGGCCATAAAATATATTGGCATATTTGACCACCGAGTGTAAGAACCTTGCGATGGGGAATGCCCTTAGGCTATATTATTTTAGACCTCCATAGGCTCTTATTTTGGATTTCATTTATCTATGTACATCCTTTTTAAATAAATTCAATGATGGTGACGATGATGATGAGAGGGATTGGAGTTCATCATGGCAGGGGGCATCTTAAAGCTGATTCATCATTTGGTAGTTCAGTAGGTAGTTATTACAAGCTGTGATGTCATCATCAATCTAATAGAAAGAGGACTTTCTCTATTAATTTAGAACCCTTTTTGTGTTTTTCTACTTTATAGATAAAACCAATAAGAGGATTATAGTCGATTCAATTTTCTATTTATCACAAATAACGTCCCTATATATTGGAATGACCGGCAATGTAGTATTAAACTTGAGGATTTGAGGGGATTATGTAACTGTGGTGTAAAGAAAATCATTTAGCAAATAATTATGAACTATGTTGGTATTTGAAAGAATAAGACCGAAGATATCAATAAAAGAATTTATATTGTAATCCTAAAAAATTTATCCATTTTTCTAGATGTCATTCCATTAAGAGTGTTTATTCCACATATAAAATAATTTACATCATTGTTAACCTCAACCAGGCCGCCTATATCAATGTAGTGGGTGAACTCATTGGCATTTATTTGGATTAAGTGGGATTAAATTATCTCTTTATCCATTAGAACTATGCAGAAATCACCAACGATGATCTTTCCCTGAGAAATTTGGTTTAAAATAAGACATAGTTCACTCCACAAATATATTACTTTTATATAATAATTGGATGAATATATAAATTAAAAATATATGAAACCATTCTAATAGTCAATAAAAATATGAATAGTTTTATGTCCATTATTGAAGGAGTAAATTTGAACACTATCATTTTTAAGAACCCTAAGATTCTCCACATCATTATCAGGTGGATTACATGAGACATGGGAGTAAGTAAGACATGAACACTAACAATTTAACCAATAATAAAGTTTTATTTCATGTTCAGCAATACCATTCTTATGGGGTATATTTGTCACTATGATATGACTAAAGTCTATAAACCTAGGATAATTCTGAATCCCTTGAAATTTCTAGTAATTAATTTTCATCTAAAGAGGGAAACCTCAATATTATTTTGAGGACCCATGCTATATCATTTCCACTATAACCTTATTTACCTCCCATTTACCCTTTAATATGAAATCCTTACAATTTTAGAATGCATTCTTTGGTTACTTTTCATCGTCATTAGATTGTGGACCCTCATAATCATCATCCCAAACTTGTCTAATAAGGGTATTAAATGTATTGGGATAATGTTGAAATTTTATATCATTTTCTAATGTGAACCTTCTTTTAGGCATCTTACTAGGGGGTACTTGAGTGAAAGTTTCCTCCCCCTCATGTTGAGATAATATATCAATAACCTATTCATTTTTATCAGTGGTATCATGTAAATAAAAAATTTGTTGTAAGAATTCCTCTAACCCATAGACCACTATCATAGCAATAAAATGTGGGTAATAGAATGGTCACCTTGTGGAATTAAATCATATTCAACAAGGTGTTGTATTTACACTTGGGGAGTTTTATGATCTCATTCAGTTCCATTGTGGGAGTAGCCTCCATAGAAGAATAATAATTAATTTCTAATTTACAGAATGACACACAGGAGGGTGATACTACCTACCAAGACTAGTATCAATATATTAAATAGGGGATGTAGTAGTTGGATGTCTTTAAGTAAGGGTGTTCTGTGAAGCAAGGTTATATTGTGAAACATCCTAGGAATTCTAAACCTCATTTAGACCTAGAGATACAATACCCTACTCAAATGATTTTTCCTTATTTTCCAGAAGTTGAGAGTAATCCAGGATAGAAGGGGAAGGAAGGTCACAAGGAAAATTTGACACCTGAATGCACAAAAGGTCTTCCACATCAATAGACTATTCCATGGTAGTATATTAGAGAACATATAAGAATTTTTTTTCCTCAACTAGCTATTACAGTTCATTATCCACCCATCCCTCCTCCATAATTCCAACAAGAATAAGAAAATTGTTTTCCAGGGAAACATTCCCCTACTAAATCGGTGTTCAATTTGAAAATTAGATATAGGTCTATGCGGTAGAATAATAGATCCCCACAGTTCCCTGGCTGACTACTTCACCATATTTATCCCATTCCCATTGTTAAGGACCCTTAAAAAATGGATTAATCATTCCCCTTAATGTTTTATTATTAAATAAAATTCAATTTATTTCACTCAAATGAGTAGTGGACAAAAATGTGTAATCCTTGAAGAGCCGATATTTCCTCTCATAGAATATTTCCAAAGTGATGTTGTAATCCCTAGTCAAGAGAGCCACATCCTCAACCAAAGTAGATGTTATGTCAACCTCATCCAAAACTCTAGAATAGTTCCTATATCATGGAATGTCATTTTTCCTATTTGTTAATATCGAGTTTCTAATAGAATATGCAATGTATTGATGTATTTGGATGTTTCAATACAACCATTTGATTCTATATGTGAATTCATACCCACACATGGGTATTTAAAACATTATTTGGATCATAATTATTATCCCAATCTTAGATAATGATAATTTTAGTAATCTTATGGATAATGCTAAAGTGTCTGTTCTTCCTTTTTCACTCATCATTTGTGAAGATATTATGATAGTAACTTATTCACATAGTGTTAATCCTCTTGTCCTAAAATCCCATGTCTGTGAGATTCCTTTTGTTAAAATCCAAAAACATCCACATCCTCTCCACTTTCTAGATTAGAATGCTTGAAATAATTAAGAAACATAACAGTTTGACCTTTTCATTGATAGAAACCTGATTAGCAGAGACATTTCTCAATTTAACCCTTCAAGAGGACCCTACCCATATAGGGAAAATCAAATCTTATAAGGAGATATCCACATCTCAAAATACATATGAAATTTTTTCATCAATCCAGAGTGCTCTAATGTATCCACAAGATATAACGAGGATTTATTATGTGACACATAGTGATGAAAAAAATCCTTCTTCACAACCAAATCATATGTATTTGGACCTGACCATACCTTCTTAAACAATCAAACAATTGATGGATCACACCCCTTACGTTTCCCAAGATCACTTAGTTTTTCCACTTGATTCTCCATGAAAGTGATATAAGAATGATAGAATAAATGATAAGTAATTTTTTTCTTTAAATTGTTTTAGTATTTCTCTATGAAAAATTGGTTACAAATTCAACCAGAACTATAACATGAAAGAGAACAATTTCATTTTATTTTATCAATAAAAAAATATACATATGAGCATATTTAAAATTTTATAACTAGAAAAATATGATGTCCCAAAAAACCATTATTCTTCCATCATTTAGAGTTAAATAGTTTTTGTATAATACATAATAGAATCAAGATAATTAATAAAAAAGTAAAGTAGTTATATTTCAATAGGAAAAAGTTCATAAATAATATCTCTATTATTTACAAAATCTATAATGAAATTGAATCAAATGTCCATATTTTTTTTGGACTGTATTAATGGGTTTTAGATATTATCATAGAATTAGAATTATAATAAATATTCGGAATTTAATCCTAACAAACATTAAAATCACATAGATTTTTATCTAATAAAATAGAGAAAAATCCCACATAAAAAACACATATAACCCTAGTTTTAGATAGTGCAACATATAATTATTTTTATAACTCTATGCATATAAACGCTTACCATGTAAATGATGAAAACATGATGTTATTTTCCTATGAATCCTAAAACCTACAAAATAATAGTTAGAATAAGATAATAAATGAGAACTATTCAAGATTTAATAAAAAAACATTTATTAATCAATCCATATATGTGTATTATTATTATTTTAACATCATTAAGAGAAATTTCATTAAGGTTAGACTTATAACTAGTAAATAATAAAACTAAAAACATTTCATAAAGTTATGATTCAATAAAAATATAATTAAACTCCAAATCACTCGCATATAATATTTAACATCCACCCTCCTTCAATATTCATCTATATATAATTTTTAATTAGTAATATTAGATGTTTTCAATTATATTTAACAATGAAAAATACATATTGAACTATTTATATAGTATATATAAATTGGTTTAATTATATAAATTCATTTATATTAATAAGTTTTCAGAAATAAAAAATTTAAATTCCACTAATAAGATCATGTCAAACATTGTATAAAAAACATATAAAAATCGTTACAATTTATTTTATTTATATAACCAAAAAAATCATTATCATTTATTTGAACGATTAAAATATAATTTGTAACATTTTAGTAAACAATGTATGATGAAACTTATCATTATTAAAATTATTTGGCCACAAAAATTTAATTACATTATATCAATATCAAGACAGTTCATTAATAACAAATAATGGGTTATTTACTATGACGACTTGATTTAGAAATAATTCACTTTTCAAATCCTGGTGGTGGTTTAAAAAATTCAACATAAAAAATTATTTCTTTTATAAATGCACTAAATAAATTTCTCTGATGTGATTGGATATTTTTATAATATGAACACTGTATAAAAATCCAAATTCCTTATAACATTGAAAAATTTGAAAATGAATCTTGAATGTCAATTCCACCTTCTAGAGAATATATTAAAAATTTAGATATCTAATTATTTTGTTTACCTTTTAAAAAATATCAAAATACAAAATACATACATGTATTCAGCATAGGCAATTTTATAACCATTTTATTCTTTGACATTTTGGGGATCAACATGAAGTGCAGATGTTGAATCCTCTTGTACCATATAATTTATCTTTTCCTATGATATTCGGATATTTAACATTTAATTTTGATATATAGTAAGAATATACAGTTAATGCATTATATTTTATATTCCCAGAAAACAATATAAAATTGTTTGATTCATTGAGAAAACAAATTTGAAATTAAAATAGTGTAAAAAATATAACTTCTCTAAATACATTAATCTCATGATTGGAATTGTATTCAAAAGTAACCTAACTGATATCATATAAAATATAAGATAAAAAATGATAAATATCATATGTCTGGTGTCTGGAACAATAAATGTCCATATAAAATAAAACATTGAGACACCCTTTTGAAAATTTCTTTAAATCAATCTTGTTTAATGTTTTTTACCGACGATTATTTGGGATCAAATATATTTGTAATAGAATATTTAGGCACCAAAATAGATCTATAACATATATTTTTATGCTTTCTAAAAAATAATTTCGTTGAAGTAAATTTTTTACTATGACCATATGATTGATTAAATCTATTGTAATATTCAATAGCATAATTCCCATGCAATTTACATTTAAAATATATAACAATAGAATAATTTGAATTTTAAAATTTTACAAAGTTATTCCTATTCATTCATGGTTGTGTGATATCATATTAAAATACAATTTTTTTCTTATTTATTTTTTTAATCTCATTATATAATCAGAGAATTTGATTCTAATGTTATATTTATATAATTATTACATTAAAATATAATTTCACCTTTGAAATTATCATTTTATTTTTAAATAAAATCTAAATATTTAGTAAAATTTACATTATAAGATGATGATATATTTTATAGGTTATCATTTTATTCCATATTATTGATAAATTAATTTTCAATAGTAGTATAATCTTCAAAAATTTAAGAAATTCTTCTTTCCTGATATTTATTTTTTGTTGAAATTGGATCTTTAATAAATTTAATTTTATATTTCAATTCTAATATATCACAGCCATAATGTTTTATATATTCAATATTTTGGGAAATAATAATCATTAATTTTACAGTTTCCTTTTTATGATTCCAATTTTTTAAAACTATTTCTTATTATTATCTCTTATGTCATTTAATATTTCAGTAATTCTCAAAAACAATATTTTCCCATTTTCACAACAATGTTATTTAAAATATATATTTTAAAATATATTTAATAAATATCATTAAAATTATTTAATTTTTATTATTTTTTAATAGAATCAAAGTTAAAATTATTAAATGTTATAGATTTAGTAAATATAGAATTATATACCTTACAGTTTTTATCCATCAGTACAAGGATGCCTATCTCTATCTCACTTCCTAAATCACAACACAAATATGAATTATCTTTTTAATAAAAACAAATAAATAGTATTTTATAATTCATTTAATTAATTTCCATGAAATTATTTGAATTCTTGAGTCTAATACTTCATGAAATATTATTTCAATTCTGTATGTACTCATAAAATATTTCATAAGAAGCATCAGTGCTTTTAGATGAAATAAAATTGTTGATTTAATTTTAAATATATTATATGAACTCTATCTTATATAAAATTTTATTATAATATGAGAAATACTATTTTCAAATTGATTTAAATTCTATTCTGTCTCTTTGTACTTTGATACATAAGAGTTTGGAAATTCAATAATATTTAATATAAATTAAATACCTTTTTCTTTATTGTAACATCATCAATGATGTTTATCAATTCTTGTTTTTACTATAAAAAATGGTGGTTTTGTTAATATAATGTATATTATCTAATTTTATTAATCACTTTTATAGGTACATTCTTCATATTTGAAAAATTAGTTTGTTACCACATCATCTGTTTAAGAACTGTAGTATTATTCAATACATTTTTAGGTGAAATCATCATATTTTTTATTATTATAAACTGGTAGAACACATAGTTCTCAAATTTATCTTTTCCCATCATGAAATCCTAGTGTTTTATATTTAGTATTCATTAAACGGTTCTTATGTTTTTTTTCTATCTGATAATTATTGACGTAAAGAATTCTAATACTGTGTAAAGCTATCATACATGTTGAGATATATCTATACACACTTAATATTTTAAAAAAAATAGATATTCATAATGTTATAATTCAAAAATTTTGTTTACAAAAAGAAGAATCAGGTAAATTATATCCTTTCACCACAATAAACCATATATTAACACATGATTCATTCACATATACCTTCATTTCTACATTGCAATAACCATAATGACATCCAACCAAATATAGTTGTTTTATGGTATCCAACAGTCATTAAAAATTATACCCACAATCCCAAATGATCATATTTCTTATATTAATAGGTATAATTAAAGGTGAGCCCCTAAACTGATAAAACATCATAAAACACTATCCATAATAAATTATTTATGATATAAATTACTGGCTTGAGTAAAATGGGAAATTTGGATAGACGGGTGGTTGGTAGTATATTTATTATTCCTAAATATTTGATCAATTAGGGTTTTCAATTTCATGTAAAAATAGTGAAATAATATTTATATTTTTAAAGAAATAATTTATATGAAATATAAATAATAACACATGTTTTTTATAATACCAAAAATAAAAAATATCTTCTGTAGAGACATCAATATTCTCTCCTCTGTGAGAAGGTCATCACCATCTATGAAAAATAAATCTTATTCGATTGATTATTTTTCTATATAACTAATATTTAAAAAACTTATATGTACTACTAGAAATTACTTTTTATATGATTCATATATAATTTCTATCCTTAAAATTTTTTTGGAGTTATTAAATAAGAACCTCACTTTTGGTTAAAAGGAATAGTTCAACATAACCAATATTCTTATTAGAAAAAGCATTATATGATTGTTAAAAAAAATGAAAGAGATTTTTGTGGATAAAGATATTACTAAATAAAAAGAATAATTCTTTAGTATTTGAATATTTATTATAAAAGATAATTATAAACCACATCAATAAAAAAGACTCAAGTATTGAAGTTCGTTTGTGATCTCACAACTAAAAGAGTAGTTAGTGCACAAAAACAACCCTTTATTGTTAAAATATAATGTATTTATAATTACATAGAATTATTTATTATATAATTATAGACTAAATACCAACTATCATCTTACATTATCATTTGATCATTTTCAACCTAGGGCTTCCAAAATTCTCATCACAGTAATATGAAACTGATAGAAAAAACGAATATAGAATTATATCATCATTGAAATAAAATATATCACATGCATAAAAACTATTTATTCCCATTATATTTCTCCATTAAAGAACTATTAATAAACATTAAATACAATCATTAAAATAAATAATATTTTTTAAATAAATCAATTATTGAAAACATATTTCGTAAACTACAATTTTATATCTCTATCAAATTCTCTGTCTTGAATAAAAAAATTTTATTTAATATTTACCATATTAATTTTGTTGAACTAATTTCAATATTTATAACCATGTTTCAAATATCACACTCTAAATATAAATCCATCAAAATTAAATGATGGTCTTGTGGGTGTTAATTTAGTACTAATCAGGTCGATCCACCTTAAGATCATTATTAATACGAATATTTTTCTACCCTCATTGTAATATCATATATATATATATAATTAAATTAAATTTAGGTTATTATAATATAAAACATAAGACTATTTTCTAAGGATTCCCAATCATTTATAAGTATATCTAGAATTCCTAAAACATTTCAATTAATCGATGGGTAACTGATGAAAAGGATAAAAAAGTAAAATAAATCATCATTAAGTATATTTCAATTTTTAATATCTGAAAATTATTGGATGATATTATATGATAAATATTTATTAATTAATTAAATCTATAAAATCACTAATGATAAAGTATTAGTAATTCAAAATTTGGAAATATACAAAAACATATAATAACTAAAATTTTAAAAATTATTTATGTGGTCGGTCTACCTACTATAGATGGTCTTGATAGAAAGTGTTATAGATAAATAAAATAATGGTCAATGTACTAACCAATTCTGTTCTTAGTGTGGAAACATCAGTTACCATTTGAAATAAAGTTTGTGTCATTGGAATGTTGATCATGTTCACTATAGATAAATATACTACATGAAGAGTGTCTACGATATGTTCAAAAACCATTAGAAGGTGATATTTGGGTAGTGTTCTAGTTGTGCACATGATAAATATATCATAATGATTCAGCATTCTAATATATCCCATTTTATTTAACTATAATCTTTATCATTATCTCATATTGATACTATAGTGTTTGGATATTTTACTTAGATTAGAAGGTGAAGGCTCAAAAATGCATCATAGTGTATCACAAAATCATGTTATATAGGTCTTAATCCATTAATATAATTTCGTAACTGCATGTCATTTCTAACAAGTACATGCATGGTTGGTATTTAGCATAAAGGCATGAGAAATTACCCCATGTTAAGTTTTTATGATGTGAGTATCACACTATATGTTTATAAGCTACGAAAAGTAACATCTTGTGGTACATTTTTGCACTTATCATGTGGATAATTGGTAGGAGGATGTCTTTATAAATTATTATGATTTTATTTTTTGACTAGTTATGCTACTTTATAAGATGAAATTATTCAGATGGATTCATTGTAACTATATATCTTCAGGTGTTAATATATTCATTGTCATCCACGAACTTCAATAGTGTGAGTAGATCATTCATCACATTATTTAATGAAATTATTCACCATCAGTTCTTATCCAATAACAGACCATCGAGCTCCATATGTGGACATTAAGCAGGTGAAGTATTCTTCATTTGTATTGAATAAGGAGATCAGGATAGATGCTAATGATCGGAGAGAAAAGTAGGATCATTCATGCAGTTAATGATATTGTTCAAGGCCTGACACTATAATAATATTGATTGTGGTATGTTGAGAGAAACTCATCGATTGGTTAATAATTTGTGTATTCATGTTGTACAACATATGGTAGTTTAAAAAAATTAGGATTGATTTTTCACATGTACAATATATATATATATATAATGTGTTATAGACTATGTATGGGTAACATATAAGGGTAAATTTTAATAGTACATAAGGTTATGAATTATTCATGTAATATTATATTTCATATATCCAGTGCTATGAAAAGTTTTATGAAAATGCACACAATATTTGTAAAGGTACAAACCAAGTTCACATAAGGAAAAAAGTTTAGTAGCGAATTCAATTCATTGATATTTAAGTGATTCTATGAAGTAATAATATGTTTATACCATATGTTAAACGGGTAAAATTAAAAATTTTAACATAGAGATTTTAATTTCCCCAGATAAAATATATAAATGTTCTGGTATTTAATTTATAAAAACAGAAATAATTAATTATAAAAATTATTTCCCCATGATAAAACACTAAATACATCCATGGGGGATTCCTAGAGACCTTGATGGGCTTGTTTTTTCTTTTAGTGACTTACTCATGGCTCAATGAGCTAAGGAATTCATGAAAGATGTTTTGATATTGATTGAGTTGCATTTTTGTGGAGTAAAATAAATTGTTTTGTGGTTAGGCATGTAGATGCCTTATTATTGAGAGGTGGAGCACAAGAAATTATCTTGGGTTATATTATATTTTGATATTGTTTGTATGGTTAACCATTTTATCATATAGGCTTAAGTTTCATTTCATTTGGTGAATTGAGGGTAGGGGTAGGAATCTATGGTTTTAGAATTTACATTTGGGGGGAGTATGTTCTATTATTTAGGCATATTATCCTTGGTTTGTTAAGATGTGAGTCATGTAAGGATGATTCTTTTTGTCTATTCAGCTTCCATAAGAGTTTTGACCTTTATTAATGGTGTAGTGTTGTTTGGGTCCTGAGGATACCAGAGTAGTGTAGTCACGGTGGACATGTTTACGTCAGTGCATGATGAGTGATTTAAGGGAACCATTCGACTGGGTAGTACACCACAAAAAATTGTATGATTTTTTGCTCATTATAAGTTGGTAATAACGTAGTAGAGACATTATTATTTGTATTTTAGGAATTGGTGATGGTCCATATTTGATTCTGGATCGAAGGGATATGTTGGCTTTCGAGATCAATTCACTACATTGGGTAGTGGTTGGAGCATAGGATTTTTATTTTGGTGTCACAGTTAAGATTTGATGGTGTGTATATTCCTACACTAGATTGTATCATATCAGTCATATATAAATTTTCTTGTGTTGGAAGAGATGATATTGTGTAAAGATATAATTCTAGACAGGTGATTTGGCACCAACAGCTAATCCGCACATATAATTTTAATTTATCTTGTTCTATGGAATGTACATGATTTGTGATATTTTATATGAATCATAATGGTGGTTTTTTTATAGTGGAGTCTAGATAGATCCTAGTTGACAGATCATAGGTGTTTGAATTCTCCGGGAGAGAGTGTTACAACTGGTTAACCACTAAGTATTAAAAGTGGTGAGAAGTATTATGTTGGGGATTGTATTGACCAATTATACTACATGTTGAAAAAATATGAAAAAACTTGTTTCTTACCTAATCATTTTATGGGAAAATTTCTCATTTTCCACATAAATGATTTATAAATAATTTCACAATTTCTCTATCTGTCCCGAAATTGGGTGTTTACCGCAGGGCTAGAGATTGCTGGAATTTTTAGCATGTCTTATATTCATAGAATATTTATTATCTAATTATATAAAAATAATTATTTTCACATTGGAAAATAGATAAGTATTTTCAATAAATTCTCATAATTTTGTTTGGTAGTCAAATATAATTTCATCACATTTTATTTTTTATATTGATGGGTAAAATCACATCAGGTTTAAAGGCTCACATTGGGCCATTTAAGAGGGAATTTATTTATTATTTTTTATTTTTATTTTTTGTTACTATTTACTTTTCTCTTTTTAATTCCATTACCTTGATTATTTTCACATATTCTAGAAGGGATGTTATCAAACTTTTTTCAAGTGGACAATATTGAATTGGGATAGGTAGAGGGGTTTATCACCATATATCATCATACATGGAGATTGATCTGGATTTTATGGATGTACAGACTAGATCTCATCTCGATGCATTGATATTTTCACAAAAATTTATTCTCTATATTATATTTTGGTTGTATATCCCAATGGTATGTTTATATTAATTTTTATATCTTTATATGTGTTGTGGGACACATTGAGGGCCATTGAATTGGTGTTTTAGGACGGTCAGTGGTTCTAAATAGATTGCATGGGTTTTCTCTTTAGGGAAGCCTAATAACATAACATGTTGTTCAAGAACAAATGTTTTGTGATCTTATTTAAGCTGATGGGTATAATATGAGGGCTGCATAGTGTATGTATGTGTGTATATTATATTGTTTTGATTGGGAAACACTATTAGTGGGTGACTTGAGGTGTGGTCGAGTACTCATCCACACACCATATGACAGGGATACATGGGAATGCAATGTATAATATATTTCCTAGTGTATGGAACACATCCATAGGTTTTTTATTGAATTTTTATAGGATCTATATGTGGTATATGGCTTGGTAACCCATGTGGATTACATGTCATGTGGAATTAGGTCATGTTGTGTAATTGGTAAGTACACCCTTGGTTGGGATACTGTACATGGAGCTTGATGATAGTTGAGGGTACATGCCAAATACTTCCCCCTTGAAGGTGTATCACAATTGTTTTCCCAATAAAGTTTTAATTGGACATGTTAATATCCCATTCTGAGTATTATTATAAATTTCAAGTAATGGAAAAGACTTTGTAACATCCTTATCTGGGAGCCACTAAACGGTGCTCCAAGCTGGTTGGTCACAAGCCCTCAAGCGCACCTCCTCGTACGCTAGAGGGTGCCGACTAACAACGAGGGTCTAGTAAGTCAGTCTTGGGGAGACTATACACTCTGTTATTTGAATAAAATACCAACAGATGTAAACAAGAAATAGCCGAAACACAAATAAATATAATAGTACAATGTCACTAGCATAATCAACACTGGAAATACAATACTCAAATGAAATGTAAAACATGCTATAACTATGCAAGAACCAAGTGTCTACAATGGAACTAAAAGTAATAAATCAACGACTCCAAATGGGTCCTGACCCACGTTGGTTCCCTCTTCTTTTCTCCAACCCCCAACAACACTCTACCCATGTCTCTTGCCCTTTTCATGTCCTGGAGCAACAAAGTCTATTAGGGTACCAATAAGGAAGCCCGAGTAGGGTGTGAGTAAGACATAGTAGATCAACACCAATAGTGTCAAAAAAAATCCAGTCATAAGAAATGTATGTATTTGCATTAATAATAAACCAAGACAATAGGGAAAAGTATATATTTATCCAATTAACCATTCTTTAATACGTTAAACATCCAGGTTCCCAAGTACACCCAAAACACAATGCTTACTTCGGCCCGTGTAGGAGCCTAAACCATTTCCCCTGTTCAATTCATAATTACTATGTCACAATATTAAGTTCATGAATATCCAAATGAAATCATATTACAAAATAAATGAAAGAGTGTATAATGTCATGTCTAGCACACATGTGAGTATTTGGAGCATCATTCCCTGTCTCACAACCCCATGGGTATTTGGAGCATCAGTCCTTGTCCCATAAAATATCAATTTCATGCATGTGATTGGTTCTAGAACACCATTTCTAGATCCACAGTGGGTATTAGGAGCGTCATTCCATGTCCCACGACCATTTTTAAATAAAATATCCAATTCACATATAAAACCATATTAAAATGTTTAATCGTATTTATCTTTCCATCTTAACCCTCACCAATATTCAACTACATCCACAACTCCCAAAGAACCACATAACTGAACCACCAATTAATTATTTATTCCACGACATTTATAAAACATCATACGCCAAACAAGATGAGACTGTGGGATTGGATTTAGACCCCCCCCCCCCAACCTCGATTTATTGATGGATGTTAGCCCAACGAAAATCCCCAAAATTCGTGCGGCACAATGTCATCGATCATGTTCTGGATCTAAATCCTTAAAACCAAAAATAAGATCCAAGGAATTATGATCTTGAAAAACTATATCTATATCAAAATTAATAGATCTATACCTTAACTCATATGTTTAGAGATATGGAGACGATGGAAATATCCGATGAAAAGATCAAGGAATGATAGTGGAAAGGATTGATGAAACAACAGGCTGAAATATACATAACGAAAGGAGAGAGGATCTTAAATTCGAGCCTTCAATCTTGAGAAAAGGTGTTTGGATTACCGTGGAATCTCTCCAAGAGGCTTTGGAAACACCAAGAAATTTCCAATCCCGATCCAAGGTCATAAAAATAAGGATGTCCCGGGGTTTAGGTGGCTTTAAAAAATATTTTTAGAAATAAAAACCACGTGCATGGTTTACTGGACAATGGCGCGCGGTTTGTCAAACCGTGAGCAAACTGTGTGGACCTTACTCTCCAGATTTGCACGGTCTGCATGGTTTGGTCGCATGGTTTGTCAAACCATGCATAAACCATGCGTACCTCTCTATCCAGTTTTTCTTTATTTACACTGTTTCGTCTCACGGTTTTTCAAACCCTGCACAACCCACTTCCCTTTTTTTACTTAAAAGTTCACCCAAACGCACCCCAAGTCACTAATCCAAAATAGTGGTACTTAAAAATAAAAAAATTAATTGAAAACGTGCTTAAGATTGACTCCAGAAACGGCCGAGATCTTACATTTTCCCCACCTTATAACATCTCATCCTCATGCTGTACTCCCAAACTTCTCTGAGATTCTGAGCTAAAAAGATTGGGCCACTGAGTCTATATATCTGCCTCCCTTTCCCATGTCTATTGTTACACATGTCCATGCTGCCATAATACACAATCTATTGGTATGGTCTTTCTCCTCACGACCTTCTCACTACTATCCAACAAATGTATCAGATGCTCCTCAAAGGTTTCATCTATCTCTAGCACAACATCATCCACATCAATCACATGAGAGGGGTCGGGGTGATACCGCCGTAGTTGAGATACATGGAAAACATCATGCATAGAACTATATTTCTATGGAAGATCCCATTGATACGCTACTAGCTTGACTCTCTTCACGATCTATAAATGTACAACAAACTTGGGTGCCAAAATTCCATGACTAAGTATCATGCAATGACCCATCCTAGGCGATACCCGAAGGAAAATGAGAACATAGACTATAAAATCTAGAGATTCCCTCCATCTATCATCATAATACTTCTGCTGACTTTGAGCTGTATTAAATTGTTTCAGAATCCGCTGAACATGTTTAGTCATCATCTGTGTGAGACTCGGTCCCAACAACTATGAATCACCCACTCCCATCTAGTATAGCGGCGATCCAAATGGCCTACCATAAAGTGCCTCATATGGTTCCATCTGTATAGTTTCTTGATAACTTTTGTTATAGGAAAACTCCACTAAATCTAGGTGCTTCTCCCATGTACCACCTAAGTCAAGTACACATGCCCTCAACATATCCTCAATCACTTGTATAGTATGCTCTGACTGTCCATCTGTTTGTGAATGGAATGTCATACTCAATAAAACCTGCATACAATGTGCCTTCTGCAAGCCCTTCTAGAAACACGAAGTAATCCATGAATCGCAATCCGAATCTATATTTTGTGGCACCCCATGCAATCGAACAATATTTTGTAAATACAGCTCTCCCAAATGCACAACTATAAAAGAATTTATTATAGGCAAGAAACGTTCCACCTTTTTCAGTAGATCCACAATGTCCCAAATACCATTATTCTTCTATAGTGTAATTGGAAGACCTATCACGCTGTCCATGGTCATGTCATACCACTTCCATTATGGAATGGAAAAATATCGTAGTAAACCTCCTGGTCATTTATGATTCGCCTTCACCTACTGACAAGTAAAGCATCATGTCACAAACCCCAAAATCACATTCTTCATGCCTGGCCACCAAAACTGCCATCACAGATCATGAATCATTTTGGTCACACCAGGGTGAACTTCCCATCTTGAGGCATGAAATTCCTACATGAGCTCCTCTCGCATGCTTTTAGGAACAACAACATGATTATTCATATAAACAATATCAGTCACGTCTATATTTTAGTCTAAAGGTGTCTCCCTGCCTTCAATGTTTTCTCTCAAGGATAAGCATCTAGTGTCCTCATATTTCTTGTCTCTGATCCGTCTCAAAAGTGTACACTCCACTACAACTGACATGAGTTACATTTCCTCTTCTCTATCCTGAACCACAATGTGCATTTCATCTTGAAACGACATCACCCTCCACTCGACCTTAGATTCCTAAACAATATGAGTCTGAGTCTTCCTACTCAAAGCATCAGACACATCGTTTCCTTTCTCAGGTGTATATACTTGTTCAAAATCAATAGACTACATATATTCAACCCATATCTACTATAGAAGATTCAAATCACACAGAGAAAAGTTTTACTTCAAGCTCATGTGATCAGTATAAACTAAAAACCATTCACCCATGAGGTAGTGTTGCCATCAATTCAATGCATAAACCACCGCTTCTATCTCAAGGTCATGTGTTGGATAATTCCTTTCATGATTCCTCAGCTATCGAGACCTATATGCCACAAATTTATCTCTATACATCAACAAAGCTCTATGCCCTATACCAGAAGCATCACAATACACATTGTACTGTTCACCTGATTCAGGTAGAGCCAATTTTGGTACAGACGTCAAACTCTTCTTTAACTCCTGAAAAGATGGTTGGTAAGCCTCTGACCATTCAAACTTTAATCCATTTTTGGTCATGCCCGAAAGTGGTGTTTCAAAATGGGTAAAGTCTTTGATAAATCTCTTGTAGTATCTAGCTGACCCCGTAAAGCTTTAGATATAGAAAATATTCTTGGGCAGCTCCCAAGAAATCAATGCTTTGCCCATTCAGTAGATCCACTGAAGCGCCATTTTTCGAGATGATGTGTCCCATGAAGTGTACCAGATAAATCCAAAATTGACACTTAGAAATCATCATGTATATCTGATGCTCTCTCAGTGTACTCAGGAAGATGTAAAGATAATGGGAATGATCGTCATGAGTCTTGGAGTACACAAAGATGTATTCCACAAATACTACCACAAACTGATCTAGGTACGGAAGAAAGGTCTTATTCATCATAGCCATAAAAACTATTGGTGAGTTTGTTAACCCAAAGGGAATTAAAAAAACACATAAAGCTCAATATAATACTGAAATCAGTCCTCAGTCTATCAGAAGTCTAAACTCTCAAATAATGATACCCCGATCTCAAGTTTATTTTTGAGAAAACATAGGCTCCCTTAAACTGGTCAAACAGATCATCAATACGTGGTAGAAGATATAGGTTCATCACAATCATGATGTTCAACCTCTGTTAATCAACACAAAAATCTAAATTCCCATCATCCTTCTTTGCAAACAGTACATACGATCCCCATGGTGAGGTTTGTGGACGGATAAATAATTTATCCTTCAAGTATTCCAATTGAGATTTGATTTCATGAAGCTCTGTTGGTGCCATTATATATGGTGAAATAGATGCTGGATCAGCTCCTAGCATGAGATCAAAAAAAACTCAACATCCCTCTTAGGCGGATTCCCTGAGATGACTTCCGAGAAGACATCCTAAAACAAATCAACCAATGGTGGAAGGAAATATTTCCCAACACCTTTGTCATCTTGTAAAAGACTAGAAACTTGGGTTGTGAGCTCTCGCAGTAGCTATGTAATTGGCCCTGCTCGGCCTGCCTGGATATCCCACTCCCCATGGTGAATGTAATGGTCACCCACAGGTGACATAAATGTCACATTCCAATGATAACAATCAATGTGGGCTTGGTATGTGACTAACCAGTCCAAACCCAGGATTTGGTCGAAGCCAGTCATATCAAGGATATAAAGATCCCAATGAAAACAATACTCACTGATCTCAAGAGAACATCCCTTGCACATATAGATGTCTCTAGACTGTACCTCCAATGGTGTGACTATCATTATATCCCCGCTCAGAAACTCCACCGCCAAACTCAAAACAGTGTCATGTTTTTTAGATATAAAGGAATGAGAGGCACATGTATCAAATAAGTCATTAGCTATAGTAGAAGCCACAAGAATAGTACCTCTCACTATCGATGGTCCAGCCTCGCTATCAACAAGTGTATGTTGTACTGCATGCAACTGTGTTGATTCTCTTCCATGTGATTCCATCTGACACCCCTGTCTTGTACCACTCTGCTGATATGGGCGTTGCTACCCAAAAGCACCACGTCCTTCACCCTTACCACCGCATCAAGTAGAACTCCATAATTTGGACTGAAAGGGTGAAGAGGATCCCCTTCCAACACTCTGTCTCTGTTTAGCTAATCGATTACCTCCTGAATCCTTTCGGTTCCTGTAGAACTTCTAGAGATGTCCCATCCTACCAATGGATCTGCATTAAATAGGGGGTCGGGGACATTAATTATGATAATGTCATGGCCTTCCACACAGGTGTAGAAACACTCAGGTAAGGTCATTTGTGACCGACCCCTCTGCCAGGTTACTATATCTCCCACCTCACTGGCTGACATTATCATAATGTCGCTTCCTGCTCTCCAAATTTTCACCACCTTACCATCTAGTAAAAACCATTTTTCTACCACTAGAAGCCTCCTTTAGGTTCCCCTAATAGATGAGAGCATGATATACCACTTTCGGAAACTTCTTCATCATAAAAGTATTCACTTATGACATAATTTCACATTTAAGTCCATCCTGAAATCATCTTGCTAAAGTGGCCTCATCTGCTACCAATGTTGGAGAAAAGACTTGTAAGTCTTTAAAGAATCCAACATAGTTCATTATAGACATATTCCATTAAGTTAGCCTCATGAACTCAACTGCTTTCTCGTGTTTGAGCATCTCTGGATATACATGCTAAAAGAACATCTCCTAAAATTCCTTCCACTCCATAGCATCCGACTTCCCATTCCGAGTCTGGATGTCCCACCAACGTTCCGCTTGACCGTGCAACATGTAAGCTTCCAAATTGACTCTCTTATCAACAGGTGTCTCCAGGTGGTCATGTAAATTCTTGGGTAGATTCAATCCAGAAATCAACTTTCTCTAGACCACCATCTCTAGAAAAAGTCGGCGGGTGCTGCAAACAGAAACTCCCTCATAATACAATACATACTTTTCACAACCCGCCCAGGGTCTCTTTCCATCATTTTCATGGAACGGGTGAGGTTCTCTCAAAAATTTCCCCCCTCTTTTTCAGTTGGTACCATTAGTGGC
This sequence comes from Viscum album, assembly GCA_963277665.1. Taxonomy (NCBI): domain Eukaryota; kingdom Viridiplantae; phylum Streptophyta; class Magnoliopsida; order Santalales; family Viscaceae; genus Viscum; species Viscum album. The sequence goes on from OY728135.1 coordinate 1,149,329,761, forward strand.
TCAGGTTCACCCATTGGAGGACCATTTCTAACTGTACCCCCAACTCTTCCTCTCAGGAAGGGTCGTGGAGGCATAATTATACAAATCCAAACATGCAGCTTAGAAAAGAGTTCACAATGTTACCACAATTACACACTTCCAAATTATTCATAAAAATTCAAAATAATTTCTCTCAATTTCAAAATTAGACACCATTTTCATTTCAATTTCACAATCATAGAAAATAAATAGTTTTAGTTCAACAATATACCCATAATCCATTTTCCAGTGCATGCCTAACATGATGCATGTCACTATAATCCTGAGTGCCTAGAATGATGCATATAGACAAGACACTCATTCCATTCTGGGCCACGAATCAATACTCAACAAATTCTTGAAGTAATAATCACGTCACATAATATTTGCATCACCCAAGGTGAAATAATATTCAATTGTTATGAGAAATAGCAATAACAGCAATCCCACCTTGAGAACATGAGTTTTCCCCTGTATATGGGTTTTCAAATCCCATGCACGAGCTCATTATCAAGCCCCGACGTTCCCTAGTCGCCTTTCAACCTTCCCCAAATAATTAGACAGAAAAAGAAAGAAAAGACCTCGCCCTATGATACCACTTTGTAACGTCCCGACCCGAGAGCCACTGAATTGTGCTCCAAGATGATTGGTCACAAGCCCTCACGTGCGCCTCCCCATACGCTAGAGGGTGCCGACTAGCAGCGAGGGTCTAGTAAGTCAATATTGGGGATACTATACCCTCTGTTATCAGAATAAAATACCAGTGGAAGTAACCAAGAAATATTGGAAATCACATATAAATATAAAAGTACAATGTCACTAGCATAATAAAAACCAGAAATACAATACTCTACTAAAAGGCAAAAGGTGTTATGACTATGAAAGATCCAAGTGTCTGCAATGAAAGTGAAAGTAAAGACACAAAGACTTCAAATGGGTCCTGACCCACGTCTTGTTCCCTCTTCATTGCTACAACCCCAAAAAGCACTCTAACCAGGGCTATTGCCCGTGTCCTGTCCTGTAACAACAAAGTCAATTCGGGTACCAATCAGGTAGCCCGAGTAGGGTGTGAGTACGACTCAGTAGATCATAACCAATAGTGTCAAAAACAAATCCAGTCATAAGTAGTGTATGCAGCTGCATTAATAATAATACAAGACAATAGGGAAAATAATTATATTTATCCAATTAACCTTTCTCTAATACGTTAAACATCCAGGTTCTTGAGTACACCCGAAACACAATGCCTGCTTTGGCCCATGTAGGAGCCTCAACCATTTCCCTTGTTAAATTCATAATTATTATGTAACAATATTACATTTTTGAATATCCAAATGAAACCATAGTACATAATAAATTAAAGAGTGTAGAACATCTTGTCTAGCACACATTTGAGTATTTGGAGCCCCAGTCCCTCTCTCACAGCCCCATGGGTATTTGGGGCATCCGTCCTTGTCCAATAAAATATCAATTTCATGCATGACATTGGTTCTAGAATGCCATGTCTAGAACCTCTATGGGTATTAGGAGTGTCAGTCTGTGTCCCATATCCATTTTTGAAATCAGATATCCAATTCACATATACAACCATGTTCAAATGTTTAATCATCTTTTTCCTATCATCATAAATCTCACCCAAATTCAACTAGATCCACAACTCACAAAGAACTGTATAACCAAACCAACAATTAATTATTTATGCCATGACATTTATACAAATGCATTCTTCTATCAAGATGGACTGTGGGATTAGATTTAGACAACCTACGATGATTTATTGATGGGTGTTCTCCCAAGGAAAATCCCCAAAATCTGGAGCGCACAACGTCATCGATCAAGTTCTAGATCTAAATCCTTAAAACCAAAAATAACATCAAAGGCATTAAGATCATCAATAACTAGATCTAGATCCACAATCCTAGGTCTATTCCTTAACTCATAGGTTTAGATCCATCAAAACGATGGAGATCTCCCAGGAAAAGATCAAGGAATGACATAGGAAAGGATGGAAGAAACAATAGGCTGAAATATGCTTACCGAAAGTAGAGCAGATAATGAATTATAGCCTTCAATATTGAGAAAAAGGTGTTTGGATCATCTTGGAATCTCTCCAAGAGGCTTGGGAAACACTTATAAATTTATAAGATTGGGCCAAAGTCAAAAAAATAAGGATGTCCAAGGGTTCAGGTGGTTTTAAAAAATATTTTCGAAAAAAAACCACGCGCACGGTTTCCTAGATAGTGGCACATGGTTTGTTAAACCGTGCACAAACCATGCAGACCACACTTTCTAGATTTTCACGGTCCACATGGTTTGGTTGCACAGTTATTAAAAAATTACAGATTCCCTGCATACCTCTCTGTCCAGTTCTGCTTTGTTGGAATGGCTTAGTCGCACAGTTTTTCAAACCATGTGCAAATTGTGCAAAAACCACTGCCCTTTTTTTACTTAAAAGTTCACCCAAATGAACCCCAAGTCACTAATCTAAAATAGAGGTAATTAAAAACATAAAAATTAACTAAAAACGTGCATGGTATTGACTCCATAAAAGGTTGGTATTTTACAAATTTCATAGTATTTAGTGGATTCTTTTGAGGTGTTTGTTTAATGTGTTTTGGAATGAGGTTTCCCCTATAGTTTTCTATTGAGAGCCCTCTCAATATATTTGTTTAAGAGTTTTATAGAGAGATATGTAGTGTGAGACCTAGTAAATGATCACGAGATTTATTGTGGACTTTTTCCATGATTTACTAGGGGTTTTGGATTTTTATTTGGATTCTTATTTAATGATGGGAATACATATTTTCATGGATGAAATCATGGATATGAAATACCAACATGAATGATTGAGAAAAATTTGGAATATCGTAGGTGGTCATAAACAAACCCCATTATGCAAGAGGAAACTGACTAGTATAGAGGGTTTGAGTTAAAATGTGGGGAGATATACCCGAAATCAATTCAAATTATAAAGAAAAATTAAAAATTGTAAACAATATAAATTTAGAGTAAACAGAAAACTAATAACATACCATCAGTAAAGTAAGAATGAAGGAATAATGGACATAAATGGTAAACACTTGATATAATTCCCTAATCACTCATCAATTTGGTCAGATAGTTGATAAAATAGAACAAAAGTAAAAGTGTATATAATCCCACTCCAAGACACATCTCATCCCAAACTCTGTTCTAATTGACAGTTATCCATTAATATAAGTATACTCAGGAAACAAACAATACAGACCTATAAGAATTACAGGATTCTCAGGTACCCAATGTTCAAGGATCCTAAGAAATGTGTGAGAAAAACATAGTATGGCACTACCATCATGGTTTCTTATAGGTCCAGTAACTACCATTTATTTTCATGTCATTATAATTTATAAATATAATGCAAAAAATATAATAAAAAGTTATGAAATCAAATCATATTAAAACCAATAAACGTTCAATGAAAAACAAGAATGAACCAAGTGGATTTATACTTACTAATCTTCCGTAAACCCATAAATATACCTTCTTATGGACCCTGATGGAATGAATATAAAAATGTATCACAACACATCCTGTTAAATGAGATAGACAAAAATATAATTCTAACAGAACACTAATTCATGGGATTTTCAAACACATGATAACCTCTCATCTCAAGCACCCCATTTGAGGGATAGTATATTTGAATTAGTAGGTATTCCTAATTAAAATAATAGAATAACAGACCATGTGATAAAGGATACACATGATATATCCACAACACTTCATATCGAGAAAGTATCTCATTTGTCTTAATAAACATGAAAGGAACAAAATCACAAGCCTATGTGCTACACATTAATGGAACATATGATTAGGCATCAAAAATAAGACTACTAGGGATACACATGCATTCAAACAATAATTCTAAGAAAAAATATAAAATATTTTCCAAATACTGGGGGTTCTTAAATCATAACCACTCCCCATAAAGGATCCATGAAATTATTTGATTATGTTTAAAATAAATCCTCAGTCTTTGGTTACTAAAAAACAAGACAACACACATGAGAATGATTTGGACCTTTGGACCTTATCAATTAATTGGTAATATTCATAATTTTTCATATTGTGTAATTCAATAGAAATTTAAACATAGAAATTGGTCACTGATATTAATTGATGACATAAATCATTTAAAATATCATGCAAGGTATTCTATTAGTTTTTATGGGATTACATGAATCTTAAGGTAAACAATACATTGGAGAATTACGCATATAAAAAATGAAAATAATCTAAGAAAAATCCTTAGGGTCATCTAAATAGACCACATTACTCAAATTAAGTCAACATTCAATGAATAATGTGACAAAACATATCTATAAAAATGTCTAATTGAGTTAGATCTACTCCAGATGTACTATTGATTCTAAGATAAGTAAAATAGGGAAAATCCATATCATCATTGAAAATTCAGTTAAATTTAATAAAAACTAATGATTCAATTATCAAATGACATAAATTCATTGAAACACCCTTCAATGTCACATGTTCATCATCACTAAACAACCTCTATCCTTGATAATCCAAAAATCCATTGTTCTTTGATAATTCCATCATGATCAGATGTGACTTTCATCAGGTTATTTATCTAAGATCAATCTAATGACCAATTTATTTCAATAATGATAAAATGATGGTGAAATCAATGATAATTTAGATCACAATGTTTCATAAGGGAAGTAAAATACAATGAGTATTTATCATCATTGAATGAAACTATGATCAACCACCATATGAGAAAGAATATAAAAAATATTGAAGAAAAATTGTGGATTTTTACCTAGTTCTGCTAATGGTTTCCATCTAGATACGTTTTGGATCTAGGGGATACCATGGAGGGAGGAGGATATGAGAAAATAGATGAATGTAACTCCAAATACCATTAGAACAGTATAATACATTGAGGTTAATTTTTGGATGAAATGACCCAATATCCCTCTACTAATTGTTATCTACCACAACCCACTAACCGGCTGGTCAGGGTCCACAACTGGATGTGGATACCTATAAGTTAGTGGCCAACTTATTATCAAACCAATGTGTTGATTTAGTTTCATTGGATGGATAGTGAGTTATACTATGTGGAGTTGGCTTATTCCCACCCCACTTATTATTCAGTTCTCATACTACTTCTGTAAACCGACTACCTTGACCAAGACCCATTCTGTGTTCCATTCGTTATGTTTCCCTTATTTATTCCATTTAATTACACAATCACCACTCTATTTAAAACATATTCTTAATAGCTAAAAATGGGTTCTATGAATGAGATTTCCACAATGTGAAATGTTATTATTTCTTAGAATATTCAGTAAATATAATATTTAAAGTATCTAGAATATAACGACCATAACACATATCATCGTCAAAATGATGTGGTAGCATGTAAATAAAACATCTATTTCACCCTAGATTATCACATTTATAGAATTCCTTTATATTCTTTCATCAAATAAAAAATATTCAATTCAAGGTCATGCTCATTCCATAACTCCCATCATGGTCCAACTATATCACACCAATTTTAGACACCCAAATTCATTCAAAAATCATACTATTATCAAACATTAAGTCCATGATCACATAATAAATTGAACTTAATATGAAATGGTGTCCTTAATAAATTTCCCATGAAGCACTAGGGTGGTCCACACCATTGGAATCTTCATAGAGAATATGATTTTATGGGGTCTAACAACACTCCCAATGAAATTAAATTACATTATTCTCAATCATCTGTAAGACATGGGTTTATGTCTATAGAGAAAACAATTTACATAATCTAATCTAATAAAATGAGTCTTTACTGACTAGATAATTCCCAAAAATTATTACACTTTTAGAAATTCCCCAGCTAATATGATAATCTTTTAGTGGTTTTTGGAAACTATATTCATTTTCACTTGCACACATCAACCGGTATATTTTTTGCTAGAAACCAATAATGGTAGAGGGACTAAACAACCAATTATCCACAATCAACTTATCATTATTCATTAAATCTCATTATCTTTATTAAATCAATTATAATACATTACTAAAATCTGATCTGACTTTGATGGAATTATCATGGTTAATTTAATAACCACTTGAACCATCCCCAAGTATCTTATTTGTGAAACAACACACCAATGATTTGAACCGTCCCTATTCAAAAAAATATCACCTTCAGTAACAATTACACATTTATTAACTATATATAAATACCTGTATGTAAAAACTAATAAATTCATCAATTATATTTATATTCTGGGTTCCAATATGCATTAATATTATGTAGTCACCACGATTATTCTTACTCCTACACAAAACTAATCCAATAAGATTATTCATTTCACACATGACTGGTTATGGATATCCAAGGAGAAATAATATTATTACATCACAGATAAATCATCATTCTATTTTTCCCATGGCTATTCAACAACCCACAAGAATATTAAAAAATTACTAATCAATTTAAATTCCTAGATAACAAAAATGTAATTCACTATAGTCAATGATCTATTCTTGATGTTTAAATAATTCTTCAATAGCCTAACCATGGTTTATGAATTTCTACCCCAACATGACTTATCCCCTAAAAAATATTGTTATATTAAACCTTGAAATTATCTTAAATGACAATATCATGTTTACCACACAATAGATCCATGTTCAATTTCCTATGAATTCACTAACCAAAAATACATATGTAGTCTTATAAACCTCTAGGATACCAAGAACTATGAACATTATTCTAAAATATTTCAATTACTAAGGGATTGGGGGTTTCAAAACCGAATTCATTTGTGAACAACAACAACTACCTCCAATAGAATCATATACAGAAATTGGTACACCAACTATGATATCCTCCCCACCCCTCTCCACCAACTCAACTGAATATGCACATAACCACAAATATTAATTTGTAAAAATTAAATATTTACCTACATGTAATGGGGAAACTAATATTACTCCACAAATAGTGATTTTCCATTGATTCAAGGACCATTAGGCCCCAACTCGAATAAATTCTCAGTTATCAATAAAAATATGAAACTATCTCTAGAAAACTTGATCGAGATGGTTATCATTTTATAAAGACCATTCATACACAAATAAGATTCACCATGCACCACCCAAAATAGTACATTCAATTAATTTAACTAAATTTACACCCATACTTTAACACTCTTAAGTTCACTACCAAATTGTTTCTAGGGGTATACAATGAGAGTTTCAGTCCTAAATTACATATAAGTACACCCTTAGTCCATTCATTGGAATCAAATGTTTTCCGGAACTCAAAAAACATCCTTTTATCTTGATTAGTATAAGTATAAGTTTATGATAAATTTTTGTTACATGTAAACATTATATACCTTCCTTTAAGCCTTAAAATTCCTAATCAAATGAAAATTCAATTTCTAACGTTGCAATAATTGACTAAAACACTATATTTTTTCGTCCTTTCATAATAAATATGCATACATAGAATTACATCAGGAAAAATGGGACACCATATCACAAGAAATAAGAGTTACATTAATCAACTTCTAGGTCCTTAAAAAATCTCAAGGTTTTAATGAAGGTAAGAGTTTTCAAATTTTCTTGTAGGAACATCTATAGAGGCATTCCATTATGTAAAAACTCTTCCACCAGAAAATCAATATGCCATATATTCCTTGGTATACAAATAAGAATTACATTACATGTATGATGTATAATTCAATATATTCTATCATTTTCACTTTAAATAACTAGATATGTGCTACACTTTTCTGCAGTTTTCTTGGGTTTTACTTTAGTTATATTCTTATTCTTCTAGTTATTCACCAGCAGTCCCTTCATGAGTGACCTACCCTTCTGGTTTATGAATTGATTTATTGTAGATATATGATATTATATATCTTGATTTTATGCTCTAGATTTTTCCAGTTGGTTTGTCATGTGGATGGTTGCAGTCCTTTCAACAGTCGACCATTACCTTATTTTACCGCACTAGAAGAGGAAGTCATACAGACTCCTTGAGTGATGATGTTCGAGGTGTGAGGCCTATTGTTTGAGCCTTCATTTATTTTTGTTTCATTTACAATTCCATGATGGTAAAAGTTCATTACACCTCATGGCTTCTGCTTTTTATCTTCTAGTTTTAATAAATTTCTTTGAACATGAATTGGGTGACCAATTCAGTTAAATTTTACTAAATAAATATAACTAAACCTTTCTTATGGATACCTGTATAAAGGGTATATATTTAGTAAATTTTTTCAAAAAATGATAAATCAAGGAACATTGAAAAGTCTTCGCATAGGGGAAATGCATCATCCTCTTCTTCTTCATTTTCTTTATCATCCTCTCCTGGGTGTTTGACACTATAGTCTCACATGATGTGGTATACAATGTAGAAAACAATATAGAAGTATGTATATATAATTTCACCATGAAAATATATGTTCAATCATAGTACATATTGTTAAACCTTAGACATGATAGTCCCCCCTCATCTAAACAATCATATACATGTAGAATTAATGTCATGAAAAAACTAAGTTCCAAAAGGGGTTCATATTATACCTATTTCTGATACAACCAAGTGAAAAAGTATCATTAAATCATGAACCACTAAATACATGTAAATCACAATAGTTAAAAATCATATATTCATAATAGTAAAAAAAGATAACATTGATCAAGATCCTAAGTAGCAAACACATCCTTTTATAATGGAATTTGTGACGAAATTTGATGAGTTTATTTACAATATCTGACATATTATTAGATCACCCATCTACCAAATCCTTGAAATAGGAATCCTATAAAGGCTCTCATAATATTTTTGAACATATTAAACTAAATCATCTTGTCTGAGTTGAAATTCCACATGACCACAGGTGGGCCTCCCCCTACACTAGAGACATTCAACAGGGAGTGTGGATTGAGAATTGAAATTTAGGGAGACAATACCATCAATAATAGTATAACAATAACTACAAAAAAATATAAATAGTACACTTTTAGAGGATTTTAAAAAATAATAACACACCATTAGTAAATTATCAATAGAGAAAAAACAAACCAAAAAAATTGAATTCGAAAATGTTTATAATCTACATCCATGATAATCACATACAAGAACAAAAATAAAAAAATAACAATAGGTGATACTCACACTCCAAAATACATCACATCTTGGTGTATATATTCATACATAGATATTTAGATAGATGATCAAATATTAGTATCAACATAAACTATTTCTTCTATATGTGAGAAATAATTAGGCACCACGGTGATATGGTTGCCCGAGAAGGGATGATGAAAAACATAGCAGGACACCAACAATGAAGTTTGATATATGAAGAATAAACAAATTTTATGTTCATATGATGATTATAGATAAACAAAAAGTAAGAAGAAAATATATAACTATGAAATAATATCATATAATAATACAATAATATTTAAGAAAAAAACAATAAACTAAGATATTTTTCACTTACCGTGTCTCCATTGACCTTCTGTTGTACTTGATATAACACCATACTAAAGGATCATCAACCATTATCCTAAAAAATTCCCCTCTTTGGGATAGTCCAAAAACATTGCTAACACATCACCATTAAAAGCGATAGTCCAATATATACCCAACTCTCATCTGGAAAATTCTTCTTAGTGGATAGTCTTTTAGACTCAACAGATCTGATCCACTGTAGTAAGAGAATAAATATACATATGATAAAAAATATAAATGATTAATCAATATCATTTAAAATCAATAATGTATGATGGTAATTATAATCCACATGCATGAAATCTAATCATGTGTCCCATTTCTATAAAAACACATCTCATGTGACAAAGTATCAAACATAAGTCTTATGAGGATACAAAAACATGCCAAAAATCCTACAAGGAACTAGAATATAAGAATTTTGAATTTAAGGGATTCTTATGTCACAAAAATTATGAAAAAATATATATTAATTTTAAATAATACACTACTATTAAAATAGAAACATTAGAATATAGGTAAGAAGCCATCACATAGGGGTCTGATAAAGACCTTGACACAATTTCATTTCTATAAGAATATTAAAAATTAGTTATTTTAGGGAATTTATTATCAAATTAAAAATCGATATATTTCCTTCATTTTAATAGACTATATAAATAATTTATATTAATATTCTAGGAATTCCAATTAGTTTTCATGGTGTTCCATAAATTTCTAGGTCAACCTCCCATGGGAGGCATGCATGTATACCACATGACAATAAGCTAATATGAAACCTTATAGTAAGGTTAACCGAACAAGCTACAACAAAATATATGAAATATATACGAACCGATTGATGAATCATAGTCACAACATCCTCAAATGGAGTTTTATCCACCCATAATTATTCATCGATTCTATGTTAAGGAAAATAACTAACAAAATTCCATTCATTGATGTATTGTTTAATAAAATTGACCAAAACCCAATGAATATTTTATTATCTAAAACAAATTCATTGAAATTACCATAAAGGTAACACATTCATAATCACAAGACATCATCTATATATTTTGATCCACATTTCATTCACTCTTATAAAATTCATTCACAATATAATGGAATTCTTTTCTAATACTTTATATATGATCACAACAATGATAAATAATTCTACATGATTATAGAAGGAGAGAGTATTAAAAGATAATTGATATTTAAACATATCCTATGGTCTATGAAATTTAATGGGGATTCATCTATGATGAAAAAAATAATAGTCCATTATCGTATGAGGAAGAAAGAGATGAAGATTGAAGAAAAATGGTGGATTTCAACTAGATATACTATAGAAAACTGACCACCGTTATCCCAAATTTATTGTCTATAATCAATTACATTAGCATGATTACAAGGAATCAAATCTAGGAGGAATAATAATTTAATAGTCTTGGTAAACAAGACACTTACATGAGAAAAAACACACTTATGACAATATATACTTTTTTATTATTTCTAAATAAATAACATCAAAGGTATCATTATTCCATCCAGTGAATCTATGGACATAATTTGTATTATTATTATTGTTTTCTTATGGAATGAAACATAATTTGGGTGAGAAAAAATTATTTTTAATGTAAAAACATTGAGGGTGCAATAAAAGAATCAATGAGATTCTTAAATACAAGAAGGAAAATAACTGAAAACATCTGCAATATAATCAATATATTTAATGTAAGGGGATAAAGAATTTTTCAACGTAACAACTAGAAACAATTTCCATACAAATAACTAGATAAAAAAAATATTCACTAGTAGGAAACTGAAACACATTCCATCTAAATAACAAAAAATGAAATGTATCTATTGATATGTCGATTCAAAATCTCATGGATTATTAATTACTAAAACTGAATGAAGTTAATTCCTGATTATTAGATTCCATGTTTCCTAGGTACATGGAATATTTACCATCAAGATAATTCATTAGAATTTTTACAAAATTTCTCATAGAACCCCATCTAAATAGGAAAGCTAAATGACATGTCTCATGAGAGTGCTGATTCATCAAGGGGCTATCTATAATCGTTCCCCGCTATTATCGTACCAATCCAAAACATTCATCATATATCGAATAATAAATTTAACATTTTTTCCTTATTAAATATCCGTACTAAATAGAAGATTCATATTTATCCATATTTACCCAAAATTTAAATAACATTCAATGTAAATACTATATGAAAAATGGTATAAATTTTTTTAAATGATCATATCCTAAATATTTATTTGTATACATTTGGTAAATTGAACATCCAATTATCATTGGAAATTAAATATTTCAATATGAAAAAAGGTTTCAATGAATGTAATGTTAATACCATCCTTTTCTAGATGAATCACAAACAATCCATATGAATATTAAGGATGGTATCACTACAACACACCCCACGTGGGGTAAAATAATCATTTTTCATCATTTATGAATATAAATAATATAAGAATAACTTTTAAAAATATTATTCCAAAAAATATTAATTTCTGTTGAAAAACAATTTCTTTGTAAATCACTTTTGAAAATATATTATTTTAAATGTTAACATTAAACCATGAAATGGAATCTTCAAATAAATGATGGTGGGTACATCCTTATGAGTCGTATGAGGTAAAAAGGACATTCCTTTTTCACGATTAATGGTTAGAAAAATTACTTATTTAGAAAGAAAAAAAATATTAATTTTAAAACATTTGTTAAAGTAAAAAAGGTTTAAGAAAAGTATGTACAAAATAAATTTATTTCTTTAAAAAAATTAAAAATTGGGTTTTTATAAGAACAGAGGTTCTCTAACTAAAGAGGGAAATGATTTTGAGTTTTCAAAAAAACACTTTAAAAACATTTTGAGTACCAGATTATGGGAAAATGGTATTAATACATGAAAAAGGTCATCAATTACCATAAAAGGGAAAAATTACAGTTTTTATTTAAAATTTTAATATAACATCCTCAAATTGAAATACCATTGAAAGATAATTAATTTTATTATTGAAGAATATAATCATTAACCATTCAAAAGTGTCCCATACCACTTTGAAATATTTTAAATCATAATCCACATGGAGAAATAATATTATATTAAATTCATAATAATTACTATGATAAATGAATTCGTCATATAATATATAAAAATGTGATTTATATTTACAACACAATGGATGTAAGTGGTGAACGTGAAATTTATGTCATAGAATTAAACATTGATTTGTGAATCCCTAACCTCGTGTTTCCTTTCAGGTGAACATCATTTAAAATCCTATAAAAATATATCTTAATAATCTATTTTATTTATAACATTTTGATTTGTATCTGTAATTTAATTTCACTTCGTACTATTTTTTATAAAACTAATTATAATTTTAGTTTACATAGGTTTTTTTGACCATATTTGTTTTATGTGTCAAAACCAACTTTGGTATGCCAAATATAGTCCAAGAGGTCATTATATAATATCTAAAGAATAATATTCATGAATTAATAATCATATTTATACAAGAATTATACTTTTAAAAAAAATAATTAAATTTGGTTTGGAAAATTGAATAAATGTTATTATCATAGGAATCGTAGGTCGTATGTACGCATGAGAACCGTTCCCATTTTTCAAAGATCATTATAGGAAGAAGATATGTAACACCATATCTTCAAATAATGTTAATTAAATCATTAATAAAACTTTATTTAATCATATACAATTATATAAAAATTCTTTTTATGTAAAATAATCACATCTTGATGAGGAGGCGGTTGGCCATACATCCTTAAATGAATTTACAACTTTTTAAGTATGTGAAAGGGTAATGAAGAAAATAATATATATTATTTATTATTATAAATATGATAATTTCATTAATATAATATATAGTTTATTTAGGTTACATATTTATAAGTAAAACCATCCTTTATACATTCCATTACAGAGTCAATGAATCACCTCGCTTTGAAGTGGCGATAGTACACACATCCTCAAACAATTTTATAGTATTAACATAAAATGGAAGGTATTATTGGTTTGTGTAATAAAAGTATTACCAGATGTATAATGAGATAATAAAAATTGTATTTATAAAATATAAATAAAGGATCCATCATAATTCAACCAAATAGGTTGTAAAAGAAAAATCAACAATCAACATTTCATGAGGGATTTGTTCATCGTACACATAAACAATATGTTTGTTATCTATTAGATGGAGGTGTCTATCAGTGTAGTTATAAATCATTATGTAAAAAAATAATTGTATATTTGGGATAATTTTTCTATTATATAATCATAGAATAAAAAGATTTTATGGGTGGATAATGGAAATGAATCTAGAGTTTTTGATGGAAGACGTTACCTCTTAATCAGGTAACAACTTTGGGTTTGTAACAATAGGATTCCATGGAAGGATTTTTTCACAGAGGACGGATTAATGGTCTAGGGGATGGATTTTTGGAAGAAATATAGAAATATATTGACCTAACCTATTTAGTTTGAGAGGTGTGAGGAATATGAAGAGTCGGTGGTCCTTTATAAGGGAGGGGAAGGACTCGCTTGAAATTTTTTTAATAGATGTTATGAGTACCCACATTTTTAATGATAAAAGTATTAATAACCAACCAAAATCAAAAAATTATAGTTCATGGTAAACTTATTTCCATAAAATGGGTTTTTAAAAGTTTATAAGTCATTTGGGTCCCTTAGTTAAAGGTTACGTATTTTTGAAACTTAATTTAACCTTAAAAATTTTAATTAATTTTTATTAAAATCACTAATCATTTTTTAAAAAAAATTAGTATTATTAAAATAATATAAATTATTATTATTCCAAATATGGAATATATTTTTATAAAATCAAATCATAAAGGTGGAATAAATATTTTAAAATTTAATCTCACATGTGGGACAACAATGCATGTTTTAAAAGATAAAACATCTGAATTTTTTTTATGTTTTTATAATCAATTTAAATGTGAAATTTAGTCCAATAACATACATTTTATTAATATATATATATATATATATATATTAATTGGTCTTTTAAAACAATGAAAATTATAATTTAACTATATAAATAAAATACTTTAAAATTCAGTTTTGAACGAAAACTCAGACTTTTTAATTTTTTTTAAAAAACTAACTATTTCCAAACAATATGACAAATTCACCCTAAGTAAATTATATTTTTTATATTTCAATGATAATTTTTTTTCATATTAAATCAATTCGTGTTTCAAAATTATGATTTAAAATTGGATCACCATTAAAAGGAAGTAAGAGTGCCTTTATAAAATATATGTTTTTGGTGTAAAATAGTGTTTTTTATTATCTTATGTATATCAAAATTATGGATTAAAATAAAAAATATTTGATTGAATATATAACTTATATATTTTAATAAAATCATTTACTAATTGTAAATAATTTAATCTTTTAGCGTAAAATAAAATTTTTAGCATAATAAAAGTTTTCATTGAAAATATTCACTTTACATTCAATTGATTCTTATATTCATTTATATTTAATTTATAACCATTTAAAATAATTTATATTTTTATAGATCATAATTTTCTTAATATATATTTACTATTATTCATAAATTCAAGTTTTTATCTTAATATATTAAATAATAGTGTTATAATATTTTAATATTGTTCGTTAAAACTAGGTCTTGCGTGTGATGCAAGCCATCAAAAAATGATTCTCTTGTTTGTAATGCAAGGAAAATCAGTGTCACGTACATTGAAATATATATAATTTATATTAAATAGTAAATATATTATAAATTATTCCAATATAATATTACTTTTTTTTTTGGTGTTCGGTTTCATACACACTATCGAATAAATGGTTCATACATTAGATTTTATCTATGTCACATAATCAACAGGTTATTTAAATTTCATCCTTAAAATATAAACACGATCATGGTGGTATTTGTTTTGGTATTTCAAATTTTTGACATCCCTCATCATGAGAAGGGTTCATAATTCATCCTATATAAAAGATAGAATAGTATGTATAAATGTCACATGGACTACCATGTAACTAGGTATCCATGTAAGAGAATATAAATAGAATGTAGACATACGTACTAGAAGTAAAAGTGTAAATATTTATATGGAGTGATTGAGATCATCAATTTCAAACAAGTGAATTATCAATAGAAAATTTTGGTCATCAAAGCCATAAATATGAAATAAATTTATAAGACCATCTGTTCAATAAAAATTAAGGTATTCGAACAACATTTGTTTGGTTATTTTCCCAATGTTGAGGAATTAATTTACTTACCAAGATTATAAAGAAATATTTATACATTATAGGTTTCAATTTCATATGAAAAATCCTTTGATTTTCTTTTCCTTCAATAAAATTATAATATAATCCTTTAGTCCTATAAATTAATTAAAAATAATTATTTTTATACCTAAATCACTAAATGATGCATTTAAAGGATCATAAGGCCAATAAAAGAGTGACATGTTTAACTATTTGTCTTTAAATATATTCCAAAACAAATATGGTTAATATATTATTTTCTAATCTTCAAATGTTATTCTACTATTTCACAATTAACATTTCTTCTTCAATTTTTTAAACATAAAACAATGATTAAATTAACTAGGAAATTGTGTAGGTTGGTGGTTGGCATGAAAACTTTATCTTCCTTTATTTTGGGTTCAGGACCTGCGACTCTGATGGATTTGATTGGGTTTAACCTATATTATAGGTTCTCATTTTCTAAAACCAAATTGAATAGCTTCCAAAATAAATATGAAGTACATCCTCAAAATAAGGTTAATAATTATATATCCTTTAAACTGTGGTTTTTAACACAACCTCATTCCATGAATACATCATTCATGTTATTTAAGAACAAGTCCTTAAAAGGTCTGATGTTTATCCATAATATAATTTATAGTATTTATAATTCATTAAAAGTTATGTGAATTATAAAACACATTAGTTTTAAACTAGGTTATTCATTGTCAAAATCCATTTCAATGGTTTGTAACGAAAATGTGTATTTTCCTAAGAATATCCCCAAGGAGTGTCAACCAGGTGCATAGTAAGGCATGTTGTCATGTACCAGCATACCCCTTGTCTAGCTTGAAACACCTTGTCGGTGTTATTACATCTAGGTACATAGGTTCCAAAAACACATCCACTTGTAGTATCCATACTTGGATGCATTTCATGATAGATTGATATAATCTCCACCTTACTAAAATTATAGGTTGTTCTTCTATACTGAACATAAAATTTAACCATAGTTTTATTTTCTACAGACTAAATTTTAATGAATATTGTTCCCAAGGATTCTACTAATCTTATTATGATACCAGCTGTAGTGACTCTACCCCAGTTACCACGAGCCATTGACTGCTATCAATTATATTTGCGTCATTATAAGGAATAAAATTTAGAATTAATGAGTTTTTAGTAGTATTCATAAACCAAATACATACATGTGAAAATAGTACACTAATTAAAAAAATTATAAATAAATAACATTGAGGGTAACATTATCCTATCTAGAGAATCCATGCATATCATTGACAATATTCTTCTTGGTTTCCAAGGGAAAGAAAAAAATAAGGATGTGATAAAATATTGAGGAGAAAAACATATTGTAAGCCTTAATGAATCAACAAAATTAGTTAATATGTAATGGTAAATAACTTAACACACCTTCCATCTAATAAATAAACTAATGGGAAGTTCATAAATAATACGGAAAGGTAATAACTAGAATCACATGCCATCCAACTAACAAGATGAGGAATAATAAATATCATAAGGCTAGAAAATAAAACACATAACATCTTGATAACTCAAAATATCTATGTATCCATATATATGTCGATGAAAAACCACATGGATTAATAATAACCTAAACTAAATGAGGGAAATTGTTGATTATTAGATGAAATGTTTCTTAGGTACATAGTACATTTACCATCAAGACCTTTCATATGAAGGTTTATAAAATATCATGTAAAACCCAATATATGTTGGCTATGCAAATTAATCATCTCACAAGACTACCAATGCATTCAGGGCCAATATTTAATTAGGTCCCACCCATGCCACACTGGACCAGAACAGTCCCTATATATTGAATAATCAATTTAACAATGGCCCTGAATAAATATCTATATTGATTAAAAGATACATATTTTTTCATATTTACCCATATAAATAAATAACCTTCAATGTAAACACCTTTTAAAAAATGTTATATGGTTTAGGAAATGATCTTATCAATGAAAAATGATATGGATACTAGTGGAAAATAAATTTGAAATGATGGTATGTAATTAAATATTTTAAGGGGACTAAAAGGGATCAAAGAAGTGAATGAGAATACAATCCTTGGACAAATAAATCAAAAACAATCTATAGTAAAAATAATTATTATATCAAAAAATAAACCCCAAGGAATGTAAAATAATGGGTCGTTTTCATTGATGAATAAAAATAATATAAAAATATGTTTTATGAACATTATTTAGGATAATATCAATTTTTTAAAACATTCTAAAAAATAGTTTCATTGAAAATCACTTTTGAAAATAATTTATTTAAAATTAAACTGTTAAAACTTGTATGGGAATATTGAAATTAATTATGGTTCGTATGTTTTTATAAGTCGTACAAGGTAAAATAAAAATTCATTTTTCATGCTTAAAGGTTTGAAAAATGCCTTGATTGGAAAGAGGTGATAATATTCCATTAAAATGTTGGTAATATAATATGTCATTACAAAATAATTTTAAAAACATCTTTGAAAACATTTTAATTAAACATGGTTTTTAGAAGAAGACAGGTTCTCTAACTAAAGGGGTAAATGAAGTCGGGTTTTGAGAAATACATGTTTAATCATTTATGAGTAACAAAGAGTAGAAACATGATAATAAGACTTGAATAAGGTCCTTAATGACCATATGATATGAAGTTTAAAGGGTTTAATGAACAATGGTAATATAATTTTCTTTCATGGAAATACCATTGAAAGATCATTAATGTAGATGTTGAGGAATATAATATTTAAACATTCCAATGTGTCCCATACCACTTTGAAACATTTTAAATCTGAAATTTAAAAATGAAATAATGTCCAATGATATTATTAAATAACTTGAAGAGAAATTAATTAATTATATAATATAAAAAAATGGTCAGTAGATACACCACAAATAATATGTAATTGGTGAACATGAAATTTATCTCACAGATGAAAAAAAGTGAGATGAGGGTCCCTTACCATGAGTTTGCTTTTATGTGAAATTCCATTAACATCAACTATAATAAACATATCTAAATGATCTACCTACCTAATAATATTTCTCATGTATTTAAATAAATTTAATTCACTTGTTACTATGTTGTATTAAACTACTCAAAACCCCATGTTTTAATGGGTTATTTTGGGGAAATTCGTTTTATGTGTCAAAAACAACTTTGGTATGTCAACTATGGTCAAATAGATCATTATAATAATATATCCAATATAATAATCATTACATAAATATAATACATATAAATTAATTATACTTCTAATCCCAATCATTGATTATTTTTATGAAAAATGAATCATGATTACAGTCATGGAGATGGTAGGTCGTATGTACGCATGAGTAACGTTCCCCTTTTTCAATGATCGTTATGGAAAGGGGGTAAGTAAAACCATATATTTGAAGAATTATAATTATATCATAACTACTATTTAACTAAATCATATATTCTTATATATATAATTATTTTGATGTAAATGTAATCACATTTTGTTGAGGAAGCAACAGTCCACACATCCATGAATGACATTGTGACTGTAAAACTATGTGAAAGGGTAGTAATGAAAATCATATATATATATATATATATTATTTAAAAAATTTAATTATTTCTTTAATATAATATCAAATTTTTATTTCACAAATTATTAATTAAACCCATCCTTTATACATTCATAGTAAAGTGTGAATGAATCACATTGCTTTGAGGGGGTGGCAGTCCGCAGTTCCTCAAACGATGTTATTGCGTTATTGTAAAATATAAATTATTAAAGGAATGTGTAATAAAAGGACTAAATAATTATAAAAATCTAAAAAATATCATATATTAAAATAGTATCCATCATAATCGACACCATGAGTGGTGGTAAATGAAAAATGAACAATCATAGTTTTGTGATGCAGTACTTCACCGTACATAGAAACAATAATTTCATAACCCATTAG
The DNA here is from genome assembly GCA_963277665.1 of Viscum album. Lineage (NCBI taxonomy): Eukaryota > Viridiplantae > Streptophyta > Magnoliopsida > Santalales > Viscaceae > Viscum > Viscum album. Next base: position 1,149,349,590 of record OY728135.1, read on the forward strand.
ATGGAGATGTGGGTAATATTTGTATTAAAAATTCACTTAAAATCATCCTAGTATATATATGATACTTGTTCTTTTATATAGTGTTGTAATAAATATATTTTATTTGAGGATAATGGAAATGAAAATATAGTTGATCTCTAACAAGGGAGGGGAAGGACTCACTTGATATTTTTGAAAACAAGTCTGGTTTACCTACGCTTTTCCCTAAAAAAATCATAAAACCCAACCCAAATCAATAATGGAATGTGTATGGATGAATAATTTCAAAAGAATTAGTGTTTTAAAAGTGACTATGTCATTTGGGTCCCTATGATAAAGGATTAGTCATTTATTAAGATTAAATTTACCTTAATAATTAGAATGAATTTTAATTACATACACAATTCATTTTGGTAAAAAAGATGGTATTATTATAAATTATAAATTATTCTGATTCCAAATATGAAATCAAAATTTTCAAATTCCATTCATAGATGTTCAATAAATTGTTTTAAATGTAATCTCACAAATTGGCCGATATTGCAGGATATTAAAGAAAAAACATCTCAATGATTGCTATGTTTTTTTAATAAATTTTAATGAAATATTTATTGCAATGAAATAAATTTTATTAATTGATAAAAAAAGATATTTAATTTTACTTTAAACTCAAATAAATTTTTTTTATCCGTATAAATAAATTATATAAAAAATATATTAGAACAAAAATTTAGTATTTTTAATTATTCATAGTAAAATGAATTATATTTAAAAAAATATAAAAAAATCATCATAAAATAATTATTATGGTTCTATTTAAATAATATAATGTTTTATTTTACATATTAAATCAATTCATTTATCAAAATTCAGATTTAAAATGGGTATGCTATTAAAGGAGATAAATTTTCCTTCTTTATAATTTAGTTTTTATGTGTAAAATAGAGTTTTTTCTTATCATATGTACATCAAACATAATGTATGAATATCAAAAATATTTGATTAAATATATAAATTACATTTTTAGTTAGAATATTACACTAATTTTAATTAATTCAATCTATTGGAATAAAATAATTTTGTATCATAATAATAATATTCTATAAAAATATTCACTATATATTCAAATGATTATTATAATTATTTCTAATTAATTTATAATTGTTTTTTAATTCTATATTTTTATGAACCAAAATTTTAATTTGATAGTTATTACGATTAATAATGGCTATTTTATATCATAATATATTGAAAAATAATATTTTAATAATATATTATTGTTCGGTAAAACTCGATGTTGCATGTGACACTAGCCCTCAAAGAAGGATGATATTTCTTGTAGTGCAAGAAAACAATGTTTTTAATTTATTGAAATATACTGAATTCATTTTAAATATTAAATATATTATAAAGTATCTGAATATTATATTACCTTATGCACTTTGTATCGCATGTCATGCATACTATCAAATACAACGTTCTTACATCATATTTTTCAGGCATCATATTTTCTATAGTTTTCCATTAAGATATCTATTTTACCAAGATGATTCTTTGGTGGTTTTAAAGAGTACCTAAAATCAAAATGTTACTCAATATGTAAGGATACAGTATTAAACTGGTAGGGTAATCGATTGGTGAAATGGCATAATGACCATACACTTTGAGGAGACCAATGGGCCCCACAAACTTGTAAGTGAGTCTTGTTGGGTAGAATACCCATTGAATGGATCACCATAGATATACTATAGGATAGAAGACTAGAAATTGAGTCATTCTAGGATGAAGTGGCTTCTTTCCACCCTGATATCAATATAGTTATTCTGCTACAACTTTGATATCCCATCCAAGACCCCATCCCAGCTACAAGCTCTATACCGTCACATGTGATTCTATTAAAATCAATAATAACCTCTTAATTTTTATAAAATAATAATTCGACTAGTTATACACTTAGTTTGTTGAAGGAGATATATATTATAATTAAATTTTATGATTCTTCTAAAATTAAGGACACATTACATCATGGGTTGTAATAATGGACATGTTTATTAACATTCAGTTTGGATAATCATTTTGGATAGGTTGATAGTGTGGGGTGTTAAGTAAAAATCCATGATGGTTAGTATTCAGTGAGAATAGATAAGAGATATTTTAATGGTATTTTTAAAGGATGAGTTCCTTTGGGAATTTGTTTTTTAATAGAGAGGTCGATAGAGGTTCCTTTAAAAAAAATCCATAGGGTTTGGATTTGATATATAATCCAAAATTTGGTTTAATAGTTATTATGAGTTTCAATGGTCCCTTGAAAGTGGCCCATGTTTTTTATCATAATAGAAATAGTTATAGTTTCATCATTATTGATGAGGTGTTCATTAATTGGTGGGCCTATGATTGATTGTATCTTAGACCAAGGGTGTTTGAGGTTTTTCTTGTTTAGGTTGAATTTTAAATGATACCTTATATATATTAATATAAATAGAATTTTACATATAATATATAATATTATACATTGATAGGTCATTTTATATAGATATTGAGTGATATGGATGAGTAAAAATACATCTTTTTGATTAAAATCTTACAAGAGGTTTTGTTAATATAGTCCCAAATTGTTTGTCGGCATAATAGTTTATATTCATCCCTCAGATAGTTCTATATTTCAGTTAGTACTAAATGAATTTTGGGATAATAATATGTTCTCTAAAATGTTTTTGAGGTCATATTTCTAGTTTAAATACTGATGTTGGAGTCATAAATCCTCGTAGTGGTGTGGATTAATGTCATGGATGCTTGTGATGAGATCATAGTTACATTAATTAATGATAATATATTTTTTTCATCATGCAGGTCCTTGTGGTCTTGAAGATGAGATTGATGTTATAATTATTTTTGATCCATGTGCTATGGGTATTCAATCATTAGATAGAGTGTGTCTATATGATCACGCCCTTCATAAGAACTTGTGGTTCAATTGGGGTTTTAATTTATTCACTAAATATTTATAGAGATTTTTCTGATAAATTATTATTTTACTAGGTTTGGAATATCAGTTATTTCATTAGGATATTGTGATAGAATATGTTAGGTACCACTATTGGAAGAAGCCAACTGAGAATTACTATATCACCCCATGTATTGGAACTTTGGTTCAAGTCAATGACTTATGTATTCATATAGGATGACAGTAAAATGCATACAAGTTTTGGAGAATTATCAGTGTTCCATGATTGATTGGGGATTCTCATAATGAATTTTACAATTAGGTGATAACTATTCAACATTTATTGGATACTATGTTTAAGGTATGTATCAAGGATGGTATAATATATAATAAATTTATTTTCATTTAATTATTTATTTTTTCTCTATATATGATTATCATAATGGGTGAAAATTTAATGTGTACTAGCATGACTATGAGCATGTATTGCCCATTTCATTTTATTTTAACATGTTTAATTTTATTTTATATTTCATAAACATAGTTTTAGTTATATATAATCCTTTGTTAACTTCTCCTAATATTACAGATTGATATTATGGTATAGTCACTCCATAATATCTCTTGAGACCCTTGAAACAAGTCACATTCCTCTAGTGTATGATGAGACATTCCTGAGACCAAGTTGAGAGACAAAATTGGTGACTTGTCTAGTTGACCTAGATTGGTTATGATAGATTTATATGCATAAATTTAGTAAATTCTAATAACAACATGTCTGTGGAACTACAATTTGTTCCTAGATCACATGTTCTTCAATTGTTCCCACATACATATGCATCATCTTTCTCTGTATGTAATATAAGAATATGGTTTATTAAAAAATAATACAATAAAATAAATTTTGAACCACTTAACATAAATATTTCATTTCCATGAATAGAAATATTTTTAATAAAATAAATTATTTATAAAAATAAACATTGGTTATTTCAATATAGTTCTATATGTCTAAAAAAATAGAAATATGTTGCTCTAAATATGATTTTGATTTATGATACATTATCTAAAATTATAAATAATGAATAAACTACCCTTTTAGTATTAGATTAATATATATCCCCTTTTAAAGTAAACATTTCCAAATGTGAAAAAGTGCCACTTAAGAAAAAACTCCATATATTGTAATATTACTGTTAGGGAAGTAACCATTAGGAATATGAGCGTTGGACATATAAGTATCATGAATGAATGATTATAGGATTTTAATTCAATATTCAATGAATATATAATGTAAAATTATGAAATAACTTTTATATTTTAAAAAATTATTTATATATAAATAATATTTATTCATATTAAAATAAAAAATATTATAAAATAAAAAATAAAAAATTAAATGAATTAAAAACATAATATTTATAAAGATAATATAACATTTTCCACCATGTAAATATATTTTTATTATAATTGGGGTTTTATTTAATACAAATGTTATATATTGATTATTATTTTCATAAATTTACATTAACTGTTTTATTTATTACATTTTCAATTTTGGGGGGTTCTATGTATCTTTCAATCAGAAATAACAAAATAAATAAATAAATACATAATGTATCAATAAATTTTAAATAAAGATATAATTATACCTAATGAAATAATGGCATATATAGAGAATAAATGGGTACAATTATATATATAGTGAAAAATGAAAATCACTATTTTGAATCATGGACATAAATAATATTGTAGAATTTATTTGACATAAACATAAAACACATACATTAAAATGGGGATTAATTAAAAAATGAATATATATGATTTATTAGTTGTAAACATCTTCTTCAAATTATTAAATTATTTAAAAAACAAACTGAATGAATCTATGATTATATTTTTTCAATGTTTGAAATCTAAGTATTTTATTCCTAATTATTTTATGAATATTTTAAAATTTAATTAACTATTACATCAGTATTAAAAATTGAGATTTATTTGATAATAATATATAATTTAAATAGAAAATATTGATTAATATCTATTTATTTATGGATGATAATACCATTTTTTGTTTTCACTATAGTCAATAAGATTCCCTTATATAATTATTTATTTCCACTAGAAAAATTTGTATGAAATAAATAATAAATAATTATATTAGAAAAAATATTTTAAAATTTATAGAAGGTTTTGTTTTTATTTATATACATTTTTAATAAAAAAATTATTGATTATCTTGGTTTATTGACTATAATAATTAAATTTTTCAATTATAATTTGATAAAAAAGATTTATATTTATAATTTATTGATTATGGAATATAAAATATTAATAAATTATTTTTAATATGTTTACATATAAATAAAATTGTTAATTATTATAAAGAATATAACTGATGTATGAGATAGTCAGACAAAGAAAATGTGAATTTATTGGGCTGATTGTACATTAATTAAATATATTGAAAATAAAAATTTAATTTATAAATAAACATGAATAAATTTTTTTAACAATACTTATAATAAATAAAAAGGATTAAAAAATAGTTAACATTTGTTATATATGAATTTAAATATTTTTTAAATGACATGGGAGTCAATGTAAGGTGAATTCCACCTATTTATACTAAAATTTACTCTTTTCCTCTCTCCCATTAGATAATCTTTTTCAAAAAAGTCAAAATAATTTATCATATCTCATATCATAATTATTAATATGTTTAACATATATTTTTATTGTTTTATCCTTTGTTAGTTATTTCCTTACAATGTTTAAAAAAAATATTTTATCTCTTCTCAAATCACATCTCAATTTGTTACGAGATTAGTTCTTGATTCTCTATTGTATTTTATTTACTCTTCTTATGGTATACCATTTCCCAATATTAATTTTAATCTCATATATATTATAATTTTAATTATTTTCAATTCTTCCCCTCTAATTAATTTGTATTTATATTCAAATATACTTCATCCATTATAATCTCTAATACATCAATCTGTATGATATTTTTATGAATCCCCGTCTTCATTTTTTTGAAGTTGGAAACATTTTTCTTATTATTTATATATATATCCTTATTATTTTAATTTAATTTTCCTTTAATTATTTGAGTCATGTTATAATTTGATGAGTAGACTCAGAATTATATTTTCCCCAAACAAATTGGGTAATGTTTAGATTTCATGATTTGTTATATAAATAGAATTACTAGTAATTATCTTCACATTACAATATGATGTCATGGGAATGAGAATTGAATTATTTTGGTGATGTATCATTAGTAATTTTTTTCTGAATTTATATTATAGGATTTTACTATATTAATGTTCTTATGATATACCACATGACCTCATTACATTACAAGTTGACTCATATTTTTATTTTATTCTTATGGTTATACAATTTCCACAATTTTGTCTCACATTACTATTTAGATATATATCCCCATGATATCGTAAATAATTAAATTGATACAAATATATTTTGGTAACACAATAATAAGAGAATAATGAAATTTATTAGGTTTTTATTTACATTTTAAATGTATTATATAAAAAAATAATTTTGGAAAATAATACATCAGATAAGAGGATGTGTAGTAATATTTTATTTTTTATGAGTTATTTTTGGTATTGATGTGAAAATAAGAATGTTATCAATGAGTAATAATTATTTATAGGTATTTTAGACAGCACTCTTTTATTTTTATTAATGGTAAATAATTTCAATCCAATATTAACATATAAAATAGAGAAATTTCAAAAAAAAAATATTTAAAACATTTTTTATTTCAATAAAATATGGTTTAAAAACAAATAAATTATATTAAATGATATATTTATATCCAAATAATTATAAACAAAGATACATGACTTTTTAAAAAAAATGTAACATAATTTGATTAAATAATATGCTCTATGAGACACAACAAATAATAATAAATTTAATGATACGTGATACCTGGATCATAAATTTTATAATTTTTTGGATGGATCATATAATATACATGATGTAAAAGAATAATAAAGGGAATGAGAGAAATTGAAATATAATAATTTCTAAATCTTTTTAATAATTCAATATATTGTGTTCATATATCTTCTATCAATATCATTTTATTACTTACATCATTGTAACGATTTTATTACATAAATGGTTAGTAAAACATGAATATAAAAAAATTAATATATTCGACACATATTTTTATGAATATTTTGGATACATACATGAACCATCATTCCACAAACAAATGGTTCATTTCAAATAATCATAATTTAGAATAACATCTAATGTGATCACAAGTAAATAATTGATATAACATAATCATTATAAATTGGAATAAAATGAAACCATATATGAATTCTAATATATATATTAAAAGATTCATACATAACAAAATGAAGAATATAAAAATATGAAATATTGAGAAAATATTAAATAACATTAGACCTATCTGAAATTAAATCAACAGAAAACTCCATGTGATTCATGATTTCATTTTTGTTACATGTCTATAATCATTTTCTTCCAATCCATAGACCAATCCTATTGAATTTGAATATTTTATATACTTGAAAGAAAAATCAAGGGTAGATAATCCTCATGATCACTTTTAGTGTATATATACAGAATAAAAATGAATCCTTATGGGATACCCCAATCATTAAATAAATTCATTTTCATTTATAAAACCAAACAATCAAGTATTTAAATAAATAAAATGAAGATTTTTATTTCATAAAAACCATTGAAAACAAATATCATTATAATATTTATTTTTAAAACATTTATAAATTCATAATACATAAACAATTATCTATGAATTTATTTTTAGTACAATATAAAAAAATAGGTATAAAAATTCATTTGATTATATATAAATTAATAACAAAAACTAACAACTATTAATTTCAGTTTTTATGATATATGTATTTATAAGATCATAATAAAATTAATGTAATTAAAAATAAACGATTACCATAACATAATGATGTAAGTATAGTAAACTATAAAATATTTATATGTTATAAATAAATAACCCTCACTATGAATAAAAATTATGACCCATGAATAAATTTTTATGATATAAAAAACATCATATAAAGAGATAATTCTGAAAAATGTCACCTTCATCATGAAAATATTTTCTAGATCCAAAAGTGACTGTGTTATATTTGATAAACATAACCCATAATCACAAATATAATGTAATATTTGGAAAAAAACAATTAATTTCCCCCAATTTCATCACTAGGTGGAAACAATGTATTTAAGTCACAAATTATAATAATGATTGCTGGCCTTAATATTAAACTAAGATAGTATAGAACCCATCCCCTGAATTCATAATTTTCTCTCCAATATTTTCATGATGATTTCTAAATTCATTTAAACATAAAATGAAAATAAAATTAATATATCAGAGTTGAATATTATAATCACGATACATGGGAATCATATAAAGTGTTTTTAAATATTTATATCTCACCACCCATTCCCATATAATGAAATCAAAAACATCATATCAATATAAAACCATATCATAATGGTAGATTAAAATGTAATGTAAACCCGTATAAATTTTCATTTAATAATGATCATTGAAAATGAATAAATCATTTATATACTATCTAAAAACACATTTATACAATAAAATATTCTTAAATAATGAAATTATATTTATAAAATAAAAATAAATAATTTTTAAAAATTGGCCCCATTTATGTCATGAATATGAGGCTTATCGTTTTATTAAACACATGATATTCATGTATGAAAAATATTTTATGTTTAAATATAAATTTTAGAAAAAATACATTAATATAAATTAATGATAAGGAATTAATCATGAAAACGTTTATAAATTGATTTAGCATAATGATTGTGAGTATTTTTTTAGTGAATGATCATCTAATAACACTCAATCAAACAATATTTCGAAAAAAATTGGGAAATGGGGTAAACATATAGTCCATATGTTGATGAAGCCTCAGTGAATTCATCAAATGAAGATATATTCAGTTTTGGAAATGGATTTCACTTCATTGAAGAATCCAAAACACTAATAACTTTCGCGGATTTCTATGACATGAAAAGCCATGAATCCCACATTAATCCTATATCATATAGGACTATGAAAATAAAAAGATAAGGTGAGGAAGAATACGGACAATATAGAGAAAGACCAAAATATATCTTATTCAATTAAAACCATCCATTGGAGAAATAAAATTTGGAAGAGATGCGGGGGATGATAACTTCAATGATATTTTAACCAACGTGAGAAGAGAAATGGTGAGTAATGTACTATTATATAGAATCAAAAATTAATAATAAATTATGAAATGTTTAGTTTTTTCTAGAAATTTGTAATAAAATATATTTTAACACACATATATTCCATTATAATTTTAATAATTCATGTCACACCACACTCTATTTCAAAATATAATTTCAAACAAATAAAAAATAAAAATAATTAAATAAAAATGAATAATAGTAGATTTACAAATATTTATGAAAACCTAAATGTAAATATTCTAAAAACATTTAATAAAATAAATAATTCATATAAAAATTCATGAAATTAGTTATATCAATCAATTAATTGATCAATAATATTCTTTAGAAGACAGGTTATAAAAAAGCCTCCTTCAATGCCTTATAATGTATGGTTTTATTAAATGTTTTTTAGATCATGTACTTTGTTTGGGTCACCAAGAGACTTGATATTCTTGATATTCATGGTTTCTATACATGGTTCCACAATATATCTTTACATTATTAGTCACTAAAAATTTAAAAAAATTCAACCTCAGTAATTTTCATTCAATGAATTATCTATATAATAGTATATTTAAAAATGAAAATTTTTGTTTGTCAAAATTTTCCCTACTGAAAAGTTTCTCTCACTAAGAAATCCCCAATAAATGATATCATTAGAAATGAAAAAACATTTAATATAAATAATAAATCATGAATTTTTAAACTAATTACAACATAATAGGTCTGGTTTTAATTTTCAAATGACACATCAAATCAAAATATTATCATCAAAATTTCATCATCAAGTGGGATGTCTCATCCTTAATGATACCTTATATATCTAATCACAATAAAATATTCATTACCATTTTGTATCCATCATTAAACTTCCACTTCATCTTAATAATCACATAATGAAAAAATTTGAGTCAACTATTTTCAATAAAACACATAATTATTTTATGAAATAATTACGTTTCCAAAATAAAAATTATTAAAAAATTATATTTTATTAATAATTTTAGTGTCTAATATGAAACTCCAATTTTTAAATAAAAATAAAAACCTAAGATCTTATTTAATTTATCCAAACTTTCCTACCAAAATTAAATGTTTAATATCCAAACATAATACTATATTTTGAATGTTTTATGGAGGTATTTTATCAGAAATATATTTGGATATGGGTACCCCCAATACAGAATGTCATAGATCCCCTGATTATATCATATTTAAGATGTCACAAAAATCAAATGAACACATGGATGAACTGTTATTTACATTTGATGCTGAAGATATGTTATAAAAAACCTTATGAAAACCAGAGTGTCTAATGTCGAAAACATAATCTATAGAATAGAACCTAGTGTTTATGTCAAGATAAAAATTATATTTAGATACCATTAACAATGAATTGATCCCATAATATAATACAACATAGTTCATCGACCAAGGAATGTATTCTAGAAAATTTCTGATCATACAAAGTCATTAATAAACGTACTATAAACTAAATACTAAATGTTAATTCACTATTTCAAAACATTTTTTTTCATTTCAAATGATCTAAACCATTCTCTAACCATGATAATTTTTCAAAAAGTTATTCAATTTCTTAAAAAACATGTTATGAGCCCAATTTTCTTACTTTTTCCCCATAAAAACATTAAAATGACACATAAAGCACAATAATCAATAGATGTGATGTGTTTTTTAGATTTTAAAAACATGTTTTAATGATTTAGCATAAATTGTTTTATAAAATTATACATATTAAAATTTAAATTTTTTTAAAGAAATAAGTCTTATAAATATTCTCAATTAATAATTCACACCAATAATATTTCAAATCACTCTATTTTGTCCCTTTATAGTATTATTTTTCATATTTTAAAAGAAAATTAACATTTCCAAATCCATTTTTTATCCCAAAAAATATATATCCTTTAAATATTAATGAATAAATATAAAATAAAAACACTCCATTAGAACTCAATAATCCAATCATATAGAAATATCAATGTTGAAAAATAGAAATCATAATGAAAACCCAAAAAGGTAAAAATTAATTTAATTCTTAACAAAACTATTTTTATATAACAATAAAACAAAAACCATTAAACCAACAAAAATTTAAAAAACATCAAAATCATATCATTATACAATCATTTTAAATATATATTAACATACATAAAAATGATATTATACCATAAATATGTAATGTGTAATCAAATTTTCATTTCCAAAAATATATTAGTTATCAAATATTTCCTTCTAATAATTTTTGCTGAAAAAAAAATCAGTTTCAAAAACTCACCAAAGTCAATGACATTTTTGTAATTAAAAATTTAATAAAACCGACATTTTCAAAACTAACTATTATAAAAACAATAAAATATTAAATTAAAAAACGTTACAAAGTTATAAACATTTGAAATAATCTTTTTTATAACAAAAATATAAAATAATCATATATCTATATCCACATTAAGTAAATTTGATAGATTCCAATATTATTAATACATAATTATATATTAAATTATTTTTTATATAACATTTTAATTTTAAAAATATTGAACCCTAAAAGGTAGAAACGTTTTATGAAACTACTCAAAAAATATAAAACATTAGTTTAAATATGAAAATGATAAATTTCTACTTATTAATCAACATAGGATCATCCAACAATAGAAAAAAGACTTTTAATTGACCAATAGTTTCTTAATATAGATTATTTAGAATTAGATGATTGAAAATTACATGAAAAAAATATTTAAAATTAAAAGTGTAACATACATCTCAAGAAAAAAACTAAATATTGTTTAATTACAAATAATGTAAAAACATTTCAAACATGTATTATCAAACATAATTTTAAATGAAACATTGTAACCCATAAAACTAAGCATTAATGCATTCCCAATTATGTTACAACAAAAAAATCATTTAGCATTAATTATTTAACATATTTTGTCACCTTAAAATTGATATAATGTCGATGTATTTTTATATTATACTAATTCCTAAATAAGTTTACCAAATCAGTAAAATTACAAAAAATATATAAACCCATCATTTAAAATACTCATAATCAAGTTCCATTAGAATAATAAAAGTTATAAAAAACATAAAATAAAATTTTAAAAAATACAATTTATTGATTTATCAGATGTGTAAACAATAGTTTAAAACCTTATTATTTTCAAATTATATTCTCATGATAAATTTTAATCCATTATATGGTATTTTTTAAAAAACTGTAAAAAATAATTCCCTTTCAAATCAAGATTTCAAAATAATAGCACCACTATTATCAAATAATGAAAAAATAAAAAAATACCAAAAATATTATCATTTGAATACAAAATTTATTGATCACTATTCCTTTTCAAATGATTATAATATGATTCATTAGAATGGAAGTCCAATTCTTTTGAATTATTTTGAATTTCCCCTTCATCTATAATTAAAAATTAATTTTTTTTCATAATGAAACATGCATATATACCACTAAAATTATACACGCATCAGTCATACATATAAAAAAATAATTAAATAATTATAAAAGGAATCATAAAATATTTTAATCATAAAATTCTAATATTTTCCATTTGAGAAAACACATAATATATATATATATATATATAATTAAATAAATAATATTAATAAATTTTATGATTTACATATATAAAAATAATAATCATATGAAATGAATATAAATTCTCAATGAACCTCATCCTGAAAAATAATAAATCTCCTTGTTTGACTAACAGTACTATATCTTAAACTACTCGAGTAACATGGGTTTGAAGAACAAGTACGGTGATCATTTCATTTATCAGTTACCATTCATGTTCTGATGACCCAAACTCTAAATAGCACTAACCAAACTACCAAATTAGGCTTGAATAAAATTTTAAACATAGTAGTTGAAATACATTGCCAATATATCTTTAATGGCCTGAAATAAATCTATGACGAATTCCTGATTTCCATAGGCCGTAAAAATTATAAAGGACATAAAACATAAACAATGGATAAGATTTAACCATTATAAATTATAATGAATAATTTATACTAATAATTGAATATATATATTTAAAACAAACATGAATCCATATATAAAAAATGTATCTAATAACCAAATTCGGTTATAATTTTTTTTAAAAAATTTCACTACACATCTAAAATATAAAGACAAAACACCTTCTTGTGGTATATAAAATTTTAATAATACTAATAACTTCATATTATAACAATTTATCCATGGTATAATGGTAAATAATAGAAATTTCATTAATTCATATAAGATTATTGATGCATATAAAATACTCATGTAAACCATAGATATCAATTTATGAAATGAATAAAAACCCTTTATAAAGAATATATGATTCTAAAATTTTTCATTCATTTGAAAAAGAATACATGGTAGTTTGAAAATAAATAATGATACAACCTTTTTTATTTCATATGGGTTAGCATCATGAATGAATAATATTATATTCTCTCATTTCAGTAAATTGTATACATGATTCCATGTAATTAATGTGATATAACTGTAATTTTATTTCCATTTTAAAAACTTTAATAAGATATTAACTGAAAAAAACACCAACTATACATCTTTTTTAATAATTTTATGGTTTAAAAAAAATAAAAATAATAAAATAATAATAAATACATCTTCATAAAAAATACACAATATATGTACAATAAATAACCAAAATAGAATAGGTTAAAAGTGAAATATCATATAATAATAAATATAACTCAAGAGTAAACAATAATCATATATCAAACATAATAATGAGAGAAATTAATAATAAACCTATTGTTATTAGATGATAATACATGATACCCTATTCATAAAATCCGGTACATCACTAAGGAGACACACTTTACAACATATGATGAAATCTTCATCATGGACCACAAATATTTATCATCCACTTCATTAGGTTGTAACCCATAGACAAAGTATGAAATATAATATGGGACACCAGCTAGAGTTTAAAACTATTCTATAATAATTTTTTTGGTTAAATTACTACTTATAAATCCATGGATCACATAATGTTTTTCAAATCCCATCCATGTTAAATAATCATCATAATAAAATATAAAAAATTATAGTACCTGTGATTAAACATCAGTGTCATGTATATAATTTATAAGTACATGTGACTCACTACCACATCCCCTTTTATAAAAACAACCCATTTATATTAATATAGAAGTATATAATAATGATATATTAAATAAATATATTATAATGGATTGGAATGGTCAAATAGAAGATTAAAAAAAATAAAAAACTCCATATATTTTTAATCAATGATTTTTTAATAACATTCATTATTTTAGGTTGATGATTCCTCAGTGAATTTGATTTTCTGATATGGTGAGGAGATCATTTTCAGAATAAAGTTATTAACATGGTTGAAAGTGTTAGGAAATATCAATGAGGTGGTTATTGATGTTTATTGGTAGATATATGGGTATCCATGTTCTGAGGTTATTCATTATAGAATGTCTGGGGTGACCTTGTTTTAGTATTAGATCTATAATAAAGGATCCAGGATGAAATAATATGTGTTATGAAATAGTTTCTAATGTCTTGGAAGGTTAATGGAATATTATTCACAATGTAAATAAAAGGATCCTTTAGGGTAAATACTCGAACAATTTCATAGATATTGTTCTATGGAGGAACATATGGATGTAGTTCCCTCTAGTAGTATTCTCGATTTTAGTTTCACTACAACCGAAAGGGTACACACGACAACCCAACATGGAGGGTAAGTGTGGTGACATAGAAAATTTGTTTTCTGGATGGCTAATTGTGGGTGATATTTTTAGGTCCTTGGGTGTATTTCATTGAAGGTCCATTTTACGACTCCATAGGATCCCTAAGTGGTGGCTACAAAATGGAAAGTGGAAATACCCACACAGACCTCACTTATAACCATTTATACATATATTATATTGAATATTTGGATTCAATATTTTGGAATTGAATAAATATAATATCCCATCTTTTTCCCCCTTGTTTTCTATTCACTCTCTAACATTTTGGTTTTTTTCTTTTATTATATTAGGATAGATGACTTCATCATGCCAAGAAAAATTATTCATGACTTGTGGGAGTTCAATTTGAATCACTTATATGGTTTCCATTTATAATATACTGAATAAATAGTTTAACATTTCCTATATTGTATGTTTCCTTTGGAGTTAATGTATTTTCTAGTGAAATTGGGTGAAATTGGAAATTAATTCTAAGACAAAATTTAAGTAATTTTTTTCACTTATGTCCTCAAGAAGGTTTGGAGTGGAGAACACCTCGTTACTTGTTTTTTTATTTCCATAGGATCCCAGTGAGTTTTCCATTGATTATTCCTATTTTGTATTTTATTTTAAATGTTTAATTAATTAATTTTATTGTGTTAATAAATGTTATTAGCACTTACAGAATCATATGATTTTTCTATGACCTTGGGAATGATTTATTATCATTGGTTAAGGTAGGTGGAATATTATATATTTGTTTCTTTATTTCCATGGGATTATTTAGAACATGATGGACTATCATTCATGAATATATATTCACTGTTTTATATATATCAAGGTGTCCATTTTACATGTCTATCAATATACTTATTTATATTTATTGTATAAATATCCAGATAATGAAAACCACACTAGGTTTTATTGTGGCATTAAGGATTCCTACTGGGTCATTGGACTCACCCTCTTTACATGTACAGTACATTTGGTTTGTTTTTTTGGATAACCTTATGATTATATGTTTGGAAAAGGATATCTCTTGGAATATGGATTTTGGTATAAGTCTGTAAGGTCATCGAGGTTAAGGATTCAATAGGACGGTCGATGTGAGTTAGGACTAAGGATATGTATTATTTTTTTATTTATTATTCAAATTTTATTTTTCTATGTTATATTTAATATTTAAGAATATTAGTTTACTATATATAAACACATTTTACTCATTAATATATTTTTTCACCATATAGTTTGATATTTTTCGTTCTAATCATGACTATGGGGGAACTAAGTGGTTCCCTATTTTATTTCTACATATTTTGATATGTGAATTTTTATGATATATCATTGTGAATTTTAGAGATATTCAAGAATGAAACTTGTAACGCCCAACCCCAGTTACCCAGAGTTGGTACATTATTACATAACATTGGCATGATCACAAGGGATCAAATCCAAAAAGACCGATTAGTTTAGTTGCCTTTGAATCACTAGATACATTAATAAAGTTTACATTACATCAAAAAGTGAAAAATACAAAAAAAATCTTGTCTTCACAGTCATATCTCCTTATACTATCCCTGCAGGTCATTCATAAAATACTTCTTCACATCATGGGAAAAATAAAACACTGAAAGGGGTGAGCTCAGATGCTTAGTAAAGATAACAATATTGCAGAAACTTTCATAAATAAATAAAAACATTTAAGGCAATATATAACTAAAACAAAGACCTTTTAAATGTGAACTTTATCATAATATGGAACATATAAAATGAAATAATTCCATTTATTTATTCACATGAATATTATACTAATCGAATAATTATATTCAATATCAATAACCACATTCATAATAAGGGAATGCATAATTCCGATGTTTCTGTGTCAAGGCCTCATACCAAGACCTAAGTGATAACTGTAACCGGAACCCAACTCGAAGTGCCTCTAATAACCGGACACCAACCCGGAGAGCCTCCAATAACCTGACACCAACCCGGAGTGCCTCTAATAACCAGACACCAACCCGGAGTACCTCTAATAACTGAACACCAACCCAGAGGGTCTGCTTTAACCGGACCCCAACCCGAAACATACAAGTCCAACATATTCATCTTAAGAAGAGGATGCAATATAAAATAAACATTCGTATTTAAAGTAGCATACGGAATTCCAAAACATTAATCATAAACCATTAATGGAATAAAAATAACTCATCCATAGTCAAACATATCACAAAACCTTAAATAAAATATGGATGATTTGTATTATAATAACTCAACATAAAATAAGCTTAAAATCCATCAAAGGATGTTGACATAGATGAAATGAAAACTTTTTGAGAGAAATATATCTTTTATTGAATTCATTTAAAAGTCACATAATTATAAAAGAAAGAATTTACTTTAAAAATATTCTTATAAGCGTGTAAGGGAAGCCTTGAATATTTTATAACGGCTGAAAATAGCCGCACACGCTGTATAAGTTAAAAAAAGACATTCTTACCTTAATTCTTTCAAAAAGCATAAAAATGACCTTGTTTGGAAAACGACAGAAAGATTCCTTCATAAAAATCTTATAAAAAGTCAAAAAGGGTAAAAATTACTTTAACCCATGTTCTATAAAATTGTATGAATCTTTTTAAAAACATTTTTAAGAAACAAGGATGTGGATGATAAAGAGGTCGCAATAGATAATTACGTACAAAAAGCCCCGAATAATGAAGAGATTGTGAAATAAACCCTTACCAATTTGGTAACTTACGAAGAATAAGACCCATGAAAGAGTTATCATACAATGAATGTGTAAATAAACATAAATTAATCGGTATTACACAAATAATACCATTATGGGAAGTACATACACCACACAAAAGTTACTAGTTGCAATATGGCATGAATCTCATGTGAATAAGGAGTGGGATGAAACCCCCTTACCTTGTACATGTACATGGTTGAGGGTAGGTTAACCTCCTGTATAATTACGAAATAATTGTTATTAAATTATACAAGAATCATATACATTAATATGATATCATATATGATCTTTTAACATTACTTTGTTAATAATATTTTAGTATTATTTTCGTTTCGGGTGTTAACTTACTCATTTTCTTTTAAATGTTTTGTTACATAAATCGTGTTTGTTATGGATAGGTTGTATTTTATTCATATACAAAATGATATCATGTCCATAAACCTTATTTTTAATCGTCAAATGTGAATTATACTTGAATGTATACGATGGGGAATGAATCCCATCGCGTTTGTGGAGACGGTATTCCGTACGTACGCACGAGGGACAGTATCATTATTTTGATATTAAAATAATATATAATAGGATGGTATATCATATATACAGAATCATTATCATGTTATATTTATTATTTTCATGAATTACACAACATTATTATACCCATCTAAATAATAATGTATTGAATAACAATTACACCACAACGTGGAGACGGTAAGTCGTACGTACGCACGTATGGTGACATGTCATTCAAGAGATGGATAGAATACTAAATATGGTTGTACCATATTTATAATAACATCACAGTATATAGGAGATACTGGAGTTATTATTTGATAATGGATATAATAAAGAAAAAGAATTTGAAGAAGAAATAAACTTGAAAGAGGGTGATGAAAACATTACCTCTTCTCCGGGTTCTTCCTTTTGATTTGATCAAAAGGGATCCTTAGGATAGATTTCCGATCAAACTAATGACTCAATGATTAATTTAGGGAAGTTTAGAGAGTATTTTTTCAGGGTTTTTTAGAACCAAAAGACTTTGTATGTTTGAAGAATTGTAGAGAAGTTCGGTCCTTTTATAAGGGGGTGGAGGGGCTCTTTAGGAAAAACTTAAAGTATTAATTTATAATAAATTAATATTTGGTTTATAATGGCTCAAAAGTGGATTTTTCAATGTATGAGGAGGGGATGGGTCTAATTCCTTTCAACCAATATATTTTAGATAGGGATGGGTCATTATATTAACCTTATCATTTAGTTTTAACTCTTAGTTAATTATATTGACATTTACCATGTCATTTTGTATTTTTATATTACATAGTTAATAAACTTACTATATACATCCAAGAGACCCCAAGTGGTCCATTAATGACACTCTATCATGATACTAGTCATTTGGCCGATCTATAGATATTTCAGAATTGAATTTCAATTAATAATATATTATTTTTTAAAAACAATCTTTTATCTCAATTTTGACACTATTTGGTATTTGATTTTTTTGAAAATCATAATAGCATTATTACTTCGAAAAAAACAATTAAATCAATACTAACATGTCATATTAAACTATAAAATTCGTGGAATTCATCAAAAGTCACAAATTATATTTATTTGGGTATTTATAATATCAATTATATTAATATTCCATTAATAGGTTAATTATTACATCATCATTGTCTCATTCAGAAATTAAAATATTTAATGTCTAAAAATTATAAATAAAATACCATTATGTAGGAAATAATTTTAGCTTTCTAATTAATATTTATAATGGAATTTATCATATGTATAACCATATATTAAAAATGTTTTAGTAAGTAAACATTGATTTGAACTCTCTTAACTCTTCTTTGAATTAAATAATAATAAATGTCCAAATCTAATCCAAGTTGACCTAAATGATAATATTTTATTACCTAGGTTGTTTTGGTCGAGATACTCTTGTCCAATAGAATTAGTACATGTGTTAGGTTAATATTAATATCATTTTTACCCTTAATTACCCTATTTACTTTTAACCAAGGTAAATAAAAGTAAAAAGTCACTATCCAACAAAAACTATATTTATCATATTGACCCAAATTTTACTCATTGATATTAACCGTGTCTCTTATATTTTCTAAATTCCACTCACAGAAGCGGTAAAATTATTATTTATGTGAATTTATAAATTCTCCTTGGAGGTGGGTAAAAAACGGTGAAAAGTTCAATAAAGTTTTTATATGTCAAAAAATATTCTAAACTAACTTCAATTAATTACATTGAACATATATTGGTATTATGTATCTATTTTTACCTTAATTAAATTCAAAAAAATAAATAATTATTTAAATAAAAAATTGTTTTTAAACTATAACATAGTGTTTTTTCACTATTCATAAAAAATTAAAAGTTTTCAAAAAAATACCAAAAATAAATGTAGGAAAATTTCAATATTCAGAATCAAAATATAATATCCATTTTGAAAGATAAATTTTATAAAATTTTAAAAAGTGGGTATTACTATTCATAACGACTGCTTTGATTAGTCACAGTGTGTTAGAGACTCAATGTTGCGTACAATGCAAGCAATTGCTTTATTCAAAGGGAAATGTATCATGGAAGCATGTGGTGTTACATTCTCTCCTCCTTCAAATAATTGTGTCTTCACAATTATAAATTGGTCTTTGAAAATAAATGGTTGAAAATAGAAAATACCTTTGTGGAAAACCCATATCGGAAATACGGTTAATAAAGTTTAGTTTTAATAAGAGGGAAAGGGAAATGTGAATGTCACCACCAAATTGGGGTTTCGAATAGGAGAAAATTGGTGGAAACTATAGACATGTAATTATAGGAAAAATGTAAATATTTATAGGGAGTGATTGAGGTCATCAATAACAAACAATTGTATAATTGAGGGCCTCAAAGCCATCAATCTATAATGATTTAAAATGTCATCAGTTCAAAAAAACATAAGTTATTAGGATAACAATTTTTTGGTCTTAATATACCTTCCCTAAAGAATTAATTACTTCATAGAATAAAATATTTATATATATATACATATTCACAAGTAATGTTTTCATCCTTCAATTAATTTCTACCACAAACTCAACTTTCACTCCAAAATATAATAGAACTCAAAAAAATTATATTTATCTTAATAGTATAAGGATCCATTCATTAACACATACCATTATAATGAAAAAATATTTTGTAATAACCAGGGACATCATGTAGGCTAGTGGTAGGTAATAAAGGTCTGTCACACTATGGTTGTCGGTTCGGTTCCAGTACCTTTTTCCAACGCGACGGGTTATCGTCGGACCAGCAGGTTGTCCTTTTCCTAAAACTATAATATCCTAATATTCCAAAAATAATCATAAGAAATGTTTTAAACATGAACAATACTATCCAAAGTTCAACTTAATCCATTCCAAAACATTATAGTTATCTAATGTACCTCTATCCAGACTCTCGGTAAAAGGTATCTAAATTCCAAAATCAATCGCAACCTCAGATTCTCCAAACAGAGTATAGTTTCTCTTATTGTCACATACTGAAAATATGATTTCCTTAGTCATATTAAAACAATAATGAAAACAACATGTACTTCAGTACAATCCTTATATATATCATGTTATTCTCATAACCAGAATATAATCCTTGAGTCCAAAAATAAAAAAACATTAATTATTCCTCTTCAACTATAGTAACAGAAAAACCATGGCCTTGTTCTCTTGGCCTTTTCTGAGGAAAGATTTCCTGATGATTAGTAAATTCATTTTCATAATTCCCCATTTCACTAAAATAGTAGCATTCAACATTGACAGCCTCCTACTTTCCCTTTAAATCACGATTCTTGTGAGATTTTTCTCCATATTTGTAACAAACTCACATTCCTTTTAGCCAAGTACTAGGGTGTTTCTTCACACAATTTTCACATAATGTAAAATCCATCATTCCATTTTTCCCTTTATCTGTCTCTTGCTCCATCATTCTCTTCTTCTGTTGCTTTACTTTATTGTCATAATATTTAGAGAATTCCTTTTCTGTCTTGATAGCACATGAGACAATGTCTTCATACGAAGAGAAGGATTGTGAGATCAATTCTCGAAGAAGAAATGGTTTAAACCCGTCAAAGTAGTTATCAATATTAATTCTTGGGATAAATCTATAATCTCCATCAAACCTTGCTAACCTTGTAATGTTAGCCTCATACTTTGCGACATTCTCATCCTCCTTTTGTGTCAGACTCAGAAATTTCCTTTCCATATCTGCTCAATGGTCACGAGGAAAGTATTTTTCTATGAAAAGATCATTGAAATACCTCCATTCCATATTTGATACTTCATAATCTTTTTTTTTGAATCAATGACCACCATTGGTCAGCATCTCCAGGGAGGCGGTAAACTGCAATGGTAACTTTTTCCCTTTCACTACTCCCCAAGGCATGGAATATTTTCACTAAAGAATTTATCCATTTCTCAGCTACTAAGTGATTTGTACTCACATTTAATGTTGGTGGTTTTTCCTCATGAAGCGATCTAACAATTATCCTCCATGTTGTGGATTAGGGTGCTCCATATGGGTTGAGTTATTATTCATAACCTAAGTGAGTTTTCCCAATTTGGTGATTAGTTGATCAACACTAGTTGCATCACCAGCTCCACTATAATTATCTTGAGCTGGAGGGAAATAACTACATGGAGTGAATGCATTGATATGATTTCCATTCATTCCACTAGGCGCCATTTCTAAACAATGGCATGAACTAGATCAATTTATGAATCAAAATATATAATTCCATACTTGTAAAACACTTAACATAAAGTTAACTATTTAAGGATATTATCCATAATCATAAAAAATGTTTTCTTTGAAGAAGTATATATTCATAAAACATTCATAATGGATTGTAATTAAAATGAGAATTATCCTAAGAATATCCCCTTGGGAGTGTCGTAACCAAGAGTGCAGCAATTCCCATTGTTGTGCACGAGTTCCTGTTCGAGTCTAGCTCAATGCGGTGTTTTCAGGTTTTTCCCCTAGGTACATCTTTTCCAGATCCGCCTCTACCTACTCGTGTCCAGACATGGATGTATTTCTCGGAAAACTCAAAAAATCTCGACAATACCAAAATTCAAGGATGTTCTTCTATACTAATCCTCAATGTTCATCTTAGGTCTATGTTCTCTAATCAGAGTTTATCAATATCTAGCTTCCAATTTTTGTATTAAACTTCCTATGATACCAACTGTAACGCCCTGACCCCAGTTACCTAGAGTCGGTGCATTATTACACAACATTTTCATGATCACAAGGGATCAAATACCGAAAGACCGATTAGTTTAGTATCCATGGAATCACTATATACATTCATAAAGATTATATTACATCAAAAAGTGAAAAATACAACAACATATTGTCTTCACAGTCATATCTCCTTATACTATCCCTTCAGGTCATTCATAAAATAATTCTTCACATCCTAGAAAAAATAAAAAACTTCAAGGGGTGAGCTTAGATGCTCAGTAAGGATAACAATATAGAAGAAACTTGCATAAATATACATAAACATTTAAGGCAATTTATAACTAAAACAAAAGACATTTAAACTTGAACTTCATCATAACATGGCAAAGATAAAATGAAATAATGCCATTTAATTATTCATATGGATACTCTACTAATCTAATAATCACAAGTAATATCAATAACCACATTCATAAAAAAGTAATTCATAATATCGAACATTAATTTCTATGTCAAAGCCTTGTGCCAAGACCTAAGGGATAAATGTTACCAGAACCCAACCCGGAGTGCCTCTGTTAACCAGACAACAACCCAGAGTGCCTCTAATAACCAGACACCAACCTGAAGTGCCTCTAATAACCGGACACCAACCCAGAGTGCCTCTAATAACCGGGAACCAACCTGGAGGGTCTGTTGTAACCGGACCCCAACCTGGAACATACTAGTCCAACACATTCATATTAAGAAGAGGATGAATCATAACATAATCATTCTTATTTGAACTAGCATACGGAATGCCAAAACAATAATCATAAACCATTGATGGAATAAAAATAACTCATCCATATTCAAACATATCACAAAACCTTAAATACAATATGGATGCTTTGTATCATAATAACGCAACTTCAAATAATCTAAAAATCCATCAAAGTATGTTGACATTGATGAAATCAAAACTATTTGAGAGAAATATCTCTTTTTTTGAAATCATTTAAAAGTCACTTAATTATAAAAAAAAATTACATTAAAAATATTATTATGAGCTAGTAATGGAATATTTGAAGATTTTATAACGGCAGAGAATAGCCACACCTTCCGTATAAGTAAAAAAAGACATTCTTACCTTAATTCTTTCGAAAATGTTAAAAAGGACCTTGTTTGGAAAACGACAGAAAAATTCCTTTATAAACTTCTTATAAAAGGTAAACAAGGGTAAAAATGAATTTAACCCTTATTCTGTATAATAGTAAGAATGTTTTGGAAAATATTTTTAAGAAACATGGATGTGGATGATAAAGAGGTCCTAGTAGATAATTACGTATAAACAACCCTGGATAATGAAGACATTGTGAAATAAACCCTTACCAATTTGGTAAATTATGAAACATAAAACCCATAAAAGAGGTATCATATAATGAATATGTAAATACGCATAAATTAAAGTGTATTACATAAAGAATACCATTATGGTAAGTACATACACCACACAAATGTTAATAGTGGAAACATTGCATGAATCTCACGGGAATAAGGAGTGAGATGAAAACCCCTTACCTTGTACTTTTCCGTGGTTAAGGCTAAGTTAACCTCATTTATAATGATGAAATAATTGTTATTAAATTATAAAAGAATTTTATACATTAATATGATATCATATATGGACTTTTAACATTGCTTTGTTAATAATATTTTACTATTATCGTCGTTTCAGGTGTTAACTTACTCGTTTTCTTTTATATGTTTTGTTACATAACATGTGTTTTTTGTTGATAGGTTGTATCTTATTCATATACCGAATGATTTAAAGTCCTTAAACATTATTTTTAATCATCAAATGTGAATTAGACTTGAATGGATACGATGGGGAATGAATCTCATCGTGTTCGTGGAGACGATAGTCTCTACGTACGCACGAGCGACAAATATCATTCTTTTAATAATAAAATAATATATAATTTGATGGTATATCATATATAAATGATCTTTATCATTTTATAATTATTATTTACATGAAATACACATCATTATTATACACATCCAAATAATAATGTATTGAATAACAATTACACCATGACGTGGAGACGGTAAGCCGTACCTACACATGTATGGTGACATGTCATTAACGGGATGGATAGAATACTGAATATGGATGTACCATATTTATAATAACATCATAGTATATAGGAGATACTGGAGTTATTATTTTATAATGGAAATAATAAAGAAATTATAATTTGAAGAAGAAAGGAACTTGAAAGAGGGTGGTAAAACATTACCTCTTCTTCGGGTTCTTCCTTTTGATTTGATCAAAAGGGCTCCTTAGGATGGCTTTCTGACCAAAATAAGGCCTCTAGGTTGATGTTATGGATTTTTAGAGACTATATGGGTAGTGTTTGGCCGATCCAAAAGGCTTTGAAGTTGTGAATAATTGGATATAAGTTGGGTCCTTTTATAAGGGGGTGGATGGGCTCTTTAGAAAAAACATAAGGTATTAATTTATAATAAATTCATATTCAGTTTCAAATGGATTAAAAGTATATTATTAAAATTATAAGGTTGGTATGGGTCGAAATAATTTCAACTAATAGATTTTAGATAGGTTTGGATCATTATATTAACCTTATTTTTTAGTTTTAAATATTTGTTAATTAGATTGACATTTACCATGTCACTTTGTATTTTTAAATTATATAGTTAATAAACATTCTACATACATCCAAGAGACCCTCAAGTTTTCCATTAATGATACACCTATCTTGATACAAGTCCTTTGGCCAAACCTTACATTTTTAGGAATTGAATATCAATTAATAATATAATATTTGTTTTGAAAACTCATTTATGTCAATTTGGACACTATTTGATATTTGATTTTTGTGAAAATCATTACAGGATTATTACTTCGAAAAAACATAATTAAATAATTACGAACATGTCATAATAAACTATAAAATTCTTGTAATTCATTAAAAGTCTCATATTCTATTTATTTGGGTATTAATAATATCAATTATTTTAATATTTCACTAATAAGGTAATTACTCCATCATCATTGTTGCATAAATATATTAAAATATTTAATATCTAAAAATTATAAATAAAATACCATTATGTAGGAAATCGTTTTATCTTTCTAATTAATATTTACAATAGAATTTATCTTATGTATAACCCTATATTAAAAATGTTTTTGTAATTAAACATTGATTTTAACTCTTTTTACTCTTCTTTGAATTAAATAATAATAAATGTCCTAATCTAATCCAAGTGGACCAAAATGAAAATATTTTATTCCTAAGTTTTTTTGGCTGCGATACACTTTTACAATAGAATTAGGACATGTCTTACGTTAATATTAATATCAAATTTACACTTAATTACCCTATTTACTATTAATCATGGTAAATAAAAGTAAAAAGTTACTATTCACAAAAATTATTTTTATCTTATTGAACCAAATTTTACTCCTTAATATTAACCGTGTCTCTCAGATTATTGAAAATCCTCTCACAGAAGTGGTAAAATTATGTTTTACATGAATTTCCAAATTCTCCTAGGAGGTGGGTAAAAAATGGTGAAAAGTTCAATAAAATTTTTATATATCTAAAATTATTCTAAACTAACTTAAATGAATTAAAATGAACTTATATAGGTATTATGTATCTATTTTTACCTTAATTAAATTTACGTAAAATAAATAATTATTTAAATAATTTTTTTAAAGTATAACTCAGTGTTTTTTACTATTCATCAAAAATTGAATGTTTTCAGAAAAATAACAAAATTTCACCCTAGGCTAATTTCGATATTCCGAATCCAAATATGAAGTCCATTTTGAAAGATAAAATTTATAAAATTTTAAAATGTAGGTATTACTATTCATAACATCTTCTTTGATTAGTCGCGGCGTGTTAGAGTCTCGAAGTTGCGTACAATGCAAGCTATTGCTGTATTCAAAGGGAATCGTATCGTGGATGATTGGGGTGTTACAAAACTTGATACTAAAATAGAGGGTATAGTTTTTCCACAAATATTTTTGGACCGTCCCACTAGTCCACAACCATATACATATAGGGATGTTTGCCTAAGTTTTTGTTACAAACCTCACACGGGTTATTATCAGGTGATCTTGGTAAGGGAGTTGTCTAATTGTGTCAATTCATGTTTTGGGATAAGGTAGATTTATATATTGTTTTCATTGGGACATCATAAATCTAGAGGTTTACTGAGTACAAGACTTTCTATAATGAACTCAATTAAATCCCATGTTTATAGAAGATATATAGTGTTAGGGATATGCACTCTTGAATTTGTGGGTTATTATATTGACTTTAGAATTAATATGTGGTATAGATATGGCTATAATTGATTCATTATCCTTATTTGGGTTCTAGTGACATGGTTATTCATTATGAAAGTGTCATGCTTATGGAAGGATATATTTAAATTTGGGTGGTGAGTTTTGACATGATGCCTCATCAAAATCAATTATTAATTAAAGTAACATCTAATATAATATAACATTTCTCAATTATATTATTTGGGTGGTGTTATTAATATTGATATGAGGGGATTGTTTGATTTATTATTATGTGTTTTTTAGTCCCCATAAGAGAATGTTATTGGGGGTTTTCAAATTCTTTTCAAAACATGTTTTTTAAAAAGAAAACACATGTTGTGGAATGATTCTTGTATAATTTATTTTAAAGGATGGTGGATTAAAAAAACTAATGAATCCAGTGAAATTGAAATAATTTTTCAATTATGGTATTTAAAAATATTCATGAAACTAAATTTTAGAACTCTTTTTTGAAATTAGATTTTGAATAGACTTTGGAGGGTGGTATTAGTTTTCCGAATAAATATAATCTATGTCATCAGATTTGATATTTTGGTTTTTGTGAAAGTATATGGATTTTGAGTTGTTTTTGGAAACTCTTGTGAGTATTGGTGGGTGTTAACGTTTTAATAGGGTATTTAAAATAAAAAAATGTACCATCATAAAAAAAGTGCCTCTCTAAACATGTATTCTTGGGTTTCTTGTTTTCCCTAGGAGAAAACATGCAGCTTGAATAATTTGATTGAATTATAACCTGGAATTTCATGGTGATCAAAAGATGTGATTGGTGGGTGTGGACCTATTTGTCATAATGAAGTTAATGATAATTATTCCCATGTACTATAGGTTTTCTCGGTTTTTAATGATTTAATATGAGATCTCCGTGAGTTGGATAATATATTTTTAGTTTATGATAAGGGTGTTTTGAAAATAAAATCTTATAGGGGGATAACGAGATGGATGTAGAAACTAGGATTGAGTATTTATAGGTTCTTTATAGGATCATTACATAGATCCTTTATGTAAATTTTGATGATTTCTCAGGTTGTACATCAAGATTTGTTATTCCATTGGGATATACCTATGGTGGGGAGTACAATTAAAAATAATTGGTCACTACTCATGATGTCTAATGGTTTATAGAACCATATGTAATAGGATAAAATGGTTTTTTAAACCACATAATTTTGGGATAGAAGAGTGGAGTTGGGATGATTCTCAGTGATTACTGATCAATTATTTATGTTTAGTACTCATGTGTGAGATGAGTTGACTTATCCGGATGTTTTGTGGAGTAAAGGATGAGATGGAGGATATTAATATTAGGTTTTTGGTTCATAGTAATGAAAAAAATGAAACAATATAACATAATTTAGTAGAATATACTACCCATGTTTATTATTAGGCTGACCGAAGACCATTTCTGACTTAGGGGGGAAACTCACAGATGACATGAATCAAATATCCAAATATAACTAATGAGGTGCATAAAAATAAAATAAAAAATAAACATTAAACTCAAATAAAAATAAGGAAACCAACACAAACTAATGATAATAAATTATTACCAATATTTTACCATCCTCCCCTAAGTCCATAGGAAATTATCTCATCAAAACACCAGAAAATTAATTAAGTAAACATCTAAAATATTTTTTTTTAAAATTGATAAGTTATTTAACCAAACACTCAATAATTATCATTATGAAATAATATCCATTCTTGAGGAGAGTTTTAAATTCATAGATACTTATATAATTAATTTATGGATGATTTTTGATATAAAATGTGATTTAAGTTTCAAAAAAATATATATGTTGTCTCGATATATTAAAAAAAATCCCACGCCCCATATAACATCAGATTTCAACAATGGGAGTATAAAAAATTATTCATTGATATTTATCCTATATATTTTGTTTATATATGAGTTATATTATGTAATGTCTTATACCTTCCTCGTCCATTACTTTTCCAAAAAACATGGTCCCATTCAGACGGTGGAACTGGTCCTAGTAGCACCATGACAGTGGCACCATTCATGGTAGCTCCACATATGGTGTCTCACAGGGATGGTGGCACTATGATGGTGGAACATCGAAATTGTGGCACCGCTTACTGTGTCTCACCGAACCGGTGCCACCTAGACGGTGTCACACGGAAATGGTGCCACCACATAAAATGTCTCACAAAACGGGTGGCACCATGATGGTGGAACCATGACGGTGGTACCACTCACTGTGTCTCCCCAAACCGTGTCTCGCCCTTTTCTTTTTTCCAGACTATCGAGTTTTTCCAGTTTTGCTCCTGCAACGTATCTTTTGACGTAAATGAGTTCTAACAACCATTTAAAAGAAATTTGAAACCCATAAATGAGATCTAAAATCCCCCATGAGCCAGACAACCCTTGACTTACCAAAACGTGTAGATTTTCCTTGGTGTCACACGCCTTTCCCCATACATTCCGGTTCCTCCCCTATTTTGTGTTATCTTCTTATTTTAGGAAACCGTTTAGCGCACAACCCTTATGGACACCTCTCTGGTGAGAATTATTAAATGATAATTAATTCCATCGTGTGTATCCAAATACTTGCATGGTGAAACCATGATCTGCATTTAATCCGTTCAATATTAAATATCCCATAACTTCAGGATCTCACCTTTTTATCAAACGGGGATTTCTTCTTCTTATTATTCTAATACTTCATGGTTGGTCTCCTTTTCTTTCCTTGTGTGTATGAAGTCCCCCCTTCCCAAGGAACGTGGTGTGCCTATGCAGGAGATTTTTTACCAACCCTGTGTGTCCCCGTTTTTCCCCCTGCAAGTCATGCATCCCCAGTTCTCAGCGCATGGAGAGAAACTTCAATTGTTGATCAACCAAGTAGGTTTCCTTCTTTATCTTTTTTTATTGTGTATCATGCGGGGTGGGTATGATATTTTATCTACGGGGATTGATGAAACCAAAACCTTAATGAAGATAATGAATGGACTTTTAAAGAATGATTGAGTGAGTTTGATGATGTTTCTGTACACTTTTGCAATTACTTATATGTTGTGAATTATATGGATTTATCTTCACTGAAAATTGTGGTTGTAGGTGGTACTTATTTGTAAACTAATGATCCTTTTTTCCTCTGGATAGTTTTGTGATTGAATGGATGTACATGAAAATTGGATAATCACTTAAATTGGGTTGATAAAATGAATGTCCAATGAACAAGATTCCCTGTGTTATGACCCCAATTAACTAAACAGAAATGAAGGGATTAAATGAGTAGTGTGTTAAAATCTGAAAACCCCTCTTTTCCCTATTTTTGGGAATGAGTGTTTGTTCTTCTTATTCCTCATGGGGTGACATGAATGGGGTTGGAATCCCCTTATTAGGACCAAGTTGAAGGAAGAGATGGTTTGCATGGTTTGTCATTTTTTGATCTTGAAGATGTTTTCATAAAGGAAAGACGCGTTGAATTTCTAAGAATTCGGAATCTGGATGTTTGAAGATTCAGAACCGATAATATTGAACATTCGGAACCTACTGTTAGAAGAATTATGATTCTAGAATTCGGAATCTGGAAATTAAAAAGTTCGGTATAAGCGTATTGCAAATTCATGAAAGCTGGATGATAGGAGTTGAAAGGGCCCTTAATATGATGATGCTTTTCTCATCATAAAGTTCTCACAAGTCATGAAAATTTTCTTGATAAAAGCTGGTTGAAGATATGGAGAAGTTTAAATTCGACATCCTGAGTAAGAAGTTCGTAGCGGGAAGTTCGGAGTTGAATTGCTAAGTCAGAAGTTCGGAGTGACGTTGTTCAGAGTCGACTTCTTGAACCAAAAGTTTGTAGCCAGATGTGTGGAGTCATTCCAAGAATTGGTGAAGCCGTTTCAGAGAACTAGAATTCATTACGAGAATGAAGAATTTGACATACATCAGAAGAAATGAAAATCCATACCTAGAAGTGATGAAAAGACATATCGAGATTTGAAATGGTGTCATACTGAAGAAGCGGTGAAGTGTCATGCTGAGAATTGAAGTGATGCCGATGACTCAAGAAGGATGGATCCGAGAAAGTGATGTCAAGAATCTGGAAGGGTGGATCCATGAATATGATGCTGAGAGGACAGATGATAGGATCCGAGAATGTGATACCGAGAAACTTGTGTAACAAAGTCGGATCTAAAAAAGTCCAATGTTCTAAATCAAGAGCAGTGGAAGAAAATTAGAGAATATTCTAGAAGCATTGACAAAGTCTTAATTACTCTGAGATTTCAGGAGAAATTATGGTTTGGGTGAATTTATGTGAGTAGGAAAATATTTTGGTTTCCTGCCTAAGAACACATTAGGGAACCTATAAAAGGAGATCAGAGTTCTAAGTGATGATTGATGATGTTGTAGTGAGAGAATATCATATAATCTTGAGAGAAAAAGATGTGTGTGGCCAACTGAGTTTTCATTGTAGTTTCAATTCAAACGAGAATTTGATACTGGTTGACATCGTATTGAGTTTCTCGGATAAAAGGAAAATCGGATTGAAGAATCAGAGTGATGAAAAAAATTCGGATTGAAGAATCAGAGTGAAGAAGAAAATTCGGCGTGAAGAATTCGGAGTGAAGAATTCCTAGTGGAGATTCGGAATGGGGAATCAGTACTGGCTGTCACCATACTGAGTTTCTCAAATCGAGGAAGATTCGGATTGAAGAATCAGATTGGGATAATTTTGAGTGGAGATTCGGAATGGGAATTTGGGACTGTAATTGATCTATCTCATGTCCAAGGAGTCCTTGCCTTTCTTCTGGGAACGGAAGTGATGATTTGTGCTGAACATGCATACACTTGTGTATTTGAAAGGAAGTGCAGGTAACATAAGTTTTTACAAGAAATGAGACTTGTCCTTATTGTGCTACGAGGGTGCACACGCACTAGAGTGGTTGTTTCATAATGCTTCATGAGTGTAAGGGTATATCCTACTCATTGTAATCCAATGATTATTTTCTTAGTGTATTGTATGGTGCAGGATTGTTTCCAACCATACCAAGGACGTAGCTATTCTTACTGAATAGTGAACCTTGTAAATTGTTGTGTTCCTTGGAATGTGTGTTTGTTTGTTTCTCAGCAGGGAAGTATTTCTTTAATAGGAGAAAAATGTTGTTCTCTTTCAGGTAACTTAAAAGAAGAAAAATGGGTACCATTGATTCACCCCCTCCCCCTTAGTGGTTCATTACTCCAACTAGGTCCTTAAAATTGGTATCAAAGGGAGGTTGCCTTTGTTTTCCTTGCTGATGGAGAATCTGAATTGTGTGAGAAGTAAAGGAATTCTGGTATTCGATGGGAAGAACTATCACATCTGGAAGGACAAAATGCTACCATATCGCATGACTATTAGTTATGACGTTCTTGAAGCTGCAACAGTTGGGTTTCCCTCCATTGAAGACAAAGTTCCACTCACACCTGTTGACAAGAAGTTTCGTGAGAATGATGGAAGACCCATGAATGATATATTGTCTTCACTTTCTGAAAGTGAATTCTTGAGATTAAATGGGGTGTCCACAGCCAAAGTTATATGGGACAAATTGAAAAACATATACGAAGGCAATACAAAAGTCAAGAAGTCAAAACATCAAATCTCGAGATTGAAGTATGAAGACTTGAAGATGGGAGAGCTTGAATCTGTTGGGGATTTCTTCACCAAGGTAAACAATATTATTAGTACCATCAGATGTCTTGGTGAAGAGCTGAAAGAGTCTACTATGGTGGAAAATATCATGAGGATTCTTCCTGATAAATTCAATGTGAAGGTATCTTCATTAGAATACAGAGACTCGGAGACTCTATCTGTTGTTGATTTTCATAGAACACTCATTACATACGAGATGGGAAGGGAAAATGATATGAAGACCAAGACAACGGTTGACAGAGATTTATCTTTCAAATCCATAAAGAAGTAAAAGCCGAAGAAGATCTTGATTAAAGAAGATGGTGGTGACCCTGACTCTGAAAATGAGGTATGTTAAAATCTTAACGATATCTTATCCCTGTTTTCAAAAAATGTTTAAAGAGGCACAGGTATATAAAATGGAAAACATCCTTTGAAATGTTTTTATTGTAAAGGCATTGGCCACTTTACGGCTAACTGTCTTCAAAGAGAGAATAAATAAGACATTGATGAAGAAGAATGAAAGCCAAGAAAGTTATGGAAGAAGCAGGGTGGTAAAGGAATGTCTGGGAAAGACACGAAGTTCTTCAAATCCAAGAGAAAAAGTCTTCTATCTATAAATGAAGAAGATGAAGAAAGTGATGCTGAATCCAACTAATCAGCTGAGCATGGTGTTGAAAATACTTTCATTACAATAGTGAATGATGAAGATTTCGGAAGCAGCATCTCGGAGGAAGAAGAAACTCATCTTGAGATGCATCTGAAAGAAGAATTGAAGGAATGTTTAAGGATGATCAGAATGCTGGATAAACATAAAAAAAAGTTGGAAGATGAATGTTCCTCTACATGCAATCAAGCAAATGTTAATGAAGAACTTGAGAAAGAAAATGAAAATCTGAAGAAGTCACTTGAAGATGAGAAAAACCAAAATGAGAACATTATATATAAGCTGAAAAAAAAAACGAGGAAGAATTTGAGCTCGTTCAAAAGAAGATCTCAGAAGTTGAGTTAAGAAACATATGTTTTCAAAACTCAACTACATTTGTAGATGAATTCTCCCAACAAGAAAATCCTGAGAAAATTCAACAGAAGAATAAAGTGGTTATTGTGAAGAAGAGATATGAGAAAGCTATTTATGTGGACAAGACCATTGTTGCTGGGAACTCTTATGTTTCGAGGAAACCTAAGTCCAACACTGGTGAAAAACAAGAAAAATCAGAATTCCAGTAGAGTAATCTTGCTAACATAAGAATGGTTGCATGGGCTGAAGAAAGTGGAACAAATAAGCATTAGATTAAAATCTTTAGAGGAAGGTACTCCTTCTATGGGTACTGTTGGTATTGTGGTGTATTTGGGCATACATAGAATATGTGTTGGTCCAATAAACATTATTACCACCGCCCCACAAGTTATGAAAGGCAGATATTGAGGGGGAGTCAATCTCCTCAAAGGAAGAAGAATGAAAAGGTTTTCTTGAAGAAAGTTGAGATGAATGAAGTCAAGACACAAAATAGGTTCTAGACATAGGAGACTATTTATGAAAGGTGTGAACAACATGGACATCTTGCAATAGGATGTCTTGTGCTGCTACAATCTCAACAAAAATTTCATAATTCTCATCAGTTGAAGGAGAAGAATGTAGTGAAAGAAGAAAATTATCTTGTTGTTGAAACTGCTCTAAAAGTTACAAAGGAAAAATGACCGTGGATACTTGATAGTGTGTTTTCTTCACATATGACAGGAGAAATGATGTTTCTAATGAATTTGAAAAAGTTTATAGAAGGCACTGTGACATTTGGCAATGATGTATCATCAAAAAACAAAGGTGTTGGATCAGCCATCATTGGGAAGGAAACATTGAAGTCCAAGAAAACTCTGTATGTTGATGGGCTGAAGCACAACTTGCTGAGTGTACCACAATTGTTTGATGAGGGTAACAAAGTTATGTTCAAGAAATATGGATTTTTTGTGAAAAAATAAGAATATGGGGAGATTGTTACAAGAGGACAATGAACTAATGGAAATCTGTTTCAGGTTATAAATTCACAAAACTCTTGTTACATGAGAATAGTGGATGAAAATCGGTTGTGGTAAAAAATACTTGGACATATGTGTCAGAGAAATATGAGCATGTTTTCCCAAAGGGACAGTGTTCGATATATTCTATATTTTCCAAGAAGAAGATATTGGTGTTGCACTACCTGTTAGAAAGGAAATATTACAAGTGTTGTGCATAAGAAGGTTGACATTTGTTCTAAACAACCCCTTGAACTAACACATTCTGATATATGTGGGTAAATGAGCAAACAATAAAAAAATGGAGACTAGTACTTCGTCCCTTTCAATGAGGATTTTACTCTCATTATGTGTGTTATGTTTAAGAAACACATTTTAGCCTCCTCTAAAATGTTTAAAAGCTTCAGAAGGAAAGACGAGAAAGAATGTGAGTACTCTGTGAAGACGTTGAGAACAGATAATGGTGGTGAGTATAAAAGTGAAGAATTTAAAGAATATATTGAGAATCCTGGGATTTAGAATGAATATAGTGATCCATATAAACCTCATCAAAATGGGTTTGCTGAAAGGAATAACATAATCTTGGTGGAAATGGGAAGAACCATGTTGCTTGAACATGGCCTTACTCATTACTTTTGGAGGCAAGCTACAAGTAAAAATATTTATATTCAAAATCGATGTTTCTATAGGCCACAATAAAACAATACTCCATATGAACTTTTATATGGAATTACTCCAAGTATGAAGGATTCTAATGATTCTGGGATCCCATGCATTATAAATATGAAAGGTGGAAGTAGTGGAAAATTCGGCCAGAAAGGAGAAGATGTAATTTTTCTTTGATATGAACTAGAAGGAAGAGGTTATAGATACTTCAACAAAGAAACATGAGGAATTGTGGATGCAGTTGATGTAAAAGTCATTGAAACTCCGGGAAATGAATAGCATGTTCAGACAGCCAAGGAAGATGAGGAAGATGAAGTTAACGATTCTGATAAGGATGCAATGAATTATAATCCTAATCAAGATGAAGAATCAGATTTATCCATATCAAGTGATGAGGAAGGCACACGAAAAACTTATCCAAGGCAGATGAAACAAGTGTAAGCTCAGAATATTATTGGTGATTAATGCCCCATGGTTCAAACAAGAAGAAAAAGTAATTATATATCACATACTTCCTTGTATTCCAGAGTGGAGCCAAATGATTTTAAAGAAGCCTTTGAGCATTCACAATGGGTTCATGCCATGAATGAAGTATTGGATCAGATTGAATAGAATGATACATGGGAACTCGTACCCAAGCCTGAAAGTAAGAACATTATTGGCACCAAATGGGTCTTCCAGAACAAGTTGAATTAAGAAGATGAAGTTATTAGAAATAAATCAAGATTGGTTTGCAAACGTTACTCTCAGATTAAAGGAATTGACTTTGAAGAATCTTTTTCTCCAGTATCCAGATTAGAAACAATCTGAATATTTTTTTTCTGTTGATGTACAATGAGGCTACAAAATCTTTCAAATGGATGTTAAATACGCATTTCTTAATGGTGATCTCAATGAATAATTTTATATTGTTCAACCATGTGTCTTTGTTGTTGGGAAGAATGAAAGTTATGTGTGAAGGTTAAAGAAAGCCTTGTATGGGATAAAGCAAGCTCCAAGAGCATGGTATTCCATATTGGACACTTGCTTAAAGGAGATGAACTTCAAGAAAGGGATGGTTGACATCAATTCATACATAAAGAAAATCCATGATCTTTCTCTCATTGTGAATGTCTATGTTGATGAACTTATTTTTGCTGGGAATGATGAATGAAGTTGTGAAAGGTTTAGTGAAGAAATGAAGAATGTCATTGAGATGTCCATGTTGGGTGAAATGAGATACTTTCTTGGGTTACATATTTTTCAACAGAAAGAATTAATTTTTCTCTCCCAAGACAAAATTGATAAGGACCTTCTTAAGAAGTATGGGATGGAAAACTCAAAACCTGTAGAAACTCCTATCTCAGTGGGAACAAAGCTAAGAAAAGATGAAGAAGGAAAAGAAGTTGATCAGAAAGAATATCGAAAGCTGATTGGAAGTTTTTTATACCTGACTGCAT
The DNA here is from genome assembly GCA_963277665.1 of Viscum album. Classification (NCBI taxonomy): domain Eukaryota; kingdom Viridiplantae; phylum Streptophyta; class Magnoliopsida; order Santalales; family Viscaceae; genus Viscum; species Viscum album. The sequence goes on from OY728135.1 coordinate 1,149,386,680, forward strand.
GAAGACCAGATATTGTTTTTGATGTTACCTTATGTGAAAGATTCCAGAGTTCTCCTAAATAATCACATCTTGTTTGTGGAAAAAGGATTCTCAAATTAATAAAAGGAACAACAGAATTTGGAATCAAGTATAGTGGTTCAAATAAAATTGATTTGTGGGTATATTCGGATGCATATTGGGCAAGAAATATTGATGATAGAAGATCCACATCTGGTGGAGTGTTCTTTATGGGAAAAAGTTGTGTTGGATGGCACTCAAAGAAGTAGGATTCTGTGACACTCAGTATAGCTGAAGCTGAATATGTTGCTTCCACCATGGCTGCTACTCAACTTATCAGGATGAAAACATAGTTGGATGATTTTCTAGTTGAAGTGATGTTACACTTGCTCTTGGGCTGTGATAATCATAGAACAAATAATCTTACCAAAAATACAGTCCAACATTCTCGATCGAAGCATATTGACATCAAATATCATTTCATCAAAGAGAATGTGGAAAAGAATGAACTGAACCTTGAATATGTTTCATCTACTGAACCAGTTGCTGATATTTTCACGAAACCCTTGACGAAGGAATCATTCTCAAGATTGAGGTTGATCATGGGTGTCCAACCTCTTTCTCTTCAAGGGTAAGGTATTTTGTTTTGTCCCCTATCTCTTCATACCATTGGATTGTTCTGTCAAGGGGGGTAAGTTGTTTGTATCGTAAATCTATTGATCAAAGAGATATTTGTGGGTAAGCTGTGAACATAGCACTACTTGTGTATGTGAACTACTATAACTATTTGTTGGAGTTGTTGTAGGAATGAACATGAAGTTATTTAAAGGATGTATGAAGATGAAGATGTATGAAGCTGTATATGTATGAAGTTGAAGATTTCATTTTCACAACCTATGGACAGCATGGTTTTTCTGTCAATGATTCTTGTTTACTTGAATGAGTTAGCTCACGTAGGCATAGAATTATTGATAAGTAATCCATTTCTTAACGTTACAATGTTTGGTGATTTATGGAAACTTGGCTGACATCAAAATCCAAAGGGTGAAATTGTTATGACCAAGCTGAAGGAAGAGATGGTTTTCATGTTTTGTCTTTTGTTGATCTGGAGGGAATTTTCATAATGTAAAGACACCTTGAATTTCTAAGAATTCAGAAGCTTGATGTTTGAGGATTCATAACTGATAATATTGAACATTTGGAACCTAGTGTTCGAAGAATTTGGAGTTTGGAATTCAGAGTCTGGAAATTAAATAGTTTGGAACCTGGGTATTGCAAATTCTTGAAAGATGCCTGATAGGAGATGAAAAGGCCCTTAATCTAATGATGATTTTCTGATCTTAATGTTCTCACAATTCATGAAAAATTTCATGATAAAAGCTTGTTGAAGATATGGAGAAGTTCGGAGTCGACTTCCTGAGTAATATGTTCATAGTGAGATGTTCGGAGTCGAATTCCTGAGTAAGAAGTTGGATGCGAGAGGTTTGGAGTCGACGTCCTGAGTCAGAAGTTCGTAGCGGGAAGTTCGGAGCTGACTTTCTAAGTCAGACGTTCTGAGTGACGAAGTTCGGAGTCAACTTCCTGAACCTAATGTTCATAGCCAGAAGTGTGGAGTCATGCTGAGAATTGGTAAAGTTGTTCCGAGAACCAGAAGTCATGCTAAGAATGATGAATTTGTCATACCGAGGAAGAAATGAAAAGCCATACCGAGAAGTGATGAAGAGGCATACTGAGATTTTAAATCGTGTCATACCGAAGAAGCGGTGAAGTGTCATGCCGAGAATTGTAGTGATGGTGAAGACTCAAGAAGGATGGATCTAGGAAAGTGATGCGGAGAATCAGGAAGGGTGGATCCGAGAATATGATGCTGAGATGACAGATGACAGGATCCGAGAAAGTGATACTGGGAAACTTGTGTAACAAAGTCGGATCTGGAAAAGTCCAAAGTTCTAAATCAATATAAGTGGAAGATGTTTCGAGACAATTCTAGAAGAGTTGACATAGTCTTCATTACTCTGAGATTTCAGGAGAAATTATGATTTGGGTGATTTTATGTGAGCGGGAAAATATTTTGGTTTCCTACCTATGAACACTTTGGAGAACATATAAAAGGAGATCATAGTTCTATGTAATGACCAATGATGTTGTAGTGAGAGAAGCTATCATATTCTAGAGAGATAAAGATGTGTGTGGCCGACTGATTTTTCATTGTAGTTTCAATTGAAATGAGAATTTGATACTAGTTGACACCGTATTGAGTTTCTCAGATTAAAGAAAACTCGGATTGAAGAATCAGAGTGAAGAAGAAAATTCAGATTGAAGAATCAGAGTGAAGAAGAAAATACAAAGTGAAGAATTTGGAGTGAAGAATTCATAGAGAGGAATTTTGAGTGGAGATTCGGAATGGGAATCAGTACTGGTTGTCACTGTATTGAGTTTCTAAGACTGACAGAGATTCGGATTGAAGAATCGGATTGGGAAAATTCAGTGTGGATATTCAGAATGGGAAGTTGGACGGTAATTGATCTATATCATGTCCAAGAAGTCTTTTCCTTTCTTCTGGGTAAGGACATGAAGATTTGTGCTGGAAATACTTACACATGTGTATTTGAAAAGATGTGAAGGTAACATAAGTTGTTACATGAAACGATTTTTTCCCTATTGTGCTAAGAGGGTGCACACGCACTGGAGTGATTGTTTCACAGTGCTTCACGAGTGTAAGGTTATATCCTACTCGTTGAAATACAATGATTTTTTTCATAGGGGATTGTTTGGTGCTGTATTGTTTCTAACCATACCAAGGATGCAGTTATTCTTATAGAATAGTGAACCTTGTAAATTGTTGTGTTCCTTTGGATGTGTGTTTGTTTGTTTCTAAGCAGGTAAGTATATCATTAACAAGATACAAAGGATGTTCTCTATAAGGGAACTTAAAAGAAGAAAAAGGGGTACCACTGATCCACCCCACCACCTATCAGTGGTTCATTACTATAACTGGGTGCTTACACCCATTTTGTGGTTTAATTGTTGGATTATGATCTTGTGCACATATTTTGGGGGTTGGTTTGGTTCAAGAACTTCATGGAATCTCACATATCCCATTTTTAGTTGTGACTTTACAAGAGAATCGGGTGTGAATGCTTAAATTGATGCTTCCCTATTTATCTATGGCTTACGACTATGCCTATTAGTTTCCCTGTAGTGAAAAATTACTTAAATGGAATCACTTGAATATGAAGACAAAAAACGGGTTCAATTGGGAATTATTTTCCAGGACTGAGTTGTGACTTGGTCTTGGGTGTTGTGCTATTTATGAGTGAATAATAATGAGATTGTTTGTGTATAGGCTAGTTTTAGAACCCCTAGGTTGGGATGATTTCTTGTTTACCTATATGTATAATTATAGTTTTTATATTTCTTATTCATGCACCACTCATGTTGTGCACTTCGTGTTTAACAGCCCCATTTCATTAGGGAGGGTGTTTTTCTCAACACTCCTATGTGTGGCTAGTTATTAACTCCTTTTCTTATACCCTTCATGAGTATCCCAAGACTCTTCAGGTAGGCTATAACTGCTTGAGGTCCATTACAGCCCTAGATTCTCCGGGCAGGGTACATGGTGGTGGATGGCCCAGGTGTGTGCGAGCAATTGGTTTCCCAAGTGTCTTCGGGATGAGACCCAAGTTTCTTCGGGTGTGGTAGTAGTTTTTCAGACCTAGGTGTGAGCAGGCGTGGTTATGTTTGGTTATTATGGCCCAGGTGTTTGCAGGATGGTTGTGTGGTAGTGATATCCCATGTGTGTGCGGGCGGGGGGTGGCAGTGGGACTGCAGTGGGAATTCGAAGAGAGGTCTGACGCGTAGGATGTATTCAATAACAAGTGGGAAAGTGGTTTGGGGTACCCAAACATCGATGTGTAGTTACTATTACATTACTTGACTTGAATTATTTAGGGAGTGTTCCTTGGTGAGATTGAGGTGGATAGTTTCCTTGCTAGGTTCAATGGTTATCTTCTTTTCCCATGGGGCAATAGAATGGCTCCCCACTTGTGCATGAGAAGTTTTGGTTTTCCCTTCTGAGTATACCTGTATACTCACCCTACGTATATTTACTATTTTCAGGTTTCTAGGAGGACTTCGAGGATCAAGAAGGACCGTACTAGTTCGGACATTGGGATAGTTGTTGTTGTTGTTTTCCCGTTATTTGGTACATTCCTTTGGGGGTTTCTTGTACTTATTTTGCATTTACTTTTGGACATGCATATGGGAATGGTTTGATTTTGGATTTACTTTTACCACCAGTTTTGGTGTTGTTGGGATTTATCATTTATCTCCCGATCATACTAAATAAAAAGGTTAATGCCTTCCATCTTGTGTGTGATCCTATACCCTTGGTTCTAGTAACCACACTGTGACCTATTGAAGGTGGGTTTCAGGGGTCATTATATCTTCCTAAACTTGAATAATGAAGGGTCTAGAAATCTATTTTCCCTTCCCTCATCATGGTGTAGGCGGTTCGTGACAGAGTTGTATCAGAGGCGGGGGTTTATGGTTGAGGGATAGGATGGAGACTGGTTTTAGGCACAGTGAGGATTGCATGGGATAGTAAGGAAACAGTGTTATGAAATCATGGTGTGTGAAATACGTCAGGGAAGACCAGCTATGACACGTAATTTTAGGGGGGCCCCGTGATCCGATTCAAGGACTCTAGGCGTACCGAACGACCAAGTGAGGCTACAGTGATTATAGGGTATTGAACCTAGGAAAGATACATGCATCATTATTACTTCTGTGGTGTGTTTCATTGGTATTTTGTGGATTTAAATGAATATTAAGTCTATGAAAATTTAAAATCAACCATCTACACTACTCGGGCTTACACATTCCTTATTTACCTTACAGTTATGGCACCTGGATGATGACCATGAGTAGTGTGGGTGATTGAGGCCTCGGATTCTGGCTTAGTTGATCGGTAGAGAACTAACTGAGAAGAGGAGAAGGACTAGTTGGAGATGACGCTTTGTGGCTTTCAGTGGAAGACCCTGGGGAAATACGATGGAATCACCTAAGACATTGGAATAGAGAGTTGGATTGAGAAGGTGTTGATAGATTTCATCCTGATTCATGACCTGATAGAGTACTAGGTTCCTCTGGATGTAATCCAGATGCGGGGAGTGGAACGTTAGTGGTGGATTCTCAATCATGGAGAGAAGAGGGAAAGTGAGGTTTCATGGACTAACTTCAATAAGGAGTTCCTAGAGGAATTCCTCTCTTCCATGATGAATGCTGGGAATAGGCAAGAGTTTCTCTCCCTCCAGTAGGGGACATGTTAGTGAGGGAGTTGGGGATCAAGTTCAAGGATCTCCTTCATTTTTCTTCAGACCTTTTCTCAGATGAGGTGTATTAGGTGAGACATTTAGAGGAGGTACTCTGACCTTCTCTTCAAAACGACGTTACCCCCTTCACCTTTCAAATGTACATGGAGGTCCAGAAGAAGTCTGAAGTGGTTGAAAGGATTCACATACTGGGAGGTGTGCCACGATAGGGGAGCCAGTTGTGCTCGTTAATGGGAAAGGCCATCAGTAGCAGGCCTCCATCATGATGGACTTCTAGGTTTCGTCCAGTGTGGAGTAGGCCCCAACAGTTCTAGTTTTGATCTCTCTGTCCTCATCCATTCCCATTAGGCATAGAACCCAAATTCTTCATCTGGGGAAGCCATGGGCACCTTCGAAATCAGTGCCCGAACCGACTACAATACAGTGGGGGTAGGCTGGTTCAGCACCCACCTTAGCACCAGCGGTTTCCAGTCAGACCCTTTCAGCAGCAACAATAGAGAAAGTGAGATCTTGCTTATCTGAGAGAAGATGATGTGGGATGAGTCCACCCTCATGGCCCTCCATTGGGACCTCAAATAGGGTTTGGTCGTGGAGGCGGACTTCAACCAAGGGATAGAGGAGCTGGGCGTGGGCAGTTACACGCCGCAGAGGTAGCAGTCCCAATAGGTCCGGAAGTCATTTGAGGTACGATTAGCTTGATTAGTACTATTTCCTATTCATTTTTCAATACAGAATCTTGGCACTCCTTTGTTACACCCGGTCTAGCCCGTGCTGTTGGTTTAGATGCAGAGAGACTTCCATCGCCCCTGGTGTTAAGTAAGCAAATCAGATGTCAGACCGACTAGTTATATGTTTTATGAGGGTGTAGACTAATGATAAGGCCACATAAGTCTATCATGGATCTTATACTATTGGATATAAATCAATATGATGTCATCCTTGGCAACGAATGGCTATTTTCTATACACGCTGTTATAAACTGTTTCTGAAGAAGAGTCACGTTCTCCGATGAGGATGGATATCATGTGACTTTCACCGGAGAATGGGGTTTCCTGTAAGGTAGACGACGAGTGGGGCCCCACCTTTTCTTGACCGCTAATATGTCAGTGGATTCGGTAGATATAGAGATAGTGGATGTCACGGGGATTTTCAGTGAGTTTGTGGATGTCTTCCCTGAAGAAGTGTCGACTCTACCCCTTCGACGTGATGTTGAGTTCAGGATAGACTTGAAACCCGGTGCTTACCCGATTTCGATGGCCCACTATCGGATGGTACTTTATGAGATGTGGGAGTTAAAAAATCAAATTGATGACCTACCAAAGAAGGGTTTTGTTTGACTGAGCGCATCACCAGGCAGTGCCCCAGTCTTGTTCGCGAAGAAGGAAAATGGTGGTCTCAGGCTGTGCATTGACTACCTGAGCCTAAATCAGGTATTGGTAAAGAACTGTTACACCCTCAAAAGGATATAAGACCATTTTAACTAGTTTAAGGGGGCATGATGGTTCTCTAAGATCAACCTGTGGTCAGGATATCACCAGTTGAGTGTGAAAGAGGGTGACATCTCGAAGAATGCCTCCAGGTGCAGAAATGTGCACTTTGAGTTAGTTTTCATGCCATTTGGTGTTACAAACACACCATCTATGTTCATGGGGATCTTGAAATCCGTCATCCGGGATTATCTGGACCAGTTCGTAGTCGGGTTTATTGACGAAATCCTGATCTACTCAAGCTCACAGGAGGATCACACTGAGTATCCGAGAAAAGTTTTATAGGTCCACCGAAACCACCAGCTCTAAGAGAAATTGTCTAAGTGTAATTTCTAGATGGGATAAGTTCAATTCCTTGGGAATGTGGTGTCCAAGAAGGGAATAGAGGTGGAACCATCAATGGTCGAAGCAGTTGTCTCTTTGGAAGCGCCCAAGAACGTGGTAGAAGTTCGTAGTTTCCTAGGTCTGGGAGGTTACTAGTGAAGGTTCATGCCCAACTTATCGCATGTTGTGGTACCTTTTTCAGCCTTGACCAAGAATGACCAGGCCTTTCTGTAGAGTGGACCGTGTGAGAAAGCCTTTAGTTATCTAAAGTGGAAGTTGGTTAGTGCCCCAGTGATGAGGTTTCTAGAATAAGGGGAAACGTTTGAGGTATTCTGTGATGCATCAGACCGAGGATTGGGGTGTGTGTTGATGTAAAATCATTGGGTGATCTCTTATTGGTCTAGGAAGTTACATCCCCATGAGTGTAAATATTCCACCCATGACTTGGAGCTTGTAGTGGTTGTGTTCTCACTAATTTAGTGGTGGCACTACCTCATCGGGGAGCGCTTCTAGGTCTTTAGGGATCACAAGATCTTGAGGTATATCTTCTCCCAGCGGGACCATAACTTGTGACAGTGGAGGAGGATGGAGTTTCTTCAAGACTACGACTTCTAAATTTTCTACACCTCGGGAAATGGGAACACGGTGGATGATTCCTTGAGAAGGATGTCATAGAGGGATGTAGTTTCAGAGTCGGTAGATACTTGGAAGGAGATGGAGGAGTCGGTTTCCCTACAACTAGATGCAAGGGTGGATACTGGTAGAGGTTTTCTATTTCAGATGACATTGCAGTCCTCTCTGTTTCAGTAGGTGGTGGAGTCTCAGTGGGGAGACTCGGAGTCTTAAGTGATTCATGATAGTGTTAATCAGGGAAATGCCCCTGAAGGATGGTCAGAAGACGGGAAAAATCAGATGATTTTTCAAGGGATGTTTTTTTTTCCGGTGGAAATGCCCAAGAGGGTTCTTGTTGATCTCAACAAATCACCCATGGTGGTGAAACCATGAGTTTACAAGATGTAACAGGGCTTGAGGGGTCATTTTTGGGGGCCCCTGGTAAAATGGGCAGTGGTGGAGTTTGTGGCAAGGTGCCTGGTGTGTCAGAAGGTGCAGGCTGAACACCACATTCAAGGAGGTCTGTTAAATTCATTAGATGTCTCCAAGGGGAAGTGGGATGTCATATCAATTTATTTCATCACCATACTACCCAAATTTCAAGGGGATAGCAATTCCATATGGGTAGTGGTGGAATGGATAATTAAATCGGCTCACTTAATAGAAATCAAGTAGTCGAATGCAGTGGATACCCTAGCCCAACGGTATGTGGATGAGGAGGTTTGGTTGCATGGATTTCTGAGGTCCATAGTCTATGATCGGGATCCCTGGTTTACCTCACATGTCTGGAAATGATTGAAACATTATTTTGTCAGCCGACAATGTCTCAAAATTGCTTTCCACCCCATGACGGATGGGAAGACAGAGCACATCATCCAGAAAATGGAGGATATGTTTCGGGTAGGTGTTTTGGACATTGGAGGATCATGGGGATGACAGTTGCTGCTAATAGGTTTTTTCTACAACCATACCAATCAATCTACCATTGGAATGGCTCCATTCGAAGTTTTGTATGGGAGGCTGTGTCACTCACCCATGTGCTAGACAGAGTTTAGATATGTAAGTGTTCTTGGCCCAGAAGTGGTGCAGAGCATGACAGAGAAGAATCCGCTTATACAAGAATGGATGATGGAAACTAAGGACCGGTAGAAGTCATATGCCGATAGTAGGAGGAGAAACTTGAATTTTGAGGTCAGTGCCCACATATTCTTGAAGGTCTCCCCTCAGTGTGGACAAAAGAGGTTTGACAGGGGGAGTAACCTTTCTCCCAGGTTCATCGGACCCTTACAAGTGTTGCAACGGGTCGGCGATGTGGCTTATCTGCTAGTGCTACCACCGTTGCTACAAAGAGTGCACGATGACTTCCATGTGTCCTAGCTCCGTCGGTATCTACACGATGATTTGCACATCCTCAACTAGGGAATTCTAGATATCTGGGACAATGAGACTTTCATAGAACAACCAGTGGTGGTCGATGATTGAGAGGAGAAGGTGCTTCATGGATGAACAATTCCCTTGGTTCTTGTGTTATGGAGGCATGGCGGCCTTGAGGAGAGTACCTGGGTATCAGAGGCCTAGATATGATCCCAACACCCAAAGTTGTTTTGAATTTTGTTCTGTTCTGTTTCATACTTATTGTGATGTAGTCATTATCCTTGTTATCTATGAGATGGGTTGTTCTTATTTTCTATGAATTTACATGAAGAGTCCTGACTATATGGTGGGGAAGGCCAGATCCCTAATATATATGCATAAACTATATGTGTTTAAACCCGTGCGGGTGAGTCAGTGCCACCGAAAGCAGATAATATCTTGACATGTAAGAAGGGACTTCCAAACCCATATAACTGCATGGTATGACCACTGAATCATTTTTTGGTTACTTGGGGAAGATGAGCGGTAGTGTATCCATAGTTGTTCAAAAGATTTATGTGGAATGGGTATTTTCAGATGTCAAAGAGGTTTACTCCTAAGAGGTATCTTTCAAGGGGGTTTTTCGGACCCCTCTCTATTCATCGTTGAAGTTTCAAATTCTGGAGGGTGAGGATAGTTTGAGAGGTATCTGATGTAATGTTCTAGACCCTCCTGGTTCAATACATTTCCAAAAAATTAGTCCCACAAAAACTATGGCACTGGTCATGATAGCACCATGACGGTGGCACCAGTCATGGTAGCACCACTTACAGTGTCTCACTGTGATGGTGGCACTGCATACGGTGTCTCACTAAACCGGTGGCACCGTGGCGGTGGCAATAGAAACCCGAATCTTGAGGTACATAGATATTAAATTACTTTTGCAGAATACATAATACATAACACAAACAGACACACAAGTACCGTAATATTTTAGTGTCTTTGGAAACATGGAACGTAATCTTCTAATCGTAGTGAAAGAATTTCTACATCTCTCATAAAGATCTTCCGCTTTTTGTTTCCTTACCTAAAACCTTTCTTTTAATCTTGGGGGAAAATAAAACCGAAAAACGGTGAGCTCAAATGCTCAGTAAGGGTAAGCATGGATAAAATAAAACATACCATATACATTTGAACTTAAAAACATGAACATAATGTTTAAACATCAAAATCTTGAACAAAGACTTAAAACATGGAAGTACATAAGGCATAGATCATAATGGAACATAAATAATGATAACATAGTATGGGAATAAAACATGTAATTGTGGAATCTGTTATGCACATGAAATGATTTCCATAGTTGCCAAGACATTGCTGCCATGACAATCTTAGTGGAAAAAGTCCCTCTATGAATCGAGTTCACTCCTCGTTTCAGTCCTGAAATACTTAATCGGATTAACTAACCATTCCAGCCATGTCTATCTCATTAGATATAAATATTTACCCAATGCATTGGAGGGAGATATAGGTCCCACCAATCTCATAATGAAATCATTCTTACTTTTTCCACAAAATAAACTTAAATCATTAACATAACCCAAACAATAAAATGGGTTTCATAAACATCATCCCATCATCTCATAATCCATATAAAAAAATGGACATTTCATCATAAGAAATGTGAAACCATGTAAATCATAGAGAAATTAAACTTGAAAAATACACATATGGAATAATTTCATCTTAGATGGAAAATGGTTTTTATAAAACACTTGAAATGAATTCTTGAGGAAAATATACTTTCTTCTTCAAAATAAATCTCTTTTCAAAAAATGTCGTGCAATTTTAAAATAAAAGGATTTTGTTGAAAATAGTCATGAAATATTTTGGAGGAAGATTCATGAAAATAAGGCTATATAAAACGGTAATAATCGGTTCGTGCCGTATAAGTTAAAAAAGTATTCTTCTCGTACTTTTGCCGAAAAAGTAAAAAAAGCACCTCGTAACGTAAACAAAAGAATGATCCCTTACATACCATGTAGAAAAAGTCAAAAATGGGTAAAAAGGACATTAAACATACAGGAAAAAACATTTATAAAACATGGACATGGATGATAACAATAACCCCAGTAAATACTTACGTATAAGCAATCTCGGATAAAAATGAGATTGGAAAAGTAATCCCTTACCTTAGGTCTGATATGCTTCGTATGTATCCGAACCTCCTCTTCATTGAAGCACCTCTTTGAGACCTCCTCTTAGGGCACTAGAATTGGTTATTGAAGAAATCCAGGACTTCTAGGATATTTCTAGGGAAGTGGAGAAGAGATTTTGGCAGGGTTTGGCCGAGCTTGAAGGCTCAATGTGGTGTGATGAGGAGAGGGAGGAGGTGCCCTTTTATAAGGGATGAGAGGGGCACCTTTGGAATAACTAAAAATATTATTTTATTATAACGTAATTTTCGGATTTTAATAGCTCCAAATTGATATATTTTGAAGCTAATGTGGGGATGGGTCGAAATCCTTTCATCCAATAGAATTTATACAAGTTTATGTCAGTATATTAACCTTATATTTTAGTTTTATCTCTTAGTTAATTAGATTGACATTACCATGTCACTTTCTATTTTTATATTATATAGTTAATAAATTTACCATACATCCAAACGACCCCCAAGTGGTCCATTAATGATACACATATCATGATATAAGTATCATGGACGATCCTTAGATTTTTAGGAATATAATAACAATTAATAATATAATATTTGTTTTAAAAACTATTTTATGTCAATTTTGACACTATTTGGTAATTGATATTTTTTAAAATCATAATAGAATGATTAGTTCGAAATAAGTAAATTAACTCAATACTAACATGTCATATTAACATAGAAAATTATTGTAATTCATAAAAAAGTCTCATATTACATTTATTTGGGTATTTATAACATCAATTATGTCAATATTTCATTAATAAGATAATTACTGCATCATCATTGTGTCATAAATGAATTACATTATTCTAAGTCTAAAAATTTCAAATAATACACCATTAGGTAGGAAATATTTTTAACATTCTAATGAATATTTATAGTCAAATTTATCTTGTGTATAACCCTATATTAAAAATGATTTAGTTATTAAACATTGATTTTAACTATTTTAACCATTCTTTAAATAAATTAATAATATATGTCCTAATCTAATCCAAGTGGGACTAAATGGTCATATTTTATTCTTAAGGTTGTTTCAGGTCGAATTACACTTGTCCAATAGAATTAGGTCATGTGTGATGGTAATAATAATATCATTTTTACCCTTAATTACCCTATTTACTTTTAACGGTGGTAAGAAAAGAAAAAAGATAATATTCACAAAAAAATTATTTTAATCTCATTGAACCATATTTTAGTCCATGATATTAATTATGTCTCTCGTATGTTCGATATTCCACTCACAGAAGTGGTAAAATTATGTTATATGAAAAATTTAGTTTTTTTACCTACCACTTAGTGGTTTCACTATTCATCAAAAAATGAAAGTTTCCAGAAAAATACCAAAAATTAGGCCTAAGCTATATTTGATATTATGAATTCAAAAATGATTTCTATTTTACCAAATTCAAAACATATCAGTTACATTAACTAATTTAAAAATTAATTCCCTTCATCAAAACAAATAGCGTGTTTTTAAGAGACAATAACTATCAAAAGATTGACACTTGTATATGTCTGGTTTAAATGTGAAATTACATACAGTGACCAAAATTGTATTAAATTGTAAAAATATACTCTAAATATACTTTAAAACCACTAAAATTAATAATTTATCACAAATAATTATTTCGATTAAAAATTGTTGTTTTTAATTAAAATTTAGTAATTTTCACTATTCATCGGAATATGAAATTATCCGAAAAGTACAAAAAATTTACCCTAAGATAATTTCGATATTCCGAATGAAAAAATGAAGTCCATTTTGAAAGATAAAATTTATAAAATTTCAAAAAGTGGGTATTACTATTCATAACGGCGAGTTCATAATAATATTATAACAATGTCTCGTTTAGTGAAACTCGGTATTGCGTACTACAAACGCTATCGAGGAAGGTAATTATTGAGTGTAATGCAAGGCAAGTCAGGGATGTGTGTTGTGAAAGATCCTTTTGGTGTACTGTACAACACAAGACATTAATTAAATTAAAAAGAATATTTTTCATAAAATCTCGGGGTGTTACATTCTTCCCCCCTTAAAATGAATTTCTCCCTCGAAATTCGTCGGGGATATGAATGGTTTACTACTCGAATGTTTCTTTAATAGAAACCCACATCATAAAAAGGAATACCAAAACTTGTGTTTAAAAAAATAATATATGAAACGTAATGGTTACCCAAATTAACTCATCACTGGGTTTCCACGTAGGAGAAAATAGATGAAAAATATGGATATGGAAGAAAAATCTAACCATAAAGTTCTGATGGAGAGTGGTAGAGAACATGGCTATGAAAAATCCAAAAATCACAAAGACATAAATTTGTGATGATCTAAAGAACCATCTGATTCATCGGATATAAGAGCACTAGGAAAACATTTTTTGTTTTTAAGATCATTTCCCTAAAGTTGATGAAATTTGAATTAGAAGAAATACTTTCATGATTTTGGTACAGTCTCACCGTTGGTCGTTCTTTGGACAATTTCCACATCATCTCTTAAATAAATGAAGTTGACATTTTCATTCGTGAAGTTTTAGTAGATCATGTGATTGAATGATGGGTCATTCCATCTGTCTCAAAAAAAGGTTATAAAAGATATCAAAAAAAACATAAGCTCATCTATAGTGACATTAATCATATATGGTTCCTAAAATGGACTTATATATCATATATCATACTTATTAATATAATAAAACTAGTTTCTACTAAACAGGGACTTCCTGTAGGCCAGTGGTAGACGATAAAGTCCAGTCGCACTTCGGTTGTGGGTTCGATTCCCACAGCCTTGTCCGACGCGATGGGTTGTCGCCCATCCTGCAGGTTGTCCTCTTTCTAAAACTACAATAATATAACATCCCATCAATAATATCAAAAAAAACTTCTATCCTTAAACAATACTAACTTATGTAAAACATAATCCATTCCAATCTTTAGGCTTATCCAAAATACTATTGTCTAATCTCATATTACAGTGAAAACGATTACCAAAGAGTTCATATAACAAGCATGTTAATACCATCGTTGATACCCATATATCATGAGATATTTCTTGTTGGTCACATTCCAAACATTCAAAGGCCTTAATCATGTATTCTCTTGAAAAATGAATACCCATTGATTCTTAGTGAAAACATGAGTGCTGTCAAAAGTTAACTCTTTCCCCATACCAAAACCCAAAATTTCTATATACTCAAACCATGACATAATTATTTCCTAATATCAATCATGAGCTCATGAATACTGTCAAACATTTCATTTTCTCCTTATCCCTTCATTATCTGTATATCATCTTTTTTCTAAAAATATATCAATCACTTTCCATGGTTACCTGTACCATAAAATTATTGAAAACCGCAATGGGCCAACACATAAATATTACAATATTCCAAGATACTATATGCAAAATTATTTTGGAATCCCATTACATAAACTCCTAATCATTCCACCACATATTTGTCATATTCAACATCGCCAATAGTGATCACATGTGACTTCCCTTTGTCCTTTTCCTTATGTGGTTGCTCATGTCGATCATCGCTAACCCTTGGATTAGGGCATTTATTAGCATAATGCCCCATTTCCTTGCACATGAAGCATTGAAGTGTTGGTGGTGCATTCTCTGCAGTATTTTCTTTATTCACATCATTAGGAACCCTTTATCCATTACGTCAACACTCAGCTTCTCTATGACCTTATTTTCCACACTTATAACATTTTCTAGTCCCTTTAAGACAATCTCCACCATGCTTATTTCCACACTTTGAGCATAAGGAAACATTCATATTCTTTTCACCATTATTCTGAGATTTCTCCTTGAACTCCATCTTTCGTTTCTTGTAAAAACTATGAGATGGATTAGTAAAACCAACTTCCATTTCTACCTTGATAGCACAACACACAATTTCTTTAGAGCTATTGAAGTCCCTTATAGCTAATGCCCTTCGAAGATTTGGTTTTAAGCCACTGAAGAATCGATCAACTTTACTTTTAGGTTGGATGATAAAGCCAAATGCATACCTTGAAAGCCTTGTAAAATTAGCTTCATATACACCAACAGATTCATCATCCTTTTACTTTAGTTAAAGAAAATCCTTATCCTTCTTTGTTCGAAGAATACGAGGGAAGTACTTATTGAAAAATAAGTTCTTGAAATCGTCCCATTCCATGGACTCAATTTCATCTCTTGGCCTTGTATTCATGATAAGATTCCACCATTGATCAGCTTCACCTTCCAAAAGATATACTGCTAAGATGACTTTACCATGTTCAGAACATTGAAGAACTGAAAATATCTTTTCCGTGGTACTGATCCATTATAGCAACAAGTGGATCAGAAGACCCACTGAAAGAAGGTGGACGTTGTCTCATGAAGGACTCAATAGAATATTGTTCCCTTCTCTGCTCATTTGGAAGTCCAGAATGATTCATAGCTTGTGAAAGTATAGCAATAAGATTTTTCACTCCATCTCCCATAACATTTGTTTGTTCAGGAGGACAATCATTGCATTGTCCATTGCATTTATCAACACGGTTCCTTCGGGTTCCATCCATCGTCTAAAACCCAAAAAGAATAGTGCGAGAGGTAAAAATAGTTCTAGGGAAAACAACATAGTAAAGGGGGAGTACCCTCAATATCTAACATCTTAGATTAAATTCTAAGATCATTAGCGCAATTATAGGAATATAACCTACACGTATACTTAGCCTTAGGGACATCCCTAGACATACCTTAGAAATATCTCTAGGGATCTCACTAATGTTTTTGCATCTTAGTTTTCAAAGGTTAACTAAACCTTTCCTCTGATACCAATTGTAGAGACCCGAAGCTTGACGTACATAGATATTACATTACTTTTCTGGAATACATAATACATAACAAAAACAGACACACAAGGACCGTAATAGTTTAGTGTCTATGGAAACATGGAACGTAATCTTCTAATCGTGGTGAAAGATCTTCAACATCTCCCATTAAGATCTTCCAATTTTTGTTTCCTTACCTAAAACCTTTCTTTTAATCCTGGGGGAAAATAAAACATAAAAAAGGTGAGATCAAATGCTCAGTAAGGGTAAGCATGGATAAAATAAAACATACCATATACATTTTAACTTAAAAACATGGACATAATGTTAAAACATAAAAATCTTGAGCAACGACTTAAAACCTGGAAGTACATAAGGCATAGATCATAATGGAACATAAATCAAGATAACATAGTATGGGAATATAACACGTAATTGTGGAATCCATTAAGAACATGTAATTATTTCCATAGTATTCAAGGCATTGTTGCGATGACCATCTTAGTGGACAATGTCCCTTTCTGAATCGAGTTCACTCCTCGTTTCAGTCCTGTATTACTGAATCGGATTAACTAACCATTCCATCCATCTCTATCTCATGAGATATAAATATTTACCCAATGAATTGGAGGGATATATAGGTCCCACCCATCTCATAATGTAATCATTCTTACTTGTGCCACAAAATAAACTTAAAACATTTATCATAACCCAAAGAATAAAATGGGTTTCATAAACATCATCCCATCATCACATAATTCATATAAAACTAATGGACATTTCATCATAAGAAAAGTGAAACCATGTAAATCATAGAGAAATTAAACTTGAAACATACACATATGAAATAATGTAATCTTATATGGAAAATGGTTTTGATAAAACACTTGAAATGAATTCTTGAGGAAAATATCCTTTCTTCTTCAAAATCATTATCTTTTCAAAAAAAATTCATGCAATTTTAAAATAAAAGGATTTTATTGAAAATAGTCATGAAATATTTTGGAGGAAACTTCATGAAAATAAGGATTTATAATACCATAAAAATACGTTCGTTCCGTATACGTTAAAAAACATTCTTCTCATACTTTTTCCGGAGAAGTCAAAAATGTATCTCGTAATGTAAACAAAAGAAAGATTCCTTACATACCATGTAGTAAAAGTCAAAAATGGGTAAAAAGGACTTTAAACATACATGAAAACAATTTTATAAAACATGGACATTGATGATAACAATAACCCCAGTAAATACTTACATATAATCAATCTCGGATAAAAATGATATTGGAAAAGTTATCCCTTACCTTAGGTCTGATATGCTTCGTATGTATCTGAACCTCCTCTTCTTTGAAGAGCCTCTTTGAGACCTCCTCTTGAGGTACTAAAATTGGTATTTGAAGAAGACCAGGACCTCTAGGATGTTTCTAGGGAAATGGAGAAGAGAATTTGGCAGGGGATGGCCGAGCTTTAATGCTCAATGTGGTGTGAGGAAGAGAGGGAGGAGGTGCCCTTTTATAAGTGAAGAGAGGGGCACCGTTGGAATAACTAAAAATATTATTTTATAATAAAGTCATATTCGGTTTTGAATATCTCCATATTGATATATTTAGAAGCTAATGTGGGGATGGGTTGAAATACTTTCATCCAATAGAATTTAGACAAGTTTAGGTCATTATATTATCCTTATCTT
Source organism: Viscum album (assembly GCA_963277665.1). Taxonomy (NCBI): domain Eukaryota; kingdom Viridiplantae; phylum Streptophyta; class Magnoliopsida; order Santalales; family Viscaceae; genus Viscum; species Viscum album. The sequence continues at coordinate 1,149,404,497 of OY728135.1, forward strand.
TTAGTTTTAACTCTTAGTTAATTAGATTGACATTTACCATGTCACTTTGTATTTTTATATTATATAGTTAATAAATTTACCATATACATCTAATATACCACCAAGTGGTCCATTAATGATACAAATATCATGATATAAGTATCTTGGACGAACCTTATATTTTTAGTAATATAATAACAATTTATAATATAATATTTGTTTTAAAAACTATTTTATGTCAATTTTGACACTATTTGGTAATTGATTTTTTTGAAAGTCATAACAGAATGATTAGTTATAAAAAAGTTAATTAACTCAATACTAACATGTCATATTAACATATAAAATTATTGTAGTTCAAAAAAAGTCTCAAATTACATTTATTGGAGTATTTTTAACATCTATTATGTCAATATTTCATTTATAAGATAATTATTGCATCATCATTATGTCATTAATAAATTAAATTATTTTAAGTCTAAAATTTAAAAATAAAATACCATTATGTAGAAAATATTTTTATATTTTTAATGAATATTTATAGTCATATTTATCTTATGTATAACCCTATATTAAAAATGATTTAGTTATTAAACATTGATTTTAACTATTTTAACCCTTCTTTAAATAAATTAATAATAAATGTCCTAATGTAATACAAGTGGGCCTAAATGGTAATATATTATTCCTAAGGTTGTTTTGGGTCTAATTACATTTGTCCAATAGAATTAGGACATGTTTTAGGGTAATAATAATACCATTTTTACCCTTAATTTTCCTATTTACTTTTAACCGTGGTAAAAAAAGTAAAAAGTTACTATTCACCAAAAATTATTTTCATCTCATTGAACCACATTCTAGTCCTTGATATTAACCATGTTTCTCGGATTTTTGAAATTACAATCACAGAAGTAGTAAAATTATGTTTTATGAAAAATTTAGTTTTTTTAACTACCACTTATTGGTTTCACTATTCATCAAAAAAAATGAAAGTTTCTAGAAAAATACAAAAAATTATCCCTAAGATATATTTGATATTATGAATAAAAAAATGATTTCTATTTTACCAAATTCAAAACATATCAGTTACATTAACTAATTTAAAAATTAATTCTTGTCGTCAAAACAAATAGCGTGTTTTTAAGAGATAATAACAATCAAAAGATTGACACTTTTTTATGTCTGGTTTAAATGTGAAATTACATCCAATTACCAACATTGTATTAAATTGTAAAAATATATTCTAAATATACATTAAAACCACTCAAATTAAAAATTTATCTCTATAAATTATTTTGATTAAAAAAGTTGTTTTTAATTAAAATTTTGTAATTTTCACTATTCATCAGAATATGAAAGTTATCCCAAAAGTATCAAAATTTTACCCTAATATAATTTCGATATTCTGAATCCAACAATAAAGTCCACTTTAAAATATAAAATTTATAAAATTTCAAAAAGTGGGTATTAATATTCATAATGGCTAGTTAATAATAATATTATAATAATATATCGTTTAGTGAAACTCGGTATTGCGTACTACACACGCTATCGAGGAAGGTCATGATTACGTGTAATGCAAGGCAAGTCAGGGATGCGTGCTGTGCAAGATCCTTTTGGTGTAGTGTACAATACAAGAAATTAATGAAATTAAAAAGAATATTTTTCCTAAAATCTCGGAGTCTTACAGTGGCACACTGAAATGGTTGCACCGCTTACGGTGTCTCACCAAACCGGTGGCACCGTGATGTTGGAACCATTATAGTGGAACACTAAAACAGTGTAACTGCTTACGGTGTCCCACAAAATGGGTGGCAACGTAATGGTGGCACCATGACGATGGAACCGTGAAGGTGGCACATTGATGGTGGCACCGCTCATGGTGTCTCACCAAACCATATCCAACCCTTTTTTTCTGCAGTCTCTTGAGTTTTTCTAGTTTCGCCCCACATCGTATCTTTTTATGTCAAAGTGTTTTAATACCCCTTTCAAAGCCATTTAAATCCCATAAATGATATCTAAAATCCCCAAAGATCTAGAAAACCCTTGACTTACCAAATTGTGTTGCTTTTCCTCAGTGTCACACCCCTTTCCCCATACTTTTCAGTTCCCCCCTGTTTCAAGTTATTTCCGGATTTGTGGAAACTATATAGTGCATAGACATTATTGCCACCACTCCGATGAGAATTATTAAATGAAAATTAATTCCATCATGTTTAACCACCCACCCTTGTGGTGGAACCACGATCCACCTTTAAGCCGTTCAATATTCAATATCCCATAACTCTAGGATCTCACCTTTTGATCACACATTAATTTCTTCTTATTCTTCTTCTTTGTTATTATCCATTTATATCCTTGTGCATTTGAAGTCCCCCATTCCTAAGGAAAGTTTTTCACCTATGCTGGAGATTTTTTGACCACAATTGAAGTCCCCAAAGCTCCCCCCTAAAAGTCACACATCCCCATTTCTCGGTGCGTGGAGAGAAACTTTGACTGTTGATCCTCCAAGTAGGGTTCTTTCTTAGTCTCTCCTTAATGTGTATCATGCAGGGCAGCTATGATAATGTTTCTATGGAGATGGATGAAACCAAATCCAAAATAAATATAATAAATGGACATTTAATGAATGATGGGGTGTGTTTTATGATGTTGTTGTACACTTTTTCAATTACTTATATGTTGTGAATTATATGGATTTATCTTCACTGAAAATTGTTGTCGCTGGTGGTCCTTATTTGTGAACTAATGAACCTTTGTCCTCTAAATACTTCTACAATTGAATGGTTGAACATGAAAATTGGTTAACCGCATAAAACTGGTTGATAAATTGAATGTCTTGTGAATAAGAATCCAAGTGTGATCACCGTGGTTAATTAAACAGAAAAAAAGGGATTAAATGTGCAGTTTGTTAAAATCTGGAAACTCCTCTATTTCTATGTTTTAGTGAATTAGTGGTTGTTTTTCTGTTTCCTCATGGGGTGACATGAATGGGGATGGGATTCACTATTGTCATTTACTTTTTTCCTTATGATCTTGTTCCCATATGTTGGGGCTTGGTTTGCTTCCAGTACTTCGAGGGATCTCACAGATCCCTTTTGTTATTGTTACTTTACAAGAGAACCAGGTGTGAATGATTAAATTGATGCCTGGCTTCTTCTCCTTGGCTTAGGGATATGCCTGTTAGTTGCCCAGCAGTGAATAATTACTTAAATTGAATCACTTTAATTTGAAGAAACGAATGGGTTCCTTGGGGAATTGTTTTCTAGGAATGAGTTGTGACTAGGCAGTGGGTGTTGTGATTTTTATTAGTGAATAATAACGAGGGTGTTTTTGTATAGGATAGTTTTGGATCTCCTAGGTTGGTATGAGTTCTTGTTTAAATATATATATATAATTATAGACTTTATGTTTCTAATTAACACCACACCAATGTGGGGCACTTCGTGTCGAACACACCCATTTCATTGGGGAGAGTATTTTCCCCAAAACTCCTACGAGTGGCTGGTTATTTGATCCTTTTCTGGTCCATTTCCTGAGTATCCCAAGATTCATCAGATAGTATTTAATGGCCTGATGTCCATTATTTCCCTAAATTCCTCGGGTAGGGTACGTGGTGGTGGATGACCCAGGTGTGTGCGAGAAGGTGGTTTCCCAAGTGTCTTCGGGATGAGGCCCATGTGTCTTTGGGCATGGAAGTAGTTGTTAGGACCCGGGAGTGAGAGGGTGTGGTTATGTTTGGTTGTTTTATCCCAGGTGTTTTCAGACAAGATGTTTCATAGTGATATCCTAGGTATGTGTGGGCAGGGTGTGGCAGTGGGACTACAGTGAGAATGGAGAGAGATGTCTGACGCGTATGATGTGTTCATTAAAAAGTGGGAAAGTGGTTCGGGGAACCCAAACCTCGATGTGTTGTTACTATTATATTACCTGACTTGCATTATTTAGGGAGTGTTCCTTATTGAGGTTGGGTTGGATAGTTTCCTTGATAGGTTCTCTGGTTATCTCTTTTTCTCACAGGGCGTTAGAATGCCTCCCCACTTGTGCATGAGAGCTTTTGGATTTCCCTAATGAGTTACCTGTATACTCACCCTATGTATATAATCTCTGTTTAGGTTCCCCAGAGGACTTTTGGGATCAAGAAAGGTCATACTGGTTTGGACCTTGGGAAAGTTGATGTTTCTTTTTTTCCTTTATTTTGTACTTTCCTTTGTGGTTTTCTTATGCTTTTGTAGCATTTACTTATACACATGTATATGGGAATGGTTTGATTTTGGCTTTACTTTTACCTCCAGTTTTGGTATTGTTGAGATTTAACATCTTATCTGCTGATCCTACTAAATAAAAAGGGTAATGCATTCCATCTTGTGTGTGATCATGTACCCTTGGTGCTAGTTGCCACTTCGAGACCGATTTTAGGCGGGTTTTGGAGGTCATTATCTCTTCTTCAACATGAAGAAGGAAGGGTCTCGCAATATGATGTCCCTTCCTTCATCTTGGTGAAGGCGAGTCATGACATATTATTTATTCTAAATATTTTTAACATATTTTTTATTCCAATTTTGACTAGAAATCTATGTATTTAGGTTTTTTTTGGATATTTATTCTAAAATGTCATGATATGATTCCATTCATAGAATCAGAATCAAATATTATGTTCTATTTTTTTATATTAATAACTAGTGTGAATATAATCACTTTATTATCAGGAAACATTTCCATAGTAGGGGTAACATATTTTCATCACATCTATCCTGGTCATGGAGGTTGATTTCAATTGTTACATTCAATAACCCTTGGCTTCACGCAATGGTTTTCAATGTCTCTATATTTTGTATATTTAAAAAAATTGACCATGGGATGAGAAAACATTGTAACCTTATTTTCACCCATTTTATTGGTTGAATTATTAAAATACATTAAAATTTGAATAACCGATAGCCTTTCATTCCCCGCATGTAGTAAATAAATTTCCCTTTTAGTCAGCTTCATGGGTTCTTTAACCCATACATTTGATAAGTGGGTTGTTTGAATATCATTCAACTATAATAATTATATTATTATCCTTCTAAGTTAAATAAAAATAAATTATTATTTTTCCTATTTTAAGAGGACAAATAACATTTAATATATAAATTTTTAATGGACCAGAACAAAAAAAATTCATGTAGAGATGAAATTATAAATTGGTAATTTTATTGTTGAGTGAGCCCTTGTCCTCTAAATAAAGATGTTAAATTTATATTTGGATTTGGTGATGAAGACATTGAAATAATATGAAATCCTTGGTATGTTTTCCTAATATTAATTAATGGATCCATCCCCCTGGGGGTTGAGTACATGGAATTACCTTTATATATTAAGATATTGAGTGCAGGAAGAATATTTTCTGAATAATATCATTTCATATCCATCACATATCAGGTATTTAATGTCATCATTGAAATTTCAATACTTTTTTATTAAATACCAATGATCGAATTCTCCAAATAATTGAAAAATATCTATTATTATTTTCTCAGGCTCAGATCATTTTAATAAAGGAAAAATGTTTTCATTAGGGGTTTTCAATTATATGGAAAAATTTAGTATCAAAAGATTGAATAAAATTTGAAGGTATTTGTCTCAAACTGGTGCATATATATACATTTACTTTTTTGTGGAAGGATGTATTTTGATATGATTCATCTAATTACTCATATAAATAGACACTTTTTTTAGAATAACTATAAATATTTCTACTCTTACTCCCACAATATTCAATACATCAATAAAAAATTTAATTCATTTCGGAGAACATATTTTTTGGACAGGATTCCCCACATTCCCTACAAATTAATAAAATAATGGATTTTTTTTAAAGGAATACAACATTAAATATGAAAATAAAAATGAAAAAAAACATAACATAGATGCAAAAACATATATTCCCTAATTTAAGATTCTCCATGGTTCAGTCTATGTAATATATGGTCTATTTCCTTATATATTCTCTAATATAACTTTATAACTAATTCCAACACAATGTATCATAATATTATTTTAAAATTTGAATATCATATCCACATGAGTGGCAAGATATGTGTACAATATTTTTCCCACTCATTATGAAATGAGTGTAGATCTTGTCAATGATCCACTAGCCTTCCCAATGGTGACATCCCTAGGGTACGTATATTATACACCCGTATCCATTTTTTGGTATCTATATAGGGATGTAATTTTTAGAAAATTTTATAGTCCACAATTTAGAAAATAAATTTAGGAATTTCTTCCAATATATAGTTAGATCCTTATGGTCTTCACTAATGTTTTCTATATCTTAATCCACATAAATATATTAACATTCATGTGATATTGTCTATAATAATATGTATTTCAAAAATCATTTTATTTAATTATTTATAATAAAAATATCCATATTAAACAAATAAATAAAATTAAAGGCCTATTGTATTTTGTAAATTTTATACATAAACAACTAATTCAAAAAAAATATCATTATTATTTAAGATTCTATAATCTGTTCTTAGAATTCCATTTTTCTATTATTCTTTCACTGTGTAACCTGGGGACATTCCAAAAATATAGTGAGATATAAATCCAATTAATGAAATAATCATTGCCTCAAATTTCGATATATATTAATTATGATCAACGTGTTATATGATGATAAAATAATGTGGTCAGATTCACACATACTCACATGGTGGCATTGCATGTGAAACTGGCTTCCTAAAATCATGTTGTCTTAGAATATGTAAACAAAATAAAACATTAAATAATAAGCATTAGTTAAGGGTAACCACTATGAAATAATAAAATAGTATAATTGAAATAGTCAACCATTCACCATACCTGATATCTCGTGAGATGAAAAAATTACCTAATGTATTGGAGAACGATCCAGGTGAACCCTTCTTATGTATATATTTAAATGTGTCACATTGATCATATAATATACGAATATATTTCGACATTCCAATACCAAAAGTGATTAATGCGTGTTTTTTATAGAGAGGTACCAATCTATGTAGGATTTTAATATATTCTTTAATACCTATAAATTAATAAAGGGATGAGTATTCACAATAGAAGGGCATATCCTAGAAAATCGAAGGATAATATTTGTATCACAACAGGTGTACATAAACGTTCATGGATATTATAAATGGGAGAAAAGTGAAGTATCTAATTAGAATTTTGTAATATAGATAGTAAAGAAAAATAATTAATACATGATAACATATCCACTTGGAAACCAATAATTTCATAACAAATAAAGTGTTTGAATTGAACAAAGGATGGATAGAACCCTTACATTGAGATGTTTCCACTTAAATCAGGGGTGGAGATCCTTATAACCATGAAAACTCCTTGTAGAGACTCTAGGAAGAGGAAATGACACAAAAATCATGCTAAATATATTTATTATGGATAAGAATGTGAAAATTGGTGGCTATTTATAGTGAAAGTGGAGGAATTGTTTATTAATTTCCAAACATCATCATTTCACCCCATGATAATAAATAATTAAAAAACATCAACCTTCCCATGTTTTTTTCTCTTTGTATCTTACAATGAAGAATATTTTTGAATATTTTATTCATTTACATATCTAAATAAATAAAATCATATCATTCATGTTGTGTAGATAAGTCACGTTCAAAAATATTTTTTTTTATATATTAAAATATAATTTTATTTTTGAATGGTTCTTTTTTTGGAAAAATGATATTGTCACATTATAATACATTCCATTAATTTAAAAAACTATTTCATTAAAGGAAAAAATTTATAGAATATATTAAATAACTATTAATAAATTATGATGTAATAATTTATAATGTATAATCGTTCAAGGTTTATTATTTACCAAAAAAAATCCACTACCTTTGAAATGTATAGAAAATTCACAATTTGAAAATTTTAATGTGATAGATTCAAAAATAATCTATACTTTTTCAAAGAACAAATAAAATTAAGATAAGTGTAACATTAAAAAAATACATATTGATTGAAAAATTATTTTTTTATTGAATAATTAACCTTGAGACCCATATAAAAATATATGGGATATTATAAAATTATATTATCAATAAAATATATATAAATAATTTATTGTATGAATATTTCATGAATGTATTTTTCATAAATTATTAAATATACCAGATATGTTTATTTTAATTGAAATTATTTATATTCCATAAAGATAATTATTATTTATTAATAACCAAATAATTATTTTTCATATTCACAATATAATCATTTTCATTTTGTTAAATAAAATAATAATGGAAATTAGGCCCGATGAAACCTCCATTCAATGTAAAAAAAATAAATTTACTAGTTTATTATATTATGTTCAAGATATATAAAGACTTATAATATCAGCATATTTCCAAAGGGCAAAGAGTGGGAAAGTGTTAATTTCTTGGTGTGGAAGACATAACATTTATATAATGGTTATTTCGACTATCATGAAAAAATTTATTGTCAGTTTCACTCCAAACCTCACTATTTAACTTTATTGTTGATCATGGTCAAGTTAAAACCTCTACAATGATCCTCCCTCCCATGGTATGATAAATGAAATTTATAAGGATTGAATCGATTAGTTGAGGCAATTATTTCACCCTTCTACAAATTTTTTTATCTAATTAAAGCATACCATACATTTATTCTAATGATCAAATTTTTACCCATTGTAAAAAGATTAAATTGGTCCTAATTCTAAATGATAATAATGGTTTATAATTCCTTTGAATCCTGTTAATTTTATTCATTCATCTATTACTTCAGTAAATGTTTAATCTTATTTAGTTTCAAAATGAACATAAAATTACTAATATTCTAATTCTATTAAAAGTGTTATTCTCAAATTTAATATTCCATGTTTATTGAGAAGATTATAATTTTAATGTTAGTGCAATTTTATTTTATTTCTATTTTTTCAATGTAATATTGTCTATTTTACTTTGTTTAATTAACGAAAAAATGTATTTTTTTTATTAATGAACGTGTAATAATTTTATATTATACTATAATAAATTACAAATTAGTATTCAAATACTTCAATAAATATATAAAGTAAAGTCTATATATAAGTACTTGGGTCATTTTATAAAACACTATATGTCCCACATTAATATAGATAAGAACGTCACATGTCACATATCTCGCTATAACAAGAAATTTCATCAATATAACTATATTGAGAAACCAAATATCAAACTCATTATGTAAGAGTACAAACCCATCCTTGTTAATACTAAATAGAAGTCATGAACAGTAAAATATCTAACCACATCTTGATTAATTTGATATAATGGCTCGTGAATTAATGGTATCAAATTATGATGGTTCTCACATTTGTTATCACAACAAATTTATATAGTACAGATTCAATTATAAATATGAAAAAATTATATGGAACTCCATATAGTATATAGAGAGAGTTATCTAGAAAAAAATTTATACCTCATTATTATATTCAATATCTAAATTTGAAACCCAGCCCATACTAATCAACACATGTAATAACAGCCAATATTATTCCATAGTGAACATCAATTATGTAAAAATTAATATCTTAAATTGAATTGATAGTATTAAATATGAATCATGTAATATATGAATCAAAATTTAATGAAGGAAAAGTTCGAGAGTCCATTTTACATAACATGATATATTTTGTATATTTGAAAATTGAATTAATAATATAAAAAAATGTAAATTAGTAAATGTCTAAACATATAAAATATGAATGGATAAGAGAGAGGATTTATATTATTTCCATTATTATTATTATTTATCTATTTCATTACTATATATTTATAAATATATAATTATTGTAATGTCAGATAAATCCATCCACAAAACCCATCTAAGGGGATAACATGAATAAATATTTTCTATTTAAATACTGCTGAAAATATGATTGAAAATCAATATGACCAACTGTTTAAATATAATATTCAAATATACATTAATCTAAAAATATTATTAAATTATTTTAATAATTTTTTATTAAATTTTATAAGGAATTACTAAGTTAATAATTTTATATATAACATTTTCATTAAAAAAACCGATTAGACTATTTGGTAGTATATTGTAATTTATGATTTGTAAAATAAATTTATTTTTTACCATAGTATCAAAAATACCATTATGATTTAAATTTACAGTAACATTGAATTAAATTAGTATAATAATCTATTTACTGTGTTTTTAACTTCCTCAAGATCATTAATACTCCAACCGTCCACTTAGAAATAAAATTTAATCCAAAATATTTCTATAATTGTTGAAAAATATAAAATATATTATTGGCGGGGTAATATTTAATGAATAAACTATTAATTTTCTTCATACTTCTATGGTATTCTATGTTTTTGATGAGATATTATAAAAATAATATGTCATTCCATACAATATTAAATTTTTACAAGTTTTCAATTTTTATCTCATGTATTCCTCAAAATTTAATCGATAAAATAAATTTGAAAATGTAAAACATTGTCACTCATAAATTTTTTTCAACTTTTTATAGAAAATAATAATCCATAATCTATTCTTATTGAAACTATAATATAACTTTTCCGATAGTAAAACTACATTTACTACAAACTCTATTTTTGACATAAGAGTAATATGGTGATTATATCTATATATATTATTTTATATTTATATGTGATATTAATTAATTCATCTAATAAAATGTACTTATATAGAAAATATTTTCATCATCATGTTAATAGAAATTATAGTATCAGAAAATCAGTAATTCATCGGCATTGAATAATTATATATAATAATAATTACATTATATTATACTATTTTTATCATATATCTCTCGAAATTAACAAAAGTATATTCATAATATTTATATAATATATAGAATTTACACAGTTTTTATTAAATGTCTTACAATATTATATGAAATTTCTATAATAGTTAATATGTTTTTTTATTCAAAACACTATCCCACTTTCTTGAAACATCTAACCAGTTTCTATTTCATGGGATAGCTATTGAACCCTAACCACAATAAAATTTTAAGTTTCCCCACAATAAAAAAAACTTGATCTTGGACCTACAATTGCCTTCTTATATATCCTATATATATTATAAATATTGGGTTAAAATTTTTTTGAACACAATTACAACTTTTTTTATAATAAATTGGTATAAAAAATCATAAACAAATAATGAATGAGTTTCATATCTAGATATAACTAAAATAGATACTCTGGTATCTTCATGTAATCGAAATCCCTAATCATATATACTACATAATAAGATAATGATGCTACTCATGTACATTGCGATCTAAAAAATTAATTTTAATCCTCACCGATATTTTTCAAATAATTTTAATGAAATATCCATACCATTTTATCTATCACATTGAACAAATTAATATTCTCTCAATTCGTTTCTAATATAGTTGATACGGATATATGAGTGGGAATGTAATTAGCAATTAAATATATATTATGGTTCTCATAATATATATATATATATATATGTTATTAAGTAGATTTCCTCACCTATCACGTGATCAAGAAATGGTTACTCTAAATGAATAAAATTTTCATAAAGATGAAGGCCCATTATTAAGATCCAATTCATTTCTAAGAAGTTTATTCTATCATGATATTATTTTTATAAAATAGATAAAAATTTCATCTTTTATAATGATACTTAACTTTTTTTTAAATGAAGATGTTATGAGATACCAATCATGTATTAGAATAATTTAAAATCAATATTATTTAAATTTTCTAGCATGAAAGTAATGAAAAATTTAAAATTACATCATTTCCATTATTAGGATAATATATATTTAATTGATGTATTGAGTATTATTTGGTATTTACCTTATCAAATAGAAATTTTGGTAGAAAATATTATCAATTATTTCATATATAACTCTTGGATAGTTATATGGACTACTCTAGAAAAACTCATCCCATGGATTATCCAATATATATTCCACAAATATCATAGCCTTAAGGGTTTCCCAACTATATAAATTCCAAATATCATTGAAGGATTTTTATACAGAAATTTTAGGGTTAGATACTTCCACTATGTCTTAGGAAAGATAATCCTAGGGAACCAAGCATTATCCTAAAGCAACCAGATTATTTGATTGAGTAATTTTTATCTGTTATTTGGAATAAATTCACCAATTACTATTTTATGATGTTTTTTAATTATTAAAATATTATCTCATGTATCAATTTATATATAAAAGATGATAAATAGATAATTTTTTTATGTAATATGACATAAGATAAATTTATATTGTAATAATGTAATAAATACTTAAAAATTATACAACTCATGATCAATATAACATAATTAAAATATATTACACTTATGTAAACATATTTCCAAATTCAACATATTCACATGTTGTATAAAAACATTTCATATGATATCTTTAAGTAATGTGAAACCAAAATATTTATAGGATTGTGTATGTCGTGACAGGTGTCCAACAACTACTTTTATAAACTGATTTTAGATCCCCAGGATATTATGAAGTCCCATTCAATTTTAAATTATCAATAGATCAATTCTGACACATAATATTCTTATATCATAATAACATATTTTAATATACATCATAACATATAATGAATCCATATAATTCTAAATACCAACTAAATATTATGTTATAAATTTTATATCACTACATATATGAAATCTAGAAAACATATAAGCTGTTATTAGACTATTTAATCTAAATCATACATCAATTTATAAAATAAAATATTTTATATAGATGAGTATGTAAAGTGGATAATAAATAATGTAAGTGAAAATTTCATAAATTCAGTTATCAAATAATAATTTATGGAAAATTCATAAATAAATAATTAAAAAAAATATTTTAAATTAGGTTTATAGACATTCCATAAATAAAAAAATGGTCTTTTATTTATATATATATATTTAAACTATTTATATATGAAATTCACATAGTCTTTAATATGAATTAATTTGTATTAAAAATATGTGATATTTATAAAAATTTAAACAATTAATATTCAATATGAATGATACATAATTTATAAAATTATTTAAATTAATTTATATAATATATATTTTCTTTTATTAAATTCATGATCAAATTATTCAAAATAGTTTCTTGATGCACCTTCCAGGATGAACACAAAAGTATCCCGCTTCTGCCCATTATAAGGCCCATTGTGCATTCCTCAGTGCTATAGGAATAAAACTAGTTCTTCTGCATCAAAACCCACAATAGAAGGATCTATTTAGCGTGATAAGATCACAATTAATAGAGAATTTATGCCATTAATTTATGAATGAAAACATCCAAAATCAAATAAATATCTATTAAATTAAGAATAATTAGTACATGGAAATAACCAAACCTGACACAAAGGCAGAACAATAATAAATAATGTATAATATAATAAAATTACAAAAAAAATAAAAATATTAAATTTTTAATACATTTAATGACATAAAAAGATTATGATAAAAATTAATAATAGGAGAAATATACTAAATAAAAAATTTGAATAGAACTCTTATTAAACCATGTAAAATCATGTGTTTTTAGAATACATTTCTATTTAATAATTCAATGTTTTTTATAGCTTCTGATGTACCCAACACCAATCATAATAAAATAAATTTTTATTATACTGAATATGAAATGTTATAGAATTATTTAAAATTAGAAAAACATTATAATATTAATTAATTAATTATAGAAAGTGCTTCATTATTTAATCATGTTTTAAATAGAAACATGGTTTATCTTGTATATTATCTATTCTATTTAAATTATAAAAATCTAAATAATTATAATTATAATTTCAAAAAATAAAATTCAATTTTTATTCATCATAAAATTATTATCTAAGGATGATTTTATTGTATTTTTTTTAAAATATTTATATTTAGGTGAATAGTTTAAAATACAATTTTTTTTAAATAACCTGACCTTTATGAAATAAATAGGTTATAACAATGTTATAAACAAAAATAAATAATTTCATGACCAATGAATCATTTTATAATTAAAATGAATGATTTTAAAATTTATTAAATAATTTATGAACATATATTTTCATTCTAAAAAATACGTTTCATTAAAAACATTTTTATATATTATGCATTTATTATTATAAAATTTATTTTTATATAATTTCAAAAAACATTTATAACATGGATTCCATATTTGTAAATATAAAATCTAGAATACATAATTAGGGTTGTTTTATTTTTTATTATAAAATTAAGATTCCATGGATAAAATAGGGTTACACTGGAAAATGTAAATGGTGGTAACAATTTGAAAAATGGGGAAAAGCTTAAAATTCTTCAATGTATTTATCAAAAATATTATATAAGTTTTCTAACATGAAAAAAAATCCTATAAACCCTAAATATCACATTTTGAGACACTTACAATGAATAGTACCCCACTTCTTTCAAAAATTCCACACTCCTAAATTATAAAAGGAGTCACCCACTACAACATATTAACAGACTCTAAAAAATTTATTTAAAAATTTTCCTATAAAAAAATAAATATTAAATTTTATAAATACTTTTTATAGGATCTAATCTTGTCAAAATACCTCTTTATAAAGTATTAGTAAAATTTATAAATGTTTTAATCTAAATAGTAATCCAAAATTACAAAATAATTCCTTTTTAATTTCTATTTCATTATTTCTTATTATTCATACTCAATGTATGTTATATCATTTAAAATGAAAAAAATTGTATTCTTATTATAATAATGTTTTATTTTTTTTATATGACAACCGTTATCTATTCCTCCCCCATTAATAAAGGAATGAGAACTTCCTTTTTGTTACGTGAATACTACAACCTAACTGTGTTCCAATTATAATAATGAAATATAAATGGTATAATAAAAAGTGATATTTAATGAAAATTATAATTATTATAATATAAATTTTGTTTTGAATATATAAATAATGTTTTACCTTATTTCTTTTCATAAGAAAATGAAAACATCATCCATGCCTATGTGCGGACTACCGACTATATGAACGATGTGTTTTGTTTGCATCACCAACCATCATTTATATTTATAAAATATATTTATATAATTTATATTATATTGTGGATTATTATACATCCTAAATATGGGAATTAAATTATAAGATGAAAAATATTGATCATTATAATTTAATATGGTAATATTTGTACGTTACCCTAAACATGGTCATCATTTATTCTTTTTTCTCATGAAATTACCATTATATATACATATTGACAATAGAGATACATAAATTATTAAAGACTAGTTACTTGAATGTGTTATATAATATAATGATTATGAAAATGTTTCAATGAATCGGGATAGATATTTCATTTACAAAAATTACACGAAAAAACCAAATTTATTGACATATTATATTGCTAGTATAAATTATCTAACTAATAAATGTTTAGTGTAATATTATATTTATTGAAAAAAATCGTCTCATATTTCTATAAGGTTATAAAATATTTTTTTAATATTTTTATGTTTATTATAAAGAATGTTAAATAGATTCTATGATTTTTGTGAGAAAAATTTTAGGGTTTCGTCATCCCAACTTTATTAAGAATTTTTTTATTCCCCAATTATTTTATTTTCTGGGGTAAATAATTACATTAGATTTTATTTTAATATATTTATAATTTTTTAGGGTCTAATGAATCCATCATATCTTCCAACTAGTATGGTTTTTATTATAAATTTAATAATGTTTGAAGGGTATATTTCTAATTTCATTATTATATCTAAATTTAATTGAATTGAGATCCACATAAGGAAATATTTTGTTATGTTCATCTATAAAAAAATCCATTATAATATAATACTATTATTATTGTGGTTTTATATGTCATCCTCTAATTTTATTTCCCTTGGCAAATAAGATACGTGATGCAATCCTTATATGTAAAATCGACCCCACCTCTTTTGTTTAGTCTGGAATCAACCACATCTATGTCCAGATTTATTTAATAAATATATATTTTCCTACATTATTAATTAGAGAATAAAATTTTACATTATTTTTAACATTCATTAAAAATTTTATGAAAAACTGTTTTATCATTTTCTATACATGTCATTAAGAATATTGAGTCTATTTTAAGTGTTCTCTTTGTGAATTAGTTATTTTTCTATTGTGATAGTTATTCTCAAGGAAGGTTCACTTCAAATTTATAAAATATTTTAATATTTGATTTTAATTATTAATGGATATAAAAAGAAAATTATTATTTCTTATTGATTTACAATTTTTTTATCCACTTATCTTATAATGATCTTTTTCATCTTTATAAACATCCCTTATTGTTCATTATGTTACAATATGGATATTTCCATATGAAATCATAATCCTTAATTCTCAATATGTATTATAAAAATACTTATTTGTATTTTCATGAAACATATATCTTTTAAATATATTAATTATATTTCATTGAAATAAGAGTGTTTTTATTTTACCGTGGTACATATTCGTATGGTTTTCATTATTTTATGGGTGTTCCTGTAACTATATATACCTATAATGTATTGGGTAAAGTATGAGTTCACAATCTATAATATTAAAGAAATTTTTTTGTGAACCCAATCCACTTTTAGAATATATAAAGTGTGTTTTTTGAATTTGGTAGTAAACCCATTCTATAATGGGACTTTATCTTGTGAATTTATGGGAATTGGGAGTGAACCAAATCCACGATTGAACTATTTCTTCGATATTATAAATATATTTTAATTAATCCTTAATTAAGGATTTTTTTTCAATAAATATTTCTATTCATTATTATTATTTCTTATAAATATGATATTCACTCTTACGTAATTTAATATTATGGATGATTCTGTACTCTTATTACTATTATCATTTTTATAAAAAACCCATGATATAGGACCCTAGATTTATATGGATTTTTGGGTTTATTTTAGTAAGTTACAATCATGTTTTAGTACCCATTTTCTTATCTTATTCTCACTTATTATCAATGAAGGTTTTCCATCACACTACATTTACAAGCCATTATAACTGAAACTTTTTCTTTTTCTATATTCCTATGATATAAAGGAATAAATTAGGAATTTTATGTTTTAGAATGGGGTTATATGAGAATGAATTGTTAAATTTTTTAACTGTTCATAAATATATTTATTTATATATACTCTCAAAATAAAATAATCCATTATGATTTTACTATGTGTATAACTATGATATGTATAGAATAATCTTGTAAAAATGTGTCTATATTCTTGTATGATGTTGTTTGGTCATAAAAATTGAAATTTGAGACATTTTTTGTTATTTTTTTTATATTTTTTAGCTATCTTTTAGTATTATGAATAAAATAAATTTACAATAAACCAAGGAATAAGTCTAAGTATAGGATAACATCTTGAAGATAATATGAAGTAGTGATATTTTGGTTCCTTATAAATGAAATCCTTATGTTTATATAAACAGGTATGCATATGATCTATCATATATTCACCTAGGGGAAATAACCGTAAAATATTTAATTGGATATTATTTTGATCCTAAGATGTATCTAGAAAAATTTTACTAAATGAGGGCCAATTTTGACAATCCATATAAATACTCACTGGTAATTCACACTATATATATGAACCATTAATAAGGAATCAAGAAACATTGTAGAGCATAGAGAGATAACCTAATTTATGAAAAAAACCATTATTAAAACATAAAAGTTCATAACATAAGAGACATGCATTATTGTTTATTTATTTCTTCTGTATTTTATATTAATTGTTTTTTTGTTAGATGTATTCTTATCTAGAACGTTTCTTTATTTTACTATATGTATTAAACCAGTAGTAAATGAGTTAGTAATTTTTGAAATTGATAATGTAGTGATTTTGAAAATGAAAATCCAAATTGGGTTGGAGATGGGTTTAAAACCCTCAAAACATTGATCACGAAACCATCTCAATCTATAAATAATAATGAAAACCATGTGGAGCTCTGAAACATTCTAATTAAGGATATAAAATATTTTAATTCCTTTACATAAAAATGTCTACCTTCCTTTAATGGGGCCTAAAATTTATTTTTTATTGGTAAATTCATAATTTCTATAGATTTTTTTAATTCTTGATTTACTAGGCCATGGCATGATTTTATTTGATTTTTTATAAGGTATAAGGTGATGTTGATCATTGGTGTATTTTTTTTTATAAATTTTTGAAAAAGAAAAATATTGACTAGATAAATTTGGATGGGTATAATATAATATTTTATGATTCGTATTTACCTAAAACTGATCACATTAAAATATTGAAGGAATAATTTGAATTTAAGAAGAATCAGGATAAGTTAATGAGTACTTATGAAGAAAATTTCACCAAATATACATTTTACGTTTCATGTATTATCAATATCCGTAAAAGAAAAATTGATAGATTGTATATTTTATTAAGACCAAAAATTTAAAATTATGTTTTTATAGACTTTGATATATAGAAAAAAATATAATTCAATGTTCTATTTAAGTAGAAATGTGATCCGGATACTCTCATTGTTTTGATATTTTTTGGGAAACAATGGAAAAATTGATTTTCATGGATTTTCAAATTACCATCCCCTAATATGAATGAAAATAAATAACCATTCATGTTTAAAAAATTTAAATAATAATGGGGATGTCACTTTAATGGAATGTGTAAATTCAATATTCTTTTTAAATTTATATATTAAGGAAATGAATTGTATATCGACATGAAGCGGTCTGACAATGATGAAAATAAGGATGAAGAAGTTAAACCACATAAACCCTAATGAAAATTTTCATGTCATATGGAACTTATAACAATTTGTTCACGAGACCAAGAATTAATGATGAAAATTGGCATTGTCAACCATCTAAGACCAATGATAAATCGACGGCTTATGCGATGAAAATTACATAAGTTTTTCGTGAGTTTAATGTGGTTAATGGTACACTTATCATTGTGGATATATTATATGATTTAGATTCTATCCATTTTATTTTTATTTTTATTATTTTTTATAGATACCTCACCGCCACACAAACAATAAAATATTAATCATTCAGTGAACACACACATGGTATTTTGATGGAATATCAGGTCTATGTGTCCTCTATGATTCATGTTTTTCCGAATATGTATCCTTTAAATCATATTAGTCAACTATTTTTTTAATTTTTTTATTTAGTTCATAGATTCACCTCAAATATATATATATACATCTAATGACTAAATATATCACTATATATTATACATAAAAAAATATTTAATTAATAATACACTTTAAAAGATAAAAAACCTTAAAACATGATATATATTTAATATTAAATAATATTTCTAAAACATGACTTTTAAAATAACTATCTAATGTTAAAGTAATTATATTAAAAATATAATAATGAATGGATGATGAAATCTATCCTAGAAGTAGAAAAAGTCCCTAAGAAGATAATTTTTTTAAACTCAAAATGGTGATTTCTTTGTTAGGGTTTTCCCTTGACAAGAAAGTGGTCATACTAAAACAATTTTGCTTTCATCATAACATTATATAAAAGATTCTTAATATCATCTATATTTCCACAAGATACATGATAATTTAACTACCACATAAAACATAATAAAAATAATACATGATTTATAAGTCTTATGAGGAGGTCATAATAGATCATATAATTATAGATTATGATTATATCATGCTATAGAAAAGTTTTTTTATATAAATATAGGTCATGAATTTATAAACTATTAAAAATTTCATTTTTCTTAAAATAATTTTTTTTTTAAAATTTTTTATTTTATTTCAAAGATCTATGATTGTTTTTATTTAATAGTAATAAGATTATTTAATATTAGAATAATTTGTATTTAAAAAAATTGTTTGTTTAATATAAATATCAATAAAACATAGAAAATTCCATTGTTTTCTATTTTCATAAATAAATAAAATTATTAAAATTTATGATGTGAATTTGGAAAAATGAAAAAAAAAAATTTGATTTTTCGTGGGAATGTTTTCATAGGGATATTTTTTATATTTTTTTAAAAAAATTTATTTTTATGTGATTATTATAAAATAAATATTTTTACAATAACATCAAATTATGATCTATACATTAGATAATGATGATTATAAAAAATATGATAGAATTTTCTATGAAACAATATCTATTTTTGTGTTGAAATCATGTATATATTTTTTAAAAAATTTGTTTTTAATATAAAAACCCATATTTGACATTTTTGAATTTTAATTTTTTTTGTAAACTTTTCTTCAATAAATTATAAATATATTATTTTATTATATCTCATATTCCATAAATATAATACATAGATAAACAATTAATATATAGGCACATATAATGTCATAATGAACATAACATTAAATAAAGACACACATGTCAGGAAAAAACATTGTAACACATGGTCAAATAAAAAAAGTATTTTCTAGAAACATACTCAACCATACATCTCGATCATAAATGGTCTTTTCTAATATCTACCATCTCTCTCCAAATAAAAATACATCTATGAAACCATTGGTTTTCTAATCTAACAGGGATCAAATATACCTGTGACATTGGATAAAAAGAGATATGAACCTAGTTATTTTTTCAATCTCCACATGATGGTTATAGGTTCTAGGTCATCAAATTAATTAAAATAGGGAACATGTTACCTTTAAAAAATATTTAAATAATAATCTTCACCATGAAGTCATCAATTAACCATTTAATAATATGAAAATAATCATTGTAATGTAAAAAAAATTAAATATGAACTACTAAGACATAACATAATGCGTTATTAGAAATAAATATTTCATAATAAACATAAATTACGAAAACTAAAATAAACCTTAAAACATTTAATATAATAACAAACATTCATTAAACAATGGTAAAATCTAATGAAGGATAAAGTGGTTCAAATTATAAATATTATCATAATACTTATATTAAAATAGAATAACTATATTGCCTAAAAAATACAATAATATATGTCAAGAGGAAAATATCACATGGGACCTCGGTAACACTTGGAATATGATATCCAAAGACTATATTCAACATCCAGGAAAACCATATAATAAATATGTAATATTAACTAATTGAGAAAATATATCCTTTTACGTATCCACCCCAAATACCATGCATTACCAATTAATGTAAATCCATTTTTTATATTTACAAAATAAAATAATAAAATTAATATGTTCAACTTAAGTAGTACAAGTAAAATAAATCAATTGTAGAAATTATTTTTCAGTGGTATATAAGTTTTACATTTTAATACATTCCTCTATTAAATAATTTTATGAGACCATTGTATATATAAAAATGATTGTAGTTTTAACACATACTTTATACGTAGTCGTGATGGAGAAATAATGAAATAAATTTTTATTTGAGTTATTATAGATGTAATTCTAACATAAAATCAAGTATAATGGGGGGATAAAGTATAATAAGATATAAAAAACTAAATGTAATAATAATGATAGTAAATATATAAAAAATTACAATGAGATAATCAAATCACATTCATCATGGGAACACTACGTAACATATGACACATCTTATGTCAAAAAAATATAAACCATCTAACTAGTTTTTTAAGTTATTAAACTACTTAACACCCATTTTAAACCTACTAGGCTATATCAAGAGAAAAAATCACCTAATAAGGATTAAATATTTTCTTCATTGTACACACAATCACTGAATCAGAATCATCTATAGTAATCATACCTAGATTTGGCTCATATATATATATATGTTATATCCTATCACCAACAATGACAATGAAAAATGAACATGTAAAGTGACAAATAAATATAATAAATAATAATCATAATTTAAACTCACCTCTGGTCACCCATATAGAAGTAAAAGTTTTATTCCGAAGAACCACATAATAATCATTTATATTAATAGGTAAAATTTCATCAATTTTTCATAATAAATGTATCATTATGAACATGTAAATGAAAAATATAATGGGGATCAATTCAATGGTACATATTCATCAAAATAAGTTTTTTATAAATTATAGACATGTCCATTGAAAAATATTATTAGTAATAAATCTAAAAATGATCACATGAATACCAAACTAGGAAATCATCATTTTGAAATCATTTAATGAATAATATCATCACTTTTGGGAAACAGTCATCAAGATAAGTCATGTATTGGTGTCACATAAATTATATCATAGAAACCCGAAAATAATTATAGGACAATGAAAAATTATTTAATATTCGAACACATAATTTAATTATAACATTAATTTCAATGGAGCCTCTTAATAATTTATAGAAACATATATATTTTGAGGTAAATGGATTTAGAATTTAAGGAATAAAAATCCCTAAAACACTATTATTATTAGTGAAATATATAAGAAAACTAAAACAAATTTAAAATGTATTAGTATATATTCATAATAAATAATTCAACACATTATATAAACAGATTAAAGAAAATAAAAACTTGTGATTTTAAATTTAAAATAATTTCCAGGGAGAAATATACCACAAATTTATTTTTTTTCGAAAAATAGTGTTATTCAAGATCAATGTGGAAAGATAAAAATTTATTGCATCAAAAAAGTCCTAAAAATGGAGAATACAAATTAAATATGAGAAATAAATACACCCTAAGTAACTATGACCATATTAGTGAAGAAAAATTATAATATAAGTGATTAATATCATAAAGATAATAATCATAAGGGTATAAAATGGAAGCATAATCCTTAAAAGTGGGAGATATACACTGAGTAAACTACCAGTGACTAAGAAATGATATAGGGAAATTACGATGGTTAATGGAACTAAAATGAGAAGAAGTGTAAAATAAGAATTAAATCTTGAGAAAGGATAAACCATGTGGTAGACCTTAATAACTACACCCTATATAAGATGAAGTCACATTGTAACACTTATTTGTCCCTCAACTATATTCCTTATTTTAATATGGAATATTATACTTTTTTGTAAAATTACAATTTTTCTTCCAATAATACATAAATTTAATCCACATTTTTACATCTAACATTGTGACCACCAGGTAAATAATATATCCCCATGCTCATCAAAATTATTAATTATAAAAAATTTAATAAAATAAATCACCATGGTGCAAAACCATTTATAGTAATTTTAAAAAAAATCCATTAATATAATAATTTCATATTAATATTTATTATATTTTCATAAATTACTATAAAAAATAAATATCTATCATTATATTATAATTTTTTAAGAAATAAAAAATTAGTATAATACTTATATTTACATTAATCATAGATAATATCTAAAAATTAGTTATTTATAATTTATTATCTTTACACTAATGATGGTATATTGATAATTCGGTTAATTTAAAAAAATATTTCTTTACAAAATATTAAACCAATTTATTTTTTATGTAATCCAAGAACTATTTTTGCTCGTTTTTAAATAATTGATAAGTGAAGCAAGATAATTTTCGATTAAATATGTGTTTTACAATTAACCGACAAAATTATGATATTTTATTCAATTATGTTATTTTTTGGAACTATATTTTTGTTTTATTTCAAAAAAATAATCCATATACAAATCATATACATTTTTCATATAATAAAATTTTAAAACATTTATTACAATTTTCAGTATTTTGAAACACATTCATGTTTGTTTTCTATATACTACAAGCATGTGTTAAAAATTAATAAAATAATTTTCATAGAATCTTAAAACTGTTCTGATAATATTTGTGAACTATTAATTTTTTGTATGAGACACATCATATATATAGATTTAATATATTTTTTCATTTTACTTTGTATTCAAAATATAAATTAATTTGTAATATGTGTCATATTAATGGAAAATGAGGGTTTTAGGTGGAAAAATTGTTTCAATACATAGTATAAAAATCCAATAATATATATTTAGAAAATATTCATTAATTAATTTTAATTGAATAGAACTAAAGTGATAAATAAAATCATCTTTGAAGAATTTAGGTCATTCGTCATTATTATTTGTGTGTATCTTCATTAAAAAAATTATCAAGATGTCTTCTTTACCCTATGGTATCCATTGGTTTTTGTAATTATCCCGACACAATGTATGGATCCCACTTTAAACTATTAATATAAGAACATTGGTAAAATAAGATAAATTTAAATTATTTCATAAAAATTGATGTTTCACATTGTATCATTTGTATTCACATATAAAACTATGAAAGAATATTTTTGTACTTTATTTAGTCATCCATGATTCTACTTGTCCTTAAAAATGTTTTAGAAATTAGCCATTATTATTATTGCAATTTTATCAAATTGAAAATAATTTCACAATATTTAATATGTGTTTCAATTTCACGATTCATTTTTTAACTTTGAAACATGAATTTGATATTCTTAAACTCCTCAAACACCAAAAAAATATTATTCATATGGCAATTATTGATAAATTTATAAAAGAAAAGAAATATACATGGATAATCATATAATGAATAATCTCTCATTCCTAAAACTAATATATAGTTACCATAAAATTGGTTTGGTTTATTCATTCATGAACTATAAAATGGTTTATCCCACAACACTATGATTTCACATAATTGTTTCTTTCGATAAATTATACCATGAATCGACACAAGGGTGAGGGTAAATATCTAATAATCTTCTCATTTATCAAATCTCTTTCTCAATAACATTCACTCACTCTCTATGGTTTTTCATGTAAAATTTGAAAATTAATGATAAATTCAGGGTGGATTATATTTCAAATTGTAGTGTTATTATCATTTTAAATTATAATCTTTTTTATTGACTAAAATAATATTATAATTTTCCTATCATGTTATATGTGACATATAGACATCACAATTTTATATAGGTGGATCTTCATACACCCAATCATAATTATGATTATATATATTTTATTTAATGTTTTTTAGAATATTTTTATCACTAACGGTTTTTATTAGATAATATTTTAAGAAATGTTTTTTGATTATTTTATAGATTTCTTATTATTAAAATGGGTATGTATGTTTTTTGATATCATATTTTTTTTATTTTAAATAATTTTCATTTATTTTTAAAACTATACTTGGTAGACAACAATTTTGTTTTTACTAATTAATTATTTTATCATAAAATAAAATCAAATAATAAATTACATTTGAATTAAATAATGATTGGTTTATTATTTTTTTAGAAATAATTTTTCGGAAAAATAGTTTTTTAATAAATAAATGGTTTTTTGATATGAGAAATAATAAAAAAATCAAAATATGTGTTGAAAAACCATGAAATTATCAGGACAATCATTAATTGACATTAATATGAAGTTTCATGGTGTCTTATATGGAGGGGGTATGTATATAACATGTACAATTTTTTATGGAAAATTATCCATGGTGGATGATGATATGATCAGGGAAACTTTTTTTACTGAATTGTTGATTGAAATTACACATGATTTTTAGATATTGACATGGCCAATGATGTTAGGTCTCACTCTAATAGTTGGAAATAACTAAATGGAATAATTTTTAATTTATAAAATAAAACATAAATTTTATTAGTGTAAATTTAATATCTATATTTGGGTTTAGGATTGTTAAAATTTACTATAGTTTATACAATAGTTGCACATACATGTTTGAGAGAAAATTATGAAAAATTTAAGAATGATAAAATAAGTATAAAAAATTGATTACAATTTTTTGGGTATCTCATAACTTATCCCTTTACGCTCCGTATGCCATGAGTATGGATATGAACAATGTTCCACACTTTTAAAGGGAGTGACTTACTTTAAGAATTATATCTTTTTTAAAACATTGATTTACAAACCCAGCTACATTATTTAAAGGGTAATCATAATCCACATCATATATAATTATTTAAATAGTTAATATAAATAATATTATATCATCTTATATGGTTAAAACACAATATTTTTTTATAGTGTAATCATAAAAAATTCTGTTTTAGGAAGAACTAATTTCTATGTTGAGGTGTACAAGTAGATAAAGATAAGTATCATAATAAAAAATAATGTAAAAAACTAAAATTATTGATTCATGAAATGTAAATATAAGTGGATTTTACATCACATGATGAATCATACACATTTAAATGGTTCTATAGATCATTGATTCATAACAAATAAAAATTTCTTCTTTAACTCTAGGACTGTTTGGATTCATGAATAATGGAATCCATATTGATTAACGTCTCATGAATCATCATATATATCCTTGATTCCTTAGGGAGTAAATTATTTGAGTGATCTATTTCTTATAAGGGATACATGAAATTATTTATCAATCACAGAGTTTCCATCTAACACATATAGTAATAAAATTTAAGGATGTATTATTATCTAATTGACCATTAATAATTGAATAATATAATATTTACAAATATATGAATCATAAAGAGACTTTTTCATCAATTTTTATTTTGAATTTACTCTAAATAATTTATTTTCATCTCTACATGTAATTTCACTAGGATATGAACTCATTTTGATGCTTCCATTTGTTATCAATTTACATAGTGAAACATCATCAGCACTATGTGTGTTATTCCTTCAAATATAATGTTTTTATATTTGTTTTGTTTGTTAATTAATAATAATAATATTGTATCAGGATTTATTATATTTATATCATTCATAGTCAAAAAAATTCTGAATATTTTTTCATCTATTTGTAAGTATAAAGACTATTTCGAAGGATGTTTGCATGGTTTTATTATGTGAATTAACTATAATAGAACTATCCTTCATCAACACATAATAAATAAAACACTAGGTGACCCTATTTTTATTGATTATCATTAATTTTATGTATTATTGGTTTTATATTATCTACCACTGAAAAAAGTTTAATATTGAAAAATTATACAACCATTTCAGTTTACCATTCACTTCATTAATCTAGGTAAATTTAAAATAATCCAAAAAACTAAATCAATTTTTTCCTACCATAAAAATAATTTCTAAACAAATAATATGAAAATTAAAATATAAATATTTATTTTTAATAATATTCATTATAATTTATATAAATAGATGAAAATTAAATATATTGAACGATAAAATTTTTAATGGGGTTCATTTTTTGTTTAAATATTGGATGAACTCATTCCAAATGGGTTAAATGAAGGTATCATATTTGTAGGAAAAGAATAAAGGGGTATAATGGCGGGATGGTGAGTGGTAAAGGGTGAAAAAATTCAATTTCTGTTAAGATCATGATTAAAGAATGGTTTGTAGTAACCATGTTCCATTATTGTGTGACCTCAAGATGGGTGTCTGTAGTTTGGGAAATCATGGATGGTCGACAAGGTGACCATGCAACTTGAGCTCCCCTTGGAATGTAGTGAGTGCGTATCAACTACACAGTTTGAAAAACCTTGAATTTAGAAATCAAAACAATACATATTTGATTCATGTTAGAAATATGGAACTTCATTGTTGGTCCTCGATTTGACCAACCATGTAGCCAAACTGTGCACCTCATTAAAAATACTTACATTCGCATTTTTTCACTTATGATCTTATTTCATTCAACCCTTATTTTATCACCTATGTTTTTCCTATAGTAATGGTGATTAACAAGGAGCTCTCCCCAACTCAATTGGTGATTCTCCTTCAATCATGGACCATATGAAGTGTCATTTAGAGTTATTATAATATCTGAGTATGTCTTTGACTCTATTTCCTTTCATTTTCTGGTAGAGTATTTGTGTGTTGTTTCCTCTCATTATAAATCTCCAAAAACATGTCTTCCAAGGAGTTTTCTTTCTAGGATTTTTGATGTTTATTAGCTCGAATCAAGGAACATTTTTGGGTGATTGGCTATAATGGATCATGAGGTAGGTGGTCTATGATATTTTACCCACATTCACATTGATTTATAAGTTTCTGTAGTTTTCAAAAATTACCACCTTGCGAAATTATTATTTCATGGACTAATGAAATTTATTTGGGACTTATATTGAGGAGTGATACCCTTTACTGTCCATGTTTCATTCATTTATGGTTCAATATTGATTATAGGGCCACCCATGGGCTATGCCACACCCTTTAGAATACTTATATTAAATATTAAATTTTGATATTGTCATAATATTATAATTAATGGGTTGGTTATGTATCTTAGCAAATAGTTATGGTTAATGTGATGATTTAAAATTTTCTTTACCAGATTTTATGAAATGACTAAGAAAATTTTGAAATAATTTAGATTATTTGTTTTTTATTTGAATCTAGTTATAGTTTTTTAATGATGTAATATTATTATCTGAAATAGGAAAATGTTTTTAAATAAATTGTTGACCTCAATGTGATTTAAAAGAGGGATTTTCTTATTATATTTCAAATGATAATTTTAAATCTGGGAGTCTTTCCACTTTTTTTTGTAAATTATTTAATGGAATATTAAATGGTTGGAAATAGAAATGAGATCCTTGTTCCATGGATTAGATTTTAAAATAGGATGAACTATATTTTAAAGGGTTCTTTTTGGATGATTTTGAAAAGTGTATTTATTTTGGGGTTTTATTCCATTAGAAAATAGTTTTGTTTATTTTACACCATGATATGATTTCAATAGTCCACTGGGACCATGTTAAATGATATGATAATGTGGTTAAATGGGATAAAAATGTTATGAAATGTGTACATGTGGTATGTGTTATTATTGGGGTATTGGAATGAGGCCCTAGTCACATGAGTCATTCTATAATTATTCTATAAGTCCCATAGATTTATTGTATGACTATAATATTTGATTAAGGATCCCCATCATTATGTTAGTCTAGACAATCGATACTGGCCCCATAGACATTTTTACGAGTTTATGATGTTGGACTTGGGTTCTATATTCTTAATGTTGGAAAGGGTTGGGAATCTAGTATAAGGATCTATTCTCCAAACATATGGACGTGATATGGTTTACTTGAATAATTATCTATGTCGTGTGGTTGAATTTAATTTTTTATTCAATTCCCCATTATTACTAAATTAATGTATTCCATTTATTCCAAGGCATAGGCTCCCGACATGTCTTGAGAGAGTTAAGATAATTGATTTTAATCATAGAAGATAAAAGGATAAATTGGTTAACTGGTATAAATTTAATTGGGGAACATGTTTTTTATTTCCCCTTGTTAATTATTATACCTAGGTTTTCTATATTAAATTTTTAGATACTAGTTAATAAATTAGATACTGTTGGTGGTGGCCTTCTGATTTTAACTCACAAACTACAGAGGCCACCATGGAACATGTGTACTAGAAAATAGTCTACTTATTTTCAGTTATTGATTCAAGATGGGGGAAGGTGTTTGGTTTGTGCAATGGAGGATCGGTTGGATCATTGGATTTTGGGGACTAATTCGAGAGTCTAGTCCATGTTTAAGGTATTTTATAGTTTTTTTATAGGTGGTTTTGTTTTTATGAATTATTTGGATGTTAAGCATACATTCCATTTGTATACATAGTTTCTCTTGGTTTATTGTTGGAATTTTCCTTTATCCTTTATGTTGTACATTTTATAATGGATGTTATATATGTTTTTATTAGTTATGATGTTTTTTTATTACTCATAAGTTCGTATTTTCTCCCCATTTTACTTTTATATTACCAAGAATCTAGTCATAATACTATATTTTATGGTTAGTCACACCTAATATCATGTGGTGACCATGCTTAGGGAACTGGTTATAGTGTCTCTTGGGATATTCTATTAAAATATGGTATCATATGGGTCTCCTTTACCTTAATACTTTTTCAAGGTAGATAGGATAATCATAGATTTTTAAAAGATGGTAATGAGCTTGTTTTAGGGTGCATGTTTTCCTAAACACAATTTAAAATAATTGTTTCCAATTGTGGGAATTAATTTTATGTTTTATGATTTGACTACTGATTGATATTTCCACATTATGTGGAGAACTTGGATGAGGTGTTTTTGATTTTTGAGGTTTAATATCTTATTATGGAATGGAAATAGAGTGTGCGTTGGTTCATGAATCATTCTAGGAACACCAGATTGTTATTTCATCCACAAGTTTCATGTTATTTACATGAAAATGACATGATTTTTAACAAAATGGTACAAATTTTGAAATTTAAAAAAGAATATAATTTTGGAATATTAGGTGATGAGAATGTTTGGATTTATGAATTCATAGGGTTTAAAATTATAAAATTAATTTAAATGGAATTTTTAGTAATGGTACATTTAGTGAAATATGTGTGGGTATCCCAAGTGTGGTGATTGGACCCGGTGTATGGGTGGTTTGAGAAGTTAGAGTGTCCTACTATTGAGACCATTAGTTACAGGCTCTGAGGCTATAATGGGTTGGTTTTCAATTAATTTTTTATGTTGTTTGATGTTTATTTGGTTATGATGTTACCATGATTATGTGAAATTACATATTTTGAAATGGATGTGCTATCGATTGTGGTTTGAGGCCTTGATATTTAATTTTTAGACCCAATAGTTTGTGTTTGATTCAACGTTTTGATGATTTTGGGTGTTTATATTTTGAATGAGACTAATATTTAATATTTTATCAGGACATCTGGAAAAATTTCTTTTCCGAATAGGGGAAAGACATCCACACGTGAGGGGATATATAATGGAGGTTTATGTGTATTTCATAGAAAATGAGCTTGTGTAATTTTCTATACATAACTACAATTTACAGAGTTGGAATCATTTGATCTTCTAGGGTGGATGGTGAGAGTAGTCATGTAACATCCCAAATAAATAAAGAATATTACATTTGAATGTTTTTTAATATTTCTAAATTAAATATTAATTTTACTTTAAAGGCGATCCTATGTTCAATAGCGTACCTGATACGCAACAGCGGGATTCTTTGAAATCTTACATTGTGAAAAAATAATAAAATATTATTATTTTAAATGGTTGTTAATGATTATCCATAGTATCAGTTGGAATGAATATAACTAACTAAAATAAGATTATTCATGTTTGTTAAATATTTTTACATTTATCTAATAAATTATAGAGGCTTAAAATGTGTATGAATCTAAGAATAAATACTCTAATATGCTTTAATAGGTCGATTTACCGTCTTTTGATGGTGAACACTATTTAAATAAAATTTTGGGCATTTTTTTATGTTCTACTTGAAAAAATAAAATTATTCTTTAGATTCGGGACATAAAAATTTACTTTGGGTAATTGTTTTGTATTTTTCTCATAAAGTTCATTTTTTAATAAATAGCGATAAATACAATATTTTTATTCAAAAGTGCCATTTATAATAATTTATTTATATGGATATATTATATTATTAATTTTTTCTAAAGTATAATTATAATATATTTTTAATAGTTAATCTAATGTTGGAAATTAGAATTAATTTCACTTTGAAATTAGACATAAACAAGTGTCAATATTTTAATAGTTATTATTTCTTAAAAACACATTTTTTGTTTTGACAGTGGGAATTAATTTTAAATTAATTTCAACCACCTCTGTGTATTGAATTTAGAAAAATTGATTCCATATTGGTAATATATAGTTCCAAATTGTATAAATATGTATCTTTTAGTTTTAGACAATTTAAATATTTACTTCAGTAAACATTTTATATACCATGATTAAAGGGTAAATATTGTAAATAAGGGTAAAATACAATATTATAATAATATTAAATTACAATAAAATGTGTCCTAATCCAATTTTATGATACATTTCTGACCTTGGGAATCGTTGGGTCTAATATGGGACCTCATGGAGCCACATGGGAGTAATAATGACAATTTAAATTAATTAATTTAAAGTAAAGACAAAAATTACATAAACAAATATCTTTTAGTAAATCAATTTTTACATGGGGTTATATAAGTTATCTTTTCTAATATAAATATTATTTGGAAATCTTAAAATATTTCCTACATCATGGTATTTTTATTATTATTTTTGGACATCAAATAAATTATATTATTTATGACTCAATAATGATGCAATACTTACCTCATTAATAAATGATTTAAATAAATAAGATTATAAATATTAAAACAATATCCCAATCCAGACCAATTACTATTGGATGATTTTATTTCTACCATTAGTTATATCAACGTCAAATTTAATTATTATTTGACATTTTGAAACATAAGATGAGTTTATAATAAAATAATTTCTCCAAACATTCCTAAAGAGCCCCTCCTCTCCCTTATAAAAGCCCTCACTTTTAATTCATTCCTCAAAGTTCTCAAGACTTTTTCTCATACACAATATACTCCAATAATATCCCTAGATCATTCTCTTAATCATAGAATCCTTACCTTAGGATGAAAGCACTTCAAGAAACCCTTTTGGTTCAATGCAAAGGTAGTTACCCGATTTAAAGGTAACATATTCTCTTAGATTCATTTGTTTTATTTTACTTCTCCATCAACCTAAACTCTTTTTATTCCTTTATTTAATAACAACACCAATATCCTCAATATACTAGGATTTTTTTCAAGATGTATTAGAACTACACTTACACACACCTCCATCTAATGGGTGAAGAACATACTGTTTCTGTGAATGGAAAACTAACGCCTAACGAAGCGATGACTGTTCAATTATCTCTTACTGCCTCTCATGGAGGCCATTAATGTAACACCCCAGGTAAATAAAGAATATAAAATTTTCATATTTATCCATATTTGTGAGTAAAATATTAATATGACTTTAAAGGGGACGCTATGCTCGATGGCGTACCCAACACGCAACAACGAGTTTCTTGGGAATCTTACGTTTCACTCCAATAATAAAATAATATTATTTTAAATGGTAGTTAAAATGTATCCGTTGTATTGGCGGGAATGGATAGAAATAACTAAAATATGATTATATATGTTTTTAAATGTTTTTACATTTATCCAATAAAAGATAAAGGCTTAAAATACGGAAAGAATTCAATTTTAGGCGTAAATGCCCTAGTTTTCACTAAAGGTTCACTTATTGCCTTTTGATGGAGAACCATTATTAAATATAGTTTTGTTCACTCTTATACATTCTATTGGACCAAATAAAACTCTTCTTAATAATTGGGACATCAAAATTTACTTTGTGTAAATTTTTGATATCTTTCCGATAAAGTTCATTTTTTAATGAATAATGTAAAATGTTGTATTTTAATTCAATACCTATTTTTAATATAATTTATTTATATGATTAT
This sequence comes from Viscum album, assembly GCA_963277665.1. Classification (NCBI taxonomy): domain Eukaryota; kingdom Viridiplantae; phylum Streptophyta; class Magnoliopsida; order Santalales; family Viscaceae; genus Viscum; species Viscum album. The sequence goes on from OY728135.1 coordinate 1,149,437,777, forward strand.
ATTATCATTTGAATTGGTTTTAAAATGATATTATAATATATTTTTACCATTAAATCCAATAGTGGTCATTGTAATTAATTTCACTTTGAAATCAGACTTAAACTAGTGTCAATCTTTTGATACTTATTGTTTCATAAAAACACGCTATTTTCTCTGACAGCGGGAATTAATTATTAAATTAATTAATGTGACTTATATGTTTTGAATTTTGTAAAATAAACTTAATTTTTCAAAATGGAATATCAAATATAGCTTAGGGTGAATTTTTGGGATTTTTCTGAAAAACTTCTATTTTTGATGAATAGTGAAACCACTAAGTGGTACTTATAAAAATTGATTTTTCCGTTCAAATGAAATTTTTCCATATTTGTGTTTTGAATTTAAAAATTATGACATAAATGGTTGTCATTAAGATTTAAAATGTGGTTCAATGGGATAAAAATAATTTTTTGGTGAATAGTAACTTATTAAGTTTTTAATCGCGATTAGAGGTAATTAGTGTAGTTTATGGTATGAATAATGTTTTAATAAAATTAAATGACCTAGAAACATGTCCTAACATTATTGGATGTGTCATGGCCGACCAAGAAAATACATTGGTCAACTTGGGGACCCCATGGAGCCACTTTGGTTGGGAAATGACATAAATATCTTTTTATTTAATGTTAAAGTAAAAATGACACAAACATGAGATGTTTTGCTAAAAAAAAATTAAATGGGGTTATAAAAGTCCCATTTTTTACTATAAATATTCATTAAAAAGCTAAAAAGATTTCATACATCATAGTATTTGTTTTTATAAATTTTAGACATTAAATAAAATAAATTATTTATGACATCATGATGATGCAACGATGACCACATTATTTAACAATTTAAATAAAATGGAAAGATAATGTAATATCTAAGACCTACCCATGTAAAAAACCTATTGTATGAGTGGATTTCGAACCCTTATCACCTTATACTATAAATACATCAATGTGGGACCTTTTAAATCCTAAACGCATTTTCAAATAATGTAACATTTGCTTACTTTCCAAAAGTGCCCCTCCTCTCCTCTTATAAAAGGCCCCCACCTCTACCTCCTTACCCACACTCCCAAAGACATTGGATCGTCCAACCTCTGCCCATTTCATCTCTTCACATTTCTATATAACTCTTTGAAGCCTCACTTTGGGCATAATCCTTTCCAAGGAAGCCTTTGAGCTCAAATCAAAGGAAGTTACCCGATTTTAAGGTAATGTCTTCACTTGAGTTCTTTTGTTTTATTTTACTTCTCCAACCCCCTAAACTCTTTTTATTCATTTATTTTGTAACAAATACAGTATCTTAAATATACTAGGATGTTGTTAAAAGAATTATTCGAGCTACACTTACACACACCTACATCTAATGGTTAAAGAACATACTGTTTCCATGGATGGCGAATTTCTGCCTCCCGAAACGATGATTGTTCAACATTTTTCTAAAACCTTCGAAGGTGGACATTAAGATGACACTATATTTATATATGATATCTAATATGTTTATGTTTTAATTAATATTCATTATTTTTCATTTATGGCATATCTTTATGGTTTCCATTATGGGTAAACACGACATCTTCATTTAAGGAAGTGCAGACTACCGCCCCCTCAAAATGATTTGATTCATTAATACCATATGTGGTACGTATAAAGGATATATTTAATGATATTATATATGATAACATACTGGAATTAAAATACTATTATTTATCATTATGTTTTAATTCCATTAAATATGAAATAGAAATGGATGTAGCGTTCATGCGTACATATGGCTTACCGTCTCCATTAACGGTACATTTCATTTCTTATCTCAAAATGTAATGTAATATTATAAGTACATATATATAATGGATATATATGAAATATATTACATCTAAATTATGGATATCATTCTGGAATTATAACATATATACATTTCTCTCAATTTGTTTTAAATCCATTAATATGACAAACAAATGAAAGTAGAGCTCATGCGTACGTACGGCCTACCATCTCCATGAACAGTGCTTTTCGTTTTTTAATATCCAAATGGTATGGAAAAGTATAAAATGAATATTTACTGCATATATATGATATTTTAATCATTAATTCTATTCTGGAAATTATTTACTTCTAACTTCATGGGCAATCTTTTTCCAAACAAGTTCATTTTTAACTCATGTACCAAACATCGACAAAAACGTCTGATATGAACTAACATTATTAAACAATTATTATAACATTATAATATGTGATATGAACTGAATAATAATATCTAAAGGAGGTACTTAGGCAATTATTAATTGACCTAAGTTTATTATTTAGGAATATAATGAAACGAACAAGACAAGTTGGACTTGAGGTAAGGGATCCTACACCTCTCTTTCTTTTTAAGTACACTCTTTTATGTCATTCCTTTTAAACTCATCTTTATTATGATTGGGATGCTCTTTTATATTACTCCTACTATACATATTATGTTCATATGATGAGAGACCCTATTTCCTCTCATCGATCCATTTTGGAAGTTTTGAGTGGCACCGTTAGGCTGCCGAATTTTCGTAAGGGATTTTTCATCTCACTTTTATTCCCGTGATATTTATGCTACATTTTCCACAATTTCCTTTGAGTGGTGTATGTACTGCCCATTATTTTACTCATTGTGTAATATAATTTCTTTTATGAGTATTTACATCAATATTTTGTTGTCCTTCTTTCACGAGGTGTATGTTTCGAAAGATACCTCTGTCGGTAAGGGAACCTTTCACCCTCCTCTTTTTAAAAGACTTCTTTTGTTGGGTCTTTTAATTTACATATTTTTAGGTTGGGATATGTCCTCATATATCCTTATTTATGTAAATTTTATGTCCAAGTGATGAGATACCCTTTTTTTATCTCTCATCAACTCATTTTTATGTGACGTCATTAGGCTGTCAAAGGAACTTCTTAACCCAATTTCGATTTCTTTGGGTTCAACATGTAGTTATTTAATATGTCATCCTTTGAATATGTGTGAATGACCTTTGATTATTTTACACTTAATATCCACTTATATTTGGTGTATTCATTTGTCACGCATAATTATGTAATTTATTTATCCTTAAACCAAGGATACCGTCTTTATATGGGACTTCGTCTCAATATCATTTCATTGAGGAATATTTTGTTTTATACACAACCTTATTTTATACGGTGTATAAACCCCTTTGAATTTTAAGTTTATTAAAAAGGAATATTTTTTATACGAAGCGTTTACTAAACGACAAAAGGGAATGTTTTTGTCGTACGTATGCGGCGACAACGACTTCTCCGCCGCTGTGACCATTATTTGAGTTTCGGCTTCCTCTACAAGCCATACCTTTTAAAAAAATGAAAAATAAATACCATGTTTTACTTTTCTTTTATTTTGGTATTGAAAATTGTTTTCATAATGTTTTTATATCAATGTGTTGTATTGATATCTTGTGATTGAAAGGTGGAAATTTTATGTTTCCTTTATGCATGATTTATATGATACGATTATGTTATGGTTCTAGGGAATTATTATGAAGACAGGTGGTTCCGGGATAAACTAAGGGCGGGTGAGCCCGATATAGCTCTCCAATGCATTGGGTAACGCGATGGAGTGAAACATTAAGGTTTCTCCGAAGAGATTTAGGGAATATACTGTGATGGGTATTCCAAACGTAACCAAGAGGGTTACTCCCTACGTAAGAAAGTTATGAATGCCTCAAGTTACCTTTTATGTATTATGATTTCTATGATTTATTCATGATTTTATGAGGTATGTTAAAGTTCATAAGTTTTATGGTTAAAGTATGATTTCATTCTTATGTATACATGTACTCATGATTCCTTTCCATATTTTTATATCCCTTACTGAGATTTTTATGCTCATCCAAAGTTTTTGAAATGTTTTTCACAGGTCAAGGGAAGGGTACATGATGGGATGATAGTGTCAAGGATGTGTCAAGAAATAATCCATGTTTTATTTTAAATATGTTTCCGTTGATGGGAAAAATGAATACTGTATTTTATGTAACCACTTTGTTTATATGTGGAATATAATGCATGTTTCATGATCTAATTCTCTAAAACTCTAAACCTGAAAAGATCAACAGTGTGTAATCTTGTAATAACTCAAGATTAAGTAAGGTTTAAGGAAGGGGCCTTATAGTTGGTATCAAAGGTCGGTTTAGATAACTTTAGAGGTTAGGGTATTCTCTAAGCACAAGTGACATTACCATAATGGTTAGGATTTCAGAAAGAGTCCTAGTTTTAGAAAAATTGAATGAGTAAGTATATCTTAGTGTTTATCATCCTCATTATTACATTATGGTTATGTTGATATACTCACACTGACCTTTTTGGTTTTAGTAAATGGCTGGATCTAGCAGGAACCAAAGTGACAATGGGTTTGAAGGAAACTGTGGTGGTTCTCTGATTAAGAGACTGGATGAGATGGGGGATTCAATGAAGAATCTCATGGTTTTTCTAAACCAACTATAAAAGAGTCATGATCAACCACTTAAACCTTGGTGAGTTCTCTAATGCATCATGTACGAGATGGCCAGCTCGATGTGGAAATTCAGGTAATAATTTTTAAGGTAACCATTAGTTGGTTTATATGATACTTACTTTTTAGGTAATTATGGGTTACTCTATGATATGATGGAAAATGAAAGGAATGAGATAAACTTGAGGTTAAAATATGTTATGATCATTTTTGAAGATTTTATCTCGTTTTGGCGGATGTTTTAAGAATTATACAGTTTTGGAAAAAGGACAACACGCAGACCGTGTGACAACCCGTCGCGTCGGAAAAAGCTGCGGGAATCGAACCCACAACCAAAGTTCGACCGGTATTTATCGCCTACCACTGGACTACATGAAGTCCCTGGTTAGTTTGACTGATTCTTTTTAGATAGATGATTTTATGAATTACGAGTAAGCTGATTTTGGGTTCTCTATGGAAATTTATTAACCTATCTTGGAGGATATGTTATTAGGTTAATTACTTTTCAATACGAGACATTAAGAGCAACCGATGCGGTTTGGAGATAAATGACACGATTTCACTTGGTAGACTATGTGACTAAATCCTTCAAATATTTGGGTTTAAATCTTAGTTTATTTTACTTTGAAGAATTTTATTGACAAATTGTTTATCGAGTGGTCCTCGTTGAACTTTGGGTTTTGTTGGACAAATTTTGGAGATTAAGAATAGATTTTCTTTTTATAAAGGGTTATCCTTTTATGGATTGTCTGATCCTGTACTAACCTTTTTGGTTTTGGTTTTGGGTAAATTCTAAAGACATGGGAAGTATATAGTTATCTTTTGTGGATTAGGTGACTCTCTAGAAGTTGATTATTGTACTCTTAATGCGAATAAGTCTCCCTAAATACTCGTCTTTTGGAAAAAAAAAATATGAGTTTGATTAAGGAATCTAGTAAAAGTTGAAAGTCAACATGATAAGTGATTATGTTTCCTTATGAATAAATTCCTCAATAAAAAGTAACTTATAACAAAAATGTTGTTTATTAACTTTTCCTACTGGGGAATCGAATACCGTTTAACCCATCACAAGTTTGTGATTTTCTTATGGTTAACTTTCTCCTAGACATGTTTACTATCACTCTCCCTCAAGAACATGACCCTTTGATTTTTGTTCCATGTCCATGTTTTTTTACATGGAATCCTAGTATGGGTTTACTCGGGTGACCTTTGTACTTATCTTCCTTTATTTTAAAGTGATTGTTTTACCGACTCTTGTTCCGATGTGGGACTTTCAAGGATGTTTCCAAGTTCAATTTCCAAAATTGCAAGGACGCAATTCCCAAAAGGGGGAAGGATGTAACACCCTAGGTAAATAAAGAATATGAAATTTTCATATTTTTCCATATTTGTGAATAAAATATTAATATGATTTTAAAGGGGACGCTATGCTCGATGGCGTACCCAACACGCAACAACGAGTTTCTTGGGAATCTTACGTTGCACTCTAATAATAAAATAATATTATTTTAAATGGTAGTTAACATGTAGCCGTTGTATTGGCGGTAATGGATAGAAATAACTAAAATATGATTATATATGTTTTTAAATGTTTTTACATTTATCCAATAAAAGATAATGGCTTAAAATACGGAAAGACTTCAATTTTAGGCGTATATGCCCTAGTTTTCACTAAAGGTCCACTTATCGCCTTTTGATGGTGAACCATCATTAAATATAGTTTTTTTAACTCTTATAAATTCTATTGGACCAAATAAAACTCTTCTTAAGAATTGGGACATCAAAATTTACTTTGTGTAAATTTTTGGTATCTTTCCGATAAAGTTCATTTTTTAATGAATAGTGTGAAATGTTGTATTTTAATTCAAAACCTCTTTTTAATCTAATTTATTTATATTATTAGATTATATTTTGAATTGGTTTTAAAGTTAAATTAGAATATATTTTTACCATTAAATCCAATAGTGGTCATTGGAATTAATTTCACATTGAAATCAGACTTAAACTAGTGTCAATCTTTTGATGCATATTGTTTCATAAAAACACGCTATTTGCTCTGACAGTAGGAATTAATTATTAAATAAATTAATGTGACTTATATGTTATGAAATTTGTAAAATAGACTTCATTTTTGAATTTTGAATATAAAATATAGCTTAGGGTGAATTTTTGGGATTTTTCTGAAAAACTTCAATTTTTGATGAATAGTGAAACCACTAAGTGGTACTTATAAAAATTGATTTTTCTGTTTAAATGAAATTTTGCCATATTTTTGTTTTTAATTTCAAAAATCTGACATAAATTGTTGTCATTAAGAAGTAAAATGTGGTCAATGGGATAAAAATAATTTTTTTGGTGAATAGTAACTTATTATGTTTTTAATCGCGATTAGAGGTAATTAGTGAAGTTTATGGTAAGAATAATGTTTTAATAAAATGAAATGACTTAGACACATATCCTACCCTCATTGGATGTGTCATGGCCGACCTAGAAAATCCATGGGTCATCTTGGGGACCCCATGAAGCCACATTGGTTTGGAAATGACATAAATATCTTTTTATTTAATGTTAAAGTAAAAATGACACAAACATGAGATGTTTTACTAAAACAGTTTTTACATGGGGTTATAGAAGTCATATTTTTGACTATAAATAGTAATTGGAAATATACAACTATTTCCTACAACATAGTATTTTTATATAATTGTTAGACATTAAATAAAGTAAATTATTTATGACATCATGATGGTGCAACGATGACCTCATTATTTAACGATTTAAATAAAATGGAAAGAATAATATAATATATAAGTCCTACACATGTCCAAAACCTATTTAATGAGTGGATTTCCAACCCTTATCACCTTATCCTCGAAATACATCAATGTGGGACCTTTTAAATCCGAAACTCATTTTCCAATAAAGTAACCTTTTCTTACTTTCCAAGAGTGCCCCTCCTCTCCTCTTATAAAAGGCCCCCACCTCTACCTCCTTACCCACACTCCCAAAGCCTTTGGCTCAGCCACCCTATACCCATTGCATCTCTCCACATACCTATATAACTCCTTGAAGCCTCACTTTGGGCAGAAGCCTTTCCAAGGAAGCCTTTGAGCTCAAATCAATGAAAGTTACCTGATTTTAAGGTAATGTCTTCACATGAGTTCTTTTGTTTTATTTTACTTCTCCAACCCCCTAAACTCTTTTTATTCATTTATTTTGTAACAAATACAGTATATTAAATATACTAGGATGTTTTTATAAGAAGTATTAGAGCTACACTTACACACACCTACATCTAATGGTTAAAGAACATATTGTTTCCGTGGATGGCGAATTTCTGCCTCCCGAAACGATGATTGTTCAACATTATTCTAACACCATAAAAGGTGGATATTAAGATGACACTATATTTATATATGATATCTAATATGTTTATGTTTTACTTAAGCTTCTGTATTTTTCATTTATGGCATATCTTTATGGTTTCCTTTATTGGTAAACGTGATATCTTCATTTAAAGAAGTGTGGACTACCGCCCCCTCAAAATGATTTGATTCGTTAATACCATATGTGGTACGTATAAAGGATATATTTAATGATATTATATATGATACCATACTGGAATTAAAATTCTATTATGTATCATTATGTTCTAATTCCATTAAATATTAAATAGAAATGGAAGTAGTGTTCATGCGTACGTACGGCTTACCGTCTCCATGAATGGTACATTTCATTTCTTATCTCAAAATGTTATGTAATATTATAAGTATATATAATTGATATATATTTAATATATTACATCTAAATTATGGATATAATTCTGGAATTATAACATATATATATATATATATCTCATTTTGTTTTAATTCCATTAATATGACAAAAAAATGAAAGTTGCGTTCATGCGTACGTACGGCCTACCGTCTCCATGAACGGTGCTTTTTGTTTTTTAATCTCCAAATGATATGGAATAGTATAAAATGAATATTTACTGGATATATATGATATTTTAATCATTAATAATATTCTGGAAATTATTTACTTATAACTACATGGGCAATCTTTTTTCAAACAAGTTCATTTTTGACTCATGTACCAAACATCGGCAAAAACGTCTGATATGAACTAACATTATTAAAAAACTATTATAACATTATAATATGTGATATGAACTGAATAATAATCTCTATTGGAGTTACTTAGGCAATTATTAATTGACCAAAGTTTATTATTCAGGAATATAAAGAAACGAACAAGACAAGTTGGACTTGAGGTAAGGGATCATACACCTCTCTTTCTTTTTAAGTACACTCTTTTATGTCATTCCTTTTAAGATCATATTTCTTTTGATTGGGATGATCTTTTATTTTAATCTTACTGTACTTATTATGTACATATGATGAGAGACCCAATTTCTTCTCATCAATCCATTTTGGAAGTTTTGAGTGGCGCCTTTAGACTGCCGAATTTTCGTAAGGGATTTTTCATCTCACTTTTATTCCCGTGAGATTTATGCTACATTTGCCACAATTTCCTTTGAGTGGTGTATGTACTGCCCATTATTTTACTCATTGTGTAATATAATTTCTTTTATGAGTATTTACATCAATGTTGTATTGTCCTTCTTTCACGAGGTGTATGTTTTGAAAGATACCCATGTCGGTAAGGGAATCTTTCACCCTCCTCTTTTTAAAAGACTTATTTTGGTGGGCCTTTTAATTTACATATTGTTATGTTGGGATATATCTTCATATATCCTTATTGATGTAAATTTTATGTCCAAGTGATGATATACCGTTTTTTTATCTCTCATCAACTCATTTTTATGTGACATCGTTAGGCTGTCAAGGGAACTTCTTAACCCAATTTCGATTTATTTGGGTTCAACATGTAGTTATTGAATATGTCATCCTTTGAATATGTGTGAATGACCATTGATTATCTTACACATAATATCCACTTAAATTTGGTGTATTCGTTTTTCACACATAATTATGTAATTGATTTATCCTTAAACCAAGGATATCGTCTTCATATGGGACTTCGTCTCAATCACCTTTCATTGAGGCATATTTTGTTTTATACACAACCTTCTTTTATACCGTGTATAAACCCCTTTGACTTTTACGTTTATTCAAAAGGAATATTTTTTATACAAAGCATTTACTAAAGGACAAAAGGGACTGTTTTTGTCGAACGTATGCGGCGACAACGACTTCTCCACCGCCGTGACCATTATTTGAGTTTCGGCTTCCTCTACAAGCCATAGCTTTTTTTAAAAAAGAAAAATAAATACCATGTTTAACTTTTCTTTTATTTTGGTATTGAAAATTGTTTTCATAATGTTTTTATATCAATGTGTTGTATTGATATCTTGTGATTGAAAGGTGGAAATGTTATGTTTCCTTTATGCATGTTTTATGAGATACGATTATGTTATTGTTTTTGGGCATTATTATGAAGACAGGTGGTTCCGTGATAAACTAAGGGCGGGTGATCCCGATATAGCTCTCCAATGTATTGGATAATGTGAAGGAGTGAAACTTTAAGGTTTCTCTGAAGAGATTTAGGGAATATATTGTGATGGGTATTCCAAACGTAACCAAGAGGGTTACTCCCTACGTAAGAAAGTTATGAATGCCTCAAGTTACCTTTTATGTCTTATGATTTCTATGATTTATTCATGATTTTATGAGGTATGTTAAAGTGCTTATGTTTTATGGGTAAAGTATGATTTCATTCTTATGTATACATGTACTCATGATTCCTTTCCATATTTTTATATCCCTTACTGAGCTTTTTATGCTCATCCCAAGTTTTTGAAATGTTTTTCACTGGTCAAGGGAAGGGTACATGATGGGATGATAGTGTCAAGGATGTGTCAAGAAGGAATCCATGTTTTATTTTAAATATGTTTCCGCTGATGGGAAGAATGAATACTGTCTTTTATGTAACCACTTTGTATAAATGTGGAATATAATGCATGTTTCATGATCTAATTCTCTAAAACTCTAAACCTGAAAAGATCTTCAATGTGTAATCTTGTAATAACTCAAGATTAAGTAAGGTTTAATGCTGGGGCCTTATAATTAAGATGGAGATGTATTTATATATGATATATATTATGTTTACGTTTTCTTTATACTTCTGTATTTTTCATTTATATAATACCTTTATGGTTTCCATAATGGGTAAACGTGATAATTTCATTTTAGAAAGTGCATACTACCGCCCCATCAAAGTGATATTATCGTTAATGCCATATGTGGGATGTATAAATTGTAGAGTTAATGATATTATATATGATATTATACTGGAATTTAAATATACCTAGGTAGCATTATGTTTTAATTCCATTAAAGTATTAAATAGAAATGAAAGTAGCGTTCATGCGTACGTATGACTTACTGTCTCCATGAACGGTGCATTTCATTTCTTATCTCCACATGTAATGTCTGGTTGTAAATACATATATATATATATATATATATATTGGATATATATGATTTCAATGATATCTAAATCATTAATATCAATCTGGAGATAAGGGATTGTCGATAACATTGACAACTTGTAATTATTAGGTGTTCATTTTTACTCAAGTATCAAATATCGACGAAACAACCGTTAATAACTTCATTGATACATAATATTTATAACATGGTATTAAGTGATATTAAAGAAATTATAAACTTCAAAAATATTCTTAAGTATGAATTAACTTTAGTTTGTTATTTAGAAGATTAAAGAATGATCGAATCAAGTCGGATATGAGGTAAGGGACTACGTCTCAATCTCCTTTCATTGAGACATATTTTGTTTTATTCTCAACATTCTTTTATAAGCTGTATAAATAGTTTTTACTTTTCATTTCATTCTAAGGGAATCTTTTCCTACGAGTTGTTTTACTAAACAAAAAAATAGATAATGTTTATTTTTAACGTAACCGGTGACAACGAGCTTTTCCGCCATCGCAAGTATCATTTGATATTTTGTCTTTTTTAACAAGATGTAACGTTTTTAAATGGAAAATAAATACCATATACATATTTTGGTATTTAAAATGGTTTTTTATAATGTCTTTGTTATTATCAATATATTTAAATGATATATTGTGATTAAAATGATGAAATGTTATCTTTCATTTATTTTTTGTTTTATGTGTTATGAATATGTTATGGTTCTTGGGAATTGTTTCCGCATATGGGTGGTTCCATGATAAACCTAGGGCAGGTGAGCCTGAGATTTCTCTCTAATTAATTGGGTAACATGATGGAGGTAACCATGAATGTTTCTCCTAAAAGATTTATGGAATATAATGGAATGGTAATTCCAAATGTAACTCTCTATGTAGTTGTGATAGCTACAATGTATGTATGATATGGGTGCCACATGTTACCTTTATGATTTAGGTTTTCTATGTGTTATTCATAAATATTATTATTTCATGCGGTGTGTTAAAGAGCTTATGTTAGTTATGTAATGATGAACTAATGTTTTCATTCTTTGTTTTAAAACCCCTATTGAGATTTTTATGCTCACCCTAACTTTTGAAATGTTTTTCCGAGAACATAATGATGAATAGGGTCAAAGATGGGATCAAGGAAAAGTCATGCTATCTAAAACATGGAACTAGAAATGAATCATTTTTTTAGTAGTTTTTATTTAGTGAAGAAAATGGAAACTGAGTAGAAGTGTCTACTTTGTGCCCTTTTGATATGTAAAAGTTATTTCTTAATTCCCTAACACTCTAAACCTAAAAAGATCCCCAATGTGATTTATTCATTTAATTCAAGATTATTTAATTTTTTAAGGATGTGTCCTTATAGTTGTTATCATAGGTCGGTTTAGAAAGCATTAGAAGTTAGGGTATTATTAAATTTATCTCCATAAATTAATTTATGTTAATATTGAAATTATATAGAATTTACAGATTACCATGTTGATTTGCCTAATATATTTCTATGTTCAGAATTGTTTTCCATAGAGGAAACATGGCAACTATGTTGGGACGACATCAGGAGGAAGAAAACCTTCTAAATCAGCAACCTGAGATGGTCGGAATCAGAATTGAACAGTTTCTTGCAGTGATGGAACAGTTGAGTTAGTCTATAAATGGTGGTGGTATCCTTGCACGAGATCGGCCAGATCAACCATAGAGGAACATGTCAGTAATAGATAATTTTATGAGGCAACTTCCCACATCATTAAGAGGATCATCTGACCCTATTCTACCAGAAGGCTGGATTAATTTATTAGGGAAATATTTTGATGTCATGGGATATTTAGAACACAGATAGTTTAGTCTTTCTTTTACCGTTTTGAAGGTGAAGTTGATCAGTGATTATCGATGGTGAAAAATTTCAGGGATGGTTAGTAGATTGATGCTCTTGATTGGGATGTATTCAAAGGTATGTTCCTTGAGAAATATTTTCCTAAGGTGGTTTGACATAGATGTAAAAACAATTCCTAGAACTGAGGTAGGAGGATGACTCAGTGGCTGCTTATGATGAAAAATTCCCTCAACTCGCAAGGTATGCTCCAAATTTCATACGAGATCTTCATACTAAAATTGACCGTTTTTTATCAGTATTAAATCTAATGTATCGAAGGGATTTAGCTTCTCATGATTTTCAATGTTATGAAAGACTTGTTCAGTGTGAGTAGAATGTGGAAATTGTGTTTTCTGATGATCATGTGTTCTTGGAAAAATAAAAAAAATAAGAGGTCGAGGTCGCAGGCGAAAGAGAAGAACACCACAAAAAGGTCTGATGGTAAGAAACATAAGTTTATAGTTTGTGGAAATTTTGGTAAAAAGAAAGCTGGGGAATGTCTTTTGATTTCAGTTAAGTGATACCGATTTGTTAAAATGGTACACTAGGCTCGTAATTCCACTGAAAAAGGTCATGGTAATTGTAATACAACATCTGATTTACAGTCAATAAAATGCTTCAAGTGCAATGAAATGGGTCATTATACAAATGAGTCTCGAACAAAGAACTCAAAAGTGGGAAAGCATATAGACTACAAGCGGAAAGGGGTGGTGAAATCTTTTGCAACTATTTCAACAGATGTTGTTCCATCGAATGAAGTAGTATCAGTTACACTACATGTTTCTTCAAATTATTCCAATGTATTTTTTGATTCGGGGTCTACACATTCGTTCATTTCTGAGAATTTTTCTAGTGAATTGGGAATTCCATCTTATGATATGAAAACAAATCATATGGTAAAACACCTAGAGGAAATATTGGGACAAAAATAAATTATAAGAACCATCATGTCCTTCTATGTGTGACGAATCTACCTGATAATATTATTGTTATGCGTCTAGTTGAGTTTGAAGTTATGTTGGGTATGGATTGGATTTCTATTTATCGTGCTAAGATTGACTGCAGAGCTAAAGAGGATTCCTTTCAGAAATATATTCAGTTTGGGGAAAATAATGAACCCTCACATTGGATAACTTATTAGGAAGATAAGAAACTAGTAATAGATGGAAATAAATTTTACCTTGAACATATTCTAGAATATAAATAAAGTGTTGAGATTAATGATGTGCCAGTGGTAAATGAGTACCTTGATGTTTTTCCTAATGAGTTTCCTAGTTTTATACCTTATTGGGATGTAGAATTTACTATATACTTAGTTCTTGATGATAAACCAATTTCAAAACACCATTATCGAATGGCTCAAATTGAACTTTTGGAGTTAGAGAATCAATTACAGGAGTTATTAGATAAAGGTTTCATTCAACCAAGCACATCACCATGGGGTTCTCCTATCTTAGTTGTTAAAAGAAGATGGTTCAATGAGGCATTGCATTGATTATAGAGCATGGAATAACATCACTGTTAAGAAAAAGTATCCTTTACCACATATCGATGATTTGTTTGATCAACTCTAGGGAGCTCAGTATATTTCGAAGATTGATCTGAAGTCGGGGTACCATCAATTGAATGTAAATGAAGAAGACATTCTGAAGACCACATTTCACACTATATATGTCCATTATGAATTTGTAGTTATGCCTTTTGGGTTAACCAATGAACCTACTGTATTCATGGATATTATGAATATAATTTTCGGTGAGTATTTTGGAAAAGTTTTTGCTTTTTTTCAATGATGATATTTTGGTTTTTTCTAAAAGTAAATAGGATCATGAAACTCATTTAAGGGTTGTATTTCAGACCTTAAATGAAAATAAAATGTATGGTAAATTCTGCAAGTGTGAGTATTGGTTAGTAAAATTATCATTCTTAGGTCACATTGTTTCAAAAAATGTCATAAATATTGATCCTTCTAAAAGAAAAGTTGTTAAATAATGGCCATTACCCACAAATATAACCATGATTCGTAGTTTTCATGGTTTGGTAGGTTATTACATAAGGTTTGGTAAACAAATTTCAAATTTATCTAGTCAAATGACTATGTTAACTCGAAAAGGTGTTAAGTTCAGCTGGAAAAAAGAATGTGAGGATTGTTTTCAAGAATTGAAAAAAATATTTGTGAATGATGCATTTTTGGAACTGCCTTCCAGAAATGGTGAGTTTGTTATCTACAGTGATGATTTGTTGAAGGGACTTTGTTGTTTCCTTATGCAGAATGATTAGGTAATTACTTATGCATTACTTCTATTAAAACCCCATGAGTTAAATTACGCTACACGTGATTTGGAATTAGTTGATGTCATTTTTTCTTTATAAATTTTGAGGCATCATTTGTATGGAGTGAAATGTGATATATATATTGACAACAAATTTTTAAGTATATATTCACTAAAAATGAATTGAAAATTACACAGAGGAGATGGTTGGAATTAATCATGGATTATTATTGCACAATCCATTACCATCCAGGAATGGAAAATAAAGTG
The DNA here is from genome assembly GCA_963277665.1 of Viscum album. NCBI lineage: Eukaryota > Viridiplantae > Streptophyta > Magnoliopsida > Santalales > Viscaceae > Viscum > Viscum album. The sequence goes on from OY728135.1 coordinate 1,149,453,183, forward strand.
AATGATTCATTGAGTTGAAAAAGTAATGCTTCATTAACCATTCAATATTTTGAATTATATCCTTTGGTTTCTTATTTGATGAACTTTGGAATAGAAGGTTTTGGGGAAAGAAATTTTTCTGTTTTGTTTCGGGTGCTAGTGGAATGATCTCTGTCAGACAGAATTAAGCTAGTGCAGAAAGAAGACAGTGAGTTATAGAAAATGTAGAGTTGGTTCATAAGGGTAAGTTTCTAGAAATTAACATTGATAATGATTGTTTTTTAAGGTTTGTAAAAGGATTATGTGTGCCTTGTGATTCAAAGTTGAAGAATGAGTTGTTCTGTGAAGCTCATAGTTCCCCATTTTCAGTTCATCCTGGCAGTACTATGATGTATAGAGTTCTTCGAAAGTATTACTGGTGGGATGGAATGAAACTGGACATTTCTGATTTTACTGTGAAGTGTTTGACTTGTCAATAGGTTAAAGAAGAGAGATAGTTACCAAAAGGGATGCTTTATTCTTTATCGGTTCCATAGTGGAAATGAAAAAAATATATCCCTGGACTTCTTTGTGGGATTACTAAATACATCCAGAGGTAATAATGCAATCTATGTTATTGTTTATCAATTGACAAAATATGCTAATTTACTTCCTATTCAAGATACATTGTCTCTGGATCAACTTTCATAGTTGTATGTTAAAGAGATAGTCAGGTTTCGTGGTGTTCCTTTCTCCATTGAATCGGATCGTGATCCCAGGTTTACTTCTATCTTTCAGAAAGGCCTTCAGAATTCGTTGGGTACTAAATTATATTTTAGTACAGCTTTTTATCCTTAATCAGATGGGCAGTCAGAATGAACAATTCAGACCTTGGAAGATATGTTATGTGCTTGCTTGATGGATTTTTAGGGAATATGGGGCCAACATCTTTATTTGGTTGAATTTTCATATAATAACAGTTTTAATTCCAGTATATAGATAGATCCATTTGAGGAATTATATGGAAAGCATTGCCGAACTCTAGATTTTTGGGATGAAGTAGGTGAAAGAAAGCTAATGGGACCAGAATTGGTAGATGAGATGGTAGAAAAAGTTTAGTTGATTCAGAAGAACATGAGAACATCTCATAGTAGGCTGAAATGTTATGCCGATAACCAGAGGAAGGATCTATCTTTAGAAGAAGGTGATCATGTCTTTCTCAAAGTTTCTCAATGGAAAAGTGTGATGCATATTGGTATGAAGGGAAAGTTGAGTCTGAGGATCATTAGACCTTATGAAATCCTATAGAAAGTTGGAGCAGTTTTGTACAGAGTGGCATTACCCAAAAGTTTATCTCAGGTACACAATGTTTTTCATTTTTCAATGTTGAAAAATTATATTCCAGATCCATCTCTTGTTTTGAGCCCAGAGGTAGTTCAGTTGGAAGAGTATCTCTCTTATGAGGATTAACTAGTCCAGATTATTGACCGTAGAGAGAAATTGTTTTGGAATAAGGTAATTTTTCAGGTAAAGGGTCTGTGGAAAAACCATATGGTTGAAGAGGCAATGTGGGAATCTGAAAATGTTATGAGCGATAAATACCCCCACTTATTTTATAAGTGAATAAAAATTGTGAGGATGCAATTCTCAAAATGGCTGAAGGATGTATCATCCTAAGTAAATAAAGAATAATACATTTGAAAGTTTATTAATAATTGTGAATTAAATATTAATTTTATTTTAAAAGGGATGAAATGTTCGACAGCGTACCCGATATGCATCAACGGGTTTCTTTTAAATCATACGTTTCACACGGATAATATAATATTATAATTTTAAATGGTATTTTACGCCTAGCCATTGTTTCAGTAGGAATGAATAGAAAAAACTAAAATATGATTATACAAGTTTTTTAAATGTTTTTACATTAGTATAAAAATATTTAAAGGCTTAAAATGTCAATGAATTTAAGCATAAATACTCTAATATTGTTTAAAAGGTCAATTTACCACCTTTTGATGGAGAACCCTCATTAAATCAAGTTTAGGTCATTTTAATATGTTTTATTTGAAAAAATAAAATTTATATTTAGTTTCGGCACATCAAAATTTACTTTGAATAATTTTTTGGTATTTTTATGATAAAGTATATTTTTTTTAATGAATTGTGAAAAATACAGTATTTTAATTCAAAAGTTCCTTTTAATATAATTTATTTATATGGTTAGATTATATTTTTCATTGGATCTAAAGTCTAATTATAATATATTTTTACTTGTTAATTCAATTTTTTACATTTTAATTAATTTCACTTTGAAATTGTACATAAACAAGTGTCAATCTTTTGATAGTTATTATTTCTTAAAACACTATTTTTGTTTTGACAATGGGAATTAATTTTAAATTCATTTCTGCCACTTCTATGTTTTCAATTTAGAAAAATAGATTCCATAGTTGGAATCATAAGGTCCAAATTGTATATATAGGTAACCTTTATTTTTATACATTTTAAATAATTCAGTAAATATTTTATTTACCATGATTAAAGGGTAATTATAGTAAATAAGGGTAAAATATAATATTATAATAATATTAAATTATCCTAACATGTGTCCTAATCCTATTTTCTGATACATATCCGACCATGGTCATCCTTGGGTCGAATTGGGGACCCCATGGAGCCACATGGGTGTAATAATGACACTTAATATTAATTATCTTAATGTAAAGACAAAAATGACAAAAACAAATATTTTTTAGTAAATAAAATTTTTACACGGGGATATATAAGTTATCCATTAGTCTATAAATCTTATTTTGAAAGATAAAAATATTTCCTACATCATCGTATTTTTTTATAAATTTTGGACTTCAAAAAAATTAAATTATCTATGACACAATAATGATGCAATATTTACCTCAATAATAAATGATTTAAATAAATTAGATTATAAATATTTAAATAATATACAAAACCTATCTAATTATTATTGGAAGATTTTTTTTTGACCATGAGTCATCGTAACATCGACTTTAATTAATAAAGGACCTTTTGAAACCGAAGATGAGTTTATAATAAAATAATTGCTTCAAACTATCCTAATTGGCCCCTCCTCTCCCTTATAAAGAGACCTCACTTATAACTCATTCCACACATACCTCAAGACTTTTTATCATACAAACTCTTCTCCAATAAGCTCCCAATATCCCTTTCTTCATCCTAGAAGCCTTAGATTAGGCATAAAGCACTTCAAGAACCCCTTTTGGTTCAAACCAATGAGAGTTACCTAATTTAAAGGTAATGTCTTCTCTTAAGTTCTTCTGTTTTATTTTATATCTCCACCCCCCTAAACAATTATTATACTTTTATTTTATAACAAAAATAGTATCCTCAATATACTTGGATGTTTTTATGAGATGTATTAGAACTAAACTTATACACACCTCAACCTAATGGGTGAATAACATTATGTTTCTGGGAATGGAAAACTAACGCCTCACGAAGCGATGATTGTTCAATTATCTCCCATCGCCACTCATGGAGGACATTAAGATGGAAGTGTATTTATATATGGCATAAATTATATTTTTGTTTTCTTTATTCTTATATATTTTTTATTTATGTCATACCATTATGGCTTCCATAATGGGTAAACGTGATAATTTCATTTTAGAAAGTGTGGACTACCGCCCCCTCAAAGTGATATGACTCATTAATGCCATAAGTGGGATGTATAAATGGTAGAGTTGATGATATTATATATGATATTTTACTTAATTATAATATAAATTGCTATCAATATGTTTTAATTCCATTAATGTATGAAATAGAAATGAAAGTAGCGTTCATGCGTACATACGGCTTACGGTCTCCATGAATGTAGCATTTCATTTCTTATCTGAAAATGTTATGTACTATTTTAAATAAATATATATACTGGATATATATGATGTATATGTTATCTAATTCATGAATATCATTCTAGAAAAAATTTATTGTGGATGACATGAACAACTTGTAATTATATGGTGTTCATTTTTACTCAAGTACCAAATATCGACGAAACAACCGTTAATAACTTAAATGATTCTATAATGTATATAACATGGTGATAAATGATATTAAAGTAATAATAAACATTAAGAAGTTTCTTATGTGCGTATAAATTTGCTTTAGTTTATTATTCAGGAGATTAAAGAACGATCGTGTGAAGTCGTACATGAGGTAAGGGACTTCATCTTAATCTTCTTTCATTGAGGAATATTTTTTTTATTATCAACATTAATTTATACGGTGTATAAATACCATTGCATTTTACTTTCATTCAAAGGGAATGTTTTCTTACTAGGTGTTTTACTAAATTACAATAAAAAAATTGTTTCTTTTTAATGTAAGTGGTGACAAAATCCTTTTCTGTCGCCGCGAGTATCTTTTGATCTTTTGGATTCCTTAACAAGCCATAATGTTTTTAAAAGGAAAATAAATACCATATACATATTTTGGTATATAAAATGGTTCTGATAATTGATTTTTTATTTCAATATATTTAGATTATATATTGTGATTAAATTGTGGAAATTTTGTCTTACCATTATTTTTGTTTTATGTGTTATGAATATGTTATGGTTCTTGGTCATTGTTTATACGTATGGGTGGTTGCGTGATAAAACAAGGGTCGGTGTGCCTAAGATAGCTCTCCAATGCATTGGGTAATGTGACGGAGGTAAACGTGAATGTTTTTTCTAAGATATTTAGGGAAGATACTGTGATGTGTAATCAAAATGTAAGTACCTACGTAGTTGCGATAGCTAAATTTTAAGTATGATATGAATGCCACACGTTACCTTTATGATTTATGTTTTATATGTGTTATTCATAAAACATATTATTTCAAAAGGTATTTTAATGATCTTATTTTATGTACGTAATGATGAACTAATGTTTTTATTCCTTGTTTTATAACCCTTACTGGGCATTTTATGCTTATCCCATGTTTTCAAATGTTTTTAATTGGACTTAATGATGAATGGGGTCATGGATGGGATCAAGGAAAATTCATCCTATCTAAAACATGAAACTAGACATGACACTTTTTTTCAAGAGTATTTATTTTGTTAAAAAATGGAAATTGAGTAGAAGTGACTAATTTATAATCTTTTCAGATGTAATTGTTATGTCCTAATTCTTTAAAACTCAAAACCTATAAATATCCTCAATGTGAATTATTCATTTTATTCAAGATTCTGTAATGTTTTATGGTCAGGTCTTTATAATTCTACCAGGTTACTAAGGATTTGGGTGGCTATGGAATATGTATGCATTTTGGACTTTGAGAGTGGTAGATAAAGAGTAATTTCTTGTGTGGGTTTCACAAAAGTAGGTGAATGATAAAATTTAATGGCATTAAATATGAAACCTATGTTTTTTTCTGGATTTGATGGTTTTTTGAAATCGAGGATAACATGAATGGAGGTTTACGTAGTGTTTCATGATAATTGTAATGTGAAGAACATTTGGGTTCTCTATAGGTGGAATCATTGCATGGTTGGTTCCATAGAGTGTTAGTGAAGACTTGATGGTTATATAGTGGTATTTTACATAAGGAGGAAGTTGAGTGATTGTCATTTGATGTAAGGGTAGTTTTGAATGGTAGAATCATTGAGAAACCATGTGATATTATCCTTATTATTTTCAATGTGGGGAATGATGATGTCCTTGGGTGGGAGAGGAAATGGGACCAATGTTGGGATGGATTCTTTTTATATGGATATGACTCTATGGTTGTGGGGTGGTCCTGTGCTTGATCATTTCTATGAAAAATATTGGTATTTTCAAAGGAAACATTGAGAATTACATGAGTATAATGAGTTTGAAAAACTATGAAATATTTCTAGTTGTGTAATCTGGTGTTTTGTGCTAGATTTGGTGATGTATGGATTTGGTGACCTTGCTTTGTGTTAGGTAAGTGGTTGAAGGAAATTTCTTGACCTATAGGTTTATGATAAGGTCCAAATGTGGGAACCATTAGGAGTGTCTTGATGCCTTTTGGGATGAGTGATCTGGTGGGTGGGGATAATAATTAATATTATTCTATGTGATCACATTGGGAAGATCTAGTTACTCCAGAGACCACATTCTTTTCGATTGATGTGATTTATTGTTGTGATTCTGTAGTGAATTTCTAGAGTCGTGCAGGAAGAAGTTGAGTTGTTTAGAGGATTTAGTTCTAAATAAAGAGTTTGTTCGAGACTTCATGGCAGAGTGTCGTGAAGCAGTGGTGAATTTTTGTTATCAATCCCACATTTTTTGGGTTAGATGAGTGTTGATGAGTCATGAGTTAGAAATTAATCTCAATGCTTACTAGTGGGTTAAGGTATCCATATAGTTAGAGGTGAAATTTGAAATGAATTGGCCATGGTGGTATTCATCAATGAGATCCTTGTGTACTCTTAGATTAAAAACAACCATGCCAAAAATCATGACATATTCTAGAGTACCTTGAGAGTGTGATTGTTTTATTCAAAGAAAATTATATTATTTATTTGGTTTTGTACAGAACATCATTGAGATTTCGTTCATTGTGTAGTGTGAGGAAAGCTGCTTGGTGGGATGTAAACCATCTCCAGTTGGTATGTAGCATCCTTATGAAGGACTACGTATGGGTGAATTCTACCGAAGTTGTCACCATATGTCAAGGATACATGAGGTTTGACATTTTGTCTTGAATTTAAAGTGATGGTGATAAGGAAATATAAATATTTTGGAGCTCTTCAATGATGGTAGTATAAGGCATTATGATTAAAATTGTTTGGGTGATGTAGTAAGAATAATGCTCCATTGGTGGGGTGCAATATTTCAGTCCGTGATCTATGGGACAAACCATGGGTTGGATGTTGTGGCATTGAGATTTCAATGATAAACTACCGACTTTCATATTTGTGTTCCTTGGGGAGAGATATGTAGTCATTTGATGGGTACATTGATCGATTTAAGTGGTTTCTTCAGGCTTGGGCTAGTTCTAAAAGATATATGAGGATCGCGTGTACGAATTATACATGATCATAAAAAAAAGTAGTCATTAATGGGAATTAGAGATCTTGTTATATACCCCCATTTTATCCCTAAAAGGACAGTTTTAGGTATTTTTGGAAGATATTGGATGGTATTCAATTGTAAATCCATCTTAGACAAATAATGTAGTGATATTTAAACAGTTTAAGTTGCGAATTTCATGTAGATTAATTCGGCGATGGCTAGAATCCACGTGAGAAAATGAATTTATATGGGGAGTTATAAGCCAGATTTTGTGGATCTTTTTTATTATAATTTGATTTTCTTGAATGAAATTATTTTTTTATAAAGAACCCAGTTTTTAATAGTACAAGAATAGGTGGGGGATATGCGTACATCATGGCAGTTTAGATGGAAAGATAATATGACAATGTTATATGGTGTTATAATGAATGTTTTTGTGTGGGGATTTGTGAAATTAATTTGATCTATGGTGATGTTTGATATTAGGTATTAGTGTTATTTTTGATGATATAGGTGAAAAATTATATTATATAGTGGTTATGACCTAATGTGTGTAGTGTGGAGCATTTTAGCAGGTAAGTGGTCGATTGATGATGTGATAACTGTTCTATATTGCATGGGCTCAGTAAAATCCTTCGTAGTGTTTAGTTTTGGAAACATGGGTTACATATAGCTTTAAATGGTTTAATTATTGAAATTAGGGATATACTTCAGTTTTTTTAGATGTTTGGATATAGAACGCGGTCATTGGTCATTTAGTTGTTGACCGATGTTGGTCATGGGATGTGGTGGGATAAATCATGATCTAAAAAACTGATTAATTATTTAAATTTTATTTAAATATTGTTTGATTGATGTGTAATCATATTGGTTTGGTGGGATCAAATATTGGTAATGTTATATCCATGTGTGATTGGTTTTTTGGGTGTGTATGTACAATCAGAACTCTTGTGTACTAATTGGCTCTCCCAGGGTGGTGTAGTTATTTTTAATTCCATTCTTGTGTGGTATTTTTTATGGTATTAATTATACATTTTTGTTATGTGTTGATGTTAGTATTGAAGATCTTGAGGCTGATGCATTCTTTCAGGATCATTAGACTGATTTTGTGAATCATAGTGACATGGTTTGTTAAGTAAGATGAGGATTTGATCTAAATATTGTGATGACATGATCTTGTTCAAGAGGAAATTATTGTGATGGAATATAGTATGTGGGCCAAGTGGAATGAGACTCCTTCCCTTGTGTTTTAGAAGTGATGATAAGTGCATCTCATGGATGATTTGTTATAATGCAGAGAAGTAGTATGATCCCAATGTGTGAAGGGGATTTTTTTTGTTTTATGTTTAGATAAAATCCACAAAACAATTGGTTAAATAAATGTTTCCCATGTATAGGGATGGAATCAGTAGTGTTATAGGGGTTCAAGTCATGGTAATGGATCCAATATGTGTTGAAAACATGGTTGTAAAATGGTTAGTAGTATCCATGATCAAAAATTGTGCAACCTGTAGAAGGGTGTCCATAATTAAGGAAACCATAATGGCTGGCCCAAGAGACCATACAACATGAGGTCTCCTATGATAGTAGTGAAAACATGGACACTTCATAGTTTTTCATAAAAAGTGGATGGACAAGAAAACCATGGATCATGATTTCTTCTTGGACATTAGAAACCTCACGGTTGGGGCACAGTTTTCCTAACTATGTGGCCAAACCGTATTCATATTTAAAAATAGAGAATTCCCATTTTCCCTCTTAATAATACTTTTTTTCTCTAATGTATTACACAATTTGACTTCTTATAATAAGGGTGAAGAAACACATCTATCCTCTCCTCTATGAGTGATTCTCCATAAATCATTGGTTTTGTGAAGTTTCATTTACCTCAAATGAAGATATAGTTATGTATTTGACATTATTTTATTTTATTTTTATTAATATGGATGTTTTTTATTTCTTATCATTTTGATGTTATAAACCATTTTTTATATGGTGGTCATATTTCTTGTGTTTTGTCTCATTTACCTTGAATCAAGGGACATGATTGGGTTATTGCTTTTCTACGACCATAAGGTAAGTGGTCTAAATGTTTTACCCATATTTACATTTTTTCAGAAGTGCATTTGGTTGTTCTAATGTACTAACTTGTAGTATTTTAATGTCTTTGACTATGTAAAGTGATTAGGGCCTTATATTATGGTGTGAGACCCTTCATGGACATTATTGGTTCCATTAATGGTTCGAGACAAATTCTATGGTTACTCGTGGGGTATTCTAAACATTATACAATAATTAATTGAATTTGTAAATGTTAAGATATAGATATTATGATAGTTAATGGGTAGGGGTTGTTACTTAGATAATTTTTATGATTAATAAGAATATTGAAAAAATTTTAATCTGACATTCATGAAATGTCGATGATACTTTTATAATGGTTTAAATGAAGTGTTTTGTAATTTTATTTGGTTATTTTTGTCTATGTAGGAATATGATGTTTTTCTATTGGGTGATTTTTTTGAAGGATTATTTTACCTAAAATATGTTTGAAAAATTGGTTTTCATATTTTTTTAATATTATTATTTAAAAAATACATGTTTTTTTAATTTTTTATGTAAATTAATTTATTTCACTTTTAAATGGTTTGAAATGGAAATGATAGCCTTTCAGAATGGTTTATTTTTTCAATGAGGATGACCCATGTTTTCGTGGGTCAATTACAGATGATTTTAAAATATATATTTTGTTTTTGTGTTTTATTCCACAAGAAGATGGTTGGGGTTTATATACACCTTGATTTGAATCAAACGGTCCATTGGGGGAATAGTAAAAGTGATGATAGTGTATTCAATTGAGATGAAAAATTAAACAACCATATCCATGTTGTAATTATTATGAATGGGGTGTGGGACTGTGGGTATAATCCCATAGGATGGGCAAGACTGATTCCCTAGAACCCACTATTTTATTAAATTAATAGAGTATTAGAACAAGTTTCCTCATATTTGAGTCAGACTAGACTGATGATCTAGTCCCCATAAATGCTTTTCGTGGTCTCAGATGTAAAAATTAGGCTCCATACTTTTAAAGTAGTCATGGAATGGGATTTCAGAATGAGGTTCTATGCTACCAATGTAATGAAATGATTTAGTTACCTGAAATAACACTCCAAGGTGTACGATTAAACTAATTTTATTAGAAAACTCTTTTTGAAACTAAATGTATGTAACCCCATCATACTATGGACAAAAATCTGGACATGGAAAGAGTGATTTATGATAGTTGGTTTTCATAATAGAACATAAAAAGCATAAATGGTTAACCGTATATTGAATAATTATGAATCATGTTTCTTTTATTTTCCCTATTTATTTATTTAGAGTTGATTTTCTGCATACACTTATGTATATACTAGTTAATGATTTGTATAATGAAACAATATTAATTAACATAGAAATGAAAACATATTCTCAGAATTTTTCATACATTACACAAAAACATGCCCAAAGACACTACCAGTTTGGTTCCTTTGTAATCCTCAAATACAAACATCTAGTATGGTGAATGATCATCAATGTTTCCCCCAAATACCACCCCCTTTAGTATGTCAACATAAAACCATTCCTTATAACATGGGGAGAATAAACATACAAAAATGTTGAGATCATGTGCTCAGTATGGGTAAACAAGGGATACATACATCAAACATAATCAAAAAACATAAGAACAGCAAAAAAATCGTTTTAAAAGTATTTCATGGATATCAAATATCGTGATATCATTTTTTCTAATAATTCATTGATGTTTGTAAATAATTGTAGAATATATTCTATGAGAGCACAACATAAGATACATAATTGTGGAATAAAAAAAGAATGTAAAATAATATCAATTTTAGTAAAATCTCATTTTTAAGACCATAATATCGGAAAATGTCCATCACTAAACCAAACTCACTCCTTACACCAGCCCTGTATTACTAAATGAGATATACTAATACTCTATCAATATCTATATCAAGGGATATAAATCTTTTTCCAATGCATTGGGGGGAGATATAAGTCACACCTGTCCCATATTAAAATCCCAACATATGTGTGCCACAAGAACTTAATTCCATCATCAATTCAAAAATCATTAAAATAAATAGGTTTCTTAAACATATTTAAATAATAAAATAAACCACGGAAAAGAAATGGGTTTCATAGATATCAATCCATCATAAAAATAAACCATCCATAGAAATAATTAGTGTAGTATCCTTGAAAAATACCCCAAACAAAGCATAAGTAACACCATATATTATTGTCAATAATGGAAAAATAATTTTTATATATTACTTAAATATAATTCATCAGGAAAATATCCTTTTTTATTTAAGAAAATTTTATTTTTAAAAAAATTACACTAAATTTTATATGGAAATATTTTCATAGAAAATAACTATGTAAGATTGAAGTTGATGCTTCAAGGAATTATGGCGTCATGGAAATTGAAAAATATTTTCATGCTACAGAAGAGAAAAATATATCATTCATACTTTTTCCAGACAATCCCTATATTATCTTGTTTGGAAAAAGAAAAAATGATTATTTTTATACCGTTAAGTAAAAATTAAAATATAGTTAAAAATTACTTAAATATTTGGAGAAGAATAGTAATAATATTTTGGAAGGTATTTTTATGAATTCTTCACATGGAATATAAATACTTTCCAATATATACTTATATATAATGAATCTATTATAATAGTGAGATTGGGAAATTAACCCTTACCTTAGGTCTGATTTCCTTGTAACATATCTGAAACTATTATACAATGGTTTAATAATGTTACTAATATATTATAGAATCATATTAAAACACATTATCCCATATATTATCCTCTAATAACATCTTATCACATTTTTGTTAATAATATTTTATTATTACCCATCTTTTGTTCATTAACTACTTCATTTTCATATGCATGTTTCATATAAGTACAAGTTATTTTTAATAGGATAAAGTTACATCATCTCCAAAATTATGTTAAGTTAATATATATTATATTTTTTTTTATTTAAATGTATATAAACATTATTTAATGGTGAACATAGAAAATGAATCGCATCACCTCATTGAGACGATAGACAGTACATACGCATGATCGATGGTATCACTCCCTTAACGGTAAAAGAGTAATGATGATAATGGTGTACATATTTTACTAAATTCAATATAACATTATAATTAAAATATATCAATTATTTATGTAATTATAAACATTAAAATAAAGTTGTGATGAAAACAAGATTACTCCAAGGCATGGAGACGGTCAGTTGTACACACACACATGATGCTTTTGATTTTCATCATCTGGAGTAATGGTGGAATATGGTTTTTTAATCACAATAATAACATATAATCATATATTTAATAATATATTTATTAATTAATTATTGAAAAACAAAAATTAATAGAATGTAGCAGAATATTATTTTGAAAGAGTCAGTTAAAATGGTTACCTCTTATTTAGATAACATCCTGAAGATATATTCTTAGTTATACTAGTGTTGGCCTTTTGAGAATATTAGAACCTAAAAAATGTTTCTAAAGAAGTGTGTAAAATAATTTGGTAGATTTTTTCATATATATAAGGCTAAAATATGTGAAATGAAAGATGGAGGAGGTGTGATTTTATAATGAAGGTGAGGGAAACATTTGAAACATGAGAAAATATTTATTTATAATAATTTTACGCTCAATCCAACAACATAAAATTGATAAGTTATTTGATTATAATTTTTATAGGGTGGTAATACCATTAACCAATATAATTTAGACATTTTTTGGTGTAATATTAAAAATTTTCATTTTTATTTTCCCTTAGTTAACATATTTTAATTTTAACTATATTAACAGCATATTTCAATATTGAAAGGTTGATATTTTTTATTATAAGTTGTAAATTGTACCATAAACGGTCACATTATTAATTTTTAGACCAAAATTTATATCAATTTTCCTCGTTTAGTATTTTTTGAATTTTAACAAATTTATTATCATATTATTTTACTAAAATATCATTACTGTCAATTTTGAAACTATTCATTATATTGAATTTATGAAAATAAAAACATCATTATAACATTGAAAGAATAATTTAATGCACCCAAAATATGTCATAGGATCCTATAAAATTTTTGGATCAGCATAAGTAAATCAAATTACATGAAATTTAATATTTTAATAATCAGTAAATTTCATTTTTTATTTATTGAATAATTACAGAATAATCATTGTGTTACTATTTATGATAATTACCTATTCACTAAAAATCAATACTAAATTTCCATGATTTATATAATCCTTTTTATATTTTATAATAATATATATATTAGCATATCTTCTATTTAGTCCAATTTTGAAATTTTATACCTATAAAAAGTAAGAGTGTAAAATTTTTCCACTCCCATTGATTTTAATACTATAGTAGTAATTTTCATGAACTAGTGTCAATTAAATAAATCCAATTTGAGACTGAGGTGATAAAGGTCTAATTAATTACATCCAGAAACATTTTTCTAGTATTACGTTTATTTTTTAATACAAATAATAATATTTATTATCCTTAATTACCTATTTTACCCTTAATCGTGGTAATAAAAATTACTATAGTGACTATTTGTATTCAGAAAAATTAAAAAAAAACAATTGAATTAATTTTTAATTACTATTCAAAATATTCACTACATTTTTCCAAAATTTAATTTATATAATTGGAAGAAAATATCTAAAAATTGATCCTGCATACGGGAGGAATCAACGAGTTTCTAAAGACATAATTTTCTAAAAGATTAGAATGTTTTTATATCCAATTACAATTTAAAATTGATTACAATTACTGAAATTTTATTAAATGATATATAATTTATCTAATTATAATTTAAAATGAATCAAAAAATAAATATATAACTATAAATTATTTAGAAGAAAGAAGCAGTTTTGAATTAAAATTTACTATTTTTCTATATTCATCAAAACATGACACTTATGAGAAAATTACTAAAAAATATACCAAAGTACATTTTTATATCCCTATTTCAAAGAATAATTTTATTCCTCCAAATATAATTCTTATAAGTGACATAATTTAGCATTAGGAAAATAATTCCCATATAAAAGTGATATAAATGCTTTTAGGGAAAAATTCAGTTTTATTGCATAAAAACAAATTTATTTTTATATCATTTTTTAGAAAACACATTGGATAAAATATATTAAATATATATATATATTATTAAAATAATCCAAATAAATTGGTCTTTTTTTATTTCTATGAAACACACTTGAATGAATTTAAATAATTTTTTATAAAAAGAAGTCATTTTAATTTAAAATGAGTTTTACTTTCGTAAAAAATATTTTCATAATTCAAATAATTACATTCATATCATCTACTATAATTTCTAGGATATAATTTTCTTTCTGAAATACTTATAAAAAAATTATTTATTTTATAATTCAGGGTTGCGTGTAACAAAAGCTAAGGCTATGTTGCATGTAACACAAAACATCAACGAAAAAGATTATTTCAAAAAATAAACAATTACAAAAAAATATCATTGTGTTATATTATACCACATTAAAATTAAATCCTCCCTAAAATATTATCATAGGTTACCAAATGGGAAATTTCCATTCATAGAAAACCACATTGTAAAAATGAATACTAAAACTCCTATTAAAAACTAAATTTTAGAAACATTACGGTTACCCAAAGTATCTAATCGCTAGGTTTCCACATAGGATAACATATGTGGAAATTGAAAATGTGGTCATGGATGAGAAATATAAATATCATGTTTTTATGGAGTGTTATATAGAACATGGTTAGGATATAATTAATGATCACAAAGCCATTACTGAAAGAGGATTGACAAAGGTTATTAATATCATCATGAATATGAAAAATAGAAAAAAAATTATTTGAAACCATTCTTCCTAAAGTTGAGGAATTTTTGTGAGAATATATACTTGCATGACTTCATAATAATCTCACCCTTCATTTTTACTCTATCAGTTTGTTGTTCATATATTATTCTGTTAAATTAAAATGAATTTTCTATTCAAGATGTATTATCCTATCATTAGATCTATAAATTGAATGATATGTCTCTCCATCTATCATTATCAAAAAACAATTGTTTAGAAAAAGTTATCCAATATGAGTAAATCCTTATATGGTGAGATAATACATTAATTTCTAAAAAAAATTCGAGGATTTATATAAATGAACTCATAAATGGTTTACCTTATAAACCTATTGAAATATGAAGGTCTAAAACATTACGAATATGATCATTAAATTTATAAAAATAAAATTCACAATAATACCCCATATATCATAAAATATGTATTGTTTTTCACATAAAAACATGTTAATTCCTTCATAATTATTTCTATTGGAAAAATATAATAAACTGAATTACCATAATTCATTATTTAAAACATCCATTCATCCTTTTTAGAAATGTTATTGGATATATTCCTTAAATTAAAATATGATCTAAGCTTCATTAATAATAGAATACTTCTCTCTTTTACAAGTCCTTAATCATTTCCATGGTAATCGGTACCATTCAATGAAGTTTATGTAAACATAATTTTCTTAACCTAGCCTAAAAATTAGATTTTTATTTGATTTTCCAAAAGATGATTTCCTGGATTAGCGTTAACCTACAGACCAAAAGAGAACCCAAATAACAAATGAATACATTTTCAAAATTAAAAATTAAAAAATCACATCACCACTGAGAATCACACTTGATGATCATCTACATCACCTGGCCACTAGGGCTCATCATTCACCATCGATATCCATCATTGTGTCAACATAGTCTTCCAGCAACCATGAAAATCCGTCATCAGGGATTGTTGGAAACCAAACCCACCATGAAACAGCTCAATGTACCAAATCATTATCATTCCCCAAAAAAATAGAAAAAACCATAATGTGAATCCAGAGTTGAAGAGTATGAATATCACCATGGTACTATCAAGAGAAACCTGATGACTCCCACTATAGAAAAACATAAGAAAAAATAGCCCAGATCCAGAAATAGAAAAACCACCAAAGATAAAGTATCAGATCAACCACTAAACATAAGTAAAAAAACCATACCCAAAATAACGAGGAAGAAAACCGAAATACCGAATCCCTTATAGGGGAAAAGTGCCTAGAACCCTAAAGGGAACTGAACCACACATCCCAAAACAAAAATTTTACTACTGTTACAGATAAAAAAAGGAAAGGATCAATACAACATGAGGTCAGATAATTATTGTAGTGGATGAGGACACTATACAAAAATAATCAGTGATATGGAAGACATTGATTTTCATAATTCTCTTTCATTCTAAATTTAAATAATTCATCAATTAATAATACCTTTGGGAGGAAAATATTTATATCTATTGCATTAACTGAACAATTACTTTTCCCTTTTTAGATACTTTATTTTAGTCATTCTTTTCTTAATTAAAAAAATATTCTTTTTCCTACAAGACATCCATTGTGGGGGTATTCCATCATTCTTGACACAAAATAAACTAATTCTTCTTCCCTCTATGTTATCTATTAATAGAATTCTTAGTAAATTATTTAATATTATTCATATGTGAATATGGATGTTAGTTATAGTACATTTTAATAATCTTCCATGGAAACTGATTATCCATTTTAACAATGTTCATTACTTTGAGGATCATCCAATTTGACAACTCATCTGCAAATTTTTCATCATAGTCAATGTTACCTAATTTTCTTTTAGTTCGCCCATTCACTATGACAAATAAAAATATCATGAGAAACATTATTCATAGTGGTAAAAACATTTAAAAAAGAGGTATTCCTTATAAAATTTCAATTTATGACACCATAGGATTATTCCTTGGTTATTGATGATCATTATTAAAACACGTTGATTGTAACCAATAACTATATTTATACTTATGGATCTTAATAAAGATTTCTCATCCTATTTTATAGTGGTTTACTAAACCTTTTCTCATATACAAATGATAAAGACCCAATATTAACATACATAGATATTAAATCATTTTTTAATAATTTTTCGGACATTATACAAACACATACCCAAGGACCAAATTAGTTTAGTGCCTTTGGAAACATGGAACACAAACATATACTCTTGTTAAAGATCATCAATGATTCCTAGAATTATCTTCCTCTTTAATATTCCTACCTAAAAAATTTCTTTATAACATGGGGGAATGAATAAAATAAAAATGGTGAGATTAGAAGATCAGTAATGGTAAACAAGTTAGAGATCAATCATGAAATAATTATAAATACATAACCATTAAATTTGAAAATCATATACTATATGTCAAATATCATTACATAAAGCCATTTACTAAATCATTGATATTCACAAATACTCAAAGAACATATTCCATCATCGAATAACGTAAGACATAGAATTGTGTCATACAAATCAAAATAAATAACATTTCCATTTTATTCAAGTCTCATTTCCAAGTCAAAAATAGTGGAAAATGTTCTTTAATGAACTGATTTCACTCTTTATGCCTTCCCTTTATTGCTGAACCAGGTTTACATCCCATTCCATTCATTTCTATCTCATGAGATGTACATCTCTACCCAATGCATTGGATATAAGGACCCATCCTTAAACCTTACTTAATATTGAGTTATTACAATTTTACACATTGAGGATCTTTTCTGGTTTAGAGGTTCAGAGAATTAGATCGTAAAACATTAATTACATTCCAAATTTAAAAAAAGTGGTTACATAAAAGATAGTATTCATTTTTCCCATCAACAGAAACATATTTAAAATAAAACATTGATTCTTTCTTGACACTTCCTTGACACTATCATCATATCATGTACCCTTCCCTTGACCTATGAAAAACATTTCAAAAACGTTGTATGAGCATAAAAAGCTCTGTAAGGGATATAAAAATATATAAAGGAATCATGAGTACATGTATACATAAGAATGAAATCATACTTTACCCATAAAACTTAAGCACTTTAACATACCTCATAAAAATCATGAATAAATCATAGAAATCATAAGAAATAAAGGTAACTTGAGGCATTCATAACATTCTTACATAGGGAGTAACCCTCTTAGTTACATTTGGAATACCCATCACAGTATATTCCCGAAATCTCTTCAGAGAAACCTAAACGTTTAACCCCTTCGCATTACCCAATGCATTGGAGAGCTATATCGGGCTCACCCTCCCTTAGTTTATCACAGAACCACCCGTTTTCATAACAATGCCCAAGAACCAAAACATAAAAATATCACATAAAAACATGCATAAAGGAAACATAACATTTCCACATTTCAATCACAACATAACATTTTAGGATATTGAAATAATGAATCCATTCAAAAAAACCATTTTCAAAACCATTTAAAACAATTAATAAAGATATTTTTGAATCAAAGCGTCCCATACCACCTTGAAGATTTTAACATTTAAAACCAATAATATCCATATAAATAAATCCTTAAAAAGAATTTTAAAACATGGATATTAATAAGAATAAATCATTAAAACATTTAAAGCGATATTTTTGTTAAAGGGTTTTTACCAAAATTAGAGACACTTGAATACAATAATTGAGGAATAACATTTAATCAGAACTTTATAATATCATGAGAATAAATGGATTCATGTTATAATATTCCAAAGGATAGTATATACACCATATAAGAGTGAATTGGTGCAAAACAACAATGAAGTCTCAATAGAAATGTAAAATGTGATGAAATCCTTTATAAAGAAGGTATCCTTAAATTAAGGACAAATCAATCTCAAAATTATGTGTGACAAATATAAATACACCCAATATAAGTGGATATTAAGTGTAAAACAATAAAAGGTCATTCACACATATTCAAATGATGAAATATTCAATAACTACATGTTGAACCCAAAGAAATCGAAATTGGGTTAAAAAGTTCCCTTGGTAAAATTCGACAGCCTAACGGCGTCACTTCAAAATTCAAAAAATGAGTTGATGATAGATAATAAAGGTATCTCATCACTTGTACATAAAATTTAAATCAATAAGAATATAGGATATCATATCCCAACCTAATATTATGTGAATTAAAAGACATAACAAAAGAATTCTTTTAAAAAGAGGAGGTTGAAATGTTCCCTTACCGACATGGGTATATTTCGAAATATACACCCCATGAAAGAAGGAAAATACAACAATGATGTAAATAATGATAAATGAAATTATATTACACAATTAGTAAAATAATGGTCAGTACATACACAACTCAAAGGAAATTGTGGAAAATGTAGCATAAATCTCACGGGAATAAAAGTGAGATGAAAAATCCCTTAGGAAAACTCGGCAGCCTAACGACGCCACTTAAAACTTCCAAAAATGGATTGTTGATATCAAATAGGGAATCTCATCATATTATAATAAAATTTACAGTAATAGTAATATAAAATAACATCCCCCATCATAACAAAGAAGAGCTTAACAGAAGTGACATAAAGGAGAGTACTTAAAAAGAAAGAGAGAGGTTAGATCTCTTACGAAAATTCGGCAGCCTAACGACGCCACTCAAAACTTCCAAAATGGATTGATGAGAAAGAATAGGTTATCTCATCATATGAACATATAAATTACAGTAATATTAATATAAAATAACATCCCAATCACAAGAAAGATGAGCTTAAAAGGAATGACATAAAAGAGTGTACTTAAAAAGAAAGAGAGGAGTAGGATCCCTTACCTCAGGTCCGACTTGACTCGATCGTTCTTTAACATCTTGAATAATAAACTTGAGTTAATTAATACTTGATTAAGAAACTTTTCCAAGTTCATTATTAATTTTATATAACTTATTTCCATGTTATAAACATTATGTAATCATTTAAGTTAATAATGTTTTTTTGTCGATATTTGGTTCTTAAGTCGAAAGTGGACTTCTTACAATTACATGTTGTTCGTGTGGTCAAAGGTTCATTATATCCATAATTATATTCATGATTTGGATATCATATATATCATATATATCCAGAATATACATTTATTTATAATATTACATAATCATTTAGAGGTAAGAAATGAAATGCACCGTTAATGGAGACGGTAAGTCGTACGTACGCATGAACGCTACTTTCATTTCTATGTCATATTAATGGAATTAAAACTAAATGAGAGGTATTTATATTTTAATTCCAGAATTATATTAATAATTTATATGTAACATACATCATATATAATAACTTTAATTCCATCCTTTATACATCCCACATATGGCATTAACGAATCGAATCACTTTGAGGGGGCGGTAATCCGCACTTCCTAAAATGAAATTCTCGTGTTTACCCACAATGGAAAACATAATGGTATGCCACAAAAGAAAAATAAAAGAGAATAAGTAAAACATAAACATATTATATATCATATATAAGTATAGTGAAATCTTAATGGACACCTTTTAAGGTGTTATATGAGTGTTGAACAATCATCATTTCGTGAGGCAGAAGTTCGCCAACCACAGAAACAGAATGTTCCTTAACCATTTGATGCAGGTGTGTGCAAGTGTAGCTAGAATTCGTCTTATAAAAACATCCTAGTATATTGAAGATACTGGAG
Source organism: Viscum album (assembly GCA_963277665.1). Taxonomy (NCBI): domain Eukaryota; kingdom Viridiplantae; phylum Streptophyta; class Magnoliopsida; order Santalales; family Viscaceae; genus Viscum; species Viscum album. The sequence goes on from OY728135.1 coordinate 1,149,473,855, forward strand.
TTGTTACAAAAGAAATGAATAAAAAGAGTTTAGTGGGTTGTAGAAGCAAAATAAAACAAAAGAACACAAGTGAAGATGCTACCTTAAAATCGGGTAACTATTTTTTATTTGAGCTCAAAGACTTCCTTGTGAAGCCTTCTGCCCAATGTGAGGCTTATAGGAGTAATATATGGATGTGTAGAGGAAAAATGAGCAGGGTTTGGCCGATCCAAAGTCTTGATAGGTGTGGATAAGTTGTTAGAGGTGGGGGCCTTTTATAAGAGGAGAGGAGGGGCACTCTTGTAAAGTTACAAAATGTTACTTTCTTTTTGAATGAGTTTCGGATTTTTAAAGGTCCCAAATTAATGTATTTCGAGTCTAATCCGGTAAGGGTTTGAAATATACTCATCCAATAGGTTTTTGACAAGTTTATATTATATTTTTAACATTATCTTTTTATTTTATTTAAATCCTTTATTATTGAGGTAATCGCTACATCATCATGATGTCATAAATAATTTAATTTATTTAATGTTTAAAAATTATAAAAAACATATCATGATGTATGAAATCCTTTTATCTTTCTAATGAATATTTATATTAAAAAATATGACTTTTATAACCCCATTTAAAAATTGTTTTAGTGAAACATCTCATGCTTGTGACATTTTTATTTTAACATTACTTAAAAAGTTATTTATGTCATTTTCCAACCAAAGTAGCTCCATGGGGTCCCCAAGTTTACCCATGGATTGTATTGGTCTACCATGACACATCCAATGAGGGTAGGACATGTTTCAAGGTCATTTCACATTATTAAAACAATATTTTTACCTTAAATTACATTAATTACCTCTAATCGCGATTAAGAACATAAAAGTTACTATTCACCAAAAAATTATTTTAATCCCATTGAACATCATTTTAATTCCTAATGACAACGATGTATGTCAGATTTTTGAAATTCAAAACACAGAGGTGGAAAAGTTTCATTTAAACAAAAAATCAGTTTCTTTAACTACCACTTAGTGGTTTCACTATTCATCAAAAATTAATGTTTTTCAGAAAAATACCAAAAATTCACACTAAGATATATTTGACATTCCAAACTCAAAAGTGATGTCTATTTTACAAAATTCAAAACATATATGTTTCCTTAATTAATTTAATAATTAATTTCCGTTGCCAAAACAAATAGCATGTTTTTATGAAACAATATCTATTAAAAGATTGACACTAGTTTAAGTCCAATTTCAAAGTGAAATTAATTCCAATGACCACTATTGGATTAAATGGTAAAAATATATTCTAATTTTACTTTAAAAAAATTAAAAAGATAATCTATTCATATAAATAAATTAGATTAAAAAGAGGTTTTGAATTAAAATACAACATTTTTCACTATTCATTAAAAATGAACTTTATCGGAAAGATACCAAAAATTTACACAAAGTAAATTTTGATGTCTCTATTATAATGAAGAATTTTATTTTGTCAAATATAACGCATAAAATTTTCAAAAAGTGGATTTAAAAGTGGTTTTCCATCAAAAGGCGGTTAATTGACCTTCTAAAGAACATTAGAATGATTACGCTTAAAAATTGAATTCATTCACATTTTTAATCCTCTAACATTTATTGTAAAAAGTAAAAATATTTGACAAACATATATAATCATATTTTAGTTAGTTCTGTTCATTCCCGCCATTACAACGGCTAGGCGTTAACTACCATTTTAAATTATATTATTTTATTATTAGAGTGCAACGTAAGATTTCCAAGAAACTTGATGTTGCGTATTGGGTACGCCATCAAGCATACCGTCCCCTTTAATATAATATTAATATTTTATTCACAAAAATGGATAAATATAATAATGTCATATTCTTTATTTACCTAGGGTGTTACATCCTTCCCCCCTTTTGGGAATTTCATCCTCGTAATTTTAAAATTGGGCTCAGAAACATCCTTGAATGTCCCACATCGGAACAAGAGTTGGTAAAATAATCATTTTAAAATAAATAATGAGAAGTACAGAGGTCACCCGAGTTAACCCATACTAGGATTCCATATAGGAAAACATGGACATGGAGGAGAAAACATAGGTTCGTGTTCTTATGGAGAGTGATAGAAAATATGTTTAGGAGAAAGTTAACCACAAGAAAATCACAAACTTGTAATGGGTTTAACGGTATTCGATTCCCCATAAGGAAAAGTTAATAGGAAACATTTTTTTTTATTGAGGAATTTTTTCATAAGGAAACATAATTAATTATCATGTTGACTTCCAACTTTTATTATATTTTTACACAAACTCATATTTTCCCCAAAAGACGAGTATTTAGGAAGACTTATTCACTATAATCAACTTCTAGAGATCACCTAATCCAAAAAAGAGAACTATATACTTCACATGTCTTTAGACTTTAACCAAATCCAAAACCAAAATGGTTAGTACAAGATCAGATAATTCAGAAAAGGATAACCCTTTATAAAAAGAAAATCTATTCTTAATCTCCAAAATTTGTCCAACAAAACCCAAAGTTTAATGAGGACCATTTGATAAAAAATTTGTCCATAAAATTCTTCAAAGTAAACCAAACTAAGATTGAAACCCAAATATTTGAAGGATTTAATCACATAGTCTTCCAAGGTACAAATTAACTTTTATCTCCAAATAACATCAGTTGCTCTTAAATTCTCATATTGAAAAGTAATTAACCTAATCACATATCCTCGATGATAGGTTAATCATTTACATAGATAACCCAAAATAAACTTACTATCGATTCCTAAAGTCATCTAACTAAAAAGAATTAGTCAAACTAACCAGGGACTTCACGTAGTCCAGTGGTAGGCGATAAATACCAGTCACACTTTGGTTGTGGGTTCGATTCCCGCAGCTTTGTCTGACGCGATGGGTTGTCACACGGTCTGCGTGTTGTCTATTTTCCAAAACTATATAATTCTTAATACATTCCCCAAAATGAGATAAAATCTTCAAAAATGATCATAACATATTTTAACCTCATGTTTATCTCATTCCATTCATTTTCCATCATAACATATAATAACCCATAATTACCTCAAAAGTAAGGATCATATAAACTCTAATGGTTACCTTTATAATTATTACCTGAACTTCCACATAGATTGTTCATATCATACATGATGCATTACAGATCATACCAAGGTTCAAGTGGTTGATCATGACTCCTTGATATTTGGTTTAGAACAACCACGAGTTTTCGCATTGAATCCCCCATTTTATCTAGTATCATAATCAGAGAACCACCATAATTTCCTTCAAACCTGTTGTCTCTTTGGTGCCTGCTAGATCCATCCATTTACTAAAAACAGAAATGTCAATGTGAGTATATCAACAAAACCATCATGTACTAATGAGCAAGGTAAACACAAATATATACTTACTCATTCACTTTATCTAAAACTAGGACTCTTTCTGAAATCCTAACCATTATGGTAATGTCACTTGTGCTTAGAGAATACCCTAACCTCTAAAGTTATCTAAACCGACCTTTGATACCAACTATAAGGCCCCAGCCTTAAACCTTACATAATCTTGAGTTATTACAAGATTACACGTTGATGATCTTTTCAGGTTTAGAGTTTTAGAGAATTAGATCATAAAACTTGCATTACATTTCACATTTAAACAAAGTGGTTACATAAAAGATAGTATTCATTTTTACCATCAAAAGGAAACATATTTAAAATAAAACATGGATTCTTTCTTGACACTTCCTTGACATTAACATCATATCATGTACCCTTCCCTTGACCTGTGACAAACATTTCAAAAACAGGGGATGAGCATAAAAAGCTCAGTAAGGGATATAAAAATATGGAAAGGAAACATGAGTATATGTATACATAAGAATGAAATCATACTTTACCCATAAAACATAAGCACTATAAAATACCTCATAAAAATCAAGAATAAATCATAGAAATCATAAGACATAAAGGTAACTTGAGGAATTCATAACATTATTACATAGGGAGTAACCCTCTTGGTTACGTTTGGAATACCCATCATAGTATATTCCCTAAATCTCTTCGGAGAAACCTTAACGTTTAACCCCATCGTGTTACCCAATGCATTGGAGAGATATATTGGGCTCACCCGCCCTTAGTTTATCATGGAACCACCCGATTTCATAACAATGCCCAAGAACCATAACATAAACGTATCATATAAAACATGCATAAAGAAAACATAAACTTTCCACATTTCAATCACAATATAACATTTTAGGAAATTGAAATAATGAATCCATTCAAAAAAACCATTTTCAAAACCATTTAAAACATTTAATAAAGAGATTTTTGAATCAAAGTTTCCCATACCACCTTGAAGATTTTAAAATTTTAAACCAATAATATCCATATAAATAAATCCTTAAAACCATTTTTAAAACATGGATATTAATAATAAAAAATCATTAAAACATTTAAAGCGATATTTTTGTTAAGGGGGTTTTACCAAAATTAGAGACACTTGAATACAATAATTGAGGAATAACATTTAATAAAAACATTATAATATCATGAGAATAAATGGATTCATGATATAATATTCCAAAGGACATTATATACTCCATATAAGAGTGAATTGGTGCATAAAAACAATGATGTCTCAATAGAAATGTAAAATGTGATGAAATCCCTTATAAAGAAGGTATCCTTAAATTAAGGATAAATCAATCTCAAAATTATGTGTGACAAATATAAATACACCCAATATAATTGGATATTAAGTGTAAAACAATAAAATTTAATTCATACAAATTCAAAGGATGACATATTCAATAACTACATGTTGAACCCAAAGAAATAAAAATTGGGTTAAAAATTTCACTTGGTAAAATTCGATAGCCTAACGGTGTCACTTCAAAATTCAAAAAATGAGTTGATGAGAGATAAAAAGGGTTTCTCTTCACTTTGACATAAAATTTACATCAATAAGGATATAGTAGAACATATCCCAACATAATATTATGCAAATTAAAATACATTACAAAATAAGTCTTTTAAAAAGAGGAGGGTGCAAGGTTCCCTTACCGACATGGGTATCTTTCGAAACATACACCCCATGAAAGAAGGACAATACAACATTGATGTAAATACTCATAAATGAATGTATATTACACAATGAGTAAAATAATTGGAAGTACATACACCAATCAAATGAAATTGTGGCAAATTTATCATAAATCTCACGGGAATAAAAGTGAGATGAAAAATCCCTTAGGAAAACTCGGCAGCCTAACGACGCGACATAAAACATCCAAAAATGGATTGATGAGATCAAATAGGGTTACTCATCATATTAAAATAAAATTTACAGCAAGAGGAATATAAAAGAACATCCCCCATCATAAAAAATAGGAGCTTAACAGAAGTGACATAAAGGAGAGTACTTAAAAAGAAAGAGAGAGGTTAGATCTCTTACGAAACTTCGGCAGCCTAACGGCGCCACTCAAAACTTCCAAAATGGATTGATGATAGAGAATAGGGTCTCTCATAATATGAACATAAAAATTACAGTAAGAGTAATATAAAATAAAATCCCCATCACAAGAAATATGAGCATAAAAGGAATGACATAAAAGAGTGTACCTAAAAAGAAAGAGAGGAGTAGGATCCCTTACCTCAGGTCCGACTTGACTCGATCGTTCTTTAACGTCCTGAATAATAAATTTGAGTTAATTTCTACTTGATTAAGAAGATTTTTTCAAGTTCATTATTCCTTTTATATCACTTATTTCCATGTTATAAACATTATGTAATAATTTAAGTTAATAATGATTGTTTTGTCGATATTTGGTTCATAAGTCGAAAGTGGACTTCGTACAATTACATGTTGTTCGTGTGGTCAAAGGTTCATTATATCCAAGATGATATTCATGATTTGGATATCATATATATCATATATATCCATAATATACATGTATTTATAATATTACATAATCATTTAGAGGTAAGAAATGAAATGCACCGTTCATGGAGACGGTAAGCCGTACATACGCATGAACACTACCTTCATTTCTATGTCATATTAATGGAATTAAAACAAAATGAGAGGTATTTATATATTAATTAATGAATTATATTCATAATTTATATGTAACATACATCATATATAATAACATTAATTCCATCCATTATACATCCCACATATGGCATTAACGAATCAAATAACATTGAGGGGGCGGTACTCCGCACTTCCTAAAATGAAATTATCGTGTTTACCCACAATGTAAACCATAAAGGTATTCCAAAAAAGAATAATACAGACGATTAAGTAAAAAATAAACATATTATATATCATATATAAGTATAGTTACATCTTAATGGCCCCCTTTTAAGGTGTTATATGACTGTTGAACAATCATCGTTTTGTGAAGCAGAAATTCACCATCCACAGAAACAGTATGTTCTTTAACCATTTGATGTAGGTGTGTGTAAGTGTAGCTCGAATGATTCTTATAAAAAAATCCTAGTATATTGAATATACTGGAGTTGTTACAAAAGAAATGAATAAAAAGAGTTTAAGGGGTTGGAGAAGCAAAATAAAACAAAAGAACACAAGTGATGACATTACCTTAAAATTGGGTAACTCTTTTTGATTTGAGCTCAAAGGCATCCTTGAGAAGCCTTCTGCCCAAATTGAGGCTTCTAGGAGTAATAGTGGGATATGGAGAGGTAAAATGAATAGGGGTTGGCCGAGTCAAAGGCTTGGGAGGTGTGGGTAAGGTGGTAGAGGTGGGGGCCTTTTATAAGAGGAGAGGAGGGGCACTCTTGTAAAGTTACAAAATGTTACTTTATTTTCAAATGAGTTTCGGATTTTAAAGGTCCCACATTGATTTATTTCGAGGATAAGGTGGTAAGGGTTCGAAATATACTCATCCAATAGGTTTTTGACAATTGTATGTTATATTTTTAACATTATCTTTTCATTTTATTTAAATCCTTTATTAATGAGGTAATCGCTGCATCATCATGATTCCATAAATAATTTAATTTATTTAATGTCTAAAAATTATAAAAAACATATCATGATGTATGAAATCCTTTTATCTTTCTAATTAATATTTATAGTCAAAAATATGACTTTTATAACCCCATTTAAAAATTGTTTTAGTGAAACAGGTCATGCTTGTGATATTTTTATTTTAACTTTAAATAAAAAGTTATTTATGTCATTTTACAACCAAAGTGCCTCCATGGGATCCCCATGTTGACCCATGGATTTTCATGGTCGGCCATGACACATACAAAGAGGGTAGGACATGTGTATAGGTCATTTAACATTATTAAAACAATATTTTTACCTTAAATTACACTAATTACCTCTATTCGCGATTAAGAACATAAAAGTTACTATTCACCAAAAAAATTATTTTAATCCCATTGAACCACAATTTACTTCATAATTACAACCATGTATGTTGGATTTTTGAAATTCAAAACACAGAGGTGGAAAAGTTTCATTCAAACAAAAAATCAGTTTCTTTAACTACCACTTAGTGGTTTCGCTATTCATCAAAAATTGAAAATTTTCAGAAAAATACCAAAAATTCACCCTAAGCTATATTTGATATTCCGAACTCAAAAATGATTTATATTTTAAAAAATTAATACCATATAAGTTTCATTAATTAATTTAATAATCAATCCCCACTGTCAAAACAAATAGCATTTTTTTATGAAATAATATCTATTAAAATATTGAGACTAGTTTAAGTCCAATTTCAAAGTGAAATTAATTCCAACGACCACTATTGTATTAAATGTTAAAAATATAATCTAATTTTACTTTAAAAACAATTAAAAAGATAATATAATCATATAAATAAATTAGATTAAAAATAGGTTTTGAATTAAAAAACAACATTTTTCACTATTCATTAAAAAAGAACTTTATCGGAAATATACAAAAAAATTACAGAAAGTAAATTTTGATATCTCTATTCTAAAGAAAAATTTTATTTTGTCAAATATAACACATAAAATTGTCAAAAAGTGGATTTAAAATAGGTTCTCTATCAAAAGGCGGTTAATCGACCTTCTAAAGAACATTACAATGTTTACGCTTAAAAATTGAATTCATTCACATTTTTAATCCTCTAACATTTATTGTAAAAAGTAACAATATTTTACAAACATATATAATCATTTTGTAATTAGTTCTGTTCATTCCCACCATTACAATGGCTAGGAGTTAACTACCATTTAAAAAAAATATTATTTTATTATTATAGACCAACGTAAGATTCCCAAGAAACTCGTTGTTGCGTATTGGGTACGCCATCGAGCATACCGTCCCCTTTAAAGTAATATTAATATTTTATTCACAAAAATTGATAAATATAAAAATGTAAAATTCTTTATTTAACTAGGGTGTTACATTGGAGGGAGATATCGGTCCCACCAATCACATAATGAAAACCATATATATGTATTTCATAAGAACATAACTCATTCATCAAATGAGAACCCATAATAACAAATGGGTTCCTTAAAATTAATTCCACTATAACATTACCCAGAGAAAAAAATATTTTTCATAAATATCATTCTGTCATTAACATAGAAAAGACATATAAATAATAGGTATAGTATTATTGAAAATAATCCAAATAATTAATAAATAACATCAAATAATGTTATCAAAAATGGAAAAAAATTAGAAATTACATCAAATTAATTTTTGAGGAAAATATTATTGCTAGTTTCAAAAAAAAAATATCATTAAAATGTTTTGAAATTTTAAAAGAAACATTTTCATTGAAAATGAAATTATTTGATTATAAGGTATCTTTCATGGAACTATGGTATCATGAAAGAGGATAAATATTTTATTGATATATGAGTTAAAAAACATTCCATTCGTACTTATTTCTAAAAAAGTCACACTTACCTCATTCGGACAATGAAAAAAATTGTTACTTTCAAACCATTTAGAATGAAATTAAAAATAGTTAAAATTAAAATTAAATAGTTTTTGAATAAAAATAAAAATATTTTGGAATATAGTTTTAGGTAATATTGAAATTGAAGAAAAATATTTCATAGAATACACTTATATATAAACAATCCTAAATAATAATTAGATTATGAAATTAACCCATATCATAAGTACTTTTTCTTTTATACGTATCTTAAACACTTTTATAATTGTTTAAAGAGAGTTATTAATATATACTAGAATCATATTCATAAACATGTTATCATATATGATCCTCTAATATCATCTAATCACTTTTTTTCAATAATATTTCATTATAACCCTTCATTCGAGTGTTAACTACTTCAATTTCCTATTCAGGTTTTATATAAGCCCCCATTGTTATGAATACAATAGAATTATGTAATATACATAAAAATATTTAGGTAATATATATAATTTATATTCATTATATACATCTATATAATCATTCTATAATGGTAAACATGGAAAATGAATCATAGCACCTCTTAGATTTGGTAGGTCGTATGTACGCATGAGAAATGGTATCATTTCGATAGTGGTAAAAGGGGAAAGAAGTTCATGGTGAATGAATTCTTCTAGAATCAATATAATGTTACAATTATTATATATATCTACTATTTCCATCATTATACCCATCCAAATAATGTTGTGATGGAAAATAGATTACAATATGACATGGAGATGGTAAGTTGTACACAAGCACACATGGTGATTTCATTTATTATATGATGAATATTATATTTAATAAGGTTGTTTCCTAGTTATAATAAAATACAATAATATAATTTCTATCTTATTTATTAATTTATTATAGAAAAATATGAATAGGAAGTATAAGAAATTATAATTTTGGAAAAGTCAGTAAAGCGAGTACATCTTCTTTAGTGATCTTTCAATAGATATCTTATTTATGAAAATTTTTTATTCACTAAAAATTAAATATAAATGATTATTATGTATATAAAGCTCATATATTTCATCAATATATATATAGTTGAGTATATATTCTATTTAACACCATATTTAAAAATATTATACTTATTAAAATAGGATTGTGATATTTTTTCACTCTCATTGATTTTTAAAAAATAAAATTCATTTTCATGTCTTTGTGTCAATTAAATAAGTACATTTCGAATGCTGGTTGTTAATGTTCGAATTATGTTCATACATTATTAGATGAACAAGTTTTAGGATAATTTAATAATAACTATAATATTATTTTTGACCCTTAATTTCTCATTTTACATTTAACCATGATATTAAAAATTATTAAAGATACTATTTGTATTTTTCATAAATAAAAGAGATATATTTTAAAAAAATTGTCCTTATCAATAAAAATATAAAATATATTTTTCAAAAGTCAATTTATAAAAGATAATATAAATTAATTAAAAATTAATCTCCCGGATGGGAAGAAATAACAAGTTTTAAAGTAAGGAATGATTAAGAGTTTAGAATGTTTTTAAATCCAATTTCAATGTGAAATTGATTCCAATGAAAAAATTGGATTTAATAATATAAATTTGATGTAATTATACTTTAAAATAAATAAAAAATATAATTTAACAATATTAATTATTTAGATGGAAAAAATTCTATTAATTTTTTTTATTATTTTACTATTCATCAAAATGTGAAGCTTATCAGAAAAATATCAAAAATTCAGACATTGTAAATTTTGATACCCACAATTCAATGAATAATATTATTTTATAAAATAGAATTTATAAATGGTTTAAAATTTGGTTTTATAATAAGTACTCTATTTCGAAGAGATAAAAGTTATTTTAGAAGAAAAAAAGTAAGCATAAAACTGGATTTATTTCTAGATCATTCCTAGAAAAACACATACGATGAATTATATTTAATATTTTATTTTTAGATTTAATTAATATAATAAAAAATGTTATTTTTATTATATTTTATTTATTTAAAAACATTTTTGTTCAGTTAAATATTTTTTCAGAAACATTTTTCCTTTTAACTTCAATTGTAATTTACACGTGTAAACTATACTTTCATAATTCAATTATTGATATTCATATCTACCATTATAAAACCTAGGTTATAATTTTATTTTTAATAGTATTATAATAATAAAATTATGGTTCACAAAAACTCATGGTTGACTGTAATAAAAGACAATACATTGTTCTGTGTAATGCAAGACATCAATGAGATAAAATTATTATATATATATATATATGTATATTTAAAAAATATTGATGTTGTATAGTTAAGAAAACATTTTTGGTGGTTTAATTTGTTATACACACATCCTACTCAGGATACCATCACAAATGGGTACCAAAGTAGATTCTACTTTTTTCCTAGTATAAGTTTAGGATTGTGACCTCGCATTGCGTTTGGGTATGGGAGGATGGGTTGGATCATGGGTTATCGTGACTAGATTGAGACTTGGGTCTTTGTTAGAGATCATTTATGGTTCACTTTTAAGAGGTATAATTTTCATTAATACCTGATATGTTGATTATATATTCCATTTTATGTTATTTATCACTTGGTTTATTGTTTTAATTTTCTTTCGGTTGTTCTATTATAGTGTTTTGTTGGTTATTATATCTGTTCATATTATTAATTCAATGGTTTTTACTCTGATAAGTTGGTATTGTCTCTCCCCATTGTACATTTAAAGACCCACATTGTGTGTAAATAGTTTCGAGCATATGGGGTACCACTCCTGAGGTCATGTGGTAACCTTTCTTGGGGTAATGGTTGTACTGGATCCATGGATGGGTGTTACATATATTATGCACACTATCTCTCACCAATTATACCTTTCAATTTTGTACTGAAAATAAATATTATCTCAAAAGAAACATATTTCAAGTAATATATTATATTTCTGAACAAATTATTTAGTTTTTCTAAATAATTATCAGATACATCCAATAAATGAAATATAAATATATTTTTTCATTTGTATATTGTGATATCATCACAATATAGCAGTGAACTCAAATATAAAATATAAAAAATTTATAGAAAAGATATAGTTACATTGAGATGATTTTAAAACCAAACCATTTTTAATTCATCCATCATTTTAGTTTGTGATATATATATAAACATAATTTATTTGTATCTCAGTTGAAATTAGACAACTTTTTATTTTTATCATTAGATATGACAAAAATTGAAGAGGTTTGATATTTTTGAAAACCAAAAAAAGTGCCACTGGTTTTAAAGAGATATTAGTCATTTCATCATGTGACGGTGATCTTGGTACGAACAAAATTTTTGTTTGGAAGAAATATACATTTTTGTGTGTTGTTTCCTACATTTTGAATAGTCAAAAATATTCCATAAATATTAATTTATGGTGAAAATTGAATTTATCAGCTTAGGAGCTATTCATGGGATATGTTGACTGTGCTATAAATAATCTATCTAAAAATTTTCAACATAAAAATTTTACAATAAAATAATGACGAATAAATATTTAAATAGTGTATACTAAACCTTATGTCATAGATAATGAAACATTTTTGTTTTTGTAATTATTAAAACCCGAATAATCATGGCCCTAAGAGACAATAAATATAGTCACCTTTTTAAAAATTAAAAAACACATAAAAAACATCTACATTTTATTTTAAATGGAAAAATTTATAAATAATATAAATCTTACAATAATAGAAGATTGAAAATATAAAAGTATTAATGAGATAGTTATTAAATTAATGCGTGTATCTCTAAATATATGTAATAATTAATTAAAATCAGTGGTAATTGTAGTAAAATTAATATTATATTAATGGATCATATTAAAAAAAAAATTTACCTTTCTAATCATATAATATAACACCTTAATGTATGATATATGGCATTTAAATAAAAAAAATTACTTTTTTTTAATGAAGCAATCCCAGTACTCGAAAAATGATATGGCAGTTCAAAAACATGTCTAGTGAACTCCATCTAAATAAATAATGTAAAGGAATTGTGAAACTAAATTGTAAAATAGATATTAAATAAATAAAATATAAATTCAATTAATTAAATAAGAATAAAATATACATATTTACATATTCCATGTACATATACGATAGGTTTCCAAAATACAGTACTTTAATAAAACATCAAAAAGTCACCCCAATAGATTTATGTATAATAGTAAATTGAAACAAACTATAATACATAGTGTACAACACAGAACACATTCCATTAGAATATGAAAAAGCGTAAGTCCAGAAATATTAATAATGCAACCATTATGAAATCAATCTAATAAATTTATTAAAATATTATATTTATATACATATTTCGAAATAAACTCTGTTTTAATACCAAATTATTATTGATATATGAAAACATAAGAAAATGTATAATAATTAAAAAAAATTATCAAAATAATTTAATCTATGATATACCAGTAGTAGTACCATTGATAAAAAATTGATATAATTTTTTATGTTTAATAATCTTTCCAATTAAATTCATTTAGATTGAATTCAACTAATTCGAAATCAAATTATTTGTATTTTATCTCTCATAACTGGATTTATTTAGCAATTCATCCAAACAGCGGACATCAAACACTAGCTTCTAATTTTCATTCTTATTGGTCTGAAATAATTATAATATTAAACATTATTCATAGATTTATATTTTCACATAATTTCCCTCCACCCACTAATTTAATATATCATCCATCATATCCCTAAACCATTTATTAATCTTAAGATATTTATTGGTAGAGAATTTTTCTTCCAAATTTTTTTTACCAACATATCATTTAGCATTTCCTTATATAGGAATATATTTTTACAATTAGAGTATATAGTAAATTTTGAATAAGAATAAGAATATATATCAATTTATTTGGTTCATTAATGAATATGTTTCCATTAAAATTCATTGAATAATAACGGGATTCTTCTTAATATCCATCCTCTAGGAATTACCATGTATCAGTAAAAACGAATTTCAATGCTATAGTTGTGCTTCTCTTTCTTCTTCGTTGGACCTTCCGGATTCAAATGACCTAGTTAATTTCAATAATAACATATATTCATAAATTGATTACTTATTTTTCATTTTTATTTATAGTTTCCTCTTTTAATCTTCAATATCTTAGTATTCCTTCCAATATTTTCAATATTTTTATACAATTAATATAATTATTCCCCACAAGAATTAATAACTATATCATTAGACATATTATTATAAAGGTTAATAATACTTGTTAAAATAATTCATTTCATGTTAATATTATTATCATTTGGAATATTTTTTAATCATATTTAATTATTTTAAAAAAACTCATTAAGTTCATTCCAATTATACCTAATATATTTATTTCATTCTCCAATTTCTACATTCATGGAATTACACTTAATAGTAAGGTCACACAATATCCCATCAAAGTGAACAATATTTATCATTATTAACATATTTTCTATCTTTTTTACCATATAATTGCAAACTAGGTTTACATATAGTCAACAGTCTTTTTTACATCATTATAAATATTGATATTCATCTATATTCAGGCCATGGGATAATATTTATATCTTCTCAATTAATTTTTGGTTGACATGAAAATATCTCTAAATATCCATTCATTTTAATGAAAAAAATATCAAACAGCAAACCTTCCTACCATTTGGATGAAAACAAAAAATTAAAGCATTATAATTGAGAAAATACATTTCTATACTATAAAAAACATATTTTCCAAATCATGTATTTAACATTTTAATTGTGTTAACTTTATATCCATTTATTCAATTACTATTTCTTTACAAAATGTGTATCATGTGTTTTGATAAACATATTAACTTATATTTGAAATTGGATATCTAATGGACTTTAATTTTTAAATAACATATTAAAATAAAAATTAAAAAATATATCCATTAAACATTTTATGGTTTACTTATTCCATAGGGAAATAAATATAAGTTTATATTAATATATAAAACACCAAAATCTAATTCTTTTTATCAAGAATCATGAAATGTGATTGAAATAAAAAAACAGGGTTAACCTATGATACAAGTTATTTGATCTCATCCTGGTATATGAAAAAACTAAAAGGGGTATGAATTATCAACATTGAAAACAATGGATTGAGAACATAATCAATGAAAATTTAACATATGTGTTTTTTTGTACAAGGAGACAGATATTGGAATAGTAGATATAGAAATCGGTAGTGTATGTATTATAACATTCTTGAAAAATATTGTGATATAATGAAACATGATGTAAATTTTATACTTATTTGGATAAATCCATATTTTACTATTCATTCTATTAATAATAGGTGTATAGATATAAACTATATAACATAATTTTTATGTGATTGAAAATAATTTACAATCAATCCTTTTTTCACATAAAGACACATGAACAACATTATCATTTAAATGGTACACATAATCCTCTTCCACTCTTATTTATTTAAGTTATAATAATATATAAATGAATACCTTTGGTTATGAATAATCCAAAACCAAGATGATTTTCATTCAAAATATTATGTAAGATCAATAGTCCCTTTTGTTTTTGAAGAAAAAATATGTATGTGTTCAATGAAACATTTTAATGCTAATAATTATAGTACTCAAATATAAATTAAATAAGAAGAAATAATATGATGGAACATATATATACAATTTAATGTGGATGTTATATTTCATGATGAAGAATTTCACCAAAAAATATTTATTGAATATTGATTTATTATAGAATAATAAAATATTTCTCATTTAGTTTAAAACCCAAAAACATGAAAAATTAAATTCATTGTAGTGTATAAGTAATGTATTGTTTAATTTGTTCTTAGATTCTAAAAAAAATTCATTCTATTGATCATTTTCACGAGGATATAATTATAAATATTTATTATTCAAGTTAGTTCTATCTTATTAATGTAATGATAATATATATGAAAATGTGGTTTAAAATTATCCATATATTATTTCTAACACATACATATTTGAATTTGTTAAAATGTGGAAAATAACAACATTTATATTTTCATTTTATTTTATATATTTAATTTCATTTATGATGATTGAATAATTTCATTATGATACAATATCATAGAGATTATTCCTTGTATAAACTATTTACATTAATAAACTCATCCATGTTGAGTGCATCATTCCATTTTGAAGTGAGGCTTTAAATAAATTGTTTGAATTTATAATTAATATAATATAATAATCACAACTAACTGTTTATCCATATTATGAACTATGAAACCAATTATAATTTATTCCATAAACATGAATTTATAGTATTGACTTCCAAAACTACCCACATTATATTATAACCCGTTATTTTTTACATGATGATGTACAAGATCACCACTTCATAGAAACACAATTACATATGTTATTTTTGTTACTTATATATTCAAAAACTATCTTTTGTTCATTATAAACAGACCTTTGATGTTTTGATTCACTATAATATCATTCAACAATTATTGTATTTATTTAACTTTAATCACTTCTACAAGATACAATCTGCCCAAAAAAATTAACACATTTTACTAAGAATTGAATAATGGTTGTGAAATGATATATGAACTAAAACATTAATATATACTAATAATTTTAATAAATTTAATATAAATAAAGGGAAAAACTTATATATTTTATGAGGAATTTCATTCGATTTTGTATTGAAATTCATAACTAAAGATCATTGGTAGCATGAGTGTGGTTGTTTTAGGATACATTTAAAGATAGTACACAATTATATAGGTCCTTGATCTCATTAATATATATTTAAAATTTACATAAAATTCTTAAAACGATAAACATCCCAAAAGTTTGACATTTTTAACTCATGTCATGAGAAAAATAAGGTTGCAAATATATTATAAAAACTAAGTAACTATTGATGAAAAATATCATTGAATTAAAGGTGAATATTGAACATCTAAAACAAATTCTTATACTTCCTTGTATATATATAAAATATAGATAATATTTTTATACTTATAAACTAATTTTTATCATATAATTAATCAATTAATACGGATATATATATCCCACCCATAATTATATTGGAATTTTAAAAAAATAAAAAATGTGGTAGAGAAATTGATAAACACACAATTAGACAAAACATTATACAATTACCATATAATGAATCACTAATTCCACAAGACTCAACAAAGTTTCACGGGTGATGTTTTCTATATTTGGAATAACCCATAATCAATAAATTTATCATTTAATGTGTTAAATGAAAGTATAAAAATTGAAAATATTTCACAAAATTATAAAGAATATATTAATCAATATATTTAGGAATTTTCAACCTAAAATAATAATAGTGACTTAGGATTCAATAATCATGAATTAATTATTTAAACATTTATTTAAACAAGATTTTTTGAACAATTAGAAATTAGTTGTTTTGATTATTTTTAAACCACGTAATAAATGGAGTAAAGAGAAACATAATAGTTGATTAATTTTATTAATAGGTAAACTAAGAAAGAATACCATATTTT
Source organism: Viscum album (assembly GCA_963277665.1). Lineage (NCBI taxonomy): Eukaryota > Viridiplantae > Streptophyta > Magnoliopsida > Santalales > Viscaceae > Viscum > Viscum album. The sequence goes on from OY728135.1 coordinate 1,149,491,358, forward strand.
AGTAATAAATTTTTTTTAGGTTTTTTGAAATATAATTCATTACCATATAATAAATTATATTGTGAACTATATTCCATAATTATTATCTATTTATTTTTTAAATAAAATGAGTTATATTTATTTTGATAGAACATGTGGGGAAATTATTATTATTTATTTTGGGACATATTACTATTTATTGTTTTACTCATTCATTTATTCACAATTTTAGGTAAAATTACATATCATTTTTAATATTTTGGGAAAACTAAAATTTACCCTCTTTATTAATTGTAAAACAAATGTGGTTTATTTTAGTAGGGGGGACTGAGGTTTATTTGTATGTTGTATGATGATTCATTCATTCTATAATATATTAGATACACTACATTCTACATTTCCTTTTCATTTCAAGTTTTTTCTGTTCATTTATATCATATTCTATTGATAATAAAGATATTATATAGTTTTTTTTATGAAAAAAAGTACATATCAATTTTTTATCACACATATTTTTTGTTTCATTGAGGAAATCATTACCAATAGGATTATATGTAATCACAACTAGTAGTTATTATTAACTAAAAATTAGAACATATTAATAAAATATCAGGACAGACCCTACCATGGAAACTAGGACCATTATTTGTGATGGTAAATTAAAAAATGTTATCAAATATTGTCTTTTTTTAATTTTTGGAATATAAAATGGTTTTTCCAAATTAGATACATTGTACTCAAGAAGTAAATATTAATTTTAAGGTTTAATGAGTATACATATACATTTATTTTATTAGTGATTTAAAGTATAATAATGAATCATATGATCTCTTATGGGTTGTTACTATATTAGACCACATAGTAATTTATACGCATAATGTGTATAGGTGTGGAAATATTCCTTGAATTATATTATAAAATTATTGAATTGTATTCATGAGAAAAAAATTTCAAAATGGTTTTATTTGAAAAGAATTTGGTGTAACTTATCTGTTTTAAATTAATAGAGCTATAATTATGAAATTTAATGCATCACAATACGGTGAACAAATCCCTAAAAAAATAAAAAATAAATTTTTGTTTATTTCAAGTAATTTTTACGTTAAAATAAAATGATATTTAATCACATTTCCTTATGTAATACGATGTATATGAATGGATAGAAATAATTATAAAAATAATGATTATTTTTTATTTCGGATTTTTAAAAATGGGTTTTTTATAAAACACTTGGGCTGAATAGATCTGGTGATTCTACAAATTTGAATAACAACATATCAGTTGATACTAAGATAAGGGGATAATGCTTCTATGTTACAAATGAAAATACAATTTTTAGATAAATTCATGTACTTCATGAAGTCAATGATGGATATGAATAATAAACTGGATCATTTAGTTTATTCATTTGACTAAAACAATAAAAATTGTGTTTTATAATTTCCAACACAATGTATAAAATCAAAATTGTATTGAGACAGAGGTGGATGAAAAGATTAATGGGAATCAAATATTCATGAGAATCATTAAAATGATAATTTTATAATTCAAACAAATAATATTGATGATTTTCAATGCTCATTAAATAATTTAAATGGAATATGGAAATATAATTATCCAAGTGTATGATCTTCATCTATCATGGTGAATTAAATAGTCGTGCATGGTAACATGATGTTATTTTGTGTCTACTTCTCTAATGAGTCTTGTGATAAATATTTAGACTAGTTTTAGTTATATTGAATTCATATTATGTTAAAGAATAGATATGGACTCTCATCATCATTATGGTTGTGTTTAAATCATTGGATTGCTACAAATTATAATTCAACCCAATAGTTTTTTGAGATAGTGAACATTACCTAAGAATCCAAACCACAATCCGCAATTACAAATTGAATCTTTAATATTTCATCCACTATGGTGTCAATAGTTCTATAAAGGGTATTCAAATTATTTCATAACTATATCTGTAGAATATCAATTAAATCTTTATGTGGTGTTAATTAATTATACTATAATATTTGTGTAATGTTTTATAGTGTGTACTAAAAACAAGTTCAATTTCCCTTCTTCATTCATTTTTATAGGTGATGTGGAATTATCAAGAAATTTAATATTCTTAATGATGTATTATTATGTTCTCATAATCATAGTAAATTTAATTTTAAATTTTAATGCCATAATTATTATTTTTGTTCATAAGGTTTCTTTTACATTTCCAAATGGGAGAATTCAAAATTTCCATGGGGGGTAAAAATTCTAGTATATTTTTCTATTCTAGTTATTTATGATCATAGACATTTATAATTCATATTAGTAATATGGGATCTCATATTTACTATACCATGTTGTTAATTAGGGTTTTTAGGGCTGTTGTACTAGTGAATTCAAGCATTTCTTAATGCTAATCTAGAATTTCACTAAAGATTCTTCTAGAGATCTATATAAACTTGTTATAAATAATAAGTCTTATATTTATTTTACTTATTTTTTTTTGGAAATGGTGTTCTAAAAAATCTCAAGATTTATTTTTAGTGTTTTGATGTTTTGGGGTTAATTTTATTTATTTTATCACATATAGTTGAATTTTTTATATATCGTAAAAAACATGTAGTTTTAAATTGACTATCGAGAGTTATATTTGAAAATTTGTGATAAATAAATACCTCGTACCACTCATTAATGAATTTTTAGTAGTTGAAATATGAAAATTATTTTTATAATATTTTTTAATGATTTGGGTATCACATATTGGGAGTAATGAAATAATATATCCTACAGATGGCCATAATGAAACATTAGTATCATTTAAATTTCTAATTAGTTTAATTTAGAGTTTACAAGCCTCATTGAATTTTAATATCAATTATAAATATTATCTTGAACAAAAAAATATATAAATTTATTATGGTGTTCTTGGATGATATTTTTTCCAAATTGGGATTATATTTTTATTATTAAATAAATCTGATGATAGTTTTTGAGGTTCTATAGAAGAAAAAATTATATATTATTCGTGTAAAAATCATGTTTTTTATTCAATAGGTTTCATTCTGGGGTATTTCAACTCTAAGAATGTGATTTTGGATTACCCAGAATAAATTTTAGAGTGACATAATGGTTTTAGCCTAAAAGTGATTTTTAGATCTTGATTTTTCTCCATTTAGTTTGATACAATTGAAAATTTATCAACAAATTATTAAAGATAAAAAATATAATGATTGGTAATACATAAATTGTCTATCTTTCTCATGTTTTAGGGTTTGATAACATGTATTTATTGAGATAAAGTGATGTACTAATTCTTATCAAGTATTGTTCTATATTGAGGGACTTTATGTACAAAAATTAAATACCAAAATGTCTAAAGTCTCATGTGGATATCAATATTGAATCCTAAAACATTAAAGGAATATTTTTCTCTAATAATATTTCATCCACCACAAGGAATTTCGAATCTTATTAAAATAATCCATCCTCCCTAGAAAATAATCCCTATGTGAATCAAGTTATTCTTTAAAAATTAAATATATTTTCTTTTTTTAATTAAATCATCATACTTTTTAGAATAAGTTAGAGTTCCATATAATCCAAATGGTTTGGGAAGACGAATCATTATTGATGAAGGTGAGAATGATTGTTATGTAACCACAAATATCATCCATAATACTGCACCTACCCTCAAGATATTATTAATTTATTCATCTTATGTGTACTCTTGTATGGAAGTAATTAAATTTATGCACACAAATTCATTTCTGTAAGTCGAATTGTTATTTCATGAAGTACTTAATGAACTACTTTGAAAACTATTTGGCCATCCATTTTCTATAAATTAATTTCCAAGGGTTTATTAAAAATACAAAACTCATTCTCCAAATTGAACACACTCAATAGATGTGGAATATATCATGGGATGATTGGTAATATCCATAAATCTTTTATGAAACCTATTTGAGATCTATTCCATCCAAAATTTGTTTCATGGAAAATAACTCATATGTAAATTTAATACATGATGAAAATCATATTTCCTTTATACATAAATGACATGAATTATCTCATTCACATAGGTTTTTATAGAATCCATCCCATGTACAAACATTATAATGTATCACTATGATGTGTCTTGTTTAAGGAAGCCAATTCTAAAGACTTCATAATATTAATATTAATGAAAATAGGTAAAATAGAGAATATTTATTTATGATTCTTTGAATAATGTACATAAAACCAAAAAATTACACTCAATATTCTCAGATGACATGTTTTATCAGATGTCAGGACAAATTCTTTTTGAACTTGGTATAATGAATATTCCTATAATATTTTACATAGTGGGTCCATATTCATTACATTTATATTTACCTTATACACTTCATAAATAAATAAAATAATGAACATGGAGACGTCTCCAATGTAATTTATTCACTAAATTCACTCATATGGGAAAAGATAATGTGTGTGAAAGAACTGTCATTGCGGGACCCTTTCCACTATGAAATCTTTTTAGAAGGGCCATATTCAATATTTAAACTCATAGATCAGTATTATTTAACCATTATCCCATATTTATAAAACCATTAATGGCTACAATTATCATAGTGGTTTCTATTGATCACAACCTTAGTATAATATATCCTTTCATCAAAATATGAGTCACACCATGTTAAAGTACCACATAATGTTCATACCACAACATGATAAAATACATGGAATTATCCTATTATATGACCTTAAGAATATGTCACTAGAAATATGCAGGACTCCATGTATGTTTCCATACAATAAATATGACACCACTTTGAGATTAAAAACCATCATTTAAAACTCTCATATTATCAATGGGGTAACACTTTTGGTAGCTTCCTATTCTCTCTAAATATTGTTCATGTCATCCTCAATGGAGCCATATTATTTATGATCCCTTCTATGAGATACATCCATAACCACCTATCCGACAACATATCTCACTAGAATATACCCCTTTGAACAAAATTGTCTTCATTGGTCAATATTCCTCTTCTAATTCCATATAGACATGGTTATTCGAGAATTAGTACCAAACTAGACATTGATAGACACATTATTTATAAAATTACACTACATATAAATCAAAACAAATTATAATCAATACATTTAAACAAATAATAAATTCTACATTGTGTCCAATTATGTGGTATCAAGAAAAAAAGGATTTTGATTAAATTCATAAGGTTACATTAGAATCTTCTTTATTGGGCAGGTTCCAAAATCAAAACAACCATCACTTCCCAATATGTAAACATACTCTAAATATATAAGACCTCTGGATTTAAACGTTAAGATAAAAAATTAAATACCACTAATAAGTAAATTTCATAAGGATATACTCTATTACATAAATATATTCACATGATTTCATGACTTTGATTAATTATTGGGATGGGGTATCCAGTTACACACTAGAAATTGCGATGGGTTCTATAAAATTTCTGATATCTATAATAGAGTCAAATAGTAGGAAATAATTCCCTAAAATAGGTCGATATGTGCTCAAACCCCATATTTTAAACCAAAAATCATTTTTAAGAGTCACTTGTAAGAAACCATAGTGACCACCTCCATTTGAAATAAAATCCTCTAATAATGTTGTAGGCTAACCATTATGAATAATGATGTTTTTAGAGTTTCTCTGAGAAACTAAATTGTGGACCTAATATTATACATCGAATACCCAAAAATAATTATTTTATCCTTACCCTATTAATGTTTTAACACCTTTATATTTTAAAAGAATACTTTTTTCAAATAGCATATATGACACGCAACACCGATCCAAATCAAACATCACAACATTATTATTTAAAAATTACTATTATAACATGGCCCTCAATTTAGCTAGTGTAGATAGGATTAATTCTATATATATAAATATTTGAAGGACCTACTCAATAACAATAAATTTATTAATTCCTGGAATGTATATACTAAAATTTATGTAAACATAAATTATTCCTCAAATAATTAGTTTTCATTAAAAAAATTAATGTATTTTATGAGAAAGAGTATAAATAATTTATAGAATATATAGAAATATAATTTATTTAAATAATATAAATTTTTAATTCAATATATAAAAATTATCTTACGTTTAAATTTTAGTATTTCTTGAATAATATTTAATATTAATCTAATAATTAAGTACGCATTGTTTTAAACAAAATAAATTTGTGTTTCAATAATTTACAAAAATAATTCATTTTTACAAAATGATTTAAAATTAAAATTATTTCTATAATATTTTTCGTATTTTATTTTATTTTTCATTGAAATCAATTTAATTCCTGAAATTTGTATGAAAACATAATCGTAAAAAAGTGCTGTTTTTATTAATACAATTTATATAATTATAATGACTGTTGGTGCTGAATTTCAAAAAAGTCCATGATTGGACATTATTGAGAAAACCAAAGGATGATTTTGAATCTATGGAAAATCATGAGATGCTTTAGGGAGGTGCGTGCAAGATATAAAGGTTGCATGCAAGATTGAAAATGGGGTGAATGATCTTCCATGCCCAATGGAATGTCAAATGGAGTCTTCTATAGAGACCATACAAAAACCCTCCATGTTAGCTATCTGAAATAAGAGGGCCCAATGCATAAGATTCAAAAATGAACACAAGACTTCCATGCCCAATACGATGTAAAAAATGGCTTGTGCACAGCTCATCTTCGGTGATGCCATTGAAGTTTCACGCTATAAATATAAACATACCCCCACACTTTGGGGGATGGTTACAGAAGAAGAACAGATACTATGTTGTGCGAAAGAAAGGACCTAAAGGTTTTGGATCTTGCACGACAGGTCCCCCAGGGGACCTCCTTAGTGTGGTCTCACAATGTCTTGACCCTCTCCCATTTCCTTTTACTCCAAGGATATTTTGTGCAACATATTCCTGTTGCATGAAATTGTTTCCCTTTTGTTGGTCCAATCATGCGTGCAACCTCTCCCCTTGAGCACAGCTCCCCAATCTTGGGCGCAACCGCTCATCTTGTGTGTGCCCCTTTAATCAAGAATGCAACCCATCATCATGCACGTACCCATCCAATCTTGTGCACCAGTCTCCTTAGCCACTACATGTATCATCCTCACCCTAAGGCATAATGTTTAATCCCCTCTTACACATGACACCCTCTTCGCACACATAGTTCTCCCTTAAAAACCTATAGGTTTGTACGATGTGATTTCAAGGTCCCTTGGGTGGTGCCTCATGTTGCGTTGATTTTTCTCATTCTTTTTCCCATAGTCACAATAAAAACTATTTATTCTTTGCAGAACCACACTAATATGATCCCTTCAATGGATCACTCCACAACCTTACCTCCCCATGACAATTCTAGTGTCATCGCTTCACCAAGGTTTGAAGTGATTCGGGTATGTAAGTCCTAGGTTTGAGGTGTGAATCCTCACTATCTGAGTTATAGGACGTTAAACTTCCAAGAACCTGTGTCCAAAATGCATAACGTAAAATTGTGACCACTACATATGCGACATGTCTAGAGGGAAATATGATGGGGATGGTTACTATCACCCACTCACTCCTCTCTACCTTTGGTATTTTTCACCATGTACACCACAAGTGGTCTCCACGAAATCCCCCGCACCCTCTGATGGGATAATTCATCTACGATGGAAATATATTCCTTGTATATCTAGACCGCTAATCAGGCTTCCCTTTTGGTGTAAGATCCAATAACTATCTCCATGGGTTGCTAACCACATGTATACACTCTCCATTCCTCGCAGATTTTCCATTCGCAATGTGATTGTCAAGTCCTTGTTTCATGTTATTTATCACACTGAGCATGACTGACATGGACACAGAGTAGGAATTGACCATAAAACCCTTTTTGGGTTGCCTTAGTGTGTAATCCACAATCCCCACATATTGAACTATGTGTAATTTGATTCCCCTCCACAAGAATATGTAGGAAGCCTCTCTGAGAATCAAGCCTGTCACCCATCAGTCCCGACCATGTCAAGATAGTTTACCCTCATCCCACATGAAATTAAATTGTATGCCTCCTTCATCCTTCATGATGTTAAACTATATGGTTTCAAACTACTTTGGTTTGGATCTCTTTCTCCAAGGAAACGGAATGTAGGAAGCCTCCCCGAGGTTCAACCACAAACACTGGTAAACTTCAGTATCCCCTTTCATGGGAGCCACATCCTTGGTCTATCCCTTTGTTGCATCAAACCAACTTATGGTCCGCTGACCATGTATAATCCCCTTACACAATTCAAACTCTTCCAACCAATATTGTACCTCTTGATATGGGATGCTAACCACACGTATGCCCAATAATGTGTTTGGGTTGGTGTCCTTTTTACACCCCGATTCTATGCTCCGATTCCTAAACTATGGGGACATTGATTCCTTGACCCAGGGATACATAAGATGCACTTATAAGGTTAAATCCCATCATTTGTGTCCCATATTAGTCTTTCCTTGAAGCCTTTTGTTTCTAGAGGATGATGCCTTAACCCAGAGGTTCTACTTCCTTCCGGTCCAATCCATGCATCCATTCACACATGATGCCTTGTCTAGTGTCCCATAATGCCACTGAACTATGAATACATTGATTCCCTACCGTAATGATACATATTATTCCTTTTTTAGGTTCAATACCAACACCACCACCATCATCACGTTGGTTCTTTCCCACTCATCTCATCCAGGGAATCAAATAATTCATCATGCATCCTTGTTTTACCCAACCCTCCACACCCGAATGAGATCATGTCATCCACCTCCTCATTTCTCCTAGAAGATTAAAATACACTAACCATGAATAATCCCCATCATGTCATCATGTTGTTTTCCATTGTGTACACTCTGATCCCATGATTCAACCTCTTGAACTAAAAGGGTTCTAAACACTGTATTTAATACAGTGTACATAGGAGGCCTCTACAAGGTTCAATCCCAGCCAATGATAAACCATAGTGTCCCCATTATTGGGACCCAAGAATCCTCATATTTGTCCTCATTTGATATTTTGATCCACCCATCTAGTAAACCTCGCCGGCGATCCCTCATAGGGATGTATCCATTTGATCCACTTCTATTAGGGTTATGATCTGTCTGATCAATCTCCACTGGATGTTAAACTCGTAACATAACTCATGTTAAACATGGAAAGATGAGTATAACTTTGGAAACATGCATATGGAATACAATTACACACACATGAAGTAGGATGCCTCGGGGATCATTACCATCATGAATCCATATCAAAAGGGGAATAAATCCATGTGTACCAATGTTTCAGTGTCTAGAAATGTGAGCGATGTCCAATGTGAGTAATCACCTGACTGAAGGTTGCTGCCCTAACCTGAACCCTTTGAATGTCCTGACTGAAGTTTTTTAATTAACTAGAGTCCACAATGAGATGGCACCAAGAATGAGATTTGGGAACAATGTCTTAACTCATTAATGGAGTCCAGAACTTGGAGACGAATTCCGAGGATGAATCTGTGGTAGGAGGGACCATCATTTCATAATATTCTTTAGATCATGGAGAAAACGTCCCTAAATAAGAGATGGATGATTCCCACCTTTGGAATGTGGGAATCTGGAGAAACAACTAGCATGTCACAACATGACAATGCGCGACACAAAAAAGAGTTGTAAATAGAAATGGAGAACCCAATGTGAAATATTCTCCTAAATATGGAGACTAGTAGAATTTGATTCATTAGTTGATAAGAGTGTCATCGGATTCATCTATCTATCACCAGGTCCTGCCAATAAAATAGTGAGCTTGATGTGAAACTCACCAAAGTTTGGGTAGTGAATTGTTGGGAATTCCTGTCTTCGATATTGTCATCGTGCATCTTTATATCCAGACATGGAAGATTAAACGGAACTAGGGAACTATGTATCACATTCTTATTGTCTATACTGATGTCTGAAATTTCATATATTGCAGGACCCAAGCTCAAGCTATAGGTAACTGCCCATCTCCCTCCCACAGACATAGTTGCAGGGGAAGTACGAACAATGAAAAACCCCATGGCTATATCTCCTCTATGATATCTCCCATGCCAATAGCTACTAGGCGCCCACTCCCCCTCTCAACCTCCGAATTTATTTGGAGATGAATGATTGAAACTATTATTCGACAATATAAATTGAATGTTGTCATCCCACCAAGGCACACACCCAACAAGGATGTGGAGGCTTTTGTTCCCTATTATTGGTGCCACCCAAAGGGTCATGTAGGGAGTCACAGCTTCCCACTACAGCCTTGAATAGCTTTGGGAGTATATCCCTAGATTGCTCCTACAACTCAATCCTTCATGCTGATGAAGTAAGGGTTTTTCGAGTCCACCCGACCATCAAATTAGATTGGCATCTATAGTGGAACGCTCACACCCAGCTGTATCAGCATCAACAGTCAGTCCTATAGACTGAAGAGCAGCTGTTCCATCCCCCTACATAGTCTACTCTAGTACGACTATCTTGGTGTTAACGCATGGAGTAGGATTAAGGGTCTGCCTCCCATAGGGGATCATCATATGCGACATCAGTTCCTCGAGCCACCATCTTTAGATATCAACCCTCTTCCATCATTGGGTAGGGGAAAATCTCCGTTACAGAGCATGGGAACATCCATCTTTGGCCAATGTTGAGGCACAAGTCACCCTCTGTATAGGTTGAACTCGCTCTCCTTGATACCGGGGCAAGAAGCATCCATCACGGGACAACCCGCGATGATCAAATCTAGTACAGGTGTAAAGACCCGGAATTTCCATGTAATATTTTTTAAAATATTTGGAAATTTTATGAGTCCACAAAAATTGACGATGCATGATTCCAAGGTCCAGTCTGCTCGGAATCAATTTCTGATGTTTTTTTGGGTATGTTCAGTGAATGTTCGGGCGGGTTTTTTTATATCTTTTGAACCGTTGCTCGGAATTGAAACCTAAGGACACTGTTGAACTTGTAGCTCTGGTATTTTCTTACGAAGATATTAACCTCGATGATAGTTTTTCGAGGGAAAAAGTTAGTTTTTGGGTTTTTCGTGTAAAAAATAAAATAAAACAAATACAAGTTTTATTTTATTTTATCTATTATAACCACCCATGTGGATGTTGGAGGTGGGGACCACCACACCTTAAGCTCCCATGAGAGGTTATGGTGGTGGGTACCACCCGAGGCCTAAACCCTTCATGTTTAATTGTGATGGGGACCTCCTGAGTTCTCAAAACCTCCAAATTTGAATTTGGGAGCAGGGACCCCCCGATCCCCTATAAATGGGAGGGGGAGAGGAAAACCTCTCAACTCACTCATTAATATAGAGGTGCCTCTTGAGCTTCCTCTACATTAATTCTGCCAACGCACCAATTAAATGTGCCAACACCTCTACCTTTTAATTATGCCAACTAAAACATTTTGAAATTTGTGTTATCGATTAAATAATAGATAACTTAATCTGTTATCATGGCTTGGCATTATCATTTTGGTGGAACATGGGAAAAATATTTTAAGAGGAGAGATCTTGGGAGAAATAATTTTTCCCAAATAAGAACTTCATCTCCCAATGAAGAACACTCTCATGATGAAGAACGCTCGACCAAAAAAGAACGACCCCGACTTCAACATTCTTCCTTGAAACCTCCTTTGATGTAGGACGTGTTCGTATTCAATGGAATGACGTCTGACTTCTTGTGCCAATGTCGAAGAACAATGAACAAGGTAGGGGATTTTTGTGATTGATTTTATATTCCCATGATTATTTCCTTCAAAAAAATGAACGTGGATAAACATCTAACTTGTTGATCCACTTATGTTTTCCTTTTGTCGGTTTTGGAATTAATAATTGTGGGGGGGTTTGTTGGGCTTCGATCTTTTGATCCAAATCCTACCACCCTAAATACACAGGTTGTGGACCAAACCAACATGGCCCAACCCCACTGTCGTTCTCTTTTGTGGTTTTCTTCCAAACGGAGGAAGATGACAACAGCGACGAAGGCGACGAAGCCAACAGCTGCAGCACCCACGGCCTCCGCGACCCACGCCGCCCCCGCAGCATTCCGCCTTGCTGCCGGCCGAACTGACCACACCCCCTCGTGGATCCCTAGCTGATTCTTCCCTATGGCCTCCTCCCTTCTAGACGTGCCGCCTCGGGCCGGGCCGAGCCACCCTGGTTCTGTCGTCGGCTGGCCAAACCAGCCCCCGCCACCCCGGCCTCCCCGCTGAACCGGCTCTCGGCCGTTCGCACCCTCCCGACCGAACCGTCCTTGAAAATCTATCCTGATCTACCCCAGCCGTGCCAGCCCATAGGCTCCCTACCGCCTGCGCCCTTCCGGCCTCGCTGCGCCCTCCCGATCCACCCCGTCCGTGCTAGCCCGTCGGCCTCCCAAGCCCCCTGTCAAACCCGCGCCCTCACGGTGCCCTGGACGAAACGAACTCGTTCCCTCGCAGGCTACGATGGGGAGCACATTACTTCCCACAACCATAAGATTCCATTTCACCATCGAATATTACACTTGGTGACATGGCAGACCCACCGTACTTGATAGGAGGAGTACATCAGCAGGCTACGATGGGGAGCGCATGGGTGTGGCGGAAGACCCGTGATGGGGAGCGCCACTATGTGACGTGACAGACCAACAGTACTTGACATGAGTAGTACCTCAGCAGCCCAAGGTTAGTGGGAAGCACCTCTTTGTAACATGGCAATCCCACTATACTTGATAGTGGAGAAGTTCTCCAGTAGCCGAGGATTTGATACAATGTTGGTGATGTTTCTTGATACTACCCCTAGAATCAAATCTTGGTTGAGCTGAGTCAGTACATTTGTGTTTTCCTCATGACTGAGACATATTACTTAATAACTTATGTATATGTATGGAAATATACCTAAGTAGGGTTATCTGTTGTTTCCTTACTTTGTGGTTTATCCTTGGTGGATTTGTGACACCTTGAGGGTCTCAATGTCCTTACTGTCTATTTATATGCTCACCCCTACATAGGCTATGCCTGCACCTTGTTGTGTTGGATGCAGACGACAGACAGAACTGACTAAGGCTGAGAGTACCGGGACTAGACGGTACCTGGAGGAGGACTTCATGACGAGTCGGTACATGGAGGATACCGATAGAAATGGAGTGATGATGAGGCTATCTCTACCTACCCTTTAGGTAGGAATACCTGAGGATGACCCAGTAGTTGTTTTTCCTTTCTTCATTTGTACTTGTACATCTAGTTCCTTGTGCTTTACCGATGGGCTTGTATTTCAGACCCCTTTTACTTTTCAGCACTCTTTTGTTATACGATTTACCTAGTGTTTTGTATCCAGTTGTGTGCTCTGTTGTGTTTGTATACATGTTATAAAGTCAATGCCTTCCTAGTTTTAGGGAACTACCCCTTTGGTGCTAGTCTCCATCCCCAGGCTGATGGAAGGCAGTCTTGGGTTAGTCACGACACGGGCCCCGGGGGATAGGTCATGACAATGGAGGTCCTCCTCATATGTGTATCTGGTGGAGTGGGGGATGAACCCACACCTAAATTCTGTATGGTGGTCCTTCTATGACACCATTATCAACTACGGAAGATACCCTCCTTGCTTCATCAACGTTCAACATGAAGGTCCTCCCAGTACACCTTGTATCAGGAATGAATATTTCCATCACATATTATATTCTCAACACTTGGGGATTTCCATTCCTGGTCACCCAACAACTTCGAGGACCTCCCCATGTGCTCATCTATTATGGTGGAGGTCCTACCCATGCCAATAATCACCAAAGATAAGACCATCTCCGCTTCATCAACAATGATAATGGAGTCCCTTCTTGTGTCCAGTATAATTAGAATGAAGGCCATATTTGTTCCACTACTACTGGGGCCGGCCAACGCGAGGGTCCTCCCCGAACGACGAACTTCAACGATGGAGGTTCTCCCATTGGGTTTACCAGACCCAGCGGAGGACCTCCCCTCTCCAGCACTATCAAACATGTATTTCTTCCCCGTGTTCCATTTTATATTAGTATGAGTGTCCCTAAAACCCCATATAATCGGAGCGGAGGTCCTCCCCACATCAGCACAACCAATGTGATGGAACTCCTCATATCCCCTCCAGTGTGGGCGGTGGTCCTCTCCACTCTAGGACCAATTATTATAGAGGACCTCTCTATGTGAAAAACCTACCTTGTCTTAAATAACCTTCTAGGGGTGGGAAGGTAGGTTATCGCCACCATAGAAAGAATCCCCAGAAGATACAAATAAAAATCAAAGAAGTCTTTGTTTTAGATTCTATGGTTGATTATTATTTGATGATGGGATCCTCACCCCAATATTCTGTGATAGGGGATGGGAAAAGTAAAAAGAGTAAAAGCCTCATACTTTGGTAAAGTGAAGTCCAATAGATCCCAGAATACCTCTAATGATACATTTAGGATCATAAAGATATGGAACCTTTCTAGGGCCTAGCCATGAAATCCTCCTTGTCGTCAAACAGATCATTCTCCACATCAACAAGTGATCATGGAGAGTATCTATTTGGACCAATAGAGGTTGAAAATTAGTGTAACCCACCGCCCATTATTTTATCCTATTCATGGGATGCAGTGGTCATTAGTCCATGTCACATAGATGTGGTGGCCAATAAGTGTATTCTTCGGAAGATATCCTAAGATGTGGTGGATTTTCATCCTACACATCATACTCCACACCGGCCTATCCATTGTCACAATAGTCACCTTCCATGATGTTTCTGATCCCTCAACTACCTCCTGTTGAAGAGTGGGGAAATCATAGATCGGGTCATGAGTCTTACTCAAGAAGTTTTTTGGACATTCTAATTCTAGATCACCACCCAGAGATGTTATTGACCATTGCAATAGCAGGTTTAATTATTCCATAACCTCTCACCCTGAAGGAGGAAATGTGCTTCTTCAAAACTCTATGGGAAATTCACATTCATCTCCATCATCGACAGGGGTCGTACACTGAGAGCTATAAACACTTCGTCAAAATCGGCCAACAATGTTGCATGGTCGACTTGGTTGTGCTCCCTGGGGCTTAGTTCACTGAGTCACTCAATCATCATTAAACCCTCAATCAATGATGCATCTAGAGAATTACGGTGCATCGAAGAATTATTAACAAGGCTTACACCCACATCCATATCCATGGTTGGGGGCTGTATGCTACCCTTGGATTCAGGCCTATCTGGTGCCAGTCGGGCTTTCCAAGTGTTATTGGAGATATGTCTCTAGGAACAGTCACAATTAACATGGCTGAACCATCACAGGAGGTGACCGAACATGGACTCATTGAAGATAACTTTCCCCCGGGGTGGTACCACGCCATTTTTGTCCTTTTGGTAGGGTAAACGACGAGTAATGAAATTTATTGCGCCTTCATTCACATTCTGAATCATTGTACTTCTGTCGGGACCCCAATAAGGGTAAAGAAAACTCTAGGAATATCAAACCCTCTAACCCATATGGCTCAGGGTAGAAGATGGAAGATAACCCTAAAAAGGTTATGTGGCATCAATAGCTCATGGAACATAAATATATGGATGATGAACTTTTTTCCAAACATGAAATAGACCGACAAATAGATTACGATAATTCTTTACCGGGGTAGTAGGGGAAGGTACAGGCTCCACCCAAAGAGCATCCTACTGATGACCATGACCATTAAACCCCTATAGATAGACTAGAGGTAGGAGTTTATGGAATTTGGTCACAATATGAATCACAGAATCCACCTGATTTTCCCAGTATCCCTCCTCAAGACAGAAAATAGGTTCCCTCGGCCACTCCACTAGTCGTTCCCTTGATAGTCAAGTGTGTAATCCCACCAGCCACTCCACAAGCTGCTAGTCCAACATACTACATTGATGAACCTTACAATGTGTTCGTGGTTAGCGACCCTTTTCGTGATCTGAATCCTCATCTAGATATCCTGACAGAAACACTTATTGCCTACCTCGAGGCCCTAGAATCTCAATAGGTGGAAATATATCCTGATGGAATGATGTATATGGCATGGGTTGGTGATATTACATCACCCAAGGTTTTGGGAATCCTACTTTCTCCCCCCTTTAATTGGGAGGGTGATCTGATCTCACATCTGGACTACTTTATTTCAATGTTTGGAACCATGCTGGGAACTCTAGTGCAGCAGGAGGCCGCCAAACTCTGGTGTTTTGTGAAGACACTAGAAGGGTCCATGTTTTTCTCAAACAACCAACTACCTGTAAGGTCAATAGTTGGTTGGGAGGATCCTCAAAAGCAGTTTCTCTACCAATTCAGTTCCATGACCCAAAAGAGGGGTATTCCTGATCTATTTATGTGCAAGCAGAGGCCTGAAAATCACTTTGCAGACTTTATCACCTGGTGGACATGCCTCACGTATTCCCTTGATATGACACTAACCCATAAGTAGCTATTGATGATATGAGGGGGAATTTTAGGACCAGATTGATCCCTACTATAATCACCCAAATCTACTTAGGAGATTTATGTATTTCTACAAAAAATTCTATTTTTTAAAAGAATCCATGTAGCAAGCCAAGAAAGCACATCCATTGCCTCATGTGGTTCCTGATAGAAGAGTCACAAAAGATGAGACCACAACAGTAGCACATATGGAGGCCCCCGGTTGGCTAGAATTGTAACCGACATAGAAAAATACCTAGCTTCGTCGAGGCCCACAATCTCAGGTGCAACCACCGGTATAGCAGTGCCCCCCTCAGATTCTCCAGGAACCCCCGTGTAATGTGTCGCTGCCACCTAGGTGAGATAATCGGGTTCCACATCCTTGATATGATCTGCGAGCCCCTCTTTAGGGCCAGGATCCTAGAGATCCATTCCTAGATTGGAGAAACTGAACCTAATCATTTAATGAGACTTGGGTCTCTAATTATTTATGAAGGGCCTTTCACCAGTGAATCTTACGGTTACGGGAAGTCATGAAGCCGGAAGAGGTAGATCTAAATGAATTCCCAATTACTTCCCCTGTCACTGATTACATGGGCACACTCTCAAGAAGTGATATGTGTTTTCAGACTAGAATCAGGACTAGGTTGATAACAACATAGTCGGGTTGGGTCCAGCCCCAGCATATGTGGCATGTGTATTTATAATTCCTCACAACGATAGAAATGGTGATTGGTTGTAGGTGTCAAATTGTGGGTCAAAAAATTATGATGTTTATATCGCTCGTAAGGATGTTGCTGATTCCCATGTTATCATATGTTCATACATGAAATGACCATAGCGTTCATAAGTTTATTTGAATCCTGCAGCCATTACTTCTACGTCAACATATCATCCTCCCTCTTCGCAAAAGGGAAAGCATTGACTTCTCAAGGGAAAGAAAATACCCCCACCTATGCCAATGTCATCCCATAATCTTGGTGATTTTAGGCCCCATCTGATGGAGATTGCCTCCAGAATCCATCCAACATGGAAGGATTCTACAATAGATGATTAGGGGTAGAATTTGGTCAATATCATTGAGTTGGTGAACCCTTACACGGTTCCCGATGAAGAAGAGTTCCAAACAAACCCTCACAATTCTCCCATTTGATGCCCACATTGATAATGTTGTGGGTATGTGAATCTTGATAACACATTGGATAGTGATTCCTACCATGTTGTGTATACCACTATGGCCGGATAGTAGGCCCAGTGTAGAGCTCATCACGCATTGCCTTCTCATTTCGTTTTAATCAAATCTGTCTACACATACATTTGTGTTATTTGATCGTGCAGATCCACCGCAACCATTCTATGGTTGGTCATATTCTATCATGGATAGACCATAGTTATATGTACCTCATCTAGTAGTCACACTCCGCGGTTCAACTAGTGAGCAACGGGAGATTCCCCGCACCATCCACAATCTATCAGTTCAACCAGCAGTTCCCATCAAACCTTCTACCCTAGATCAACCATATATCACCAGAATTGTATACCTAAAATGGAATTATGATATCCTCAAGAATATTTCTAGAAATCCTATGCATATCAACATCCTTGCGGCTCTCCACATGTTAGTGAATATGTTTAAAGCCCTTACAAAGGCTTTATGAATCCCCCTCTTGTTTGAGATAGAGGTAGCAGCTACAAAAGCATTCCATTTTGAGACCATTTAGAATAGGGAATGGTAGGACTTCATATCTTTATCTGAATACGATGAAGGTTATATTATATAGAGGAACATCCTCCCACTGTAAGTAACTATCCATTTCAATGGCGTGGAGATCTTTTGCAGTCTCATCGACACGAGCATGTGGATCAACCATATCCCGACCCAAGAACACTAAAATATTGGACTGTCTAAGGAGGAGCTAAGTCCCTCTAAATTGAAAATTTATGGTAATGTCTAGATGGAGCAGACACCAGTTGTAATGATTCACCTGAATACCCAATTCAGTGGCCTAGTTTCCAGTACCAAGTTCATGTATATCTCATAATACACTGCTTACAATGTGTTGATTGGTAGGTCATGTTTGCACCTATATACGACAACCCGTTCCTCATATCCCCAATGCGTTATGTAATCCATTAATGGTATAGAAGGCCCACTCTAAGGTGATGTGTCTCTATTTTCTTCTTGTGAAGCCAGCTATATGGATGAAAACTATTAAAAGAGTAAGGAAAAGTATATTCGGGCTTATGAGGTTGATCACGCTATGGCTGCGACTGACCCATGGATAGACCCAAGTAATGCATACATTTTCCCAATTCACTGATTGGAGGCCATGACAGCAGAAATGGGGCAATGCGTCGTTATATATGGAACAAAGGGGAAGTGCATTCCAAAATAAATGGAGTTTCAAAATATAAACTCATATTCCTACACAAATTAGGATTCAGTGACCCTATAACACACTAATTCTAAAAGGTATCGGGATGCGTGCCACATGGAAGTGGAAATACATAATACTGGATTGTTTCACAAGGATAGGATAAACTAGATCAATACAATGCCCCATTGTTGCTTTGATATGATAAAGTGTGTCCCCTTGGGTCAAATTCTAGATGTGATTGGGTTACAAGCTTTATTTTCTTTGGTTTCAGCAGAACATAAGTCTCGAGATGATGTTACCAATGCCGCCCAGGATGATACCAGTATACGCTTAGGATAAGACAACACGGAAGAGTCACCTACTACCGATGAACCTATCACCATGTAATAAGAAGAGTATTTGTAAGACTCACCTCTGAATTTCGGAGAGGGATTCTCCACTATAGTTGATGAATTGGTATAGTTGAAACTCGGTAATGAGATAGATCTGAAACAAACATTGATCATTGAAGTTGTTCCTACAGAAGAGCAACAAAAATACGTTGATTTCCTAAAGTTGAATCATGATTTCTATCCTTGAATTTTTGAAGAGATTCTAGGACTAGAGACTCACACATCTGTCTACCATCTCAATCTCCTAGGAAATAATCTTTGGATCAAATATCCTCCTAGAAAGATGAACCCTTATCAAGGTTCCATGGTCGAGGCCAAGGTCGACAAACTTGTCATAGATAGCATCATCAAGGTGGTCCAGTACTCCTAGCAGTTATCCAACATTGTTTCTATGAAGAAGAATAATGGACAGATCAATGTCTTCATTGACTTCTGGGATCTCAACTGTCACTATCCAAAGAATGATTTTCTCCTTCCGACAACAGAAATGTTGATTGACTACACCACTGTGTGACTGGCTCTATCATTCATGTATGGGTATTCTGGTTACAATAAAATCCATATATCCCCCATGGAAGAATATTCTACCAATTTTAGGGCACCACAAGGTACTTTTTTTACAAGGTAATATCATTCGATTTGAATAATGTTGGATCCACCTGTCATCATTCCATATACCTTATATTCAAGCCAATCCAAGAAACATTGGTGGAATGCTACACGGATTACCTAGTGGTTAAATATCACCATCATCACAACCATGTCAAGTAACTCAAGAAGGATTTCATCTTCCTTCATTCCGATCATCTGAATTTGAATCCGTGTATGTTTTCATTCTGGATATCATTCGTAATTTTTCTCTGCATCATTGTTAGATACCGTGGCATTGAGAACGATTCATAATAGATCATGGCCATGATCTAGATATCTCCTTCAAAAAAATATTCCAGATCTCTGAGGCATTCAAGGCCACTTATCCTATATATTATGATTCATTGCAAATATAGATAGAAATTTTATTCCATTTTCCTAAATCATGAATAAAGGTTCTTATTATTAGTGGGATGAGGAGTATCAGACTACTTTTGAGGAAATCAAACAAAACTTACTACAAACTCCTGTTATGATGCCACCTATTTCTAGAAATCCACTTTCCATCTATGTGACCTCTATAGAATAGTCTTTCAGTTCTCTTCTCATCCAAAAGAACAATTATGGAATAGAGGAGAATTTATACTATCTCAACTGCATGCTCCTTGACACGGAAGCCATATATTTCTCTATCCGAAAGAGTTTCCTTGAACTGCTATTATCATTGTTGAAATTGTAACATTACTTATAGAACCATGACATACAGATAATGACATGTGTGGTTCCACTGATGTACATTATAAAATTCCCCATGTTGATAGGTCATCTACCATAGTGAACAGTGATCCTTAATCGGTTAGAAATCATGTTTTTCTCCCATAAGAAATTCAATTGGATGGATTTGGAAAAATTTCGTGCTACAAATCCTGTCCCCACAAAAGAGTTTCTGGATCATGATTTTTTAGATGACG
Source organism: Viscum album (assembly GCA_963277665.1). Classification (NCBI taxonomy): domain Eukaryota; kingdom Viridiplantae; phylum Streptophyta; class Magnoliopsida; order Santalales; family Viscaceae; genus Viscum; species Viscum album. Next base: position 1,149,512,121 of record OY728135.1, read on the forward strand.
TAATCCTTATAGTGGAACAATCTATTCCATGATGGAAAATAAACATTGAAGGGGCTTCCCAAAGACCTAATAGTAGAAGACTCAATAATCATTGACTCAATAAAGTGGCTCTGGGTATCATCCCCATCACGCCTGAACAAGTTATCTTAACCTATTCATTTCTATCGATGGATGTATGTACCAACAATTAGGACGGGTACTATGTTCTCCTCACTAGTCTTGAGATGGATCTTGAGATTTAAGTTTCCCACATGCGTGCAAATAGGGACTTTGACCTTGTCATCATGATGATAAATAGTTACTATTTCATTAATAAACCAGAGCTTGTACCACAGTTAGAGTGTACTCTCCATCAAATGACCCAGTTCCCTTCCTGGCCAGAAGTTACTCATGTCCCTCTATCACAGAACGGTAGAGCTGATGCCTTGGTTAGCCTAGACACTTTTTGTGTAGATCCTGACTAGGATGATTTGATTATCCATGTGACAGAATGAAGAGTAATCGCTCTTTTCACTCCGGACCATGATGATAGCCCACTATTTAGCGAACTTACTGTCAGTTCCTTCACGTTGGGACATCCAAGTCCCATTGTCGTGGTCATGGTAGGGTCCCCTAAGTAGATGACTCCCTTTATCAAGTATCTCCACCATGACAATCTCCTAATAGACCGAGCCGATCAAGAGTGAGTCCATCAGTGTACATTGTAGTTTATCCTCAAAAGTGGTCCCACTCTTGGGAGGATTCAATAAAAGACATTGGTTTGATGGGATTATCCTCCATTTCATTCTTGAATATTATCATTCTTGGGTCATGAAGAAAGTTCATGATGGTTCCTGCATGGCTCATCAGATAGGGTTGGAACTCTCACATAAGATTCGAAGATTGGGGTATTTTGGAAAACCATTATATGTGACTGTATTGATTTTTCAAAGACGTTCCATGCATTCCAGATCCATTATAATTTTGTGCATTGACATCTATATCCTTTCAATACTACCATGTACTATTGTCCCATTGTGGTATGGGGAATCAATGCCATAGGACCATAGCCTATTATAACAGCTCGCCAGTTGTGATTCATTATGACTGATACAAATTTCATTTCCAAGTGGGTGGAGGCAGTTCCACTCAAGTAAGTCATTTCCCATTCTGTCGTTGACTTTGTGAGTTCCAATATCATCCAACAATTTTGATTCCCTTATGTTTCACTCAGCGATAATGGAATCATCTTCCGAGTAGTTGAGATAAAGAAATTATACGCCAAGTATAACATCCATTCTAATCATACCTCTTGCTGCCATGTAAATGAGAATTGGTATATTGAGGGATTAAAAAACACTCTATAACAACTAGAAGAAGTTGTTTTATTTGAAAAAGAAGATTTTTCTTTCCCATAAAGATCCGGTTACCCTCCTTACGCGCAACTATCTACAATCAATAGGCACCAGACAAAGTAGAAGAAAACTCTATGGATGAACTAGTAGACCTATATGAGAATATAATCCATGCCTTGCAAAATATGGTGGGGAATCAAAATAATATATTTAGGTATTTCAATAAGAATGTTCATCTCTATTCTTTCCTTCAATTTGATATGGTGTTGGACCTAAAAACACCAATGATACCCAGAAAGAATCCTCTAGTATTGGAGCCCAAATGGGAGGTACCTTACATCATTCACAAGGTTTAACCCAAAGGGTCATACAACCTAGTAACCGTGAATGGTGATCATATTAATCATCCCACCAATGATAAATTCATCCAGAAGAATTCCACTTAAGAGTACCTACCACCATATTCACTGCAAGGTGATAAACTGTGCGATCCGTCCAGGTTGAAGGATGTATAAATACCCAGATCTCATCCTGTATGACGATAAATTGAAAAATGGTATGCGTTATATGACCTTAAACTAAGATCCATTCCATCCTGAATTAAATTCAACTATATTGCCATCATGTATGATGTTAATCTATATTATCTTCCCTCAAGATGTTAAACTATATCACTATCCTTACTTACATTAAACTGATCATCTTCATCCTACAAGACATTAAACTATATGTGCTACGAGATATATTACCTTAAAATATAATCTCTTACATCAGTTTAATATGATATTATATTAGAAAATTTTTTCTATACCTATATATGGCTTCATTACCATTAATATGGAATATATAGCAATGCCCAGACCTTTCATTCATGGCCCAACCTCAGGTCCCTTGACCTCTTTAGCCTCTTGGCCCATGTTCTGTCTCATGATTATTTGATGAGGTGAAAAATATTTTTCCTAATCCCCATCAGGATATTTTTTTACAAAACACTAATATTACATTAAGACTTGCCACCATTCTTAATCATTTTCACATTATGTTAAACTACACGCCATTTCCAAACTACATATGTCTTGATTTCCATCTTCATGGAATATGTTAGAAATACAAAACGTTTCATATTTGGTTCCATACCAAAAAACCTCTTCTCCCCCTCAGATCTCTTCCTCCTTGAGGGATTTCATACGTTGTGGTATATAGACATCATCGGTCCCCATTCACATCAGGATTCATGGTCCTCATCATGATCCCCTCCTTCAAGAACATCCTTCATATACATCATTTTCACACAACATTAAAATATACAGTGGTTTCTGAACTATGTGTGGCATTAGTCCCATCCTCATGAGATACGTAGTAATTCCCAGACATTTTATCATCGGGTCCAACACTGTCTCTTAGAAACATTTTCTTCCTTCTAGCCCCTTGGGCTATGTTCTCTAAGGGGGTGTGGTGTGGTGGGAACATAGGTACTCATCCATGCTTGGTTTACAATAACCATGACTTGTATATCAGTCTTGAGATATCTCTGTTCCCCTCTCTTCCACTCATCTCCTTATGTTATCTGATCTCAATTGGTCCCCTTTACCCATTTTGGTGATTCAACAACATGTTCAGATGCACTGTGGTTTAGGACCTAGAGAGTTGGATTCTCTGTGGACGTGATTTCATTAGTTTCCATGCTTCATGTCTCCCTTTATATGGGTTTCGATCATCTTTCACATCTAAATGGCCCCCCCGGATTGTATGGATGCTCAGACATATAGATCACCTAACTCCATGGGCCAATGTCTCAGAGGATCTTGAATGAAATTATGTACTATGTTCAGTATTTTGAATACGGTGAGCATCCAATCCTCATTTATTGTACCGATTTCATGTCACACGATATGGATTCAATGTCTCGAACAAGGTCATAAGTTATCCTCAATCATTATGCCACCCCCAATGAACCATAAATATTGGACTCGTGATTCACATCCCTTTCCACTTCATCATGTTTGGGTCAAATTTTGACACATGGGTGTTATCCCTATGTATAATTTTTCCATTAAGATGAAGAATAAACATCGTGATGTCATCATTGACTCGGAACCATTTATTATTTTAGTGTATTCCATGTGTTGTAAAGATCTTATATTCATTTTTCCCACATCGAGTGTAGCTCATGTGGGCTTAGATACATGTTCAAGGAGTACACCAGCTTGGAGGAATCTCACTTATTTCGGTATGATCTCTATGATCGTAATCTAAGACCCCCCACACCCATACCATTTTATGATAAAATGCACAAATTTCAAGAATTGCATCTAGAGTTATTCACGTCATCATGGGATACATAGGATTGCCCGAACATTTTATCTTCAGGACTAGCTTAGGATCCACTAATTATATTTTCTTGTTTAGCCTTTTGGACCTAATTATTATATGATTCGATGGTGTGGAATATGAAAACATTTTTCCTCATTAATGATGGGTGAATCCCAATGTACATAGATCTTTTCCAGCCCCTTGGCCTAGGGTCCCCTCCCCGTGGGGTTTCACACATTGTGGAGTGGACCGATGACCTCATCTGCATCGGGTATGATTTATCACTCCACGCACATTCCCATCATAACCTCATTATTCAATATTCATCCAAGACATATGAATTTAAACTATAATGTATAGTCCTACATGACTTTAAACTATTGCATCTTTGTCTCACAATATAAAAACTCATGTGTCAGTCCTGTCATACGACCCAACATTGTGAACACTATCATCCTGGTCGTACGATGAAAAATGGAACTACATTTTGGTGTCCTCACTTGAGGGGAAATCATGTTAGGTATCCGTTATCCAGCATTACAATTTTCAAGGACAACATATGGCTTGATTCATGCGGTGATGCTCGAATTCTCCATCTTGGGTTTGTTTATTCAAAAAAACATGCATTCACACTAATGAAAAAAACAGATTCATCAAATTCCACATCTTTTGGAGCACGTGCCATATCTGCACGACAATATTACCCCTAAAATTTTTACCCTACCATTTCATTTTCCTTAAATACACATGTATTGATTCCAATCCTAATGGGATACATGTGAATTCCATGAAATTGTTTTTTTGGGTGCATCCCCAGGTACATTAAGTCCTGCATTCTTTCTGTCATCTTAGCACATGCTCTATCTGAAGCATGTGTTTTGGTGAGGACAAAATGGGTCATCTTCCATGTCCTATTTATAATAACTATGATATACCTTCAAATATCTTCCTATCATTCTCCTCATGTCCATTTCTCATGAAGACAAACTGTACGGCATTTTCATGAACTCTATATGGTTTGATTCACTTCCTCTTGGGATACATAGGAACACCCAAAAATTTTATCCTTGGGTCCAGCCCCAGGTTCATCAGCCCCCTTTTCCCCTTCTCATATAGACTTATCAAGCTATATTATGCCTCACCATCCTTCACAGATGCACTATGGTTTTGGACCTAGGGTTTTTGATTCCCCGTTGACAGGCTTTCATTCATTTCCATTCTTCATGTCTCCCTTTATTTGGGTTTCAATCATCTCCCACGTCCAAAAGAAACCCCAGATAGTATGGATGAATAGACTTATGAAAATCTACTACGTTAGGTCAATGCCCAGAGGATTTTGATCAAAATTATTAGGCAGGTTTTGTGTTTCGAATTTGGTCAGCGGTGGACACTCTGAAGTTAGTTCCCATTTGAGGACACACAATATGGATGATGTGTTTCCAACATGGTAAATGTTTATCCTCCATCATTATGCCACACACATAAGACCTTAATTATTGTTCATTTTATTCACACCCCTTTCCACTCCATCATTTTCAAGTGGAATTTTGACACCCTTGTTGTTATCCCTCTATGAACATATGCATGTTAATGATGGTGAATCACCATCACGAGGGTCATCTCCAACTCCACACCATCTCCCCCAAAAGGGAATTCCATTTGTTTCAAGGATATTCTCCACCATTGTTTCCCAAATAAATCATAGATAATGTGGGCTTAATGATATAGGTATGGTTTGTGCATACATGGAAAATCCACACTCCTTTTTTTCCGAACACTATGACCTTAAAATGGGAGCTTCAGTACCATTGTTTGGCCATCATGACTTTCAACATTGTGCATTCTTATGAAAATTTGTTGTCTGGTACGTACTATTTTTTCACCATTCACATCGGCTCACTTTATGGAACCATGTCATATATTTCTTCTTTAGGAATAATCTCATTTTGGGTCCAAGCACTATGAAATTAAACTATGACCTCTCATTTCATTATTGTATGGTTCTGAACTATGACTTATTCACCTATGATTTGAAATGATAACTTACCTAGTCATTCGATGTCTTTACTCGATAAGATTTTCTCCCTTTAATTATTGGATAGATGCAGTACCACCTTCAATAACTATGTATGGCTTGATTCCCATCCTCGAGGGATAGGTAGTGATGCCCAAACTTCTGGTATGTGGTCCAAACACAACACCAAGAACCCTCGTGTGCCATTATGACATGAGTTTCTTCTTATGTTGGTGGTGTGGTGCAAACTATTTTCCCCATTCAAATTTGGGTTTAATTAGTGGCACCACGTAATTTTTTTGAGAGTTTCGTATTTCTATGTCCTTACCCCATTTCAATAAACTTCACAGGCATGTCTTTGAAGGATGATTTTTAAACAGTGACCCTACCCTGAAAATTTTCAGGGCACCTTCTAAAAATTATGGGATGTTATGACCTCTTTGACAGAGGGAATTTCACTCACCAGTGTTGTTCTATAACCATGTTTTTCTCGAGAACTACTTTTGGATTGATTCTCATCCTTATGGGATACATAGAGACACATATGTATTTCTCCTCGAACCCAGTCCCATGGTCATTAACACTTCTATCCCCTCATCCCCAATTACGGTCCACACACTATTAGGATAAACTTGGAGCCTATAGTGCATGAAATTTGAATTTAAACTTTTAGCCTTGGTCAAGGGAGTATGACATTAAAACTATGTGCAACGTTATGATCATATGACGTTAAACTATTATGTACATTGTCCTCCCCATAAGATGATAAAAACAGATCTATATTCATTATCTACATAATGTTTATATGTAGACCCTCGTAGGTCCTCTTCAGAGATGTCACTCTCAAAAGTAGTCCTAATCTCAATTTAGACCAATACTCCAACCCAAGATACTTTCATTATGGAGGCGTAATTTCCAGAGTGTCAGACATCATCCAGACATACCATCATTCAATACCCATGCTTTTTGTGCCCTCTATTTTAGATCCCAATTCCCTTTCACATATGAATGATCCCTCTAATTGTTAGGATGCTCGGACATAAGGCTTTCCTACCATCCAAGGCGAACGTTCTAGAAGACATAGAATGACACATCGAGTTCAGCCCCATGTTTCAATTGCGGGAAATGGTGGGACCTCAATTGTTTGTTACTATTTCAGGAAAACGTGATACATATGTTGTGTTTTGGGTTTGGTAAAAAACAATCCTCTATCATCATTTCAACCTCAATGTGTCTTGAATTTAGGGTATCATAATTCAAACTCTTCATTACCGTTCATTCATATTTATTCCAACACCCCTAGCATTATCCCTTTCATGCACTAGAGTACGTGGTAAAGAGGGTTTCAGCTATTCTGAGGACCCTATTCTCTAGTCAAGACCCCTCTCTTATTTTAAAAAACTATGTGTGGTAATCTAGACCCCATGTTTTCAAAATTATAGTCAACGCTCTCATACAAATATTAAATAACTATATAGTCTTCTATTTTTTCTCCTACCATATATGACCCACATGAACATAGGGATTGATTACTAATTACCTAATAGATATGGTTTAAATGAACTAGAATAAGCATCCAAGAAAATGATAATTCTATGTACGCAATTCGAAACATGAAAGAAACAATCGATATAGGTTTATGAGTTCATCAAAAAAATGGCCCTTATTTATAAGATCTATTGATAGATTGTGGAAGTGCTTCCACCTTCTAGATCGTAGCCTCCAGTGCTACTTCCAACTCCTTGAGACCTCTCTCTTTGTTACCAGCAGCAGATACGAACTCATTAGCTTGGGCCAGTACTCTTTCCTGCTCAACATGTAGCTCAGGCATTTGATGGCTTTCCTGAAACGCTTAATGAAGGGAATCCTCCAGCTAGGCCTTCAACAGTTCAATGAGCTCAGAATGGTTCACGATAAATTCCACTCTTTCATTTTATTTCTCTTCAAGGTGTCATAATTATTGGTCATCTTTAAGGAACATATGGGTATTCTCTGATTCCTTTTGATAGTAGTCAATACTGGAGTTCTAGATACTATATCATATCTTCATAGACATATAATCATATATTATTATATAAATACATTGAGCATCCATGAATCTAGTATAGAGAAAGCATAGCCATGTGTGAATTGATCTCGTTCACCTTAGCTATTATACATGTGATTCACTAAGGAAGCGTTTGATGCACTTCCACGCCATGTGTCCTATCGTACGTCTCTCCTCATCTGTGTTGGGATCGGATTTTTTCATCTCCTTGGGATCTATAGGCCTCTACATAGGTAAAATATCTAGGAGTTTAGTGGTCGTGTCTTCTTCTATCACTCTTTCCTCTTCAGCGACCACACCCTAACCAGTCTGGAGCTCATCCCTGGTAGATACATCACCCATGATGGTATCTTCTTTATCATTAGATGCTAGGGTGGGACCAAGTTGAATATTTGTCTCTATGATGGCCAGTTCAATCACTTGTAGATCTCCCATACGTATTCCAATCTGGATATTTTTCTTAGCCTCCGTCCTTGTGATCCCTACATTGGGAACCAATATCTATGGTAGTTGAGTCCCCCAATAAAAGGATATACCCTAAAAAGTATGAAACATACAAGATCTAGGAGAAGTAGTGTCTATTTCCTAAGATATGGTAGAAGCTACAACCATGGGAGATCCCTTGGAACTTGTAATTTTATTAATTGGAATTGGAACCCTTTGGATTGAACGATTTTTTCGGGACTTTGAGGTCATTGTTCCAACCCTTATTTCTAGATCATCGCTACTTACCTCAATCGTGATTGGTCCTTCGACCACTACAACCATGTCCAGTTCCCCACCATGCTAGATCCCAAATACAGACTCATGAGGATGTTCTTCCACGTCCATGGGTATATCATCATCCTCTTCAAGGAAGACTTCCTACCTATTATCATCGACCTGTTCTAGAACAAGACATATCTTGGTCAGTGGATTTGAATTATGGAAGGATAAAGGCTCGTAAATATAAGAGTTAAGACTCACCTTGATTTGTTTGTCCTATTTCACACCAGATCATTTGATCCCACCACTCTCGCATGGGCTACCCTGTCAGCCGACTATTTATTGAGGAATCTCACCTATAGGACCTTCACCCCCCAACCTCCTCTTCTCCATCATCTGCTTCCCTATATTATATCTCTTACCCTACTTCCTCCTCCCCCCCCCTTCATCTTTTTATTCCTATTCATCTTCATCCTCATATGGTATATTTTTTGGTTCATGATCCTGGACAAGAATCGCTTTCACTAGGACATGTTGTTCTTTATACCACCCTCATCGAAATGCGTAAATATAGATGGATATCAGGTACACATGTCTGTGATGAAATTTTACCCTCTCTACAACAAGAATGTTCTTTATGATTGGTATGTCAAGTACAATGCGCCCCAATATCCACCATAGCTCTTTGGTGGGAATATATTATCGCAGTTTCATCAATGCTGACCATAGAGTTGGAAAATGGAATTGGTGGTTGGCATTAGGGGATTCCTTAGTTTCTTCCTAGGGAGTTCCCTAGTTAGCATGTGGGGCCATCCAGGAGACCACCCCTCTTCAATGGGTAGAGGTTCATTCTCACCTCATGACACTCCTACCTATGAAGTTACATCCCACACTGTTACAACTGCCTACATTATTCCTTGTATCGCCTCCCAAGAAGATCCTTGTCTGCTTCCCAACTATTTCAGCTCTATGCTGACCACCTTGATTCTCCAAATGAATCTTTGTAGAATTGCCTATGGGTACATTAATATCAAATGGTTGGCATAATCCATTGATAAGATAGCATTGACATCAGTAAGGGTAAATGTGATGACTTCTCTAAAACCTTCATTTGTAACCATGGCCTTTTTTTGGGGAAGGATGAAAGTATTTAGCTCTTCCAAAACCACTTTATATACTTTCTTTGGAATCCTCATCATGCACATGAATGGCCGGGATACCCTTCTCGGCACATATAGTTCACATATGATTTTTACATCAATTTGGCCTACCACCATGTCACCCATGATACTTTGCAAGTACTCCCTCTACAATAATGGGCCTTTCCCATCATCTACCATCTACACAACTGTGGTTCTAATATTAGGAAAGTTGATGATAGTATTGTTTACAACCATGATTTTGATCTCTTCCTCATTGAGAATTAGCAGGTGAATTCTATAAATATTCAGGATGGATGGTCACAAACCATCACCTGGAGGGAGGATGGAATTCAGGGAGTCATACCCACAACAATGAGATGCAACCCATCCATGATGAACCCCCATCATCGTGTCCCCCACCAGCAGCAACCACCCACTCAGAAATTCAGTAAGGACACCAGCATATCATACATTTAGGTCTCACCTATCATTTAGACCAAAGACCCATAATCGGTACTTTCCTACATCCAGGACAATCCTGTATGATCCAGCCTTCCCCCTATGCGATGTTTTCGGGAACTACTACCCCCGACCTACCATTTTTACATATTTCCCATGTGTCAGAAACAGACTGAACCACCCTAAATAGGATATATCCTTACGGAATTACATTATTTTCATCTTATCCTTATCCAAATCATATAGATGAAATGTAAAGATGGGGTTCACATCCTATCGCCCAAACATTCTTTGTCGGAAGGAACTCATTGCATTGGTACCCCTCCAAGGTAATTCCCCTGATTCCATGAATGTCCCGCAGACTAATTTCTACCTCCCTATAGTGGTGGTGGAAGGTATTCCTTTTGGGATAACACCAACTAAAACACTCTAGTATTAGGTTTTTCTAATGGTAGAAGTGAAACTATGATGTCCATGTAGCTTCAAAAATACCAATAGACTACATCTCTACCCCAAAAAACATGCATGTATGGCGTACCCATCACGAACTATCCCATTAAATCATGAAATTTCCCCAGGAACTGAAGTCTCATACCTTCAAACCTTTAGTATCATCAGTTATGATTCTTCTTAATGTTATTGCATAGCTAGATGGGGATTCCTCAAGAGTTGGATTGCTCCCTATAGTAGTCATGGTCTTCATTTTCAAGACCTCGATGGAAATGTTTTCTATTTCCCTAGAGGGGTGACCGTTGGTTGAAATGTTGAAAAATACAATTCTATAATCACATGTCATCAATGACCATGGAGTATCGTTCTAAAAGGCCAGAATCAACACATCTTTCGAAATTTCAAAATTCTATATCGGTAGACATTCACTCATAACATAATCCATTTGGGATTTCATCAACATACAAAAAAACATCTGATTACTAGACACATCACTTATCATATGGATAATATGAGGGTCTATAATCTTCTGGATTCTTCTTGAAGCAACGGTAGCATACCTCTTAGTGTACGTCGGTTGAGGAGTCATTTTTGTCAAATCCTAAATTCACTAAGGGTCTTGTGAAAAAGAATGACGTTTCGGCTTGGATGATAGTCTGTTGAGTGCAGGATGGGTTTAGGTCACACAAAAATGCATCTAATTCAGGTGTACACAGGAATATACAATTGAGAGAATGGTACCATGGGTGTGTTCAAAACTTAGAACAAATTTCAAACCTTTTTCATAGATATAAAGATATTTTGGGCATGATGTAATGGAACCTGTTATATGGGAAACTTAAAGTGGAGACCAAGGCCGCCTATTTCAGTTATATATGTGTAATAATACTTTCTCCCATGCGGAACTAGTTGAGGCACTAAACAATTAGTTTTTCACACACATACCTACAAGGGATATTTATTTTGGCATGTCATTCAGAATCCAACGTTCGGTCCCTTTCATCTCTAATTAAGAGGGGGAGGGAATTGTTTTGTGCCAAATTTCAGATAGGGCCACGAACAGAAACTATTAAGAAAACCAAAGGATGATTTTGAATCAGTGGAAATTACATAGATGCTCAAGGGAGTAGTGTGGAAGATATAAGGGGTACCTAAAAGATTGAAAATGGCACACATGATCTTCTACACCCAATGAGACATCAAATGGAGTCTTTGGGGGGTATGTTTCGAAAAACCGCATTGTTAGTGGGGCAATGGAAGAGGGCATGATGCGCAAGATTCAAAAACAATCATAATATCTTCCATGCCCAATCTGACCTCAAAAATGTCTTGCACATAGCTCAGCTTGTGCACTACCACTGATGTTTCCATCTATAAATATAAATGTACCCACACACAACAGGGGATGGTTACGGACGACAAAATGACCCTCTACTGAAAAAAAGACAGCCCTTCTACGACCGCATGAATAACATTTAATTAGAGAACTTGGTATTGTGCGATAGGTCAAGCAGGGTTCCTCCTTAGGGTATTCTCATGAGAGATTGAACCTCACCCATTTCCTTTTACTCTAGGGAAATTTCACAAAAATGATTCCACTTTCACACATTGTTTCCCATATGTGAGGCCAATATTGCACGTAGGGTCGTCCCATGCGCACAATGACCTAATTTTCACACATCCACCCAATATAGTGTGAAGCCCCTCATCTTGCACACTCCTTATAAATCTTGCATGAAACCCCTCATCTATCACGTGCCCCTTCAATCATGCATGCGCCCCTCCATGTGCGCTCCATGATTCATCCTTTCCCTAAGGAACCATTTCTGATCCCCTATTACATGTGACACTATTTTCTCATGCATACATCTCCCATACGTCTCTATGGGTTTGTAAGATGTTATTTCAAGATCCCATGGGTGGTGCATCATGTGGTGTTTCCTTTCCTCGTTCTGCTTTGTATAGGCACAAAAACAACTATTTCTTCTGCTCATAGTTATGCTAACATGTTCCCTTCAACAAATTACTTCACAACCACGCCTCAACGTGGAATTGTAGGTTATTTCCCTTTACCAAGGGTTGAAGTGTGATGTTTATGTCAGTCCTAGGGGTGATGAAAGAATCCTCACCTTTTGAGCCATAGGAAGTTAGACTACAAAGAACTTGTGTCTATGACACATGATGATATACTTTGAAAACTGAATTAGAGAAAATTCCCAAGAGGCCGTGAAGGGGATGGGTACTAGTGCCTTTATAAGATCCCAAATCTTCCATTCTGGTGTTTTTTCTTTTCATGTTGTTTTTTAAGAAAAAATGTGTTTTTACAAATTTTAGGAGTACACACCATGTACTTTTATTTACACACCCTGTACTCAGTTGTCGGACATAGCCGTGTGCTGGCTATGTAACGGCCAAGCACACAGCCATGTGTGGTGACCTGGAGGCTACCTAAAGCGGGTCCCGGTATGGATAGGTACATGTCATGTACTTCTAAAGTAAACACTGTGTACTTTTATGTTTTTCATTAAAAGGACAGGGGTCACGTCTGATGGACATAACGTACTTCTTCAGTCATCTCATCCAGGTGCATCTGTATGGACACAGATCTTCTTTGAGCCACAAACTCACCATCTGTTCTTCGAATAGAACTCAGTCATTTTCACTGGAATCACATCACTGAGTTATATCTTCTTCTTGAACCTCATCTCCTGATTTATCCTCTCTCTCAAGTTATCCTCAGTAGAATGTTTTAGATGTTTTTGTAGATCTATCTTATTCTATGATGATCCAGGGGCCAATGTCGGAGTATATCGATTGTACAATGGCGAGGTAGGTGGTTTGTGCCTTTTCGTAGAGAGTGTTTGAGTTATATGTGCAAAAGTTCCACGTACCCTTGAACGGGGAATTGCTTGTTTATGGTTTTACCCCTTTTATTTCTGGTTATTCCTACTTTGATATGATAGAGGTTATTTTTTGTGAATATGGTTAACCATTCCATGACATGGATTTTTTCACCATGTTTCTTGTTTTGACCGTTTGGTCTAGCTTGCCTATTAGGCTGCTACTCTACTTTTCGTGCCTAGTATTGTTAGGAAGGAGTGTTTATTATCTGACATGTTATGATATGTTGTTGATAATTTATCCAAGATGTTCTTGAGGTTTACTTTGGATGTTATATATCACTATGATCGATTGAATTACATAGGGACATGAGAACCTGGTGTATTAGGCCAAAGAGAGAATGGACATTGAGGGCTTCCCCAGAGTATGTTTTGCTGTTACGTTGCGAGACCATAGGGGAGATGGACATATGCACTCCCTCCTAGTGTCTGTAGTTACTCGATACACGCCATAGGGGGAATAAGATGTTGAGTGATTCCTCAGAGTAACTATTATTTACTGAAAATAGAATATAAGGGGAATTGGCGGTGAGTGCTTCCTCATAGATTCTGTGCTAAGCTGAACCAGAGGGGTTAGACTGTTTGTACTTCCCAGAGTGTTTCTTGTGTTTGTTTTGTTGACCTAGAGGGGTTAGGCTTGGAGTACCTCCCAAAGGGTTACCTTCATTTGATTAGGTGCTTTCTTGATATATGAAACAAAATTCATTGAAACTGTGGAATTGTTTACTTCTAAGTACATCCTTGTTTACTACTTCTTTTGATTATTTCTTTCCATATATATTCACTAGGTGTTAGGGAATGATCTTTGAGTGGTTTCCTACTGTGTTTGGTGTCACACCCGATTTGGGTCATGCTTTTTGGCCCAAACTGATTATATTGTTGTAGGTATAGATAATGGGAAACTCCCTTCTACTTCAAGTAATTGATTACGGTTTAGCTGGAGAGAATGGGACCAAGATGAGGCTTGCGATGCCAAAGAGTTGTTTACGTTCTTTTCCTTGTTCATGGTTTAGTTTTTTATTCCATCCTTGTGACTTCGTTGGATGCTTTCTAATAAATATTTATCATGCATCATTCATATATGTTCTCCAGTTCATTCTTACATTAATTCTTCCACTATTTACTTTTGTATGGTATTATTACTTCTTACGCTATTGTTATCTGTTTTAATTTCAATTTGTTACTCGACCAATACGGTCATAGTTTCCCCCACTATCACAACCAAGACCCTCTCTTCTAGTCGACAGCCACTGGCTTTCGGGAAAATGCGTTTGAAGATATTTGGCCAACTGGGTACGGGGCACCTATGGGTGGATTCCAGAATTGGGATGTTACAAAGTGGTTTCAGACGGTTTCTTTTCTTCCTAAATTACTGTTTGAGACAATATCCAGGGATAGAAAGTAAATAGATACTTGCTAATAATCTGTGCCCGGGAGTAGCTAACCCATGTACAGGTAAAAGCCAATTTACCTCGTTATTGAAATTTTGTGGTTTTGTAATGTTACGGTTGATATTGTCTCACCATTGGGTAATTCACATGTTTTTTATGTAATTGTTGATATTATTAAGGTTCTATTTATGTTTCAACCTGAAGAGATGAGGGTATTCCATCTCATGCATCAAATAGGCACTTGTTAGAAATCACATGTCACACATTCCTGCCATGTCATTTATGGTTTATTAGTAATTTCATGCTATTGTGATAGATGTTGTGTTAGATATGTACGATTTTGTGATAGAATCCTTGATAGAATACCTACTATTTGATAGTGTATTGAATTGTGTAATGTTTTGTTTGAATGAACGCCAAACATTGGTTATTGAGGTGGTATGGACCCTAATGGATCTGAATTTGGGGGATCATTGTATTGTTTTCCTTTTAAATGACATGTATAAGATGAAAAACCTTGATTAGTAGGGAGGAAGAGCCTTCACAGATCATAATTTGGCACCTTAAGTGTTTGTTTCAGTGCTTTTATGGGTTCCATAATAGTTTCTGAAGCTAAATGTCCCGAAAAACCCAAAATACATGGAGTGTAATGTTGAACACATATTGTGTGTCCTTCTGTTCGGGAAGGAACTATTTTTCTTAATCACACACCCTATAATGTATGTCCATGCCATGTAGTCTCTAACCATGTCACAAACTGTGTGGGCATAGACACAGGATTGGGAAATCTTGGTAGAACCCACTGCGTGTCGGACGTACACATTGTGTTGTGTAGACCATGTGTCTACCCGTGTGACTAACGGCACAGATGGATAAATATTAGGTTATACCCATCATGTAGTGTAACCCTTGTATCAGGCCGTGTAACAAACAACACAGGATGGGGGAATCCTTGTAGTTCACACTGTGTCTAGAATTCACACGCTGTGTATAGTCTGTCGTCTGTCCACCTGTGTGACAACCAACACAGGCATTTAAAACCTAAGCAGCATATACTGTGTCCATCTGGAACACATCATGTCGATTGATCCATGTAACCGACCATGGGACTAACAACATTGGTTGGTGAGGTTCATTGAGTACACATAGTTTCTGGCACTAACACGCTATGTAGTCTTGTCCAAGGTGAACCATGTGGATTAACTATGTAGAAGAACTCATGCAGAGGAAGAGGATTCAAGTACACGCCGTGTGTTATGACAACACGCCCTGTGTATAGGGTGTTACATGACCAGTTTTGGAAGAAGTACACATCCATGTGAAGGCTTAAGGGAACACGTCGTGTTGTCATTATACAAGCTGTGTATCCATGATTAGAAAAACTTGATTTCATTCATTCTAATGATCTCTTCTTACACTTATAGTTTTTAGTCCCTACTATCCTTGATCTAAGGTGTGTGCTTTACCTTGCAATGTCATGCCACCGAGACGTCCTCCAGTTATACGCCAGTTATAGGGAAGTGATCAGACACCGGACATGGCTGATTAAGGAGTACCAATAGATCCTCCAGTTGTGCCATTATTGGCACCATCCATTATTCCGGACATAGGTGCTGACACACAGTTCCTTGAGGTCTTTATGAGGTTTATGAATACCTTCTATGGAGTACCACATCCCGCCCCTTTAATGGTATTGCTGACACAGGTTTTCCAGCAGCATCATCCTCCCACTTTCATAAGGGAAGGAGCACCACAAGCTGTAGAGCCATGGTTTGAAGCCATGCTATCTATCTTCAAGCATCTGAAGATGCCTCCAGGGATGGGGGGAGAATCTCGCAACATATATTATTCGAGATTCAACCATGAAATGGTGGAATGTGATCTCTCAAGAATGAATCCAATAGGTTATGGCATGGGATGAGATTCAGTGTACCTTCTATGACTCCATGTTCAGGAGAAACACCACCAGTTTATCATCATTCAGGGAAATGAAGTTCATCCGACTATTAAGGAAAATGTTGAGGCCATGGATATGGTATCCAGTTGCTAGGATCTCAGCAAAAATAGGTCAGATCATCTCAGAGTGGTCAGGTAGGGTCATAGGGCCGAGGAATATGCCAGAATTTTTCAGTGGAGTAGACCCAGCATGAGTAGGATCCTGAACCTTCTACAATTCAAGGTATGATTCTAGATGCCTCATTTTTATATTCTTATCTTTTATATAAATGCTCTTCCGATATCTTTATATATATTACTGTTTTGGAGATCCGTGGGCTCTATATCATTTCTTATGCCAATATATTAATTGCAGAAACTCGTTTGGGGACAAGAACAACTTCTGTACGTCAGTGCAGGGAGTTCCCTCTTGATGTTGGTGGGTGTCACATCTTATGGGACCTCTACATCGTAGATATGATAGGCTATGATGTCATTATTGGAATAGAATGGTTGGTTCCCTTTTAGGTTTTTGTCGACTGCTATCACCATAGGGTGAGAACACATCACCAGATGGTAGATCGTTTCTTCACAAGGGAGACTGGGAAGTCCAGGCGAGCAGAGTAGGACCTGGCCATAATGGGTTAGGATGAGTTATGTCCCAGATTTCATGTCTATATCTGAATGACTAGGGGACTTCAGAGATGGAATTTTCTCCTGTGGTGGATCGTTTCAGGGACATCTTTCCAAAAGGCCTTTCGAGATTTCCTCTGAAGCATGAGGTGGACTTTTATATTAAGCATATGCCAGGAGAGTTAGCAGTGTCCATTCCTACTTATAGTATGGCTACACTAGAGTTGCAGGAGCTCAAGAAGTAGTCAGAGGAGTTGTATACAAAGGGTTTCATCTGACCAAGTACATTTCCTTGGGGTTCTCTTGTCTTGTTTGTGAAGAAGCTGGATAGTACCCTCATACTTTCTGTCGATTATCGAATGTTGAACCAGTTGACGGTTAGGAACCGATATCCCTTACCTAGGATTAATGATCACTTTCATCAGCTTCAAGGATCCCTCTTGTTCTCGAAGACTGACTGGAGATCCATATTTCATCATTTGTGTGTTAGACCATTTGATATACCTCTTACAGTGTTTCGAAGTAGGTATAGTCTATACGAGTATGTGGTTTTGACGTTCAGTACCACGAACGCACCTGTAGTCTTCATGGAACTAATGGACCAAGTTTTCCATCCATATATGGATTCATTCATGGTAGTTTTTTTGGAAGATATCTATGTGTACTGTCACACTCGACATGACCTTGGTAAACATCTTGAGATTGTTTTTAGTACATTGAGAGAGAATCACTTATATACTTTTCTCTCAAAATTCCACTTTTGGATGGACCAGATTTACTTCATGGGTCATGTTTTCTCAGAGACAAAAGTATATGTACACCCAGAAAAAGTGAGAGCATCAGTTTCTTGGGAGCAGCCGCAAAACGTCTTTGAAGTTCATTGTTTTCTAGGGATGGTTGGGTACTACAGATGTTTCATATAAAACTTTTCACGCATAGAAACACAACTAAAAGGTCTGACTAAAAAGGGTATGAAGTTCTTATGGTCATATTTATTTGAGTTAGACTTTTAGAAGCAGAAATGGTGGATTACTACAGCACCGATACTAGTTTTTTCAGAGCTGATAAAGATCTATACTGTGTACTATGATGCATCAGGTATCAGTCTAGGATTTGTGCTTATACAAGGGAAGGAGTCATTTCATACAGGTTTCGATAGTTGAGGCCACATGAGAGGAACTACCCGACACATGATCTCGAGTTGGCTATTGTTGGTCATGCTTTATAATGTTGGAGACATTATCTTTAGGGAGAGCATTTTGTGGTTTTCACAGACCACAAAAGACTCAAGTATATATTCACTCAGCATGATCTGAATTTGATACATCGATAGAGGGTTGAGTACCTTTAGTCATCTGACTTCGAGTTTTCTTATACGCCTAGGGAAGGAAACATAGTAGCTGATGCATTGAGCAGAATGAATCAGATACAGGTACTTCACAAGACCATTAGTGAGTGGAAAATTATGGCTTTGTTCTCTGAGATGCATTTGGAGGTACATGATAGACAGGGGAATAAGTTTCTTTCTATTGTAGCTATTACATCTACTCTTCTTGACCAAGTGTGTAAGAGACAACTATCTGTTTCAGATGGATTAGTCCTATGGAAGAATGTGTCTAGAAAGGACCCTATTCCTGGATGGACTGTAGGTGATGATTAGATATTTAGTTTTCATGGGTGCGTATGGGTGTCAGTATACATATGCGGGGAGCTAATGCAGGACATTCATTCCTCAGTTTGGGCAGTTCATCCTGGTGTCACCACGATTTATCATGATCTACAACGTTAGTATTGGTGTCCATGAATGAAGAGAGGTGTTGTTGGTTTTTTCATGAGGTATTCCACCTGTCAGTAAGTGAATGAGGAGCATCAATGACCCGCGGGGCTGTTGCAGAAGTTAGTAATTCCCGAGTAGAAGTTGAATGATGTTGTGATGGACTTCGTGACAGGGTTTCCGAGGTCCCCTCATTGAAATGATGTAGTATGGGTTGTTATTGAAAGACTCACAAAGGTTGCCCACTTATTTCCGATCAAGGAGAAATTTAGATTTCATGAGTTGGGATGGCTGTACATCTGAGAGATTGTAGATCAACATGGGGTTCCACACTCCATTGTTTCAGACATGGACACACGTTTTACTTATCGGGTCTGGGACGAGCTACTAAAGGCTTCGGTCATATAGGGACTTTTGTGTTCAACTTACCACCACTAGATAGATGGTCAGTCTAAGCATATGATTCAGGTGCTTAAGTGCATGCTTCGAGCTTGCATCCTGGATTTTGGAGGTTCCCGGGAGAAGCACAAAGCTCTTGTAGAGTTTTCATACAATAATAGTTTTCAAGAAACTATTCTGATGGAACCTTATGAGGCTTTGTATGGTAGGCCATTCCAATCACACTTATGTTGACTAAATGTAGGGGATGCATCTATAGTGGGACCTCGTCTTGTCCAGGAGACCACCGAGTATATAGATTTCATTTGGAAGAGGATGTCTACTAAAATGTCTCGATAAAAGTCTAATGTTGATCGATGGAGATAACCTCTAGAGTTCGAGGTCGATGATGATATTTTTCTACGTTTCACACCGACGTACAGAAATAGGAGGATTAAGAGACATGGTAATCATTCACCGAGATACGTCGGGCCGTTTGAGGTGTTGGAGAGAGTTGGGCCCAATGTCTATTGGTTGTAGTTACCTCAGATGTACTAGGATATGCAAGATGTCTTCCACCTTTCTCAGATTCGATGTTCCTTCTCAAACCCATCTCATGTGTTTCAACATAAGGAGGGTGAGTTAGAAGTGGATGCCTCATTCATGGAGCATCCTATCTTGATTTCTGATCAATTTTTGAAGGTTCTCTATGGCTGGTATGTCCACTAGTATGTGTTATGTGGCAGCACAGTCAATTACAGGATGGGACCTAGGAGAGGGAGGCTGAGGTACTATCGTAGTGGCCTGAGATGTTTGAGGATTCTTCCTCTATACCTCCTTGGTAAGGAAATTCAGGGATGAATATCCTTAAGGGGGAAGCTTATAAGAACTCGGACCATCCTTTCGGGTGTGTTATTCATTTCTAGTTTTTTTTAGGAAAATTGGAGTTTTTTTAATTTTAGGAGTACCCGACGAGTACCTTTATATACACACCATGTACCCAGTTGCAGCACGTAGCCATGTGATGGCCGGGTAACAGCCAAGCAAACAACCGCATGTGATGACCTTGAGGCTTCCTATAAAGTGGCTCCTGGTAAGGAGAAGTACACCGCGTGTACTTTTTTTCATTAAACGGATGGGGTCACATTTAATGGACAGAACAAACTTTATCTTCAGTCATCCCGTCCAAGAGAATCTATATGGCTACAGATCTTCTATGATCCCCCGACTCATCGTGTGTTCTCTAAATCTTACTTCATTGGTTGCATTGGAATCAAATCGGTGAGTTCTCTCTTCTTATTGAACATCATCTTTTGATTTCTCCTCTCACTCATGTTCTCCTCGGTTGAATGTTTAATATGTTTGTGTTGATCTACCACATTCATGGCTGATCCAAGAGTTCACCTTGGAGTATATAGATTTTACAATGCCGAGGTAGGTGCATTCTTCCTTTCCGTAGATAGTATATGAGTTATATGTGGAAATGTTCCCAATACCCATGAACGGGGTATTGCGTGTTTAGGGTTTCATCCCATCTATTTCCATAATATTCCTAGTTTGATTGAATAGAGGATATTTTTTTGAATTGGGTTAATCATTCCTTATTATGGATTTTTTACCCATGTTTCTTATTTTGACTATTTTTTCTAGCTTTCTTGTTAGGCTGCTGCTCTACTTTTCGTGCCTAGTATTGATATGATGGAGAATTTATTATCTAACATGTGATTATGGGTTTTAGATCGTTTATCCAAGTAGTTCATGAATTTTAATTTGGCTGTTATATATCGATGTGCTCAATTGGCTTACAGAGGGCTGTGATAACCTGGTATAGTAGACCCTAGGGAGGATGGACAATAAGGGTTTCCCTAGTGTATTTTCTTTACAGTTACGTTGTGATACCATAGGGGGGGATTGATGTAAGTGCTCCCTTATATTGTCTATAGTTCCTTTATGTGGGAAACATGGGGAATTAGACGTTGAATGCTTCCTCGTAGTGACTATTAGTTACAGATACGAGAATATACGGGGAATTGACAGTGACTGCATCCTCAGAGAGTCTGTGAAAAGCTAAATCAGAGGGGTTAGACTATGTGTATATCCTAGAGGGTTTCTTGTGTTTGTTTGGTTGAACAAGAGGGTTTAGTATATGAGTGACTCCAAGAAGGTTAACCAATTTTGATTAGCTGCTTGCTTGATATATGAAACTGAATGCTTTGAAACTATGGAAATGTTTACTTTTGAGTTCTTCCTTGTTTACTGCATCTTTTGATTATTTCCTTCCATATATATTCACTGACTGTTAGGTATAGATATTTGGGTGGTTTCCTATAGGGATTAGTATGAAACTCTGTTTAGTCATGATTTTGGGGCCAAACAAATTATATTGCGGCAAGTATAGATAAGGGAAAGCACCAAACTACATCAGGTACATGATTTTTGGTGGAGTGGGGGAGCATGGGACCAAGCTGAGGCTTCAGATACTGAGGATTTTTTTACATGCTATTCCTTTACTTGGTTTTTTTATTCCAGCCTTGTGAATTGTTTGGCTTCTTTCCAGGAAAT
Organism: Viscum album; assembly: GCA_963277665.1. Lineage (NCBI taxonomy): Eukaryota > Viridiplantae > Streptophyta > Magnoliopsida > Santalales > Viscaceae > Viscum > Viscum album. The sequence continues at coordinate 1,149,534,158 of OY728135.1, forward strand.
ATGTATCATGCATTATTTATATATATTCCCCAGTTGTTTCTTACGTTTAGTCTTCCGATTATACTATTTCATGGTATTATTACTTCTTACCCAATTGTTATCTATTTTACTTCCATCGTGTTATTGTGCCAATGAGGGTATAGTTTCCCCACAATCACACCTAAGGCCCTTGCATCCAGTCGGAATCCTTTTGAATTAGAGGGAATGCACTTGAGGCAATGTGACCAACCTGGTAGAGGGGACCTTTAGGGAGCATCTGTAACTGGGACGTTACAACCTTCTCACTCCCATCCCCCTTTGGAATTTGTCACAATTAAAATCTTGGGAAGTATTCGCGTAAACCCTAGAAACCTATGATGAGATGATTCAGGTATGACGGCCATATCCTCCACACACATCTGGACCCCTAATCGGGCTTCCCTATTGAAATAAGACAGAATATCTTTATCTATGGGTTGCTAACCACGCATAATCCCCACTCCATTACTCATGAACACAACTTTAATGACGTGATCCTCAGGCCTTTTTCCTCTTATTTCTCCAATTGAGCATGAATTACATGGGATTCAGGTAATTATCAGCCATGAAACCCTTTTTGGGACACCATAGTGTGTAAGGCACATCCCCCACATCTTGAACTACATGTATTTTTATTCCCCATAATGGGGATACGTACGAAGTATCCTTGTGGTTCATGCTCATCACCCATCGGCCCCAACCACTTCATGTCAGTTTATCCTGATCCCATATGTTGATAAACGGTGTGCCTTTATCACCCCGCTTGATGTTAGACGGTATTACTTTGAACTACATGGGTTTTTATTTCTGTCTCCTGATACATGGTACGTAGGAATCCTCCCTGAGGATCAACCCCAACACTAGTAAATTTCATTCTCCCCTTTGTTGGGATGCACATCCTTGGTCTATCCCTTAGTAGTGTCAAACCATCTTATGGGCTTCTAAAAACGTGTAAGATCCTCACTCAATCCACAATCCTCCAACCATGAGTGTCCCTCTTGCGATGAGATGCTAACCAAACCTAAGTCCCAACATGTCTTCAGGTTATAGTCCTTTGTGTACAACCTGATTCTATTCTCACATTCTAGAACTACAAAAACATTTATTCCCTACAACTAGGATATTTAGGAAGCCTCCCTGAGGATCAAGCCCATCATCCATGTCCCATAATGGTCTTTCCTTCGAGCCTTTGTGTTTTGGGGGGATCATGCCTTAACTTGAAGGTTGTACTTTCATTAGGTCTCATACACACATCCATTCTCATGATCCACCTCCTGAGTTGTCCCATCCCCCCACTGAACTATGTAGACATTGATTCTATACTATAGGGATAAGTAGAAAGCCTCTTAGAGGATCAATCCCAACACCACCACCATCATTAGTCGTCTCCATCCAACTCAATTCATCAATGCCTTCAAATCATCGATAATTCATTTGGGATTTACCTGGTCCACCATATCCTTGTATGATCATGTCACTCACCTCCTCACTACTCCTAGCAGTACCCGGGCCTCCAATCACACGTAATCTTGATCATGTCTTCAAGTTGTATTCCATTGTGTATGACCCAATATTATGATTCAACCTCTTGAACTATGTGGGTTTTGATCCCTGACTTCTATAAAGGGTATGTAGGAGGAATCCATGATGTTCAATCCTAGAAAATGCTAAACCACGGTGTCCCCTTAGTAGGGACCCATGAATCATCAGATCTTTCTTGATAGAAATTTTGATCCACACATCCCGTAAACCTCTTAGGGTCTCCCTCGTAGGTATGTACCCATCTAATTCAGTCATATCAGTGCTCCAATTAGTCTGATCCATCTCCACCAGACATTAATCTCATTGAATACACTATGTTAAACATGGGATGCCAAGGAAAAACATGGAGACATGCCTCTGACATACAATTCCAAGCACTCGAAGTGGGATGCATTGAGATTACGCACCCCCGATAAGCTCTATCATAAGGGGAATAAATCCATGTGTGTCCATGTTTCAGCGTTCATACACACCAGCGATGTCCAACATGACTACTCTCCAGAATGAAGGTTGCTTCCTTGACTTGACCCCATGGAATGTCCTGAAATAAGTAGTGTAATTAACTGTCATCCACAATAATATGGAACGAGAAATGAGATTCACGAACACCGTCTTAAATCTATGTGGGAGACCCAGAATAGGTGACAAATTCTAAGGAGGAATACCTAGACAGAGAGACCGAAATCTCATCATCCTGTTTTGATCAAGGATCAAACATCCATGCATAAGTGATGGATGATTCCATCTATTGGAAGGTAGGAATGCGTGGATAAAACAAGCATGACACATCATGACGATGTGCACCCATGCAAAAGAATTAGATGAAATGGGTTTTTATCGAAATAATTGAATGTTTTAAATATTATAGAATATTTTTAATGATAATTATATATTATAAATTCATGAAAATTTTTTAACCATAATTTTTTATTTTTAATTTGTATGGAATAATAATAAATCTGGTTCAATACCAAAAAAACTGTATTTTTCGAATAGTTTTTTTTTTGACTCATTTTGTGAAATTATTTCATTATTATTTTATTAAACATGTAATTATTGGATTTTTTAAAAATTATTCCATATTTAGAATCGTGATTCTAAAATTTGGTAATTATTTAATTTTATAATTATGAAATATGATTCGTAACTATGACAAAACTTAACACCTCAGAAATGTGTAAGTCCTATTAATCAAGGTTAAAAAATTGATAATGGCATGACCCTGAAACTAGTATCCTAGAGGAAAAGATTAAATTATTAAATTTGAATAAGATACAATGAATCACTTTCTGAAGGATAGAATAGTTCATTATTCTTGGTAAACTGGACACATACTTCTATTCCACATATATTTGAAAACCTAAAATTAAACAATGTATTTTATTTGAGGTCATCTTTATTCCCTCTATAATATTCCTGCATATAAATCATGAAACAATAACTAAAATACTAGGTAATGGTAATATACAAAATGAGAGATATCTAATGCTCATTAAGGATATGCGTACATTGAAAGATTTCATGAACACATAAGATATAATCAATAGAGAAAGGTAAATAATTGAAACATGTGTCATTTATTCAATAGCATGAATGTGAATAATAATACGGATGGAATAAATTATGATAAAATAATTTCATATAAATAATCACATAATATTGAATCATAACTATTTATATTCATAATGATTGAATAATCACATGGAACATTAATAACTAATCTTATAACAAGGGAATAAAAAATATCAGACACTTGAAATGTACTATGAAGACCATTCAGATGAATATATATATATATATATATATATATATATATATATATCGGTAAAATAAATAATTTTCCCAAATGATTTGTCTCAGGATACCTATCGATACATAAATGGGCTATGTAATTTCATCTCCCACAAATTTATTAACATGTACAACGAAATTCCCATATGATATAAGGGAAACATAATCAACATATACACTACTATTGAAAAACCAACATACAAAATGTTAATACTTACACCAATAAATAAGTATAATAATAAACCATCCAACATATTATAGTGAATTGTAATGAAATAGTATCACCTTAGTCAAAATGATTATACACAATATATAGATATAATAAGGATGGTATAAACATAATATATCCACATCTGGTCATAATTATAATAAAGGGTTTCTATATTCATTGAATAGAAATACCATAAAATGTAATTAAAAACATTTGTTAGGAATTTTATTTTTCACTTTGAAAATAATAATGTCCTATTTTTTAAAGATAATAAATCCTTATTTTGGATAATTTATTTATTTTTATGTGGAAATGATATCTATCAATTAAAATCACTTAATAATTATTTAATATATTTGTGTATGGGTAAAATCCAAATTAGTATCATGGAATATTTTATGGAATATTATAAGATTTAAGTGTTGAGTTTATGAGGGGTTTTGAGGCCCATAGATCATCAACAAAAACATAACTCAAATATTTAATATATTATATTTTTTACGAATTATTTATCCAAAATAATTTAACTTCTATAAAATAATGCATCATATGAGTAATTTGGGACCACTACTAGGTACCAGATTCAGTGTTTACCATATGAAGGGTATAATATTTATGCATGTCCGATGTTTGGTCAGGTTTCTCATTAGGATAAGTAATTTAATATTTATATAATATAGTATTTTCAAAATTAAATTAATATCTCGAAAATAGTGTTTCATATGTGAAAATCGAAACAACCATTATGTACGCAACATTGGGTTTACCCTAGAAGCTGTATTACTTTTATGTTTATTGGGTGGTTGAAAACATCACATGTGAAGTCACATTTTTTATGTAATTATATTATTTTTATTATTTTTTAAAAAATAGATAATTTATATATATGAAATTCTGTGTTTTTTGAGAAATATGAAACCACTGTTATATCTGAAATGATATGTTTACCCTAAGTAATGAATAAATTTTTCATCCATAAGATGTTTGTTCAGATTACAATTAATATTAAATTAATAAATGTTTTATTATTAATTTAATATTTATAAAAAAGATTTTGTTTCATCTTATCCCCCAAAAAGGATGCAAATACACCCCCCCATTATTTTAAAACATTCAATTTTAAACTCTTGTGACCCATTAAATGTTGAAACCCATTAATGGGATTGATCTAATGAATCTACATACCAATTCCGTAGAAAAATTTGATTACAATGGGGTGTTTATTTCTTTGGATTTAAATCATGATACACATACAAAAATGAGTTCCACATAACTGATTGTCTCCTAATCGCAATTGATCTTGTCAGGTTCATGTAGTCAAGTTTCTCTTTGCTTATGTTGGATTTGAGGCCTCATTTAAGGGGGAAGATCTCATTCCCTAGTAGTGTGTCCAAGAACGTGATTTTCTTTTAATTTTTTTATTTTTTTATTTAGAATTTATTTTTCTTTAACTCTTTATTTGATTTTGAAAAAAATATGTTTTTTGTATTTTTAATAAATTGTTAAACCAAAACTATATAATATTAAATAATTCAAAAATATATCAAAACATATTTTTATTTTATGAATTGATAATCACATTGTCTGTTGAATGGAAATTTATTAAAATTTCAAAAATTTAATTATTATTGATTAGGAATGATAATTATAAAATGAATTATAATAAAATAATTTTACATGCTTATCAAATGATAAATTTAAATAAAACTATCAAAGGTATGTAATGAACAAATTATCATGAAATAATTATAGAAATTTAATATTTGAAAATTACATGAGATTATTCTAGATAATTTTATAAATTATTAATGGAACATTTATTAGAAATTATAAAAAGGTAAATGTGTGAAATTTATTAAAGTATAATTATTAAAAAATGATCAAGTGATAATTTATAAAAAAAATTAAATGGATGTTACATGAAGTTATAGACGATAAATATAAGTAATTATCAAGAAATGATTACATTTATTTACATAAGGATATTCTATGTAATTATCAAAATATAATTATCAAAATATAAAAGGATTATTTTAGGTTTTATAAATAGATAATAATATCGGTTTAATGGAGGATAATTTATATAATTAAAATAATAAAATGATAATCACAAGGATATTCAAGGGAAAAATTATTAGAGTATCTAAAAGATATGTAATTTGATTGATAAAAGGATAATTTTTGAATTTATCAAAAGAAAATTTCCTGATTATCACAAAATAATTATTTTAATTATCAAATGAAAGTCGATGGATAATTATAAAAGATAATTTTGTATAAAATTTTGAAACATAATTATAAATGATAATTTATGTGAAATTATAAAAAGTTAATTATTAATATGATAAATATTGGGAATGAATTCATTTCCTTCGAATGATAATTATTAAAATAACAAGGGGAGAGAATGTATTAATTCATGTGATAATTTATTTAATTTTTAAATAAATTTGTTGGTTTTGGTTTTAGGGACCCTTGGTAAAACTTGAGTGTCAATGTTTCGATAATAAGGCCAGAAAGAGGTTTTCTAGGTCTGTTTATCCTCTCAATTGGCAATGAAATATTGATGTAGGAAGTTCAATATCATTTTTTGCATTATCTCACATGTTTCCATAATATGATTTATGAATATAATTATTCAATAAAGATGCTATATTATGTTAACATGTTGGAGTGTGTGTGGACCTATGAAACTTAGGTGAAACATGTTTCTATGATTACATTGTAGCTTATTATTCATGTTTTATGTTGATCAAGAGTAATGTTTTTCTACCTTACTTATGTTGATGTGCTATGTTTGTGAATCCCATGATATGTTATGATTTTTTACATGATATTGATGTGATAACATGATTCCATGGTGGTGTTTGATTCATATGTTTATGTATATGATAAAACTATATTTATCATGTTATGTTTAGTGGTTTTTTTCATTCTATGACTTATCATGTTTTCCTCTAAATGGTTGATATGTGTATACATGACCACTGGTCTTCATGGTATGATTACACCATCTGGGGTGAACACATGGTGTATGGCAATGGCAATGGTACAATGTAGTAATCTTGTATCCTAGCATCGACTTTATGCCTTGTGGATTCCATGTAATTGATTATCACATGGTGACTTGTGTATTTGGAGTGATACTTGATGCCTTGTATATTTTGGGTATGTTACAAATACATGATCCCTTGTGGATTCCATGTATTACCTGATTCCTTATAGATTACATGTAGGTTATAAACACTCGATCCCTTATGGAGTATGTGTATTATCCAATGACTTGTGGATTATGGTATGGTTTTCTCACTAAATTCCTTGTGTATTCTAACTGGCTATCCAATAGCCTTGTGTCTGGTTTTGTATATTTATCGACATATAGTTCACTATTGGCATGGAGCTAAAGTATTTAAAACCAAGGGTTTATGAAAGATTGTAAAGAATCCAAACACTTAGTTATGTATTGTGTTTTTTTATGATTGTCACACATTTATTATAATTATGGAATACACTTATATACATGATCAAATATGGTAATTGATTCATAGTTGTGTCCTAATAAGTCTTTTACTGACAACATATTTGGAATTTTGAATGAGCTTATATATTTAATCATGGATCTAGAGAAGGGAAATAGATCTATGATGGATAGTTGAGTGTTGGAACATGTTGTTGGTAGCAGACTGGGGAAGAATCTAAAGGAACTATTGTTTATCAATTTATTTATGTAATTATTATTGCACTAGTTTTTCTTTCCACATTATGAGTTGATTTATTTGTATGATATGTATTCTATCTTAACTTTTCCACATGTTTACTCTGATTAATAGTTTTATTTTTTATGCATGATTATTGATCATAAGAAATGATATTTAGGGTATATCTTCACCACTAACAGAATTATATCCCCACTACGAGTCGACATACTCTTATATAAGTGGTTATAAACATGAGGTCATGCAGGATTTTGGGTCAAAACTAATGGTTTGGGTCATGATTTTACAACATGGTTTCAATGAATATGTTTACATAATGACGATTTATTCTATTTCTTTGGGATATGATAGGATAGGTATTGGATATGATGGATGTGACTCGAGATGTGGAACTATGTCAGTTCCTAGACGACACTACATAGTGGACCTCCTAGTTTCCAAAATTAGGAAATTATTTTTTTCTTTTACTGTTGATTTAATTATCCTTGGGTGATTCAGTCGATATGGATATGAGATTTATGCTATTTCAACTTTATCCATTAATATTAAAAAGGAATATAAGTTCACATTCCATATATATACCTATATAAGTTCCACATAGTAGTTCATTTGAGAATAATTTTATTTATGCTATATGTTCACGATAGATTTTCCTTATGTGATACATATATATTCCATACTATTGTTATATATAATTATTGAAACTGATTAGTTGAAGTGAGCATATTTTTGGGTTAGTATATACGTAACACCTTGATATTTTATGGTATTATTCACCTAAATTTATCATAACTGATAGATTATGCACATATCATAAATAAACTATGGAAATGTATTTAATATTAAAATGAAAATTGTAATAGTAATGCGACTATTAAAAATAGTAATATGTCCACTAGAATAATTACCACATCTATGAATGTATATATAAAATTTACATATCTCATAAAAAAATACAATATTTTTATTTTATCTAATATGTAAATAATTGTTTTAAAATGATAAATTATGTTCTTGTTTTTTATTAAATGTACATGTTTATTTATAATTATATAATTAATATAATAATTTTAAAAACAATTTATTTTCATACAATATATTCATAAATTAATATTTGAGTTCATTATAATTATAAGAATATTTTATGATGGCATAAATAAAATTTTAATGTTTCATTAAATATGTTATAATATAAAAATCACTTTTTGTTTACTAAATGACGATTAAAATTTAAAATTAAAATCTTCATATATAAAAATAATTATCATTTATTTCTTCTATTTTTCAAATCAACACGTCGAAAAATAGTAAGGGTGCGTATTTGGGATTATTACCAAATTACATTCTATATTGACTATATTTAGTAATATGAATCAATACTAATGGTAGTCTTGCAGATAAATAATAAAATAATGAATTAAATAATAAAAAACACCCCTCACCTCCACTATAAATACCACCCCTCTCACCACGCCCTATAAGCCCAAAAAAATTATTATATTATTTACATTAATATCCTAAAAATATTTCTCATGTCCAATACCAAACAATATTTCCAAATGATCAATCCTATGTTTCTTAAATATGTTCTAAAAGTGAATAAATTCTAGAGGTAACATCTTTTTTCTATCACTTTTATTTTTATTAATTTCCTTTTCTTTTCTTATATTCTCCTTACCTAAATATCCAATCATAAAAGATTAATTAAGTATCTTATATATATCTATATATTCTAATTTTATTATATTAATATAATACCATCATCAAACCCCTTCTCCATGACCATTTATTCTAAAAATGAAAACATCATATATGAAGTGTCAATTTATCACCATCGTGGACAAAGCATTTTCATTACCTCCTTCATGGAATGTCAAAAAAAATTAATATGGTAAAAATAATATTTCATTATTCATATAATAATTTTTTTATTGTTATGAAACAAATATATAAACATGATATTAAATAAAATTATATCAGTTTGTGATGTTTTTAAAAACCACCAAGATAAATTAAATCATTTTCATTAATGTTTTATCTAATGAATCTTCCTAATGAGATAAAAATAATAATATAAAAGTACATATAATCCTATCAAAGTTAATTAATAACATATAATCTCAAATATGAATATTGAATTTTATTTTACATGAACATTTATACATGAATATAACTAAACTGACCATGACAAATCACACAAATGAACAAGCTATGAATACTGAAATTGAACTATAAAACTCATCAAAATGGATATAATATAACTGAATAAAATTTTCATAAATAAAATATATATATTAGTTTCTGAATTGTGTATTTATATATTCTAATTTTTTTATCATTTTTGTTAATTACAATTGAAGAACGTTATTAGATATAATTTATGGGTTTTCTAACATAACTTTTATTTATGTGAAATACACTTTATTAAAAATTATTTATTGTGTTTGGTGTATTTATACTTCCATTTGATTTTTAATCTCATTAATATCTTTAAAATAGTGGTATTTATTCTTTCATATTATGTTCATTAGTTTTTTTTGGTATACAGTTGAACTGTTTTTAATGTGGTAAGGTGATTCTAAGACCCAACTCCCTTTAACTAGGATATACTTATTTCTTCCCAAATTCTACTGTGTATGTTTCATTAATTTTTCTCAATAATAATTCCATTCTTATTTCATTTTTTTATGATATACATGATTAGAATAATATTTTATGGAAAAAACAATGAATTTTCCAAACAAAAAAACTATTCACTCTAAAGTAAAAAAGGGTATTTCTCTCAAGAAATTTTAAATGATTTTGATAGAATATTTTAATATCTTTAAAAAACCTATTTTTATTCTTATGTTTAATTTATGGTGATATATTATGATACCATCAACCACATATTTTTGAATGGGTTATGATCATTTTGAAAGGGGGTGTACTATTTTGATACCATTCTCTATATTACTCAGGATAGTTTATGATTATGTTTACTTATTGGGAAAATTATTTAAATTTAATTTTCTATTTTAAAGATTTATTTATAGTTTGATTATGTTTCATCCCATTCATTAGAGGGATGAATTTTACTTATTATATTCTTTGTGGGGATCGTTATTACCCCTTGATGCCTTGGTAGGTCTTATGTGACCATCTAACCATGGTTATTTCTAATGCCTTACCCATTTATGTAGAAATTTTGGTAGAGGACTTTATAGTATGTTTATGATGTCCTCAATTATGTATTCCATCATTAATATATTTATAACTGATATTAGATGTGATTATTCAACTATTATAATATTCATGGTAAAGTATTATTCTCATGTGATCATTTATATGATATTATTTTGTCATTGTTTATTCATTCAATATTATACTCAAGATTATATTTTATCTTCATATGTTTTTAGTTAATCATCCTGCCTTATTATTTATGTTTTTTGATGATATTTTATTTTATATTTTGTTCCCTAAATGAGCATATGATCTAACCCCTTAATTATGGTTTATTTTTCCCTTGGATGCCAAGATGTACATTATGATTGACCTTTATGGATAATCATGTAGAATATGGATGTATCCAAATGATTTTATTTGTTTTATTAAATATAAAGATGTAATGTAAAAGTTATTTTTATATATGATTTTATAATGATTATGAAATATTTGGTCCTTTAGGATGGGATCTATATTTGATAGTACCAATGTAATAATTTAAGGAACCAAATCCGAGCTACTAGGGTTGGGGTCCATACAGTTGGTATTAGATAAAGTTTAGTAGAAAATGGGAACTAGATTTAGGAAAACATATATATATATAAATATAACCATTTAACATAATTTGATAATATTAACAAAGTAACAATCATTATGATTTAGAGAATTCTTATACATAAATTTTCAATGTATGTTAACTATTTCAATAGTATTATATTACACAGTATTTTACAATCTTTTTTGAACTAATATAGTGAATTTAAATTTTTATAAATAGAGCCTAGGAAAAGGAATTGAAATTGTATAAATGAACATGATATATTTAGGGATTTCCCACATATGCAAGATAATTGTTTTAGAACTATAAATGCAACAATAACTCAACATCTTATAACAATACTAAGAAAACTGATTTAGGTTGGGTGAAATAACATTGCTGGAATAGAGAAGCCTGATCTACAATGTGGTGTAACCATGATTGACTAATTCATTAGAAAACAACCTCCATTATTCAATGGGACTAAAAATAAATTAGTAGCAAAGAAATGGATATTATTTCTAGATAAGATATATATTACATTGAGAATTAATTAAAAGGATAAGGTCATCATATCAATGTATAATCTATTTACAGATGTGTATTGATTGTGTCAATGGATCCAAAACTCAAAGGAGGAAGAGGAAATTGATATAATTTAATTGAAGTATTTTAAGGAATGTTTCTTTGAAAATATGTTTCATGAGAAAAATGAATTGATGTGGACATAAAATTCTTATGTGTAAGATTGAAATAGGATGAAAACATTGATATGTATGAATCCAACATTATAAGGATAACAATCCATGCTATATAATACATATATAATCAAAAAATCTTGAAATTCCATTTCGTTAATTTTATTAATCAAATTATACAATGGAACTATTCTCACAAACATTCTCATCATATGAGGATATAGTATTATGTGCTATAAAGGCAGAGAAAGATTTCTCTATGTTCTATGACTTCGAAAGGAAGAAAGTGAATAAGTGGGTGAAAACAAAATGTTGTATAAAGGGAAGAAGTGAATGAAGTATTTTCTCTGATATTATAATTATGGAAAGAAACACCCTCGTACATAGTTAATGGGGATTTGTGTTTCGACATGTGTGGAGAAAAGTTCCAACGGGGTCATTATAGAAAATGAAAGAAAGATGAAGTCCAATGATTCAACATTAAGGATATAGGGAACTATAGAAAATAATATCACAAGTGAGAAGGTAATACATCTTAGAAGAATAAAAGGGAACAAGGTAAATTTAATGTTACTACTATAGTCAAAGTGAAATTTTTATATTTTTTTTGAATCGAAAATTATTTTATTAAAGTATCTTATAAAGGATATTCTGGTAAATCGAATATTGAGATATATAAGTATTTTACCATAATATATCTTATTTAATGAGTTGGAAGCATGTACTTAATAACAAAATTAATCAAAAAAAGTGATTCTATTGTCTGTATATATTTTTATAAAAAATTACTTGGGAAAGATAAAGGTATATATTGAAAGGAAACTGATCTGATGATAAATAGATATTTATGGGATAATATTGTTAACTATGAAGGTGGATAGTGATTTTATGGATTATGTTATGATGGAATAATTAGATGTTTGGAGTTATATAATATATTCAACAACATGAGATTTTAATATTGGAAGCAGACAAGTTTGGGGAAATATCATATTAATTAGATTTTGGACATTTGGTGATTTTTCTTCAATTGATTTTCAAACAGAATTTAGAAAAATGAATTTTCAATTAGTCTTAATGAAAATTCATATATATTTTGGACTATGTTTAATTTTGCATATTATTGGTTGAGGGTAAACATAGATTAAACACATTGGACAACATGTACTATATTTTTTCTCATTTGGTAAATATTTAAAATCCAATTGAATAATTTATAGATCATTTCATATAATTTCTATAGAAATAAAACATTTTCTTGAATATACATTTCCGGATTTAACAAATGAAGTCTAGATATATGAATTCCCAAAAAAAATTATGAGATTACAACATGTAATGGGATCATGTATCAGTTTTTTCTTAGGTGATTCCCTAGATATTAATAGAAACCCACAACTCTAGGAAAGGTATTTTGGAACAATAATGACGTTCATTTACTTTTTATTCTATGAAATGAAAGGTCTTTTAAACATTCTCAAATTTATCATTTTGTGATGGTAAGATTTGGAATAAACATGTTATCTATCACTCTAGATCATAAAATGATAGTTATATTTCTTTTTTCCTTCCAATGTTTTCACTTGTCACTAATGTTCTCCAATAGAAAATCTTATTTTTGTGGTTAGCATAACATTGTCATCTTCATACATTTTTGAAGAGGTATTATTAACAATGTTGATAATGTGGGATTCAAACAAGGGTATTTGAAAATGAAACCTATATGTTCATTAATCACTAGTTTAAATTTGGAGGAGGAATTATATTTAACGAGGGGAGATTGTAACACCCCAATATTTTATGGTATGTATCTTTCAAATTTTACATCTTAGATATCATATGCACTGAACTTAAATGAACTGTGAAACAATATTAAATATTAACATGACCTTTTGAATAATAATATAGAAATAATAAATAGTAATCTAGCCATTACAATAACAACCAAACCTATGAATGTATATAAAAATTATGGTATCTCATAAATGAAAATATAGTATATTTATATCATAAAATAAGTAAATAATTTTTGAAAAAATGATAAATTAAGTGTTGGTATTTTAGTGAAACGTAAATTTTTATTTAAAATTTTTAATTAATATAAGTATTTAAGATAAAATTTATTTTCATAAAATATATTCATAGTCTAATACATCTGTGAATTAAAATTATATGATAATTTTATGAGAACATAATTAAATTTTCAATTTTTTTTAAAAATCTATTATAATTTTATAATCTATAGTTTTCGAATAAATGTTGATTTTATTTAAAAATTAAAAGGTATAAATATATAATATTAGTTTCAAAACATGGGGTAACTTTTTAAAATATAAATTTTGATAAATGGTTAGGTTGAATTTTTGGGATTTTTTTTTAAATAGTTGATTTTTTTTTGAATTGTAAAATACAATAATTTACATTATTTAACATTAAAGGTAAATAGATGAATTATTGATACATAGAAGATACAGATATTATGTAAGATCTAATTGGTAATTACTCAAATACTATAATTACTTTATTTATGAATAATAATCAATACTATTGATTGTCCTGGTCATAAATAATAAATCAATTAATAAAATAATTAAAAAAACCATCTCTTCAACTATAAATAACACCCCTCACCACCCATCTTCTCAGACCATATAAACATTGGAGAATTATTATATAATACCAAATTCCTCTATTGAAAATCTTTTCCATGTCCAATACTGTATATTTTGTCAAATATTCCAAACCTATGTTCCTTAAGATGGTCCTTAAGGTGAATAAATTCATGAGGTAAAATCCTTTTTCATTCAATTTATTTAATTTTAATTTATTTTAATTTTCCTATACTATCCTTTAATCAAATTTTCAAATAATAATGATATCCCCAATATATTATATATATTGTAATTTTATTGTGATAATGGAATATCCATCATCAAACCTCTTCCCCCTCTATGTTATTCTATAAATGAAACCATTATCTTTGATTTGTCGATTTACCACCATCATATATGATGTATTTTAATTACCTCTCTCTAGGCTTCTAATAAATAAAATATTATGTTTGAATAAAATTTTATTATATATAGTATAAGTTATATAATGTTCTGGAACTAATATATAATCAATATATTAAATAAAATGACTGATGTTCGTGATCATCATAAAAACAACAACAAAATTAAATCATTTTCATTATTATTTTATCAAATGAATTGTCATCATTACATATAATAAATATTAAATAAGACCATATTATCTTTATATGTTCATTAATAACATATAATTTCAATTCTGTACAATTAATATATTTTTAAACAAGCATGAACACATTTATGCATGTAACCCAGTCATTAAAAACCATGAAAACAAATACCCACTGAATGAATGAATTAAACTCTCAAACTCATCAAAATGGTCATAAATGAACAAAATAAAATTATATAAAATTAAATTAAATGTATAATTGGTTCTTAATTTTTTTAATTAATTATCTAATATGATTATATTGGATATAATGTAAAGGTTCCGAACACTTTCTAATATTAGGTAATGGTTATCTAATCTCACTTTTATTTCTATGATATATGACTTTTTCACCACTTATTTTTTCTTTTTTCTGTCTGTATAATACTGTTTTACATATCATATCATGAATATATTTATAACAATTTTATTCAATTATATGTTTTATGACCGTATTTATGGGACATGTGTTTCAACTATTTTCAATGTTCTAAGGGGATTCTTGAACCCAACTCACTTCCATTGGATTATAGATCAATCATGAAACATTTCCGTGTGGATGTTCCATTAATATTATAAAAACATATATTAATTTTTATTTCCTTTTTAGGTGATATACTTTTTTCTAACATGTTTTAATGAAAAATACATTGAATTTTCTGAATAAACTCTCCCTTCTAATGTAAAAAAGTGTATTTATCTCATGAAATTTTCAATGATTTTGCTAGAGTATTTTCACCTATATCAACAAACATGGTTTAATATTATTAATAATTGGGGATCATCTCATATTATTCTATCTACATTATTTTATTTTATGTTTTAGGATTATTTTGACTGGGGATTTATATCTTGATTCCATTCTCTATATTAATATTGATAGTTTAAGAATTTTTTTAGTGATTGGGATTTTTTTACATTTCATAGGATAGATACAATATGAATCTATATGATGATTTTGTTTCACCCCTTTCTTATGTGGACTACGTTGGACTTAATATGTGTTACACCAGGACCTCTATTTCCCCTCTATGCATTAGTAGGTATAATGAGACAAACTAGACCCGAATTTGGTCATGGACTTTGCTATTTATGTTGAATACTTGGATGAGGCGTGGATAATATGTTTATGATGTCCCAGATTATGAATATACTCATTATGAGAATATTTTTTTTATTATCCATGTGATTATTTGACTATTACAATATCCTTGGTTGTGAATCATTTTCATTTGATCATATAAATGGTGTTATTTCATTTTCTGTTATTCATTCCATATTATGCTAAATATTATATTTTTCAGGAATATTTTTTATTTATTCATAATTATTAATTGATTATGTTTATTTTTATAATGATTGTTGTATTAATGACCTGGAATAAGTATTTGAGTTAACCTATTTCTTATGTTTTGTGTTTCCCACAAACTGTTGGATATATATTATAATAGACACACATGAATAATCTTGGATAATAGGGATGTTACAGAAGTTGTTTTTTTTTTATTTCAATTGGATTTTTAATGTAAATATTTTTTTTATATCATCTTTTGAAAATATACTAAACATTTGGGTATTTTGTGATGTTATACCTCACATATAGTATCAATGTAAAAAATAAATCAAAAGATTGAGGCTATTGGGGCTAGAATATTTTGAATATATATGATGACTATGAAAAACATGCAGGGGTTGAAACAGTTGTTAGTTAGTGGAGAGGTATACCATCTGTTAAGGTTATCGTCCTAGGAAAATATTGTTTGAACCCATAGACCAGTGAAGATAATATTTATGTAATCACATAGACTAATTAGGGTTTATCATAGTGATCCTGTTTATTTTATGAAGTGTGATCCTTCATTTTATGTAGTGAAAAATAATTCATTAAGAGATGTGGTTTTAGTATTTACACTATATGTGTAAGAAAGTTTTTTTTGATATTTCTCCCACACATGCTATGTGGTTTAATAATCAGGGTTAATTCAATCAAAATACTTTCACATAGTTCATTCTATAGGAAGATGTTTTCATAACCATGGTCAATTATGACATGAGTTTAACTCCAGCATTACACATCATTCTAGGGGAATCCATAAATTATGATGAATGGGTTGAAATATTTGTGGGAGTGTTTAATATATTAGTGACTATAGATGCATCAAAAGTTTAGATAATATTGATGTAATTCCAAGAGAACATATATTTCGATAACACATAATGTATGGAACTAATCATGATGAAGAAGCTCAATGGTCAGCTAGTTGATATAGTTGATAACAGATTTATAAATCACAACACTTCACTGTGGGGTGCTGTAGGTTTTTCACGAAGAAGGAAGAAAAAAATATTTTTCTATACATTTATTACTGAACACTGAACTAGGTAACGATGATAACCAAATATAAATTACCTCTAATCGATAATATTTTCAATCAGTTTAGAGGATGCTTATTTTTATCCATGATAGATCTCTAATTTGCCTATCACCAATTCCGAGTAATAGATAAGACATTCCAAATATGGTGTTTTAGAATAGGCATGTACTGTCTATTTACTGTGTGATGTCGTTATGGATGACTATTGAACCACCATTATTCATGGACCTCATGAAAAATATATTACATCCATACATGGACTTAGTGTTCATTGTTTCTATTGATGAAATCCTCATATAATCACTTAAAATTGAGTAATATTCATAGGACATATATATAGTGATTATTATTCTTCACGCACATAAGATTTATTCCATGATGTCAAAATGTATTTTATGGATTCAATAGGTGAAACTACTATGAAATGTGTTTTATAAGACCAGTATATCTATAGACCCCAAGTAAATTGTTACAGTAAGGTCTTGGGAACATCTTAATACATGTTTGTTTGTATGGGATTTCTAGATTTAATAAGATGTTACCTGTGGTTTATTAATGACTTATCCCAACTATTAGTATCCATGATTGTAATAGAAAAAGTGAATACTGTTGCGATGGTCAGAGCACTGTGAAGAGGCTTTCATATATCTAAATAGATAGTTGGTTTTTTATCTAGTACTAACACTCCCTAATCTAGGGATTGGTTATGAATTTTGTTGTGATGCATTAAGAATTATTCTATGAATGGTGATGATGCAAATAAATAAACTACTAGCCCATGGGAGTCATCATCTGTGACCCAATGAGAAGAAATACCCAACAAATGACTTGGATATATAATCCATTATATATTCTACGAAATTATGGAGACACTATGTCTTTGGTGGGAAGAATTTTGTTTACACAAACTAGAAGATCCTTTACGATATATTTACATAGAAGGACATGGACCTGAGAAATAGGTGATGGGTTGAGTCTCTACAGACGTTCAATATTGACATGGAATATTCACCTAGGAAGGTTAATGTCATTATGTATTGTCCTAGCCTTAAGACAAAAGGATTAGAAGGTGTTTGGTGAGAGTTCATCAGTGGAGAATTGAAGTATGGTGAGATGGTTGGTCAACTAGAGGATTAATTCTTCTAAAGATCACATGTTTTTTACTTGTCCCCCCTTCGTGACCATATCATCATTTGTGGACCAGGTGAATACTAGTCCTTTGTCAGAATCAGAGTGTCCTATGATGAGGGAGAAACTAGCTTGCAGTAACTCGAAGCCCATATAACCACTAGAGTATGATAATGTTTTCTTGGTAAACTAGAGAGTAGTAGTAAATTCTTCAATAAGAGAGGATATTATAATGAATTTCCATAATAGTTTATGGTAATTACATCCTTAGGTGTCCAATATGTATCAAGAAATTGGGTGGAACTTCATGTGGTCTGGTATAGAGAGATATATTATTGGTTTTATGTTATGATTCCTTACTTATTAGTGGAAGAAGGCTGAGAATCTATGTTCTAGTGGGTTATTTCATCCACTACCAATACCTATGTGGAATTGGGAGGATAATAGAGTAGAATTTATTATGGTTTTACAGATGAACTCATGGATTCAAGACATAGTCTTGGTGATTATCGACTATTTAAATAAGTTCGCTAACATTATCTCAATCTGAGATAGTCAATAAATATAGTATCTAGTAATTCTCCTTATTTGAGATATTTTACACCACTACAGAGTTCCATTATGAATTATTTTAGACATAGATACACTTTTTACATCACTCTTTTGGGAAATGCTTCTAAAAATCCCACAAGACTCATCTTACATTGAGTACACCATAAAATCCACAACCTGATGGACTGTCTGAAAGGGTTTTATTAATATTTGAGGAAATACGTAGAGTATTCATGCTATAAATTAGTGGATCATGGGATATTCACCTAGTATTCATTTATTTCATATAAAATAACAGTTTTTAGGTTTTGATTCATATGGAACCTTATGAGACACTTATTGAATGGCTCTGTATCACACAGCTCTGTTAGAATGAGGTGGGTGATTAAGTGGTTTTTCCCAAGTATGGTACGAGAGACCACTGAGGGTCAGAAACTATTCCATCCCACCTATTTATTACATTACTTTTCATTACGTTTTACAAAAAGAGGACCTTTAAAAGATTATTGTCTTGAAAAAAATGTACATAATAAATGAAAACTTAAAAAAGTATAATATTCCACTAGAGATGATTATTCAATGGTCATCCTAACTACATTTATATCATATAATAAATTGGGGACATACCTGTAGGGAAAGGCTGAGGTGAAGTCTCAGTAATGGTAAATAAGGAAAACAGTTTACTTGTGATCTTAAGAAATATTAGAAAGAACATGATGAAATATATAAATTCATGGGAAAAGTTATTTCATAATAATAATAATAACATGAATCATAACATGAAAATGTTTCTAAAACCTTTAATTGTGTCATTCATAAGAATATCACTATGTTTTTTCTTTGTGTATCATAAAAATTACCAAGGTTATTCAACAACATATCATAAAACATGTCAACTCTAAAGATTAAATTCCTTAACAAATGCATTGGAGTGATATTAGGTATAACCATAATATTAATTAATAAACATTACCCACATATATAACAATAAAAAACTTCATAAATAACCCAAATAGAAAAAAGTAAACGAGTTTCATATCAAAACTAGGGTGTTTTAGAAAGGTCTTTAAAAAAATATCTTTTTGTCATTTGAATGAAATGAATAGGATAGATGGCATCATGTATCTAAAAAATATAATTAAATAGATCATTTTTACATATTTTTAACTTAAATTTGGGAGTAAATAGTTTTTGGGAAATCATAAAATAAAATAACATAATTTCATGACAACAAGAGAGAAATTTTAAGTGGAAAATCCGGCAACCTGACGAGTATGAAACACGGTTTTAGAAAACAAAAAAAAGATGGTGGAAAAGGGTATCCCATTGATAAATAAATCATAAAATTTTAAAGGTATAAGATAAAAATTATTCATTAATATGCTATGTAAATTTGAAATACATAAAACATAAAAATAAAACATGAAAGGAAAAGAGAAGTTGGGAGTTCATTTAACTTGAATAGTGAGTCCTAAAACTCAATGATTGGGACCTTGAAGGCATGAATAAATATTAGGAGGATTCATTGGGATTTAAAAATATCATAAATTCGTGGATTATTAATTTTTAATGAATGGAAACTAAAAAAAATTGGTGGTTATTTATACCAAAAATGAGAGAGTTTTTTTATCAATTTTTAGGGAAACCTCACTAGTGGTATTTACATAACCATGGGATTTCTCCTCGTATTTTAAATGTGGGTTACCTATTAAGTTAATGTAACACGTTATAGTCGACCATAATTTTAAATTAATCATCGCATCATTCTTACATAGCTACGATGTCATTAAATATACTGAAAAACTCAAACTGTATTTTTTACTATTCATGAAAAACTAATGTATTTTATAAATTTCCCGAAAATTCACCATTAATAAATATAAATATTTTGAATTAAAAAATGAGATTTATTTTATCATAATTAATATATAAATATGATTAATTTTACTTTTAACTAGAAAATACTTATTTCATAATAATAATCATTGATAGAATATGCATAATATTTTTAATAGTAAAAATTTCGACACATAATAATTATAATTTCTTCACATTTAAAATTAAATTAATGAGTTTTTTTAAAACAATTTCATTATAATAAAAATTATTAACAAAACATTAGTTTAATACATTAATTTTTATCTCTTAAAAAAGTATAATTTTAATTTTAAAATACAATTTATCAAATTACCTTTCATTTTTTATGAAAAAATATTATTAAAATGGAAATGATGAAATTAAAATTTTGTTAAAACATAGGGATTATAATTTAAGAGACTAAGTAATTGACACATAACCCCTTAAAACACTTGCACATGACTGAAGGGTAAGGAGTGCGATGTTGATAGACTCTTAGGGTGGCTCAGATAACATCGACCGAGTGTTAATCATCAATAACATGACCTTCTACCGTATGTGATTTATTTAAGGATTGAAATTTTGATGATCGACTTGGGAATTGTCAAAATTGAATTCTAGTGATGCTACCTCCTACCCTTACTTCGACAAATGGGCTTCGTATGACATGATTCTACTAGATGAGGTCATAAACTCTTCTTTCTGAATTAATTAACCATTATCATATATATTTATATTACCAAGTATAATGTAAAAATTATTATTAAGAGTATTTCTTCCTATGGTCATATTAACAAATGACTATAATTGATCAAATGTCCTATAACATTCAAGACGCAAAGTTTTCATTTCTATTATAATCACTAAATGATTAAAGTGATATAGTTTTATTATGTACTTTTATAACATAGATTATCAGGAAACAAATATTATTTAAAAATTTTGGAACATTACATTATTACCCCCTTAAGAAATTACATCCCTGAAATTTCAACTCTTTGTCTCGGTTGAGAAAATTTAAGAGTACTTATACCTCATTATTTCCTCTATTTCCAACATCGCTTCATCATACATGTTGTTCCTCTATAACACATTGATGATGTATGTAGTCTTGTTGCGTAGAACCCTTTTCTATATGGCCCAAGATCTCCACCAACTGCTCCTCAAAAGAGAGATCAAGTACAAGTTTTACCACCATTTAGATTTAGTATATTTGAACGATCAGTTATGTACATCCTAAAAAGATATACATGGAAAACACCATGAACTTGATATATATTTTGTGGAATTCATAGCTAATAGTCCACTACTCCTATGCGATCAATAATTTCATAGAGGCTGATGTACCAAGGGCTAAGCTTCATGTTATTCCAAAATAACATGAATCTCTTCCATGGTGAAATTTTTTGGAATACATTCTCTCCATCATCAAACTAAAATCCCCTTTGACAGTTTTTAATATAGCTCTTTTTTCAACTCTGAGTAGGCTTATTTTGTTGTTAGATGGCAAGAAACGTTTCTGTAATATATTTTAAGAGATCGTGCCAATGAATCATTCTTTCACAAACTTCATCCCAACATGTATGAGCTATAAAACGTTTCCCATATAGTGCATCATAAGGATCCATTTGAATACTCGAATTGATGTTGTTGTTGTATGAGAAATCAACTAATGGGAGAGGTTGATCCCTTCCACCTTTAAAATCCACTGAGCATGTTCTCATCATGTCCAAGGTTATATGAAGAGTCTTTTTTTATTGGACAATGGTTTGAGGGTGATAGGCCATACTAAAATTATATTCGGTACCCATAGCATGTTGAAGAATTCTTCTTAATTTTGATGTTATCCTTGAATCATGATGAGATATGATAGAAAGTGGAAATCTATGCTTCATTAACACCTTTTTATGTATATCATGGTGATTTTGTCAAGAGAAAAATATTCATTAATAGAGAGAAAATGGGAAGACATAGTGAGATTGTCCATTAAAACCCATATTGAATTCTTTCCATTACATGTTTATCAGATACCAGTATCAAAATCAATTGTTATATTGTCCCACATCCATGCTAGTATGGGAAGTGGTTTTAATACCCCTTCAGAAAGTTATCACTCTTCCTTCACATGTTGAAACACCAAGAAACTTAGAGTATAGTCGGTAATCTACCTTTTCTTGTTATCCCACCTATAATTATCATGAAGGTACCTATACAGTTTAGTTCTTCATAGATTTATAGAGAATATAGAGCTATGTGTTTCATCTATCATATCCTTCATTATTTCTATAACAGATGAAACACATAGCCTTCTATGAAATTTTAGTACACCTTCTTGATCAACATTGAACTCATGAAACGTCACATCCATTACAGAATCAATCTTCTTTTTCAATAAAAGACTATTTCTTTGAGATTTCTTGATCTTCTCTATAATTGATGGTTGAGAAATCATTTGGGATACGGTTGATGATGTCCCTTCCATTATTATTCCCCAGTCCATTTTTACTACGCCATTGAGAAAATTATCTCTTTGAATCCTCATCATTGAATGAACAACATGGTCATTCATACTTAATGCATCAATTACAATTTTTCTCTTCCAGGATGATAATGAATTGAGAAATAATAGTTTTTAAGAGGTTCTAACCACCTCCTATATATCATGTTGAATTTTTTTTGCATGAAAATATATTTCAAAATTTGGTGGACTATATATATATATCACATTTCATCCCACGAAGATAATGTTTCCATATATTTATATATAAAATTTATATCTATATGTAGATCAGGCGTAGGATAATTCTTCTCATGAGACTGTAAATTTTGAGATGAATAAGCAATCATCTTGTAATTTTACATGAGGATTCCCCCAAGACTTTTCAAAAATACATAACTAAAAAAACGAATCCATCTCCAATATAGAGTAGAGTTAATGTGGGTGCAGTAATAGGTATCTTCTTTTTATCTTTAAAACATTCCTCAAACTCATTTTTCTAGATGATCTTATTCCCTTTTGGAGTTAAAATGGTTAGTGGATTAGAATGTCGTGAATGTTTTTTCACAAAACTCATATAATATCCTAGTAAAGAAAAAAATCTAAACATCCCAGTTATTTTTGTAGTATTAGGTCGCTCATATACAACCATTATCTTGGTAGGTTCAAAAGAGGATCCATCACTGGTTACTACCTGCTCCAAGAAAAAAAAACATGTTGTAACAAGAAACCAAACTTGAAAAAATCTTCAAAAACCTATCCTTACTTATAGTTTTTTGTGTCACTCTTAGGGGATCCTCATTCTCCTCATGACTCTGTAAATATATCTGAATATCTTCAAAAAAAACTACCACAATGTTATCATGACATTCCCTAAATACTCTATTAATAAAATACATAAAAATAGATGGAGCATTAGTCAATACGAAGGGCACAGAAACAAACACATAATTCCCAAATCATGGTCAGAAGGAGGTATTTGGAATATATTCTCTCTTCACCCTCAATTCATGATACAAATATGGAAGATCAATCTTGGAGATGAATTGATCCCCATGAATATTGTCAAATAAATCATCAATTCTAGGAAGTGGGTACTTTTTCATTAATGTTATCCTATAATTTTCTCTATAATAAATTCATATCTATATTGATCTATCCTTATTATTCAAAAAGTGAGCATGTGATCCCCTAGGAGACACACTTGGATAGATAAGACCTTTCTTCAAAAGTTATTGGAGTTTCTTCTTCAATTCCTCCATCTCCATGTCTTCCATTCTATATAGGGTTCTTAATATCAGCTTAGAAATATGAATGATTTCAATGGAGAAATCTACATCTATTTATATGAGAGGTTCATGAAACACTTCACGAAATATTTCAATGTATTCCAAAACAATGGGGATATTCGAAATTAATATACTTTCATTTCCTTCTACACTAATAATCTCCTCATAAAAGGCACATCATAATAACCCCACTCATTATTGCATATTTGAAAATGATTTATTACCTAAAAATAAAATTAATACAACAAATAAGACTGATATTTCTAGTATATTTGGGTCTTAGAAATATTACATAATAACTTAAAACCTGAAATACACATCTTTATTGAAAACTACTTTCACATGACCACATCATTCCTTCTTACTTATCATTGCATGAGATAACCTAAGTACATACATATGAATAGTGTGATATATAAATCCCAGTAAGGTAGTAAGAAAGGTATAACATGAATAATACAATACATGTTATTCAATAGGGATATTAATGGAGGATAATAAAACTTGAACATAAAGTCATGATATAGCATGCTTATCATAAAATGGTAATGTGACAAAAACATAAAACACTGCATCATTAACATAAAGGAATAGTTAAAACCCTATCCCAACATGGTGGAAAATGTCTTATAAAGAAATTAGGTAAACCTATCTCCCATAATTACATATCATGATAATAAACATTACACAATTCATTAGAGCGCTATCAGGGCTCACCTTTCATAATAATGTGAATCTCATGATTAAGTGTTCTACATAGATCATATAAGATGGATTCATTCAACATAATTATTTATTAAATGATAATAAAATTAGAAATTGATACATGTAAATCACCATTATATATTTCTGTTTTCATAAAGTTGAATACAATTTATAATGTAATGGGTATGGTATTCACCACATAATGATTTTGGCATTAAATTTAATAGAGCAATTTTGGCAGCATAGCGGCATAATACGGATACTCATAAATTTGTTTGATGAGAGATAAATAAATCTATCATCATTTATATAGGGGATGGATAGTAAGGTTACCAAGGAACTTAATATCCCAACATGTGAAATGGAATGTGGATGCATAATATAAAAGAAATATGTAAATGGAAATGAGAATAGAGAAATCCCTTTCTAAATTTCATTATAGTAACAGGTTGGTTTAAGGGTTCCTAAGAGGATTAATGGGAGTCAAAAAAAAAGATCCCATATTTTATACATAAAATGGAATGTAATGAGGTTTGGAATAAAATAACCCAAATAAACAAAATGGAAATTAAGAGAACTTCATAAAATATGTTCTTGATGTAGAAGGAGAGAGGGAGATCCCTTACATGGATGTGTGATCCCACAGGCTTGGGGGGGGGGGCTTCATTTTAGCTTGGGGTTCCTTGGGTGGGATCCGAGGAGTATGAGGTATAAGGTGGTTAACCTTAAAAGTGATTTTGTGAAGAGAAATGGGTGATGGGTGTGTTTATATTAGAGAGTTGGGTGAATTATTTATTATTTTATTTTTGGACACTACTCATAAAAATATTAAAAACCACAAACCATCCCATGGTTTATGTCCATTGATTCAATCAAGTGTTGTGGAATAAATTATTTTATAAGGATAAGGTAAAATGATAGTAAAATAGTGGATTTGCTTATGTGGAGGAGAGTCATACTTTTAAGGAAATGATTTTAAAAACTGAAAATATTTCATATGTCATGGAAGATTCGGTAAGGCTTTAAAAAATAATTCAAATAAACTATAATACATAGGATATGTCATTATCCAATGGTACCGTCTCTATATTGGGTAAATGGGATGTGTATGGTATTTATTTTCTCAAGAGTGATACATGGAATATATAATGCACTTGAGAAAGGAACAATGGGAGTGCTTGTCGATAGGCCACTACCCCGATGCGATCAAGGCTCTCAAAAGGGACAGTATAACTCAGACTAAGCATTCCCTTCTTACCAAATATCATAACTAACTACCATTGAGATATGATAAGGAATAACATATCTCCAATATCAAACTCTATGTCTAATAGATGATTTTCATCATCGATATTATTTACACTCATAGATACTTTTATGTGTTGTTGGATGGTCTTACCCTTATCCACCATTTCTTATACTATTTCCAGATGTATAAGTTTTCATTCCCCAATATCACCCCAAAATTGTAGTGTTCTGCACCTATTCCCATAAAGGTCGTCATAAGGAGAAATATGTATTATTGATTAAATTCTTTTGTTGTAAGAGAACTCCACCAAAGGAAGGTGTTGGTATCATCCTCTTTTTAAGTCCATTGAGTATGCTATCAACATGTCCTCATGTGTCTGGATAGTTTACTAAAATTGGACATCAGTTTGAGGTTGATAGGCCATTCTGAATTCCAACTCAGTGTTCATAACCTGTTAGAGACTCTTCCCAAACATAGAGGTTAATTCTTGGTTCTCGATTAAACACAATCTATAGTAGTACTCCATAAAACATTACCAATTATATGATCCGTATTTGAGCAAGTTCATCCAGTGATAAATCTTCTCGAATTGAAATGAAGTATGCAGTCTTTATAAGATGATCTACAACAACCCAGATTTCAGTGTTTCCTTTGGATGTCTTTGGAAGTCTAGTGACAATTTACATGGTGATGTTTTCAAATTTCCATATTGTTATGGGTAATGGTTATATCATACCCTTAGACATATTCTTCTTAGCCTTCAGTTTCTGATATACTAGGACAGTTGATTTATATTTTGGGATTTTTTTCTTCATACTATCCTATCAATAGTGCTCCCAGAGATCCCATTACATATTCATGTTTCCTTGGTGAATAGTGAAAGTTGAACTATGTACATTATCCAAAAGTTCATTCATTATATCTAGATTTTATGGAAGACATGGTCTTGACCAAAATATCACAATTCCTTATTCATTAACATTGAAATCTGAGTATTTCCCTTTTCTCATAGTTCCCAATTTTTTCGGAATTCCCACATCATCTTTTCAAGCATCTTTAACATTTCCAAAAGATATGGTTGAGAAATAATTTATTTTAGGATTATTTATTAACAATTATTTATGATTCCATGTCCATATTCATCAAATATATGCAGATTGGATCCTTATTAAATCTCATCAATGATAGAATTGATGGGTACTTTCTAGTTAGAGAATCTGCCACCTTGTTCACTTTCTAAGGGTGGTAATGGATTGAGAAATCATAATCCTTGATGATATACAACTATATCAATTGGAACATATTCAATTTTTCTATGTGAATATATATTTGATAGTTTTGTGATCTGTATATATTTCACACTTCTCTTCAAAGAGATAATGCTGTTAGATTTTCAATGAAAATGTCAAAGATGCCAACTACCTATCATGCACAAGATAGCTTTTCTCATTAATTTCCAACTGACTTGATGAAACTGCAATTATTTTTCATTAATTATATTTAAATAGTCCATGTCCTTCTTCAAGGAATTGTTGAATATTACAAAAATCTCCCCACTTATGGGTAGTGTGAGAATAGGGGTAGTGATAAGCCTATTATTCAACTCCATGAATCATTCTTCACATTAATCTTTCCATGATAGCATGACTCCCTTTTCCAGTTAGCTTAGTAAGAGGGTTTCATAATCGCAATAAATTTCTCACTAATTGTTGATAATATCCAGAAAACCCTAGGAAGTGACATATATCCATCAAAGATGTCGGCCTCCGCTATTCCTTATTTAATTATTTTTGGAAGGATATATATAAATCCCTTTTCATGTGATGATATTCCCCAATAATGAGACTTACTTCAACCTAAACTACAATAGTATTTACATTTTATAGAGCTTATCCTTTTTCAATCTCTCTAGGGAATTTTTTAGATACTTCTCATGCTCCTCCATAGTTTTGGATTATATTATAATTTCATCTATAAATACTACCATACATTAATCGATGTAATCTATAAAGATTCTATTCATCAGTTCCATGAATATTTTTGAAGAATTAATTATTATGAAAGGAATTACTATGAATTCATAGTTCTTGTACCTTGAATGAAAAAGTTGTCTTGGGTATATCCTCCTTCTTCACCATTTCTTGGTAATATCCCAATTGAAGATCCACCTTGGAGAAGTATTTTTCATCCCATATCTGATCGAACAAGTCATCAATTTGTGGTAAATGATAATTTTTCTTTATTTTGTTTTTCTGATCTCATGATAATCAATCAAATAAAGCATTGTCCAATTATTCTTCTTGATGAAGGGGACCAATGAACCCATTGCTGAAGCACTTGGGTGTGTGAAACCTTTATCCGGATACTCCTGTAGTTGTTTTTTAGCTCCTCAAGCTCCACAACAGAAATTCTAAACTGAGTATTGTATATTGTAAATTTCCTAGGTATAAGATCAATTGAGAAATCAATATCTATTCTAGGTGGAAGACCATGAAATTACTAGGGAAACACATTAGCGAATTTCATCACTATAGGCATGACATCAAGGATGGTTCCTTCCTTAGAATAATTAATCTTATAAAGATATGTGTTCCCATGGGGTAGTAATATCCATACATGAGATGATGGTGTAAAGAATATTCATCCACCTTGGTGAACTTGTATAAAATTGTGGGTCAATTCACCATATGGATAGTGATTTACCTCTCACATAAATTTTTTTAGCTCTATATTGTAAAAGAAAATCCATGAAAAGAATCAAATCAAATTACAACAAGGGAAGTATAATGAGGTACTCAGTGAAGTTAAATCCAATAATTGTGGCAGAGGAAAAGTCAAATTCATTGGATTCTATAATTTCCCTTTTTCTACTTTCATTAACATCTCTACTTTCGTGCTTTGTGGCGCTATTTGGATTGTTCAACTAAATGTTTGGGATATTGGTGAATGTGTATAACTAGGCTCAAATTGTACAGTCTCTATTCTTGAATAAATATCCAGAATACTTTTCATGACTCTATTTTTGGGATTTACATTAGTGGTAGTGATGAAAAAAGGACTCCCTTTCCATCTTGGAGGTTGTTGGTTGACTCAAGTGACCCTTGGCATAGGGAAGTGGTTCACAAAGATCCATGCTTCCTCGTATTTGTATTAATGAAAAATGTGTTGGGGATCGAATGGAGAATTTCTTTCCTCTGTTAGAGTAGCGTGGTTTTCTTATTGTAAATAATGAAGTATGTTCCCTTCCTTCCCTCCCCTAAATCATTTCTTCGTCCCCTTTGAGCAATTTCCATGGTGGTTCCTTCCACACCTTTTTCAAGTGAGGTGCTAAAATTTAATAGCACCATTGGATTTTTCCATTGGACCATCATGATTAATGTCAACCTTCCTCTTCTTATCTCGATGATACCCCGTAGATTTGTCAATATCCATTTCAACTTGGATGGTACATTAGACAATATACTCAAAGCTATCAATGTCATGGATTTCCAGGGATTTATAAATTCTAGGTTTTATCCCACCAAAGATGTGGTCAATATAGCATTTAGGGGTGATAAAAAAACCACAAGTGTATCTTGCAATTCTGGTGATGTTTTCCTCATACACCTCAATATATTTGTCATATATTTTTCTTGAGTGCAAGTAAATATCTTTCCATCATAATATGGAAGGTTCAAATAAAGTATTTATCAAATTTTTTATGGAAATACTTCCATCTCATTTCAACGATCTATTCCACATGGTTCTTATTTTCTATAAATGTCCACCATTGATCATCTTCACCCTCCATATCATAAATAGCTAGAATAAACATCTCTTATTCAAAACATTGAAGAGAGGAAAATAACTTTTCAATGGATTTGATCCATTGAATGTAGGATGCCTTTGTCTCGTGAATCTCTAAATGGATACTTCTTCTTTCTAGGGGGCATGGATGTTACTCTTCATCCTTGTTTCTATTAAAAACTTTAATTAATTAATATATCATCAGGATAAAAATTGCAATTTTTTCTCTCAACGGATTGGACATATCATTAGAGTAGTCATCACAATGATCTTAACATCGGTTGTTAGCCCATTTCCTCATATTACAGGACACTGACTAGAATAAAAGGAATATTATGAGTTAGTATTTTAAATAATAAACAGAAGATGTTATAACATTTAAATTACATTTATCTCCTTAACTTATGAGTTTCTAGGATTCAATATATTTTTTCCATGATCTACATCCTAACATATAGTCTTATTTGATTTTTTTTCCATTAATAATGTTTTTTACGAATCATATTTATGTTCCAAAGAAGATTCCCTAGGAGTCTCAAACCAAGAGTGAAACAGGGCCAATTTTCGTACAGCAGTTCCCATTTGAGTCTAGATCAAAGCGGAGTTTCTGGGTATTACCCCAAGATATATCTATGCGAGAGCCACCTCAACATGTTTGTATCCAGAAAGGGATGAATTTAACTAATAAAAACATAATATATAATCTCTATAATTCTGTGATTATTTTCCTATTCATAGCCTTATCTCGAAGGCATTCACTAGAGTATTCTAACACTATTCCCAACAAAACTAAACATATCCTTAGATACCAACTATAACAACACTACTCTTTATTTCTAATTTAAACATTATTTATTACATTAAATCACACATAATAAAACTCATAATATTTAGAGGACAAGTGTATTTGTGGATTTTTAATATTACATAACATCTTTAAACATGAAATACACTTCTTTATTGAAATATTCTTTTACATTACCACAACATTACTTCATACATATCATTTCATGGGATAACCTGAGAATATACATAAGAAAAACATTATCTATAAAGCCTCATAAGGGAGTAAAAAAGTCATAAAATGAAGAATACAATACATATTAGGCAATATTAATATCAATTGAGCTTAAGAGAAACATTAACATAAAGTCATGACATATCATTATTATCATAACATGAAAATGTGGCAACAACATAAAACATTACATCATTAACATAAAGGAATAAGCTAAAACCATGTCCCACCATGGTGGAAAAAACTTATATAAAGTAATTTGGTAAACCCTTATCCAAACATGACATATCATAATACTAAACATAACCCAATTTATTGGAGTCCTATTAAGGTGAACCCTTCAAAATCATTTCAATCTCATGTTTAACTGTGCCACATAGATCACATAACATGGATTCATTAAACATCATAATTTATTCCATGATTAAGTAATGGGATATTAATAAGTGTATGTCACCATTTGATATGTTTTTTGTGAATAAAGTTGAATACCCTTGATAGTGGAATGGGTATGGTATTCATCACATGACAATTTTGGAATGGAAAATTGTCGTGCAATTTTGGCAGGATAACAACGTCATGTAGAAATTCATAAATTGGTTTTCTGTAAGAGAAAATTGTCTCTAATAATTTAGACCAGGGATGGAAAGTAAGGGTATAATTTAAAATAATATCTCAACAATTAAAATGAAATTTAGATTCATAATATAAAAGAAATGTGTGAATGTAAAGGAGAAGAGAGAAATTCCTTGTGAAATTTCAGCATTGTAACGGGTGGCTATAAATGATCATAGGAGGCTCAATGTGAGTGAAAGGAATATCCCATAATGTATATATAAAATATATTGTATGTAGGTATGTAATAACATGTCCTAAATCAATAATATGGTAATTAAAACACATGACATAAAAGAGGTTCTTGAAGAAAAATGAGAGGGGGAGATCCCTAACATGGATGTGTGATCACAAAGGATTGGGGGATGCTTCTTGGGAGATTAGGGTTCCACGGGAGGACACTAGGAAGTATGGGAAGATGATTTTAGATCATTAAAGAGATTTAGTGAAGAGAAATCAGTGCATGGGGGGGGTTTATATAAGAATGGTTGGGGAATTATTTATTATTTTGGTTTTGGATACTACACACTAAAATATTCAAAACCAGAAACCATACCATGATTTTTAGAATTTTT
The DNA here is from genome assembly GCA_963277665.1 of Viscum album. NCBI lineage: Eukaryota > Viridiplantae > Streptophyta > Magnoliopsida > Santalales > Viscaceae > Viscum > Viscum album. The sequence continues at coordinate 1,149,566,768 of OY728135.1, forward strand.
TTATTTAAAGGGTAATGATATACATTATTTTTTAAGTATAAGGGCATATTTGATTTATATTTTAAGGACTCGGCCTTATAAAATTACATAATCATGAATTAAATGAATAATTAACATTGAGGATCTTTTTAGGTTTATAGTTTTAAAGAATTAGTACATAACTATTACATCTTAAAAGATTACAAAGTAGTCACTTCTACACAGTTTCCATTTTTTTCAAAAAATAAAAATTCATGAAAAAAAGAGTCATGTATAGTTCCATGTTTTAGATAGCATGACATTTCCTTGATCCCATCCTTGACCCTATTCATCATTAAGTCCTGTGAAAAACATTTCAAAACATGGGATGAGCATAAAAATCTTATTATGGGTTATAAAAAAAATAATGAAAACATTATTTCATCAATACATACATAACATAATATCTTTAACATTCCTCATGATATCATGATATTTATGAATAGAACATAGAAAACATAAATCATTAAGGTAACTTGTGGGATCCATAGCATACATACATTGTAGCTATCACAGCTACATAGAGAGTTACATTTGGAATACTCATCACAATATATTCCCTAAATCTATTAGGGTATATATTCAGGATTTCCTCCATCACATTACCCAATTAATAAGAGGGTTGTTTCGGTCTCACCTGCTCTATTATTATCATGGAACCACCCGTATGCATAAATAATTCCCTTGAACTATAACATATTCTTACGACATAAAACAAAATAAAGGAAAGATAAATTTTCCAGATTTTAATCAAAATATATCATTTAAATATATTGACATAAAAATCCATTATCAACACCATTTTCAATACCGAAATATGTATATGGAATTTTTTTTCTGTTTAAAAATATTACGGCTTGATAAAGAAGCCAAAAGATCAAAAGATACTCGCGGCTGTGGAAAAGGTCGTTGTCAACACTTACATTAAAAGGAAACATTATTTTTTTTCTATCGTTTAGTAAAACACCTCATAGGAAAAGATTCCCTTTGAATGAAATGAAATTTAAAATGTATTTATACACCATATAAAAGAATGTTGAGAATAAAATAAAATATGCCTCAATGAAAGGAGATTGAGACGAAGTCCCTTACCTCATGTCTTACTTGACTCGATCATTCTTTAATCTCCTGAATAATAAACTTATGTTAATTTATTCATTTATAGGAATATATTTCAAGATTATTATTCCTTTTATATCACTTATAATTGTGTTATAAACATTATGTAATCATTTAAGTTATTAACGGTTGTTTCATTTATATTTGGTACTTGAGTAAAAATGGACAACTTATAATTACAAGTTGTCCATGTCGTCAACAATCCATTATCTGCAGAATGATATTCATGATTTAGATATCATATAAATCATATATATCTAGTATATATATTTATTTATAGCATTACATAACATTTGGAGATAAGAAATGAAATGCACTGTTCATGGAGACGGTAAGCCGTACGTACACATGAATGCTACATTCATTTATATTTCATGCTTTAATGGAATTAAAAAATAATGATACCTAGGTATATTATAAGTACAGTATAATATCATATATAATATCATTAAATATTCCCTTTATACATCACACATATGGCATTAACGATTCATATCACACTGAGTGGGTGGTAGTCTGCACTTCCTAAAATGAAATTATCGTGTTTAACCATTATGGAAACCACAAAGGTATGATATAAATGAAAAATAAATAAACCTAAAGAAAACATAAACATAATATATATCATATATAAATACAGTGTCATCTTAATGGCCACCATGAGAGGCGGTAGGATATAATTGAACTATCATCATTTCTTGAGGCGTTAGTTTTCAATTCACAGAAACAGTATGTTCTTCACCCATTAGATAGAAGTGTGTGTAAGTGTAGTTCGAATAATTCTCATAAAAATGTCCTAGTATATTGATGATACTAATTTGGTTATAAAATAAAGGAATAAAAAGAGTTTAGGGGGTTGGAGATGAAAAATAATACAAAAGAACTTAAGAGAAGACATTACCTTTAAATAAGGTAACTCCCTATGGATTGAACCAAAAGGGATTCTTGAAGTGCTTTCTACCTAAGTTAAGTCTTCTAGTATAAAGAGAGGGATTTTCAGAGCTTTTTGGAGTTTTTTTATACGAGCCAATGGCATAAGATGTGCGAGGAATGAGTTAGAAGTGAGGGCGTTTTAAAGGGAGAGGAGATGATCTTTAGGAATGTTTGGAACAATTATTTTTTTATAATCTCACAATTGGTTTCAAAAGGTCAACTAATTGTTAAATACAACATTAATATGACTCATGGTTGAAAAAAAATAATTCAATAAGAATTTTACAGGTTTTGGATATTGTTTTAATAATTATAATCTTATTTATTTAAATCATTTATTAATGAGTTAAATATTCCATCATTATTGTGTCATAAATAATTTAATTTATTTGATATCCATAAATTAAAAAACAAATACCATGATGTAGGAAATTTTTTCATCTTTCCAAATAATATTTATAGTCGAAAGGATAACTTATATAACCTCATGTAAAAATTGATTTACTAAGAGATATTAGTTTATGTCATTTTTTCTTTACTATAAATTAATTAATATAAAGAGTCATTATTACTCCCATGTGGCTCCATGGGGTCTCAAATTCAACCCAAGGATGCCCATGGTCGGATATGTATCATCCAATATGATTAGGACACATTTAGAGAAAATTTATTATTATTATTATAATATATTGTTCCCTTATTTACTATATTTAACTTTTATAATCATGGTAAATAAAATATTTACTACAAAATGTCTAAAAATAACAGTTACCTATCAATACAATATTGACCTACTAATTCCAAATGTAGAATTAATTTTTTCTAAATTCAAAACACAGAAGTGGATGAAATTTATTTAATGTTAAATCTTGCTGTCAAAACAAAAAACATGTTTTTAAGAAATAATATCCATCAAAAGATTGACCCTTGTATATGTCCAATTTCAAAGTGAAATTAATTACAATGTCCAAAATTAGATTAAATAGTAAAAATATATTCTAATTACACTTTATGACCAATTAAAAAGATAATATAACTATATAAATATATTAAATTAAAAGGTACATTGGAATTTAAATTCATTATTTTCACTATTCAATAAAAAATGAACTTTATCAGAAAAATTCCAACAAATTACCCAATGTAACTTTTGATGTCCCGAATCTAAATAAGAAATTTATTTTTTCAAATAAAACATATTAAAATGAAAAAAAACTATATTTAAAAAGGGTTCTCCATCAAAAGGAAGTAAATCGACCGTTTAAAGAATATTAGAGTATTTATGCTTTGATTCATTCACGTTGTAAGCCTCTAACTGTTATTAGATAAATGTAAAAACATTTAAAAATATGTATAATCATAATTTAGTTAGTTTTATTCATTCCCACCAATATAATGGCTAGGAATTAACTTCCATTTAAAATAATAATATTATATTATTAGGGTGCAACGTAAGATTTCAACAAAACCTGATGTTGTGTATCGGGTACACTATCGATCATAGCACCCCCATTAAAGCAAAATTAATTTTAAATTCAAAAATATTAATAAACATTCAAATTTATTATTCTTTATTTACTTTGGATTTTACATCCTACCCCCCCCCCCCCGTTTGGGAATTGTGTCCTTGCAATTTTTATTCACTTATCAAATTAGTGGGGGTATTTATCCCTCATAACATTTTCAGATTTCCACATTTACACTTAAAATATGGTTTATCCACATAACCATTACCTAAAAAATTACCTTAGTCTACAACACTTTCTCTCTACGGTCAAGAATATGGATGGGTTGTTCCTCAGAAGATTGATTCTCTACCAACTAAACTACCTCTAGTATTATGTTCAATGCTTTTTGAGTGAATATATACATCAAACTTTTTTGGTCAGTATATATTTCACATTTCACTCCATACAAATGATGCCTCTAAATTTTTAAATAAAAAACAACAGCTGCTAATTCCAAATCATGTGTAGGGTAATTTAACTCATGAGGTTTCAACAAACGTGATGCATAAGCAATTACCTGATCATTCTGCATAAGGACACAACCAAGTCATTTCAATGAAGCATCACTGTAGATAAAAAACTCACCATTTCTGGTAGGTATTCCCAAACTGAAGAATTCAGCAATATTCTTTTCAATTCATGAAAACAATCATCGCATTCTTTTACCGAGATGAACATAATTCATTTTCATGTTAACTTAGTCATTTGATAGGATAACCTTGAAATCTATTTAAGAAACCTTCAGTAATATCCTTAAAAACCAATAAAACTATGAATCTTGGTAATATTTGTGGTTCTTGGCCATTCTTCAACATCTTTTGTTTTAGCAGGATCAACATTTATGCCATTTTTTGAAACAATGTGTCCCAAGAATGAAATTTTTTGTAACCAAAACTCAGACTTGCTATATTTTTGATACAATTTCTAATCTTTTAAGGATTGAAATACAACCCTTAAATGACATTAATTGATCCTATTTAGTTTCAGAAAAAACCAAAATATCATCAATGAACATAACCACAGACTTATCCAAGATATGACGGAAAATTCTATCCATAAGATCAATTAAAATAGCAGTTGAATTGGTTAACCCAAAAGGCATAACAAAAAATTCATAATGGCCATATCAAGTTAGAAACACAGTCCATATAATTTCTTCTTCCATTACGTTCAACTGATGGTATCCTGACCACATGTCAATCCTCAACAACTAATGAGCTTCTTGGAGATGATCAAACAAATCATCGATATAAGGCAACTGATACTTGTTCATAACAGTGATGTTATTCAATTCTCTATAATCAATGAAAAGTCTCACTAAACCATATTTTTTAACATATAATATAGGAGAACCCCATGGTGATGTGCTAGGTCGAATGAAACCATTACTTATAATTCATGTAATTGCTTCTTTAACTCTAAAAGTTTAATTTGAGCCATTTGATAAGGGGGTTTTGAAATTGGTTTAGCATCAGGAACTAAGTCAACAACAAATTCAACTTCCTGATCAGGTATAAATCCAGAAAACTGATCATGTAAAACATAAAAGTACTCATTTACCACTGGCACATCATTAATCTCAATACTTCCATTATTTTAAACAATATGTGCTAGGTAACAGGAATTTCCATCTTTTTCTAGTTTCTCAGCTTCCTGATATGTTATCAAAAGTAAGGGTTCATTCTTGTACACAAACTGAAAAAGTTTATGAAAAGAAACCACTTTAGCTCTGCAGTCAATCTTAACAAGATAAACAGAAATCCAATCCATACCCAAAATAACATCAAACTCCACTAGAGTTAAAACTATAAAATTTTTGGTAGATTCTTCCCGCACACAAGGACATGAAGGTTCTTATAATTTATTTTTTTCCAAACATTTCCTATATTTTTTTACCATAAGTTTTGTATTCATATAATTAGATGGAATTACCAATTTACTAGAAAAATTCTTATATATGAATGAATGTGTAGACCTTGAATCAAACAATACATTGTCATAATCTGAAAAAACAAATAGTGTACCTGATACTACTTAATTCGATGGCCCAACATCTACTAAAGTAGTTGCAAAGGATTTCAACAACCCTTTCTTAATGTATTCGTTTTGCTTTCCCTCAGTTGGGTTCTCTGTTAGACACTGATTTGCATAATGACCCATTTCATTACAGTTGAAACATTTTAGTGACTATAAATCAGATTTTTTCTTACCATTACAATGATCTTTTTCAATGCAATTACGAGGCTTATTTCCAATTTTACCACATCAGTATCACTTACAAGAATTCAAAAGACATTCCCCAACATGATTTTTAAAACAATTTTCTCAAATTGTATACTTATGTTTCTTACCATCAGTCCTTTTTGAAGAGTTATTTTCTTTTATCTTCCACCTCAACCTCTTATTCTGTTGTTTTTCAAAGAACACCCGATCATCATCAAACTCCATTTCCAACTTCTCCACAAAATGAACATGTTTTTCATTAATTTTGAACTAATCAGAAGCTAAAGCCCTTGGATACATTGTCTTTAATCCTGTGTAAAAATGATTGATTTTAATATCAAGTTCATACATGAAATTTAGAGCATACCTTGTGTGTCGAGTGAATTTTTCTTCATAAGCTTCCACTATGTCATCCTCCTTCCTCAATTCTAGGAATAGTTTTTCAATCCTATGTCGAACCACCTTAAGAAAATATTTCTCAAGGACTATACTTTTGAATTCATTCCGTTCAAGAGAATCAATATCCTCACTATCCCTAGTATTTTTCCTCATCGACCACCACTGATCAGCTTCAACTTCAAAACTGTAAATGGCAAGACTAACCTTTTGGGGTTCGGAAAACCCCCATGACATCAATCATTTTATCTAGTGCTTTAATCCATCGTTCTACTTGCATAGGGTCAGATGATCCTCTGAATGATGGGGGATGTTGCCTCATGAAATTATCTAATACTAACGCGTTACTCTATGATTGATCTGGCTAATATTGAGCATGAATACCACCACCATATATATCCTGAGTGAACTATCCAATTAATACAACAAAATGTTCAGTTCTGATTCTGACCATCTCTGGTTGCTAATTTGGAAGGTTGTCTTCCTACTGATGTCATCCCAATATAGCTGCCATGTTTCCTCTACGAAAAACCATTACGAATATAGAAATTATTTAGTCGAAGAAACATGGTAATCTGAAAATGTTATATCATTTAAATATTAACATAAATTAAATTATGGATATTAATTTAACAAAACCATAACTCCTAATGTTATCTAAACCGAACTCTGATACCAAATATAAGGACCCGGCCTTAAAAAATTACATAATCTATAATTAAATTAATAATTCATATTCAGGATCCTTTTAGGTTTAGAGTTTTAGAGAATTAGGTCTTAACTATTACATCTCAAAAGTTTAAGAAGTAGTCACTTCTACTCAGTTTCCATTTTTTCCACAAAATAAAAACTCTTGAATAAAAGAGTCATGTCTTGTTCCATGTTTTAGAAAAAATGACATTTCCTTGATCACATACTTGACCCTATTCATCATTAAGTCATGTGATAAACATTTCAAAACTTGTGATGAGCATAAAAAGCACAGTAAGAGTTATAAAACAAAGAATGAAAACATTAGTTCATCATTACATACATTACATAAGCTCTTTAACATACCTCATGAAATCATAAGATTTATGAATAACACATAAAAAACCTAAATCATAATTGTAACTTGTGGCATCCATATCATACTTACATTTTAGCTATCACAGTTACGTAGGTAGTTACGTTTGGAATACCCATCACAGTATATTCCCTAAATCTCTTAGGAGAAACATTCACGTTTACCTCCATCATGTTACCCAATGCATTGGAGGTCTATCACGGGCACACCGACTCTATATTTATAATGGAACCACCCATATGAATAAATAATTCCCAAGAACCGTAACATATTCATAACACATAAAACAAAATTAAAGGAAAGATAACATTTACACATTTTTATAACAATATATCATTTAAATATATTGAAATAACAAATCCATTATCAAGACCATTTTCAATACCAAAATACTTATTTGGTCTTTATTTTTCTTTTAAAAAAATTACGGCTTACTAAGGAAGCCAAAAGATCAAAAGATACTCACGGCGGTGGAAAACGTCCTTGTCACCACTTATGTTTAAAAGAAACATTCTTTTTTTCTGTCGTTTAGTAAAACTCGTTGTAGGAAAATATTCCCTATGAATGAAATGAAAATTCAAACGTATTTATTCACTATATTAAAGAATGTTTAGAATAAAACAAAATATGCTTCAATGAAAGGAGATTAAGACGAAGTCCCTTACCTCATGTCCGACTTGACTCGATGGTTCTTTAATCTCCTGAGTAATAAACTTATGTAATTTTCTACATGCTTAAGAAGCTTTTTGATGTTTAATATTATTTTTATATCACTTATTACCATGTTATAAACATTATTTAATCCCTTAAGTTATTAACGGTTGTTTCGTCGAAATTTTGTACTTAAGTAAAAATGAACACCTTATAATTACATGTTGTCCATGTTGTCAGCAATACATTATCCCTAGAAGGATATTCATGATTTAGATATCATATAAATCATATATATCCAAAATATTTATGTATATATAATAGTACATAACATTTAGAGATAATAAATGAAATTCACTGTTCATGGAGACGGTAAGTCGTACGTACGCATTATCACTATTTTCATATCTATTTCTTACTTTAATGGAATTATAACATAATTAATATTAGGTATATTATAATTACAGTATAATATCATATATTATATCATTAATTCTACCCTTTATATGTCCCACATATGGCATTAATTAGTCATATCACATTGAGGGGGTGGTAGTCCGCACATCCTAAAATGAAATTATTGTGTTTACCAATTACGGAAACCATAAAGATATACTATAAATGAAAAATATTGAAGCATAAAAAAACATAAACATAATATAGATCATATATAAATACAGTGCCATCTTAATGGACACCATGAGAGGTGGTAGAAGATAATTGAACAATCATCGCTTCGTGAGGCGTTCGTTTTCTATTCACAGAAACAGAATATTCTTCACCAATTAGACGAAGGAGTGTGTAAGAGTAGTTTGAATCCTTACCATAACAACATCCAAGTATATTTGTGATACTGGTGTTATTATAAAACAAAATAACTTATGAAAAGATGTTACCTTTAAATCGGTAACTCCATTTGGTTTGAACCAGATGGGTTTCTAGAAGTGCTTTCTACCTAAGGCAAGGCTTCTTAGTTGTAGAGATGGATCGTGGGAGCTTATTGGAGTATAGGTTGTATGAGACAAAGGCTTGAGAGGTGTGAGGAATGAGTTAGAATTGAGGTATTTTTATAAGTGAGTGGAGGGGCTCTTTAGAAAAGTTTGGAACAATTATTTTATTATAAACTCATCTTCAATCTCAATAGGTCAAATAATAGTTAAAGACAAAGTTAAGATGACTCCGGTAGAAATAAAATAATCCAATAAGAATTGCCAAGGTTTTGGTTATTGGTTTAATATTTATAATCTTATTTATTTATATCATTTATTAATTAGGTAAATATTGCATCATTATTGTGTCGTCAATAATTTAATTTGTTTGATGTGCAAAAGTTTTTTAAAAAATATACCATGATGTTGGAAATATTTTTTTATTTCTAAATAATATTTATAGTATAAAAGATAACTTATATAACCACATGTAAAAATTTATTTACTAAAATATATTTGTTTATGTCATTTTTGACTTTACATTAAATTAATTAATATATAGTGTCATTATTACTCCCATGTGGCTCCATGGGGTCCTAAATTAGACCCAAGGATGCCCATGGTCGGTTATGTATCAGCCAATAGGATTAGGAAAAATGTTAGGGTAATTTAATATTATTATAATATTATATTTTACCCTTATTTACTTTATTTACCCTTTAATCACTATAAATAATATATTTACTGAAGTAAATATTTAAAATTTCTAAAAATAAAAGTTCCCTATTTATACAATTTGGAACTAATGATTCCAAATATGGAAGAAATTATTCAAAAATTCAAAGCATAGAAGTATCAGAAATTAATTTAAAAATAATTCCCACTGTCAAAACAAAAAACGTGTCTTTAAGAAATAGTAACTATCAAAAGATCGACATTTTTTATATGTCCAATTTCATAGTGAAATTAATTACATTGTCCAAAATATTATTAAATAGTACAAATATATTCTAATTAAACATTATAACCAATTAAAAAGAATATCTAACTATATAAATTAATTAGATTAAAAGGAACTTTTGAATTAAAATACAGTATTTTTCACTATTCATTTAAAAATGACCTTTATCGGAAAAATAACAAAACATTACCCAAATTAAATTTTGATGTCCCAAATCTAAAGAATAATTTTATTTTGACAAATATTACATATAAAAATTATCAAAATTAGATTCCAAGAGAGTTTTCCATCAAAAGTCAGTAACCATCTTTTTAAGGAATATTAGAGTATTTATGCTTAGATTAATTCACATTTTATTCCTATAAATTTTTTTAGATAAATGTAAAAACATTTAACAAACATGTATAATAATATTTTAGTCAGTTCTATTCATTCCTGTCGATACAATGGCTAGGTGTTAACATCCATTTAAATTAATAATATTATATAATTACTGTGCGTCATAAGATTTCAATGAATCCCGGTGTTGCGTATCAGGTACGTTATCGAACATAGCATCCCCATTAAATTAAAATTAATATTTAATTCAAAAATATTAATAAACATTCAAATGTATTATTCTTTATTTATTAGGATGTTACAAAAATAGTTCCTTTTCTTATATGGAGTTTAGTTACACTTTCAAGGAAATTATTTTAAAATCATAAAATATTTTATATATCATTGAGGATTTACTAAAAAATTATAAAGTAAATAAAATAAACCTAAAATTACATCCTTTTAAAGGAAAGAAAATATTTTTTCTGAATCTATCTTTTATATTATTTGATTAACTCACTCTTGGTTCAATATGAAGTCATAATACACATTATATATTTACACCGTATTAAAAGTTTACCAAAAATTCGACTGTCTCATAAAACATTGAAAAATTCACCATTGGATAATTTAAATGTCCTTATTTAAAAAATAATATTCATTTTATCGAAATAATTATCTAAATATTCAATTTTTTAGTTTTAATATAAAATCCTCCTTTTATTGAAAATTAACTAGTTTTGACAAAAAGAGTTTTCAATCCGTAAAACAATATACTTTTTACATCAAAATAATAATATAATCATTAATATTTAATAAATGTAATTTTTTAATAATATTTTAATGAAATATTATTTATTTCAAAATTTTATTAATTCAGCTAAATTGATTCTATTATTTAATTCGAATATTAACCAACAAAAGTATTTGTTCATTACTATATCATTTACAAAGTAACAATAATAGAATTTATGTATATTCATTATTATATAAACAAATAATGTACATAAACATAATGGTAGGGTCTTGTTACATATTCTTTTATTACACTATCATACACCATAGGAGTGTGGTGTGCGATGGTGGTTCTTTCAAGGGGGTGTTCGTTTAACATGGTTTGGGCCCTGATCTCGATGAGCGTCAGCTTTTACCATAAACAGTTTTGCTCAAGATTAAGATTTTAGATCACATATTGGGATTGGTCTATGGAAAATTGTAAAAATTTTGTCGGTCGTGGAAGCTTTGATAAATGTGATTCATAGGGTATGATCCTACTAGTTGAAGACATCAGCTCCTTTGTCTATGTCAAATGGATTTGTTAAAACCCTATATTTATACTAGTCTTGTGATCATTTTTCAATGGATATATTATGAATGGTAAGGATACATAATGGTCAAATAAATATTATTGGATATAATGAAAAAAGGAGTGCATGGGTTTTCTATATCAATAATACATTTAATGAAACAGAAGAGAATTTTATTCATATTAGTTTGGGTCAATAAAATATGGGTACTGATTCTAGAAAAAACTCAAGATGAGATATATCTCCTTCGAAGAAAACTATAATTTTTTCATTAAAGACTACTAATATTTCCTTTCTTCTACATTTCATCTTAGAATTATACTATGAGAGTTAGTATGTCCCTGTTACATTTCTGAATTTCCACATGGGGATGACTACTAGATTTGTGATGAGATTATTCTTGGAAAAGTGAATTATAGATTATTGAAACACTGTTGATTATTGGATAATACCTCCAAGAGTCTTGAATGTCCACTCTAATTCTAGAAGTTCTAGGATTGATTCTATATTCTTTTCAAACATGGAGGTAGTGAATGAATGAGTAGAACCAGAATAAAAGAAATATCTTACAAGATTTTTGAGAACAATAAGAGTATCTTCCACCACATAATTTGGAACATAAAATTCATCTGTCATGATAGAGAAACAAAAAAACATTCTTTCTTGGCCTATACATAGGTTGATGGTGATTCCCCTCCACTACCATTTGATTTGGACAATGATTGAAAAAAATCATGAGACTTCAACACTGAATGAATATTATATCTAGTAGGGTTTTCAACATCATAAATTTTTCATTTGTGTTGATAAGGTGAGGATTTACTTTACTATATGTGTTTTGAGCAATATAGTTATCTCTTCCACACTTGTAACACTTCCTACCTCCGAGCAGACAGCTCCTCAAATACTTCTTCCAACATTTACTATATGTTGATAGTTGAACATTCTTTCAACATTTTCCATGACCAAATATCCTCCATATATTATCTATAATGATGTATTATTATCATTCCATTTTTAATTTCACTACTTCTCACCAAACTCTATTTCATATTTCATAGCACTCTTTAATATTTCCTCATAGTTTTCATAGTCTTGGTTGGATAAATTCTCTCAAAGATGATGTATTAGTCCACTGAATAATCTATCTACCTTACCATCAGGATCCATGACAATTATAGAGTTATAACAGTAATTTATTGTTAATTTCATATGATAAATACCAACAGATTCATTCTTCTTATACTTTAGTTCAGTTAATTCCTTCTCGATTTTTATTCTCATCGAAAGAGGGAAATAATTATAAAATAAGATTCCCATGATTTCCTCCCACTCCAAGGCATCAATATCCCATCTTGGACCCATGTTTTTAATTAGTTCCCAAAACTAATCAGATTCTAAATATAAATAAAACATATATTGGATGACTTTTTGTAATTATAAACAATATAGTACAAAAAACATCTTCTGAATACATCTTATCCAATGTTCTTCAATCAATGGGTAGGTAGATCCACTGAACGTTGGTGGAAATTAATGCAAAAATTACTCAATATAAAATTTTCTATTCATAGTGAAGCTAGACTCTCATTTTGATTCAAGTTATTTCCCATAACATGAGTTAGTTGATTAATCATTCTCATATTAGTTTCCATTCCAGGTTCCATTGAAGGGACATCAGTGCATGTTCCATTGCGCTCACCATTTACATGGATCTTGAAATTACCCTATATTTTCTAAAATTACATTAATTTAGTGAGAATCATCTTTCTTTTAATAATATTATAACTCTAAAATAATTTTATTTCTTAAAAACAACATTCTTATTTTTTTCATTAACAATTATTCCATTTTCTATAAATCCTTCGTAATGGTTCATAAAATCATATTTTTAACCAAGCATATCCCATGGGTATGTCAAACCCAGAGTTCATTAAGGCCCATTGTCATCAACCTTTTCTCATTCAAGTCTAGAACAATGTGGTGTTTTGAGTTTTAACTCGAGATACATCTTCACCAAAGCCACATCCAGTTTTTCCTATCCAAATAAGGATTTTTTTTCAGAAACCACTTACATAATATTTCAACAGAATACAAGGATTTTTTCCTATATTTTAAAATTTCTCTATGTTTATTCAATAAATTTTCAAATTATTATTTACATAAATAACTACACCATATTTTGATACCCACAATGGAATCCTGCCTTTTTATTACATTACTTATTATTACATTTTACAAATAGAGTATCTTTAAAAGTATAATGTCTTGGAAAAAAGGTACATAATACAAAAAATAATAAAAAAAAATTCTATTACAGCAGAAATTACTCTTCAGAGTACTTATTAACTTTATTTATTACATCTCAAGACCTGGGGACAACATTAAGGGAAAGGGTGAGAAGAAGTCCCACTAAGGGTAAAGAAGGGAAACAATTTACTTCTGATCTTGAATAATATCAGTAAGAACAAGATAAAATAAATTAAAGAATGACCATAATGAATTCCATAGTAATATGAAAAATAATAATAATAATGAATTGTGGTTAAAAAATTTAATTGAGTAATTTATATGCATATCTCCAAGGTTTTTCATCGATATGTCATAAAAATTATAAGGTTCTTCACCAAGGTATCATAAAACATGTCATCTTTAGTGATTAAATTCGTATCCAATTTATTGGAGTGGTAGAAAAGAGATCCATTCATATGTATTAATTAATTTAATCGACATATATCATAACAAAAAATTATATAAAAAACCTATGAACTATAATTCAATTGAGGTTAATATAAAAGTCATGGTGTTTTAGAAAGTGCTTAAAAATAAGATCCATTTTCCATTTTGAACACACAGAAAAGAATGGATGATTTAATTTGTGTTAATAACAGAATAAAATATATAATTTATAAATATATTTGAATAAACATACAAAATAAAGTTTTTTGTGTATTTAAAAAATAAAAATAAATAATTTCTTGATAATAAGATAGAAATTTTGAGAATGAAATCTGGCAGCATAACGGGTTTGAAATATAGTTTTAGAAAACATTAAAAAGATAGAAGAAAATTATATCCACTTCATAAAATAATTGTAAAATAGTAATTGTTTAGGATAAAATGGTTATGATAATATGGTATGGAAATTCGAAATATATACATCATAGAAAGAAAACATGAATGGAAAATAGAAGTTGAGAGTTCCCTTACCATGAATAGTAACTTCTAAATCTCAATGATCGGGAACTTTGGGGATTGAGGAAACAATAATTTGACTAATTTGGAGGTGATAGTATCATTGATTCATGGAGGATAAATTTGTAAATAATGGAAACGAACAAATATTTGGGTATTTATAGAAAAAGTGAGGGTGTTTTTTATTAATTTTCAAGGACACCTCAATAGTTGTATTTGTAAAACAATGGGCTTGACCATGGTATTATCTCATGGTATTGGCCATATAGGGTAGTTATTAACTGAAATTTACATATTATAGTATACTATAAATTTAAATTAATAATGAAATCATTATATAATATATATAATATAATTATACATATTTAAAAACTCAAATGGTGTTTTTACTTCTCAAAAAAATGAAGGTATTATATAAAATTCTAAAAAATTCACCCAGAACATATATAGATATTTTGAATTCAAATATGAAATTTATATTATTATTAAAAATAGATCAATGTGATATTTTTATCATTTAACTAAAAAAATACTTATTTATTAAAAATAAAATCAGTGTGAAAATGCATAATAAAATGCATAGTAAATTTTATACATTTAAAAATTTAAATTATTATATCATTTCTAATTAAATTAATTTTTTTATAAAACTATTTAATTACAATATCTTATATTTATAAATCCATAGTTTAATATAGTAATTTATATCTCTCATAAGAGTTGAATTTTAGTTCGAATAATCAATTTATCAAAGTCCATTTCAATTTTTAAGAAAAATTTTTCTTAGAAAGGAAATGATGAAATAAAACATTTATTATAAAAAAGGGATTAAAATTTAATTGTTTAAGGCCATAAAACATAACCCATTATAACTCTCGTATAGGACCTACGGGTAATGTTTATGATGGTGATAAAATTTTGGGGTGGCTTGTTTAACATCTCCCGAGTGGTAATCTATACCAACTTGAACCTCCCTCTTAAGCGATTTCATTAAATATTGACATGTTGAATATCGTTTTGCGCTTGGTTATGAGTGAAGACCAATGATACTACCTACTTCCCATGCTCCTATAAATGTGCTTCATATGACATGATTCTACTGTATGAGGCCATCAACTCTCCTTTCTTCATTAAATTACTATTAACATTTATATTTATAACACCAATTATAACATTAAAATTGTTATTAATAGTACTATATAAAATGATCATATTGAACAAATGGTAATAATTGACCAATGATCATATAATGGTTGAAACCCAATTGTCACATTTTAATTATACTCACCTTAGTATTAAAGTGACATAGTTTTTCGGAGTAACAATATGACACACATTTTCAGGAAATAATTATCATTTAAAAAGTTTGGGTCATTTTAGAAACAGATATGGAAGAGGATGATCATCACTCAGAGAAATCATATATATTTTTATTATCCTAGGAATAGACCATTATAATTTTCAGTCATAGAACATTTTTTTGAGAGTGAATCCTTAGTTATGGAACATATGTTTTGGAAGTCACGGAAAGATGGTACCATGTATTATTCGACCCTTTCATATCACCGAGTGGATAAGGGAAGTGCAGTATCATCTAGGCCACCCTATTATCTATTAGGGTAAGAAATATATAATCCATGTGTTACATCTTAAAAGGTACATAGCTTAACCTGTAATTGTTTTTCAGTTCATGGATTTTGATCTAGAGACCGATTCATATTATGAGGAGAATGTGGTGTATAACTGAAAATGAAGTGAGATGGTATTGTGAGGAAAGACTATATAAATTGTTTACATTTGGGGGGGCATCACATATTAATCTAGTAGGAGATGTAGGATCATGAGTCTTATGGTCGAACTCATTAGCCCGAGTTGTTTGAGTCTAACCACTATAGACACATCTCGGTGTTGAGAAGTTGATAGAGAGGGAGAATTGTAATAACCCATTTTTTTAAGATAATAAAAACCCTCTTAATTATAAATTTTATATATTTTTTATTTGAAAAATTCATTTTTCTATACAAATAAATTTATAAACGTTTTAATGTATTTTAGTAAGTGTAAAATCGTAGTAAGAATCTTGGGATATTGATGGAAATATTTGTAGAGGTAGAAGCTAAGTGAGTATTAGTTTTCAAGGCCGGTGGATCCTTATGACAGACATAAAAAATTAAAAATATATATTGTAATGTGTGTGTATGATTCATTCAATTTAATTGAAAATAACTCAAATAGTACATTTTATGACAATTGTGAGACCATTGTTCGGTCCATGAAGTGGTGTTTACAGTAGGATTGATATAAAATTTATGTGTGTCAATCGTTTGGTCATGTCTCACATGAGGATAATTTACTAACTTCTTTAATTATATTATATTTAAAAAACATAATATAATATCTCTGAAAGGGTGAATCATAAGATAATTTGGAGACCGCAATTAGGTACAATATGTGGGGTGTACCCTATACCGGGTAGAATATTTATGTTCTTTGGGTGTTTAGAAACAACAGAAAAGATAATACCATTTTTATATTTAACTAATTTATTATTTATTTTTTAAAATAATAAATATTTAATTTATCTAAAATAATGATTCATACAAGAAATATGAGGCCGTTGTTAAGTCCATAACTTGATTTTACACTAATCAAGGTATAATTTCTCTATGAACCATATGTTTGGTCACATTGTAATTAATTTTAAATTAATAAATACATTATTATTAATTTTATATTTAATAAAAAGAATATTTGGTCATACCCTTCCCCAAAAAAGAAACAAATACACCATTTTAGACCCACTGATGCTTTTAAAACAATATATTTTGGAACCATTTTTAAAAATTTACTTTCAAACCCCATTAGTGAGATGATACGAGTGACTCCAAATTATTATTCTGTACAAAAAGTGTATTATTGAGTGATTTTAATTTCTACCACTTGAAAACCTAATACAGATACATAAATAGGTTTCATATTACCAATCGACTCATATTCACAGTTGATCTTGCTGAGTTCATGTAATATAGTTTTTCCATGGGTGTGATGGATCATGGGGTCTCATTCCAGGTGGATTATGTCCTTCCCTGGTGGTTTGTCCAAGACCATGAAAGTTTCTTTTATTTATTTATATTGTTTTCTATTTATTCTTCTTTTACTCCATATGTGATTATGAATAAAAAACATAATAAGTTTGATTTTAAATAAATTTATAAACATAAACTATATTGGAACAAATCCTAAAAAAATATAATGTAATTATGTTTTCTAAAAACATAATCACATTGTATGTTCAAGGATAAATTATTAAACTTATAATATGATAATTAATTTAGATTATAAAATATATTTATAAAATCAGTCATAAAAAATTAATTCTATAGGATTATAAAATTGTAATTTTAAATAAAATTATCAAAGTAATATTGTGAAAAAATTATCAACAAATTATTATAGTGAAATATAAATAGACAATTCCATGAGATTTACTGAGATAATTTTACATATTATCAAATAATATTTTTCTTATAAAATATAAAAATAAAATTGTGTTAGATACTCCAAAAAATAATAATTCCCAAATAATCTAGGGATAATTTATCAATATTATCATAGGGTAACATAATGAAAATATCAACAATAACAATAATTAATTATCATGAAATGGTTTTGTCGATTTATAAAAGGATAGTATATTTTATTTTCATAATGATAATTATCAAATTATAAAAACATAACTAAATGGTTTATCAAATTATATAAATATCAGTGTAACAGAGGTTTCTTTATAGAATAAAAATTATCAAAGGATAATCACTTTTATTATTCAATGGATAAATTATTGAAATTGTTAGAAGTTAATTAATTTTAAATATCAAAGCATAATTTCATAAACTATTAAATTATAATTATTATATTATTAAAATATAAATATTAAATTCATGAAATTATGATATCTAGATAGTGATGAAATATAATTTAGGATAAATTATAAATATATATTAAAAAATGATAATTTATGAAAAATTATCAATAGGTCATTATTATTTTTAGAATGTTGTGAGAGAAAGTGCTAAACATGAATGATAATTTAGAAATAATCAAGGAGGGAGAATTTATTATAGCATGTGATGTTTAATTTATTTTGTAAAAAAATAGTTGGTTTTTGTTTTGTATACCCCTGGTAAAGATTTAGTGTTGATGTTTCGATAATAAGGCCATAATGAGGCATTATTGATTGGTTTATACTTTCCTTTGAGAATGATGAATTGAGGTAGTTTGTTCCTAATTTATTTTCTTTTCTATACATGTTTTTTAGTATGATTTAATAATAGAAAATTTTGATGATAATGAAAAACTATGATCACATGTGGGTGTATGTGTATAGATCTGAGAACCTTATGTTACATTTTCTCCATGTGTACATTGTAGATTATTATTAGTGTTTGATGATGATCCAATGTATCATTATTAAAAATTAATCATGATGATGTGATATGTGTTTGTATCCCATGACATGTTATGATTTGATACCATGATATTTTTGTGAAATATTAATTCCATGAAGATATTTGATTCACATGTTGATGTGTGTGGTGACTCTCTATTTCTCCTGATGTGTGGTATGTTTGTAATCATACTACCACATGTCATGTTTTCCTCTAGAGGATTGGTTTTTTTGTAATTTATAGGTGTAATTTAGGGTATGATTATACATTATGGGGTGTATTCATGGTGTGGTGAAGATGGTGGAGCATCATAATTACCATGTTACAAGGAATATACTTGATGGATTTTGGATTCCACTTGGATGGTGGAAAATTGATTCTTCGGGATTATGGGTGTTACCTGATTCCTGGTGGATTTCAAGTAGGATATAGATACATTATTCCTTATTCATTAATTATATAACACATTTCCATGTTGATTCCATGAAGGTTAAATATACCTGATGTCTTTTTCATTTTCTGTATTACCTAAAGCCTTGGTGAGTCAGGGTAAGTTTTTTTCACTTAATGCCTTATGAATTGTAAGTGACTCACCAGTATAAATGTAACTAGTTTTTTATACTTATATATATATAGTATATTTATAGGATTGATCTGAAGAAAGTACAACTGGGGGTTCGTTAAGGATGGGTTAGTGAACAACCGCTTGGTTTTGGATTTTGTGTTTCTATACATATTATATAGTTATTATTATTATTATAGCATAAAATTTCACACATTATCACAACATATCAAGGAATCATTTTTGGTATCCTACTATGTCTTTTAACCACACCCTACATTGGAATTTGGATGCACATATAGATCTCATGAGAGATTTGGGAAAGGTAAAGGTCAATGTGATTGACGGTGGAGTTGTGGAGTGTAGATTTAGTAGCAGACAATGGTGGACTCTAAAGGAACTTATTTTTTCTATCAATTTGTCTACAACATATTGAATTTTTTATTCTTTACTCATGTGGATATTCTTTATTTTTAGGACATGTTTTCCATCATTTATTTCCATCATTTTTATCTTATTATTTATTATATTTTAAATTGTTTATTACTGATCCTACTAAATGATATTTATTATATAGTATCCCCCTAAAAGACTCAGGACATCTCTATTAGTTGGAATCCTCTTGCATATGAGGAGGCATTCACGAGGTCATACGATATTCAGACTTAGACTCGGTTTTTCTGGTCGATATGTTATAGAAGTAATTTTAAAACTAATAGTTCCAAAAATATTTTTTAAATACTTTTCTTTGAAAATATCCATTAAATCATATCCTAGAATCATTGATTGAGAGATTGATAAATCTAGTGGGAAATTATATTCATGGCGTAAATGTTAAAATAATTACTCCTTCCACATTTTCAATAAATTCCAAAAGAGACGTGTTTTGGAAATAATATGTGGATTCCATTAAAAATATTTTCTAAAAAGTAAAAATAGTTTGTTATATCATTACAAAATCTATTGTAAAATGTAAAAAAAATTAAAACCATTTTTAAAAAACATGGATTTTTATGAAAAATGTTTTTAATTGAAGAGATAAATAATGTTTTATTTTTTAAAAACAATTTCCTAATCCCGTCGAGTAACAACTAGAAGTGAAAATAGAACTAGTACAATAAAAATATCATGAAGAACCGGTGAAAATGGATATATATTATTTTTAAGATATAAATATCCAATAATTCACACCAAGGAAACATAAAAACATTCCTGAATAATGACGTGTTTATGAAATAAAACCTTCCCACATTAGTATCATTTTAATCATAATTAAAATGAAATAAATAATATCAAATAAAACATTAAATACCATAAAGCGAAAAAAAAGTCATGATACAACATATCAATGTGGGTTGTTGATAGTTTTAATATTTAAAATGTTTCTAATATTTATTTCAAAGATTTAATCCCTTCTAATTTAACAATTTTAGTTGAGTTGCATGAAAATATTTTTTGATGTGTTCTGGGCTAAAATATGAAAAAAATTTAATTCTGTAAGTTTTACATATTTTAATCACATTGTTATTTCCATAATAGAATTTAAAATATTGATCCAATTTTGGTAATTAGTTTTTGGATGATTAAATGATTTTTGGATTGAGATTATCCTTCTAGTATTGGAGTTTATGTGACCATCCAAAGTCCCTTAAAAATAAATCATTTTGAAATAATTTCCTTATCAATAGATTTGACCCCACCTCAGTGAAGGAAAAATAACTTGGGCTAAACACATCTAATTAAAGTGATTCAAAATATTTTTGAATAATAATCCTATATTTCATTATACAATTAATATAATGGTGATATTACTTAACTAATGTAACAATTGGACACTACATATTGATGGATGATTTTGGAAACATTTTTCTAGAAAGAAAATGACTCATTAATTGGGTCATAACTTCTTTTGTACAGGTCCAATATCATTGAAATTTGGAGGTTGGATTGAAAACTATATTTATAAAAACTTATAGGGAATCATATAAAATTTAAAAAATCTATGGAATGTAACATGATACAAATATTAGAAAATATATTTTTTTAAATAAATATTTTTTATTTTTTTTATTTTCTCATTTTTTCTTCATAGATTTTTATTTCCTTCATCATAAAAATTATTCTTGGATACCCTTTCCATGGTGGTATAGTATTCATAAAGATTGTGAAGTATCATGTTTTTAATTTTATAATTATTTATGTCTTTATATTAAATCAATAAAAATTATTTCTCTCTTTCATGATGTTTCTTTCAATTTATAATAGCATTTTTATTATCATGTACGATCATATTTGGTTATTGATTTTGATAATGATTTTTATTTTTTCAATGATTTTTATATCCCTATGATATGTTTTGGTTTATATATTATTGAATAGACCATGGATTAGTGGTTAAGTACTCGATGATCACTAATATGTGGGGGAGGAGTTGTAGATATTTGTGATTTTTTTGTATAAAAAATACATGATCGAGTAGTGCCTATGACAATTGAGAATATTCACTACCACTATATTGAATAAGTATGGAGGGAAGACAAATATGAGTTCTTGTTATTTTCTTCTCTCACCATTACCATTTGAACATGGGAGTTAGAGGAAATGATCGTGGAATCTCAATTTAATTAACATAGTATAAGTGGATTCGATATATTAGAACTATGAAATCAATTAAGTTTGAAAAATATTCCAAAACTGATCACTCATCTCACATAATATTTTTCAATAACCAAAATTTCTATTTTTTTCAATATTTTCATCATTAATTTTTTTTAATTTTCATTTACATATTTTCAAAACCGAACAATTTACAAAACACCCCATTTTCCTTTATATAATAGTGATAATATTTTTTTCACTTCTATAAGGGGGATTAATTGTGGTTAATCACTAGATTATAATTTGTTATTATAAAAAATTATTCTTTTCATTCCCCATGATAGGAGTGTATAAAAAATTGGCATCGTTGCTGGGGAGGTAGTGCCACTTAACACCTTAATTATTTTTAAATTAATGACCTATAACTCATAATAATCATTAATTTAATGTGACCAGTAAATTTAAATGGAAATAGACCTACTATGAAAACCAATCTTAATATAAAAAATTGAGTAAATAAACTTACAAAAATTAATGTTACACTTTTATTGTTTAATATTAACCTAAAATCGTGGTTGGAAATCCCATCCAAACCCTTTGTGATCATTGCGTACCTAAATTCACCATTAAAATTAACTGACTCATTGCACCCACTAATCTAACTAATTTTTTATTATATTCAAATATGATTCATGTTCTCTAAATGATTAATTGTATTTAACGAGATGATCGAAATCAGAATATCATTGAATTCAACTTCATCTGATCAAGCTTCAAGCCAAGAGAATCACCCAAAGACCAATAAAAGTTGGGGACATTTCCCAAATATCTACAAGGAGTGGATAAGGAATGTTTGTAAAATCTAAAACCAAGGGTGTTAAATGATTGGGGTGATATATAATGATTATGAATTCATAGATTCATTCCTACATCTTGGAGCACCAACTTCAAAAAGAAGATTAACACCATATGAAAACCCACTAGAGAGACCCTATATAAGTACAATGAGAATTTCAAGAAGATCTATTTCAGCATCCCACATCCATAAATGATGGAACAAAAATTATTTGTGTTTTTATAACAATTACTTCTCACCATTGATCAAAATATACTATACCCTTTATCTACGGGATCATTGATCAATAAGTTACATGCATTAGTTAGAGGTCTAATTGAGAATATTATGAAAAAATCACCAAAATTTTGATTGCAAAGTACAATATCATTGGTTATAAATTATTTATGTACATCTTTTTCATCTATATTCATTGAAACAAATGTTAATTAATTCACATGATTAATTTATAAAATAGTGGTAACCTAATAACATGGACAACAATCTTGGTCTCTGTTACGTAGTTTATGATCATATTATCTTCTTTATATTAACTATTTATTGAGATATATGGGACATAAAGATTTTATTAAACCTTTCATCCGTGATATTTCTAGAATAATAAACCACATTAACACCACGACCAGAAATGATATGGAAACCATCCTAACCAGGCAAGATCCTTCAATCCTAACCAGTAATCCCATCCACCTCCATACCAAAAGTAACAATATTTTAAATACCACCATTAAAAAAACCCTAAAAATCCAAAAAAAAATTAATACTATAAACAACAAAAATATAGAGACCCTTTGAACAACCATCTACCTGTGAAAAACAACCAATTCAAAAATTATAGCATCAATGTTATATTGATGGACTAAAAGAAAGTTCAAATGATTTTATAGAAATATTTAATAGTCTAATGGACTATTGGATAAAAAATATAGGGAAAATAACATCCCAAACATTCAAAAAATAAACTAAAAATATTATAATGACAACAGAAGGTGAAAAATAACTCCCAACACCAACCACCCTTTATACTAAAACAAGAAAACCTATGCTGAGGGAGAATGGATTTGGGAATTTTGAATATTCTGTGAAAATTACCTTGGAAGAAAGAAAATAAAGTGGAGGAGGGGAAGGATTAGCTAAGGATAAAGAGACAAGAAACATAATTGAAAAGTAAAAAAATTGATAGGAAAGAAGTATCCGCACCATTTTCATCAAGGATTATAGAATCAAAGAGATTTAATGAAGATGAACATCAAAACAACTATCTACACCTTCTATATAGTGGAATATAATTTCCCCAAAATTGAATAAGTCAATGAAATTCCATGATATTTACGATTTTTTATAGATCATTGCACCATTAAAATACGATTTTAAGGGAATAAAATGATAAACATGATATAAATTCTCTCATCCATTATCAAACTATAGTTTCCAACCAAATTTCATGATCCCAAGGAATTTTATATTCCATGTATTATTTGATTTTTAAATTTCTCTAATAATTTATGTGATTGTGTGCTTCAATTAATGTTTTTCCTGAATTATTATATATATTTTTTGCAAATGGGGTAATTTAATCTCATAAGAGTGGTGGTCCATCTTGCAAACAAATAAATGTTTTTCCCAACAAGAGTTTTGGAAGATGTCCTTGTGAAATGAAAATATCTCTAATTACTTCTTGAATTCTAGGTGCTGAATATGGAAGAATAATAGATCCCATAAATTCACCCATAATTATAGGTATACCTTTCTTAAATACATCCCAAACCATCATAATTTTTCATGAAGGGACTATCGCAATGGATCATGGATATCTAACTATCCACACATATATATTTTTATGCATGAAGATTACATCAAATGATAACTCACTATTTTTCCTCTCCAATTAAGTTGTTATTGAACCAATTGAATAATATAATGTGTTCCATGAATTCATATACATGTGAGGGAATTATTCCCTTTAATATATCACTGAACAATTGTATTCTCTAAAAAATAAAGATTCTAATTTAATTGGGGAAGAATAGTTAGAATATGATTTCATTGAGAAATTGTTAAATAATGAATATATTGATTTTATTTTTAATGTTTTTGAGATATAGCCTTTGGAAATTTGGATATTTAATTTAATTTAATCCCTTTATAATCCCCTAGATCTTTAATTAAAATCCCTCTATGATAATTTGAAATATTTATAACACAAGGAGGGAGAAAAATTACCAATGATAATATCTGATAATATATCTAAATCCCAAGAAAAGTCATTGATTTATATTTTAAGATAGAATGAAATGTAAATAGGTTATACCATATGATATCTCCAAGGAATAAACCCAAAAACATACATATATTGAATTCATCCAAATAGAGATTCCAAACCATTCATATATCCCCAATGGAGGCTTAATCAAACCCTGATAGAAGTTGTAAAGATGGAGATTGAGATTTTATTGGGTGTTGGGATCATCTATGTCATTTAATATTCAAAGTGGGTAGGTCCATTCATGTACTTCCAAAAAGATATCCTAACCCTATGAGGAATGAAAATAATTAATTATTCCCTTAGAGAATTTAGAATTGGTGGAGAGTGTGTATAGATTTTTGGAAGTTGAACCAGGTCACTCAAAAAGATCATTTTTTCATCGCATTAATTGACCATTTGTTAGGGATAATGGAATTAAAAACTCATTATTTCTTTTTGAATGTACTTTAAAGTTATTTACACGTTCCCGTTGATTCCAATGATGAAGAGAAGATTACCATTACTTGTCCCTTTACCACTGTTTCATATAAAAGGATTGAATTTGGATCATCAAATACTCAAGGTAAAATTAATATTATATTGGTATGCATATTTTATGATCACATTGAAGATTTAATGGAAGTTTTCAAGGATTATTTCTATGTTTTTTGTTATTATTTTGATATTTCATAGAAAAAATTGAAAAATTCCATGAAAGATTATGATTTTGATTTCAATGGTGAATATAGGGAATCCTTTGAAGATTTGAATAGTATATTGATTACACCACTAGTTGTGAAACTACAAAATTGGGAAGACCCATTCGAGATACTTAGTGATGATTCTAATGAAGCAACTGCTGCATTCCTTTTTCATCAAATTTAAGGCTGACCATTAGTCATTGCATATTCATAGAGAATATTAGATGTGGAAAAATTGAATTACAACACAATGGAGAATGTTTTTTGTAAGTTTTATTTGACATAGAAATATTTAGATCATATCCTATTAGAACAAATGTTACTTTTTTTTCTGATCAAGCAGGTCTAAGGTACATGATGAAGAAGGGTAAATCTCATTAAAGGCTAGTGATAATTATATTTATTTTATTGGATATACAAATAGAAATAAATAATAAAAAGGGAGATAATAACCACTTTTAAAATTACATAAGTAAATATACAAACACTAGTGATGATGAAATTACATACAAATATCTATGTAATGATCACATTCTTTATGTTCAGTTATATTTGATTGAATGAAATGAACCTCATTATATTGTCATGGTCAATTATAAGCTAAAAAGTCAAGTCCTATATCATTTAAATTCCCACCAAATTCAAAAAATAAAATATGAACCCATATATTACATTCGTGATGATCCATTTCATTAGAATATTCTCAATGATAATGTGATTACAATATGTATTATTATAAGTGAAATTAAATTTTCCTTTGATTTTTGTCACAATTTAAATTGTGGAGGAAAAAAATGGACTTCAAATGTTATCAAGAAAGGTTTTAGAATCAATAATTTACTGGCCCACTGTTTTTAATGATTCTCACAATTTTTTCAAAAGGTGTTAAAAATTTTAGTTTAGGTGAATAATTCAAAGATACATTAAATTCATCAAAATCCACTAATGTTTTTGAGATTTTTGAAGCATGATGGATTGATTTTATGATCCATTTCACAATTTCATTTGAAAGTTATTATATCTTACATGAAGTTGAATATGACTCAATATGTGTAGACGGAAAATCCACTAAGATGGATGAAGCTACAATTGTTTTGGATATTCTCAGGGATAATATACTTTTTTTATGTTTGGATTACCAAGATCCTTAATAATTGATCAAGGTTATAACTTTTGAAATACTAAAATGGATTATTTACTGAAACATTATAGTGTTCATCATAAAACATCAACTCCTAATCATCTAATGACTAATGGTAATGTTGAAGTTTCCAACATGTAAATCAATGTAATTTTGGAGAACATTGTTAAACTGGACATGAAGGATTGGAGAAAAAAGATAGAGGATAAATTATGGGCTTACAAGACATCATACATTAACCTAATAAAAATGAGTCAATATATTTTCATTTATTGGAAAAGATGTCACCTTCATATTGAATTAGAGACTAAATCATATTGCAATCCGAGAAGGATGAATTTGGATATTAAAAGTGATGGAAAAAAGAGAAAATTGTAGTTGTAATAGCAAAAGAAAATTATAAGTGAAGATTTAGAATCATCCCTGATTTAAAAATAGACAATAAGAGTGGATCATGACTTGATGATCCAACCAAAAGGTTTCTAGCCTGGAGACATAGTGATTTTACTGAACTATTTCTGACGCTTTATCCAGGGCATGCGCACATCCGTCTGTGGAGGACATGCAACTATTACCCCGAATTCTTGCTTTCCAAAGGTGGGTGGCTTTTGTCGCTTATTCAAGGACATTTTCTTCTTGATCGAAACAGTATGACAGGAGTTCGGTTTTTCCTTCCATGGATTCCTCCTCGGAACTCGTCACCTTGTTCGTGTATCCCTTATAAACATAAGACATTGTTCGTGAAACTCTTTTGAGCAACATATCTTCATGGACACCAGTTAATTATGCTACTTCTATCCGGACATTCGATGGGGTTCGGTCAGGGTAGCATCCTTCAGTCAAGGGTGTAGTCACGTTGGGTATCACCGGCGTGTCTGGGCACTGGGACACTAGATAATCTGTCTTCTGTCCCTTATTATAGTACTTCTAGAGGGCGTGGAAGACCAATGCATCCACCATAAATTTTGTGGAATCATATTCCATGGGAATGTATCTGAGGTTTTCCTTAGATTCCCATGTTTAACACATGGTATGCTGAAAATTTAACATCCGGCAGAGACAGATCAGATTGATCAGAACACTGACAAGAGTGGATCAGATGGGTGCAACCCCCTAGAGGTAAAAATGATGTTGGGGCCAACATGTGGTTGACTTCCCGAATGTTGTTAAATGGTATGGTGTATGAGGGGACATGATCCCACCGAGATGTGGTGGCCCAGGATAAAATCAGGATGGATGATGGAGCGGTTGAATGATATGGATGGTGAATGGGATGGAACTTACATGAGGATGATGATAGATTTGGGATTGAACCTCAAATAGGATTCCTATGTATCCTCATGGCATGGAATCTTATTTTTCATAGTTCATATGACAACAGATTCTTGTTGATTGGGGTTCCAATGGCTTATGGTTGAATGGAGTGACAATGGATAACCGCTGAAAGGGTCTAGAAACGACTTACCATTGACTAGAGTGACAAAAACTTACCACTGAAAGAGGATAAAAATGTCTTTTCTCTGAATGGAGTGACAACAGCTTACTGCAGAAAGAGGCTTACAACGGAAAACCACTGAATAGAGTGACAATGGCTTACCGCTAAAAGAGGTCCATAGTTTAACAGCATGCGGGACGGGGGAGAACTGACGTGAAGTTGGTCGAAGCAACCGAATTTTGGACATGAACACCCGGGAGGCTTCCTATGCACCTTTCCTTGGCATGGATCAAAGACCTCGTAGTTCAGATGGTGGTGTTTGGGGCTTACACTCTGATGTGGACAATGTTGTTAGTGAACCGACACGAAGGGGGTCAGAACCAATGGCTTTTGGGCTTGAACCTCAGGGAGGATTTCTACGAACATTTCCTTAGCAAGGATCAAAGACCATGTAGTTCAGGTGGCTCGGTGAACTGACTTGAAGGAGGACTTGGGGTTCCATGGGTGGTGGGATTGAACCTCGTGGAGGCCTCCTACGTACCCTGCCTTAGCAATGATCAAATTCCACATTGTTCGGGTTGGTGTGGGATTACATTGTAGGATTCCTGGAGTGTTAGTGAACCGAGTTGAAGATGGTCGGAATGACCGGTTGTTGGGTTTGAACCACTTAGAGGCTTCCTATGTACCGTTCCATGGCACAGATCAAAGTACATGTAGTTCGTAATGGGTGTGGGGCTTACAATCTAGGATGCCCAAGGAGTTTTTCATGGTCTGTGCTTTCTCTAAGACCACGTGAGTCGTGCTTGGTGTGATAATCAGGATATAGAAAAGACCTAACAATCAAGTCACGAAAGGTGCCTCCGTGGGAAGTGTAGTGGGCCTTACATGTGATCGCATCCCAAAGAGTAAATAGGGGCTTATGCATGGTTAGCAACAAGAAGAGGTTGGTACTTACTCCGGGATGGAGGCCCGATGGCGACAAATCCCATCGGGAGATGGATTTGGTACCGAAGAAATGAGGGGTCTGATGTCCATTCCCCCATGATCTTGGGACCGATTAAGAAATGAGAAGCAGGGATGCTGCCTCTAGCAAGAATACTAGGGGGATTACACTGAGATGTTCAACCATTCTCCATGAAAAAATGCCACTTATAAAAGGAGTATATCATCCCCTATGAGGGTAGTTCTCATCCTCGTGAAGACCAGTGGGCACAGAGAATGTCCGAGGTGGGGGCACCCTATGTGCGAGGCACGGGGCAAGGTCACTATTTAACGTCTTGTACTTATGATAATGGTGCTTGGCAGTTTAACGTCTGGCAGCTCGGATGAGGTGGGTTTGATCCACACCCCTATGACTTACATAACCGGTACCCTATGCTCCTTGGTGGAGAGAAGGTTCAGGAAACGTCATGGCTAGGGGGTGTTATAGAGTGAACCATAGGGGGTCCACATTAGTGTAGCTATGCAAAAAAGAAATAGCTGTTAGCTTGCCTATGTGAAGAAGCACGAGGCGAAGCAACACAATGGGCAGTATCATCCATGGGACTTTGAAATAACATCGGGAAAACCTAAAGGGTCGCACGAGAAAAGGAATTTCAATGAAAAAGTTTTTATAGGCATGGGCCTTGTGAAACTCTACTGCACTGCATGGAAGAGGGTACTTGTGAAGGGGTGTGCTTCGCAAAGTGGGGTTCCTCATCTTAAGAATAGGATAGAGGTGCGTATAGGATGTGCTTTAGAAATTGGAATGTTATACACGGAGCACTGCCTTGTGGAGACAAGGTGCCTCACAAAGCAAGGTATCGTGAAGTAATGTGCATCGCGAATTACCGTGACCCCACCTTAGCATGTGGATCACGTGTACCTGATGGGTGTTTAGAAAAGCATAAAAGATCAACGATGACCCGGGTCCCCTTGGGGATCCCTTTCCTTCGCGAAGGCCCATAGGCTCCACGAAAGTCATCCATCTCGATAGAGGGGGTAAAAGAAAGGAAAAGGGGAGGCACTTCACAGTGTAGAAGTACCTCGCACAACTCATGGTTCAAAGAGTATAAGGTGCTTCGCGATTTGGGAGCTAGGAAGTTGAAAGGTTGGATGATCCCCCCCCCTAGACAAGGGGGAGGCCAATATTTATAAGGGAGAGGAGCTGTGAATCACAGCTCGCTCGGTGCGAAGACGAAGCTAGCTCTGTTGCAGGATCGCGAACATCAAATGCGGTCATGGCACATTACCACCTCCTTGCACTGTGGTGGGATCGCAAACGTCAAGAGTGGTCATGGAGCATTTCCACCTCTTTGATCTGTGGAGGGCTCATGTGAGTCAATGGAGGGCATGGAGTGTTACCACCTCTTTTTTCCGCGTCGGCCTTGCTAACGTCAAAACTGTCCGCAGAGTAGTGCGATTTGGGATCTGTGGCAGGAGCAGTTTGATTGGGGCTCCGCGAATGTTCTTTATAAGGCATCCCCTTGATCATTTCTGTTTCTTCCTATTCCTCTCCCATTTTTGCACCAACAAATGTCCCCCCCTAGACATGGAGCCACATAGAAATTGAGGGTCCATGTATGAGGGTCAATCGCCAGAATCCTTGGTCATTTGCGAAGCTGTATCGCGAAGAGGGATCATGAGGCGGATAAGAGATGCACATGCCGAGTGCACCACAAATCTCATCACGAAATGGATGCACCGCGTAGCTCCCAAGGAAGGATCCTATATAAAGGGGAGTTGGCATCTCTTTTTTCCTTTCACCTCTCTGCGAAATTTTCTTTTTGCGCTCTCGATTCCCAAAGCTCCATGTACTCTTCCATTGCTCTCCGCAAATCAGGTTTTCTCTTCACTGTGCACAATGAGTTTTTGACTCCATAACAGCACTTCACGATATTGATCTTGAAGGAGTAGGCAAGACTCCACGACCAGGATTCATGAACTCTCTCCCTGAATGAGCTTTGTGAACCAACTCAAAAATCATCCATGTTCTAAAACTAAATGGCTCAGTAAGAAGCTGCTGAGGGGTTTCTTGCACATGCCACTCGGAGGGATGTGATGGAGAAAAGTATGGGTCTAGGAGAGTTAGTTCAGAGCCACTCTGACCATGATTCATTGGTGGTGGTGCTGTTAGAGCACCAGAAAAAACTACCCACTATGTAAGAGGTTACCTTTGTATGGCTTCAAGATGGGGGATGACGTCTTCATCCCTGAAGCTAGTAGAGACGAACCAACATACTAGATCAGGAGTATGTCGTGCCAGTGCCAATAGTTAAAGGAATATGATGACCATGCTAGGGAAGACTTCACACCCGTTGTCCCTGACTGCCGATACAACCACCTGAATAACGTTGACAAGAAGACGTTGCAGCCGGAGACGTCTTCTCCTCTGTACCACATGATACTGTAGGATGAATTGAGGAACCAAATGAAGGGGTGGTCTGATGTGTGGGTCCTGCACCAGGGTGGAAAAATTACAAATGATTGCGCCTAAGCCTACTGGGTAGGCACCTAGTGCGAGGAGTTTGGGGCGGAGTTTAGGATAGTGGGTTTGTATAAGGCGGCATGCGCCTCCCAATTCCACATCTATCAAACGAAAAAGCTAATGACGGAGTTGTTGAGAAGGTGGTAGTTGAGGAAGAATACCTTCTATTTAAACCATGTGGAGGTTGGTATTAGCTTGTGGGATGTCCACATGATTTCGGGGGTCCCGATACTGGGGTCTATGTATGATGAATTTCTCCCTATCATGAGCATGTGGGAGGGTCTGGAGTAGATGCCGCAGCTAGCAATGGAATTGATGGAGCTGGTGACAGGAGAGGACAATGAAACCGTGAGAGATGTCCACTTTAAGCGATGGCTCACGAAGTTCTTGAATTTCCCTGTAGAATGATTGTTTCTAGAGAGGCATCAGACTTGCCTGAAGGGGGCTCAATGGGGCATGGAGCACTTGTACTGGCGGCTTTTGGATGTTAGGCAGTGGAAGACCCGGGGGATTAGCATCAGCACTGAGAAGCAACCAAAATTCAGGCTGGTGGAATTTATCACGAGTCTTATCTATGGTTGGATCTGACCGGTGAGGGATACCAACATGGGAGTACGTCTAGGCACATTAATCATGGAATCCCCATTGGAGACAGGAGAGCGGGTAAACCTAGGAATCCCAATGCTCTCCAAATTGTATCAGATGTTGTGGCATATTGGTGAAGGGAAGAGGCTGCAGAGGGTATGCGGGCCATTCCATCTCCTGTATGGGTGGATAGCGTCACATATCCGGGGGGTCTAAGAATACCCGAACCTTATCTCTCCTCCAGGATCAAACTTCTTCCCATCAATCCTAAATGCCACTGGGAGATTTCCGGCCAAGTTGACCACAATGTTTATATTGAACCGAGTGTGGAAGGCGTTAGTGTTCAATCATCACCTGTTTCCATTGCCAAAGGGGGTATTCAACAATGATGGCAATGGAACATAAGAGAACCAGGCATATCTCTTGGAATATTGAGGTGGATTCTTGGTGGAAAAGGTGGACCACGAGCCCCTCTACGAGCCATACACCCCACACCACTTTGCAAGGAAATTATGGTGCATGAAGCGACTGACCCCATATGTCTATTTGAAGGTGCGCCATGAGTAACACCCATTTTTGATGAGGCAGATGAGGATCATGTTCACACGGGAATATGGGAAGATGCATAAAAAACTGACTATGCCTACCACTATCTTTGGGATGGTGAAGGAGAATGCCATAAGCTGGGAGGCGGCTTATGTAGGGTAGATATCGAAGCAACCAACCTTTCGAGTCAGTGATGGTGAAACTCCCCGACCTCGGGGTCGGGTTTGGATGGCTGCAAGGGCATACCGCGATGGCAGGGCCATCATGGCTGCGAGGCTTGCACCAGTTGAGGGTGAGGCAACAGCCTTAGATCCTTTAGTGGTAGCGGACTCGACGGTTCCAGAAGAACATAGCCATCCATAGGGGAGGTTGTCAAGATGATTCTGCAGGATACCTACCCAGGCTCTGGGGAAGCGGTTGCACCATATCGACATGTTGGAGGATGTTGTCTTCCTAGAGGCTTGGGAAATCTGGGAATTAAACTGGAAATTCATCATCCCCATCATGTTTTGGCAGCACCTGACCGTATTGGGATGGATTTACCGGGGATAAGCCCTATCTGGGCCGGATTTGCGGTGCCCCAGGCGGAGGCAGAGTGGTACCTGGCAGAGCTGGAGGACTTTGTTCATTCTCAGAGTTCCCCTCATCCAAATACTGACTGTGTCAAGATTTTACTGGACTTCACTACTCCCCCGTAGTTGTCGGTCGCTAATTTAAGAGAGCACTTCCCTCTGCCGGAAGAATCAGAAGAGTCCTCCTGGGGAGATGAGGCCAGGAGTGGGAGACCATTGGAGGAGGGTGAAGGGGGAGATCAGGACTCGGAACATCAAAGGTTAATAGAGGCCCTTGAGGTAAAAAAACATAAACCCCATTCTTCATGAATTGTTTTGAGGTCATTCCATACTCTTTGTTAACATCTGAACCTTGTAAGAGAGTCTTATATACAGAACTCATTCTTGTCCCTTAGTGGACGCATATGCGAGAACTTCAGGATCTATGCCTACCACCGCATCTATTGCCACATCCATCGGGGCTAGGACACCTGAGGTGGCCCCTCTAGAGTTGTCATTCCTTCCAACCATATACAAGGGGACACGCTTTAGGGTCCCGATGACATCATCCCAAGAAAGAGACCAGGAATTCGATCTCTATAAGTCCCATCTAACAATTTTATGACTATCATCCCCTAACCATGTTTACTGACATCCATTTCCATTTTTATGGTGTGTACAGTTCTTCAAATGGCATTGGTTTCCTTGGTGAGGTTGTTCGGGGCTTTTTAGGGAATCCTTCCTAGGGGAATGCCAATGACCGTGGAGGCGGAGCACCAAACCGACTGAGTAGCGGCACCCATGATCAATAGTGGGACTGTCCGTGGGGCTGAACACAAGAACAATGAGGTAGGATCTGATGATGAGGACCGATCAGAGATTCTAGGTCCTACAATGCCTAATCAAAAACTAGAAGTGGACCCTACCGAAGAGTTCCTTGGGGAATTCCCTATGTATGGGCCTGCCAATAGTGCTAACTGGGATGAGACGACCTCTAACAACGAGGATAGCAAGACAGTCCATCACAGATCATGGATACTGATCAAGCACTTCAATGATGACACCCCAAAGCACTATGGTTGGATGATATGGATAGAATTCCCTCGCGACTACGCGAACTATGTGCTGGGGGAGTGGATGCCCATCGTCCCCACACTCTCATCCGAGATATTATGGAGGAAAAGATTCGGTAGTATGACCGTGGACTTAGTGTGGGAAGGCAGTGGAGGAAAGCAGTTGCATCAAGATGCTCCAAGAGGATGAAGATGAGGTTCAACAGTTGTACCCACAGGTGGATGCGCATTCTTCTTCCCTTGGTGCATAGTCAGAGCTCATCTTGCCGATGAAAGCCCAGCTGGCGGAGGCCGAATAGTAGATGAAGTGAGTCTTTGATGAGATTATTGTCATTCAGACAGATGTAGAGCAGGCGCAGATAGCGGCTGATGAATTGTGCCCCATCACCGCCAAGGAGGAGCAGGATCTAAATAGGTTGCAGTAACTCTTGGACACCACCAGCCAAAGGGTGGTGGAGCTGCTACACTCTTTTGACGAGGTTAACCCGTCCATGGGGGGAAATGACCCTCGGTTACTGTAATGATTTCTAAACCTCAAACTTTCATTCATACTTTTATTGTTTTATGTCATATCATGCTTGAGTTCCATTGTTTACGTTAGTTTATTTCTTTCTCGTTATATTCGTGGAGCGTCCAATGATCATTCCCTAAGATCATGTGGGTCGGGAACGATGTGAGAAACAAGGGATGACCACCTTATCACCCTCATCCTACTGTAGGAGTGGAAACCCGGATTTGGTCATCCATGGTTTGAACAACCAGCCCAGATTTCTGGGAGAAAATGGGAGAGACCTGAAGGGATAATGAAGCTCTCAAAACATCTGAATTATTGTTTTCCTAGTGTGCTCTTATGCATGAATGAGGTAACACCAAGGGTGATGGAATCAATCTGAACAGATTGGAATGGAAGGTGGGAATCACGATACCCAGGACTCAGAATATTGTGGGGGTGGCATGACAATAATGAATAACTGTTTACTATATTTGAAACACAATATCCTTTTTGTGTTAGCCTATAATGGGGATTGAAAATGAGGTTCGACCGCTGACCACATTTGAAACATGGGGCTTGACTCGAAATTTCATCCATTAGTCTTCCAGAACATTGGTCCAGGACAACAGGCGGGCCATAGGCTAAGAAACCATACTGTTAGGGGGTTCCCTTAGACATGAAAGAGGGAGAGGGTCCGAATTAGGGGAATGCAAAGCGTGGAATTTGGAGTGATGGTTTGTTTGAACACAATCCAACACTCTAGAAATTATGCCACCGTGGTGGAAGAACAATAAATGCACGCATTGTTTTGATCAAGGATCATTACTTCTTTTAGACAAGACATCTCTGGCAAGGGAGCCAGAATTGATGAGGAATAGGATTTATGATTCCTGGGGATGGACCTAAGGAGAAATGTCTGGGTGTCTCTATGTATCCAATAAGGATGGGAATCAGGACATACGATGTTCTGGAATATGTCGTGCGGTTTAACATCTTGTGGCAAGGATGCATAGTGGTCTTAGTTTATCATCATAGAGCTTGGACCATGGATGGTAGGAAACGCATGAGACACCTGGTGGGGTAATTATAAAAACCCTATGTGAATGACGACCCGGAGTCCAGTTTACCATGTGTTCATTGGGGATGTGTTTAGGTCAAGGGACCGAACATGAATGTTAGGCTGAGCCCGTGGCGAAGTTCTAGAGTGTTCCTATGTATCTCATTAGAATGAGAATCAATCTGTACGTAGTTATAAGGGATGGCATGGTAAGTTACCAGTTCTAGGGACAAAAGGGGTGTACGGGTGTGGCCCTCACACCAAAAGAAGTGGTATTTAATGTATACTATTTTTTCTTTAAAGTGAATGTTTTTTGTGAAGAGACAGGCCTAGAAAATCAAGTCCCAACGTTTCCACATTTATCAAGCCCTATGAATGCATTGAAAGATGGTATGGCGTGTGACCAAAACCAAACATGGTGTCCCCTTGAGTTAGGACATCACGATGTAGTGTCGTTTTTCATCGTGTGTCAGGGACGATAATGTCACAGTTTAGGGTCATGTGATGGGGCCAGGCATGCATTTTAACGTCATGAGGCATAGATGGAGTAGATATGAGGCTAAAGGGGGAATGTGCATAGTGCAATAAAACATACCCACCATGAATGAGGGTATATTCCCATACCACACCATACACGATTCCGAGAAAGAATCCTCGGGCCAAGGGGATAAAATAGAGGTAAGAGGGTAAGGGGTAGGTGAAACTAGCTCCCAATTGAGATGGAACCGAAAACAAGATTTCTTGGTGTTTCTATGTCTCCCATGAGGATGGGAATCAAGTCACATTTAGTTCTAAAATTGATCTTAGTTTATTTTCTTAGAGCTCAGACCATGGATAGGGGAAGTCAGTGTGGAGCCTCAAATGATGCCTTTAACATTGCTTTGTCCTCCTAACATGCAAATGCGCATAGAGGGATAGTGTCAGGAGTGTTAAAATTATACTTGATCAGGATGGGGTGGACAATGATGTGAATCATGAAACCAAAATTCAAGGTTTAAAGTGGTTGGCATGATGATGGAGGATGATTGTTGACTGAGTTCAAACCACAGCATCCATATCGCATTAGCCTGTAATGAGGAAAATCATATGAGCATCGGTCGCTGACCATATTCACAATGTGGGACATGTATCGATTTGTTTTCTGAAACGCTCGATGATGTTGGCATGTGATGGTAGGAGATCCCTTATTCCTAGAATCTATTCCATTTGGGGGTCCCAGAGGGTGTGAAAGATTATGGAATCCCAAATGAAGGGGAACAAGATGCTTGAAAAATGGGTGAAAGCATGTCCACGTAAAATTTGACACTCCAAATGCTGATCTAGAGTACTCTTAAGCAGATTGGTGCATTGCCGACGAGGGTTGAGGAAAGTGCTCAACCTGAGAGTAACCAATTTGAAGGGATGAGCATATAATATAGGGATAGAGAACTCCCATGAGGGAGAGGTATATGGTGTTCTTGTTACATACCTGACGTGAATGTGGACATAGTCCCATACCACACCATATACTCCCCTCCCCGTGAAAGGGTAGGCCAAGGGGCCCAGGTGAAAGGGAGATTTTCGAGAGATGGGGTTGGACCCAAAGTCATGACGTTCGGTTGGTCCTACATATCCCACGAGGATGGTAATGAAGTTGTACGTAGTTCTATGAAGGTGAAATAAGAAAAGATCTTAGTTTAAGGTCTTAGAAATCAGTCCATGGAGAAGAAGGACTATCCCAAGTAATAGTGAAACCTAAACCAATCCCTAATCCTACATGAGTCGAACTCGTTGTATGATACAAGGGTGGATATGGTATTTGCAATATGTGAAATATATGAAAAAGGAAAACTGGTGGATCCTTGAGTAATTGCCTTATTGAGGCCTTTTACTCCTAATGTGCGGGTGCGCACTGAGGAATAGTACCAAGAATTTAGAAGTACTACTTATTCATTATAAGGTGGAGAATAATGTGAATCATGTAAATAACATTTTGGGATTAATGGGGTTGGTGTGATGATGGAGGAAAACTTTTGACTTTGTTCAAAACACAACATCAATATCACATTAACCTGAAATGGGGACAAACAAATGAGCATCGACCATTGACCACATTCGCAAAGCGGGACATATATCAATTTGTTGCTCGAAACACATGGGGACGTTAGCTCGTAATGGTCGGAGGGCCCTTGGGCCGAGCATCCATGCCATTCAGGGGTCCCTTTAGATGTGATAGGTGATGGAATCCCAAATGAGGGAGGACATGAAGCCTAAAAAATGGGTGAAAGCATGTCTGAGTAGAGTCTGACATTCTAGGTACTAATCCAGAGTACCCTTAGGCACATTGGTGAATCACTGAAGAGGGAATATGGGCTGACCTACAGAGCGGATGTTTTGAAAAGATGAGGATATCACAAGGGGATGAAAAACTCATAGGAGGAGGAAGTAAATGGAATGGTTGTTACAACACCCGACGTGAGTGAGAACATTGTCCCGTACCACACCATATATTCCTCT
The DNA here is from genome assembly GCA_963277665.1 of Viscum album. Classification (NCBI taxonomy): domain Eukaryota; kingdom Viridiplantae; phylum Streptophyta; class Magnoliopsida; order Santalales; family Viscaceae; genus Viscum; species Viscum album. Next base: position 1,149,605,645 of record OY728135.1, read on the forward strand.
CTCTGGAGGAATCCTGGCCAAGGGATCAAGATGGTACTAGATCCAATTATGAGATGCTCGGCCAGTTCTACGTATCCCATTAGGATGGTAATCAAGCCATATGTAGTTCTGGAGTCGCGCATAGGGGTAAGGTACCCTAACAAGGGGGTTGTATGGAACAATGAGTCACCCGAAGTGAATGAGGACATAATCCCATACCACACAATAAAAATCTAAGTAGAAAATTGGGAAGGGGGCCTGAAAACGCTAAGGGGCTTGAGGCTAGGCGTCCCGGCCAATGGTAGCCATACGACCTCTTGTACGGTTACCGCCTAATCACAGCTCCTAAGCCCACGTGAGCATTTCTCGATGTGGGAAACAAGGATCCAGGCCTGGCTTTCCCCATAATATGGGGTCTAATAGTTAACATCACCTAAGGGGAGTTCATCTCTTGGATATACAATGGGGAAGAATGAACCACTGCACTTGATTTTTGGGACATCTTGGGGTGGCTCTAGTGACAAAAGATATCTATTGACCACATTCGAAACACAACATCCTTATAGTGACCTGGAATGGGAAAAATAAATGATCATCGACCGCTAACCACATTCTCAATGTGGGACATGTATCTATTTGTTGCTTAACATCCTCGAGGGTGTTGGCCCGAAGCGGTAGGAGAACCCTTGTTCCTAGCATCCGTGCCGTTCGGGGGCCCTTCTGGGTGGGAAGGATGATTGATTCCGAATCAAAGGAGTGGGTGAAGCGTAGCAACACCCATATATTTTAAAATCAAGTAGGGTGGTGAAAGAGCCGGACACCTCTGGGGAGTGGGACTTATGGAGAATTCGAGATGAGCTCGACATATATTGAGGCAAGAATGCGCACCAAACCATATGTCTTGACCCAAGGGGAGGTTCTGGAATTTGGGCTGGGCCAAAAGATGAAATTTCTGGGAGTTCCTTTATATACCATAAGGATAAGAATCAATCCGTACGTAGTTTTTGAAGGCCATGTATTTTAACGTCATGTGGTGAGGACGTTGGAGGATAGAAGAATCAGGAGAGGGCACATGGTGTGACCATTACAATCCTAGCATGATTGGGGCTAAATAAGCATACACCATATCATGCAAGGATCTTTCGCGAGAACTATACCCTAGGGGGAATAGTCATAGAGAAGAGTTTGGGGGATGGGATCAAGATGAAAGACTTTATCATTCCTACGTATCCCATGCGGATAAGAATCAAGCCACACGTAGTTTGGAAGATGCAGGATAACTTCGTGCAGGACGACACACAGTTTAATGTCATGTAGGACTGGACAGTTTAAGGTCATGCTGGACTAGATGGAATAGGAAGAGTGTCGCTTGAGAAACATGGCATTGGTGGGTGGAGTTATACACTCACCATCCATGGTCACCAAGGAGTAATCTCCATTGGGGTAAACCCTGTGAATTATATATGGTCCATCCCATTTGGGCACCAACTTGGGTGGTTTCCTACCAGGGATCGTTGGTGTCTGGAGGGCCATTACCAAGTTGCCTTGTAGGAATGATTGGTGGAAAACCATCTTGTTGAGGGATCTTGCTAACTTATTCTAATACCTTTCTAGATTGTGCAGGGCACAAAGCCAACTCTCGTCAAGTGCTTCAAATTCAGGAAGATGAATTTCTGCTACCTTATTTGGATCCTGTTTGACATAGACCGTTGTGCGTAACGAAGGTAGCTGGATCTCGATGGACAGGACGAAACTAGATCCAAACACTAGGGAATATGGGGTCACCTGGATGGAATTATGAGTCATCATCCGATATGACCAGAGGGTGTTGGGGAGACTGTTCGACCAACTCTTCTTATTCTGACCAACTATTTTCTACAAAATGTTAGGGAGGGTTTTATTGAATGCTTTGATCTGTCTATTTTCCACCACGTGGTAGTGGGAGGTAAGGTTTGAATGGATGTTGTACTTGGCGTACAATTTCTTCAGCACAGCTACTTAGAATTTGGTGTCGTTATCGATGAGGACGTCATGAGGAACTCCAAACCGGTAGATGATATTGGATATCTTGAAGTCAATGATAGAATAGTCCTTGACCTCCTTGAGCAGAACTGCTTCTGTCCAATTGTAAAAGAAATCTGTCATGGTCAGGATGAACCTGCACTGGCGAGATGTCGCTGGTGGATATGGTCCCAACACATTGAGTCCCCATACCGCAAATGACCAAGAGTACTTGGTGGAGTGGAGAATTTCTAGGAGCCGATTCATGAAGTTAGCATGAATTTGAAACACATGACATCTCTTGGTGAACTCCATGCAGTAATGGATCATGGAGGGCCAGAAGTAACCTAGTCTTCCGATCTGATGGGATAACTTCGGCCCAGTCTGGTGAGCCCCATAGAAACCAGTGTGAACCTCCTACATCACTTGAGAAATTTCGAATCCTTGGATGAAACAGAGGATAACACCATTGAACCTGTGATTTTAGAAGATCTACTCGAGACTGGGACCACATTGGAGGGTAAATTGCAGCAAACAACGTCAGATTCGCTCGCGCTCAGCCAGATCTGCCCGGAGGTAACCATTTTAGAGATACTCGAAAAAGGGGGATCTCCAGTCAGGGGTCGCTTCAACCACATCATATGAGAAAACTGGGGGACCCGACGTGGAGGCTCCAGTAGTAATATGGGTTACTAGTAGGCCATCATTGTCATTTGAGCTGACGGGAGAAATGACTATCTAATGTGACACGGGCATAATCAGATCATCCTACTCTGGTTCTGAAAGTGATGCATCCAGGTCAGCCAGGGAATCAGCTCGACTGTTCTGAGATCAAGGGACATGGGTAACTTCCAGCCATGATGGAAACTAGTCCATTTGCTAGAGGGTGAACTCCAAAAAATGGTATGAGCTCTGGATTTAGTACTACGTAGTCATCGTTGATTTTCTTTATGAGTAGTTCTGAATCGCCCTTCACATGAAAATGGGGCTCATCGATCTCGATGGCCAGCTCGATGCCAATGATAAGAGCCTGATACTCTACCATGTTGTTGGTGCAGCCTTCTGAAAATATGAATGAGTATGGCATAATGGCTTCTATCGGGGTAATGGAGACAATACCCAAGCCCACTCTATTGAGTCTGGGATCATTGAGTCTCTTAATGGTGGGGCTCAGGGAGGCACCATCAAAGTGAATATGCCAACATGCGATGGAATGATCTACTGAGAGGATTTCCTCGTTTGGAAAATCCAGGTCCAAGGATTGGACCATAGGGGTCGGATGGGCTCCTAGAAAATATGCCAATGGTTGTCCCTTAATAGAATTCAGAGGGACGAACCTGATGTCAAACTACTAGAGGATTACCGCCCAGCGTGCTAGACGACCTGTCAACATGGGGCAATTCAGAATATACTTCAGCGGGTCTACAATAAACACCATATATAACTCGTGGTGTTGCAAGTAGTGTCGAAATTTCTATACTGTGAATACTAGTGTAAGTTTGCTCATTTTGATGAGGGATTATTTGGTCTCCGTATCGAGGAGCACGCAGTTGAGGTAGTAGAGACTGTTTTCAGTTCCCTCATTGTTCCTCTGGGTGATGAGGGTGCCAAGAGATGGTTCTAGGGTAATCACATACATGATTAGTGGTTTTCCTGATATTGGTGTCATCAAGACCTGAGGCTGGAGTATATACTGTTTGATTTCCTCGAACGTAGTTAGGCACTCTTCGTCCAACTCGTAAGCGGAGCCTTTTTTCAAGAGCCTAGAAAATGGCTTGCACTTTTCAGCAAAATTAGCAATGAATTGGTGTTTGTAGGATAAGTGGCATTAGAAACCTTGAAGCACCCAAATATTGCTCAGGGGAGGCATCTGGATGATGGATTTGATCTCTTTTGGGTTGATCCTGATGCCTCGATACCTGACAACAAGGCCAAGAAACTTCGTAGAGGTGACCCTGAAGGCCCACATCAACAGGTTCATCTTTAAGTGGAGGGAACAGAGGAAGCCGAACAATTTCTCAATGTCCTTGAGAAGGTCCTGGAACTGGCAAGATTTTACCACAAGATCTTCCACATAGAATTCCACCAATTCCTCGATGGATTTGTTTGAATATGTGGTGCATGGCCCGCTGATAGGTGGCACCTTCATTCTTCAGGCCAAAGGGCATAACCTGGTAACAGAACATACCTTGGGGCACCGAGAAAGCAGTGGAATACTTGTCCATGGGAGACATTCAGATCTGGTTGTATCTGGAGTAACCATTCATGAAGTTGAGGGCTTGGAACTCAGCAGTAGCATCGGTAAACAATTCTATCACTGGGAGGGAAAGTCATCCTTTGGATAGTTACGATTGAGATCTTGGAAGTTATTGTAGTCCCTGGTCCATCCATTTATCTTTCTAACTAGAACACTCTTGGCTAGAAACATGGGGTACTATTCCTCCATGACAATGTTGGCTCTGATAATATTGTCAACATCATCCTCGACCATGGAACCATGAGAAAGGTGCATCTTTCTGGGAGGCTGCTTAAACTAGTGATGATTTGTAGGGAGACCGAGGCAGTGGACAGATACATGAGGATCTAGTCCTGGAATCTGGTCATAGCTCCAGGAAAATACATCATGATGATGCTTCAGGAATTCTATGTATCGCTGATACTCCTCAATGGACATGGAGGCACTGATCAATGTTGGTCTCGGGTCCACCTGGCTACCAAGGTTCACCTATACCAGTTCATCAACCGCATCGGAGACGCCCTCTTCAAAGGAAGGGGAGAATCCTCTAGATCCTCTTCTTTGCATATGATGGAGGGATCTCTAGTGGGAGGTTCTTCCTATATGTTTACAAATCCCAACGGCAGGTTGGTACTATCCTGGGCAGCGTTGGACATCATATCTGGAGAGTCAGGTTCTTCTGAAACCATATCAATGAGGGTAGTCAATCTTATCCCATCTAGTCTTCGGCCCAAGGGAACACACATGATGATATTAAAGAAGTAGTGGCATGTCATCTTGATCTGATTAATCCCAGCCTAGTGAGATAGTAATGTATGATGTACTTTTGTTGCCATGGGGCGGACATCCCGATATCATACAGGGGTAGGAGGCTCTAGGATCACCTGAGCCAGGTTTGTGTAAGAGTAAGAGGGTATTTTCTGCAGTTTCATTGACTCGGGAATATGCTTCCCTCAATTACCAGAGACAACAAAACAATGACTGATTTTGGAGGTTGTGGCCTCCAATCGATGGATTGGAAAGACATAGTCATCATCCAGGCATGCCCATGGGTCAGTTGCAACCACGACGGGTTCGACCTCACTGGCCTGGATCTACTTATCCTTGCCATTGTAATAGTCGACATCTAGGTATCTGACTTCACAGGAGGGGAAAGGAGATGATCACTTTGGATTACACCTCCACAGCCGTTAAGGGTGTACTTGAGGCACTGGTGATACGACGAGGGGACCGCCGCATGCTGGTGGATCTATGGTCTTCCCATCAATGAATTATATGCGTTGTCCTGGGAGACAACCATAAACTCGGTGCTAGCAACTAGGCCACCAAATTGGGTATTTAGACGGATTTTACTGATAGGGGTCTGCTCTATCCTATTATATACCCGGATTCTTAAATCGGAGGGAGTCAGGTTATCCTTAGATAACAGCAACTTCCATAGTGTCCACGTTAGGATAAGGTTAATCCAAGAGCCGGTGTGAACAAGACTTCAGTGAACCTCCACACCGTTAAATTGGATGGTGATATACAGTGGGAGAATGTGCCCCTGAATAGGAGAGTCTTTATCCTCTCTAGAGAATGAAATGATGGCCTGACATTCAGTGTTCTCGACCACTTCAGCATTAAAATCTTCTGCAACTGCTACCACCATCTCAAACTGGAGTGGGATTCTTAAAACCTCAGCGAGGTCCTCAAACATATCTTATGATAGGAGAATGGCCTCAACTATGGAATGCCTCACTGGGATTTAGGCAAGGTGCTTAAGGACATCATATTTCTACACTATGCACGTACATCTGCTTGCAGGAGGACACTCTATGACAGGTGGCATGGCGGGCCTTGCTGGCTAGACTGGCAGCTAGATGGTGCTAGGAATGTCATGTTGTTCACTAATAGAAGACTGGGGAGTTGCTGTCGGATGAGTACCAGTGGATGAGATCGTCTTGTAGCAGGGCGAGGCTGGTCAGGGCATTTTCTTGGCAGCTCTGCCTGATCCAATAGCACAAATGGTGGGGGAGGCGGGCCCAGTGACACTGGATGAATTGGCTGCGCATGCTGAGCTCTATGCTGGGCCTACTGTCTGGTCTGAGTGGCAGGCATGACCTGGCTGGAGGTGCCATCTAATGTTCCCCAAAGACCCACGTGGTTGCGAATCCGCCGATGTTGCCGTCAGTTGGGGACGACGGGGAGGTTTGATGGGCGCTCCTTTTCGTCGAGATATAAATAGGGATTTACCAACTCCACGGTATTAACCTAAGCATACCCTTGACTATCACTTGAAGAGTCATCCACTACTTAGCAGATTCTGGGAGTAATCCCCATCTCTGTAGGCATGAAGTCACCGAATGTGAGGGATGACGATGGAATTAGTGGGACACATTGCATTACCTTGCGCCGCCAATGCTTGTTCTTCTGGGAAGAGGTTGGCTGGGACGATGATGCTGAAGTGGCGGTTGTAGCCTCTAAAGGCTCCGGATGATTCAATAATTCATTGTTGATACCATGGAAACGTGCAACCGTTTTGCGAGCCATCCTGTCGTCATACTTCAACGACTCATGGTTAGAAACTTCTTGGCACTCGCCCCCACCGTCGATGCTACTATCTGGACTTATGAAGATGCATGCCACTTGTGGAAGTTCCAGGCCCTCCATAACTATGTTTTTGTCAACCTAGTCCTAAAGATAGACTTTGAATAGATAGAACTGCTTGAGGGTGTTCCCCAGAATCAGATGATAGAAGAAATAGTTGAGAAGATTAGTGAGATTCTCCTTTTCCAGCCTTCTACACTCAGGCAAGTGTACAATCCCCTACTCTAAAGCACTACGGAAGTAACCAAGGACCATATTCTCATTCAATGGGTATGTCTGGTTTCTCTTATATGGGAAGGGGTCCCTTGGAGCTTGACCCTGACGAGGAGCTTGAGGAGACTGTCGAGGGGGTAGACCCCGATTGTCCCGCCTGGGCAGTGGCGGCACATTACGCGGGGGAATCTGCTGATTTTGAGGTAGATGCTACTAATCTAGAAGTTGCGCCTGATGTAGAGGGCCTCTGCGAGGCTATGGGGCTGGTGCCACTAGTAGCAATTCTAGTTTATTGGGACAGCTTTTTAGGCCACCGTAGTGGGTTCGGCTCTGGAATCTATCCTTGATGGAAGTAAATGGGGAAACAGACATGCCTGTACGACCTATTGTTGGGATTCTTCTAGGCATTGGGCCTTATCGAATAAGTATCGGAATCCTCCAGGGTAGTTTTGGGTGATCGAAGAAGGAACCAGTTCCGTCTTGACGTTACCTACGCACATCATCAGTAACTGCTCCTGAGTCAGTGGCATGTCAATGGAATAAGTGAGTGCTTTCCAATGTTTGATAAAGTCCGTGACACACTCATCATGCCTTTTTTCACTTGAAAATGTCTGTGATACTTGTTTTCCGCATGGTGGAACTGAACTGGTAGAGGAATTTCCTGCGAAGGTCCTCCCAGCTGGTTATGGATCCGACGTAGAGCTGGTTGTACCAGACGAATGTCGACCCCTCCAATGTCTGAACTAAATAGCGGAGCTTGGCAGCCTCCTACATCGTAGTAGTCCCTAACATAGGCCCACACTTTGAGTTGATGTGGGCTATGTGCTGCGGCGGGTCCCCCCGTCTCGTTAAAGGGGGAGAATGTGGGATTCCCAAAACCCGGAGGTACTAGAATATCATCCACCCATGCCCGGGTATGTCTTAGCATCATATGGGATTGCCACATATCGTGTTTTTAACACCTATAGGAGGTAAATGAGTGCTTCCAATAGATCATCTAGGTGGGGGTCCCTGTCGTGATTTGGATCCCTAACTACGATCGCCTTGGCTTGTTCTTCAACATGGTAGACAGGCTCAGCGGCTCGTAGAGAAGCTAGCGGGGCGACCTGTGGTGTAGCTTGGGGAACCCGAGCTATGTTCCTTGGATTTCTGTACCGTTCTAGAGGGTTTGGAGAGACATACCACACCCTCTTGCCATTAGATATGACATCAGCCCTATCCGCGGGAGCAATATGATCAGGGTTGCCTAAGGGCGGCTCACCAAGGAGAAGTTGTTCCTACCCCTACTGTACTGTCCTAGGATTACCGTAGTTGGGTCCTCACTCTACGACTCATTAATCCCAGAGTTTTTCAACGAAATTATTCTACTCAGTAATCCTTTAGCACAATGTGGCCTTCTCAGGGTCTTCCTCCGTCTTCTGCACTGAGGAGGATGGGTCAGAGTGCTTGGAAGCTCCGATGTGCTTTGGCCCTTACCATAATTCCTACTGAGTATCAATACATCAGTGGGTGTATGGAGACCAATTAGGTTCCTCTACTGATGAGTAATCCCTCCCAATGGGTCCAATAGTGGTGGAACGACCTCAGGGGGTATGTCTCCATCGTGATGCACCATCTTATCCTCCTCATCCACAATGTCAGCCAATTTGATCGTGAACCTTCCCAGGGGAATGTCTTCGATGTCTCCTAGACAGTTGGGCTACCACCAGATAGTACTAAAGTGGAGGACAACATACTGCCCCCAACCATAGATTTGCACATGGGGGTATCCTCCATGATAATTTTTTAAAGTACATTGATACTCTGAACGTATTGCTGCTCGAGGGCCTCACGACAACCAGGTGACTCAGGGTTCTGGGCCACAGAGAGTGCGGCCGCATCGACCAGACAACATTGTTCGTTGATGTCTTAGAAATGTGATTGTATCCTGGGATAAACAACTGTTGAAGACTAAAATGTGTCTCCCAGAGGTTGTGGTGGAAGCACTCAACTTCATCCAGGTTGAAGAATTCTGGTATGCAGAAATTTGGTGCTACCATGGGCCAGAACATCTGGGAGAAGAGGTCCGCTGTGAGGATGTTCCATAAACACCTTTTCACAGATTCAGGGTCTGGCCCATGATTTACCCACTCATCAACTGTGGGTGGATGTGGAACTGGTAGCAGTACTGAGGCAAATAGCTTGGATAGTAGGCTGGCCGATGGATAGTATGGCGAATGAGCTGAATGGCCGCCGAATCTCGAGTTATCATCTGAAGCATGTAGCGACCTGGCTGATACGCCATGATATGATAGACTAATGGCCGCAGTTCTTGGATCAGGGGCTAGTGCTACTGGTGAAAGGTCGTGATGCTTCATGTCTGCCATTGGTCCCTAGAATTGCTCTTTGTGATCACTTGTGGAGGTAGACAGCGCTTCCGGTGACGATGGTGGTGATTGCACAACCGTAACCTATGGGGTCACCAGATTTTCATCCGTCGGGATATACCTACTGAGGGAGGTGTGAATATGTTGGACCTCACATTTCGGGAGCACCAGGCTGATGCACCTCGTATGTTCCCCAACCATTGACTCGGATGAGCAAGAGGAGTGTTCCCCCACTGAGTCATACTCCGCCTCAGAGTCTGAGAATTGGATTGGTCTGATATCTGTCTGGACCTTCCTTGAATTCCTTTTATGGTGGTGATGTCCCGCCTTCTTTCCCCTGGTTGGCTCCTCATGACAGGGAATATTTCTGACAAACGATTTTTTAGCCGTAATGGTGCTAGAGAGGAGAGGGTTTCCACCTGAGAAAGACGGGGTGCGAGGAGAACCATGACAAATGTCAACGGGGACATGGGGAGGACCTCCATGGGTAGCACTATAGCAAGAAAGACCTCTTCTAGAACCGATAGAAGCATGGGGAGGGCCTCCAGGCCTGGTTTCTCGGGAGACCTCAATACGAGGGGGGTCCTTGTACTGGTCTAGCTGACCACGAGCAGGACCCCCAGTGCTGGGTACAAGTGGCATGTGGCTGGCCTTCACCCCTCTTGTTGTTGAGGCGAGGAGGATCTTCACCAGCTGCTGAGAGTACATGGGGAGGATCCCCACATTTAAGAGAGACCGGATGGGAAATGTCCCTACACCGGGTGTCGGGGGTAGGAGGAATGACTCCATACCCAGTGTTATGGGCACGGGAAAGGCTTCCGTGAATAGTATCACCACCACGGGGAAGAACCTCACTCGGATTGGGGGTGGCCCAGGGAAGACCTCTATGATGAGCCTCAAAGTAGGGAAGGCCCACGCTTTCCATGGTAGTATTATGGGGAGGACCTCTGTACTAGGCAACATCACTGCTGGTTGGTTTTTGGCGGCCACTGCTTTTGGCAATGACCAAGAGAGTCGACCCAACCTACTTTGTGGGGCGGTTGGGGCCTCGATCCTGGTCGGGTGTATAAGTTCCCCAGCTCAGTGTATGCAGAAAACTGGTAATATGTGTCGGTGGTGGCTTGGGCAACAGTAGCCGTCGACGTTGATGCCCCTTGATAGGAATCCTTCCCTTCATGCACTCAACGCTGACATCGGGTCGGACGAACGGAGGCCGGTGGTGCAGGTACGTAGCTTATATGCTCCTCTTCCAGCAAGACCAGGCAGGGTCACTAATGTGGCTAGGTGGGAGCCCTCACTAGGAGCCCCTGAAATGGGACTCTGACCTGGCTGGGCAGGATGTCACCTACCTCGTCAGTGTAAGGTAGGGAGTCGTCAACGTGCTCTGGGTTAAGGCTTTGGAAACGAGTGTACATCGGGGTGGGGAGCAATGACTCCCTGCATGACGCTTGGGGGCAGCATTGGGGATGTGGCACAGACGCCTCTAGATCTAGGTGGCCCTTATTCTGGTTTGGGATTATTCCTTCCTCCTCGTAGCGGTCCACAAGGTCGTTGATTACCCTTTGTTGAATGACCTTGGACGGGGAGAGGGGGTGTGGGCTCCTGATGGTCATAGATGTAGAGTCCATAATGGAATAGTTGAAGCCAAATGAAATGGCCATGTGGGTGCTGCCCTTACCCCTGTGTTAATGGGATGGCGGTGATCGCGTCCCTAAAGCAGAAACTTCATTACATAGAGTAGAGAGATTAACTCATCAGTGCTGAAAGATAAAGGAATCGACGACCAATCCCCAGCGCCACCCCGTATGCCATGGCTAGTAAGAGGGATCCACACTGACAACGTTGCTGAATGAGATGTCAAACGTTCTATCACCCCAAATCCTGGTGAGTTTCACGTCAAGCCCTCTATTTTCTTGGTGGGACTCGGCACCGGGTAACTGGATCCGGTGACACGTCAATCTATTGATTCCTATAGCACTACTAATCTCCATATTGTGGAGAAGAATTTCATGTCAGTTTCCCCATTTCTGTTTTCGAAGAATTCATCAGGGTGTGCGTACATCCGTCTATGGAGGACGCGCAGCTATTGCCTCGTATTCTCGATTTCCAAAGGCGGGTGACATCCGTCGCTTATTCAGGGACATTTGCTCCGTAATAAAAACGGGATGATGGGAGGTCAGTTCATCTTTCCATGGATTCCTCCTCAGAACTCGTCACCTAGTCCGAGTCTACCTTATAGTCTTATGATGTTGTTCGTGAAACTATTCCCAGCGCCATATCTTCATAGACAGTAGTGAATTACACTGCTTCTATCGGGACATTCCATGGGGTCCAGTCAGGGCAGGAAACATCAGTCAGGGGAGTAGTCACATTGGGCATCACTGGCATGTCTGGGCACTGGGACACTAGCGAGTCTATCTTCTATCCCTTATTATAGGGCATTTAGAGGGCGCGGAAGCCTGAGGCATCCCACATTGATCACATGGAATCATATTCCATGGGCATGTATCTGAGGTTTTCCTCAGTTTCCCATGTTTTATATAGGGTATTCTGCATGTTTAATGTTTGGAGGAGACGGATCGGACTAATCAGAACTGTAACTAGAGTTGATCAGATGGTTGTAACCCCCAGGAGGGAAAACCGATGTTGGGTACAACATGTGGTTAGATTCCCAAATGCTGTTAAATGGAATGGGTTATGAGGCGGCATGATCCCACTAGGATGTGGCGGCTCGGGTAAGAATTAGGATGGATTATGGGTCGGTTGAATGAAATGGATGGTGAATGGGATAGAACCACCATGAAGATGACGAGAGTTTTGGTCTTGATCCTCGAAGAGGTTCTTATGTATCCCCGTGGCAGGGAATCAAAGTCTACGTAGTTCATGTGATGACAGCTTACCGCTGATTGCGGTTCAAATGGATTACCGCTGAATGGATTGACAACAGATTACCGCTAAAAGGGACTGGCAATGGCTTACCGCTGAATGGAGTGACTATGGCTTACCGCTAAAAGAGGTTGACAACTACTTTCTGCTGAATGGAGTGACAAAATCTTACTGCTGAAAGAGGATGAAAATGGCTTTGCGCTGAATGGAGTGACAAAGAATTACTGCTGAACGAGGTCCATAGTTTAACGTCGTGCGGGATGGGGGAGAACCGACGTGAAGAGTTCCATAGAGACCTAATTTTGGGCTTGAACCTCAGGGAGGCTACCTACGTACCTTTCCTTGGAAAGGATCAAAAACCTCGTAGTTCAGGTGGTGGCATTTGGGGAATACGCTTTGACACATCCCAAGGTGTTGGTGAACCTACACGAAGGGGGTTATAACCAATGTTTATTGGGCTTGAACCTTAGGGAACCTTCCTACATACCTTGACATAGCAATGGTTAAATACCACATAGTTCAGGTGGGCTAGTGAACCGCCGTTAAGGTGGACCTGGGGTCCCATGGGTGGTGGGATTGAACCTCATGTAGGCTTCCTATGTACCCTTCCATAGAAAGGATCAATGTCCACATAGTTCAGGTTGGTGTGGGGCATACACTATAGGATGACTGGATTGTTGGTGAACCGATTTAAAGATGATCAGAACGGTCGGATGTTGGGCTTGAACCTCGTGTAAGCTTCTTATATACCTTGCCTTGGTAAGGATCAAATTCCTTGTAGTTCAGAATGGGTATGAGGCATATACTCTATGCTACCCAAGGAGTGTTTCTTGGTCGGTGCTTGCTCTAAGCCCATGTGAGTCACTCTCGGTGTGAGAAACAAGAGGCAGTAAAGACCTAATGATCAAATTGCGAATGGTGCATCCGTTGGAAGTGGAGTAGGGATTACATGTGATTGCAGCCCAAAGAGAAAACATGGGCTTATGTGTGGTTTGTAGTCCGAAGAGTTTGGGACATACTCTAGGATGGAGGTCTGGTGCCGGCAATGCCAATAAAGAGAGGTATTTTGTACTGAAAAAAATATGTGTCAGGTGTCCATCCCCCCTGGTCCTTGGGACCAAAGGAGAAATGAGAAGATGGGATGCTGCCTCCTGCACGAAAACTAGGGGGATTACACCGAGATGGTGTCAACTTCCTCATAGAAAAAAGACACTCCGATAAAAATTATTTCATCACCTGTGAGGGAAGATCTCATCCTCGTGGAGACCAGTGGGCACATAGAATGTCCATGGTGGGGACACCCTGCATGTGAGGCATGGGGCAAGGTCACAGTTTAATTCTGTGTCCTGAGGATGGTGGATCTTGGTAGTTTAATGTCCTGGATCTCAGAAGAGGTGGGTTTTCTACAGACTTCTAGGACATACATAACTGGTACCCTCTTCTCCTTGGTGAAGAGAAGGGGTAAGTAGCACCATGGCTAGGGGGTTTTATAGAGCGAACCATTGGGGGTCCACGTTAGCATGGATATGAGAAAAAGAAATATCCGTTAGCATAAATTTGTGATGATTTACGAGGAGAAGAAATGGAACATTCAGTATCATCCAAGGGACTTTGAAATCACATCGTACAAACCAAAAGTGTTTCATGAGAAAAAAATTGCAAAGTAGAGGGGTTTATAGGTAGGGGCCTTGTGAAACTCTGCTGCTCCACATGACAGAGGGTACTTGGGAAGGGGTGTGCTTCGCGAAGTGGGGCACCTGAGCCTAATCATAGGGAAATGGTGCATATAAGTGGTGCTTCGCGAAGTGGAAAGGTATTCGTGGAGCACTGCCTGGCGGAGCAAAGGTGCCTGGCTATGAAAGGTATCGTGAAGCAAAGTGCTTCACGAAGTATAGTGACCTTGCCTTAGAATTTGGATCACGTGTAAATGAAGGGTGTTTGGTGATGCATAAATGCTCTATGACAACCTGGTCCCCTTGGGAATCCCCTTCCTTCGCAGAGGCCCTTAGGCTCCGCAAAAGGAATCCCTCTCGAAAGAGGTGGTTAAAGCTTGGAAAAGGGAGGCACTTCGCATTGCTGAAGTACCTCGTATAGCTCATGGTTCGCAAAGCATAAGGTTCATCATGATTCGGGAGCTAGGAAGTATAATGGTCAGATGATCCACCCCCAGAACTTGGGGGAAGCTGGTATTTATAATGAAGATGTGCTATGAAGAAGACCTCGCTCGGCGTGAAGACGGAGCTTGCTCCATGGCGTTCTGGCGGACGTCAAATGTGGTCATGGAAAAATGCCGCCTCCTTACTCCAGTGTGGGCTTGCGAACATCATCGACGGTCGCGGAGCGTTATCACCCCTTGCTCCTTGAGGGGCTAACATACATTAAGGGCAGTCATGGAGTGTTACCACCTCCTTGCTCTATGAAGGGCTCGCGAACATCAAGGGAGGTCTCTAAGCGTTACCACCTCCTTGCACCATGGAGGCCTCACGAACGTCAAATCCATCCATGAAGCGGTGTGATTGTGGATCCGCGGTGGGTGCATTGTGATTGGGGATCCGCAAATGGACTTCTCAAGGAAGCCCCTTGAGGCTTTATGTTTCTTCATCTTCTTCTCCCATTTTGGTGCCAAAATGAACTCAAGAGTCTAGGTGATGACCGATAAACATCATTCAAAATTGGAAATACCAATTATATATACTCATGTATATCCTTTGTGTGTTGTACAGATTATGAAGGATAAATATCAAGAGAATGTCACAGTTAATGTACATAGGGTGATAAAATTCCTTGGGTACTTTACATTAGAGATAATAGATGAGATTACACTCCACCAACCTATCTATTAACAGAATTTATCAGGTATTACCTCTAAATAAAACAATATTTATTGATATGGTTATATTAGAAATATTATTAAGTACTAAAATATACTTGAATTCATTTAGGAAACTACACAATTAATGATGGGGGTAACCTTTTAGTTTAGTATTTCTATTTTTCGAATTTTATATATTTTATTAAATTGGGGGTTTTTAATTATTTTGGTGATTATTTTTGAATTTTGGGGTGTTTTTATAACATCTGAGCTAAAATGGTCATATTTTCCATTTTTTAAACAAATTTATATGAGTGAAAAAATTTATTTAATGAAACTATGTCGAACTGAATGCTAAAAATGAGTCGGTTTCAAGTTAAAATATTTGTGGAATTTCATGAAAAATCCTAAGAAATTTTTAATCCCTTTCCAAACTTCACTGTCATTATCTCTGAAATCACTTTACTATAACTCTTGTAAAAACATTTTTTTGTTATTCTTTATATTCACTTCACTTGTTGAAAGAAACAATCCATACTTTCTTTAACCATAATTTTATTTATTCTTATCAAAACATGAGGGTTTGATGCACTTTTGTTTTAAATTATTGAGGCGTTTCATTAGATTTAAAGCCCCCTTTTTCAAGATAAATATTTTTATTGAAGACATAGTTGTACATTTATTCCAAGTATTCCTTATAATTAATGAAAAAACTATTATTTTAGCTAAATTACAAGCCAATGTTTCCGTTCCAACCAGCTCAAGATTTTATATTACTTGATCTAATTGAACATATGTGTGGGGGAAGATTTATTATGTTATGATGCCTCATTTGGAGACACATTGGGTATAAATTGAAATTTTGAATAGATGATTTTGATGCTGAAAATTCATTATGTAAACATTTCTACTTTTTGGATCTTTTATGATAAATGAATCTGTTCATTTATAGATCATCCAAAGGAGAAGCAAATTGGGCGTATTTAGAGTTATAAAAAAATTCACGAAATTTTGTGATGTAGTTGATGTGATAATTATGAAGAGTTGAAATGTTTGGGATATACGTGATTTTTTTTCATATTACTTTAGATAAATTTTTCTACAATGGAGAATGAGGATGAAACCATAGATTCATAAAAATTATAATCACGCAATTTTTCATGAAAAAATAGACAATACTTCATCAATAGGCCTATGAATGTATGAAAAAAAAATTCTTCCAAATTATGGACACAAAAAACCATGAAAATTATTCATTAAAATCAATATTTATTGACTCAAATTAGCAGGAGATGTAGGATTTTATTGATTATATAGTGAATCATTAATGGGTTTTGATGAGAAAAGTGTAGATTAAAAATTGAAATTAATGAGGTGATAAAAAATTCCTGTGAGGAGTGTGGTTTTGTACATTAGATGAGAAATTATGTGGATATATAATTAATTATATGAATTCATAACTAGAAGTATTTTTTTGTGGAATTAAATCTTTTATTTCTTGTTAAAATAAATTGATTGAGTTCCGGAGTTTATGTTATGAATTTTAATTAATTTGATTTTGATGATTTCTTGTTTATGAGTCTGAGTAAAAAGTGTTGGAAAACTGATAGAGATACCATTTACATATCTTTCAAATGTATTTCATTGATTTCACCCATAAAAATTCATAAAATTTAGATGATATGCATCATTTTGGGATTATTGATATGTTTTAGGAAAATTTATTAAAATTACTTATTTATGAAATTTTCTAAATATTTTTATCCCATTTTTATTTCAATAATTAATATTAAAACATTCATTAAATTTCAGTGATTATTATTTCAAGATTCAATAATTTTTGAGTGTTGAAATATTTTCTGGACAATGATCTTATTCTAATATTCAAAGGCCCTAAAAGAAATAATGTTTGAAATTTTTTTTCACCGACAGAGTGGACCTCGCCTTAGTAAATGAAGAATAAATCAGACTACACACCTCAAATTTAGATTTTTCTAGTCATATTTAAAGTTTAATTTTATAGAGAATTTGAGAAATAAATATCCTGTAGATAATCTGCCATTAATACAACCATTGGAAACTCAAAATTGAATTATGATTTAAAAAACATACATCTAGAAAGAGTGCGAATAATTAATTATGTCGTAACATTTTTTTACACATCCAATATCGTTCCAATTTAGAGGGTAGATAGAAAAACCAGAATGAGAATACTTATAAAGACAAATGGAGGGATTTGGTAATATAGTTAACTAAAGAGGATAAAAAAACTGGATAGTATATTATGGAGGATAAATTTAATAATTTTTCTTTTGTTGTTTTTTTGTTCATAGATTGTTAATTCCTTCTAATACCTCATTCTCCATGGAAACCCTTACCATGGTGGGGAAAGAATATGAGTTTTTTGGGGAATGTTAGGTTTTAAATTTTTTAATTGTTTATGTCTTGTAATATATTCATTAAAAAATCATTCTCTCTTCTACAAAGTTGCTTTAAATTTCTAATAGAGGTTTCAATTATGTAGTATGATCATATATTGTTTTTGATTCTATTATTTATTTTTGATTTGGCCAATGAAAATTATAGCTATACACTAGGTTATGGTACCAATATTTTAGAATAGACCAGGTATTAGTTTTGGAGTACTCAACAATCATTAGTACGTGTGGAAGGGGTAGTGGATATTTTTGATTGATTGTGATAAACAAGACCTGATCATGCAATTCGTAAGTAAATTGAGGTTATTCACTATATGTATCGCAGATAAAGATCATTAATGGACTAAACTAAGATCATAGACAGATTTTATACCACTATAACCATTTTACTAAGTTAGTGAGAAGAAATAATTGTACAATCTCTCATTTATAGTCTTAGTAGAAGAGGATTGGTTAATTTGAACAAGGATAGAATTGTAATTGGAAAACTGACCCCGAATTGATAACCCATATCATATAATAGTTTTCAATCACTTTATTTTATATTTTTTCAATATTATATTGTTATTTCATTCTTTGTTTTTCATTTATTTTGATTCCTTCCAATACCAAAAAATATGAAAACAAACTGTTTTTCCTATAATTAAAAGTGGAAATCTGTTTTGTGAGAATTATACTATAAGGGACTAGCTAAGGTCAGTCACTAGACGATACTTAGGTAATATATGAAAAATTTACATGCCCTGAGATAGGTTTTATTTAATAATATATATATAACACAATTTAATAATTGGTAGTTATATCGTATGTCTCATTGAAGTAAAAGTCAGATGAGAAACCCTTTCATCGGGTTCGAATTCCATCATATATGTATAAACCATGATTATAATTAATATTGGTTAATTTTAAAAAAATTAAAGAACCATAAAAATATATTTCATCCTATGTATGATTTATGTATAGTATTTTATGGCCTATTTATTAACAATAATTTGTTAAAACCACCTTTTCAGGTGATAATTGGTTAGTTTTTCATGTATATTTTGGTTTTGTAATTTTATATAGTTTATATTGATAATGTTTAAATAATAACCATATATTAACAATTATATAAACAATATATATATATTTTTATAAATTTTTTATCATAATAAATAAAATTTAGGGATAAATGATGTATTACACCATTCATGGAGATAATAAGCTGTCTTTAGGCATGAATGATGTTTTCATTTTTCTCCACAGATAGAATTAAAGGAAAATAAATTTTAATGACCTTTTAAAAAATCAGTATTATTATATATATTTGTTTTATTATAGTCTAATACATCCTTATTACCATCCCTAAAAAATAAAATTTGAATCATTTCACATAGCTATGTGGTGGTTGTAGTCTACATGCACACAAGTGCGACATTATTATTTTCCAATGGATTGTAAGGTATAAAGTTAAATATGAAATTAAATTTATATAAATATATTTGGTTCACAAATATCTCATTTATTAATTAATTAATCCATGTAATTAATAACCAAAAAACTAATCACATAACATTTTGATGCAGTAGTCTTCCATCCACACGAGCGACGATATCATATCACCAATGGAAGGAAAAATGATAAGGTATATTTAATATAATAATTAAGTAAGTATAATAATTTCATAAATATCATATAAAATTGTGATATTTCTCATTATATTCCTCCTAGAAAGGTGGTGATGGAAAACTAGTTAGATCGGTTCATGAGGTGTAACATGGTCAACGATTTCATTTCCAATTTAATGGAAGTTAAATTAGATCTCAAATTTTCCCTTGAAAAAGCAACATATAATTAATTATGGGATAATATAGTTTTTATGTTTCAATTTTTTAATACAAATGTATGTTTTTTTAATAATAAATAAAACAAATACACACATTTAGTAATTTTACCTCTTCTTTGTTGAACCTCTTTAGGTTTATAATTTATAGCCACAATTATAGATCTTCCTAATCAAAATTAGGCATATAGAATTTGATTATGGAAGTACATGAGATATTTTTTATAGTATCGGGTTATACAATGTGTTTTACAATTGCGAAGAGTGGACGGTATTGGGAGGCCTTTTATACGTGGGGAAGAGGACACACATGAATGATTTTAATTTATAAATTGATACCGACACTTATCACAAGAAAAAATCACTCAAAATAGATCACTATAAATACTTACAAGTGATACGGTAATAATATTTACATGAAATGTATTTTTTACATGTTTTACGTCATTTCTAACACTAATTTTTCTGTTTAACCAGCGATAAAATGATTTTAGCTTAACCATTGTAAATAATTTTTTTACAAATTTAAAAATTCATTATAGTCAATAATTTTTTTTAAACATGAATATAATATAAATTATGGAGATTGAAAATATGAAAAAAATAATATTCTTAATTTATCTCATAGATTTGGTAGAGTTCAATTTAATATACAACCCTCTTGCAAGCTGAAAAAACTATTTTCCTAAAGAAAAACATTTTCTATATTTTAAAACATTTTTATATCATAATTCCATATGAAATTGATTCCAATGAAAAAAATTATTTATATTTTAATATAATTTAATTAATATAAAATTGAAATAAATTTAAAGTATTAATTAACATTACAAAAAAATAAATCAATGGTAATCATTCCTTAAAAATAAATATTTATCACCATTCATTAAACCAGTTAATCTTTTCAGAAATTTCTAAAAAATAGAAAAATGTAATTTTTAAATGTTTTAATTTTTTTTATTTTTTCAAATATGTTTTCTTAAATTGGTAAAAATTAATTTCATATGATGTGTACAAAGAATCAGTAATCCTAAGTTTAGAAATATATATTCATATTAAAACATTTTATTCCCTTTAAATTGGTTGTTATTTTATTTATAATAGTTAAATTTCCATTGAATTCAATTTATTCAATATATTCATGTTTATAACAAATAATTCTCATAATTTAGTTCTTCTTATTCATACCCTCTATGACGATATCTTGGTTATAACATTATTATTTAAGTAACAATATTTTAATAGAGCATTATGTTTTGTTGAAACTCAATATTGTGTGCATCACAAGCTATTCAAGAAATTGAATTTATTTTAATATAAATATATCAAAAATGTATCTATGTTTTGAATTATATTCTATTATTGGTGTTTTATTTATAATATTCCACCAAATGAGATGTTACTCTATTAAAATCTATGGATGTTACATTCTCCCTATATTAAATAAATCGTGGCTTATTAATTTAAACGAGATCTCTATAATCAGGGTTTTGAAATTTAAAAACACCAATGGGGAAGAAAAAACATAAAACATTGTTTATAAACATTATTATTTATAATATATAATGGAAAATAATAATTTCTTCTAGAATAACTTATAACTAGATTTAAAAATAAGACAAAAATGGTGGGTAGTAATGATATCAACATGGAAGAAAATAGTAAATAATTATGGAAAGTGATAGAGATTATTGATCATAATAATGTGGTTGTTATATATATGGTTAGTTAATAAAAAACATAAATCAATACACGGTTAAAAGGCCATTAGTTGGTCAAAAATTAATGATTTTGGATAACATTATTTAATCAAGATAATTTTCCTATAGTTGAGGAATTCATTTTTTATATGAATATGAGAAAATATAATACTTTATATCTTTCTATTTTATAATAAAAATATAATCCCCTTGTAGGTATTCAATTATCTTCCACTTCAACCCATAGTTCAACAAATTAATTAAAAAAAACAAATTTTTTAGGCCTAAAGCATTAAAAATATAATTTAATGTATCATAAGATCTATAAAATAGTCATAACATATCACTAAAATATTTACTAATATATAAATGGGTAGTAATTTTTTTATAATATAATAAATTAATATTTAATACCTCAATATTAAATCTCAAAATATAACTAAATAAATTTCAATATTTTTAACCTTAAGACTCATCTTAAATATATCAAACCAAATTCATAGCCGAACAATTTAGAAGGAACATCACATAATCCCTAAAATATTCCATAGAAAAAATAATTCAGATCATAATTTAATATTAACAATATATGAAAACCATAATAAGAATAATACCTAAATGGAAACATTCATTATTAAAAAACTAAATCTCATATTATCTAATATATTCCATAAATCAAACATGGAATAAAATTTAGAAAATAGAATAAAAATAATCAAATCACTAACCAATTTTAATGTAAAAATATTATTCTATGAGTATCATGTTATCTTATTATATCCATATAAAACACATATTAAGGGTGATGTTATATCAATAATGTGTTTTAAAAAATATATAAACTTTCCACTATATCACTTTTACTCATCAGCAACACCATTTAACACATTGTCTTAGAAGCGTAAAGAAAAAATACTACAGCACAATCCTTGTACATTTCATAATTATCATAACAATAATATCCTTGATAAAATATTCTGATAACATAATTATTTATTTGAATCATAATAACAGTAATTATTCAACTTTTTCTATTGCAATAGTATAAGATTGACCATTATCCAATAGATTAGTTTGGGGAATAATCCCATTATGCTTGGGGAGTTCATTTCTTTAGTTACAAATATCTTAATACACAAATAATTTCCCATTTAAAGATTCTACTATTCACATAAAATCATTATCATGGTCGAATCTATCTTTAAACCCATAAGAAACATCCACTCCTTTCATGAATGTATCTAGGTGATTATTTCCAAAATTAATACACATTAAAACGTACTTTTTTACTTATTCCCCTTTTCCATTTTTTTATATACCATATTTTCCTTCTCTTTCTTCCATTAAAAACATTAATAAATACAGAATAATTATTTTATCATGATAGAACATTATACTATATCCTTATATAATTATAATATTCTGTAGACTAGTTCCCTTTAATAATATTGTCTTAATCCCGTCAATGAAACGATCATTATTATTATTTGCTAACATGCATTGATACGATTACCAGTTCTTCCACCATGCACAATTTATAAACTATTCTATACACTATATTAGATCATATCATTATGAAACATAATGTACTATCTAGAAACTAGTGAAACACATAACAAAAATCCAAATATTTGTGCAAGGACTGTCTCATAATCAGAAACAGAAGTTCATTTAGAATTTTTCTAAATATTAAAATGTTTTTCAAACCCCTTATAATGAGTTTCATTGAATATTTGAATTATCCTAAAAATATCACCTATGATTTTGAAACCAAGTGAACAGTAATGACCATTTTCATGTACCATGTGATTCCTTAGTCAATCCTAAAACATCTTTTCAGAGATATTACAAATATGAACATTTTTACAAGATCCACGTCCACCTGTAGTATCTAGACCAGAATATATTTATAGGAAAAACATAAAATATATAACATACCAAAAATTTATGACATTATTTTATACTTATCCACAATTTCTATCATAGGGTTTTGTCCCTAATCTATTGTTTCTTAAATCTAGATTCCATGGTGTCTACTTAACAACCACTAATACCTACTCTATACAACCAGAGCCTCGTAGCCCCGAGTTACAAGTTATTTTATTACATTTTTATAAAATAAAATTAATCGCATCCCAATCGTACTAAATGATGATCAAATATCATGAACATAAATTATAACATGTCATGAATAAATGATGGTCAAATAATTCCATATAAATAATCACATTATCTTGAAACATAATTGTAAATATTTTCAGATTTCAAATAATCAAATTTAATATTTATTACTAATCTCATAATGAGGAAATACATAATACATAAATCTTAAACATACATCCAATACCATTCAATAGAACATTAAAAACTATTTGTGAATCTAAATATAATATTACCAAATAATTTGTCTCATGATACCTATCAATACAATAAGGGGATATGTAATTCAAGGCCCCACTTATAACATAATATTTCTAATTAATAATTATTTTTTATGTTAGTAGTTATTAATTAAAGTACATATTATATTTTTATGATAGTTTTTAAATAATAATGTATTTATATATTTTTTAAAACCATTCATATGAGAAATTTATTTGAAATATTATGTTATAGGTGGGGCCATGAATTACATATCCCCTTGTTGTTTTCATATGTATCATGAGACAAATCAGTTTTTAATATTATATTTAGTTTCTCCAATGGTTTTTAATTTTATTTAGAATGGTATTGGTAGTATTTTGAAGATGTATGTATTATGTATTTCCTCGTAATGAGATTAGTATTTAAAATTACAATTGATTATTAGAAATTTTAAAATATCCACAGTATTGTTTCAAGATAATTTGATTATTTATATGGAATTATTTGATCATCATTTATTCATGACATGTCATTTTTCATGTTCATTTCCATGTTATTGACTAATTAACATGTTTTTTAACAAAATATGGAAGATTGTATCAGAGTAAATCAACTCCAAACAATTATAAAATCAATAAATGGATGATGACATAGATGTAATAAAAACTATTTTAGAGAAATATCTCCTTCTATTTTGAAATCATTTATAAGTCACATAATTACAAAAGAAAAAATTTATTTTGAAAATATTTTTATAATATTTTAAGAGAATACTCTAAGGTGTTATAACAGAGGAAACAAGTCGTACCCGTGGTATAAGTTAAAAAATGCATTCTTACCTTATTTTTTCGAAAAGGACATAAAGAACCTTGTTTTGAAAATAACAAAATGATTCCACTAAAAACATTTTAAAAATAGTCGAACAATGGTATAATGAATTAAAACCAAATTCATGGAAATCGTTAAAATTTTTTGGAATACATTTTTAAGAAACACAAATGAGTATGATAATGAATTCCCAGTAGATGCTTACATATAAAAAACCATTGATAATAAAGAGATTGTAAAATTAATCCCAACCTAGTACTTTTAATTGGTAAAGGGTATGTTGGCCACCTATATAATAGTGAAATTGTTGTTATTATATTATACAATATCAACATACATATATATGATATCATATATGATCTTCTAATATTGCTTTGTTAATAATATTTTTGTAGTTTCATTGTTTCGGGTGTAAACTGATTTGTTTTCCTTTATATGATTTGTTACATAAGTAATGTTTGTTATGGATAGGATGTATTTTATTCATATCTGAAATAATATTATGTTCTTAAACATTATTTTAAATCATAAAATGGGATTTATTCATGAATGGTTATGACGGGGAATGAATCTTATCCGTTCATGGAGACGGTAATCCGTACATACGCACGAGCGACAATATCATTCTATTGAGACTGAAATCATATATAATTGGATGTTATATTACTTATACATAATAATTAAAATTTTACATTTATTATTTAAATTAATTATACTAATTATTATACCCATACAAATAATAATGTGTTGAAAAACAAACTACACCACGACATGGAGACGGTAAGCTGTACGTATGTATGTATTGTGACATTGTTATTCATCGGATTGATAATATAATGAATATGGATGTACTATATTTATAATAACATTACAGTATATATAAGGTACTGGTTTTATTATTTTTTTATGGAGAAAACATATAAAGAAAAAGTGGATGAAGAAAAGAATTTTGTAAGAGGTGATGAAATTATGACCTCTTCTTCAGGTGCTTCCTTTTGATTTGATACAAAGGGCACCATAGGGTAGATTTATGATCAATGTAAAGCCTATATGTTTAATTTAGGGTATTTGGGAAGATTTTTTAGTATTTTTTGGTTGAGACAAATGGATTTTGAGGTGTGATTTTGAGAGAAGGCGAAGTAATCATTTATAAGAGAGATGAGGGTAACGTTAGGAAACACTTGAAATATTAATTGATTAAACATTATTATTCTATTTATAATGACTCAAAAAGGATTTATTTAGATGATAAAGTAGGTTTGGGTCCATACCTTATTAACCAATCATTTTTCGACAGGTTTAGGCAACCATATTAACCTTATCGTTAGGATTTAACTATTAGTTAAATAGTTTAACTTTTTCCACGTATTCATGTATTATTATAATAAATTGTTAATAAACCTAATATAAAAATCCAAGAGAATGTAAAGTGGTTCATTAATGAAATATATAATATTATATAAGTCCTTCGGATAAACCATATTTTTTTTGGACTATTATATAATTTAATAAAATAATATTTGTTTTAAAAACCCATTTATGTCAATTCTGAAACATTTTGTATTTGGTTTTTGTAAAAGCAAAAAAACATGATTAAGAAGAAAAAAGTAAATTACACCAATACTAACATGTCATATTAAACTAGAAAATTGGTTTAAGGCATCCAAAATCTCAATTTACATTTATTTCGTTATTTATAATTTCAATTAATTTAATCATTCATTAAAAAGTTAATTATCACATCATCATTGTGTCATAAATAAATTTGATTATGTAATGTATAAAAATTATCAATAAGATACAATTATATATGAAATCATCTTATCTTTCTAATTAAAAATATAGTCAAATTTATCTTATGTATATCACTATATTAAAAAAAATTAGTTATAAAATATTGAATTAAACACTTTTAATTCCTCTTTAAAAAAAATAATAATAAATTTCCTATTCTAATCCATGTGGATAAGAAGTATCATATTTTATTACTAAGGTTTAATTTGGTGTATGTACACATTTCCAATAGAATTAGTATATATGTTAGGGTAATTATAATATCAATTTTGTAGTTAATAAACCTATTTACTTTTAAATGTGGAAAATAAAATATAAAAGATTCTATTCATGAGAAATTATTATCATCCTATTGAAACAGATTTTACTTATTGACTTCAACAATGTCTCTTGGATTTTAAAAATTCAATTTATAGAAGTGGAAAAATTATGTTTTATGCAAATTTTCTAACGTTCCTATAAGGTGGGTAAATGACATTAAAAAGTTAAATTGAATTTTATACATCTAATATTATTATAAAATTAATGTAATGAATTAAATTGGACTAATATAGTTATTATGTATCTATATTTACATTAAAATAAAGTTAAATTAACAAATATGTATTTAAATATAAAGTCGGTTTTAAACAATAACAAATTGTTTTTCACTATTCATAATAAATTGAACGTTTTCAGAAAAATATCAAACATTCATTGAAAGATAAATTTTTCATTCAAAATTGAAAAATTATTTCTATTTTACCAAATTCAACACATATAAGTTGTATTAATTTATTTAAAATTAATTATCGTTGACAAAACCATAAAGCGGGTTTTTGGGAAGTAAAAACTATCAAATGATTGATATGTGTTTATGTCCAATTTAAATGTGAAATTAATTCCAATTACAAACCACATATTAAATGATAAAAATATATTATAATTATACTTCAAAACCATTCAAATTTAAAATTTAACACTATAAATTATTTTGAGTATAACAGTTGTTTTCAATTAAAATTTAGTATTTTTTACTATTCATCAAAATATGAAAGTTATCAGAATAACATCAAATTTTTCTCAAAACTAAATTTTCTTGGTCACCATTCGAAAGAAGTATTTTAATTTATCAAAATTAATATATAAAAGTTTCATATATGGAATTTAAAAAGGGTTCACCATTAAAATGAGTTAATTTTTGTTTAAAAAACAATTATTTGAAAAATTGAATTTGTTCTTATATTAGTTCTAAGAAACAAATAATATGGATGTTAAAATTACATGGAGTATATAAATTTCAAAATTGAGTTAACACAATTCATAACCACTTTTTGAATGGCTAGTTTGGTAAGTCGTAGTGTGATAGAACTCAGTGTTGTGTGTAGCGCAAGCTATTGAATTAATTTAAAGAGATAAAGTAATATGAAATCCTAGGGTGTTACATTCATCCCTCCTTCAATAAATTTCAACCTCTAAATTTTAAATTTTTTCTTTTAAGATAAAAATTTGGAAATAGAAAAGACCTTTGTGGAAAACCCACATCGAAAATAGGGTTACTAAAACATTGTCTTAATGAGAGGAAAAAGGGAAATGAAAAAGTCACCACCAAATTATGTTCTTTAATAGGTGAAAATTGGTGGAAATCAGTGATATCGAATTGGAAGAAAATTGGAAATATTTATAGGGTGTGATTTAGGTCATCAATCAAAATCAAGTGAACAATAAATTGAATAATGAGGGCCTCAAAGTAATAAATCTATGATAATTTAAAATATCATCGGTTAAAAAAATAAGGTTTTAGGTTAACAAATTTTTGGTTTTAAGATATGTTCCCCAATGTTTAAGAATTAATTTCTTCATAGAATAAGAGAAAAAAAATACTTGATAAGTAGAGTTCCATAATTCAACTAACTTCCACCACAAACTCATTATTCAATGGAAAAGATAACAGAACTCAAAAATAATATATTTATCATAATCTTATGGGGTTCCAAAAAGAATAATTTATAATTCATATACCATAACATTTAAAAAAACATTATAAAAATAAGGACCTCGTATAGGCCAGTGGTAGGTGACACACCCTTGCTGCCCTTCTTTTGTGGGTTCAAGTCTAATGGCCTTGCTAGAGGTGATGGGTTGTCTCCCGACTTCCTGGTTTTCCTTTTTATAACAATCAAAAAATAATATTAAGAATTGTATTAACCTCAAACAATAGTATCCAATTTCCCACATAATTCATTCCAACTTTTAGACTTATCCAAAATGTTTTTTTCCAAACTCACACATCAAAATTTATATGGTAATCATATTGAAGATCTATTTTTCCACGTAATAAAATGTGAATACCTTCATCGTATATTCTCTTAAAACATGGTAACATCATTAATTACCATAAAAAATTATTGATTACATTCTTTCCTTCTTATTTCTTATATAATAATAGATATACTCCTTATATCAAAAAATGTAGTAAAATCCAACAATGATGGAATAAACAATAAATTAATTAGTTTTATGGTAGTCCAGAATATCCAATATAACTTCTCCAAACCGATCATATATTTTTTGTAATATCATTATCTCAGTTTTAGAAACTTATTAAGGGTTATATTTCCCCAAAACATATATTTTCCAAAATGTTTAACTTGAAACTTTGTCACTTTACTTGGTACCATAAAATCTCAAATCCTTAATGAAAACGTACTGCAGTACAGTCTTTATATACTCTATACTTTTTATAATAATATGATACTCAAATGACATAATTTTTTTATAACAACATAAGATCACTAATCCTTCCTCTTTATCCGCGGTAGTATCATAACTTGATTATTATCCAATATCATCATTTGGGGTATAGTCATATGATTTGTACATTGATTCATATAGTGTCCAAACTCTTTAAAGATGAAGCATTTTACATTTGAAATATTTTTCTTACCCTAGCAATCATGAACTTGGTGTTTGTTTTCTCCATAATTGTAACAAACTCCCATTTCGTTCATGCACTTCCCAAGATGATTCTTTCCACAGTTATAACATATGGGAATCTTCTTCTTACCCTTATTCCCTTTATCCATCTTTCTCTCTAGCATCCTTCTCTTCTCGGGCTTCCCTTCAAATCCATATGGCTCAGATATTTTTTACATATCTTATTATCACATTATATTATTTCATCATATAATGATAATACGTTGGAGGATATTTCCGTTCTAAATGTTCTCTTAAGACGATGATTTATATGATCCTTCTTACTCATTGGATCATGCGTATTTCTGAACTTCTCTTTCATCCTACTGATCACCATTTCAAAATGAAAAATTAAAGTAGGTTATATCATATCATAATGTATAATCCTAAAAATAGAAAAATATTCAGCATTAATTAATAATTTTCACACTTCTAGTCTCATAATCCTAAAATGGTTTCTTCACGGACATATTTAGTCATAAATCCTTTATAATGTATTGTAAAAAAATGTGAATTATCCTAAGCATATCTTGTAGGAATATCGTAACTATGATTACATCAGGGCTTGTTGTCGTGCACCGGTTCCCATTAAGGACTAGTTAAAAGTGGTGATTTCAGGTTTTACCCCTATATAGATATGTGCCAGAGCTGCCTCTCCCTTCTAATATCCATACATGGATGTTTTTCTTTGAATATTCACAAAATCTATACATTTCCATAATTTTTGGAAGTTCTTCTATACTAATTCTCAATGTTTATCTTAGGATAATGTTCTATAATCGGATTTTTTCTAAATCTAGATTCCATGGTTTGTACTAAACTTCCTATGATAACAACTATAACTCCCTGACCACAAGTACGCAAAGTCAGCGCATTATTACATTATATTGGCATGATCACAAGAGATCTTATCCCGAAAGACTGATTATCTTAATAGACTTAAAAGTACTGGATACATACACGAGTCTTACATTACATTCTCATTTGAAAAAACAACAACATTGTGTCTTTTATTATCCCAATAATATCCCATAGCCTATCCCTGCAGGTCAATGATAACATTCTTCTTCACATCCTGGAAAAAAATAAAACATAAGAAAGGGGTGAGCTCAGATGCTCAGCAAGGATAACAATATTTCATAAATTTTCTTAAATAAGTATAAACATTAAAGGCATTTTATAAGACTAAATCACAAGCCTTTTAAAATTAATCTTCACCATAATATGGAAAAGATAAATCAATTAATTCCATTTACATATTTACATGCATATTCTAATAGTCGAATAATCACATATAATATCTATAGAAAATTTCATAATGATGGAATGCATAATGTCAGACATCTTAACCACATAGTTTAAGGCCTCATTCCACGAATAAAAATAAGATTTTCTCAAGGCCTTGTTCCAAGATAGTAGATTGTCTAATGACACCTACCAATGTATCGAGGAGCTATAGCAGGCTCCACCTATCACATACTAAGTCCAATGCATTCTCCATATGAAATGGTTGAAACATAAGATAAACATTTGTATTAAAAAAAGCATAAGAAATGTTAATTCGTTAACCATAAACCATGAATGGTATAAAAATACCACTTCTATAGTAAAATATATAACAAAAACTTCAATAAAATATAGAATATTGTATCATAATAAATCAAATTCGAACAAGTGTAAAATCCATCAAAGGATGTCGACATAGATAAAATGAAAACAATTTGAGAGAAAAATCTCTTTCTATTTTGAAATAATTTAAAAGTAACATAATTAAAAAAGAATACATTTTGTTTTTTTAATATTCTTATAAGGTTGTACAAGATTCATAGAACTTGTCATAACAGCAGAATATATCCACACCCGTAATATAAGTAAAAAAGGACATTCTAACTTTAATTAGTGGAGAAGGCTATAAGGTACCTTGTTTGGAAAACAACTGACAGATTACATTCAAATTTTTTTATAAAATGAAAAAAGTGTTATAAATGACTTTAACCCATATTCTTGGAAATAGTGAAATTTTTTTGGAATACATTTTTAAGAAACACAGATGGGGATGATAAAGAATTCTCAGTGGATGCTTAGGAATAAACAACCTCAAATAATAAAGAAAATTTAAAATTTACCCTTTACATTTAAATTTCATTGGTCAAGGGTTCATTATCCTCCTGTATAATAGTTAAATTATTTTTATTAAATTATAAATGAACCACATAAAAAACTACGATATCAAATATGATCTTATAATTTTTCATTGTTAATAATATTTCAGAAGTATCATTGTTTCAGGTGTTAACTGGTTCGTTTCCCATTATATGTTTTGTTACATAAATCAAGTTTGTTATGGATATGATGTATTGGATTTATATCTAGAATGAAATTATGTTCTTAAACATCATTTTAAATCACAAAATGAAAATTATTCTTAAAATGTTACGATGGGGAATGAATCCCATGATCTTCGTGGAGACGGTAATCCTTATGTACGCACGAACGACTATATCATTCTATCGATGTCAAAATAATATTTAATTTGATGGTATATTACAAATAAATAATCTTAAAAATGTTATATATTTTATTTACATCAATTATACTCATTATTTTACCATCCAAAAAATGAAGTGTTGAATAACAAATAACACCACGACGTGGAGACAGTAATTTGTATGTACACACGTATAGTGACATTTTCATTCATAGGATGGATAGAATAATGAATATTGATGTACCATATTTATAATAACATCACAATATATATATTGTACTGGATTTATTATTTTGTTATGGAAATAATAATGAAAGTGGAAGTGTAATAAGAAATGAACATTGAATGTCGTGGCGAAATTATTACCTCTTTTTCAGGTGCTTCCTTTTGATTTGATCAAAATGGCTCTGTAGATTTGAATTATGATAAAAGTAAAGCCTATAGGTTAAAGTTAGGGTAGTTGGGAGGATATTTTACCATGGGTAGGCCGATCCAAATGGATTTGGAGGTGTGATTTTGAGAGAAGGGGAAGTATCCTTTTATAAGAGAGGTGAGGGTCACTTTAGAAAAACCTTGAAATATTAATTTATTATAAAGTTATATTCAGTTTATAAATGATAAAAAGTATTTATTTAGATGATAATGTGGGGATGGGTTGAAAAACTCTCAACTAATAGTTTTTATGTAGGTTATGCCACCATATTACCTTTATCGGTTAGATTGAACTCTTAGTTAAAAAGTTTAACTTTTACCATGTGTTCTTCTATTATTATAATAAATGGTTAATGAACATACTATAAAAATACAATAGAACTTAAAGTGGATAATTATTGAAATATATATATTTATATATGTTCTTTGGCCAATCCTTATATTTTTAGGACTGTTACATAATTTAATCAAATATTATTCTTTTAAAAAAACTCATTGATGTCAAATTTGACAATATTTTGTATTTGGTTTTTCTGAAAGTCAAATAAACATTATTACTTGGAAAAAAATAAATTAGATCAATCCTAAAATTTCATTTTAAAATATAAATTTAGTGTAATGCATCAGAAGACTCAATTTATATTTGTTTGGATATTTATAATATCAATTATTTTAATATTTCATTAATAAGGTAATTACTGCATCATCATTTTGTCATAAAAAAATTTAATTATTTAATGTAAAAAAATTGAATCTAAAATAACAATATGTATTAAATCCTTTTATCTATATAATTAATATATATGGTCTAATTTATCTTATGTATAAACCTATATTAAAAATGTTTTAGATATAAAACGTTAAATTTAACACTTTTTACTCTTCTTTAAATAAAATAATAATAAATTTCCTAATCTAATACAAGTGGATAAAAAGGATCAAATTTTATTCATAAGGATTATTTTCATATAAATACACTTATACAATTGAATTAGAAAATGAGTTAGGGTAATTATAATATCATTTCTACCTATAATTTCTGTATTTATTTTCTACCGTGGTAAATAAAATCCAAAATTTACTACTCACAAACAATTTTTTTCATCCAATTGAACCACATTTTACATAAATATGTCAATCGTGTCTCTTTTATTTTTGAAATTCAGTTCACAGAAGCTGTAAAATAATGTTTTATAAGAGTTTTCTAACGTGCCTAGAAGGTGCGTGAAAGAAGATAAAAAGTTTAATAAAATTTTATACATATAATAATATTATTAAATGAATTAAATGAAATAAATAGGACAAATATGTATATTATGTATCAATTTTTACTCTAAAATAAATTTAAATTAAATAATATTTATTTAAATAAAAATTTGGTTTTAAACAATAACACAGTGTTTTTCACTATTCATAAAAAATTAAACGTTTTCAGAAAAATACCAAAAATTTACCCATATATAATTTTGATATTAAAAATTAAAAAATGATGTATATTTTACCAAATTCAAAACATATAATTTGTATTAATTAATTTAAAATTAATTCTTGTTGTCGACACTAGAAAGCAGGTTTATGAGAAGTAAAAACGATCAAAAGATTGATATGTGTTTACGTCCAATTGAAATGTAGAATTACTTACAATGAAAAAAAATGTTTTAAATAATAAAAATATAATGTAATTATACTTCAAAACCTTTAAAATATTTAATTTAACACTATAAATTATTTTTACTAAAAAAGTTGTTTTCAATTAATATTTAGTATTTTTCACAATTCGTCAAAATATGAAAGTTATCAGAAAAACAAAAAACAATTATCGAAACTAAATTTTTATGTCCCAATTCTAAATAAGTAGTTTATTTTGTAAAATTGAATACATAAATGTTTCCAATAATTTTTTTAATAATGGTTATCCATTAAAATGCGTGAAAATTGTATTATTTTTTTTGAAAAATAATTTTTATGTGAAAAATTGAATTTGTTCTTATATAATATATATTAAACCAAAATTGTGGATGTTATTATTATATAAAGTATATAAAATTAAAAATTTTGTTTATACTATTCATAACATATTTTTGAACAGCTAGTTCGGTAATTCGTGGTGTGCTTGATCTCGGTGTTACATATAGCGCAAGCTAATGAATTACTTTAAACAGATAACGTAATATGAAATCATGGGGTGTTAAATTATTATAAATTATTAAATCTTAGTCAAACTAATCATAACCCATCCATACATGAAATATGAATGATATCTATATGGCATACCCTTACTGTATCATAAGTACAATAAAGGGTTGGTATCATTGAAAAATAAAAATATTATAAAAATTCCATTATATACATTTTTGGGGAGAAAAAATATTTCACTTAGAATTTGTTTTTGAAAAGAAATGTTCATAAAATATTTTAAAAATCCTTTTATTTAAAAATTATAGTGGAAACATATAGTGTAATATTTAAATTAATTTATGGTCATGATGCATGGATGATCCATTCTAGTTGAAAATGTTATGAAAATATTCCTTCCACATTTTCAGTAAAAGAAAAAAATGATTTCAGATTGACATTGTGATTCCATTCAATAAATATTTTTAAATTTAAAAATTGATAAAAATTTATTTAATAAATAAATTTGAAATTGAAAAAACACATATTTAGATAACATGAATTTTGAAAAAAAAGTGTTTTGAAAGAAGAGGGAAATTGGTTGGAATTTATTAAAAATATTGTCCTAAACCTTTTAATTACCAAAGAGTAGAAAATTGAACTATTACCTGAAATAAATGATCAATAACATGAGAATAATAAGATATATTGATTTTGTTATTAATATATAAAATAATTCCCCATGTGATACTTAAATAAAACATATCCCGAATGATGATGAGATTAGTAAATAAAACATTAACACATTGGAAGAATTAGAATCATAAGCCCCAGAAATGAAATAACATCAAATTAAACTTTAAATATAATCAAGAAAAGTACACCCCTCATATAACATATAAAAATGAATAATATATACACCTCATAAAGGAATAATGAGTAAATATGAAGAATGTCTCACAGAAGAGAATGTGAGATGAGAAACTCTTAACTCATGTTTGACTTGCACCGTAATTTTATGAACATCCCGTATAATAAATTTATTTTAATTATATGTCTATTATAGAACCATGCCGTAGCACCGTGAGAATTTTTGAATTATTTTTTTTTTCAACATAATTTATCCTTTTGGATATTTTCATTTTACGCAACAATGAAGATAACTTATTTAATATTAATGAACTATTATTTGATTAGATTATATGAAGCACATTGTTAATGATGCATAACACACAAAATAGACATTATCATTCTCTACATGAACACCAAGGTTATATTTTGATAAATTCAACAATGATTTTCCTTATGGTATTAGTGAACATGCAAGACTGATAATTACTGAACTATAATATATCATAAAAATGTAATTAAATATTATAATAATATATAACCTAGATATTAATTTATTGGTGATAACTAATATTAGCTAATTTATGAAAAAATATTGTTCAAAATTCTTTTTTTGAATTCATAGGTTACTGACGCACGTCTGTCATAGGGTGTTGACAAAGTAATAAAATTTCCAAGTGTAGCATAGAGGCTGACCAGGGTTGTCTCACTTGAGGAGCTTTCTCAGTTGTTTACCCACTTAATCAAATTCACCTGAACTACTTATTTTTCGGTTTTTTATTTTATCTATAAATGGAATAAAATTTAATTTAAATAAAACATAAAAATAACATGCAATGAAAAAATGAAATTAATGAAGAAAGAACATGGCCTTTATGAGTTGGTTTTTGGGTTCC
Organism: Viscum album; assembly: GCA_963277665.1. Classification (NCBI taxonomy): domain Eukaryota; kingdom Viridiplantae; phylum Streptophyta; class Magnoliopsida; order Santalales; family Viscaceae; genus Viscum; species Viscum album. Next base: position 1,149,641,408 of record OY728135.1, read on the forward strand.
ATCATTTACCATCATTTAGTTTAAATTATGTTCAATAGTAAAATTCTATGATCTACTTCATAAATTAATATTCTTTTATTTAGTGTTGTGAAATATTGAATTCAACCTCATTTCCACCTCATCCTATAATCATGTTTGATGGCACACCTCGATTGAGCGTTTGACATCTCCTAGCACATGACTTCATCTTATGTCATTTAATCTACTGAATGGATCAACTCCATTGTATGAAGAGATTGTATCTAGAAGAAGGGAGGGAAAATATTTAATAAAAAAAAGTTTGAGTTCAGTGTCATGGTGGATGATCACTGCACCCATTCACATTACCCTTGCTCATCACAAACATAATAAAATATAAGAATTTAATCACATAATTAAAAGAATCTCCACATACCTCCCCCAGACCAAGTCTCATGTTATCCCCTCATTTTTAAGTGTAAGAAGTCATGGTGTAATGAGAATGAATGAAAATAGGTTAATTAGATTAGGGTTGTAATAGAAATAGAGATCAAAAAATATGGATACACTTAAATAAAAAATATGCAAGTGTTACATGATAAATGAAAACTACACTAAATAGAAAAGAAAAGAATATTCCTATGTTTGTAGAACATCCCTATTCTTCCTATCAAAATGGTGGTTTCAAACTCCCCCTTCATCATGGGTGAATTTATCCTTATAAAGGAGAAGTGTTTCCATCCTTTAGTATTCAAATTTCAGATCATCGAAATCTCTTTTTATGATTTCTTGCAGATTCTCTCCACTGAACGATTCATCGTGTTGATAAAATTTAATGGCCGAATTTTGAATAGTATCATCATGAAATATGATCCATCAAATCTTCTATGATTCTCCAAAAAAATTTATTTTGACCAGAACTTATTAGTAAGAGATATGTCTAATTAACTTCTAGATTTTATTTTTGTTGAATGTTTTCCTTTTCTTCCCCAAAATATTATCATCCACGAGTTTCCATAATGAAGATAACTATTCATAATATTCAACAGTAGAACTCCAAATTTAATTTAATTTACATTTAAATTGAAATCAACCAAATTAAATGTGTTTTGGAAAATTTATGACCAATTCTTTGAGGTGGGGTCCACACAGTCATCTAGAATAATTTTGCAAATTGATTGAATTTATCAGACCCTCAGATAGCCGAATTAAATCCTAGGCCAGATGAAAAATATAAAGAAAACAAATATATTAATCCAATAAAAATAATATCATCAATAGGAATTATATTTTACATTATATTCTCAAATTACCTAAGCTATTAAAATCTGTCTATATTTCCATATTACGCAGTTTTCAAATTTCAGCCCAAAACACAACATAAATCCAAAATTGATGAAAATTACTCAACTTGTTCAATTTTTAGGGATTAAATCTTTGAATAAAATATAAAAATGATGATAATATTATCTCTATCAATTCCACCACACTTAATCTATTCTTTTCCTCAAGCATAAAATATCAACATGGAATTCAAAGGGAACTAATGTTACTAATATTCAAATTTCCATGCAATAAAATCATAAAAATATCAATGTCCATTCAAACTATCATTTTACACATAAAATATCAATTTCATTTTCCAATTTCCAAGAAATAATAAATTCATTCATTTTACATTTCACCTTTGAAAAATGATGGATCTTCGCCATTCATTCATTCAAGCTTCTCAAATTATTATTATTAAACATACCAAATAATGATTTACCTCTCTTTTGAAAATTTTATCTCATCAATCATGAAATAATTAATGTAGATTTATGCTCATATCATTAGAAAATTCTCCATATCCATATAATTGTAAAGGAACTACTTTCTCTGCTTTCTGAGTAAAAAAAGCACATCAAATCATGATGACATGCAATAAATGTTCAAATGGCTCTGTGGCGTAGGGTTGGTGGGTAAATGATTGAAATAATTAAATGGAAGAGGTTGGTGGTTTGACTCTTAAGTACAATGAATTACTTATTAAGTGAAAACACCAAACGATACTCACTTAAATCCACTTGAGAATGTGAAATGCAACACCACCACCTTTTTTTATGGTAGGGGACATGAGTTAATAAATAATTACTAAGATTGATATCATCCAAGTTATCCCCCTTTTTAAATAATTCTTCAAAAATTCATAGCTTAATTTATCTATTTTTTTATATTTTTTTATAATCTCCAGAAAGGAACTACTTTATTTTCAATTTTTTCCCTTTTTAAGGAGAACTGGATGAAATGCAAGAGGCATAATGGAATGATGATTCATGTTCAATTTTATAATAATACATTGCCAAAAATGATGAAACACACCTTATACCACCCAAAACATATACAAATCCCAACAAATTCAAATTGATGGTCCTTCCCCCAAAATAAAACTTGAAATATCAATGAAAAATTATTAAAAGTGAAGGTAGGTAAGGAAATTTCAACTTGTAATGTGGCATAAACCTTTAAATAAATTCATGGATTCTATTGGAAAATGAAGGATAAATATAAGGGTGGGTCTCAGGTAAATATGTGGCTCACCAAATTAGTGCCTCAATCATTTTAAATTTTTTTTCATAATAATAGCTTCGAAACGTTTCAATACAAGTTATTGAAGGTGGCATGTCCCAAGATCACTCAAGAAATATGCTCACGATAAATAGGAATAATTTGGTCTATAAATCCTCTTTGGAGAGGGAAACACAATAATGGAAAATAACTCATGGCATGATAAATAATAAAAATTAATTCATATAAATTTCAAAAATATAAATCATGAAAAATGATAGTGAAATTTCATTTACATGAATAAAATAATTCATTCAAATCATGGGTCCTCATTTCGATATCTATGCTTCATTTTGACCATATAATTCTCCATTTTACTCATTCAATCTCATTGACATTGAAATCAAAAACATAGAATCACCAGATTCCAAAGAAACACATGTTTTCTAGATAAGCCATGTAAAACATAATTCAAGTGTGGGAATTTAATTCTTATAATTAAAGATAAAAAATGTCGGGAGTTTCAGAGTTAATAATTAAAAGTGAACTCCCTTTTTTAAATGAAGCTTGGTTTTTCCTGTTTGGAGGCTCCCTTCTTCCATCATGAACCTAAAAAGGAGAATTACTCAATTATGAGATAGGATCATGTCATTATATCTCAAAAATATATGAAGTTGTGGGGTACTTACAATGTTACTTGTATTAAAATAAATTGGAATCTAAATTCTTAGAAAGCATGTAAAGAGAAGTCTTGGTATGATCCCCCATGTGGGCCCTAGATTTTATTAATGCCTCCAGAGGAATTTCCCAGCTATTATCCATAATATGGTTGTGGGTGGATCTTCATGGAAATGGACCACCACATGTTATTCTACCCAAATTTCAATTATTTGTTCTTGTTGAGGATAATTCCAAGTATAGAGTACACCAAATCCACCCCTTCATAATGAGTTATATCTTGCATGGTGTAGGTAGGATGAAGTATGGAATCTCCTCTATATTTGTTTTTAAATTTTCATCATTCCCCTTCCCATATAGTGCTCCATATTTTAAAGATTTAGTGTTTTTAGGAAGCTCTAAATGTTCCTCAATTAGTGCAATTTGTATTCCAACGTCATCCTCTAGGGCGTAATATGATATGGTTGAATCTACATATTCAAACTATTAGGGGTGATAATCACATTAGTTTAAAGAAAATTAAAAGTGTTTGAGTTTTAAATTGAACCATCTCCTTGAGTCGGTTCGACATTAATCTAATAGTCAATTGAATATCCTTCTTTGAGTTGATCTTCATGGGATGAAGGTAGGTACTCGGGCTCCTCCACCACGAGTTTGGCTTCTACTTCATGGATGTCTTAAATGAAATTTGGGAAGAACAGTGGCACTTCCTTCTCGACTATGAATCTTTTTAAGTAAACTTGGAGTTCATCGACCATGGCCATGAAATATTCTAGTGAGATCCATGTTTCTATACCTATTTCCACCTTCTTGACCATTATCATCAGTGCATCAGCTCTTCATTGAAGGGCCTCCTCAGTGTAGTCTTTTTGTTCCTCCTACACCTATGAGTAATTGTTCCATAATGTATAATTGATGTTTGGATTCATCATGGAAACATAATTTTTATTATTAATTTTTAAATAATGGAAAATATATAAAATTTTAAAATATGAAAATTAAAGTACACAATAGATTAGCTCCCCATAAATGGCACCAATTATGACACACACATGTCGTAGGGCATGAAAATGCAATAAATTTTCCTAATGCAACACAGAGGCTGAATAGTGTCATGTCACTTGAGGATCATTCTGAATTGTTTAATCACTAAATAAAATTCACCTAACTTACTTATTTTTGGTTTTTTATATATCCTATGAATGGAATTCAATTTAATTTAAATAAAAAATAAAACTAAAATTCAATGAAAAAATGAAATTAATAAAGAATGAACTTGATCTTTATGGTTTGGTTTGTGTGTTCCATTATTTTACTTGTTGGTATTTAAATTAAGTTTGTTATTTAAATTCTACGATCTCATTAATGAATTACTATTTTTTTATTTAGTGCTGTCAAATATTGAATTTAATCTCAATTCCACCTCATCCTATAATAAAGGATGATGTCACACCTCAGTCGAGTGTGGGACATCTCCCAGGACCTGGCTCCATCATATGCCATTTCATCTAATAAATGGATCAACTCCATAATATGATGATATTGTATCCACCAGAAGGGAGGGAAATGATTTAATAAAAGAATATAAGTAAGTTCGAGTTCATTGTCGTAGTGGACGATCATCTCACTCGTGCACATCACTCTTCCTCATCACAAACATAATAAAACTTAAGAATTTATTCATATATAAATAGAATCTCCACATACCTCCCTCGGGCCAAGTCTTAGGTTAGCCCCCAATCATAAGGGTAAGAGGTCGTAGTATAATGAGAATGAATGATAATTGGAAAATTATATTATTGTTGGGATAGAAAGAGGGAAAGAAGAATATGGATACACATAAACAAAAAATATGCGAAAGTGTTACATGATAAAGGAAAACTAAACAAAAAAGATAAGAAAAGAAAATTCATATGTTAATAGCATGTCCTTAGGACTCCTATCCAAATAGTGGTGCTGAACTCCTCTTTCAGTATGGGTGAATGCCTCCTTATATAGGCCAATAGTTTCCATCCTTCGGTCTTCAAATTTATTATCTTCAAAATCACTTTTTAAGATTTTTTCCAGATACAATCCACCAAAATTTTCATCATGGTAATCTAATATAATGGAATAATTTTCGCATTCTGTATTCATGAAATATGTTCCAAAATATCTTCAATGATTCTCCACAAAATTTCTTCTCGAACAACCTTTATTAGTAAGATATATGGTCAATTAACATCTAGATTTTATTTTGGATGAATGATTCATTTTTCTTCCCAAAAAGTTTAGCATCCATGGGTCTCTTTAATGAATGAAAGTCATTATAATATTAAAAAAAATAATTCCCATTTAATTTTATTTTTATTATAATTTTAATCACCCAAATTGGATGTGGATTGACTTATTTAGGAACAATTCATTGAGGTGGCGTCTACGCGCTCGTCTAGAATAATTATCCAAATTGATTGAATTTTTCATACCCTTGGATGGACGAATTAAATCTTGGGCCAGAATAAAAATATTAAGAAAATAAATATATTAATCTAAAAAATATTAATCACATTTATAGGATTTATATTTCAAAATATATGATTGATTTTCCAAATATATTAAATCTGTAAATATTTCCAAATTAAGCAGGTTTTCAATTTTTTCCCAAAACACATCATAAATCCAAAATTGATGAAAATAACTCTACTTATTCATTTTTAGGGATTAAGACATTTAATTAAATATAAAAAATGATAAAAATAATTATCTATATTTGTTAACAATTAAAAATAAATGAATATGAAAACCTATTGAATATAAAAGGAAATATTTTTATTTATATGGTCTTGAAGCTGTTTTTCCATTATAAATTAAATTAAAAACAATTATCTGGTGATACTATTGTAATAAATAGGTTATATATTAAATAAAATATATTTTTACTAATTCAATATATTTTATATACATAATATATGAACAATAACAATATTGTGCTTAACACATATATTCTTATAAATGTAATATTACAACCATTTAATGGAGAACACATTTTAAATCCCAATTTTTGAACTTTTATAGAATTAATATATCAAAATAAATATAATATTTGAAATAGAATTATAAAAAATTGGGTTAGGAAAATTTTTCGGTATTTTTCTATATGGTTTCATTTTTAATTAATAGTTAAAAATACTGAACTTTAGTTCAAAACATCTTTTTCATCTAATTTATATATATGGTAAAATTATATTTTAAATTGGTTTCAAAGTTTAATTATATAATATTTTTATAAATAAATATAATTTAATTCATTTATATATTTTTAAATTTCAAATTTGGTATAAAGCATACTATACTTTTAAATGTTTTTACTTTAAAAACATACATTGTTCACCGGACTGTATGATTAATTTTTAATTAATTTCTACCACTTATGTGATTATAATTTCAAAAAATAGATTCCATATTTGGAATAAAAAGAGTTTATTGTTTCTAATAATGTCAAATTATTTTTTACTAAAACACTTTTAGTGAAATTATTTAAAATTATTTATATCATTTAAAGTAAAATTAAGCCAACCTAAAGACTAAACCTTAAATTTAAAATCAAATGAGACATATAATATTACCCAAAAACCATTTTATGGATATTAATCATCCATTAAAATTCCATTAACATGTTTTGTTTTATTTTCATGACTTTTTTTGGGTAAAAACTAGTGCACGACAATCTTTTTTTTCAAAAATACAAAGTGAGTCCTTTCTCTTCCATATAAAATACCACCACCTCTCCTTCATCACACATCTCAAAAAATATCAGGTTCCGAAAATATATGACCAATAAAATTCAAAACATCCCTCACTAAATCCTTAAATCATTATTTTTGGAATAAATAATCCCATGTATGCCTTTTGGCACAATCCAAAAAGAATTACCTGATTAATAGGTAACATCTTATCTCAAGATCCTTTTTTTATTTTCTCTCTCCACCCCCTAACTCTCATCATTAAATTATGGTATAAAGACAGAAATATCCTACATATAATAGTATTTTTTTATTCCAGGGGTTCAACATAAACTTACAAACACCTTCATATAATGGGTAACAAACAAACTAATTACATGTATTGTGAACTACCACCTCACTAAACGATGATTGTTTATTTTTCCATTACCACATATCAGGGAAGAAGTTATGATGGAAAGTATTTTTATGTATGATATATATCATATTTATTATTTATTTAACATTATTTTTTACTTTTATGACACATATCATTTTACTTTCAATTTTGTGTCCATACGATAATTTCATTTGAGGAAGTGTGGATTACCACCCCTTCAAAGAGATGTGATTCATTCACATACTATATGGAATGTATTAAGGATGATATTAGTGACCTTATACGATAGAAATGACATTAATATCTATTTTAATTATATTATATGCATGTATACATATATTTCATTTTCATTATTTCTATCAATACGATAATAAAAATGGAAACAATGTTCATGCGTACGTACGACTTACCATCTCCATGATCAACATATCTAATTTCATACTTATATATACTATAGATTATTATAATATATATATAATGAATATAAATTATATATAAATTATTTTTTAATATCTAGAATTCATGATATATATAAGGTCCAATGATATAATAAATAATCGCACATGCGAAAAACAAAGTGAATATTACACGAAGTGAAACCTTAACAAAGGAAGGTCAAGAAGAGGGTAATAAATGGTCATAATAAAACCATATATGGTATTAGATATAATAATATGGTTTTATAAATGATATATGATAAATTTTTATTTATTATATTGTTTTTTTAACAAGTACGATGAGAGTATAGACACAAGGTAAGGGGATTTCTTCTCAAATTTCATTTTCATGAGATATATGATTTATTCACCAAAAATATCTTTTATGTGGTGTGTACACTTCCAATGGATGTATTCAATGACCCATATTTTTAGTTTTTATTTCCATATCCATTAAGGGATATTAGTTTCATGGGGATTTTGATTCAAATGATATAAGATCGGTAAAATAGTTTTGTCACAATTTTTCATCTATGAGACTCTGGTTTTTTTGTGCCCCTATATTATCTTTTTGAGGTGTATATATATAAATTTTACATGTTAGGTCATGAATATAATTACTTCAATGATATTTTCTTCTTCATGTAACGTCAATTTCATACATGGTGATTATGGTTCAATGTTACGAAGTTATAAGTGTTTATTGAAACAATCTCATTACTTTTTGAGATTGTTTATATTTATGCATCCATGGATGAAATCATATGTTCCATATGTTATGAAAATTCATGATTTTCCTTATCAGATTCTTATTCAAGATGTATTAATGTGTTGGTACCTTTTTTATACTATTTGATATATAATGTAGTTATGAAATCATTTTTAAGAAAACCTGATTTACCCTCTCTTCAGTCAGATATTTATATTCCTTAAAAACCATGTTTCATACAAAGGAATTAAAAGAATATTTTAAACATATACTATTATATTAAAATAAATTTTTACCATTTTTTTTACCAATATCTTCAATGGAATATTCTTATATATTTTTTAACCTAGTGTTTTTCTAACCTTTTTCATGAAAAAGAAATGTTCTTTTTTACATAGTACGATAAGTATAGATTTAGCCATAATAATTTATTTGAAGCTAAATTTTTATTTTTAAACTGATATTATTTATGAAAATTTGTTTAAAATAAAATATCAATTATTTTTTTTTCAAAATGATTTCAAGATTCATTTATTTTTTTTCATGTAAAATTGTTTTCCAAATGATTTCAATCTTCTTTTATATGATTTCAAGGATTTGTTTTTCAAAATGATTGAAACCTTAATTTATATTTTCTATAACTATTATCAATGATATGGATTTCAATGAAATGTTTTTTTAAAATAATTAAATATTCGTTTATATGTTTTCATGTAAAAAATGTTTCAAAACATTTTACAGATTTCATTATAATTTTTCAAAGTGTTTTTAAGAAAAGTATTTTAAATTGTTTACACGATTATTTTATATATTTTTAAGGAAATTTGTTTTTCAAATGATTTAAAGTCTTATTTATATGTTTTCAAGGTATTTCAAAATAAAATTATTTTCAAATTGTTTTACGTTTTAAAAATATTTTTATAAAGAATAAATGATATCTTCTTCAAGAAATGTTTTTGAATGATATTTCAAAATTAGTTTCCATCTAAGATTACATATTTTGATTTTCTTCTAGAAAACTATTTATGGTTCGATTTATATTCATTCTAGGAATGTATTGTTATTAATTTCATGGTATTTATGAAACCCATTTATATTTCATATGTTATTTGTTTATAGAATCCGTTTCTATTTCATAGGTCATGATTTTGATGAAATTATTATGAAACCTAAATCTTTTGCCTTAGGTTATGACATGTTTAAAGGTTTACGATACCCATCTGATTGCATGGGTTATGATATGATTATTTATGAATTTGTGGAACATGTATTTATAATTTCATTATGATATGGGTTTGACCTATATTTCACTTAAATTCATTGGGTGAAGATATATATCTCATGAGATATAAGTTGGTGGAATGTGAAATAAAGTCAGTTACGTATTACAGGGAAGGAATTGGAAATGAACATGGTTGAGTATTACATGGATGGATTGGGAAATAAATGTAGTTTATTACATCATGGCTTCAATAAAGGGTGAACTCAGTTCAGTAATACAAGGTTAGAACGGGCTATGAACCCAGTTCAGCAAAGGGAATATTCCACTATGATATCATGGGTATCAATGCCTTGACCACTATAAAAATCATTATATAATATTATGAGCCTTCCACAATTCCATGTTTATATTCCTATATTATTTGGTAATGCCTTATATTCTTTATTTATATATGATTCATGTTTTATAAACTTCTAATATTTATTCCATGATTCATGTATATTAACTTTTTTATACAGGAAATTATCTTTTATCTTCATTATCATGTTCTTAAAATATTATTCTCATGATTATGTTTACATATCTCTCTTATTTACCCTTATTGATAATTTGAGCACACCACATTTTATGTTTCCTTCCCTATGTTATAATGATATGTATTATGTGTTCTATGTCAAAGAAAGATGATAATCATGGAGAACATAGTGGGAGATAATGTAGCTAATTTATGTATGAGTGTTTATATTTTTTATGTTTCCACAGGGAAGAGACTAGTACATGCTTTGGGCATTTTTTGTATAATGTTTCACGTATTTCCAAAATGTTTTTTTTAATATTAATATTTGATAAGATAGTATCTATATAATTATTATCATATCAAGGGATTAGTTAACATTTTTGTGCTAGGAGGAGAAACCATTAATGAGATCCCTAGGTATATTTCTAATGATATTTCTAGTGATGTGGCTAGGGAAAATTATAAGGGTGAGTTAATATTAGAGAAAATGTATTGTAATTTTGAAAAAGGATAGAGAGGTTGGATTCCTAAAAATACATCCATATTCTAATACTAGAAGTATATGTGGCTTTGAAATAGATGTACCTTTGGGTATCAACTCTGACAAAATGTTCCAGGCCTGACTTGGGGTGATCTGGTATATCACGATGGACCTTACTTAAAACCTTGTTTGACTAATTTATGAATTCACAAACTCTTCCTAAGCCATCATGAATTATTTAGATATATGATGGATATTAATAACATATGATAAACCTAGTATGTCATTGATTAATTGAGGTGTCACGATTTAGACAGCCTAGATGTAATTAGTTTCATGACTATGTGGTTTTTTAATATGATAATTAATGCACACACTATACTTATTGTTTTACACTATGGTAGGAACTTGAATGAAATGTATTACCATTTACTGTGATGGATGACATGTCAAGTGGGATGATTATTGGAGTGAAATATGTTGTGAATATGCCTGATCAGTTTTTAAAGAACATGATTTACAACGTATACCATAACCAATTCTTTCTATCCCGAAGGAATAGAAATAAGGAGTTTGCTGAGTGTTCGGGTAATAGAGAACATGGAAGAAATAATGGTTAGTTTTCTTTGTGTCAATAATGTGAAGATAATCGATTATGTGAATGTCTTAGAATACCCAATTGATGTTTTGACGGTGAAAATAAAGGACACAAAGAATGTGACTGCAAGGGAAAAATAAAGAGTCTAGTAAACAAAATCGATGTTAATATTGGCCTTTATAAATATTCATCCATGGTTTTTTGTTTTAATTGTGGATGAGATGGTAATTAGGAATCTCGATATCCTAAGATGATTTCTCCTAAAGAGAATCAGTAAGGTGGGGAGAGAGATGGTTACATTGCAGATGTTGACGAGAGTAGAGATGAAATGTTAATGGAAAAAGGTATTTTGTAATAGTATGAGGTATCCTTGTTAATGGAATAATGATGATGTGGAATAATGAAATCTTATCTGTTTTTGGATTCAATAATTACGATATATTAATGGTTAAATATACAAGTATTTTTTAGATAATGATTTTTCATATGGATTTATATGGACATGTTGAATGGTTCTGATAGAATAGAAAATTAATATACTTAAACGTTGATGTCCATAGAAACTTCATGATTAATGGAATGATAAAAATTAATATATTCCTTTTTTATGATAATGATTTTTGGATAATGATGCGTGGTATATGAATATGTAAATTAGAAGGTACCGATTACCGTGAAAATAATTAAGGACCTATTGACATGTAGTTAATTCTATCATGGATGAAGTTAAAAAATTCTTTATTTTATGAAATATATCCAGTATTTTTTGTAATAATAAATCATGAATGTTTTAAAAAGGATTTATGGATTTTATTTTTTCACTATGTTCAATATAAATTACCATGAGGGTATTCACATGTTTGGAATGTGAGAATTATGTGAAACTTCTATATATGTGAGGGATCAATGAAAATATGATTTCATGACCTTCATTATAATTTTTTGGATTTACATATTTTAGAAGTGTTATATGGATTAAAATTCACATAAAGATTATGTTATACTTTGGAGTAATTATTTATGCAATGAGTTTTTATTGAAAACATTGGTTAAAATGATATTTACTAAATAAACATATTTTTCGGATTTTCATCATATTTTATTTTTGAAATTATATTAGAATGGTTTTTTAAATGTACATCCAGTATGTTGGGTTACAATAAATCATGTTCGATAAGACTGTGAGAATTAAACCCATGAACTAAAGAAGATAAGGTTTTCAATCCAACCACTAGACTACATGATGTCCGGATTAAGATATAATTATTTTTGATGAAACATTATTTATTATAAAACAATAGTGTTTCTTTTTTATGTTTATAGATTAATGTATTAACCATATAAAATTTTATGAATAGTTATAGATAAATAATTTTTCATTTAATTCCTTTATTGTCTTTAATATCTTCTAAAAGTATATTTTAGTGCTCCAAGTATCAATGTTAATTTTTGGACATCCATTTATTGACGTAATGTATTAATTAGGAATAGTTTAAAGCCCAAATATAGAATGAATTTTTTTAATAGAAATATATAAAGTAAATATATATCATTATTTTTGTAATCAATAAAATAATTGCTCCAAACTAGGATAATGCTAAAAAATGTTGGGATAATACCAAATTTTTTTGAATTGATGGCTTTATAAATTTTTATAGATTTATGACTTAGAGTCCCTAAACTCTTCTTTTTTTCATTCACTTTTATTATTGATAACCTCAATCACTCCTTATAAATATTTATTGTTTTCATATATATCTAATTTTCACTCCGAACATATGTTCTCATATGTGGAAGCTGAGTTAGATGGGTAACTGTTATGGTTCCATCATTCCCTTTTCAAGGGAAGTTTTAGTATCCATTTTTGTGATGTGGGATTATATTAATATATATTTCAATTGGTGAACCTTTGATAAAATAGATGAGTTTTTAGGGAGAAATTAACTTTATCGTGGGTAGAATGTAACACCATGATAATTTTTGAATTATATTATATCAAATTATTTTAAAAAAAATTATATTTTTCATTTTACATGACACTAAAGATATATTGTTTTATATTAAATATGTATGTTTTTTTGTGTCACATGAAAAACCATGATAATAATGAACAACATGAAATATAAACATTATATTAGTCTACATGGAACAAAAAAATTTGCTTTTGTTACACACAACAATGAATTTCCCTGATAGTTTGTGTAACACTCAACAATGACTTTTACCGAACAATAGTATATAATTAAAATGTTATTACATAATATAATAAGATATAACACATCTTTTAAATTAGATGTTATAAATAGTATTATCTAATATATTAAAATATATTTTATACAGAATATAACATGAATTTATTTGTTACCAATTAATTTTTAATATATTTGAAATCTAATTAAATAGTAAAGGAAATATTATTATTTTTGGGGAAATATAAGTGCTTAACCCTACTGAATTAAAATAAATATAAATAATGAGTTATAGTAATGTACAATATTTTTTATATATTCAATAAAATAGTTTTTATATTAATTCAATGAATTTTATAGACATAAGATATGAACAAAACCAATTTTATGCTTAAAAACATATATTTTAATAAATGTACTTCTATAACCATTTAATGGATAAGAAATTTTAAAACAAAATTTTGGAACTTCTCTATTCCTAAAATCGGAAAATAAACATCAAATTTGGAATATAAAAAAATAGGTTAGAATGATATTTTGGTTTTTTATGTAAGTTTAATTTTTATGGAATAGTTAAAATACTGAATTTTAATTCAAAACTTATTCTTCATAAAATTTATTTATAAGGATAAATTATATTTTAAATTAACTTCAATGTTAAATTAGATAATATTTATATAAATTAATATAATATATGCCATTGAGATAAATTTCACATAGAAATTGGCTATAAAAACATAGCAAAGTTTTGAATGTTTCATTACTTTAAAAGCCCGCATTGTCGACCTGACTGAGGGTTTAATTTTAAATTAATATCTACCACTTATGTTGTTAGAATTTTAGAAATTGGATTCCATATTTGTAATCAGAAACATATATAATATCTAATAATTAAAAAATATATTTTGACCAATATAATAGCAGAAGTAAATAAAACTAATTACATAGATTGAATTAAAATTAAGCTTAACTAAAGAATAAAGTTTAAATTTAAGTACCAAAATGACCTAAAAATTTATCCAACACACTTTTTATGGTCAATTCAACCTATAATCGTTGATTTTTTTTATTTTTGTTTTTATTAATGTTTTAGTTAAAATATAGATACACCTAACTTGTTTTCAAAAATACCAAGTGAGCCCTTTGCCTTCCATAAAAAATGACACCAACTCTCACACATCCTAACACCTCTGAAAACATGTATATTAGGCCACTATATCCAAAAAAAATTCCTAACATCCATAATATCCTCCATTAATCCTTTCTTTGGGGAGAAATCAACCCACATAATCATTTGGAAAAAACCAAAAAGAGTTACCCAATTAAGAGTTAATGTCTTCTCCCGAGCTCCATTATTTTATTTTCATTCTCCACCCACTATGCAATCATTATCTAATTATGGTATAAAAAACTATTATCCTAAATATAATAGGATTTTTTTTGCTAATGGTTCAACTTATACTTACACAAACCTCCACTCAATGGGTAATGAACGTATTGTTTATGTCCACGACTAACTACTGCCTCGTTAAACGATGATTGTTCATTTTTATTTTAATTCCACTCTTGGAGAAAATAATGAGGGAAAATATAGTTATATATTTTATAAAATATATTTATTATAACATTATTCTTATTTTTTTATTTTAAAATAAATAGGTTTTTTACTTTCTATTTCGATTAAATGTAACACCGCAACCCCAGTTACTCAGAGTCGGTGCATTATTACATAACATTGGCATGATCACAAGAAAGATCAAATCTCGAAAGACTGATTAGTTTAGTAGCATTGGAAACACTAGATATATTCATAAAGTTTTAAATTACATCACAAAATGAAGAACTACAACAATATAGTCTCAATAGTCTACACTCTTATCCCCTAATACTATCCCTACAGGTCATTCACAAATTACTTCTTCACATCCTGGGAAAAATAAAACATAGAGAAGGGGTGAGCTCAAATGCCTAGTAAGTATAAAAATATTGCGGAAACTTTCATAAATAATAATAAACATTCAAGGCAATGTATAACTAAAACAAAATACTTTTAAACTTGAACTTCAACATAGTATGGAAAAATTAAAATGAAATAATGACATGTACTTATTCACATGGATGTTATACTAATCGAATAATAACATGAAATATCAATAACCACTTTCATAATGATGGAATGCATAATGCCAGACTATCATAACAACATAGCCAAGGCCTCGTGCCAAGACTACAAATAACATTTTCCAAGGCCTTATTCCAATACTATATTTTGTCTCATGAGACCTACCGATGCATAGAGGAGCTATAGAAGGCTCCACCCATCACTTACTAAGTCCAATGCATTCCTCATATGAACATGTTTAAACATAACATAAACATTCATATTAAAACTAGCATACAAAATGTCAATACATTTTAAGCACAAACCATGAATGGTATAAAAATAGCACATCCACAGTCAAACATAACTCATTCGATACAATATGGAAGATTGTATTGTATCATATTAACCTCAATCGATAATAATGAATGATATTGACATAGATGAAAATAACCATCAAAACTATTTCAGAGAAATATCCCCCTTTTCTTGAAAACATTTAAATGTCACACTATTTGTCAATAAGCTGTTTAAAAATAGATTTTTGAATCAAAGTGTCCCATAACACTTTTAAACTTTTAAACTGAGTTTTAATTTTAATACATTATTTTACATATAAATAAATTCATAAAACCAATTTTTAAAACATGGAAATTAATGTGAAAGATTTAGAAGAATAAGTATTTATAACATTTAAAAATGGTATTTTAGTTAGAGTTTCTAACCAAAAGAGAGACACATGAATTCAAATAATTGAGGTAATCAAAACATTGTAATATCATGAGAAAAAAAGGATTCATGATATTCTATGTCCATGTACATTATATACACCACATAAAAGTGATTTGGTGTATAACAACAAAGAAGTCTCAATGGAATGTAAATTGAGATGAAATCACTAATAAAGGTCGTATCCTTAGGTTAAGGATAAATCAAAGACATAATTATGTGTGAAAAATATAAATACACTCAATATGATTGGATATTCAGTGTAAAAAAATCAAAGTACATTCACACATATTCTTGTAGAAACAACACCAATGGATTTGATGTTTATCTCAACAAATCGAGATTGAGTAAAAATTACTCTTATCAAATTCATACCGATGACATGAGAATTTTTCAATGGAGTGATTATGTGTATAAAAATTATATCAACAGAAAGGGGAGTAGAAATTATGACATAATCATATGAATAGTGATTCCACACATAATCTTGGAGTAAAATAATCAATGAAGTATGCGTAAAGCCGAATGAGTGGAAATTGAAATTCAAAATTCACTTAGTGATTTGGTAACACACAAAACATACACCCATGAAAGAAGTATCATACAATGATGATGTAAATATACATGAATTAAAGTATATTACACAATGAATATAAACATGGGCCGTACACCCACCACATGTAATAAATTAGTGGTGAATAATGGAATTCTCACGGAATTAAAAGTGAGATAAGAAACCCCTTACATTGTACTTCTTCCATGGTCGACGGTAGGTTAACCTCCTGTATAATAGTTAAATAATTGTTATTGAATTATACAAGAATCATTTACATTAATATGAAATCATATATGATCTTTTAACATTTATTTGTTAATAATATCTTAGTATTATCGTTGTTTCAGGTGTTAACTTACTCGTTTTCTTTTATAAGATTTGTTACGTAAGTCATTTTTGTTATAGATAGGTTGTATCTTATTCATATACAGAATTATATCAAGTCCTTAAACATTATTTTTAAATAATCCAATGATAATTATACTTTAATGGATACGATGGAGAATGAATCTCATCACGTTCATGGAGACGGTAGACAGTATGTACGCATGAACGACAATATCATTATTTTGATGTTAAAATAATATATAATTGGATGGTATACCATATATAAAAAATAATTATCATGTTATATTTATTATTTACATGAATTACACATCATTATTATACCCATACAAATAATAATTTATTGAATGACAATTACACCATGACGGGGAGACAGTAAGTCGTACGTACGCACGTATAGTGTCATGTTATTCAAAGGATGGATAGAATACTGAATATTTTGGTACCATATTTATAATAACATCACAGTATATATAAGATACTGGAATTATTATTTTATAAAGGTAATAACAAAGAAGGAAGAAGTGGAAGAAGAAAGGAACTTGAAAAAGGGTGGTGAAAACGTTACCTCTTCTTCGGGTTCTTCCTTTTGATTTGATCAAAAGGGATCCATAAGTTGGCTTTATGACTAAATTAAGGCCTCTAGGATTAATTGAGGGAAGTTGGGAGAGTATTTGGGTAGGGTTTGTCCAAAAAAAAGGCTTGGAAGGTGTGAATTAATGATAAGGGAGAGTTCCCTTTTATAAGAGGGGTGAGGGGCACCTTTGGAAAAGCTAAAAATATTATTTAATAATAAATTAATATTGGGTTTCTAATGGCTCCAAAGTATATTCTTTAAAATTTAAGGTGGTTATGGGTTTCAAAACACTCAACAAATAGAATTTAGACAGGTTTGGGTTACTATATTAACCTTATCATTAAGTATTAACTCTTAGATAATTAGTTTCACTTTTACAATGTCTCTTTGTATTTTTATATTTTATGGTTAATAAACATACTATATACATCCAAGAGACCCACAAGTTGTCCAATAATGATACACATATCATGATATAAGTCTCTTGTCCGAACCTTAGATTTTTAGGAATTTAATATCAATTATTAATATAATTGTTTTTTTAAAACTCTTTTATGTCAATTTCGATACTATTCAATAATAGATTTTTGTAAAAATTATAACAGAATTATTACTTCTAAAAAAGTTAATAAAATAATTCGTAATATGTAATATTAACATATTAAATTAGTTTAATTTATAAAATTTCTCAAATTATATTTATTTGGGTATCTACAATATCAATCATTTTAATTTTTCACTATTATGTTAATTACTGCATCATCATTGTGTCATAAATAAATTAAACTATTTAATGTCTAAAAATTATAAATAAAATACCATTATGTAGTAAATATATTTATCTTTCTAATGAATATTTATAGTAGATAATACAACATATATAACCCTATGTAAAAATTGTTTTTCTAAAAGATATATGCATGTGTTATTTTAGTATTCATTTTAACTTCATTAAAATAAAGTGTCCCTATCACTTACAAGTGGCACCATGGGGTCCCAAAATCGACCGAAATATGACCATGGTCGGACATGTATCAACAAATAAGTTTAGGTCATGTTTTAGGGTAATTGTTTGTTATTATCATATTATTTTGTATCCCTTATTTACCGGATTTACCCTTTAACCATGGTTAATAAAATATTTACCGAAATAATTATTCAAAATGTCTAAAAATAAAAGTAACCTATTTACACAATTTTAACATCCATATTCCAAATATTTAATCCATTTTTTCGAATTCCAAACACATAAGTGGCAGAAATTAATTTAAAATTAATTCCCGCTGTTAAAATAAAAAGCGTGTTTTTAAGAGATAATAACTATCAAAAGATTGGCACTTGTTTTTATCTGGTTTAATTGTGAAATTATGTCCAATGACAAAAATTGAGTTAAATGGTAAAAATATATTCTAAATATACTTTAAAACCACTCAAATTCAATATTTATTAATATTAATTATTTTGATTAAAAAAGTTGTTTTTAATTAAAATTTAGTAATTTTCACTATTCATCAAAATATGAAAGTTATCCGAAAAGTACCAAAATTTCACCCTAGGCTAATTTCAATACTCCGAGTCAAAAAATGAAGTCCATTTTGGGATATATAATAAATAAAATTTTAAAAAGTAGGTATTACTATTCATAACAGCTAGTTTGATTGGTTGTGGTGTGTTAGAATCTCAAAGTTGCGTACAATGCATGCCATTGCATTATTCAAAGGGAAACGTACCGTGGAATCTTGGGGAGTTACATTCTCCCCACCTTCAATAAATTGCATCCTTGCAATTTTTTAAAATTGGGCTTGATAATATAATGGAAAGTCTCACATCGAAAAAAGAGTTAATAAAACTATCACTTTAAAAGAAAGGAAGAGAGGTATAAAGGTCACCCAAGATAACCCATAATAGGATTACATACAGGAAAACATGGATATGGATGATAAACTAAGTTTTCAGTTCTGATGGAGAGTGATAGAAAACATGATCAGGTCAAAGTTAACAATAAGAAAATCACAAACTTGTGTTGGGACAAACGGTCCTTAGTCTCCCAGTAGGAAAAGTAAACGGACAACATTTTTTTGTTATAAGTTATATTACATAAGGAAAAGGAATTAATTTATGATACTGACTAAGAACATAAAGAGATATACTTGTCTTTTATTTAGAGTTTCATTCTTTAATAAGATATTACCACTAAATCATTTTTTTAATGAGTATTCAAGAAGACTTGGTCACAATGGAAGAGATAGAATAAACATCTATAGAAATACATGATCCACGTAGGATAAAATATACATTTACCTTGTCTTTAGATACTAATCAAAACCAAAATGGTTAGTATAATATCTGATGATCCCTCAAATGGATATTCCATTAGAAAGAAAACACTAATCTTAATTTCTAAAATAAAACCATCAATACCCCAAAGTTAAATAAATACCATTAAATAATCAATTGTCCTTAAAATACTTTAATATAATCCAAACTAATATTGAAACCCAAAACTTATAAGAATGTAGTCTTCAACGTTCAATTGAATCTCCAAATGACATTAATTACTCTTAAAGTCACATACTTAAAAGTAATTAACCTAATCATTTCCATAAATAACCCAAATCACTATAAATCCACAGTAAAAACATAGATAAAAATACACCATTAGTAATAAAATGATATCCCATAATATTCTATTTTCCATGGGCATATAGTGTTCACAACAAAGCGAACTACTTCCAAAATAACATTTATCACTTAATCACCAAATAATTTTCCTATACTAAGGGTATTCATTTGATAAGACACAAGATACCAAATCAAATTATTATAGATCAATAAAATCATTTAGAAAAATATTATAGTCACACTAACCATGGACTTCACGTAGTCCAGTGTTAGGCGATAAATCCTAATCACACTTTGGTTGTGGGTTCGATTCCCACAGCATTGTCCGACGCGACGGGTTTTCACACGGTCTGCGTGTTGTCCTTTTTCAAAAACTATATTTTATAACATTACCAAAATGAGATAAATTCCTCAAAATAACCATAACATAATTTAACCACAAATCTTATCTCATACCTTGCATTTTCATCCCAAATTATAATAACTTATAATTGCATCAAACCCAACGATCATATCAAACCAAATTGTTATTTATAACTATATCTACAAGAGAAAAGATAATTCTTCCTCAAATATCATTCTCACATGGAAAACTACAGGGTTAAAAATACAAGAGAAAATTATTCCAATGTAAACCCATCAACAAGGAGCACTAATACTTTTTAAACATTTCTCTAACCATTTATTTCCACATAGCTTCTTCTTTGACCATGAAAATATCCTATAGAATAGGTCATTCACTCGGGTAATGGCCAGGTCCCCTACATTTACGGAAAATGACTGTAAATGGATTCTTGGGACCATTTTTTATCTTATTCCATAGTACTCTTCATTTTTCTTTGTCCATTCTTCACTTTATGTCCTTCCTTCCCGCACGTAAAGCATTTCTTTGTCCCATTGAGACACTTTCCTGGGTGTCTCCTTTCACATTTCCTGCATGATGGAAATTGAGGATTTCGTTCTCCATGGCCTCCACTACTGGAGCTCTTATCATTCATCACCTTTCTCTTCTTTTTTGAGTCCGGGAATTGGTTAATATATATATTGTTGATCATATTTTTTGAAAATTGATTTGGCATAAAGACGATATCTTTTACACCTATCAAAATTCCATTTTGTTGCTTATTGCCACCACCGTTCCCACCTTGTACATCATTCTCAAAGTCACTATGACTTCCTTGGAATCCAGCCATTGACTAAAACCAGAAAACATTGTGTGAGTAATAGTAGTCATAAAATCATTTAGAGATTAACATGTCACCATATTCTCAATTTGAAACACATTAGGATTAACCAAGGTCATTTAATCTCATCTTATATATAGTACATCAAATCGGTTTGTAAAGAAAATGTAAATTATCTTAAGAATATCCCCCGGGAGTGTCGTAACCAAGAGTGCAGCGAGGCCCGTTGTCGTGCACCAGTTCCCGTTCGAGTCGAGCTCAAAGTGGTGTTTTGGGGTTTTACCCCTAGGTACATCTGAGCCAGAGCCGCCTCTACCTTCTTGTATCCAGATAGGGATGTATTGCTCGGAAAACTCACAAAATCTCTACAATACCAAAATTTTAGGAAGTTCTTTTATACAAATCCTCAATGTTCAACTTAGGTCTACGTGCTCTAATCAGAGTTTATCTAAATCTATCTTCCAAGGTTTGTACTAAACTTTCTCTAATACCAACTGTAATGCCCCGATCCCAGTTACCCAAAGTCGGTGCATTATTACATAACATTGGCATGATCACAAGAAAGATAAAATCTCGAAAGACCGATTAGTTCATTAGCCTTGGAAACACTAGATATATTCATATAGTTTTATATTACATCCCAAAATGAAAACTACAAAAATATAGTCTCCATAGTCCACACTCTTATCCCCTCATACTATCCCTGCAGGTCATTTATAAATTACTTCTTGACATCCTGGGAAAAATAAAACATAGAAAAGGGGTGAGCTCAAATGCCCAGTAAGGATAACAATATAGAAAAAACTTTCTTAAATAAGAATAAACATTCAAGGAAATGTATAACTAAAACAAAAGCCTTTTAAACTTGAACTTCAACATAGTATGGAAAAAAAATGAAATAATGCCATTTACCTATTCACATGGATATTCTACTAATCGAACAATCACATGGAATATCAATAACCACTTTCATAATGATGGAATGCATAATGCTAGACTATCATAACCACATAGACAAGACCTCATGCCAAGACTACAAATAAGATTTTGTGGAGGCCTTGTGCCAAGACTCTAGTTTGTCTCATGAGACCTACTGATGCATCGAGGAGCTATAGTGGGCTCCACCCTTCACTTACTAATTCTAATGCATTCCTCATATGAACATATTTAAACATTACATAAACATTCGTATTAAAACTGGCATACGAAATGTCAATACTTTAACCACAAACCATGAATGGTATAAAAATAGCACCTCTACAGTAAAACATAACTCATTCGATATAATATGTAAGATTTTATTGTATCATATTAACCTCAATCGATAATAATGAATGATATTGACATAGATGAAACTAACCATAAAAACTATTTGAGAGAAATATCCCCCTTTTATTGAAAACATTTAAAAGTCACACTATTTTTCAAGAAACCGTTTAAAAATAGATTTTTTAATCAATGTGTCCCATACCACTTTGAAACTTTTAAAAAGAGTTTTAATTTTAAAACTTTAATGTCCATATAAATAAATTCTTAAAACCATTTTTTAAAACATAGACATTAAAGAGAATGATTTAGAAGAATAAGTCTTTATAACATTTAAAAATAGTATTTTAGTTTGAGATTCTAACCAAAAGAGAGACACTTGAATAAAAATAATTTAGGTAATCAAAAATTTGTAATATCCTGAGAATAAAGGGATTCAAGATATACTATGTCAATGTACATTATATACACCACATAAAAGTGATTTGGTGTATAACAACAAAGAAGTATCAATGGAATGTAAATTGAGATGAAATCTCTCATAAAGGCCGTATCCTTAGGTTAAGGATAAATAAAAGACATAATTACATGTGAAAAATATAAATACACTAAATATGATTGGATATTCATTGTAAAACAATCAAATTACATTCACACATATTCTTGTAGAAACAACACCAATGAATTGGATGTTTATCTCAACAAATCGAGATTGAGTAAAAATTACTCCTATCAAATTCATACTGATGACTTTAGAATTTATCAATGGAGTGATTATGTGTATAAAAATTAAATCCATAGAAAGTGTAGTGGAAATTATGACATAATCAAATGAATAGTGATTCCACACAAAATGTTGGAGTAAAATAATCAATGAAATATGCGTAAAGCCTAATGAGTGGAAATTGAACTTCCAAATTACCTTACTTATTTGGTAACATACAAAACACACACCCATGAAAGAAGGATCATACAATGATGATGTAAATATACATTAATTAAATTATATTACACAATGAATACAAACATGGTCAGTACACACCCCACATGTAATAAATTAGTGGTGAATAATGGAATTCTCACAGAATTAAGAGTGAGATAAGAAACCCCTTACTTTGTAATTTTTCCTTGGTCGACGGTAGGTTAAAATCCTGTATAATGTGAAATAACTATTATTGAATTATACAAGAATAATTTACATTAATATGATATCTTATATGATCTTTTAACATTGATTTGTTAATAGGATTTTAGTATTATCGTTGTTTCGGGTATTAACTTACTCATTTTCTTTTATATGTTTTTTTTACGTAAACCAAGTTTGTCATGGATAGGTTGTATATTATTCATATCAAGAATGATATCAAGTCCTTAAACATTGTTTTTAAATAATCAAATGATAATTATACTTGAATAGATACGATGGAGAATGAATCTCATCGCGTTCGTGGATACGGTAGTCCGTACGTACGCACAAGCGACAATATCATTCTTTTGATGTTAAAATAATATATAATTGGATGGTATACCATATATAAATAATAATAATCATGTTATATATATTGTTTACATGAATTACACAACATTATTATACCCATCCAAATAATAATTTATTGAATGACAATTACACCACGACGTGGAGACGGTAAGCCGTACGTACGCACGTATGGTGACATGTTATTCAAAGGATGGATAGAATAATGAATATGGTTGTAACAAATTCATAATAACATCACAATATATATAATATACTAGAATTATTATTTTAGAACGGTAATAACAAATAAGTAAGAAGTGTAAGAAAAAAGGAACTTGAAAAGGGTGGTGAAAAATATTATCTCTTCTTCGGGTTCTTCCTTTTGATTTGATCAAAAGGGATCCTCAGGATGGATTTATGACTAAAGGAAGGCGTCTAGGATTAAGTTAGGGTTTTTTATAGAGTATTTGGGAAGGGGATGGCCGAACCAAATGGCTTTGAAGGTGTGAATTAATGAGAAGGGGGAGTTCCCTTTTATAAGAGGGGTGAGGGGAACCTTTGGAAAAGCTAGAAATATTTGCTTATAATAAATTCATATTTAGTTTCTAATGGCTCCAAAGTTTATTATTTAAAGGTTAAGGTGGGTATGGATCGCAAACCACTCAAAAAATATAATTTAGATAGGTTTGGGTTACTATATTATCCTTATCATTATGTATTAACTCTTAGTTAATTAGTTTCACTTTTACAATGTCTCTTTGTATTTTTATATTATATGGTTAATAAACTTACTATATACATCCAAGCGACCCAAAAGTGGTCCATTAATGATACACCTATCATTATATAAGTCTCTTGGCCGAACCTTAGATTTTTACAAATTTAATATCAATTAATAATATAATTTTTTTTTAAAAAACTCTTTTATGTCCATTTTGACACTATTCAATAATTGATTTTTGTAAAAACCATCACAGAATGATTACTTCTAAAATAGTTAATTAAAGCATTCCTAACATGTCATATTAACCTATAAAATTAGTTTAATTCATAAAAAGTCTCATATTATATTTATTTGGGTATCTACAATATCAATCATAATAATTTTTCACTATTATGGTAATTACTTCATCAACATTGTGTCATAAATAATTTAAATTATTTAATATCTAAAAATTATAAATAAAATACCCTAATGTAAAAAATAGTTTTTTGTTTCTAATGAATATTTATAGTCTAAAATCCAACATATATAAACGTATGTAATAATTGTTTTTCTAAAGGATATATGCTTGTGTCATTTTTGTATTCATTTTAACTTACTTAAAATAAAGTGTTCCTATCACTTACATGTGGCACCATGGAGTCTCAAAATCGTCCCAAAGATTACCATGGTCGGACATGTATCAACCAATAAGGTTAGGAAACGTTTTAGTGTAATTTTTTATTATTATAATATTATTTTTTAACCCTTATTTAACGGATTTACCCTTTAACCATGGTAAATAAAATATTTACCGAAGTAATTATTCAAAATGTCTAAAAATAAAAGTTACATATTTACACAATTTGAACATCCTGATTCCAAATATGGAGTCCATTTTTCCAAATTCCAAACACATTAGTGGCAGAAATTTATTTAAAAATAATTCCCGCTGTCAAAACAAAAAGCGTGTTTTTATGAGATAATAACTATCAAAAGATTGGCACTTTTTTATGTCTAGTTTAATTGTGAAATTATGTCCAATGACAAAAATTGAATTAAATGGTAAAAATATATTCTAAATATAATTTAAAACCACTCAAATTCATAATTTATAAATATTAATTATTTCGATTAAAAAAGATGTTTTTAATTAAAATTTAGTAATTTTCATTATTCATCAAAATATGAATGTTATCCGAAAAGTACCAAAATTTAACCCTAGGATAATTTCGATATTATTAATCCAAAAATGAAGTCCATTTTGAGAGATAGAATTTATAAAAATTCAAAAAGTAGGTATTACTATTCATAACGGCTAGTTTGATTGGTTGTGGTGTGTTAGAATCTCAAAGTTGCATATAATCCATGCCATTGCATTATTCAAAGGGAAACGTACCGTGGAATCTTTGGGTGTTACATTCAATATGATAATTTTGATTAAAGAAGTGTCGACTACCACCGCCTCAAAGAGATGCGATACATTCCCACACTACAAGGAATGTATTAAATATGGTTTTAGTGAACATATATGATGTGTATAAATTTATTATTTTTCTATAATGATATTATATACATATATAGATATGTATTTTTACTTCATTAATTCAATATAATAATACAAATGGAAATATTGTTCATTCATATGTACATCATATTGTCTCCATGAACGATGCATTACATTTCATACTTATAAATATTATGGATTGTTATAATACAAAAAAAAATAGTATAATTTTTCATTAATTAATGTTTTAAAATTGTGAAAATAGGATATAAATATAAATACAAAAGATATAACAAATTAATACACATGTGAAAAGAAAATAAGATATTACCCGAAGTTAAACCTTAAAAAGGATAATTAACAAACTGGTATTATAAGGTCATAATAAAACAATATATGTTATCATATATAATAATATGGTTTTTTAAAATATTTATAATAAATTTAAATTTTTTAAACAGGATGCTTGAATGAGTACGATGAGAGTAAAGACACATGGTAATGGGATTTCATCTCAGTTTCAAATTTTTGTGAGATATATGATTTATTCACCACTGATTACTTTTGTGGTTTGTATAATTCCCATTGATATATTAATATTTTACTATAATAATATTTATTGGTATTTAAATTTAAATTATTTGATTTTTTCTCATGGGGTTATGTTTAAAAAGTTAAAAAATTGTTTAACAGTTTTGTCTCAATTTTGTTTCTTTGAGACCCAGTTATTTGTATGCACCTAAATTATTTTTTTAGGTGTATATACTTCCATTTTACATGTTACTCCATTAATATAACTCTTTTCAGGATTTTTTAAGCTTCATTCTACTGTACATTATTACATGGGGATTATGGTTCAATGGTACCATGTTATAAGAGTTTATTGAAACAATCTAATCACTTTTCGAGATTGTTTTTGTTTATGATTCCATTGATGAAGTATTATGATTCATATCTCATGAAATCTCATGAGTTTCCTTCTCCTATGTTTATTAATGATATATTAATCTATAAGTACAATTTTTATATTATTTGGTATATAATATAGTAAGGAAATTGATTTTTAACATAGCCTGACTTTACTCGCTCTTTAGTCAGATATACATATTCCATTAAAAGCATGTTTACTAAAAAGGGTTTCAAATAATATTTTAAAATTATCATATAATCATTAAAATAAATTTTTACCATTTTTTTCATTTTCCGATATCATCAAATGAATCCTTTCATTTCTTTCGGAATAATGAATTTTTATAATAAATTTACTATTCAAAAGGAATGTTATTTATACCTCATATGAAATGTATAAATTTACCCAACATTATTTAATTCAAGATAGTGTTTCATTTCTAAGCAGATAATTTTAAATAATTTTTTTAAAAAAATTAATTTTTGGTGAAAATACTTTTAAAAATACTTTCAAGAAAGTTTTATACGTTTTCAAGTGAAATTTGACTCAAAAGGGTTTCAAGTTCATTTATATATTTTCACAAAAAAACTGTTTTCAAAATATTTTAAAGTCTTGTTTATATATTTTTAATAATTTTTCAAATAATTTTTTTAATAAAAATCCACGATTCTTTAAAAAATACCATTTAAAATGGTTTTCAAAACAATTTCAAGATTTTTTATAAGTTTTAAAAGACTTTTAAAATAAAAATGTGTTTCAAATGTTGTAAACATTATTTTATAAGGTTTCATGTAGAATGATTAGCAAAATAATTTAAAGCCTTATTTATTAGTTTTCAAGTAATTTTACAATAAAATACTTTTTAAATGGTTTTATATATTAAAATTATTTTTTCAAATAAGAATGGTTATTTTCCTCAAGAATAGTTATTGAAATATGTTTCAAATTTATTTTTCATCTAAAATGTCATGTGTTGATTACCTTCTAGGAAATGATATAAATTTTTTATTACTATTCTATCTATGAATGGGTTATTAGTAATGTCATGGTATTTATAAATCCTATTTATGTTTCATGGGTTGTATGTGTATGAAATCTGTTTCGCATTCATGGGTTATTCTTATGATGAAATGGCTATAAAACCTATATTTGTTTTCATAGGTTATGATATTTTTATAATTTTATGATACTCATTTCATTGCATGAGTTGTGAGGTAATTTTTTATGATTTTTTGACACATGTATGTATGATTTCATTATGATATAGGTGGGACCTATATCTCCCTCCGATTCATTAGTTAATGTTTTATAAACCATGACATTGGAATGTCTGCAATAAGGAATGAACATAGTTCAGTATTACACGGATTGAATGTGAAATGAACTTGGTTTAGTATTATAGGTCTAGAATAGGAAATGAACTATATTCAGTACTATTGGGTTGGAAAGAGGGGTGAACTCAATTTAGTAATACTGTACTGGAACTAGGTGTGAACCTAGTCTAGTAAAGGACTTCATCCACTAAGATGGTCTCTTCAAAAAATCCTTGAATACTAAGTAATTCAATATATATACTTATATACCTGCCACAATTACATGATTTTATTTTTATGTTATGATTCAGTGGCTTATGTAATTTATTTCATTTTTTCATGTGTTATAAACTAGACAACATTATTCCATGATTTATTTATATGATCTTTCTTACACCAGGTATGATCTTATATCTTTACGATCTTGTTCTCATACCCTTATGCTCTTGATTATGCTTATATATCTCCCTTATTTACTATTAAAAAGAATTCGAGATCACCAATTTTTATTCTTACTTACCAGGGATATAAAGATATTTATTACGTTTTATTTTTATAATAAGTGTTATATCCAAAAATAGTCTAGTGGGATATAATTTTTCTCAATTATATACCAATGATTATGTTTTCCATGATTCCAAAGGCACTAGACTAGTATGGTTTTTTGATATATGTTTGAATAATGTTTTGTATATTATAAAAATTATATGTAATGTAAATATATAAAAATTCATATTCACTATACTTTCTAATATTTTTCATATAATTTTTGATTTACTTATAATTTTTTATGACCTACTTATTAAAAATTCAATGTTAAAATCATTGTTTCTATTGACAACTTCTTCTTTATTATGTATGTTTTGGTATATTAATTTTATTACTATTATATAGTTCATAGTTAAATAATATTCTGAATTTAAACCATTATATAAATTTCATAAATTTATATTATAAATTTATTTAAATTATTCAAAAAAATTTGGTTGTAGAAAATGGATTACACTGTTCATGTAAACAGTAAGCCATACATGTCCATGAAATCTATTTCCATTTTTCATATAAGATTAAATTAGGGAAATATAAATTTTAATTAACCAATATATAATAATTATTATGTTATTTATATCATTTATTTAAAAACAATATATCCTTATCACTATCCACTTTAAAATGAAATGAAAAAAATTTCACCACACTATGTGGAGGAGATAATCTACATGTACTCACAAAAAATGTCATTGTTAATTAATAGATTGAAAGGAAAAAAGTTTTATGTGATATAATATTTACATAATTTTGGTTAGGAAATAATTTTAAAATATATTCATTAATTTTCTCATTAATACCATCTACTCCGAGTATAAGTGAAAAATGAATCACATCACTTCGTGAGGAATTTTTCCACTATACACCTGAGCAATTCTATTATGTATTCCATATAATGGAATGTAAGAATGTATATGTGATGTAATAATTACAGTCGTATAATAAATTTCAAATAATTATATAAAATGTTAAAATCCATCACAATATTCATCTACGAATGGCGGGGATATAGATTGAATTTTATCGATTCATTAGGAAGTAGTTTTTTATACACACGATCAATGACTTTGTTTACCATTTAATAGATGTGGAGATATATATGGGTAATGAAATTGACAATATAACATATTTATATGTATGGGATACTATTGTTATTATATTATCATAGTTTAATATTAGTTGAATCTTGTGGAATAAGAAATAAAAAATTATGCTGGTTTAATAATTTTGCCTCTTCTCCTGAGGGATTCTTTGGTATTATACCTATTGATTTAATAGGAGATATTTACAATAAAACTAATTCATATATAATGTGATAAGATATTTAAGTTGAAATGTTTTTACATATGACCAAACAATGTTTTTTGGAATAGTGAGTAAGCGTTTGGGGTGTGTGGCCTTTTATAATTTGGGAAGAGGACAAAAATGGATTTTCATAAAATATATTATGATAACCAAGTTATTCTACCAGAAAATCCTCCATATATGGAAAATATTTAAATTTAGAGGATATATTAAAAACTATCGTAATAAAATTATTTTTTCACAATTTATTTTATTTTTAACACGTATCGTCTTAGTTTAACCACCGACAACTCAATTTTTAACTTAACCATGGTAATTAATTTGTACTGTCTTCACTACTCATCATGGATAAAATGAAATGAACTTATTATTTAATATGAATTATTCTTATTACAAATATGGAATCAAAATTCTCAATTCATTTTATATAGGTAGATTAATTAAATTCAAAATTGAACCTATACGCATGTTGAAAATATATTTTTCCAGAAGAAAATATTATAAATGATTAAATATCGTGATTATCAGAATTCCATATGAAATTGATTAAAATTACATAACATAATTAAATATATATATAATTTAATTAGTTTACTTTAAAAACAATTTAATAATTAATTTAACTTTATATTTATTTTAAACTAAAAGGAGTTTATCGTCATAAATAATTATTTTAATATATTCAATAAAAGAATTCGTCATTTCAAAAATTTCTCAACAAATATCCCACAAAAATGTTAAAATTTATCTTTCAAAAATATTTTTTCAAAAAATGCATTTTGTAATGGTTGTAAAAAATAATTTCAAATTATGTGTTCGAGGCAAGACTAATCCGCCTTTGAAAAAAGTACAATATTTTTTTAAAAAAAAAATCCAATATCATTCCAATAGTTATTATATTATATTTTATCAAATTATAAAATATAAATTTATTTTATACATGCTTAAACAATTTAGATTTCACAATTTATTAATCCCCATTCATAACCCCCAAAATAACAGCTGTTTTATACTAATTTTTAAGTAATAATATTTTAATATATTATCGGATTTTGTTTAAACCCAGTGTTTCCAACATCGCAATCTATAAAAGTGATTGAATTTATTTTAAAATGAAATATATGCACAATTTAGTAGGATTTCACATTCTCTTCTAGGACAGGATTTTTGTGTCATATATTCTATAAACGATGATTTTCCCTTATTAAAAACAATTGGAATAATAGATAAGGTTAAAAAAATTATCCTAACACTTTTTTTGATGTGGGAAATTTTAAATTTATCATCTTATTTTAAATTTTTATTCTATTACAAGATTAATATCAATGAAAATGAATGATATAGTATTTAATAAGAGAAATATAAAAAATATAACTCTCTTAGTTTTGAATATATCTTTTGTTTCCATATACATATTAAATAAAATTATGAATGAATCGAAATGTCTATTTTGAGATTAATGAAATTATAATAATGTTAAAATTTTATTTGTAATTTATAGCTATTATATATTTACCGTAAAGTCATACATAACATCCAAACAATATTTATTGAATAATTGTTTTTAAGAAGATTTTAAAAATATAAAAATTGATATAATTTTATTAAGTTGTTAGTCCAATTAAATTTCTAGATCTATGTGACATTATTAGGAGATATTAACAGATTATATTAAAATTACTTCTTATCCATGCTGTAATTATTGCTATAAATTCCTATGTTGATATTAATTAAAAAAATTATTTAAAGAAATTTATTTTTCATTTCAAGAAATTATATAATTACCTTAAAGGCATACACAACATTGAAAATGTATTTAATAAATTAACAATACAATAAAATAAAATATTTTTAATATACTTAAAGAAATTAAATCTAAATGAGTTAATGTGTGTGAAAAAAGTGTATAAATCTATGTAACAATTTATGGATTTTATAAATTATTATATTTAATTTAATTCTTCTTATTTATGAACATTAGGTAAACTTAAATTAATAGAGTTACAAATGAAATTAATGATATTTTATGAAAAACTATTTTATAACATGGTTTAAAATTCATTAAAATATTATATTCTGAAAAAAAAAATTATATATAGTTGAAAATTTATAACATGAACCATATATGGGTATTTTTCATTTTTTAGAAACATTAATAACCATTACATTATATAAAAACTGAACATTACAATAATTTTCAAAAGTATTAACATTTCTTATTATTGATATAACGAGAATTTAGTATGAGTATTGTACAACCATTTTCCATCTATTTTTTATATTAAAAATTTAGAAAACACCTTTCGAGCGTACATATGTTTAAATATCTCAACATAGTGGTGTAATTTTTCTTCCACCAACCCTATTACTTATACTACAATAAATATTGATATAATGTATATATAACATTTATGATATAAATAATCATATAGAATTATAATATATTGTATTGACTTTCAATCCATTAGAAAATATTATTGTCGCTCCTGCATACATGTAGACTACTACCTCCATGAAACAATGTAATTTTTTATTTAACATTATTTCATATCATCCATCAAAAAAATGAAAACATCATTTATCTATATGTATGACCTACTGTCTCAATAATGAAGATTAATTCATTTTTCTAATAGTATATTTTAGGTATGACTATAAATGAATATATAATGAACTTATATCATATCAATATCATTATAAAATTTATATTGTTTAATTAAATATAATCAATTTCAATGGAACAAAACTTCTAAATAAAAATGTACATGAAAACTGAAGTATTTATTTTACATAATATTGATTTCAATGAACAATAATTAATAAATTAGTGATAAAATATTACATGTAAAAAATAAATAGGATGTTATATATCAATATGTTTTATTGATATATATATATATATATATATATTATTATTAATTATTTTTAAGCAGACACATTTGAATGATATCGAATATGAGGTAAGGGTTTCTTGTCTCACATTAACATTCACAAGACATACTCCATATTCACTAATTATTTATTTTGTGTGGGGTATATAATAATAATTTGATATGATATATTAGGAATTCCTTTTTATTCATGTTATTTAATGCTTCATTTGATGTTATTTAATTAATGGGGGTTATGATTCAAAAGATACCTCAAAAGTAAGGATTTAATTCATAATCTCACCATTGTTTAGGATTTCTATCTTTAAGAATCCAATGTGGGAATTACTTGATCACTCAGTATTGAAACCGACATATTTTCCACTAAAATTTTAATTTTATCAAATTAAATGTTTTCATTTCATTATCCTCCCTTTATGTATTCAAAATTATAAATTAATTTATTTATGAAAAAATGAAATTATTTATCTCTTCGATTGAAAATAATTGACTTCAATGAACATGTTCTCTAGAAATGTTTTCAAAATTTTCATAATAATATAAAATAATTTTATAAATGATCATATTTATATGGACCACTTCGCTGCAGATGAATAATGATTTAGAGACCTCCACAATTTCAATTAATCTTCCATGTTTTCCTCTAGTTTTCAAATATCAGTCAATTTTTCAAATGATATGAAATCTTGTCGGCCACTTCTTGATTGTGGATAGAAGACCCCAATGTTCTGCCATCACATTGAACCAATGATATTTTTTAGATTTAAATATATATACCTCATTTTTAATTCATATGGGTCGATATTGAGTAAGATTATAGATATTAGCTAAAAATTATCTATGTGTTGCAGATCCATTATTTCCTTTCATGATTTCTCTAAGGTCATTCAGTTCAAAGATTTTTTCACTGGGGAGAAAATATGCTTGAATTGAAAATGCTAAAAAAAGTATTTCATAAATACGAAAGAGGATATCAATGTAAATTTGATAGTGGTTCCATAGGGAAAATGATCTGATGTCAATCCTCCTTCTTATATAGATGATGGAATTCAATCTCTACCCACGACTATTAGACCATGATCCAGTTCAATTGAGTTAAGACTTGAAAGGTCAACAAAATTTTTACATTTGGTAGGATTGAGTTTTTCTGATTTTAAGGATATGGGAACTGATTTCTTATCTAGTTTTCATGATTCGAATAGGGAAATAGGACATTCCAGTAAGAAAATCAAGGGAATCTAAATTTTAGGTAACATAAACATGTTTGCAGTGGTGGGTGATGGGGACCTAATTCCATTTGATGCAGTGAATTGTGAGGATATAGGACATGAAGCGGTTAGTTCCCATTGAGGTAATAAATATGGACTTGAAGATGAGAAAGATTATGATACTGGTAGACAGTCTACTGAGATTAAGAAATTAGAATAAAATGAAGTTTACATTCGGTCCTATTCTAGTAATATAATGAAGCCCATTATGGACTCATAGGGCTTCACCAAACAAGTGAGGATGCCACATCCTAGAAAAGAATAATCTAATTTACCCAAACCAACATGATAAAAATTACATTTTTAAGATATATCCTTTGTGTTATCTATATTAAAATTAACCTTATAGGAATTCAACCATTGTTCCTCATAATTTTCCTAAGCAGTTGGGTTCATAGGATATAGAGAAAATGAAAAAAACAAAATACACATCTACCCTTCAAATCTATTTAGATGTTCTGGTTCTTTTTAATAAACATGATTTGTTGATCCCTAATGGACAAGACCTAATATTCTTCTCCTTCCAACCACATTTCTCTATAAAAATGAATAATGATATTATTACACATGATATGAAATTGAAATATGGACTGGAACCCCTAGACTAGTGGAGATATATTTCATTGTAGTAAAATGAATCAAAAGTATTACATGTTCATTCAGTTCTTGTTCAACCTTTTTTCAGTTTCCTTGTCTTTGGATGGTTTTTTTTGTTTCGTGTCCTATTTCCATGATTATTTTCTATATGGTTTCCACACATCCACATAGTGGTTTCTTATTGAATTTCATAAAAAATGTATTTGTAGTGACTTGAATAATTTTTTATCTTATACAACATGAAAAGAATTTGACACCATATTGACTATTCATTGATATAAAGATTACCGAAAACTTTTTCAATAATATTTTAAAATAAATAGTTTTTTCAAATTAGACAAATCTTTAGATTTTAAATAAATTTTTTCTATTTCAAAAAAAACTTCATTAATAAATTTTACTGTGAACTTTTGAAAATATTTTCATATAATTAAACATCCTTTTTATAATATTATATTTTTCTCAGGTTATTAAATTATGATACCATCCATAATATTTTTTTGGATGGTTTATATTCAAATTTACTAAGGAATGTATTGATTTTTATATTTCTAGTGATTATAATATGGAAGGATAATGAATTTTGTGGATTTTTTTATATGACGAATGAATTAGACAT
The DNA here is from genome assembly GCA_963277665.1 of Viscum album. Classification (NCBI taxonomy): domain Eukaryota; kingdom Viridiplantae; phylum Streptophyta; class Magnoliopsida; order Santalales; family Viscaceae; genus Viscum; species Viscum album. The sequence goes on from OY728135.1 coordinate 1,149,677,364, forward strand.
TGTATGTGATTGGTGGGGCCCACTATATCCACAATATTAATAGTTAGTTCTCATGACAAAACGAATATTAGTCCTTTGATGAGGTCTTACACATTCATGTAAATGTACTAGAATAAGGCCTTTATAATAGTTTTGGAATTATTTCTATATAGAATCAATGATATGTTTGAAATATTCGACATTATTGATTCCATCATTATGAAATAAATTAAAGATTTCAATGTTATTATCTAATTTCCTATTATTTCAATGAGTAATTTTCTCAATCCTGATGTATTTTATATGTAATTATCTGATAATTATTTACTCTTACCATATTCTTGAGGCCTTATTTATCTTTTGATTTATGCATAACCATACGTAGAGTTGGATATCACCCAATTTAAATTTTTGTAATTTTTGTGATACTAGGAAGTGTATTATGATTTATAAATAGGGTAATTCTAAAGGTAAATATGGTGTACTCAAATAAAATACTATGCTGTAATTTAATGTTACCAAATGTTATGTGAATTTCAAGTATGAATATATTTTCCCAAGACTACAAAACTATTTTTCTCTTTGGGATGTGATTTATTATATCTAGTTCATATGTAATAATGTAACCTCTCACTCATGGAAACATGGATTAGGGACTTTACAAATGCATTTAATCAATCATGCTCAAGAATGTTATGTTTATCTAATGGGTCTCAACATATACCTTTATTTTTTTTCAAAAAACTCCAAAAATAATAGTCCCCTACAAACCAAATGGATGGAACCTTCCATGTAATAAGAAAACTCAATTGTTGTGACCCAAGCTGTCACCCATAAGGTATATAGGATTTCCACTCCCATGTAGTGCCTCCCCTGACAATTCATGAATGGTATTAATTTTTTGTATTACCATAATGGTACAATCCCCAACATATAGGTTTTTGGGATGATCCTATAGGTTTAAAGCACTAAAAGAGACTTTATTAATAGGGGAATATGACATAAATGATATTGGAAATTCAGATCACCACTAATGATATCGGGATCCTCTACTAGGGGTGTAAGAAGGATTACGACAAATATCCATAGGAAATTAAATAAGTGGTCAATTATGAACATTTACTAACTATAAAGTTACCTATGTGGGCTCCGAAAAACCATATATACTTGAAAAAGTGAGTACATTACACACTTGAGTAGCCTCTTGAGGGAACCTCCATGAATTTATCGTCTCTAAGTACCAAAACATGTTTCTAGGGAGATCTCCATTTTTATAGCTAGATACTAGATAATTTGAATGATATCCTTTTCCAATTATAATATATTTATACCATAAATACACTATATAAATAAATAACGTGCTGGATGACATCCATACTCAGATTTAGAAACTTTTCTCAAACACCTTGTCAACATTTTTAAGAAAAATAGGGACTATATTAAAATCTATCAAGGTATGGAAAAATATTACTTTGATTTTATCGGAATCTTTTTGAAATACTCCTTTAGTGAAATAATGATTAGAGTGTTATTATATCCCCATTCATTCCATAAACTCCAATATAAATATAATAATTAAAAAGGATTAGAAGGTTTATAGTTTTCGGTAACCCATGAGAAGGGTCAACATATCCTGGAAGCATTAATAATAGAAGACAATCAGTAGTATATTTATAAATAAAAAAGGGTAATGGACGATATTCATCCCCTCACCAATGTTTATGCAGCACATTGACATGTTCCATGGGCTACATAGAAGTTGGATCATCATCCCAAGCGATATTGGGAGAATTGGTATTATACTTTTGTGCGGAGATTTGATAAATATGGGCTCATATTTTCATTCCAAATGACTTGGCCAACACATTACTATAACCACATTAGGGAAGGATCATATCCCTTATTACACTACTTTGAATCTTTTATATAATATAAATTTTTTTGAGGAGATAGATCGTATCTCTGCAACTTGTCAATCCAAATAGAGATTGTTGTATATCATAGCAACACCAACAAGAGAAGCCTATACTCCTTCTAACATTGGGGAAATACAATGGTAAATATTGTTACTAATATAGTGTATATGGATGTTTGTCTCAATCCCCATGACTCTCATCAACATATTCCAATAGTAACATAGGGTTTATCTCTGAAATTTCTATTCAATAATGGCCCCTTTTAATAATGCCTTACTATAACTTCTCGATAGACAACACCTATATGGAGGTCTAAGAAGGGATAATAAACTCAATATTAGGATCATATTCTGTTCTCTGTTTATGGAGATGTTTATGATTTAAGAAAAATAATTTATATCAACCCTATAATTTGATTAATCAATATTTAAAAATAGAAAGAAAGTATAGTCTTGAAGGTCCACCCCATATTATAAAAATTTAATAAATTTCATGACCTCCCCATACCATTAATCCTGAAATTTAACCTCATGAAGATTTATAAATTAGTCCGGATAACTCTTATCACGATTTGATGCATGAAATCTTACTCTTGGTTGGAAATTCAAACATTAATATAGTCCTGCCATTTTCAAATGCATCCAGTACAACAAAATGTGGAGGTCCTCCCCTTGATGTCAGCTATTAATGACCTCTGAATATTAGAATCTATCTTTGAAAAGAAGTTGCATCTTTTAAATTTCAACATGAAAAAATCCACCATATAGAGACTATGAATGTCCTCACATTAGTGGATGATAAAGTTTATTATAATGTAATCCCTTTATAAATTATATCTTAAGGATTCCCTCATATCAATATATACTTGAATGATGATGTAAATTCACAAAAGATACATTATAATAAATTTTAGAAACAATATCTGTAACACCCCAGCCCCAGTTACCAAGAGTCGGTGCATTATTACATAAAAAATGAATGGTATAAAATGACACATCCATAGTAAAACATATCACAAAACCATCAATACAATATGGACGTTTTGTATCCTAATAAAACAACTTCAAATAGGATTAAAATCCATCAAAGGATATTGCCATAGATGAAATCAAAACAATTTAAGAGAAATATCTATTTTTTGAAATCATTTAAATGTCACAGAATTATTAAAGAAAATTTTTACTTTGACTTTATTATTATAATATTATAATGGAATATTAGATGATTTTATAATAGCTGGAAATAGGTGCACTTGCCGTATAAGTTAAAAAAGACATTCTTACCTTAATTCTGTCGAAAAGGTTAAAAAGGACCTTGTTTGGAAAACAACAAAATGATTCCTTTATAAACATATTATAAAAATTAAAACAAGGGTTTAAATGACTTTAAACCATATTCTATGAAATATTAAGAATGTTTTGAAATACATTTTTATGTAATATGGATGTGGATGATAAAGAGGTCCCAGTAGATACTTACGTAAATACATCCTCGGATAAGAAAGATATTGTGAAATTAACCCTTACCTTGTAATTTTCCTTGGTCAAGGGTAGGTGAACCACTTATATAATGGGGAAATAATTGTTATTAAATTATACAAGAATCATATACATAAATATAACATCATATACGATCTTTTGACATTTCTTTGTTAATAATATCTCTGTATTATCGTTGTTTCGCGTGTTAACTGATTCGTTTACCTATATATTATTTGTTATGTAAGCTGTGTTTGATATGGATAGGATTTATCATATTAATATCCATAATGATATTAAGTCTTTAAACAATATTTTTAACCATCAAATGAAAATTATTCTTGAATGGATACGATGGGGAATGAACCTCATCGCGTTCGTGGAGACGGTAGTTCGGATGTACGCACGAGCGACAATATCATACTTTTGAAATTAAAATAATATATAATTGGATGGTATATCATATATACCGAATCATTATCATGTTATATTTATTATTTACATAAATTACACATCATTATCTTACCCATACAAATAATAATGTATTCAATAACAATTACACCACAACGTGGAAACGGTTGGCCGTACATACACACGTATGGTGACATGTCTTTAAAAGGATGGATAGAATACTGTATATGGTTGTACCATATTTATAATGACATCACAGTATGTATAAGATACAGGATTTAATATTTTATACTGTAAATAACAAAGAAAGAAGAAGTATAAGAAGAAAATAACTTGAAAGAGGGTGGTGAAATTATTACCTCTTTTCAGGTTCTTCCTTTTGATTTGATCAAAAGAGCTCCATAGGTTGGATTTATGATCAAAATAAGGCCTCTAGGTTTAATTGAGGTATGTTAGGAGGATATTTGGGTAGGGTTTCGCTAATGAAAATGTCTTTGAAGGTTTTAATTAGAGAGAAGGTGGAAGTACCCTTTTATAATATGGGTGAGGGCGCCATAGGAAAAACTAGAAATATTATTTTATAATAAAATAATTTTAGGTTTATAATGGCTTCAAAATATATTATTTAAAGTATAATGTGGGTATAGGTCGAAAACCAGTCATCCAATAGGTTTTATGGAGGTTTGGTTCACTATTGTAAGTTTATCATTTAGTTTTAACTCTTATTTAATTAGTTTGACATATACCATGTCTCTTTGTAAATTTATATTATACGGTTAATAAACTAACAATAAACTTCCAAGAGACCCCCAAGTGGGTCATTAATGATACAACTATCATTATATAAGTCCTCTAGACAATCCTTATATTTTTAGGAAAATTATATCAATTTATAATATAATATTTGTTTTTAAAACTCCCTTTTGTCAATTTTGACACTATTTAATAGTTGTTTTTTGTTAAAGTATTAAAACTTTATTAATTAGAACCAAATTTATTTAATCAATCCTAAAATTACATATTAACCATTAAAATTCTTGGATGTCATCAAAAAATTAAAATTATATTTATTTTAACATTTAGAATACAAATTATTTTATTCTTTCACTAGTAAGGAAAATACTGCATAATTATTGTGCCATAAATAAATTAAATTATTCAATGTATAAAAATTATAAATAAAATACTATTAAGTAGGAACTCTTTTCATCTTTATACTGTATATTTATAGTCAAAAATATTACATATATAACTTTATGTAAAAATTGTTTTTCTAAAAGATATATGCTTTTGTCATTTTTGTATTTACATTATCTTAATTAATATAAAGTGTTATTATCACTTACATGTGGCTCCATGGGGTCCCAAAATCGACTTAGAGATTCCCATGGACGTAAATGTATCAACCAATTGGGTTAGGACACGTTTTAGGGTAATTTAATATTATTATAATATAATTATTTTACTCTTATTTACCAGATTTACCCTTTGACCATGTTAAATAAAATATTTACTGAAATAATTATTCAAAAAGTCTAAAAATAAAAGCTACCTATTTACAAAATTTGGACCTACTGATTCTAAATATTTAATCCAATTTTATAAATTCAAAACACATAAGTGGCTGAAATTAATTTAAAATTAATTCACGTTGTCAAAATAAAATGCATGTTTTTAAGAAATAATTACTATCAAAAGATTGGCACTTGCTTATGTCTAGTTTAAATGTGAAATTTTGTCCAATGACCAAAATTGGATTAAATGGTAAAATTATAATCTAATTATACTTTAAAATCACTCAAATTTATAATTTATCACAATTAATTATTTCGATTAAAAAAGTTTTTTTAATTAAAATTTACTAATTTTCACTATTCATCAAAATATGAAAGTTATCAGAAAAGTACCAAAAATTCACCCTATGCTAATTTAAATATTATGAATCCAAAAATGAAGTCCATTTTGAATGATAAATTTTATAAAATTTTCACGAGTGGGTATTACTATTCATAACGGCTAGTTTCACTGGTTGTGGTGTGTTAGAACTCGAAGTTGTGTTAAACACACACTACTGTATTATTCAAAGAGAAGCGTACCGTGGAAGATTTGCGTGTTACATTCCCCCCTACTTCAAATAATTTTGTCCTCAAAATTTCTAGAATATTACTGCATTAAAAGACTTGGTTGGATCTTCATCATCTGTTCCTCGGGTTCCCACGTTATCTCTTCCATCTTATTGTTCCTCCATAGATCTTTGACCAGACGAGTCATTCGGTTTCACATCACTTGTTCTCTGGTATCAAGAATCATGATGGGTTATTCATAATAAGATAGAACAGGTTCCAGTTCTATGTCCTCGTATGTGAGTACATGCTTTGGGTCAGGTATGTATTTTCTCAATAGTGATACATGGAACACATCATGAACTTTGGAGAGACATGGTGGCATTGACAAACGGTAAGCTAAAACCCCAATTCGTTCTAGAATTTTGAGAGTTCCGATGTACCTGGGACTCAATTTACCTTTCATAATGAATCATATTACTCCCTTTCATGGAGATACCTTCAATAAAACATGATCTCCTACCTGAAATTCCAAATTCTTCCTTCGATTATCAGCATACCTCTTCTGCCTACTTTGAGCTGCTTTTATGTGGTTTTGGATTACCTTCAAATTTTCCAATGTTTCTTCCTCCAGTTATGGGCATATGAGTTTTCTTTCACCAACATCATCCCAACAGGTTGGTGTGCGACATCTCTTTCTATATAACGTTTCATATGGTGCCATCCAAATACTTGAATGGAAGTTATTGTTATAGGAAACTTTTACCAGACATAAATATTGATCCCACATACCTTGAAAGTCAGGTGAGCATGATCTCAACATGTCTTATAAGGTTTGAAGAGTCTGTTCTGATTGTCCATCAGTTTTGGGGGTGGTAGGCAGTGCTCAAATGAAGTTCAGCATGCAGAACGTTCTGAATACTTTTATAGAATCTTGATGTAAAACATGGATGACGATCAGAAACAATCGATAGGGGGACTCCATAAAATATCACAAATTCATTAATATATAGTCTTTCTAGACTTTCAAGTGGTAGTCCTTCTCTTGTAGAAAGATAATGTGATGACTTGGTAAGAAGATCGACAATGACCCATATTGCATCATTCCTTCTAGGAGTCTTTGGTAGTCCCATGACAAAGTCCATCGTGATATTATCCCATTTCAACTCAGGTATGGGAAGAGGATTCATGACTCCTCCAGGCTGTTGCCTTCCAGCTTTCACTTGTTTACAAACCATACATCTTGAAACAAAATCAGCAATCTCCCTCTTCAGGTAGTCCAACCAAAAATGTTCCTTCAAATATCTATACATCTTGGTGCTCCCTGGGTGTATAGAGAAATTTGAGCAATGAGAATCATCTAACAATTCCCTTTTTAACTCAGGTATATTGGGAACACAAGGTATCTTCCCAAATTTCAAAATTCAATCTTCATACACAAAGTCACTTAATCTCCCGTCATTCACAGCTTTAATCTTATTTTGAAACTCCCCATCCTCAGGCTCAGAACTTTTTATCCTTTCTAGTAATGATGGTTTGGAAACCATTTTAAAAATAATTATGTTTCAACTTCCATGGTTATTCCCATATCCATCTTTACTAGATCCATGAAAATAGGATCCCTTTCAACTCTTATCTTGTTCAAAACTCCATTATACTTTCTTCTAAATTCATCTGCCACCATATTTGCTTTCCTCGGGTGGTAGTGTATCATGCAATCATAATCCATGATTATTTCAACCCATATCCATTTCCTCATGTTGTCTTCTTTCTGTGAGAAAATATACTTCAAACTCATTTGATCAGTATAAATCTCACATTTTTCACCATGGATTATAGCAGCTAACTCTAGATAATGAGTAGGATAGTTTTTCTCATGAATTTTCAGTTGTCGTGATGCATAGGAAATAACCCTATCATTCTGAATAACAACACAACAAATTCTTTTCTTCGATGCATCACTATAAATAATGAACCCATCATTCCCTGATGGTAGAGTCAATATAAGATAATTTACTAATCTTCTATTCAGTTCATCAAAACATTCTTCACATTGTTTTTCCCAAACAAATTTAATCCCTTTATGTGGGAGCTTCGATAATGGGTTAGCCAATCGGGAAAAAATCTGGACAAAATGCTGATAATTACCTAATAAAACAATAAAAATGTGTACCTCAGTTATACTCATCAGTGCTGGATATTATTGGATTTCCTTGGTCCTATAAGGATCAACATATATTCCATCCTTAGAGACAATATGGAAAAGAAAATATATCTTTTGAAGCTAGAATTCACACTTTCTAATCATCACATATAATTTATGTCTTCTAAGAGTCTTCAGGATAATTCGCAAGTGATTTTCATGATCTTCATAGATTTTGGAGTATACCAAGATATCATCAATATATACAACTAAAAAATCATCGAGCTGTTCCTTGAAAACTCTGTTCATTAGATCCATCAATAAAAAGTGTTCATTAGTCAATCCAAAAGGAATTACTGTAAAATAGCAATGCACATACCAAGTTCGAAATGCTGTGTTTGGAATGTCTTACTTCTTCACACACAACTGATGGTATCCAGATCATTGGTCAATCTTTGAAATGTATTGATCTCTATGCAGTTGGTCAAATAAATCATCAACGTGAGGTAGGGGATACTTGTTAATTATTTTTATAGCATTGATTTACCTATAGTCGATACATAACCCCATAGATCCATCTTTCTTCTTAATAAGAAGGATAGGGTCTCCCCATGGAGGAACACTATCGCGAATAAATCACATATTACACAATTCTTCTTGTTCTTTCATTAGTTCAACTAATTCCACAGTTTCCATTCTATAAGGGATCTTCGATATGGGCCTTGAACTAGGAATTAAATCAATGGAATACTCAATTTATCATTCTGGAGGATGTCCAGGTAAATCTTCTGGAAACAAATCAACATATTATTTCACAATAGGTACATCCTCTATTTGAACATTCATTTCGTCACCCATAGTTATTTCATTCTCTTCCTCCCCAATAATTGAATTTAGTTGAGCTACTAGGGGTGGATCTAGATAAGAATCAGGTGGTGACAATTCTGTTCTAAAGAGAATGTGTTCTTTATCATCATTATCCAAAATTGTAACCTCCTTATTCATACAATAAATCTTCACATCATGGTCTGAAATCCAATCCATATAGAAGATTATATCAAATTCAATCATGGGTATGACGATGAGATCACCAGAAAAAGAACATTTATATTCTCAAATGGAAACAGATTTGCAAAACTTCATTGCGATGATACATCCCTTAGGTGTTTTACCTGACAGCTCCATTGTGAAATAAAATTAGAAATATACAATTTTCATAGAATACTGGGAAGATATAAAACAATTCTATGATCCCTAATCAAATAATGCATTTTCTAAACTTGAGGAAACCATTAAATTACCTGCCACCACATCTTTTGGAGCTTCAACCTTAGTAGTAGTGATAGCATAAGCTTGGCCTTGATCCCTTGGACTTTTCTGAGGTACGTTCCCGTGATTCATAGGAAATTCATTTTCATAATTTCCCATCGACCTGCCATTGTAGCATTGAACATCAGAAGCTTCTTTCTTCCCCTTTCAATCACAAGCTTTGAGGCCTTTTTCACCACACTTGTAACATACTCTCATTCCCTATAAGCAAGTACCATGGTGTTTTTTCACACATTTAATGCAGGATGGATAATCAACTTTTTCGTTCTTCCCTTTATTTCCATTTCTAGAGTGATCAGTAGATCTCTTCTTCTCTTTCTTTTCTTTAAAGTCATAAGACATAGAGAATTATTTTTCTATCTTGATAGCACATGAGAAAATATCTTCGTACGACGAGAAGGATTGTGAAACTAATGCTCGATAATGAAATGGTTTTAACCCATCAAAGAAACGACCATTATTACTTCTTGGGGTATGTATATAATATCCATCATACCTCACTAAACATGTAAAGATAGATTCATTCTTTGCGACATTGTTATCCTCCTATTGTCTCAGACTCATAAATAGCATATCCATATCTACTCGATGGTCAGGAGGAAATTATTTTTCTTAGAAGTGCTATTTGAACTCCCTCTATTACATATGTGATACTTCATCATCTTAATTTTGTTTTGAATCAATTACCACCATTGTTCAACATCTTCAGTGAGGCGGTAAACAACCATGACAAATTTTTCCCTTTCGCTACTCCCCAAGGAGTGGAATATTTTCTCTACGGAATTTATCCATTGCTCAGCAACTAGTGGATTTGTACCCCCCACCCATTTAATGTTGGTGGTTGTATCCTCATGAATCAATCTAACATTGATCCTCCACGATGTGGATTAGGGTTTTCCATACGGTTAAGGTTATTATTCATAACCTGAGTGAGTTGTCCTAGTACGGTAATTAGTTGATCAGTACCAGTTGCATCACCAGCTACACTATAATTAACTTGATTAAGATGGAAATCCATAAATGGAGTGAGTTTATTGATACAGTTTCCATTTCTTCCACTAGGAACCATTCCTAAACAATGGAATACACTAGATTAATTTATGAATTGAAATAAATAATTCCAAACATATAAAACACTTAACATGAATTGAACAGTTTATGGATATAATCCATAATCATAAAAATGTTTTCATTGAGGAAGTATATACTAATGAATCATTCATAATGGTGTCTAAAGAAAATGAGAATTATCCTAAGCATATCCCTGGGAGTTTTGTAACCAAGAGTTCGGAAAGGCTCGTTGTCGTGAACCAGTTCTTGTTCGAGTCTAGCTCAAAGCGGTGTTTTAATTTTTTACCCCTAGCTTCATTTGTGCTAAAGCTGCCTCTACCTTCTCATATCCAGACAAGGATTTATTTCTCAAAAAACATAAAAAATTACTATAATAAAAAAATTCTATGAAGTTCTTCTATACTAATCCTCAAAGTCCATCTTAGGTCTATGTGCTCTAATCAGATATTATCTAAATCAAGCTTCCATGGATTGTACTAAGCTTCCACTGATTCCAAATTTAACACCCTGACCCTAGTTACCCAGAGTCCATGCATTATTAGATAAAATTGGCATGATGGCAATAGATCATGTCTCGAAAGACAGATTAGTTTTGTAGCCTTATAATAACTAGATACATTCATAAAGATTACATTACATCATAAAGTGAAAAACTACAAAAAAATATTATCTCAATAGACCACACTCATATCCTTATACTAACCCTGCAGGTCATTCATAAAATACTTATTTACATCTTGGGAAATATAAAATATAGAAAGGGGTGAGCTCAGATGCTCAGCAAGGATAACCATATAGCAGAAACTTTCATAAAAAACATAAACATTTAAGGCAGTTTATAACTGAAACAAAAGTATTTTAATCTTCAACTTCAGTATAATATGGAAAAAATAAAATGAACTAATTCCATTTTCTTATTCACATGGATATTCTACTAGTTGAATCATCAAATTCAATATCAATAACCACTTTCATAATGATGGAATGCATAATTCCATACTATCCTAACCAAATAGTCAAGGCCCTGTGCCAAGACTACAAATAAGATTTTGTCAAGGCCTTGTGCCAAGAAACTAGTTTTTCTCATTAGACCTACCGATGCATCAAGGAGCTATAGTGGGCTCCACCATTCACTTAATATGTCCAATGCATTCCTCATATGAATAGGTTTAAACATAAAATAAACATTCGTATTAAAACTTGCATATGAAATGTCAATACTTTCCCCATAAACCATGAATTTTATATATATAACACACCCACAGTCAAACAAATCACAAAACCTTCAATAAAATATGGATTTTTTGTATCATAATATATCAACATCAAATAATCTTAAAATCCATCAAAGGATGTTGACATAGATGAAATCAAAACTATTTGAGAGAAATATATCTTTTTTGAAATAATTCAAAAGTGATATAATTATAAAAGAAAACATTTACATTGAAAATATTATTATAATCTTGTAAGGGAAGCATTTAATATTTTATAATGGCGAAAATATCCATATATGCCGTATAAGTTAAAAAATACATTCTTACCTTAATTCTGTCGAAAGGGTTAAAAAGGACCTTGCATGGAAAATGACAGAATGATTCCTTTATAAACATCTTATAAAAAGTCAAAAAGGGTATAAATTACTTTAACCCATAGACTATAAAATAGTAAGAATTTTTTGAAATACATTTTTAAGATACTTGAATGTGGGTGATAAAGAGGACCTAGTAGATACTTACGTAAAAACAACCTTAGATTAAAATGAGATTGTGAAATTAATCCATAATTTGTACTTTTCCTAGGTCAAGGGTTGGTTATCCTCTTGTATAATGGTGAAATTATTGTTATTAAATTGTACAATAATCATATACATTAATATGATATCATATATGATCTTTTAATAGTTCTTTATTATTAATATCTTTGTATTATCGTTGTTTGGGGTGTTAACTAACTCATTTTCCTTTATATTCTTTGTTATGTATGTAATGTTTGTTATATATAGGTTGTATATTATTCATATAAATAATGATATTAAGTATATAAAAATTATTTTTAACCATCAAATGAAAATTATTCTTGACTGGATACGATGGGGAATAAATCTCATTGAGTTTGTGGAGATGGTAGTCTGTACGTACGGACGAGCGACAATATCATTCTTTTGATATTAAATTATTATATAATTAGATGTTATATCATATATAAAGAATAATTATCATGTTATTTTTATTATTTACATCAATTACACATCATTATCATACCCATCCAAATAATAACGTATTGAATAACAATTACAGCACGACGTGGAGACGGTAGGTCGTACGTACGCACGTATGGTGAAATATCATTCAAAAGATGGATAGAATACTGAATATAGTTGTACCATATTTATAATAACATCGCAGTATATAAAATATACTAGATTTATTATTTTATAATGGAAATAACAAAGAATGAAGAAGTGGATGAAGAAAAGAACTTGAAAGAGGGTGGTGAAATTATTACCTCTTCTTCGGGTTCTTCCTTTTGATTTGATCAAAAGGGATCTGTAGGTTGGATTTATGAAACATTTAAGGCCTCTAGGTTGAATTTAGGGAAGTTGGGATGATATTTGGGCAGTTTTTGGTAGAGCCTAATGGATTATAAGGTTTTAATTTGAGAGAAGGGGGATGTTCTCTTTTATAAGAGGGGTGAGGGGCACCATCGGAAAAGCTAGAAATATTATTTTATAATAAAATAATTTTCGATTTCTAAAGGATTGAAAATGGATTATTTAATGGATAAGGTAGGTATAGGTTGAAAACCACTCAAAAAATTGGTTTTAGATAGGTTTGGGTCACTATTGCAACTTTATCTTCTAGTTTTACCTCTCAGTTAATTAGTTTGCCATTTACCATGTCACTTTGTATTTTTATATTATATGGTTAATAAACATACTATAAACATACATGAGACCCCAACTGGTTCTTTAATGATACACCTATCATTATATATGTCCTTTGGCTAATCCTTAGATTTTTAGGAATATTATATCAATTTATAATTTAATATTTGTTTTAAAAACACCTTTATGTCAATTTTGACACTATTTAACAATTGGGTTTTTAAAGTCGTAAAAACATGATTAATTAGAAAACAATACATTTAAGCAATACTAACATGTCATATAAACCAATATAATTCGTGGACTTCATCAAAACGTTCTAATTATAATTATTTTAACTTTTATAATACCAATTATTTTATTCTTCCATTAATAAGAAAAATACTGCATCATTATTGTGTAATAAAAAAATTTAATTATTCAATGTCTAAAAATTATAAATAAAATACCATTATGTATGAAATCATTTTATAATTCTACTGAATATTTATAGTCGAAAATATAACATATATAACCTTTTGTAATTTTTTTTTTCTAAAATCTATATGGTTGTGTCAATTTTGTATTTACATTAACTTAATTAATATAAAGTGCCATTATCAATTACAAGTGGATCCATGAGGTCCCAAAATCGACATAAGTATTCCCATGGTCGGACATGTATCAACCATTATAGTTATTACACGTTTTAGGGTAATTTAAAATTATTATAAAATTATTATTTTACCCTTATTTACCAGATTTAACCTTTGACCATGGTAAATAAAATATTTACCGAAGTAATTATTCAAAATGTTTAAAAATAAAAGATACCAATTTACAAAATCTAGACCCCCTGATTCTAAATATAGAATCAATTTATTTAAATTCAAAACCCAGAAGTGACAGAAATTATTTTAAAATTAATTCCCATTGTCAATACAAAATGTGTGTTTTTAAGAAATAATAACTATCAAAAGAGTTGCACTTTCTTATGTCCAAATTAAATGTTAAATTATTTCCAATGACAAAAATTGTATTAAATGGTAAAAATATAATCTCATTATACTTTATAATCACACAAAATCATAATTTATCACTATTAATTATTTCGATTAAAAAATTTATTTTTAATTAAAATTTAGTAATTTTCATTATTCATCAAAATATGAATGTTATCAGGAAACTACCAAAAATTCACCCTAAGATAATTTCGATATTATGAATCCAAAAATGAAGTCCATTTTGAAAGATAAAAATTATAAAATTTCACGAAGTGGTTATTACTATTCATAATGGCTAGTTTGATTGGTTGTGGTGTGTTAGAACTCGAAGTTGCGTACAACACACACTACTATATAATTCAAAGAGAAGCATACCATGGATGTTTGGGGTGTTACAATATCCATAATAAGTGATTTTCCTATTAAATAGTTAATATCCATGCCAACTACAGAACATTTATCCCATATGGATTTTTTTATCCCAAATAGTACATATCCCCTCAATAAATAGATGGTAAATGAACTAATAGGTAACATCTTGTGGAATAATATCATTCCAAGGATAATGAGAATACTATGATTATTAAAAATAGACAACCTATAGAAAATATATCAGTTATATTTTGGACTATGACCTCTCCTTGTAATGTGATGTTGAATTATTTGAAAGAATAATGCATACATTGTTTTTCACTTAATATATCAATGGATCATCATCATTTTATAGAAACACATCATCATTATAGGTATAATATGATATAAATCAAGTCTATTGGAGGAATATATAATTTTATTTGGTTGGTATCACTTTTAACTGCACATCATTGGACATTAGAATCACAATGAAAAGGCAGGTATTATTGCTAACTGAGTATCATGAAATCATTTTTCCCGCTAGTCATTAGCACCCATTCAACAGCATATATGAGAATAATATGTTAAAATGTGGGGTTTATTTCACTATGATACATGGATAAAATAGTAATTTAAGATGGATATTATGAAATTTCATCATCTCAAGATGTGTCTCAGGTCATGGTTTTGTATAAAATGGTTGGTGTATATTGTACAATCCCATTGCATCAAAATCCTAAAAATTTTGTAATATGATGGAGCGTGAAAAATTGTGATATTTTCGTGTTACACATAAACATTTAGGAGAATGATTCATGTATGGTGATGTAAACCCCATTAATTTATAATATCCATGAATAGAAAATAGTTCATTCTCATAATAATACTGACACCACATTCATCCTGAGACCAAATCTCTAAAGATAAAATGGGATGAATTGATAGATTCCCCAAAAGTGATATGTGATTAATGAAAACCAAAGGTATAGGGGAATTAATAACTTTTATGTTTTATCATCACCCAATAGGATATCAAACTATTGGTAAATTTAATATATATTAATGGATTAGTAAATAGAAACCCATCATGCATGTTGATTAAATTTATACCATCCCTCCACCTCCTCCAAGGAAGTTAGTCATATATACTCTTTGATAATAGTCCATTTAAAATCACTCATAGTTCTTTCTATTTCATGATATAACCTATTCATCCATTATTAATTCAATTTATTTAATTGGGAATTCCCTTAGGATATCCCTCAATATATTTCTTCCAGGGTAGTAGTCATAGGGAAAGGCAAATCCAAACAGTGGACCATAAGAAAAAATACACATAAAGAAGGTGAATACAATAGAAGAATATACTATGTGATTGGAATAATATCTAAAAGATGAAGAATATCCATATCCATCATATGAAAAATAATTTCATAAGAATATTACACATATTTAATTTTCATCGACATAACCTTGACATGAAACACCCCCAGATATAAAAGTATATTTCAATTTAATAAATTAATGTATTTGATTTCTTCCAAAGAAGAAAACCATGAAAATAATTTAATAACTATTATAAAATATAAAATTAATACCATTATATGGTACATAACCTTTTAATATAATGATTCATATATTTTTTAAATATTACTGATTCAAAAGACCTCTGTTTATCATATTTTATTTCTGAGAATTTATTTTTTGAAATTATTTTTAATTTAAATAATAATTCAATTATTAAACTAATGAAAAAGTAAATTTTAATTATTGATTAATTTTTTTTCTATTTTTATCAATATGATTTAAATGAAAATAAAAATAAAAATTTGTTAAAAATGTGATTTTTTTCCAAAAACCTAATTTTATGCTTGAAAAGGGTTTTTATCATAATAAATCAAATTTTCCATTGTTAGTGAATTATTATAATGAATTATTATTATAATATATTAAATAAAATATGTTAAAAATCTATTAATGGGTTTTATAAGCCAACAAATGAGATTAAATATGATGTTATGTTTTAAAATCTATTTTTCTAAAAATGACTTTCTTTAAATTTTCTGTGTTCAATTGTAATGATATATTAATGTTTTTTAAATTTAAATTGATACAATTTTCCCCAAAAATGTAATTATCAATTTTAAAATTTCTAATTAGTCCACTTCCATTTTTTAAAATATTGAATTGAAACTATATAAAAATAATTGACCTTTGTATAGGTGTAAAAGGGTTGACAACATGATTAAACTAAAAGATGACGTAAAAAATGTCACATATACAAGTATAAACATGATTTTTGGAAGATATTTGGAACATAAAGAATCATATATTTTAGCCATAGGAATTTTCATCATATTTCACTTCTTGATGACTTTATTATATTTTAATATTTGAAGTATATTTGTGTTTACAACCCACCTCACTTATAAAAGGAGATTCTATCCCATTCACTCCTTCACAAAATTTGGGAGTTGTATCACCAATAATAAATAAAAAAAATCATATTTAACTTCCTTCCCCACAATATAGAACATATGGTCTTCCTAATAATAAACCTTTGAATGTGCAAGGTGTAATCTATAATAGGTTTCCTTAAGAAGATGTAATTATATTTACCAATATATTTTGTGTTTCTCTAATCCTTATCATCAAAAAAATATTATATGAAAATATTAAAAAATAAATATAATTTTTATAATTAAATTTTTTTATTTTAATTGTACATCCACTTCACTCTTCTAATCATCATATGAAAATGATTAAAATGTTCGTGTGTATGTGCGGACTACCACCTCCAAAAAACAATGTGATTCATTTTTATTATACTCTGGAAATTTATAGTCATTTGGATTTTTTGAATTAATTTATGTGATATTCATGATATTATTATGATTTAGTAATTATTTATTAATTTTTATCATCTATTTATTCAATTTTTGGAATAATTAAAACATTACTCACACACATGTACGAACAGCAGTCTCCATGAATTGATTTAATAAATTTTTCATTACAAACTCTTAATAATAATTTAAAAATTTATATAATTAATATATGTGATATGAATAAAATGATAAAGAATAAATATATGATGAAACCATGAACATGTTTCAGGGACTTTACCTATTGATCAAAATCATGTATTTAAAACGGTCCATTTTTCATGAGAATGTGGATTTTAAAGAAAATTTATTTATGGGTAATTAGAAATTATAATAGAATGTTATATTTCATGAATATTTTTAATATGATTATTGTATTTATATTTTAAATTTATAAATTTATTATATTCGATATTTATAATCTATATGAATAATATAGGACATATGGCAGGGGTTTATGTTATACAATTATTTCTTTTCGTGATTTTCTATGTTAATATTCTATTGAGGGAAATTATATGATACTTCACCACTAAAAAAAATATATTTTATTATCATATAGTTATTTACTTAATTTCTAATATTTTCAAAATTCATTTCCCCATTTTGACTAAAATGATTTTAAAATGGTTTTACGAAAATTTACCCTTATTTCATCTTTAACCAATTAAAATTTTCTTTTATGAAAATATTCATCAAGATGATTCTAGAATGCTTTTTAATATGATCAAATAATTATTTAATACTATATTAAAATCAATTTTAATTTTCTTTAACTTTTTTTTGAATCATCATGTCAGGTTCTAAATAATGTAATTTTGTATATTTTACCAAAACATTAAATGAAATAATTTTTAATAGTAATATTAAAAACAGATTTTACCAATCCCATTAAAATTAATTTTTTTAATTCTAAATTAAAATATTACATTTTTATTTTCAATAAAATAATTTTTCTCAATATTTAGGAATGTTTTAGTTTAAATGATATAGACGTAAAATGATATTCAACCTATTTTTAATGAAATATTCAAATATTCTTTTAAATTTTGTTTTCAATGCTATAGAAATCCATTGACGTTTTTATGATTCACTAGGGATATAATATAATTATGAAATACAAGTTATTTCTATAGATGTTTTATGATTAAGTTATCATAAAATATTTATTAATCTAATTACTTTTCCATGTTATATGATATGAATAGTTGATGATTTTTTTTATGATCTTATCGAATACATATGTATTTTTTGGTATTTTATTTGTGGGTGTATTCAATAAATCCAGTTCATTGTATAAAAATAAAAATCTCAAGAGATAATATTTACTAGATTTGGGAGTGAATCCTATTCAATATGGGACTCTATCCACTCTAACAGTTTAAGGAGTGAACCTTAAATACTGATATTATGGAATAGAGAGTGAACCTAATACAATATAGTACTCTTTACACCCTAATTGTTATATAAGTAAATCATGAAAAAAAATATTTTTTATTATTAGGATTTTGTTAAAATACCTATGATATGTTCATAATGTTATGATATTATATTATGGAAAACTATTGAATAACGATTATTCCAAATTCTTATGAATCATATCATTTGAAATAGAATTGTTTTATACAATTCTACTTTATTTCTGATTTCTAAATGATTTGGTAGGAACATTAAATGTTTTGATTTCCCTATCATAAACTCATTATTATCATAATATTTCATATTATCAATGATTTATATCATGCATATTTATAATTACATTGATTATTAGTGGATTTTTTTCCATATTACCTAGGCTATAAAGAATGGATTTATGTAAGATGTGTCTATGAAGGGGGCCATGTAAGAAGAATTTTGTGGGATATTTTAAAAATCCTCCAGTTTATATGTTGATCTTGTAACTTTTCACTAATGACATTAAACCACTATATTTTTGTGATATTTTTATTTGTGAAATTCATTATATTTTCATCTGAAATGATGAAATATTTTTATATGTTAGGTTTAGTTGGACTCAATTGGTATCAGAGAAAGGTTTATGTATTTATTATATTTGGAAGAGATGAATATAATGATACACATAGAAGCCTATGAATAATAGAAATTGATATTATAAGGCCCCAGCCTTAAACCTTACTTAATCTTGAGTTATTACAAGATTACACATTGAGGATCTTTTCAGGTTTAGTGTTTTAGAGAATTAGATCATGAAACTTTCATTACATTCCACATTTAAACAAAGTGGTTACATAAAAGAAAGTATTCATTCTTCCCACCAACGGAAACATATTTAAAATTAAACATGGATTCTTTCTTGACACATCCTTGACACTATCATCACATCATGTACCCTTCCCTTGACCTGTGAAAAACATTTCAAAAACATGGGATGAGCATAAAAAGCTTAGTAAGGGATATAAAAATATGGAAAAGAAACATGAGTACATGTATACATAAGAATGAAATCATACTTTACCCATAAAACATAAACACATTAACATACCTCATAAAATCATGAATAAATCATAGAAATCATATGACATAAAGTTAACTTGATGCATTCATAACATTCTTACATAGGGAGTAACCCTCTAGGTTACGTTTGGAATACCCATCATAGTATATTCCCTAAATCTCTTCGGAGAAACCTTAACGTTTCACTCCTTTGCGTTACCCAATGCATTGGAGAGCTATATCGGACTCACCCGCCCTTAGTTTATCATGGAACCACCCGTCTACATAACAATGCCCAAGAACCATAACATAATCTTATCACATAAAACATGCATAAAGGAAACATAACATTTCCACCTTTCAATAACAAGATATCAATACAACACATTGATATAAATAAATTATGAAAACCATTTTCGATAGCAAAATAAAATAAAAGTAAATCATGGTATTTATTTTTCTTTTAAAAAGATGGTATGGCTTGTAGAGGAAGCCAAAACTCAAATAATGGTCGTGGCGGCGGAGAAGTCGTTGTCGCCGCATACGTACGACAAAAACATTCCCTTTTGTCGTTTAATAAACAATTCATATAAAAAATATTCCTTTTGAATAAACGTAAATGTCAAAGGGGTTTATACACTGTATAAAAGAAGGTTGTGTATAAAACAGAATACGCCTCAATGAAAGGAGATTGAGACGAAGTCCCTTACAAAGACGGTATCCTTGGTTTAAGGATAAATCAATTACATGATTATTTGTGACAAACGAATACAAGATATATAATTGGATATTAAGTGTAAAATAATCAAAGTTCATTCACACATATTCAAAGGATGACATATTCAATAACTACATGTTGAACCCAAAGAACTCGAAATTGGGTTAAGAAGTTCCCTTGATAGCCTAACGACGTCACATTAAAAAAAGGGTATCTCATCACTTGGACATAAAATTTACATCAATGAGGATATATGTGAACATATCCCCACATAACAATATGTAAATTAAAAGACCCAACAAAAGAAGTCCTTTAAAAATATGAGGGTGAAAGGTTCCCTTACCGACATGGGTATCTTTCGAAACATACGCCCGTGAAAGAAGGACAATACAACATTGATGTAAATACTCATAAATGAAATAATATTACACAATGAGTAAAATAATGGTCAGTACATACACCACTCAAAGTAAATTGTGGAAAATGTAGCATAAATCTCACAGGAATAAAAGTGAGATGAAAAATCCCTTATGAAAACTCGGCAACCTAATGGCGCCACTTAAAACTTCCAAAAATTGATTGATGAGATAAAATAGGGTATCAAATCACATTTCAATAAAATTTACAGCAAGAGGAATATAAAATAACATCCCCCATCATAAAAAATGAGGATCTTAAAAGAAGTGACATAAAGTAGAGTACTTAAAGAGAAAGAGAGAGGTTAGATCTCTTACGAAAATTCGACAGCCTAACGGCGCCACTCAAAACATCCAAAATGGATTGATGGGAGAGAATAGGGTCTCTCATCATATGAACATAAAAATTACAGTAAGATTAATATAAAATAACATCCCAATCACAAGAATGATGAGCTTAGAAGGAATGAATTAAAAGAGTGTACTTAAAAAGAAAGAGAGGAGTAGGATCCCTTACCTCAAGTCCAACATGTCCTGTTCGTTTCTTTATATTCCTGAATAATAAACATTGGTAAATTAATAATTGACTAAGTACCTGCTTTAGAGATTATTATTCAGTTCATATCACAAATTATAATGTTATAATAATTGTTTAATAATGTTAGTTCATATCAGACGTTTTTTCCGATGTTTGGTGCATGAGTCAAAAATGAACTTGTTTGAAAAAAGATTGACCATGTAGTTATAAGTAAATAATTTCGAGAATAGTATTAATGATTAAAATATCATATATATCCAGTAAATACTCATTTTATACTATTCAATATCATTTGGAGATAAAAAAATAAAAGCACCGTTCATAGAGACGGTAGGCCGTACGTACGCATGAACGCTACTTTCATTTTTTTTTGTCATATTAATGGAATTAAAACAAAATGAGAGAGAAATATATATGTTATAATTCCAGAATGATATCAATAATTTAGATGTAATATATTACATATATATCTATTATATATAGGTACGTATAATATTACATAACATTTTGAGATAAGATATGAAATGTACCGTTCATGGAGACGGTAAGTCGTACGTACGCATGAACACTACTTCCATTTCTATTTCATATTTAATGGAATTAAAACATAATTATAGATAATAGTATTTTAATTACAGTATGGTATCATATATAATATCATTAAATATATCCTTTATACGTACCACATATGGTATTAACGAATTAAATCACTTTGAGGGGGCGGTATTCCGCACTTCCTTAAATGAAGATATCGCGTTTACCCATAATGGAAACCAAAAAGGTACACCATAAATGAAAAATAAAGATTCTTAAGTAAAAAATAAACATATTAAATATCATATATAAATATACTGTCATCTTAATGGCCACCTTTGAAGGTGTTAGAAGAATGTTGAACAATCATCATTTCGTGAGGCAGAAATTCGTCATCCACAGAAACAGTATGTTCTTTAACCATTAGATTTAGGTGTGTGTAAGTGTAGCTAGAATCCTTATTATAACAACATCCTTGTATATTGGAGATACTGGAGTTATTTGAAAAGAAATGAATAAAAAGAGTTTATGTGGTTGGAGAAGCAAAATAGAAAAAAACAACACAAGTGAAGACATTACCTTAAAATCGGGTAACTTCCTTTGGTTTGAGTTCAAAGGCTTCCTTGGGAAGACGTATGAAAAAAGTGAGGCTTCAAGGAGTAATATAGGGAAGTGGAAAGACAAAATGGGCAGGGGTTGACCGAGCCAAAGGCTTTGGGAGTGTGGGTAAGGAGGTAGAGGTGGGGGCCATTTATAAGAGGAGAGGAGGGGCACTCTTGGAAAGTAAGCAAATGTTACTTTATTTGAAAATGGGTTTCGGATTTAAATTGACCCACATTGATGTATTTCGAGGATAAGGTGATAAGGGTTCTAAATCCACTCAAAAAATAGGTTTTGGAAATGTTTATGTCTTAGATATTACATTATCTTTCCATTTTATTTAAATCGTTAAATAATGAGGTCATCGCTGCATCATCATGATGTCACAAATAATTTATTTTATATAATGTCTAAAAATTATAAAAAAATACTATGATGTAGGAAATATTTTTATCTTTCCAATGAATATTTATAGTCAAAAATATGACTTGTATAACCTCATGTAAAAATTGTTTTAGTAAAACATCTCATGTTTGTGTCATTTTTACTTTAACATTAAATAAAAAGATATTTATGTCATTTCCCAACCAAAGTGGATCCATTGGGTCCCCAAGTTGACCCATTGATTGTCTTGGTCGTCCATGACACATCCAATGAGAGTAGTACATGTGTCTAGGTCATTTCATTTTATTAAAACATTATTCTTACCATAAACTACACTAATTACCTATAATCGCGATTAAAAACTTAATAAGTTACTTTTCACCAAAAAATTATTTTTTTCCCATTGAACCAAATTTTAATTCTTAATGACAACCATGTATGTCATATTTTTTAAATTCAAAACACAAATATGGAAAAATTTTATTTAAACGGAAAAATCATTTTTTATAAGTACCACTTAGTGGTTTCACTATTCATCAAAAATTGATGTTTTTCAGAAAAATCCCAAAAATTCACCGTAAGATATATTTGATATTCCGAATTCAAAAATGAATTATATTTTACAAAAATCAAAACATATAAGTCACGTTAATTAATTTAATAAATATTTCCCGCTGTCAGAGCAAATATCGTGTTTTTATGAAACAATAAGTATCGAAAGATTGACACTAGTTTAAGTCTGATTTCAAAGTGGAATTAATTCCAACGACCACTATTGGATTTAATGTTAAAAATATATTATAATTTCACTTTAAAACCAATTCAAAATATAATCTAATCATATAAATAAATTATATTAAAAAGAGGTTTTGAATTAAAATACAACATTTTACACTATTCATTAAAAAATGAACTTTATCGGAAAGATACCAAAAATTTACACAAGGTAAATTTTGATGTCCCAATTCTCAAGAAAAGTTTTATTTGGTCCAATAGAATGTAAAATAGTGAAAAAAACTATATTTAATGACGGTTCTCTATCAAAAGGCGATAACTGAACCTTTAGTGAAAACTAGGGCATATACGCCTAAAATTGAATTATTTCCATATTTTAAGCCTTTATCTTTTATTTGATAAATGTAAAAACATTTAAAAATATATATAATCATATTATAGTTATTTCTAACCATTCCCGCCAATACAAAGGCTACATGTTAACTACCATTTAAAATAATATTATTTTATTATTAGAGTGCAACGTAAGATTCCCAAGAAACTCGTTGTTGCGTGTTGGGTACGCCATCGAGCATAGCGTCCCCTTTAAATTCATATTAATATTTTTTTCACAAATATGGATAAATATAAAAATTTAATATTCTTTATTTACCTGGGGTGTTACATCCTTCCCCCCTTTTGGGAATTGCGTCCTCGCAATTTTTAAAATTGAGCTTGGAAACATCCTTGAAAGTCCCACTTCGGAACAAGAGTCTGTAAAACAACCACTTCTAAAAGAAAGAAAGATAAGTACAAAGGTCACCCGAGTTAACCCATACTAGGATTCCAAGTATGAAAATATGGACATGGAGGAAAAAACAAAGGGTCATGTTCTGATGGAGAGTGATAGTAAACATCTCTAGGAGAAAGTTAACCATAATAAAATCACAAACTTGTGATGGGTTAAACAGTATTCGATTCCCTAGTAGGAAAAGTTAATAAACAAAATTTCTGTTTTAAGTTACTTTTTATTGAGGAATTTATTCATAAGGAAACATAATCACTTATCATGTTGACTTTATACTTTTACTAGATTCCTTAATCAAACTCATATTTGTTTTCCAAAAGACTTGTATTTAGGGAGACTTTTTCGCATTAAGAGTACTATAATAAACTTCTTGAGAGTCACCTAATCCACAAAAGAGAACAATATACTTCCCATGTCTTTAGACTTTATCCAAAACCAAAACCAAAAAGGTTTGTACAAGATCAGATAATCCAGAAAAGGATAACCCTTTATAAAAAGAAAATCTATTCTTAATCTCCAAAATTTGTCCAACAAAACCCAAAGTTCAACGAGGACCACTTGATAAAAAATTTGTCCATAAAATTCTTCAAAGTAAACCAAACTAAGATTGAAACCCAAATATTTGAAAAATTTAGTCACATAGTCTTCCATGGTACAAATTAACTTTTATCTCCGAATAACATCAGTTTCTCTTAAATTCTCATATTGAAAAGTAATTAACCTAATCACATATCCTCCAAGATAGGTTAATAAATTCTCATAGATAACCCAAAATCATCTTACTCTTAATTCATAATATAATCTAACTAAAAAGAATCAGTCAAACTAACCAGGGACTTCACGTAGTCCAGTGGTAGGCGATAAATACCAGTCGCACTTTGGTTATGGGTTCGATTCCCGCAGCTTTGTCCGACGCGACGGGTTGTCACACGGTCTGCATGTTGTCCTTTTTCCAAAACATTATAATTCTTAAAACATCCCCCAAAACGAGATAAAATCTTCAAAAAAAAATCATAACATATTTTTTCCTCAAGTTTATCTCATGCCTTTCATTTTCCATCATATCATAGAGTAACCCATAATTACCTCAAAAGTAAGGATCATATAAACTTTAATGGTTACCTTTATAATTATTACCTGAACATCCACATCGATTGGTCATCTCGTACAAGATGCATTAGATAACTCACCAAGGTTTAATTGGTTGATCATGACTCTTTAATAGTTGGTTTAGAACAACCATGAGATTCCTCATTGAATCCCCCATCTCATCCAGTCTCTTAATCAGAGAACGACCACAATTTCCTTCAAACCCATTGTCACTTTGGTGCCTGCTAGATCCAACCATTTCCTAAAACCAAAAAGGTCAGCGTGAGTATATCAACATAACCATCATGTACTAATGAGGAAGTTAAACACTAAGATATACTTACTCATTCACTTTATCTAAAACTATGACTCTTTCTGAAATCCTAACCATTATGGTAATGTCACTTGTGCGTAGATAATACCCTAACCTCTAAAGTTATCTAAACCAGCATTTGATACCAACTATAATGCCCCAGCCTTAAACCTTACTTAATATTGAGTTATTACAAGATTACACATTAATTATCTTTTCAAGTTTAGAGTTTTAGAGAATTAGATCATGAAACTTGCATTACATTCCACATTTAAACAAAGTGGTTACATAAAAGATAGTATTAATTCTTCCCATCAACGGAAAAATATTTAAAATAAAACATGGATTCTTTCTTGACACATCCTTGACACTATCATAACATCATGTACCCTTCCCTTGACCTGTGAAAAACATTTCAAAAACTTGGGATGAGCATAAAAATCTTAGTAAGGGATATAAAAATATGGAAAGGAAACATGAGTACATGTATACATAAGAATGAAATCATACTTTACCCATAAAACATAATCACTTTAACATACCTCATAAAATCATGAATAAATCATAGAAATCATATGGCATAAAGGTAACTTGAGGCATTCATAACATTCTTACGTAGGGAGTAACCCTCTTGGTTACGTTTGGAATACCCATCACAGTATATTCCCTAAATCTCTTCGGAGAAACCTTAACGTTTCACTCCTTCACATTACCCAATGCATTGGAGAGCTATATCGGGCTCACCCACCCTTAGTTTATCACAGAACCACCCATCTTCATAACAATGCCCAAGAACCATAACATAATCTTATCACGTAGAACATGCATAAAGGAAACATAACATTTCCACCTTTCAATAACAAGATATCAATACAACACATTGATATAAATACATTATGAAAACCATTTTCAATACCAAAATAAAAGAAAAGTAAAACATGGTATTTATTTTGATTTTAAAAAGATGGTATGGCTTGTAGAGGAAGCTGAAACTCAAATAATGGTTGTGGCGGCGGAGAAGTCGTTGTCGCCGCATACGTACGAAAAAAACATTCCCATTTGTCATTTAATAAACACTTCGTATAAAAAAGATTCCTTTTGATTAAACATAAAAGTCAAAGGGGTTTATACACTGTATAAAAGAAGGTTGTGTATAAAACAGAATATGCCTCAATGAAAGGAGATTGAGACAAAGTCCCTTACAAAGACGGTATCCTTGGTTTGAGGAGAAATCAATTACATAATTATGTGTGACAAACGAATACACCAAATATAAGTGGATATTAAGTGTAAAATAATCAAAGGTCATTCACACATATTCAAAGGATGACATATTCAATAACTACATGTTGAACCCAAAGAACTCGAAATTGGGTTAAGAAGTTCCCTTGACAGCCTAACGGCGTCACATTAAAAAAAGGGTATCTCATCACTTGGACGTAGAATTTACATCAATACGGATATATGAGAACATATACCCACATAACAATATGTAAATTAATAGACCCAACAAATGAAGTCCTTTAAATATATGAGGGTGAAAGGTTCCCTTACCGACATGGGTGTCTTTCGAAACATATGCCCCGTGAAAGAAGGACAATACAACATTGATGTAAATACTCATAAATGAGATAATATTCCACAATGAGTAAAATAATGGTCAGTAAATACACCACTAAAAGGAAATTGTGGAAAATGTAGTATAAATCTCACAGGAATAAAAGTGAGATGAAAAATCCCTTACGAAAACTCGGCAGCCTAACGACGCCACTTAAAACATCCAAAAATGGATTGATGAGATCAAATAGGGTATCTCGTCACATTAAAATAAAATTTAAAGAAAGGTGAATATAAAATAACATCCCCCATCACAAAAAAAAAGAGGATCTTAAAATAAGTGACATAAAGGAGAGTACTTAAAGAGAAAGAGAGAGGTTAGATCTCTTACGAAAATTCGGCAGCCTAACGTTGCCACTCAAAACATCCAAAATGGATTGATGAGATAGAATAGGGTCTCTCATCATATGAACATAAAAATTACAATAATATTATTATAAAAGAACATCCCAATCACAAGAAAGATGATCTTAGAAGGAATGACATAAAAAAGTGTACTTAAAAAGAAAGAGAGGAGTAGGATCCCTTACCTCAAGTCCAACTTGTCTTGTTCGTTTATTTATATTCCTGAATAATAAACTTTGGTAAATTAATAATTTCCTAAGTACCTCCTTTAGAGATTATTATTCAGTTCACATCACATATTATAATTTTATAATAATTTTTTAATAATGTTAGTTTATATTAGACGTTTTTGCCGATGTTTGGTACATGAGTCAAAAATGAATTTGTTTGAAAAAATATTGCCCATGTAGTTATAAGTAAATAATTTCCAGAATAGTATTAATGATTAAAATATCATATATATCCAGTAAATATTCATTTTATACTATTCCATATCATTTGGAGATAAAAAAATGAAAAGCACCGTTCATGGAGACGGTAGGCCGTACGTACGCATGAACGCTACTTTCATTTTTTTGTCATATTAATGGAATTAAAACAAAATGAGAGAGATATATATATTTTATAATTACAGAATGATATCCATAATTTAGATGTAATATATTACATATATATCCATTATATATATGTACTTATAATATTACATAACATTTTGAGATAAAAAATGAAATGTACCGTTTATAGAGACGGTAAGTCGTACGTACGCATGAACGCTACTTCCATTTATATTTCATATTTAATGGAATTAAAACATAATGATAGATAATAGTATTTTAATTACAGTATGGTATCATATATAATATCATTAAATATATCCTTTATACATACCACATATGGTATTAACGAATCAAATCACTTTGAGGGGGTGATAGTCTGCACTTCCTTAAATTAAGATATCACATTTACCCATAATGGAAAACATAAAGGTACACCCTAAATGAAAAATACAGAAGCTTAAGTAAAAAATAGACATATTAAATATCATATATAAATATAGTGTCATCTTAATGGCCACCTTTGAAGGTGTTAGAAGAATGTTGAACAATCATCGTTTCGTGAGGCAGAAATTCGTCATCCACAGAAACAGTATGTTCTTTAACCATTATATGTAGGTGTCTGTAAGTATAGATAGAATAATTCTTATAACACCAACATAGTATATTTAAGATACTGTAGTTGTTACAAAAGAAATGAATAAAAAGAGTTTAGGGGGTTGTAGAAGCAAAATAAAACAAAACAACACAAGTGAAGACATTACCTTAAAATCTGGTAACTCCCTTTGGTCTGACTCAAAATCTTCCTTGGGAAGACTTCTGCCCAATGTGAGGCTTCAAGGAGTAATAGAGGGAAGTGGAGAGACAACATGGTCAGGGTTTGGCCGAGCCAAAGGCTTTGGGAGTGTGGGTATGGAGGTAGAGGTGGGGGCCTTTTATAATAGGGGAGGAGGGGCACTCTTGGAAAGTAAGCAAATGTTACGTTATTTGAAAATGAGTTTTGGATTTAAAAGATCACACATTGATTTGTTTCGAGGATAAGGTTATAAGGGTTCTAAATACACTCATCCAATAGGTTTTGGACATGTGTAGTGCTTAGATGTTACATTATATTTCCATTTTATTTAAATCGTTAAATAATGAAGTCATCACTGCATCATCATGATGTCATAAATAATTTATTTTATTTAATGTCTAAAAATTATAAAAAAAATACTATGATGTAGGAAATATTTTTATCTTTCCAATTACTATTTATAGTCAAAAATATGACTTGTATAACCCCATGTAACAATTGTTTTAGTTAACCATTTCATGTTTGTGTCATTTTTACTTTAACATTAAATAAAAAGATATTTATGTCATTTCCCAACCAAAGTGGCTCCATGGGGTCCCCAAGTTGACCCATGGATTTTATTGGTCGGCCATGACACATCCAATTAGGGTAGGACATGTTTCTAGGTCATTTCATTTTATTAAAACATTATTCTTACCATAAACTTCACTAATTACCTCTAATCGCGATTAAAAACTTAATAAGTAACTATTCACCAAAAAATTATTTTTATACCATTGAACCACATTTTACTTCTTAATGACAACCATTTATGTCAGTTTTTTTAAATTCAAAACACAAATATGGAAAAATTTATTTTAAACTGAAAAAATAATTTTTATAAGTACCACTTAGTGGTTTCACTATTCATCAAAAATTTATGTTTTTCAGAAAAATCCCAAAAAATTCACCCTAAGATATATTTGATATTCTGAATTCAAAAATGAATTCTATTTTACAAAATTCAAAACATATAAGTCACATTAATTAATTTATTAATTAATTCCCGCTGTAAGAGCAAATAGCGTGTTTTTATGAAACAATAAGTATCAAACGATTGACACTAGTTTAAGTCTGATTTCAAAGTGAAATTAATTCCAACGAACACTATTGGATTTAATGGTAAAAATATATTCAAATTTCACTTTAAAACCAATTCAAAAGATAATCTAATAATATTAATAAATTATATTAAACAGAGGTTTTGAATTAAAATACAACATTTTACACTATTCATTAAAAATGAACTTTATCGGAAAGATACCAAAAATTTAGACAAAGTAAATTTTGATGTCCCAATTCATAAGAAGAGTTTTATTTGGTCCAATAGAATGTATAAGAGTGAACAAAACTATATTTAATGACGGTTCTCCATCAAAAGGAGATAAGTGAACCTTTAGTGAAAACTAGGGCATATACGCCTAAAATTGAATTCTTTCCGTATTTTAAGCATTTATCTTTTATTGGATAAATGTAAAAACATTTAAAAACATATATAATCAAATTTTAGTTATTTCTATCCATTCTCTCCAATAAAACGACTACATGTTAACTACCATTTAAAATAATATTATTTTATTATTAGAGTGCAACGTAAGATTCCCAAGAAACTCGTTATGGCGTGTTGGGTACGCCATCGAGAATAGCATCCCCTTTAAAGTCATCTTAATATTTTATTCACAAATATGAATAAATATGAAAATTTCATATTCTTTATTTACCTGGGGTGTTACAGATATAGTTCAAACATATGTGTTTATTATATGCGAAATAATATATCATAATTATGACATCCACAAAATTATTTTCAAGATTATATGACTTCTCACTCAGATTAATTTAGCTTAATTATTACATTATGATTTGTGGTTTTATTCAATGGATAGAACTAGGATAAATAATTCATCACCTTCATACATAAATATATGATTAATATTAAATATGTAAATGTGTTTGGTAGATTTCTCACAACCTAAGAGAAAACATAAAAAACAAAAATTTTTGTGATAAAATATAAATATTTAAGTATGGTCATTAAAAACTATCTATAGAATTAGCCTGCCTAAAATTGAGTAACCAAATTATGAATTTTTTGAATTGTAATAAAGAAATCTTTTAATATGGATGTTGAACTTTTTATAACTAAAAAGGAAAATAAGATCATTCTAATCATAGTATTTTATATTTCAAACAAAATTACATTTATGACCAATGAATTTTTATAACAGTAATATTATTGAAATTTAATGGTAATATATATTAATCTCAATGTTATATTAAAACTAATTAGTATTTTACGAGAAATATATGGGTTATTAAATTGGGGTTGAAATAGTTTTTTACTATATAATAACAGTTTTTCATAATTTTATATAAACAAATATAAAAAATAAATTTATAATATTTTTATTTAGAATTAAAAAAACGTTTATTAGTTTTGGATTCATCATATTAGTGTTTTTTTTAAATTCTTTTTTTGGTATTTTTAGGAAAAGGATAATTTTATGGTAAATAGTATATTAATCAACTTTTATAGGTACCATTATTTAATGGCATTAATATTATACATGTATATTGTCAAAATTTCCTAAAAAAGTATAAAAATAAAATTTTTAATTTTTAATTTATAGTATAAATTATAAATTATTAAATATAGATTGTTTCATGATGATTCTATCAGGGTAAAAATATATCCACATTAGAATTCACATCCATTAGGTAGTCATGGCTCTCCTTGCCCCACATTCCTACATTACCAAGGTGTGTTTCCTCCACCACTCTAGATGATGTTGTTGGCTACATGATTCGAACAAGATTATGTGATGTCGTATTCTATATCGATTGATTTATCCATTGTTTTAATGGCCTATTATGGTTCTCCAAAAAATATCTAATACAAGTTTGTGATTATCATTCCCAGAAACTCCTTTTGGTGGATAACATTTCATTATATAGTTGGCTTCCATGATTGTGAAACTACATTGGGTCATCGCTTGAAAAAATGTTGTCAATATTGGGACTCTATGAAAGGATTCTTCATTTGGCCTTGTAAGGGATTCATTTTCGTGCGACACAATGTGTCTCAATAATAAAACCTAACACATCAATTATGTCCATCAAGAAACCTGAATTTACATCATACATAATTCAAGGCTGATTATCATAGGATGTGTATTGTCATTAAATATGGTGACTCAAATTCATTATGTGAGGAATCTGGTCCTCATAATTCTAGGAATTTTATTCCCTCATTTAATGTATACCAATGTTTACTTTATTGGGAATCCTATGCTCATCAAATGTGGTAGAAATTTTGGTTTTCTGCCTTATTGGGGATGAAGTGATCATATTCATTAAATATCTTTTACTAGTATTTCCACAGAATGTTACCATGGATCTCCACCTATGGATTGATTTCAGATACATGTGGACTACTCTCATGTTTAATGTCTAGTGGGGGTGATTACCATATATATTTACCATGTACTGGGCCAGGTATAGGTTACAATTTTATAATGGTTCCAAAGTCTATTTAGGACAATAGTTTATGTTTTCTGATTATTTACATACTCTTTAATTCAAATCAATAATCATAGTTCATTTCTAACATGAGTCCGGGGGTGGTAGTTTTGTATGAATGTATTTATTTTAGAAAAAAATAAGGAAGTCATCAAACATACCCTATATTCATACACGAATAAAATCAATACAGTTTGACTAAATTGTTTATATTCATGAGGAAATACTACACCATGTAGTTGAACATGTTTTAGAAAAGAATGGTGGGACAAAAAGTGATGGTGAGTGGATTAGGTAGATACAGATTAATGAGGATAGGGTATAAACTCACTATTATTAAATGAGACATATCACAATTTATCGCATTGGGATACCTATGATTGTTTTATAGGGATGGAAATTTTATTGTATATGGTAATGCTTCTATTTTATATCAGTTTTTTGAATGTTTTCATATAGGATAAAATCTCTTGATGTGGAAATTTTCATGATGTTTTATATCTTGTTACTAAGATATAGTGTAGTTTATATTAACATCTCAGAGCTCAAAATTTTTCAAGATGTTTACAATTATTTTAATAGGCTTATTTATTCAGTTTAATAACATACCGATATGATTTTTTGATATGTATTTCATTCTCTTATAGAATAATGATTTTCATAAATTTGAAACCATTTGATAAGGTTATTTTATGTTATGAAACAATATTTTTTCAAGTCCCAATCAATGAGATAGAACAAAAGAATATAGGTTCCCTTCTTGTCCTCGATGAGGGGAATGATTGCTGATTTTCTTATTTTATTTTTTCATTTGGATCTCAATGTACTATAACATCCCAATACCCACACTATCATATCAAGTGATGAAATCCTAGACGTTTAATTTTTGGATTTTAAACAGATGATAGCGAACAAAATGTTTTCCATTCAAACCCTTCTACTTCAAAAGGAATATTTGGATTGATTATATTCCCAAGGACCTTTTCATTGTATATTGTTAGAGAATTGGGACAGACTCTTTTATAAATAGTACCCTTTTCTTTAAGTCATAATTTCTTCCCCTGAATAATTATTTTCGCATTTTACATTAAACATCATCATCATCCATATGAAACCTTTTTAGATATAAATCATTCAACATCATTCATCATAACCTAGGAAAATGACAATTAATTAAGGGAGAGTTGAATTTTTTCATATGGTTAAACATAAAAATTAATTTTTCAATTTCATAAATGAGCGCAATAAATTCATAAGGGTATGATAAAATATTTAGATTACTTGAGTGAATCATAAAATAACTCATTCTCATCAATTCCTGAATCATCATTCATGATAGAAGGAATAATTATTTAATGTGTAAAGAGTCGTAATAATCAATAATAATTAGCCATGTGATCTCAATAAGTATCAAATAAAAAATTATAAACCAATGTAAAGGAAATATAAAATTTATAATTATATTTAAAAATCATCATTACAAAACCCTTACAGAACCCTTACAATTGGAATAACTATACTGTTGACTTCTAATATTATTCTATAGAGAAGATAATCATTACCAAATTCATTAGAGTACTGTTTGGTTTCAGAAATCATATAAACTATATTGAGATGACCCAATGATATATGGCCTCTCCCATTGTACAACCTATAATTGGATCACCTGAAATTATCTTGGTGAACCCATTATATAATCTATAATGGTCTCATATTGTGATACCTTTGTGGATCCTTCGTATATAATGTCTAATTACTAAAAATAAATTCAATGGGAAATATTCAACTTCTTAAAACTCTTATAAATAGCCATATTCTATTTTATAAATTTATTTTCATGTGAAAAAAAATGGTTTCCTCAAAAATATATTTTCAACCTGATAACCCATGAGAAAGAAACGAGTTTAATATCAATCTCTTAGAAACAATATTAACCTTTTTAAAATAAATAGGTTTCATAAAAATGTATTTTAGACATTATTAACCCCGGGAAATAAATATATCCCACAACCATATCATTAAAATTATCCTAATCCATTCAGAAAAAGAATGAATATGGCATCAATATAAAATATTACCATTTTAGCGCAAGTAACAACAAGGTTTGTTTAAATGGATGAGTAGAAATACAATTGAATGATCAATAATTTTTTTTTATTAAATAATCATTTTTATTTTGAAAAGAACCCTATTTAACTAGAGATTAACAATATATTCACAGAATAATTTTCATTAAAAAACAATGGAATCAAACAAAGGAATATTAAAAAATAATTTAAAACATTTCTTAAGGAAACTTTCTATAATATTTTGAAAAAAATATAAAAAAATATTTTAAAAATAGTTTTCCTAGAAAATAAACATAAAAAATGTGATTCTTCACATAAAATATTGGCAATGATGATGTGAAATTCAATACATTCCATATATTTTTATGGGATGATTCATTTCACTTTTTCAGTAAAATAAAAAAGTGAATTATTTGGCATCATTCTTGAAGAATATTTTTTTTTGTAAATATTCAAACATGGGTAAACATGTATTTAGTAAATCAGTTGAATAATATTACATAAAATAGATTTTCTAAGAAAACATGGTTTTGGAAAAAAGGGTTTTTTACCAAAGAGGGAAATGAATATGATTTCTCCTTATATTTTTTCTATAACTCTTCAGTACATAAAAAGAATTAAATGATTATAGAAAATGTATTCTTATAAAATGATCATTGTAGAAGAAAATTCATGAGTTTATTGTGAGATTGATCTTAACATTTCATTATTTGAATCATAATTATAAATACTATTGATGAATGATGAGATTATATCATAAACCAATTCCAATTTTATAACATTGAATCATCCTCCCCATGAATGGTTTAAACTAAATAAAACATAAAATATCAATTTTATAAGTAAATTAATGTTATTTTATATCAAAGGGGATATATATACACCACAAAAAATATGAGAGATGCATAACATAACATATTCTTCAATAAAGGAAAGCATAAGAAAAAAATTTGTTATCGCATTTATATCTATTGAACTGCAAACACTGTGAAAGAGATATTATAAAATAGATATGTAAATTATAATAATTTTCTTTTGTATAATCATAATATACACTTATGGGAATTATATACACCACATAACATATGATTTTGGGTAATATGGTATATATCACATATAAGTAAAAAGATAGATGGAAATCTATTGCCTTAAGTCTACCCCATCATATACATTCTTTATCTTCTTCAATGATAAAATTATTCTAATTTTTTTGATTATAGATATCCTTTTAATGTTTATTATTACATTAATTTCCTTTAATATCAAGTAATATATGATTAGTTATGTAATTATATTTATATTGGTTGTTTTAAGGGTATTTTTATTGTGTGTCAAAAAATTTCACAGCATGGATATAGTCACATAAATCATTTTATAAATATATGAAGAATAATAATCCATAAATAATAATTATATTTATAAAGAAATTATAATTTTAAAAACTATCTCTGATGTTGCTTTTGATAAATCAATTGTGCTATGATCATAGAGAGGGTAGATCGTACATACTTATAAAAAGCATTTCGGTTTTTCAAATATCATTATAGAAATTATGTATGTAATATTTTATATTTACAGAATAATAGTAATATAATTTATACCATTTTAGTTCTTTAAATATATATAAATATATCTTACATGTGGTATGGTTTTGAAAATAAAGTCACATCGATTCGTGAAAGTGGTAGTCCACACGTACACAAACGGCGTTATCATTTTTTTAGTGATGGACATGGTAATAAATAAAATGGTATATGATATTTCACTATTGATAAATATTTATTTAATATAAAAAAATCAATTAATATCACAATTATTAATTATATTTATCCTTATTACCTTCAATGTAAAGTGTTAGTGAAAGATGAATCACTTCACGTCAGCTATCATTACTCGTTTATACAAACAAGTGACATTATTGCATCCCCTGAAGAATATAATATAAAAATTGAATATGATATAATGGATATATATGAATAATAATTTTATAAATACAATATAAATATAAATATATATATATAATTTATATAAATCATCATACACAACCATGATAGATGATAATGGAAAAAATAATGACATCGGTTGGTGAGGTGGTAGTTCACCATACACTTGAATGATAATTCTGTAACCTATTTGATGAAAGTGGATATAGATAGATCTTACAAAGTCAATATAAATTAAGATATTATGTTTAGGATACCATGTTGTATATTTTATGTGTCACCAAATAATTTAAGGTTGAGAATAGAATAAATAAAAAGAATGATATTTGTTTATACAAGTACCTTTTCAAAGAGAACCCACCATTAGATATCTTCTTAAGGACCCAGGGGTTGGTTTTTTTGTATTAAAAACTCCTCTATAATGTTTCTAGGATGTAGGGGAGGTATTTTTGTATAGTTTGGTTTAAAGAATGGTATTTTTATTTCTGAATTGGTATGGGGACTGAGGGCTCTATTTTAATGGTGGGGTGTGTGATTTTTAAAAATACCCACTATATTAAATAATGGGAGGTCACTCTCACTACATGTTGCTAAAATATTGATAAATAATGGATTTTTGTGTCTATAAAATCTAGAAACACTGAATACACAATAAAAACACATGTCTTAAACATTTAATTTTGTATCCTGTATGTTTTACTCACTTTTACAATTTTAATTTCCATAATGGTAAATATATTATTTAAACATGGTAATATATCATTTAAGTAAAAATTAAAATGGGAGTTATTGGATAATTTAGAAATAAAATTTTGTATATATTAAATTCAATTTATTAAGTAAAAATTATTGTTGTGTGGAAAATTAATTTCAACACAGGTGCATGTAATGTTAAAACGTTCTTTTAACAATAGTCACACCAATTGATTTTTTTGTCATTACTAATTAAGAAGAAAAAAATTAATTTTAACTTCATACAAAATATAAAGAATTTTTATTCAAAATATGTAATTTATTTGAATAAATTAATTTCACATAAGTCGATAATTAAAATTTTAAAACCCTTCAGACTCAATAAGAAACTATTTTTTCAAGAAGTTTATTTTTCATGCAAAATTGGATTATTTATTAATTACAAAACTAATAATAATATTTGTAAGAAAACAAATTATTATTTATTGATATATAATATACATATTTATTTATAACAAAAATTATCATTTAGTATTATGTTGTTTAACTAATATAGAGAAACATTGTTTATTTTGAATATATTTTAGAAAAAATCCCATTATTAAATCCAAAAACAAACATATAGTAAAATCCTCAATAATTATGGTTCCAAAATAATTATTTTTATTAAATATAACTAAATAAAAAAATAGCTTGATATCAAATTATAAGTATAATTGGACTTCAATATGTCATAATTTATATAAAAAATAGATATTTTTTTAGAAAAATATTAATATGTTTCACTATCCCTTAAAAAATAAACATTTTACGAATTATTTTTTCAAATTATGTATATGTTGATATTGAATATTAAAAAAATATTTTATAAAATTTATTTTTAAAATACTATAAAAAAATTATTTTAGTATTTTAAAAAACAAATTAAATAAAAATCATTTTTTAAAGAAAAAGTTACATTACTAGTAACTGATTCATTATTTACTAACAATTTTTAAGTAAATTGTATTCTGTAGGAAAATATACAAATAGCATAAATTTGTTAATACTATTCATAAGAAATTATTTGACTAAGTTATAATGATTATATTTAAAATAATAATACATCATGGTTAGTTAAAGCTCATTTTTTGGTGTTGTATAAGATATCGAACAAAAAAACATTACACTTCTGTGTACCACAAGAAATTTAAGATATTAAATTTAGTAAATATGAAATATATATTATTTTGTTGGTGTGTTACATTCTATTCTATGATTTTTGTTTCATTTTGTATACATTATAAAAAAATTTCTTCTTTTAAAATCATAGGGTGTTATAGTCACCTCCCCATTAAAAAATTTCATCCTATAGTTTTATTTTTATCATGGTAATCAATAGTCAGACATTTGAAAATACATTTTTTTAGAATCCCATATTTCATAAATGGGTTTTAAAATGTTTTGTTGATAAAAGATATAATGATGTATAAATTTCATCTAAAATAAGAAATATTATTCTTCCAAATAGGATAACAAAGGTGGGATGGGAATATTTTTACATAAAAAAATAATTCCCAAATAAGGAGACGGAGTGACATATCCCATTGATAAAAAGAAAAAGTGAATTCAAGATAAATTTAACAACCAAAAAACCATAAACCATAGAGGTTTGAAAATTTTCATTGATTTCATCATAAATGATAGTAGTACCACAATAATTATTTCAAAATCCATTTCATAGAGTTGAGAAATTATCTCCCATATAGAATTAGAGAACATGGAAATATACATATTTGATATTATTACTTTCAAACTTTTTTATTTCCACCACAATATAATCTTTTCCTCCAAACTATGATTATTCAAGGTGAATTTATCAAGCCTAAATCACAAAAAAAAACTTTTAAAAATACATAACAATAAAATATATAAAAAGTTTTTTCCCTATATTTAATATTAACTAAAAAAATAAATGATTAAAAGAAGGTAATATAATTAAAAAAATGAATAAACCAATATATTATACATTAATCATAAAAACAAAATTTTAAATTATAAAGTTTAAAATAAATCACTCAATAAATGAATATCCCCATATTATAAATATCCTCACTAACCTCACAATTAAATGGTGAAACTTAATGTTTAAATCATACCATTATTCTCTAAATCATAGAATTATTTTGATATCATTCTTAAGTAACATTATTAACTTGTTCACCAAATCGCTTTTAAATTCCATGGTTATTTATATAATAAAACTTGTATTCCCAGAATTGCGTCAATATGTGAGGTCATATAAACCTTAAAGGTTATATATAACCCAAATATTATTTCCAAAAAGCTATTAAATTCATAAATCTTCTTTGACCAAATATTTACATATACTTCTACCTAATAAAAAATATTCTAAGGAGTAATTAGTCAAATTAAGATCTTATCGCTTAAAACATTGTAAGGGGTATCTAGAAACATGAACTTCATATAAACATTAATCATATATACATATAATTGTCTCCATTACATTAATATAAATTCACATTAATACATCCTAATATTCATATTGAACTAACCCTTTCTATAATACCATCTACAATAGTCTAGTTTTATAATTAGTGGGATATAATTGATACCTAACATGGATCTCCATGGGAGGCTACACCTCCTGGGGGGAGACACCACTAACCCAAAGGGCATCCATTTAATCACAAAGCCTTCAGGGGGAGATTAATGATTCTCCCAATGATCATACATTACTGTTTTTAAGTATTAGACCACTATCTTTATCTCTAATACCAATTATAATGATCTCAAACATGTACAACCTAATCAAGTGTTAGAATAATAAACATTAAATTCACATCTTTGATTCTAATATTGATGGCCTGATTTTTTCCATCAAAACCATTCTACATCAAAATAAAAATTTGAATAACATACATTCCTAAGGAACTTTTAGGTTTATAAATTTAATAAATTATAGAAAATCCATACATAAAAAATACACATTTTAGTAAATGTTTATTTCTCCCACTTAACCTAGCTTTTATTCTTTCACATTACATCATAATCATCATAAATATAAAACCTATCTAATAATAATTCATTGAAAATAATTCTTCATATCCTATTAAACATAAAAAATAATAAGTTTGATCTAAAAATTAACATTAATAGTAAACATATAAATTATTAATTTAACTTTATAAACAAGTATATGATGTGTATAATGGTATGATTACTTAATCAGAGTGTATAAGAAAATCCTAAAAGAACACAAACCAATTAACAACTGAATTATCAATAAAAATTGTGGAATAAGTATTTAACATGGTAAAGATTCATATTAATCAATAATCATGATCTATGTCAAATAAAATATGATATAATGAAAAATTATAAACCCGTGGAATGAATTGGTAAAGTGAAATGGTATTTTGAAAAATTGTTATCATAGAACCCTTAGATAACCATTACAATTTGAATAACCATATTAATTACTTCTAATATTATTCTCTAATAAATATAATCATTATCCACAACATTTGAGTGCTACTTGGTTGCAACTATCATATAGTCTATATATTTCTCACTTGGTTCTATATAGGTGCACCCATCATATAAGTTATAAGGGGCTCAACCCACACTATCTTATAGCACCCATCATATAAGATATAATAATCTCACCCGACACTATATGGGAACACCCATCATATATAATTTCCAAGCACCAAAAATAATGCACGTAGAGATCATAAATCATCGTAATACTCTTAAAAACCATTAATAATTTTATAACATGATTATACCATGTAAAAACATTTCCCAATAAAAATCTCTTTGAAACATTATTAACTTTTGTAAATGAAATGGGTTCCATAATAATATATTTGAAATATGATTATCCCATAAAAAAATGGGTTCCATAATAATAAATTTAAAATATGATTCAACCCCTGGAAAATAAATAGGTTCCATTAATTTTTTTTTTGAAATAATATGAATTCATAAATTGAAGAAATGAGGTTAGTATCAATAACAAATCTCCCAATTGATGAATATGTAAAGAAATGTTTTTAAATAATTATAAATAGAAATAAAATGAAAATATCATTCAAAACATTTTAAATAAAATTGTATTTTTTTGAAAATAAATTTTAAACATAAAAATTCACAATATATTTCATAAATCATTTTATTTAAAGAAACATTGGCAACATATATGTTATCCTATAAAAATAATTCAAAATATTTCTTGAGGAAAATATCATTTGCATTTTGAAAAAAATAACTTTTTATTACCTAATGAATTTTTAAAATCGATTTCATTGAAATTAAACATAAAAACCTAAAATGGAATATTCAATGACAAAAATGGTCATGGTTGGGGGAAATTATATTAATTTTATACATGCTAAAACAAATATTCATTTCACATTTTTTGTAAAATCCTAATTGACATTGTTTTGGAAAGAGACATAAAGTTTAACTACAAAATATTTTATAAAAATTTAATAAGGGTAAAAATGTATTAAATAAATCATTTAAAGAAAGTTGAAAACATTTTTAATATATTTTTTAGAAAATTTTATTTTAATTAAAAGTATTTTTTAATGAAGAATTAATTAATATCAATATTTCTTTACAAAATATTTCGATATCTTGATTACTTAAAGAGGGGAAAATGAATGTATAACATTTTTTTCATTAATTAATCATAAGAGAATATAATTAAAGTGTTTATTGTTAGATATATCATAATATTACACCATCGGAAGGGTAATCATAAATAATCCCGGTAAATGATGATATTGTATCATAAAAGCAATTCCACATTGGTTACATTGAATCGTAACAAACATAAAGTAATAATATCATATGAATCTAAAAATATCATGAGAATATTAAAATTCATGAAATTTCACGTAAAATGGTATGTATATACATTTTGTAAATGAATACTATTGAATAAAAAACATATATTTCAAAGAAGAAAAAAAGTCAAAATTCCCATATCATTTACATATATTTTTTTAACCATAAACACAGTGAGAAATATTTCCTAAAATATAAGTGCTAATAATTTTCCACATATGTATAATAATTTAAATTCATTAGAAGTATAAAAACCACATAAAATTAATAAATGGTGAATATGGAATGTGTCTTATATAAGTAAACAAAGGGAAGAAAATCTCTTACCTTGATTCTGAATTTTTAGGTATGTTGTATATATATTTGAATAAGAATATTACGGTAATTATTTATTTTTATGAGGACTCTTTTTCATGTTTACAATTTTTATTTCACTCCTCACCATGTTATAAATGCTTATATAACTAATAAAGTTGATGTAGGATATTTCAATGATATTTGGATTAGGTGTCAAAAAATGACATTGGTAGGTTTCATATGGATAAAGAATTAATTATTTAAACATATTCATAATAATAATCAGGAAATAATGATTATATTTATAAATAAATTATACATTTAAAACCAACCATTGAATTTATTTTTGTGAAGTGAAGTACATTGTGATAATGGAGATTGTGGGTCGTAAGTACGCATGAGTAATGTTTTTTTATTTTTCATCAATTATTATAGAAAGCATGTATGTGGTATATTACCAATATAGAATAATAATAATATCATATATAACTTATTATTTAAATAAATATACTTATATATATGATCCATGTGGTGTGGTGACGAAAAGAGACTCACCACGCTTTGTGGATGAGGTAATCTACCCTTACATGATTCACGTTGTCACATTTTTAGTGAGTGAGAAGGTATGAAATAACATGACATATTATAATTTAACAAATATAAATACTTCGTAAATATCATAATTATGTGATTTATATCATTGATATTATTTATCAATACATTTATTAACCTCTATAAAAATAATTTGTGAAAAAAATCATTTCCCTTCACTAACCAATAGTCCACTATACGCACAATCATCCTTATCATATCCCATGTAGAATGGTATGTAAACATGTTAATATGATATAATGGTTAAATATTTACAATTAATCATTAATATCATAAATATACATTATCCATAACTAATCATGATATTTGGTAATGTGAAAATGAATGACATATGTTACAGAAGTAGTAGTCCCTTGTACACAAGAATGATGATCTCATAACCGATGTGATATTAGTGGATATAGATAGATATTAACAAAAAAATAGAAAATTATATATATATAATATATTTTTTCTATTATAATTTAAGTGTAAATAAATTATTGGTTTTTTAAAAAAGATGAAATAAAACGAAATAGGTTTGTTAAAACAACGTATTCTCTAAAGTAAACTCAATTTGGAAATAATATTATTGACCATAGGGATTTTACTTTTGTGTGTAAATAACCTATATAATTTTTATGTGATTTTAGGGATGGATTTTTAAAGGTTTTTGTCAGTTAAATGTTCTTTAGAGGGGTAAATAAGTGATTGGAGGGAGTACCCATTAATAATTGAATAAGACTTCCATTTTTCAGTTTCCTAAATTTATTTAACAATGGGGGGTCACTAAAACCACATTTGGATCCATAATTGATAAAAAATTTAGTGAAGTTTTGATAAATTTCTGTGATGTACCTCCAACATATTATAAAAATTTATACGTTTTATTTCTTATCCTTTATGTTTTACACACTTCTAATATTTCAAATTTTTCCATGGTAAATTGT
Organism: Viscum album; assembly: GCA_963277665.1. NCBI lineage: Eukaryota > Viridiplantae > Streptophyta > Magnoliopsida > Santalales > Viscaceae > Viscum > Viscum album. Next base: position 1,149,721,701 of record OY728135.1, read on the forward strand.
ATTTTACCTATGTATATTATCCTTTAAGAATAAAATAAAATTATAATTATTAGATAATTTTGAAAAAATATTACAAATATGAAATAAAATTTATAAAATAAAAAACCAAGTGGTGTGGAAATCTAATTTCGACAAAAGAACATGTAACACAAAAAACCCCATTTCAACCTTTAGTGTGATAATTAATTTTCAATTTTATTAAACAATTATTATGAATAAATATAATTTTTACCATATAATATAATATAAATTAATATAATTCAAATTACGTAATATGTTTTCCCAAAATGAACTCACAAAATTCAAATGTTAAATTTTGAAAAAAAAACACATCGATGCAATGAAAAAGAAGGTTTCCAAGAAGTGTAATTTTTAAGAAAAATATAAATTTACATTAACTCTATGACTAATAATAATTTTATGATTATAAATTAATGATTATTGATATATATTCTTCATATTTCATTAATAAAATTTCTCATTAATTATTATTATATTTAATTAAAATTTTGAAACATTGTTCATTTTAAGACAGGTTTAATAAATATCAATTTTTTAAATAAAAAAAGGATTCTAAAAATACAAAAAGCTTGACTAAAAATTATTTAAGTGTTTTGAATATAAATAAATAACACTAATTTTAGTTTAATCCATTTTCAAAACATATTTTCAATTTCATATGGATTAATTTATTAGATGAAAAATACATTTATACAAAAACCTTTATTTTAAAATATTCAATAAAAAATTTAATATTTTTTAAAAATAATTCACCCAAAGTAAATTATGATATTATTATTCCAAAATAGTATTTTAAGGAGAGAAATTTATTTTTAAATAACTAAATAAATTAATTTTAATATTCTCCTACAAAAATAAATAAAAAACATCTTTAGAAGAAATTATATTATGATGAATGAAATTACATTAATGAAATTTGATTGATTATTTATTAAAAAAATTTCAATAATATATATTGAAAAATGAAAATATAATAATATATATCATAATGATGTTAAAACTATTAATGCTCACAAATTTAGTTGAAATAATATAACATTTATATCTAAAATTATATTATATAATGGTTTTTTGAAGCTCGTTGTTGAATGAATTGTATGCTATCGAGCATAAAAATCATGTGGTTTCTTGTACTTCATGATTATACAGAGATTAAAATTATTCAAAATGACATAAATCCAAATGACCCAGTGTTTTTTATTCCCATATATTCTTAGTGTTTCATGTCATATACATTATCAAACCTAGTTTTCTTCTTTTAAAATATCAAGGTTTCACATGTCCATACTCAGATGATTTTAGAGATAAAATGGAATGATTACTTATGATTTTATATAGAATTTAGGTATCACTATTTTAGTGTTTCTAATCATTGAAGCAGAATATAATGAGGCTTCAAATTTCTATTTTTGAGGAATGTTCTTATAAACGAGGGATGAAATTAAAGATTCTTAAAAATGGTTTTGAATGGATAAACACATATTTTCATGGCTACGAGGCCCATGAGAAGTCTACATTTGTGAATATAATATCAGTGGTAGGAGGTAGTATGTAAAGTAACTAAATATTATGTAATGTAACTTTGGATTTACACAAATAATGGGATTTTTAAAAACCAACTGTTTTATAATAACGGTGGGACATGGGTGGGGGAGGCATAATTACACATAACATTTAGGTGTGTGAGATGTTTAGAGTTGTATGATGGAATTCCATCTTACATAAACATTAATGGAGTTAAATGTATGACTCATGAATTTATCTTTAAAAAAATCCCTGGTGAAATAGGGACTCTTTTATGGATTTCATGCTAGTTCCCTACCTTTGAGAATCCATGGAAGGATATGGTTAAGTGACATCATGAAATATAGGATTCTTGAGTCAGAGAGAGACTCATTATCTTCCATAATCCTGTCACAAAAAATGGAGGGTGATGAACTATGTTTAGACATTTTACCTTCCTAGGGTATTGTAACATGAAACTGAATTGTTATCATAAAACATATGACTATAGAACACAAGACTAGGTGATCTATGTTGTTCTGAGACTACGGTATCCATCACTGGGTTTCATGACACCGTTTCATTTTCAATTGAATCTACCCATAAAAATCAATCATATGGTTTTTCTTTTCTCAAATAACTCACTATTTTTTGGATTTCCACACAATGCAGAAATGATTAATGTGACCATTAACCTATGTTTTTATGGTATTCGAAGAATACATGAAACTTATGGCTCTTTTCATTTTATTTACGGCACAATGGATTTTTTTGAGAATCATGATAGTTTTATGATGATGATGAAAGTGGAAAGAAAATGACACCATGATTATGAAATAGTCTCTAAGGCGTGGTTTTTTCATTCCATAGAGATATTTAATCTTTCAATTTCATGTTATTTTTACACACAAAAATAAAACCATAGAATTAGATTTTCCAAGGAGGTGAAGGTTTGAATTTTTATTTAATCATTGAGTAATTAATAATTAGCCTCTATTTTATAATATTATCACATGTTTTGTGAAATTCTATATCACATACGTGAAACCCTGGAGGTACCTGAGCCTATAAATAGATTGACATGGGTACATGTATGTCCACGAAACTATTTCACATGACATTAGTTATCTAATGCATAGATCTCTAATATTTTGAAAACCACTTGTGCTCCAAAATTTCTATGTTCATGAAACTATAAATTAATATGACACATGTTTAGTGGTGATTCTTTCTGGAGTATCTATTTTTATATTCTATGACATCACTTTTTTGGAGCTAGGATGAAGATGTGGGGAACTAGGAACTTTTCATGAGGCATGATTCACATGGGAGATATAGATATAGTGAATTTCAGAACTTCCACAGTAATTTTCAATCAATCTACTAAGGATATTGTTTCTTTTATTTCTACCTCAATGAGAGGAATGGATAAAAAATTAAAACACCCCTTTCTGGGATTGCTTTTTTCTAAAATTTAGAAATTTATAAGGCTAAAAACAGAGCCATAGTTTAAGTGTCTTGTCTATAACATGCTGCTACTCAATGATATTGGTTTGGTGAAAAAATTTTAATCTATACTGTAGTTATTGATTTTCAAAGGAATAGGTTTTCATTCCATGAAGATGCCCATCGATTTAGAATCATTAATTATGTAAATTTTTTAAAATGGAAGAAGATGTTGGAAACATTTATACTCCCAACTGTAGAACCAAGAATGTTAATGTGGTTCTATAAATTAATGTGAATTTTCTAGTCAACAATTCCTATACTGTATGAGGAACAATTTCAAATAATTATAAATGTGGGAATATTTATGGGGATCCATAGTTGGGAGGATAATTTATAGATGTATATGCGTGGGTATACTTGGTTCAACAAAAAAGAACATAGAATGGGGTTGAGATACATCATATCAGGTAGTATAAGGCAGATTTGACATCTGAGTTTTGTGTTTAATACCACCCAGATCTACTTAGATAGCTTCTTATAAAATATTCCTCAGATACAAATACCTCCCATCATCAAAATTAAGAGGTGGAATTTTCTGTGGTAGGTAAACCCTTTTTTGGGATTCCACTTTGTAGATTTGAGTATGATGAATTCATCTTGATATATAATTCTTGGGGGATATAGACCAGACATAGTTGTTGGTAATTTTTTTTATACCATTCTAATCGAGATCTAGTGATAGTCCATGTATCTTTTTATAAATCCCCTTCATAATCTAGCTAGTCATAATTTTGAAAAATTATAATGGGAGGATGCTAGCATGACTGAATAAATTACGAAATATTTGATATTGGAGGTTTTGAATATCATATGGGTTGGCCCAATTGGAGGGACAATTGGAATGAATCGATACATAGTGTGATGAATTAGACCATGTAATTCAAGTATACGATATTACTAGATACATTAGTGATCATATGTTTACAACTATCCAGTGGAATTGACATGGTTATGCATCCATGAACTATCATTATGGTGTTTATGATGTAATCTGAAAATGAAGTCAACCTCATCATTACAATGCCAGTTATGTTTTATGTTAAATTATGAAATGTTTCTAAATGAGATATACTTATTCATTTTTGTGGAAAATTCTATTTTCATTATGGTTGGTTAATATCATTGTTCAATGGGGTGCATGATTTTTGGAATGATATTACCCCCGGCCCAAATGGTCTTCCTTATACACTGTTTTCTCAACTTCATCGGGGTGCTCCTGGATTTGCTTAATGATCTCGAGTGTGGGGTATAATTGGAAACATTAGTAACATTGAATTTTTTTTCTTATCAACATTTTCCAATGAAATGATATATTTCCTATAGTGAACTACTAAGTGAATAAAATACATACAATCCTTATGAGTTAGGGAAATAATTTCACATATAGACAGCCAAATCTACTATGGACTACACATCAAAATTATATTAACATGGTAAATCAACATCATATCAACACATGATTCATTTTAATTTTAGGTCCCATGATGATATGTAACGCTTTTTCATTCACCACGTATGGAGTATTTTCATCAGAGTGGGATTTGGGGATGTTATTACCCAACTTCTATCTAATTCTAATGTCTTCCTCAACCAAAAATATGCCAAAAACTTTATGGCAACATATCTGAATGTATTGCTATGAATAAAGGGTAGGGAATCGGATCCCATGGATTAAATTTATAATCAGAAAATAAGGTGGGATTATACCTTCAGTAGATCTCAACAAGCAAGAAATAGGACACATAATGGGGTAGTGGTTTCTATACTTGCAGTTGTGGGATGTCTTTTCTCTTCCAATATTATTGGGGATCCTATAGAAATAACAACGGGAGGTACATAGGATCTAAAAAAGTTGTCACATGAGTTAGATGATAGGTTGGGTCCAGATTAGGTAGGTCTCTATAGGATCTATGGAATCACTTTCACTATATTTTTAATGTAGTGGGTGACATGATCAAACTCATGCACATGAATTCATTCAACATTTTTATGATGTCCCATTAAGTAGACGAAGTAAGGATGGGGATCATTTGGCGTGTTATTGTGATTTTGATGACTGAGATCACTATATTGGAAACCCCATTCTACTACCATGTATTGTTAAAATACCTACTAGATATGTATTCATATGAAATATAATGGTGGAAGGGTGATTATATCTTCTCTATGATAAATTAATTTCACAATAACATACCTGATGATTCAACCATTTTCAAAGTATCCACCAAAGTTGAACCAAATCATGGGGTTCATTCACTATATTCCAGTGATGATGAATCTTACACTTCTAATGAAATGAATGAAATTACATATGTGAGTAGATATGTTTCCCCAATGTATAATGATCCACACTTTTAACCCGGTTAAATGCAACGGTTTTTTGAACTCTATTGATAATTGAACGGGTTTGAATTTAAAAAATTACTTTGAATGGAATTATATGAGATGGGTCACATAAAACTGAATTTTCTAGAATTGGTTGAAGCCCCATTAAGATTCACTATGTGGCTTCATTTGTTTTAGGAGATCCATAACTAAAAAAATATAATGTTTTTTAAGTACCACAGAGGGTGAACATTTGGCGCACTGTCTACTAAACTGTATAGCCCACTATAATAACCATGTGGCCCAAATTTGAGGGGGAAGAACCTTTTTTCATGGGTTGTAAAAGGGTTTTCAAACAGTGTACCTAAACCATGTGGTGTGCTCTAGATGTCCTGTGGAGGACGTAGTGTTAATGCCAGATTTCCTAAACCATGCACCTTAATAGTGGAAAATAGACAGGTTTAAAATTTTTATTAACATATAAATAACTTAAAATTAAAAATAAAAACCTAATCTAATATATCCTCCATCCCCTCTTCTTGGCCCATAGTGCACAATACCATCAAAGGGGTTCTCCCTTCGATGTACGAACCTCCAAACCTACTTCCTCCTCTATGGCTCCAATTCCTCAAGGATTTCTACTGGATCATGGTCCAAAACTCCATGGTATGATTCTCTTCATTATGATCAGGATTTGTATCATCCTATTTTGGCTTCTCCTTCGGCCAATGGTGTTCAGTCGACCCCTAGGTTGAGGCTATCCTATTTCTTCATTTTCTCTACCGGTACCTGGTTGTGAAAAGGAGCTATGGGGTCATGTTTATTCGTGTTCAAGGAACCACCACTAAAGGTGATGTGGTTCGATTGGGTTTGGTATGCTGACATTATTCTGAGGTTTGGTTTTGTTGTTGCATCATTATTTTAACCTTTTAAATTAGGTTATTTATGTGTTTAATAGTCCTTGGAACATATCTTGTAGTGTGTTGGTCCCTACATGTTGGTATCAAGTCATCGGGTCTAAGTCAATTCACCTGCGTGTGCATAGGTAAGTAAATATATGTGGGTGGGATCCCTCGTTACATTTATAATAACACATGGAAATTATTATACATGAGTGGGGATAGTTGTGCCCATGTATATATAGAAAAATGATTGTGTAGGTGAGTGGTTATTGGAATAGGAAAATAAGCATATATGTAAGGATCCTCTTCCACATGTTCATGGCCATGCAAGCATGTGAAAAATTCTATGTATCCTTGAATGTCTGTGAAGGTGCATATAACCAGTGGGGGAGTAGTAGATTTTAGTTAGAAATCCCAAAGAGATGAAGTGGATGGATTGGTTCCACATTGATGCAGGATCCCTGTCCCTCACCCTTTTGAGTTTATTAATGCATTATTTAATTGAGTTTCTTATTATATAGTTATTATATTTAATTACCACGACATCTCTTCCTCATTTAAATGATTTCATTTATAATGTTAATGAAGTTCATAAAAGTGACGGTAGACTGTTGATTAACTATGTCATGTTCTTATGATAAACCCCTCCAATGGTGGTTCACTTCCCTCTAGTGAATAAAATTAGAGTTTGGATTTAATGCATTCTCTGATCATTTCATTAATTCCTTCTTATGCTTCCTCCTGATATAGAATGGTATGTTTAGGGATTTGGCCTCTTCTTTGAATTGAATGAACTTCCTTGCTAATGGAATTCATTGTGTAGGAATCTTCTCTTATTCTAATGACAACTCTGAATGCCTTAGGGACCTTGTGATGTGGTTTCCATGTTATAACATGTTAAATTATTTGTATTATGTAAATCTAAAGGGGTGTGATGGATTAAGAAATGCATTCTTATTCTTTAAAGAAAACGAACCTGATCCCCTTACTAGTATCTGTGCCTTATGTAAAATTAATAAGTTTAGGAAAGTTGGTGAATATGACCAGAAGTGGATGTGACACATGTTAAAAGGCATAAACTGAATTAAATGGATTAAATAGAATTGTGTAAGGCATGTGACATGCATGATAGGAGTTGACATGTTCTTGGAAATTAATATGTGAATGTGTTTTTATAAACACATAATGTGTTATGCCTTAAGTAAATGTGGAATGAAAAAATGTGATATATATGGTAATGTTATGATTAAGGTACATAAGATGGTTTTCCTTAAGTAAAAATGTGAATATGATGGTTGGTAAGTAATTGAAATGGGATAATAAAATGCATGAGTGTTTAATTCCTCATTCACTATCTGTAGTAAATTGTTACACCTTATATAGGAAGAGGAGCCAAGGGATCATGAGATCACTTAGGGAGGAAGACCGCCTGAGAATCCATGATGATTACCAATCGACCGTGTGATACATTGGGTATGAATACCCATGGGAGACTTCTTTTCAATTTCTAGGAGACTGTGATATCTCATGGAGCTTGGATATGGGTTAGAGTGGGATCACTTCCCCTGTTGATGAATGTTCATGAGTGCTGTACCGGTCCTTCCAGCATGTGTATCCCAAGAGACTATGATAGATTTTGGAGTTGTGTCAGGAAGTTGACCATGGGAGATTTTCCGTGGTATTTGTAGCATATGAATTCTATCCAGGTCCAACCTAACCTATCAAATTATATGTATAATTATAATATATATATATATTCTGATATATATATATATAGTTATAAGTTTAGACATACCAACCATGGGCTAAAGGAGGTATAACTGTTATGTGCCCCGTAGTAACCTGGACGGGTTTCAATTATGTATTCAATTATGTCATTAATGCTTTGTACCTGAACACTATAAAATTTTATTAAAAATTTTGGATAGGTATTGACACTGATTCTTCGGGCCTTCTGAGATTCATATCTCACACCCTACTTAGGATGCCATTATACTAGGTTACCAGAGTAGAACTGTTATGATCATAGGACTGCAAACATTGGTTGATTTCTTGTCACTATATTCTGATACTTGGACATAGGAGAAAAGGATTGAGTTGAATCTCATAATGATCTTGGAGATTGACTTCAGACTTTGAGTTCTTTTTCTTTAGTTGAGAACTATACTAGAATTCATGTTTTTTCATTTAATATTTTCCATCATGTATATGTACCATGTCATGCATTCATTTTTTGTATAAACTAGCATTGGAATCTTTTAGTAAATTTATATTAACTATCATTTGTTCTTTTTTCAACTGTTTATATGATTCTTCTATAGTTCTTGTTTTTCATTCTCTCATAATACCTCTATGAAATTATGATATGAGGGTATAGTCTCCCCACTATCACCTACCAAGACCCATGTAGCTATTCGATAGCCTCTGTCATATAGGGAGGTTTGGATGAGGCCATGTGACCCACATGTTTGGCTACCGGTTCAATGGTAAGCCAGGTCATGATACTTCAAAGTTGTATTAATGGTAGTTCATTTTTTTTTCTTACTATTTTGGGTTGGTAAACATGATACTTAGAATTTGTCAGTGCTTGGTTAATATCACTGCTTGGTACTAATCACTCCACACTTTGAAAATGACCAGGTGGCCATAGATTGGATTATTGTTCTAGCTGGTTGATGTTACATTTTATTTTATTTCTCCTAGAGTTTTTATTTTACTTTCTGATGCTTATGATTTGATAGATTTATTGTATTTCTACCAGTGGCCTATTATGGAAGTGAAATTTTATTTCATTCATCATAATAGAAAAATAGGAAAATTATCATTTCATTTATAGTGTCATGCCATGTAGTTGCATTTAGAGGTTTTCTTCTGATTGAGCTTCATTCCATGAGTGTTATTCGATACTTATTTTTTATATTCCATGTTAGGATCTTAAATATAATTCTAATATTTTTACCTATTTAGCTCATTTTTAATCAAACTTGTCTATTATTATACCATTCTTTGTTGATTAGCATGCCTTTACTATTCACATTCCATGCTCTCTGGTACTACATGATCATCTATTAGGTTCCTATTATGCCATGATTTTACCTTGTTTATCATTCCCTCAGTGTATAATGATGATGACATGTTTTCCTTGTATATGTTGGTTTTGAATTGTTGAGAACCAATTTTCAATTTTAAGGGGTATGCGGGCCTTACAATTGGGAAAGGCTGACTCATATATTCAAACCATTTTATCGTAACATGAATTCATTCTAAGGATTTAAATAAAATTTATGGGTTTTTTAGGTTGAAATACAATGGTGAATCTGTATTCATTTAATGAGATCCAAATGACAAACTATAAAGTGTTTGGGTACTTTATGGGTTAGTAGATGGCCAATAATATCTCTTCACTATTATATATATATATATATATATATATATTAGAATGATACCATTCTAATGTGATTTCGGTTTTGATAAATGGGAGCCAATTTTCAATCCATCCACTCCATGCATGCTTCATGAATTGGAAAATGTCATCCCATGTTAAATGTAATTACATGATTTTTTCCGAAATTCATGCTTATTTTTATTAAATATGTTTAATTTTGATCTGAAATGAATTGTGAAACTGCTATTGGGAGCTTTTCATGAAAACCCATGTTGTCCTGGTATAAAACTCATAGATTTCCTTAAATAGTAAATCCAAATTTATTATGATAAAGTTCCTATTTATAATAAGATTTTATTAAATAATTAAATGTGTAAATTGATATTTCCTATAACTTGCATGTGTTTCCCTTAGGGGTTAGCTAAAATTGTTACATGATGTTTTCATAAATGGTACTTGATGTTTCTAAATGAAATATCTTTTATTATTAAAGAGGAAATTAGAAAAAAATGAATAATGGAATGTAAATTGACCCATATGTGGTGACCTTTGGGTTAAACCCTTGATTAAGGGTGGTTTGAGATTTTTTTCCTTTATGGCTCATTGGGATAGAACATTATATGTTTTTCATGTACCTTATTCTACTTAGTAAAATCATAAATATTAGTCTCTTGATCCTGCGACTTGTGTTATCATGACCAAATTCATGGTTTGATGCTTTTTCTTCATAGGGGGCTCTCCCTTGGTAGGTATCTCCCTTAGAACATGAATTCCTTTATTTGATCATGAATTTTCTAACATTTGGTGTTTCTTGGGTGTCATTTTACCCATTAGTACATTCAGTTTCCAATGAAACCCTTGCTTATATGGGTTATCATGTTTTTTATATACCCTTGATATAGGCACTTGCATCGAGTAATTCTCAAATTCGGTTGATTAGACATGCCACAATAATGGTCGGCTATTTTTATCTCTTTGGACCCTTCTCTTTTCCTTGGGTTGGATTCATTTATATACATCGTAACTTCATGATTTAAATGAAATAATGAACAAGTTGAGTTTAGTTAAATCATTGAGTTTTGTGCCTTTAAGTGCGGTCTGGGGTCCTCTCCTTAGGGGAGTGACCTTGGAGTTAAAGAATCGTATCTTCCCAATGCTGGGGATGATTTTCTACTAACTACTGTTATTTGACAAGTCAGTAGGTCTGGTTTGGCATTCTTTATATACTTTTCATATGTGAGTGTGACTCAAATCAATGTCACACATTTATTTGAAATGTTTTCTAACTAGCGTGCTAATTAAAGTCTAGTTTATGTTCTTCTCCATCAACAATGTGGACACTCCTAGGTGGGGATGGATGTGGTGATTTTGGTGATTTCATTCCTTACCAAGTAGATTTGATACATCAAAGAAGGACCATTTGGAAATGGTTACATTTCGTAAATTCCCATAGAGATGATGGGTTTTAAATTATCTCTACGCTCAGTCAGAAACATGACTTTTTTGGATTGATGTTTATACAACCTTTTGAATGCACCGTTGGTCTTGCGTATACATTGTGGGTAGTTGAAACATACGCACAATTCCTTCAGGTTATAAAGGCATTGTGATCAATTTTAACGGTATTCCATCAGTATGTTATGTAGCTTTCCTTCCATATAATCGACCAATGTTGGTTCAAACTTTCATTCTTCCACTAGACGGATTTCATTGACTAGAAACCATTTAAATCATCTTAGTGTATTATTCTATGTGACGTATATGTCCCCTTTTTTATCTACGTCAAAGATACTTTAAGTGGGTCTCGGTCTTATGTCATTCTAACTCTTTAAATCCATTGGGCTTGTTCGGGTTATTCTCTTTCAGTGTTTCAAGATAAAGGAATCATTTTACCTTGTGGTTAAATCTTAAAAACATCCTCGGGAGTTGGGTGTAGGCTTTAGTGAACACCATTGTGGTGAATGAAAGATGCCTTGGTGTCAGACAGTTCTTTTGATGAATAACCAACTAATCATGGGCTTGAGATATATAGGAATTGAATACTTTAATCTGTTTTGGATTTCATTCAAAGAGATCATAAAATGCTTAAGAAAGTTATTGTAATGACAATTCCTATGGTGGTTGAGTCATTGTTTGGAATTGGATGCTAAACATTAAAACATAAGGTGGGAAGTAACCATGGAATTTTTTTTAGAAACATGATTATAGGTTTTTGTATCTAGGAAAATGGTCATGGGTAAGAGTCGTCCCAGAGATTTTCTTAGAGAACAAGTAATGGATCGAGTTTTAAATGGGTTTAGTGACATTTTACTTTGAAAATATATAAGGTGAATTAGACATTTGGAAAAGAAACTCAAAAATTTGGACAAAGCCTCACGAAACCTGTTGGTTGGGTGAGGTGTAAGTTGTTCACTAAGGCATCATGAGGATGAGATGTTCTAAGCTGGGAAGTTTTTAACAATCCATGTTTTGAACCGGGTTAAACTACTATGTTTTTTAAACATTTTCGACAACTGAACGAGTCAGATTTTAAACTGAGCCTCAAAATTGAATTCAGAGAGTCGTATCACATCAAAGTGATGTTTTTTAAATTGGATGAAGCCTTTTTAGGTGTCTTATGCGGGAATGAAATGTTTCGAGATCACCAGACGCAAAAGACATCATGTTTTGAAGTACAGCAGAGGGAACACAGTTGGTTCACAATCTATTATAAAGTGTGGCCCACATCATGTAATCTTTTGACCCTAATTGAAGGGGGTTAGTCGTTTCTAACAATATATATAGGGTTTTCAAAAAATTCTTCATAGCCCATGTGGGGTGCTCCAAATGTCTAGTAGAGGACACAATTAGCGCACGGTTTCCCAAACCGTGAGACTTAGTAGTGTGTGCCACCCAGATTTAGAAATTTTATTATTTTAAAATTATATTAGAATAAAAACTGAAAACCTCGTCTAATCTCTCCCAAACTCCATCTCTTCTTGACATATAGTTTGTAGAACCACCAAATGGGTTATCCCTTCGATGCACGACCCTCCCCACCTAAGGTCTCCACTTCAACTTCGATTCCTCAAGGATTTCCACCAGATCTTGGTCTGAAACTGCATGGTTGGTCTCACTACCTCCATATCATGCTATGTTTTGGAATAATGATTCTTCTTCGTCTCCCTACGATGTTTAAACAAACCATAGGTGGAGGCTAACACATTTTTTCATTTTCACTTCTGGTTCTTGGTTAGGCAATGGAGCTGTCAGTTCTTGTTTGTTTGTGTTTCCGGAACCGTCACCAAAGGCAAGGGAGTTCAAGAGGTATTGGTAAGCCAAAATTATTATAGGTTAGAATTTCGCTATTACATATTGGTTTTCACCTATTAAATTAGGTTACATAAGTGTTTAAATGTCCTTAGTAATTATACAATAGTGTGTTGGTCCCTTCATGTGGGCTTCGAGTTGTCGGGTCTAAGGTTACTTGCCTACATCTGCATAGGTAAGTAAATATATGTGTGTGGGTTCCACCGTTAAATTAATATTCATATATTGAAAAGATTATACACATATGGGGCTAGTTTTTCTCATGTATATATACAAAAATGCATGTATATGTGAGTGGAGACTCATATATGTACTGAATCATATATGTAAGGATATCAGGGCACATGTTCATGTCCATGCTGATGTCTGCATAAGGGCTAGGTGTATTTTCATATCTTTGAAGGATCATATACCCATGGGGAGTGAACCCTTTTAGTGAGAAACCTCCAAGAGCTAAATTGGATAGTTTGCTTCCAGTTTGAGGTAGGATCCTTGTACCCTAATCTTTTATGTTTATTAGTGAATTAATTTTTTGAGTTTCTTATTACATAGTTATTAGATTGAATTAATGCAGTATGGTTTCGTAGTTTAAATGATTCTATTGATATGGTTAATGAAATTCATAAAATTTTCGGTTCACTATTGATTAACTATGTAATGTTTTTATAATAAAACCCCTCCTAGGGATGTTTGATTCCATCAAGATATAAATGTAGAATTAGACTTTTATACTTAATCAGGTAATTGCATCGATGCCTTCTTATACTTCATTAGTGGTTTGAATGGTCTGTATAGGGATTGGACTATTTTGTGAATTGTATAAACTGTATTTCTAGTTGAATTCATCATGTAGGATTCTACCATTTTTCCAATGACACCTCTCTTTTCCTTGGGTCCCCTGTAATGTGGTTTTTATGTTATAATTGGTTAAATGATTTGATTAGGTAAATATAATGGGGTAGAATGGATTAAGAAATGTATAAGTATTATTTAAAAGAAATGAACATGACCCATTACCAGAATGCGTACTTTATGTATGATTACAATGTTTAGGAGAGTTGGTTTATATGACATGAAGTTATTGTGACTCACATTAAAAAGCATGATTTGTATTTAATGGATTAAATGATATTTTGTATGGCTTCTGACATGACTGAGAATATTTTCCTTATATATGTAAATGATTATGTAACCATGTATTTATAACCACTTAATTTTTTATTCCTTAAGAACACTTGGGATGAACGGATGTGATCAATATGTTAATGATTAGATTGAGGTACATAATATGGTTTTCCTTCCGTATAAATGTGAAAATATTTTCTTTTATATAATTGAAATGGGATAATAAAGATAATGAGAGGTTAGTAAAACATGACCTATATGTATTGAATTGTTTTTACTTATATAGGTAGGGGAGCAAAGGGACCATGAGATCCCTTGGAAAGGAAGACCGTGTGATAAGCCATATTGATTCTGAACGGACCGTGTGAGTCATTGGGTAATAAAGATTGTGACATCTTTCTTTTCATTTTACATGAGACTGATAGAGATCTTGGAGATAGAGCATGGGTCAGACTGAGTGCGCTTCACCTAGTGATAGATGTCCGTGAGTGACATCCTAGTCCTTCCAATGCATGTATCCCAACAAATTACGTGAACTCTTGGAGTTGGGTGAGGAATTAGACCCTGATAGATTTCCATGGAATTGGGAACCCATGAGTTACATCCCAGTCCAACCCATCCTATATAATTATATGTATAATTATACTATATATATATATCTATTTGTGTGTGTATTCTGCTATATATATATAAATAGTCATAGTTTAAGACATACCACCTAGGGGTTTAAGAAGGTATCACTGTCAAGTGTCATGCAGGTACTTTGATATGTGTTAATTATGTATTAAATTCTATCATTAATTCTTCATACCTTCACACTGTGAAATTTATATTTCATTTCTATGATAGGGCATCACACAGGTTGTGTCGGCCTACTGAGATTTATATCTCATACCCTACTCTGGTTGTCACTGCATGGGGGTACCTTAGTAGACCATTCTTGTTCACATGACTGTGGACCTTGGTTGATTTCTTATATTTATATGCTTGTACTTGGATTTGGGAGAAAGGACTGAGCTGAAGCTCATTATTCTATTGGAGATCGTCTTTGGAAATTTATGTCTCTCTCTTTAGTTGAGACCAGTACTGTAATTATTATTGTTTCTTTTACTATTTTATATCTTATAACTATACCATTTCATGCATTCATTTATTGAAAACTGACATTGGCCTCTTTTAGTAAATTGAATTTATTAGTCTTCCACTTCTTATTCAACTATTCATATACTACTACCAATGTTTCTATTGTTCATTCACTGATAATACAGCTACGAAACTTTGATATGAGGGCATAGTCTCCGCATTATCACCTCCTAAGACCATCACTACTATTCATCATCACTAGGAGTATGGGGAGATGTGCTTGAGGCCATGTAACCCACATGTCTATCTACTGGTTAGAAGGTATGATGGGTTGGGATGTTATTCTTTGGATAACATTACTAAGGTCATCATCAATGTGACACACCTCGTGATTATTATTTTCATGTCATGATAAGATATCATACTTATCGCATCAATAAATGATTATTATTTATGAAAAATTTGAGAAAGACCTAAAGGAATCCCAAGAAGGTGGGAACAAAAAATGTGGGATGATAAAGGGAATTCCATATAACCCATCCTTGAGGAATTTTTGGTGGAGTTTATATAGTGATTCGAGGTGGAGTAATTTGGCTCTACTATACTCTTGGTTATTAATAAGGTGTTTATCTTCGAAATCATTGATGTAGTTCTATCCAATAGAAGCATACTCTTCCCAGGGGAAGTTAACCATTCCATTCTCCATATATCCCTAAGGAAAACCACAATTTGTATTCAGGTCGTGTTCCTTTTTTGTGTTTTACTATATCCAATATAATAATACGATAATATGCCTTTTTTATGTCTCATAAGAATGGAACTCTGGATAATTTCCATATAGCTGCAAGGGTTCATACTACAAAAGAAGAGTCTGTAATAGTGTACATTTTCATTGATTTCAAGGGCTTATAGTAGATATCCAGGTTGGTATCTATTAGTAATGTAGTGGTTGTGGGGGTGAAAGAGATGAATTTTTTTCCATTACATCACATCATGTAATTTCATTATTACATTGGTTATTATTTACCATTTTTTGGTTGGTGGTTGAGTTAATCAATATTATTTACTTTTCTTGTTTTAAAAAATCTTTCCACAGTGTACCACAAAGGGTTTGGACATGAAAAAGGTGACTATATATTTAAGGCACGTTCCAGTTGTTGTATTATTATTATTGGAGTTCACTTCTCTGGAGGAGATAAGCCTAGTCCACGAAGAGGATCATGTCATGTCAACGAATAGAACTTGAAAATGGTGAGGCCTCTAACAGAAGAAGAGAGCACCACTATTGAGAGGTCTTGGGTGGCCAGTCTCTCACTCCTCATGGATACCAATACATTAGAATTTATTTATAATGAATATCATATTGAGTATGTATCATGAACTTCCATGAGTACCATCTCACACTACCTAAAGACACTGGAACTTTTGGGCCAAGTGTCCATAATGAGATATATGGGTTTTTCCATAGGAAGACTAGGAAAATATGAAGTTTTATCACCCATAGTATCATGGGATAATTCAGTAGGATTGGTAGGGTCCATCCAACACTAGAATGTGAATCTGGGAACCTGTTATATATATTAACACTTCCTCCTTGTGTTGGCATGAGATTCCCTAAATGAGGCGGTGCCTGGGAAATAGATTGTGTTTCATGATTCCTTTTTTGATGAAAGCATTTTGGGTTCCAAGGAACTATAATAAGATGATAATGATATATTTATATTGTAGAAGAAGGAATAATAAATTGAGGTCATGTTCACTTCAATGGATGAAACGAGGAACCAGATGATGACACAACTGGCTTAGGTCGATGATGACGTTATGGAAAAGGAATCTATAGTGAAGGACATTTTTATTCAGTTGGGATAAGTGATTTATTTGACCAATGATGGTTTTATTATAGATTAAGGGGATATGTTAGAGCTATCTAGGTGTTGGAAGGTATATGAATAAACATAAAATAAGTTGATTGATCTAGAAACAACACCCACCTAGGCCATTTTAATGGGTATCTTTTATAATAAGGGATAGTCTACAATATATGGATATCCTTCACTATGTTTTTCTTCAGGAAATAAATATTTTATTTTCCTCAATATTATACGGTAATTTTAATATTTTTTGATTAATCCCAATCATATAAATAAGGAAGGAAACAATAAACTTCAAAGTCCATGTGAGGTATGCTCAATGTCAGAAACATGATCCCAATATAAGAAATTAAGCATCAATTATTGTGTCATATATAAGCTGAAGTTTCTAGATACAAATATTTCATCAATTACATTTGATACCCTAAAATTTTGGGAACCATGATGATGACATTACATGGGTTTGATATTCTATATCCTAGTTCATAATTCACATGTGTGAACCATGAAGGGTGTTGGTATTTCACCTTTGAAATGAAAATGTGAAGAGGGTAATATTAGGACCCCACATGTCTTCGATGATGGATGGAGTTTGGTGGATTGAGGATAACCATTGACCATGTTGTATCATTGGTTCCAAAATCATTATATTTTATATGTATATTTTAGGATGTTTACCCTCTAAGAGGGTGAATTACAATCGTTTCCTTGCCAATGCCATTGGAAAGTACATTCAGGGAATATGGAGGTGGATCCTTTAGGAATTGTGTCCTCTATTGGATAAAAACATATATTATCCATTAACTATCACTTCAGGGGAACATAATTTGAGATAAAATATGAATTTCAATCTAAATAAAAAGGAACTAATGTATATCAATGAAGGAGATATATTATAGGGAATAGTTTGATCACTCTTATGGAAACAAATTTATGTTTTAGGTATATCACTGAGTGTGTAAGGAACTAAAATAAAGTGTGTTACTTGGTGGGGTAGACACAAATTAGTATTATGTAATGTTATGTGGTGGAAGATTGATCGTTACACTGAGTAGATTTTTGTAATCACCCATGGTGGCTAGTTTAGGTTTGTATAGTTTTTATAAAAAGATACTTCTTTTTATAGTCATATAGGCAGGATCCTAGTATTATTTCATTTTAAGGACATGCATCTAGTACCAATAGGAAAGAAATTTTTTCCGATCATATAGTGGGGACCTTGGGGAGGGTGATACAATTTTTATTTCTTCAAATAATTAAATCATAAATGAATTGAGAACATGGAGGGATGAATTCCGGAAAAATTTATCTTTCCTTTGGGTAATAAGTTTTAGTAGTCCCTAGATTGGTGTTATAGGATAATTTATTTGTAAAAATAAATGAAAATCAATCCATATGTATATATAGAATGTGGTGGGGTGGTAGATTACTTTTGTATTTTAGGGGTTAAACTCTACGGTGAAGATAATGGATGGATTCTTTAGTTTAAAGTGTAATACAAGATGATTCTAGCTATTTCATTTGAGTTCATGTTGCTAAGATGATGAAGAAATGATATTCTTGGTTGATGAAATGAAAATATAATTTGAATTGATGGAACCTAAGAGATCTAATTCCAACCCCTGAAACACCACTACATTGGAGAAGATCATGAATTGGCATGAGATAGAATTATAGAGTGTTAGTACATATCCCATGCTTTGAATAAAGTCATATAATGTTCGAGAGGGTCTCATGGCTAGAGTCCAACACTATAATGAGAGGTCCCCTCAGCAGAGGATTGAAAGATAATATAGTCTGAAGTCATATGATGGGGATATAAACTGTGCAGTTTAACATCCTATGGTAAGGATGATGGGAATGTAGTAAATCATTATAATGTGAGGTTGAAAATAGTGGAAAGGTTATAATATTTGGGTTTAAAATTTTTCTAAACCAATGGGATATAGAATAAAATATGTGTATTATTTTTTAGTCTAATTTAAATTATCATATACATCATACCCTTTTCACCTATTTCTGTAGGGAGACTTGGCATGTAAAATATTGATTAAAAATTAGTGTTTCCTTCATTGTTTTTGAACGTAATATAAATTTATACCTTTACTATTGGGAGGTTTAGGTTCATGCGAATATGACCATATGGGTATTGGATTATAAGTTCATATAGTTTCTATCAAGTATGGATTTGATTTAAGTTCACATAGATTTGACATAAGTGGTGGGTGGGAAAATCTACATAGTAAGAGAAATGAAGAAACCTAGCATGAGCATAGGGGACTAAATATATCATATAATATCATTGAAAGAGATTTGGTATTCATTTTATGGTCATGAGTCTTAGACCACAGATAACTGTACTATAGTCATATATCTCGAGAAAATGTCATGATGAAGGGGTTATTTTGGTGTTTAATGTAACATAAAACTAATTTGAATTGATGGAATGATATGCCCTTGTTCCACCAAAATATCCCATAGAATGGGAGGTATATAGTATTAATCCTTAATATGTGGCCCACACCTATCTCATAATCAAAACCATTGAGAGTCATACATGGGATGAATAGTGAAAAATGGTGGGATCGATTGAAAAACAATTATTGGTAATTAGGTAGGAGTTATATACAAATATATAAATCCAATGGAATAGAATTAAATCCCCTTATAGTTCGAGTAAGTGTGTGTCAAATAACCAATACCAAAAAATGGTGCATCCATTTGACTTAGGTGTCATGATGTTGGAATATTTTTTTTCATCCAACATGGACTGAAAAATATCATTTAACATTTTATTGTTTCTATTAATATGATGAACACCATTATATGAATCATTGAAGGTAACATGATTAATAAATTAATGGAGGTCCATCATGCAAGGTGCTGCACAAACACACATTTGTCCTATTGTATGTGATCTTCCTAGGGGAATAGTTCATGGACCATATACATATAGTTCAATGTCATAAGTCTTTGGAAAAATGATTTTAATCCAATTTTTTTCATGTATCATGAACCAAAGGGGTTATATGACATATCCAACATGAGACAATCATATATAATATAATTGAAGAGGGGAGGAGACCAAAAATTATATCATGCGGTTGGTGATCCCATGGGAGATATGAACACATTTAGGATCATATTCATGCACCATTATAGACAAATTAATGTCATAATGAATGGACAATGGAGGTTCTACTGGTTTATGGTCATGGATCTTGGACTCAAGGGTGATCTTTTCTAAGAATTTCTATGTGTTTAGGTCATATTGGTGAGGAACCACCATGATTCCTAATCCTACATGGGTTATACTACATTTTGGAAATAATGAATGGTTATGGATGTTCCCTTTCAGGTAAGAGTTAATGGTAATGGAAAATACAAGATATATTAAGAAGGATTTTAAAACATTGACTTTCGTAACCAACAAACACATATTCAAAATGGGGCGAGACTTCAACAGTGTTAAAACCCATCATGAATAAAGAGAGGTGGAGAGGAATCAAATACTTACATATGGGATATTAACCTTAAAATGGGTATGACCAATTGGTGAGAGATAATTTCCAAAACCTACTACAAACTCATGTTGCATAACTTCATTGATCAATGATGGGAAGATAAAATTCTTAATAGACCACTGGGAATGTTTGAAACCTAGGGAACATTATGTGTTTCAATGAACGTGACATGGAATGGATAGGATCATTTTTTTTATCTTGTATCAATATGGGGAATCCAATTCAGAAAAATAGGATGATGAGGATCCAAATCTATGTAAAAACCCAATGTATGGATGTGAATGTGATGAGAGTTCTGGGGAGAGTTCAACATTTTATGGACTCCAGCTCCACGAATTTGATTTCATTGAGTGACCCTATATGTGGTGAGGGTTTAGAATATTCTCAGGTTAATAATTGAATGAAGGTGTACATCTAGTCATGGGTTTAGATATCAAAGTATAACTATTTATTGAATTAAATTTAAAAACATCCACACAAATATTTAGAATACAACATGGAAGGAGACCAATGATGAAAGGAGATGGCATCGTAGGCGATATCTACAATATCAAGTAGATTTATTTCTCGAGATTAGGATGTTTCCAATATTTTACAAATTATTGAGGAGATGGTGTTTCACACATAATTTAATATCAGAGAACAAGGATGATTTGTCGCATAATATAATGTTATTTTGTAAAGGATGTTGTCTTGTTGTTTAATATAAATAGACCTTGATGTTGTATCATAGTTTTACAACATGTGGGAATAATGTTTTCCTAAACTTTCACATCATGTGATCATGAGTTTTCTATATTTTATCATTATATCCCATGTCATTTTCCTATAATTTAATTTCATGTTATTAGGATGTTTTCATGCAGTGTAATGTCATGTGATCCATACAATGCACTATAGTTTAATAACATGTTACTTGGATGATGAGACATTATGGATATGTAAATTCCAATTTGAAGAATTTTATATTGGTAGGATGTGTGATTCACTCCCAAACCATATTGATTAATGATTATTCATCATTGGAGTAAAATTTAGGATTAATAAAATGTCCATAACTCTTAGGCTCTAGCATTGGAGGATTGTTTTTTCTATAATTGGAGTATTTATAACCAATACCACGTCTAATTCAAAGAAAGTAAAGGTGTTGAATATTTAATTGAATGATTATGCTACCTAGTTCTAATAATATTTGAGGTTATTTCAAACATAGAGCCTATTACCATTAAGGTATTCCAATATTGTTAGTTGAACGTTGACTCTCTTTTCAGGTGATTGTAACAATCAATAACATTCCATAGTGATGATATCGAAAACACTGTCAGTAATATACATTTTATCACTCTCACAAGTGAATATAGAGTATCCATTATAAAATTATAGCTCACCATATGTTATAATAAAAGCTGATTAGAGAGCATCCTAGGATATATCATCTTTTTTTGACAGAATTTCTTATGCATGATGATATATAATCTTTTTTTAAATACTCAATATTCTCATTAGCCCATTCATGGTAGCATAAAGTGTTTTTGGGCTGGTTCTTTTAGTTTACATATATATTATAAAACTGAACATCTTGAATTTATGTGTTTTGATTTATAATAATGGTATGAAAAATCCAAAATAAATGTATGATATAGTATTTCACAAACCCAATCATAGACAGATTCATGTCATCATCGAGGGGAATTATTATTTTCAACTTTGAGAAGAAGTAGGTATTAGATAGTATGAATCAGTATAATGGAAATTTCCTTAATATTTACACCCCCATAACAAAATTTAATTATGGAAAAATGGAATGGGTTGCTACATGTTAAGGATGACCTCTAGTGTTCGATGTCCAAATTTTTCATGGATATGTTTTTCTTTACACTTCATGATGAATTCAATTTTAACTGCCTAGAAACTCCATACATAAATAATATATCATTGAATATGAATATTCAACGCATCTCACACATAATAGACCATGGACAATATATTTTTAGTGTATTTATAGAATATATTCACATTTTTATTTCATGAATGTTCATCAATGCCTTCAACAAAAAACGACATAATTAGTACTCTCTATAGACATAACCTAATAATAATTATTCTTCATAAACACGGGAGAAAGGAAAATAAGAAAGGTTTTGGATCAAAATTAATTGAAAAATTTACTATGTGGGGGAGAAGAGTCATTATAAAATTTTTTGAAAAAACAATCAGAGTTTGTAAAATATTTAACAAAACAAAATGATTTTTTCTTGAGATATGTTCCAGTGGAAATAATATGTAAAAAACACAATATTTATAGTTTTTCAGATCAAAAATATAATATTACACTCATCAATATCCTACACTCCATTAGGATAATGGTTTGAGATCATTTTTGAAGACCCTACCTATTGAAAAACCAATAGGCACATCCTATTCTTAGATATAGGATACCAATATGGTCTTATTTCCTAATGTTTGATTAGGAGTAACAACCATGGAATCCTTTTAAGAGGTAAAATAAATAGATACAGAGAAATAAATTATTTTATGGGATAATTATAAAATATAATTAAATAATTAAAAAATATAAATTAACAATATTACATAAATAAAATAAATACACGAAGTGTAATAAATGATCAGAATGTCGATGAAGTTTAACATTGATGATCATTGATTTTTTGAAGGAGAAATTAGAACATAGAGTCTTCCATTTATCACATCATGCCTTTAAAAGTCTCATTAAACATGTGAACAATTTAGAACATCACAATGTCAATGAAGTCTTCCAAGTAATATAAAAAATCTATCTACACAGCTTTTTATTTTAATTCATTGAATAAATCTCTTGAATCAATAAAAATGATATCTATAGGAGTGTTTCACTATATAATATATTAATGAAACATTTTAATAAAAAATATAATAATATTATTGTTATATATAGTTTTTTAAATACACTATAGATGAATATAAAAATACAATCCGAATTTACATTTTTTCCAGATATATTAAAATAAAAATCTAAAATATAAATTAAATAATTTGTAAAAAAATTACATTTATATAAATATTTAAAATTTTTTCCATGCACCAACAGTGTATTAAAATAGAGCATAATATAAAACAAAATATGTATATATATAAGATCATAATAAATAATGTTGCAATTATTTTTAACATGCTAAAAATTTATTTCAACATAAAATAACAATAATTTAATAAAAAAATTCAATTTAATAACAATAATTGAAATAATAAAAAAATAAAAACATAAAATTTTAAATAATGGTGGGTTAATGACCCACCGTTGGAACACATAGTAGTGACTCATGACCCACCACACTGTTCCAATGGTGGATAAACATACTATGACCAACCATTGAAATTTTACGATAAAATAAATAAATTAGAAAAATATTAATACATTCCAGCAATCAAAGTAGTAAGGGGTTTATAATGAAGTAATAATACATTTATCACCATTGGAAGTCAAATGTTAACTCATGGCCCACCTGGGAATGAATCCAATGGTGGCTCATGACTCGTAATTGGAAAGATCAAATAGTGGATCACTGATAATGTTTTCTAAACATCAGAAGTATTTAAAGATGAATAATAATAAGTCAAATTTAAAAATTCTTCATATAGTGAAAAAAATTGTTATAATCCAAAAAAATAAAGTATTTTTATCATAAAAACTCTTCTAATAGCACAGAGTTTCGAAACGAAAATATTAAATAACATTAATTAGTTGGAATAATATATTAGAAGTTAAATATGAAAATAATTAAAAGAGACGAATAAATACAACTAAAATATATTTAAGGTGTTATATGAGTTCATTATTATGCTTTAAGGTCCTCATCTAAGAAATTTATTTTATCATCAATGAGTAACAAAAAAGTGTAGGATAAAACAATTACATATCAAAAGAACAAGTATAAACAACATCTATATCAAACGTAAGGGGAATCATGGGTCAATGAATGATTAACCTATAGTGAAAAGACTATACAATGAAGGAATAAAAACCACATATAGACTGGATATCAATATATAAAACCCCAAAAAAGAGTTTCTCATAATAGATCTTGAAGAACCATCTTCCACAAAATGTATATAAGAGAAAAAATTAGTAAGAGGAAGGATGAATTCAAAGGAGCTACTTCTAAGATTAATATAAAAAAACCTATGGGTAATTAGTTAATCAAATATTGATGTACAATGGTGTGTAAAATCACCCACCATTGATGTTTAATGCTAGTTAAAATGACCCACCATTGAGGTCCAATGTCTGTTCAAATGACCCACCATTGGTATTTTTCGACAATGATTTGGCACACACCCTTTGTAACATCAATGGTAAAAAAACAAGACAACATAAAGAGAATCCAAGAAAACCATCATTTTCATATGAAAACCATATGAATATATTAATAATGATGATGATGAATAGGATATAGAAACTATAATACATAAATGAATAAATAAAAAAGTTAACCCAATACCATGAAATCCCAATGAATTGAATTAATATTTGAACCAGAAAAGAAATTTCAGATCAAAATGATCCAAAAACCCATGATGTTCATTGATGTAGACACTGGGGAATAGTACGATGTGTGATTTCCGAGAAAGTTGATGTATATGAGATCGATGTGATTTCAAAAAAAACAAGATATTTCATATTATAGTGGAGAAATAAATGAATAACGATTATATAGATGATATTAAAAGACTATGATATAGTGGTGGAGATTCAATCTGTGAATTTTAAGATAATCCCTCTTCAAAATAGATAGTGGAATACTGGGTCGCATAATAGCAAAGATGTGGGAAACACAACTCAGATTAAGAAACACACAACACACATGAGGATCGCGGCCTATGCGGGTGACTTAGCCTTACATTTTCCATCTACATACTCCTTAGGGCCTTATTTATATAAACCACATGCTACTTGTATGTACTATGTTCATTGAATATCTTCAACCTCCTTAGTGAGGCTTCCTAAGGCGGGATATGCCATATTATTTACCCTAAAGGGTCCTATAAGTGGTCTGAGGGAAAGACTATAGTCCCTCAATAAGATGGAACCATATTAAAAAAATTAATAAAATTACATTAAAATATTAATTATAACAGATAACATTTAAAAATATAAAATTAGAAAACTAATTTTATAATTATATGAATAATTTTATTTAACTAAAAACAATTGAATGTAAAATATATGATAATTTAATAAAATGATATCAAAGGGAAATTTATACCAAGTAATTAAAAGAGATAATATATTTAAATAATAGATAAATACTAAAAAGTTCTATCGTATATTCCTAGTAAGGTTTCAAAAGGGTGAAATCAATATAATGTTTTCACATGGTTAGAAGAACATTAAATTACTTTCGAAAACCACACCCTACATATCATAGATCAAAAAAATGAGTCATGGAATAAATCATGATAGTCAAAAAAGACATGAATCATAATGGAATTGAAGAACATGATCCATGATAAAATTAAATAGTAATAATAAATTGATTTCTGGAATTCATGAAATATTATAACATTGTGAAATTATAAAAATAGAAATAGGTTCCCTCATTAAGTTAAGGACATGAATTCATGACCTCAAATAAATTTATATACATGAAAAGAGGTCTAGTTATATATTTATCAATATTATATACATGTCCACATGTAACTATATGAACATTTCATCATGTTCAGACATAACCTTGTGATCTTTTTATCATCTTTAGGAAAAAGTTATGAACATCTAATCAGAATCATGCATAACACTGTTAACAAGTAAGCTGGTTCAACCAAAAAACATTTACTCATTATTTACACATATTTACCAAATAAATCAGATGAATATATACATCCCACGCATTACATTTTCCATTCATTTTTGTTCCACATGATCATTAGCCATTCATCATTTTGGAACATATAAAATGAAATGGGTTTCATAAACCATATCTATATAGTATAACCCATGGAAAAGATATGGGTTTCATAAATATAATTTTATCAAAAATATAAACCATTCATATATATAATATAGATGGTATACTTAATAGTACAGTTTTACATATTTGTTATAAAATTATTTTGAAAATTTATAATGAAAGTATCTTGAGGAAAAATATCATTTCCATTATAAATAATCTTTTCAAAAAATAAAACATTTATGAAACTATTTTCATTAAAAGAAACCTTGTGAAATTATAAATCTATATATAAAAATTTTAGGGCTCATGACACAGAAATTGCGGTACATGTTAAAATAATGACTCATTTCACATTTTCAGTAAATTCCAAATAGAACTTGTTTTGAAAAAAAATATAAAAATACATTTTAAATTAGATTGAAAAATTCAATAATTGTTTAATAGTATTTAATTAATTATTTTTTTATTTTTAAGAAATTTTTTAAAAACATTAAAATAAAAAAATTATATGGAAGAAAAATGGTTTTTTCGGAAGGAAAAAATAAATGTTTCTATATAAAAAAAATTATTTTGAAATCATGAGAACCTAAAAAGTGGAAAGTGAAGGGAAATTTATTGTAAATAAATAACTATATTATAATATAATTAATATGTTAATTTGAGAGATAAATCATAATATTTCATCATAAAATCATAATCATAAACAATCCTGATAAAATATGAGATGATGACATCAAAACATTATCACATTGGAATCTTTTTAATTATAGGACACATTAAATAATTACATATAATAAAAAATTAAATATCATTAAAATAATGATATTAATTATGAAGAAAACTAAAATAGGATTTATATACACCTCATATAAGAATATTGGTTCATAACATTACATTCTCCCCAAATAGGTAAATTGATGACCTTTTATTACCCTTTTATTAACAATTCATTGTTAAAATCACATAATTATTAATTACTTCAATGTATTTCATGTATGTTTTGATTTTTTATTATTATTACAAATAAATTGATCATGTATTGATAATAACCTGAATTTGATCCATGATATAATTATAATTTATATTTTCGAAGAGTAATCTTTAAAATTTATAGATAGAAAATGAAATATATCATTCATGGAGATGGTAGGACATACATACACATGGATGTTGTTTCTATTTTATCAAAGGATTTAAATAAATAAGTGTATATAATACATTTAACTCTTATAATTATTTTTATATCAAACATATTACAATTTTTATTTAAACATATCCTTATTACCTTCCACATAAAATATATGCGAAAAATTAATTGTATTTCTTCACGAGGCAGTAGTGTATTATACCAATGAGAAAAATTATCATATCCTAGATGAATGGAAACTAGAAGGGTTTATTTGAAAAAATAATTACATAAGTATAATTGTTTTAAAAATATTATATGTAATCAATTAGTCTATCATTATTACTATTAAAGTATAACAAAATTGAAATACACATCAAATCGGTTCATGAGGTTGTACTATGTTGTACACATGAGTGATGTTCTTCATTTCCAATGATTTGGGAAGTAATATATTACATTTTTTACTATAATTATATATATATAATAATATCATATGTTTCATATTTAATCCTTAATCCCAATATTTTATCCAGTTGTGATTTTTGGGGGTGGAAATTGAATAACATCGTTTCGTGAAACAATAGTCTGTCGTACACATGAAGGTTGATTTCATATCATTTTTAAAGGAAGTGGATAAAAGTACAAGTTATTAAATGAAAATAATTAAATATTAGTATGTATTATTTACTATTTTATTTATATTACGATTTTTGGAAAATATTTGAATGAGTTAGAAGCAAAATAAACAAAAACACATCGTTTAATATATTACCTCTTATTTGGTCAACCTGTTTAGGTGAAACATAATTCAAAAATATATTAGATTTATCATCTCACCATCGAATCTAGGATGTGGGGAGGTAATTAAAGAAGATATATTTTTTAGGTTATATCTTATCTAAATGCTTTTGGAAGGTTTAAGGGGAGAGGAGAGGGGTGGCCTTTTATAGGTGGTGTTAATGGAATAATTTTTATTTTCGAAAGTAAATATAGTAACCAAATTATTCACATAAAAAAGGATCCAAAATTTCCAATTATATATCCTTATAGGTTATATGGTAATAATATGGCTACAATATGCTTTTTTTGTATCCTTTTAGGTTATTTTACACATTATCTTTTTAGTTTAACCCTATGTAAACTGATTTAACTGTAACCTTGATAATTAATTTTTAATGGTTTTCCTATTCATAATGGTAAAAAATTAAGGTGTAATTGTTATAGAATATATTTTATGATGAATTAAAATTTATTATCCGTTTTTTAAAATTCAATTCTAATAGTTAATAGTATTTATGTTTAGAATAAACTTACAGACACTACGAGAAAGTAGTATCCCAAAGATCATATTCTCTTAAATATATATAGTTTTAATATTTAAAATAAATATTTAAATGATTAAAATGGAAAATATTAGATTATTTGATATATAATTGAACAAATTTATCTTTTTAAAACATATTTAAAATTATGTTATAATTTATTTTGGATTAAATTTTAATTTTTGAAAGTATTTTTTACTATTCATTGAAAATTTTTACTTAAGAAATAATTCACTAAAAGTAACGCAATATAATTATGAAAATATGAAATAAAAAATCATTTTCTGTTAAATTTTGTTTTCTAAGAGTAGAAAATTTATATTTTACGATAATAGCACAAGCAGTGACAATTTTATTTTAAAAAATAATAAAGTTTATAACAAAAAATTGGATTTATAATTGTCTCTTTTATAGAAATAACATAAAGTTGATGTTGAAAGTTTTATTTAATATATAATATATTAATTTTATAAAAATAATTAAGAAAATATAATTTGTTTAATTTATTGAGGTAATAGTTGCTTGAGCATAATAATAGTTCTTCAGAAAAATATTTTCTTTATATTAAAATTGTTTTTATTTTTAATTATAATTAATTTTTCACCAATGTACTCATTTTATATGCATTTGTAAACCTTATATTTTCATATATTATTTAATAATATTCATTAATACTAATTTAATGACTTAGAAAGAACTATTGTGTTAGGTGCTGATATTTTAATAATATGTAATGTTTTGTTAACATATCAGTATTTCATATAACAAATGATATTGATGAAAATTTGATTTATTAGAAAAAAACTCCCAAAATATTGGGTTATTATATTCCTTCACCCATAAAATTAATTTCTCCACAAATATCACCACTCTGATAAAACTAAATGAGTGTTCTTCTACCTCATTACATCATTAGGTTCCCATGTCGCATGCTCAAACATGTGGTTTCACGACAAAAAATTTCTATGGTCAGTGGTCAGGTTTCTAAGAAATTTCATTTTATCATCCACAATCTTGACTGACTGTTATATATATGTAATATCATGATCTAGAGGTACAACCTCATATTTGAGTGCATATGAAGGATCATGTATGTAGTTCCTAATAAGGGATACATGGAACATGATATACACATTATATTGGTTTTTCGGATGCTCAATTATATAGGCTACCATCCTGATAGAAACATGAAATTCAATGGGACCAATATAATAATGTGAAAGTATTCTATTATAGTTTTCGAATAATTTCAGCTTCTATTTGTGAATTGATTAATTTAAAATTCATCTCTTTCTCTGTTAAATAATGATGAATTGTTTATGCATAAATAAATAATTTATCATAATATCAATAATTGGATTTTATTTTATTCCTTCTGTCTATAGATATCAACATAAAAAATGGTCATCACATGTTACAAAATATGGCTAAGTCATTATACATTAATGTAATATATTAATCTATAAAACAACGTCATTTTCTCAAAATTAACAATTCAATAAATTTTTAAAATTTATACCCTTCCAAAATTCATAATTAATAATTAATGTAATTAAATTTTAGAAAATCCACATAACATTTTTCTCAAAAATATAATTAAGTAGATATTAAATGTCACATGCCAAATATGTTAATAAATTTTTTCTATATTATATTGATGCATCTCTATAGTAATAATTACCATAAAATCTTGATGGAAACCTGCACTCTTCTTTATTCTTTATATAAAATCACATATTATTGAATATTTTTCTTAAATTAAAAAGATATACAAACAGCATTACTGATAAAATAGTCCACTCTGTCAATAAATAGTGAATCGGTTTTGTGGTCATCAATAATATCCTATTTACTTAATCTATATCAATCATAATAAAAACTAAACACCATATTCTATACATCATGAACATTTTATTAATTAACATCTGTTAATCATGTATTTTTCATAAAATATCACCTTTATATTAAATAATTTTTTCTTTTCATTAGTACCATTCAATATATTATAGAAAATACATAATGAAAATCTTTTTCAAAACAATACTTATATATTTCATGATTCATGTAACATAATTATTGAATTCCCATACACACAGTTCAATAATTCCACTTTATTCATAAACAATTTACTAGGATTCATCATCTTATTCCTTAATACCACATTCTTATAATTTCAAATATGAATCAAGTCATAAAATTAATCAACCTCAATTTAATCACTCTTATCATATTTTACATAAATGATACTTTTCAACCAACCCACACCTTTTGCATGTCATTATTGTTCATTTCCCTATTAACTATATAAACATTATATGTATGAGATTACTAATAAAATTCATGAGCTTTCCCCCTAGAAATTTGATTTTCATAATTACCCGGCTTTATATATTTATAATATCAACCCATTTATGATTCATTTGGGAAACCATTGTTCTCGTACATTTATTTAACAAAAAAGTTTATCCATTTGTAAATTAATTTCTTTGAGTCCTTTCATTACAAAATCAAATAATCATCTTATTCATTTTATACATTCCATATAGTTCTTCTTACCACATTCTCGACATATATGAAATGAGTTTTCATTCTTCCATGGTCTCCATCAATTAAGATAATTATGAAATATATCCATCCCTTTTTTTGGTGAGATAGAGAGTTTGTTGAGGTTAATGTTTTTTTGTCAAATATCATGATATATGATTAGGTATTTTCACAATTTCATTAACTATTGAAATAACCAAATTTTTATTATCATAAATACATTTTTTATCACATTAAATGTTAACCAAATTCTATTATATTCCCTCTATTGACTAAATCCAAACAATTATAGTGCCATTAATAATATTCAATGTGGAAAACCACATAATCAAGAATTATGACTTCTAAGATGTCTAAATCTTGAAACTTTATTATCAATCCCTAAAAACATAGTGCTAAACTATCCCATTCACGTTAATATTTTAAATCCATCATTATGGTTCATAAATATTAGATAAATTTAAAAATAATATCACTATGGATTGGAAAACTAGGTGTGAAACAATGTGCATTGTCACACGCCAAATGATCATCAATTATATTTTAATTTTCACTTTTTTTGTGTCATTACCTCTATGTATCCATTCTATAGACCAAAATCCACTTGTAGTGTCCACATTGGGATATAATTTCATATAAACCACTTTCCTTATCCTTCACCAAAATTAAAGGATATTTCTTTATACATAAAATTTTTCTTAAAGTTGTCCTTCAAAATATTCCTAGGCATATACCTAGTAGTACCACTATAGATACCACTAAATATTTATCATCCCTGTTTCCAATTGATTAATAAACCATTACTATGAAAACAACTATAAAGATCCAAAATTCCCAAAACAAAATACTAACACGATTTAGAAGGATATTAAATATAGTTTGAAAATTCATTCCCATGGAAAATATATGCTTAATGTAATTAAAAAATATATTTACTATTTTATTATTTCATTATAGAGCTTCTATTTATCCAAAAAAGTATCTTCACATTTCATAGTATTGATAGAAATACCCTATATAAAGCAATTCCACATAAAATGGAGAAAGTAAACATAAGAAAGGGTGATATCAGATGCTTAGTAAGGGTAAATAAGTTATATATCAATATAACATGATAATTAGGGTATTAGAATATAATAATAACAATATAAAACCATACTATGCATATCATAGATCATAATCTTGAGTCACCTAAGAAATATTGGTATTTGAAAACACATGAATCATACTAGAATCAAATAACATGATCCATAAGAACATTACATTAGATTAAGTTAAAGAATTAAATCATACATTTAAGATTAAAATGTTGTGAAAATGTATGAAAATAAAAACCATATGTAATTTAATTAGGGATATGAAAAACAAATCCCTCACATAAACATATAGAAATGAAATCAGGCCAACACATAAACTTATGGACAATAAATTCCAGTCCAAATCTAAAATTGTGAACATGTAATTAGGTTAAAAAATGCCATTTAGAACTTTTAATCAGGTTCACACATAATATTTGGAACATGTAATCAAAATAAAAATAAATTTTTTGAACATGTAATCATATTCATAAAAACATATTTACTCATGATTTATCTATATTTTCCCAATAAATTGAAGAGAGATAAAGGTCCCACCCATCATATAATCTCTACATTTTTTCTGATAATATTATTAAACATGAAGGATATCATAACCTTTGAAATTAAATGGGTTTTGAAAACCATTTCATCATAGCATATCCCATGGAAAAGAAATTGGTTTCATTAAAATATTATTATCAGAAACATAAACCTTTTAGAGAAATAATTACAATAGAATCCTTGAATAGTATCCATGTTAAAGAAAATATAACACTGAAGGATGTCATGTTGTATGGACAGTGATTTTTAAAAATCCCTTATAGCATTTCCTGTGGAAGAATAACCATAAAAAATTGTAAATAACAGTTTAAATAAAAAAAATAATCCTTTTCTATAAATGTAATAATGGAATATTATAATGTAATATTTAAATCATTAGTGTTTATGAACAAAGAAAATTTCATATACATTAAAATATTGATCCCTTTCACATTTTCAATAAAGGCCAAATGAGCATTATTTTAAAAATAAGATGAAGATAACATTTAAAATAATTTTAAAAAATTAAATCATGGGTAATAAGTTATTAATAAATAATTTGGGTATTTATAAAAAATAAATATTATTAATTTTTAGAAAACATATATATATAATTAAAAACGATTTCAATAGACAATAGAAATAAATCATTTTTTCTTTAAAAAAACATATGCAATAATTTGAACATAAATATTAGAAAATGTAGTGAAAACATTTATTCACAAGAAATAACAATAGTATAATAAATTAACTTAATTTATTTTCATATATATCTTGTAAAATTTCATCATCAAATGAATATTCACAAAAATTCCTAAAAAACAAATTGATAATAACATCATACATTTTCCACTTTTGTAACTTCTGAATCATAGGCCCTATTAAATATTAAAATATAATTAATAATTAAATATCATGAAAATATATTTATTAATTAAACAATATGTCAAAGGGGAATTATATGCACCTCATAGAAAAAGATATGTGAATAAAATAACTTTCTCCCAAAGAAGGCGATCAGAGGAAAAAATACCTTACCACATTGAAATCATTAGAACTGTAAGCCCCATAAAAAATAAATAATAAAATGGATATATAAATGAAAATAATTTTTTACATAAACATCAAAACATTAATTTTTTGGTAATTATATATATCACAAAAAATGAAATAAATTATAAATATGGGATTTTTGTCATAGAAATAAAAAGTGAGATGAAAATCCATTACCTCATATCTTGAGAACATTCATATGCATTAAGAAAATATAAATATTTTAATAATATATTAAAGTTACATAATTTTTTATATAATTCCATATATGATGTAATTATGACTTTTTAGCTCATTATTATTAACAATTCTATGATAAAATCATATTATGAGAGATAACAACTTTGTTTTTCATAAATGTTTGGATAAGTAATTTTAGTTCCTTATAATTTGATCATTGTAAAATCATCTAAATGTTGTTAAAAATTATATAATTATAATATATATTCAATATATTATTATTTAATTTTATCCATGAATGTTAGATATAGAACATGAAATACACTGTTCAGATAGACAATAAGTCATATGAACGCATAAATAATGATTCCATTTACTTGAATGATGGAAAAATAGTATGGAAAAATAGTATATTACCAAGAATGAATCATTTTCCCATATATATTACATATTTATATTTAAACCTTTCATTATTATATTCTTTGTGAAATTAATTTTAAGAAGTAATCACATTACTTTATGAGGCACAAGACTGTTGTACCCATCTATAATGTAATCGTAATCCCATGGAATGGAATGTAAGAGAAATATGAGACTTCATTAAAAAAGGTTTAATTATGTTAAAAATATAATATTTCACTATTTAATTTATCCTTATTTAAATTTTTGTAAAATAGAAATGTAAAACACATCACATCGGTTCGAGAGGTAGTAGTTTGTTATACATAGGAGTGATATTATTATTTACCAAATGGATTAAGAATATATATTATATTTGATATTATAATTCTAGAGGTATAAAAAATAATATTTTTCATATAAAATAATATAAAACATCATTATATCTATCTTTTATATGTGTTGATGGAAAATGAATAACATCAATTTGTGATGTAGTAGTCCACCTTATACACGAATGATCATTTGATATCCATTTTGATGGAGGTGGATCTGGATATAGTTTATTAAATTAAATTAAAAAATTCCTAGTATATATGAGAAACATTTTTTAATATTTTATCATTTTTTGGTAAATTATTTTAATGAGTTAGAATAATATGTAAAATAAAAATTAAGATTTATAATCATTAGCACATCTTCAGACAACCTCTTTACGTGTAGCAGAAATATTTAATTTAATGATGTTATGATATCAAAAAATCCTATTGGATGTGGGTAGGTATTTAATTATGGAACATGTAATGTTATTGGATAAAAAATAGTTTTGGAAGTGTGAAAAGGAGACGAAAGTGGGTGTCTTTTTATAAGTTAGTTGATTGATACAATTGTAATTTTTTAAATGAAAACGGGTTTCAATCATTTTTCAAATTCCAAATGGGACCAAAATGGCCTATTATCGATCATTATAAGTTATCAGGACTATATATTACCATAAAATGGTTGTTGTAAATGTTTATATTCCTTTTTATATAATGTCATTTTATTTTTACCCCAAGTACGCACATTTTAACTTCAAATGTGGTAATTAATTTTATCTGTTTTTACTATTTATATTTGTTAAAAATTGAATTAACCTTATTATAAAATAAAATAATTTTATTTAAAATATGGGATCCATGTTTACTAATTATATTAAATTAATTTTTAGAACAAAATTTTAAAATAATCCCACAAACACGATGGGAATATGGGTTACCAAAGAGAAAATTATCAAAAAGATTATTATAATATAACAATTCAATATATAATTTATTTGAATTAAATAAATTGGATTAAAAAATATATAATTTTAAAAATTTTAATTTTAAAACCATATATAAAATATATTGTAAATTAACTAAATATTCATGATGTTTTCTTAATAAAACCCACCATTTTCACTATTGACTAAAAATTACCTGCATTGAAAATTGTCAAATACTCACCCCATGTTAATTATGAAATTTTTATTTAAATATTGATGATTATTTTTTAAAATCAATATTATAAAATTTATTTGAAATTAAATTTAATATAATTTCACAAAATGTGAAAAACGATTTTTAGTAAAATATTGTTTTACATCAAAAAATTAGATTTATTTTGATCTTTTCTTAATAAAACACATAAGCTGAACATTAAATTTTTTATTCAATATATAATATATATATTAAATTGAAATTATTGAAAAAGTGTATTTTTAAAATTTATTAAGGTAATATGAGTTTGTTTAATAAAAATATCTTTTACAAAAAACATTTCCATTATTTTCAAAGAGTTTTAATTTTAAATTCTTTATTATTGGTCACCAATGAATTATATTTATATACATTTTTAAATGATATATTTTCATAGTTTGTTTAATCTAATTTATACCTTGTATTCCATATATTGTTGATAAATATCATGTAAAATAATTTTATTTTAATTGTATGGCGTGTTTTGTTAAACCTCGGTGATGTGTGTAACTCCAGACATCGAAACAAATTTAATTATTTGAAAAACAATTCATAATGTGTCAGGGTGTTAAATTAAACCACCTTAAAATTAAATTCTTCATCAAAATTTACACTCTATCCAAAAAAAGTGTGGATAATTATGCATCATTACATAAAAAAGTTCCAATGTAAATTACTCAAGAAAATTGTTTCCCCACAAAATATTGACCATGTGAATTGTATTGTTTATTAGTATATTATATGAATCATCCAGAATCTCAACTGTTTATTCCTACTAAGAATGTTTATACTTCAATGACACAACCAATATTATTAGTATATGAGAAGTATCATGTATTTTATTCCTCATGATATTTATATGGAACATATTGTGGACTTGATATATTTTCAGTCGGAGCATGAATAGATTGGTTTTCATCCCATCATGATCAATAATTTCAAAGGGATAGATATATCTAGGTATTATCATTAATTTATATTGAAATAAAAATTTCATTTTCTTGTTGTAATTATATTAATTTAAAATTCATCTCATTATCTAATAATTGATGATTAATTTTTTATGCTTAAATCGCTAACATATCAAATTATCCAAAATAGAATGATAGCTTATTCAATATATTTTTATATATTATGAAATGAAAATTATAAGCGCATGTTACCAAATATGTCTAAATATTCTTATAGTGAAGTAATACATTAATCATTAAAACCTCATCCAAAGTTAAACATAAACAATTCCATAAATAGTAAACATTATTACCCATACAAAAATATAAAATTATAATAAAGGTCAATAAATGTTCAAAAATAAATATAACATTAAAACAAAAAACATAATTAAATATCACTTAATGTTCACTTGATAAAGATGTGAATTCCTTGTCCATGTATTCTCCACAATCCTAGTAACAAAAATTACCATAAAACTTAAATGAATAAAGAATTATTGTATATTCCTTCAATAAAACCATATATTTTCAAATATATTACAAAAAAACAAAAAAAAATTGTAAACTTTTCCAATTATACCATAAACCACATCGTCAAAGAAATACTTAATAAGTTTTGTGTCAATCAATAAAATATAATTTAAATTATCCATATAAATTATCTCTTCAAAAAAAATTTGTCATCATTAAAAAAATATTATGGATTATTTTCACTTAATCATGTTTTTTACAAAACAAAATCACTTTCCATTAAATCATTTTTTATATTCATAAGTAACATAAAACATATTATTGAAAATACAAATTGAAAAAATTAAATAAAAAAATTCTTATATAATTGAATCGTAATATTACTCAATTCTTAAATTCACATTCATAAACATGTCATTAATGTAACATCCCATGATTTTTATGGTTTGAATATTTTTAATGTCAATTTATTTTGTAGCTTATGTTTCACATAATAACATGCTTAAACAAAAAACTGAATATTATAATTTAAATTTTTCAATTATAACCTAGAGGAAAAAATAATAATTATTAATAGTATTAACAAACTTATAAAAATATACAGTTTATAGATATTTAATATGAATTCATTTGTTTCCAATTAATTATAGGTAAACATATAAACTAATTAAATATAAGCGAAATATTTTTTATTTTACGCTGCAAAAGGTGTTTTATCTTAAAAAATTAAATTAATTATAGTTAATAAAGGATATTAAATAAATTTATTTTTTATATGTTAAATAAAATATATTTTTGTATTCATCCAATATATATTATTGTTATAACATAAGATCAAGCACAATTTTATGCATAAAAACCTATTTTTTTTTAAAAAGTTAGCTTTGTATCCTTTTAATGGAAATCCTCTTTTAAATAAACTTTTTGGCACATATATATATACTATCTGAAAAATAAACATTCATTGATATAGGATTTCCAAAATATACACTGGTATATTTTTTAATTTTTATGATAAGATACATTTTTTGATATATAGTAAATATAATAATACATTTTAATTGAAAATAATATTTTCAACTAAATAATTTATGTTGTTAAATTATATTTTAGCTTTGTTTCATATTACAATTAGATCAATTTTTCAATATTTAATCAAATTTTGTTCATTTGAATTAATTTTACATTGAACTTACGTATATTAATATTTAAATCATTTAATGGTTTTTAGATTAAAATCTCATTTTCTCATTTATTCGAAAATATTAATTATTAACAAATTTAATAAATATTAAGGTTTGTAATTTTAAAAAGGGTATTATTTATTTATAAGAAGAAGTTACAAATTTATTAAGTAGGTTTTATTTTTATTTTTTGACATTATGAATAGTAACTTCTGTAATATTTTTTATTACCATGGTTATTGGTATGTCGGGTAAATAAGTTATTTATTAATATTATAATAATAATTTTATGTTTGAATTTATTTTATTTTATGTTTATTTTTTTTAATGCATTAAATGATTTCTTACGAGACTATTTTTGACCTTTTGGATGGAAATATATACGTGAAAATATTATATTAAAAAGAAAGTAAATTTTCACAAAAAGTTTTTTAACAATAGAATTTTTTTAATGAGGGTGTTATATAAGGAATATGTTAGAATATAACTATTATTTGGAAATATAAATAATTTATATAAATAATTTAAATTTATTTATAATATTTTATTGATAATATAATTAAATTGAATGTGGATACAATGATAATGTTGTAATTGTTAAACAAATGGATGTATTAGATAAATGATATTAAAAAAATTAATATAAATATAATTTGATATATTTAATTTCATACTTGAATTTTTTATATTTATTAAGTATTGTTTATGTTTCATCTTGGTTTATTGAAAACATTAAATTGGTAATTAATGAATAGTGTCAGAATTCACAATAACAATATTTTGAAAAAAAATATTATATTATTAAATGACATAAAATTTATAAAAATATGAAATTTTCCCATGTGATTGGAATAAAGTTATAAATGTCATACGTAACTGATTTTGTGATAGTTTCACATTTTATAGTAACTATATTTTCCCTGTGGGACTAAAGACACATATCGTCACAGTAAGAGTTAATAGAATTAATTAAGGGTAAAACCCAAAAGATAAGTGTAATAATGAATCCTAAACATGTATAAATATCATTCATGTAGATAATTTATACCCATAATAATATTAACATTTAAATAACTCAATTTATATCAATTTGGTATTGAAAATTAATTTTATTTAATTCAATAATTTGAAAGTATCATATTATGCCCCTCAACCCAATTATAAAAGGGAACCTCCTCCCTCATTTAATCACAATAATTTGAACCTTCTAGATCAACCAAAACATACTAATTTCTCCTCCCAACATCATTATCAAATATCTTAATGTTCTTTTCATCCAAAATGAACAAACCAAGATCCCTTAAGAAGAGATCTAAAGGAAGTCCATCGAAGAAGAGATAATCATTTTTACTAACTCCTCCAAGATAATTTTTTCTTGTACTTCCTCAGAATTTTTTGTTTCTATTATAAAGTAATAACAATTGTATAATATATATTATTTGATTTTATTTTTATTATGGGACAACCATATCCCACCCTTTACCTATCCCATAAAAAACAAAATCACTATTAGTGCGTACGTACGACTTCCCAAATCCACATCGTGGTTTAATTTTTTTCCAGCACCACCTTTCATTAATTGATATAATGACAGGAATAATGATTATATTTATTACTTATAACATGATAATAATTTTTTATAACAATAATTACTTCCAATTATTGACCCTTTTCACCATTAAGGGAATGATATCATCACACATGAGTACGTACGACCTACCATCTATACGGTGAGATGATATTTATTATCGATGTTAACATTTAAAGAATTATTATAAATGTTCATATAATGATTAAATATAATATATAATAAATTTAAATATGTATATATATTAATGAAATTTATCTTATTCATAAGAAATATGACTTACACGACAAAACATGCATATTGAAATTATATAATAATACATGAAACAAAAGTAACAATGAAATATTATTAATAAAATGATATAAGAAGATCATATATGATATCATAAATATAGAAATGGTTATAGTATATATTACTAACATTATTTAAACCATTATACATGATTTTAAATAATATTCAAGTAAATTAAAGTATGGGGTATTGGAATTTCATCTCACTTTTTATTTCTATGAGATACATTCCATATTCACAACTTGCTTGTTTTGTGTGGTGAATATACTGACCTATAACATGTTATGTCATTAATTTTGATTATTTTTTGATATTAAAATATTTAATAGAAGTTACTATTTATTGGTTTCATAATTCTTATGTCAGTCAATTAGTAATGGATTTTGGTATCACTTTTATTTTCTGTGAGATATAATCCATGGTCACTGCCTATTTATTTTTTGTGGGGTATATACTACCCATGAATATATTTTATGTGAATTATTATGAAGATTATGGTATATTAATTTTCATATTATTTTATTTCTTTCATGGGGAATATTATTCTATAAATAATGATGTGTTAAGTGTTATATCAAAATATCATTATTATTTAGGATTGTTTATATGCACGTATCTTCAAGAATAATTTCTAATCCATGTCCACTTTTCATAAAAAATAAAAACTATATTTTCAATTTTCCGACAATTTGTTAAATTCATTTTACCAATGAGAATAAATTTTAAATTATTTTAAAGGAATATTGTTTTCTTTTTTAAAACCAGGTACCTTATGTCTTTTAAGACCATGTATGGAAGGAATGATTTTTTTAAATTTTATTGCATGAGCATATTTTTTGGCCCTCAAGATACCATAATGTATTGAATAATGATTTAAAAGTTTAAAATATTATTTTCAATGATAATTTTATCATTTATAAATGCATGGTTTTTAAATGAATTTTTCCAAAGTAAAAAAGGGGTATTTCACACAAGAACATTTTAGTGGTTTTATTAAAGTATTTTCACTCTGTCCACATCCTCGGATAAATATTATGCTTAATTGAGGTTGATCTAATATGATATAACGTAACATATTTCATTTAATGGTTTATGATATAGTTTTAATTTGGATGTTTTATTTTCATTCCATCTGTTTTTATGGATATATTATTGAAGTTCCATATGCTATTTTTTCAATATGAATGTTTATATAGTTTAGGTTTAACGCTTTTCATATGATGTATGAATCAAAAATAGTAGTGATGGTCATGGCCTGATATAACCCCTCGATGCATCGATAGGTCTCTTGATACAATATTGTTTGGGTATTAGCAAATGTATTACACTTTTATGTGTGGTTTCTTAGCCAACGCCTTGACAGTATGTTTATTATAGTTTTCATTACAAATTCCAACATTTTCAAATTAGTTATTGATATTCTCTTTGATTATTTGACTAGTAGAATATTCATGTGATTATATATATAGAATTATTTGATTTTTATTTATTATTTATCTATTATTATCTAGATTTTTTTAAATGTATTTTCTTTCTATTATAAACTTATACTTAATGTTTATTATTATTTCTTTATAATAGATTCAACATTATGCTTACCCTTACTAAGAATCTAATATCATGCATTTTTTTCAATCCCCTAGATTCTATGATGTGTACCACGGAAAGATATGTAAGGTTATTATATATGGAATAAATCTATCCTCAAAACAAATTTTTTTTTAATTAGTGTATTCATTTTTAATACAACACCCATGTGTGTATGTGGTTTACAAAGACTAACAAACTAATCAATGCTTTAGGATGTGATATATTTTTTATCTATTCAAATGTAATAATGTTTTTCTCTAACTCTAGGATTCGATGATCTGGTCACTACTATTGGTATCAATGGGATTTTAGCAAAAATCATGGAATCTAGATTTTGAGAACATAGATTCGGGAAAAAATCATCAGATGGAATTTGAGGATAAGTAAAGAAGAAAATCCATGAGTTTTGATAAGGTATATCTTATGTGGGTATTACTAACAACACATCCCTATTTGGATACTACAATTGGACATGGTTCTTGAATTGATGTACCTAGGTGTAACAACTCCATCCAGGTGCATCAGGCCTGAGTTGGCTTAACTTTGTATACGACAATAGTCCTAACTTCACACCTCATTTGACCCAACTGAGGTATATTCATATGATAATTTTCATTTTAGTTATATAACCTTATTAATGTTGGTCGGAGTAAATTACTCAAAGGGTGGTTAATTAAGTATCTTTAAATATTTCTATTAAAATTTTTTCCTTTGAAAATTTCCCAAAATTAAAAAAATAATAAAAGTTAATTTGTAGTAAATTCATAAATGTACTGAATGATCAATTAATTTTGCAAAAGATTTTTTAGTTCCCACCTGTAATAATATAGGGATTAATATAACATTTGAAACTAAACTACTGGATCAAAATAATTATAAACACTAGTCAAAATAACTATCAATGTCTAATTTAGTATTATCTAAAATTAAATAAACACAACTTAAAACTAAAAGGTAAAAGGCACAGCGGATAAAAACAAGAGGTTATATCCCAAGGTGTGACTTAATCCTATCCTCTTTAGGATCACCTTCCACCAAGAAGTTTAATTTAATAAACAATTTGATCTACACCCAAGATAGGGGTTCACAAAAGCACACAAGGCTGTCGCGGTCACAACTGACCTATCCCATAGTTATTTATGGGAAAACAAACTAACAGGTCACACATGACATCTTCCACTATTATTTATGGGGTACAAGAGTTAATAATGATAGTGAATTTGAGGATATCATGTATCCTACAATTATGCACATCAGTCAGTATGTGTGTTATAGACTAATACAAACATTGCTCAAAATGTTATGAATATAAACACAACATAGATATAGATTTAGAATAATTTTTATTAATCTTTATGTGTTATGAAGTGACTTTTTGGACATGATTGATGCAGTGTAAATGATGTTTGAGTCCCCTTTTGGAAGGTAGATTCAAAAAATATTATCATAGCCTTTGTAATCTAGCTTCTAGGCATGAAAAGTCCATCTTATTGATGATACGATGTTTGGGTCAGCACAACCGATTATGCTCATCTTGTTAATGTCCTCATGTGTTCTTGATTTGAGGTCTTGGGATTTTGAGGAAACCTTCAAGAGTTTCAAGAGTTTTTAGTTCTTCTATTCGACCTTAATTAATGAATATTCAATTTCAATATGATTATCTAGTTGGTAATTATTTTATACTACAAGGTCTAGTAGTCAAGAAGTTCTCCCCATGCGCATTTACCTCATACAAATTAAGGATAGTCCTATAGAGAACAATAAATAATTTCAGAAACATTAATTTTTTAAAAGGTGTTATAAATAAATTTGAATTAATAAATTGGAAATATTATTTATCATTATCAGTGAGTCAGAAGT
Source organism: Viscum album (assembly GCA_963277665.1). Lineage (NCBI taxonomy): Eukaryota > Viridiplantae > Streptophyta > Magnoliopsida > Santalales > Viscaceae > Viscum > Viscum album. The sequence continues at coordinate 1,149,765,891 of OY728135.1, forward strand.
GTTGGTGGCTCATTTTCATGGATCTATCATCATCGGTCTATCAGTATTGGTTACTCTGTGTATAAGTGAGTCTTTTCCATCAGTATTAGCGATTCGTTGAATCTGTTATTTTTTTGTGCTATCGGTCTATTCGGACATCACTGATTTATCCTTAGTTACTCGTTTTGAACTATTACTGTATCTCCCATCGGTGATTCATTAATCGGTGAGTCATCCATCGGTGACTCATTCATCGGTGAGTCTTCCATTGGTGACTTGTTCATCGGTGAGTCTATTAAACTATCGGTGCGACCGATCATCAATGACTCATCCATCATTGAGTCATCCATCGGTGACATGTTCATAAATGAGTCATCCATCAATGAATCGTTATTCGGTGTGCCACTTAAACTATCGGTGCGACAGATCATCATTGAGTTGTCAATTGGTGAGTCGTTTTTTCTATCAGTGAGTCCAACATCTGTGTCTGCTTCGATCAGTGAATTTTTTGATCGGTGAGTAAACCATTGGTAAATATATTTGAACTATCAGTGCCAAGGAACCTCAAAACCTTATAAAGTGTATTTATTACCCAAATCATTAACAGATTGAGTGAAATTCATAAATACATGAAAACATACACTTTTAAACACATTGAAACATAAATATCTACAATTTATTGACATATTATAATGTATTATAAAATTTCACATAATTGATTAAATTATAAATATTCATTGACAATATTAATTTGACTAATAACCAAACATATAAATTAATTCGATTTATAGATTGGCATGATTTGCGATTATGAAAACCAATATTTCACAAATGGTCCAACAATCTCCCCCTTTTTGATATTCAAAAATAATTTCATAAACCTAATATTAATGAATAATAATTACTTAAAATAGAATACCATAGTGAATTTTAATTCTCAATATGACTAAGGGTTAATTTTAATATCCCCCTCAATTAGTTTATCAAAGGAAATCTATATATAGAAGGGGAATTTATATTAGAGTAGTTTGTATCAGAGGTGAGATATATATAAATATATATATATTTATTATGTTTATTATATTCCATGTTACTTATGCTTCTATAGATTAGGATTTTATGACCATATATATCATTCTCACCCTTTTGGGATTAGAAAAATGGGTAAAATAATAATAAAGAAGAAATATAAATAACAAATAGAAAAGTAGATAGAAAGTTAAAAAAAGGATTTTCTTTAAGAGTCAAAATATAAAATCATCAAAATAAAGGTACACAGACGATCAAATAAATAATACAAAGCTAAGGCCTTGAATTTTGAGGTGACATTCCTTTGGCTGAAGGATCAAGAGTGGGTTTAGAAGGTTTTGGTGTGGTTGTACACATAGCTGGCTGAATAGTAACATGAGGGCTGGAAAAACCTGTAGGAACATTGGCTACAATAGTGGTTTTTCTTTCTGAAAGAACACAACTCTGAATCAATGTCTATTTCCAAGTCACTGTACAGGAAATATTGACCAATAAGTATGAAAAAATTGATATCCTATGAAACTACTATTAATTTACTCTATATCTAGTTTTCACTACTGCTTTTTTGATTTTTTATATCATTATAGTTTCCACTAATTATTATTTATTAATTTAAAAATAATAAAAATTGTGGAATGATTATTATTAAATCATTTTCAAGGTTTGTAGGATGATACTCTTTATAGATATATCTCTTCCCCACGTAGTAGAATTATATGTGAAACTTGGAATGAGTTAGCACCCTTAATAGATGGATTATAATATTTTTTATATAAATAAATCTCACTCTAAATATTATATAAATTCTTGATCATATAGAAGTGCATTGTTGATTATGATATACATATAGAAATTATTATAAACTTATTATACATGTTACAAGTATTCATTTTATTTTTGGGGAAGGGTGTGTAAAATCCTCATGATCTTAATATATGGTTAACATTAAATAAGTAAATTTTTTCTCTAGAATTCTCCACATAAAACAACAAGCATAAATACAAAATTGATTTAATTATATAAAAATAAATATTTGAGTATAACATTTATAAAGTTATTTTCAAATTTAATGGATGTAATATGAGTACCCTATATATGAAATATTTACTGAAATAAAATAATAGGTACTTTAAATATTAAGGAATTGAAATTAGTATATGAAAAATGATAAATAATATTATTTTAAGCATATAATTTTATTTTTCAATACAAATTCCTTTTATACACTATAAGATTTTTTCAATTGATTATAATTATTATTTAGGTGTAATATATACTAACATGAACAATTTATTTTTACTAAATAGTAAATGATATTAAATAAGAAGTATAATCGATTGTGTTCTAAATGTTGGTTTTCCATATAAAAAACATTTCCATTATATTTTTTATTTTTAATTTAAAAAATTCCCAAATTTTAGAATATGATTTTGAGGATTTTGAAACTATTTTTCATTCATCATTGTGATATTTTTTGAAGATGGATTGTTGGTATTTTATAAAAAATTATTATTTTAAGGTTAAAATTGTAGTATAACATTATTAAAAATACCTTGATTTAATGACATTATTAGTTTATAAGAATATTAGAGTAATTTTTTAAACAAATTTCTATAAAAAAATATATATATACATCATTACTAAAATTGTTTAAATAAAATTATTTTTTCTAGTCTACAATCCTATATGAAAACTTTTATATTTTTTGTAATATTTTTTCCATAAAATGTCATTAAATACATCAAACATTTTTTATATTAATATTAAATTTTTTAACTTTTAGAGATTGAATAAAATAAAATGCTCGAAAATTTTGAGTCTTTATATCCAAATTATGTAACAATGATTATTTTATTTTAACAAATTAAGGATAAATGAATTTTAGGAAAACTATTTATTGTGATAAGAGAAAATTCATGTCAAAAGGGTTTAACCTAGTTAAAATGACAAAAAAACATTGAAATTTATTTCCAATGTGTTTTTAGGCCTTTATAGACATTATATCTTCCTCAATCCATTATTTATCTATTTTTTTAGAATCATCCCATGAGAGAAACATCCATTTACTTTAAAGTAGTATTTATTTACAAAAATCTCAACCTTTTCAAATATAAAAGTGGCCTCTCACCACCTATTCATTAAAACTCCATAGATTAGGTTTCATCCTCAACACAGTCACTTATTACATACCCTAAAATCCTATATTTCATCCATTGTAATATTGATAAATTATTTTATCGTACACACTCATTTTATAAGGATTTATATAAGGAAACACTCAATGGTGTCATCTTTTGTAAGGATTCTTTTCATTAATACATTCCTTTTTTATTATATTTATGAATATTATTTTCATGTACCTTAGTAATTAAATTAGTATTATGAAAATAATAAATTATATTATTCTTATTTTTTAATTGGTAACAACCATTCCAAACTTTTGATAATAAAAATAAAAATATTATTCGTGTATAAGTGTGGATTTACATATCCACAAATCCACATTTTTGTTTCCCATCACTTACATTCATGTATAGTATTATGAATGGTTAAAATGGAATATATGTTTTTTATATCATTAATTGTTTTTGATAAATTAGAGAACCTATTAATGAAATAATAAAAAAAATAACATAGTTAATTCAATCATTTAAAAATAGTCTAGAAAATGGAATATATGTTTAGTCATATTTTATTAATGTTTCCATATCAATTATTTAATATTATAAATCCTCAAATGTTTATTATTAAAACATATTTGAAAGTACTTCATATCAATAATCTTTTTCTTTAACAAAATTACAACTAATTAACTACATAATCCTCACCTAGTAATGGAATGTTCATTTATCTACCAATTCCATCACCAAAGTGATAAATACTATGAATATATATCATTGATGCCTATGGAAAATTAATCATATGTATAATATTATATAAATTTGTAATTAAAGGTATGTTGATTTTATCATAGTTTTAACATTATTCTTAAAATCAATAAATAATAAAATCACTTTCATTTGTTAATAATAACAAAACCATGGTCATTATCGATTTATCCATCATGGATTGTAAGAAAACTAAAATAGAATGAAATTATAACTTTGTAACTATTTTGGAAAATATATTCCAATACATTTAAAGATGTTGCGATGATTAGTTATTAAAAAAATTTAATACCAACACATTTTTATGGAACTACTTCAAAATGACCAATGTTACTTACATCTGATATTGAATACAATTAATGAATAACAGGAATGTGTTTGGATAATGATTTTAAATGAAAAGGGTAAGGGTAAATTATATGATTCATGTTATGATAAAACATATCAGAAGTTTTTTGTCTATAATATATGATTATAGTGAGCATTAATGAAATCATAGAATTTTTTTTAGATTTTTCTTAGATTCAATTTTTATTCTTTTAGAAATAACACATTTTTTGCAATGCATTTTACATGTATGGTATATTTATTAATCCTGGATGTATTTTTAAAATAATATTTTTATTAATTGGGATATCCTTAATAAAATAATATTCCATTCATAAAATATCTTCTCATTCAATTGATACTCCAGTAGTAAGGATTTTTCTAAACTCAACATTTGTTCATTATGTTATGATCATTCCTATATAATGGTTTCATATAAGTTTTATAAATTCAAAATTATAATATATAATGTGGTTTTAATAATTATTATTTTATTATTTTCATTCATATTGCATCAATAATTTTAAATTCTTTCTTATTTTATAGAGTATGTTTATTATAAAGTATGTTGATAGGTTAAATATCTTTTCACCATTTTATAATGTTATATCTCTAAAATTATTCTTTTAATCATGGAATATCCCACCATAAAATATCATTATTTGAGATATTATATTCCTCATTTTGAAAAATAATTTATCTATAAAAATAATTTCTTATTTCTCTTTCATTAAATATGGGGAGTCAAAAATAATATTTTCAAAGTATAAAAATGGTTCATTTCCTTTAATGGTCATAAAATGTCTACTTTGACCTATATTTATTTATAAAGCTTTTCATTTGAATGGATTGATTATTGGATACTAATTTTAAAATTAAAATATTTAAAATCCTTCAATTAAAATTTTAAAAATTTATATAAGAAATTTTCATGACTATTTTTATGTTACACCAATGTTAAAAATATTTTTCAAAATATCTTTAATTTTTTCAAGTTCTTTTCCATTTTATTTTCAAAATTATTAACACAGCTAATATTTTGGTTAAATGAGTTATCCTCAAATTATTATATATATAAATGTACGTATGTAATGTTGGTATATAACTCATGGTATCAAATAATTTAGTTCATGATCCCTTAATTTTTTATACCATTTAAAAAACTCATGAGAAAAAGATGTTTATTATCTATGTAAACATCATTTTGAATTACATTTGTTACACTAGATTATATATTCTTTTATAAGAATTCGTCTTTAATATCTGGATGGATTATGAAATATTCATTTATATCATAATAATTATTTATCCATATTTTTTTCTTGTCTTTCCATCCATTATGTATATGAATAATTTTTATTCTATTTCCTTAATGATGTAAATACATTTTATTTTTTTCCATTGACTAAATGGTGTACCCTGAGATTATATATTTCTATTTATTAGGGAAATATTAGGTATCCATATTATTTTTGTTGTAAAATTGATTTTTTGATTACTCAGAAATGTTAATTTTTTATTTTTTATTCGTTATCTCATATGATAAATATATTGGACATAAACAAGCATGGGTGGGTAAAAACATTACATTGCATCCTAATACATCAGTAGGTATCCTATGAAAAACATGTTTGGTTATTTAGTGTATGGATACCCAATTAACCATGATATCTTTACTGCAGTCCAAATCATAGGAATGATGTCACGGCTAGATCCCTGACCAAAAGAATGATGTTTCAGTTAAGCCCTTGTGGGTATGAGCTTTATGACCAACATTATGCATTCATTTTTCTTGATTTTAGTTATTTTTATCCACCTGATCTATTTATTTTCATTGTTTTCCATGGTTATATTATTCTACCATTTTTAGTTTATTATATAATTACGATGATTGCTTCTCCAGTCATGATAGTTTTTCTATGTTTATTCCATGATTTCAATGGATATATGTTTTACCTCATCAAGTGTATGATCTCACCCCTTATTATGATTATATATCCCCATGTTATGATGAAAAATTGTTATGTGATATTTATAACAAGATATCTTATGTGGAATTTTTTTTGTAGATGTTGAAAACATGTTCTGGGATAAGTAGTTCTTTGTATCATGTGGGAATTATGTCCATTTACAAAACATTATTACTTAATTATTTGTTTTATCTATAAATATACATAAACCAAAAATGATAATTTAGATGTAAGAGATTCAATAATAATTACTCATTTGTTAATTATGGATTTTTATATCTTGGATTTTACCCTTGATGAAAAAGTGAATAAGTAATGTATGTGTTTATAGTACCTCGATCAAGAGTGTGGGGGAGCACCAAAAAAATAAAAAATTCTTAAATCCATTATAATGTATATGTGAACCATATATGTCTATGTAATCAATATGGTTTCTTTGATGATACCTTTTTCACATAATATAATTCATCATGGAGTATAATTACATGATCAATCCATAATTTTTTATGATGGTTGTCACTCACAATTAAAGCCTCATATATATGAAGAAGAAAAAATCTAAATCCATATTACTGAAAATGAATAATATTTTACACCCCTAGTAACTGAGGGTCTCATACGTGGTTTATATAGGTGTTAATCCCACTCCCATTGAACCATATAATATATTATGGGAAACCATTCCATCATCATGATTGGATCCACTTCATGTTAGTCAAACCCCATTCCAAGGGGGATTTTCTTGATGATTAGTTTTTCCCAATTACAACTCCAATATAGTCAATGACCCAAGTGGTTATGAATATTGAATAAAAACATGTTAATCTAAGGTTTATTGTTAATCATATATCTCCCACTTCACAAAAAATATATAACCCACCTAAAATAATTCATCAAGACTTGTTGTTTCATTGGGAAAGACACAGATGGGATTTGCCTGATGGTTTGATGGTTGGGGATCAGTGCCTTGAAAAATCATTCACATTAGTCCTACAATTCTTTAATCAATCATAGAAACTCAAAATGTATCCCATACTCATAACTGGGTATGAACCATATTTCCCAAGGTTGGTGTTCCTTTTTGATATTCAATCCTAATTTCACATTTGGAATCACATTGTTCTAGTGGATGAGTGTTTGGACTCATCACACTCTTTTTAGAAGAATTTTTTCATACTATGGGACTCTCTTATATATTTATGAGATTTTGAAAACCCAGTTATGAGGAAAACCTTTATCATGGTTGATGGAAACAACATGCAATCAAACCAATTCTTTTAATAAATTTCATATAATTACATTGTTAATTCCATTTTCATCCAAATGATAAACCATTATAGCCTAATGATTTCATGTCATAAAAAGAAAAGCAAAGAATCCCCTACACCAAAACGTTTCCGATGTTCTTCCCTCGAGAACGAATCATGATCATCTTTCCTATAACAACTGCATCCAAAAAGGATGTTGTGGCACAATCATATCAAAAAAACCAATAGAAACTCCCTTAAAATAATGGATATCTAATTCCATAGCATGGAAAAGAGAAACATTAGAAGACATATCAAAGAAAACCAAATAAAGGAGGTAGATCTTACCTCGGATTGGAGACAGATTGAAGAAAGAAGCAGGGAACCAATATTGGTTGAAGGAATCCACAAACATTGAAGAGGAAGGAGTCCAGGTTATCTGGGGTCGGCGGGGGTTCACTAAAGCCATGGGGTTTGAAAAACCTGAACGGCTGGGTTTCTTTAAAATACCTAGTGGCGGGGTGGTACAAGATGTGTACCTCCCTCTCACGTCGTGTACCGCCTCAAGTCCAACATACACCGAGAAAAGCGTTTCCAAAATGCACTTTATTATTTTTTTGAAATCCAAACAGTACACGTCGTGTCCCCCTTGGTCACTTCGTGAATCCCATATTTCTTATTTCTCATGACTAAAATCCTTCAGAGTTCTTCTGAGCCTTAATCAAGAACCTTGGTCACTGAAAACACATGAAGGGTTGATCCACGCCTATTCGATCCCTTAAAACAGATAACTCTCAAAACATTCTCATCCTAAAGAATCCAAAACCAACCCCGAGAGGAAACCAAAAAGGAGTTGCCTGAACAACCACCCCATGAGATACCTATCAAGTATCACACCCCCACAAGACCTTAACCACATAAAAAGGAAAATGTGACACCTCTCAATAACCACAACCAGTTCCTAATTTCTCTCTCTGGGGAGATACCTCTAAAAAAGAGCAAGCCACTATAAGTAGGAAATTAAAATTTTCTCATATAATGGAAAGGTCTACAACCAAAAAATGACCCAAAATACAACAGAAGACCTAAACATCAAATATATTGGGGTACATAGTGTGTATCTGTGACCCATGATCCTAGGTACTCTCCTCTACACCATTTTTCCACCACAAAACACTACCAAAGGAATATCATGCCTACGTAACACCTTTTCTTATAGTCCTAGATCTCCACAGGTCGCTCCTCAAAGGTCACTTCATCTTCAATATCGATCTTTCCCAAATCGATTCTTGGAGAGTCATCATGAATATAAAAAAAATGTTGTGAAACATGAAAAAACATCATGTATCTATCTCTTATATGGGTGAAGTTAAAATAGATATTTTATGGTTCCAAAATGAGCCAACACCACAAAAGGACCAACAAACCGAGGAGACACCTTACTCCCATGAACAAACATTAGCTTTCCATGATGGGGAGTCAACATCCAAAACACCTGATCTTTAACATCAAACTATTAAGGTCTTTTCCCTTGATCGAAATATTAATTATGATGATCTTGTGCTGGCTTCATACTCTCATTAATCCCTTACACCATCTTGATCATGTTCTTTAACAGTTTCAGTCTAAGAATCATTGAATCTCTGACCCCAGTCAACTAGAACGGCTAACAGATTGGTAGGCCATTCAAGGATTCAAACGGCTCCATACTGATGGTTAAGTGAAAGAATTTTTTTTAAAGAAAAACCTTCCAAGGGTATGTCCCTCATCCAAAGACCTCCAAAATCAGTGACACAAGAGCACAACATGTCTTCAAGAGTCTGGACGATCCGCTCTATATGACCATTTGTCTGCGGATAAAAATCAAACAGAAGGTATAGTTGAGAACCAAATGCTTGTTGGAGACCTATCTACACCCTATAGGTAAAAAAGGATCTCGATATGAAATGATCTTCCTCGAGACTCCATGGATTCTCACCACTACCTTCAGATAGTGATTTGACAAAACCTACACTGACCTAGACTCTTTGATCATTATGAAGTGGGATGATTTTATTAAATGACCCACTACCACCCAAATTGTGTCATGGCCTCCTTAATATCAAGGTAAACTAGTAACGATGTTCATTGAGATGTACTCCCATGTCCACTGAGGAGCATAAAATGGATGGAGAAAACCACATGGGACAGGATTCTAGGCCTTCACCTTCTTGAATACAAAACATTAAGACGCAAACTCTACAACTACAAGCTACAACACAGGCCACCAAAACAAACAACTCATGGATTGGTACATTTTTTTCACGCTAAGATGTACTGCTAAAGGTAAACTACAGAACCCTATGAGAACCATCTCACACATCACCAAAGGAATGAAAAGTCTTACATGATAAAAAACTCTATGTTTTTCATCCTCAGACCAACCATCAGGGGCCTCGCCAAGAATAACATGGTCTCTCCAGACATCTACCTTATATCCCCCCCTAAGACACATCCACATGCTACACCAGATATGAATGCACCATCATCTAAAAAAGACATCCTCTTCCCCCAGATTATCCCATTTTATATTTAATGATAAATGTTCTTCCATCACTCTCCAGTAATCCCCAAATTCATGCACTTCATCACTGCATGACATCCACCTCATCACATAAGTTACAAAATTCCCCTACCTAGGTGTATATGGGATTTCCAAGTCATATTCCTGCAAGAACTCCATCCACCAACAATGCCGCAAGTTCAATTCATGCCGGAAGAAAACATACTTCAGGCTCTTATGGTCAGTGAAAACAACAAATCACTCTCAAAAGAGGTAATGTCTCCACAACATTAGAGAAAGCATCATGAACTATAAATAAATATAATTGGTGGAATAATTATATTCATGGGAATGAAACTACTGAGACCCATAAGAGAGCACTCATCACTTCATCATTAGAATGCAGAATTACCACAGACATGAAGAATCATAGAAAAGATTAAACTAAACTTCCTTTGTCTATAAGAAAATGAATCAAATAACATACCAACTTATCTTTTAGATACTAAAAAGGTTCTTGACCCTGATCAGTTATCATGAATGCCTGATCCTTCCTAGAAATTGTTGCCATAGGAGTCACTTCCCAATAGAAATTGGATACGAACCTCCCCTAGTAGCCTATGAGATCAAGGACACATCATCCATCAGCCACTATCTTGGGGGATACCCAAGACATCGCTACTTATATCATCAATGGATCCACAACTACTCCCTACTATGACCAACATTCCTTTTGAAATGGACTTCTTGGGATCAAACATAACACTTTGAAAATGTCCCAAGTAGCCTTTGTTGATGAAGAACACCCAAAATGGCATGAAGACGCTCTACATGGTCCTCCTCAGGTGTGAAGTAAAAAAGGATTTCATTGATGAAAACCACCACAAACTTATCTAGGAACTCACATAAAACATCATTCATTAGCCCCAAGAACATAGATGGAGCATTAGTCACAACGAACGCCATTATAAAAAACTCATAATACTCGTGACGACAATGGAAAGTGGCCGTAGGGAGATACTCATCTTTTACACACATATGATGATATCCTGACAAAAAATTGATCTTCGAGAACCAACCTTCACACATCAGTTTATTAAATAAATAATCAATCTGAAGAAGAGGATAATATTTAATTGCATTCACTTTTTTATGTGATTATAATCAATACACAACCACAAACTTCTTTCATCCTTCATCATGAAAAAAATTGGTGCACCCAATAGTGAAATCGTCAGTTGGAAAAAAACGGTGTTGTAACATACTATTATGATATATATGCATCTCCAAAAAATAATAAGGGCCCATCATATATGGAGACATTTAGATAATAGAAACTTCTGTTTGTAGATCGATCCTAACTCGATCTATTGTCAATGTGGTAATTATAAAACCTCTTCTAGAATGACATAAGGGTACTCTTCTACGACCCAGGGAAACACCAACTACTGAACCTCTGATAAACTTAGCATAAACTCTTCCATTATAGATTATAAGGGTATAATATGCTTCTAACCCATCTGAGGGTCTCACTCGCCAACAAAGACTAATGGTCCTCTATCGGCATTGAGGAACACCACCATTCTATAGAGCCAATCTATGATAGCCTGCACCAAATACATCCAATCCATGTCGAGGATGACATTATATGGTTGTATCCATATAAATTGGAAATTCACCCAAGATAGGTGCTTCCCCATCACTAGATCACAGTCTCTACATACTTCAAAAATGTTTTCCCGACCTCTAATAAGCATAGTCAACAACAAGGTCACTGAAAGCCTTTCTACCTCAATCCCCAAATAGTGGGAAAGGGAAGGTTATATGAGGAGTGTGTTTCTACAAAATCAAACAAGGATTACACCCAAGTAGAAAACAAGAAAAGGGTACTTAAAATGATATCTGGCACGTCTGGTGATGGTAATCCTAAAGCATGATGTTGACCAAGACCTAATCCATGGCCTCTCTGACCCAAATGACGACCACCACCATGGTTGTGCTCTTCTCCATGAGGATGGGGAGAATAACACAGCTATCCTATCCCTGTACCCTCAACTCTCTACTGATCCAAAGCTAGTGCAAACTGCTGCTGCTGCATCGGCATGAACTGCCACAATGGAGGAACCTATAGCGAAACACGACATGCACAGTAACCTCTCTATGAGGTCGAGAACACTTGTAACTGATTACCTATAACTCCAAAAGAAAAAGGCACATGATCTCTTCGCATAGGGCAGAGAGATTATTCCGCTCAAGAAATGTGATACTGAGGGTTGGGACCTATACAGGAACGAATGAAAACTATTCTGTCTGGAAAACAGGGAACCCCAGACCACATCTTTACTTCATGAGGAATTATGACAGCTCCACTCTCAAGAAAATCTAGTTCTATATAATTTCCTCTCGATGAACACTTTTATTTCCAACACCTCAGATATGTATTCATTCTAACCGAGGTGACATGGTGCTAGATATATAGATGCAAAGCCTCTTCAAAATTCCTCTCCCTAGACTCCTCATCTGGAAACAGGTCTAAATCATATCAAAAAACGTTTCTGAAATATTTTATGAACTCTCACACACTAAAGCTCCCTTTTCTAAGGGTAATATGATCCTGGTGATTGCACACCTTCATGGTCAAAAAAATAATGTTGACTCTGAACTTGTCATGGAACTCCTCCCACAAGATCAAAAAATCCTCGCAATCCTAAAGGAAAAACGAATAACCAATACCTCGCAGCCCCAATTAGAATTTTCATAACCAAATACACCCAATTATCATTCTGAGAACTGATCGAACTGTAGGATATCTAAATCTCCTCTAACAAGTCTTCAATGAAGGCATATGAGATGGATCTCTCATACTTCTACAAACTCTGGCATTGAAACTCTTATAATTTCCTCCCCTAATGTCGTCATCATTGATCTCCACTCTACAGTGAACTGGTGGCACATCCTGCCAGACACCTTCTATGTGAACTTGGAATGGAAGTCGACCTAGAGCCATATCTACAAAATAAAATACATTTAGAGCTCCTAGACCTATAATATGGAAGACTCAACATTAATTAATTAATTTTTTTCTTTTATTAATTTTAGGTTAACCTATACCAATGTCTACCCATTCAAACATAGGCACGAATATGAATGAAGCATGAGCCTTTCTTAGGTCTCTACCTAAAAACCGATATCACCTCATTTAGTATCCACTGTAAACTTAATGGTCCATGCATAATATGACAGGGGTCCCTAAATGCCTATGTCTCAGTAACTGTCTGGTGTTTACATCACTTGCTAAATTTGGCTCACATTTTTCCCTACCAACCCATGAATCATCACATATAACTAACCCCAAACTCCACCATATCCCTCAACCAGACCACTAATAACACTTTGGCATGACCCCCTACCCAATAGGTGTACCCCTATAAGGACGACAACATGAGAATAGGTATAGTGAACCCTGATTCCCACCTCAAGTAGGCCACATGTTGGAGACAATCACTGAGGGTATAGTAAACACATAAAATGGGAGGCATTACCCTCTTGAAGAACACATGTGAAAGAGAGAGATAAGATATAAACCAACCAACTCCAAATTAGACTGAAATATAAAATAATTCCCAAGTACACATATGTAATGTCATGAAAAATCTACTTCAACTGAAATGGAAAACTGAAAGTACTGAATGAGAGTAAAAATTTCAGTTACCATAATCCCGAATAGCTCCTATAATCCCAAGCTAGTAGAAACTAGCCTGATCTCCAACCTACACCATGTGACCTAAAAATAGTTTATAAATGCGTAGGGTGAGTATAACTGTATACATAATAGGATCCTCCCCAGAGCCTCTTGTGAAAAAGTAAAGAAAGCATGCTAAACCATTGTGAACAACATGTTAAGCTAACTCTTCACCTATACAAGTAAACTGTGTTGCTACCCTCACTATGGATACTTCAACTAGTTATCTCATACAAGATTATATGACATAATAATGAATATCAAGGGAACCCTACTACCACTTCCCCCCCGGTATGCCGCTTTTCTCCAATGTTGCACATATTAAACATCTCCCTCCAAAAAATCTTGCATGTAGACACCTAGACAAAAAACTGCAACATGCAACTCATGTTACAAAACCACTATGTCCACAAAAACAAAGTGACTGGGTAGTTTCAAGGAGCCCCCACAGCTCTCATAACATGTATCACACATTGGGATTTATAACTCAAGTGACTAAATCTCATTCACCGAGTAAGGATACTCATGCCACCCCAACCAATACACATTACACCAATAGTAGTTCATAAGGAACTATATAAAAAATTTATGTGTGTGAAAAACTACAGCACATTACATCCCTCTGAACATATATGGGTAAAACTAACCATTATGCCTACCAGTACATGTAACTACCATTAGAATAGAGCGGGGCTAAAGGGGTTTGTCAACCATCCATCCTGCCACTAGAATGATGAGGGAAAATACCTCACATATTTCAGAATCCCCGTGGTGTTAGTTTCCCTAACTAATAAAGTGGATTATCATATAGAATCACAAAAAGTATAGAATATACTATAGATTAAAAACACACTATGCGAATAACTTAGTCTAAGACTCAAATGTAGCTAATGTATCTCTGACTCTCATTTCCACTGCTGAGACTAGGGATACTATAAGCACACAACCATTTAAAAAGATACATTAGATTACTTTATCCTTTTTTAATTTTCAATTTACATTAATTAATTCAATAATCATTAATTAACCATTATCAAGTAAACATTATATTTAATTACCATCACAACCTTGTTCCATGCCCTCCAGGCATACAAAAAACCGTGTCCATGATTCCTCCAAGCACATCCTCAACATTTCATCCCAGCAATATCCAACCCCATGGGTTCACATAATTTATTCAAACATTTATTAATATAATTATCACTTTACCATATTCTGATGTATTCTTTAAAAAAATTCTATGCTACCAAAGATGAGGGGATTAAAACGATGAGTAGTTAGACTGCCTGTAAAATTATTTCTGCTTATATTAGGATCGTAGACCCATCCATATTTGATAATCTAAACATGAAAATAACATGGAATACACCGCATGTCTTTTTCAAATTTGGATGGTGGGTAAACAAGACCAACTTCTTTGATTAGTGTGGAAAGTAAAGTAGATAAGCAACCAACAAGATTTATCAAGCACCCAATCATTCAAATCCAACCCATTTCTTCATCTATGGTGTCCTCCCTAACACCCACAAGCAAAAACCGATGTATACTGCCAATCTAGGCTTCAAATACAGCAACAACCAATGGGTCTCCCTACCCCTAAATATCACAACAACCATCCAGGCTCACAACATAACACAAGTAGTAGAAAAACAAAAACCATGTCAACTGGCCTCTTGACCCTTAAACAAGGCATCATTACTTCATAAGTAATGAGCTCTCAGAGCTCCACGAATAAGGTTCTTTGGCATTTACGAGTAATAGGGTAACTCAGAACCATACCATGAATTATCTTTTATCAAACAACTAGTTCTGTAATTCATCAAGAATTAATCGGTTCATTATTTGTAGGTTATGACTATGGGAAACCTAAACATCAATATATCAAAGCTTTCACAAATTAATTAAATAATTAATTTGACATGTCTTTAAAATTAAGCACCAACATCCATCAGGTTTAACAACTAACTATAAAAGGCATTCATATTTGCAAAATTTTGATTGAAGTTAAATTGTAACAACAACAAGATTCATTTACATGTCTCTTTACCTTTATCCAATTAATTATCAATTAATTCCATAATTATGTTCATTGCTTATTTCATTGATGACAACAAGCTAAAATTAAAAGAATAGATATCTCAACATCTAGAAAATCAAGAGGAAAGCTATTATCATGTTGTAAAGAAACATGTGATAAAAAAATTATTTTAATCAAGTTCATATAATTATTAGGTAAATTCCATTGTTATCTGAAGGATAAATCATTCTAGATTTATGATTGCACATAATAAAGATAGAAGCAATGAATCTACTACCCAAAAAGGTTTTCTACATTACTTAATCAAGAAGGGATCATGATCCCATTTCCTGCAAAACCTGCATCCACCAGAGGATTTCACGGTAGAACTAAATCAGCAACAAATGAATGAAAATCCATTACAACCGTGGTGATAAAATTCCATAACATGGAAAAGATAAATGGGATAATGAGAATTTAAGAAAACCAAATAACGAATGTATATCTTACCTTATATTGATGAAAGATCAATAAAAGTAGTGTGGAACTGATCTAGGATGAAGGAATCCCCAAACGTTGAAGAGGGAGGCATTCAGGTCCAATAGGGTCGAGAGGGGGTGCTCTAAAGCCATAGGGTTTAAAAACCTAAGCAGATTGGTGTCTATAAAATACCCAGTGGTGGGGTAGTACATGACATGTAAATCCCCATCACGTCATATACCGACTCGAGGACAACTTCTGCCAAAAAATGTGTCGCCTCAATGATCTATTTTTTTAAAACAAGAATGACACAGATCGTGTCCCCTTTGGTCACATCATATATCCCCCCTATTTCTAGATTCTCACATCCAAAACCCTCCAGACATCATCTGAGCTTTCTTAGGTCACCTCATATTTCGAAAACACAAAACGGTTGATCAAATTAGATTCAATCCCATATAAGTTTACAAACCTTTATACTGAGCCCCATGAGGGTATTTATCCATATAATGTTGACTGATGAATTTCAAGGTCCTTCGAGAGGAATATTATGACCCAGAATTCATGGATGAATCTAATATATGAATTAGATTTTATCTTTGTGCATGGATACCCTAAAATTGGAATGTAAATGAATTCTATACTCGAATAGAGATTGGGTAAAAAGAAACATCTGCCAAGATCTGGAGTAATATACATGGATGTTTCAATGACCCACCTATTTATAAAGGTACAAATCATTAGTTTTTCACATCTCTAATATTAAATTTAATAGATAATGATGTGTACTTAATAAAATAAAATCCGAGGAGAATCATGGAGTTCTTTGAATGTCAGATCCCTGAAATGGGAAGAAGGAACTAGGATTCATAGTTTTTCTACAACTGTGTGACCCACTTCACACTACCGGGTGGCTAGTTAAGGGTAGATAATTTTCACATAGTTTTCCCATGGTTTGTAAAACTATGTACTTAACCATGTGGTGTTCCCATGGATGATGTAAACATATCATGGATTGCATAATGTTTGGAAAAACATTATGGTAAAATCATTTGCCTATGTATTTTGTGGTGAAATTGCATTTTTTTCATTCACATTTTTAAAACATTCTATCTTTCAATTTTCCTTCTAGTAGAACAACACCCACTTCCTCTTTTCATGGTCTTCAAAATCCCACAAGCTAGTAATTGGAGAAACTAATTACTCTAGTTTTTGGTCATCCATTTGTTAGAGTTGTTGGATCCATCAGTTTAAGTTCCCTTACTCTCTTGAATCATATTTTACTTTCCCTTTATATCCATTGCATTGTTTAAGTGCTGGATCATTTTCCTTATTTTTAGGGTATTGGATGATTTCTGAGAACTCTTCCTACCTACTCATAATATGATGATGATTACAAGTATATAAGAATCTAAGAAGTTGAGGTGTGTGGTCAAATCATTTCCCTTTCGGTTTTTATGTTTCATAATTAAGTCATTGTGACACACACCAAATATGTCTGAGAATCAAAATTATATTGAATTCTACATGTATAATTTATCTTTTCACGTTAATATATGTCCATAAACCCTTTTTGGGTATACTATTGATTTAAAACCCCATATTTTATCACCCCATGGGTGTGAAAAGTAGAAATATCCATTATGGATAATTGGTAGAAATGCCTAAAATACTTAATTAAAAATCTTCTTGGATTTAAAATGGTTTCCCCCATGCATATAAGGGTTTAATGATCCCAATCACCCCTGAGTGTTTTTCCATTCATATTAAGGGATTTTACCATATATTAATTATCCCACATGACCTTGACTCATTCCATATTGAACCAAAAACCATATGAATTGGCTTACAATGATTTAGAGAATTGAATGGTATGAATTGATTTTTGAGAATTATTCCAGATAGAATGTCCTTTTGATAAATGAAATGGTTTATATGGAAAGTATTTTCCATAATGGATTCCCCACCTAAAATGAGTAAATTGCATTGAATGGGATGATTGTAATGTATGTTTAGACCATTCCTTCTTTTTATGTTATATTAAAATCTTATTTTGAACAATAATTAATTGGTTATAGTTCAACTAGACTAAAGATACAAATGAGTTGTATTTCTTCATGTGATATCTTATAAAGATGCATAAGTCATTATTTATATATATAGCATATACAGGTCATTTTTATTAGTGGTAATGACCCATGAAATTTCTAAATATAAACACACCATTTTATAGTTATTGATATGATGGTAATGGGTGTTGAGCATAACAGACAATCATACTTTTTGATACTTGGGGTTGAGTATGGAATCTTACACTAGTGATAATATATTATAATTGGGATTTATCTACCATGATCCATTTTTATAGTGATAAAATTTGGGCTCATTCACTATCCCAAGTGTCGTGAATGATGTCTCACACTCTTCTGGGGATGTTGGGAATATACCCATTGTCTTGAGGTTAGAGCCTCAATAGATTGTTCATGGATTTTTGAGTTAGGCCATGTCCAACTAGAAAAGGTATTCTATGTATATGTACACTTTGGTCTATACGTACTTGGTTCATATATGTGGATAAAATATATATATATATATATATATATATGACTATAATATATATATATATATATTAATACTATATATAAAAATATATATTTATAGTGATTGTTCAGTCCTTCATTCCAGAAACAAGACAAAGTTGGTAGATCAATCATGTCTCCTTTAGGAACCTAATTAGCCTAGTTATTTTTTATTTAGAAATTTTTAATTATACTATTATACCAACACAATATTTTTTTACATGCACTTCTTGGATTACACATAAACACCATTGGTGGTGGCATGCAAAATATATTAACACACACCTTACTCGAGCTTCCTTTAGTACCTGAAAAGAGTATATGTCTATAGGTATTGATAAAGGAATGGGACAAATTTTAGGTTATTGATATGATTTACCTTTATATAAAGCTTTTTATAAGAGAATTAGGCATAGTCTAGGGATTCTGATGGAGTTGATTTTGAAATTTTTTATTTTTGTACTATTGTATATCATAACCGTATCTACATGTTCCCATTTGTATTATAGTTTTGCAAGAATCCATGTATCTGAAACCCCCTTAGATGATTTTTAGATATTACTATTTTTTCAATTATCTACTTTTTATGTTGCTTCCATATTTTTTTATTATCTATGATTCCGCATTTCATTATTTATTTTTTATGTTTATTACACATACTTCATCTATTTGTTATCATTGATTGTATTCATTATTCCATTATGAGAATAGGGACAAGTATCCCCACTGAACTTCCTTGAAACCCTCTCTGATTGTTAGTAGCCTATGGTGTATGTGGAAGTGTTCTTGAGGAAATGTGACCCAACAACTTAGAGCATTTGTTATGTAGATCCTAGGCTTGGATGTTAGAAAGGGACATGAGATCAAGACAATAATCCTATGACCTATGGGTTGTTGGAATAATTTTTTTCCTCATATAGTGGAGAAATACAGAGATGTATTTCCTAAAAAAATATTTTTTCTACCTCAGGTGTGAGAGGTAGAGTTTACTATTGATTTTACTTCGAGAGAAATACCAGTGACCATTCCTCCTTATAGGATGGAACGTACGATGATTTTTCAGCTCAAGATTTCATTATACTATCTGGAGGATAAATGATTTATCCTCCCCAAAAGTTCTCTTTGGGATTAAATGGTTCTTTTCTCCAAGAAAGTGTATGGTACCCTTAAGATCTATATGGATTACCATCATTTGAGTCGGCTAACTATAAATAATTAGTATCCAATTCCTAGAATATAATACCTCATAGATTATCTTCGAATAGAGAAAGTTCTTTAAAATATTTATCTGAGTTTGATCTATCATCATGTTCATGTTCGTACATCAAATATACCATGCACACCTTTCAAGAGTTGGAATGTTCTCTATGAGTATTGGGTTATGCCATTCAGACTCATGAAATAACCTAATGTCTTTATGGATCATTTTAATCATGATTTCCACCCATATCTGGATTCATTAGTGGTAGTGTTTGGTGATGATGTATTATTGTATTCATTCTCAATATATGACAATTCAAATCATCCTGAAATCATGTTGAATTCAATGATAGAGGATAAGCACAATGGTGTGCCCAAAAAGTTCATCTTTTGGATTGAATAATTACACTTCATGGGTCATATCATCTCGGAGTCATGGGGTTCTATAGATCCAGATAAGGTGAGAGATATATTTTACTTGGAGAATACAAAGAATTTATTTTTCATTCAACGTTTCTTAGGTAATTCTAGATTTTAAAAATGCTTCAAATAGGATTTCTCATGCCTTGAAGCAGAATTTATGGTATTAACAAAGAATGGTGTGACATTGGTATGGTTAAAAGCTTGTGTGGCATCCCTTCATGAGTTGAAGAGATGTTTTTCATAATCATAGATAATAATTCTTTTGGATTCATACATGAGCTATGATTTATACAATGACACATTAGGTATCAGTTTTGGAGCCATTCAGATAGAGGATGAGTGGGTCGTCGCATATTGGTGTCATCAGTTAAGGCCTCACGAGTGTAAATAACTGACACAAGCTTTAGATATAGATGATTTCGTTCACAATATATTATTTTGGAGACACTATATACTTGGAGACTATTTTAAGGTATTCACAGATCATAAAATCCTCACGTACAAATATACATGTTGTTATCTCAAACTCATGTCTCGTAGGTGGGTTGAGTACCTAAATTTGTTTGATTTTGATATTTCCTTTATTCAAGGTAAAGGAAATTTTGTAGTTGATGATGTGAGCCGAAAACCATAGAAAAAGGAGGTTCATGAATCCAATGGTTAATGGCATCTTATTGACTTATTCCTAGATTTGTGTAGTGAAGTTCAGGAGGACCATGCACAGACTATCCTTTTAGACTTGGTAGTGACCTTTACTATTTAGGAATGGGTGAGGTCAAGACAACAATATGATCCTAAAAGAAAAATCCTAAGGAAATTGTTTCAGATGATGATACATATTAATGTTATTACATGGTTATGGATGATACCTTATTTTTACATGGGTATGTATGGCCCATTTTAAATATTATAGAAGAGATTATAGGATATTCACACACCTCCTCATGAGTGATTCACCTCAGTGTCACCAAAACGAATTAAGATCTAATATTCCAATATTGGTGGCCTAATATAAAACATGAAATTCCAAGATTCGTCACTCGGTGTTGCCCTTGTCAGTAGGTGAAGGTGCAACATCGATGAATGGAAGAGCTTTTACATCAGTTCTCTATTCCAACATAAAAATAGGATGATGTATTGATGGATTTCATGACTGGTCTTCCCAAATCACCTCATGTAAAGGATATTGTCTGGGTTTTCACTTATCATTTCGAGAAGGTCTCACACTTCTTACCTATGATAGGTACCTCCTCAGTAGATAAGTTATAAGAAATTTACATCATGGAGGTTTTATATCTTAATAGATCTCTTTGTTCTATCATTTTTGATGGAGATGTTCATTTTACATCACAGTTCTAGCAGTGGTTTCATGAGGCCATGGGAACTTAGATTCTTCTAATCATGTCCTATCACCCATAGATTTATGGGAAGGTAGAGTGCATGATCTTGGTTCTATAGGACATGCTTCGAGAATGTTTCCGAAACATTTGGGGTTCTTAGGGGAAACAAATACCCCTAAGTGAATTCTCTTATAATAATAGATTCCAGGCTACCCGTGAAATTTATCCTAATAATGATTTATATTTTTGGACATGATTCTCACCTATGTAGTAGAGCCAAATATTCTTGGACACCATCTCATGTTGAATACTACAAAGTTGGTCCAGTTGATCAGAAAGTGCAAGTTGAAAACTTCGTATAGATAGAAGCCATATGCCAATAGACACCAGCTACCTATCTAGTTTGAGGTAGGAGACAATCTTTTCTTGTGATTCTCGTGGAGTTTGGGGAAATACTTATTTAGAAGTCCGGTTAATCTATAACTGATGTTCTTTGGACCATTAATGGTTTTCAAATGGATCCGACTAGTGGATTATCATTTGTACATCCTTAGTGATACCAATCTATGAATTATGTCATTCATGTATCTCAACATCACTAATACTATCTATACACATCACCTATATTTCATCATGATTAGGTTTTATTGGTTGTAGATTCTTTGATCGAGGATTGCCCAATTCATATTGTGAATCAGAGTGTGAATTAACTCTAAGGATGGTCATTTCCTCTTGTATGGGTACTATAGAAGCATGGATGAGTACATGATGTGGCCTATGACATGATGTTGATATATAGGAACACCTTCTAGAACACTTCGTTTAAGATACCTCTTTACCCTAAAAAGGTCGATTTGGGGAAGAGTTTCTTGGTGGAGTGAATTTTGTATTTACAAGTATTTTCACAAAGGTAGGAATAGTTAGTATTATAATTTTTTATTATTAATAGAACCTAATTAAGCTGTATAATCAAGAAAATGGGGTCCTAGAAGCATCCATAGATTGTTAGAAGCCTAGATCCCTGAAATAGGAAGAATGAACAAGGTTACACAATTTTTCTAGAATAGTGTGACTACAAGAGCAAGGTCTTGCAACCCTTTGTAGGATCAAGACAGAGAGTTTTCACATAGTTTGTGATCAGTTAGTAAAATTGTTAGCCTAACCATGTGGTGATCCCCTTGTAATATTAAAATGGGAATGGGTTTCACATGGTGGGGCCAAACCGTGCATCCAAACTATTCACCTATTTATTTTGGGGTGAAATTACATTATTCCCCTAACATATGTTTTTTACCTTTACTTTTTTCCTTTCTCTTCCAATAGAACAACACCACTCATCTTCTGATGTTGAGCTTCTCCCTCCATAAATCTAGACATAGAATCAATATATTCTTATGGTGTTCGTTATTGATCCTTCAAAAGCGTTGGATCCATCTTAGTAGGATCCCATATTCAATTTCATAATATTTATATTTTCATTTCAATCCATTGCTCTATTTAGGTGTATAATCATTTTTCATATTTTAAGGGAACTGGACGTTTTCTCAGATATCTTCAAACCTACTCAAAATATGAGGTTGATATCGAGTTAGGATTCATTTATGGGCTTGAGGTATGTGGTTGAGTGGTTTTTCTTTTTAGGTTTGATGATTCACAATTAATTCATTTTATCGCACTGTGGATTTTTCCATGCATCAACATTATATTGAGTTATTCATGTCTTATTAGTCCTTTCACCATAATACAGGTCAATTGATCCTTGTTTTGTAGATTAGAGGTTCATCGTAATGTATATGGTCATTTCATGAGTGTTACAATTCAAAATAGACATTATGGATAATGGTTCTGAAGGAGATAAATACATAATTAGTTATCATCTTGGTTTCAAAATGGTTTTCCCCTCATGTATATATGTGTTTAATAACCCTACACACCCATTGAGTGTTTAGATATTCTTAATAATGTAATTTCATATGTAGACATTTTCCCACATAACCATGAATCATGACATATGAAACATAGATCCATATGAATTGAATTATCATGCTTTAGAGAAATGAGGGGGATGAATTGACTTGTGATAATTATTCAAGATGGAATTTCTTTCTTTAAATAATTGATATTGATTATATGTAAAGGCTTATGTATGATGGATTCCTCTCTTTAAATTAATCAATTATGTTTAATTTGAGGACTTCAATGGATTGTAAGGACATTAATTCTATTTATGTTATGTTAAATGATTCTTTGGAATGGTAATGCTTTGATTATAAATTAAATTGACTAAATACTCTTATGGGAAGAAATTCATCATCTATTATGTTATAAAGATGTACAATGACTTATTGATATATATAGGTTGTAAAAGTGAGTTTTATGGGAGGAAATGACCCATGAAAATAAGAAAAATTAATACACCTTTATACGTGTTGTGATACACGGGTAAGGGGTCTTGATAAAGGCTTATAATCAAACTACATTCAATCAGGTGTTGAGTATGGAATCTCACACTAGTGGAGTTGGGATTCACGCACAATTTTCCATGATTATAGTGATGAAATCATGTCTCACCAACCCTCCTAAGTGTCAGGAATAATGATCACACTCTTCTTGGAATGTAGGTAATGTACCCTTTTTCTTGAGAGGATAGGATCGTTAGACTGGTGAGGGATGTATGTGTTATGACTCGTCCAGCCAGCACTAGTATTCCAGGTTTATGGACACTTGTGTTCCTACGTATGTGGTTCATATAGGTGGATTATATTTATATATATATATATATATAATTACAGTTTACATATGTATAATTAAACTATATATATAATTATACTATATATATATTACTAGTACTATATATAGTGACTATCCATACATCTATTCCAGCAATGAGACGAAGTAAATAGAGTCGTCTGGTGTACATTAGGTACCTGAGCAGTCTAGTTATTTATTTATTCAGCATTGATTTATTATAATGTTATATAGGCACACGTTTAGTTATGAGCATTGTTGGTATTACAAGTAGAAACTTTTGGTGGTTTACTAAAAATATTTTTATCTCACACACTAATTTTTATTCATTTGAAACCAAGGAAGATTATTTTTATATTATTATAGATAAGGGAAAGGTCCATGATCATGTTATCGATATGATTTACCATTATATGAAGCTTAGGATAATAGGATCGGTCGTAGGCTTAGGATTATTATGAATAATATTTTATCCTTTTGGACATCTTAGACTAATTTATTGATATCTTGTATTTGTATGTTCACTATTGTATTGAAGAATGACCTGAATACATGGACTAGAAATTTCATAGAGTCTTTTGATGTGTTAAAATTTTCTAAATTATCTATTTGTTCCAATTCTTACTTATTCAGTTATTATTTACGCTTCCATATTTTATTATTTATTATCTCTATTTATTATACATGATTCAACTATTGGTTATAATTGATTGTATCTGTTGTTCTATTCTAAGAAGAGGATATAGTCTTCCCACCATAATATTGTTACACCCACACTTTTATTCGACAACATATGGTATATGAAAATGTTTCTTGAGGACATGTGACCCACTAACATAAGTCACGACATAAGTGGATCTCAAGTGGGGATGTTAAAGACGTCTCTACATACCCATTTTAATAGGAATCAATCAGAGCATAGTTCTAAAAATTCCACTATAATGATCATACACATGTGTAGGAACACATGTTCATATACAAAGAACCATTTGATGACTTTCCTTTCATAGATCTAGCCCGTACTTAGGAAGGGGAATGTATATGACTTGTGATTAAATCCCTGGTGGGGATCTACTTTCCATTAGATTTTATACTCAGATCATCCATAATACCCATCCTTTTTGTTTGATTGAAAATAGATCCCATTATCATGAATTGAGTACCTAAACTATGATAGGGTTCCTCTTATAAAATTTCATTAATTACCAAAAAATGAGACTCATCGTCGATGAAAAATATTTGTTTTTATTGAGATTATCTGATTTATAATGAAAATTTTGGTACAGTATCCGTCATAGGGTGGGAATTCTCTAACTTCTGCCTATATCTTTAGACTTAGAAAGCATATCTTGGTATTTTTAAAAGTCCATATAGTGGAACAAATAATGTTTGAATCAATTTATTTATTATCCCCAATATTTTTCATATACTTCATATAGAGTAATACATACCGGGAATAAAAATAAATTTTTCTCAAGACTCCATGTTATATTTTTTTTACCTAATAATTTTCTATTTCACATTCATTTTAAAAAAGAATAATTTTTCATGGATCCCACAAAGTGCTAGTCCAGCGAGAAGAGGCTCAAATATTACCCAATATTCCCTTATTGGTTATTCAAACTTTTGACCATTATGTCTTTTTATTTTGGTTGTTTGATTTTCGTTCATACTAAACCAATGATTTTCTATTTTTTATGGTCTTAGAGCTTAGATATTTTTTTATTGAATTTTTTGGGATATTAGATTATTCTAGATTGATGAATGTGGAATAGGGATGTTATGAAACTGTTGGCCCAAAATAACCTAATGTTATGAGTTCTACCATAGCATTACCAAAGCTCATGAGTATTGCAGTAACATTTTTACAATGATGGGATGCCTCTATTTAGTATGTCTAATCCATTTATGAATTGATATAATTGTCGAACGGAGGTGTCCCCACTCTTTCCATGGGACATCAAAGAATTATGGGGGTAATATGGGTGGATGGAAAAATATATGGAATCAATAGTTCACCCAGATAGTGAGATTATGGGTTGTGTAAATCATGTTTCTATGATATTGAATCGATGAATCATAGAATGGGGCATTCATGCTATAAAAGACCTAATATACCCTAGGGTTATTGATCTCCAATGTGGTTTCACTACGGCTCACGATGATTGGTGTTACTTTACTAAAATGAGGAAATGTAACTAATATGAAATTCAAATCTCTTTTATATGATTCTCTAGGGCTTACATGAATATATAAGTAGAGTTTATCACCAATCATTTTGGGAGTCTAGAGAATATTTTTGAATACTCAAGAATCTGACCAATGAAGTTAGCTTGGAAGAAAATAAATATATGATGGGATCTGAAACACTAAGTAAATTTAGCTATTATTGTGAAGATCAATCCATACACCATGGGGTTTCAAATAAAAAGGTGTTGGTCTTCAAAATGACCAGTAACAGAGTTTTTCATTCCTTGTTTCGAAAGGGTTAAATATATTGTGCCCTAACAATGACTATGTTGAATACACATGAATTATTTTTTATGAGGATTGTAAATAACTGTTCAAAATACCCGAGTCTAGAGGATGATGTTGGAAAATCGTACTGGGAATAACCCATAAAACCCTCATGTCATTGGCTCTTCCACATTGATGTCAGGATCACAAGAATCATAAATCCATTTATATTGGGCCAATATATTTCTTCTTGGAAGGTCTAATACCATATACATCAACAACATGGGAAAATAGTGAGACAAATTTTTCATTACAAGGGCTATTAATGGTCTATGGTGACCCAAGGCACTCAATTCATGATGTGTGACTTATGTAAAATTTAATATTTGAGAAGGGTTCGAGTACGCTAAAATATTTTTCACTGCATAGGGAATAGGTTATCTCAACGAGGAAATGTGAGAAACCATTACTATATCATTTTTATACCCTATAGGTTAGAGTGATTTTATATTGAATTTTACATTGTTTAAATTTTTTTACCCATGATATTTGTGCCTTATTTATTTTATATATTTTTTTCCTAAACTCTAGAGATGATTAGTCTAGTGAGAAAAGAGTTAAATTTCGTCAGGAATCCCTTTGTGGGTTTTCAACAAGGCATGTTTTGAGTCTCTTTGGAAATCATTTTATGTTATTGTGATTTGTACCATTATTGGTTACAGTTTAAATTCATAAAATTTGACTAGTTTTTAGGTATTTATGTTCATTATTAACATGGACCTAACTTGAGGTGTATGTTACATATAAACCTAATTAGGATACTCGGTCCTAAGATTAATCCAGCATCCTTTTAAGAGGGATATGAAAATGCTATAAATCATAGATCTAGGTTCTCAGTTCAAGATTAATGATGTGCAAGAATCATACATGGAATGACTCAGAACAACCTCATGTGATGACTTCCTAAAGACTGATGTCAAGCTCATGAGGATTGGAAATTTATTAGTATAGAGCTACGAAATCACTAATTGGTAGGTCTCAACTCTTACATTTCAATAATATGGTAAATAAGAGATATATATTTTCTTTTATAAGGGACATGAATGCTTTGAAAAAACCCATGGTTCTCAAGACAAAAAGCATGGTATATAAACTGAGGTGCCTAGAATTTGGTTTAAGAACACCATATACTAGTTGATCTGGGTATGGATCTTGTGGTCCTTTGATAAGGAATGATAATGTGTAATGTTTTTATATTTTTTATCAAAAAAAATTAAAAGTAATGTAATAAAAGTAGGTTCATTATAGAATCAGAGTTATTGTAGTTCATTTATACCATAAACCACTGAATGGATAAGGTTGGTGATCACTCTTGAAGAAATTATAATTCTCCCTGAGGTTTTAGTAACTCTAGAGGATTATACCAGGGTGGATTCCCTCTTGATAGGGTCTCAAACACTAAGTATTCCCTTTGGAATACTCATTACCTTACTTTTGATAGATAAATAAGGATAGAGACCCTGAATGGTATGCCGTAAAGCATGAAACCAATAGGATCGCATGGGTGTGTTACCATATCACATTAATGGAAATTCCCTTGTAATAGGGAATACAACCAAAGGTTCATGGCTGGGATCCTCAGGGTGTTACTCTATGTTTATATATAAAATTAAATTGACATGTCCTAGGTGGTCTGTCTGTCATGTATTAGTGTTCTGATGTCTATGTCTTGATTTTATACTCTATATATTTGGGTTATCAATTTGACATGAAAGACACTTCCAATGGTGTCTTCCTGACATGTCCATAATTCTTCACATTATCTAAGATTACATGTCTTATATCTTTTCCATGTTTAACTGACATGACTTGGATGCCTTCACTTGAGTGAATCATACATGTACATGATGTTTCACATAAAAAAAGAGGACATGTATGGGGTATTATACATGTATATGTTTATTCATAAAATCCACCAACTTGCCTTGGATGTCCTATATTAATCAAAGAAGACATGTATGGGGCCTTTTACATGATGATTATACTCTATCGCATGATCAAAGTAACTTGACTTCTGACTGTCGCATTGGAAAACTAACATGTCAATTGGAAATCACAAGATCATGGTGACATGTTAATAACCTATTCAATGATATATTTGACTTTTCAAGAGAATTTATTGTCACAATGAAGACAATTTAAGGGGTTTTCACATAATCAACTTGTCTTATCCACATGGAGTTGAATGAAAATGTTGATATGTAAATAATTTATTATGAGATCTAACTAAATTGATTAAGGATTTTCTTTAGATTAATAAAAGAAGTTTTAGGATATCCATTTACATAATGATAAAAGTTATGAATGTTTTTATTTTATTACCTTAATTTAATCACATGACGGGGTCTCACAAACATATCTATGATCTTGCGCAGATCCAAATTTTGAAGTGAATTCATGAAGGCATCATTCCTTAAGTCTATATGGTAAGAATAATTTCGGAAGGGGAGTGTATGATTAGTTGGCTCATTATATAAACACATCGCATAGGGTTTTCCTGGCGTTGTGTGGGAATCTCTGTCAGTACCCATCCTCGGGGCCCATGTCATGACTACCCAAACCCGCCTTCCATAGGCCAGGGGCTGCCGACTAGCACCAAAGGCGTAAATCTCTACGCTTGGAAGGAATTTCCCTTATAAGAGTAAAAAACACAATAGACTACACAACAGGAAGTAAACACTAAGTAAAACTGAATACAAAAGAGTGGGGTGGAAAGTAAATGGGCTAGTATACAAACCCAACTAAAGAAAAATTACAAGTAAAAAGGGATAAACAACTGAAAGTAAAGAACGACTCTTGGATCATCCTCTGGGGTTCCTACCTGAAGGGTAGGTACAGATGGCCACCTCATCACTCACGTTCGTCAGTCTCCTACATGTGCTGACTCCTCACAAGGTCCACCTCCGGGAACCGTCCAGCTCTATAACTCTCTCTGCCAAGATCAATGCTTTCTGTCATCTGCATCCAACACAACGATGTGCGGGCATAGCCCGTGTAGGGTTGAGTATAAGGATACTTAGTTGGGGACCTCGAGACCCCCGAAGGACTCCCAGAATCCAAAAATAATAAACCATAGAATAAATATAAAATCACGAAGTATCAACCAACCCTACTTAGGTATATGACCATTCATATACCTATGTTACTAGTCTAAAATCGCCCCCAACTCTCCATCCCAATCTCAAATGAGTCCACACAGGAAGTAAATTCAATCACATCGATGATAAATATTAAAATACAAGTATCAGATCATAGATGTATACAACTCATGAAGAGGGGTTGAGATGATTAGATGTAGCCTCTGAATCATATCCTCTGTCGAACCCATGTAGGATCCTGGAACAATATCAGTGTTGTCGACCCCACGTAGGATCCTGGAATAGAAGACATCATTGTCGAACCCAGATGGGATTCTGGTATAGTAGTCATCACTGTCGAACCCACGTAGGATCCTGGTGCAGAAGTCACTGATGTCGAACCCATAGAGGATCCCGATATAGAATTCGTCACTGTCGAACCCATGTAGGATTCTGTTATAGTGGTTATCGTGGCCGAACCCACGTAGGATCCTGGTACAGAAGTCACTGATGTCGAACCCACAGAGGATCCTGGTACAAAAGTCATCACTATCGAACCCACATAGGATTCTGGTATAGAGGTTATCACTGTCGAACCCATGTTGGATCCTGGTATAGAAGTCACTGCTGTCAAACCCACGGAGGATACTAGTACAGAATTCATCACTGTCGAACCCACGTAGGATTTCGTCATCTCAGTCACAACCAGTCCTAGGGTTACCACAAATATCACACTCGATTCTGGGAGGGTCTGCTCTTCAAGCCAAGTGTTGATACATCAACATTCACGAAGTCATGAGTTGATGTATTCAATAGTTCTGTCTCATCATAAGGAACCCAACGCGACAGATGGTGCGTCAATCGGACGCCCGGTTTGAGAGTTATAAGTGTTTCTGCTCTGAGGGGCCGGTTGAATTTTGGGTACAATCAAACTCATCCATACTCCAACCTCATCGAAATCCTGGGTAGAGTATGCAAAATGAACAGTCTTATCAAAAGGAATCCAACGTAGTTGACGGCACGTCAATCAGATGTCTGTTTCTTAACTTATAAGTGTTCCTGCTCCGAGGGCCCGGTTGGTTTCGGGTTCGAACCAACACGGACGTACCCAAAACTCTCCAAAACTATGAGTGTAATATATCAAAAATATGCTATCCATTCAATTAATATTATGAAATTTTTGGTGCGTCGATCGGAGGTCCTTAGCTCAGGTTATGGGAGAAAAACCAAAAGTGGTCCGAAGAGGGGGCTCTGGGTCCACTAGTGCATAAAAAGTTATTTACGTCACCATTTTTTATGTCGGTTATATATAACCAATGTGATAATATGTGAAACATGGGTTTTTACATCGGTTATTTTATAACCGACGTAAAAAATGTGGTGAGTAGTGTTTTAATGTCGGTTATTTTAATAACTGACCTTACAATTTGCGCGCGTTCATTTTTTTACGTCGGTTATAAATTAACCGTTGTAAAAAACCAAAGAGAGGGGATTTTGACATCGGTTATTTTATAAGCGACAAAAAAATGATATATCTACGAGTTTTTTACGTCAGTTATACAATAACCAACGTATAAAACTGGGATTTCTGATGTGTTTTGTACGTCGTTTATTCTATAACCGACGTAAAAAACCAACACACGGATTTGTTACATCGGTTATCAAATAACCAACATCAAAAACGCGGATTTGGAGCCTTTTTGACGTCATTTATTTGATAACTGATGTAACAAAACAAGCCGCATAAGTTGTTTACATCTGTTATACAATAACCGACATAAAAAATGTGATTTTTGATGTGTTTTTTACGTCGGTTATTCTATAACCGACGTAAAAAACCAACACGCGGATTTTTTTACGTTGGTTATAAAATAACCAACGTAAAAAACCATATCTGATACATTTATAATGTTGGTTATTATAATAACTGACGTTATTAATGTAAACAACAGTTTATAACATCAGTTATTAAATAACTGATGTTATGAAACGTTTAAAAAATTAACAAGCCCCGTGGATTGTCATTTATTATTTTTTAATCGACATTCTTGCAGATTGTATCTCTCGCGTGGTAAACCCTTATCGGCTCGTTGTTCTCACTGTGTTAAACTCAATTTTCCTACATCATTTATCATCTTTACTCTCCTCGTATATATCATCTCGACTCGCAACACTCAAGTAATCCTTCCAAGAATTTATTTCGTTCATTTTTTTCCTGGATAGTGTATATTTATGTTTTGAGATTTTTCTGTACTTTTTTTCGTTTGTTTTGTGTGCTTTCAACTCGTTTTGTGTGCTTTCAACTCGTTCAATTTTTGAGTTCTTTTTTTCCCGGATCTATAATCTCAACTAGTTTTTTGTTCTTTCAACTCGCAACACAAAAGACATTCTAAAACCCCCATTTCAGGTAAGCCTTCAACTCACAACACGATATTTTTGTGTGGTGTTTTTCATTCGTTTTGTCTACATCTTATATTTTTTGTGGTGCCAAATTTTTTTTGATGGATTTGGATATGTCTTTAATTTTATATATTCATTTTATCTTAAAATTGGGTGCTTTTAATGTGTGACTCGTAGGTTAATATTTGGGTGTATTTTATAACCCATGAAAGTGATTCATTAATTTTTAAAGGAGAATCCAATTATGGTTTTTTAATTCTTTGTTGTCATGTGGGCCTCCAAAGGGGGGTTTTGAATGGGTGTTCTGTGTAAAACCTTGTCACGCTTCTTGAAGGTGTTTTATGAAAAAAAAATCATGTATATTTTTTTGACATTATTTGAGGTAAATTATTAAAATATGGGGGTGGATTAATAAATGTTTATTGAGCTGACATTTATATTTTGGATTTGTATTGGTATGATTTTTTTTCTTGAATGGGGGTTTTGGAATGTCTTTTGTGTCCAAAACATTGTTGCACCTCTTGGGATTGTTTTATGAAAATTGAAAATCATTTAGTGAGTTAAAAAAAGTGATAAAATGGTGTAAATGTAATATTTTGGCGATGTTATTCACCTAATAAGGGTTTTTGTAAGGTAAAGAGGTGATTTAAGATGTCAAACATTTTCATAATGTTTTATAAATTTAGGAATTTATTTATTAAATTGTGATGTTGGTGAGAAACATGTTTGTGGACTATTTTGCGTGACTTTTTTGATAAAATAAATATTTATATTAATTATCGAGAAACTTGTGATCATTTTACTAGTTGAATATCAATGGTTATTTTTAGTTAACATAATATAATTTAAGTAACCATATTTAATAATATTTAATTCCATCTATTTCATGCCGAAGTATATATTAAATGCATGTGTTTTTCGTTGTTCACCCTACCTAGTTTTATATGTAAACCATTGTTTGGGGGGTTGTCCGGGGGGTGGGGGTTGTCCAGAGGGTTGGGGGTGTCCAGGGGGGGTGTCCAAGGGGGTGGGGACCTGTCCAGAGGGTTTTGGGGGTTGTCCGGGGGGTGGGGAGGTTGTCCAGAAGATTGGGGGGATTCCAGGGGTGTGTCCAAGGGGGTAGGGGTGTCCAAGGGGGTAGACGCCATGGTTTTCTTTTTTCAATGGAATTTAAATCTTTTATAACTAACTATATTTTGTTATAAAAATAATATTCAAGCATATTGTTTTAAATACTGGTGGATTTGTTTTATATTTCAAAACTGTTTTACATTCAAATTATGATTTTTTTCATATAAACATTTATTTGTCTTATCTTAAAAATATTTTTTTTGATATTTGTTATATGTAATAATGAGTTGAAGTTGGATTACGACACATAAAATTAGCAATGAATATGAGGATGTTGTTGATGCCATTTTGTAATTTTCTAAATGAAATGTTCCAAGTAGTGACATTTTTTTCTGTCCATGCCTGATATGTTTTAATATGACGAAGTTGAAAAGTAGAGAGATAAAAGATCATCTGATATGTCATGGTTTTAATCAGAGTAACAGCCCTTGGATTTGGCATGGTGAAACTGGACGAAATGTCACTGATGATAATGATTCACAAGATGGTAACTCTGATGGAATTGAAGAAATGATTCGCGATATTGTAGCAGAACAAATTGAGATAGAACCGACAGTTGCACGTCTATATGGTGATGCTGAAAAACCATTATATCCTAGTTGTATAGATTTTACGGTTTTGTCGGCAGTGTTATGATTGATTAACCTGAAGGCGAACCATGGATGGAGTGACAAAAGTTTTACAAAGCTTCTACAATTGATGAAAGACATTCTTCCAAAAGATAACGATCTTCCAGATTCACATTACAAGGCCAAGGCCATATTATTCCTGATGGGATTGGGATAAAATAAAATACATGCATGTACGAATGACTTAATTATATATAGGAAGAAATATGAATTTCTGTCAGAGTGTCCCAAATGTGGGACATCACTGAATAAGGTGATAAACAAATAACAGGCTGATGTAGAGATTACAAAGCTCCCTTCAAAGGTATTTTGGTATCTTCCTATAATTCATCATTTCAAACATTTATTTTCTAATTCACATGATGAAAAAAGGTTAAGATGGCATGCTGATGGGCGGGTAAGTGATAGAAAAATATGTCATCCAGCTGATTTTCTACAATGGATACAAATTGATGCGCAGTATTCTACATTTGGAAATGAAATTAGAAATCTCATACTACGGTTTTGCACAGATGGAATGAATCCATACCGAACCCTCAGTAGCACACATAGTTCATGGCCTGTTTTATTGGTAATTCAAAACCTCTCTCATGATGTTTGTATGAAGCGCAAATATGTCATCATGATTATAATGATCTCTGGTCCAAAGCATCCCGACAATGATATTGATGTTTACTTGTCATCGTTGATTAATGATTTGAAACTGTTATGGGCTGATGGTATTAGGGGGTATGATTCTTATAAAATGGAATATTTTCAACAGCATATAGTGCTTCTATTCACTATAAATGACTTCCCTTTGTATGGAAATTTTTCTGGATACAGTGTTAAAGGGCATAAAGCACGTCCAATTTGCGAACAACAGACGTCATATTGTCAATTTCATCATGGGAGGAAAACAGTGTACATGGGTCATAGAAAGTTTTTGCCTATGGATCACCCTTATAGAAGACTAAAAAAGGCATTCAATGGCTCACAAGAATTTGATACTGCTCCCAAACCTTTATCCCCAGATCTGTATTTTGAGAGGGTGAAAACCCTTGATGTGACATTGGGAAAGACACAGAAATCTAGTAATGATAGACATAATTGGAAGAAAAGGTCAATATTTTTTGAGCTACCATATTGGAGGTATCATGAAGTTAAACATAATATTGATGTCATGCACATGGAGAAGAATATATTTTATTGTTTGATTGGAACCTTGTTAGATATTAAAGGAAAGACTAAAGATGGGTTGAATGCAAGATTATACTTACTATCAATGGGAATACGTTTGGAGTTAGCTCCCACTCCTATAAGAAGACGAACATTTATTCCCTCGGCTTGTCATACATTATCGAAGAGGAAGAAAATTATCTTTTTTCGGTGTCTTCATGATATGAAAGTGCCTCAAGGTTATTATTCAAATGTAAAAAAATTTGTCTCATTGAAGGACTTTACATTGATAGGTATGAAATCACATTATTTTCACATCATGATGCAACAAATTATACCAGTGGAATTGTGTGGAATATTTCCCATTCATGTCTGAAAGACTATGATGAAGTTGTATTATTTTTCAATTCAATTTTTAACAAGGTGATTGATTTGAATGCTTTGAACATTTTGGAAAAGGATGGAATTTTTATACTTTGTCAATTGGAAATGTATTTTCCTCCAAATTTTTTTGATATAATGGTGCATTTAATGACATATCTTGTTCGAGAAATAAATCTTTTTGGACCTATATATCTTCGTTGGATGCATCCTTTTGAATGGTATATGAAAATATTAAAGGGATATGTTAAAAATCCATATTGACATGAAGCCTCCATTATTGAAAAGTATATTTCTGAGGAGGTAGCACAGTTTTTTATGAGCTACTTGGCTGCGGTACAACACATAGGTTTGCCTCCATCTCGCATTGAATGAGTTAATAATGAGGGAAAGGGGATTCGTGGCTTGAAAGTCAAATCATTGTCAGCTGAACAGATGAAGAAGTTAGAATCATACATCTTTAATAACATAGATGATGCTCAACTGTATATCACATTGCATATTAATGAGTTGAAACAATGTCTCCAAAGAAGAAAGAAATGTGTATTTTGAATGAGCACAACAAAATTTTTTTGTCATGGATTAAAAAGAAATTTCTTGGTAGATCAGATGTATCAGATACATTGAAATGGATAGTGGGTGGTCCATGTTTAAATGTGATAACATGGTCCTGTCATGACATTAATGGCTATACCTTTGATAAGAAAGCTCAGGACAATAGAAGTGCAGTTTAGAATAGTGGTGTTTTGGTGTTTGCAGAAGCAATGCATTTTTGAGTGATAAGGACAAAAACACAATTTCTGCATCAAGTGCATATTATGGAGTGATTGAAGACATATGGGAAGTTGATTACTTTAAAATTAATGGTCCTATTTTTAACTGTAAATGTTTTATCGGTAACAACAGTGTCAAACACGATGAATTTGGAATGACACTTGTTAATCTGAATAGATTGGAAGACACAACTGATTCTTTTATTATGGAAACACATGAAAAACAAATTTTCTATGTAGTAGATCAATCAGATATGCAGTGGGTTGTTGTTTTACAAGGGAAAAAACAATACGTTGGTGAGGATGAAGTTGATGAAGATGCTGATTTATGTGTGATCCCAACATCCATGGAAATATTAATAGAACATAATGATGAGAATGTTAAAGACATGGTTTGTTCCATAAGGAATGATCACGACAAAGGAATTTGGGAAAACAATACATTTGTACATTCCTAAAATTACAGGTAACATATGTTTATTTTTTTTAGATATATTTCATTCATAAATGTTAGATATTGTAAGTTTTATATTTATTAAAACATGTTTTAAAACAAAATAAGTATAAGTTTTTGTTTGTTTTAAGTTTGATTAGTTTACTTTATCATGTTTACCGTTACATGAATTATATATCTATTATTTTTGTTCAGTGACAATAACTTTACCATGTTTACTAGGTTTACCATGTTTACCATGTTTACCTTCTTGACCATCTTTACCATCTTTACCATTTTTTAACATGAATACCATATTACCAATGTTTACTATTACGTAACTTAGTATACTTTTCTATTTTCTGATTATAGTAGTATTAAAATATTTGAATTTTTATATTTCAGAACTAACATATGTTTTTTTATTTGAAGGATAATTACAGATCATTCAGTTGATCAACCACATGATTCTGGAGATGAGCATATTGGTCATACCTATGGGGAGGAACATTCACATGCTCCTATTACGACAAAGAGTTCAAAGTTTGGTAAACGTGGGTGCACACGTTTACCAAAATTATCACTTGCTCGTATGCAAGATCAGAGGATAGTCATTGAGATTGATGATTATGATATTCCTAGAGGTCCAAATGTAAAAATATTTAAGAGTTTTATAGTAACTTAGGGTAAGAGCAAAGTAAGCATTCTGTATGATGACTAGAGAAGTGTGGATAAAGCGATAATCTCTCAGTTGTGGCAGACGATTTTGGTAAGATCTTGTGCTATTGTTTGACTATTCTTTAAATGTTTCTAGTATATATAATATGTTTAACCACTTATTTATCAGATGAAATTTGATATTCCTGACACTGGAGGAGTCATGAAGAAATGCTTATCCTTGGATGCTAGGAGATGGAGGGATTTCAAATCAACCTTCTCATCTGATTTCATTTATGATCATAGGAGTCATAAAAATCCATGTGGTATACATCCTTTTATAGATGAAGACATATGGAGACGGTTTTTTGAATGTAGAAGAAAAGAGTCTTTTTTGGATAGGGCAATGTAAACTTTTATAAGCTTTCTTATATAAATGATCTTATTAATTTTTTTAATGATTTCTTATTCTTAATTTACAGCAAACAAGGAATTCTCATCAGGAGATCCAATCTAAAAATGTATACCCTCATAGTTTATCTCAGGGAGGGTATGAATTTTTAGAAGAACAAATGATGGTGGAAATATTTCAACAACTAAGAGCTGAGTCTTCATGCTCTGGAGAGGTGGCCCTTCCATCCCCTCCATCTAGACATGAAAAATGGAAGAGAGCTTGGAAGGTAAAAAAGGGAAATATCTTTCAGAAGAATCGAGAATCGTAGCTGAGAGGATTGTAATATATCTATTTTATTTATTTAGGTTAACTATTTTCTTCATATAATTTCAATCATTACAGAAATGTTCAATTAATTAATACTTGACTCTCTTGAGGAGCAGAGTTCACATGGGACATTTAAAGTTACTAGGAGGGAAGATATTTTAGTTGTAGCATTGGGAAGGCCCAAAAATCCTGGTCGTGTAAGAGGATATCTGGCATGTGTATCGGTAAGAAAAGCATTGCCACGTTCTTAAACTTCTAACGTTGAGGGGGTTTATAAAAAAAATATAATCTTTGGAGGCTGAAGTTCATAATATTAATGCGACGATGGAGGACAATATTAGAGCATCGGTGCAATCTATGTTTGCATACATGCAAAGACAATTTCAGACTGCAGCTCCCACTCCTCCACCTCCCCCTGCAGACCCCATTATTTATCATCCACTTCCTCCAGTAGCTCCCACTCCCCCACCTCAGCCTGCGGACCCCATTTTTTATCCTACTCCTCCCCCGCAGCTTTCTACTTATTGCGAGTTATATGTTGATGATTCTCAACATCAAATAGTAGCATATGGGTTGGTATATTGTATAGGAGATACTGTTCATCATCAACAATTAGAGGTAGAGAATCAGAGGGTCACTGTATAGGATATTATAGATAGATCAGCTCAGGTACCATTACCTAAAGATGAGGTGGCGACAGTTGGACATATTATCGGCCATTTTTTAATTTGGCCATCCAGACTTCTTCGACTCATTACCATAGTGGTATGAATGTTATATCTTTAATTTTATTTTTTTATTAAAGTTGTTTTATCATTTGAAAACTAATATATTTTTCAGTTAATTTTTACAGGAATACATCAAAGTTAAAGAAATACTGTATAGACAACAAAAAAGAAAAATGGCTATGAAATCAGATACAGATTCTATTAGTCTCGATAGATTGTCAAGATATTCAAATTTTTTGGCAGGCCATTATGAGTTTCCAATGGAAGATCATGTTTGTGGATGTGAAATAAATGTAGTTATTATGAAAACTGATATCATGGAGCTTGTTACTAGAGATAAGTTGGGCATCAATGTGGTGCAAATTGTTTCCATGTAAGTCTTAACACCTTTTCCATGCGTTATATTTATTAAAAATTTATACTTATGCCTTTTTTTATTAGGTATCTTTATAAAATTTGTGAGAGGAATGAGCTGACAGATGTATATGGATTCATGGAACCGCAATTGATTTCCCATGAATCATGTGCATTGGATGAGGAACAAAGAATGCTTTATATTGCTGAAAGACTTGAAAAGAATATAGTCACACAATGTTGGATGATGCCTTTTTGTGAGAGGTATGAAACACATCTCTCTCAAAGAGTTAATTATCTTTTAACATAAAAAACCACTAACGTTAAATTTCCTTTTATCAGTGATCATTGGATGTTATGGGTTATTTACCCAATAGAGAAAGCACTTTATTAGATATGCTCTGTCCATGATGATGTGCGGGAAAGTTTTAAAAATATATTGGAAATGTAATTTTCAATTTCTCAATAGTTTTATATATTATAATGAATTTTAAATTTACCCCATTCGTATTATTTTCTAACAGGGAATGGGGCTACTTTCAAAAAAACACAAAAAAGAGTGCAATGATCAAATAAGTAAATGCGAAGGTAAATATCCATTTATAATTTGTACCTTTTGATTTTTTACATAAAAATAATTTATTGAATTTACACTTATTCAAACAGAATTTTCATGAACAATAAGGCGTCATCGAATACGGATATTATATGTTATGATTTATGTATGAAATAATAAAAACTGGGACAGTTGTGAATTTTGACCTGGTAATATTTCCTCTTAAAATTTTCCATAATATTTCAATTTTATTTGTTCATTATACTCGTTAACTACTATCCTTTTCATTTGTAGCTTTTTTATGACCCTCAACCCTATACTGCTGAAGAAATCAAACACCTACAAGTGGAGTGGTCAAATTATTTTACAGGTTTGATTGAATTTTAGTTGTTTGTAATGTAAAATGTAATTTTGAATATTGTCGTTGTAATTGTGTATTTGGTAGTCATTAAGGTTGGAATTTTTTTTTTGAAGTTGATAGTGTATGTTTAGAATGTTATATATGTGAATGTTTAATTTTGATATACTTCTTGTTTTGGTCTAATTATGATGGTTTTTCTGGAATGGATTCTGGTCTAGGGGGAGGGGTTCCAAGGGTGTGGGGGGTGTTAAGTGGGGTTGGGGGTGTCCAGGGGTCTGGGACGGCTGTCCGGTGGGGTGGGGGGCAGTCTAGGGGGGTGGGAGGGCTATCCAGTGATGTGGGAGGGCTATCCAGGGGTGTGGAAGTGTTGTCCAGGGGGTGGGGGTTATACATGAGGGTGGGGGGGTTTTCCAGGGGTGTTTGGGGCTATACAGGGGGTTAGGGGGTAGTCTAGGGGTGTGGTGGGGGCTCCAATTGGGGTGGGGGAGGGCTGTCCAGGGGGTATACTTGTGGGTGGGGGCTATCAAGTGGGGTAAGTTTTATATGTTATCAATGTAAATGCTTAAATTTTCATTAGTTCATGTTTTGATCTCCTTCTGTTTTTGTGGTACGAATTATTGATTTGGTTTCTGGTTGATTCTGGGGGAGGGTACTGCAGCCGATTTTATTTAAAAAAAATTTGTCTTCCACGTCGGTTATTTTATAACCGATGTGATGAAAAAATCAGGAAGGGTTTATCATGTTGGTATTTTTAATAACTGACATGATAAATAGATTAGCATGGTTTATCACGTCGGTTATTTAATAACCGACCTGATAAAGTACCTATGAAATGATTTATCACTTCAGTTATTAAATAACAGATGTGTTAAAAGGCTTGGAAAATGGTTTACAATGTCGGTTATTTAATAACCGACGTGATAAATCATTCCCCAGGTCATTTATGACGGTGGTTATTAAATATTCGACATAAGAAAGGACCTGGGAAATGATTTATCACACCGGTTATTTATTAACCGACCTGATAAACCCCAATGGACTGGTTTCGTACGTCGGCTATTATATAACCTGTGACAACCGGGTCCCGGTGACAGCACAGCCACCCCGACTTAACATGGCCGTCGGGTCCTGGCCCACCAGGTACCACCAGTTGCCCCGCAGACACGTGGGGCCCACCCTAGGGTCCACCCACATGCCTGAACGGGTCATCTGACTAATGATATTCCCCACAAGCCAACACATGTCCTTTCCAGTGTGATTTGTCCTCACTCACACACACCCTGAGAAACTTCCAAGGAGGTCACCCATCATGATCACTACTCCAGGGCAAGCACGCTTAACTGTGGAGTTCTAATCAGGTAGGCTCCCGAAAAGGAAGGTGCACCTTTTTGACATGAGTCATATCATTTAGCCATATAACCCTGTATCACTTGGGTATGTTACAATCACCCCCCCTTTAGGGCACAACGCCCTCGTTGTGGGCCCTACATCTCAACCCAAGCAGTGCACCGCACTTAAGGCTGGGTTCCTCCTCTGATACCAAATGTGACAACCGGGTCCCGGTGACAGCACAGCCACCCCGACTTAACATGGCCGTCGGGTCCTGGCCCACCAGGTACCACCAGTTGCCCCGCAGACACGTGGGGATGTTACATAACCGATGTGATAAAATCTCTTGCACGTGTTTAGGATGTCGGTTATTATATAACCGACGTGATAACCACCCCCCCCCCAGTTTATCACGGTGGTTATATAAT
This sequence comes from Viscum album, assembly GCA_963277665.1. Classification (NCBI taxonomy): domain Eukaryota; kingdom Viridiplantae; phylum Streptophyta; class Magnoliopsida; order Santalales; family Viscaceae; genus Viscum; species Viscum album. The sequence continues at coordinate 1,149,808,035 of OY728135.1, forward strand.
AACTAACGTTATAAACCCCTCCCTCCCTGATTTTTTCACGTTGGTTATTAATTTACCGATGTGATAAACACTGTGATGTTATGTTTGTTATGTCAGTTTTAAAATAATCGACGTAAAAAACGTTATTTATAACATCGTCTGTATTAACATCAGCTAAAAATCGACGTAAAAAATGAAATATAACCAACGTAAATAACGGTTTCTACAGTAGTGGTCTGGTCCGATCCGGCCCAACCCGCACTGGGTCGGCCCGTACAGGGTCGACCTATCCTTGATCTGGGTCTGGCCTGGTAGGGCGTGGCCCAACTCGGCCGCTGTGGCCCGGCCCATGCTAGGGAAGCCCGCCCCGCGCGGTAGGTGGCCCGGCCCAGTGGCCGGTCGCGGCTCGGTCTACTAGCTGAGCGCGGAGTGGGCGGGGCGGGGGTGGGAGGGGGGGTGGGGCGGTGTCTTGTAATGTGGGCCCTAGCTAGTGCCCCCAGCCTACCCAGAACCCATGGTTGCGGGTTCCGCTCCACCGTCGTGGATAGTGCCACTGCGGCCTTCCGCCGGCGGTGCGCGAGGGGTGCCGCTGCGCTTCTCCACAAGCCACCAGAGTCGCTCCGGTGGTCCGTTTTGCCTCTCGTCTGCGCCTACGGCCTCCTCGGGTTCTGTTCTTCACTGCGACGACCTCAAATCTGGGTTTCCATTCCGTTCAGCCATCGACCAACAAACCGCGTATCAATAATGAAAAGGAAGAGGGTCCAGACTTGTTCGTTAGCCCATGTCGTCCGTATTGGAGGCTCAAACAGTAATCCAACATATAAACACAAATGTACGAGGGTTTAATTCACATGTATAGAATAAATAATCCAAATTACTTCCTACCTTTATTCGAAGTTCATTTGTTGAAAACGATGTCGATTCGTTGACGTCTAGATGCGTCCGAAGAAGAAGCGTAGTCAACGTTCCTCACCGGTGGCTTCTCCTCTTGTGTCATGGATGAAGATCAAAGATGGTTTCGTCGTTCTTATTTGAAAATAAAGGGTGTTATTTGTGTTATTTGGAGAATAATGCTCTCTCTCTAATTCTCCAAAAGTTCCACCAAGGTAAAATGTTCCAACCAAATTAAAATAATGTAATGTCTTCTTTTAACATTTTCGAAATAAATTCAAAAGATTTCAAATACTCAAATTAATTAATTATGTTATTAATTAATTATGTTGGAACCATAATGAGAAACGGTGGATGGTTTAAAAAAATAAGGGAGATATGGCTTCATTAATTCAAAGTGAAGTCCTAGAGTTTCAAGGGAGGGTTCAAGGGGCGTTGAGGTGTTTGTGTTTTTCCAAGCCCCAACCCTAGTTATATCCTCTCAATGGAGGTTTGGGTGTGGTAGGACCCACCCGTAACCTCCACCTGGAGACTTTAACAACCTTTCAAAATAAAAATGTGTTGTACACACATTTTTATTTAATTTTTAAATTTAATTGTTAACCCCAATTTATAACACCCATCCTATATAAAATGCAACTGAGGTAAAGGTCTCCTTAAGTGAATACTGGTGCTGCGAGTTCATCAGTGTCCTCGGATTCTAATTCTGAGAATCAGTTCGAATGATAGAAAACACCACATGTACGTTTAATGAATGTACCCAAACAAAACCTCAAAAATTAATTCCGGGCACACTGGGACACAGAATTAGTCGCCGTCAGAAACCGCATACTCGTAAAATTCCAAATAATTTAAGAAAAAAAATCCCTTGAAATTTACGAGTCTTTACATTACCCCCACCACAATTATTTACATCCCTGTAAAGCTAAAACACACAGTAGGGAAACTAATGGTGGTACTGAGCATGCATCTAAGCCTCCATCTCCCATGTGCTCTCCTGAAGGTTCCTGTGCTGCCAGTGAATTCCCACCATAGGAATCAACCATCCTCGTAGGACACGCTCATGTCGATCCTCGATCTCCACTACGACTATCGTGAATGTCACCCCATCATCGACGTCTACCTCTCTGTGGTCGATGATGTGGGACAAATCGTGAACGTATCTTCTCAGATGAGATACGTGGAAAATGTCGTTCACCCAGTACAACTGAGGTGGAAGGGCCAAGCAGTAAGCCACCTCAACTACCCTACTGAGGACCTGAAAAAGTCCAACGAATCGAGGAGGTAACTTTCCACCTTGGATAAATCTCTGTATACCTCATCGAGGTGAGACCCGTAGAAAGACACGGTTTCCATCCTCAAACATCAATGGTATCCATCTCCTATCCTCATAGGACATATTTCTACTCTGTTCAGTATTCATTCACTCCTGGATGATCTGCACCTTATCTGTTGAATCCTGAACCAAGCCTGCTAGGACCTGGTGCTCCACCTTCACTTGCTGACAAGTGAGGCATCGTCTGACAAACTTTGTTACCGCTTTCTTCATACCAGGCCACCATTGTTGTCGTCTAAGGTCCTGATACATCCTCTCTAATCCTGGATCTACCACTATAGGGGAATTGTGGAAGTCCCTCAACACCTCCTCCTATAGTGAAACTAGTACCATGGTACATACTCTGAAGAGGATGACGAGATCCCAACTTTAGAAAACCCATCATGGGGTTGACCTGAGGATATCTAAGCACGTCACATCTCATAGTCAACATCTCCACACTGCGCCTCCCTGATGTGTTGAAGATGTGTGGAAATGAATGTGAGAGACTAAAGAAAGGCTGCTCCGTCCCGATCCACAAAGGATATCTGCAACACGGCCGACTGCTATATCGCCTCTCCAAGAATCTAAATTCATGGTCTCTTGTTGAGAGCATCGAATACAACGTTCCCCATTCCAGGAGTATTGATTATCTCAAGGTCATAGTCCTAGAGGAATTCAAGTCACCACCGCTGTCTCTGGTTCTGGTCCTTCAGAGAGAAGATATACCTAAGACTTTGGTGGTCAGAGTAGACTACAAAGCATTCTCCCAACAAACTATGGGTGAGACTATCCAATTTAAAATAACTCGTCTACACCCTTCTTCGCCTACGTCCTACAAGAGATTCTATGATTTCTCCATTTCCAAAAAGAGAAATCTGGTCTCATCTCCTAGATGAACCATGCTCATTGCCTAATACATTCTATCCTGACATGAACCGTTCTAATTCATTCCATGGACAACGGCGTAAGGCATCTATGCTACTAACAAGAGATCCAACTGTTACTCTCACCCCTAAGGGTTGAGTCACATTGTCTGCATCAGGGTATGGTCATTGGGTATCCTCCAATAGGGGTCTCGATTATGAGGGTAAACTCAACGGTTTTATCTTGAATCTCAAAGTATTATCCACACAAATATTCAGAAAATCAAACGTCACAAGGACAAGTGTCTTTTATTACTACAGCTCAATGTACATAGACACAAAGCAACCACAAACAATGACATAAACGAAGCTAGAAGCTTCATGAACAAAGGACTCCATGCTTGGAACTAGTCCCGCTCTAGTCCACCTACTCTCGAATCACTATGGTCGTAGGCCTAATCTTCTTGATGTTGAGCTCATCCATGTCCACCCATTCCCCGCAGTCGGGGTGTTCCTCCTAGTGGTGGTGGTGGTAGGGCCTCGAAATGTCGTCCACCACCTACTGCTCGGTCAGCTCCTCTTCCACGTCCACCTTCTCCTGGAAGACCACCATGGTCGAACCTCTTCATCTTCCTGGGAGGTCCCTCTACTTTCTACTGCTCATTTTCACGGTGGTCCGAGCAGTCTCGAGACATGTGACCTGGCCCGCCACATGCATAGCACTGCCTGCTCCCCATATGGCTAGCTCTGACTCATGTGCCCCACCCAACCAAACCCGAGTCGTGCGGTGGAACACCTATGGGTATGGTCCTCTTGGACCCCTGCATCATCTATCTACTGCCATTTGCAGAAGACTCTGGTTAGTGTCGACTAGTGGTGGGTCTCATTGCTGGAGACTGCTTAGCAAGAAAATTCTTCACTAGGAGGGCTCATTCCAATACCCCCGTCTGCGTCGGGTTGATGAGGGAGATCATCGAAGCCCTGACCTCATGCCTGAGTCCCTGCTGAATGGTTTGAGCACTGAAAAATGGGTCTCATACCATATCCTTAGAGTATCACAAGAGGTCGGTGAACCTCACAAAGTACTGAGCTACTATCATGCTTCCATGTTACAGATGAAGTAACTCCTGAATCTGCACTGCACGTAGGGTGGTTGGTACAAACTCTACCCGGAACCGTCTCTCGAAGTCTGTCTAGAGTAGTGATTCATAATCACGAAATTGGAGCATCAGGCTCAACCAACATCTTTCTGCTTCTTGCAAGAGACTCACAGTAAGGATCACCATGAGGTTTGCTGGTGTCCCTACCAATATAAAAACTCTCACAATAGTCTCCATCTAATCCTCAGCTGCCTGTGGGTCCGTCTCTCCCCGGAACCTGGGCGGACTCTATCGTTGGAACTCCTGCAACGCACTCAGGCAGAATGCACTCTCTGTTATTGGAGTGGGTGGTATTAGTGGCCCAGCGGGTAGTGGTACCGCTGGTACCTCTACTGTGATGGGGCCCTGCACTGGAGCCTCATCACTCGGTGGGCTACCGTCTCGTACGTAACTCGGAACACTAGATAGATGCCTTCGTGGGGATATCCTGAAAATAAACAAGTGCGCCATAGTTAATATAGTATATCTTGTGAGCTGACACGAGTATTCACTAAGAAAATATTTAAAAGGAAACACACACACAATCACTATTTTTGTGTATTGAGTCAGAATTCATAAGTCAGAGTCCTAGTGTATCGATACATCAGCCGCTGCACCAACACCTGTTTCCCTAAACTGATAACGACACCCAAAAAAATTGACACTATTGTTGTTAAAATAATTAGAGTCGAAGTTTTGCGGTAGAACTGACTCCTCTAATACCAATTAGTCATGACCCGTCCTCAGGGTCCATTCTATGACTACCCCAATCCCACCTTCCATAGGCCATGGGAGGCAACTAGCAACAAAGGCGTAAATCCCTAAGCAGGGAAGGAATTTCCTTTATAAGAGTAAACAGACACAACAGAGTACGCAATAGGAAGTATAAACAAAGTAAAATTGAATACAAAAAGTGTGTTGGAAAGTAAATGGGCCAGTATACAAACCCAACTAAAGAACAAGTGCATGTAAAAAGGGACAAATAGATGAAAGTAAATAGAATCTCTTGGATCATCCTATAGGATTCCTACCTGAAGGGTAGGTACAGATGTCCCCCTCAGCACTCACATCCGTTAGTCTCCTCTAGGTGCCGACTTGTCGCAAGGTCCACCTCCGGGTACCGTATAGCTCTACAACTCTATCTGCCTTGATCAGCGTTGTCTGTCATCAACAACCAATACAACAATGTGCGGGCATAGGCCGTACATGGGATAGTATAATGATACTCATTAGGGGACCCTGATACCCCCTAAGGTCACCTAGAATAGAAAATGAATAAACCACAGAATAGAGATACAATTGTGAAGTATCAACCAACCCTACATAGGTATATGCCCATACATATTCATAAGTTACTAGTCTCATCCTGGCTCCAACTCTTTAGCCGAATCATAACCCATTCCACACATGAAGTAAAGACAATCACATCGATGATAAAGATTGAAAGAAAAAACTCAGCTCACATGGGTATACAACTCACGAAGAGGAGTTGAGATGATTAGATGTAGCCTCAGAATCATCTCCTCTATCGAACCCACATAAGATCCTATAACAATATCAGTGCTGTCGAACCCACATAGGATCCTGGCACAGAAGTAGTCACTATCGAACCCATGTAGGATTCCGGTACAGTAGTCATCGTTGTCGAACCCGCGTAGGAACCTAGTATAGAAGTCACTATTGTCGAACCCATGGAGGATCCTGGTATAGAATTAATCACTATCGAACCCCCATAGGATTCCGGTAAAGTTCTTATCACTATCGAACCCACGTAGGATCCTGGTACCGAAGTCATTGTTGTCGAACCCCCGGAGGATCCTGGTACAAAAGTCATCACTATCGAACCCACATAGGATTCCAGTATAGTGGTTATTGATGTCGATACAGCATAGGATCCTGGTACAGAAGTCACTGCTGTCAAATCCATGGAGGATCCTGGTACAGATGTCTACGCTGTCGAACCCACATATGATTTTGTCATCTCAGTCGCAGCTACCCCTAGGGTTCCCACACACAACACGCTCGATTCCGAGAGGGTCTGCTCCTCAAGAAATGTTTTGATACATAAAATATCATGAAGTACTAATTTGATGTATCCAGCAGTTCCATCACATCATAAGGAACCCAACGAGATAGACAGTGCGTCAATCAGATTCCTGGTCTGAGAGTTATATGAATTTCCGCTCTAGGGGTCCAGTTGGATTTCGGGTACAATCCAACCCGGCCATACTCCAAAATCATAAGAATCATGTGTGGAGTATTCCAAAATAACCTTCTCATCAAAATTAATCTAATTTAGTTGATGGCATTTCAATCGGATGTCTGGTCCTTAAGCTATAAGTGTTTCTGCTCCGAGGGCCCGGTTGGTTTCGGGTTCGAACCAACCCGAACATACACAATATTCACCAAAACCTTGAGTTTAATATACCAAAACAACCGTGTCAGTTTATGAAATCATGCGCAACTGGCGTTTCATCGATTGAAAGTCTGTAGCTCATGTTATGGGAGAAAAATAAAAAGTGGTTCGAAGTGGGGGGTTTGGGTCCAGTCAGACCCGGCCAGGTGGATGTGGCCCAGCCCGCGCAAGGGTGGCCCCGCCCATGAGGTAGTCGGTTCACCCCGTACGGTAGGTGGCCCAGCCCATGAGTTAGGCGACCTGGCCTGGTGGCTGGTCGCGGCTTAACCAGCTGGCCGAACGTGGAGCAGGCAGGGGGGATTCATCTAACGGTGGATCCAGCTTGCGCCGCCCGGCCTACCCGGAACCCGCAGTTGCGTGTTCCGCTCCACCACCGCAGTCGGTGCCACGGCGGCCTTCCGCTGGCGGAACGTGAGGGACATTGCCACCCCTGGCAGTCAGCCGGTGTCGGTCGCCACCTCTGGTCACCGGCACCACTGTGTCGGTGACCCGCATTGCCGCGCTTCTCCGCGGGCCTCTAGAGTCGCTCCAATTGTCTGTGTTTCCTCCTATATGCGCCTATAGACTCCTCGGGTACTGTTTATTACTGTGATGGCCTCAAATCAGTTTATCCATTCCGTTCACCCATCACCAAACAAATCGCGCATCCAGAATGAAAAAATAGATGGTCCAGACTTCTTTGTTATCATGTGCCCTCTGTGTTAGAGGCTCAAATAGTAATCCAACATATAAACGCCAATGTATGAGGGTATAATTAAAATTTGTATAATAAATAATCAAAATTCCTCCCTACCTTGATTTGAAGTTTGTTTGTTGACGACGGCGTCGATTTGTTGATGTCGGGATGCGTCCGAATAAGAAGCGTAGTCAATGTTCCTCATGGGTGGATCCTCCTCTTGTGGCTTGAATGAATGTCGAAGATGGTTTCATCATAATTCATTGGAGAGAAAGGGCATTCATCGTGTTCCTTGGAGAAGAATACTCTGTCTTTAATTCTCCAAAATTTCAACCAAGGTAATATGTCCCAACCAATTTAAAATAATTTAATGTCTTCTTTTAATGTTGGAAAAATAATTCCAAAAGATTTCATATACTCAAATTAATTAATTGAATTATTAATTAATTGTGTTGGCACCTTAATTAGAGAAGGAGGGTGGTTTAAAAAACAATTAATAGGGGAGAGACGGCTTCATTAATTCAAAGGGATGTCCAAGAGCTTCAAGGGGGGTTTCATGGGGAGTTGAGGGGATTGTGTTTGTGCGGGCCCCACCCCTAGTTATATCCTCCCTAGGGAGGTTAGGTTGTGGTGGGCCCAACCCTTAACCTCCACCTAGATACATTAACCACCTTTCAAAAAAAATGTGTTTCACACACATTTTTATTTAATTTCTAAATTTAATTGGTAACCCCAATTTATAACATCCATCCTCTATAAAAAGACAACTACAGTAAAGGTCTTCTTAATCGAATACCGGTGCTGCAAGTTCATCAGTGTTCTCAGATTCCAATTCTGAGCATCAGTTCGAAAGATAGAAAAACCTGCATGTACGTTTACTGAACGTACCTGAACAGAACTTTAGAAATTGATTCTGGGTACATTGGGCATCGGAATCAGGCGCTGTCAGAAACTGCGGACTCATAATATTCAAAAGAATTTATGTTACAATTTTCCTTGAAATTTCAGGGTATTTACAATATCCAATAATGTCACAAATATGCACATGTGGAGGGGGTGTACACATGATATAACCACATGACAGTCCTTTTTTCATAAAGCACACAATACCTAAAAAGGGAATTGAAATGGATTATGCAACCATGTGTGGGTATATTTTTTGAGTTTGTATTCATGGGACATTTTTTTCAATTAATTTATAGGGATCATGAAATATGGGTCACACATCTTCATTTCCTTTCCATGCAAGGAGTGGGATTTTTTGGGGATGTTGCCTCTTGAGGATGCCACTCTAAAAGACACATACAGGTATTGTGAGACATGAAGGCCCCAAGAATCAAAATAACTAGGGTTTTGATGATCTCTAATTCAAATCCACCTGATGGAATCTCATGTGTAGTGGGGATGTATTGGTGTATATTTATCTTTATTTCCAATGCCAATGTAGCATGTTCATTAAATTTTAGTGTGATCACATGATAAAAATGGATTACATAATGGGTTATGTGATATTGCTCTGGGAATATGCATTGGTATCACATGCACATATGAAATTTTAATTGTTCTCTTACATGTTCATTAGTTCTTATGTGAATCACAATCACATGAAAAGAAGGGAGCTTTGAATGATTGGGATGTGAATCTAATAGAGTTCATGGTGTCTCTAAAATTCTATTTTACATGTGACTCATATGATATTATCGTTTAATGTGATCAAGTGATCTTATAAATATCACACCATGGGTTCTTGTGATGAAATATCATGGATGATTATCATAATAGGGTCCTCTTGATTACCTGGAGGTGATATTTGGGAGTAGAGAGCATCTCCCATGTTTCTCTGCTACTCTTCTGCCCTTTAATCCCACCCCTTGTATGGGGTTTTAAGGGGTAAGGGTATTTATAAGACAATGTAGGATAAGTTAGAAAACACTTTTTTAGAGTGGGAATGATGTGTATATTGGTTGAGGCAGTTGAGAATTCAAATGAAAAGAATCACAAAAATGTGATATGTCTTATTCTTCATCGCATAATCACATCATTTTTAATGCAATGAGTAGGTTTTCCTATGTGGTGCTACATTAAGAAATATGATAAATCTAAATTCATTCAGATAAAAAATAATGTAGAATATGTAAGGATCATGCGCTATTAATCTTCATGAGATGATTTCAATGATTTTCTTCATTTCTGTTGTGTGATCAAAATGACATCACATAATGGATTCACATAATGGGGGAAGTTCAAATACTATACAATTGTTTTTTATTGGATTTCATAATGGAATTTTTTTTTCAATATATGAAAGACAATGTTTCATGTCATACTTCTGTTCAATTTAGAATTTGTGTCAATTTAATTGTGTTAGATAGTTATTGTGAGCTCAGATGGACAAAGTGTCGTCGAGATGAATGTCATGATATATTATTTTCAGTTGTATGGGATTACTGTAATTTTTCATAACACGAGATAGATTCATTTTGTACTCATGACATTTTGGATTTATCAGATGATTCATATCCTTAGGATTAATGATTAGATGACTAGGCTTATATCCTTCTTCTTAATCAAATGATTAGTTTTGAGAAATCTAATCACACATTGAAATGATATAGCACAACTACTATAGTCTATTAATAAATTAGTGTGTCATGGGGTTCAAAAATATAAAACCTCATATCATCATGATGCCATGCACTGTTGTTTTACCCATCTATTGTTCTGCATACCTATTGTGGTGATTTATCCCCTATTTTGTAGGTTGTTTCATGTCTCCCCAATGCCTCTTGTGCACTAGCTAGTTAGGCTAGCTCTCTATGAATGGTTTAGGGAACTCTTAAATGGGACATGATCATGTTGGTTAGGAATATTGGTGATGGATATCCTACAACCATATTTGGGAAAATGGGGTTCTCATAGATATAAAGAAAACAATATTAAGTCAAATGGTTATGATCCAAATCTCAGTTCCACTTATAGATAAGATCCATGTCATAAGTGAAACCTTTGTTTCCTTTAGGAAATACAGTTCAATATTTTCTTAATTTTCTAAACTATTCTGAAATATCAAATATAAAATTACACCCCAAACAATTATGGTTTTCAATAATTATGATGAATTCCTCTGACGAATTTCATTATAAATGAATATAATGTTCTATAATTACTGAATAAATGAATTGTTAATTATGGAGACTAGGTGGTATTATATTAAATCAAAATGGGAAGTAATAATCATCATTATTTGGGGAGGAAAATTGAGTACTATGTGAACATGAATGACATCAATCTCGTATAACATACCGTGTGAATGTTTACCTATTCTAGAGGCATATAATCCTCCTATAAAACTATGATAAGATTATCAAGGCCAAATAGATTTTTGTAATCCTTCTTGTTTTTTCATTTGTTCTTGATGATCCTTTATAGACCCCACATGGACAACCATTTTAAAAAATTAGTTACTTATAGTTTCATATTATCACCCAACTATTTTATTAAATAGATAACACACAATTTAGAAACATGATATGAAGTTACCCTATTTTAAATCTATAAATATCTTAGTAAACTGATTAGGGATATTATTTTTCTCTTTTTAGTATCATGGTAAATCCTTCAAATGTAAAGGGAATACTCAATGAAAAGGGAATTTTATTTGGTTTGCAACCATACAGAGCATATCCTTTTTGACAGTGCTTCAAGAATCTACCCCATGGACCAATATCATAATAAAACCATAGGAAGTGTCTCTTTTTTGAAGGTGATTCTAGAATCCACCCTAAAAACATAGTTAATTAGGGGATTATTATAATATGTACTTTTCCAATTTGTCTTTAACAGTAAATAATTACATTCTCTAATTACATAGAAAATATTTTATCCTCTATAACACTTAGTTCTATGAAAACTGTGCATTAATGAGTATTCCCATATGTTTTTACTAATTGGATACTTCATTGTATAAATAAGACATATCATGGACAATTTGTGAAGTAATCAAATAATGGAAAACTATACTTCTCTAATTCCATGTCCAATGATAAGCCTCTATTTTTGGAATTCTAAAAGATTAATCCCTAACTCATCATCACATTTATCTATCCTTCATGAAAAAATCAATATAGGGCCATATTCCATTAATTATATCATGAATAAATATTAATCATCCATTATCTCGTATTTAAAACACTTGACATGCCTCATGCATGATTATAGATTTGGATTGATCATTGTATTACCATTATTGATGAATCACTCAATGTCTAAGCATCCTGATTTTAAAATTCATTACAAAAACCTTATTGCATGATGTTAAAATGCACAATACAATATTGATTTATCACCTCAAAATATTTTCCTTCATCTACAGACACCTTGATTTAGGTTTCAATATGATATCTTGGACATCTCATTGTGTTTTGACAAAAAAATAGGAACCATTATCATTCCTTTAGGAAATACTTCTATTAATTTTATATTCCCTCAAGATAATTTCCAGGTAATACCATTTTTCAACATTACATATGGTCTAGTTAGTGGGATATATCCATAAATATCAATACAACCACATATCTCTTGGGGACATACTCCCTGTTAACAAATTCTATCATTCTTGGGCTATAAATCACTTTAAAAAAATAATGGGATTCTAAATATTGTGTCTCATACCGTCCATTTATAGGAACATTATTCCTTGAAATACACAATTCATGACTCCAAACTACCTGGAATTGGTCCCTACACAATACCCTCAAATGGTTTTATATTTCATGTTATGTTGCACCAAACAATGCGTGTTTTTATTTAATTCATAGGGATATATAGTAATCCCCTTCTATGTGTGCAAAACCAACCCCATCACCATGGATGAAAATAAAATCTCTAACACATATATGTTTATCTCTAAACCATTGCATACTAAATCGGAAAACACTTATATGTAAACAAATCATGGTTATATATAATATATAATATCACATATATCAATGGTTTTAATTCATTGGTCCCATGTGGACAAAACATTCCACACTATGATTTGGAACGGATTCATGAAAACATATTAGATAAAAAAATAGAGTCAAAAATTGGGATGTAATTCCCCTTATAGGGGCATATGATCCTAATTTCTTATCCACTCAACCAACATTAATTCTAATGAATCACAAGTAATAAATCACATTATTTTCCTAATTTTTGGAATGAGTCCAAAGTTTATTATCACACTGATATGTTTTTCTGAGGGAGTCACAAGATTTTTTATCAATAATCTTCTTACCCAATATAATAAATTGATATTTAGTAAAATCTGATTTTTTTAAAGTTTGTTTGTGATGTATACATACTATAGTGGATAATGTGGTCCAGAATTGAAAAGTATAATTATAATCACATGGTAATAATTATCCCATTGATGATTTAGTGTAAATGAATAAATTCTATGAAATATTAGAGTCCCTTTTTAATATACTCACTAAGATAATTGTCCAATTGTATGTTATAAGATTTAGGTATGGTTATTGATTAATTAATTTTTCACTATTTTTTCTCAATTTTTTATTTTTTTTTCATAAACAATACATTTTATCAATAATGTTCTATTTTACCCCCTTGGAACTGGTTTTCAATGAATTGTTATTGGGAAGCCACATTGGAATTTTTGGCATGTCGGTCTATGTATAGTTGAAATATATTCATATTGTATGTTAAACATTACCTATTATTAAATTGTTAATTATTTATTTAGATCATATTATAATAAAATATGTTTCCCCTAAAAAAGATCTGAACTTACGATAATATAGATTTGTATAATATATTTGTACATTTGACTTTTATTTTTTATATAAATCAATAAATGGTAACATTATGTTTAAAGCCTCTTTTAGGAATAATCGTGTGTTGAAAATAGTGGAGAGTCATAAAACTAAGGATCAATATGGTGCTTCTCACTTATAGGCTCGAAACGAGGGACATATCAGGGTTTTATTAAATGTTTTATTAATTGTAGACTTATTCTAGGAAACTAATCTTATACCAGAAACCACCACCACAAGTGAACCCTTCCCCCAATAATTTCGAGTCAACCCATGCCAAAACCCACTATAACCACACCATAACCATGTAATCAATACCTTATATCCATCCCCTTTATACATCAACTAAACTGAATACTACAACAACTTTCACACAATATCCCATAATATAATATTATAGAACCGTCCATGCAACATCTATCCAATAAAAATAATAACCTTCCAATACACTCGATAAAAATAATGAAGAAACGTTATATATAGTAGTAACAAAGGGAAAAGACATAATCTATCGACATCACATGATTTTTTCTTGATTGTTATTTCATGATAATAAGAAGTTATTATTCAAACATTGACACCATTGTGACACCAACTATCTTATAGTTTCAGTTTTTAATACTATTCTATGTGTTTGGGGATTGTATTAATTTTCCATAGATTATTGGAATGAAACCTTTTTTTTCATTTAGTGAACAATTAAGGAACATAGTCTTAGGGAAACTTTGTTCTTACCTTTATGTGGTGTAATGTTTAAGTTTATTTTGTATTTTTTATTGTTTCTCAGCCTCAGTTTCACATGATTTAGTCCAAACCACTCAAGTACTAAGAGAAACTAAGTAGATCCCATCTTGAGTATGGTGTATTTTTCAAATATTGTGTAATGTTACATAACATGTGTGACAAGTGTGTTGTTTTTTGTTACCTGTTTATAGTGTTGTTTAACATGGTTTGATAAAGACATGTTAAATGTGGTGGTTCCAATCATAAATAATGTACTTCATGGTTTTTAGGTACTTCCATCCAATAAATTGGTGCGTGTTTTGGAACCATGTGCAACCTATTAGTGTGGCCTATGTAGTTTTTAATATTTTTAGTTTAATTTATTTATTAATATTAATTTTTAATTATTTTAAATTTGAAACCACTAAAACTAAAAACTCACCCCCTCAGCCTATGCTCCCTCACATGACACCCACAAGATGTCATCCTCTATATCATATTGTGGCTCTCCCCCTTATTGACTCCTCCCATTGTGGAAATTATTCATTTTCTCTTGGATAATCATGGATGAACCATAAATCTAGGGTCTTAAATCTCCCATCCCTGAAATTTATATGAATATATCCTCTCATAATCATCCCTATAATTCAACCAAACCACAAGTCAATGTATTTTTAATCTTTTTATAATTTTCTTATTTTAAATGGTGTGAAATGTGTTTTTTGGGTTTCCTAACTCTATTTTTGGATATCTAAAAATAAATGTGATCTATTTTATACCATTTTGGGCCACCCTACATCTATTTAATATAGTTTTTTAATTACTAATCATTTTTATAATTCATTCCTTTAATTTTTTGATGTTTAAATATTGGTTATATTTTAATTAATTATTATATTTTGAACACATGGGGGCCTAGATAATTTAAATTTTGATTTATACCATGTAATGTATTTGGATCCAATTTCATGTGTTTGTAAAAATTCCCATTTTTTTAAATAAGGATTTTTTCTTAAAAGGGGTGTGGTGAACCAATTTGATGTCATTAAATGTATTCCTTTTAAAATTGACATTCAAACCAAGTGGTTGTTATTTTGAATGTTTTTGGAACATTTTCCAAGGGATGTACGCTTTAAACTGGGTATGAGAACATATTTTTAGCATAGAAAACTTTCTATAAACAAAAAAAATGTTTTATATCATTTGATGAGGATTTTATAGATTTGATGTTTTCTAAATATGTTGTTCGATTACAAAATGGTGTCATTTACCATGGTGAGTTTATTTAGAACCTCTAAGTGGATTTTAATTTTTTCAATGATGTTTTAAATAGTTAATTATTTTCAACCAATTTAATTTCAAAAGATAGATAATAGAACATGTCTCAATTTCTGGTTTTCAAAAATTTTAATGTGATGAAAGGATTTGGTATTCCAAGCATGATTCAAATAATGTACCATTTGGAATTTTATGGAAAATATTATTTCTTAAATTATTTGAAACCCTCTTGATTGATTTCCATCTTACTGTTCCTGTTGTGGAATTAGACCCAAAGGTGACATGTATGATTTTGATTCATTTTATAAGATGATTTATTTGTTTATTTTTGGTAACTTTGTTTGTGAGGGTTTGGTAGGTCTTGTGTGAGTTATTTTAAAATGTTGTATCCTTATGTTAAGGAATTATTGATTGTGTACACATCCTTAAACATATCGTGGTATACAATTGGGAAATTGGGTAGGTGACTAAGGGAGTCTAAGACATTTATTAGGATGTTGATTTCGAGGATTTTCAAAATCCAGTTCTATCCTATATAGTTTATTCCACCCATATACCGAGTGAGATCATGGGTGGTTGGGTAAAAAGTGAGATCTAGTGGGGAATAAGAGATCCTATAGATGAGAGAGTGAGACTCCATATTTTTATAATCACATCGTGTGATACATGAATCTTTGTTATTTTGTTGACATTCTATCACACATTATATCCAATTAGTTAGATCCCTTACATTGGGATAATTTGGAAAATTATTGGTTATTTATATTCATGATTATATTATATCCCATTTAATTCATATTATTTCTTACAATGTATGTACTTTTCATTTTTTATCATTGTTGTATGAACTTATATTATGGTTCCTACATGTGTGTATTCTTGATTTATGGATGGGACTTTATTCGAACTATTTTAAAAGGAATTGAGAATGGTATTTAGAGAAGGAAAAAAATGCATGATTTTTTATTCTTTTAAAACTATTTCTTAAATTTGATTTAAAGGGGTGTGTTTATTAAAATTTTAATTCTTTATTTCCAAAGGGTTTTAGAATTTTTGTTGAAAATGAATGTGTGTCTTATTTTTAAAACATCAAGTGTTTGGGGGTTTTGATAACATGGGTTTTTAACATCATTGCTAGAATTATAAAATGTGTATTTTCAATATGTTTTTTTAAAACCATGAGAATAATGTGAAACATTATTGGGTTTTAAAATGGGTATTTATTAAAAGTGGTGATTTTGAAATTGTTTTAAAGAGGAAGTCTATATGATGTTTTGGGAAAATGGAGTTGGTTAGTGAAAATCCTATTGCATATGATTGTTTTCATTTAATGGGAATTTATTGGAAAAGTTTTTGTCAAATTTTAATTTGTTGTTTTATTGTTGAAAACCCTTGTATAAATTTTTTTCCATTTGATTTCAAACTAAAATGTTGTAGATGTAATATGATAGTGACAAAATATATTCAGTGGTTTCTGGTGGTCTTATAAGTTTTTATATGTATGTATATATTTTACCTTGGTTTTAGGTTCCTAGTTTAGTTATATATATTCTATTGAGAATATTCATTTATCTATGATTTTTATTTATTTTGTCTCACTTAGCTAGCAATCACTTATATAATATTTTAGTAGGAATATATTTTAATATCTTATAATTTATATCCAATTATTACCTTTATGTAATTTATTTTATAATATTAATATTTTATTATATTATACAGATTAATGGAAACTAGAGATAATGGTGGAAAAAATAAGAGGAATCGAGTTAGGCTTTTTCCTTTCATGGGGGTGGGGGGTGGGAGGACGAGTGGTGAGGGTGGTTTTTCATTCCTCAGGTTGTATGATACTTTTATATTATATAGTTTTTAATTTCTTAAATTTTATATTGGTGTGGGATTAAGATGTATGGATGGTCAGGATAAAAGTTTATTTATTATCCACTACACTTTTTCTAGATAAATTTTATGTCAATCCTTTCCCATGGTCAGTTCTGTGATACCCATGTGCTAGTTTCCTACAGTTGAGGATCAGCAATTCCCTTTGAGATAGTGGTAGGATAGTTTGATATTCTATCAGATAGATGGCCAAGGTCCTTTTATCAAAAATGTTTTCATAGAATAGGACCTCAGTGAGATATTGTTTTTGTAATTAACACTTATTATTTGGGATGTTGGTTGTTTAGAGGTATGTTTTTCGGGACTCGGTAGGTAGATATAGGAAAAGGGTCATGGGCGCTATTTAACTTATACATGATTGTTAATGGGATGATGGTATTTTCTCAAAATACTGTGGTTTTTAATTTGATTACATTTTTTGAAAACAGACTTTTGGTAAGGGAAGAGTTGTTTGATCCAAAAATAGTATGGATTGAGTTTCCATGGTGGATCAAGATTATTATTGGGGTTGAGATTAAAAGGTGTGAATCAAAGCTTGAGGTTGGATTATAGGTCCTAAATGATATAGAATTCAAATTATTAATAAATTATATTTATTATAGACCAATACATGAATATAGTATGACCTTCATCCTTGTGTATATGGTGGGAGGGACTCCACAACCTGACTAATTGTGATATTTAAGCCACTTAAACCATGGATTATGTTACTGTGTTTAGGAAATTTTATATAGTTCTTGATTGATCATTTTTATATTCATTATACTTTTAATGTAACTTTTTATTGATTATTGTGTTATAAAATTGTTTATTCTGGTAATAATGTGTTGTGAAATTGTTTTTTTAAACAGATTTCAAGGGAAAATTATTTTTTCTTCTAGTGCTAATCTACATTTTGAATGTTTTATTGGATTTATAGTTTTTTTAATAGTTGAATTCATTATCATATTTCACAATGTTATAAATGGGATTTATTTTATTTTAATCTTGTTCTCATGGTTTTTTAATGGATGTGATTCCAATTTTAAGAGAAATGAGTGATTTTTAAATTAGGCTCTTACCCTATGGGGTAGTGTCTCAAAAAGGTTATTATTTTTAAAATTATTTCATGTTGAATGTGTTTGATTCATTTTGAATCCATGAATGGTGATTATAATTTAATGAAACTGTTATTTGTTGAGATATCATTTTTAAAAGAATTTTAAAATTTTTCAAGTTTATGAAGATCTTGAGGAATGATTTTTTCAAACGGTTTATGTATAGTTTTAGATAATCAAGGGACAAATTTTTATGGTTCCATGATTTTAAAGGTTATATTTTGATAAAACATTGTTTTATTTAGTTATTAATGTGTTTTATTTTTCCCTTATATGTTTTGGTATATAATGGTGTGATTTGTTGGGCACAACTATTTAATGGCTTGTGTCACAAAATATATGATATAAGCCACCAAGAAGAATCTAGAGTGGAAGTAGAGTGACTATTATTGGGGTACTAACACCTTCTTTTTAACACTTCCAAAGCTCCAATTTGGATTGACATATGTTGTTTCCTTTTTTGGAGTGATTTGATTTTTTTAATCTAAGGAAGTGTTTCTATTATGTCTCCTCTATATATTATTGTGTTCATAGGGTTTATACTAATAAAACAATAGTTTATGGATATATAAGTGAGGACATATTTATTCTTATAGTCTCGTATTTGTTCTCTCATTTTATATTGATATGTATGTGTCCATTATTTAATGTGTCCTTTCAGTTCTTGGTTGAATTATTTTTTTGGAGATGAGTTTTTTATATTTGTCATCATGTTTAGAGAAATTTGTTGTGGGTATGACCCTAACCAGGGTTTTCATAGGTTCTTCTTTAGTTGTCCATTATATGTAGTTTCCCCAATTTAGAATTTTACTTTCCTTGTTTCATGGAGTATTTTTCTTCCATTGTGTAGTGTATGATGTGGGAAGGTGTGGGTTTCTAATTTGTATATAGGAATAACATAAGGTGGATGGCTGGATACATGGTGTGTCATTTTGTACTCGGTGATTATTTGGATTCCATTGTGATATTTTTTACAATGAAATTTTTATGGGATGTTGGTCCATGGAATTTGATGTGAACACCATTGTATGACATGTGTGAAAATTAGGGTATATACTAATCATTTGTTATGGTTGAATATACCACGTTCATTTTCCTCTTATATTAATTATCTCATTTTTATATTGAACTATTTATTTTTAGTTTCCATAGATTCTTGGGATTTATGTTATTATTATTTAGTATGTTTTGGATTTATGTATTTTCTTGGCTATTTTGAAATTTATTCTTTATGGATATATTTGACCTAAGAATTTTGGTGTTCTCTTTATATATTTAATGAATATTAGTTTCTCTATGTTGTTGTCTATTTCTTTTTATTGGGAGTTCATTTTTAATGCAGTTTTAGTTCATTCCTAAATGGTGGGGAGATATATTTCCAATAACCATTTTCATATATAATTTTCATAATATGTTGATAATCATTTTTGAGTGAGGATTCACTCAGTTTATTAGGTAATCCTTATTATCCTAGGGATTGTTTTAGAGTGGATTCCCTTTTACCACTACATTACCATAAGTCTTTCTGTGGGATTAATGTGTTATGGTGTATAGAATTTTGAATCCTATTAAATAAATATAAGGATTATTTATATTATATTTTTAGTTTTATGAATCTATTAATTTTATATGGACTTTATTTTGAAAACATGGAAATTTTTATGTTTTCCCTTTGGTGTATGATAAAGGTGCATGATCTGAGGGAAACCATGGGGTAACCCTCATATGGAGTACTTTTTAATCCATTTGTTTTACTTTCACATTTCTATTTATCATGTTATTTGAATGGTTATATTAAAAATATATGAATCGTAATAGAAAAGTGTGGGACCTTTGGTCAGTATTGTGGTTAGCTCTTGGATTCTGCAATGTAAGATAAATTATATGACAACCATGTGTTTTAGATATAAAATTTGGAACTTTTATTTCACATTGTTGATGCATGGTTATTTTGGAAATTAATTTACCAATATAAATAGTGTTTAGTGGTGATTTTAATGCTCCTTGCACATAGTTAGCATATGATTTGGAAATATTCAAGTCCTGGATATTCATTCTATAAGGGGTTTTAAATTTTTTGGTTTTTGTATATATTTTATTTAATTTTTATTATTTTCAATTTGAATCACATAAAAATTAACACCCATCATCACTAACTCTCCTCTCCCTTACATGAAACCTCTAGACTACTATCCTCTCTATAATGTGATGCCTCTCCCCCATTTGACATCCTCCCATTGTGGAAATTCATTACAATTTCTTGGAGATTCTATGTTTATCATTCAGGGAAGGGTCTTCTCTTATCTATGCCTTCTATTACCACATATTCTATCTCTTAATATTTCCCCACTCATTCGGTCAAAATCATGGTTAAGGTGTTTTTCCATGTTTTTAGGTTTTATTTTTTGTTAGGATGTGTGATGGATCGTCCACGCCACCTTATTGTATTTTTTCATATCTCCCATCAATAGTGACGTGTTATAGACCATTTTGATACACATGTTATTATTTTGGGTTAGTGTTTCTTTTTTTTACTTTAAATTAAATTATATTAATTTAATTTTTTTTAAAAATGGTTTAACATTGAAATTAATCCAATATGATAACCAATAAGGGGACTGGACAATTAAAAATTGGATTAATACATTTAAATAGAGGGGGTCCCATTCCTAATGAATTTGATAAATACCAAAAAGATTTTTATGAATTATTTTAGTTTTAAAAATTAAAATGAGCATTATTTTTTATTCTAAAACCATTCTCTTATTAAATTACTTTCACACAGTGTGCTTTGTATTTTGATAGTGTTTAATGAATTTTAAATGATTTTTTTTATTGGAAAGGAGAATGATAAATATTTTTGGTGGGAAAAAATTTATAACCTTAGATGATTTTAATATCGTCTTTTTTATGTGTTTAAATATTAACCTATTTCTAAAAGATTTGTTTGATTTGAAAAGCATGTCTTACCCCATAGGGATTCAGTTTTCTAACATGTAGTGTATTTGAATATTTTCTAATATGTTTTAAGGAGAAAAATTTGAGTTACGATTTTAGTTTCAATGTATTTTTTATAAAATTAGTTTCATGAGTGGATTGATATGGCTTTTGAAATTAGTGAAAGGGTTAGGAATTTCTATCCTATTTTATAGAATATTCCTTTTTTAATTTATGGAAAATAAAATTTTATAAATGATATGAAACCCACTTGCAATCTTGTGATCATTGTGTTCCCATGTTGGTTTGTGACACAATGAGGGGATATTTTCTAATGACTGATTATATATGAATATTTTATTTATTTATTATGGTTCATTTTGATTGTACGGTTATGGTTGGTGTCATGCATGTTATTTTCAAAATATTTATCGTTGTGTTAAGGAATGTTTTATTTTTCACTGCTCCTTTGAATTGTCCAAGTAGAAATTGGGGAAATATAGTCGGAATAAAATTTCATTGATCCCCTATCCTAGATTGGTGTTTATGATAATTTTCTTAAGTCAATGAAACTAAATATAGTGGATGATCCCTTCATATGATTATTCTCATAAGTGGATGTGAATAGAGAGAGCCCTAGTGGGGAATGATTGATCCTCCAAATGATTTTATTATTGTTAATTTATATATAATACTAGGGTCATTTTGAGTTGCTCAAGGAGCCATAATAACACATTTGATAGTGAAAATGACTGTTGGATCCTTTTTTAATTTAGCAAGTTTACCATATTTCATTGATTTTTTCACAATTTCTCATAGTATTATATAGAAAATATGAAATAGTCATTTTTTTATTTTTTATGAATTTTTATAGTGATTCCAACTTTGCTAATTTCTTCCATTGTGTCTGGATTCTTTTTAATGGTCTTCGAAATAGAATTACGAAAGGATTTTAATTAAGGAAAATAAAATGAATTATTTTATAAAATTTTAAAACCATTTTATATATTTCTTTGAATGGTTTATATTTTATAAAAATTAAATTGTTTATTTCCAAATGGGGGTCAATGGATTTTTTTTAAATGTATAGATGGAGTGTTTTTCCGACTCTAAGTGTGTGTTTTTTTGAAACATTATTTTAGGCCATCATGTAAACCATTATAGAAGGATGGTTTTTAATATCTTTTTGGAAAACTAGGGGAAAATGTTAAACCATTTGGAGTTTTAGAATATGTACTTCTAAAAAGATGTTATTATAAAATGGATTTAAATTGGATAAATAATTTTTTTTATCTGAATGGATTTGACTGGTAAAAAAGTGTTCAACATTTGACTATTTTCATTTAACGAAAAAACATGGAAATTTATTTTAGCTTACATGTATGTGTTGATTTTTCTTTGAAAATACTTATATAAATTTTTCATGGTTTTATTTTATTTCTAACTACCATTTTTATGATGTAATATGAAAAGTGATTTCATAAATTTTATTTTTTAGTGGATTACTAAGATGTTATGTGACCATATCTATATTATTTCTATTGGAAGGTCTTATTGTAGTTTTTATGATTATCTGGTGAGTGTTTATTTATACAGGGATAGTCTTTATTTTTTTCATCTGGATAGCTATTATTAGTAGAATGTTTTATTGGGGTATACTTTTATTCCCATATATGGTTTATCTAGATATGTTATTTTAATGAATTACATTGTCCAATTAGGATTTTTTTCATTTTTACAGATGAAGGGTAACTATAGATGCTGGGGGATGAATAATAGTAATTGGGTGGGTATGTTTTCCATTCTTGGGAGGGAGAAAAATTGGTGATAGATGTATTTATTTTCATGTCTTTTCTATCATTTTTATCTTATATTATTTATATTATTTTTTTCAGCTCATTTTTTCTTGGAAATCATACATTGACATAGGTGATGATAATATTTTAATTATATTATTTTTTTGTAACTATGTTTTGGGTGATACAATTCCAAGGGTTCGTTCTATGATTCCCATGCACTAGTTGTTATCCTATGGGGATCTGGAATACCCCTTGGGCAAGTGGAGGAATGGTCTATGTGTCCTTTAGATGGATAAACCTGGTCGGTTAATTGTAACCATATTTCATGATTTTCACATAACTAGTATATTAAAAAAATATATATGTTTAACAGATTATTAAAGGTGATAAGATCCATTTATCATTTTAAAAAGCGATTAGTATAGTAAAAATATCTACTTGGAAAATAAAAATCAAAGACACAGTATATAATCAAATAAAGAACATTAAAATTATTTATTTTTTCCCCAATATATAGATTTTTGTAATTTTATTCATTATTATAGTCTATTCCATTATCCAAATGAGATAGAAATTCTTGATAATACTATAATTTTTCTAGAATAAAGAATTAAATGTATAAATTATCATACTGTAAGTGATGATTCATTACATTCCTTGAGAAAATTGGAATAGGATGAACACCCCCAAAAAAATCCCAGGAGAGTACTCATGATCCCAAAATATATTATTATATATTATATCCTTGATAAAAAAATAATAAAATTGAATCCAAACTACTATTACAACCACTTCTATGAATAAGTAAAATGCTTAGGAAGAAGAAGAAAGATATGGAGAATATCATAATAAGATAAATCTCTATACATCATAAAGAGGATGATTTCATGATGAAATGGTTCAAAAACGTAAAATGGTTAATAATAATATCAATAAAAATATCACCCACCACCATATGTATGAAGGAATTCAATGGAAAATGTGTAATTTGATAAATAAACTAAATTTATAATTACTCAGGGTAGATAAGTAATCAAGACATGTCTGTATCCCTCATAACACAATGAAAGCTCAATTTCAAAATCAAAAATGTGATATACAATAGATATCTTGGACAAAACCATCCTCAGATAAATATAATTAAAGCATGTCATGGTGAAAAAATGATATCATGCCATAGTTCCCAAATATCCTAGGATCCATGTGTAATCATCATCGTTCTCTCATTAACCCCAACACAACTCAAGAAACATCATGACACCAAAGAAATGTACCATGATGCAATATACCTCATTTAAATAAGGTTATGAAATTAATTACATAGTCATTAATGTTGTATCAATAAGACACAAATTTAAATGGCCATATCGTAAGATTAACAAAAATATTTCATATAATTAAAAATCCAAGAAACCTACTATGTAAAAAAATCCAATGGAATTTTTGTCATAATAGTCTATTACCACACTACATAAAAAATTATTAAATATTCACCTATTAAAATCAATGTTATAATCTAACTTATATAAAACTAAACCAATATTCCCTTAGGACCATTTATTCTACAACATGATACATGATGTTGTAATCATCCTTCGACCTGAGATAGAGAATCAAGGATATCTCATAACTTTATCAACAGGAAAAAAATGAATCATCATTCTTGAATATATATTGAAATAAAAAAACCAAAATATATAAAATCCTACCTCTCAATCCAACTCATTGCATCATGGATAATAAATTCATCATCACAATTCATCTCTCTAGAAGAAATTTTAGTTCATACTCGATATTTCTTTCACTATATTTCTCTAGAAATTTCAACACAAAAAATATAACTATTAATTTTGTAGGCCTTTTCTACTAGGAATGAGTCCCCTTCCAAAATATACCAAAAAAAGCATATCACTAAATTATAGTCCATAAGTAATTTACAACAATTTAGTAAATAATATATTTTTATTTTTATTAATCTACATATTTATATCTTATAATCAATGTGGGGTTTAAAATTAGTTCATTCACTCATATATAAAATTTATAATATATGATATTCCAAAGAAACAAAAAACAAAAAACATACACACTAAAAATATTTAATTTAAATAAAAACCAATTAAAAAAATTGTTTTTCTATAAAACATGAAAAAATATATCCAAAAAGAACCTATAAGTACATATTATACCCAATAAGATAATCATTATAAGTAAACAAAGAATTATTTGTTATTTAATGTCGATTTCAACATGATCATATAAAGTACCAACTGGAATACCTAATTCTAGAACATCAAAACGAAAAATAAAAATAGGTAATACCTCACTTCGATGATTCAAAACAAATCATAACATCTAAAATAAATTTAATAGGAAAAAGTGGTCGGGTGAAATGGGAAGGAAGAGCTTCCCACCATCCCCATTTGTGTGTGTCTCACAAAATACTATACGACCCATTTTGGGTGGGGGTTTAGATTTCTTTTATATATATTTTTACTATTTCATAGTATCATTATATAATAATAATAGTTGAAAAAATAACAACAATGATTAAATTGGATACCATTATTTATAAATGGAGATGATTTTGATAATAATGAAAATATTCCTAATTATATGAGTCTTAATTGTAAAACATATATTGATACATCATAATGTGAATAATAATAATAATACTGAGATCATTATGTATACATATATGAATGAAAATAATAAAAATCATCATTATATCCCTATGTATGTGTGTATGTGTTATAATTTCATAAAAATAAAAATAATAACACATAGATATTTTATTATATCAGAATAACAATAATAATACAGTAATCATAATAATTACATGTTAAAATAATATATATTTACCACTTACAACCACCATGATAAAATAATATCATAAAATATCATTATTGATTAATTAGTATATGTCAACACCAACTATAATTAGTTTACATAGATTGTATATAAATAAATATAAATTATTTTTTATTTTAATATCAATTTTGTATTTTTATAATCAACCATTATAACTACATAATCCATATTGTCCACATATGTCAAAAAATTATTTTTTTCTAATTAATATATCACTTAAATCACATGTACATGAAAATATGAAACAATGATATCATATTATAATTTTAAAAAAATATTAATAAGAAAAAAATATTAATTTCTAAATTTTATAAATATACAATAGAAAATTGATTCCCATGGTCCTACTATGTATTTGATACCGACAAATGGGAATCCAATACACACCATAAACCATCCACTAAACTGGAAATTGTATAAGGTACATGTCCAACCTATATGAAGTACTAGATGGATATTAGATGGTTTTTTATTTCAAAAAACCTTTGAACATCATTGGTGGATATTATTCACCGTACAGTCCACTCAACATATGTATAATCATCATCAGTTATCTTTTTTGGATATGAAGTTATTTTCCAAATTCAAATTTGAAAAAATGAATATAATTGTAAATTAGATTGATATTTTTTATATCACATACATTAACCTATTAAGACATGGTCCCCCCACATAATGGTCTACCACCAGTTACCGGTGGGACTTTTCGAACCATTTTAAACATAAACATGGATCTAAAAAATTTGCCATTATATATTTTATTGTTAATTTACAGGGTCACCAAAGATTATTAACTCAATATTTATGACTAAGGATCAACATTGAAATTAGTTAGCATCATTCCTACTCAAGTGAAATTCTCAATAGAGGATTTATGGATATTTCTTCTGAATGAAGATGTGGGACATCATGGAGTTTAATCAACCAGAACATGAGATATAGCTTTACAATTGAAATTGATATTTTATAAACAGAGTTAGAATAGATTTGATATAGATTTAAATATTAATTCATCATACTATAGTTAGAATAATGTATACTCTTAACATAATATGTAACTTTAGAGAGAATGTTTTATTCCACTATGTATGATATTTTTAAATATAATATATGAGGATATTTAAATAATTTATTTTTTTCTATAGTAGTTTCTAAAAATAAATGTTACATTTATTAATTTTTTTATTTTTATTTTCATATATTGAAAATATATTCTAAATTTATTTTTAGAGGTTGGTTTTCAAAATAGAATGACCTGGTTTTGAGGATAAAAAAATTTAATCTCTTTGCATATTCCTTTACCATTTATCTCCCCCTCAATAATGGATTCCCTAATGTGATTCCCTTCAATTTTCACAGATATAACAACTATCGTCACCAATCTCTCCTGTAAATATCTCTTACCTCCTCTACCCTCAAAAATAATCCCCTCTATAATAACATATTCCCCTTCTGGAGACCTCCCACTACAATCACCTCTCATTTTCAATTGTCTTTATTCTATTTTATTAATTTTGTATTTTATATTTTCTCTATTTGTATACAAAAGTGATTTTTATTCCACTAAAAAATAATTATAAAATAATATGAAAACAATTTTTTCCAAATTTCATATTTTATCAAATATAACGGGACATGTGTTAAATTTAATATAATGTAATGTGTGTGAGTATATTTTTGAAATCATGTTATTTTTGGTTTTATATATTTAGGCTTGTAAATTATTTTGATAACATGAGTATTTTTTATTGTTTATAAAAATAAAATAAATTACAATTATTAAATTTTAATATTTTTAAATGATTATAATTTAAAAATTTATTTTTTTAAAGAAATTTAGATATAATATTCGATAATGGTTTTCAATTTTATACAGGTGATGGTAAAAAATGTCTTTTATAAGTTATTAATTATGAAATATGTGATATAACTATTATTTGAATACAAAAATTTCAATATTTTGTTAATTATTATATATTTCTTATGTATTTTTGTAAATATTTTTGGATTTTATTAAAATATTTTGTTCGTATTAGTATACTAAAGATATTCTATCAAATTATGATTTTTTTGTAAATAGAATATATTTTGTGTATGCTTCATGAAAAAAATGATAATAATTGATTGATCCTAATTTGGTGTTTTTTAGAAACATAATATTGAATTAATTATAAAATTAAATGAAAATTGCTGACTTAAAATAGGGATATATATGGTGATGATATGATTTTAATCGCAACAAGCTAGTTATTTTTATAAAATCCAACCACTATACTAACAAACATGAGTTTATTTTTATATGAATGAATATATATTACATATAAGTTTCTAAAAAAATGGAAATAATAACCTTTCTTATCTTTTATTTATGATAATAACATTAGACATGATATTTTGTATACAATAGGGAACTCATGTTGTTTAGTGCAATGGCTGAATTTTTTAAAACCTTCGAGATATTTATTGATAATATTTTTTTAAAAGGTTGGATTTGTGTCATCATTTTATTATTAAATCAAATATCTATTTTTTATGGGTAGAATTTTAAGTGACATTATACGGATCATAACAATTAATATTTATAATTAAATATATGAAATTAAAAATTATATAATTAATTTAAATAATTACATCTATAGTTCTCATATTATCTTATAATTTTTCCCTAGGGATTTATAACTAATTATTAAAAATTTATAGTATGTTTGAGTAGAAGTAATTCTATATTCCTAGTTGTTTTGTTCCTCTAAAATCTTCCTCATTTTTTGTGTGAACGATAAAAATATTTCATTATATGGGTGGTTATATGATGAATGAATTTGTTGAGAAATGAAATTATTAGTCAAGCTTCAGTCCACTATCAAATAATTATAGTATTCAATGAATTTTTGTGTAGAATCATATGATTCATAAATAATAAAAATTATTAAAATTATTTCCTCCATAATGTGAACAATCAGTGACATTCCAAACTAAAAAAAATTGGATCATTAAAGCACACATAGTAGCTTGTCTTATATAGTTTATAACATTTATTTCAAGACTCAATGATTACCTAAAAGTGGATAGTGGTGTTTCAAGGTCCATTATATACCCCCTCAGTGAATTTTTTTATAATAAAAATTCTATGATTAATAAAAAATCATTCTTCCTATGATGTTAATATAACGTTCACGAATCCGAACATAATTATACCTATCAGTATAGTGTTTGGAAAATATTTTTTGTTTCCTAAAGTTGGGAAAAGATATAAAACTCAATTACATATACCTAAAACTGAAATTTTGAATAATTTTTTTTATTTTTCTATTAAAATAAATATAATTTTCATTTCTTATGTATTGATATTTTTGTTATTAAAATTATGATGAATGCATGTAAATATTTTATATTTATTCTTTTTTTCTATGAAAAAAAGATCACCTAAATTCTTATAATAACTTTGATTATCTTTGTATGAGTTCGAGGATATTAATAAATTATAATACAGAATATCATGTTGAATATTTTTCATTGTAAATTCATATAAAATATGTTTTTCTTTGAAAAATAATTAGATTCTACAATAAAGGTATTTATGGAAAATTTTATGATGGAATGGCTCAAATCATCATAAATTTTATAAAAGAAAATTTCCTGGAAAAATATATTTCAAAACCAATTGATTATATTTTTATTTAATAATTTATTAATAAAAAAAATATAATTATAATTGAACATTATGATTTCCAAAAAAATGCATTATGAGAAAACCTTTAAATCCAATTGAATTGGGTAATATTTATTTTAAAGTTATATATTGAATTTCTCTATTAGTGGTGATATTACACCCTCATTTTTCTATATAGTAATTTAATTGCATGTGAATATTTCCAATTGAGTTAATTTTTTAAGATCCATATGTAGTCAATGTATGTTATAGATGGCATTAATATGATATCATAATGTTTATTTTCAGTAGATGAAAACATGAATTATATAACTAATATTGTACTTAGAAAAAATTAATGAATGTAAATACTTGTGTACCATACACCTGAATACTTGAATAATTATCAAATTTTATTTTGATTGATATTACTTAGTATCCACCTATAAGTTCTTTTCTATAATGGTATCCATTAGCCACTATGATCTTGTTATTATTTAGAATGAATTAATTTCTCATAATTATGTGTTACAAACTCCACTAATGAAGATATGTTTTGGAATGATTGAGATATATTTTACTATGTGAGGATAAACTCATCTAAACCTAATGAATTGATCAAACTCATTTATATATGACACATGAATTAATTATAAACAAAAATTCATGTTCGTAAGGTTCTAAACATTATTTCATTGGATGATCCATTTCGATACACTTAATTAATTTTTTGGAATCTTAAATCTATTTAAATGATCAATTTATGTTTATAAATTAACTAATAAAGAGTTTCTACGATTTTACCTTTAGTTTAGTGTATATTTTCGAATATTATTTAATTTTTAATTAATCCTTTTATACTCTACTAAAAAAATCATAACACTTTATGAATCTATACAAACTCATTTTAATGATACTATAATCATTTCTCAAAAATATTAGACTAAAATTTTGAACAAAAAAATTATCATTCTTGGCCTTTATTAGTTACCGTACTATCCTTGATAACATTGAAATAAAATTTGAATTAAAAACTCTATAATTATAATAAAAGAGTGTCCTTTAGAAAAAAACCATTACCACCCAATCAAGAATGGTTACTATAAGTACCTCGATCAGACACATTAATTTATTTATAGGCAAATATCTCAATTACATATAACTGAATAAATTATATAAATTATAAAATAATTTTTATCCATGGGATTGATTTACTACTAGGAATATAACATGTCAATTTGTTATATTCCAGCTCAAATTTTAATGATTCTATAAAAGAGACAAAAAAATGTCAATGAATACTTCTATAATATTCCACCATTTTGTAATATTTTTTTATAAATTAATACTATATCTAATATTTTTGTTCACACGTAACAATAGAAAATCATTGGGAAACATTAGATAAATATTGTCGTGTAAAAATATGAATAATAAAACAAATTTTGAATATAAATATTATAATAAATTATAATTTCATACAAAATTTGATTATGTAAACATAATTTTTTAAAATTAATTTACAAAAAAATGTTTTTCTTTTTGTATTATATTTTAATTAAAATAATAAATATATAAATTTAGTTTTTTTAATTTTTTTAAAATTATTTTTCTTTTTTAAATCATGACACTAAAATTAGGGTAAGATATATTTTTCATATTTTTTTGAAAAAAGATAGTTTTTAATAAATTGTCATAAAATAGTATCTATCAATATAATAATTCTTATGAAATTATCATAATATTAGAATAAAATAGAAATTTAATAAGAAATTTAATTATTAAAAGGGGTTTTTAAGGGGTATAATTATACATTTATAATATTATTCTAAACACAAAATACCTATGTATAATTTTTTCAAAATATATAAAATTTTATTCCTATTTAAAAAAATTATTTGACCTTTTATTTTAATTAAGTATTGTATTTTAAAAATATTTTTTTATCTTGATTATAAAGGGAAAACATATTTTATATATAATTAGAAAATATTTGTGATGTAAAAAAATAACAATTATAATTTTAATATAAAATATTTAATCTTAAAAAAACATTTTCATAAAATATTATTTATGACCCATGTGTGTTAATTACGATATTATCAATTATTAAAAAATAGTTTTTCTTATATATAATTATTTTAGTATTTTCAATAATAAATTTTTAATTTGAAATTAATATATACCTAAATGTTTCTCATAAAAATTAATTACAAAAATAAAAACTATAGTTACTATTGTAGAAGTGAATATGGTGAAAATATATCTACTATTGGTAAAAAGACTAAATCATTTAAAATCAATTATTAAACTGTGTTTATGAGTTTTTGTTTATAAAAAAAATCCTAACATCATTTATTATACACTTTTTAATCGTTTTACACATCAACTATTACATACTATTATTAAAATGTAATTAGTATCTCCAAAATTAACTATCTCTTCACTTATAAATTAGGATCAATTCCACCACTTATGCAATAACTATAAACTCAAAATTGATAATGAATCACTTCCATTTTCTACTCATAGAATATTTTACCATGATTATAATCATCTAGAATCATTTAATTATTCTAAGCCCTCCATTTTCATGGAAATTTTCAATTGACATATCAAGTTCTCAACTTCAGTAATTCTTATTCATTATTGATTTCATATTAATATTAGTCTTAAGAAAATTATTTTAGAAACCATAATATAATTATGATAGTTTTATTTATATAATTTAATTTTTATATAATTATTGAAATAATTATTCAACCATTTTTAGTGTCCATGAAAAATAATATAACATTAACTGTCGGTACATGCGAACTAACACCTCCATGTATAGATGAAGTTCAGTTTCATCACCAACATTAATGGTTTGTAATAAGGATACGTTTGATTATTTAATATGTTGAATATTTTAAAATTTTAATTTTATAATGACAATTTTTCATATAACATCATTCCATGCCATTCACTAAGAAATTAAATAGTTAATTTTCTGTATAAGCAGAAAACTACTCCATCAAATGATGACTTTTGGTTTTTATCTCTATCCAATATGGATGGTCAAAAAATTAATTTTATGAAGTCAAATGGTATTTTCAAAATGTATATTATTTTTAAAAATTTATTTTTCCATTAGATAAAATAATTTCACTACTCATTAAATCATTATAGCACAAACTCATTTGCGTTTTTTTAACCTTCAATGATAATGCTGTATTTTTTTATGAAAATAGTGATAATGAAACGTTTTATAATGATAAAATCAAGTCATAAAAATGTATTTAATATTTTTATCAATTCTATAAAAAAAATTAAAAATTAATATATTTATTAATATGCCACCTTTCATTCTTCTAACATATCAAAACTTGTTCATCATTAATTCCTTTTTCATATTGCATATTCATTTTTTCAGCCTAATAGAATGGGATATAATAAATAATTAGAAAATAAAGATTAATATATAATTAATAATTTTGGAATGATGAAAAATGAAACTGTAATTTAGAATTGACCATCTCTCCGTGAAACATGTATTAAAAAATATTCAAAATAATAATCATTTCTTATGAAGAAAATAAAATATAACGGGAAAATAAATGTGTAAAATATGGTTATATTTAATGTGTACAAAAGTTATTATATATGAATAAACCTATGATATAAGTTATTATTGTGATTATGTTCACTGTACTAAAGGTTTTATAATTTTTAAAAAATAGAGATTTACGCTATGTGGTTATTTGTCTCAAATATATTTTCTTGATACCTATTTCATATTGTGAACTATGATATCATTGATATACTGAAATTAAAACCTTTTAGATTTTATTAACTGCATTCATGAAATTAATGGTGTTTTATGATCTATATCATGTTATTTATTTAAATTTTATTTAATTAAATGGATAACATTTTTGTTAGTTTTCATCATAATTTTCCTTCACTGTGAGGAGATTTATATTCAAAACTTATCTCTTTTTATAGTGAATATATAATAGACGTGGATTTATTTTATCCTAATTTTTAAATATATCTAATATATTTTAAAATCCATCTTGATATCCCTTTTCATAGATTTAAATTTATGTTTTTCTAAAGATGTAAGGTATTTTTTTAACTCAAATTTAATTTCATTGTGATACAATGCCACTTCCTAAATATATTTCTTCTATAGATTTTTTTCTTCAGTAATAAGATTTTATACCAATATTTATCCTTATAAATGGGAAAATGACTCTTTTGATTCAAATCATCTTCCCCAATTAATTTCCTCCCCATTATCGCATTCAAATTTTGAAAAAAATATTTGTCCCATGAAAAATAAATTTATTTCATTTGATTTTATAAAATGTTTTTCCAAATGAACATAGGTCTCGATGATTTTTAAAAGTAATATAAATAATGTAATATATATTTAATTTAAATGTTCAATATTTTAAAATATATTCATTTTTTAAAAAGGTATTTTAAAGGAATGAGTTTAAGAAATAATTCATCACCTATTTTTATATCTTCTCAAATATTTTTTTTCAGTCATGTTAATTTTGTAATTTTTTTTTAAAACCATATTTTTTGTTTTAAATTATTAAAATTAAATTTCTATCAGGATCATGTTTTTCATATTAATAAAAATAGTTTTTTAGAGTTCTCAGGCCACTTGTAAATGGAATATTCCCTCTAATTTTAATTTCACATATGAAAATACAATAAAAAATATAATTAAATTTATGAAAAAATAATTTTTGATATTTATGTTACAAGAGTTGTATTTTTATGTCACTATATAAATTTTTTCTCAAGATAGATTATAAATTATTTTCAAAATGTTTATATTAGTCTTGTCTAATTTTCATTTGTGAACTAAGTAATGTTTTTTGTTATATGGATGTCATGTTCTAGTGAAAAACATATATATGTGTAATGATATGAGGGATCCAATGACTCCATCTAATAAATTTTTTATTGTTGTACCACTTATTAGATACTAATGGATAATAGGTTTGTGAATCATATGTAACATATATACTGTGGGAGTGAGAAACCAATGTCATATATAGACTATATGATTGTTAAGTAGATTTCACTTATGGGATATAGGGTAGAAAAACCTAAGTAACTAATGGTTTATAGTATTGTGAAATCTTTATCACTTATGGACCATTGAATTGTAATGAAAATTCTACATAAGGATAATATAACTGTGAAACCAAAGTCACATTTTTATTATAGGTTTGTACAACCAATGTACCATTTAGACCATTGGTTTCGTAAACCTATGTTACTTATTGACCACATGTTTTTTAAAAAAATAAAAAAATGTAATATTGGTTTTTGATTTCTAAGTCACCATTTAATGATTCATTTTGATTCTATTTTTTTCATAGTTAATTTTTATGAATAATTTCCACAACATTACCAATATTTTTTTCCAATGACTATTCTCTATTGATCATGTTTGTTACCTCAGGATTGCATATTTTTTTAATGTTTTTGTATTTTTCATTTTTTATTACAAGTAATTTTATCATGAATTATGGAAAAATCTTATTTTCAAATAGTTTTTAATAAGAAATTTGTTCTCTCATCATGATTTCTCATATTATTTTGATATAATAATTGATGACATATTCTTGAGATTTTTCCTTATTGATAATTTAACCTCACATTTATCTTTTGTTTATATCCATTTATTATAAATATTATTATAAGATAGAATATGTCTAAAAGGGATTATATCATGGCCTAATTATAGAAAAAATATCATAATTATCATAAAATATGATTCTTATATATCCAATCAGTAAAGGAATGAATCCTTATATGCTATGGAGTGAGTGATTATTGTGATATAAGGTGTCTAATATGTTCAAATATAAGAAAATTTGTTTTGGGGAATTTGAGAAGGGGTTGAATTTAGTTTAAAATTTTTTGTTTTTAAAACAAATCATCAGTGTTCATATATATGGTGCAATAGATGTTATCATAGAATGATTTATATATTTTTGAGTATTAGTTTAGTTGATTTTTATATTATTATATTAGATTTATAGTTAAAACCCTAGAGATGAAACTAAGAAGAAAAGATAATTATTTGATATCATTCTAGAAATTTGGTAAAATTTTTATTGAGTGGTTTTATTAGAAATTACATCCCTATTTGGATATTGGAAATTGTATGTGAATCTTGAGTATATTCTATTTTTACTAAAGATAAACATGTATTTATTTTACATTATTTAATAATATAATCCATTAATATCAAAAATAATCATAGAATCATAAGAACCAAAATATTTTCTATCAGTAAGATCAGTAACAAAGTAAATTTAAATTACAAGGGTTCTGAAAGTTTCCATAGAATCCAACCACAATATATCCCATATATATTTCTCATATTTGGATTCATCTGATTAAAATGGATGATGAAAACATTATTAACATGTTTGATTATATGATGAGTAATTATAAATATAATTGATAACAACCAATGATCATAAGTGATCATAAGATTTTATTATTTATATAGGTGATATAAATAATAAAGTCATACAAAAAATTGAATAGAACATAAGATATTGGTGATGGAATAGTTCTTGGTATAACAGAAGACATCGATCAAAAGTGTGTTAAAAAATTAATCAGTAAATATAATATATGAGAGAATAAAATACCAATAATAATGTTAATAACAAAGTGGAATAAATAAATTCATAATAAATATATCATTTTGAACACATGTTAATCATAATAATTTCTATTTAATTTTCAATGAGCATAGTTTGGCCACAAATATACTCATATGCATCCTTGTGGGAAGATATTGACTATAGTTATACACATGCACAATGTTGTGACCATCGAATAACAATAAATATACACAAGAATAAAATGTTGAGAATTGAAAAATAATAATTATGCCCATAAAAAACCTTATTACCTTAGCTAAACCACAACTATAATATTGAAAAACATTGTGTCAAAATATAAACCCCAAATTTACTCCAATATAACCTTGTAAAAATAGATCAACTAAAAATTTAACCACACTCAACCTTTTGATCGTATCCAAACATCACTTATTCTCACAAAGAACCTTTTTAGAATAGCTATACCAAAACAATACCCACATAAGCCCTTGTGAGAATAGCTAAAAAATAATTATGCAAGCAAGAATCCTTGTCAGTATAGCTAAAATAAAATTATACCCATGAAAATATCATTATTTCACGAGATAAAAACCCATGACCAATTTATTAGAGTTAAATACACGACCCCACCTACCATCATTCATATATATGTGTACCACTTGAAAAAAACCACTAATAAGTTCATAAATATCCCATGGAAATAAACATTTGTTTACAAAATTAATTTTGTATCACAATAATTGACCTCACAAATTTAAATGATTGATAACCAAATAAACTCACCCCAAAAGAGAAATTCATAATAAAATTTCGAAAACTGTTCATCAAAATAGTTTCCAATGAAATTAAGAATTTAAATATTAATAGGAAAAATTTTATTAAATAATAGAATTTTTTTACAAAATGTTTCTATCAGTAGAATACATGTCAAAAACTGGTCTGGAATTTCAAACTTCCTGACACACGATCTAACATGTGGAAAAAAGGGTGTTCTTGATCCCCACATGCAGGAAAATGGTTCCTAAGTATTGATTAATACATTTAGGAATAGTTTATCACATTAAATTCAACAATAAACTAATCAAAATAATCATGAAACACATTATAAACAAAATCCATAATAAAATTAATCGAAGGAAACCCCTTTAACATTAATTAATCATTTATCATTTACAAACAAAAAAAACTCTAAAATAAGAAAGGGGAAGCTAGACCACTATAAACTCAATGTGAAATGTGGATCATCACCCCATGAAACCACCAATAAAACTTTCCAAAAGGTGAACTACTAGACATCATATCCACCATCATAACCATAAGAGGACTTACCTTTACCATATTCACACAAAACCAAGTCTATATACAACTGAGGGTGAATGTAGGCTATTATCCAATGCCCCGGTAGGATACCACCAAAAATATAATCTTAGTGACATTGAAAGTGAAATTAACATTCTATTTTTGATGTAATTAATTTAAAAACAATTTGAAATTAAAAAATAATGTTTGTTTATTAAGTAGGGGAAGAAATATTGAAATGTTTTAATATAAATCAAAATAGGAACAAAGCACTTGAGGAGAATCCATATGGATTATAGTTTTTTGGGCCCTAGGAACCTCATACCTCATTGATAAACTCATATAGAACAATATCATCCAAAAGACACTAGATAGTTCACAAAAAATGTTTTAATGGTCCCCAAAACATCATTATATGTTTCGATTGTGTTGTAGAGTGAACATTCCAGTAGTCCCATGTCATTTCCATTTCAACACAAATGGTGTAACAGTCCTATGTAACCCACATAGGTTTATCAGGGTTTTCAATTGATTAATTTAAATATTCCATGATAAATTAATCTCATTCAAGTAGTCACAATTACAACATTTGAAACCATACTTTTCAAACAATAATTTACACAATGGAAATTTACTATTCAAAAACGAACTCACACAAGAATCCATGGAAAAAAAATAAAAACAACTAAATATATTTATTAATACCCTTTTTAAACCTATGAAACTACAAAAAATCATCATTTAATTACAACTCAAGTAACCACTAACCTATTTCTCAGAAACAATTGGAAATATGTTGAAAATGAGAATCGAACTAAGGAGGAAACCTATAAAAGAAAGAGACCTCCATAGAAATCATGATTTAGAAAAATTACTGTATATTGAACCCATATTAGTTCAATATTACTTCTAGAGGAACTAAAATAATAGGATTAAGAGATATAGAACAAAAATAAGGGAAAAAGATTGAGGAGAATAACATACTAGATGATTTCTTGATGATCCAAGGAAAACGCACAAAAAACAGAGCCCAATGGAGAGGATGAGGAGGATAAGGGTGTTACTAAGGCTAGATAGTTGAATTTTCATATGTGGGGGGTTAGTTTTGGTTAAAATCATGGAGGTTTAGTTTTGGAATTCCAATTTTATTAAAGATATGGAAGGAAACATGGTTTGGCTGCATGGTTTGGCCACCCATACTTCTAGAACATGTACCAACCATGTAGATAGTCTATGCTAGTAGAAAGGAGTCATCAATATTTCTTGGTGGAGAGATAAAACATGTGATCATTTCAATGCTCCATAGATAGTTACATTGTCCTAGGTGAAATTTTATACTCCCATGTACTAGGATGTGTGAACATTACAATGCCACAATATAGGGGGGACAATTTCCACTAGGTTGGCGCACGATTTCTACTAAACATGTGACAAACTTCTTCCACCTCCTATTTGGTATGAAAATAACTTTTCCGTTATAAAATTATATTAATTATAATATATAAAAATAAGATCAAGAATAAGAGAAAACATCATAATCAAATCCACAAATTTGAATATTCTCCCCACCATGAAAATATTTCACCCACTGAAAGTCAAACAAATGTATGATAATAGAATAAATGGGGATACTGATCTTCCGCCCATGGAATATTGTTCCATGTCTCGTGTTAATCATTAAAATTATACCATATTACCTGAAAAAAATGGTATGTATTTTCCCAAAAAATGATTCTCATGGTAATATAAAATCTGAATGGGTCACTCCAAAAAAGTAAAATTGAACTTCAACTCAAATTCTTCTCAATTCAACACATCGAAATGGGTAGCTGTTTTACATATTCAATTGAGAGACATGGAAAAAATGATGAAACAATGTCAACTGAGATGTAAAATATAATTTGTATTCCACCATACAAACTCTCTTGGAAATCTCCGAAGGACCAAATAACTACGCATAAGATTCCCATAGTTACCAATATGATGATGACCCAAGCATGGTACTACCATTAGAAACACTTGATCGAAAATTAATAACTCCATGTCGCAGTGCCTCATATTAGTGAAATAATTTTGGACACTATGTACTATCAACAATAATTTCCGGATTAATCTTACACTATTTGATGTCTCGATAAAAAGGCTTGGCCTAAGTAGAGAATCCTAGTCCACTTATGTCCAACACAATGGTTACTCACCTGGATGATGATAATGAAAATTAAATGGTTCAATTTTAGTTTATTATTTTTAACTATTATTATATGATATTTCCAACAATATTAAATGGATAACCCTCATGCCTCCAAAATCCAACACACATGCTAAGATCATATATTATGGAATATAATCCGTCTTCTCCATCTGACGATCCTTTTGTGGATAGTTAACCATGTTGATTCTGACAACTAACCCCATTGCCTTTTAAAGGCCATCCAATAACCAAAAAAAATGATGTGATCCCTATCTGAAACAATATGTGATTGAAAACCATGAAGCCTCACTACTTGTTGAATATTAAATTTTACCACCTCATCTACGATAGTCATGTATTTGATCAGAATGAAATACGTCGACTTGGTCCAATAGTAAATCACTATCCAGAGAGAGTCCCTTCCCCAAGATTTATGAGGTAACCTAATGATGAAAAACCTAGTGACCAAATCCAACTTCTTTGTAGGTATGGTAAGGGTATGAAGAAAACAATAGGGACTCTAGTTCTCAAGTTTAACTTTCTAGAAAATATAACATCATGATACAATGTCATCAGTATAACGCTACATACCTAAACATAAATATAGAAAACACTCCTCATAAATAATCATGGTGGTCTTGGTATACAAAACCCACTGAAATTGGTGGATATCCTACATCACAAACATCTTCAATGCCAACATGACAAAAATGAATCCTTTTAAGCAAATAACCCCTTCAGAGGACAATGACCACCCAATGGGTATCTCACCACCATGAAGAATATCCATGTGTCTTCGAAAGAGATCATAATTATACTTCTATGATAGTATCATATCTATAAGAGAGTTAATCATCTAAACACTATCCAAAAGTGTACCTATAATATGCTCATTACCTTCGAGATGAATCTGTGACAAAATCCCAATTAAGGTCCACTCATCACTGAACTCCTTGAACAATACTATTGGAATCTTCCTAGTTAGGACATCCACTAACACCTTACCATTTCTCAGTTTATAGATGATTCAAAATCAATCCCCGAAAGTTACTTGAACCATCAACAACGCCTTAGATGCAAATATTATTGATAGAAAAATTAGAATATACTCATTTGATCTGATTAGACTTCAAACATAAAAACTGAATAGATAGATACAACATGTCTTCAATGTATGAATCACTAATTCCAATTCTTGTTCAAGAGATTAATAATTTTTCATGTTTTCATAGATCAAAATATCTATATTACATCACTTGTATATCTTACATCAACACACACCCAATAACCATAATTGAAGCATCACAATAGACCACATATCCCATTCCAGGTTCTAGTGAGATCAAAATAAGGGATGTGTTCAATTGTCTCCTAGACTCCTCAAAGGATTCCTAAAATTCTACGATGCACACAAACCATACCTTTTATGGGTATGTTTGGCCATGTGTGAGGCAATATATTATAAATATATGAAAAAATTATTGTACTACACTCCATGGACCAAAAATATATTCATCTAAAAGAAATTCTTCAGATACTCCCATGAAATTACTACATTGATCTTCTCAGGGTCAACTAAGAATCTAAGATCCAAGATCTTGGGGCCTATATACATGACATTCTGAATCCAAAATGTGAAAATATAAATCATCTCATATTTTTAGTGATCTCAAAGAGTTCCTAGAACTATTCTCAATTACTAACCATCAAATTCCTCACCGCCAATGTATACTAGAAGGTTTCCTAAAAACATGATAACAATTGATTAAAGGTACCAATGAAACAACGTAT
This sequence comes from Viscum album, assembly GCA_963277665.1. Lineage (NCBI taxonomy): Eukaryota > Viridiplantae > Streptophyta > Magnoliopsida > Santalales > Viscaceae > Viscum > Viscum album. Next base: position 1,149,849,317 of record OY728135.1, read on the forward strand.
TCATAAGCGACATGATGATGTCTGGATCATTAATAAACCTAAATGTAATGACCAAATACTCAAAGTTTCTATAGATAATTTGAAGGTTTTCTTGGGCATGTATGATTCTATAACACTGACTTGATGAAAACTACAGTGCATGTAAATATTAGAAAACCACCTTTACAATATGATATAGGCCAAGAGGTCATCAATAATGTAACAGAGGTACTTATTCTTGATTAATATGTTATTTATGTTTTGATAAACAATACGAAACTTTAAATATACTTCATACTTCTTTGCGAATAGAAATATAGTGGACCAAGGTGAGATACTCAGGTGAATGAACCCTTATGATTAAAAAGAATCCATATGTACATTATATTATCTCAATATGGTGGGGGATATATTATATGAGGAAAAATATATCATTTATTTTACAAATGATATGTCGATGGTGAACATCATATCCCTCTCTAAAAAAACATCGGAAATCATCAGGAAAACCCATTGGGATATTATCCACCATATCAGGTATACCATCTTCAAAACCTCTATCATCATCACCCAACATGATTGATAAGAGTTGAAAAAAACACTTTCCAGCTCTATAAGTGGATGCCCAGCTTAGCCTAACTAATAATCCAATCACCTTGAAATTCATGGGTACACATATCATGTTCCACAAACATTTCCCAATAATGATGAAAATTGTAACACCCCGAGATTTTATGAAAAATATTCTTTTAATTTAATTAATGTCTTGTGTTGTATTCTACACCAAGATTACCTTGTGCTATACACAACACCGTATTAGCTTGCAGTATACGCAACACTATTCTTGGACCGTGTTACACACAATTTTGATAATAGTTATTCAATGCAACATTGAGTATATATATATATATATATATATTAAATGTATAAATGGAATATGGTTGGATTCTGTTATACGAAACAAGGAAGGATTCTTTCACAACACGCAACCCTGACTTGGCTTGCATTACACGCAATCGCGACCTTCCTCGATAGCGTGTGTTGTACGCAATACCGGGTTTTAATAAACAATGATATATTATAATATTTTCATGAACTAGCCGTTATGAATAGTATTAACTAAATTTTGAATTTTATAACATTATTATTCATCTTACACATTTTCTACAACATGTTATAAGAACAAAATAAATTTTTCAGGTAAAATAAGTATTTTTCAAAAAATGCAGTTTTGCCGCCTTTTGATGGCGCACCCACCTTAAATCTAGTTTTTGACATGTTTATATGTTCAATTTGACAAAATAAAATTCTTCTCTTGAATCAGGATGTAAAAATTTACATTAGATAATGTTTTGATATTTTTTCGATAACTTTCATATTTTAATGAATAGTAAAAACACGCTATATTTTAATTAAAAACAACTTTTTTCATCGTAATATCTTATGTGGTTAAATTATAATATTGAATGGTTTTAAAGTATAAATAGAATATATTTTTACCATTTAATATAATTAATGTCATTAGCATTGATTTTACCTTGAATTCGTAGGTTAAATCAATTCAATCTTTTGCAATGTTTTAAACAAAAACCCGTTTTTTTCGACAACGGGATTAATTTTAATTTAATTTCTGCAACTTCTGTGTATTGAATTTTAAAAAATGGATTCCATATTTGGAATCAGTGGGTCCAAATTATATTAATAGGCTACTTTTTATTTTAGGGAATTATGAATAGTAACTACGGTAAATTTTATTTACCATAGTTAAGGGTAAATCGGGTAATTAAGGGTAAATATAATATTATAAAATTATCCTAAAACATGACAAAATCCTATTGGATGACTAAAAGTAAACCCATATCAACAAAGGGTCGGATTAGATTCATTTTATGGCCTTTTGGCCATGAAAATAATTTAATTATTATTAAAACCAAAGAAAGTGACAAAATGTCACTCTCTTAAATCTTATAAGTATAATAATTTTAAATTAGTGATAAACATCATAAAATTTCGAAAATGAATAGTCTCCAGAAATCTAACAAAATTATCTACATCATGATAATTTATTTAGAATTTTTTTGGATTAAATAATTATCATTAATTATGACACAATAGTGATGCAGAAATTGTTTATCTAGTGAAAAATTAAGAATATTGTTTTTATCAAACTAATAGTGACCATAAAATGAACAAATACATAACCAAAACTTATTGGCCATGTAAATGTAAACCATAAGCATCCAATGGTCGAATATTTGACCATTTGGAGTCTTATACAATCAATTATGACAATTATATTATTTTATTTTAAATGATGCCAAAGTTGTCACCTTCATAATTTAATAAATATAACTATTTAAATATTGTGATTTTAAGATGATAAATTCGAGTAAAAGTATTATTGGGAAAGATACTATATTTATATTCATCATATAATTTTATTTTAAATTTTTATGCAACAAATAAGTATATTAAATTATTCTACAAAATGATGTAGTAATTATTTTATTAAGAGATAAACCAAATAAATGGTTTTTAAAATAATAAAATAAATATTATATGAACTATTTAATGTTCTCAACTAATTTTATAGACACATATGACATTTTATAAATCTATTAAAGCTTTTAGTTCGAACATATCTTCTGTATTTATTTTATTTAAATTCAAATAAATGAATAGTGTCCAAATTGACACTATTGTTATTTTATAAAAATAACATATTATAAAATAGTTTAAAAATCACAAAAATATTTGAAAATTATGAATTTAAATTTATATGATCTAAAATGTTATTAAGTATCCAATTATGGAAAATTCACAACAAATAAGTAATTATTTGTTATAATTTAAAATTTAGAATGTTATTACCACAAATAAAATTAAATTGGTTAAATAAGGATAAATCATGTTGATAATGTTTAACATAAATTCCTAACATGTTTAAATTCTATTGGTTGATGATATTACAACCTTATCTTATCTAATATTCGAATATGAGTCATTTTTGGAGGTTTTTAAGTGGGGTTAGATTTATTATAAATTAATATTTTTAAGAATTCCTAAGGTGCCCCTCTCCTCCCCTATAAAAGGACACCTCCTCCCCCTCCTCCTCACACCAATTTGAGCACTCAAGCTCGGCCAACCCCTTCCAAAATATCTTATCCAATTCCCTAGAAACATCCTAGAGGTTCTGGTCTTCCTCAATGACCAATTTTAGTGCCCTAAGAGGAGGTCTCAAAGAGGCGCTTCAAAGAAGAGGTAATTACCGTTACCAATTCTTTCATCTTTATTTCTTCTTCCACTTATTCTTCTTAGGTTGTTTCATTATAAAGTAATAACATCAGTATCACTCATATACTGATATGTTATTATAAGTATGAAACAACCCTATTTCACCATCAATCCATCCTACGGAAAAAGAAATCACCGCGCGTGCGTACGTACGGAATACCGTCTCCACGTCGTGGTGTAATCTATTTTCCACCACCACCTTACATGGATGGGTATAATGGTGTAAAGAATAACAATACATAGTTATTAAAACATCATATTGATTCTGATATATTTTATAATCCACTCCAATTCAATTCAATATTTATGGAAATGATATCATCGCTCGTGCGTACGTACGGACTACCGTCTCCACGACGCGATGAGATTCATTCTCCATGTTAACCATTTAAGAATGATTATAAAGTATATATAAGCAATAATAATGAAATACATGACATTATAAAGCTACTGGATTTATGTATATATGTATGTCATCTACTTACTTCCATTCAAGACAATGAGGAAAGGAAAACAGCGTTCATGCGTACGTACGGACTACCGTCTCCATGAACGGTGTTTTTAATTTCTTTTATCTATCTATTATATATATTTATATACTGAATATATATGATATATAAATCATATTTTATATTCTGGAAGTAAGTAAATCATGATATAAGTAATAATAATGTCAAGAACAACAAGTCAAAACACCTACGATAAATGAAACGATTTTACCCAAAACGCTTCTTTAAAATGGAATTTACAAAAGGACGGGTAATATAATGTCATAAGTGAACCATATATGATATCATAACAATGAATATGATTCTGTAATAAGTCAATTACATTATTTAAATCATTATACAGGAGGTTCAGACACTTACAAAGCAAGTCGGACCTAAGGTAAGGGAAATATCACAATCTCATTTTCATTCGAGATTGTTTATACTTTGAAATTTACTGGGGTGTATTTTATCATCCACATCCATGTTTCCTCAACATGTAATATTATTTTCATCCACCTAAAATTGTTTAAAATCTATTTTACCCTTTGGTGAGTTTTTGGTAAAAGATATGAAAGGAATCTTTTATCGTTTTTCATACGAGGTACTTTTTGACTTTTCCGACAAAAGTACGAAGAATGGTTTTTTTAAACTTATATGGCATGAATGGATTTTTAAAACATTATTTCCAAGAAGCTTCCTTTACAAGATTTCAATTGTATTTTTAATCAACTTCTTTTAGTTTATAATTGTATGACATGTTAAGAAAAGAAAAGTGTTTTTAAAGAAGAAATTATATTTTCCTCAAGAATGGAGTTCAAGTGTTTTATCAAAATTATTTTCCATCTAAGATAATAAAGGGTTCTGTTTTTATCCCTATTATTACATGGATTTGATTATGTTGTGATGGAAATATGTTTATGAATTCCTTTATCTTATATGAATTGTTTTATGATGTCATGTTGTTTAAGAATCTCATTTTTATTACATGGGTTATGCTATGATGTATGGTTTATGATTTTGTGGCACACATAAGAATGGTATCATTAAGAGATGGGTGGGACCTATATCTCCCTCCAATGCATTGGGTAAATATTTTATATCTCATGAGATAGACAGGGATGGAACGGTAGGTTATACCGGTTCAGTGAAACAGGACTGAAACGAGGGTTACTCGATTCAGAAAGGGACTTTGTCCACTAAGATAGTCTTGGCAATGAGTCTTGACTAACAAGAAATGATTCTCTATGATTATGTGTGAATGCCACAAAGTTTCATGTTTTAAGTTATGATTATTGTGATTACATTTCACTTCCATGATTTATCCCATGTTATGAAATTATGCTCTCTTTTGCAGGTTAAGATTTCCAAAATGTTATGTTCTTATGAATACGATGTGATTGATATTTCTTTTGTTTACCCTTACTGAGCATTTGAGCTCACCCTTTTATGTTTTCTTTTCCCCAGGATATAAAGAAAGGTTTTAGGTAAAAAAAGGAAGATCTTTATAGGAGATGTTGAAGATCTTTCACCACGATTAGAAGATTACGTTCCGAGTTTCCAAAGACACTAAACTATTACGATCCTTGTGTGTGTGTTTTTTGTTATGTACTAAGTATTCTGCAAATGTAATGTAATGTCCATGTACGTTAAGCTTCGGGTCTCTACAGTTGGTATCAGAGGAAAGGTTTAGTCAACCTTTGGAAACTAGGACGCGAAAACATTAGTGATATCCCTAGAGATATTTCTAAGGTATGTCCAGGGATGTCCCTAAGGTTAAGTATACGTATAGGTTATAGTACTAGAATTACGCTAACGATCATAGAATTTAACCTAAGATGTTAGATATTAAGGGTACTCCCCCTTTACTATGTTGTTTTCCTTAGCATTATTTTGCCTCTCACACTATTCTTTTTGGGTTTTAGAATATGGCTGGAAACAAGATGATTCACGATAATGGAGGATATGATGGGCAATGAAATGATATTCTTTATGAGCAACCAAATGAAATGGGATTTGGAAGTCCAAAAATCATTATTATGCTGAATCAGCAATCTCATAATATGATCAATAAAGAAAAAATTTGGTAAGTTTCCTGACTCGGCTAATAAGAGAAAGATGGAGTTTCATGATGATCATAGAGGAAAGAAAGTTCAATTTCCCCTATGTAAATCATGTGGGAAAAGGCATCAAGGAGAATGTTTCAAGGGAACTGGAAGATGCTTTGGGTGTGGAAAAGAAGGACACAATGCAAGTAAGTGCAAAGGAAAAGGTTCAGTTAACACCATGGATGAGGATAATGGTATTACTACGACATCAAAAATGGTTAAGTGTTTTAAATGTGGAATGTATGGGCATTATGCAAACCAATGCCCTAAGGGAAAGACTCATGAGGAGAATCAGTATGGTCATATGGGAAGTATTTATGTGGATGATGATGAAGAGACTACAAATGATATGTGAGATGAAAGAATTGTTGAAGCTCGGTCAATGGATTAAGAATGTAGTGGAATGATTACATGTTTATCATGTGTAATGTTGTATAAGTAATCTCATGGTACTATGGATTAAAGAGACATGTAAGGATTGTTACACTGTTGTCTGATTAATGTTACCAGTATCCATGAAAGGTTATTCAGATATTTTTGGAATGTAGATGATATGCGCATAATGAAGGAATAATAAGATATTTAGGTATTTTATTGTATTCATGAGCTCATGACTGATATAAGGAGAAGGTTATATCATGGTTTGAGTATATAGAATTTTTGGATTTTGGTATGTGGAAAGAGGTAACTTTTAACTGCATTCATGTTTTCACTAAGGTTCAATAGGTATTCAAGAGATTACGTGATAAAGGCCTTTGAATGTTTGGAATGTGACCAACAAGACATATCTTATGATATATGGGGATCGACGATGGTGTTAAATCTCTGGTAATCGTTTTCACTATATTATGAGAGTCGACTGCAGTATTATGGATAAGCCTAAAGATTGGAATGGATTATGTTGGATAGAAGTTAGTATTGTTTGTTTTTTTCGATATTATCGATGGGATGTTATAGTAATATAGTTTTGGAAAAAGGACAACCTGCAGGACGGGCGACAGCCCGTCGCTTCGGACAAGGCTGTAGGAATCGAACCCACAACCGAAGTGCGACTGGCCTTTATCGCCTACCACTGACCTACAGGAAGTCCCTGTTTAGTAGAAACTAGTTTTATTATATTAAGCAGTATGATATATGAAGTATAAGTCCATTTTAGGAACCATATATGATTAATCTCACTATAGATCGACTTATGCATATAATTTTTAATAACATTTTGTTTCAGACAGATGGAATGACTCGTCATTCTATCACATGATCTACTAACACTTCACGAATAATAAATTCAACTTCATTTATTTAAGAGATGAAGTGGAAATTGTTCAAGGCACGAACAATAGTGAGATTGTACCAAAATAAAGTAAGTATTTATTCTAATTCAAATTTTCAACTTTAGGGAAATGATCTTGAAAACCAAAAATGTTGTCCTAGTGATCTTATACGTGGTGAATCAGATGGTACCTTATATCATCACAAATCTATGAATTTGTGATTATTGGATTTTCCATAGCCATGTTCTCTACCACTCTCCATCAGAACATGATGGTTAGATTTCTCTTCCATATCCATATTTTCACCTATGTGGAAACCTAGTGATTAGTTTATTTGGGTAACCGTTACGTTTCATACTTTTGTTTTTTAAAGATAAGTTTTGGTATTCCTTTTTACGATGTGGGTTTCTATTAAAGAAACTTATGAAACCCCGACGAATTTCGAGGGCGAAATTCATTTTAAGGGCGGTAGAATGTAACACCCCGAGATTTTATGAAAAATATTCTTTTAATTTAATTAATGTCTTGTGTTGTATTCTACACCAAGATTACCTTGTGCTATACGCAACACCGTATTAGCTTGCAGTATACGCAACACTATTCTTGGACCGTGTTACACACAATTTTGATAATAGTTATTCAATGCAACATTGAGTATATATATATATATATATATATATATATTAAATGTATAAATGGAATATGGTTGGATTCTGTTATATGAAACAAGGAAGGATTCTTTCACAACACGCAACCCTGACTTGGCTTGCATTACACGCAATCGCGACCTTCCTCGATAGCGTGTGTTGTACGCAATACCGGGTTTTAATAAACAATGATATATTATAATATTGTCATGAACTAGCCGTTATGAATAGTATTAACTAAATTTTGAATTTTATAACATTATTATTCATCTTACACATTTTCTAGAACATGTTATAAGAACAAAATAAATTTTTCAGGTAAAATAAGTATTTTTCAAAAAATGCAGTTTTGCCGCCTTTTGATGGCGCACCCACCTTAAATCTAGTTTTTGACATGTTTATATGTTCAATATGAAAAAATAAAATTCTTCTCTTGAATCAGGATGTAAAAATTTACATTAGATAATGTTTTGATATTTTTTCGATAACTTTCATATTTTAATGAATAGTAAAAACACGCTATATTTTTATTAAAAACAACTTTTTTCATCGTAATATCTTATGTTGTTAAATTATAATATTGAATGGTTTTAAAGTATAAATAGAATATATTTTTACCATTTAATATAATGAATGTCATTAGCATTGATTTTACCTTGAATTCGTAGGTTAAATCAATTCAATCTTTTGCAATGTTTTAAACAAAAACCCGTTTTTTTCGACAACGGGATTAATTTTAATTTAATTTCTGCAACTTCTATGTATTGAATTTTAAAAAAATTATTCCATATTTGGAATCAGTGGGTCCAAATTATATTAATAGGCTACTTTTTATTTTAGGGAATTATGAATAGTAACTACGGTAAATTTTATTTACCATAGTTAAGGGTAAATAGGGTAATTAAGGGTAAATATAATATTATAAAATTATCCTAAAACATGCCAAAATCCTATTGGATGACTAAAAGTAAACCCATATCAACTAAGGGTCGGATTAGATTCATTTTATGGACTTTTGGCCATGAAAATAATTTAATTATTATTAAAACCAAAGAAAGTGACAAAATGTCACTCTCTTAAATCTTATAAGTATAATAATTTTAAATTAGTGATAAACATCATAAAATTTCGAAAATGAATAGTCTCCAGAAAGATAACAAAATTATCTACATCATGAGAATTTATTTAGAATTTTTTTGGATTAAATAATTATCATTAATTATGACACAATAGTGATGCAGAAATTGTTTATCTAGTGAAAAATCAAGAATATTGTTTTTATTAAACTAATAGTGACCATAAAATGAACAAATACATAACCAAAACTTATTGGCCATGTAACTGTAAACCATAATCATCCAATGGTCGAATATGTGACCATTTGGAGTCTTATACAATCAATTATGACACTTATATTATTTTATTTTAAATGATGCCAAAGTTGTCACCTTCATAATTTAATAAATATAACAATTTACATATTGTGATTTTAAGATGATAAATTCGAGTAAAAGTATTATTGGGAAAGATAATATATTTATCTTCATCATAGAATTTTATTTTAAATTTTTATGCAACAAATAAGTATATTAAATTATTCTACAAAAATGATGTAGTAATTATTTTATTAAGAGATAAACCAAATAAATGGTTTTTAAAATAATAAAATAAATATTATATGAACTATTTAATGTGCTCAACTAATTTTATAGACACATATGACATTTTATAAATCTATTAAAGCTTTTAGTTCGAACATATATTCTGTATTTATTTTATTTAAATTCAAATAAATGAATAGTGTCCAAATTGACACTATTGTTATTTTATAAAAATAACATATTATAAATTATTTTAAAAATCACAAAAATATTTGAAAATTATGAATTTAAATTTATATGATCTAAAATGTTATTAAGTATCCAATTATGGACAATTCACAACAAATAAGTAATTATTTGTTATAATTTAAAATTTAGAATGTTATTACCACAAATAAAATTAAATTGGTTAAATAAGGATAAATCATGTTGATAATGTTTAAAATAAATTCCTGACATGTCTAAATTCTATTGGTTGATGAGATTACAACCTTATATTATCTAATATTCTAATATGAGTCATTTTTGGAGGTTTTTAAGTGGGGTTAGATTTATTATAAATTAATATTTTTAAGAATTCCTAAGGTGCCCCTCTCCTCCCCTATAAAAGGACACCTCCTCCCCCTCCTCCTCACACCAATTTGAGCACTCAATCTCGGCCAACCCCTACCAAAATATCTTCTACACTTCCCTAGAAACATCCTAGAGGTTCTGGTCTTCCTCAAAGACCAATTTTAGTGCCCTAAGTGGAGGTCTCAAAGAGGCGCTTCAAAGAAGAGGTAATTACCGTTACCAATTCTTTCATCTTTATTTCTTCTTCCACTTATTCTTCTTAGGTTGTTTCATTATAAAGTAATAACATCAGTATCACTCATATACTGATATGTTATTATAAGTATGAAACAACCCTATTTCACCATCAATCCATCCTACGAAAAAAGAAATCACCGCGCGTGCGTACGTACGGAATACCGTCTCCACACCGTGGTGTAATCTATTTTCCACCACCACCTTACATGGATGGGTATAATGGTGTAAAGAATAACAATACATAGTTATTACAACATCATATTGATTCTGATATATTGTATAATCCACTCCAATTCAATTCAATATTTATGGAAATGATATCATCGCTCGTGCGTACGTACGGACTACCGTCTCCACGACGCGATGAGATTCATTCTCCATGTTAACCATTTAAGAATGATTATAAAGTATATATAAGCAATAATAATGAAATACATGACATTATAAAGCTACTGTATTTATGTATATATGTATGTAATCTACTTACTTCCATTCAAGACAATGAGGAAAGGAAAACAGCGTTCATGCGTACGTACGGACTACCGTCTCCCTGAATGGTGTTTTTAATTTCTTTTATCTATCTATTATATATATTTATATACTGAATATATATGATATATAAATCATATTTTATATTCTGGAAGTAAGTAAATCATGATATAAGTAATAATAATGTCAAGAACAACAAGTCAAAACACCTACGATAAATGAAACGATTTTACCCAAAACTCTTCTTTAAAATGGAATTTACAAAAGGACGGGTAATATAATGTCATAAGTGAACCATATATGATATCATAACAATGAATATGATTCTTTAATAAGTCAATGACATTATTTAAATCATTATACAGGAGGTTCGGACACTTACAAAGCAAGTCGGACCTAAGGTAAGGGAAATATCACAATCTCATTTTTATTCGAGAATGTTTATACTTTGAAATTTACTGGGGTGTATTTTATCATCCACATCCATGTTTCCTCAACATGTAATATTATTTTCATCCACCTAAAATTTTTTAAAACCTATTTTACCCTTTGGTGTGTTTTTGTTAAAAGATATGAAAGGAATCTTTTATCGTTTTTCATACGAGGTACTTTTTGACTTTTCCGACAAAAGTACGAAGAATGTTTTTTTTAAACTTATACGGCATGAATGGATTTTTAAAACATTATTTCCAAGAAGCTTCCTTTACAAGATTTCAAGTGTATTTTTAATCAACTTCTTTTAGTTTATAATTTTATGACATGTTAAGAAAAGAAAAGTGTTTTTAAAGAAGAAAGGATATTTTCCTCAAGAATGGAGTTCAAGTGTTTTATCAAAATTATTTTCCATCTAAGATAATAAAGGGTTCTGTTTTTATCCCTATTATTACATGGATTTGATTATGTTGTGATGGAAATATGTTTATGAATTCCTTTATCTTATATGAATTGTTTTATGATGTCATGTTGTTTAAGAATCCCATTTTTATTACATGGGTTATGCTATGATGTATGGTTTATGATTTTGTGGCACACATAAGAATGGTATCATTAAGAGATGGGTGGGACCTATATCTCCCTCCAATGCATTGGGTAAAGATTTTATATCTCATGAGATAGACAGGGCTGGAACGGTAGGTTATACCGGTTCAGTGAAACAGGACTGAAACGAGGGTTACTCGATTCAGAAAGGGACTTTGTCCACTAAGATAGTCTTGGCAATGAGTCTTGACTAACAAGAAATGATTCTCTATGATTATGTGTGAATGCCACAAAGTTTCATGTTTTAAGTTATGATTATTGTGATTACATTTCACTGCCATGATTTATCCCATGTTATGAAATTATGCTCTCTTTTGCAGGTTAAGATTTCCAAAATATTATGTTCTTATGAATATGATGTGATTGATATTTCTTTTGTTTACCCTTACTGAGCATTTGAGCTCACCCTTTTATGTTTTCTTTTCCCCAGGATATAAAGAAAGGTTTTAGGTAAAAAAAGGAAGATCTTTATAGGAGATGTTGAAGATCTTTCACCACGATTAGAAGATTACGTTCCGAGTTTCCAAAGACACTAAACTATTACGATCCTTGTGTGTGTGTTTTTTGTTATGTACTAAGTATTCCGCAAATGTAATGTAATGTCCATGTACGTTAAGCTTCGGGTCTCTACAAAAATTGATGTGTTCCCTGAAGTGCACCATAAAATCCATTACTAGGGTCAGATTGAAATAGTCAACTAATTGAACCAGTAAGCCCCATTCATATTTGATCCTTGATAGAGTAAGAACATAATATATATACTGGAATCCTTGTTCCCTTTACATACCATGAATCATTACTAACTCCAGGGAATAATGAATAATCTTGATTGGAATTATCAGAATTTTCACAATATGGGGAGAAATTAAAGAGTTAGTATCACCCATATTAAATAACACATCAGCTATGGATGATTCAATAGAAATAGTAACATGAATATTAATTGGTTCTTTTTATGATTTATTTAGTTACTAGTCCATATAAATAAGGTTCCACATCTTTCTTTAGGAATTTAAATAACTATCAACTTTCACATATATACTAAGATGATTCTTCCCAATAGTAAATCCAACTCTGCCACCACGACCACCATAACGAGACCCCATAGGTCTGAATGGTTATGACTAACTTCTAGTCCAACATGATACTGAAGAATCTAAACCACTGTGATATGAGTTTACAATTCAAAATAATCACTGCAGTTTTCCCATAACACCACACTAGTGACTACTTTTTAATAGAGCTGAATAGATTGCATGAACATGACCGGGGGCTCCACACTTATTGTAGAATCCCAAGTATTTATAGAATAATACAATTTCATATCTATTATTCTTTAGGAATAAAATATTAATTTTAAGTTAAAGATGACATTTTTCCCGATAACGTACTCAATACAAAATAATGGGTTTCTTTGAAATCTTACATTGCACACAAGTTTGAGTTATACCGAAAAATAAAATAATATTACTATTATTTTAAATTGTTGTTAATGCCTAGCCATTGTAATGGAGGGAATGAACAGAACTAACTATAATATGATTATACATGTTTTTTAAATGTGTTACATTTATCCAATAAATTTTAGAGGCTTAAAAAGAGAATGAATCCAATTTTATGCATGAAATTCTCTAATATTTTTCAAAAGGTCGAATTACCACATTTTGATGGAGAATCCTTTATAAATATAGCTGTTTTTCACTATTATATATTAATTTTTTCAAAATTAATTTCTTTTTTAGAAGAGGAACATCACAATTTACTTTTGATGAAATTTTGGTATTTTTCTAATAAAATTAATATGTTTATGAATATTGAAAAATAATGCACTTTAGGTCTAAACTACCTTTTAATATAATTTATTTATATAGTTATATTATCTATTTAATTATTTTTAAACTATAATTGAATTATTTTTTTATCCTTTCATCCATTTTTTTCATTGGAAGTAATTTCACTTTGAAATTCGCCATAAATAGAAGTCAATATTTTGATAGTTATTACTTCTTAAAAATGTTCTGTTATGTTTTTCTATTGAGAATTAATTTTGAATTAATTTATACTAATTATATGTCTTTATATTGTAAAAATGGATTCAATATATGGAATCAAGTGGTTCACGTTTTTGTAAATATGTACCTTTTATTTTTAGACATTATGAACAATAACTTTAGTAACTGTTTTATTTACCATTGTTAAAGTGTAAATCTGGTAAATAAGGGTACAAAATAATGTTATATGAATATTATACTACCCTTAAAATGTCATAATCCAATTATATGAGATATTTATGGCAATGTTCATCCTTCAGTTGATTTTGGGACCCCATGGATCCACTTTGATGTGAAAATGACAATTTATAAGAATTAATTTAAAGTAAACAAAAATGTACCATAAACATGTATTTTATAGTAAAAAAAACTCATATGGATTAATATAAGCGATCATTTAGAATATAAATAGTCATTATAAAGAAAACAGATTTCCTAAATCATGATATTTTATTTATAATTTTTAGACATCTTATAAATAAATTTATTTATGACACAATGATGATGTAGTGATTACTTTATTAATGAATTATTTGAATAAATGAGATTATAAATATCAAAATAAATTTATTTTGAAACTTTTTAGGCCATACAAGAATTTTATGGATGATTATGACTTGTTATATTTGAATTTATGTTGTTTTTTCTAAAGAATCATGTTGTTATATATTTTTTAAAAATTCATGATATGTATAGTATAAAAACTAAAATAAATATGTTTTTAAAACAAATATTATTTTTTAAAATGATATAATTGTCCAGTAAATCTATTATTCAGACAAATAACTTATATATTGTTGGTATTTTAATTAATGAACCACTTGAGGTTCTATTGGAATTTTATTGTATCTATAGTAACCATATAGTATGAATATATAAGAAGACATGGTAAGAGTCAAGTTAGATAACTATGGATGAAAGCTAAACGATAAGGTTAAATATGTGAACTAGACTTGTATAAAACCTATTGGTTGAGAGTTTTGTGGCCAAAAAACATCTTATCATTGTAATAAATGACATTGGTTCCATTAGAAACCAAAATTCATTTTATAGTAAAATAATATTTCAATACCTTCCAAAAGTTCTCATCCTCCCTCTTATAAAATGAAATCACCTCAACCCATTCAATCACACCTCTCAAGACCCTTGGCATGTCCAAAATCTAACCAAATAATCTCAAAACATCCCTTTATTAATCATATAAAACTTACTTTAGTTAAATGGAAATTCAAGAAATCCTTTTATCTAAAATCAAAGATAGTAACACCTTTTAAGAGGTAGCATCTTCTCTAAAGTTCATTTCCATTATTTTAATTATCCAATCCCAATTATATTATTATTCATTGAATACATAAAAAATAGAATATTTAATATACTAGGATGTTGTTATGAGAATTATTCTACCTACACATACACACACATCAATTTAATGGATACGAACATGTTGTTTCTGTGTACGGTGAACGGTTGTCTCACGAAACGATGATTATTCGATTTTCCCATACCACCTCTCATAGTGGCCATTATTATGAAAATATATTTATATGTGATATATATTATATTTATATTTTATTTATTATAATCTAATTTTTTACCAATATACCATTATGATTTTCATGATGTCTAAATACAATAATATCATTTGAGGAAGTGCGGACTACCACCCCCTCCATGTGATATGACTCATTCATTCCATTAATTGAACATATAAATGGTGGAGTTAATGAAATTAGGTAACATATATATCATATGATGTTATAAAGAAATTATAATATACCTATGTAATAGTTATTTTCCATTTCTTTAATATGAAAAATAAATGATAGCAGCGTTCATGCGTTGGTAGGGATTACCATCTGAATGAATGGTGAATTTCATTTCTTATCACCAAATTTTATGGACTATTATGAATACATATATAATGGATATATATTATTTTTAAATCATGAATCCTATTCTAGAGATAATGTACTTGTGACCACATGGCCAATTTGTAATTATAACAAGATCATTTTTTACTCAAGTACCCAAAATTGACAAAATGACCAATATTATGTTAAATAATTAGGTAATTTTTATTACGTGGTTATATGTGATATGAATAGAATAATAAAATTTAAATAGAGTCATGAGAAAGTATAAATTAATTTATTTTTACTATTCATGAAGATCAAGGAACACACATGATGAATCAGACTCATGGTAAGCGACTAACGTATCAATATCCTTTCATTGAGGCATGTTTTTCTAATATACAAATCCTTATTTAACACAGTGTATAATAAATCCCACTGACTTTTAGTTTCATTCAAAGGGTAAATTTTATCTACTAAGTGTTTTATTAAATGACGTAATGAATGTTTTTAACATGTTTGGTGACAACGACCTCACCATCGTTGTAATAATTATTTGGCTTCCCCTATAAGCCTTAATATTTTTTAAAAGGAAAAGAAATCCATTATTCTATTTTTGGGTTTTTTGGTATTGAAAATGGTTTTTGAAATTGATAGATTATTTAAATATCTTGAAATTATTTCTTGTAGTTTCAAATGAAATTTTGTTAGTGAAATATTGATATTTGTAATATTTTATGTTTTATGATTATGTAATGTTAGTTTAAAATTTTATGGGTGGTTACGTGACAAACCAACGACAGGTGGTTACGGGATAAACCAAATGATGGGTGGTTCTGTGAAAAAACCAAAGATGGTTGGTGAAGTTATAACCTCCAATTCATTGGGTATGGAAGTCGGTCATATGTCTATTTCATTTAGTGATATGTGTGGAAGTCGATTATATGGTCATTCCATTTAAGTATGTTTTTGTCTCAAGTAACCATTTTATGTTATAAGTTTTTTTATAGGGGATTATGGTAATATATTGGTTATAGAAAGGGTAAGCAATGAGATTATATTAAGTGAAGTATATTTACCACTTATTAAAGTCAAAAATTATTAATTTATAATAATTTTTTCATTTTATCCTAAGAATAATAGTTTTATTTTATTATGTATACCTTACTATGCTTTTTTATGCCCATCTCTTGTTTTGAAATTATATTCACAGAACATAAAGAAGAATAGAGTTATTGATGGGATCAAGGAAAATTTATTCTATTAAAAGTTTTAACGATGTCATATTTTGTTTTAAAGAGTTTTTTTGTTTTATGAAAAGAACGATAGTGAGTATAGGTTTCTACTTATAATATTCAAGATGATATTTATATGTTATCACCAATTTCTATATATCTCTAAACCTAAAAAAATCCTCTATGTGAATTATATTCAAATTATCAACTTATCTCAAGATTAAGTAATGTTTAAGGTTGGGGCCTTATACTGATGGTATAGAACCATATAACAATAAGATGTCACATATGAAGTTTTTGAGATGGAAGAGAAGAGGTAACACATCAATTATTATCCTACTCATCATGATTCCTATTCTTATCTGACATGACATGACTACATTGTCCACGTGATGAAACTACCCAGGAGAAAATTGATACCAAAATGATCAATATTCTCCATCAAGGATCGATGAATCAGTTCATCATATTTCTTCAACATAAACAAGATTACCAATGACTAAAATCATGGATTCATTCCCATTTCAAAATGTTGGCCCATCATCTGTTCATTTGAAAATACCTAAGGTGCGAACTGAACAAATTTTTTTAAGAGGCTACCATACTTGAGTACATTATGATCCACCTAATGGAGATCAATTAACACATTGTTCTTTGAAATGGACAAGGTATCACGTAAATAATTATCATTATAGATGACCTTGAAATACTTCTATCCAATATTCTAATGATTTATATCTTATTACATTAATTCAAACCACCTATTATTAATACCTTCCAACATAATTGATGCAAACATTACATTTACTACTTCAGGAGTATCAACAAACCCAAAAAATTATCATAAAAATTTCAATCATATCCTCTTCGTCTAGGGGATACCAAAAAACCCAAAAATAATGAGTTTTTTTCAAGGAACTCCTAATATTTTTCATGTATATGACATGATTCAGTTTCCCTAGCTCAGGTAGGACATATTTCACTTTATTATCTAATTCTTAGATAACTCGAGAAAGTGCTTACAATAATCAATTATCAACCGGTGAGGGATAATTATCTCCATAATACCCCATTGGTTGCTTGAGTTGTATCTGAGGAAGAATATTTCTAATCCCCTAACAAATAGAAATTAAAACATCAATATATCACATGTAATAATTTTAGAAGCTACTTAATTTAAACATCTCAGCATATCCCAATAAACTCATAACATGAACAATAGTGGTTTGAATGACTCCAACCAATCATGGTTCCCATTAATAGTCTATATCGCTCACATCACACCTAGAAGTGAAGTGAAATTAGATCATTAACATCCCATGGTGACCGAAGGGGGGTCATGAGGTGTATTGGACAGACCCGTGACTCACAAGAAGAACCTCTTGCCTTGATAGTACTAGATTCTATGTTTAATGAATCCCCAAAATCAAAAGACTCAATGGTAAGGAAAAAAATTTATGATACTATTTTTTTACAAACCAATCCCACACCAGATACAGAACTCGGCCTATGGAATGGTCCAAAAGATATTCCCTCTCACCAATGGCAGAAACTAGTTTCTGGGCATCAAGTAACAAATTTTTGAATGGTTTATCCCATGAACTTTAAATATAATCAATAGAAATAATCATACAACACATCATAACAATCATCTAAAATATAATTAATCGAAGGAAGCTCATAAATAATGAATTAAACATTTTACATTAAAAAAATAAAAATACCAAATGAGGAAAGGGACAAATAGATAAAAAGAACCTCTATGTAGAACATGGGTGAACACCCCATGTTGCTACCACCAACACCTACCAAAAGAAGAACCAAAATACACAATCACAACCACGTGAATAATTCCCTTCTCTAAAGTCATAAAAAACTAATTATACATTCTCATGGGGGTACATATGGGGAGTGATCCAATTTTCCAACAGGATACCACCATAAGATTCTATGAAATAACATTAAAATACAAATTAACACTCTAATTTTGAAATAAATAATTTAAAAAAAATTGAATTAAAAATTTGTTTTATTTCTAAAATGGGGGGAAAATGTAGAAGAGGTTTGAAATAATTGAAATCAAGAACAAAAAACCATGGGAGACTCTCTACATAGATAGATTGTTAAGGACTAAGGATCTTGGAAAGTAACTGATAAAACTATATATAATATTATCATGCACGGTCTACTAGATATGTCACGGACAATGTTCTAGTGCTCCCCTAAACAACCACCATTTCTAAGTTACAGGTGTGGCATGAACTATTTAGTGGGACCAAATCATTTTCCTATTTACCCAAAATATGTACTAGTACTTAGTAACCCACCTAGGTTACTAGGTGTTCCTATATTATCAATTTCATTTGTATATATCAATTAAATCTCATTCCTGAGGTCAAAATTCCAATCTTTGAAACCATATTTCTTATGAACCATTTACACAAGGTAAATTATTTATTTACAAATAATCTCAGCTTTAAAAGAATGTAAAAAAACTTTTGAAGAACACAATAAATGTATTAATCCTCTTTAGAAACCAACAAAATTATAATAATATCATTAATTAATGTCTGTGCATGGAACCACCCACCTCTTTCATGGAAACATCTGGAACCCAATTGAAAACCAAAACCATACCAAGTATAACCCCTATAAAGGGAATATAATTCCATTTATATCATTATTTAACCTAAAGAATGAATATTTAATCCAATTTAGGTCAACTATTTTACTAGATGAAAGAACGAAATATGTGGAAGGAAGAAGGAACCAAAAAAAATATATGGAAGATGGAAAAGAAGAACATAAATGATAATCCTTTTATGATCCAACAGAAAACCACACAAAATTTGATCCCTATGGATAGGATGATGAGGATATGGGTTTCCCTAAGGATTTATGGTTTAATGGGTTTGAGTTATCAATGATTTGAGGATAAAATCGAGGAACCTTAGCTTAGGAATTTAATTTTTAAAAAAATATCTAGAGGTCCCTTGATATTCCCACATGGTCTTATAGAATTTTCGAAAACCATGTGGCTACTATACATAAGGAGAAAATATTCCACATGATTTCATAGGTTTTGGCTCACAACATTGTACATAGCTATGCATCATTGACAGTTCCATGTTCTTAGGAGAATTATTGTCCAACTTATCTATGCATTAGGTTGTGTGATGGGGAGAATGACACTATCTAGGGCACATGGTATATAGTTGTAAACTATAAAATTTCTACAAACCATGATCTGTCTCCATCCAATCCCTTAAGTCACCATTTTCTCAAGAAATTCATTTGAAATACAAGAGATAATGATTAGATCAAAAATAATAGACAGAACACCTCAAAATTAAAACTATGGATGTGAAAATATAGAAATATGTTTTCATTATATTGAAATCACCATTTTAAATTTTGAAGATAAATTTTCATAATATGATATAATTTTTATGAAGGCACATAGAATAGTTGATTCTTTAAAATATGGCAATGGTTTCAAAAAATTAATGTGAAATCGTATTAAAAACATTTAAATTCAAAATTAATTGTCAAAAATAGTTCCTTGAAAATGATATTATGGTTTCAACATTTTAATGTTAAAAACAATAAAATTTTAACTTTTAAAAATAATATTTAGTAATAAATATTTGAAAATACTAATGTTTATCAAAATCAATGAAGTATTGATGATAAACCACTTTATTTTGAAATAATGTAAGTCCACTTGAATACATTAATTATACTTTACTGAAAATAAATATTTGTATAAATTAGAAAAAAATAAAAACATGGAGAATGGATGTAAAACTATTACATGATAAAACACATAATTATATTTACATGTATAAATGAGTTCATTCTGTGGAAAGGATAATATCGAAAATGTTGGGAACCCATCATTAAAGTAGATGAGAATATATTTCAATAATCATATACTTATTACGGGGAGGAATTTCATCATGCGAAAAAATTTTATTAAAAAGTTTCATTTACCAAAATGAAGTTGTAAGTACCATAACATTAAATCTTAATATAGAAAAAACTAATACTTTAAAAATATGTTCATGAAAATTCATTACAATCCAATTATGTGATTTGAGTTAATAAATCCCCTTACAATAATGATATGTTTGGAATCATATCCCATATAAATAAATAAAATGAAATGGGTCTAAAAGGTAATTAAATAATAGGAATATTGTAAAATAAATTCATTAGTTAATAATCAAACCATATCAGATATGTCACGAACCACAATAAGAAATAAGTCTTTGTAAATTAAATTTGAGACAAGAAACACTTACCTTAATTCCTACTTAGTCAAAATGCACTCGAACCTCTGATATAGAAATAATTAACTAAAAAATCACCCATTTAAGAACAATATTTATTATTTATAACCTTCCTTAAACATAATTTTATAATAATTCTTTATTTTTATATTAGTTTTTTCTTATCTATTTTTGATATCATGTTTTTCTAATCAATATAATTTTGAACAAGATTCATAATGGAAGTGTTTTTTTAATTATCACCATAATTCCATCATTCATAGATCATAGCATGTAGAAATATATATTTATAAATTTTTAATATCATTCCTTAGTTTTTTTGGTTATGATCATTAATGATGAATTTTTTGATGATCATATTTCAATGATTGTTAGTCAACGAATGTTGTTTTCACAAATAATGAGTTAAATATTTATATTAAAATCCATAAATTAAATAATATAATTATTTACATGTTTTGATAATATATTACTAAAAACGTTATTGACATATTCAGACGTGATATAAATTAAAATATTTTTTAAAGTACTTTGTCAAATAATCCCAAATAAAGTACATACCATATTTAATAGATGATTATGAAGTGATTTAGTTTTAAAATATATAAAACATGAAAATTATATTCTTATCTAGAATTCATTGTTAAGAAATATTAGAATTTTAAATAATTATATGTATCAAAACATTTAAAATGAGATTTAATAGCATAAAGAAATCTTTTTTTATTCATAGATGGCTATTTTAAATGGTTGAGTTTATAAAGATTTTTATTACACATAATATTAATCGGTTGTCCAATTAATCCTTCTAAAAGACTAATAGTTTTGAAAAAACCATATTAATCAAATAAAACCATTATCATAATCATCTATGCAAGGAAGTGTTGAAATGAACAATTAAATACAATAGTTTCATTGAGGTGGTATTCCACACATACATATGGATGCTGGTTTCATTTCCATTTATTGTGTAAAAAAATTAACATGTTTTAATATTTATGAATATAATATATTTCATAAACATTACAATTATATTTTAATTACAAAATTACTAATATATGTGTAAATATTTGAAGAAATATTAACATGTTACATTATAGAGATGGTAGTCCACAAAACACACGATCAACATTTTCATTTTTCTTAAAGGAAAAGGGAAATGAGATTAATGTTAATGAAATTATTATAATAAAATAATAGTGTAATAATTACAATAATATGATTTTTTCATTATTTTTGTTAAATTAATTTTATAAATAAAATGTTTATATAAGTAAATAGGAATTAAAACGTTTTGGTATGAATTTTATATGCCACTTCGTAGATTTTATCTTATTCAAAGGAGGTGAAACCTTTTAGGGGTGTTATATTCCGAAGCTAAAACTCTATTAAAGGTTTATATGAATGTTTATTAGTGGATTGGGATTATTTAATGCTGAAATTAATTTGGTTTTGTGTGAGGAGATGTCAGGAGAGGAGATCCCAATTAATATGTGAAATGGTATATAATTTTTTTAAATACACAACACTTATTAATATTGGGAAGTCACACTGAAGGAATCTAGGACCAAAATTGAGAAATAATAGAGAGGTGAAGATATAAGTCTAATATATGACTAAAAAAATATCCACAATTTTATTATATATTTTTTTAACTGATCACCAATAGAATTTTTATCATTTATCATTTTCTCTTTAGCCGTGGAAACTATTATTCACCTAAGGTGATATATCCTTAATATAGGAAAAAAGAATATAATATTATACATAAATAAGAAATGTTGATTAAAAAATAAAAATCCACTATATTCTATTAAATTTCTAAATGTGAAAAAGATTAATATTAAAATGAAAAATATATAATTTATTGAAACCAATTTTTTGAAAAATGTACCTTAAGAAATGAAATGTAAAATAAAAGATTTTAAATTATAAGAAACATATTATAAAATATAAATTTCACATAAAGAAATATTTGTCTCCAATTTTTTTAATGAATTTGTAAATCATTCTTCCATAATAATTATTTTATAAATATCATGTTATTTAAAAATAGTATTTTTCACTACTCACCAACAGAAATATGATTTTAGAAAAATCTCAAAAATAATCATAGAATAATATTGATATTATAAACTAGGAGATGAATTATATTTGATAAAATTTAATATCTATTTTTTACAATTTTATCATTTATATAAAATCATAAAAATGAATGTTAATATTTTTTTAATAGAAAAAACATCTTAAAATACTAGTTTTTTTATTCTTTATTTATATAAAACACTAATAAAGATATTAATAATCATTAATTATTTTATTTTATTGAAATTGTTAATTATAAAAATATTCATTATTTTTGTTAATAAAATTTACAGTGGATAATAAAATATATTTTTAGAAACAATAATGAATTAATAAAACATTTATAAAATAACATCGATATATATTTATATATAGATTATTTTATTTTATAATTTAGTTAATCTTGTTCATACCAACGAATTCAATATATAATTTTAATGCAATAAAAATATCACATTTTCATTCTAGTTTAGTATTTCCAATGAACCAAGTTGTTGAACCCATTATTTATTTAAGGAAAATATACAGTGAAATATATTGTCTTTATATTCTCCCTCCTCAAATAAATTACATCATCATATTTTTAATTATTACCAGTTAATAAAATTATGTTAAGGTATTCTAAACCTATTCATCCTTCATGATATAACCCCTAATATTAAATCTACCTAACTATTAATAGAAATATTAAGTTACTTTTATTTCATAAAACTATATTATTCAGTCATATACTCTTAAAGCCATGTATGTGTATACATTTTTAATATATTTTGCAAAAAATTATTTTTCTAAAACCATTTGATTCCCCCACGAAATTAATCCATAAAAAAACATTATATATATAAATAAATTTACATGACAATTAACCCACATATAGTATAAAATCACACACAATCAAATATATACCACAATTCCAAAAATGCGATGAAAGCCACTAAAAATAGCATCAGTTAATTATCATTATTTAGGTTACCAATTCTACAAAAATAATTTTTCAAAAATAGTCAACCATTTAATATATCAATATAATGTGTCTATTAAACATATTTGTGATCTATCCCAATATCATGTTATCTATAATTATTACCCAAAAAATATAAAATTTTCATAAACTAAATTTTCAATGTTATTGATATATTTTTATATATTTTCCCCATCCATTATTGAAAAATAATTTATTAAATATCAATCATTATATGTTAATACAAATTCTCATAAATTTTATAATATAAAAATAATAATAAATAAATATCACTCCCCAGTTTGAATGGAAAAAGGTTTTGATATTTAATTTCAATTAAGATATCATCTTCACAACCTGACATATGATTTGGATTCACATATTTTATTTGAATATAGTAATCTAATAAAACTAACAATAATATTAGTATGCTACCTTTTTTGTTATAATATATGGTAGTTTATAGATACAAGACCTTATCAAAATAACATTATTGATCATGGTTCACCTAAATAATAATAAAACAAGGTTAGGATAACATCTAATGTAATCAGAGTAAATCCCAATTGGAATATAAAAACTAAATCTTCTCTAATTAAACCTTTATTTCCTAATTTTATACTTTCAAATAAATTTACATTTATTTGTTTTAGTTTATATCATAGTTATTAAATGAATAGAAATAATTTAATTAGGAAACAAATCCTTAATAATAGTTCGAAAGTAGAATATGATTTACAATATTATATTCCTAGAGCATGTCAAAATATGTATGCAGTTGTGGGCTGTTTCATATATTATGTAATGATAAAATTAAAACTCAATTAGTTTTTGACGGGATATTAACCCTAGGTACATATATTATATAGCATGATTTTAAATTTATTATCCTGACATTGATGTTTTTTCTAGGAATGCCACATAATATCTTCCACTCCAAAACATCCGGATATTATCCGATTCTTAAATGGATCCCTTTAACTAATCCCATGGTTTCAAACTAATATTACATGTCCTAGTACCCAAAAATATAAAAACTAAAAATTAGAAATAGTTGAGCCCTACTCTGATAGCAACTATAATCACTCAAGGTGAATATTTCAATATTTTACATCATATGAACAATCTAAACATTTTATCTAAAAATTATCAAAAAATAAAAAGAACATAAGGATTGATTTCTTTTTTTACTAAATAAATTTTAAATTTAATTTGAAAACATGTGAACATTTCTCTATAATCAATCCATGTTATATCCCTTGAATAATTCTCATAATTTACCATTTTATTCATACATGGATTGTTAAAACATAAAAAAAGTGATGAAATCTATTGCAAGACATGGGTAATCATAAGTGAAGAAAATAAAATATAATAATTGATCATAAGAGGATCATATTTTTATAATCATTATATATAGTACAATCTTTCTCGAAAATGAAAAGAAGATAAATAAGGAGTCATGAAAAAGTACATGAATAACATATGATATGGATTAATAGATTATTGAAATATTAGTTATTTAATATGACCCATGATAATATAAAATACGCATTGTAAATTGAAGAAGCGTGTGTTATAAAAATTGGTACAATAAAATTTATCATTTGGAACATATCTTAAGAAAAATTATTTCCATGAACAATCTTGTCATCTAATAATATCAATGATTGTACTCTTGAAAAGCATTGTGAAAATAGATTAACCATATTTATACCCACGGACAACCTTGTGTGAAAAAACTAAACCTCAGTTATATGCATTAAATACAATGTGAAAATTTATACACCATAAATATACCCATACACAACATTGTAGTCATAGATAAAAATTAATTATACTCACATTTCCTTGTGATCATATGTAAAAAACAAATATACTCACATATAACCTTTTCATCCTAGAATAATCAATATTATACCCATAAAAATTTGTTATTATTTCCAGACCACATTTATTCTCACTCAATACCTTGTGAAGATAGATAATTTCAATTATACACACACACTATCTCATGAGCAGAGTTAAACCCCAATTATACTCATGAACAACCTCATGGACATAGAGAAACTATAATTATACTGATACACAAAACCATTAACTCAAAATATATATATCCATAACTAATTAATTTATGTTTGATATAAGAACTCATCCATTAAAAGAAACAGATACAGTCGCTATTAAAAGTCAATTTTAAATGGAAATTTGAATAGATTTTAAAAATATTAACCATTTAAAATGGTGGATCCAATATTTTATCCCTTAAAAGGATAAAAAGATTTAATTTTTTTTATAAAACACATTTAAAACTTTTAATATTAAAATAATCTTCAATATTATATCCTTGAAAATGAAACAAATATTTAAAATTGATTAAGATAAAAACCCATTTAATTTAATTCAAATGAAACTAATATTGAACATTAAAGAATAAAAACAATAAAGGTTTTCCAATAGAATATAGTGTGTGGGATAAAATAACAGATATCGAACGAATTGAAATCCTTTTGAAAATTTGGAAATAACATTATCAAAAATTCATATGGGTATAGAGTAATCAAACCCTGATTTTTTAAAAAGGGTAATAGAAATATGGATTTCAAATGAGATAAAAAATAATTTAATTTTCTTGTGTAAAGTAAAAAATTTACAGGATAGGAAAATATGGGCAAAGAGAAGAATGATTTAACAAGGGGGATGATAATTATTACCAACAGTGATACTATTTTTATAATAATGAAAATAAATAAGGAAGAAGAATTGAATGAAAATCATATTTCTACATAGTAAACTTTAATATAGCATGAAATAAAACTATAATTTTAAGGAAACCAATATTAAAATAATTAGGTTCAGTAAGAAACATTATAATCCAAATAAGGGAGTTGAGGTAACAAAAACCCCTTAAGGTTTGGTATCTCTTGTATCGATGTCCATTTAGTAAAAGAAAATGATATTACTTTTAAACCCATAATAATTAATTTTATATTTTAGAATAAATACATAAGGTATTAATCAAAAAATATCTAATATGTAAGGGTGCATAAAAAGAACTTTTTTACAATAAATTTAATTTAAGACATGAAACCATAACATTAATTTCAATCATAGTTGATATGTAATGTAACCTCCTATTTAAAAAATATAACTATATTAATAACCCATTTTCGAATATTTTTTATTTTAATATCCGCTTATAAACTTCATTTATAATTACTCCCAGTATGAATAATAATTAGTTATTTTGTTTTTATTATCACTAATGAGTAATAATGATCTTTTTGAACTAGTTTTTCCATAGTAGTGTTTCCATTCCTTATTCTCAAAATTGTATATATTTCTATGAACATAAAAGTTACTAAATTTAATGATTTTTAAATTTTTTTATAATTTTATAATTTCATTCTATTATTATTTTTAGAATTAGTTAAGAATTTTTCGATGGGAATGTATTTATTATTCTTAGTTAATGAAGAGTTATTCCCAAAATAATGACAGGAATTGTTATATTAACATTAAAAAATGTAAAAAATATAATAATTATTTACATAAGTCATATATCAAATGAAATTTAATTTCCATAGTCATTTATGAAAAAATAATATCACATTGTTTAAGTGGATTGTTAAACCAACCTAAACGAGAACAACCCCTAATTAATGGATTAATATGAAGTTACATTATAGTAATATTATTATAAAAAGATCATAATTGTCTTATTTAGTGACTATTAGGGTGATATATATTTATTATTAATGATTATTGGAATATAATAACATATATGAAATTAATTTATGGTGTCTAAATCATTTTTAATCCATAGAATGATATTTTAGACGGTTTAATTTATAATAGTTGTTTATTACAAGTATTATTAATTATTTGATAAATTTTTCTTCCATAACCACGATTATTTTATAAATAAATCATTTATATACCAAACCCATTATCATATCCATTCATTTCATGTAGTGATGAAATGAAAAATAAAAATAAATCACTTTATTGAGGTAGAAGTCCACATACATGCATAGATTATATTATATTTTTTATTAAACAGTGAAAGAGAGTAACATGTATTTTCATTTAATAAATTCAAATATTCTAATAAGATTATAATAATATATTTCACCTCCTATTAGTTCCATGATTCTATGGTATCTTATTAAAATTAACATGTTACATCATGGATCTGGTAGTCCACAAAACACGTGATTGACATTTTCCTTTTTTCCCCATGATAAAGAGAAGGGTGGATTATTCTTCTAAAAATTGATAGTAATATACTATTATAAAAAAGATACATATTATATTATATAATGAATGTATAATTTAATTTGAGGTATAAAATGTGTACAAAATGGAATAAAAAATTAGAATGGAGTAGTTAGATATATATACATCACTTCTTGGATTATCAACATTGTAAGAGGAGTTAAGACTCTTTGGAATGGTTTATTGAGAAGGATAAAGCCATATATAGGTTCTTATGAATGTTCATATGAGATTTGGGATGCTTTTTTTTCATCTAATTCAGTTTTCATATGATGGTAACTATGGAGAGTAAAGAAAATTCTATAAATGAAAATGGATGGATTTTTTAAATACCAAAATATATTTAAAAATGGAAAATTACTGTTAAATAAAACATATAAAAAATGTAGATAAAATTGAGCGTAGATAATAAAAGGTCAATATATGACTCAACCATCCATTCCCACATTTTTATTAAACATGAATTCAAATTATTTTTGATTATATTTATTAATTTTTCTAATTTTATCTTTGACTGTGATAACAATTTTTTCCTAAGATAGAATATCATTTATTCCCAAAAATCAAATAGATCCTATTATATAATATAAAAAAACTATTAAAAATAAGAAATCAATTTTATTATTTTATTTCTCTAAAAGTTATACTAATTAAATTTGAAAAAAATATTTATAAAGTATATTTTTTTATAAAATATAACTTATGTTAAAAATTGAGAAATATGGGTTTGACAGTTCAGATATAATTTTTTAAAATTATAATATCAAATATAAAATTAAAATTTTTTCTTGAAAAAAACAGTTTCCTAAACACAAAATTCATACTTATATACCAATAATGTAATAAAATCATTGTTATTTTAAAAAACATTATTTTTTCACTATTCACCAAAAATATCATTATATTGAAATTTCCCAAAAAAAATTCATCCAATAGTATTTAAAATTTATATATAATAGTTAATTTTAATTTTCCAATTATATTTCTATAATTTTTTATATTATCTTTTAATTAAAATCATAAAATACAATTATAAAACTTTTATAGGAATATAAAAAACCATTCGCATAACAATGATTTGAGTTCATGATTTTTAACATTTAAGACAACATTTTTTATATTTTTATATTTTATAATATAATATAATTATTATATATTACATATTCTAAGGGCGTATAATTGTTTCCCAAAATATTGAGTTTTAAAATGAAATTTCTTTTCACGAATTTGGAAATTTGTTTGTATGTTTATAAAAAATGATTTCAACAAAATAAATATTAAATAAATATATAATTTATACTCATGAATTAATTATATTAATTTGTATATAATTTAATGTCATAATTGTGTCATAATACATAACGTAAATGGTTACTATAATTTTTTGGATTAGTGAAAAAAACTAATTTTCATAATAATTTATGAAAAGACACCCTTTGATAATTTTAATGAAATTGTTTCAATTAAAAAAAAAAATTTATTAATGTAATTTTCATTATATGATAATTGTAATTTTTATCTCTTAATTTTCTTATATTTTAAAATCAAGTGTATTGAAAAAAATTAAAAACCCATTTCTACTAATAAATCTAAATTTTATTCTCCTTCATATTTCAATAATTAAAATACTATTCATTGATGAATGACCAATGGATGAATGGTTACCAGCCACATAACCTCATATGGTAGGATGCAGTTTGAATCTTTCCCCTACCGCATTCCCCGTATATCCATGTTTGTGGGTGCATATTTTTCTTCCATATATGTAATACATGTGGCTTGGGGATGATGAACCTAGTGGTACAAACACGAGAAAATGGTAGGGAGGATCAATTCATGGGAAAGTGTGGGTTGGTTGGACAAATATGGGAAAACCAGGAGAAGTTAATTGGGGAGGATGAATGATGTTTATATGGGACCAAGTATGTTTTCCCTATCATTGTCGGGTGGAGAATAGGAGGTTCAATCAAGAAACAGTGTGGACCAAAACTATGTCCTTTAAGCATTTTTGGGATTACATTTCTTTTATATTTTACACAAACTCAGGACGTTGGGACCCACATCCTCTGGAACAATATTTCAAATACCATTGATCAAAAGAGTAATCAAAACTAAAATTTATAGTAGACTTGGACCACTACGGTATTAATCTACCACATTGTATTGTCTTCTCCCATTAGGCCATCATGCCATGTATTATAATAAAATATGTCTAATTGGTACTTATCATTCTTATTAGGAATGATGATTATGGAACCACTAGGTACATGTGTGTGTGTCTAGTTTTGTTGGTTTTATTTCCCTACTATAATAACAATAAAGAATATAATTATTTTACATTTCAAATTTTGATTGAATTGTTTTTTAATTTTTAATTACACTAATAAGAAATGAATTTATATATTTTATCTGGAAATTTAATGAATAGCTATTGGATTACTATGACAATAGTTATATTCCAAATGATCATA
This sequence comes from Viscum album, assembly GCA_963277665.1. Lineage (NCBI taxonomy): Eukaryota > Viridiplantae > Streptophyta > Magnoliopsida > Santalales > Viscaceae > Viscum > Viscum album. The sequence continues at coordinate 1,149,880,268 of OY728135.1, forward strand.
TTTTTAGAGACCCAAAGATTGACGTACGTGAACATTACATTACTTTTGTGGAATACTTAATACATAATAATAACAGACACACAAGTACTATAATAGTTTAGTGTCATTGGAAACTCAGAATACAAACATCTAATCATGTTGAATGATCTCCAACATCTCCCATAACGATCATCCCCTTTTTGTTTCCTTACCTAAAACCATTCTTTATTTCCTAGGGAAAATAAAACATAAAAAGGGTGAGCTTAAATGCTCAGTAAGGTCATACATAGAGAACATAAAACAATCCATAATCATTTGAAAGCAGAAACTTGAACATGAAATCTAAACCTTAACACCTCGAGAAAAGACATAAATCATGGAAGTAAGTAAAGAATTTATCATAAAGGAACATAAATCACGATAAAATAGCATGGTAATAATACATTTAATTTTGGAAACCATTCAGCACTTTTTATGATTTCCATAGTAGCCAAGGCATTGCTGCCAAGACCATCTTAGTGGACAAAGTCCCGTTCTGAATCGAGTTCACTCCCCGTTCCAGGGATGTATTACTGAAACGGTTTAACTTTTCGTTCCAACAATGTCTATCTCATGAGATATAAATCTTTACCCAATGAATTGGAGGTAGATATAGGTCCCACTCATCTCATAATGAAATAATTCTTACTTGTTCCACAAAATAAACATACATCATTCATAATAACTCAACGAATAAAATGGATTTCATAAACATCATCCCATCATCACATAATCCATATAAACGAATTGGATATTTCATAATATGAAAATTGAAACCATTTAAATCATAGAGTCATTATACTTTAATCATACACATATGAAATAATGTCATCTTAGATGAAAATGATTTTGATAAAACACTTGAAATGAATTCTTGAGGAAAATATCCTTTTTTCTTCAAAATCATTTTCTTTTCAAAAAATGTCATGCAATTTATAAAAAAGGATTTTGTTGAAAATAGTCATGAAATATTTTGGAGGAAGCATCATGAAAATAAGGTGTTATAAAACCGTAAAAATCCTTTCATTCGTATAAGTTAAAAAAACATTCTTCTCGTACTTTTTCCGGAAAAGTCAAAAAGTACCTTGTAGGGTAAATAAAAGAAAGATTCATTTCATACCATTGGGTAAAAGTCAAAATGGGTCAAAAGGACTTTAATAATACATGAATAAACTTTTATAAAACATGTACATGGATGATAGCAATAAACCCAGTAAATACTTATGAATAAGCAATCTCGGATAAAAATGAGATTTGCACAATTATCCCTTACCTTAGGTCTGATATGCTTCGTACGTATCCGAACCTCCTGTATAATGATTTAAATAATGTCATTGACTTATTACATAATCATATTCATTGTTATGATATCATATATGTTTCACTTATGACTTTATATTACCCATTCTTTTGTAAATTCCATTTTAAAGTAGCGTTTTGGGTAAAATCATTTCATTTATCGTATGTGTTTCGACTTTTCGTTCTTGATATTATTACATATATCCTGAATTACATAATTCCATAATGTAAAACATGATTTATTTGAAATATATATTCATCATATACTTATATATATATTATAGATCGATAAAATGAATGAAATACACCGTTCATGGAGACGGTAGGCTGTACGTAGGCATGAACGCTGTTTTCGTTTCCTTATTGAATTGAATGAAACTAAATTGATGACATACATATATATATACATAAATATCGTAGCATTATTATTTCATATATTTCATTATTATTAATTATATAAACTTTATGATCACTCATGTATGGTTAACATGGACAATGAATCTCATCGCGTCGTGGAGATGGTAGTCTGTACGTACGCACGAGCGATGATATCATTCCCATAATTATTGAATAGAATTGGAGTGGATGGTATAATATATCAGAATCAGTATGATGTTATTATAACCATATATAGTTATTCTTTACACCATTATACCCATCCATGTAAGGTGTTGCTGGAAAAACAGATTTCACCACGGCGTGGAGACGGTATTCCGGACGTACGCACGCTTGGTGATTTCGTTTTCCATAGGATGGATAGATGGTGAAATAGGGTTTTTTCATACATATAATGACATATAATTATATGATTTATACTGATTTTATTACTTCATAATGAAACAACTAAATAAGATGGAGTGGAAGAAGAAATAAAGTTGAATGAATCGGTAACGGACATTACCTCTTCTTTGAAGCGCCTCTTCGAGACCTCCTCTTAGGGCACTAAAATTGGTCTTTGAAGAAGAACAGAACCTATAGTATGTTTATATGGAAGTTTAGAATATAATGATGTAGGTTTTGGCCGATCTTGAATGCTCAATGTGGTGTGAGGAAGAGAGGGAGGAGGTGCCCTTTTATAAGGGAGGAGAGGGGCACCTTTGGAATAACTAAAAATATTATTATATTATAATGTCATATTCGGCTTTTAATAGCTCAAAATTGAGTTATTTAGAAGATAAGGTGGGTATGGGTCGAAACCCTCTCATTAAATATAATTTTGACAAGTTTAGGTTTCTATTTTAACCTTATCATTTAGATTTAACTTTAAGTTAAATAATTTGTCATTTACTGTGTCTTCTTGTTTTCTTACTCTATAAGGTCAATAAACTTACTATAACGAGAAAAACGAACCCAATGTTGTTTATTATTAATATATATATCCTTATCTATGTTATTGGGCCAAACCATAGAATTTTAGGAATAAAATAACAATTAATAATATAATATTTGTTTAAAAAACTATTTTATGTCAATTTTGACACTATTAGGTAATTGATATTTGTGAAACTCATAAAAGAATGATAAGTTCGAAATAAGTTAATTAAATCAAAAATAACAAGTCATATTAACCTAAAAATTAGTTAAATTCATAAAAAGTTTCAAATTACATTTATTTGGGTATTTATAAAATCAATTATGTTAATATTTTATTAATAGCATAATTACTGCCTAATCTTTGTGTCATAAATAAATTAAATTATTTAATGTATAAAAATTATAAATAAAATATAATTATTTAGAAAATCGTTTTAGCTTTATAATTAGTATTTATAGTCGAATTTATCTTTTCTATAACCCTATATTAAATATTATTTAGTTATTAAACTTTGATTTTTACTATTTTAACCCTTCTTTAAATAAATTAATAATAAATGTCCTAATCTAATACAAGTGGGCCTAAATGGTCATATTTTATTCATAAGGTTGTTTTTGGTTGAATTACACTAATATAATAGAATTAGGATATTTTTAGGGTAATAATAATATCATTTTTACCCTTTATTACCCTATTAACTTTTAACCGTGGTAAAAAAGTAAAACATTACTATTCACCAAAAATTATTTTCATCTCATTAAACCACATTTTAGTCCTTGATATTAACCATGTCTCTCGGATTTTCAAAATTCAATTCACATAAGTGGTAATATTTCTTTTAAATGAAAATGTCAGTTTTTTAACTACCACTAAGTGGTTTCACTATTCATCGAAAATTGCAGTTTTTCAGAAAAATACAAAAAATTCAGCATAAGCATTATTTGATATTCCGAATTCAAAATTGATGTATATTTTAAAAAATTAGAAACTGAGAAGTGGAATTAATTAATTTTAAAATTAATCCCCGTTTTCAAAACAAATAGCGTGTTTTTTAAGAAACAATAACTATCAAAAGATTGATACTTGTTTATATACAATTTCAAAGTGAAATTAATTCCAATGACCAACATTTGATTAAATTGTAAATATATATTATAATTACACTTTTAACCAAATTAAAAATATAATCTAACCATAAAAATTATTGCAATGAAAATAGTTGTTTTTAATTAAAAGATAGCGTGTTTTTACTATTCATTAAAATAGGAAAGTTATTAGAATAATATGAAAATTTTATCCCAAGTAAATTTTTATATCCTGATTCCAAAGAAGAATTTTATTTTGTCAAATTGAACATATAGAAATTTCAAATATAAGATTTAAGGTGGGTGCATCATCAAAAGGCGGGAAAACTGCAATTTTTGAAAAATACACATTTTACACACACAAAATTATTTTGTTCTCATACCATATTCTAGAAAATGTGTAAGATGATTAATAATTTTATAAAATTCAAAATTTATTTAATACTATTCATAATGGATAGTCCACAATAATATTATAACAATATATCATTGTTTAGTGAAACCTGGTATTGCGTACAACACACGCTATCTAGGTAGGTCGTGATTGCGTGTAATGCAAGCCATGAATAGTGTTGCATATACTAATGCTAATGCGGTGTTACGTATAGTACAATATAATCTTTGTGTAGTGTATAATAGAAGATCAAATAAATTGAAAATAATATATCTCATAAAATCTCAGGGGGTTAAATTCTACCCCCCTTAAAATGAATATCGCTCTCAAAATTTTTCGGGGTTATAAATCGTTTACTATTTATAGAAACCCATATCATAAAAAGGAATACTAAAACTTAATTTTAAAAACTAAAGTATTAAATGTAACGATTACCCAAAGAAACTCATCACTGGGTTTCTATATAGAAGAACATAGGTGAAAATATGGATATGGAAGAAAAATCTAACCATCATGTTCTGATGGAGAGTGGTAGAGAACATGGTTATGAAAAAGCCATAAATCACAAAGCCATATATTTGTGATGATCTAAGGTACCATTGGATTCATCGGATATAAGGGCACTAGGAAAACATTTTTGGTTTTCAAGATCATTTCCTTAAAGTTCTGAAATTGGAATTAGATGAAATATTTTCGTGATTTTGGTACAGTCTCACCATTGGTCATTATTTGGACAATTTCTACTTCATCTCTTAAAGAAATGAAGTTGAATTTTTCATTCGTGAAGTGTTAGCAGATCATGTGATAGAATGAAGGGTCATTCCATCTATCTCAAACAAAATGTTAGAAATGTTATAAAAAATACATAAGTCCATCTATAGTGAGATTAATCATATATGGTTCTTAAAATGGACTTATACTTCATATATCATACTGCTTAATATAATAAAACTAGTTTCTACTAAACAGGGACTTCTTGTAGGCCAGTCGTAGGCGATAAATGCGTGTCGCACTTTAGTTGTGGGTTCGATTCCCATTGCCTTGTCTGACGTGATGGGTTGTCGACCGTCCTGCAGGTTTCCCTTTTTATAAAACTACATTACTATAACATCCCATAAATAATATCAAAAAAAGTTCTATCATTAAACAATAATAACTTATTTCCAACATAATCTATTCCAATCACTAGGCTTATCTAAAATATTTCGGCCCGAGCTCATAGTATAAAGAAAATGATTACTTGAAATGTCACCTAACAATCACGTGAATGCCATCATTTATCCCCCATATATCATAATATATATCTTGTTGGTCAAATTAAAAACATGTGAAAACCTTAATCATGTATTCTCTTGAAAAAATTAAAACCCATTTAACCATAGTGAAAACATGAATGCTGTCAAAAGTTAACTCTTTCTACATACCAAAATCCCAAAAATTCTATATACTCAAACCATGATATCACTTAGTCCTTATATAAATCATGAGCTCATGAATACTATCAATCATTTAATTTTCTCTTTATCCGTTAATTATGCGCATATCATCTGCTTTCCAAAATATTTGAATCACTTTTCATGGTTACCGGTACCATAAAATTATTGAAAACCACAATAGACTAATACAAAAATATTCTAATACACTATAAAAGTACCTCAACAACATTATTCTTTAATACCAATATATAAACACTGCAATCCATCCTCTTCAATGATTGTCCTGGAATAAGTCCTTCCTTGATTTAAATGTAACTTTTTAGGTCAGGGCATTGAGTTGGGTAATGCCCATGTTCTCCACAAATAAGACAATGAACTCCATAACAGTCTGTCACTCTATGACCCTTTTCTCCACACAGATAACATCTTCCCCTACATTTTAGGTATTCCTCAAGTATCTTCTTCCCTTCTTTAGAAATATCAATCTTCCTTTCTTTATGCTCCTCTACATGAGAACATGCATAAAAGTCTACCTTCCTCTTATTTGATGAATTAGGATTACCACTAAATTTCACCTTGTTAATCATATATCGCAATGAATGATTCGGCATAATCACAATATCTTTCTCTCTAGGCATTACACAATTTTGTTGGTCATAGTCATAAATTTGTCCATTGGATTCAATGTTTACTGAATTCTTTCTGGTTCACTCCATTGACTAAAACAAAAAAAGAATTCTGTGTGAGGAAAAAATCATGCTAGGGAAAACAACATAATAATGGGGAAGTACCTTCAATATATAACATCTTAGGTTTAATTATAAGATCGTTACCATAATTCTAGGACTATAACCTATACTAATACTTAACCTTAGGGACATCCCTAGACATACCTTAGAAATTTCTCTAGGGATCTCAATAAATTTCTCGCATCCTAGTTTCCAAAGTTTGACTAATCCTTTCCTCTGAAACCAACTGTAGAGACCCAAAGCTTGACGTACATGGACACTACATTAATTTTGAGGAATACATAATACATAAAAAAAACAGACACACAAGGATCGTGATAGTTTAGTGTCTTTGGAAACTCAGAATATAAACATCTAATCATGTTTAATGATCTTCAACATCTCCCATAATGATCTTCCCCTTTTCATTTCCTTACTTAAAACCATCATTTCCTGGGGAAAATAAAACATAAAATGGGTGAGCTCAAATTCTCAGTAAGGGAAAACATAGAGAACATAAAACAATCCATAAACATTTGAATGAAGAAACTTGAACATAAAATTTAAACCTTAAAACCTTGATAAAAGACATAAATCTTGGAAGTAAGTAAGGAATTTATCATAAAGGAACATCAATAACTATAAAATAGCATGGGAATAAAACATGTAATTGTGGAAACCCTTCAGAACTTGTTATGATTTCCATAGTAGCCAAGGCATTACTGCCAAGACCATCACAGTGGACAAAGTCCCTTTCAGAATCGAGTTCACTCCTCGTTCTAGTGATGTATTACTGAAACAGTTTAACTTTCCATTCCAGCCATGTCTATCTCATGAGATATAAATCTTTACCCAATGCATTGGAGGGAGATATAGGTCACACCCATCTCATAATTAAATCATTCTTACTTGTGCCACAAAATAAACATACATCATTCATAATAACTCAATGAATAAAATGGGTTTCATAAACATCATCCCATCATCACATAATCCATATAAAAGAAATGGATATTTCATCATAATAAAAGTGAAATCATGTAAATCATAGAGACATTATACTTGAAACATACACATATGAAATAATTCCATCTTAGATGAAAATGGTTTTAATAAAACACTTGAAATGAATTCTTGAGGAAAATATCCTTTTTTCTTCAAAATCATTTTCTTTTCACAAAATGTCATGAAATTATAAAAGAAAATGACTTTGTTGAAAATAGTCATGAAATATTTTGGAGGAATCTTCATGAAAATAAGGCTTTATAAAACCGTAAAAATCCTTTCATGTCGTTTAAGTTAAAAAAACATTCTTCTCGTACTTTTGCCAGAAAAGTCAAAAAGTACCTTGTAGGTTAAGTAAAAGAAAGATTCCTTCCATACCATGTGGTAAAAGTCAAAATGGTTAAAAAGGACATTAATCATACATGAATACACTTTTATAAAACATGTCCATGGATGATAGCAATAACCCGAGTAAATACTTACGAATAAGCAATCTCGGATAAAAATGAGATTTGCACAATTATCCCTTACCATAGGTCTGATATGCTTCCTACGTATCTGAACCTCCTATATAATGATTTAAATAATTTAATTGACTTATTAAAGATTCATATTCATTGTTATGATATCATATATCTCTCACTTATGACATTATATTACCCGTTCTTTTTTAAATTCCATGTTAAAGCAGCGTTTTGGGTAAAATCATTTCATTTATCGTATGTGTTTCGACTTGTCGTTCCTGATATTATTACTTATATCCTGATTTACATAATTCCAGAATGTAAAACATGATTTATATATAATATATATTCATCATACACATATATATATATATATATTATAGATCTATAAAATGAATGAATTACACTGTTCTTGGAGACGGTAGGTCGTACGTACGCATGAACGTTGTTTTGGTTTGCTTATTGAATTGAATGAAACTAAATCGATGACATACATATATATATACATAAATCCAGTAGAATTATTATTTAATATATTTAATTATTATTCATTATATAAACTTTATGATCATTCATGTATGGTTAACATGGAGAATGAATCTCATCGCGTAGTGGAGACGGTAGTCCGTACGTGCGCACGAGTGATGATATCGTTCCCATAATTATTGAATAGAATTGGAGTGGATTGTATAATATATCAGAATAAGTATGATGTTATAATAAACATATATAGTTATTCTTTACACCATTATACCCATCCATGTAAGGTGTTGGTGGAAAAACATATTTCACCAGAGCGTGGAGACGGTATTCCGTACGTATGCACGCATGGTGATTTCATTTTCCGTAGGATGGATAGATGGTGAAATAGGGTTGTTTCATACTTATAACAACATATTAGTGTATGATTTATACTGATGTTATTACTTCATCATTAAACAACTAAATAAGAAGAATTGGAAGAAGAAATAAAGTTGAAAGAATTGATAACGGACATTACCTCTTCTTTGAAGCACCTCTTTGAGACCTCCTCTTAGGGCACTAAATTTGGACTTTGAAGAAGACCAGAACCTCTAGGATGTTTCTATGTAAGTGGAGAAGAGAATTTGGAAGGTTTTGGCCAAGAATGAAGGCTCAATGTGGTGTGAGGAAGAGAGGGAGGAGGTTCCCTTTTATAAGGGAGGAGAGGGGAACCTTTGGAATAACTAAAAATATTATATTATTATAAAGTCATATTCGATTTTTAATAGCTCCAAATTTAGTTATTTCGAAGCTAAGGTGGTAATGGGTCTAAATCCTCTCATCCAATACAATTTATAAAAGTTTAGGATTCTTTTGTAACATTATCATTTACATTTAACTTTAAGTTAAATAATTTTTCTTTTACTGTGTCCTCTTGTTTTCTTACACTATAAGGTCAATAAACTTACTATAACAAGAAAAACGAACCCAAGGTTGTTTATTATTAATATATATAACCTTATATAATTAATTTGGCCGAACCTTTGATTTTTAAGAATAAAATAACAATTAATAATATAATATTTGTTTTTAAAACTATTTTATGTAAATTTTCATACGATTTGGTAATTGATTTTTTTGAAAATCATAACATAATGATTAGTTCCAAAAAAAGTTAATTCAATCAAAAATAACATGTCATATTAACCTATAAAATTATTTAAGTTCATAAAAAGTCTGAAATTAAATTTATTTGTGTATTTATAACATCAATTGTGTCAATATTTCATTAATAAGATAATTATTGCATCATCTTTGTGTCATAAATAAATTAAATTATTTAATGTCGAAAAATTATAAATAAAATACCATTATGTAAGAAATCATTATAGCTTTCTAATTAATATTTATAGTCGAATTTATCTTATGAATAACCCTATATTAAATATGTTTTAGTTATTAAACTTTTATTTAAACTATTTTCACCCTTCTTTAAATAAATTAATAATAAATGTCCTAATCTCATCCAAGTGGGCCTAAATGGTCATATTTTATTTCTAAGGTTCTTTTTGGTCGAATTACATGTATCCAATAGAATTAGGACATGTTTTAGGGTAATAATAATTTCATTTTTACCCTTAATTACCCTATTTACTTTTAACCGTGGTAAAAAAGTAAAAGTTACTATTCACCAAAAATTATTTTCATCTCATTGAACCACATTTTAGTCCTTGATATTAACCATGTCACTCGGATTTTTGAAATTCAATTCACATAAGTGGTAAAATTTAATTTAAATGAAGAAGTTAGTTTTTTAACTACCACTAAGTGGTTTGACTATTCATCGAAAATTGCAGTTTTTCAGAAAAATAACAAAAATTCAGCCTAAGAATTATTTGATATTCCGAATTCAAAATTGATTTCTATTTTTAAAAATTCAAAACATTGAAGTGGAATTAATTAATTTTAAAATTAATTCCCGTTATCAAAACAAATAGCGTGTTTTTTAAGAAACAATAACTATCAAAAGATTGATACTTGTTTATATACAATTTCAAAGTGAAATTAATTCCAATGAACAACATTGGATTAAATTGTAAAAATATACTTTAATTACATTTTAAACCCAATTAAAAATATAATCTATCCATATAAATTATTGCAATGAAAAATATTGTTTTTAATTAAAATATAGCGTGTTTTTACTATTCATTAAAATATGAATGTTATCAGAATAATATGAAAATTTTATCCAATGTAAATTTTTATATCCTGATTCCAAACAAGATTTTAATTTTGTCAAATTTAACTTATAGACATGTCAAAAAAGAGAATTTAAGGTGGGTGCGTCATCAAAAGGAGGAAAAACTGCAATTTTTGAAAAGTACATATTTTATATTAAAATTTTATTTTGTTCTCATACCATATTCTTGAAAATGTGTAAGATGAATAATAATGTTATAAAATTAAAAATGTAGTTAATATTATTCATAACGTCTAGTTCATAATAATATTATAAAAATATATCGTTTTTTAGTGAAACCTGGTATTGCGTATAGGTGGGTCGTGATTGCGTTTAATCCAAGCCAAGAATAGTGTTGCCTATACTACAAGCTAATGCAGTGTTGCGCATAGTACAATATAATCTTGGTGTAGTGTATAATAGAAGATCAATGAAATTAAAAATAATATATCTCATAAAATCTCGGGGTGTTACAATATTCCAATAGTCAGATTCCAAGGGTTAGATTTTGGTGGTAATATTACCCCATTTATATACACTTCATTTCAACATCCTAACAAAACTCATACCCCTTTCTTAAAATTAATAATATATTTTTTTTTGTTTCAAATTTTTTCTTCATAATATCAGTTTATAAAATATATTTTTTATTCATTATATATTGTGTTCATTTATGGTTTAAATTTTTTCTTGTGTCTTATATTACAATGTGTTTTTTAAAATTTATTCTAGAAATTATTATTAATTTTTTTTAGGGTGTAATATTTTATGTATAGTTAATATGGAATGATAAAATGTGAAATGAAAAATAATTTTTGTGAAGAAGTGTTTAGTTACTATTGTAGTGTCACTTGTATTACAAGACTCTAAAATCATCTGAAAGAAGACATTGGAAAAATAATAATCAATTTTGTTCTCCTGGAATAATTAAAAAAAATGAAATTATCATATCCACGAACCCAAACCAACATACTCTATCATGTTCCAACATGAATTTCCATATTTGTTCTCTAAATAGTCAACACCATCACCATATCTACCAATAAAATTATTAAACATATTCATCATATGTATAAATAAAATATATGATGTCAGAAATCTTGAGCAGGGGTGAGTATAAAAATACACTATAGGATTCCTTACAAACCACAAAAATACATAGAAAAATGTGTCATTATATTGATATGTATACTATATAGTAACCATGAAAATTAAAAATGAATTATAATCAATATATTCTACATAAATAGTCATTTTAGGGACATAGATAATTCCCATTCTTATAAACTATAATCTTAAAAACTATTACCTCACAAGTATATAAGGATGCTGGGTGAATGATAAGTCCAAAAAAGTTTGAATTTGATATCTCAACATTATGTTTCTTCTCAATGGTAACCTAGGGGATCTTGAGGAATCTCAAGTATCAAGAAATCCAATTTATTCAACCTCTAAAACTTCAACATTAATTCATGAAACCATAAGGTGAAACCGCTCTTCACCGATATATTTGCATCATTTTAGGGGGGAAGAACAAATTTCTATCCACCATTTGTGATATTGTTCCACAAATAAAGATTTTGATAGGTTAACCCTTGACTTTACCATGATGATATCATGATAAATGGAGTTTTAACCTTAAATATCATATTAACCGATGTAAAATATAAATGGGAGAACTAAAAACATGGGAGAGTCCTTCTTTAAACAACCATGTTATAACAGAAAATAATCTTGTAGCTATAGTAATATAAATAGACAACATTGAAAAACATGAATAACCTATCTAAAACTATAGTGGATAATATCATGAATTCAAAGGTGAATAATTAATACTAACACTCATGATGTATCACACACCATATCCTTAATTGTTATATTGGAAATATACTGAATCCATAAAGAGGGGATGTCATTCCTAGTTTATGTTTGAGTAAAACCTAACTAACCCCAATAACAACATTATAATGTAGGAGGATTACCAACCTAATAAAATGATTTTGATCAACCCCATACCCTGAAAAAACTATTCTTACATTGAATGTTTCAACCCCTGGGACACTCTGTTTATCTATCTCAAACCTAATTATTAGTCCAATAGAAATATATTCAAGATCATCTTATCTCACCTCTGAAATGTCCTCAAATGTAGAAACTGTAATCACTATTGTGATCTACAAAAAAAATATAACATGGAATATATATTTTTCTAAATTGGAAGGTGGGTGAAAATCCCTAATAAAGGCCACATGATGGAGAAAAAAAGTTATTTATTGACTTTGTGGAATTCCGTATAGCTCCTATGGAGAGAGATAGAATGCACCCAGTTTGGAACATTTTTTCCCTCATGGATTTGTGGAATTACATATAGCTCCCATGGAGAGAGATAGAATGTGCCCAGTTTGGAACATTGTTCCCCTCATGGGGTACATCACATGGGGTCATGTTATACCTACACAGCACACACCCTTCATGAGAAAAATATGGTGTGACCCAACCTGATAGTGTAGCCTACTTTATCTAGCACGTTCCTAGGTCTATGTTGGGATAACCCATACTACTCCACCCATGAGGTTGTTTGGGGAAGAAAATTCCATTCACAACACAATCCTAGTCTGGAAAAAATATATCTCGAGGCACCTCCCTTAACAACAACACCCTATGTTGGACCTCTCTAGTTTTAATTATCCCAAATCACGTCCAATCAATTCAAATAAGGTCAAATCATGAAAAATCATGCTTAATCATGTCTTAAGTATTAAGTTCAAATAAAATTAATTATTATTGTCTTTGTTCAAATATAATTTTAACATATTCTTTTAATTACGATAATATAAGTCATGAAAACATACAAAAGTGGTCAAGTATGTGTCACTAATATCATGAACCACTAATAAAAGTATGAGCTACCGATAGATTACTTACCGATATAAGTATGATCTATATAAAGATATGTCATCAACAAAAATGACTCAAGGACACATCATCCTATTAATAGAAGGAAATACTGACAAAAGGACCTCTCGAAAGAAGGACCTACTGACAGAAGGACCTCCTCACAGATGGACATTTTGACATAAGGACCTACCGACATAGAGACATACTGACAGAAGGACATACCGACATAATTAACTACCGATAAAAACATAGAACATATTCTTTACTCTTAAATTTGAACTTATTTCTAATTTTCATATTTAAGAATATCATTACTACTTATTATATTAATTAAATTGTCTGTACTTTTTTGACATTGTTAGAGACCAGTACGTGGTATGAGGTTCCTATACATGATAGAGAACATGCATATTGTCGACCTCTATAATGTATCAATAAAGCACTACTGTAAAAAGCAAAAAAACATATAGAGATAACATACGTGGTGGTGAAAATAATATACAAGAGGAACATTCATTCTCGATAGATATGGACAAGGAAGTATTTTCTACAAACCAAAAATCCCAAAATCCTTGAAGTAAATAACCCTAGTAAAGATCAACTTCTAGGAACATCTCACCTCACTAGAAACCTGAACACAAATCTTCCATGAAAATATGTTTTTTGTGTCTTTTTCCAGTATTGGACACTAGAGTCACATATTCTACACCTAATAAGTCCAAAATCATCAAACACACCATAGAAAGCATTGTAATCCTTTTCTAATTATTTATTTTCTATTGTGAACCTTTTTATTACTTTTCAACCATTATGTGTGTCTATTTCAAAAGCATATATTGTCTCATATGTTATACTAAATGATAGAATATATCTTCACTCTCTTAGTCATTTACAATATTTATTCTCCAACCTATAACTATGGAAGAGGACCCTATGTTTCCTGGAGGAATTTTTCCCCATTAATAACTTTGGTAGAGGTCCCCTTGACCTGGACATCATTATGTGCTATTGTGAACCTAGATCCATGGACTGGTTCATGTTTTTTAATATAAAATTCATTTTGGTAGGTGATCTCCAAGGGGAGATTAATAGGTCTCTAATTGAGACTAAAACTGATATTTTTTTCCACTGGGTTATTAAATTTTATTTTTCTTTGTTTTCAAAAATATTTTAGAAAACTAAATATTACTTTGATATTTAATCAATGTTAGTGTTTAAAAATATTTTTTATTTTGTAAGTTACATTAAAATTTTATATAAATCATTCAAATTGGTTTAACTATGAATTAATAAATCATTTGGGAAATTAGTTAATCATTTAAAACTCTGATCAATCTAATGCTTTGGTTAACTGTTATGTTTAGAATTTAAATTGGGGGTATTTTTAAATAAGTTTTTTAACAGAAATTTTGATTGGAACTCAATTTACCCCCATCAGTGTCCTAGTATGACAAACATTAGTTGTGTTTTCGATATCTCTAAATTTATGCTAGTTATAATTGTTTATCTCTTTAAAAAATATTATTTATTATTTATTATTGATAATTGATTGGAATATTTGTCTAACAACATACCTCCATTTTTTGAAAGGAACTGATAATTCTCAGTGGAAAATAATGAAAAAATGCATTTAGAATGTCTAGGTTTTGAATTTTGTTCTTCAAGGGCAGATCAATATAAGATTCCTACTACTACCCAAAATACATGGGATAAACCAACTAAGAAACTTATAATAATAACTCCAAATCAATGAATGCCTTATATTATGTCTTATGAGTTGATAAGTCAATACTATTTACCCATGTAAAATAGCCCACGAAATTTTGGATACTCAAGCTATTTCACATGAAGGAACCACTAGTGTTAAGCAAATGAATCTCAATACAAATACAATTAAATACGATAAAATCAAAATGAACTTTGATGAACCTATATATGAAATGTATCTAAAGTTTAATGAAATTTTAAATACTATTTTTTCTCTAGGAAAGGATGTTACAGCTGGGGAAAAATCATGTGAATTATCAGATGTCTACAAGAAAGATAGAGAGGAACGTTAAAGTCAATAATAGAATCATGTGATATCAACACTCTGCTAGTAAAGGATCTGATAGTTATGATGATGATTTACAAGGAAGAATTTAAGGTCAATCAATAAGAGGATGATGAACCAAGGATAAAGTTAGTTTCTTTCAAGACCGTTGCTTCTAAACACAAGGAAAAGGAGGAGGCAGAAACTCATTCTAACATTCCAATAAATGAATAATAACCATCTAATAGTGATGCAGATGTGTCTCAATTATCAAGAAGGTTTAAAAAAATTTAAGAAGAAGATTTTATTTAGTAATCCCAGTTAAAAAAGAATGTATGACTACAAGAAAAATTGGAAAAGGTTTCATCAAGCCCCCATGGTCCAAGACCGTTGCTCCATGGTTTTGCAACTACCACTAATGAGGTGTCCCTGGGAAATTATTAAAATATTCCCTCAATTTTGGAAAAAATACCAACCCACTCATTTATTCAATTCATTAAAAAATTCCTCCCAGATGATGCTCTGGCCTTCTTACCTCCTTAGTAGTCCTCCCAAGGTGTCTTCAATCCCCCATGGTCCAAAACATCAATCCTTTGGAGTTACTCTACAACGTAATGGAGTTCTAAACTTCATTATTTTTCCATCCAAGTTCTCTTTTATGTGTTATAACTTTAATGTATACATAACATGTTATTATATACATTTTATCCTTTCTGTCTACTATATTATGATTCATTTCAGGATGGGTGACCCTTTTCCCCTCTCTTTTTAATGTTTTTTGAAACCATGATGCAAAGCTGTTAGGCTGCCAAATTTTCGTAATAAATTTCTCAACATTTCTTCATGTTCGTTTCCCTTTTTTTCATTCCTCTCATTATTCTTATAAAAGGGGAATAAAATATACCAAAATATATTATATTATGGATTTTATCATTTTCATGGTAAATTCATCATCATTATTTTTATCCTCTCCCACATATTCTAGGAATAAAAACCGTGTCTGTGATGTGTCAAATTACCGACATCATAGACAATGTCATTTCAATTTCATTAATTCCTTCATATCAAGTCATGAAACAATTTTTTTGTTTGAACAATATTATATTATATATATCATATCCTATTAAAATCTCTTTAACTAACTTATGTACATATTACTAAATGATTAAACAATACTAGTTCGTTGTGGTCAAAAAGTATCCTGAATTATCCCAAATAGCCATCATTAAATTTTAACTAATGATTCATCAACATGTTATATATCATAATCCAATATAAGATAATATTAACTCTTATTATATCATTAATAACCATTAATATCAGTTCTATATGTTTATCCATATTTTACAAAAACTTCTATATATAAATACAAGTGAACCGTTCAAGAAAACCATGAAAACAAACACTCCCAAAAAATGGATTTGAACCCTATAACTCATCCAAAGGCTCATAAAATAACCGAATGAAACCATAATGATCCTCTTTAATTTATACAAGGTTATTTTATGGTTAATTAATGAATATAATGTGGTTATATAGGAATTTAATTTGAAGAAAGCATTTAGATACAATGTAAGGGAAAATTTTCGAACCCAACTTTCTTTCTCCGGGTTCTCCCTCATTCACATCATTTTTGGTATGGTTACTCCTTAAAAAAAAATTTCATCATTATATTTCATATTCTAGGATATTAATCTATTGTACATTATTTTATGGAAAACCCAATGTTTTCCAAAATAAATCTTCTTTCACGAACACACCTTTTACTTCTCAGTCAAAGTTGATGGTTATTGTGTCAAGTATGTTATTTCCTCGTTATTTTCGGAAAACGTGTTTATGAATGTATGATGTTAATCCCATTTCATTCCATGAGTTATTTTATGTTCAAGTTACATTTATTTTTAATGTTTCATGCATGATTATTTAAATATTATGATGTGATGGGTATGCCCGGAATTATATAGCGCAATATGAATGCTTGAATGTGACGGATGCACCCAAAATTATACATTTCTCTAATGCATTAGGTAAAGTGATAAATCTCATTGAGTAAAATTTAATTGATTTCATAAAATTATTGTATCATTGTTCACAAGTATGTGTTTTATTTAACCAATAAGATATGATGTTTCATTTTTTACGCATTGACACTTTTCATGTCTTTTATTAATGCTTCCTCTTATGTTCATGAGCCTATGCCTATGTTATGATTATGATCACCCCAGGTTATATTGTTCATATATATCATATTATTGGGTTTTTATCTCACCCATTTTTTTGTGTATATCCTCAAGTGACTACATATACTAAGGAGAGGTTGATATCTAATAAGAAGCAAGAGAAGAAGGAATTAAATAAATGATTGTGTATAATGTTATAAATGTAATGTTTGGTTCTAGTTTTCCCAAGACACTAAACCATTGGATCCTCTATGTGTAATAATATTATGGTTTTATCCTTAAAATTATGTAATAGTGATTTAAGAAATGTTAGGGTCATTATAGTTGGTATCAGAGGAAAGGATTAGTTAATTTGGGAATTTGGATTAGTGAACCCAAGGGAAAACCTATTGTGTGAGACAAAGTACAAACATGAACACAAGAATAATTACATTGGGATCCCATAACTCATTCATTTACATTAATATTTACAAATGAATAATTTATTTATTCACAACTTTTTGACTTATGTTTGGTTCTAACCCTTTCTATTTTTGAGAATGCTGGGTACCAGGAGAAACCAGGCCAACAACTTGTGTGAGGTCCAATGCAATGATTACCCAAACGACATCCCCAGTGATTTGGTAAGTGTAGTTCAAAACATCATGCTGATTTTTACCCAACTATCTCAGGTTATGATAAATAACCATAATAATGGGGAACATCTTCCTTTACCAAAGAGGAAACAACTAGCTATTGAATGAATTCGGCAGCAATGACCAACAATATTTAGTGGATATTCAGATCAATTGGTTTCAGAGCAATTGGTCAACTCTATGGAGAAGATATTTTCTGTGATTCACTATTTTGATATGGATAATGTTACACTACTTGTTTATAATCTAGATGGATAGGTCGATCAACAGTTGTTTTTTTTAAAAACACCAAGACAAGAGATGAAATTGAAGAGATGGAATGGAATGATTTTAAGATAATGTTTATTAATAAGAATTTCCCATGAACTCTTCAAACTAAGAGAGAGAAATAAATCATAGATCTCAAGAAAAAATAAGGAGAACCTACCACAACAAATGAGTCAAATTTCACAAGGCTTTCAAGGTATTCTTTGGGTTTTGTTTTCAACAATGATAGAAAAGTTGATAGATTATTTAGTGGAATAAAACCAGATCTTTTAATGTCTCTTGCAATTAGAGACATTGAGAGTTATGAAGAAATTTTTCAATATTCTCTCAAAGTGGAGATGGATTTTGGATAATGGTCTTGTGGCTTTGTTGATATGAAAGAAAAGATGGAGTTTCAAGATGGATGACCAAATGATAAATGTGGGAAGAAAACTCAATGACCATTATTCCAAAAATGTGGGAAGTTACATCATAAGAACTACCTCAATGGAATGGAGTAATTCTTATAGTGTGGTAAGGAAGGCAACCATACTCTAGAGTATCGAAAATACATGAAAAAGTAGGAGAATGTAGTGGATGAAATGAGAGAACCACCCATGGTTAAATACCACAAATGTATGGAGAAAGGGAACAATGCAAGCAAGTGCACCTAACCTCGATCCCTCGAGAGTAATCATCTTCAGCAGCCACCAATTCCAAAGGATCAAGGGAAGACTTATGCCATCACTACTGCAGAATTGGATAAGAATAATGCATTCATATAAGGTACACCTCTTATTCAATGAATAATGCAAAAAGTATTATTTGATTATGGTTCTACGCATTCATTTATATCTTGAAATTTTTCCAGAACTGTAGAATCGAACCCCAAAATCCTTGAAGTAAAGATATTTGTAAAAAAACCAAGTGGTTCAATAATTTCAACCTTAGTGTTTGAATATTCTCCTGTTGGTGTATGTGTGAACATTCTTCCAAAAAATCTTATAATACATCCCATGGTAGAAATTTGACGCTATAATGGAAATTAATTGGATCTCATTATATAGATCACACATCATCTATCGGTAAAATAAAATATCTTTTCATATTCTAAAACCCCCAATTCTCCTCTATAAATATATGATATATCATGATTATCCGTTTAAAATCGTTCAACGGTGCGGGTGTTGATTCCCTATAAAGAGGCATACCTTGACCAAATGGTTGAGTCAATGGAAAGTTCCAACCTTACGAAAATTTCCATCGTGATAGAATATACTGACACATTTCCTAAAGAGTTACCTGAACTTTCCCCGGATTGTAAGGTAGTGTTCTCAATATAACATATACACTGAGCAACTCCTATATCAATGTGACCTTATAGGATGGATCCTATTAAACCAGAGGAGTTAAAGAAACAGCTGGAAGATCATTTGGAAAAAGGCTTCGTATACCCTAGTGCATCACCTCAACGTGCACCAGTGATCTTTGTGAAGAAAAAGGATGGAACAATGTAGCGGTGTATCGATTATCGGGAACTCAACAAGATCACTATAAAGAACAAGTATCCTCTTCCAAGGATTGATGACTTGTTAGACTGGTTAAGAGGAGCTCATTTATTTTCAAAGGTGGATATTCATTCTAGATATATTCAGCTAAAGGTGTAGAAGGAATATATTTAATTAGACTACCTTCAGTACAAGGTATGGGAACTATATGTTTCTGGTGATTCCCTTAGGACTTTCACATTACCCTCAAATCTTCATGTATTTGATGAATATAGTGTTTAGAAATTTCCTCAACAAATTTTTGGTGGTGTTTATCGATGATATTCTCATATATTCCAAGAGAAAGGAGGAACATGAAGAACATATAAGACTTGTGTTGGCGAAATTGATAAAGAAGAAGTTGTACGCAAAGTTCAGAAAGTGTGACTTTTGGATAAAGAAAGTCACATTCTTGGGACATGTGATCAAAAGTGAGGGAATTTATGTGGAACCTTAAAAAGGGTGATTAAAGAATGTCTCAGTCCCTCTTGTGCCATATAAATCTGTAGATTTCTTAGATTTGATGGGTACTACCGGCGTTTTGTGAGAAATTTCTCACGATTGTCAATCCTGATAACTAAGTTAACAAGGAAAGGGGTAAAGTATGTCTGGATGGAAGAATGTGAGGGATGGTTCAAGGAGATAAAAAGAAGGCTGACCACTACACATGTACTCACATTACCAAAGAGTAGTGAATGTTTTGTGATATAGAGTGATTCTTCATTTAAAGGATTGGGTTGTGTACTCATGTAAAATGAAAATTTGACATCTTACACCTCACGGTAGATAAATATCCATGAACAGAACTTCTCGATGCATGATCTAGAGCTGGCAGCCAAGATTGTTTCTTTGAAAATATGGAGGTACTACCTTTATGGTGAGAAGTGTGACATATTCACTGACCACAAGAGCCTAAAGTATATATTCACACAAAAGGAGATCAACATGAATCAAAGGAGATGGTTAGATCTAATCAAGGAATATGATTCTGATAATCACTATCATCATAGAAAAGTGAACAAGATATCTAATGCTCTAAGTATAAAATAAAGTACTACTCCATAAATTTTACGGATTGAGAAAGACCCTAACTTCTTGGATACGGAAAGGATAGATTTATAAATCATAAGGGAAGGGGATATATCCTATATTTCCCAACTGATTGTGCAACCACCAATCCAAGTGTTGATTAAGGAGGCACAATGGGATGATATGAAGTTAAAAAATAAGGTGAATGCTATAAAGGAAGGGAAGCTTCAAGAGTTCCATGTCGACGATGAAGGTGTGATTTGGTTTGGAATGCGACCTTGTGTACCTTAATCACTTAGGATAAAGAAGTAGCTATTGGAAAATGAACATAGCTCAACATTCTCTATCCATCCCGGTAGAACAAAAATATACCAAGATCTCCAAGAACACTTTTGATCAGATTAAATGAAGAAGGAGATTGCAGAATAAATCTCAAGATGCATGGTATGTCAACAAGTTATAGCATAATGACAAAAGTCCAGAGGGATGATGAAACCATTGCATGTACCCATGTGGAAATGGGTGAATTTCACAATGGAATTTGGCATGGGTCTCATGAAGTCATTGAAGGTAAATAATGTGATATGGGTTGTGGTTGAACGACTCACCAAGACTACCCATTTTATCTCTATTCTGTATTATCTCTCGCTTGAATAACATGCAAGGATATATGTGAAGGAAGTGGTGAGACTAAATGGTGTTCCAATACCGATTATCTTTGACCGTGATCCATGGTTCACATCTAAATTCTAGAGGAGCCTTCGACATGCTTTAAGTATTGGATTAAATTTCATCACGGCCTATCACCACAAAACTAATGGCCAATTTGAAAGGACTATTTAGACATTAGAATACATGCTAAGAGACTACTCTCTAGAATTCAAAGGTGGATGGAATAATCATCTCCCCTTTGTTGAGTTCTCATACAACAATAGCTTCCACTCGAGTATTCAGATGTCTCCGTATGAAGCTCTATATGGAGAGAGATGTAGAACTCCAACCTGTTGGGATAAAGTTGGATAAAGAAAGCTACATGGACCTGATCTTCTACAAGAGATGACACATAAAGTTTAAGTCATCCAGAAACACATCAAAGCTACTCTAAGTCAGAAAAAGTTCTATGTTGACAGCTATCAAAGGGACTTGGAGTTTGAAATTGGGGATAAATTCACCCTTAGAATATCACTATGGAAGAGAGTCAAGCAGTTTGGAAAGAAGGGGAAGCCAAGCCAAAGGTTCATTGGCCCCTTTGAAATACATCACCTCATAAGAGTTGTGGCCTATCACCTTTCACTTCTAACTAATATGGCTCATGTTCATGATGTGTTTCACGTATCACTCCTGAGGAAGGACATAACATACCCCTCACATGTACTGAACTCAAAGGTGGAACAAATAGAAGATTTTCCCTCTTATAAAGAGGATCCAGTAACTATTATGGACATTATAGATAAGGTTATTCCAAACAAGACTACCCATCATGTCATATTTTTTTAGATGAACCATAAGTTTGAAGAAGAAACCTGGGAGCTGGAGGAGGAAATAAAGGATAAGTACCCTCACCTATTTCTGTAAAACAAAAATTTCTAGGGATAAATTTCGTAATGAGGGAAGAGTGTAACAACCCAATGTTTTATCAATGAAAATACCTTATTATAATTATTCCTTAGAGTATAATAACATTTTTAAACAATAACATATAGTCATACAAAATACTACGTGATCACTAAACATTATTTTTCCACATCTATCATTTGAATTTCAAAAATAGTTCATCTAAATTTGTGTTTAGTAAGTTATTTGTAGTTTTATGGCACCAACATGCTTTTTGATGAATAGTAACATACCCTTATGACTAGTAATTTTAATAGTAATATGACATTAATAAATAGTAAATTTTATTATTAATATTTTATTTTAATAATTCTTTAATATAATGACTTCTTGATTAATTTTTCAATGTAATATAATTGCAGTACTAGTTTTAAAATTGTTAATTTTTGAATTAAGTATTCTTTTATTTAAAATGTAAATTAATAACATTTAGAAAATTATTTTCAAAAATAGAGTTCATTTTTAAATTCTACACGTTGAAAAATGGTTAGGGTGGTTTTTTGGGTTTTTTCTGAAACAGTTGAATTTTCAGTGAATAGTAAAAATACAGTTTTGTGTTTTGGTGTGTTTAATGAAATAATTAATGATGTAATAATGATTTAATAAATCTGGTAGACTAATTTACATTAAAATATTTTGTTTAGTTTACCAATTGTCTAATACCATTGGAAGGTACCATTGGAAAGCCCCTGGTTTTTCAACTACCACTAATGAGGTGTCCCATGAAATTATTAAAATATTCCCTCAATATTGCTATAAATACCAACCCATTCCTTCATTACATTAATTAAAAATTCCTAACCAATGATGTACAGGACATATAACCTCCCTAGTAGTCATCCCATGGTGCATGCAATCCCCCAATGTCCAAACCTTCAAGTCTGTGGAGTTACTCTACAAGGTAATCAAATTCTCAACTTCTTTCTTTTTTCCATCCAAGTTATCTTTTATGTGGTATAACATTCATGTTTCCATAAAATGTTATTATTTTCATTTTATAATTTATATATATTGTAATGTGTTTAATTTATAGATGGATAACTCTTGTACCCACTCTTTTTAATGTTCTCTAAAACCATGATGCATACCCATTCGGCTGCAAACGTTTCGTAAGAAATTTCTCAATGTTTCTTCAAGTTCCTCTCCCTTTTTTTATTTCCTCACTTTCCTCTTATACAAGAGGAATTAAAGCTCCATATATCTCGTACAATCCTTATATTCTCATGTTAATGGAAAATTCATCATCATTCATTTTATCATCTCCCACTTATTCAAGAAATGAAAACATTGACTGTGATGTGTCGAATTACCGACATCATAGGCGATGTGATTTAAATTTTTTAATTCCTTATGATCTGGTTATGAATAAATTTTTAAGGTTGTACCAGATTATATTATATGTATTATATCCCATTAAATTTTATTTAAATAACTTATTTATATATTACTAAATAATTAAATAAGAAAAGTATTATGTGGTTGAAAAATCTGTCAAATTAACCCAAACAATCATCATTAATATTTTACTAATGATTAATCCACATGGTATATAACATAAATCAATATAATATCAACTTTTCTCCAAGAATATCATTAATAAAATTTAATATTAGTTTTGTATGTTTATCAATGTTATACATAGACTTCTATTTATGAATACAAGTTAACCATTCAAGAAAACCATAAAAACAAACATTCCCAAACAATGGATTTGAACTCCATAACTCATCCAAAGGCTCATAAAATAACTTAATGGAACCATAATGAACCCCATTAATTTATAAAAGGTTTTGGAATCATTGATCAACAAGTCTAATTTGGTTATACTTGACTTAAAAGTGAAGGAAACTTTCGGATACATGGTATGGAGAAATTCTCAAACCCAACTTTCTTTCTTCGAGTTCTCCCTATTTCACTTCATTTTTGTTATGGTTACTCCCTAAAATAATTTTTTTCAACATTATCATTCCTATTTTGGGATATATATGTGTGATACTTGATTTTAAGAAAAAACCCATGTTTTCCAAAATAAATCTTCGTTAAAGTATGTTATTTCCTCATTATTTTGGGAAACAAATGTTTGTGAATATAGGATTTGAAACCCATTTCATTCCATGGGTCAATTTATGTTAAACTTTTAATTTTTTTTAATGTGTCATGCATGATAACATAAATATTATGATGTGACAGGTGTACCCATAATTATATAGTGCAATATGAATATTTGAATATGATGGGTACACCCCGATTTATACAAAACTCCAATGAATTGGGTGAAGGGATGAATCTCATTAGTAAAAGATAAATGATGTTTGACCATGGTTATAGAATTTTTCATGAGTATGCGTAGTAGTAAACCACTAATACATGATGTTTCATTTTTTATTCATTTCCACATTTCATCTATTTTATTAATGCTTCCTCTTATGTTCATGATCATATGACTAAGTTTTGATTATGCACACCCCATGTTATATTGTTCATATATATCCTCTTACTGGGATTTTAGCTCACCCCTTTTTTAATGTATGTCCTTAGGTGACTTCATATACTAAGGTGAGTTCAAGTTCCAATAAGAAGCTAAAGAAGAAAGAATTAAATAAATGTTTGTGTGTGACGTTGTAGATGTTTTGATTGGTCCTTGCTTTCCCCAGACACTAAACCTTTGGATACTCTATGTGTAATACTATTATGTTGTTTATCTTTAAAATGATGTAATACAAATGTAAGAAAAGGCAGTGTCATTATAGTGGGTCAAATAGAAAATATGAAATATTTAAAAATTGAAAGCTCTTTGTTAATGTGAAATGAATATTTATTTCAAACAAAGAAGAAAGACAATGATGGATATAATATTCTAATTAAAAATGAATAGAGATTTAAATTTAAATTTTAATGATGGATTAAAAGTAAATGGATAAATTATAAAGGCCAAATTTTTAACTTCATTATCATAGTAACACACACACACACACATATATATATAATATGGGATACTAATATTAATAAATGTTTTGGATATGAAATGTTGTATCTTGAAATTAATAATTCTCATTCTTAGGTAATAAAAAAATCTAGAAAAATTATTTTATAATATTCCCCTACAATTTATTCATTTTCATCAAATATCATTGAATCATTAACTTAAAAAATCCATACAAAAAACTTTTCAAACTTATATAATTTGATTCCTTGAAAATCATATGTGACATTTTAGAAATAGTATCATGGAAACACATTGGTAAAAACACGATGAAGTGAGAAAGAATAAATTATTCCCAAATCCACTTAATTTGGTACAGATTTTATAAATAAAATTCTCAAAAGTTTCAAAATAAAATTCTTTTAGGATTAAAATTAAGTGTTTTTATATTATATAATGTGTTGGATATTTCTCTGAAAAATAATTGAAAGCACATTTTTTAAAACAATTAGTGGGATATTTTTTGTTTTATAACTAATGATATACCTATTATTGAATTGTATTAAGAAACCAATAGAATCATTATGTAATGTAGTGGAAATATCATCATTATTATAATATATAATTTCCTTGAAAAAATTTACTCTTTAAGACAAACCTTATTTTTTTAATGTAATAAAATAAATATTTATTTATACCCATTAAATCTACAATATTATGTAATGAAATTTCCATCCATTAATTTTATCTATATATTATATCAAATTTTTTTCAAGGTATATTTTCATAATTATAATTATTTCATTTAGGGATAGATAAACTTTTACAATTAAGTTGTTCTTAAAATGATAAATAATATCATCATTGTCTCCTCATACATGAAATATTTCACTCTTGGAAGAAAAATATTTACATTTTTAATAAATGTATTTCTAAATAAATATAAAAAATAAATTGAGAAAATTAATTCTATATTGTCAATGAAATTTCAATTGATCTATTTATTTCCCTTAAATAATTTAATTATTCAAGAAAAGTTTTATTTATTTATTTTAAATGAAATTCAATTAATATCAACATTTTTTGGGATGTTATAAAATTTATCAAAAAAATCTCCAATTTATATGGTAATGTAAATTTTATTTTAATATTTATTCTACGAATTATAATTGTTGTTGTTTTGAAGTGTGTGTGGTGAATCTAGGATATTATTTGGCATTTCATCCAAATTCCATATTCACCAGCCTCAAAATATACAATGGGTCCTCTCCCAAATAGATATATTTTCAAAACATTATTCATGAAGAAACAAAATATGATAAAATATTTAATTTAAGTCAATAAATCCATTATATTTGTATTATGAATTTATTCATTAATTGAAAATTATCCAATTGAACAAATAATTATATTGGTAAATATGAGTATTCTATTTTTCATTATATATAACTAATGTGAAAAAAGTACCAAATTGTATATAATAATGATTTTATGAGTTTTTTTGAAGCACGTGTTTTAAAAATATTATTCACAGTAAATTCTTTAAAAAACTAATATTTATTATTTTTTTATCAAAACTATTTCATTTTTTGTAATATCTCATATAAATACTTTTATTTATAGATAAATATTAATCAAGGGATTTATAAGAGTAAATATATGACTACTAAGAAGTAGAAAAACATAATAAATAAAAAACTGGAGTAAAAAATAATTTTATTGTATACCTTCTGAGTATATATACGACCAATTTATGTATTATAAAAAAAATATTTTAACTTGAAACATTCATTATTTCTTAAACTTTTTTATATGAATTTTTATTGGAAAAAATATACATCATAATTGACATTTTGATAATGTATAAGAAATATGTTTTGGTAATAGTCATAATTAAAAAAAATCATACTTGAAAACAAAATTTTGTTCACTTAAAATTATATTTCCAATTACTCAAGAAACCAAAACATCTTCTTCGATAACCGATTATAATTAATTATAATGATTCTAATTTTATGATTTTTTTTCTCCTTTTTTATAATTTAACCTAAATTAAATTCACTTATTTTAAATAATCAATTTTAATATTCCTAATTTTATTCCAAAAAAATGATTGAAGAACCCAACAATTACCCTTCAAAAATAATTTATATTGAAAGAAAAATTTTACATAAATTAAAAATTAGAAAATAATTAGATAAATTATTTCCTAAATAGATCAAAATGACTCAAAAATTTATAAAAAATAGACAATTAAAATAAGTTATCTGTAACACCTTATAATTAATGATATTTCTAAAATTCACAAGTTCTAAACTATGTGATGCACTCTATTGTTATTTAATCTATAAAATCCTAAAATTTATTATCCCTATGCTCATTTTATTTAGGGATAATTAAAAAATATGACACCACATCCCAAGATTTAATAAAAATTAAAGACCAAGGTAGTGATATTTAAGACTTAATGCGAGACAAGAACCCTGAAATTGTATTTTAATTCAATATAGTCAATCTTTGTTAAAATATTAGTATTTTTATTTATGTATTCTGAAAAAAACCAAAAATGATTCCCAAAAATAAACTACGGTAAAAATATCACATTAATTTTATCATTGGGAGTTAATTTAGGAATAAATTATAAATCAATATAAAAATCCATTACGCAAATGGTTGGAATACAAGGTTGGGTATATTGTTATCCTAGAACTACATGAACCCTATACTAAAAAAATCACTATGCATTGTTAGCTAGCATGTTTTGTTTAACTCGGAACAAAACCATCCTTGATATTGACCCAAAGTTTCAACCTTGTACAGTTAGTTATAGGGTAAATCAATTGTTAACTTTTCCATGGTTTGTTCATTAATTTCATTAAAACCAAAATTTTACACACTAAATCTCCTATTATAAATATATAAATATAATATAGACACCCATTATTTTATAATTCTCTAGAATGTAGGAATTATAATCCACAAAAAATTAATTGTTCTATTTTTTATGAGAAATATAGACAATACATTTCTTATCTCAACCTCTATCACCCATGCTCTTTCAATACATGAAACCCTCTATAGCTGAATGTGAGACCAAATCTGACCCCTTGGACCACCTCCCAAAAAAATGTTCTATTGAAAATAAAATGTTTGTGAAAACCATGATATAATAGTAATTTCCAATTTAATCATTATAGAGTAAATTTTATCCATTATAAAACACAATAAATCCTGAAGAAAACAATTACCACAACCCAAAATGTTACTGAATGATTGAAAAAAATCAATAAATTTATAAAAAAAATTAAAATTATAATGAATGTTCAAGAGTCTTCCTGGGAAACCAAAAAAAACAATAAATCTCTAAGAATAATCCTATAAAACTAAAACACCCCTCCCACAACTGCTACACCTTATAGAATGGTAGTGAATATGTGGTATGACCCCATGTCCAACCTATAGTAGGCCTATGGTTAATGAATAGAATTTGGGGTATATAAGACACAAAATGGAGGCTTAATCTTATTATATAAATATGTAAAATAAAAATTATTATACAAACACAAAAAATATAACATAATATAAAAACCCATCCAAACAAGTATTAAAGGTAATAAAAATAATTTCTTCAATTAAAATATCAATAATAAAACTAAGGCGGTGACTCAACAATAGCTCTGATCTCTAAGCTATTAATTCCAACATGAGTTTTAATAAAACTGTGAGAAACATAAAAAATAAAAATTTATACATTGGGTTAGAATATCATTAACATATAGTGGGATAATACCCATTGAATCCAATTAAAATTTGAATAATGTATATTATTTCATCATAGATCGAACCATATAAGCTACAAGAATATAAAGAGTTAATCAATCTAATTGTGCCACATTATGGCTCACTAAAACAATTATGTAAGAAATTAATAAGACAATATCAATAATGTATTGATGAAGGAGACTTAAATAAAATTCACATCTAATTTACCACTGTCACACATCAATTAAAAATGTTATGTTCTTTAATCTATTTTATTTACTTTCATCACCATATATGTAGACATCTAGGATTTTGTAATATTCACAACCCTTCCTTCCCCATCCTCCAACAAGTCTTATCATCCTATTAATGAATAAATTTCATTATCCACATCTTTCAGTCCACTAGTACAAAATATCACATCGATGGACAATATCATATCCAAGGTTGTAGGGTAACATAATAATGAAGGACCCAGACCACATTCCCTTGTCATACCATGCATGATCCTTAGTAAAAATCGCATCCTCTTGTAGGTAATAATCACAAACAATTTCACCATCATTAGCTATTACTATCGACAAAATGGGTAACGACACCACATATTACTATTGAAGGAATAGTTTTTAAGTGATCCTAATCATACAAAAATTTCACACCATCCAATTGTTTTGGAAATAACCTCTCGTAATGTTTGGTTTTCAGTTCACAATACTCGACATGGTTTGGGTGAATATTAATGTATCATAATATATATATATATATTTTTAAAGCACTGAAGATATCATAACAGTTTCGAAAATATACTTCATAACCATCATCTTATCATCAACACCATACTAATGGTACCACATGCTGCCAACAACTAGATGAAAAAAAGCACATAAAACATTCCCACACATCCCTCAATTTCATTTCATTTAGTTATATTTTCAATAATAGAACCATATAATTTTATTTTTTTAAATTTTGGTTAATTAGTATGTTTAAATTTAAATTTGATGACAAACCTCCTTATGAAACCATTTTATTTACTTCCAATTTAAGTACATACAACTAATAATTATTCCCTTTATAAAAAATTATACCATATGTAAATTCTAGTAATATTACATTAAATTCTAGAAAATGGAATTATATTTCCATCATTACCAGCCACATATTAAACAATTACTAGGATATATAAACAAGGTATCATACATCAACCCATGATATTACAATCACCAACATAAATAGAACACCACATATATACATCCTTCAACATAGCCCACAACTAAATTGGTAAATCTCATATTCATGAAAACCATATAAAGGATAAATAAGCACAATTCTGATAATAAATATTACAAATGAACCAAAACGTTTTTTATACATCATATTTTAAAATGATTCACATATATATGGATATCTCATTAAATTGTCTTATCATGAAAATTAATTTTCACACTATTCAGGATTTACATGGGAAACCAATTAATAGAAGGATATGGATATTATATTTTTATGTATTATGGGTTTATAAATAATCAATAATAGGCTATGAATAAAAAATATGGGTTTATAATTAATAGTAACTAAAATATAAACATCACAATAGGTTTTTTTTCAAGATAAAACAATCAGCAATAACAAAGAAAAAGATAAAAAAAATTATTTACTCTATTCCATTAAAATTGGATTTAATGAATTTATATTTATTTAATAGTTAATATTTACCCCCACCAATAATGAAATAAAATCATGTTAATTGAATATATGTTAAAAAAATAAGAGATCTTAATGATCTCCTTCTAGGAAATGTAATTCAAAAAACACACTACAAAAAAATAGTGGAAATGATGATGTTTCTTCACCAATATATCAAAATGGTTATGTTACAATCAATTATACAAAACATAATGGGAAGGGATGAATAATAAAAAGAGATATAACCCCATCTCAAATGTTACACACTATTATTGATTAGAGAGAGGGAGCTATTGAATACTCCTATAGTATTGAGAATGATGGATATGGGTTGATGGTAGATGACATCATGGTTTAAGAGAAATATTTTGGTTGGGTAAGACATTAATTATAAAAGAAAATTCCTAAACATTTTATGTACAATATTTTATGGTTCATGACAATGATCTTCTAAAAAAATATATTTATTTCCATGTTAAATATACTGTTTTAGTTGTTATTTTATTTTATTTCTTCTAAAAAAATTTCTAAACCCATTTTAAAAACAAGGTATCCATTAATTTAAAGATAAATTTTAATCCCCAATTAATTAAAAAATGTTATTTTTTACGACTTAACATCATTATTTTTTAAAAAATTCCATCATTATATAAATATGGGTATTTTGAAAAACTAGAAAATTTGGTAAACTATTTAACTGATTGGGATCATGGGTAAAATAAACATATCCATGGAATTGAAATCATGAAGTAACAATTATCTATTTTATGTAACCAGCAGACCACGTATAGGAACCATCCAACTATATGAAGGGAAAAACTAGCTCGAAGATGAAACCCAATGGCAGAATGATAAAACCAACCACCACAAGAAGAAAGAAATAGATGACAAGGAAAAAATAGCTCACCAGAAGAAGAATCCAACTGAATACATGAATTAGGAAACCAATATAAATAAAAAACTAACAACATAAACAGACCAACTGAATACATGATGAAACAAACATCCAACTAAAAGAGGAACCAAACCATAAGAATAAAAAATTTGATTATTTGATAATTTATCTTTTCATGTGAGAAATAATATAAATTTAAAAATGATAAAATTCATTGAACTCTCCCCAACACATCCATGACTTAGGAAATCCCAATTAAAAGGTTTTAGGAACATATAGAGAATTAAAAAAACAACAACTCAAAAAATTATGAATGCATGGGACATAGGAGTACTGAATTTGATCAATTATGAATAAATCAATATCCATTTGAAATAATATGAAATTAATATATTCTTTATGATATCTAAGAAAGAGAAAAATATGTATTAATGGAATAAGATGAGTGTTAGTATAATGAAATAAACATTGAACACGAATCTCTACAATTTTTCTATTAATCCACAATCTCCCAAGCATCCCATACATCCACAAAAAATTAACAAAATCTTAATATGAACCACATAATATAATTAATAATAAATTTAAAATCATGAAAAAAACTCTAAAATAGTTAAAATGTTCTGTAAATTTGATACTACTCATACCTATCTGTTTAAATGCTACTCCAACCCATAGCTAGGATGTGGTTTATTGATGTGTATGTTTTATAAAATTAACATTTATAATATTTTAAATTATATTATAATTATTTTATATGATATATTTTGATTTAATTGGAGATATGGATGATTATAAATTGATATATTAAATTATATATATAATTTTTAGTCCATTAATATGAAATCATTGGAATATTACATTTCCTCTTAAATGGAGCCTTATATGGGAAAACAGAAAACACTAAAACATCTAGAATATGTTCCTTACCATATGTAGTGTATAATTTTGTTTTTTATATAGTCCATGAACATGGAACATTAGGGCTATAATTATTTAGTTACTTATGTGAAGAAACCCTAAATCCCCTAACAATAGTCCTTTTATATTGTTGTTAAGGTTAACCAGAACAAAATATAATAAGGGAAGAATAATGTTGAACCATTAAGATATTTTGAGATAACATACACATTCATCAACAAAATATCATCAATGTAACCCATTTTGAATGAGGTCATTACTAATTAAAGGTCCCATTCAAGGTATATATTGTTACTTCTTCTGGTTTCCTGATTCTTCTAAAATTTTATCATAAAATATTATTTATGAAATTTAATTAACTTATATGATCACTTCGATGTAATTTATTTTTATATTACTAAAATTCATATATCATCCTATTTTATTCATAATTTTGGTCCTTGTACATTATAATAATTGGATGGATGATTGTGTCATCCATCAATCCATTTTTATCTATTTCTCTTTTTTTCTCACTAAATTATTTATTAATTATTTCTCTACATTAATTAACCAAGTATAGTTGTTTAATTGATTCATTATAGATCAGTGAGTGGGAGTTGTATGAATTCACGAAGTTCCAATTTTGTTATGTAATTAGAGACATGTAATATTGGATGTTTGATGGAAAACTGTGGATTATTAGGAGTCATGATGGTGTGATATCTGAATCAGAAGCATTATTTTTATCATCATAAATGTTTTTAATAAATTTCATATTATATTTGTGATTAATTATTACTCTAATATTCAAATGGATGTGAAAAAATAATTTTCATGATAAACCATGACGATATATATGTGATGTGAGGCAACATTGGTTGTGGCAGGATGAGTTTTTTGTAGAAGGAGTAGCGTGGTTTTGATTAAATTATCTAATGGAATATAGTTATCGGTATAACATTAATGAAAACCTCCCACAAACAATGAAAAATGGTTTATGGATGCGTCAAATATCACATAGTGTATACTGTATTTAAACCTATAATGTGTTCTTATAAGGTTTGGATCAGTTTGAACCTATATTACATGACCCTATTTCCAATTAGACATGAACGACGTATGGGTTAGGAACATATGAAATTTTCTTTGGAAAATACGTTTATTGACCACATATAATTACATTCCAGGAAATATGGTTGGCAGTAAATGTCTTATACCCATCATGGGTCCAATTTTTTACCTTATCCCTATGAATAATGCGAGTTATATTGGTATAAACCAAGTTCACCTATTGATCATACTCACAATTTATACCAGTGTATCCACCATATATATAGCATCCCGCATTTTTATAACATAAAATTTCATTACATTACACAAAACTGAGGATCTTTAAGATTTAGTGTCTTGGAAACCAGGAACATAATACATGAAAAAAACATAAAACATTATTCTTAAACACTTGAAATTCTTCTCTTTAAGTTCATCCTAGGTTCATTACTGCATCTCATAACCTGGGGAAATACATCAAAAGAAAGGGTGAGCAAAAGGCCCAGTAAGGGTAACAAGATGAACATTTTTCATGTGAACATGAGATACTTCAATAAGGACATGAAAATAACTTTAAGGCATGAGAAAGAAATCATGAGATACATCATAATAAAAATAACATTTTTCATAACTTGAAGATGTGGCTTCAACATTTAATATTGACAATCGTTTCGTTTCACCAAGGTCCATCCCCAAGGTGTCGTTAAAAATAACCAATGTTATTCACCAAGGCGTCGTTAAAATGGTCATCTCAATAGATTAAGTCTTTACCCAATGCATTGGAGCGCTATCAAGGAGCACCCTTAAATTTGCCTTTATTATCATGTGAGCCACATATATCATCCTCAAACATTTCATAAATAACCCATATAGCATAAAATAAATGGGTTTCATTTCATAATCATAACGTTTTAAAAACTGCTTTAAAGACATGATCTTTACAACACTTTAAAACCCACAGAAAAGGAAGGTGGGTCTCATGTATATAAATCCCAGAATTTAAAATAGACATTTTGTAATATATTTGAATACCCCTTTAGAAGAAAGAGCTTTGATTATTCACTTAATAATATAAAAGAACTTTAGAAAAAGAGAGAGACATTTTTGAGATGGAAATTCTGCAGCATAACGGCTATGTTACGAGGTTTTAGAACACATTAAAAAGAGAGGGAAAATGGGTCAAACATTCATAAATGACCCATAAAACAGTATATGGATAGAATAAGAAGGATACATAATCATGGTAATGAAATTTCAAGGACATACCATTTGAAATGAAAAACATGGAAGGAAGACAAAAATTAGATTTCTCTTATTAAAGTTCGGCAGCCTAACGGCGTTACTTAAACTTCAACAAAAATGAATTGAAAAGATAAAATAGGGTCTCTAATCATGTGAAAATAAGAGTTAAGTATGATAGATATAGGGATAATTCCCCAACATAATTAAAAAGGAACTTTAAATACTTGACATGAAAGTAGAACTTTGAAAAGAATGAGAAGGGTGAAAGAATCCCCAAAAAAATCGGCAGCCTAACGGCGCCACTTAAAACCTCAAAATACTGAATTGAAGAGATAAAATGGGGTCTCTCATAATATTAATATAAGAGTACAGTATGATAGATATAGATATCATACCCCAACATAAAAAAAAGGAACTTGAAAGAATTGACATGAAAGTAGAACTTCAAAACAAGAAGGGTGAAGAACCACTTAAAAATTCGGCAGCCTAACGGCGTTACTTAAAACATCAAAATACTGAATTGTAGAGATCAAATGGGGTCTCTCATCATATGAACATAAGAGTCCAGTATAATAGATATAGAGATCATACCCCAACATAAAAAAATGGAACTTGAAAGAATTGACATGAAAGTAGAACTTCAAAACGAGAAGGGTGAAGAACCACTTAAAAATTCGGCAGCCTAACGGCGCCACTTAAAACATCAAAATACTGAATTGAAGAGAACAAATGGGGTCTCTCATCATATGATCATAAAAGATAAGTATGATAAATTTATAGATCATACCCAAACATAATAAAAAAGAACATTAAATACTTTACATGAAAATAGATCTTGAAAAATGAGAAGGGAGAAAGGATCTGTTACAAATATTTCAGCAGCCTAACGGCGCCACTTAAAACTTCATAAAACGAAATAATGAGAGTAAGAGGGGATCTATCATTATATGAACATAAAAAGGGCAGTAATAGGAGTATAAAAGAACATCCTTCAACATAAGAACATGTAGCATAAAAGGAATGACATAAAAGAGATTAGTTGAAATGAAAGATAGAGGTCGGATCCCTTACCTTAAAACATAACTCTTAAAACTAAAAGGTTGGGACCTTGAGGGCTTGGGGGCACCATGGGAGGACTCCTTGGGAGGTAATGAGACCAGAACATCATTGAGGGGGAGTGGGGAGTTGAATGGATGAGAGGATGGCTTGGTATTTATAGGGAAAGTGAGGGGACAAGGCATTAATGGCCAAGGGACACCTCATTAGTGGTTTTGGCAAAACCATGGGCTTGCCCATGGTATTTGCCCATGGTATTGGCCACTTGGGACACCTCATACCATATCTTACTATTCATAATTCGACCATGTTGATTACATACTTAATAAATCATTTAATGATGTCATTTGACACCCGTAACTTAAAAAGTGTATTTTCACTATTCATTGAAAATTCAACTTTCTCAGAATAATCCCAAAATTTCACCTTAACCAAATATCAACGCTCTGATTACAAATATGAACTCCGTTTTATAAAAATAATTTTCTAAATAATTTTTATTTAATTTTTAAATAAAAACACTATTCACCGAAAATTCATTTTTTCAGAAAAAACCCCAAAAATTACTATAGCATAATATCGGTGCTCTGAGTTCAAAAATGAAATCCATTTTATAAAAATATTTTTCTAAATATTTTTTATTAAATTTTTAATTAAAAAACACTATTCAACCGAAAAAACTAATACTTGAATAATAATTTATGAAACCGTTATTTAACCATTTTATTGAATCACATTACTTAATCAAGGTGCCTAGATTATATTAATAATTTCTTTAAGTGAGATTACTAATCCATTTGGTCACATTACTAATCCTAAGCGTAAAATCACTATTCATAATTTACTATTCATCACAAATCAAGTTGATCTTATTAGACTCGAAATTTCGTAGTGAACATAATTGTAGAAGACCATTTTTTGAAAATCATTACACATATTTATTTATTTAAGGTTTACATAAACATTTTTAAAATATCCTTTCTCTAAAATTTATCAAAAATATGCATACTATATTTATCTGGAAATTTGAAAATTCATAAACATCATCATAAGAAGAAATCCAATTTTTTTTAAAACAAAGGATTACACAAGGCAATTACGGTCTCCTTACATAGCCCTTTATCACACCAGCATAGGACCTAAGTGTAAGGTGTGCTAAGGTGAGAGAATCCGAGGGAGGCTCGGCCAACATCGCACGAGTCGTAATTTCTATTAGTTTGAACTTCTCGCGAAGGCGATCCCGTTCTATCTTCACACGATGATGTTCAGCTTGGGTTTGGTCCAGAGCAAATCCCAGTGGTGCTACCTCCTTCCCAAGTTCTGTTAGATGGGCTTCAATCGGTCCAAGACTACGGGGTGAGGCCATCGGATCTTCTTGCTATATTAATTAACCAAGATTGCTTGTATTTAGAGACAGTAATCAAAACATTTAGTTTCCAGCGGTCATATTGACCAATGGTCAAATAATAGTCAAAACCCAACAGTCTCATTTTAATTATACTCATGTTATCAAATGAAACCTTTTTTTTGAGTATAAAAATAAAATAAAATAACACGTAAAATTAGGAAATAAGATTTACTCAAAGTTTCGGGTTGTTACAATCTTCCCCCCTTAAGAAATTGCGTCCCCGCAATTTTTAAAATTGGGTTTTGAAATTTCATTGAAAGTCCCACATCGGAAAAGGAGTCAGTAAAACTATTACTTTAAAAGAAAGAAAGGGAAGTACAAAGGTCACCCGAGTTAACCCATACTAGGATTCCATGGAGGAAAACATGGACATGGAAGAAAAACAAAGGGTCAATTTCTGGGGAAGAGTGATAGAGAACATGATTAGGAGAACGTTAACCATAAGAAAATACCAAACTTATGATGTGTGTAAACGGTCTTTGATTACCAAGTAGGAAACGTAAACCAACAACGTTTTTGTTTCACGTTCCTTTTCATAATTTTTAGGAATTCATTTAGAACATAAAACAAAAACATAATAAAATATACCTATCTTCATGTAGAGTTTCATCCTTTAATATGTTTCTACCCAAAAATAATCTTTTCTCCAAACTATGAGCATTAAAAACTACTTGGTCTCATAAAAACACAAGAATCATCTTTATAATCCACAAAAGATTAACTATCTATTTCTTCTATCTTTAAACATTATCCCAAAAACAGAAAGGGTAAGGTAAAACAACTCTTCAAAAAGAAATAATCCCATAGGAATGGAAACTACATTTAAATCTTCAAAGTTCCATGGTACTACCCAAAGTTCATCATAGTCCATTCCATAAATAAATGCCCTTAAAAATCCTCAAAAATAAACCAAACTAAGATTGAAACCCAAATAAAAGAAGGATTTGATAACAAAGTCTTCCAAGGTAAACTTTATCATTCATCTCCAAACTACATCAACCACTACTAACATCTTATAAAAAAAGTAACTAACCTAAACATATTTACCCCAAGATAGGTTAATAAATTCCATAAGTAACCTAAATTACTATAATTCCACCTTAAATTCATCGATTCTTCAAAATATAAGTCAACCCTACTCTTCAATGAAAATACCGTAGTAATCTATTTACCTCGATCATATAGGGTCCCCAAAATAGTGAAAATCTTCCAAAATAATAATCATATTTTAATCCCCTAATCATCCCTGTCATATTAATATGACAATCGTCGCATTTCCTATCACATTGGTTGTTTGGGAATGTTCTTCCATTTCCCACCATTAACTATGAAGAGAAAGCATAATTAGGGGCTTAAGTACTTTGCCAATAATTATGAAAAGGAAGAAAGCATATAAGGATAACTTGTAGAAGAAAAGTATACCCTAACTTGTGATCCCCTAGGTTCCCATATAGGTTATCCATGATCATATATTCTTATGTGAATCTTTATTTTATTTTATCTTTGTTCCTTTAACAATGGTTCATACTAAGCCTACGAATTTACCAAAGCATATCCCCCAGGAGTGTCGTAACCAAGAGTGCAGCAAGGCCAGTTGTCGTGTACCAGTTCCCGTTCGAGTCTAGCTCAAAGCGGTGTTTTCGGGTTTTACCCCTATGTACATATGTGCCAGAGCCACCTCTACCTGCTCGTATCGAGAGAGGGATGTATTTGCTTGGCAACCCCATACTCAATACTCACCAAAATACCTGGAAGATTTCCTATTTTTTTAACTTTTCTATAGGGTTCTTCCTAGAGTTTTCATATCCTAATTTCCACAAATAACAAAACCATCCTTTGATACCAACTATAGCATCCCACCTTTTTATAACATAAACATTCATTAAATTACACAAAACTGAGGATCTTTAAGGTTTAGTGTCTTGGAAACCAGGAACATAATACATGAAAACAACATAAAACATTATTCTTAAACACTTGAAATGATTCTCCTTAAGTTCATCCTAGGTTCATTACTGCATCTCATAACCTGGGGACATACATTAAAATAAAGGGTGAGCAAAAGGCCCAGTAAAGGAAACAAGATGAACATTTTACATGTGAACTTGAGATACTTCAATAAGGACATGAAAAGAATTTTAAGGCATGAGAAAGAAATCATGAGATACATAATAATAAAAATAACATTTTTCATAACTTGAAGATGTGGCTGCAACATTTAATATTGACAATCGTTTCGTTTCACCAAGGTCCATCCCCAAGGTGTCGTTAAAAATTACCAAGGTTATTCACCAAGGCGTCATTAAAATGGTCATCTCTAGAGATTAAGTCTTTACCCAATGCATTGGAGCGTTATCAGGGCGTACCCTTAAATTTTCCTTTATTATCATGTGAGCCACATATATCATCATCAAACATTTCATAAATAACCCATATAGCATAAAATAAATGGGTTTCATTTCATAATCATAACGTTTTAAAAACTGCTTTAAAGACATGATCATTACATCACTTTAAAACCCACAGAAAAGGAAGGTGGGTCTCATGTATGTAAATCCCAGAATTTAAAATAGACATTTTGGAATATATGTGAATAACCCTTTAGAAGCAAGATCTTTGAGTATTCACTTAATAATATAAAAGAACTTTAGAAAAAGAGAGAGACATTTTGAGATGGAAATTCTGCAGCATAACGGCTATGTTACGAGGTTTTAGAACACATTAAAAAGAGAGGGAAAATGGGTCAAACATTCATAAATGACCCATAAAACAGTAGATGGACAGAATAAGAAGGATACATGAACATGGTAATGAAATTTCAAGGGCATACCATTTGAAATGAAAAACATGGAAGGAAGACAAAAATTAGATTTCTCTTATGAAAGTTCGGCATCCTAACGGCGTTACTTAAACTTCAACAAAAATGATTTGAAAAGATCAAATAGGGTCTCTAATCATGTGAAAATAAGAGTTCAGTATGATAGATATAGAGATAATTCCCCAACATAATTAAAAAGAAACTTGAAAGACTTGACATGAAAGTAGAACTTTGAAAAGAATGAGAAGGGTGAAAGAATCCCCAAAAAAATTCGGCAGCCTAACGGCGCCACTTAAAACATCAAAATACTGAATTGAAGAGATCAAATGTGGTCTCTCGTCATATGAAAATAAGATTCCAGTATGATAGATATAGATATCATACCCCAACATAACAAAAAGGAACTTGAAAGAATTGACATGAAAGTAGAACTTCAAAACGAGAAGGGTGAAGAACCATTTAAAACTTCGGCAGCCTAACGGCGTTACTTAAAACATCAAAATACTGAATTGAAGAGATCAAATGGGTTCTCTCATCGTATGAACATAAGAGTCCAGTATGATAGATATAGAGATCATACCCCAACATAACAAAAAGGAACTTGAAAGAATTGACATGAAAGTAGAACTTCAAACCGAGAAGGGTGAAGAACCACTTAAAAATTCGGCAGCCTAACGGCGCCACTTAAAACTTCAAAATACTGAATTGAAGAGATCAAATGGGGTCTCTCATAATATTATCATAAAATATCAGTATGATAAATTTAGATATCATACCCCAACATAATAAAAAGTAACATGAAATACTTTACATGAAAATAGATCTTGAAAAATGAGAAGGGAGAAAGGATCTGTTACAAATATTTCGGCAGCCTAACGGCGCCACTTAAAACTTCATAAAACGAAATAATGAGAGTAAGAGGGGATATCTCATTATATGAACATAAAAAGGGCATTAATATTAGTATAAAAGAACATCCTCCAACATAAGAACATGTAGCATAAAAGGAATGACATAAAAGAGATTACTTGAAATGAAAGAGAGAGGTCGGATCCCTTACCTTAAAACATAACTCATAAAACTCAAAGGTTGGGACCTTGAGGGCTTGGGGGAACCTTGGGAGGACTCCTTGGGAGTTAATGAGACCAGAACATCGTTGGGGGAGAGTGGGGAGTTGAATAGATGAGAGGATGGCTTGGTATTTATAGGGAAAGTGAGGGGACAAGGCATTAATGGCCAAGGGACACCTCATTAGTGGTTTTGAAAAAACCATGGGCTTGCCCATGGTATTTGCCCATGGTATTGTCCACTTGGGACACCTCATAACTTATCTTACTATTCATAAGTCGACCATATTGATTAAATACTTAATACATCATTTAATGATGTCATTAGACACCCGTAACTTAAAAACTGTATTTTCACTATTCATCAAAAATTCAACTTTCGCAGAATAATCCCAAAATTTCACCTTAACCAAATATCAACGCTCTGATTACAAATATGAACTCCATTTTATAAAAATAATTTTCTAAATATTTTTAATTTAAATTTTAAATAAAAACACTATTCACCGAAAATTCATTTTTTCAGAAAAAACCCCAAAAATTACCATAGCATAATATCGGTGCTCTGAGTTCAAAAATGAAATACATTTTATAAAAATAATTTTCTAAATATTTTTAATTAAATTTTTAATTAAAAAACACTATTCACCCGAAAAAACTAATACTTGAATAATAATTTATGAAACCGTTATTTAACCATTTTATTGAATCACATTACTTAATCAAGGTGCCTAGATTATATTAATACTTTTTTTAAGTTAGATTACTAATCCATTTGGTCACATTACTAATCCTAAGCGTAAAATCACTATTCATAATTTAATATTCATCCAAAATCAAGTTGATCTTATTAGACTC
Organism: Viscum album; assembly: GCA_963277665.1. Taxonomy (NCBI): domain Eukaryota; kingdom Viridiplantae; phylum Streptophyta; class Magnoliopsida; order Santalales; family Viscaceae; genus Viscum; species Viscum album. The sequence goes on from OY728135.1 coordinate 1,149,922,565, forward strand.
GAAATTTCGTAGTGAACATAATTGTAGAAAACCATTTTTTGAAAATCATTACACATTTTTTTTAAGGTTTAAATAAACATTTTTAAAATATCCTTTGTCTAAAATTTATCAAAAATATGCATACTATATTTATCTGGACATTTAAAAATTCATAAACTTCATCATAAGAAGAAATCCAAATTTTTATTTAAAACAAAGGATTACACAAGGAAATTACGGTCTCCTTACATAGCCCCTTATCACACCTGCATAGGACCTAAGTGTAAGGTGTGCTAAGGTGAGAGAATCCGAGGGAGGCTCAGCCAACATCGCACGAGTAGTAATTTCTATTAGTTTGAACTTCTCGCGAAGGCGATCCCGTTCTAGCTTCACACGATGATGTTCAGCTTGGGTTTGGTCCAGAGCAAAGCCCAGTGGTGCTACCTCCTTCCCAAGTTCTATTAGATGGGCTTCGATCGGTCCAAGACTACTGGGTGAGGCCATCGGATCTTCTTTCTATATTAATTAACCAAGATTGCTTGTATTTAAAGACAGTAAACAAAACATTTAGTTTCCAACGGTCATATTGACCAATGGTCAAATAATAGTCAAAACCCAACAGTCTCATTTTAATTATACTCATGTTATCAAATGAAACATTTTTGTTGAGTAAAAAAATAAAATAAAATAACACGTAAAATTAGGAAATAAGATTTACTCAAAATTTCGGGTCGTTACAATATATGAACAGATATATATTCCATGTTGATGAAAATACATAACCAAGACTCCCCCAAGGTTATAAAAAATAAGATACCCTTGCGTAGATCTCTTATAATTTTCTAGACTTACTGAATTTAATATATTTTCATCCCATGATTCATATTTCAGAATGCGATTTTTAAATTCAAATGATTTTTCACAAATAACATGATGCTACATTCCTCTTTGTGATATGAAATTTTTCTTATGGTAATTTGTTAAATTTATATTCATTATTTTGAATAGATTATTATTGGGATCAAGCATGATGATTAGAGAGGAAACGGGTTTAGGAACTCCTATTATTTTATATATGTGATTACGAATGGTCCCAAAAATTATTCTTAGATCTTGGTACTCCCCTATATTCAAAACATGTGGATCCTCCAAACTAGTGATGGGTTTGGTACTCCCATGGCCCCTGAAAATGTTTCAGTCCCTCACATTACTAGTAAAATTAGTAACTCAATCACATAAATGTTGATTTGATCCACTATTAATGAATAGTATTACATCCACTTCTTATCCATTCTAAACAATGAGTAATGGGTCTTGTACTGTGTTTGGATACTCACTTTACTGAGAATTACCACAGTCATGTACAGGTCCCAGAACAACCATTTTAAGAGGTGGAATGTACATAAAATATCGGTAGTTAATATTATTTTCATTATAATCTATCATGTCCCTTTATATATAGGTTTTTGGAGAGATACTTTTTCTATATCTCGAGGGTTTTATTCATAAACATATATCATTTTCATCATTTACCTTTTATTGTTTTAAATTGACAGTTATTCCTATTTATCCATTTAATTTTTTATATTTCAGAATTTTTTTGTCTATAATTACCACTAAATTGTTGTTTTGTAAACATTTTTTACATTTTAGATAAAGGAAATATTATTTAAAAGTTATCTTAGGGGATATGATTTTGCTGGAGCAAGAGAAAACAAGGAAATATAAGTGATATGAACAGGAAGAGTTCATGTTAGGAGAAATGTGTTACAGAGTAAAATCCATCATTCAATTGTCTATGTTTTTTTTTATAATTTGGATATGATGACTATTTTTATCATTTTTATTTTATATTATTCTAGCTTGTATATGATCAATTCTTTTCTTGTGAATTTTATAGTGGAGTTGGTTTTAAAGTCTATTGTTCAATATTTTATATTATTTGACGATTTTTGTCAAATTATTGTTATGTTATGATATGGATTCACATATTGTAATGACCTAATGTTTTATCAATGGAATTACCTTATTATAATTATTGCATATAATCACATGAAATCACAACACAATGAACTGCTTTGTACTATGTGACCTTAACGATAATTGTGACACTTCAGTGATTTGAATTTTTAAAATCTAACGGACACAGTTGCGATCAATAATATGTTTGGAGTCTGATATGAAAAATGTACTATTTAGTGAATAGTGATCTACCCTTCTGAATAGTCATCTACACTTAGGAATATTAATATGATTGTCACAGATATTAAATCGTACAAATGAATCGTAAACTCACCAATGAGTGTATGAATAAAATATAGGCATCTTATAAGTGATAATATGATCATAGTAAATTTGTTAGTATTTCTATAAATCATTCAGAATTAATTAAAATTAATTAATTAATTGTAAAGAAAATATATTTTCCTAAAAGGTGTTCATAAATAAAAAACATTTCTCTCCCATTTTATGAAAATTTTATAAAACCTTATTTAATTTTTGAAAACATTATAACATCTGTAATAGTTTTAAAATATTTATTTTTCCAGTAAAGTATGATTTTAATTAAAATTTTAATTAAATATATTTAGAAAATTATTTTTTATAATTGGTGTTAATTTTTGGATTTTAAATGTTGAAAATTTGTTTGGATGAATTTTTGGGATTGTTCTAAACTACTTGAAATTTTGATGAATAGTTAAATACACTAAATTAAAAATTAACCAAAATAAATTATTTATTGAGTCATGGATGATGTTCTACTAATGTTGTAAAGAACCAAAGATTCCATGTAATTTTTTTAAAATTATTTTGGATTTTTACGAGTCTTCAATAATTGATGGCACGTAGTCCCGAGACCCGGTGTGCCCGAAATAAATTTATGAACCTTTTTTCATTTAGGTGCAGTAAACATGTGGGCCAAATGTTTTATCTTTTGAACTACTCCTCAGATTAAAAATTTGAGGGAATAGTCCGAATCCACAGAACCATTATTCTCTTAATGTAGGCTTCACTTCGACTACATTTGTTCGGTAGAAAAAAATAGTTTTGCGACATCCAAAGAAATTATAAAATAACATAAATTTTTATTTTATTTATTTTTATTTTTCTTACCATCTATTGAGGGGTGGTGGAAGGGACCACTAAGGTGGTCAGACCATTAACTATGGTTTTTTAATTTTATAGTTACACTTTGATTGCATCACCACCCCTCGCGTAATTAATGAGACTTTAATTACGTCTAATAATTATGTACATAAACAACTACAATTAATGAACCTCATTAATCCTCAAGGAGTTTCTCTCCATTCCCCCTCCTATTTAGATGGAGCTCGGGGTGAGGTTTTGGCACAACTTCATCAAGCGAGGGACCCCTTATGATGTGACGTCATGCCTTCCACCGATGGGTAATGAAGGATTGACGACTCCCGTAGTAGGACCGATCTGAAGGTCGACAGATGATGAATGCCAACAACTATAATATCTCCAAAAAATCAGGAAGTAGATGTTGTATAATAATTTAATATTTTTCCCGCATTTATATTTCCTATTTTTTAGGAGGTTTTTGTATGGTATTTTAATGGGGTTCAACATTTTTAAAATATGATGAATAATTACCTCCCTCTTGTTTTATCGCTAACGCGGAGGGCGCGTGCCAAACGAACAAGTCTTGGAACCTCCACCGCTTGTTTTATTTTAATTGAGTTCTTCGAGGATGGTTTTCACAATTCAACAGAAATGCGAGGAAGAAGGTCAAATAATGGAGGCAACAATCCGGGAGGCCCATAGGCGTAAACGGCACCAAGAACTGACCACTAGAGCGCGTCTGGTGTCCTGCCGAAATAACTGTCGGCGCGCCATGCTGGCGGCAACCGGCGGCGACCGAAGGAGTCCCGAGGAAATTGAACACATGTAGTGGGAAGGTGGTTCACCATTGCATAATGTGGTGGATAGATGTGGTTGGCCGGAGCTGGCCGTGCGGGAGAAGGGCGTCGCCTGTAGGTGCCTCCGGCAGTAACAGCCGCGACCGGCGCGCCGCCGCAGGAGGGGGTGGCGTGAAGCCCACGCTTTGGCGCATCGCACTGGATGAAATGGCCCTACATACGAGGGGGCAATTGGGTGAAGTGGTCTTACTTGAGGCAGACCGGGCCGTACACGTTCCGGACAAATGGGTCGGGCCCGTGGCCTAGACGGACAACACAGGTGGTTCGAGCCCCACCCGGGGGCCAGGCCAACCACGTCCCGAGCTCGAAAACTAGTACTTCCAAACCCTACAGGCTGGACCCATTGAAGCAGGATTACCCTTAACCGGCTGGACCTGGGCAAGGTCTGGTAGACCATGGGACCTGTTTCATCGGTTCGGCCTGACCGAGTCGGACCGGGTCAAGACCCTGCCGACCCCCAAATAAAGGAGCGCCCGTAACTGACGAACCGGGTGTTCGTTTGACACGTCATCAGAGGCGTTGGGAACCCTTTTGGGAATAGGTCCCATGGTCATATTCCAGCGGGCCCAACCGATCCGGACCATACCTAGGTGTGATCACCCCTGTTTCACAGAAAGGGGTGTAACTAACAGACTAGGCGTCTGATCGACGTGCCATCTGTGGTATAATGACCCTTTTGACGATGTTTTCTATTGTAGATACTCTATATTAGTTTTGATGGAGTTTGATGTTAGACCTGGTTTGTATCATACTTGAATCCAACTGGGGATTTTTTACGAAAGTGCCCATATCTCACAGACCAGTTGTCTGATCGACGTGGTGTTTGTCACGTTGGGACCCCTATGATGGGGCGGTCCCTTGGCTATGATTTTTGGAAAACATTTTAATGTTTGAAAAAGGACTGATGGTTTGAGGATTGGAGTCTTCTGGAGATCATGCATGCTTTTTGTGGGAATCCAATGGCTAGCTATGACATGAGGAAGAAGAGCGACCAATGCAGGACAACATGAGTTGTTTGACTAATAATCTCTACCTCTTCGTCAGCGACAAAGATGGGTGAGCACCAATGACCAATACGAGTCAGCACCAGTGACCAATAAAGCATAGCACCAGCAACCAATATGGGTCAGCATCTAGCGACCAATACTAGTCAGCACCATCAACCAATACGGGACAATATCTAGCGACCAATACGGGTCAGCATACAATGACCTATACGGGTCAAAAGTAGAGTTACTATGGATATGATCATCTGGATTTATTACTAGTCATACCTATCCTAGTAACATTGATGTTATATCGTTAGATTGAGCTATCTCTTTGCCTTGTGCTACATGATTCAAATCATGCTTGTGATATTAACTTTGTGGTATTTGTTATGATGTTTTCCTTTGTGGAATAATGAGAGTCCTTCAGGGGTCTCAATGTCCCCACTAGGTATTGTTATACTCACCTCTGCATGGGCTCTGCCCGTACTTCTGTGTCTGGTGAAAAATACTAACACTAAGAGGAAAAATTTGGAGGTACAGGTTAAGGTGGAGATGGGTGCAACGGGAGCAGACGAGATCCTCTTATTCAACTTGAGACATAAATCTGCTAACAACCTAGTAAAGCTCCAGGAAAGATGTGACGACAGTTTAATTTTGTTTTTAGTTTCTAGGGCTTGTATTCCAGACCACTTTTTTCAGTTTATAGTTGCACTTGTTGTAGTACTTTACTCTTGTGGCTATAACTTACTTTTTTTGGTTGTTTACTTCAATTTCCATTTTTTAATGTGTACAAATCCTTAAGACAAATCCTTCCCCGTTTGGGAAAATCCTTCAGGTGCTAGTCTCTAACCCATGGCCTATAGATGTTGGGCTTGGGGTAGTCACGTTTGGGCCCCGTGGGATGGGTTGTGACAAAGTGATATTAGAGGGTGGCCGATTCTACCAGAAGAACTAAGAGTCTAATTTTAATGAGGAAATGGTGTAAAGTTTCTTGAGTTCGTTCATTAGTAAAGGGAGTCTAGTGTTGGTGCTACAGCTAATGTATCTATACACCAGGACCTTGGATTCTATTTTCTGACACATTACATGAAAACACTGGTTGCTAGTGTTTTGAAAGAAATTTCTAGATCATTATTTAGTCATCTCACCAGGTATAACTTATTGACCATGGAACACCTATTTTTTACACGATGCCTCCATGAAGATATCCATCCAGGATTCAAGTGAGAGATCGTGACAGTGTCCCACCAAGCGATGAGGCATCGGTACATGGACCACTCAAAATGATGGAACCTTCAGGTGGTGTACCAATAGTAGCACCACCCGTTGAGAATCCAATGCTTCTAGTTTATCACACACACCAGTTGAGCATGTTACATGAGTTCCAGAGACAGATTCCTTTGAGGATTTGAGGTGAGATGGACCCCCAAGCAGTAGATGATTGGATTGAGGCGGGTTTGCGAGTCTTTCACTTAGTAGAGACACCCGCTGATCAAATTGAGATCATGGACGCTAGCCTTCTTCAGGGCGTGGTAGGATGATGGTGTTTCTCGATGCTCCATGTGCATGAGGAGATATCCCTCACATGAACAGAATTTGAGGGCCTTTTCTAGAAGAGTTTATTTCAGCGACACTACGCTCTATGCGTATTCATGAGGTACTGCATTTACAGCAGGGCAGCCATACTATGGGTCAGTACACTATGAGATTTACTAACCTATCCTGATACTCAACTGATATGGTACAAGACTCTTACTTCAAGGCCCAAAACATTGATCAGGGGCTCCGACGATAAATCAGAGTTGTGATAGTTTCTCTTAGCATCCCAACGTAGGATGGGGTACTAGAGAGAGATTTGTTGATGGAGATATTCCTTTCCGAGAAAGCACTGACAGTGAGGGCCCACACAAGATGGAAAGTGGTAGAGTCATCTACAGCTGGATGTAGATAAAATATGCATAAGTGCATGCCTGCTAGACCTTCTGGAGGGTGACCCAGGGATGCATGGTCAGAGGTGCGAGGTTTGAGAGGCTGAGGGAGCCCCCAGTGAGGAATGATTTATTTTTCCTATTAGGTATAGGATCACAAGGCTCATTTCTGTCTAACTCTCCCCCACAAATGATCGGTATATGGCGGTTGGGCCACCGAGGTAGCTACAGGATCAAGAGAATTAGCTTGGCAGTGGACGAGGAAAAGGAGTAGGACATGTAGTGGTAGGTGGTCAGGGACACGAGGAACATCCACCACCACCCCCAGGTGGTCCATCACGAGCTCAGGGAGCGGGTGGATGGGGAAAGTCCTAGCAACAGGGAGTAGAGGCTCATGATTCTGACATCCCTTAGATGATACGAGGTACGATCTATATCTTCTCTACTTTATAAGCAGTGCTTATTGACATAGATGATATCCATTCTTTCCTTGTCACGGACATAGTTTGGGACACTGAGATTTCGATTGAGCTGTCACCTCATCTTTTGTATTTGTATACTCCATCATGAGGATATTCAACGGTCACACACTAGTGCTGATAGAAAGATCTTACTCTCTAAGGTGAAAGTTCCAAATTTAATCCTCTAGTAGCATTGTTGAAGGCCTACAACGTCATTCTAGGCATGGACTCTCTCTAAATAGTTCATGAACAGATTGAATACTTGAGACATACAGTGTGTTGTATGCATAGAGATGGAGGCTAGTTTTCCTTTTTTGTGAGAAAGAAAAAATAAAACCATGAGATTGACTTGTGCTCAGGAGGGTGCAGACGATTACATATCATTTGGCTTTCATGATATTCGACACAGTGGATGAGACAAGTCCACACTTCCTAGCAGTGGGGGACGCGTTAGGATGTCCTTCCAAAAATGTCCTTGGACTACCTCCTCATAGAGAGGAAGAATTCCACATTGACATGTACCCTAGAACATCACTGATATCTACACCAGAAGATTAGATGGCCCTTATGGAGCTCCAAGAGTTGAGGGTATAGTTAGAGGACTTACAGAGGAACTGATTTGTAAGGCCCAATGTTTATCCATGGGCATCCCCGGTACTGTTTTCTAAGAAGGCAGGCGGACGTTTGAGTCCAAGCATGGACTTCCGAGGCCTAAACTAGGTGACCTTGAAGCACATGTATCCATTGCTAAGAATTGATGATTTTTTTGAGCAAATGAATGTATCGAAGTGGTTCTCGAAGATAGGGCTCATATCAGGCTACCACGAGCTTAGGGTAGGAGACGTTCACATAGCAAAGATTTCTTTCAGATATGGTTATGACCATTATGAGTTTTTGGTGATACCATTTGTATTGACCAATGCTCCAGAAGTGTTCATGGGGCTCAAAAACAAGGTGTTTCATCCATACCTCTATTGCTCTGTGGCGGTCTTAATCGATAACATCTTAGTGTACTCAGAATCCGAGGAAGATCACGTTGTACATTTGAGGATATTTATGGACACACTCCAGGAGCACTAGTTATATGGGAAGCTCTTGAAGTGTGAGTTCTGAATACGAGAGGTCCACTTCTTGGGACACATCATCTCAGAGGATAGAGTTGTAGTGGATCTGGAGAGGATTGAGGTAGTACATGTTTGGGACCCACCTAGCAGTGTTACTGAGGTGAGGATATTTCTTGAATTAGCAGGATACTATCGGAGGTTATTACCTAATTTCACTAAAGTAGCATCACCTATGAAAGTCTTGACGAAGAAGGGGAACCCATATTGTGGTTTGAGAGATGCCAGCAGAGCGTTCAACAGCTGAGGCAAATATTGACCAGCGCTCTCATCTTGAGGTTGTTGGAGGAGGGCTCTGACTACGTGGTTTATTGTGATGCATATGGGACTAGAATCGGTTTCATCATGTTGTAGGATAGTGTATTAATTGCATATGTCTCATGACAGCTGAGGCATCATGAGTAGAATTATACGACTCATTACATGGAGTTGGTAGTAGTAGTCTTTGCACTGAAGTTATTAAAACACTACTTGATGGGTGAGTGGTTCATTTTTTACTCAGACCACAAATGTCTTAGATATATCTTCACACATAAAGATTTAATCTAAAATAGCGGCATTTTCTAGAGATCCTCCAGGAATATGACACTGAGATAGCCCATACTCCTAGGAAGGGGAATGTAGTGGAAGATGCACTTAGGCGAAGATTGAGTTTGTAGTTACTGAATGAGGCTTCAGATAAGTTAGCCTCACTTTAGATATCCTACGTGGATAGAGATGAGACCGTCCATCTTCAATCGATAGTAGTTTACCCTCCACTCCTTCAGTGATTTAGGGAGGTAAATCTTGGAGACAACAACTGCGAGACTACACATGCTCAGATATCCTCAGTCCATGCACTAGACGGATATTCTGAAGGTGGAGTAGACACTATCCTTTTCAATGGACGTACATTTCTACAAGTGGCACTATGATAGGAGGTGGTGAAGAAGTTCCATACATCCCCATTGGCAGTACGGCTAGGCGTGATGAAGATTTATTAGGACCTCCGACATTAGTACTGGTGGACAGGGTTGAATAAAGATATGTCATAGTTTGATTCTAGATGCCTCCCTTGCCAGCAAGTGAAGGCCGAGCACCAGGTACCCATAGGATTGAACCTAGACCTCGATATACCAGAGTGGAAGTGGGATGGGATATCAATGGACTTGGTAATGGGGTTACCATCTACATCTAGAGGGAATGATACCATCTAGGTGATCGTTGACTGACTCACCAAGTCATCGCACTTCATTTATATTCAGGAGAAGGGTTCGGTAGAGAGCTTGGGACGTCTCTAATTTCAAAAGATCGTGCGACTTCAAGGGGTCCCTTTGACGATAGTCCTAGACAGAGATGAATGCTTCACATCCAAGTTTTGGAAATTATTGCATTAGGATTTCGAGACTCATATTTTCTTGAGCACAACCTTTCACTCGCATATAGACGGTCAGACTGAGCAAACCATCCATTCTATTGTAGACATGCTTCATGCATGTGTCTTATATTTTGGCTGTAGTTGGGAGGACCACCTACCATTAGTGGAGTTTGCATGCAAGAATAGCTATCACTCCACCATTGGTATGACCCATTTCGAGGAGTTTTATGGATGACCATGCAGATTTCCCTTGTGCTGGATGAATCTAGGAGATCCAGTACTAATGGGCCCAGAGATAGTACAAGCTACCACTGAGAAGGTGCGGGTCATCTGAGAGCAGATGAAGACTGCACAGAGCCGATAGAAGTCCTAAGCTGATAGGACACATAGACCACTGGAGATCCAGGAGGTGGACCACATATTCCGTCGAGTCTCCCCTCGACGAGGACTATGAAGATTTGGATGAGGCTCCAAACTCACACCGATGTTTATCATACCATTCCTGACACTTTGGAGGATTGGCAAGGTGGTGTATCGCTTGACATTTTCACCACAGTTAGAGAGGGTGCATGAATTATTCCATGTATCCTAGCTGAGGAGATACATGCATGACCCATATCACGTCATCAACCATAGAGAGCTAGAGATTGATGATGGGAAAACTTCTGCAGAGTACCCTGTTGAGATAGAGGATCGAAATAAACAGATCCTTCATGGGCGGTCGATACCCCTGGTGCGTGTTCTGTGCAATCACGGGGATCTCTAGGATAGAAAAATGGAGCAAGAGGCTCATATGCATGCCCAAAACCCCTCATTGTTTGTGTAGCCTTGATTGGATTTTGGGGATGTAAATCCATAAGTGGAGGAATTTAAAGACCAGAAAATTCTAGGTAAATTTTTTTAAATTATTTAGGATTTTTATGATTCTAAGAAAATTAACGGCGTGTAATTCATAGGATCGGTGTGCCATGAATGAATTTTGGAACATTTATTCGGGTATGTTCAGTAAACGTGATAGCAGTGTTTTTTATCATTTGAACTGGTGCCCAGATTAACAATCTAAGGGCACCGTTGAATCCGCAGCACCAAGATTCTCTTATGGGAAGCCTCACTCCAGCCATTGTAGGTTTGGAGAGAAAATTATTTTTGAGACTTTTAAAGAAATAATAAAATAACATAAATTGTTATTTTATTTATTTTTCATTTTCCTACAACCTGTTGAGTGGTGGTGGTAGGGACCACGGAGGTATCAGACCTTTAATTATGGGGTGTTAATTTCACTGTTACACATTGGTTCCGTAACCACCACTCATGTAATTAATGGGACACTTTAATTACGTCAATTAATAAGGCACATTAATTACGGCAATTAATGAACCTCATTAATTCCTCAAGGCATCGCTTGATATTCAACCTCTTATTTAAATTGAGCTCAGGGTGGGGTTTTGGCATGGATTCATTGAGTGAGGAACCCCTAAAGAAGTGACGACACACCATCCACCGACGAAGAATATAGGATTGATGATGCCCATTGTAGGATCGACGTGAAGGACGACGGATGATGAATGCCAACGAATGTGATATCTCTAATGAATCACGATGTAGGGGTTGTCTTTTGATTCATTATTTCCCCTCTTTTCTATTTCCTATTTTTCATGAGGTTAATGCTTGGGATTTGAATTGGGATTAACATTATTATAATTTGATGAATAATTACATACCTCTTTTTTTAACGCTAATGCATAGGATGTGTGCCAAATGAACTAGGATCGGACCCTCAATAGCTTTATTTCTTTTTCTTGCATTCTTTAGGGAAGGTTTTCCCAATTCGATGAAAATGTGAGACAAAAGGTCATGCTATGGTGGGAGTAATTTGATAGGACCTTAGGCACCGAAGACACCCCAAAAAGGCCACCGTAGCATGTCTGGTGGCCAGCAGAAACATTCGCATGTGCGCCATGCCGGCAGCGGCCGGTGGTGGCCCGCGAAATCAGGTCACGGGTGGTGGGATGGTGGTATGTTGTCACACGCCGCGGTGGCAAGAGGAGGCTGGCCTGAGCCAGCCGTTCGGGAAAAGGGTTGAACCTATAGGTGACTACAGTGGGCTCTGGTAAGAGCAGGCATCGCGGACCCCGTGTCACGCTATGTTGCACCGAACAAAATGGCCACACATACGCGGGGCCAACTAGGTGAAGCAGTCCATCTTCAGGGAGACCAGGTCAGATGCAGGCTGACTGAATGGGTCAAACGTAGGTCGTCTGAATGGGTCAGATGTGTGCTGACTAAAGGGTATTTTCCCACAGCCCACAGGGCTAGCGCGGGTTGGTAGAGCCCCACCTGGCGAGCCGAGCCCATCGTGGCCTGATCCAACGAACCAGCCGAGCTAACCCCGATGGTTTCTACACAGTGAACCAGGCGGACCCTTAATGTGTCAGACCCATGCGGGGTCGGGTAGACCTTGGGACCCATTGCGTGGGGTCGTCCAGACTGAGTCGTACCGGGCCCAGACCCAACTGGCCCCCGAATAACGGAACGCTCGTAACTGACAAACAAGGTGTTTGTTTGACATGCCGTCATAGGAATTGGGACCCCTTTTAGAAATTGGTCCCTTTATTATATTCTGGAATGCCTGACCGAGCCAGGTTAAACTTAGGTGCGATCACCCTTGTTTCATGGAAAGGGGTGTAACTAACAGACCGTGCATCCAATCGACGCTCCGTCTATCGCATAAGGAACCATGTGAAAATGTGTTCCTTTGGATATACTTTATATGAGTTTTTACATAGTTTGACGTGCGACCTAGGTTGGATCAGACATGAATTAGACATGGACCTTTTTAAAATAGTGACCATATCTCACAGATCGGGCATCTGATCAATGTGTCGTCTATCACGTTGGGACACCTATGACTGGGAAGTCCATTGGGTATGATTTTTGTAGGATTTTTTACCGGTTGAAAACGGACCGATGGAATGAGGAGAAGAGTATTCTGGATGTCATTCGTGCTTTGTATAGGAATCCAGTGGCTCTCTATGATATAAGGAAGAAGGGAAACCAATACCGGTCACCATTTAAAATTCCATATTGGGATGATATAGTTGTATGACTAATCATCCCTACCTCTGCATCAAGGACCAATACGGGTCATCACCAATGACCAATACCGGTCAAAATCTAGCAGCCAATAAAGGTTATCACCATTGACCAGTACAGGTCACCTTCAAGCAACCAATATGGATGAACATATAGTGGCCTATACGGGTCAGAAGTAGAGTTACTATAGATTGGATGATCTGGAATTATGACTAGTCATCCCTATCCTAGTAACCTTGAATTTACTCTATTAGAGTGAGATGTCTTATATCTTTGTGTTCATGATTCATATCAATCTAGTGATATTACTTTTTGGTATTTCTTATGATTTTTTCCATTGTGGATTACTGAGAGTCCATTGGGGGACTAGGGGTTCTTATTGGGTGTTGTTATACTCACCCCTACAAGGGCTTTTCCCGCACGTGTGTGTCTGGTGAAGACTACTGACGCTCCGAGGAAGACATTGGAGGTACGGGTCACAGTGGATTTGGGTGAGATGGGAGAACTCCAGATCCTCGTGTTAGACTTTTGACTTATAGCTACTACACTCTAGGTAGAGATTTAGGGAATAAGTGACCGCTTTTTACTTTCTTTTTCAGTTTCTAGGGCTAGTTTTCTGGCCCACTATTTGTTGTTTTTAGTTGTACTTGTGGTTGTACATTCCTCTCATGGATATACCTTAATTTTAGTGGTTGTCTACTTATGTTTACCTTTTTCAGTATGTACATATCTCTAATGTAATTCCTTCCCTGTTCGGGAAAAGCCTTCAGGTGCTAGTCGCCAACCCCTAGCCTATGGAAGGTGGGATTGTGGTAGTCATGTCCGGGCCCCGTGGGACGGGTTATGACAGATGTAATCCCAATTTATTCTAACACACATGTACTTATTACTGTTATTGTTCATTGAATCATCACTATTTATTGTCTTATGAAAAAATATTAAACTAATGATTATAATATTTTGAAAACACTCCTCCCCTTCACTATAAAAACCACCCACACTCCCCTCTCCTATCCCATCCTCTCAAGCCCTATCCCTTCACTAAATTCATCCAAAATATATCCCTGAGCTCCTCTACCATATACAATATCCCTTTTTCTCTTCAAAACACCAAATCCCCCCCCCCCTAAGAGGCTCTCAAAGAAAATTGATTCATGAAGTAAATTCCTCTTTTCAATTGTTTTACATTTATTTCAACTTCATTTTTTTTATTTTCTATAATTTCTACGCTCATCCAGATGTTTTGAATACTATAGTACCTTATATGTACTGATTTTTTTATGATAATGGAATAAGTTATTATCATCTCTCCTTTAGCCATCTATTATTTTATTAGTAAAGATATCATCTCATATGTGTTAATTTACCACATTCAAGGATGATGGGTTTTCAATATTTGTTACCGTCTTCAATTATGGTCATGAAAAATTTTTCAAGGTTGAAACAGACAATAATATATGTATTATGTCTCATCTAGGGTTTTTTAATCCTTTTGTACACATGTTTTTTATTTATAAAAAAAACATGGTTTTTGTGGCCAAAAACCACCAATTAACCCAAAAGGTTATCACTACAGTTTTACATAATGATTAATCCTCACTCCAAGTAAAAAAAGTATATTTACAACCATGTAACCTTATGGATGTTCACAAATATAATATAACTCCAATTCTCAAAAACCATCCCAATTTTACAAGATTTTCTATTCATGAAAATAAGGAAACCAATCATATATACCATGAAAACAAACGGACCCGAACAATGAAATTGAACCACTTAACCCATCAAAACGATGGTGAATGAACATAAAAAAGTTATAATAAATCTTTTAAATATATAATAAGTTCGATAATTATTAATTAATGAACCTAATTCGATAATTCAGGTCATTAATATCAAGATGAGAACACCATTGGATTTGAGGTAAGGGATCCTCTCTATTCCACTTTTATTCAAGAATGTCCTATATGTTATGACCTTTTATGTCTAATACCTAATTATGGTGTATGATTTACCACCTACCACATACTGTCCTTAAGATATATACTTAATGATAAACCCCATTATCTCTCATTAATCCCTCTTAAATTCACCTGATACAATGTCGATAATCAGTAAGGGATTTCACCCTAACCTCCATTGTTCCTTTGGGTTGACTTATCATTATTTTACCAAAATAAATTTATCTTGTATCATTATTTTTATCTCAAAAATTATATTTACATGTGTGAAACTCATTTATCTATAACCTTTCGTGATTCTATTTTAGTTATATACATGTTTATAAGTGATTCCCTCTTCAATAATTCCTAATAAGAAAACCTATTTTGAGGGAACTTAAATAATTATTACCCGATTTAAATTGAATTGTATCTTAGGTTTTAATACCCTATTGTCTTCAAAAAATCAGAATATTTATTATTAAAACATACTTGGTTCATTTTGGGTTTTATATAAAGGATGATTCCCATTTATATTTTAAAGTATCTATAGTATTTCCCTTAAAACTGCACAAAAATGTTTTCTTGCTATAATTTATTAAATACATTTCATAAATTCTATCACTTGTACATGACATCACCTAACATGATACATTCCTATATTACCATATGAATGTAATATTATATTTTATTTCCATTCTTTCATGTACACATTAATGATACAACCAATTTCTAGGATTTCGAACATTATTGTATTACCCAATTCTTTCCATTGGTAACCATTGTGTTTATTGATAATGTATTATTATTTATGTGAAATAAATCATGGATTTTAAGATGGATGAACCCAGATAGCACTCCAATTAATTGGTTAATGTTGAGTCTAATGAGTTTTTATGTGCGACAATCGTTTCAGTTATCCTTGTCGTGTGTTACCATGTGTGATGGTCTTGGCGGTTAGCCTTAGCTTGTGATACCATGTTCAATGGCCTTGTTGGTTATCCGTGTATCATTTTATGTTTCTGACACATTAATATGACTCCATGTTTTATATGATTCAATTTTAATATGTTATTATTCCATATGTTTCATGGATTTTTTTATATTAATGTCATGCCTTCTATCTCATGTGATAATGCTTTGTTCTTGTGGTTTTCACCTTACCCGGCTATTTAACTCATCCTTTAGTTCGTGTGTTTCCCAAGGTAAATTATGAAAATGATTAATCACAATGGAAGTTAAGAGATTAATTACAATATTAAATAATGAAATGTTTTACTTAGTAACTTGTTTTCGGTTTTATGTACATAGTCTTCCAAGACACTAGACTTTACAATCCTTGGATTTTACTCTGAAGCATAATTATGATTAAGATCATTTAATGTTATATGTAAAAGGATATGTGACTTTAGTTGGATTAATAGGATGGTCTTGTTATTTTTGATATTAAGATTAGAGTACTTTAGTAAGAACCTTAGGGATGACACCATGTATAAGAAAACACACCTAAATTTTTATAAGTATAGAATTAGTCATTTACAAGAATGTATGTCCCGGTCTAGATACAAATAGGTAGAGGTGGTTTTGGAACTGATGTATCTAGGGGTAAACCCTGAAAATACTACTTTCAGCTAGACTTAAATAGGAACTGGTACATGACAAAGGTCTTTGTTACACTCTTGTTTTGAAAATCCCAACGGATATGCTTTGGTAAATTCATGATCATAGTACAATCCATTATTAAGGGAATAAAAAAGAGTCCATAAGATTATAAGATATGAAATAGATCAAGGATAACCTAGATTTAAACCTAACTAAACAAAAGTTTGGATATACTTCTCCTTTATAAGTTTATTCGTTTATTTTCAATGTTTCATTTTTTCTAAACAACTAAATCTTAAAGCCCTCTAACTGTACATTATTTGTATTTTATAGTTGAGGAAAATATAATAAAATGTTCTAAACATCAATGGGATTGGGAATTTGATGAATTCCCTAATGATAAGCCTGATATGATGAGAATCGGTGCTCAAAACAGCATGATAGTTCTTGCTCAAATGGATGAAGTTATGATAAATAACTTGAATCATGTGGAACATCCACCTCCTCCATGTAAAGAGAATTTCTTCATTAAATAATTTATATGTAAATGTCCACCCATGTTTAGTAGATCATCTGATCCCCACCTCGTAGAACAATGGATTGACAACATTGAATGGATATTATCTATCCTCTAGTTCTCAGAAGAAGAGAATGTTGTGCTGGAGGTCTATCATTTTGATGGGGAAGCTAATCATCTGTGGACACTGATCAAGAATATAAATCCCAGGACGAAATTGATTCCATGGATTGAGAGGAATTCAATAGAATATTTTTCAATAAATATTTTTCTCAAACCCTCTGTCTTAACATGGAAAGGGAGTTCCTTAGACTCAAGAATAATAAAGATGAGTTGATCGGGTCATATGAAGAAAACATTACATGGATTTAAATGTACACCTCTAGATTTTTCATGAACACTTGATGAATGGTGGATCACTCCTTTAGTATACTAAATCTGATTCTATAAAATTTTTGGCAATTATAGACTTCTAAAATTATGAGGAGATTGTATATTGTTCCCTTATGGATGAAATGGAGATCAACGACACTCAGTTCCATAGTGTTCCCAACAAAAAAAAAGGAAAATAAAATCTAATGTGGGTGATTCCACAAATAAATTCTATGATGGAAAGAATCTTGATCTTCCCTTATGTTAAAATTGTGGGAAGAAGCATCTTGGTAACTGTCTAAAGGGAACCCAGAATTGTTTCAAATGAGGAATGTTGGGAAGTCTTGCTAAAAACTATTGTACAGATATGAAAATTTCTTAATGTGGAAGAATGAAGGTTCAGAGCCCATGTTTTAGTGTTACAACATCAAGGATCATGGGAATTATGCGAACAATTACCCTAAAGAGAAGGGTTTTTTGAGGAAATAAAAAATAACTTACAAGGAACAAAGGAATGGATTATTCTATCACTACTTATGAGGTGGAGTTAGGCAATGATGTGGTGAAAGGTAAGATAGTTATTCAGTTCGGAATAGAAAACACACTATTTGTTTTCGGTTCGATGCATTCTTTCATATCTTCAAATATAAGTATAACTATTCAAACACCACCTCAAAATTTGGAGGGTAAGTTTTCTTTGAGAACAATGAATGGGTTAATCATTGCATCCATGGATTATAACTCATCCTTGGTTAATGTTTGTGGAATTAACCTCCCCAAAAATCATTCCATCTATTCTTTATTGGAGTTCAATCTTATCTTGGGCATGGATTGGCTATATCTATACAAATCCAACGTCAACTGTTAGGAAAGGGATATCACTCATCATATCTTGAATCATCCTCCCATTCACTACCAGTGTAAGGAGGAAGATGAATTTACATTAGAATAATTTTCTCAAATTTGTATATTAGTACCTTATGAAAAATCATTTCTAGCTCAAATGATTTAGACAATGGGGAGAATCTTGCTCGAAGATATGCCCATCGTGAGGGATTACACTGATGTATTCCTCGATGAGTTTCCTAGACCTCATCCCGATCAAGAGGTTGAGTTATAAATTGATATTTTTCATGGATATCAACCTATATCAAAGAAACATTATTAAATTTCCACCATATAAATGGAAGATATGAAGAACTAGTTACAGGATAATCTATGAAGCATTTTATACGCCCTAGGGCTTAACTGTGGGGTGCACCAGTCCTCTTTGTGAAGACGAAGGATAAATCAATTCACCTATGAATTTATTATCGTGAACTCAAAAAAATCAAAATAAAGAAAAGAATCCACTTACATGGATTGATGACTTGTTCGATGAGCTTTGTGAGGCCAATTATTTCATTAAGGTGGATCTTCAGTGAGGATATCACCATTTAAAGTTGAAAAATTAAGATATTCCCAAGAATTCCATTCTATCGTGGTATAGACACTATGAATTTTTATTTATACCCTTAAAAATCACTAATGATACATCAATTTTCATGTTTTTAATGAATATATTCTTTAGATATTACCTCGAAAAAATTTTGGTAGTTTTTATCAATGATATTATGATATACATCAAGAGAAAGGAGAAACTTGAGGAGAATTTGAATTCTATGTTATAGACATTGTGAAGGGATAAATTAAATGAAATTATCAATAATTGTGAGTTCTGGATGGTGGAATTATCATTCATAGGGCATGTTGTCACTATCAATGGGATATTTGTGGACCCTTCCAAGACAAAGGCGATTGAAGAGTGGCCTAGGCCATCATCTGTAATGGAGATTCACAGCTTTATAGGTCTAGACTTTTATTATTGATGATTTGTGAAGAACTTATCATGTTTTTCAAACCCAATGACCTAGAATATCCAGAAGGTAGTAAAGTTTGTCTGGAATCAAGAATGTGAAGACTGATTTATTTAGTTGAAAAAAGAGGCCAATCACTATGCCATTACTCACACTCCCATCAAGTGAACAACACTTTATGGTGTACATCGATGTTTCAAATAAAGGATTAAGATGTTTACTAATGAAAAATGAAAATGTAATAGCCTCTTACTCAGGGAAGTTAAAAATACATGACCAAAAGTATCCTACACGTGATCTGGAGTTGCAGTTGTGATCTTTATGTTAAAAATATGGCAGCCTTATATCTATGGGGAGAAATGTGAGAAATATAATGATCACAATAATCTAAAATATATATATTCACAAAAAAAGAGTGTAATATATGCAAGTTAATATGAATAGATATCATCAAATATTATGATTACTCAATCCACTACCATCATGCTTAGGAAAATAAGGTGGCATATGCTCTCAGTAGAAAAGATCATGCATATTTATCAATGATGAGAATTGAAAATGATCCAATCTTCATAGATTTGAAGAGGATGGAAATGGGAATAATAAAGGGAGAAACATATTCAATCCTTTCTCAGATGATATCTCATCTATGCTTTAGGAAGAAAATAAAGAATTCTCAAAGAAAAGATGTGGTAATTCAGAAAAGGGTAGAATCCTTTAGAAATGGGAAATCGCTTGAGTTCATGATAGATGAGGAATGATATGTACGTTTTGGTTTACAATTATGTGTACTATCTGATCTAGAGATAACAAAGGACCTCATTAATGATGAACATAGCTCAACCTTCTATATTCACCCAGGGAGCACAAAGATGTATCGAGATCTCCAAGAGAACTTTTAGTGGGACAATATAAAGAAAGAGATTTTGGAATATATGTCCAAGATCCTAGTAAATCAATAAGAAAAGGCTAAAATAGTGATGTATAAGGGGATGATGAAACCACTACACATACCAACATGGAAGTGGGAGAAATCACTATGGAATTTTTCACTTGACATCTAATGAAATTTAGAGGAAACAATGTCATATGGGTCATTGTCGATCGACTTACAAAGACAGTTGACTTTATTACAATTTGAGAAGTCTTATTATTGGATCGAATTTCATGGATATATATCAAAGAAGTGGAAAGTCTTCATGTAGAAACAATATTTATAGTATCCAGTACAGATATAAGATTCACCTCAATGTTATGGAAATGTCTCCATTATGCTCTATGAACTGAACTACAGTTTAGTACGACCTTTCATCCTCAAATTGATGGCCAGTCTGAGTAGACTATTCATACACTAGAAGATATGTTGAGAGTATTTTATATGATCATCAAAGGAGTATGTGACCATAGTAATCCACTAGTTTAATTCTATAGAAAAAATAGTTTCCACTCAAGCCTCTGAATCACACCATACAAATCACTTTATGTGAAAAAGTGAAGAACAATAGCGTGTTCGGATGAAGTGGGTGAGTGTATGATGATAGGACCTAAAATTGTCAAAGAAATGGTGGAGAAGGTGAAACCCATTTAGAGGCATAACAAGGCAGCCCAAAGTAGACAAAAGAGTTATGCAGACAATCATCAATGATACCTTGAGTTCAAAGATGGAGACATGGTATTTCTTCACATATCTCCATGGCAGAAGGTCATGAGATTTGGGAAGAAAGGAAAGCTAAGTCCTAGGTACATCATCCCCTTTGAGATCCTTGATCGAGTCAGAGATATGGCCTATCAAATGGGAAATTCACCTACCATGTCCAAAGTACATGATTTCTTTCATTTATCCCACTTAAGGAAGTACATTCTAGATCCCCCACATGTACTCTCTTCAGAGGTGGTATTGTTTGATGATGATCGTTCTTAAGAGGTGCATCCAATGAAGATATTAGATCATAGAGATAAAGTTCTACATAAAAAGGCAACTCATCTTGTCAATGTATTGCTGCAGAACCATATGTAGGAAGGGGAATCATGGGAACTGGAGGAGCCAATGAAGGAAAAGTACTTGCACCAGTTTATGGCTTAGAATTTTAATCCAAATTTTAGGGGTGAAATTTTATAAAGGGGGAATAATTTAATGACCTAATGTTTCATCAAGATAATTACCTTCATATAATCATTTCTTATAATCACATGATATCACAGCACAATAAACAACTATGTACTATGTGACCATCAAATATAATTGTAAAAACCCGGTTCTTATTTTTGAGGTACGGGTTTCTTCTTTTTCTTTTTACTTAAGTGTTTTTGAGAAAATATGGAAAATGGAATAGAATGCAAAATTCTGGAACTACACGCCTTGTACTCTATCCACACATCATGTACTTTAAGCCGTGTTGGGATGAATACACAGGGCGTGTAGCCTTGTCAGCGACAAGGGGTGTAGGAACCGACTACACGCTGTGTAGTGGTACCTTACACACTGTGTAGTCAGTCGGAAGGCTTGAATAGTAAGGTGGTGGAGTCGCCGCCAGCTGGGTAGCAGTACACGTCGTGTACTCCGGAGTACATGTCGTGTACTCTTGTCGTCATGTGAACAGTGCCGGTGCCGCCAAATGAACAGTTAAATGAATGGAGTACACGCAGTGTACTTTTAAGTACACATCATGTACTTTGTTTTTTAGGGCTTCAAACAGGTAGTAGCCTTCCTCATTTGGAAGAGGAGGCATTTGAGCCATTTTGGAGCCAAAGGAGGAGGCCAGATCATTGACAAACCGTCGGGCGTTCGTTTGGAATCCGATTCTGTCTCGGACGATCCTGTTGGAACCGCACGGGTAAGGGATTCCACCTCCTTGGTTGGTTCTTGCCAATTCTTCACCTAACCTATGTTATTTACGTTTGAATGGTTTTTGTTCTTCGTCAGATCTATGTCGTTCTTGGGCGTTTCTGGAGTCGGCGTTCAGGTATAGTGTTCGTTGGCGTATAAGGTAGGTGGCTTGGTGTTTATTTCCAAATGTCGTGTGTTTTTTGTGCGTTTTACGTGTCACGAACCCATGTTGGGGTGTCGTGTGGATGAGGCCATTTCTATATATAATTCCTATAATTTCATAGGTGATTAAATTTTGATAAAAAAATGCTCTTTGGGATCATTGCTTGGATCCAGGACCATCCCGAGGGGCGTGTTCCTCTGTTTAGCCTTTTGAACAGGATACCCGAGGGTATGCCTTAAATGTAGTAACTGTAGAATTTCCTTGAGATGAATTGCTTGTTTTCTGCATTTTGATATGTTGGGCATGGACCGGTTACCTGTTTATCCTGAGGGTGTGGTTGTGATTAGCCTGAGGGTTGGACTATATTAGCCTGAGGGCGTGACTATATTAGCCTGAGGGCATGACTATATTAGCATGAGGGCGTGACTATATTAGCCAGAGGGCGTGACTTCTGTGCCTGAGGGAGTGACTTCTGTGCCTGAGGGCGACACTTCGTATGCATGAGGGAGAGAATTCTGTTACAATGCCTGAGGGTGAGATTCTGTATAGCCTGATGGTGTGGTTCACTATATTATCCTAAGGGTGAGATACTGGTTGGCCTAAGGGCGTGGTGCTATTGAGCACAGAATGATACTAAATTAAATAAATTAAATGAATAATAAAATGGAAATTTAATTGTTAAGTTAGATACTTTTGAGTACTGCTTACTTTATTGCATTTTTCTATTTCACATTGTTGTTGCATGCTTACACATAGTTGGGCACGAGACTTTGGTGGGTGCCTACTGAGATATATTTCTCACACCCTGTTTGGGTCATGCTTTTCGGCCCAAACAGATTACGTTTCTGCAGGTGTGGATAGGGAAAAGAGTCCCTATACAGGTACTTGACTGTTGCTGTGGAGTAGGAGGGCATAGGACCAAGCCTGGGCTCGCGATGCCGCTGCCAGCTATTTACTCATTTTGTTGTACTTTGCTTTTGGTTGTAACACAATGATGTATAACATGTTCTGGATGTTTTCATAGAATTTGGAACATGTAGCATCATCATTCATATATTGTTGGTTATATCCACTACTGTAGTTTATTTCAGTTGTGTGTGTTTACTGCTTCCGCTGTTTTTGGTATGCTAATTTTAGTATTCCGTTGCGCTACACTTTGACAAATGAGGTCATAGTTTCCCCACTATCAGACCTGGGCCCTCGCTGCTAGTCGGCTGCCTCTGGCGTTTGGGGAAATGCACTTGAGGTCATGTGGCGAACCGGGCTCGGGGCACCCATTGTGTGGCACCCGGGACCGGGACATTACAAAGTGGTATCAAAGGAGATTCTTTTCTTTGACTTACTGTATGGAGATGTAGTCAGGGATATGACAGAATGGTAGTTGGTAATAAGATGTGCTCGGGTGTAGCTAACCCATGTACAGGGAAAAGCCAGTCTACCTCGTATTTTTCATTATTTGATTTGCAATTTTACGGTTGATATGTTTTCACCTTGGGTGACGCACTTGGATTGTGCTGTTTATATTTTATCTATGGGTTTTATTTAGTTGCAACCTGATGAGATGAGGGTATGTCGTCTCATGCATCATATAGGTACATTCTAGATATCACATGCCATGCATAGTTTCCATGCCATGTAGGTGCATTAGAATTTGCATGTTGTTGTGATAGTTGTTGTGCTAGTAAAGCATGTTGTTGTGATAGCTGCTTGATAAATACCTGCCTTTTGATATGGTATTATTGTTTGAGCTTGTTTATAGAATGGATGCCAAACTTTGGTTTTTGGGGAGTATGGGCCCCATTGACCAGAATTTGGTGGATCATCGACTGTTTTTGGTTATAACACAAATAAGATGACAAACTTTGATTCATGGGGAGTATGGGCCCCCACGGGTCGGAATTTGACACTTAGGTGTTGTTTTTCAGTGTTTTCTAGGTCCCTGAGAAGTTTCTGAGGCATACTGTCCAGATTCCCAGTATACATGCCATGTAGTATTTTTATACATGTCGTGTATGTTCTTCTATTCGGGAAGAAAAATGAACTTTTTGAATACACGCCGTGTACCTTGAATACACACCGTGTAGTCTCTTCCCGTGTCACAAACCATGTGGGCGGTGACACGGGGTAGGGAAGGGCTTCGGTAAAACACGTCGTGTAGTTTTTGTACACGCCGTGTAGTGTAGACCCGGAGTCCGACCGTCTAACTAACAATGCGGTTCGGCGAACTCCTTGACAGAACACGCCGTGTCAGTTATGGACATGCCGTGTAGTGTGACCTGGGGACTCGGTCGTGTAACTAACAACACGGTCCGGTGTCACCTCTCCATTAACACGTCATGTTCTTTTGGGACATGCCGTGTAGTCTTGTCCGAGGACAGACCGTGTGGAGTTAGCCGTGTGGCTGGGAAACGGGATAGTGTACACACCGTGTGATGGTGTAACACACCGTGTAGAGTAAAGCCGAGTAGTCGGCCGTGTCACAGACGACACGGGCAGTTGGAAAATAACATCGTACACGCCGTGTAGTTTTGTTGAATGGAAGTCGTGTGGCTTAGCCATGTAGAAGGACCCGGTCAGGGGAAAGGAAGTCAAGTACATGTCGTGTAGTCATTGTACACACTGTGTAGGCTTGTTTTGCAAATTTTGAAACGCCTTCCTTATCTTGTTCCTTTGTGGTTCCTTCGTTTCAATCTTAATAATCTTGAATCTGAGGTGTGATTTTGACCTTGTAGTGTCATTCCGCCTAGACGACCGCGAGTTGTTTTCCAAGAGAGCGGCGACGATTATACTCCGGAGATGGTGGGCCATGGGCTACTAGTTGATCCACCAACAGAGACAGATGTGGCACCAGCTATTATACCGGACACGGTCGCAGAGGCGCAGTTCCGTGAAGGCTTATTACGGTTCATTCAGACCTTTCAGGGAGCACCGCAGGCTGCCACATCTATGGCCGAGCTGACGCGTATCTTTCAGCAGCAGCATCCGCCTACATTCTCAGGGGATGGCGGACCACAGGCTACAGAGTCTTGGCTAGGATGGATGTAGACTATTTTCGAGCATCTAGAGATGCCTCCAGGGCGGAGGGTCAAGCTCGCGACTTACATGCTACGTGATTCCACCAAGAGGTGGTGGGATGTTACCACCCATTCAGAGCATCAGAGGGACATGGCATGGGAGGATTTTCAGATAGTCTTTTATGACTTCTTCTTTCTCGAGACGCTGAGGCCAGATAAAGCTCGAGAGTTCATGAATCTGCAGTAGGTCGCTATGTCGGTGATGGACTATTCTGCTCGTTTTACGGAGCTTCAACGCTTTGCACCCATGCTGGTGGGTGATGAGACACTGAGAGCCAGACGTTTTGAGGATGGTCTTCGGTATGAAATCCGAGTGCTGGTGAATGTTTTCAGGTTACCAATTGTACACGCAATTGTGAACCAGGAATTGATTACAGAGAGGAACCTGCGAGAATCTATTGGTGTGGGCTTGGGCGGTTCGGCACCAGTTACTGGTACTATTTCTGCTGGTAAGAGGAAGTGGCAGATGGACTTCTCTCAGGGTGGAAGTACCAGCCAGGCAGCTTCTTCAGGTGGCCCGATCAGGTGCTACCAGTGTGGAAGAGAGGGGCACAAGAGGCCGCAGTGTCCACGAGACCCAGTGGAGTGTCGAGCTTGCGGCAAGATAGGTCATCTACAGTGCTTTTGCAGGGCGGTTCTACCAGTGGCTAGTGAGAGGGGTTCTGTGCAGACTCCGCGTGCATGAGTAGGACCAGTGGCTTCTTACCAGTCAGGGAACTAGAATATGTTAGGGCGTGCAGGAAGAGATGGTGGTCGTGGACATGGTAGCTAGACACCAGGATCTCAGAGGCAATAGGGCGGGACAGCTCAATGTAGCCAGGCTGTGTCGCAGGGCCGCGGCACTGGACAAGCATATTCAGCGCAACAGACCCCGTAGGAGCATGATCCCGGACCTTCGACAATCAGAGGTACTATTCTAGTAGCTTCTGTCTTGTCTTTAGTACTTTTTTATACGGGTGCTACACGTAGTTTTATATCTGTACCCGTGGTGGAGAGCCTTGGGCTCTGTGTTTCTACTTCTTCCGATATCTTGACGCTAGACACTCCGTTGGGGATGAGAACGGCTGGTGTGTGTCAGTGCAAGGAGTGCCCCCTTGAGTTTGGAGGGTGTCACTTCCTTTGGGACCTCTATTTCCTGGAGATGGCAAGTTATGACGTCATTCTCAGGATGGACTGGTTGGTTCCCTTTCGAGCCTTTGTAGACTGCTATCGTCGTAGGGTGTGTTTCACGTCACCCTAGGGTGGGGAGTTTCTATACAAGGGAGATTGGGATGTTCAGGCGAGTCGAGCTAGACCTGAGCATCATGGGCGAGGTGGAGTCACAGCCCATATTGCGAGCTTATATCTGGATGACCAGGGGACTTGTCAGTCGGATTTCCCTCCAGTTGTTGATCGTTTTAGGGATGTCTTCCCGGATGACTTTTCAGGTCTACCTCCAGTGCGTGAGGTGGATTTCTCTATCGAGCTTATGCCAGGAGTATCACCAGTGTCCATTCCTCCTTATAGGATGGCCATGCCTGAGTTGCTGGAGCTCAAGAGGCAGTTAGAGGAGATACATGCAAATGGTTTTATCCAACCCAGTACTTCTCCTTGGGGTTCTCTAGTCCTTTTGCGAAGAAGGCGGATGGTACCCTTAGGCTTTTTGTGGATTATCGAATGCTGAACCAGTTGACGGTTAAGAACCTATATCACTTGCTGAGGATTGATGCCCTGTTTGATCAGCTTCATGGAGCACGAGTGTTCTCGAATATTGACCTGAGATCCGGATATCATCACCTACACGCTAGACAATCGGATATACCTCTCACAGCCTTTAGGAGTAGGTATGGTCTATATGAGTATACAGTTATTCCGTTCGGACTCACGAATGCACCAGCGATTTTCATGGCTCTGATAAATCGTGTGTTCCATCCGTATCTTGATTCATTTGTGGTAGTATTCATGGATGAAATCTTGGTGTAATGTCACACTCGACACAACCAAGCCATTTATCTTGAGATCGTATTGAGTACACTGAGAGAGCATCGGTTATATGCTAAGCTCTCGAAGTGCCACTTTTGGATGGACCAGATCCACTTCCTGGGTCATATCATCTCAGAGGCAGGATTTTCAGTGGACCCAGAGAAGGTGAGGGCAGTAGTTTACTGGGATCAGCCTAAGAACGTGTTTGAGATATGGAGTTTCTTAGGGCTGGTTGGTTACTACAGGCGCTTCATACAGGACTTCTCCTGCTTAGCAGCACCGTTGACGGGTCTGACTAAGAAGGGGGTGAAGTTCGTTTGGTCAGAAGATTTTGAGACATCTTTTCAGGACCTAAAGGGAAGGCTGACATCAGCACCGATCCTAATACTCCTAGAGCAGGGGAAGAGCTATGCAGTTTACTGTGATGCATCAGGGATTGGGCTGGGGGCCGTTCTGATGCAGGGCGACCGAGTTGTGGCATACAGGTCTCAGCAGTTGAGGCCACACGAGAGGAATTACCCGATGCATGATCTCGAGTTGGCTGCAGTTGTCCATGAGTTGTGTTGTTGAAGACATTATCTGTTGGGAGAGCATTTTGTGGTTTTCACCGACCACAAAAGCCTCAAGTATATCTTTACTTAGCGTGACCAGAATCTGAGGCAGAGAAGGTGGGTCGAGTACCTAAAGTCCTTCGATTTTGAGCCTGCCTATACACCTGGTAAAGGTAATGCAGTAGCCGATGCACTGAGCAGGCAGACCCAGATACAGGCAGTGTAGGAGGCCAATGGTGAGTGGAAGATTATGGCCTTGTTCTTTGAGATGCATCTGAAGGTTCATGACAGTTAGGGGCAGACTTATCTTTCCCCAATAGCTGTGACTTCTACCCTCCTGGACAGAGTGAGGATGAGGCAGCTATCTGATTCAAAAGGCCCAGTTCTACAGGATTCGGTGGCAAGTGAGGACCCTCCTCTCGGTTGGGCGATAGGCGACAACAAGGTTTTGCGTTTCCATGGACGTGTATGGGTTCCATGGGATATACACAAGGAGCTGATGAGGGAGTTTCATGCTTTAGATTGGGAAGTTCATCCTGGGGTTACCAAGATGTACCGAGACATGAGAAGTCAGTACTGGTGGCCAGATATGAAGAGAGAGATAGCTGGTTTCATTACGAGATTTTCCACCTATCAGCAGGTGAAGGCAAAGCATCAGAGACCAGCTGGACTGTTACAGCAGTTGTCCATTCCAGAGTGGAAATGGGATGACGCCGTGATGGATTTCGTGACGGGTTTTCCGAGGTCACCTCGAGGCAATGACGATGTGTGGGTTGTTGTGGACAGACTCACGAAGGTAGCTCACTTCTTGCGGATCAAGGAGACCTTCGGTGTGGACGAGCTTGGAAGGCTATATATCTGAGAGATCGTACGTCTTCACGGGGTCCCTCGTTTTATCGTTTCAGATTGGGACACCCGCTTCACGTCTCGTTTCTGAAAGAGTTTTTAGAGGGCAATGGGTACACAGGTGCTTCTAAGCACAGCATACCACCCTCAGACAGATGGTCAGTCAGAGCGGACGATACAGGTTCTTGAGGACATGTTGCGTGCATGCGTCCTAGACTATGGGGGCTCTTGGGAGAATCATATACCCTTAGTCGAGTTTTCCTATAAGAATACCTTTTAGGCGACTATTGAGATGGAACCATATGAGGCTTTATATGGTAGGCCATGCCGATCACCTTTGTGCTGGTTAGAGGCAGGTGAGGCAGCTTTACTGGGGCCACAGCTCGTGTAGGAGACATCTGAGAAGGTCCAGTTGATTCAGAAGTGGATGGCTAGCATGCAATCTCATCAGAAGTCTTATACTGATCGCCGCAGACGACCTTTAGAGTTTGGGGTCGGAGATCAGGTTTTCTTGCGTGTTTTTCCAAGGCTGGGACACAAACGGATTAGGATGCAGGGTAAGATTTCACCAAGGTATGTGGGACCATTTGAGATTTTGGAGAGAGTCGGGTTGGTTGCCTATCGGTTGCAGTTACCGCAGCGGTACCGCGCCATGCACGACATCTTCCACGTGTCTCAGTTACATCCCTATCATTCAGACCCGTCTCACGTCTTTCAGCAAGAGGAGGTTGAGCTTCAGCATGATGCGTCTTTTGAGAAGCATCTGATCCGTATCGTTGACAGGAGCATGAAGTCTCTCCGAGGCCGGTCAGTTCCTCTCGTACGGGTACTATGGAAGCATGGCCGAGTGTTGGACGAGACCTGGGAGCGGGAGGCCGACGTACGTGCTCAGTGGATAGAGCTGTTCTGAGCATTATCTTTGCCACCCTGGAAAGCGTAATTCGGTGATGAATTGCTATAAGGGGGAAAGTTTTTAAGAACCCGGTTCTTATTTTTGGGGTACGGGTTTCTTATTTTTCCTTTTCCTTAAGTGTTTTTGAGAAAATATGGAAAATGGAAAATAATTCTAAATTCTGGAACTACACGCCGTATACTCTATCCACACGCAATGTACTTTTGGTCGTGTTGGGATGAATACACGGGGCGTGTAGCCTTGTCGGCGATGGGGGTGTAGGAACCGACTACACATCGTGTAGTGGTACCTTACACGCCGCGTAGTTAGTCGGCATGCTTTAATAGTAAGGCGGTGGAGTCGCCGCCAGCTGGGCAGCAGTACATGCCGTGTACTCAAAAGTACATGTCGTGTACTCTTGTTGGCAGGTGAACGGTGCCAGTGCCGCCAAATGAACAGTTAAATGGAAAGAGTACACGACATGTACTTTGAAGTACAGGTCGTGTACTTTGTTTTTTCGGGCTTAAAACAGGCAGTAGCCTCCTCATTTGCCAGAGGAGGCATTTGAGCCATTTTGGAGCCAAAGGTGGAGGCTGGATCTTTGAAGAACCGCCGAGCGTTCGTCTGGAATCCGATTCTGTCTCGGACAATCCCGTTGGAACCGCACGGGTAAGGGCTTCCACCTCCTTGGTTGGTTCTTGCCAATTCTTCACCTAACATAAGTTATTTATGTTTCAATGGTTTTTGTTCTTCGTCAGATCTACGTCGTTCATGGGAGTTTCTGGAGTCGGCGTTCGGGTATAGCGTTCGTTGGCATATAAGGTAGGTGTCTTGGTGTTTATTTCCAATTGTAATGTGTTTTTGTGCATTATTCGTGCCACGAACCCATGTTGGGGTGTTGTGTGGCTGTGGCCATTGCTATATTTAGTTCCTAGAATTCCATAGGTGATTAAATTTTGATAATAAAATGCTGTTTGGGATCGTTTCTTGGATCCAGGACCATCCTGAGGGCTGTGTTCCTCTGTTTAGCCATTTGTCCAGGATACACGAGGGTATGCCTTAAATGTAGTAACTGTAGAATTGCCTTGAGAGGAATTGCTTGTTTACTACATTTTTATATGTTGGGCATGGCCCGGTTACCTGTCAATCCTGAGGGCGTGGTTGTGATTAGCCTGAGGGCATGACTATATTAGCCTGAGGGCGTGACAATATTATCCTGAGGGCGTGACTATATTAGCCTGAGGGCGTGACTATATTAGCCTGAGGGTGTGACTTCTGAGCCTGATGGCGTGACTTCTGTGCCTGAGGGTGACACTTCGTATTCCTGAGGGCGAGAATTATGTTACAATGCGTGAGGGAGAGATTCTGTATAGCCAGACGGCGTGGTTCACTATACTAGCCTGGGGGTGAGATACTGGTTGGCCAGAGGGTGTGGTGCTATTTTGCACAGAACGATACTAAATTAAATAAATTAAATGAATAATAAAATGGAAATTTTGTTGTTAAGTTAGTTACTTTTGAGTACTGCTTACTTTATTGCATTTTAATATTTCACACTGTTGTTGCATGCTTACACGCAGTTGGGCACGGGCCTTTGGTGGGTGCTACTGAGATATATTTCTCACACACTGTTTGGGTCATGCTTTTCGGACCAAAAATATTACGTTTCTGTAGGTGTGGATAGGGGAAAGAGTCCCTATATAGGTACTTGACTGTTGTTGCGGAGTAGGTGGGCATGGGACTGAGCCTAGGCTCGCGATGCCGCTGCCAGCTGTTTACTCGTTTTGTTGTACATTTCTTTTGGTTGTAACACAGTGATGTATAACATGTTCTGGCTGTTTTCTTATAATTTGTAACATGTAGCATAATCATTCATGTATTGTTGGTTATATCCACTGCTATAGTTTATTTCAGTTGTGTGTGTTTACTGCTTCCGTTGTTTGTTGTATGCTCATTTTAGTATTCTGTTACGCTACACTTTGACAAATGGGGGCATAGTTTCCCAACTATCAGACATGGGCACTCGCTGCTAGTTGGAAGCCTCTGGCGATTTGGGAAATGTGCTTCAGGTAATGTGGCGAACCGGGCTCAGGGCACCCATTGCATGGCACCCGGGACCGGGACATTACAATAATTTTGACACTTCTGTGATTTGAATTACGAAAACCTGACTTACACAACTGTGATCAATAAGATGTTCGGAGTCTGATAAGACAAACATAAATTTTATTGAATAGTATCCTAACCTTATTAATAGTAAACTACCCTAATGAATAGTAATATGACCCTTAAACATATTATATCATCCAAAATAATCGTATCCTCACCCATGATTATATAAATAAAATTCAGGCATCTATAAGGGATAATATGATCATAGTAAAAATTATGGGTATTTTAGTAAGTCCAAAATATTTAATTAAAATTAATTAATTAATTTAAAATATGTTTTTATTCTTAAATGTTTTTAATAAATTAATAATCTTATGTCTTCTAGTTTTAGGTTAATTTAATATGACTTTTTGTAATTTTTGAAAGAATAAAAAATCTGTTGTGGTTTTAAAATCAATACTTTTCAATTAAATTATGATTTTAATTAAAAAAATAAATTATATTTAGAAACATATATTAGAATAATGGAGTTCATTTTTGGATTCTAAATGTTGAAAATTGGTTAGGGTTAATTTTTTGGATTTTTGTAAAATACCCGAGTTTTTATGAATAGTAAAATACAATAATATGAAAATTAAGCTAAACACATGATTTATTGTGTCGTGGATGATGTTATGCTGATGTAAGACAAATTGGTTCTAACTCACATGAAATTATTACTATTCATTTTCATGTAATCATCACTATTTCTTGACTTATGGAAAAATAATAAACTAATGATTAAAATATTAAGAAAACATGCGTCCTCTCCTATATAAGAACCAACCACACTCTCCTCTTATATTCACTCCTCTCAAGACTTTTTCATTCCTTAAATTCTCCAAAAATATCTCCCCAAGCTCCTCCTGCATGTCCAAATTTCATAATTCTCTTCAAAATACCAAATCTTCTCCCCTTGTGAGGATCTCAAGGAATATTGATTCAAGATGTAAATTCCTCTTTTCAATTCATTTACATTATTTTCATGTTCATTTTTTTCTTTTCTATATATACCTCTACTCATCAAAATTTTATAAAAAATATAGTACCTTACATGTAACATAATTTTTTATGAGAATGTATTACATTATTATCATCTCTCCTTTAACCTTATTTTATTTTAGTAGTAAAGACATCATTCGAGATGTGTTAATTTTCCACATTCAAGGACGATGGGTTTTCAATTTCCATTACCGTCTTCAATTATAGTCATGAAACCTTTTTAATGTTTGGAATAAACATTAATATCCTTATTATTTATAATATATGTTTTTTTAATCCTTATGTACTCATGATATTTATTTAAAAATCAAAACATGTTCATCGTGGCCATAAACCGCCAATTGTCCGAAAATGTTATCACTAATGTTTTACAAAATGATTAATCTTCACTCCATGTAACAAAATAAAATTTAAAAACATGTAAGCTTATTTATGTTAAATAATATAATATATGTCCAATTAGGTAAAACAATACCCATTTTACATGATTATCCATTCATTAAAATAAGTAAACCTATCATAAAACCCAAGAAAACAAATTGACCAGAACACTGAAATTGAACCACTTAACCCATCATAAATTTCATGAATGAACATAAAAATGTTATAATAAATATTTTAAATGTATAAGAGGTTATGTAATTTTTAATTAATGAACCTTTTTTTATTATACAGGTTATTAATATCATGTGGATAACACAATCAGAATTAAGGTAAGGGATTCTCTATAGTCCACTTGTATTCAAGAATGTCCTCTATGTTATGCCCTTTATGTGTAATTCTTAATGATGGGGTTTGATTTCTCACCTCCCCCATACTGACCTCATGATTTATAAGAGATGATAAACAACTTTATCTCTCATTAATCCCACTAAAATATACTTGATACCATGCTGATAATCTTTAATGGATTCCACCAAACATCCTTTATTCCTTCGGGTTGCCTTATCTTTATTTTACCAAAATGAAGTTATATTATATTTTTTTGTGAATATACTAAATTATATGTAAATTTATCAAACTCATTTATCAATACCCTTAAATCATTTTCTATCAGGGAGATACATGTTTTTAATTGATTGCATCCTCAATACTTTCTGATAAGAAAACCTATTTTGCGGGAACTTCTCAAATTCTTACCTGATTTCAAGTGCATCATATCTTCTGTTTTAGGCCATCATTGTATATATAAAATCATAATTTTTATTATTAAAACCTTCTTGGTTTACTTATGGTTTTATATAAATGATTTTTCACCTTTCTTTTTTATAGTCCCTATAGTATTTTCCTTAAAACAACACAAAATATTTTTAGTGCAAAAATTTAATAAATACTATTCTTGCATGTTGTCACTTTTACTTGAAATCACATACCATGATAAATGAATATTTTTTCTTATTAATTTCCATGTATAATTTATTTCCTTTCCTTTAGGGACACTTTAAGGATACAACCATTTGTATGCTTTATGACATGATTGTGGTAAATAATTCATTCTATGGGTAACCCTTATGTTTATTGATTATGTATGATTATTTATGTGGAAGTAAAATTAATGAATGTTAAGATGGGTTTACCTAGATAGATATCCAATTAATTGGGGAAATTTGAGTCTCATGAGATGTTATGTGCGATGGTCTTGGCGGTAAGCCTTTTCTTTTGCTACCATGTGTGACGACCTTTATAGTTAGAGTAGGGTTGTGCTGACATATGAAATGGTCTTGGCGGTTATCCTTGACTCATGATAAAGACTTGTTTTATATTAATTACAAAATAATATGACTCCATATTTATATTATTCCATGTTAATATGTTATGATTACATATGTTATGTTCCTTTTTATATCATTGTGCCATTCCATCTATCCCATGGGCTAAAACATTCTTCATTTGGTTATTTCCTTACTGGCCTATTTAGCCGATCCCTTTGTTCATGTGTTCCCCATCATAAACTATGAATATGTTTGAGCACAATTTAATTAAGGATCTAAATTTCAATATTGAATAAAAAATGTTTTATTTTGTTTCATGTTTTATGTTTTATGTACCTAGTGTTCGGAGACACTAGAATTTATGTCCCTTGGCTTGTACTCTGATGTATAATTTTGAATAAAATCATGTAATGTTATATGAAAAAGTCTAGGGTCTCCATAAATATTAGGTGAAATTATTATTAAATGTAAATACTTTTAGGTATTATTAAGGTGGCATAATTATTTTTTAGTCCACCCAAGCATGTTCCAATTTTGTCGGGTCATGTCCAAGTTGAATCCTAGAGGTTTTATATTTCGGATTGACTTTGAGTTACAGTTTCATGTGAAGAAGGTGTTGGGTACATATGTAAATTATGGAAAGGATTCTTGAGGTTTACGATCAAACCAAGGAACCTACATTTGATGTAGTGGCTAAGTAGTCAATTCAATTTGATTATGATAACATTCATTTTGACATGATTCTGCAACTTGGGAGAAAAATTAGTGGTATGTTCATTTTGAAGGAATTGGTAATTTGTTTTCCTTGAGTTAGCTCCCCAAACATCCTTTAATGAATTTTGTTCATTGTGTAATTTAATGATTCTGTCGCATAAAAAACCATGTGGGATCCCATCACAATATCATGACATTCTTATGCCAATGATTGAGCTTTATAACACCAGAAATCATATTTATGT
This sequence comes from Viscum album, assembly GCA_963277665.1. Lineage (NCBI taxonomy): Eukaryota > Viridiplantae > Streptophyta > Magnoliopsida > Santalales > Viscaceae > Viscum > Viscum album. The sequence continues at coordinate 1,149,957,863 of OY728135.1, forward strand.
GGATAATATGTTGGGGGTATATGTTAATATTAACAACAATGGGGAGTGGTAATAAAAATAAATTCCTCCACCTATAGTGTAGTGATTAGACCCTCCATCGATAGTATAGGAAATAAATTCCATATCATATACAATTGTGGATAATTATGGTTGGAAGTGATGGGGATACACATTGGATATGTGTACTTTAAGTGATTAAATAACAATAATCCCTCAGAATTTGTGGTGATGATGACCCAATGGAAATAAATTATTAAAATTAGGCGGTGACTTTATTTTTCCTCTTAGTCAAGACACCAATTGATCAAATAGTAGATCTATCATCTAGAATTCTTTATGGCATAGAGTCATTAGTGACCTTAACCATATAGACATAAGATGCATTGAATATTTTATTGACATTGAAAGAGTATATCCTTCAAGAGAGTTAAAACCATCTATATTATGTTGTGTTCATATTGATAATAAAATTCTTCATGTTGAATGTGTAGTTCTATTTTTTTATATTTGTTTTCTAGAAAATCCAATTGGGAAGATTAGTTATGAATATCTAGTATGGTGAAAGTTGATCTAGGATAGGTTGAAACTATCCATTAAAGATAAAAATCAATGTATGGAACCACTAAAATATGTACATAATATTCATCGATACTCTAAAATATTCACATTAAATTTAGTGTATACAGAAGTGGTGACCCCTAGGTTAAAAAAATGAATGTCTAAAATTTAGAGTAGGGGGAATCATGTTATTAAAGAAAAGAAAATATTTCATGTAAGTGGAAACATTAATAGAAAAAAAGATAATTTTCACAAACATAAAATAAAAGGAATATTATAGGATACCTCATCGAAATAAGGAAAAGGAATGATTAACATTATTATTTCAGTTTCACAATAGTTGGAGTTGTGCAATGAATATTATGTTCCATGAACAATGTAAATTCATAGGGGAGTTTAGTGATGATTAGGAGTTGTGAACTATAGTCGATGTCAAAACAAATATTTTTGAATATTATTAATTTTTTTCTCAAGATAAGTAGAGTATATAAAAATTTCATGAAGGGTATTCTATGCCTATAAATATTCTATTACCTTTTTCATTCGAAGATTCTATCCACTAGTGAATATAATAGTTTATTGTATAAGAGTTTTGTGGAGGAATTTGTGGAATTCAGTATTTATGAAAACATTATTTATCTGAGGGAAATATACTTGTTTCTACATTAACAATTAGGTGCCATGATAAAATAAAATATGAATGATTATCTGAGTTCTATGAAAACTGAAACTTTTAATGAATGTTTTGATTTCCATGAAAAACTAAAATGTTTTGAATATGTTTTGGAGATTTTTGAAATTTATGAATGGTTTTATAAACATGAATGATTTGAAAATATAATTGACTTTCTCAAAAGTTATATTCTAAATTGATATTCAATGTATGAACGAATGAAGATATTCATAACACCCGAAAATATTTGTAAAAAACCATCATTCATGAAATAAATGAATTAATATTCTAGTGGAGTCACTACCACAAATCTAGGATTCTACAGCACCACACATTATGAACGCTAAAAAGACGTTGTTAAGGGGCCCCCTTTATCAGCATTTTTTAGTTCCGTTGATAAAGAGGGGGCTTTATCAGTGCTTTTTCCTAGTGATAATAAAGTTTATATTTCATAAAAAAATTATGAAAATAACATATTGATATATAAGTATATTTATATTGATATAAATATAATATATATATTTTTCAATATGTTTTAGATAAGTATAAATATATTATTACATTTAATATATATAAAATTTAGTGAAAATGGATTTAAAATATTTTAGAAAATATTATTAATTAATAATTTTATATTTATCATCAACTAATAATCATTTAATAACAATTTTAAGACACAAAGAATAAAAAAATAATAAAAAATCTTAAATAAGTTGATAAGGTAACTCAGACTTCAAATGGCCATAAATTTTGATCCGGGTGTCTGTTTGAGCATTAAATCATATAAAATCAAAACCAATGATGAGATCTATGTTATATGACCCATGGGAACCTTCTGCCACATTTATTGAGGCCAAAAAAGGCCCAAAAGGCCGCCAAAACAGAGTTTTTCCTCCGCATACCCAAATTTTTTATCATTCGATGGAATTTCATCCTCGTTTCAGGGCGCCTTTTTGACCTTTTTCATTAGGATATAAATTTCTTCAGTGGGGTTACATTTATATTGATATTATGGATTTTAAATTTTATCATTTTTCAAATTTAATGTTACTTATAATCAATTATATAACAATATGTACTTATTTTTTATATATTCACCCATCAAAATGTAATTTTATAAATAATTAATTAATCATATCAACATATAATGAATATTTTTCAATACATAAGGCATATGTAAATAAAAATTATCCATTATATTTAAAATTCAAAATATATTAATATTTATATACCTATATTATGTGATTTTAGTGTGTCTCTGTGTGTGTGTATTTGTATGTGTTTGTATTATCATACTTATATATATTATTTATATATTCTAAACATATGTATATACATATTAATATATAATATTTGTAAATATATATAAGTATGTATAATTATTCTTAAAAATACACATATACTATGTGTTTGTGTTTTATAGATGTTTTTATTTATTTAAAAACACACCACAAAAAACAAATTTGATAAATGTATTTAAAACTGATCTTATAAATATATATTAATATAGGAAGAAATATATTAATATATAAATACACCTATATATATATATTAATATATGGATATATATATATATATATTAATATACGGATATATATATATATATGGATATATATATATATATATTATTATAACTAAATATATATATATATATATATTAATAGAAATATATATGTGTTAATTTATATATATATCAATATATGAATAAATATAACTATATATATATAGAAATAAATATATATATTAAAAAAATAAAGAGAAAAGTGATATGGTGGAGTGGTAAAGGCTTAGGCGCATATACAAGAGGTCTTGAGTTCGAATCCAGGGAAAGGTAGGTTACGTGTGTGCATAAGAATAGTTATTAGCACTATTAAAGGGTGGTGGGGGGATGTTAAAGGTGGGTGAGGATGCTGAGGTATACTAGTTTAGGAGGGGGGTGTGATGCTATTTAAGCCCCTCCCTGAATTGAAAACATATTTTATAAGTATTTTAATTTTTTTAGCTTTTATCATCACGAAACAAATTGCTGATAAAAGGGGACTTTTATCAGCACTAAAACAAGTGCTGATAAAAGTCACTATTATCGGTTCATTTTTCAAGCACTGATAAAATACTCCTTTTAATAGAACTTTTTTAGGGGTGATAAAAGGGACCTTTATCAGCACTTTTCTATGAACTGATAAAACAGACACCTATCTTCACCTCGATTAACAACTGTTTTATAGCACTGTTAATGCTCTTTTCTCTTGCTCATAAAGGATATATTTGCAGTAGTGAGTAGTATGAAAAAATAATTTTAAATATCAATGAAATTTAAATGTTTGATGGATTTTATATGATGAGGGACAGTGATTAGACTATTAAAATTCTAATAGGAATGTGTTACATAAGACTAAAGTATTGAGACAATATTGTTTTATATTCCATTTATGTGGCCCAATGAGAATGGTTTGTTATGTTCTTGTTTTAATTTTTGTGAATTTATTTCAATTGAAATGATAAAAAATATATTTCTTTTAAAATGAAGGAATTTCTATAAAGGGGTAGTTTTTTTAATTGTGCATACCCATGTTCACACTCTCCCCCTTGAGTTATTTAACAAGGTAGGGACTATAATTGGAATTTTTGAAAACAGATTGATTTTTTTTTCTCTTATAGTGGAAGTTATGGATGATTTCATTCTTAAAGTGATTATTATCTCCAATGAAGATAATTTTAAATAATTTTAAAATCTCTTCTAACATTACTTATGGTCCTTATACATGAATGTTTTATAGTCATTATGCATGGTATTTCATCCTTCATATATAGTACAAGTTTATTATAAAAAAATTAAAGGGAATTGGATACCATGTCCAAAGGAAATAATGATTTAGGGGGAACCATATCCTACACAATATAAATGGACGTGTTATCATGTTTTTTATTGTATACCATGTGGTAAAAGTTGTTAAATATCTTTGAAGGCGATTCAAAATTCTATGAAACTAAACTATAGGTTCAGTAAAATAATTATAAGGCCATTATAATTCACCCTTATTAGTTTACTAATTCATTCTTTGATATTTTGATTATTGTTGTTGTTTGGATATAAGGACTCAATGAAGCAATCGATTATATATGATTGGAAAGAACCTCCTAAGAATACTTCCACCTTACTTCAATATGAATATTTCTATAATAGATTAAAATGATTGAAAAGTTTTTTTATTGGATAATTTGAATAGTAATATTATTATTTATGAGATGAGATATGATGATAATGGGTCTATAGATAAGGGTAAATCTAAAGGGGTGGAATTTATTTCCATGAATAATCTCTCTTTTTATTATATCCTAGAAGAAGAAATGGTGTCTGAAGTAATGTCATTCATTTTCTAAAATCTACAATAAGTAAAATGAATATTGAAAGGTAAAGTTATACACACAATATTTCAATGTAGAAATGTTTGGAATATATTTAAAAGTGCCCTAATATGTTTCAAGATGATCATGGTGATGAGGATGAAATTCCCATAGAGTGGTCTTCAACCAAATTAAAAGGTAGGAAAATTACTAAGTAATATATATTCAAGAATAATAAAATTAATTCTCATGTTAATTACCATAGGTAAGAAACTATTTGAGAATAAATTAAAGATGTAAGTTACCACAGAGAAAATATTATTGTGTATGTTTTAGAGAATTCCCAACTAAGGGAAGCTAGCATTGATGATAAAAGATAAGATAAAGGAATAGTTAATTTATAAGTCATGTTTGATGAAAATCTTAAATAATTATTAATTTGAAGAGATAAAATGAATAAATCTCATATAGTGGTTCATGATTACACAATGTATATCTTATATAAGGAATAAGTTCAGTGTAATTTATAGGTTAATATTGAAAATCAAATATCTATAACACCATAGAACTCAATGAATTTCTTTTTTTTTTGAAATATAATGAATATGTAAGAACCGACTAGGATTATTGATGGATTGACTTACTTATTTATATATTGTGTCCAAATTATTGAATAACATGAGGAGAAGCCCATCAACCTATAATGAAAAGTGAAATAATAGTAGATAATATTGACTTAAAACATGATACCAGTAATTAATGTCACAAAACTAACAAAAATGATAAATTGAAGTAGATAGATCAATCAAAATAGTCACTGAATTTCATTAAGATGAAAATGACATATCAAAATGACATTTCAAGTGATAATCTTGATTAAAAATAGAAAATATTAATTATTGTTTCTAGAACACAAGCACCCACTCTGAGGTTTTTAATTAATTTGGGAATGAATAAGAATAAGAAGATTTAATTGAACTATAGAAAAACCAATTTTTTAGAATTTAAATAAAAAACTACACCTTGCATTAGGTTTTTATATTATGGGAATATGGTAAATTTCTATGTTTTATGTTCTGTACCCAAGAGGTACTGCTGTCAACAAGAGAAACAGTAGTATCCAATCATAGTTCAATATTCTAGGAATACTTTTAATGGTCACTATTTATGTAATAGAGGATGTTGATATATTTCTAGATATTTCTCATCAACAATGCAGAGGAATGTTTCAAATAAAATATAAAGTGTATGAACATATCAACTCAAGGAATCATCAAATGAGATGAAAATAAAAAAGTTATATATATTATTTAAATTTAAATATGGTATATCATATGAAAACAAAGATAAAAAGTACCAAAAAATATAATTAATTATTTCAAAGACTTACATAAAAAACCCTTTAGATTATTATAATAAAAATATAGATATTTCACTAAATGAACCAGGTCATGATGGTTTTTGGATCCTTGGAAGGTGATACACTTCGCACTTTATAGGAAATAATGATCATGTCATATGAATAAAATATGAAAAGGAATGTTTCATCAAATGTGGAAATGATTAAATCCTGAATATTATTGTGTCATTATTATCCATGATCAAGGGAAAATATATGAGCTTTGTAGATGTCATACTTGTGGAAGGTCATAGTCATGAATTATAGAGTTTTAGAAAATTCTGTGATTTATAACAATAAATAAGCTTATCAAGAAGATGATTATGATTAAGGGAAGATGTGGTATTAATATTATTAAGATAAATAAAATGAAGTGGAATCTATACATTATGAGTGGACAATAAGATATGTTTTTTATATCCATGTAGAATAAAAATATATTATTTGATAAATTACTTATATTTTCGATACAACCATACTTTGAAGTTTTATTGAAATAAGATACAACTCATGATCACCCCATGTTATCATGTGGTTATTCTAACAAATGTGATTCTTTTTAAAAAAGAAACATTAAAAAAAAAATACAATGAAAAGAGAGAAAATGATAAAAGGGTATGTGAGTTGGTGAACATTGATGTGTTTGGACTGATATAATCAATATCTATTCTTGGGAATATATATTATATCCTTTTAATTGATGATTTAAATAGAACTGTGTAGATTTCGATAATCACCCATAAGTTCAATGTTTTTTGTCTCATAAAACCATATGAGAGGTATGTTTAAATGATGTGTAGAAGAAAACTTTTAATGTTAGGAAACGATAATGGTACAATGTATCTGATTCTCTCTCAAATTTACCCAAGAGAAGAAGGTAAGATGGTCCTTGTAGTTTAGTTTGGGTTATCAAATCCACAGAGACCTAAGAAGAAACCTATAGACACGTACATTCTATGGACTGTTTTCTTCTATGAAGTGGCCAACATGGATTGATTTTGGAGGGGTTTGAAATATATATAATATATTTAAGAGAATTCAATTTAAAAGAATGAGTTGATCCTAGGTTATCGCTCGGGGTGGATTGGACGTATTTCCTTTTTAATGATTTCAATTTCTTATATTTGAGATGAGTTCATTTAAGGAGATAAAACAACATCATAACTTATTGGTTTAATTCCTAAACCCTTTAATACTAATCACCTATATAGTTTAAGGATCAATGTTTTGAGTACTTGAAGGTAAAGGTTCATATTAGCACTTGAAGTGTGTGGCCTTAAATTCAACAAAGACGATGGAGTTTAAAAATCATAAAATAAAAATTTCAATTAAAGAAGTGATTATACATTAATTAGGTGATAAATAACATCCAATATATCCCCTTTATACTCCCATGGATCAACCCATAAGTGGTTTAACCCTCCATTGATCCCATGGTTTCAATGGAAGTGGAAAGTAGACTCATGAGGGAGGAAATGGAAAAGTAAAAAAACGCAATAAAATTACAATCACTCCACCATTGTGTGGTAATATCACAAGGTTTGGTCTGAACTAGTTCACACCATGAACCAATGGTATCAAAGTGATAAGGAGAATAACATAATAATAAGAGAAGAAGAACTTTTATTAAGAAACAATGATGATTTAAAACAACTTAAATGTGGAAGACAAATTTGAGACAACAAAACCGCAGCATAACATTACAATGAAAGGAAGCTCAAAGATTTTTAAATCCTCCCACACCACTGCCTTAAATAGGCATTTTTGAGCCTTTGGGTCAAGCCTCCAACAGTACAAGTCATCCCACTTGAGTATGGTAGGTCTAGGGTGGTGGAACGTTTGTGGAAAGAAGTCTTTCCACCCTTGACCCGAAAAGGCATCCAACTTTCATTCACCGAATGGACGCGCTTGAAACACCTTTTAGATGGCCGAATTTGGGTGGGACATAGAAGGATTAAATTAACCACCAAATGTCCCCTAACATCCGGAAAATTTTGATCCCAAAAGTAGTTATGGATTTTGAGATAGGGTTTAATTGGTGGGCTGTTTTTCGGGGCTGCAGAATCCGGCCCAGAAATTTATCTCTAACTTGGGCCGCCTGAATGGACACCATGGAGGCTGAATTAGCATTGGAACCTGAATAGTTATTTGTTCCTCGACATAGGTTATAGAATCCCACGAAATTTGGGGTTAATTGGGCCTGTATTGTGGGCCCCACAGTCTCATAAGTGTGCTGGTGTCCAATCTGCCTTCTCCAGAATTGCTTCCTTTCATTGCCAAATATATTCATCATCCTCCATGAATTCTCCATTGATCCCTGAATGAAACATGTTCATATTAGAGTGTAGATAAATTTCCAAAAATATAAAATTAAAATATGTATAATTAGATGAATCATTGGGTACTTCAAATGATGTTCAAAAATGTACCACAGAATAGTGCATTTTAAGAAGGTATTACAATCATAATGTGAAATGATGTTCAAAGTGTAAAATGAACTAAAATGGTGTTTATGAACAATAAAAAACATGAATATTATATATATTAACAATAAATATTAGCCTAATTTAGTGGCTAATCACACCCCCCAACTTGAGTTTTTCTGTTCCCGAGCAAAATATATCTCAACAATATGAAATTCGAATTCCCTTTTCCAAAAACATTTTAATACACAATGATCACAATAAAACCTTATACCAAAAAATCATGAAACCCATAAAAATATTTTAATACAATATAGTTTCTTAAGAAGATCCCATTCCCAAGCCCATTCCTTTGTTCAAATTCATTTCCATATTTCATCCAATATCAATTAAGTATGAGGATGTGTTGTGCATCACAATAGACATGGGGGTTCATCTTTATTCAAGGGGAAAATTACAGAAGCGCTAGGTGGAATAACATTTCAATATTAAGATGTGTATTCATTTTTTTGTATAATTTTTTTTGTTTTTGTTGTTTTTTTTTGTTTTTGCAATTTTTCCATGGTAATTGAAGTTGCACTCAAAAGAGTCAACCCCTGTAGCGAGACTTTGCCGATCACTCCTAGGCTCAATGACCGTAGGGCACCAAGTGAAGCCCACATACTCGGGAATCATCTCGAGTTAAATTAGTTAAAAAAATTCAAATTACCAAAAATAGAGATAAAATTACTAACTCTGGGCCAGACAACTATGGAGTCACGATCCCCAAGTGCCGAAAGCCACGCATTAGGTCATTTTATTTCTCTATGCGCAAAAATATTTATTTTTTTAAATTTTTTTTTGAATAATAATATTAAACTAAAATGATCACCAAACCTATGTTATTTATTTAGGGGACCCCATGAACTCAAACTAATACCCCATTGTCCAAGGGACGTTCATTTTGATCATTTTTTTATTTGGATGAAAATATAAATGATGAAATATCACATTGGATAACCACACTTTCCAAAATCTATGCTCATGAAATTATACAAGGATTAAAATTAGAATCAGGGCATGCTAAATTATTTGATAATCAGTTTCAAAGTGTGCAATGTGTATTACCATGTTCAAAGTTAAAGGAATTTTTCCTTCCATTTACACTTTTTTTTTCAAATCACTCATTTTTTTTGACATAAAAGAATTTTTTTTATTTTATCTACCCCCCAACATAAAACAACACTGTCCCCAGTGATTAATGAAATGAAAATTTAGAAGGAGTAGAGGCAGATAATGGAAGTTCAAAAAGGAAATTGAAACTGAGGATCATGGAATGAAATCACCTGGTGGTTGAAGTTGAAGTTCTTATTGCTCCAAATTAGTCCTTTGATATCATGGGGGATGTAGTCACCTCCTTGATTGAACATGTATCACCAAAAATAGTACCTAAAAAGAAGAACAAACCAGACAAAACAAACAACACAACGACTTATTTAATTCCAAGTATCATCATTTTTATGGTTTTTCCTATTTTTATGTTTTTTTTAAATCAAAATAATGATACATTGTCTTCTTTTAATTTTCTGGGTATGGTATTACTCAAGGATCACACAGTGTGACACGGATGAATATGATGCTCCCCTTTCATACCCATCCATATTCGTAATAGAAGAACAGGTCAATAGACTTTTTTTAATATAAAAATGATTAATTAATCCTATTTAAAATATAAAGTTTATTAAAAAAACAAAATGATAGGAAACTTGAAAACCATGGGTTTCCTCCCATGTAGTGCTTTGTTTAACGTCATTAGCCCGACATAGATCCTAAATCTATCAATTTTTTCCTTTCTCATAGGTTGGATCAGTTAACTCAACCTCTATTTCCTATTTATTGAATGATTCAATTAAAGGTTTTAACCTTTGTCCATTGACCTTGAAAATGTAACCACTTGTGGGATCTTGAATCTCTACTGCCCCATGGGGGAATACATGATGAAATATGAAAGGTCCTGACCATCTAGACCATATCTTTCCTGGATGTAAATGATGTTTTGAAGTATACAAGAGCACAAGTTTTCCCGGTTTAAATTGTTTGACCTTGATATTCCTAGATTTGTAGGCTTGAACTCTAGCTTTATTGATCCTTGAATTTTCATAAGCCTCCATCCTTAGTTCCTCCAGTTCAGTGAGATCTAATTTCCTTTTTGTTCCGGCCAATGAGAGGTCATAATCCATTTTCTTAATTTCCCAAAAGGCCTTATGTTCAATCTCCACAGGAAAATGGCATGCTTTATCATAAACCAACCTATATGGGGACATTCCTAAAATGGTTTTATATGCGGTTCTATAGGACCAAAGAGCATCTAAGAGTTTCTCAGACCAATCTTTCTTAGAGAGGTTGACAGTTTTTTCAAGAATTTGCTTAATCTCCCTATTCGCTAACTCAGCATGACCATTGGTTTGAGGATAGTATAAAGTGGACACTTTATGTGAAATATCATACTTATACATGCATTAAGAGAATGGGAAGTTGTAGAAATGGGTTCCTCGATCACTTATTATAGCCCTAGGAATTCCAAATCTTGAAAATATGTTCTCTTTCAGAAATAAAATCACAACTTGATGATCATTGGACTTAGTGGAAATTGCCTCAACCCATTTTGAGACATAATCAACAGCTAAGAGTATGTAGAGGTATCCCCGAGAGTTTGGGAAGGGATCCATGAAGTCAATTCCCCAATAGTCAAATATTTCAACCACTAAGATGGGAGTGAGTGGCATTTGATTCCTTTTTTTGTGATGGAACCTACTTATTGACACCTAGGACAGCTTTTACAAAATGTGTTGGAGTCCCTTGAAAGGGTGGGCCAGAAAAAACCACATTGAAGAATCTTAGCAGTTGTTTTCTTACAGGAAAAGTGACCTCCACATGCCTAAATATGACAGAATTTAAGCATGGACTCTTGTTCAGATTCTGGAACACACCTCCTAATGACTTGGTGAGGGAAGAACTTATAGAGGTATGGATCATCAAACACATATTGTCTAACATCAGAAAGAAATTTCCTTCGAGCTTTAGTCCCTATGAATTTTGGAATGACTCCTATCACTAAGAAATTTGCTATGTCAGCATACCAAGGGCAGTAACTCACTCAGTATAAGTGTTCATTAGGAAATGAATCAGACACAGAAAGGTGATTTGAGTTGTCTTTTAATTCCATCCTAGAGAGGTGATCAGCTACATCATTTTCAACTCCCTGTTTATCCTTGATTGTGAGGTCAAATTCTTCTAATAGAAGGACCTACCTAATCAGTATAGCCTTAGCATCTTGTTTTTGGAAGAGGTATTTTAGTACAGAATGGTCAATGAACATAGTGATGGGGGATCCTAAGAGGTAAGACCTAAACTTCTCTAAGGCAAAGACAATAGCAAGTAACTCTTTTTCAGTGGTGGTGTAGTTGATTTGGTCATCATTTAAGGATTTTCTTGCATAAGCAATGACATAAGGAGTTTTATCACAAAGTTGTCCTAACATAGATCCTACAGAAAAGTCATTGGCATCACACATATGTTCTAAAGGAAGGTCCCAATTTTGAGATTTCATAATGGGAGGAGAGGTGAGAGAGGATTTGAGGGTCGAGAATGAACCCTCACAGCTTTCTGTCCAAACAAATGGAGCATCCTTTACTGGGAGAGCACAAAGGGGACAGGAGATTGAACTAATGTCCTTGATGAATCTTTTATAGAAACCAGCATGTTCTAAGAAAGACCTCACTTCCATGATAGTTTTGGGTGATGGAAGGTAACGAATGATGTCAACCTTGGCTTTATCAACTTCAATCCCCCTACCTGAGAGCATATGGCTTAAACTAGTCCCTCGTTAACCATAAAATGGAATTTTTCCCAGTTTAGGACTAGATTATTTTCTTCACATCTTGAAAAGACTCTCTCCACATTCCTCATACATCCCTAAAATATATCCCCAAACACAGAGAATTCATCCATGAAGACGTCTAGAAAATCCCCTACCATGTCTGAGAAGATTCCCATCATGCACCACTGGAAGGTTCCAGGGGCATTGCATAACCCGAATGGCATGCGTTTGAAAGAAAAGGTTCCGAATGAACATGTGAATGTAGTCTTCACTTGATCCTCTAGGGAGTCCTCAATTTGATTGTTCCCCAAGTACCCTTCTAAGAAACATTAGAAGGCATGACCTTCCACTCTCTCAAGGACTTGGTCAATGAATGGTAAGGGGAAATGGTCATTCTTGGTGAATGATTTTAACTTCCTATAGTCAATGCAGACCCTCCATCCACTACTCACCCTTGTTGGAAGAATCTCTCCTTCCACATTGGTTATCACTGTGATTCCGGCCTTTTTTGGAACCACTTGGATTGGGCTCACCCACTCACTCTTAGATATGGGATATATGATACCAGCTTTTAACAATTTTAGAAGATCCTTCCTCACTACCTCAATGAGATTAGGATTGAGTCGTCATTGAGGTTGATGACATGGCTTTGAATCAGATTCCAGAACAATCCTATGAGTCCCGATAAGTGGGCTAATCCCAGGAATATCAGAAAGGGTCCAACCAATGGCTTTCTTATGATTCCTAAGGACATCTAAAAGCATACTCTCATGATTGGATTCAGGAGAAGAAGAAATGACCATAGGATGTGTTTGATTTTACCCTAGGAAGGAATACTTTAGTGCAGCAGGAAGTTCCTTCAATTCAAGATCAGGTTGGTTCAGAATTTCAGCAGAAGATTGGGACATTGGATCAAGATCAATTTATTTTTTACAGTTTCAGATAGGATTGATTCCCCACATGTATGAGTTTCAGATACTAGATTGGATTGATTATATTTAGGGAACGAAATTGGAGTGGTCTCCATGAAAGTGGTTTCTTGAAAGGTTTCACTGATTGTAGGACCTAAGACATCATCATAAGAGCAATTGGAAAATGTTTCAATCCAAGGAGATAAACTTCCTTCATATGAACAAAGGCAATCAATCTCATCCTGACTTAAAAATTCATCAAATATTCCTTGGTGTTCCATGGATTCATTATCAATGCTTCCTATCATGTTTACATCATGAATGTCCTCGTCATCCCCTATTTGTGATCTTGAATTATAGATGTTCAAGTCTAGAGTCATGTTCCCAAAGGTGATGGTCATGTTCCCATTTCAAACTCGGATAACAGAGTTGATTGTTAGAAGGAAAGGAAGACCAAGGATGATTGTGGTTTGTTCCTTATTTCCTAAGTTTGGATGATTGTCAAGGAAAATTGAATCAGCAGGGTAGATGAAGTTTTCAACCTTTACCGGAACGTCCTTCAAAATCCCCTTTGGAACCCTAATGCTACGATCAGCAAGCTGAAGTGTGACAGATGTGGGTTGAAGCTCTTCTGGCCTAACTGGCAGTGAACAGCATATGGGATGAGATTGACACTGGAACCTAGGTCACACAAGGCCTTGACAACTTTTCTTTTCCCTAGATGGACGTTTTATCATGTTTTGTATTGTATACCATGTGGTAAAAGTTGTTAAATATCTATTAAGGCTATTCAATATTCTATGAAACTAAACTATAGGTTCAGTAAAATAATTATAAGGACATTATAATTCACCCTAATTAGTTTACTAATTCATTCTTTGATATTTTGATTATTGTTGTTGTTTGGATATAAGGACTCAATGAAGCAATCAATTAAATAAGATATGAAAGAACATCCTAAGAATTATTCCACCTTATTTCAATATGAATATTTCTATAATAAATTAAAATGATTGAAATGTTTTTTTATTGGATAATTTAAATAGTAATATTATTATTTATGAGATGAGATATGATGATAATGGGTCTATAGATATGTGTAAATCTAAAGAGGTGGAATTCATTTCCATGAATAATCTCTCTTTTGATGATATCCTAGAAGAAGAAATGGTGTCTGAAGTAATGTCATTCATTTTCTAAAATCTACAATTAGTAAAATGAATATTGAAAGGTAAAGTTATACACAAAATATTTCAATGGTGAAATGTTTGGAATATATTTACAAGTGCCCTAATATGTTTCAAGATGATCATGGGGATGAGGATGAAATTCCAATAGAGTGTTCTTAAACCAAATTAAAAGGTAGGAAAATTACTACGTAATACATATTCAAGAATAATAAAATTGTTTCTCATGTTAATTACCATAGGTAAGAAACTATGGAAGAATAAATTAAATATGTAAGTGACCACAGGGAAAATATTATTGTGTATGTTTTAGAGAATTCCCAACAAAGGGATGCTAGAATTGATGATAAAAGATAAGATAAAGGAATAGTTAATTTATAATTCATGTTTGATGAAACTCTTAAATAATTATTAATTTGAAGAGATAAAATGAATAAATACCATATAGTGGATCATGATTACACAATTTATATCTTATAACAGGAATAAGTGCGGTGTAATTTATAGGTTAATATTGAAAATCAAATATCTATAACACCATAGAATGCAAATAATTTCTTTTTTTTTGAAATATAATGAATGTGGAAGAACCAACTAGGATTATTGATGGATTGACATATATATTTATATATTGTGTCAAAATTATTGAATAACATGAGGAGAATCCCATCAACCTATAATGAAAAGTGAAATAATAGTAGATAATATTGACTTAAAACATGATACCAGTAATTAATGTCACAAAACTAACAAAAAATGAGAAATTGAAGTAGATAGATCAATCAAAATAGTCAATGAATTGCCATAAGATGAAAATGACATTTCTAGTGAGACTCTTGATTAAAAATAGAAAACATTAATTATTGGTTCTAGAACACAAGCACCCACTCTGAGGATTTTAATTAATTTGGGAATGAATAAGAATAAAAAGATTCAATTAAACTATAGAAAACGCAATTTTTTAGAATTTAAATAAAAAAATGCACCTTGTATTAGGTTTTTATATTATGGGAATATAGTAAATTTCTATGTTTTATGTTCTGTACCCAAGAGGTACTGCTGTCAACAAGAGAAACAGTAGTATCCAATCGTAGTTCAATAATCTAGGAATACTTTTAATGGTCACTATTTATGTAATGGAGGATATTGATATATGTCTAGATATTTCTCATCAACAATGGAGAGGAATGTGTCAAATAAAATATAAAGTGTATGAACATATCAACTCAAGTAATCATCAAATGAGATGAATATAAAAAAGTTTTATATATTATTTAAATTTAAATATTGTATATCATTTGAAAACAAAGATAAAAAGTACCAAAAAATATAATGAATTATTTCAAAGACTTACATAAAAACCCTTTTAGATTATTACAATAAAATTATAGATATTTCACAAAATGAACCAGGTCATGATGGTTTTTGGATCCTTGGAAGGTGATACACTTCGCACTTTATAGGAAATAATGATCATGTCATATGAATAAAATATGAAAAAGAATGTTTCATCAAATGTGGGAATGATTAAATCCTGAATATTATTTTGTCATTATTATCCATGATCAAGGGAAAATATATGAGATTTGTAGATTTCATACTTGTGGAAGGTCATAGTCATAAATTATAGAGTTTTAGAAAATTATGTGATTTGTAACAATAAATAAGCTTATCAAGAAGATGATTAAGATTAAGGGAAGATGTGGTATTGTTATTATTATGATAAATAACATGAAGTGGAATCTATACATTATGAGTGGACAATAAGATATGTTTTTTATATCCATGTAGAATGAAAATATATTATTGGATAAATTACTTATATTTTCGATACAACCATACATAGAAGTTCTATTGAAATAAGATACAACTCATGATCACCCCATGTTATCATTTGGTTATTCTCACAAATGTGATTCTTTTTAAAAAGGCAAAATTTAAAAAAATATACAATGAAAAGAGAGAAAAGGATAAAAGGGTATGTGAGTTGGTGAACATTGATGTGTTTGGACTATAATCAATATCAATTCTTGAGAATATATATTATAACCTTTTAATTGATGATTTAAATAGAACTGTGTAGATTTCGATAATCACCCATAAGTTCAATGTTTTTTTGTCTCATAACACAATAGAGAGGTATGTTTAAATGATGCGTAGAAGAAAAATTTTAATGTTAGGAATTGATAATGGTACAATGTATCTGATTCTCGCTCAAATTTACCCAAGAGAAGAAGGTAAGATGGTCCTTGTAGTTTAGCTTGGGTTATCGAATCCACAAATACCTAAGAAGAAACCTATAGACACGTACATTCTATGGACTGTTTTCGGCTATAAAGTGGCCAACATGGATTAATTTTGGAGGGGTTTGAAATATATCTAATAGATTTAAGTCAATTAAATTTAAAATAATGTGTTGATCCTAGGTTATCGCTCAGGGTGGAATGGACGTATTTCCATTTTAATGATTTCAATTTCTTATATTTGAGATGAGTTCATTTAAGGAGATAAAACAACATCATCACTTTTTGGTTTAATGCCTACACCCTTTAATACTAATCAAATATATAGTTGAAGGATCAATGTTTTGAGCACTTCAAGGTAAAGGTTCATATTAGCACTTGAAGTGTGTGGCCTTAAATTCAACAACAACGATGGAGTATAAAAATCATCAAATAAAAATATCAATTAAAGAAGTGATTATACATTAATGAGGAGATAAATAACATCCAATATATCCCCTTTATACTCCCTTGGATCAACCCATAAGTGTTTTATCCCTCCATTTTTCCCATGGTTTCAATGGAAGCGGAAAGGAGACTCATGAGGGAGGAAATGGAAAAGTAAAAAAACGCAATAAAATTACAATCACTCCACCATTGTGTGATAATCTCACAAGGTTTGGTATGAAAAATTTCACACCTTGAACCAACGGTATCAAAGTGATAAGGATAAGAACAGAATAATAAGAGAAGAAGAACTTTTATTAAGAAACAAGGATGATTTAAAACAACTTACATGTGGAAGATAAATTTGAGACAACAAAACCGCAGAATAACATTACAATGAAAGGAAGCTGAATGATTTTTAAATACTCCCATACCACTGCCTTAAATAGGAATTTTTTATCCCTTGGGTCGAGACTCCAATAGTACAAGTCATCCCACTTGATTATGGTAGGTCTAGGGTGGTGGAAAGTTTGTGGAAAGAAGACTTTCCACCCTTGACCCGAAAAGGCATCCAGCTTTCATTCACCAAACAGACATGCTTGAAACACCATTTAGATGGAAGAATATGGGTGGGCCATAGAAGAAGTAAATTAAGCACCAAATGTCGCCTAACATCCTGAAAAATCTCATCCCAAAATAAGTTATGGTTTTCGAGATATGGTTTAATTGGTGGGCTGTTTTTCGGGGCCGTAGAATCTGGCCCAGAAATTTATCTCTAACTTGGGCCGTTTGAATGGACACCATGGAGGCCGAATTATCATTGGACACTATATAATGATTTGTTCCTCGACATGGCTTCTATAATCCCAAGAAATTTGGGGTTAATTGGGCCTATATTGTGGGCCCCATAGTCTCATTAGTGTGCTGGTGTCCAATCTGCCTTCTCCAGAATTGCTTCCTTTCATTGCCAAAATCTTCATCATCCTCCATGAATTCTCCATTGATCCCTGAATGAAACATGTTCATATTGGAGTGTAGATAAATTTCCAAAAATATAAAATTAAAATATGTATAATTAGATGAATAATTGGGTACTTCAAATGATGTTCAAAAATGTACCACAGAATAGTGCATTTTAAGAAGGTATTGCAATCATAATGTTAAATGATGTTCAAAGTTTAAAATGCACTAAAATGGTGTTTATGAACAATAAATAACGTGAATATTATATATATTAACAATGAATATTATCCTCATTTTGTGGCTAATCACACCCCCCAACGTGAGTTTTTCTAGTCCCGAGCAAAATATATCTCAACAATATGAAATTCGAATTCCCTTTTCCAAAAACATTGTAATACACAATGATAAAAAAAACCTTATACCAAAAAATCATGAAACCCATCGAAATATTTTAATACAAGATAGTTTCATAAGTAGATCCCAATCCCAAGCCCATTCCTTTGATCAAATTCATTGCCATATTTCATCCAATATCAATTAAGTATGAGGATGTGTTGTGCATCACAATGGACATGGGGGTTCATCTTTATTCAAGGGGGAAATTACGGAAGCGCTAGGTGGAATCACATTTCAATATTAAGATGAGTATTCATTTTTTTGTATAATTTTTTTTTGTTTTTTTGTTGTTGTTTTTTTGTTTTTGCAATTTTTCCATGGTAATTGAAGTTGCGCTCAAAAGAGTCAACCCCTATAGCGAGACTTTGCTGATGACTCCGAGGCTCAATGACCTTAGGGCACCAAGTGAAGCCCAAATATTCGGTCATCATCTCAAGTTAACTCAGTTAAAAACAAATTAAAATTACCAAAAATATAGATAAAATTACTAACTCTGGGACAGACAACTATGGAGTCACGATCCCCAAGTGCCGAAAGCCACGCATTAGGTCATTTCATTGCTCTACGCGCAAAAAAATTTATTTTTTTAAATTTTTTTTTTGAATGCTCATATTAAACTAAAATGATCACCAAACCTATGCTATTTATTTAGGGGACCCCATGAACTCTAACTAATACCGCTCTATCCAAGGGACGTGCATTGTGATCATTTTTTTATTTGGATGAAAATATAAACGATGAAATATCACATTGGACAGCCACACTTTCCAAAACCTATGCTCATGAAATTATACAAGGATTAAAATTAGAATCAGGGCATGCTAAATTATTTGATATTCAGTTTCAAAGTGTGCAATGTGTATTACCATGTTCAAAGTTAAAGGAATTTTTCCTTCCATTTACACTTTTTTTTTTCAAATCACTCATTTTTTTTGACATAAAAGAATTTTTTTTATTTTATCTCCCCCCAACATAAAACAACACTGTCCCCAGTGTTTAATGAAATGAAAATTTAGAAGGAGTAGAGGAAGATAATGGAAGTTCAAAAAGGAAATTGAAACTGAGGATCATGGAATGAAATCACCTGGTGGTTGAAGTTGAAGTTCTTATTGCTCCAAATTAGTCCTTTGATATCATGGGGGATGTAGTCACCTCCTTGATTGAACATGTATCACCAAAAATAGTACCTAAAAAGAAGAACAAACCAGACAAAACAAACAACACAACGACTTATTTAATTCCAAGTATCATCATTTTTATGGTTTTTCCTATTTTAATGTTTTTTTTAAATCAAAATAATGATACATTGTCTTCTTTTAATTTTCTGGGTATGGTATTACTCAGGGATCACACATTGTGACACAGATGAATATGATGCTCCCCTTTCATACCCATCCATATTCGTAATAGAAGAACAGGTCGGTAGACTTTTTTTAATATAAAAATGATTAATTAATCCTATTTAAAATATAAAGTTTATTAAAACAACAAAATGATAGGAAACTTGAAAACCATGGGTTTCCTCCCATGTAGTGCTTTGTTTAACGTCATTAGCCCGACATAGATCCTAAATCTATCAATTTTTTCCTCGCTCATAGGTTGGCTCAGTTAACTCAACCTCTATTTCCTATTTATTGAATGATTCAATTAATGGTTTTAACCTTTGGCCATTGACCTTGAAAATGTAACCACTTGTGGGATCTTGAATCTCTACTACCCCATGGGGGAATACATGATGCAATATGAAAGGTCCTGACCATCTAGACCATATCTTTCTTGGATGTAAATAAAGTTTTGAAGTATACAAGAGCACAAGTTTTCCCGGTTTAAAATGTTTGACCTTGATATTCCTAGATTTGTAGGCTTGAACTCTAGATTTATTGATCCTTGAATTTTCATAAGCCTCCATCCTTAGTTCCTCCAGTTCAGTGAGATCTAATTTCCTTTTTGTTCCGGCCAATGAGAGGTCATAATCCATTTTCTTAATTTCCCAAAAGGCCTTATGTCCAATCTCCATAGGAAAATGGCATGCTTTATCATAAACCAACCTATATGGGGACATTCCTAAAATGGTTTTATATGCGGTTCTATAGGACCAAAGAGCATCTAAGAGTTTCTCAGACCAATCTTTCTTAGAGGGGTTGACAGTTTTTTCAAGAATTTGCTTAATCTCCCTATTCGCTAACTCAGCATGACCATTGGTTTGAGGATAGTATACAGTGGACACTTTATGAGAAATATCATACTTAGACATGCGTTAAGAGAATGGGCAGTTGTAGAAATGGGTTCCTCGATCACTTATTATAGCCCTAGGAATTCCAAATCTTGAAAATATGTTCTCTTTCAGAAATCAAATCACAACATGATGATCATTGGACTTAGTGGGAATTGCCTCAACCCATTTTGAGACATAATCAACAGCTAAGAGTATGTAGAGGTATCCCCGAGAGTTTGGGAAGGGAGCCATGAAGTCAATTCCCCAACAGTCAAATATTTCAACCACTAAGATGGGAGTGAGTGGCATTTGATTCCTTTTTTGTGATGGACCCTACTTATTGACACCTAGGACAGCTTTTACAAAATGTGTTCGAGTCCCTTGAGAGGGTGGGCCAGAAAAAACCACATTGAAGAATCTTAGCAGATGTTTTCTTACAGGAAAAGTGACCTCCACATGCCTCACTATGACATAATTTAAGCATGGAATCTTGTTCAGATTCTGGAACACACCTCCTAATAACTTGGTCAGGGCAGAACTTATAGAGGTATGGATCATCTAACACATATTGTCTAACATCAGAAAGAAATTTCCTTCGAGCTTTAGTCCCTATGAATTTTGGAATGACTCCTATCACTAAGAAATTTGCTATGTCAGCATACCAAGGGCAGTAACTCACTCAGTATAAGTGTTCATTAGGAAATGAATCAGACACATAAAGGTGATTTGAGTTGTCTTTTAATTCCATCCTAGAGAGGTGATCAGCTACATCATTTTCAACTCCCTTTTTATCCTTGATTGTGAGGTCAGATTATTCTAATAGAAGGACCCACCTAATCAGTCTAGCCTTAGCATCTTGTTTTTGGAAGTGGTATTTTAGTACAGAATGGTCAATGAACACAGTGATGGGGGATCCTAAGAGGTAAGACCAAAACTTCTCTAAGGCAAAAACAATAGCAATTAACTCCTTTTCAGTGGTGGTGTAGTTGATTTGGGCATCATTTAAGGAGTTTCTTGCATAAGCAATGACATAAGGAGTTTTATCACAACGTTTTCCTAACATTGCTCCTACAACAAAGTCATTGGAATCACACATATGTTCGAAAGGAAGGTTCCAATTTTGAGATTTCATAAAGGGAGGAGAGGTGAGAGAGGATTTGAGGGTCGAGAATGAACCCTCACAGCTTTCTGTCCAAACAAATGGAGCATCCTTTACTAGGAGAGCACAAAGGGGACGGGAGATTGAACTAATGTCCTTGATGAATCTTTTATAGAAACCAGAATGTTCTAAGAAAGACCTCACTTCCTTGATAGTTTTGCGTGATGGAAGGTGACGAATGATGTAAACCTTGGCTTTATCAACTTCAATCCCCCTACCTGAGACCAGATGGCCTAAAACTAGTCCCTCGTTAACCATAAATGGAATTTTTCCCAGTTTAGGACTAGATTATTTTCTTCACATCTTGAAAAGACTCTCTCCACATTCCTCATACATCCCTCAAAAATATCCCCAAACACAGGGAAGTCATCCATGAAGACGTCTAGAAAATCCCCTACCATGTCTGAGAAGATTCCCATCATGCACCGCTGGAAGGTTCCAGGGGCATTGCATAACCCGAAGGGCATGAGTTTGAAAGAAAAGGTTCCGAATGAACATGTGAATGTAGTCTTCACTTGATCCTCTAGGGAGTCCTCAATTTGATTGTTCCCCAAGTACCCTTCTAGGAAACATTAGAAGGCATGACCTGCCACTCTCTCAAGGACTTGGTCAATGAATGGTAAGGGGAAATGGTCATTCTTGGTGAATGATTTTAACTTCCTATAGTCAATGCAGACCCTCCATCCCCTACTCACCCTTTTTGGAAGAATATCTCCTTCCTCATTGGTTATCACTGTGATTTCGGCCTTTTTTGGAACCACTTGGATTGGGCTCACCCACTCACTCTTAGATATGGGATATATGATACCAGCTTTTAACAATTTCAGAAGATCCTTCCTCACTACCTCAATGAGATTAGGATTGAGTCGTCGTTGAGGTTGAGGACATGGCTTTGAATCAGATTCCAGAACAATCCTATGAGTCCCGATAAGTGGGCTAATCCCAGTAATATCAGAAAGGGTCCAACCAATGGCTATCTTATGCTTCCTAAGGACATCTAAAAGCATCCTCTCATGATTGGATTCAGGAGAAGAAGAAATGACCATAGGATGTGTTTGATTTTACCCTAGGAAGGAATACTTTAGTGCAGCAGGAAGATCCTTCAATTCAAGATCAGGTTGGTTCAGAATTTCAGCAGAAGATTGGGGCATTAGATCAAGATCAATTTATTTTTTACAGTTTCAGATAGGATTGATTCCCCACATGTATGAGTTTCAGATACTAGATTGGCTTGATTATATTTAGGGAAGGAAATTGGAGTGGTCTCCATGAAAGTGGTTTCTTGAAAGGTTTCACTAATTTTGGGACCTAAGACATCATCATAAGAGCAATTTGAAAATGTTTCAATCCAAGGAGATAAACTTCCTTCATATGAACAAAGGCAATCAATCTCATCCTGACTTAAAAATTCATCAAATATTCCTTGATGTTCCATGGATTCATTATCAATGCTTCCTATCATGTTTACATCATGAATGTCCTCGTCATCCCCTATTTGTCAGCTTGAATTATAGATGTTCAAGTCTAGAGTCATGTTCCCAATGGTGATGGTCATGTTCCCATTTCAAACTCGGATAATAGAGTTGATTGTTAGAAGGAAAGGACGACCAAGGATGAATGTGGTTTGTTCCTTATTTCCTAAGTTTGGATGGTTGTCAAGGAAAATGGAATCAGCAGGGTAGATGAAGTTTTCAACCTTTACCAGAACGTCCTTCAAAATCCCCTTTGGAACTCTAATGCTACGATTAGCAAGCTGAAGTGTGACAGATGTGGGTTGAAGCTCTTCTGGCCTAACTGGCAGTGAACAGCATATGGGATGAGATTGACACTGGCACCTAGGTCACACAAGGCCTTGACAACTTTGCTTTCCCCTAGATGGACGTTTTATCATGTTTTGTATTGTATACCATGTGGTAAAAGTTGTTAAATATCTATTAAGGCTATTCAAAATTCTATGAAACTAAACTATAGGTTCAGTAAAATAATTATAAGGACATTATAATTCACCCTAATTAGTTTACTAATTCATTCTTTGATATTTTGATTATTGTTGTTGTTTGGATATAAGGACTCAATGAAGCAATCAATTAAATAAGATATGAAAGAACATCCTAAGAATTATTCCACCTTATTTCAATATGAATATTTCAATAATAAATTAAAATGATTGAAATGTTTTTTTATTGGATAATTTAAATAGTAATATTATTATTTATGAGATGAGATATGATGATAATGGGTCTATAGATAAGTTTAAATCTAAAGAGGTGGAATTCATTTCCATGAATAATATCTCTTTTGATGATATCCTAGAAGAAGAAATGGTGTCTGAAGTAATGTCATTCATTTTATAAAATCTACAATTAGTAAAATGAATATTGAAAGGTAAAGTTATACACAAAATATTTCAATGTTTAAATGTTTGGGATATATTTACAAGTGCCCTAATATGTTTCAAGATGATCATGGGGATCAAGATGAAATTCCAATAGAGTGTTCTTAAACCAAATTAAAAGGTAGGAAAATTACTACGTAATACATATTCAAGAATAATAAAATTATTTCTCATGTTAATTACCATAGGTAAGAAACTATGGAAGAATAAATTAAAGATGTAAGTGACCACAGAGAAAATATTATTGTGTATGTTTTAGAGAATTCCCAATTAAGGGATTCTAGAATTGATGATAAAAGATAAGATAAAGGAATAGTTAATTTATAATTCATGTTTGATGAAACTCTTAAATAATTATTAATTTGAAGAGATAAAATGAATAAATCCCATATAGTGGATCATGATTACACAATTTATATCTTATAACAGGAATAAGTGCGGTGTAATTTATAGGTTAATATTGAAAATCAAATATCTATAACACCATAGAATGCAAATAATTTCTTTTTTTTTTGAAATATAATGAATGTGGAAGAACCGACTAGGATTATTGATGGATTGACATATATATTTATATATTGTGTTAAAATTATTGAATAACATGAGGAGAATCCCATCAACCTATAATGAAAAGTGAAATAATAGTAGATAATATTGACTTAAAACATGATACCAGTAATTAATGTCACAAAACTAACAAAAAATGAGAAATTGAAGTAGATAGATCAATCAAAATAGTCAATGAATTGCCATAAGATGAAAATGACATTTCTAGTGAGACTATTGATTAAAAATAGAAAACATTAATTATTGGTTCTTGAACACAAGAACCCACTCTGAGGTTTTTATTTAATTTGGGAATGAATAAGAATAAAAAGATTCAATTAAACTATAGAAAACGCAATTTTTTAGAATTTAAATAAAAAAATGCACCATACATTAGGTTTTTATATTATGGGAATATAGTAAATTTCTATGTTTTATGTTCTGTACCCAAGAGGTACTGCTGTCAACAAGAGAAACAGTAGTATCCAATCGTAGTTCAATATTCTAGGAATACTTTTAATGGTCACTATTTATGTAATGGGGGATATTGATATATGTCTAGATATTTCTCATCAACAATGGAGAGGAATGTGTCAAATAAAATATAAAGTGTATGAACATATCAACTCAAGTAATCATCAAATGAGATGAATATAAAAAAGTTTTATATATTATTTAAATTTAAATATGGTATATCATTTGAAAACAATGATAAAAAGTACCAAAAAATATAATGAATTATTTCAAAGACTTACATAAAAACCCTTTTAGATTATTACAATAAAATTATAGATATTTCACAAAATGAACCAGGTCATGATGGTTTTTGGATCCTTGGAAGGTGATACACTTCACACTTTATAGGAAATAATGATCATGTCATATGAATAAAATATGAAAAAAAATGTTTCATCAAATGTGGGAATGATTAAATCCTGAATATTATTGTGTCATTATTATCCATGATCAAGGGAAAATATATGAGATTTGTAGATGTCATACTTGTGGAAGGTCATAGTCATAAATTATAGAGTTTTAGAAAATTATGTGATTTGTAACAATATATAAGCTTATCAAGAAGATGATTATGATTAAGGGAAGATGTGGTATTGTTATTATTATGATAAATAACATGAAGTGGAATCTATACATTATGAGTGGACAATAAGATATGTTTTTTATATCCATGTAGAATGAAAATATATTATTGGATAAATTACTTATATTTTCGATACAACCATACTTATAAGTTCTATTGAAATAAGATACAACTCATGATCACCCCATGTTATCATTTGGTTATTCTCACAAATGTGATTCTTTTTAAAAAGGAAAAATTAAAAAAAAATATACAATGAAAAGAGAGAAAAGGATAAAAGGGTATGTGAGTTGGTGAACATTGATGTGTTTGGACTATAATCAATATCAATTCTTGAGAATATATATTATAACCTTTTAATTGATGATTTAAATAGAACTGTGTAGATTTCGATAATCACCCATAAGTTCAATGTTTTTTTGTCCCATAACACAATAGAGAGGTATGATTAAATGATGCGTAGAAGAAAAATTTTAATGTTAGGAATTGATAATGGTACAATGTATCTTATTCTAGCTCAAATTTACCCAAGAGAAGAAGGTAAGATGGTCCTTGTAGTTTAGCTTGGGTTATCGAATCCACAAATACCTAAGAAGAAACCTATAGACACGTACATTTTATGGACTGTTTTCAGCTATAAAGTGGCCAACATGGATTAATTTTGGAGGGGTTTGAAATATATATAATAGATTTAAGTCAATTAAATTTAAAAGAATGAGTTGATCCTAGGTTATCGCTCAGGGTGGATTGGACGTATTTCCATTTTAATGATTTCAATTTCTTGTATTTGAGATGAGTTCATTTAAGGAGATAAAACAACATCATCACTTATTGGTTTAATGCCTACACCCTTTAATACTAATCAACTATACAGTTGAAGGATCAATGTTTTGAGCACTTCAAGGTAAAGGTTCATATTAGCACTTGAAGTGTGTGGCCTTAAATTCAACAACAACGATGGAGTATAAAAATAATCAAATAAAAATATCAATTAAAGAAGTGATTATACATTAATGAGGTGATAAATAACATCCAATATATCCCCTTTATACTCCCTTGGGTCAACCCATAAGTGTTTTAGCCCTCCATTGTTCCCATGGTTTCAATGGAAGCGGAAAGTAGACTCATGAGGGAGGAAATGGAAAAGTAAAAAAACGCAATAAAATTACAATCACTCCACCATTGTGTGATAATCTCACAAGGTTTGGTATGAAAAAGTTCACAACTTGAACCAACGGTATCAAAGTGATAAGGATAAGAACAGAATAATAATAGAAGAAGAACTTTTATTAAGAAACAATGATGATTTAAAACAACTTACATGTGGAAGATAAATTTGAGACAACAAAACCGCAGAATAACATTACAATGAAAGGAAGATCAAAGATTTTTAAATCCTCCCATACCACTGCCTTAAATAGGCATTTTTTATCCCTTGGGTCGAGACTCCAATAGTACAATTCATCCCACTTGATTATGGTAGGTCTAGGGTGGTGGAAAGTTTGTGGAAAGAAGACTTTCCACCCTTGACCCGAAAAGGCATCCAGCTTTCATTCACCAAACAGACATGCTTGAAACACCATTTAGATGGAAGAATATGGGTGGGCTATAGAAGATGTAAATTAAGCACCAGATGTCGCCTAACATCCTGAAAAATCGCATCCCAAAAGAAGTTATGGTTTTCGAGATAGGGTTTAATTGGTGGTCTGTTTTTCAGGGCCGCAGAATCTGGCCCAGAAATTTATCTCTAACTTGGGCCGTCTGAATGGACACCATGGAGGCCGAATTAGCATTGGACACTGTATAGTGATTTTTTACTCGACGTGGCTTCTATAATCCCAAGAAATTTGGGGTTAATTGGGCCTATATTGTGGGCCCCATAGTCTCATTTGTGTGCTGGTGTCCAATCTGCCTTCTCCAGAATTGCTTCCTTTCATTGCCAAAATCTTCATCATCCTCCATGAATTCTCCATTGATCCCTGAATGAAACATGTTCATATTGGAGTGTAGATAAATTTCCAAAAATATAAAATTAAAATATGTATAATTAGATGAATAATTGGGTACTTCAAATGATGTTCAAAAATGTACCACAGAATAGTGCATTTTAAGAAGGTATTGCAATCATAATGTGAAATGATGTTCAAAGTGTAAAATGCACTAAAATGGTGTTTATGAACAATAAATAACGTGAATATTATTTATATTAACAATGAATATTATCCTCATTTTGTGGCTAATCACACCCCCCAACTTGAGTTTTTCTAGTCCAGAGCAAAATATATCTCAACAATATGAAATTCGAATCCCCTTTTCCAAAAACATTGTAATACACAATGATAAAAAAAACCTTATACCAAAAAATCACGAAACCCATCGAAATATTTTAATACAAGATAGTTTCATAAGTAGATCCCAATCCCAAGCCCATTCCTTTGTTCAAATTCATTGCCATATTTCATCCAATATCAATTAAGTATGAGGATGTGTTGTGCATCACAATGGACATGGGGGTTCATCTTTATTCAAGGGGGAAATTACGGAAGCGCTAGGTGGAATCACATTTCAATATTAAGATGTTTATTCATTTTTTTGTATAATTTTTTTTGTTTTTTTGTTGTTGTTTTTTTTTTGCAATTTTTCCATGGTAATTGAAGTTGCGCTCAAAAGAGTCAACCCCTATAGCGAGACATTGCTGATGACTCCGAGGCTCAATGTCCTTAGGGAACCAAGTGAAGCCCAAATATTCGGTCATCATCTCAAGTTAACTCAGTCAAAAACAAATTCAAATTACCAAAAATATAGATAAAATTACTAACTCTGGGACAGACAACTATGGAGTCACGATCCCCAAGTGCCGAAAGCCACGCATTAGGTCATTTCATTGCTCTACGCGCAAAAAAATTTAATTTTTTTTAATTTTTTTTGAATACTCATATTAAACTAAAATGATCACCAAACCTATGATATTTATTTAGGGGACCCCATGAACTCTAACTAATACCACACTATCCAAGGGACGTGCATTGTGATCATTTTTTTATTTGGATGAAAATATAAACGATGAAATATCACATTGGACAGCCACACTTTCCAAAATCTATGCTCACGAAATTATACAAGGATTAAAATTAGAATCAGGGCATGTTAAATTATTTGATATTCAGTTTCAAAGTGTGCAATCTGTATTACCATGTTCAATGTTAAAGGAATTGTTCCTTCCATTTACAATTGTTTTTCAAATAACTAATTTTTTTAACACAAAAGCATTTTTTTTATTTTATCTCCCCCCCAACATAAAACAACGCTGTCCCCAATGTTTAAAGAAATGAAAATTTAGAAGGAGTAGAGGCAGATAATGGAAGTTTAAAAAGGAAATTGAAACTGAGGATCATGGAATGAAATCACCTGGTGGTTGAAGTTGAAGTTCTTGCTGGTCCAAATTAGTCCTTTGATATCTTGGGGGATGTAGGCACCTCCTTGATTGAACATGTATCAACCAAAATAGTACCTAAAAATAAGAACAAACCAGACAAAACAAACAACACAACGACTTATTTAATTCCAAGTATCATCATTTTTATGGTTTTTCCTATTTTTCTATTTTTTTAATCAAACTAATGATACATTGTGTTCTTTTAATTTTTTGGGTAAGGTATTACTCAGGGATCACACCTCGTGACACGGATGAATACGATGCTCCCCTTTCATACCCATCCATACTCGTAATAGAAGAACAGGTCAATAGTCTTTTTTTTAAATATAAAAATGATTAATTAATCCAATTTAAAATATAATGTTTACTAAAACAACAAAATGATAGGAAACTTGAAAACCACGGGTTTCCTCCCATGTAGTGCTTTGTTTAACGTCGTTAGCCCGACATAGATCCTAAATCTATCAATTTTTTCCTCGCTCATAGGTTGGCTCAGTTAACTCAACCTCTATTTCCTATTTATTGAATGATTCAATTAATGGTTTTAACCTTTGACCATTGACCTTGAAATTGTAACCACTTGTTAGATCTTGAATCTTTACTGCCCCATGGGGGAATACATGATGCACTATGAAAGGTCCTGACCATATAGACCTTATCTTTCCCGAATGTAAATGATGTTTTGAACTATACAAGAGCACACGTTTTCCTAGTTCAAAATATTTGACCTTGATATTCCTAGATTGGTAGGCTTAAACTCTAGCTTTATTGATCCTTTAATTTTCATAAGCCCCCATCCTTAGTTCCTCCAGTTCATTGAGATCTAATTTCCTTTTTGTTCCGGCCAATGAGAGGTCATAATCCATTTTATTAATTTCACAAAAGGCCTTATGTTCAATCTCTATTGGAAAATTTCATACTTTACCATAAACCAACCTATATGGGGACATTACTAAAATGGTTTTATATGCGGTTCTATAGGACCAAAGAGCGTCTAATAGTTTCTCAGAGCAATCTTTCCTAGAGGGGTTGACAGTTTTTTCATGAATTTGCTTAATCTCCCTATTCGCTAACTCAGCTTGACCATTGGTTTGAGGATGGTATGGAGTGGATACTTTATGAGAAATATCGTACATAGACATGAATTAAGAGAATGGGCGGTTGTAGAAATGGGTTCCTCGATCACTGATTATAGCCCTAGGAATTCCAAATCATGAAAATATGTTCTCTTTCAGAAATCGAATCACAACTTGATGATCATTGGACATAGTGGCAATGGACTCAACCAATATTGAGACATAATCAACAGCTAAGAGTATGTAGAGGTATCCCCGATAGTTTGGGAAGGGGCCCATGAAGTCAATTCCCCAACACTCAAATATTTCAACCACTAAGATGGGAGTGGGTGGCATTTGATTCCTTTTTGTGATGGACCCTACTTGTTGACACCTAGGACAGCTTTGACAAAATGTATAGGAGTCCCTTGAGAGGGTGGGCCAGAAAATACCACATTGAAGAATCTTAGCATATGTTTTCTTAGAGGAAAAGTGACCTCCACATGCCTCACTGTGACAGAATTTAAGGGTGGACTCTTGTTCAGATTCTAGAACACACCTCTTAATGACTTGGTCAGGGAAGAACTTATAGAGGTATGGATCATCAAACACATGGTGTCTAACATCAGAAAGAAATTTCCTTTGAGCTTGAGTCCCTAATAATTTTGGAATGACTCCTATCACTAAGAAATTTTCTATGTTAGCATACCAAGGGCTGTCACTCACTGAGTATAAGTGTTCATCAGGAAATAAATCAGACACAGAAAGGTGATTTGAGTTGTCTTTTAATTCTATCCTAGAGAGGTGATCAGCTACAACATTTTCAACTCACTTTTTATCCTTGAGTGTGAGGTCAAATTATTGTAATAGAAGGACCCACCTAATCATTCTAGCCTTAGCATCTTGTTTTTGGAAGAGGTATTTTAGTGCAGAACGGTCAGTGAACACGGTGATGGGGGATCCTAAGAGGTAAGACCTAAACTTCTCTGAGGCAAACACAATAGAAATTAACTCCTTTTCAGTGGTGGTGTAGTTGATTTGGTCATCATTTAAGGATTTTCTTTCATAAGCAATGACATAAGGAGTTTTATCACAACGTTGTCATAACATAGCTCCTACAGTAATGTCACTGGCATCACACATAAGTTCGAAAGGAAGGTTCCAATTTGGAGATTTCCTAATGGGAGGAGAGGTGAGAGAGGATTTGAGGGTTGAGAATGAACCCTCACAGCTTTCTGTCAAAACAAATAGAGCATCCTTTACTAGGAGAGCACAAAGGGGACGGGAGATTGAACTAATGTCCTTGATGAATCTTCTATAGAAACCAGCAAGTCCTAAGAAAGACCTCACTTCCTCGACAGTTTTGGGTGATGGAAGGTGAAGAATGATGTCAACCTTGGCTTTATCAACTATAATCCCCCTACCTGAGACCAGATGGCCTAAAACTAGTCCCTCTATAACCATAAAATGGCATTTTTTCCAGTTTAGGACTAGATTATTTTCTTCATATCTTGACAAGACTCTCTCTACATTCCTCAGACATCCCTCAAATATATCCCCAAACATAGATAAGTCATCCATGAAGACCTCTAGAAAATCCCTTACCATGTCTGAGAAGATTCCCATCATGCACCACTGGAAGGTTCCAGGGGGATTGCATAACCCGAACGACATGCGTTGGAAAGAAAAGGTTCTGAATGGACATGTGAATGTAGTCGACCCTTGATCCTCTAGGGAGTCCTCAATTTGATTTTACCTCGAGTAGCCATCTATGAAACAGTAGAAGGCATGACCTGCCACTCTCTCAAGGACTTGGTCAATGAATGTTAAGGGGAAATGGTCCTTCTTGGTGAATGAGTTTAACTTCCAATAGTCAATGAAGACCCTCCATCCACTACTCACCCTTGTTGGAATAATTTATCCTCCCTCATTGGTTATCACTGTGATTCTGACCTTTTTTAGAACCACTTGGATTGGGCTCACCCACTCACTCTCAGCTATGGGATATATGATACCAGCTTTTAACAATTTCAAAAGTTCCTTCATTTCTACCTCCATGAGATTAGGATTGATTTATCATTGAGGTTGATTACTTGGCTTTGAATCAGATTCCAGAACAATCCTATGAGTCCCGATAAGTGGTCTAATCCCAGGAATATCAGAAAGGGTCCAACCAATGGATTTCTTATGCTTCCTAAGTACATCTAAAAGCATCCTCTCATGATTGGATTCAATAGAAGAAGAAATGACCATAGGATGTGTTTGATTTTCCCCTAGGAAGGCATACATCAGTGCACCAGGAAGTTCCTTCAATTCAAGATCAGGTTGGTTCAGAATTTCAGCAGAAGATTGGGACATTGGATCAAGATCAATTTCGTTTTTTACAGTTTCAGATAGGGTTGATTCCCCACATGTAGAAATTTCAGATACGAGATTGGCTTGATCAGATTTAGGGAAGGAAATTGGAGTGGTCTCCATGAAAGTGGTTTCTTGAAAGGTTTCACTGATTTTTGGACCTAAGACTTCATCATAAGTGCAATTTGAAAATATTTCAATCCAAGGAGATAAACTTCCTTCATATGAACAAAGGAAATCAATCTCATCCTGACTTAAACATTCATAAAATATTCCTTGATGTTCCATGGATTCATTATCAATGCTTCCTATCATGTTTACTTAATTAATGTCCTCTTCATACCCTATTTTGGAGCTTGCATTATAGATTTTCAAGTATAGACTCATGTTCCCAAAGTTGATGGTCATGTTCCCATTTCGAACTAGGATAACAAATTTGATTGTTGCAAGGAAAGGACGACCAAGGATGATTGGGGTTTGTTCCTTATTTCCTAAGTTTGGATGGTTGTTAAGGAAAATGAAATCAGCAGGGTAGATGAAGTTTTCAACCTTTACCATAACGTCCTTCAAAATCCCCTTTGGAACCCTAATGCTACGATCAGCAAGCTGAAGTGTGACAGATGTGGGTTGAAGCTCTTCTGGCCTAACAGGTAGTACACAACATATGGGATGAGATTGACACTGGCACCTTGGTCACACAAGGCCTTGCCAACTTTGCTTTATCCTAGTTAAACATTGATGTAAGGGAAACCTGGGTCTTTCAACTTAGGAGGAATGGTCCCTTGAATGGTGGTACTCACATTAGCAGCTAAAAGGACTTGGTTTTTATGTGAAAAATTTCTTTTAAAAGTGCAAAAGTCCTTAAGGTACTTTGATTAGGCAGTTATGGTTTGGATGGAATCGAGAAGGGGAATGTTCAGCTTGACTTGTGAGAAGATTTCCCTCAATGTTTCACTCAGTTTAGGCTTGGGTTTCCCCCTCATGCGTTGAGGAAATGGTGCAGGTTTTGGGGTTGTTTGTTGAAGATTTGTTTCCTTGACAATGTTATCAGTTTCCTCAGTTTGATCTTGTGGTTCATTTTAATTTTCATCCAAGTTTGAATCTTCAGGTGGGTTCTGAATTAGTTGTTCAGGTTTCTCAATTGATTTCCCCCTTCTTAAAACAGTCACAGCCCTTAGTTTTTCATGAGTTGTTTGACAACAAATTGACTCTCCCCTTGAAGTTGAGGATGGAACCGCCTGAGTAGGCATGGGTGCCTTTCAGGTTTTTATGGTTTGAAGTTCTTGTTTTAGGGAAGATACCTCCAAGTTAATCCTTTCCATTTGTTTTCACAGTTGTTCTAGTATGATTTGTGGAACAGTTTGGGTGGGTGCTTGAGTAGGTTGGTTTATCCCTGGGGGATATTTTGGAGGTGGGATGGTTGTTTGAAAATGGACCGGTGGCTGTTGGTATTGGATAGGTTGAGTTTGGAACTGGTTATGGGTTTGGTAGTTCTGATGGGGGTAAGGATTTTGTCCATGTGGTTGGCTAGGTTGTTGGTTAGCTTTCCAGCGGAAGCCTGGGTGGTCGTTATACTTAGGATTGAAGTTGTTTTGGTATTGAGGCTTTTGAAAGTTCAAGGAATTTACTTCCGCTGGGGGGGTCCTCCTAAAATAATATCCTTGATGGATGGAATGGTTGGGCGGTTCTCTATCATATGGTCTTGTTTGTCACAAATTGTGCAAACAGGGTCAACAGTTTTGATTTCATGGACTTTCCTAAGGTCTATCTCTTCAACCTTCCTAGAGAGTGCTGCGAGTTTAGCCCTAAGGCATTCCTCTTCTCTATGTGTATGAATTCCAGTAGTTCTTTGTGGATTTTCAGAATAAGTTGAAGTTCCCCATGTTTGGTTTTGTTCAGAACGGCTTTCTAGATACTCGTAAACATCATTTGGGGATTTTTTTAAAGGTTCCATTACACATCATGTCAATGAATTGTTTGTTCCCCAAGTATAGGGCTGCCTCATTTGGGTTTCCATTTTGGTTCCCACCTGGGTTTATGAGTTGGTTTTTTGAAGACCTTCCATTGAAATGGGATCAATTTTTGACTCGGGGGTGTTAGTAAGATTAGGATATAATGGAAATTGTTCCCTTGGTGTACTTGACTCCCCAACCCCAGGACTATCCACCCTAACAAGACGGCTTGATTGATCGCGGGTGTAGGCGGACATGCTCCAAAAGAAAAAAAACGAGAAAGGGACACGATAAGAGAATTTGGATGAGAATAAAAGAAATGAGGGAGAATAGAATGGGTGTTTAGATGACTTACATGGGTCCCTGGCAACGGCGCCAAAATTTGATTCTCGCTCAAATTTACCAAAGAGAAGAAGGTAAGACGGTCCTTGTAGTTTAGCTTGGGTTATCGAATCCACAGAGACCTAAGAATAATCCTATAGACACGTACATTATATGGACTGTTTTCGGCTATGAAGTGGCCAACTTGGATTGATTTTGGAGGGGGTTTGAAAGATATCTAATAGATTTAATTGAATTCAATTTATAAGAATGATTTGATCCTAGGTTATCGCTCGGGGTGGATTGGACTTTTTTCTTTTTTAATGATTTCAATTTCTTTTATTTGAGATGAGTTCATTTAAGGAGATAAAACAACATCATCACATATTGGTTTAATGCATACACCCTTTAATACTAATCACATATACACTTGAAGGAACAATGTTTTGAGCACTTCAAGGCAAAGGTTCATATTAACACTTGAAGTGTGTGGCTTTAAATTCAACAAGGACGATGGAGTTTAAAAATCATAAATTAAAAATCTCAATTAAAGAAGTGGTTATACATTAATGATGTGATAAATAACATCCAATCCAGCCCCTTTCTACTCCCTTGGATCAAACCGTAAGTGGGTTATCCCTCCATTGATCCCATGGTTTCAATGGAAGCGGAATGTAGACTCATGAGGGAGGAAATGGAAAAGTAAAAAAAACGCAATAAAATAACAATCACTCCACCATTGTCTGATAATCTCACAAGTTTTGGTATAAACAAGTTCACAACTTGAACCAACAGTATCAAAGTGATAATGAGAATAATAGAATAATAAGAGAAGTAGAAATTTTATTAAGAAACAAGGATGATTTAAAACAACTTACATGTGGAAGATAAATTTGAGACAACAAAACCGCAACATAACATTACAATGAAAGGAAGCCCAAATATTATTAAATCCTCCCACACCACTACCTTAAATAAGAATTTTGGAGCCCTTGGTTAGACCCTATAACAGTACAAGTCATCCCACTTGAGTATGGTAGGTCTAGGGTGGTAGAAAGTTTGTGGAAAGAAGACTTTCCACCCTTGACCCGAAAAGGCATCCATCTTTCATGCACCGAACTAACGCGCTTGAAACGCCTTCTCGATGGCCGAATTTGGGTGGGCCATAGAAGACCTAAACTAAGCTCTATATGTCCCCTAACAGACTGTAAAATCTCAGACCCAAAGGATTTATGGTTTTTCGAGATATGGTTTAATTGGTGGGCTGTTTTTCTGGCCCGTAGAATCTGGCCCAGAATTTTATCTCTAACTTGAGCCGCCTGAATGAACACCATGGAGGCCGAATTATCATTGGAACATGAAGAGTGATTTGTTCCTAGACATGAATTCTAGAATCCCACGAAATCGGGGGTGAATTGGGCCTGTATTTGGGGCCCCATAGTCTCATCAGTGGGCTGGTTTCCAATCTGCCTTCTCCAGAATTGCTTCTTTTCATTGCCAAATATCTCAATCATACTCTATGAATTATCCATTGATCCCTAAATGAAACATGTTCATATTGGAGTGTAGATAAATTTCCAAAAATATAAAATTCAAATATGTATAATTAGATGAATCATTGGGTACTTCAAATGATGTTCAAAAATGTACCACATAATAGTGCATTTTAAGAAGGTATTACAATCATAACGTGAAATGATGTTCAAAGTGTAAAATGCACTATAATGGTGTTTATGAACAATAATAAACATGAATATTATATATATTAACAATGAATATTATCCTCATTTAGTGGCTAATCAGTATCCTAATATTAAAGTGAAATATTGCATAAGGACGTATGAGACTAGAAACTGATTCTTTATATTGATAAATCATTATCTAAATGTTTTTTATTGAGAAGAAAAACTAAATATTAATCAACCTGGAAAAAATTTAAATTTTAAAATAATTACTAGAGATGTTTTTCAATGAATATGTATGCATATTGGATAATATCTACAATAGATCATGGTTTTTTTCAAGGTAGAAGAAGACACATTATAATATTTAGAGGGGATATAAGCTGGAATTTTACTACTATAATCATCAATATTAAGTTATTTACTATCAATAAAAAGAAAAATCATTGTATTAATCAAGGAGAGATAAAGGTATATTCCTTAGCTACTTGAGAAAATTAAACATTATAGATGTTTGTAAAAGAAGTTAGGAAATGTTGGGTAAATAAATGACATTTTTTTGTGGAAATTTAATAAAATTCTCGAAGAAGAAATTAACAGCTTCTGAAGGATTGGGATAAATAATTTAGAATATCAGGGGAATAGTATGTTCATGAATAAAATTTATAATAATAAATTTCAGAAGAGAATGATGAATTCATGTCTAATACTGCATATAATCCTTAGTGGATATTTATAATTGATAACCATAATTTCTTTAGAACAATGATTTTTTTTTTGAAAGAATGTAGAGTGAAATATCATTGAAAAACTTTTGTCCAATCAAAAGTAGAGCCAAAATGTTTTGAATATTATATAACAGTTGTGAATTGGGTTTATGTGATGAATAAAGTGGTTCAAAAAATTAACAAGCATCATGTGTGGGTGATTGTTTCAAGGTGAGTGCTAAGAACATCATGTAAATTAAATGGTTTTTCTGTATCGAACTAAATGAAACTGGTTATTTATTTTATACAAAGGATAGATTTGAGGAATTAGTTTCTCTTAAAATAATGGAATTATTGTTTTTGATAAAATTTACACTAGTATAATGAATGGAGATAATTTAATTTTTCATAGAAAGTGAACTACAAAGAAAACTCAAGGTATTTTATAAGGAAGTCAAATTTTAATTACAAAATGGAGTTTTGGGAAAAAAATGTGAATATTGAAAAATAGAGCTTATTCTAATTCATGAATATAGGAAAATGGTTATATAGTTGAAGAATTCAATTTACGTACTGATTTAGACACTAATATAATGGAATTTAAAAAATATTTAGTTTTTGAAGAAGCTCAGTTTTGTGAAAGTCATAGTTTATTACAATCTATATGTCAACAATGAGAGTAATAAAAGGATTATTGTGGTAGTGTATCTCTATGATATTGTATTTAGTGGAAATAAAAATGTAGATTGGAAATAGTTTCTATAATTCTTGAATTCTGATATTAAAATATTTATTATTTTTGATAAGATGTCTATGAATAGTTTACAAGTAATGTAAGGATGTCATGGAACATTATTTTCAATAAATATATCGTAATTAAGTTTGGAAAATATTTTCCATATATAATTCCATAGGGATGTCATATTTGTCCACAATAATAATTAATCTATCTTTGGATGAGGAAGGTAAATCAGTCTATGTCACATAATCTATGAATACATACAAGATCTCATTTTACATAATAATATATACACATGATATTTCTTTTTACCATATTTATAGTGGAACTATATCAAAGTAAAACACAATAAATCTATATATTTTTAGATAAAAGAATACATAAATATATCAAAATTCATAGTCTATTTTATCCTGTGTTATAATACGACATCATAATAATATTTATTGGCATATTCATATGTATATTACTATGGTTTGTTATATGATATCATATCAACATCATGCAATGCCTTTTATCTTGGAGGTTTTTTAATTAAAGGATTTGCAAGAAACAAGACTATATTTCCCTAAGTAATGTTGAAGTTAAATATATCGCAATATACTAGACCTATATGTAGTTATTATGTATATTATAGAAAAATGAAGATATTAGTGATGATGTTGAATCTCTAATTGGAATCAATTATGAGATTTAATGTTCTATAAACCTTATAAAAAATATGTCACTGATGGAAAACCACATTGAAATAAAATGTTATCTTATCCAGGAAAGGTGGATCATGGTTTGGTAAAGTTAGAGTGTTTTCTTATAGAAAATTAGGTTATATACCTTCGGTAAAGGATATAAAAATGTATATATATGAAAGATATCATCTAGGTCATAGAGTCTAGTTAAAACCCCACACTGAAATATTATCAACATTTAACCCACACACCCATTATTATTGTGTGATTTTATTAACTATATATATGTTTCCCTTATTTCAAACCCAAATAAATAAACTTTGGGTTCACTAACAAATGGGTTGAAGTCAAGAGCATCAAAGGGGGATAAGCTAAGAGGGGGTTCACATATATAGAGGGTTTTTTCATAATCATATCATGATAAACATGTTCATTAATATTATATATATAATTATAAGTAATTCTATTCATTCAGGAATATGAATTTATCTAGTGGGGTTGAATAATTAGTTTCCGTGAGAACTACACTATATAAGGAAATGTTTAAACCATTCAAACTATTGGTAATGGGTAGGTTTATGTTGATTGTTTTAAAAACATATTTTTTCTAGGTAGTGTTTCTCCAATGAATATTTTATAGGAAATTGATATTTTTATAATGAAAACATATAGATATTTATAAAAACAATTTAGAGTGAAGATATTCATGAAGATATTTCACCTAATACCTTTTTCTTTTGAAGTTAATGGATCGTGTGGGCTAAAAGTATGTTCTTTGTAAATCATTGATCACTATATAATTTTTAAATGAGAAAACTGATATTGAATAAACAAGTTTGAAAATATATATCAATGATCTATAAACATAATGATTAATTTAGTATCAAAGGGTGATGAGTTTTCAACTATCCCAAATGGGTAATGTTTTGAAAAAATCTCTAGAGGATACATTGTAGTGATTTTGTGTTGGTTTTTGTTGTTGATATTTCTAATTGAAATGGTTAGTTGTGAATATCCCTGATGGTGAAGACTGAAAAAATATGGTTTAAAAATATCCATAACAGAGTGTCATGATGTTTTATAATATCTAGAAAGTGTATATGAAAATTTTCATATAAGGAGACAATTTTTCCTAGTGTTTCCAAAATTTATTTGGTTTAAATTATGGAAGAAGTGGGGTGTTTTTTATGATTAAAATTA
Organism: Viscum album; assembly: GCA_963277665.1. Lineage (NCBI taxonomy): Eukaryota > Viridiplantae > Streptophyta > Magnoliopsida > Santalales > Viscaceae > Viscum > Viscum album. Next base: position 1,149,997,793 of record OY728135.1, read on the forward strand.
ATTATTTTTATAAAATGAGTAATGTTGTGGGAAACATTGAAATGTTTTCATAATGATTATTGGATTAGATTATTTTGAGGTAGCCTAATTGAAATATGGAAATAGTATGTTTTTTATGAAATATATGTAGTTTTGTAAACATTGTAGTTGTGTGATGTAGATAATGTTACACAAACTTGGTTAATCTATATGGGTGTTTCGTGATTGAAAATAGATTCAAACTAAAGAATACATGAAATTGTATAATTTTTTTGAACTTATATTGTTACATGTAAGGTAAATGGAATTCATTTAATGCGTGTAAAGGATCCTCCGGACCAATAAATTGGCCATTACCACAAACATTTGAAGTGTTCAACCCTCAGAGAACATGATATATCTAAAATCTAATAATATTTATATAAATTTGTTTTTTGTAAAACCCAATTACAAAAACAATCGTTACATGATGAAATGTGAAATGTAATTATTTGACCATGTAATATTTTTCAAAAACATAATGTTGAAAGATTTTTTGAGATCAATGGCCAAAAGATACATTTCTATAAACATAGGATTTCCATGAAATACTAAAAAGTAGAATGAAAGTTTTGGAGTTTCATAAATATTTTTTAATGATTTCATGAAAGTGAAATATTTTTTAACCCAATGATATTGGCTATAAATTGTTTTGTAAATTTATATTCATCATGTGGATTAATTTAGAGCTTAGTGATGCTCCAAATATTCTATAAAAAATTGATTCATGAAATAAAATAATGAATATTCCAGTGGAGAAGTGTGCACAAATAATTTAAGAGAGGGATGAGATTTTAAATTGTGATTCCATGTAAACCATAAGGGAATGTGAGTCTTCTATGAAAAATATAGTAGATGTGTGATGAAGTGGATTTGGTTCAATGAAATTTGTAATTGTATACTTCATAGATGTATCTTAGTATGGGTGAACAGTATTAAATTCTGGTTTCATGTGATTTTTTTAATTTATATTTATTAAATACATTGCGAAGGAGGTAGAATATGGTTTTTTTAAATAATGAATAAATATCCATAAGGGGAAGATGTTTTATTCAATCATACCTAGATAGCCCCAAAGGGTATTTAACATGTTAGGGTCTATAATAAAATTTTTATATCTATTAGATATTCATTAGGGTATCATGTATTTACCATATTAGGAATTACAGTCTACTTCCCTCAAGAGAAAAACTCTTAATAGTATTTATGAGAGATTCCTTTGATTATGGAATCCTAGGTGTGGACTTCATAGAGAGATGTAAGTTATAGTTATTCCCCTTCACATCACCATATATTCTAGATTCTTGGATAATGATCAGTGGCCAATATCATTTTAAAGGAAAAGTAAAAATTATAAAGTGGGGTGGGTGAGTATCCAAAATTAGTTTAGTTAGTTATAGTTGTCCGATAGAAGGTATTGAGTCACACCGCATGAGTATTTAACATGAAAGAGATTATTATTCACAAGAAGAATGAGATCAAATTTATGAAACAGATTACACTTAAATGTAGTATATGTATGTTGGTTTTTTTATGATAAAATGTGATGGAGTAAATGGCTCAATTCGGGAACACCTGAGGTGGACAAGGTTGTCTTTAGGGAGGCCGATACAACATTGGAGTTAGTGGTACATCCGGTAGTGGAGATATAACTAAATGAATATATGATACACTCAGATCAATTACACCCTTTGGAAACCCATGATATGATCAGAGAGATGGTGACTATGACCATAGTCAAATATATGTGAGTGATGGATATGACCAAGAAATTCTAAATTTTATTCAATATTTGATTTGTGAATTTCCTATAATGTAACTCATACTTGTAGATTTCTTTTTGATCTATTCCATTATTATTTAATCCCAAGATCATTTTTATTATATCTTTGATGTTACCCAAGAGTTTCCTATGTATCCATATACTGCCACTATATGTAATAACATGATCTCTCACATCTACAAAAGAAAAAATATTCTTCTTGTTGAATAGAGGATTTCATAGGACCACATTATTAATACTATAGATCTATTAGATTTTATCCTTAGGATGAAATATATATCCATGTTTTACGATATCATAGACACCTACCATCAATTTTTGTTTTCAGATATAATATATGGATCAATATTTTAATTTACTGATGAGGGGGACCCTGATTCCAGATAATGGATACATGTGTGTAAGTGTTTTTCATCACCCATTAATTTGTGAATTGGATATTTCGGTAGATGATTTAGATGATCAATACTCTATATTCATGGAGGATTATTTATATTTCATTCCAAAAAATGCATTGGGATGTCCTCCTTAAATATATTGATGTATAAATTGAAATTCTCCTTTACACCATTGTGAGATCTTCTGCAAAATATCATGTGTCCATAGAAAATAATGAGGAAAAGGTGTTTCTATTGGATATTATGCCAAAATGTTTCATCAAAAATATTTTATCCTCCTATGGGATATAGATATATTTCACTACAAATTTGGATATGATATTGAGTATTTACATTTGATATCATTACATAAACAAGGTGATAGTCAATAGAAAATTCTCTGTTTTGAGGATTGGTATCCAATTTTACAAAATGAAAGGTTTTATGTGGATCTCCAAAATCAATACCAACTCTAGGTATGTTAGAAGATTATACTTTTAAGATTTCAGGTATATCAATAGAAATTATGGGTTTATGATTATTCCCATTGCTATATTGAGTAACCATGATTTATTCATAGTCCTCATGAATTAGTTCATTAATAATTATTTTTATTGGATCATTATTATCATAATTAATGATATCCTCACATTCCCATCATATGATGATGTTAACATAAATAATTTAATGATATTCTTGGAATTACATCCAGAGTACCAGCTCTATAATAATCTCATAATCTGTCGGTTTTGGATTTTAATTGACTAGTATTCATGGTGTATTATCTCAATGGGTGGAGTGGCCATAAATCTAATGAATATAAATGTAATTATCTCTTTGGATCCATATAAGGAAAAGTTTTATCATTTAGATACCATCTATATTTTGTGATACTAATGAATTTTTATAGTATTTTTATCAATGATGTCTGATCCCAAGACTGTCCTTACCAAAATTTATTACCATTCAATTAATTCTGAGTGATGCTATAGAAACATAAAAGTGTTAAATCAACGGATGATTGTTTCCCTGGTATTATGATTTCTAGGGGAGAGGGTTCAATATGTGGTCTTTTTTTGATACCTCTAAATCTATTTTTGTTTATGTACAGATGTAGTGTTATATGATGATTTTATATGGGACTAGATAGTTGAGACCTCATATGTATAACATCTCAAATAATGGTTTTTATCTAGAATTGGTAGTGTGTATATTAAATACATTTATACATTTCCACCTTACTGAATGGTCAATAGACTACATAGACCATAAAATAACTAAAATAATTTAAAAAAATAGAGCGTAATTTTCAATAGAGTTTTTTATTATATTTCTTAAAAGACAATGTTATCCAGATATCATATACACTTGCGAATTTAATCTTTCTATATGATTCCCTTAGAAATTTATTCCACGCTCAGTTGTTGGGGATGTTTTTAAAATAGATGGCATTGATATTTTATTCGTAGTGTTTGATGGAAATGTAACATATTTTTTATTGCTGGTAGTTTCCCAATTCACATTTAGTTTTAGAGGGACAGTGATATGATAAAAATCCATTCAATGGTCCCTCACAACATGATATCCCCCTGAAATATACTAGATGGACTTTGGAATGTTAGAAACATGTCATCATATTTTATTATGTGACAATGGTTCTATTAATTATGAATTAGGGTTTTTTATGGAATTTCAAACTTCTCTAGTATATCCAAATGTCAAAAAGATGTACTAGGACCCTATATATAATTACATATTTCATGGACTGAAGTATAATTATTCAATGCTTATTTTTGGATACCATTCTGTCAATTATTCAAAATAGATAACTATTTCATTGTAATTTGGGTACAACCCATTGATGTTTTATGGGGTAAGTATAATGGAATATTTATGGAATCAATATTCCATCCTTATAATGTTTTAATGGAACTATATAAGAGATTGTTTCCTGATTTCCATGTGGGTACATTTAATTTTTTATTCAGGAGAATATTTTTTTTATTCTGGAATTATTGTAAAAGGATAATATCATAATATGGTATGTGATTCTTTTGATGAACATTTCCAGACAAGAATCACTAATCACATTTCATTGGTGGAGGACCTTTACAGAGGAACTAAAGACACTATTTTAGTTAATTATAGTGTTCCACTAATAGATAGATTGAAAAATTAAGTGAACCATTCATGTTCATAAGGATATGTTGATTGAATATGTACTACATTTAGACAAGAGTTTAGAGGATCATTTAACCTTATTAATTGTTATGTAAAACTACATTTAACATTATAATGTTTTAATAACACCCTTAGAGGCCCTATAATATTGACCATGCATGTCACCTTTATGTTAGAGGATGTTTCGACAGTCAAAACTGATGGATCCATACATAGTGTTCTTAATGATAAAATGGGTTTTGCGCTAAAAGAGAGGATAAAAATAGAATAGTTCTATTATAATTATTATTTAATCCAATGATAGATGGATATAGAGTTTGATAAGGATGATAATGTTTTCTTGAATATATATCGATGATTTAATTGGTGAGGGTTTAGTCGAGGGAGAAATTTATCCCTGAGGTCTATCAGTCTATTCTAAATCATGAATATTTTGGGTGAGTTTTCATACCACATAGTGTTTCCCCTATATTTGGATTGAGATAAAAAAATATTTCATGTCTCATAGTTATAGGGATACATGTAAGGCCCATAACACATTTTCCACTATAGTTATGTTGACATTGATGATTATGGAACCCTGTTGGAGTACCTGGTGTCAATTTATGATCAATATTATAGGCCCCTTCACAGAAAAACACTAGCATTATAGCATGTGTCGTTGAATCATAGTAACCATTTGATGAGATTGTGGGGACACATGAGTCCGATGTTGGATTTGTACCCCCACATTTTTTAGTAGATATGTATTTTCAAGGAGTAAATAATTAATTAAGGGAAGGATATAATGACAAAACGTTTTGTTGTCTAAACATATAAATTATTTTAAATTATTCATTTTTTATGGATCATTTATCCATTTTAATAAAAAAGTTTTTTTATTCCCAAAAAATTATATTTAATATAATATATTATGATTAGATTGTTCGTGTTTCATCACCCCCATCAAATTTACCCCTCCTGCTCAGAAAATGAGACAAGGTAGATATTTACTGCCAGAGGCATCCCTCCAATCATTGATAGGCTGGAATCATCTACTAAGGGTATTTCATCATGAAAATGGCTGGAATTAACATAAAAAATAAAATAATTAATGAGAGATAACATTTGTAAACAATTCAATTACTAAATAAATATTTAACAAAACTCCCAAGTACGTGTAATTATATAAAAAATGGGATCAACTAATAAAGAGAAGTATATGTTTCATTTGAATAACTCGATAGTGACCATGAAGCCCAAATACCTCTTAAACTACAAAAAAGTAGACATTTACATCATGATTTCCATAAATTTAGGTTCAACATAATATTTATACACATTAGGATTCTCCCAATATATTAACTTATAAAATAGTTGAAAGCATTAATAAATATTGATAAACAACAAGTGAAACCAACTCATCCTCTAGATAGGTATACAAAATTCTCACCCCCAGAATGATAGTAGCCCGCCAATTATCAAATAAAATAGATTATATAATATAATATCAAATGAAGGTACCCTACTAACACATCCCCATGGGTTTTATGTTCTACTCCAATATCATATGTCCTAATCTATATCTCTCCAAAATAATCTATCTCAATGATATATGGGCTAATGTACCATAACATCTATCTCATATATCACTTCAATGAATCGTCCCACCCCACATCTCCATATAGTATTTCAGTAGTTTCCTTGGGCCACACCAACATATATGTCATGTATCATACATTGGCTACTGTACCTCAATCCATCATGGCCCATACATTAATTAATGTTCCTAGAGCCATTGTTTCCCATACATGTAAACCATATAATAATCCTTTGGATAATATATCCATATATAAATGTGTGTGAAATAACAATAATCCACTACATCCTTATACATACATATATAGTCAAATAGAACACAATTAATTCCATCACATAAAACTACCAAGTGAAATGAGCATGGTCATAGGGGTAGTTCTCCATACATTCCTCACCAACCAGGATATTACAGAAAATGCTCTAATTGATTTCGATGAGAATTGTGATCCCTACAGACATGGGTGGGGTAGCTTATGAAATAAAATACTATACATGGTATAATATATATCAAAATCACACCACTACAAAGGACTAGATATCTTATAAGAACGCAAGAATTTTAGGAGATTTATTAAACTTATACACTCCATTTAAATATTAGACTATACATTAATTAATTCATTAAAAAATATTGAACATTTTTTGAATTATATTTCAATAATCATTGTGTTTAATTCCATGAACTCCGATCATAATCCAACTGAGTATACTATTTCTCAAGATTAATACCATTTTAATTTCTAAAAAACCTACCCCTTTGGTAAAAACATGAATTACTCCTTTTCCCTGCAATTATTCAAGGTACTCTATCAAACATCCCATTCTACCCCAAAATAGATGAATAACCAAGAATGAACAACTACCTCATTATGTGTGGCATGGAATGAATTAACATGAAAATCATTCATTTAGAATTTAGAAATATTTATTATAAATTCATCTATGTTTGAGCACAAAAATAGTAAAATCCATCTTCAAACCCTTCCATCAGACTTGATGTTGTCATTTCCACAATCATGCATATCACAATTCATATAGCCACCATAGCCATAAAAAACAACCCCAAACATATGTCTCCCAGACCATATTTTATTAGAAAAAACCCATCCCTTCCTCTCATCACATCTTAGAGTTAGTATCACATCAAAAGGATTGCAAAAGGCAACAAAAACCATCATAGTCAACTGGGATACTATGACCTAAAAATAAGGCATCCAACCCTTACATGAATTCCATCTCTCATGAACCCGAAAATATATCTTTATCATACAAACATTATTATATCATCTTAAATTTACTAATTTTTCTATTACAGGATGACATATTTGGTAATGTAAGGAATCATTTAGCACTTGCTATCATCAATTTGAATACTAATTCAAGAATTAATTTTCTAAAAAAACAATGAGAAGTACTATTATTAATTGGTATGGATTAACCACTATCATGAAAAATGATTAAAAATTGATTTTCATTATGTAATTCCATTATAATAAGGATTCAAAAAATAATTAATTATGATTATGGGTCATTTTATTACTGTAAAATTACTGTTATATAAGTATTCAATAAAAACACCTCATTAATTATTTATCTAACCGATAATTACTATATTTACATTATTAATCCATTTAAAAAATAAACATGTTGTCCATATAATAACTAAAATGTTATCAAATCATATAATAGATATATATATAGATATATATAAATATATTAAAGAGTAAAATCATTATCATGGAGGATAATATGTGATTACTAACCATGCACAATTTCTTTTCAATAATATACTCTAACCATTAGATTAGTTTATTCCACCACCTATTAATGAGCTAAAGAATGGTGAATTTCTGATTTAATGTAAAAAATGGAGATATAGTGAATATGTAACCTCATGTATTTAAAAGTTATTTTTTAACAAATATAACAACAACACATATCTCAATTTACTCCTCCGAAATAGAATGACGTGGCTTTCAAAGAACTCCATTCCAAAACTTTTCCAAAAAATAACAAAATAAAGACCATTAAAATGATTTAGATTAAACAAAATTATGTGTAAAGAGACAATATGAGATAATATACTAATCAATTAAGAATTCATAAGAAACAGATTTATAACACATCATGGATAACCACATATTGATCATGAAATGTGAGGGATCATATTAAATTGAAATGGGATTCAAATTCATTCAAACCAATCTTTTGGGTGCGTAAGGATTGAGTGGAAAATATTCCATAAAAGTGAGATTGGTGGGACTCGAGTAAATATATGACAACTGAAAATTTGAATACAATGGTTTATCCTTCCAGACCACAACATAAGACCTCATGAAAAAGGTATGAATATGTTGTATCAAAAGGGATAAAATTATAGGCTTTATGGTAAAACCTATATCTCATAACCACAATATAGATCATGTATTAGATCTCGTATACCCCATAGGAACTATGGAACAACCATATCCACAAATACTTAGAACCAAAAAATATGATAAGTAGGCTATTTCGTTTCTTAGATCCACATTGTAGTGGTAATGAGTTTGGAAGAACATCCTCAAACCCTAATGTTGTAGATGGGGATCTCCACACCATAATGATCAACCAACCTATTCCACATCCCCACTTAATCACCCGATGCTCGGCCACAACACACTATATCCTACCCTATATGGAGAAAACATCCCAAAAATGGTTGTGGTCCAAAATATGCCCTCATGTGACCCCACAATGTAGTTGGATTCCTTATACAAAAAAACATCACTTACGATACAACCCAAGTTCCCACCCCAGAACCCAGCCAAAAATGGTAGTGGAAACCTTAGATTCCACTATCTCCACCCTTATCCTATACTAACCACCTCCATCACACAACACTCATAACAACAACACTTCTTGGATCCATTTCATTACACAATATTTTTCAAAAAAAAATTCATCCCTCATAACATTAAAAATCATATAAAGAAATATTGGAAAATGGTTATCCAAACAACAAAATTGTAAGATACCTTTAATGGATTTTCCCATCAGAGTACCTAAACAACCTCTCTTAGAAAACCAAATTAGAAATCATGAAATAGAATCATAAAAATCTTAAACAGTCTAGATAGGGAGATACCTCTCAATTGGGAGAAAATTATCAACGAAAACATCAAGTGTACGCCATATCAAATCTAGATAAAGGTCAACAACTATAAACAGTCATCGCTAGATGATATGATCCAAACACAAATAATTGGGGGTACTGAGAACATATATATGAATCATGATCACAAGTACCCTACTACATGACACCATGGAACCACAATACAAAAAACACAAGAATAACACACCCACGGAACACCTTCTATTTGTATTCATTGATCTCTATAGGTGGATCCTCTAATGTTTCATCATTTACAATATCATTAATTCCCTAATAAATGATGAGAGGGTCATGATAAATATAATATTGAACATGCAACACATGAATGACATTGTGTATCTATAACATCTGTGGGGGAAGAAATACGTAATACACCATAGCTCCACCTTGACATAATAGAATAAATGGATAGTCCAACTGTGGAGAAAGAAAACTCCCATGATCAAACCATCACTTACTGTGATGATGATTCACCATAAAGAACACATTAACTTCATCAATGATGTTGCAGGGTATCCTCATTTTATTGGAATATTACTTCTGATGATCATTTGATACCATTAACCCCTCATGAATCACTTGAAACATCTCTATAAAATTTTAAACTACATATACCCATAGAATTTATGACCCCAAAAAATAATATTGAACAATGTGGAATGGAATGTTTAGTCATAAAAATCATAAAATGTAACTATACAACTGGTATATTAAAAAATATTATCGTATGAAAAATTTTCCAAAGTAAGGCGCATCACCAAAGAACCTCTAAAATCTGAGACACAAGAACATAACATGTCATAAAGATTCAAGATATCCCTCTCAGTATAATTTTATATCTATACAAGTCTAGTAGTACTAAAGAAAAATTGGTAAACAAAATATGTTGATCTCCTCTATATATGTTGGATGTAAAAATATAATCATGATCCAAATATATCACCCTCGAGACTCCTTTGAGTCTCAAGACCTTTTCTAGATACATTCCGTGAAACAAATATACTATGCTCGAATCCTTGATCATAGAAAAGATGGATAATTTCACAAAATTGAACATTATCACAAATTTAGTATCACAACCTACCTGATCATGATATAAAATATTTCAATTTCCATCGATATTCCTCTAACTTCCACTATGAAACATCTATATTCTAGTGGAAACCACTTGGAATATAGTGCTCATCCAAAACCTTCTAGAATACAAAACATTAAGGAAAAAACTATGAAATTACACACATTAAACCGGGACACCAAAACTACCCTCCCATATCATGATAAATTTTTTCATTCCCAAATGTACCTCCAATGGTGGGTAATGGAAATCATGGTGAACCACCTCACACATAAAAAATGGGATGACAGGCCTATCCTATATAAACCCTTCGTGTTGTTCATCATTAGAATAAACATCACGGAACTATCTAAAAACAACTTTGTCTCTCTAAACCATAAGCTCTTAATCCCCCTTATAGGAATCCTCCCACTCTTGCACCAAATACAACTGCAATGTCATCTGAAAATGGAAACCTCTTCCTCCAACCTCTCCCATATCGAGAAGCATCATTGAGATATCTTCAATCAATCTATAGGAACCACCAGATTCATGCATGACATATCTACATAGCCTCCCATCTAATGAATTCACTATCATGTAACTCTTCCCCAATGTATATAAAATATGGAATTTATAATTATGTAAGAAATATATCCACTAGAATTAGTTCAAGTTAAATTCACACAAGGATAATACATAACATAGGCTATAATAATTGGTGCAAACTATAAAATTATTTACAATGAGGTAAGGTCTCCACAAAATTAATTCAAGCAAAAATAATACCAACTTGAGATCATAGGATAAAATTTCATACTCATGGGTATATAAATATTGATATTCCTAATAAACAATCAGTATCTACTATATTATAACATAAAACAACCCAAGACATGAAGGATCATAAAAAATAAAACTGAAATCCCTCAACTAGAATTTATTGTAATAGAGTGCCAACTACTTTCTCCTTTAGGAAATAAAAAAGGCTCTTTCACTAATAAATCTATAATAATGACTGTTCCGTTCCATTCATTGGTTTTTGACAATTTTTAACCTAAGATAAATTATCTATGAACCTCCATTGATAGCCTGCAAGACGAAGGAAACTGTGCAGCTCTACAAATATCTTGTGGTATTCCTATGAAATAACCACAATTATCATCAAATGATATAAAGAGAGTCCTATTTAGTATAATAAATTACTTAGGAAATATAAATCATAAGATTATAACAAAAATTTTAAAAACATCCCAACCAACTGATGATAAAGAAGAACTCCCAAAACTATGAGTAAATCCTCTAAGTACTCTTCCTCAAACATAGATTACACAAGGATGTCATAAAAAACCACTATAAAAATATCCATGAACTCTATGAATAGTAAATTCATTAAACCCATGGACATATCTACAATTGTTTCACATTAAACTACAATACTATAAACTCAAAATTACCATGACAAAAAAATAAGTATTTAAAATATTTTTATCATTGACCTGCATGTGACGATATCTTAACTACATGTTGATATTTGAGAACCAACTAGGTCATTTTATATTATCAAATAAATTATAATTACATTTAATTTAATATATATTATTCAATGTGAGCTGATCAGAATGATGTTAATATCCACATATGTAAAAAATGCCACAAATTTTATATATGAAAAAATGGGTGATCCCCAACATCACACCCTGGAATGAACAAAACAAAAATTAAAATATCATTCATTTATACTCGTAGCTATCACAACCAATAAGTTTAGGCCCTATATGGAGACAATGAGATAAAAAATACACTAGACTAAATATTTATCCCAATCCTGACATCATATCAAGGGGGTAGTTCTATAACCTCATTAGAAAAGACATCATGGTAATCTTCCAAAATATTGAGAAACATTTTTAGATGAACTTAAAATGAACTCGTCATTATCTTATCTATTAAGGAATAAAATTATGGAACTTTCTTATTACATATCCATGGGTATCCGTCAATTATGTACACTACAGAGTCTCTCCCAAAATCATATAAGAAAAAGTTCAACATAAAGTAATCCACAAAATATTAAGCAGAATATATATGGTCCATATTGAGGATCATTTCATGTGGTTTTATATGTAATCCTAGGATGTCTCACCAAGAGAGGTGCTTCCAAATATATATCTCATAGACTCCACATACTACATATTAAACATTTCTACCACCAATTGAAGTTTCCAATACTAAGGAAACTAGAATAATATTCACCAAAATTCCCAAACCATATACTAGGGAAGTTTATATAATGGATTCTATAACTCTTTAATAACAAAACATTAATTTCCGAAAAATAAATATAACAAAAAATATTTTTGGATCTCTTTGCGCTGTTAACGCTAAAACATTTATCTAGGCCAAACCTTCTCGAAATGCACTATGGCCCTAGTGATGACCACCTCCTTGACCATCCTCTACTCTATATGGATAAGGATCATTTTTGGGTTTTCCTCTAAATACCCCATATACACTCTACAGATCCCATCCTAGATCATCATACTATTACTTGATTTTATGAAAGAACCCTAAATGAATAACCTTAAGTGGAATAGCTTGTGCACACATTTTATAACAAATAGTTCAGCACTGTCTTCACTGATTAGATTGGACATCTTAGAAAAAATGATTTTGATCCATTGAAAAATTATTGAGATCCTCCACCCCCATAGGAATTTTATGATGAGGCCCAAGAACAACCTTAGATATTTGAATTCTTGTGTGTGTACATAACAAGGAACCATATACCCCATATCTTTTTTTAGTGAGTCCTAAAAAAACCCCATCCTGAAGAACTTGTTCTATCCATCATACTCTCAACAACATCATCTCTCTCTAGAACCTAGAGATGCATCGTCATCTTAAATGGGGTGAACTAGTAATGGAGATATAGATTAAAAGAATGATATAAATTCTCCAACCAAGACTTGTCATTCGAAAAGATGTCTAAATAATATTCGAATAGGGTCAAGAAATAGATCCCAAACTCCTCCAAGTTGGAACTCCAATTTTCAAGTGTATGAAACTATTGGAGAATGTAATTCTTCATGGATGAAGGAAGAAACTATTGTAATAATTTGTCCCTAAATATATCACATTGGACCTGTGATTCCTTTGAATAACTGAGCAGTAATATCCACCACCGACTCACTACTCTTCATATCATCATTTGGGGAATTAAAACCAAGTGATCAATATGAGAACTGATCGAACATAATGATATCTTCACCTCCAATAACAAATCATCTATCAATGAGTCTTAAATGGATCGTATATACTTCTATAGACTCTGGTACTGAAACTATAATAGTGTCCACCTCCATGTTTCATCATTTTTTACCTCTACTATATGGTGATATGATGCCATGTCCTACTGAACATCTTCATTCTAAACCTGATTTGGATGTTGAACTAGATCCATACCTAGAAAAGAAAAAATATTTAGAGACTATTGATCCAAATATATGGAATGTGTGATATTAGTTAATTGATTAATAATTTTATTTAATGTATAACATAATCCCATGGTCTACCTACTTCAATAACTTGTATAATAATTTTTGGTTCATGGTACTTCCCTTGATATCTGCATTTATAATAAAATTACATTTCATTGTAGGATTATATGAAATAATTTATTTTACAAAAAATCATAATAGGGCCTAAATATTTGTTCCATGTGGTTCTACCATGTTTACATTGCTTAATAAACTCAGCTGATAGCATTTACATTCCAACCAATGATATCCTAAATGTGACTAACTCCATAATACACCGTATATCTGATCATGGACATCTGATACCACTCTATCAGGACCCCCACCCCTAAAGGTATGCCTTCATGGATGGAAATGACATTAGAGTGATAGTGACCACATGATTCCAACATCCATTAATCCATGGGATGATGATAATAACTAAGGGTATATCATACATGATAAGTGGAAATATGACCCTCTAAAAGAAAATGATGAATGTGAGATAAGACATGTAAAAAATTAAACTACTAATAAGATATTTAAATTAAAGAGAAAGTGCATACCTGTAATATCATAAAAAACTAGAAAATATAAAAAATGGAACTACATGTACCAAAAGATAAACTCAACAGTTACTAAAAATACCAAATAGATTTTGAACATCCCACATTATTTTAATATCATTCTTGATCCCCAACCTGGTATTGGTGACCTGAAACACAATATATATAAACATAGTTTGATAAAAAAATTATACATCATATGATCCTCCATAGATATTATCATGAAAAGGATAAAGAAATAATACTAAATCCTATTAAACAAAATGTGATACTAACTCATTACCTAAACAATAATACTAAATTCCCAGTATCACCATGCATATCTATACCAGGTATCTCATATAAGAGATCATATAATTTAATATCAAATGAAGCTTTCCTAATAAATATCCCCACTAATTTTCTAATCCTCCCCAATTTCATATGTCCATATCCATCTATATTTAAAAGAAACCTTCCATAATAATTATGGGATAAAATTTCACAACATGCATCATGTGCATGACCTAATCTCATAATCCACTCTAGATCTTCATATAGTACCCAAGTATTTTTTAGGGGTCTTCGTAGCCTGTATATACTATATAATAAATTATGTATTTTACCACAATATACCACAACACTTGCAATAAAAATGCACCTAAATTCATTTCATCTCATAATCATAATACCTGTATTACTCCTTAGGATTCTATATAAAGATATATATGTGTGTGTTTGAAATAACCACAAAACATTACATTCCTCTAAAAACATATATTTAAAAGATAAACTCTATTCCTAGAAGCATGTAAACATGAAAATTAAAGAGTACTAGGCCATAGGTGGTAGTCAGACATCTATTCCTCCCTAACATTGATGTTGTGGAAAACACCCTCCTGAAGTCCACTGGGAATCAGTATCCCAACCTACATGGATGGGGTAGAATATGAAATCATACATCATACAATGTTTAATATAAATCCAAACCAAATTATTTTCACTAACATAATATAGTTCTCAAATTTCTATATCCCCACTCACATAACAAGATTCCCCTACTAATGAATATATATTCTCTTAGAACAAAAGAATTCAAAGATCATAATTAAACTACATCATTGTTTTTTACATTTAACATTACGTTAACTAATTTATAAGTCCTTAATTAACATTATTATAATTAAATTTCATTAAATATTATATTTTAGTCCATAAACTTCAGGAAAAATAACACCAAGTACATAATTTAAAAAGAATAATATCTTTTACATTTATGCTAGAACAAAACCCATTTTTAAAAACATGAAATATACTTTTTCCCATTCCATAATTCCATGTACAATTTGAAACATAATATGATACCGGAAAATATATTCATAACCATAGAAACCCTACTACCTCAAGAAGTGGGCAAAAGGAATGTTTGAAAACAATACTTGGTTATAAATTCTTTAAATAGGTTTCTCAACCCATCATCCATATTTAAGTCAAATAATAGGAAATACCATATTTATCCATTTCCATAAAACATGTGGCAGTCCCCAACACTATGGTGAACACCATCGTGCATCTTCCATAATAGGAATTAACAAATTACTAAATCCCATGCCTCCCTAGATAAATATCATTAGCCATCAGGTACCATAGGATCACATTACAGATCATATTATGAATATCGTCTACAAAAAAATGATGTTTGCAAACATCAATGTAAATTGGGAAACTAGGACATAAAAATGAGGTATCATTACTTAATACGAACTCATTCTCGAAGGACCACAAAAATTTATCTTTATCAATCTGTTGATTTTATTGAATCGTGAATTAATATATTCATCTTTTTAAGGTTATAACTATATGTAATCTAATGATTTAGTTATCATAAGATATGATTTATTTAAACATGGTTGCATTCATAAATTTTAGATTCAAAAAACTATTAGAAAAAAACATATTATTTAAAATGCCATTAACCATTATCAAGAAAAAGTATTGTAGGTTCTTTTTTTTCCTATTTTGTTAGCACAAGTAAGAAAAGAAAAATTAAACATTAATAAATATCATTTCATTAATATGTAATAACCAAAATTTATATATTTAGTAAATATAGCTCTTTAATTATATATCCGGCCACTAATTACAAATTTATCTTTTATTAACCATTTTCAAAAAATTAAATCAATATTACTAACTCCTTTGAAGCATGATTATAAATAATGTTGTAGATATAAAATATTAATAAAATAAAGAGGAAACCCATTATCATAGTGGGGAACATGTTATCATTGACCAAAAATATCTTCACATCATTAATATAGTTTATCCTTAATTATGGTAAACCCCACACAATCCCAATGATCTAAAGCATGGTCAATTTTGGATTTCTTGTAAATAAAAAAGAAGGGGAATAAATCCCCTACATAAATTATTTTTAAATTATTCATTTTTTAATGGAACATAATTGTGGATCTCTACTCACACCGCCCAATAAGAATGAGATAACTCTCCAAGAACATTGTAACACAATTGTTCCAACAAAAAAAATGAAATTCCATTATAATGATGGAGATAAAATGTTACACAATGTTACTTGTTTTAGGTTTTTTTACACATTTATTTGAGTATAAAGTGATTTGATATATTCTTGGGTTTTTCACAATTTGTGATCTTTTTATGAATTTTAGACAAACCAATAGATCATTAAAGATGGGGTCACAGCGATTTCACATGGTTTGTGTATGGTTAGGAAAATCACACATCTTGAAAAATTGGGATTACACTGTTTGTGCATGGTTGCACTAACCATGAAACCTGACCTTGTAAACTATATAAATGGGAATTAAATCCCTAAAAATATTAATAAAAAATCAAAAACACCCCTGATAAAACATAAAAACATACCACTAGAACCTAAGTCCAATAATTTCTATTTTGGGAGCAATCTAGAGCAATTTTGGCCCTCCAAACCGCAATTCATAGTGGATCATTGTGTTGACTGAAGCAGTGATCCTCTTCCAGTGAGTTATTTTCATCTTTATCATGGATCTGTCATGTAAAATTGATTATATTTTACCAAGAGGTTATGCTGTCCCTGTGATTATTTTTTCCAAGGATGATTAATGTGTAATTTTGGATATAAGGTCTCTTCTCTCTTCTATTTAGATTTATCTTCTTAGATTTGTTGATCTCCATCGAAGAAGGAACAACTCATATTAATTTTAGTTTCCATACCAATATTCCATGTAGGTGATTATATACTTTTCCATCACATTGTTATTCAATTTTTTTAATAATTCATATATGTGTGTTTCTTTATTTTGACACATATTCTACGAAAGATTCTCTAAAAATTACTTATGAAATATTTTTTGAACATATTATATTAAAATTGGACATGGTATGATTTAAATAGATATGATCAATTTCTCTAAAAAAAATTATATATTTTAAAAAGTTTATGTCTTTTTTAATTTATTTTTAATGAACTTTTAAATGAATTTTTTGATTAAATATCGTGATTTAGCCTCTATTTTCATTCATAATTTGAAATAACTTGATTAAAATGAAATGAGTTGAACTATTTGATGTAATATAAATAGTTTACAATGATTGAATTACTGAAATTATTAAGATACCAATTTGAATGACTTTCTCTACATATTTAAAAGTGGGGTCCTAAGTGTTTTGCAATGGGTGATTTATTCAAATGGAAATTGGATATAAACCCGCGTTTTCAAAATGTATTCAAAACATTTTAAAATTTTGTACTTCCATTTAGTTTTAATAATTTCTTAGAAGTAAATTATTGTTTTAAATTCATTTTTTGAATTGTTATGATAATATGTGAACGAATTGGTTGTGATTACCCTTATAAATGATAATTTGTATTAAAGGTTTTTAATTGAAATTGATGATGCTTGATGACCCAGATGGATCTTTATGATAATTCACTCATGTAATAATCTATTAT
The DNA here is from genome assembly GCA_963277665.1 of Viscum album. Lineage (NCBI taxonomy): Eukaryota > Viridiplantae > Streptophyta > Magnoliopsida > Santalales > Viscaceae > Viscum > Viscum album. Next base: position 1,150,015,971 of record OY728135.1, read on the forward strand.
TGTGACATATTTGATTCTTATACTACCCATTCATAGGAGTTGAAAAAGGGATTATTTTAATTGAGGGAGCTTAGGGGTTCGAGTGATAAGTGACTTGAGGATATAATCACATGATTGATATGAATAGGAAGCCTCATGTGATTATCATAAATTGATTATCATAATTTTATATATTTACTATTAACGAGAACCTGGATAGTTATATGGGATAAACTATATATATTTCTCATTCGTGAAATCAAACCCCATCTAGTGGATCCATATAGAAAGTTAATGGTTTATGATATGGATGTGTGGCTAATAAAGTGTGTGTTTGTGTAGAGATGGGTTTCATTAGACCCATGCAACTAGATGTAAGCCTGATGATTAGCCATGTTGTAAATTTCATATCTATTCTGTTGTGGAATCACTATAATACCTTGGATTTACCACGAACATCCATATATATGATACTCGATACATGATGGTTTCCATTGTCACCACATGGAAGTAGATTTTTCATTCTTGGTTGGTCTATTTATTATTACTATAAACCTTGTTTATATCACATTGAAAAACGTTCATATTTTGTATTAGAATTATATTCTCATATTTTCTGGAGTATAAATATTTATCATGTGATATGTTTTTAAAATATACTAAGGAATTTTTTTAGCTTTTATATTATGAAATCGGGTTTTTTATATGTATGGTTTTACAAATTATTTCTAAAGGATTAAAAACTATTTTTTAAACCAATCCTCATAATCTCTTTATTTTACATCTCATTTAGAATATTTAAATTATGTTATGACCTAACTGTATAAAATCTTTTGTGAAATCATATTGGGCTCTTTAACTGAGAACTTTCTTGTACCAATTGGTGTTTGTAGCCTTTATGATCTTATAACAGCTGTCCATTCTCTCTCAATCCTTTGTGGTTTTCAGTTTAGGCAACTAATTATGGGTTACTTGGGATGTGATGAGTTGTCATGAACAACCAGGAGATGTTTTTTTGTATATTTATTTATTTCTAGTTTTATATCACCCCCATGTACATGGTATGATTTTATTTATAAACGTATCTGATGATGTTTCTACAGTTTACATTGATTATTTTAATTATTTTAGGTATAAATTGTTCCAAATAGTAATGTATTGATTCCTAGGTGCATGTAATTTTCCCATTAAGATCATTAATTCTCTTTGGGTTTATTGAAAATCAACTTAGATATTGATTTAGAAGGTATTCTAGGTTGGTTCCCCACATATGGTATCAAAGTATTTATTTACGTAAAATGGATCACTTCTCCTTAAAATTCCTTATTTCATTTGGGGTGAGTAATTGTAGAAATAATATTAAGAATGTTTTGGGACTAAATAGGTAGTTTATGAATGAGTGATTAATCACCACACTTTCATGATGTTACTTGAGTTACCAAAGATGTGGTGACTTGGAAATTTCTTAATTAGTTATCGGTTTCCTGATGAAAAATGATATTTAGATTCCCCTTGAAACTATATTTTATTTTGGGTATCTCTTTGGAGCATTTTAACTATAATGGAATGATTACCACAATCACAAAAAGTCTTCCCGGTCTGGTAATGTTTGACGAATCGATCTAACTAATTTGGAAATCCATCATGGAATAGGATTTAGGATAGGGAATTGTTTACTATACCATATAACCAATCCATGGATAGTTCTATCCTTATTATAAGCTTTAAACATAATACCTTTTCTTCCAGGTGAATTAACTTATGTGAGTTATTCTATGACGGTTATGAATATGGTTTGGTTCATGCTCTTGTTATGTCATTTTAGATTTAGTCCATGGTTCAAAATTGTAAATCAAATTATGGAATAAAATATGTTCTTAAAAATAGTTTTTATTAATTCCTTTAGGAAATGTCTTCATTTATAAATAGTTATATTCTGATTAAATGTTTGGGTTGGGAAAAATTATTTTCAAATACACTTGTGTGATGTGCTACAAATTTATTTAAGAATAAATATTGGTTTTAATATATTTTAAATTAAAATGGTTTGGATAATTTGAAAATTGTATTATTATTTTTTAATTAATGGAATAATTTCCATGAGATGATAATGTTTTTCTGAAAATTTATCGTGGATTTATTAAATGATTTATCGTTTTTAAAGAAAATTGTAATGTTTTTTAAAATGTGAAATATTGTGTTTTTTAAAATCTATTGTTCTTTGAAAAAATAGTTTATGGAATGTTTGAAATTTTTAGTGATTTTTATACTTGTTTTTGGTTATGTATTATGATTATGTTAACAATTTTTTGTTGAGTGATGACCATAAATTTACTCCAAGAATGTTTCAATGAAATATAGACTTTCCATCCATAAGTCTAGTTTTTAGAGTAATCCTTCACATTTTCTAGAATTATAATCTCTTATTGATAACTCTACGTATACTTCATATACACTGGGGATCCAAAGACCTTCAAGACTTTCAACCCCATATTTTAATTCTTGAACTATAATCCACCTTCTTATAAAGGTGATAAAGGTTTTTTTGAGGTGGTTAAGTGGCTTGAAAAAGTCAATGGGATCTTCAATTTTCTCCCAAATATTAATTCTTTGATAGTCAATTCCATAAAATCCTTATTCGATGGAATTGGCTAGTAATAGTGTGGTTTTTTATTCTACATGTCATGTAAGAAATATTGTCTTGGGAATTCATCATGTAAGTCTTAATTCGGTGTAAGTATCCCAAGGATGTGATGAACTGGAAATTTACAAAGTTCTTGGGTTTTGGTAATAAAGAGATATCAGTTGTAACGTATGACAATAAACTAACTTATTTGGAATGTTTATATCCTGGTATTATTGGTGATGATTTTTTTCAGGAAATATATTTTAAAAAAATTCTTCACACAAGACTATAAAACACTATGACTGTGGTTTTGTTGATCTCTTGTCTGGAGATGATTGTTAAGTATTTTTCCACTGAAGTGGAGATAGAGAAATGAAATAAAATGAATAGGGAAACTATGTCTCTCTAGTATTGAAAACCTGGTCATCCTAAGAGGTTGTGTTTGAAGGATATAAAGGCTTGAAGAAATTTTTGTTTCATAGTTCACCTTTAGATGTTCTGTATGTTGGGTGATGAGAAATGGAAATTTTAATCAGGGACACCCACTCCCAATTTCAGTGAAACATATGATTCATGATAATTTCATTCCAGCCATAGGACTCAATTTACAACTTTTCATGTAGTGTAGGACATACATGTTGTCATATGTCAGTTTCCAAATGTAGTTAATGTTGGACTGGATATTTTTTATGATATTGAAGTGGAAAATACATGACATTTTCCTTTATGTGGATTCTCTATTTTTGGAAATCTTTTATTTTCGGATATTTGTGAGTTTTATCTTGTGGAACATGGTTCGGTTCATTTTTGTATTGATGATGAAACAATAGATTCATTCTCATAATATCAATATGGGTTTCTCCTATGGTTGTTAGCACTTGGATGTATAGCCTTATTTTTTTACAACTTTAGTTTTTTGATATTCTCTATGCTTCTGGTGATGTCGTGGAATCTTTTATTAAGAACCCTTGAAGTGTCTGGCTTAATTGTTAATCCAGAGATTTATATAGTTTTTTAATGGTTATATATTAATTATAATGTGTTTTATAATTTCCTTTTTGTGAGTATAGTTCCCTACTTCCCACTGAGATTGATTTTTTAGGACTCTCTATAGGGACATGGAGAGGCCATGGGAATGTACTCATGTGAGTAGGATGATGTGGATTTTAAATGGACTAAGAACCATGAGGTACATGAATTTTTTTTGATTAGATCATTGTGGTTTGAGGTGTGGTTTTTTAAAATCATAAGTTACAAATGAGTAATGTTCCTATGTATAAATAATATTTAGTTATGTTCCATGATTGTGAACGTTTTACCTTGTACATTTCTTCATAGTTAGTGAATGAAGTCTCTTTATTGGTTAAAAGTGACATAATTTTCTTATGTTAAACAACATTGATGAATATTTAAATGGTGGAGAGATCTATGTTTGGTCTCAAGTATTTATATTTTTTAGAGATATGTGATGATCTTGTTTTGTTTATATTGTTGTTGTGTGTCAATTGGTAGGATTTGGGTGAGTCTATATTCTAGACCACAAATCATCCACCCCACAAGTTGAGTGAGGATGTTATTCTTTTTTATTATGTTCTATCATTAAAAATGGCAGGTTTCTTGGGATAGAAATTCTGATGGTGGGAGGATGTAATGTATTAGTACTTGTTTATATGTGTTATAGAACATTTATTTGAGTATCCAATGATTGGATCTCTTCATAGGTTGTATTTTTTGTTTTTCTAGATGTTTTTAGGTGTCTATCTCTATGCACTATTTTTTCATTGTTTTTGAAGGGTTTGAAAATCATGAAACCTTGATATAAGGGTATCAAACTATTTTCATAGGGTTTTCACATGGTTTTAAAAAATATGAAAATAAGATAATAGGGGTCACATGGTTTTCACATTGCATACGCACGGTTTGAGGAACCATGAAACCTAGATATATTGGGGTCACAATATTTTTGTGTGGTTAGTACTAACCTTTCAACCTAACCCAAGAAACTACGCGGAAGGTAATTAAAGATTCATAAATATTTATTAAAATCATAAAACCACCTTAATTAACCCTGCACACCTCCAACAAGAAACTAAATCAGATCCATTGGATTTTTGGAGAAATCTATATCCATATTGGGTCATCAAACCTCATTTATTGGAATATCAAAGTGCTGACTAACAAGGTGATCATATTCCTTTGAGTTCTTATCTTTTTGAAAATGGATCCCTTATCTTATGTTGATTATTTTTTCCTAGTGGTTATTATGTCCTTGGGTTTTGTATTTCTATAGATAATTGATGTGGAATTGTGGATCTAGGATATCTACATATCTTCTATTGAGATTTATCTTCTCATATCTAGTGATCACCATTGAGGACAACACATATCAAATCCAATGCAGTTTGATTCTGAATTCACTCTGTATGTGTTTCAATTCTATTCTATCATCTTGTAATTCATTTTTTCATGAGAATTCAAATATTCATGTTTATTAATATCCAACACATGTTCTATAAAAGATTTAATTTAAATTCCTTTTGAATGGTTCTTTGAACCTATTCTAATAAATTTAATATGGTGTGATATAAATTGATATGATCATGATGTCCCATATAATTTTTTGAATTCATAAATTTCAATGTTTGTTTGAATTTATTTTCAATGTCATATTAAAGAATTTTTTTTATCAAATTGACGGCATTGGCATGAGTTCTTTCCCTAAATTTAAAATCATTGATTCCAAAAAAAATGAGTTGAAATATTTAATGTTTTTAAAATAGTCTCGAATGAATTATTTGTTTTAAACTTCTAAGATCCCTCATTGAATTACATTCCCCTTTTTTTTAAATAGGTGCTCTTGGGTAATTTTAAAAGAGTTTATTTTTACATCGATGGATGTTGTAATCCTATGTTTTTTAATGAAACTAAAACCATTTAAAATTTTAATACTTAATTTGGATGATTTAGGGTTTCTTTGAAAAAAATTATTATCTTCATGGAACGTTAGTAATTATTATGATTATTTGTGAATTGGAGCCTATATGATTACACTTTTTTAATGTGAAATTGTATAAAAGGTTTTGAATTGAAATTGATGATTCCTGACAGCCTAGTTGAAACAATATGATAAATATATCATATAATATTCCATTATTATAACATGTTTTATTCTTATAATTCCAATTATTGTGTATTGAAAATGGGTTTATTTACATTGAGGGAGCTGGAGGGTGTTAGTGTGATTTGACTTGTGGGATTGATCCCATGATTGATATTGATAAGGATATATGTGTGATCCTCATAACATGATTATCTCTATCACATATTTTCACTACCCATGGGAACATGGATTGTCAGATGGGATGAAAAAATATATGCTTCATTTAGAAAACTCACAGCCCAACTTGTGGATCCATAGAGAACATGAATCGTTCGGGATATGGATGTATGGCCAAAAAAGTTAGTGTGCATCCAACTGGTTTACTTAAGACACATGAGACTATATGTAAGCCATAAAATTATTCATGTTGTAAATTGATTATCTATTCTTTGGTGGACTCGCTATAATACATAGGATATACCCATGCCATCCATATACTTGATACACGATACCTGACAATGTTCATTGACACCACTTGTCACTAGAGTTTCCATGATGGATTGGTCTGTTTATTGTTATTGTGAATTTGACTCTATTGTATTGAATCTTGTTCATCTTTTTATATTATGTTCATTTTATTATCTTTTCTTTATTATATATATTTAACTTGTGAAATGTTTTTCAAATATTTTTTGGAAGATTACTATGTTTATGAAATTTTAAAATATAATGTCTTACAGGTTTTGTTTGATAAATGATTTCAAAATTTTTAAATCACTATTTTTTACAATAATACTCATACTCTCTTTATTTCACTACCATTTAATCATATTTTATGTAACTTATGATATTAGTACATATAATAGTTGGTGTAATCACACTGGGCTCTTTAGATCACACCCATCTTATAATGTTTTAGGTTTTTAGACATTGTTATCTTGTAGAAGGTGTTTGTGCTCTCACATTCCTTGGTGGTTTCGAGTTTGGGTGAACATGGGTGGGTTACTTGGGACATGGTTGGTGGTCACAGAGACTAGGATATGGTTTTTGGGAAGCTTTATTTTGTGTCATATTTTGTATCACCACCTTGTACTTGTTATAATTATATTTATGTATATATCTAATTATGTTTCTATAGTTTAATTTTATTATTTTAATCAATTGAGGGAGAATTCATTAACAATAGTTTTTTATTGATTCATTGGTGTATGTATAATTTCATTAGAGATCTAAAACGCGGTTCAGGATGTTGTGTATCATCTCAGATATCATTTTATATGGTGTTGCGGACTTGTTCATCACATCAACCTCTATAACAAGGAAAGATAGAATATGCGTATCTAAGACTAATCCATTGATAAACCACATGAAATTGGGTAATAAATCACCATGTATCACCATGGATCTAACAAAATATTCCATGAACTGCTTATGATTGAATAGGTCTACAATGGCCTTAAAAAATTTCACTTCAGAGCCTACTGTTCAAGAGGAAATCATTATAGATATGTGTGTTTTGAAGGATTCATGGTATTTTTTCATCAACTAAATATTATATAATTATAGTTAATCCACCAGGGCCATTCCACTCAACGGGATGAAATGGTGAAGACTATGGTGCCAAATAAGGGATGACAACACAACCTTCCTTGTAAAACCCACTCCCAAGAACTAGAGTGCATATCCAGGTTCCGATCTTATATTCTATCGAGGGACTACTACATGTTTGAATTCATCATGTAGTAAAACCCATAAATATGAGATGTTGGATATGTCATAGACTAGCAACATGAGGTTGGGGTGTCGATTTCCGAAGAACACCCTTGAACCACTACACCATATTTGGGATTCCCCACACCACAATGTTAAACAATCTTATACTATAACAATTATCTATGTCATAGATCCCATCTTGGACATGCCACATCCTAAACTCCATAGAACGTCCATACAAAAAAATCGAAGTGGCTTTGAATATCCTCTCTTATGAACCATCATGAAAGCTGCAAACCTGTTATTATAGCGACCATCACATACAGTGATACCTAACTCTCCACATAGTAGCCACCCCAAAAAATGGAATTTGAACCCTTCTATGACATATTTCCTCCTTGATCCTTCTATATCAAACTCAAAAACCTAGAACTCATAATGTATTTCCCTCTAATATCAAGGACCTTAAATATAATGTGATCATGAATAAATTGTATATCCTCTTAAATAAATACTTGAATATAAATAATATCATCACATTTGTAAGAAGAATAGTGATTTTACCCAAAGGGGTTGTATAATTTTAGATCACATATAATCCCTTGGACTGGCTTATTATAGGAGTAAATGTTTTTTATTTATACCCTAAAACCCTAAATACATACCTAATGTATTTATAATTTAGGTCTCAAATTTTTATTAAATGTCATAAACATTACTTAAAGAGATATAGATAAGGGTTAACTATTGGAATAATCGTTGATATAAATCCGAGTAAACACATTCTTCAGAAGAGGTCTCTAATAGAACCTAGTATGAATATAGTCATCACTAGTGATTATTCCCAATCAAGGAATGGATTATTATTTCAATAATTTTCAACATCCATTATGATTTTTGTCTTATTTATTTATCATTACTTTATTTTTTAATATTACGATAACTTATTAACTTTATTACACTAAATATTTAATATATTCATTTCACTTTATGCATTCTCTATTTTTTTGTGGTCCATTGCGGAATCATTTGTAGTAAACTAATTTTTTCAACCATTAATATCTTGAACTTTCCTTAATAATTTCCCTTATGTCCCAAAACATTCATAATTGTCTATAAAAATGGATAGTGTTTTGAAAATTGCTGTCTGTATTAGTGAATGAGTGGAATTTGGTTTCAAGAAGGGATATTTAATTTAATGTACTGAATACCACATAATTCATGAATTTAAGAAATTTATAGAGGGTCATTGAGAGGTGGCAAGCTATATAATCAAAAGTTGTAGTTAATTGTGGGTTGTTCGAGTATTGTAAAAATAATGTTTGGATTCTTTTATCAGTAAAAGATAACTGAATAAGGCCACCAGAAGTATGATGGTGACTAGTAGGGTCATCAATGTTTATTTATGTGTGATAGGAGTTAAGGAAGGTTATAGTGATGCGATTTTAGATAAATTGTAGTTTTTGAATTCTAATTTAAGATTAAAAAAATTATCATGAAACACACATTGTATATCACCAGTATTATTTTATAGAACTGTATAACTAAATCAAATACCAAATGGAGTGTACATTAGATATACATTTTTAGTTTCGTTATGATGCCTAGCTAGATATATAGGTGTAGTATACTCATATATTTCCATCTATAAATAAATGGTGTATTTTTCTAGACCACACACCATGTACTATACCTAAACCACCTATTACCCTCCTTAAAATACAAACCAATAATTTTATATGGGAATACATATAATGTACCCACCTTTAGACACACCATGTATATTAACCTCTAGCACACCTCAGATTTTAGTGGTATACATCGAGTAACCATGTGGTTCTTTTTCATCATATATACCACTATCCATGAAGTCTTAATAGACTAATATATTCTATGTGGACATAATTACATAGAAAATACACTCTCAAGGGGCTACATAGAATGTACCCCTTGATTATATGTTGTTTATTTTTTTCATACATGGTCAATTTCATAAACGTTTACTCAATACATGGATTTGTTAATATAAGTATCCATGTAGATTATTCTTTCACATGGAATGTTATTTTAAATCCATCATGAAGTCAATGTTGATATAAGAGGTCATTTATATTGATTAGTTTCCATGGCTATTTAGGGATGATTAATGGTATCAAACATGACAGTTAAAGTAGAAAATGATTCTAAAACTCCCTTAGAAATGAATTAAGGATATGTCATGTGTCCCCTATGTTATACTAAATATTCGGTACCCCCCTATGTTCACAATGTTTGGGCCATATAAATAGGTCTTAGGATCATTACTCTCTTGTACCCAAAAAGGTTCATGTTACATGTACAACTAGTAGATTGAGGAAAAACCTCTCATATATGAGGCACGGTCTTGTACCCTTGGTGTAAGATACATATATATATATATATATATATGATATTTTTTACTAGATTAATTTCTATTCATGTACATTTCTTGGTTTCTCCATCAATAAATAGTTATGTTAATGGTAATATGGTCTGTCTACTATACATTTGTAGAGGATATGTTGTTGAAAAATTAAAGTAATTCATTTTATTTGGATGTTTATATAGATGATACTTTTTCAATTATATAGTGTAGATCATAACTCTCTTCCATATATCACATCATTGGAATATAATAATATATTTTCACTTTATTTGGATTTTAGGTGACTTGTATTATTATATATCCTTTATACTTTTAAGGGTGTCCTACAAGTTATGTATATACTAACCATGGTATGGTTATATTTATTGCAAAATTATTGTCAAATTGAAAAAGGTTTTTTATTGATCTTGGTGGACATAGTGTCAGCAGATAAAAGTTTTAGTGGTAAAAATAGATGATAGTAATTTGTGGAGTTATTGATAGAATCTATGTATTAGGGATTCATTTGTTCCTCCCACATATGTTTGGTTGGTATTTTCCTTTGGAATATTGATCCTTCTCTACCCTTTATGTTATTTTGTTTTTTGTTGAATATCCTTATTCAATGTTATATATATAATATATTTTTGTTTAATTTAATTCCGTGTGCTCATTTTTTTAGTCTATGTGGAGTTTTGTGTTCATGTATATGTTCATTTGTCAAATCCCTCCCACACTATGTGATATGCCTACTATGTTCAAGTCATTATCCACTATCCCATTGGATGTGGTATTTTCGTGGTTGAAGTTTCATGCTATAAGAAAAATATTGGTCTTAGCATGTGGGTTCATGTCATGAATGAGATATTAGGAAAACCCCCAACAACTAACGTAGTACAGTAGAATGAATAAAAAACTAAACAACACAAATCCAAACCATCACACCATAATGCAACCACCATATTACATAATATTTTTCCATATTATTACTACCACATATATTGGTAAATTACCACAAATTTCAAAAAAATCTATCACAACTCCATATTTTTAGGGTATTGTAAAATTTAATGACAGCAAAATTGTTCCCCTATCATCCCATGGATGTGTTGGTAGAATAATAAGGATTAAATTGTTAGTGCGGAAAGAATAAACCACTCGAAGAAAGATGTTGGAACAGCCCGGAATTCCCCTCATCCAAACTGTATAAGCATAACACATTGTTAAACTTCCCTATAATAAATTTTTACGAATATAGGAATCCAATGGGAACCCTAAATCACCACACATAAAATCAAACAATTGGTCAAAAGAATAATGTAAAAATATATATGAAAGTAGGGAAATTATTTAATGTCTTTTTTTTGTTCAGATTTCCATCCTATGTCTATGGGGGTTCTATAATGTTTTAATGTCCTTAAAAGTAAACATTTTTCAACTCTGAATTGTCAAACACATGGATCACTAAAACTAGTGATCACATTACCACTATGTAGGTCGGAAAACCACTATAAATAGAGGAGTAAAATCAATAATCCATTTACAATGACCTCTTATAAACAAAATATTATATCTATTCATGAAAATGACCTCAGTAAGTATAATATATTCTTAGTAAAACTGGGTACTTATAGTTAAAATACAACATCAAAATTTTTTTAAATACTCATTCCCATTTTGATTCATAGTTATTTAGACCTATTACCGTCATCAGAAGTCAATTATTTTCTATGTTTTGTCCATTGATGTCTCACATCCCCATACATATTTCATGGAACTAAATCATGATGATTTTATGAACTAAATATAGATAATTAAAATGTATTAATAATACCAATAATATTCCACATGAATGTCAAATCATCTATCATCATTGAGAAACCATTAAAACATATTAAATTAAAACTTCGTTTCCTACTTCAACATATATGCATTATTCTCCATTACCATCCAATAACCCAAATCCAACTATGTCATAATGTTTTCTAAAGCATTACAACATCATAATTGTAGCACATATATCGACCATATTTAACATTCTTAAATTAATATGTATCTATAATTACCCATTCTCAAGTTACTTACAATTAATTGTTTCTTTATGTTAATATAACTAGTACTAAAATGAAACTGATGATTCCTCTACAAATAAATTTCACTCTAATTGTCATTGCAATTTCACACACACTCTCATAACATTATTTGTTGTAAAATTAAATTCCTCAACCAAAACATCTACATTGTTACTTATATTATGAAAACATATTCACATTACCTTATAGTATGTGTAACTATTTATTATAGCTTTTACATCCATCATATTATCATTATATTAAATGTAAACACAAATCCCATTATACATTTTAGAGTATCATAATCACACTCAAAATATATTTTTATGTACTCTTCCAATAGTTTATATGGAAAAAATGTAATTCAAATTTTTTAGTTATTTGAGATATTAGATGATCTACTTCATGGTTTATGGTGTTCTTTTCATAGATTTACTATATATTGTATAATTAATACCATGTCAAAAGTAATTTCAATAAAAGTAAAAACTATTGCATACATTTATATTCTGAGTGCTAATTAGTATTGAACATTAACAATATATCTCACTTTATATTCAATTTAATGTACTCTCATATTTGAATATATGATTTTCATATCCAATGTAACATAAATTGGTTTACATTTGTACATTTTAAACCACTCTATATCCTTATGAATGTAAACTCATTTAGACAACACTAAAATCATATTTCTTTTATCTATTTTAATCCCAATTTAAGAATCTTATTTTCAATACCATGGTCCATCATTTAATTATTTTTGAAGAACTCGTAGTTCAAGTCCATAATATGTTTAGTGAACAGACCCACTAGAAGCATATTTTAGATATATAATAGAAAAATAATAATGAAATCATAATTAAAAACCACTAAATGAAATAGTTAGATAAATTACATTTAATGAAACCTTTTCCTACCAACAAAGTGTTAAACAATTTATTCCATTTATGATGATTGTATTTCAAGCTGTATAAACTACATATTATCTTACAGACCATGTCTCCCTTATGATTAACCATGATACAAAATGAGTGCTTCATTTAAATGTATTCCTCCTAATAATCATTAGCAAATATTCTCATTAGACCAGTCTTATCTAAAAAGATATCATTTGTAAAAAACTCAAGACCATCTGGATGATAGTGTGTTTACTTACTATTGAAAATATCTCTAGGAAATATGTTCCCCTGCTCCATTGGAAGCCTATCACAACCATCCATGGTTTAAACTATATAATTATATCAAAAACATTCATTAATAATAAAAACCATATATTCTCAATCACATTATTTCTTTATAAAATTTCATTATTAGCATATTCATTACATAAAAATATATTTCACATTATTACCTGAATACCTATTTTTTATAAATATGATCAGTTCATAAACTGTAAAGGTTTAGTGTAATTGGAAACATGGATATATAAAAAATAGTATATAAAATATCTACATAATTTATTATCATGTTCCTCACAACTATAAACCATCAAAGAAATATCATATATAAAACCATTCTTAATAACATAGTGTATTGAAACATAAGAACAAATGATATAGAAATGCATTAAAGGTAAAAAAAATAGATATCAATTAATGATAATAAGTGAGAATAATATAATAAAAGGGATATGTGAATATGGTCATGGATAAAAATCATTAAATCAAACCAATAAATCATCATTATTCATGAAAATTGATTAAGGTTTTATCAGAAAAAACAAATGACTAAAGAGTATAGAATAAAAAAACCAATCATAGGCCATGATCACAATATATTATAATAAAGAATATGTTTTCAGAAAGAAGATAATAATGAAAAATCATTTAAATAGTTAAGGCTCAGTTCAAATGTTATCATTGTGTATTGGTTTCAATCCCCATATAATCATTTCAATAGTCATAATTCACTCCTAATAGTATTATATTGGAAAAAGTAATTTTCTAAACATTTTTCACTCCTCGTTTTAGTCCTTATCATCCCAAAATATATCAATCATTACCAATTTTTTTTGTATTGAAATATAATTCCTATACCACCCAAGACATAACAAAAACCATACATATGTGATAAATGGATCATAAAACATTCATCACACAATCATATAATAACCCGTGATAAGGACATGAGTTTCCTAAACATTCAATCATCATAATCATAGACCATACCAAAAACATTAAATACAGTATCAATGGATAATACCCATAGAAAACCATAAGAAACATAAAAGGATAATTTTATAGATGAAAATACTTTAGAAAGATCATTATAACATCTCTTTAAGAAAATGAACTTTTCATTTTTGGCATCATTTATTTAAAATATAAATGTTTATAAAATATTAAGCAAAAAAATAATTTAATTGAACCAAGGGTATATATAAGTTAATATTTAAGGAAAATATTATTCATTATGTAAGGGAAATATATTAATTCAGGGTACATTAAAACAAAAATTCATTTAACATGTTTGGTAAAATGTAAAAAGCACCCCCATTATAAAATTACAATATGATTTATATACATTATTTTTATAAAATTTAATAATTGGGAAAAATTAAATCTGTTAATCATTGGATAATAGATAAAATATTCATGAAAACGTTTTAATGAAACTATATACATGGAGTAAATTAGTCATGTCCAAAAAGTGAAATAAAAAATTTTCATTACAAAAATTATTTGATCCTCCTGAGTAGAAAAAGATAGGAAAATTAATGTAAAATATTAAATCTATAGAAATAAATATATTATAATAATAGGAATATTTTTTTGGAGATATATATCATATAATATATCAATGGTAAAATTTATTTGTAATAAATCCCGAAAAAAATGATATTTTATCATAAAACACTTATCACTTACGTAACATTTTACTGATAACCCCATGAAATAAAAAACATAAAATGGAAATTTATATATCATTAAAATAATAATATTTATGGTAAAACATATCATAATTTTATGTAGATAAAATTAATAGAATAATATTGGTTTATAACATCAAATAAGTCCCAATGAAACCAAATTGAGAAGAATCATCACTACCTCAGGTCCATCATTCTTTGTAAGAACTATAATCTCTTATGTAATAAATTAAAATTTATTTTTCTTATAAAAAATATATATTAACTTAAAAACAACCCATTATTTATTGATAACATATTATAACTAATTCATTTCCAATATTTAATTATAACCATCGTTTCAAGCGGTAACTGGTTCATTGTTTTTGTATATTTTGTTTCGGTTGGCATGGTCATTTCACATATATAATGGTTCGTTAATATATATAATGATAAAAATGATATAATTTTCATATATATTCATTATATAAAATTTTATAACAATTCATATAAATTATTCATGAAAATTAAGTTGCATCATTATGTAGAGATTTTAGTTTGTACAAACGCATGAGTGAAGATTTCATTTTTGTGATAACTAGATCAAAATATGTATAATTATCTATTCACACATCCAAAACCATTATTATATCATTAATAATACAAATTTATAAATTAAATCTACCATTATAACTAATCATGAATTATGTATTTTGTAATTTAATTGTATCGCTTCATAGAATTGGTAGTCCACATGTATACATGAGTAGTACATTCATCTCTAATTTGATAGAGAAGAGGTGTTAAATGGTTATCCCATCATCATAAAAACATCGAATAATATTTTTTATATTTTATTACTAATTTTCTTATGGATATAAAAAATTTATAGTAAGTTTAATAAATAAATAAAATTTAAAGAGCTTAGTTTATATTTAAACCTCTTCTTTGAAAGTCCTCATTTGGCTTACAACATAAACCTTGAAGGATTGGTCTTAGAAGAAAAAATTAGCTAGAATTAATTGAAGTCTTATAATCAGGATTATATGATTGAATTTTAAAATTTATATTAATAAAATGGTATTAATAAGGGAGGTGCAGTGGTTCTCTTTTATAAGTGAGAGGACATAAGCACATTGAATTTCTCAGATGATAGTAATGATATAAGATCTCCTTCATCGGTATGTGTCTCTAAATCAACAAGGGATAAATTTTTGGAAAATTTAATTTATCAATATATTCCAAAAAATATAAATTTGGAATGTGTTTATAGAAATACAACCATTATCCCCTTATGGAATCCCTAGTAAACACATCTTAACAAATACATTGCAGAGAAAACATTTCTGTTTTTACTCTTCATAAGGACAAAAAATTATGTTTATATAATTATTGTAAATAATTTATGATTATTAAAACAATTTAATCCATTTTATATAATTATATTTCTATAAGTGGAAGAATTTATATTTAAATAAGTGAACAGACCACCAAGGAAACCCCTTTAAAAAAATGCATTTTTATACAAAAAACTGAATTTTCATCCATTCCATAACCTAGAAGAATAATAAAAAGTATATTAAATTAAATTATTGAATGTAAAGTGTATATATTTAAATAATAAAATATATAAATATGGATTAATTGAATTTATTAATACAAAAACATATTTTGTGCATAATTATAGTTTTTAGAAAAATTGTGTTTCTCATCCAAAAAATGAACCTATTTTAAAATTAAATATAATGTTGTTTAGTATGTAATTAATTATTTTATAACTAATTAAATGCTAATTATATTAAATAATGATAAAATAAAATATATTATTGGAATTATATTTTAAATTAAATGATATTTTTTACAACATTCTATATTCTTTCACTATTCATTAATATTAGAATTCATTAGAAAAAAAACTAAAAATTCACAACTAATTTAAATTTGACTTGTTAATTTTTATAAATTATATTCAATTAAAGAAATAAAATTTTAAATAAATTTAAAAATTATATAAAATTTTCATTTTCCCTAAATGAATTAAACACATTTTGAAGAAAATTTATTTTTAAGCATCAAATTATATTTCCAAAAATTTAGTATTTATTAATTACAATTTAATTAATATATTTGAACTATTTAAAATATTTTTTTATAATGTGGTTTTTTGTCTTCATATATATTGATTTAATAGCTGGGTTATAAATGATTTCTTTATCGTGGTTTACTTAGACTCTGGGTGTCGTGTAAATAATTCTATCAAATTCCACAAGATTATTTCAATATAGATATTTATAAAATATCTTGGTGTAATTTAATCCTCCAATTAAATAAATTATATTCTTAAAATTCGAATCTAAATGATAAATAGTTCAATATTAAAAAATAATCTTTTTTAATACCCCAATTTTATAAAGGGATATTAAAAAATATCCCTTCAAAGGAGATATTAGAAACGTAATGGTTACCTTAAAAAATATATAATGATGTTCCCAAATATGGACAACATTAATGGTAAGTTAAAATATATAAATGGAGGAAAAATATAATGTCTTATCATTAATAATTATTGATAAATAAAATAGTCATGATATAGTTAATTACAACAAAACTATAAATCTGGGAGGGGTGAAAACAATAATTTATTATAAATTAGTGTAAAAAATAAAAAACAATTGTCATAGTGTTTTTTACCTAGTGTTGACTATTTTTTTTAATATAATGACAGGTAAAATAGGAAAATATATTTATCTATTTTTTCATCATTTCATACAAATAATTTTTTCATTTGGTTTTTCATTGATCATTTTCCCATTTTATATGATCACTTACTCCTTGAGGAGAATATTCAAGATTCATTTTTCATGCCTGAAGCACAAAAAATAAATTTTAACGGGTCATGAGTTTCATTAACAAATGAAACATAATTCATCATATCTTAATATATTTACCATAAACAAATTTTTTGTCACCATTTATTCAATATGGATTAATCTTCTACTAATAAAATAGTACATTAATATTTAAAACTTGATCAAAAATAAAAGAAAAAGAAAAAGATGAACATAAATTTTCAAATTTAACATTGATTCGACATCTAATAAATTTATTCATCAATGATACCTAATCAAGACCATCATTCTCATCAATTCCATTAATGAATCTTTTTAGTTCACCTCACAAATTACATGCGCTATATCCTTCTTTTCAACACCAAAAATATAATATGTCTCCATTGAGTCATTTCCATGGGTGATTCTTCCCAAATTATAGACATTTAGACAGATGAATAAGTTTTTTCACCATTTTATTTTGGAAAATATAATTTTATCTTATTTGGTTCATCCAAAAACTCACATATGTTATAGTAGTTAATCCTATTTCATGACATATTTTTTGGAATAATCACATGATTTTTCATTCCATCCCACATTCAACTTGGTTTCTCATGATTAGAATTACTACATAATCTTCCAAGTAAAATATCATCACAATTCCTTTATGTTCCATTAGATGACTAAAATATATCATGTTGTTAGAAGTGATAATAATGATGAGTGGTCAAATAATCGTTAAAAATTAGTTGTTTTATGTCCAAATCTGGAAATCGTATTTTTAATCTATGATACATTTTGTTTATGAAATTTCATCCATGGTCAATATTTATTCAAATCCTTCATAATTGAATATAAATAAAATGTGACTTAGTGTGAGAATAACCCTCAGGAGTGTCAAACTAGATGATCTATGTTATCCCATTTTCTATGCAAAAAAATGATGATCATGATATAGTCAACCAACTCCTTTTAGGATTATTGTTCGTTGATGAATCTATGTTAATACCACATAAACATACATTATATAAATAGGGATATATTTCTTGAATAGCTACACTTCTTTATTTACCATAAATATAGGATGTTATCATATACCTAATATTCTAATAAAGGTTATCACTAATTTTTCTAATATGTGTTTCCAAAAATAATTAAACCTTACGTAGATACCACCTATGGGACCCACACATTGATTAAATAAATATTAAAAAATATTATATGAATATAAATTAAAAATAAATATGATACATGTCATAACCATAAAGGATTAGTTTCTATATAAACATGGACGTGTAACCAATTGGTATATATAATATCTACATCATTTCTCATTTAATTATTCATATACATCAACGTTATTAGATTTATCAAACATAAAAATTTTCTTCATACCATTGGGAAGGGACTAATTATGAAATAATTTCCTTATATGTGATGTTATGGTACACATGGGAGATATAAATCAATGGTTATAATTTATCAAAATATTAGAAAAGTGAATGATAACATGATAATGACTTACATTAATATTCCTAATCAATAAATTATATTTTATCATGACACATGGAATAAGGATTTGTAAAAAAAATTCCCTCTGACAAAATATTTTTCAATAATCAATAACTAATCATGACCTATGATAACATGACATAAGATAAATCTAAATACATTTTCAGAAAAAAAAATATTACATATAAATTTTTTTATTAGTCAAGAATCCTCACAAAATCTAACCTATTGGATTGGGTTCACTATCTATTCCATTATTTTTTAGTTGTGGTTCACTCCCAAGACTATCACAGTGGAACCACACATCACACAATGAAAAACAAACATATTTTCCCCTTTATCATAACTCATTAATCATGGCATCATATCATAACTCATGGATAAGATTGGATTTTTATATGTATTTGTTTATTATAACAGAAAAACCATCTAGTGATATAATAATTATATTAACATTGGATCATAGCCTTAGTAAATCCTTTGGAACATCAAAGGATGATATTATAGTTGAAAATAACTTAAAATATCACCAGATCAGATCCTGGGGAATAAAAATGTTTAATTTAAAAGACACTTTTTTAAAATATAAAAATTTCGAATATAATTTGGGAAACATTTACATTGAAAATAAATAACTAAACTACTAAATTAATATTCAATTAAAATAGTATTCTTTATGGTAGTGTAATCTGTTCATGTAGTTTAGGAAAAAAATTACTTTAAAATTTTTATAAAAAGTAAAAAACACATCATTTGTAAAATTACTAGAAAATTCATTTTAAATAAATTATAGATAGTAAAACATGTTTAAAAATGAAATTGATTAAAATTTTTATAATATTAAAAACATTATTGAAAATAGTTTATCTAAAATATGGATATTGAAGAAAATATTCCCTACCAAATTCTAAATTAATGATGATTTTTCTTAAAATCATTATTTCAGTCTCTTCAGTACATAAATACTGGGAAATGAATGGAACATATTTAATATATATAAATAACTTAAGGACCAGAAAATTAATAACATGTGGGATATATATATCATAGTGTATTATCATTTGAATTTTAATTTATAAATAGTCACATTGTAAATGATATTGTATGATAAAACCCTTACCGCTCTCGTAACATATGATTCATAATCCCCCATGAAACATATAAATTCATATATGAAATTAAGTACAATTATAATTGAGATATTCATGTGAAATAATAACTATTTGGATGTATAAAAACATCATTTTAAAAAATTGGTGTATAAAATCAAATATAACTTACTAAAACAAAATTGATATGAATTAACCTTACATCAAGTCTATTTTACATTCAATGTGATCTAAGAAAAAATATAATACATTTTAATTTATTATAATTATATATTTGAATAATATTCATAGATATAGAATTTTCCATGATTTATTTATAGAATATTATTATCTTTTCATTAACAATCTTTCATTACTATCATCATTTCATGGGTTAATTTTATTCACTTTTCATTTATGTTTTTATTGGATGGTATAATACTTCAAATTTTATTATGGTTAATTTATATAAATAATGATAATCCTGAAATTAAAATCATATATATGTATTATATACATATTTCTATCAATTCATATAATGAAATTAATAATAATTTATTACATCACAATGTGGGTATGGTAGTCCATTCGTACCCAGAAGTAATGTTTCCATTTTTCGAGGGATGGAATTAATGTAGGGTAAAAAATAATTGATCATTGTAGAAATACTATTATATCATAAATATAATAAATATTTATTAAATATGGTATAATAACCTTTAATGAATGATTGTAATGGAAAATGAATCATATCGTTACATGGATGTGGTAGTCCACACATATGCACGAACGACGCTTTCATCTACCATTTGATGGATAATAGGTGGAAAATGTATTCTATTATCATAATAACATATTTATATATTTAATATATTTTAATAAACATATTCTTGGAATTTTTTTATAATAGTTATAAGAAGAAATAAAATTTCTAGAACTTTGTTAAGAATCATACCTCTTCTTCAGACGACCTTGTTTAATGTACAACATAATTCATGAATTATAACTCATGAGAGAATAAAATAAGATCTATGATCAATGTAATGACTCTATAAACTATTTTTATTAGGTTATTCAATTTTATAAGGATCAAATGGTTCGAATAAATTGTGTGAAGAGGTTCCCTTTTATAATTTAGTAGAGAGACACACATGGAATTTCATAAGATATTTAAATGATATAAGGTTGTTTCGAAGTGATAGTGGATCCAAATGAATGAAAAATCAAAATTTTTATGATATCAAAGTTAAATATATTCATTATATACTAATTATGTATGTATGAGTTGTAATTATTCTGTTATCTCTAGGTTCATCAACCTATAAACTCGATTAAACCTTAATTGTTTTAATTTTTTTTGACGTTTTTCCTTTCAATATGGACAAAAATAATAGTTTCCATCTTAAATTGTATTAATTATAATGATTAATAATATTTAATCCATCTCCTTTCATTAATTTTCTATAATTGTCCAAATATATTTTTAAATAACGTGAGTGCCGAAATGAATGCTTGTTTTTTCTAAAAACAACTCATTTTTATGTATAGTACGAAATTTACATCCATTCAATGAATTTTGAAAAACAAAAAGAAATGAATTTTAAAATATATCATTGAATATATAATCTATAATTTTCCTTAATATAAATAATCCATGCATGTTAATTATCCTTATTAAGATCAAAACACATTTCACACAAAAGAATTGTTTTTAAGAAAATGTATTTTTAAGCTCAATAAAAATTTAAACAAAAAAAGTATAATAATGATTCCAAAAAAATTATTTAGATTATTTAAAATAAAAAACTAATTATGTTACATTAACATAAAAATATAGCATAATTTTAATTTTTTTTAAAATAATAGACATTTTTTTCAAAAAAGAAAATTTCAGAAATTCGTAAATGACATAATCTATTTATAAAAATCCTAAAAATTAATCCTAAGATAAAATAAAAAATTTACTCCAAAATAATTATATGTATTAATAATTTATTTTCAAAAAATTATTGAAATTATTTATAATTGATGTTCATAAAAAATTAAATAAAATCATTTTTTAATAAAACATATTTTTAATATATAAAATCACATTATAAAAAAAATTTCTTCATTTAGTAATAATTTATAGATAAATTTGTATCATTTAAGATATTGTATAAAAATATGGTAATTACAATTCATAAATTTTAATTTATCATCATGTTTAATAACGAATACGTTATAATTATCATTTTTGACTTGCAGATGTATGTAATGAATGATATCAAATGACTCATGTTTATTTCAATCGAAATACATATAAAAAATTAGGGTTCTGTTGGTTTAATTATTTCCAAATAATTATTTTAATTCTATTATTATATTTCCTCTTCCATTAATGTTTTTCGATACCAATATTTCTGAGTGATTTTATATCTTTTTTGATTTTTTTATCATCTATCCATTTGATGTAAATATTGAAATTCAGGATAATATCTTTTATAATTGTCTGTTCAATAATTAAGAGCTACATAACTCAATTATTGATTCTTCTACTAATGATGCTACAATTTTTCATACATAATATTTTTGTGTCTGAAAATATGGTTTTACGCATTTTACATATGTTTCTCTTTAAAATTCATGTATTTACTAAAATTTTTTATAAACAACCTATTCCATCATCAGAATTCACTATAATTGGGGAAATTTAAGTTCTCCCATCAGAATCAACCTGATTTTTACCTATATAATGTCCACCCTCAATATTTCTATCTTCTATATTTTAATATTCGTATAGGAACCTATCTTTAAATAATAAATTTTAAAAATTGATTATTTTCTAATGATTTTAATCCCAATATCTATACTCAATGATTTAACCTTTATTTCCTACTAAAACATAAATTAGGAGTTTTCACCAATATTTTCCATCTATTTATAATCAATGTTAACATAAGACAAACATCTATTAAATTTCATATGATGAACTACAAATGTTTTTTCAAAAAATGAACTTCTCTATGATCTCTTATCAATCTAGTGTTATGGTAATTCAATTTACTAAAAATAATAGAAAAATTTCATTCTTCAAACAATATTCTGTTAGAAATACCAGAATGAATCATTTTTATTAATAAATTCATAGAAATTATTTTTTATTTCTATTCATACTGTTGATTTTTTTAATACACCAAAAATAGTTTTCCCATTCTAGATCCCCTATTTCTGGATATATTTCCTAATGTTCGATCATTTTTAATCACCATAATTTTTCTACATAAAAAGTTTTTCACTTATTTTCTTATCTTTGTAAACAATTTATTTCCATTATGTAATGACATTAAAGATCTTAGACTGGTTATTTATGAAATATAATCCCACATTTCGCATAGTATCATCAAAAAATGTGAAAATGTATAAGGAACTTCTAAAAACATTAACTATGACTGGTCCCCAAATATTAGTGTTTCAAATATTCTTATTTTATTGAAACCATAATTTTTTATTTAATAAATCTTTTCACAACTTCCAAACAATAATAAAATGTTTCTGAAAAAGTTTGATTATGAATTATTACACCTATTATCTCTTGTATATTCGTATTCTTCTCTTTTAGTTGTATTTACCAAGTCAATATTGTTACAATTAATGAAATCTTGTAATTATATATTCTATCCACTATACAATCATCAAAAATTCCTTTAAATAAAAATTTTCATCCATAACTCATCTTTCCATTACCATTGCTCCTCAAAATACATTTTATGTACTATTAGAAAAACTATTATCGTAACCTACTTTATTTATTTGTCCTATATAAATATTATATTTTCATAGTCATCGGATATACCACACTTCTATTATAATTATAATTTTTCTTTTATGTATCTCAAAAAATTTCACCATTTTTTATTACATTAAAAAAATCAGCTTTAGTGAAATATAACTCTATAAATATTTTTGATAAAAAAAATTCATCCAACCCTTCTTATATGTTGATTAAAATGATGAAACAAAATCAATAACACATGATTCTTCAAGATAAACAACACAAAATTAAAACATGATGTTGTCCTATATTTAAGTAATAAAACTAGAACATTATTAATATAGTCATTTGGAACTCACTTTCTAATCCTTACAATCCTTCTAGAGATTCCCCTTCATATAAAAATTCTAACAAGTTGTTCAATTTCTCATATATTTACATATACTATATTCTTTAGACTTCTTTTCATTCTTCAATCTGATAAATTTTATTGTGTAATCATCATATACCTTTTCTGTTCAATATATTTATAAGAAGTTATTTATATATCTTTCCACATGTATTATTTATTTATGGAAAATTATTTCAAAATTTAGAAGTCAACAGTTTAAAATCTAATGGAATTAATATTCGTGACAACCAATTTGTAAGTCTATGGTAGTGAAAAAAATAGAGTAATTCTGAGAAATTATATATAAATGTGATTTTCACTGTATTTAGTTGACTAATAATCACGTTAAAATCATAAACATGGTCAACACCTTTTATTCCTTATAAAAATATCATATTGAATAACTTGTTCACCAAAAACATTATTTAAAATATTTAGTTATTCTTAAATATCTATCAGGGTAACCATTATTTTAGAAATTCCTTGATTTCCCAAGATGTATAAGGAAACACGCCTCACCATTGACCTTTTTATCGCACTGATAACCTTATGATCCACCCATTCCCATTTAGCTTTACCCATATTTTCTATTTTAACAATAGTTAGTATAATGTTTTTGTTATTATAGAGGATATATTCTTCTACTGGTATAAAATGGAACATAACTTCTTTTTAATCAAATATATTAGCTATTATATTTCCATATTCCAATATAATTATTATATTGAAAAAAATTGCACTGAATATAACAAAATAAATGGTAAAAACTAAAAATAATATTCATGAATATTATAAATAGATCACATTATCGAGAAAAAATATTTAATTCAACTTGATGTGAGGATAAGAATATTAAATTCACAGGTTAAGTGGGGAAACCCAATGGAATAAAGATGTTACATCGACTAGAAGTTCACCTCCACCATAAATCACATGTAGCGGGCCAGGCCACAACAACCCTAATTAAATTCTCATAAACATCAGAAAACACAAATAAATTCAAACATGGAAGTAATTTGGTGACAGATATGTATAAATAGGTGTTACATTATTATCATTTTTTCTCACATCTTAATGATAAAACTTAATTTTTTTATCTATAAATAATTACAATGCATACAAATATGATTTGGAAGCTAATTGGATCAAGAGAACTATTGATCACATTAAAACTCTATAGGTGGTACCACCCCCAATATATTGTGGATTACAGTATGTAACCTGGTTCCAACAATATTCTATAAATGGGGGCCTATATCTATTAACATTAATGAGTACTAGTCTCTTTTTAAAATCATCTGTACGACTATTACTTCTAGTAAACTTAGTGTATCACTAATCATATGGATAACTCCCACAATTGTGATATATCTTATACTGAACACCATACTCTTAATGAAAATTAATTTTGATCAATGAAACATTCATTAATGTAATAACCCAGACCTTCTTTTCAGGTATGTTTTTTCTTTTTCTAAAGTTTTTGAGAAAATATAAGTTTCATGAAATTTTTGAAGTACACGTCGTGTACTTTATGAGTACGCACCTTGTACTTCATTGTCGCTCTTGGACATGTGTTGGTCGTGTCATGGCCCCACACACAGCCATGTAGGGGTGACATGGATGCTTCCTAAAGTGGAGTACGGAAAAGCCTTGTACATGTCGTGTACTCCAAAATTACACGTCAGGTACTTTCTTTTTTAATTAAACGTACTGGGGTCGCGTCTTAACCCCAGAACATTCTTCTTCTCCATCTTCATCGACTGATAGTTTCCCGTACGGCCGTGAATCTCCTACGATCCCCCAACCCTCCATCCGTTCTCAAAATGGACCACTGTAGGTTGTGTTGGAACTGCATCGGTAATCTCTTCTTTCTCCTAGGGATTCATTTTCCAATTCCTCATATTTCTCATGTAATCGCGGGTTGAGCATTTTTTTTTGTTTTCCCAGATCTACGATGTTCCAATGAGAATCAATCTTCGAGGTTCATGTATATTGATCTCCTGACGTCGAGGTAGGTGGATTGTGCCTTTCTGTTGAAATTATTTGAGTATTTTGTGCAAATTCCACCAATGCCCTTGAATGGGGTATTGCGTGTTTACTATTTTTCCCTTGTTATTTTCCTTCTTTTCTTATATTCCTGAGTAGGGGTTACTATATGTGAATAGGGTAATTTTACTATGCTTTGTATGTTTTTCCCAAGCATGATTTTCCTATTTCTGACCATTTGGTCTAGTTTTTTCGGTTAATCTATTATCAGTTCCATGCCTAGTTTGTAAGATGGTGTGACCGTTCTTACAGGCTGAGATGTTGTAGAATTCTAGACAAGTAGTTCCTGAGGATACTTTGTCAGTTACGTGATGCGATACTTGTTGACTTTACACAGGGTTATAAGAACCTAGTGTAGTATATCATAGGGAGAATGGATTTAAGGGCTTCTCCAGGGTGTCTCTAATTATAAAATGTGAGACCACTGGGGGAATTTACATTTAGTGATTCTTTAGAATGTCTATAGTTCCTCAACGCGGGCCACAGGGGGAATGAGACGTTGAATGCTTCCCCAAAGTGCCTTTAGTACAATACGAGACTATTGGGGGAATTGACGGTGAGTGCTTCCCCAAAGAGTCTATTATTCATTCTATAGATGAACCAGAGGGTTGAGACTGTGTGCGCCTCCCTGAGGGTTGCTAGAACATGTTGGTTGAACCATTGGGGTTAGGCTGTGAGAACTACCCAGAGGGTTACCTGTTTGTTCTTCTTGCCTGCCTGGCTTCTTACTTGTATGCAAATTAAATGCTAGAAATTGTGGATTGTTACTGGTGTGTAATAACATGTTTACTGCTTACTGTACTTTACCTTCCATATATTCCCTGACTGTTAGGCACAGGTCATTGGGTGGTTGCCTACTAGGGATTTTTCTCACACCCTTTTTTGGTCATGATTATTTGCCCAAACAGATTATATTGTTGAAGGTGTAGATAAGGTCAGGCACCATTCTACTTCAGGTTCTTGATTGCACTAGAGCTGGAGAGCATGGGACCAAGATGAGGATTCTGATGCTGAGGAGTTGCTCATCTTTTTTTTGTACTTTGGTTTAGTTCTGTATTCAGCATTGTGACTTGTTTGGATTTTTTCCAAGACATATATGTATCATGCATCATCTACATATATTTCTGCTCCAAGTGTTTATTTATCAATCTTCCACTGCTATTGTTGTTGGATATTTGCTGCTTCCGTTGTTGTATGTTTTGTTACATCTGGTGTGTACTCTGCCAATGAGGGCATATTTTCCCCACTATCCCACCCAAGGCCCTCACTGCTAGTCGATAGCCTCTGGCATTCGAGGAAATGTGCTTGAGGCCATGTGACCAACCGGGTACAGGGCGCCTCTGGGTGGCTTTCAGAACTGGGAGGTTATAAAGTGGTATCAGAGGATTTCTTTTCTCTTGATGTACTGTTTGGAGCCTATAACTAGGGATAGGATGGAATATGTAGATAGTAATAATTTTTGCCCTGGAGTAGCTAACCCGTGTACAGGGAAAAGCCATACTACCTCGTTTATTGTAATTTTATTGGTTTCAAATTTTTTATGTTAATTTGATTTCACCATTGGGTGATTCAGATTCTTCATGCTGTTACCGTTGTTGTTATTGCAGTTCTATTAATATTGCAACCTGATGAGATGAGGGTATTCCATCTCCTGCATCATATAGGCACTTGTCAGTAATCACATGCGATGCATTCTTTCCATGTCATCTAGTATGCATTAGCGATTTCATGTTGTTGTGATAGATGTTGGGTACATTATGCTTGCTGTTGTGATAGATGCTTTGATAGAATCCCTGTTGTTTGATAATGATTTTCTTTGTATAGTGATTTGTTTAGATGGATGACAAACATTGGTTCTTGAGGTATTATGGGCCCTCAAGGACCGTAATTTGGTGGATCATTTCGTGTTTCCTTGTTATGACTTGTATAAGATGAGAATATTTGGTTCATGGGGAGTATGGGCCCTCACGGATCGGAATATGGCACCTTAACTCTTGTTTTTCTATGTTTCTGGGCTCTGGTGCAGTTCTGGGGCTACTGTCCAGAAAAACCCAGAATACAAGGTGTGTACTTTTTGAATACACGTCGTGTAGTTTATATCTGTGTCACTGATTGCTTGGGTAGGGACATGGGGTTGTGAAAAAACTTCCAAGAACACGTCGTATACTAGTTGTGCACACTGTGTGGTGTATTCAAAGAAGTTCAGTCGTGTAGTTAACTACACGATCGAGGAAGTATCTTCTTATAAAATCCATGTACTAGTTTAGCATGCCTTGTAGTATGAAATAGGTACCTCGTCCATGTCACGAACAACACGGGTTGTGTTATCTTTTCACATACACGTCGTGTCTGAAACTTACATGCCGTATAGTCTAATCAAGGTACCCGGCAGTGTCACGAATAACACAGGTTGGTGTTACCCTTTCTCGTACATTCCGTGTCCATCTAGAACACGTCGTGTATTGTCAGGCCGTGTCGCTAACAACATGGGCCAGGTAAGGCATGTCTAGTACGCGTCATGTCTGCCTTGAACATGCCTTGTAGTTTTTTCTTTGAGGATCCATGTGGCTAGACCGTGTAAAAGGACTCGAGTAGGGAAGAGGATTCAATTACACGCCCTGTGTTAGGACAACACGCCGTGTATTTGGGGTGTTACACGACCAGTTTAGGTAGAGGTACACACCCATGTGAATGACATAAAGGGAACAAACCGTGTAGGGAAAGAATAGGCCTTTTAGTCATGTTATGCATAACTTGAATGCCTTCTTTCCCCTATTTCTTCTTTGGCATTCAGTTTTCTGTCCTTGTTAATCCATAATATAAGGTGTGCATTGAACTTGTAGATTCATGGAACCGAGACATCCTTCCGTTGCACACCAGTTGTCAGGCGGTGATCAGACTCTAGATATGGCTAATCAGGGACTTCTTGTAGATCCTCCTTTTGTTCCAGCATTGGCACCAATAGTGATACATGTTACAGCCGCCAATGCCCTGTTTAGGGAAGGTTTTCTGAGGATGATGCAGACCTTCCATGGAGCACCACCTATTACCTTGACTATGGGAGACTTGACACAAATTTTCCAGCAGTAGCATCCTCCCACCTTCTCAGGGGAAGGAGGACCTCAGGCTGCAGAGTCATTTCTAGAATCCATGATGAAAACCATCGAGCATCTAGAGACGCCTCCAGAATGTCGGGTCAATCTCGCTACCTAGATACTACGAGACTCCGCCAAGAGGTGGTGGGATGTGATCTCACAGGCAATTCATCTGGAGTTTATGGCATGGGACGAGTTTCAGTTTTTCTTTTACGACTACTTTTATCCAGAAACCCTGAGGGCCGACCGAGCCCAAGAGAAAATGATCCTAGAGAAGGGTGCTCTTTCTTTCATGGAGTATTCCTCTCGTTTCTACGAGATATCGTGTTTCTCACCCATCCAAGGTGGAGATGGGTTGTTCCTAGCAAGGAATTTTGAGGATAGTCTCGGACAGGAGATCCTCTCACATGTGAATATCTTTAGGCTGACTTACATCACTTACATCATCAACCAGGCACTGATTGCAGAGTGCAATCTGAGAGATTCTGGATCTGCAAGCCCGGGCGGTTCCGCTTCTAGAGTTAGTGCTTCACCAGCTGAAAGCAAGAAGGGCCGCAGGGAATCTACACGTGTTGATTTGAGGAGGCGAGACACATCTTCTGGTATCCATGTGGTATTATACCAGTCTGGAAGGGCTAGGAATACATGGACATAGTGCCAGAGGGACCCAATGGAGTGACGATCTTGTGGCAAGATGGGTCACCTTCAGCACTTCTATCAGGTTTTCTCACAAACAGCATGTGATAGGGGTTCTTCCAAGACTCCTCGTTTAGAAGTAGTGCCACATGTTGCTCACCAGTCTGAGAACTGGAGTTCTTCTGGCCATTCAGGTCGAGGTGGAGGTCGAGGTCGGGTTGGTCAGTCACCAGTATTTCAGCAACGACAGGGTGGATCAGCTCATAGCAGTCAGGCAGGGTCATAGGGCCATTGTGCAGGCCAGACTTTTGCAGTAGAGTAGACCCATCTGGAGCAGGATCCTGGACCTTCCACCGTTCGAGGTACGATCTTTGTAGCCTCAGTTTTATCTGTTTCTCTTTTAGATAGAGGGGATTACCATAGCATTATCTCCGTTGTTGTGGTGGAGAGACTTGGGCTCTGTATCTTTTCTTCTGCAGACAGGTTGACTCTAGACACAAAGTTGGGGATGTGGATGGCTAGTGTACATCAGTGCAGAGAGTGCCCTCTTTAGGTTTTGGGGTGTCACTTCTTATGGAATCTCTATTTCCTAGAGATGAATGTCAATGATGTCATTCTCGGAATGGACTAGCTAGTTTCTTACTAGGCAGTCATCAACTTTTATCGCTGCAGGGTGAGTTTCATGTCACCAGAGGGTGCATCGTTTCTCCATCGAAGCGAGTGGGATGTCTAGATGAGTAGATCAGGACCCAAGCATCATGGGCTAGGCAGAGTTACAGAACAGATCACTAGTCTTTATTTGGATGACAAGGGGACTTCATAGTTAGACATTCCTTCAGTAGTTGATCATTTTATGGATTTCATTCCAGAGGAATTTTCAGGTTTGCCTCTAAATATTGAGGTAGAATTTTTTATTGAGCTTGTTCCAGGAGCACCACCAATGTCTATTCCACCTTATAGGATGGCTACAGCTGAGTTGTAAGAGATCAAGAAGCAGTTGAAAGAGTTGCAGTCGAATGGTTTCATCCGACCCAATACTTCTCCTTGGGGTTCTCCTATCCTATTTAAAAGAAGGCATAATGTACCCTCAGGCTTTGTGTGGATTATCATAAGCTGAACCAGTTTACGGCCAAGAACCGATATCCCTTTCCTAGGATTGATGATTTATTTGATCAGCTATGAGAATCCTGGGTGTTCTAGAAGATCGATTTGAGGTCCAGTTATCATGAATTGCGTGTTAGACCATTTGATATACCTCTTACAGGTTTCTGGAGTAGGTATGGTCTATACAAGTACATGGTTATGTTGTTCGGTCTCACGAATGCGCCTGTAGTTTTCATGGAATTGATGAACTGAGTGTTCCATTCATACATAGACTCTTTCATGGTGGTATTCATGGACGATATCTTGGGGTACTCTCACACTCGACATGACCATGCTACCCACCTTGATATCATTTTGAGTACACTGAGGGAGCATCTGTTATATGATAAGCACTCAAAGTGCCACTTTTGGATGGATCAGATTCACTTCTTGGGTCATGTTATCTCAGAGACAGGAGTATCTGTAGACCCATAGAATGTGAGAGAAGTAGTTTCCTAGCAGCAGTTGAAGAACGTCTTAGAGGTGAGGAGTTTTCTAGGGCTGGATATATACTACAGACGCTTCATACAGGGTTTTTCAGGCTTAGCAGCACCGATGACGGGTCTGGCCAGGAAGGGTGTGATGTTTTTATGGTTAGATTCTTTTTATTCATCCATTTTGGAGCTGAAAGGGAGGTTGAATTCAGCATCGATGCTAGATTTTCTAGCGTCGGGCAACAACTATAATTTCTTCTGTGATGATTTAGGTATCGAGATAAGAGCTGTGCTTATTCAAGGAGATGGAGTCATCGCTTACGGGTCTCAGCAGTTGAGGCCACATGAGAAGAACTACCCTACGAACGATTTGGAGTTGGCAGTTGTTTTTCATGCCTTATGATGTTATAGACATTATATTCTAGGAGATAATTTTTTGGTTTTCACTGACCACAATAGTCTCAAGTACATATTCACTCAGCGTGATATGAATCTAAGACAACATAGGTGGGTCTAGTATCTTCAGTCCTTTGACTTTGAGCTTGCCTATACATATGGTAAAGGCAATGTAGTGGTTGATACGTTGAGTAGGAGAACTCAGATAAAGGCAGTTCAGGAGGCCAGCAGTGAGTGGAAGCTTAAGGCTCTGTTATCTGAGATGCATTTGGAGGTGCACGATAGACAGGGGCCGACATTCCTATCACCTGTAGTTATTACCTCTACACTTCTTGATCGGGTACAAATTAGGCAGCTATCAGATTTTGAAGGCCTAATTCTACAAGAAAATGTGTCAAGAGAGGTCCCTATTCTTGGATGGATATCAGGAAAGGATAAGATCTTGTGTTTCTAAAGACACATATGGGTTCCAGCAGACATACGCGAGGAGATTATGTGGAACTTTGATTCCATAGTTTGGGAATTTCATCCTGGCATCACCAAGATGTATCTTGATCTACACTGTCAGTATTGGTGGCCAGTTATGAAGAGGGGTGTTGCTGGTTTTGTCATGAGGTGTTCCACTTATCACCAAGTGAAAGTGGAACATCAGCGACCAGTAGGTCTTTTACATCAGTTACCCATTCCCAAGTGGAAGTGGAACGACATCATGATGGACTTCGTGACTAGTTTTTATATGTTTCCTTGAGGGAATGATGCTATTTGGGTTTTCATTAATAGAATTACGAAGATTTTTCACCTATTTCCGATTAAGGATACCATCAGTGTTGATGACTTGGGACAGTTGTACATTTGAGAGATTGTGTGGATACATGGTGTTCCACACTCCATTATTTCAGACAGGGATGCGCGTTTTACTTCTCGGGTCTATAAGGGGCTTCAAAAGGCTTTGGGTACACATGTACATTTGAGTAAAGCATACCATCCCCAGACAGATGGCTAGTCCGAGCATACAATTGAGGTCCTTGAGGATATGCTCTGAGATTGAATTCTGGACATTGGAGGTTCTTGGGAGAAGAATATACCTCTAGTGGATTTTTCCTACAATAATTGTTTTCAAACAACTATTCAGATGGAACTTATGATTCATTGTATGGTAGGCCATGTTGATCACCCTTATGATGGATGGAGGTAGGAGAGGCATCTTTTTTGGGACATCATATTGTTCAGAAGACCTTAGTGTAGATATAGTTGATTCAGAAAAGGATGGCTACTACACAGTCTCGTCATAAGTCTTATGCTGATCAGCAGAGACAACCTCTGGAGTTCATGGTGGGGGATCATGTTTTCATGCGTTTTACATAGAGGTTGGGAAAAAAGAGGATTCGGATATAGGGTAAGCTTTTACCACGGTAAATTGGGCTGTTTGAGTTGTTGGAGAGAGTTGGTCCAGTTGCCCATCGGTTGTAGTTACCTCAGAGGTACCGGGTTATGCATGGAGTCATCCAATTTTCTTAGCTCTGACGTTACTTTTCAGACCTGTCTCATGTATTTCAATATAAGGAGGTTGAGCTTTAAGCGGATGCATCATTTTAGGAGAATCCTATTTCTATTTTTGATCGTAGTACAAAGGTTCTCTGTGGCTGGTCTGTTCCTCTGGTACGAGTGCTATGACAGCAGGGACGAGTACAAGATGAAACTTGGGAGAGGAAGACCGATTTGCGATCGCAGTGTCTGGAGCTATTCAGGGTTTCTTTATCTACTCCTTTATAGAGAAATTCATGGATGAATTTCTTTAAGGGGGAAGTTTGTAAAAACCCGGACCTTCTTTTCAGGTACGTTTTCCCTTTTTCAGGATTTTTGAAAAAATAGGAGTTTCTGGAAATATTTTAAGTACACGCCATGTACTTTATGAGTACATGCCATGTACTTCGTTGCTGCTTGAGGCTGTGTGTTGGCCATTTCAAGTCCACACACACGACCATGTAGGGGTAAATGGACATCGCCTATAGCAGAGTATGGAAAAGCCTAGTACACACAATGTACTATTTTCTCATTAAACGTAACTGGGTCACGTCTTAACCCTAGAACGGTCTTCTTCTCTAGCTTATTGGACCAAGAGCATCTTGTACGGCCGCGAATCTTCTCCAAGTCTCGTAGCCTCCGTCCGTTCTCCAAATCGACGACCATCAATTGCGTTGGAACCGCAGCAATTATCTCTTCCTTATCCTATATATTCGTTTTCAAATTCCTCCTCTTTCTAATGTTACCATGGGTTGTGCATTTTGTGTGTTTTCATAGATTTATGAAATTCCATGACGAATCAATCTTCGAGGTTCAATTATATCGATCTCCTGACGACTAGGTTGGTTGTTTGTGCCTTTTTGTAGAAATTCTTTGAGTATTTTGTACAAATTCCACCAATACCCCTGAATGGGGTATTGCGTGTTTCATGTTTTTCCATTATTGTTTTCCAGCTTTTCTTATATTCATGAGTAGAGGTTACTGGTTATGAATAAGGTAATTTAATTGTGCTTTGGATGTTTATTCCATGAATGCTTTTCCTGTTTATGACCGTTTGGTCTAGTTTTTCCTATTTGGATATTTCCAGTTTCGTGCCTAGTTTGTAGGATGGTGTGACTATTCTTCCATGGAGAGATATTGTAGAATGATAGCCAAGTAGTTCTTGAGGATACATTGGTCGTTACACGATGGGATACTTGCTGAATTTACAAAGGGTAGTGAGAACCTAGTGTAGTAGACCATAGGGATAATGGACGTAAGGGCTACTCTAAATGTCTTTAATTTTACAATGCGAGACCATAGGGGGAATTGACATTGAGTACTTACTCAGAGTGTATTAGGTTCCTTGACGCATGCCACATAGGGAATGAGACATTGAGTGCTTCCCCAGAGCTCCTTTAGTACGATACGAGACTATAGGTTGAATTGACGGTGAGTGATTTCCCTAAGAGTCTATACATATTTCTGTAGCTGAACCAGAGGGGTGAGACTGTGTGTGCCTCCAAGAGGGTTTCTAGTACTTTTTTGTTGAACAATAGGGGTTCGGATGTGAGAAACACCCATAGAGATACCTGTTTGTTCTTATTGCTTGATTGGCTTCTTACTTGTTTGTAAATTAAATTCTAGAAACTATGGATTGTTACTGCTGTATATTATCTTGTTTACTACATACTATTTACTACTTATTTTGTTTTACCTTCCATATAGCCATTAACTATTAGGAACATATCTTTTGGTAGTTTCCTACTAGTACATTGTCTTACACCCTGTTTGGGTCATTCTTTTCGGCACAAACAGGTTATATTGTGGTAGGTATAGATAAGGTAATGTTCCCTTCAACATCAGGTTCTTGATTGCACTAATGCTGGAAATCATGGGACCATGTTGAGGCTTGCGATGCTGAGGAGTTGCTCATCTGTTTTTCTTTTTTACTTTGTTTAATACTTTGTTCAGGATTGTGAATTTTTTGGCTATTTTCCTAGACATATATGTATCATGAATCATCTACATATATTTTTGCTCTAGTTTTTTATTTATCAGTCTTCCGCTACTATTGTTGTTGGATATTAACTGTTTCCGATATTATATGTGTTGTTACTTCCTCTGTGTACTCTGCCAATGAGGGCATAGTTTCCCCACTATCACAATCAAGGCCCTCGCTGCTAGTCAGCAGCCTCTAGAATTCAGGGAAATGTGCTTGAGGCCATGTGACCAACTGGGTATGTGGTGTCTCTGGGTGGCTTCTGGAACCAGTAAGTTATAATTAAAGTTTAATTTACACTTATATATTCTAGTGAACATGATCCTATAAATTTATTGAACTAAATCTAGATAGGTAAAGATTCTTCACAAACCCAATAATTTTCCTTAATATTCCTATGACATCACATATATAAAATATTCACTACTATCACTATAGATTATATCCAGTTCATATAACCTCATCCTATAATATCATATGTCATTCCATACTCCATCCTTTATCATCATATAATCCCAACATTATCAAATAATTAGAAAGATAATATTGAATCAGAAAAAATTATTGTTCAACCATTACTTAATTTGTAATAAAACATCAACAAAACATAACCAAATAAATAACCAACATTTATAAAAATTTATAGAAAATTATTACCTATAATTGCAGGGAACAAACCCTCCAATTAAAATATAAAATAGTCCCCTAATAATTGTATTGAATTTCCACATCGCAACATAAGAAAAAAATTCCTCCAACGAAACAACCAATATAACCCTTCCATCAATATAATATAACCAAATAAATATAACCATATAATACTTATTCCCTTAAAAATCACATATCTATCCATTTTTCTTCTCTATATCCTTACATTTCTTAATCCATTAGATTATCCCCACAAGAAAATGAATGATTAATATGACTCAATAAAATCCCCGATTAATATATTTCCAAACCTCCCCATTTCATGGACCATACAATACTATTTTGTATAATATGAAATTATTGAATTCCATAATCCCATTGAGAATCATTACCCTATCCTGACACAACTTTAATACAAAAATTTTTGAAAAAGAAGGCCGCACAATATATTGAGTAATTCAGAATGGAACCAATTATCATAGATTTCCCACTATATGAAACCATACTAATATAACATTTCCATTTAATGAAACCCCATAGTAAAAAAACAGTCATTATTCCATTTCCAAATTTCATTATTCCACCCATGTTGTCAATATTTAATGTCAAAAAATATTCAAAACACCACTTTTAAATTTCATCACAGTACATATGCAGCAATAAATTATTATTAGTATATAACATTATTAGGATATTTTTAACATGTAACACCCCATTATTGTAAAGTATGTGTCCTATTAAATACATTAAATTTCCTCAATAGTATACCTTTCACACAGTGCAATCTTAAACGAACCACAATATGGTATTATATATTATTATTATAACACAACACATTAAGTTAGAGATTATGAATATGATTGACTATATTATGAAATTATAGTTTCCACATGATCATAAATTGAATTCCTTTGAAATTAAACTAAAATCCAAATTGAATGAAAATGATGTGTTATTATTAAAAATATTATTCTTCCCCATGATGGTATTTTATAATAATAAATTAAATTAATCACATTTAGTGAAATATATTAATTAATTATATATGTTATAGATTCAAAATAAATGTTTCAAAATTAATTTAATATGTTCTATATGATTAATATATGAGTAAAACAAATATTTCGCATACAAGGATATATTTTTCTGATGGTAGATTTATCGCCTTTTTGATGGTGCACATGTTTTCAATCAATTTTTTGATACTCTAATGCATTATATTTGAAAAAATAATATTTATATTTTAATTGCTAATATCAAAATTTACATTGGTTTAGATTTATATATTTTTTCTAACAAGATTCATGCTTTGAAGAATAGTAAATAAAATTGCATTTTAGTTGAATTATTGTATATATAGATTATTATGTTAAATTATATTTTTTATTGGATTTAATGTATAATTATAAAAAATTATTGGTTAATATAATTTTTTTTCATTGTAATAAACTTCACAATGAATTTGGATTTAAAAAAATGACAGTATTTTGAATTTTTTCAGATTAAGAATACTTCTTTTCTCATTCTTTCAAGGGCATTAATTTTATATGAATTTTAGACAAGTATGTGATTGAATTTTGAAAAATTGTTTCCATATTTTCAATAATAATTTCATAATTTAGTAAATATTCCTAGTTAATTTTTGTACAATTAGAATATTATCTTAAACTTTTTTTAATTTCCCTGGTCAAGGGATAATATGGTAATTAATCGTAAATAATATTTTATTTCTATTATAAAACTAGACTAAATATTATAATAATTTTATTAGATGAGTTAGTGCTAAAAAATGTTCCTTGGGATAATTTTGTGTCATCTTCGATCTATTTGGATGACTTTATGAATTTTTTCGTATTTTAATCTGAGGGAAGTCAAATTTTCCCCACTCAAATTTTTTATAAGTTGTAAATTTTTTATATATCAGTTTTAGAAGATATCTTTCTCTATAAATAGTTTTTTAAATATAAAATGTTTATATTCATCATTATAATTTATTTTAAATTTTTAGTGACAAATAAGTAAATTAAAGTCATGCATAATGATGATGCCCTAATTGTTTAATAAATAGACGTATCAAAGAAATAATACTATGGATACTAAAATAAATTTAATTTGATATAATTAATGACATCCCAGAATTATATGGATTAACATTACATATTTGGGATGCATTAAATATTTTTGTTAGATGTTATATTGTGTATTGATAATTTATAAAAGTCAAAATAATGAATAGTGTAAAAATTGACATTAATGATATTTTAAAATAAATAATATTTTATTAACTAATAAAAAATTCATAAAAATAAAAAATTTAGCAAACGGATTGGGAAAATTTTGAAAATGTTATCAATGACTCATTTATGGTTCTTTTATCATTTTATAGTAAATATATTGACCTTTAATGAGTAAAAACACATATTGTCACAATAAGATTTAAAAGGTTTAAATAAGGGATAATGAAAAAATTGAATGGTAGGAATGTGACCATGAAATGTACCATTCTGGGTTCCACGCACCGATGCCCTAATCTGATCGATCAGATGACCTCACTGGCTCGTCCACATATACTAGAGGCTGCCGACTAGCAGTGTGGGTCTAATATGTTGAGTATGGAGAGACTATAACCTATTTTTTTTAGATTAATACACCATCATAAATTAAGAAACAATAACTGAATAACATATAACCATAAAAATAATAGTACTACTATCACAATATATCCAAAATTTTGAAATATAATATCAAAACTAAAGTAGTAAGAATTCCTTGCTAAATTAGGTGTCTAGTGTCAAAAATGAAAACCCAAAATAAGGTCACTAACAACTCCCCAAGTGGGTCCCGAATCATTTCTGGTTCCCTCGTCCAAGATCTATTTCCAAATCGGATATCTAACATGTGTCCTTTTCCTTTAAAATGTCCTACAACCACGAGCTCTAACAATGTAACAATCAACCAGCTCGAGTAGGGTGTGAGAACAACTCATTAGTCCACCACCAACAACATCTAGAACAACATCCAGTCAATAAAAATGGATGTAGTTGTATAAATAAATAATTACAATGAATAAGTAAATAGTTATCACATTATAAATTTTTATTAGTTTAACCGTATACACCCATGTGATCTTGAGGACACCATAACCTCAAGATCTACTCTGGATCATGTTTAAATTTGAACTAGGTCACATTATATTTTCACAGTTCATTAAATAAATGGTTTTTCATTATCCATTTCATTTAAATTTATAATATTGATAATTGGAACCATATCCCAATGCCAACATTTCTGTTCCGGGTCATCATGACTAGGACCCTATGGGTTTGGGAAGTAGTAGAGAAAGTCCCAAACATATTTATTATTATAGGCTTCGGAAGAATCAGACCATGTTCCACACACATTAGATTTGCAGTAGCAAACCAATTCCAACACATGTTTATCAAAAAATTTATTACCATGGATTCAGATGTAATAGACCATATCCTGCACATGCCATCTATGGAAGCAACATACCATGTCCCCCACATATATCACATATCTAACAATATCACTATATCAAACTATCACTATATTACATCAATAATGATTAATCAACATTAATCCTCTTATAACAATAACCATCATTATCATCCATTAATTTATTCATAATTAATTAATCCAAGTCAGTTACTTAATTTAATAATTAATTAATCACTTGTCTTCAATTAGTTAATTAGAAATTAATTAATCATATAAATTTAATTAATTATTTAAATAATTAATTAATAATTTCAAAATTCCCATATCTCATAATTAATTCCACCATTAATTATCCCCAAATCCAAGAACTTCAAAATTACTTCATTAATTAATTCACCAAATTAATTATTTCAATTAATATTTTCAATTGAAAAACCTATCTATAACTTTTAAAAAATTAATACATGAAATAAAAATCATGAATATATGTTTTTAATATTAGACCACCAACCTCAATTCATTAAAGAATGACTCCCAGATGAAAATAGCCTAAAATTCAGTGAAATAAAGTTGTTGAAGGAGATCCACGTATATAATCTAAATCAAGATCATGTAAATCAGGATTTCTCTAGTAAAGATCTGGATATATAACCCTACATCTAGATCTATACTTTTAGAACTAGTTCTAACCCAAAAAAATATGAAAAAACACCAAAAGAATGGTAGAATTAAGTTATAACAACAAAATCCAAGAGGGGTAGGATTCTCCTACTTGGAGGGGTAAATATCATCAATGTAGGCTTCGAATTGAAAAGAATGGAGGTAAATATTTCTTGGAATCCATATGGGAGGTTATAAAATTGAGAAAAAATTTAATCGTTTTAATTGTGATCAATTTCTGGTTAATATGGGCGTTCAGGTACATTTAAATCAAATTTTTAGATTAATTAAAACAACACACATGTTTTGATGGGGTGCAAAAAAAGTTTCTCCTAACCATTCAACTTAACTATGAACCACATTTATTGGGGTGCTTGGTTAATCATAAGAGGTAACATGGTATGAAAACCCATGATCCAACCGTGAAATTCACCTATGTCTAGGGTTGCATGGATTTCTCGGATGGGGTTCATGGTTTTCCGTAACTATGCAACAACTATGCACAACCCTCTTTCATCCATTTTTATCAATATTTCGCCCAAAAAACCCCAAATTAGAATCCGAGAAAAGTATTCTCAATTAATTAAAAATCATTACCTATAACCAAACTGAAAAATCTCCATAAATGGTTGGTTTTGTACTCCTCCTATGTTACTCATGTTTTAATGATCACAAATCCAACACATTCTGTGAAATCTGTTAATCCTCGGTAATATGTCTCAAATCATGGGTACAGATGGTGATTATCTTTTTGATATAAATAAAGCTATCCAAGATCATAATTTCTATACATTATGTTTAATTATTGTACACTATACTTAATTTAATTCATATTGATTTCTTTGATGAATGACTAAATCTAAAACATTTATTGAATATCATCATTTAAGTGTGTATAAAGAGATTTGGTTAAATCTGAAAAACCGTGAGTATGCCACCGATTTTGTTTTTATGGAAAAAGGATCTAGATATCGTGAACATCCACACATGGTGACCATTTAGACACTGTGACCATCCAGATACTGTGACCATCTAGACATCGTGACCATCCAGACACGGTGACCATCTAGGAACCGTGGCCATCTAGACACTGTGACCATCTAGACATCATTACCACCCGGACACCGTTTCAAGGATACATTGTTTCAAGGAGACATTGTTTCATGAAGACACAGTTTACAGACAAACTGTGACACTATTTCTGAATATGTTTTTTCATTTTTCAATTTAATTTCATGTGGTCATATTTGAACCTTTTAAATTCAATGACATAATTAATTTTTCTTTGTAGAAATATAATTTGACATTATGAGGTACAAGGTGCAGAATACATACATCTTGTCGGCTCCAACACATGTATTCCAAGAATAAAAGTGAAGTGCAACCCAAAAAAAATAGCGAGCATAATAACGAAGTACACATGAGCTTTCCTAAGAAAATAATCGACACATGGAACACATCATTACTAAAGAACACATGAAGAATTGTTGAATCAACAAGCTAGAAACCATATATCATATTAATTGAGAACATCTTTGCACTGACCATACCATGAAAAACACGAGCTAGATTTAGCTGACTTATGATACTCTGGTATCCATGAGAGGACTTGATTTCAGCATTTTATTCATCTCATATGTCTAGATCAGCATAGACTGACACTCAGAGCACTTCTAAACTTATCTTGTCAATTATGCTCTATTGTGTATTATTTTTCTTATCTTTAGAGAATTTTGTGTATATTTATTAAACATGCATTTTCTATTACATCAAACTGAAGGATACAAGATATCCATTCTCTTACATCATTCTACACTTGTGTATTCCCAAGGATTGGTGTGGAAGAGGTTTTGTGTAACCTTTTATTTCATACCCATGAAGAATTGTGGAAGAGGTCGTATGACCTGTAATGTCTTGTGTACTATTGTATATCCCGATACAAGATGTGTATCATGTTTATTTATATAAACTTATTAGTGGTAGGTGATCACAAAGTGGAGTGGATTAGGTCTCGTCTTGAGACTGAACCACTTGTTTTATATCCGATGTGTTATTTATTTTAGTTTTCTCTATTTTAATATTTAATTCATAACCCACTAAATTTACTTGGATAGTTAATCTAGGAAAGAGGATATAATT
This sequence comes from Viscum album, assembly GCA_963277665.1. Classification (NCBI taxonomy): domain Eukaryota; kingdom Viridiplantae; phylum Streptophyta; class Magnoliopsida; order Santalales; family Viscaceae; genus Viscum; species Viscum album. The sequence goes on from OY728135.1 coordinate 1,150,058,435, forward strand.
TTTTTCCTTGTTAGAATAGATTCAAAAGTAATATTAATAACTACTATTAGGATAACTAAGAATTAGTCAATCTTATAAGAATTTATTTAAATAGTCACACTTTCATAAAATTATAACCTTTATTAAATGTGTTGTATTTAACTATATTAGAAAAATCGTTGAAGAATACTTTTTAAATAACAAAATTGAATAGATACTCAATTCTCCCCCCCCCCCACTCTTGATTAATCTACTCGGACCAACATTTGGTGTTAAAGGAGTGTTTTCTAATCCTACTAAGACACTGTTTTTGACCCTATTCAACTGTGATTTTAGTTGTACTCTAAAGATCTCTAAATTTATATTAATTCTAAATTTCTATATCATTTAAAGTATCTCAAAAATTATATATAATATATTGGAAGGTTATGCATCCAACAAACCACTATTATTTAATGGAACCAATTATTATTAATGGAAAATGAAAATGAAAATTCATTTAGAAAGTATGAGCTTTGAAATATGGTCATCAATTATTGAAGAATATAATATTCCTCCTACTGATTGAATCACATGGGTTGAACCTACCAAAACTGCCTATAATAACAATTGTAAAGCTATGAATTCTTTATACTACGGTTTAGGATATGATGAATTTAAAAGGATCTCTGCATGTAAAACTACACATGAAATTTGGGATACCTTATCTATTTCACATGAAGGAACATCATGTGTGAAAGAAGTGATACTTAATACTTATACTATTAAATATGATAACTTTAAAGTGATACATGATGATCCTATTTATGAAATGTATCTCAGGTTTAACGAAATTGTCAACACAATGATTTCTCATGGAAGTGAATTCACTGCCAAAGAACATATTATGAGGATTATTAGATGTATACATAACATATGGAGAGGAACCTCTGCCTTTATTAGATAATCATGTGACATTAGCAAGATAACTGTAAAAGAACTCATTGGAAAACTCCTGATGTATGAAGAGGAGCTGAAATTCAACAAGGAAGAGAGGATGAACCCAAAAGAAAATCTGTTGTGTTCAAGACCACAACCTATAAACCCAAAGAAAAAGGTAAATTTTCTATTTCTATAGAAATATCCAGTAGTGAATAATCATCACCTGATAGTAATGAGGATATAGATCAATTAGCATGAATGTTAAAGAGATTTTGTAAGAAAAAGAATGTTTACAAATAACCTAACTTCATGGGAAGATACGATCAAAAAGGAAGTTGGATGAAATACTGGAAAAGAAGTGATAATTCTGAAGAGATTGTATGCTATGAAAGAAAGCGAAAAAGACAAATCGAGGATAACTGTCTCAAGCTCAAGTACAAAATAAAATATGAGGAAAAATATAGAAAGTATAGAAAGGCAATGAAAGAAACATGGAGTGCCCTTGAGGATTGTTCAAGTGACTATGAATATTCACATGATGAATAGGCTAACAAAGACAATATGTGTTTTATGACAATCTTAGTTAACACTGGAATCTCTTGTAAACAATTCATACTATTCTGAAGATGAGAGTGACTCTAAAAATATATCTAATGATGAAATTTTTTAATACAATAATATGCATGAAGAGACATGAAATAAAATAAAACATAAATACATGTCTTTGAAGAAACATCATGATTTTACCTCAACTTTTAAAACTGAACTCACTATATAAAGGGAGAAAACTACTCAATTACTCAAAGAGAACAATAAACTAAAACTATCTAATGTGAAATTGAAAAGGTATATTGAATGGTTCACTAATGATAAGGATACCTTGGTATAAATTCTAGGTAAATTGATTTCTCTTAAATATACTACTGGCATTGTCTATGAACCTGGTAGAAGAAATTTTTGAAAAACCAAGTTTGTTTCTAAATATAGAACATACAAATTTACTCCCAGTTTTGTAAAACATTCAACTAGTTTAGATTCTGATACAATATCTATTATTTCATGTTTTTCTAGACCAAATAGAGTTTATTTTTAAAATACTTTACATAATGCTTATAGGAAACCTATGAGGAATATATGGGTTCTTAAAGCACTTTTCACTAATATTACAGGACCCAAACAAGTGTGGGTACCAAAATATGTTTTCATTTGACTATATTATAGAAAATATTTTTAAATATTTCTTGTAAGAGAATATGGTACTTGGAACATGGGTGTTCAAGTCACATGAAAAGAGACTACTCATGCTTCATGAATTTAATAAAAATAGATGGAGGACATTTCACTTTAGGTGACAATGGAAAAAAGAAATATTATTGGCCTTTTCCAAATCAGTAACTCTAACTAAGTTCTGATTTCCAAAGTACTTTTTATTGTTGGATTTAAATATAATATGCTTGGTATTTTACGATTATGTGGTGATGGATTTAATGTTAAATTTGAAAATGATGCTTTAAATGTTTTTAATTCTAAAAATGAATTAGTGTTTTCAGCATTATTAAATAAAAATTTATAATATGTTAACATACATTCATTAGCCTCTCAAAATACGTCATGTTTAAGGGTGTTTCACAAAGATTCTTGGATATGGAATAGGAGAATAGAACACTTTAACACTCACTCCCTTAGAACGTTTTCTAGGAAAATATTAGCCAATAACCTACCCAAACTTGAGTTTCCAAATGATAAAGTGTGCAATCCTTGTCAAAAAGGAAAGGAACACAAAATTTACATCAAACCAAAGAATGAAGTGTCAAATTCTAATCATCTCGAATTGGTTCACATGGATTTGTTTGGACCATCTAGAGTTTCTTATTTAAATGGGAATCACTATGTTTATGTTCTTGTAGATGCTTTTTCTAGATATACTTGGGTATACTTTATAGCGCACAAAAGTGAAGCATGTTCTTACTTCATTAAATATTCCAAGTCTGTATAAAATATTAGTGGACTTAGAATTAAGACCATAGGATGTGATCATGGCCGTGAGTTTAAAAATCAAGAGTTTGAATCCTTCTTCCCACAAAATTTCTATATACATAATTTCTCTGCCCCTAGAACACCTCAACGAAATGGAGTTGTAGAAAGAAGAAATTGAACCCTGAAAGAGAATTCAAGAACCGTGCTTAATGAATATGAGTTTTCTATTTATTTTTGGTTTGAAGCTATAAATACAACATGCTATATTATCAATAGAGTGTTGATTATACCCATCCTTAATAGAACTCCATATGAGTTTTGGAACAATAGAAACCCCAAAGTTATCTACTTCAATGTTTTTGGTTGCAAAGTCTATATCCTTAATACTAAGGAAAATCTTGGAAAACACTCATCTAAGAGTGATGAAGAAATATTCTTAGGATATTAAAATTCTAATAAATTCTATATAGTGTTTAATAAATGAACTAAATGTGTGAAAGAATCATTCCATGTAAAATTTGATGAAATAGAGCCACATGAGCCTAAGTCTACTCTAGAGAACCTGTAGGATGACATATCAAATCTAGAAATTTATTTAAAACCCATTAACCATCCAGTAAATGATTATATGAAAACATCCACTTCTATAAATTCTTTAGATTTTGATAAAAATGAGCCAGATCTTGTTGAAACACCTGAAAACACCAGTGTTTACTTTTTTAGAGCTATTATAGCTCTTAAGAATCATCGATTAGATGTTGTTTTATGAGACCTAAACAAAGGAACTCAAACTAGATATTCTTTTAGAAATTAGGTTGAACATAAAATCTTCTTATCAATACATGAACCTAAAAACATTAATGATTCTATCAGTAATGAATTTTCGGTTATGGCTATGCAAGGAGAACGTGATCAGTTTGAAAGGAACAAGGTTTTGAAAGGCCCAAACTCAAATTCACCATACTCACTAAATGGGTGTTTAGAAATAAGGTAGATGAAGAATTTAATATAGTTATAAACAAGGCTAGATTGGTAACACAATTCTACAATCAAGAAGAAGGAATTGACTATGAAGAGACATTTTCACCAGTATCTAGACTTGAAGCCATCAGAATTCTGCTTGCTTGTGCAGCACATCTTAATTTCAAACTATATCAAATTGATGTCAAAAGTGAATTTCTAAATGGGTATATAGATGATGATGTATTTGTTGAGAAACTGCATGTTTTTAATAACCCAAAATTTTCAAACAAAATTTTCAAATTATCAATATATATATATAGTTTGAAACTAGCTCCAATAGTTTAGTATGATAAATTAAGTACTTTTCTTATTTCCAAAGGTTTTAAAAAAGGAATAGATGATCCTACCCTTTTTATAAAATGAATTTCCATTGATGTTTTAGAAATATAAATTTATGTAGATGGAATTATCTTTGGATCTTTAAAAAATTCTTTATGTATTGAATTTTCAAAAATGATGCAAAATGAATTTGAAATGAGTTTAATGGGTGAAATCAAATTCATTGTTGGATTTAAAATATTCCAAAATAATGATTGTATTATATAAAATCAAATAAAATACACTAAATATTTTCTAAAAAGTATTGTATTGGATAACACTAAAAATAGTGAGTCTCCAATGAGTACTACTTGAAAGTTAGAACTTGATGAAAATGAAAAATCTATTGATCAAACCACTTACAAGGGAATGATTGGTAGCTTAATGTACATAACTTCTATTCAACCTCACATTATGTTTAGTGTGTGTGTGTATGTGTTCTCGGTTTTAAGAAAATCCTAATGAATCTCATTTAAATTTTGTTAAAAGAATTTTCAAATACCTCAAGCATACACCCAATCTAAGATTATTCTATCCTAGAAGACTATCATTTGAGTTAGTTAGTTAATATGATTCTGAATTCGGTGGCTGTAAGTTAGATAGTAAAAGAACATCTAGAAAAATTCACTTTTTAGTCAAGTCACTAGTATCATTCTCTATTAAGAAACAAAAATCGGTTGCATTATCTAGTGCAGAAGTTGAATACAAAGATGTTAACAGTTATTGTGCACAAATTTTCTAGATGAAACACACATTACTAGATTATTGATATAAATTCAGGCATGTGCCTATAAATTATGACAATTCAAGTGCTATTAACATATCAAAAAATATTATTTCAAACTCTAGGAAAAAAATATTGATGTAATACATCACTTTTTGAGAGATCATTATCAAAAGGGTGACATAACTTTGGAATTCATTTGAACTGAATATCAGCTTGCTGATATATTCACCAAACCATTAAATTCTGAAAGAATTTATTACATCGTATATGAATTGGGTACGATAAATCTTAAGTATATATCTTACTATTTCATATCTAACTGTTTCATATCATACTGTTTAATATCTTACGATTTCATATCTTACTATTTCATATCTTCCTGTTTCATATTTTACTGTTTCGTATATTTTGGTTTCATATCTTAGTGTTTCATGTTTATGGTCTCAAGAGTTACTATCACTCAGTTATTGTATGATAGTTACTATCTTAAGCAATACAATCACACAATTTAGAAGTCACTCTTACAGTCTCACCATGAATGTTTGTTACGGTCTCACCATGAACGCTTGTTACGGTCCCTCCGTGAGAACTGATTATGGTCTCACCGTAAAAATGATTTATTGTTTTATTTCTACATTATAAATTGTATCGAGAAAATTTGTTATTTTATCCATTTTTACTTTCCCGTTCTTTTGATTATGCAGTGCTTGATATCCCTAAATGATAAAATAAAACAATTATCACTTGTTCATCACTCGAGCTCTCTTCTCTTCTCTCAAACCGTAAACCCTCTTTCATCCACCCTCTCTCTCGAACCTTCAGTGAATGCCCAGGATGAAACACCCATTTTTATCAACTCATGATATGCACATTTCAAAGAAGAAGTTTAATATAGATCCAAAGTTAGCACATTAGGGTCCTCTGAATCCGAATCTAGTGAACAGAACAGTAGTACCAAAAAAGGAGATACTCCTTATGTGGCTTCTGACAAGTATGTCTTTGGTGTTCAATGTTATAATAGAGAAAGGCTATCTAGAATGATTTACTAAAGAGGATAAGCCTATATACCTGAAGCTAGTTTCCCAGTTTTACCAGTATGTTCAATTCTCCATTGATTCAGAAGATGACTATGTTGTGTGAAGTTGGATCAGTTGTCAAAGTTGCACGTTTTCTTAGAGGTTATGGGCTGCATTCCATATGATACCTCATGATGTTATTTTTGAGGACTACTAGAAAGGTCCTCCACCTTAAAAGGGAAATTTTTTTTGGGAATAATATTTGATAAGTTTAACTATAAATTGAACAAAGCGAAGAGCCATAGATGCTAAGATGGATGGAGAATCCATAATCCTTTTTAAGTTTGTTCAAAATTTTATTATCCCTAGAAAAGGTTATTTTTCTAAACTCAAATGTCAGGATGTATTTTTGATACATCTCATGAAGAATGGACATAAGATCAATCTTTTTAAGTATTTCATACACCATATCTGTGAGTTGATTAAAACCACCTCCATGTCAACCTCACTGTTTTATTCTAGGCTTATCTCATTTATGCTTCATGAAAAGGGATTGGTAAGACCAGATAATGAATCCATTAAGGATTATGAGTTCTGTCTTTTCAATGTTACAGTAAAGATAATGAAAATCAATTGGAATCCATGGAGGAAAGCATGGTTTGAAGATAATTATAAAGTTTATGAAATGTTTAATCATGTAGAACACCCTTCCAGACCTAAGTATATTTCTAATCCTAGAATGGATCCAGATGAACTGTTGAATATTCTGTTGTGGAAGAAGATAAAGAATATTTTTATCATCAAAAAACATTATTCTTGATGGGGAAGGCAGTACACCTACAGCTCAAGTATTATTTTTAAAGTATGTGACCATTCCTCAAGAATTTGTTGAACTCGAAGAACAAATTTCCTCAAATGAAGAATCGGTTTCTATGGTAAGTAGAATTAATTTTGTAGAAGAGCATATATGAAGAATATTTTTTTATTGTGCAAGAAGCTTCCCTTGAGGAACTCTTAGAGGATCAAGCTCTTCCTGAAGTTATTCCTTCTACTGAAGAGAGAATGGAGCAAGACTTTCAGTTGGATATAAAGGAAATGGATGAGGAAACAAGGGTGGGATTCTTGGAAAAGGATCAATGATCTAAACCTCTCAGCCCTAAGAATGATACACCTATTACGGGGGAGTATCCCCTCATTGTGGAATCTGTTGAAGTCCCAAATCCGATTGATCCAGACTCACGAGATAGATGGTATAAATTTCCAAGTTATTTTGATATGACTGATTCATAGGATGTCTCAGTCAAAGGTCTTCATCTGTCTAGAATGTTTCATCTGAAACTAGAATCTTCTCCTAAAGACATTCCAACCAGGGAATTTTAGCATGTATTAACTTCTATCATGGAGCCTTCACAAGAACCTCCAACCTTTTTGAATAAGGATGATCTGAAATCATTTGGAGCTACCCTTTTGGATGGAGTTGAGAAAATTATGAATACCCAACCGGCTCCTGTAACAAATATGAGTGAAAGAGATATGTCAATGCTTTTGTAAAATGTTATATTGTAGATTCAACCCAAGATGCTTCATGAGATTCATCAAGTCATAGTTGATAATAAACTTCACAATGATGAAGTAGAAACTCTAAGAGGTGATTTTGAAGAAATGAAAAGAGGGATAACCTCAACAACCAAGCGTGTTTCTCATCATGTTGAGTATATTGTTAGTTAGAACCCACATGATATTGTCTCACTAATTAAAAGTCATTTAACTTCCTTATCCGAGAAGGTAGATGAAAGAAATAAGTAGATTGTTCAAGAGATGTGTGACCTTGTTATTGGACTTAAGTTAACTAATTATTATAAGGGATGTATCCAAAAAGTTCGAAATCAACAGAAATCCCTTACCTCAGCTGTTACTACTTCTTGTATATCTGAAAATCATCTCAACCTTTTTTAGACTTTGATTTTATTCAAACAGTTGTCAAAGAATAACTTCATTCTGTGCTTAGTGGTTTTGAAAAGGAATCTCTATTAGAAGATATGAAGAACAATGACAAAGGTATTGGTTTTGTGGGAATGAATTCTATGATTCCCAATGATGATTAGAAAAACATTTCTATGAATTTGGACTTATACTTCTATTTGATATTCCCTAAGAATGACATGACCAACCACTTCAAGTATCTTGTTGAGAATCAGAGGATTCATCATGTAACTCAATCTTTTAAATCTCAAGTCCAAAAGTTATAATATTTCACTCCTTTGTCAGATAAGTTTATGGATAACAAGGATGAATTTGGGAAATCCATTCTATATGGTGGAGAGCTTATTTCTGATTTTGTAAGCTTTTAGGGCCTTATCTTCATGTCCATAGTATTGAAATTGTTGCTCCTCTAGCTGCACCCCTGAGATCTAGATTTCCTACCTTCTCATCCTCTACCCTTGCCTCCACATCTATACTTATCTCTAATGCTCTGAGTCAGATCAGTCTTATTATCTTGGATCAATAGTTTCCTATGTCTTCTATTGCACATATCATGGACCCTTATATTATTTAAGGGCTCCCTTTACCTTCTCTGTCCACTGGTTCACTCCCATATTCTACTTCTACCTCTGCTCCTACGGCTTTTTCTTCTGATGTTGCTGCCAAGGGAAAAGAGAAGACCATAAAGTGCTAAATAATAGTGTTTAATATCCTATGATAGAGATGTTTTATGTATTCTTGTTCCTTACTATTTTTAATACCAATCATTATCCATCTAATGCATTGTGCACTTTCCATTGTCTATTTCTTATTTTAAAAATTTTGATAATCCCAAAAAGGGGATAAAATGTATTCTATATGAACTAATTGAAAACTAAAGATAAGACACCTAAACTAAGAATAAATCTTTCACTCACATGATTTGTGATAATAAAAAAGGTGGATATTGTTGGACTCCTCCTATGTTACTCATTTTTAATGATCACAAATCCTACACATTCTGTGAAATCTGTTAACCTTGTGTAATCTGTCTCAAATCATCCATACAGATGATTTGTATCTTTATGCTTCAAATAAACCTATACAAGATCTTAATTTCTATATATTATGTATAATTATTGTACATCATATTGAATTTACATCATAATTATTTCTTTGATGAATGACTATATCTAAACAATTTTATGAATATCACTATTTAAGTCTATATACAGAGATTTGGCTAAGTTTGAGAAACTGTGAGTCTACCACCGGTTTTGTTTTTCTGGAAAATGATTCAGACACTATGACCATCCAGAAACCATGACCATCTAGACCCCATGACCATCCAGACACCATGAAAATCCAGACACCGTGACCATCTAGACACAATGATCATCCAGACACTGTGACCATCCAGACACCTTGACCATCCAGACACCTTGACCATCCAGACACCATTTCAAGGAGAGATTGTTTCAAGGAGACATTGTTTCATGAAGACACCATTAACAGACAAACTGTGAAACTGTTTCTTAATATGTTTTTTCATTTTTCAATTTAATTTCTAACAGTAATATTTGAATCTTTTAAATGTAATGACATAATTAATTTTTCTTTATTGATATCATCTGACAGTACGAGGTACGAGGTGTAGAATACTTGTATCTGGTCGTCTCAAACACATGCACACAAAGAATAAAAGTGATGTGCAACATATAAACAAATATAGAACGTAATAACAAAGTACACATGAGAATTCTGGAGAAAAGAACCGACACATGAAACTCTACATTCCTGAAGAACCCACTAAGAATTCTTGAATCAACAAGATGGAAACTATAGATCAAATTATCAAGTACATCTTTACATTGATCATGACACAAAGAACACGATCCAGTTCTAGATGACTTATGATACTCAGTTTTCCATGAGAGGACTCAATTTCTGTATCTGCTTCGTCTCAGAAGTCCATAGCTACATTGACTAACTCTTAGAGCACTTCTAAACTTATATTATCATTTCTACTCTATTGTGTGTTATTTTTTTATCTTCCAAGTAGTGTGTGTATATATATTAAACCCACATTGTATCCTGTATCAAACTAAAGGATAAAAGATATCCTTTCTATTACATGTTTCTATACGTGTGTATTCCAATAGATAAGTGTGGAAGAGGTTGTGTGTAACCTGTTAGGTCATACCCACGAAGAACTGTGGAATAGGTTTTATGACCTAGACAGTCTTGTGTACTATTGTAAATCCCAATACAGGATGTGTATCAGGTTTATTTATATAAAATACTTGGTTGTAGGTGATCACTAAGTTGGGAGGATTAGGTGTCTTCTTGAGACTGAACCAGTTGTTTTATATCCACTGTGTTATTTATTTTAGTTGTCTCTCTTTTACTATTTAATTCAGAAACCAGTCAATTTACTTTGATAGTTAATCTTGGAAAGAAGTTAAAATTGTTTTTTCTTATTCGAATACCTTCATAATTAATGTTTATTACTTCTATTAGGATTAATAAGAATTAATCAATCTTCTAAGAAGTTATTTGAACAATCAAACTTTCAAAATAGTATAGCCTTGATTAGCTTGGTTGAATTTAACTATATTGGGAACCCTTTAAGAATAATTTTTAAACAGAAATTTTGAATATATAAATAATTCACCCCCCTCTTGAATACTTTACTCCAAAAAATAGTTGGGATCATAACTTCCCTCCCAGTATTCTCTAAGATTATGATTTAGAAAAATACTTCCACCAAGACCACATATCTACTTCCATTTCCCATGTTTCCTCCTGCATACTCCCATGTTTCAATAATACATGAACTATTGGTAGTGTCATTCCAAGAAACACATTTTCATTTCTATCTGATACACGTGTCAGGTGCTTATAAAAATATGCATCTATCTCACAATCATCATTATCCATGCCGATCACCTGAGAAGTGTTAGAGTGATACCACCATAGTTTTGAGACATAGAAAACATTGTGCATTGAATTAAGTATCTGTGGAGGATCCAATCAGTATTCCACCATCAAAATTAAATCCACGTCCTAAAATGGTCTAAGGAACCCGAGCGCCAACTTACCCTACTTTTTTATCCTAAAGTAACCCAGCTAAGGTAACAAATAAAGGAATACATGATCACCCTCTATAAACTCTAGGGGTCATCTCCTTCAATCACCATATGAATTATATAGACTTAGAGGAATAGACACATGTTTATGGATCAGTTTAACCTTTATGATGTCTTCTACATGAGAATCAGTCCCAACAACTCTTACCCACATACCTTCATCGAACATATAGGTGATATTCATAGCCTACCACAAAGTGTCGTGTATGGTCCTATATATATTCTATATTGATAACTATTGTGTAAGAACCCAGGTTTTTTGAATGGGTCAAAATCCCGAATGTGTTTGAATTTTTTTCTTGTTCTGAGAAAACTGTGAAAATCTAGGAAATTTTTTTAAAATTGTCGAGGTCGTACATGGGGGAACAGTTGGCGGACGGTTTGAACAAACAGTGCGTCTAGTCGATGAAACTGTGCACCCTTGACAGTGGGCTACACATGGGCGGTGCCCAGTTTGTCAAACCGTATGGGCAAGTCGTGCGATGTACCTGGGTGAGACAATGGCAACCACACGGTTGGCGTACAGTTTTCCAAACCATGCAGGGTAACCCTGCGGCCTCTTAATGTTAGGGTTGTTATGTGCTGGGCCACTCATGATTTCCCATTCTTCTCTATTTTCATCCTCCCTCTTGTGGCTCGTGAGGGGAGAACTAGACGAACCTTCAAATCCTTCCCAGGTCGTCATATGAACCTTGTTTCGAACAACATTTGATGTGTTAGATCTTTCTCGGTAAGTCCTTGATTCCACTTGAGTTGTTTTTCTTGATTTCTATTCTAGAAAAAGTTTTTAGGGTTTGATCAGTTTTGATTATTTTGTAGAACTACCACGTTATAGACCTAATTGGAGGGTGTCATCGGGGGAGTAACATTATACTAGTACGAGGTAGGTGGTGAATACTTATTTTTGTGTTTTTGTGGTCATTTGGGTAGCACGGCCTTCGGCGCGTTTTTGGGTATTTTGAGAGAGTCCCAAATTTATTAGCTACTGCTTATTTAAATTGATTATTAGATATATGGGATAACTTTGGGCATGCCCTTTATCCTATGTTGATTGAGTGGGCCAACGAGAGAGGCCATTGCTCACATGGGGTATTTTGGCTTGGGCTTCCAAAATGATAATACTTGAATTTTTTTGGTTTGAACTATTAGGTTTAGATATTTAAACATTGATATGAAGTGTTGGAGACCTTAGAAACTTCAGTGGTGGTATGGTAAAGTACTTTCTTGGTGAAATTCATCTGTTTAGATGGTTTTTCCTGTTATGTGTTCTGTTTAAATGTGTTTTGTATGTACATGTTGAATTATATATGATGGAACCTTTAGGTGGTGTTTGGCATGGCCTGGATATTCTTGAGTGATGCTGATCACTGGTTGGGCTTGGCCTGAGTTACTTTTGGTGGTTTTGACCATGGGATTTGGCGTCATGTATGTTGGATTGAGATAGTACCACTGCCAGGTTGGGCTTCACCCGAGTTACCTGAATGGAGAGGCCATCATACTTGAGCAGCATGGTCGCAGGGACACGAGGTGTCAGTTGTGTGGTGGCTCAGGTACTATTTTGGTGATTACATCTCACCCGAAACTTTGAGTAGTGTGCACCCAGAGATACTCTGTGATGAGGTGGTTTTGTCCACTTGTGTGGGTAGAGTTTCCCGTAGATCCAGTTTAGGTACTTTGGTTGGGGGTGTTTATCGTAGAAATCCACGTTGGAGGTGAGGAGCCTTCAAGGGATAGCATTGAGGCTATTAGGTTGGGGGTAGTGGCTTGCCTTATTTTAGGGTAGATATCATTGTTCCTCTGGATACCTTATTTGAGGGTAGACATCGTTATCCCTCTGGTTACTAGATTTTAGGGCAAACATCGCTGACCCTCCGGCTATTTATTTGAGAGAAAACATCGTTATCCTCCGGTTATTTTACTTGAGGAATGTAATCACTATTCCACTGGGTTACTTCTTGGTCGTTCCTTTGGGACTTTGGTTCGTGACACACGTGGGGTCAGGGGACACATAGTTCCATGTTATATGATAGAGATTCTGGCGTTGGCTGAAGCAGGTTACACTCCATGGTTTTTTCTAATCACCAATAGAGTTAGTTTTTATATGTGCATGGTTATGTTTACTAATTTTATTATAAATACATACCTATGTAAACCCTTATATTAGGTACGCACCATTGGGTGGTATCCTGTTGAGATTTATCTCACACCCTGCATGGGCCCTTCAGGACGTGTGCAGACTTTATATATTTGCGTGAAGGAAAGAGGCCATCTTTAGGAGCTAGGTTGCGTTAGTTTTTTCAAAGAGATGGTATGGACCTTGAGGTCTTACCTTTCCATAGTTTACTATGTTTTGCGTACTTCTTGTATCAGCATGTTTGTTTGTAGATAAATTTGGATAGCCATTGGCGCCCTTTATATTTAGATCTATATGACCTGTTTTGGATGCATGTTTTGTGGTTCCGTAGTAGTTACAGGTGATTAGAATGATGTCGTGTTTATTTCTGATGTTGTTATTTACATTTATTCTTTTCTTTGTTTATTGATATTTATTTTTCTTCCACTCTGTTAGTCTGGTTCGAGTATGCTGATTCATTTACTCTAACGCCTCTTTATTATTATACATGGACCAATACTATTATTATTATCCTCCAAGGGGGTATAGCCTCTCCACAATACCTATAAGACCATATCTTCTAGTCAGAAGCCTTTGGAGTTCGGGGAGATGTGCCTAAGGTAGTCGCACCCAACCCGTTTAGCACTGTTCGGGTGGCTGTTTGGGTCAAGGTCATTACAATGTGGTATTAGAGGAGTTCTTAAGAGGGATCTAGTAGCAGCATTTTACTGGCTACTAATGATATTGACACTTCTCTTTTATTTTTTCTGGTTTACTATTTGGGATATGGTTGACTGAAGATAGGTTGTTACTGGAACTGGGTTTCTACCTTGTGTTTGGGTCCCTGCATCCCCAGGTGCAAGGGATGGACCAAATTTCCATGGGTGGGAAATTACGGTTGGTTTTTGATCAGATTATAGTTTATATGATTTCCACCTTGATGGCTTATTTCGTGTGTGATTTTATTGATTGTGATATGTATCCCTTGACCCGATGCGGTAAGGGAGAATTGGACCTTGGCCCATTAAGGCAAGGATTTTTTTCTTGGCTTTGATAGGCACATTTTTAGGGTATTTCAATTTCATAATTGCACGTATGCTTTGTGAATTGATAATACCATGTGAATAAAAATCAATTTCCATGATTTATATGCTTTTAAATTTGAATAGGTGAAATTCCTGATAAAATTGCATGTTTTTATAATGTGTTATTCCATGCTTTTTATATTTGTAGAATTTCATGTGGCAGGATATTTGCGTCTGGAACTTATGAGAGATGTCAGGTACTACTGGTTGAGGTGATCTTGATCACCAGGATTGGGAAACTCGGCCATCGGTTTGAGGAAACGTTAGTTGTCAGGACGGGAATGGCCTGAAGTATTTTTGATTCTTGTCCCTGATAGGGGCAGGTAAGGAGGACATTAAGATGGGATGTCATGGGGCATGGGTTGTGGTGGGGGAGAGTAAGGGTAGCAGTTATGAACTTCCTTTTACTTCTTTCCTTATCCTTATTGAATATATATTGTTATATATATATATATGGGTTGTCTTACCATTTATGCTATTCAGCGGGTTCCTTTTTGGGAGACTCAGATGCACCATCAGACATGAGATGGTACTGTGCCGCAGGTGCAGAATTAGGTTCAGGATCCGTTGCAGGCAGAGCAGGAGCCACAGGTACAGGCTCAAGGATAGGATCAGGTTTAGGATCTGAAGCAGGCATGACAACAGCCGTGTTTGGCATTGTTTCTGGCCATGGTTCGATGAGCAGCTCTGAGCTAGCCAGGTACGTGTCTTGTAGGGGATTGACAGAGGCACGCATGGTATAGATCCATCTACAGAATATCTAACGTAGGAGTTATAGTCATAGCACCAACTATTTTTTTAGGGTGAGGGTGGTCCACAGGCGGCTGATAACTGGATCAAGAGCAAGCATATGTTCTTCGAGTAGCTTGAGACGCCTCCAGGGCGGAGGGTCACACTAGTGACGTACATGCTGAGAGGACCGGTGAAGAATTTGTGGGATGTTCAGGTTCAGGCTCGTAGGCACGAGGGACTGGCATGGAAGTACATCGAGGAAAGGTTCTTTGAGCACTTCTATCTGGAGACACTGAGGGTAGAGAGAGCTCGGGAGTTCTTGAGTCTTCAACATGGAGATATGTATGTCATGGACTATGCAGCTACCTTCACAGAATTGTCTCGCATTGCACCTGGTATGGTAACCGATGACACGGCTAGGGTGAGGCACATCAAAGATGGATTAAGACACACCATTCGGATCTAGGTGAATATTTTAAGGTTGGGTTCCTTTTCGGAGGTGAAGAATCAGGTCCTCATAGTGGAGGGCAACGAGAGGGATAGGCCCCAAGTTGGTCGGGTGAAATATTCAAGTGACGGTTCAAATAGGAGGAAGTGAGGATGGGATGAGTTCCAACATGGAAATCTAGCCAAGGAATCACCTAGACCACCTCGTAGCAGTTCTATAGTGGTTTTCTTTTAGTGTGGAAAGCCAGGTCATGTTCGGACTCAGTGTGATAGGCCTCCAAAGGAGTTTCGTGCATGTGGCAGGTTGGGTCTCTGGAGAGGTTTTGAAGGAAGCCTTTCTAGATAGCTAGAAAACAAGGACTAGGACAGACTAAGGAATCCAGAGTTGGTTCAGGTTCGGTACTAGGAGAGGGTATCCAAGGATCAGCTGCATGTGGAGGATGTGATAGATACAGCGGGATCCAGCTGAGGGGTCAGTGGCCGGTGGCTAAAGAAGCACCGCAGGGAGGTCAGGCATCTGGTAGCCGTACATCAGTCTAGGTGCACGTTGTGGAGCTACCAGTGGATGAGTAGGATGGTGAGTTCAAGATGGTTAGAGGTACACCACGGGTGTGGTCGTGATTTCCATATTTCTTTTTTGGCATGACCTGTAGAGGCTTGCCCATTTTGAGTGCATGTGATGCACAAGATCTATGTGGACTGACTAGATTCTTGTTAGTCGAATTGGCACCATATCAGGTGTGTGATATATATATATATATATATATGTATGTATGTATGAGATGCGTAGCATTAGGGTTATCAAGGATACGGGTTATTTGAGGTTCCATGAGCCTCGGGGCATCGAGGATGCAGGTTACTTGAGATGCCTTGGGCATCGGGGCATTGAGGATGTGGGTTACATGAGGTTACTTGAGCATCGGGGCATCGAGGATGTGCGTTACTTGATGTTCTAGGAACTAGGTTCCTTTTGAACATCCATGGGATGTATGACCTCAGGGAGGCGTACACCGATGCTGTGCGGGATACCTTGGATGTCGGACGTGGCACGGGGGTGCCAATGAGGCGCAGGGGTGACGATGTGTCATGAGAGGACCTTGAGTCTAGAAACAGGTTAGCGAACCTTTGCATGTTATGTTTTTTTTGGGTTGAGATCGAGTTAGGCGATTCCTAAGGTGGGGAGCCCCTTGAGGAATTAATCAGGAAACATGTGACCAGGGAAGTCTGGATTGTTTTGATCAGGGTGGAATGATCGGTTCCATCTTCGTGTGTTGTTTGATAGCTCGGGGATGAGCTATGTTTTGGTGGGGAGATTGTAAGAACCCATGTTTTTTGAATGGGTCAAAATCCCGACCCTGTTTGAATTTTTGGCTTGTTCTGAGAAAACTGGGAAAATCAATGAAAAACTTTTAATGTTGTGGAGGTCGTACAGGGGCTCACGGTTGGTGCATGGTTTGAACAAACCATGCGTCCATCCTAGGAAACCATGCACCCTTGATAGTGGGCTCTACATAGGAGGCACAAGGTTTTTCAAACCTTGCGGGAAAGCCGTGTGAAGTACCTGAGTGAGACAGTGGCAACTGCACGGTTGGTGCACGGTTTTCTAAATCGTGCGGGGTAACTGTGAAGCCACATAAAGTTAGGGTTATTATGTTTCGGGCCACTCAGAATTTCCCATTCTTCACTCTTTTCTTCCTCCCTCTTGTGGCTCGCGCGGGGAGAGACAGATGGACCTTCAAAACCTTACTGGATCTTCGTGTGAACCCCGTTTTGAACATCATTTGATGCGGTAGAACCCCCTCAGTAATGCATTGATTCCCATTAAGCCGTTTTACTTGATTTTTGTTCTAGAACATGTTTTGGGGTTTGATCGGTTATTATTCTTTGTAGATCTACCACGTTTTAGACTGAACTGGAGGCTGTCATCAAAGGAGTAACATCGTACTAGTACGAGGTAGGTGGTGCATACCTTTTTTTTATTTTTTGTGGTCATTTGGGTAGCGCGGCCTTCAGCGCATTTTTGGGTATTTTGAGAGAGGCCATAACTTATCTTCTCCTGCTTATTTAAATTTCATATTAGACTTATGGGATACCATTGGGTATTCCCTTTGTCTTGTATTGATTTATCAGGGCCGAGTGAGTGGTTGTTTCTCACATGGGAAATTTTGTCCGGGGTTTCCAAAAAGATAATACTTGAATTGTTTTTTTTTTACTATTGTTTTTAGTAATCTAAACCGTGATATTAATTTTTGGAGACCTTAGAAACATAAGTGATGGTATGGGGAAATACATTCTTAGTGAAATTCATCAGTTTAGATGGTTTTTCCTGTTATGTGTTCTGTTTAAATATGTTTTATATGTACATGTTTAATTGCATATGTTGGAACCTTCAGGTGGTGTTGGGCATGGCCCGGATATTCTTGAGTGATGCTGATCACAGGTTGGCCTTGTCCTGAGTTACATTGGATGATTTTGACCATGGGATTGGGCATCATGAATGTCAGCTTAAGGCGGTATGACTATCAGGTTGGGCCTGTCCTAGGTTACTAGGATGGAGAGGCCATCAGACATGAGTGGCATGGTCGTAGGGAGACAAGGTTTCATATGTGTGGTGGATCAGGTACTATATTGGTGATTACACCTCACCTATATCTTTGAGTAGTGTGCACACATAGAAACTCTGTGATGAGGTGTTTTTGACCACTCGTGTGGGTAAAGGCCACTGTAGATGTGGTTTAGGTACTTTGTTTGGGGTTTCCTTCTATAGAAATCCATGTGGGAGGTGAGGATCCTTCTGGGGATAGCATTGAGGCTATCAGGTTGGGGGAAGAGGCTCGCTGTTATTTGAGTGCTGATATCATTGTTCCTCCAGATACCTTATCTGGTGGCAGACATCATTGTCCCTCTAGTTACTTGATTTGAGGTCAGACATCGCTGAACCTCCTGATATTTATTTGAGGGTAGACATCGTTGTCCCTTTGGTTATTTTACTTGAAGATAGGCATCTCTATTCTTCCAGGTTATTTCTTCGGCGTGCCTTTAGGACGTTGGTTCTTGAGGCATGTGGTGTTTGGGTGAACATGGTGTCGAGTTATTTGACAGAGATTCTGGTGTTGGCTGAAGTAGGTGACACTCCAAGGTGGCTACTGAGCACCAATGTAGTTAGTGTTTATTTGTTCATTTTTCTATTTACTGTTTTTCTTATAAATTCATGCCTATATAAACACTTATATTAGGTATGGACCTTTGGGTGGTATCCCACTGAGATTTTTCTCACACCCTGCATGGGCCCTTTGGGATTCGTGCAGACTTTATGGATTTGCATGCAGGAAAGAGGCCAGCTTTAGGAGCTGGGTTGCATTAGTTGTTTCATTGAGATGGTATGGACCTTGAGGTCTTGCCTAGCTGGACTTTACTACGTTTTTTGTAATTTCGGTATCAGTAAGCTTTTTTATAGCAATAGTTGGTTAGCCTAAGAACCCCTTATATATAGATCTGTATGAACGTGTTTTGATGCATGTTTGGTGGTTCTGTAGTAGTTACAAGTGATTAGAATGTTGTTTTGTTTATTTTTCCTGTTGTTGTTTACATTTTTTTCTTTCATTGTTTATTGATATTGACTGTGCTTCCACTCTGTGGGTATGGTTCGAGTCTGCTGAGTCATTTATTCCACTTCCTCTTTATTATTATTATTCATGGAACAATACCATTATTATTATCATCTGAGAGGGTATAGCCTCCCCACTATACCTCTAAGAAGCTCACTGCTAGTTGGCAGCCTTTGGCATTTGGGGAGGTGCGCCTAAGGTAGTAGCACCCGACCCATTTATCACTGTTCGGGTGGCTGTATGAGTCAGGGTCATTGCAAATGGTTATAGGAAAACTCTACCTAAAGCTATGTTCTTCCCTCAGTATCCTCCAATGTCTATGACACATTCTCTCTACATATCCTCAAGTAGTTGTATAGTAGGCTCTGACTTCCCATCTATCTGTGGGTTGAAATTCATACTCAATAGAACCTGCGTATGAAGCATCTTCTATAATCCCTTCTAGAAACGATATGTAAATAATGAATCATGGTCTAACACTATAGTGTGTGAAACCCCATGAAGACAGTCTATTTCCTGAACATATAGTTTTCTCAACTTCTCTACTTATAAATCCCCCCTTAAAGGTATGAAATGTGTTACTTTCATCAGTATTCCCATAATAACCCTGATAGAATCATTATTCTAAGTCATCCTTAGTAGACCCCCAAAAATTCAACGATCATGTCATCCCATATCCATTTTTTATTTGTAATGGGATATAATAAACCACCAAGTCATTGGTGCTCATATTTCACCTTCTGATAGGTGTCACATCATGTCACAAACCCTACTATCTCCTTTTTATTTCATTGCTACAAAAACTATCATCGATGTTCATGGTACATTTTGGTTACTCCATGATATCCCACCCACTTTGAGGAATTAAATTCCCCCATCAAATCCTCTCGATTACATGAAGGTACAACAACCTGATTCTTAATATAGATGAATTGTCCTCAATTATTCTTCATTAAGAAGGTGACCCCCACCTTTAAGTCTTCCCTTCATGTTAAAGAACTTAAGATCCTCATAATCCATGTCTCTAATCAATCTCATCAGTTTAGACACCACTACAATGGATATGAGGGTCATATTCTCCTGACATTCTAGAACCACCATGTGTATATCTGCTAGTAGGGTCACCAACTTCCACTCAGTACTAGATTCTTGAATAGCCTATATCTAATTTTTATTTCTCAATGCATCTACCACACAGTTTTCTTTTCTTGAGTATATCTACTTGTTTGAAATAAACCAAATGCATATAACCTCCACTATCTAATATACAAATCTCATTGGGAAAATATATAGTTTAGTCTCTTATGATCCATATACATAGTAAAATTTTCACCCAACAAATAATGATTCCAACACTTCAAATCATACCCAACATCTACTAACTGAGATCATTTGTATGATATTTGTTTCATGTGGACTCAACTACTGAGACCCATGTTCCATAACATGATCTTCATGCATAAACACTACTCCATGTCCAATCTAAGAAGCATCACAATACATTGTATACTTATCAACTATATCACGTAGGTTAAATATTTTCAATGACGTTAAATGATTTTCTCAACTCCTTGAATTCATTATCACATGCTTCTGACAATTTTAAATTTATCCCGTTTTTTATCAATAACGTATGTGGCAATGTCAATCAGGAAACATCTGGTTGAATTCCCAATAATATCCATAAAACCTGAGAAATCTATGAATATTAAACACATTCTTGGGTTAATCATAATAAATCAAATTCTAAACATTCTCTGGGTACACTGACACACCTTCATATGAGATGATGTGACCCAAGACCATAACCCGATTAATCCAAAACTGGAAAATAGATAGCTTGGTTTATAGTTGATGCTCTCTCGATTCACTCTGGATGATGTCAAGGAGTTCGACATGATCCTCATGAGCCTTTGAGTACGCCAACATATCATCCAAAAAAGATACCAAAAATTGATCTATGTATGGATTGAAGAATATATTCATCAAGTCGATAAACATGACTGGTGTGTTCATCAACCCAAATGGTATTATGATGCACTCAATTAGGTCATATCTACTTTTTAATGTAGTCCTCGTCCAATCTAATGTTTTAAATATCAACTGATGATACCCTAATCTCAACTCAATATTGGAAAATACTCAATCTACCCTCAACTGGTAAAAAATATCATCAATACAATAAAGTGGATACTGGTTCATCCCAATCATCTTGTTCCAAATTTGGTAATTGACACATAGGAGAAAACTCAAGTTATCCTTATTAGCAATAAAATATTTTGAACCCCAAGGAAACGTACTTGGAAAAATAAACACATTATCCTCCAACTACTCAAGGTGAGTTTTGAGATCTTGATGCTCATTCAGTGCCATTATATACTATGGAATTGAGACTAGCTTAGTGCCTGACATGATCTCAAAAGTGAATTATATATCTCTCTATGTTGGAACCCATGAGAATTATTTAGGAAACATATCCTGAAACATGTCCACTAACAGCAGAAATACATTCCTCGTTACACCTCTATCATCTAGTAAAAGACATTCAACCTGGGTACTGTGCTCTCCTAATTGTTGAGCAGTTTTTCCTACTAGGAATGGTGGATATCCCACTCTCCATTGGAGAATGTAATAGTCACCATTAAGAAATGTAAAATTCACTCTCTTTCAGTATTAATCAATGCAGGATTGTTATGTTTCTAGCTTGTCTATACAAATAATTTTTTTAAATCCTGGCATGTCAAGAATATAGAGACCCCTAAAAAAATTACTCCTTGATCTCAAGGTAACATCCCCTGAATAAACATATTTATCTATAATTTACTCCAATGGTTTATCATTTATCATTACCCCACTCACAAACTCTACAGCCAGGCTCAAAAAATTACCAATTTTTTAAGATTTAATGAAATTTGAGGAACCATTATAAAATATTTCACTAACTAATGAATAAGCTAAAAGAATAGTACCTCTCACTATAAATGGTTTAGACTCACAATCCATAAGTTTAGGTTGAATGGAATGTTACTATCATGACTCTATTCTGTCTGATGTAGTCTGACTCCCTTGAGCTACACCACTCTGCTAAAACATGTGATTTTTTCCTAAAGAACCATGACCACTATCTATACTGCCTTGGCTAGTTTAAATCAAGAATCCAGACTAATATGGTTAAAAATACCTTTTCCCAAAATGGGTTCGGTCTATCTCCTCTATCATTAAACATTTGACTTGGGTTCCTCTAAAACCAGTGTAGATTTCCCATCCTACCATAGACTCAAAACTCCACTGGTATCTGGGGGAAATGTCACCATATGTTTACCATCTTACCAATCTAGTGAAAAACACATGGGTAAGGTTCTATGGAACCAAACCTTCCACATGCCTACTCTTCTTTCCACTACAATGGGATAAATTCTCATAATGATGTTTTATTTTTTTTAATGTAATACCTCCACACCATGCAGGAGAAACCACATGTCCGCCACTGGAAGAATCTTTCAGTTTCCCCTCTAAAATGAGATCCTGATTCACCACATCTAGAAACTTCCTTAGACAGAAGATATTTACATAGGAATAAATTTTACACATATTTCCATCCTGATATTCCATTGTTTCATTATCCTCATATCCTACCAATACAAGAACAAATCACATTAAATATGTAATGTGTCCAGTTTAGTATATTAAAAACATATTCCCCAGAGTCAACATCATTAATTCAAATTCTCTCTCATATCTCAGTATGTATGGAGAGAAGTGTTCTAGGAGCCTTTCTTGATATTCCTTCCTTTCCATAACATCTAACTATCTAGTAAAAGTATGAACATCCAACCAGTGCATCTCTTGGCCTCCAAAAAATATAAGTATCCCAACTTGTCCATCTTCTCAGCTGGAGTCCCTGAATGGTCAAGTATAGTCTGGATAGATTCAATCTAAAACAAAACTCCCTCAATTCCACCATCTCCAGTAAACATTGAAGGGTTCTTAAACTCAAACTCCCTAACTAGACTAGACGTTATTTTCAAAAACCACCCTTGGAATCTTTCCATGACATAAATTATGTGAGAAAATTCTTCTTGACACTACTCCCCCACTTCCTTATCAATCACTATCAGTGCCTCATGTTCTACTACTGTTGGATCATCTAAAACAATATCCTCTTATCATCCTTGCAACATGAATCATCATGGATTTGTAACTGTACTATTAAAAATACATGTATTATTAATCACATCATCACTTAACAAATTTATGTAAAAGTAAAAAATAAAAATAATTGAAAACAATTTATTTTCCGAACCACTCCATGTAGTAAAAAAAATGGATTGTCCCTTCCCTTCATCATCCTACAATGTGTCCTTGTTAGCAATGGTAGATACATTATAATTATTCACACTCCATCAAAAACACATTTATTCATATAGTGAATCATTTTACAACTTCTAATTTCATATTTGAAAACATTTTACATTCAATTTCACAAGGAAAATTTGTTAATGTTCAATAAGTTACCCAAAACCTGTTTTCCCATGTGTTTTTAAAATGGTTCATGACACAAAATAATCATGAATGCTTGGAATGATGCATGCATTCTGAATTCCCATTCCATACTAGGGCATGTTTCATTTCTTATTATATCTAAAAAAAATTTAAATCACCCAACATATGTGTAACCTTAGGTGAAATAATATCCAAATGTAAAATAAAATATAAATTAAAACAATCCCACCATGTGCACATGGGTTTTATCCCATATATGGTTTTGAAACTCCCATACATGAGGTCATATCCATGGCCTGAATCTTCTTGTATCTTTTTTACCTTACCAAAATAGTATGAAAAAATAAATGAAAAGAAAACTAGGAATTGATACCACAATGTAACATCCCAGCATGGGTACCACGCACTGATACCCCGATCCAAATAGCCACAAAACCTCAAGAAGGCCTCCTTATATGCTAGAGTCTATTGACTAGTAGCGAGGGTATAATTAGTCAATCATGGGGACACTACACCCTATTTTATCAGAGTAATACACTAGTATAAAATAAGAATCAATAACTAAATAAAATATAACCATAAAAAATAGTACCAATATCAAAATATCTCCAAAACTAGACATACAATATCAACAATAAAGCAGTAAACATGCCATGGTAATGTATTTTTATAGAACAAAAAAATAAATACATTAAAAACACCCTTAATGGAGTATTGAAAAACATTTTTTTCCTCCTCCAGGATCCATCACCAACTCAACCAACTTATACAAGGCATTTTCCCTTAACCTTCCTTGCAACCAAGAAATCTATGAAGGTACCAATCAGGAATCCCATGTAGGGTGTGTATAGCTTAGTAGGACAACACTAATGGTGTCTAAAACAGTATCCATTCACTTATAGTGTATGAAATTGTATAATGAAATAATTAAAATTCATAAGTAAATATTTATCAAATTATCAATTATTTGTTTTAACCACATAGACCCCCAGGTTCCGGAGAACACCTGAACCTCATTAACTGCTTCAACATGTGCCAAAATATGAACCATTTAACATTATAAATTTACAATTAATTAATAAAGTGGTCTCTCATTATCCATTTCAATCCAATTTATAATAAGTATAATTGTAACCATAGTCAAACGAGATAATTTAGGGTATAGGACATTATGCCCAAGACCAAGAAAGCTTGGGAAGACGTAGACCATGTCCCACACATATTTATCATTATCGGATTCAGAAGTAGCATATCATGTCCCATACAAATGGGATTTGTAAGTAGAATATGAGGCCCCCAAACAACTATTAAACAATTTATTACTAAGAGATTCGGAAGTAACAGATCATGTCCCACACACTAGATATTCAGAACCAGAAAACCATGTCCCACACATATATCCCATATCATACAACATCACTATATCAGATATATCAATATTAATCATCCTTAATACTCTTATAAAAATTAACCACCACATTCAATAATTAAATAATTATTAATTAATAAATCCATCTCTATTGATTAATTCCAAAAATAATTAAATACACCTATTCCATTAATAATTTCAAAATTAATTAACTATATGGAGTTTATTAATTAATTAAAATCTTTATTAATCATTTCAAAATTCCAATATCGGATATTTAATTCCAAATTTAAATATCTAAATGTAAATATGAATATATCATAATTAATTATCCCTAAATCCCACAATTTCAAAATTCCTTAATTAATTAATTCACCAAATTAATTAATTAAATTAAGGGTTTCAGTTGCAAAATAACACTAAAAATTATACAAGTGTAAAACATGTAATGAAAATCACATCTATGGGAGTTGAATATTAGACCACCTACCTCGATTCCTTGATGAATGATCACCCAACGTAAATCCCCTAAAATTTAGCAACACAAATATATAGAATGACATCTAGATATAAGACATAAATTAAGATCTAATAATTCCATATTGCCCTAATCTAGGTCTAGATCTATAAACCGAGATCTATATCCATAATATTATATCTAGGACTAACCAAAAATATAAAGAAAGGACACCAAAAGAAAAAGGGAATGAATGAATAAGAACCAGAAATCAAGTGTGGCGGGACTCTATTACTGGGAGTGGTGTATATATTCAATAAAAACATTAAATTGCATATAACGGAGGACAATAAGTTTTTGAATCAATCCATGAGGCTTTTAAACCTATAGGAATCCTAATAATTAATGTGGGATTTATTTTTGGTTAATTTGGGGGTTCAAGTAGTTTTAAATATAAGTTTTAGATTAATTAAAATAACATGGATGGATTTCTTATAAGAGGAGTATGATTTCACCTAACCATGTTCCTTAAACATGCAATTATTGTATAGGGGTTCAAGGTTATTTATAAGAGGGTGCAGAGTTTGAAAAACTGTGCTCCAACCATGCAATCCCCCAATGTCCAAGGTTTCATATATTGTTGTCTTAGGGAACACCATTTATCGTAACTATGAACCAACCATGCAAATCCAACTTTCATAAATTTTTCTCAAACATTCTCCCAACACACCCTAAGTAAATCCTATACAATATATTCTGATACAGAGAAAAAAAGAATACTTGTAACCAAGCCCATGAAATATCCATAAATGGTTTGGATCTTACAAACCTAAAATTTACAAATTATATTTGATAAATGTGACTAGACCTTTATCAACTTAAGTTATAATTGGAGTTATTTTACAGAAAAGTGTTTATGAAAATTTCTTATATATTTTTTAAACAAAATATAGTTACAAATAATCACTGTCTTTGTATTTAATATCATTCAAGTGTCCACATAGTGAATCAACTAATATATGAGTGAAAAAAATGTTTATTATGATATTAATGAAATTATTTAAATTATATAAATTTGTTTTTAATTTTTAAAAATTATATAATAACCTTAAAATATTCTTTAATTATAAAAAATTATAAACATAATTAATATAAAAATAAAATAGTTTATTTTAAAATTATTAATTTTTATATATTTGGGATGAATTAATTTTTATAATTAATTTTATATATCTTTTCGACATTTTACTGATCTTTTTGATAATTTTATTCTAATTACCTCTTTTTATATATATATTTGATGTCAAATTGAATTAATAGTATCAAATTTAACAGAAATTATATTTTAATAAATTAATATTTTATTATATCCTTTTAAAAACAAAATAATGTTAAATAATAAAAAAGGGGATAGGATATTGTTGAAATGTCTTGAAATATTCATTCACTTTCCATTTTAATTTCCTTCTCTCTAGATTACTGTTATTATATTTTAATATTTTGAGGGTTTACAAAAGTGCACCTCACCTCAAGTATAAAAGGGTACCTCATCTGTCACTTATTCACACCACATTAATCCTTCTAGTTAACCTCAAATCTATCCAAATAATTTCCCAAAATCCCTCACCACGTACTATAATCCTCACATTGGGAATTAAAAAAACCAAGTAAATGCATTTGTATAAACCAAAATGAGTTACCTAAATAAGAGGTAATGTTATTCAATGATAACATTAAATTTATTTCTTTCCCCACACATATACTTATAATTATTACTAGATTATATAATAACAAAGGTATCCTAAATATAATTTTAATTTTTTATGTTATGTTTTCTACATACAGCTATACACACTTCCATCAAATGGTTAATGATTGTATCATTCGTGTACAGTAAATTTTCCCTCACGAAATGATGATATTCATTTTTTTTCATCCCCACCTACCATGGTAGTTAATTATGATATAATGACTATTTTAATATGATATTTATTTTTTATTAATTCTTCATTAATTTTTATATAAAAGATAACTTGATGATATAATGTTTCTATAAATATGATAACATTGTTTGTGGAATTGAGGACTACTGTCTCTTCAAATAAATGTGATTTGTTTAAACTATATATGGATTTTATAAATGAAGGTTTTAATAGAAATATGTGATATATATGAAAAATAAATTCCACTAGATTTATAATATACATATACATATATATCATTTTCTTTTCATTCTTTTACTACTATAATGAAATGGAAATAGTGTTCATGTGTACATATGACTTACCATCTGTGTGAACAATGTATTTCATTTCCTATTTCCAAATATTACAGATCATTATAAATATATATCTACTAATTATATATTATATTCAAATCAAGTTTTAAATTTTCTAGATTATGACACCATGATCTATGTAATTGTAACAACAAATAACAAGTCACAACATAATCGAGAAACGAGGTAATTAACACTTGAAATAGAGAAAATGATGAAATATTGTTAACAAATTGGTGATAAAATAATATTAGTAGATAATATATGATATTTTAAATATGAATAAGCTTCCTATATAAATTAATGTCATGATTTAAACCATTATAATTGATGTTAAATCATTTAAATATACATATTATGTTTGCAGTATGCGATTTTCATCTCACTTTTTACATATGTGGGATAAATTTCATATTCACCACTTAATTTTTTGGGGTTCATATAATACTTATTTTGATATATCATATCATGAATCTCTTTATATTTATTGTATTAAATGATTAATTTGATAATTATTTAATTTTTTGTGTTTTTGATTCAAATATTAAGAAGTGGTTTTCCACACTTTAATTTTGAAATATATTGTTTAAAATTGAATATTTTATATATGATGAATGCTTTAGACTGGTAGGACATGGGTAAGAGACCAATTAATTCAAGACCTATGGGTTAAGTACTGGTTAATACAATCCCCTCAATGCATCAGTAGTCTCTTGAGATGAAATCAGTTAGGAACAAACCCTTTGAGTTTGTTTCCAAGAAGAATAGATGGGTTTCTTCCAATAAGAATTCAACCATATTATGAATCATCTTGAGAGTTGTGGTTCATGTGTGAGAAACATGAAATAAAATAATTAATAATTGCATTAATTTTAGTTCTTATTTATAAATGATATTTTTCTTCTATATATCTATGGATTCATTTCATTGTCAATTTATTGAGTAAATGGATTGTGTTTTCAGGTTATTACATTTCTATATTGGTTATTCCTTATCCATTTATTTGAATATAATGTTTTATTAGTTATTCACATTTCTATGTTGATTTATCAATTCATTATTACATCCAATGTACTTATCGTTTCTGATAATTTTTTCTAACCCCTTTGTTATGTTTTATTTTCCACGGGTTTCCGTGATGTTACTATGACTGATATGCCGAGTTAATCTTGGAGAATAATGGTGTTCTAAAAAATTAATTTTTTATTTTATGATTATTATATAATTTCAACTTTAATTATTTATCTAGTTGAAGATGATTAAAAAATATTTCATACTTTGGGATGTCATTGCTTGTATCATATCCCAATATAATAAAGTAAGTCATCGACTCTAGACTTCTAGGTTTCGGGGCATTACAATTGGTATCAGAGAATGTTTAATAGAAACCTTGATAAATAGATTTATGAAATAATGGATTCTAATACAAAACCCCATGAAAAACATTAAAGGTAATTCAATGTATAAGATAACATACTATAGATTTGATAATGATAATCGATAAGCTAGCTCAATCTTAAGGATTCATATATTTAAGAAGCATCATGATTTAGACATTATATAAATGATTTTCCAGGAATATATAACTATGATTAGTGTTTCTAAAATTGGGCATTAGTTTTTGGTTAATGGTTAAAATCATCAAGGTTACAGAAGTAATGATTATGATTTTGATGATATAGAGTCAACGAGAGAAAAAATCGACGGAAGTATGTATTAATGAATATGATGACGAAGCATAGAAAATGGTTTATTAATGAAGTAAAATGATCAATGTTCTTGTGTATTTTGATTCAATAAATATTTCATTAATGGTTCTCAAATTAAAAGAATTTTGAGATATATAAGGATTGTAATATATTACTTATTATTTAAGGATTTGAATGATTTAATGTTTTCATTATGGGGTTTAAAGTGATCAAGTTATTCATATATGTGGTATTTGATAATAATAGATACATTATCTGTTTTTTGGAATCGAATGTTAAGATTATTTTGGAAATATATATATATATTTGGTCTATGAATTTTGATAGATTTATTTTTTAGGAGTTAGAAGGTTTAAATGGATTGATTTGAACATTTGATATTATTATTATAGGTAAAATTATTATTTATGAAATGGGATAACCTATGTTAACAATTTTTGTTTCGATGAACATTTAAAAAGTGAATGAATGAATTGTGGATCTTATGATTTATAAAATTACTTCATGTGTGAAGAAATCATATTGATCATTCATCTACAGGCATAAAAAATGATCTGAAAATAGATCAAATCACAACCAAAGTAAGATATTATTCTTCTAACATGGTAAGTAATCAAGTATATTTACTTTAACAAGCGTTTATCTAGATATTAAAATAATCCATCAATTAGTGAAATGGAATTTTGATTAAAACACTATTCATTAAATTTTTATACTATGAAATCAATGGCCTCTTTAACCCATAACTGATTAGCTATTTTGTGATGGTATACTTTCTGATTACTATGTTCTATAACACTCTCCATTAGAACATTGTGGATTTATTTATATTCCATTTCACAATTTTATCTTTCCACTAATGATTTGTTATTCCAAATATTTATTTTCTAGTGACCTTTTCATTTCACATTTCCTCTTATTAAGAGAATGTTTTATTAACCCTATTATCGATATGGGTTTTCCACACAAAAATTTCGACTATCAACCTTTTATTTTTGAATTTTAATTTGAAATTATGAGGACCAAATTTATTAATGGATGGGATATGTAACACCCCATGATTTTTCAATATGTCTCTTCTAAAATAAATTAAATTTCATTGATAGAATACTAGATTGGCCCAATGGCCTTATTTTTATTTTTATTATGGATAATCCTCCTTTCAAGGGTTGATGGAGAACCTTACCATGACCCGTAGGCCTAAGGCACAAGGACCGACATGAACTGAAGGCCAATACATTACTCGAAGTCCTAGAGGCATACTATGCCGGTTAGATGATCTGTAGGCCCAGCCCACTGGAACAACCCCTCCCCAGCTTCTTTATCATTGATCACCTATCTCCCCACCTTTCATTTCTTATCAGCTAGAATTTCCTCGTACAATGTTGAATGGCTCCTAGTCTCAATGGCAGTTGTCATTCCATCTCATTCTTCTAATTTGGTTAGATTTTCTCCTGGTGACTACTACTCTTTTCTTTTATCCTCTTCCGGGGCTTGCTCTGTGTGAATAGGGCTACTCCATGGTCATTGTGGCCTGAAGGCCCTGAGTCTTAAATTCCATTGATGACCCTAATACCATGATACCCATAGGCCCTAACCGGTGGTTTGAAGGCCCAAATCAGGTGAATAGTTCTATCTGCTACAATACCAAACAGTTTCTGCTACAGTTCTGCTATAATACTGCTATAGTACCCTGGAAATTTTACTCCACCCAGTTTTGAACCTGGGTCTCTTGGATGCCAAGCAAGAGCCCTTACCACTCAGGTACAGGCTCATTGGCTCAATGATTTTATAGATTTCATGGAACACCGAACTTAGAAGTACAACAATATAGTATAAATAGTAATATTTTAAAAATATTTGTTATGTTAGAGATTTTGAATAGGATTAAATATATTATGAAAATATATTTTAATATTTTTATAAAATAAATTTATAAGAAAGAAAATATAAACCAATTTATTATAAAGGATGTGTGTCTATTATAAAAACTATTTTTATGCCCATAATGGTATTTTTTCATAATAAATTAAATTAATCGCAATTAGTGAAATATTGTAATCGAACATATTTTATATATAATGATTTTTTTAAAATTCATTCAATATTATTGATAGGATTATGATAAAAATAGAATAAATTTTATGCATAAAAGACTATATTTTTTTTAAGGTACTTTGGCTACCTTTTGAGTGGTTACTTGTTTTTATTAATGTATTGGATACTTTTATAAATTATATTTTACAATATAAACATCTTATTTTAATTCAAAATATCAAATTTTACTTTTTTTTAATTTTAGTTATTTTTTGAAAAAGTTTCATGTTATGAATAATAGTAAAAAATATTGCATTTTAAATTACCACGGTTAACGGTAAATTGGGTAATTAAGGGTCAAAATAAAATTTTAAGTGTTTTAAAACCACCATTACCCTTGAATTAATTTTATTTTATTAGTTATTTTAGACCTAAATCATTACTGGGACAATTTTATAGCCTCTTGGAGACACTTGGAAGAGTTTTTCATTTTTTTTAGTGTTTTATTCTTACTGAAGTCCAATATGTCGCACTCATGTTTGTAATAAGTGTTAAATCATTTATATATGGTTATTTAGAAGATATATTTGACTATAAATATTTATTTTAAATATAATATGTTTATACTCATCATGATAATTTATTTTTCAATTTTTATGGAAGAAAAAATTTTATTGAATGCTTGCCCAAGGATTATGTAGTAATTTTTTTGTTAATGGAAATATTAAATAAATGTTATTCAAAATATTAATATATATATATAGATAACTTATCATAACTAATTTATTCCAAAAAATTTATAGATGACCATGAAATATTAGGGATTCATTAAAGGATTTTCATAATTAATCATGTTAATTCATATTTTTTTAAAATCAAACTAATTAATACTATCAAAATTGATATTAATTATATTTTAAAATAAATAATATTTTATTAAATGATATAAAAATCTTAAAAATATTAAATTAACCCAAATAAATTTTATAATTTCAAAATGTCATCCATGAATCATTTATGGTTATTTATTTCCTTTTATAGAAATTATATTAATCATCAAAGGGTAAAAACACATGTTGTCATAGTAAGAGTCCAATGGTTTAAATTATGGTTAAACCCAAAAGATAATTGCAGGAATATAACCTAAATCATTATAGAATTTACTTTATCAAGTTTATTATACCATAATAACCTTAAAACATAATTTTAGTTGTTTTATCGATAATTATTTAAGAAAATATCATATATATTATTTTAATCAAGGATTGTTATAGAATGTCACTTTGTTTGTATTTAATATCATTTATGAGTACAACTATTGAAAAAACTAAGATAATAATGATCATATATTTAGATTTTTATATTAATGAAATTAGTTTAATTATATAAATTTATTTTTTATTTTTAATTATTATATAATTACATTAATTGCATCAAAAATGGTAAAAGAATTCATTTAATTAATATAAAAAATAAATTATCTTAAAAGTATTACTTTGGATATATTTTTGAAGAATTAAAATGTTTAATTAATTTTAGTGATCTATTGGACATATTATAGATGTTTAAAATAATTATATTCTATTTCCTTTTTTGTCTTGATGTATTGGAAGTCAAATAAAATAAATAGTATCAAATTTAAAAATAATGATAAATTATTGAAATAATATTTTATTAGACTATTTAAAAATCCAAAGAAAGTGAAATAATCCCAAAATGGATAATATAGGGTCTAAAATGTATTCCAAAATTCATTTATATTCCACTTGGAAGTATGTTCCTTTAGAATTACCTTATTATATGTTAATATTCAAATGATTTAAAAAAGTGCCTCTCAACCTAATTATAAAAGGGAACCACCTACCTCACATTTACACCACACCCTAAGACTTATTATTCATCGGAAATATCCCCAAATAAGCTTCCAAAATCCCTAAAAAAATCTTAGAATCCTAAAAGTTTGACCAAATTAAAGAAAATAATTCTTTTGGTATAAACCAAGAAGAGTTAGCCAAATAAGAGGTAACAACTTTTACGATCACTTTAGTTTTATTTCATTCTTAACTACTGCATATATTATTATTCCATAAATATATAATTACACTATAATAATAAATATATTGAGTTGATGTTATGTTAATGTTTCTACGTACACCTACACACACTTCTATCACATGGGTAACAAATTCACTGTTCATGTATGGTGAACTATCACCTCGTGAAATGATGTCGTTCATTATTCATTTACCACATATAATGACTGGCCTTTGTGATGGACTTGCTATTTCTTTATCATGTATATGATATATTTGTTTTCTTTATACTTATTTAATTTTTATATAAAACATTCCTTTATGTTGTCCATTTTTTGTAAATACAATAACATCATTTGTGAAAGTATGGACTAACGCATCCTCAAAGAGATGTGATTCGTTCACACTATACATAGTACATATAAAGTATTTTATTAGTAAACATATGTAATATATATTGTCATGAACCAACCTGGGTCAACCCTGAACATGTCACCTGAGCCGGTCTACGACATGGCCTAACGGGCGTTCCCAATCCCCACGGTCTGTAAGCTAGTACCGGGCATGAAAATAAACCATTTAGGATCGATTTGGCCCAAGAAAAATATAAATAAACATAAAATGAACAAGAATATAAATAAAGAGAAATAAACTGAACAACTTGGTAGCGAAAAAAAGAATAAACGATGCAACGTGACATACCCCAGGTGACCTCGTGGGTCACCAATGATCCTAAACTAAACTCGCTCCCAAAAACAATCCAAAACTGAAACCTAGAACTGAAAATTAAAGTAGGCATGAGAAATGAGATGCTCAGTAGGAATGCCAAAATATAACCACATCCCATGCCCCTCCCTTTAATATCAAATCCAATCATTCCTGTTTGAAACTATGATATAGTAAAATAATTTTTTCCCTTCTTTTAAAATTCAAGTAAAATGTTTTCATTTTCAAGTAAAGCATTTCACTACCGCTATATTTACAAAATAAGTTCCAAGCGTGCATTTACATTTAAAATGAAAGGAAACAAGTTTGGATTAAAATATGGTTTTCACAAGTAAGACATCAAGTATGAACACACATAAATGAAAATTACATCACAAGAAGCCTGTCACAAATGGGAACTATGGGAAATCCTTATAGGAAACTAGCATAAGTTGGACCCTAGAGACCTTTTACCTCGGTGAAATGTGGATTAGAAATCAGGACCCTTAGATAACATGGCTTCGAAGACCACGACCCATAGAAAATGTGGCTTAGAAGACCACGACCCTCAGAAATTCTTATGTTTAGTTAGTGTTGTTGCATCAATCCTTCTATAAGAAATGGGATGAACTCCTACAGTGTCATCTACCGTACTATTCATGGTCACCCATGTAACAACTCATGATTCCATGGTATGTTTCCCTTTGAATAATGCAATAGCATGCATTGTACACAACTTCAAGATTCCAACACAGTGAAACCAATCAAACATGCCGTTATGAATAGTAATACCCACTTTTTCAAATTTTATAAATTTTATCATTCAAAATGGACTTCATTTTTGGATTTGGAATATCGAAATTAGACTAGGGTGAGTTTTTGGTATGTTTTTGAAGACTTTCAATTTTTGATGAATAGTGAAAACACTGAGTTATCGTTTAAAACCGACATTTTATTTAAATAATTATTTATATTATTTCAATTTATTTCAGGTCAAATGGATACATAATACCTATATATGTACAATTTAATTTATTGGATTCATTTTATAATAAATTTAGATATATAAAATTTTATCGAACTTTTTTACTGTCTTTACCCACCTCCTAGGAGCATTTCCAAATTTTTATAAAACTTAATTTCACCTCATATGT
Source organism: Viscum album (assembly GCA_963277665.1). Classification (NCBI taxonomy): domain Eukaryota; kingdom Viridiplantae; phylum Streptophyta; class Magnoliopsida; order Santalales; family Viscaceae; genus Viscum; species Viscum album. Next base: position 1,150,093,737 of record OY728135.1, read on the forward strand.
TAGTTGAATTTCAAAAATATGAGAGACATTGTAAATATCAGTAAGTAAACTATTGTTCAATATGATCAAAATATTTTTTGGATAATATTAACTTTTGACTTTTATTTACCACGGTTAAAAGTAAATAGGATAATTATTGGAAAAAATGATATCATAATTACTCTAACACATATCCAAATTCTATTTGATAAGTATTATTCATCCAAAAAACTATTAGGAACACAATATTATCTTTTAGGTCCAGATGGATTATATTAGGACATTTATTATTATTTTATTTAAAAAAGAGTTAAAATATTTAAAATCAAAGTTTAATAACTAAACCATTTTTAATATAGGGTTATACATATCATAAATTTGACTATATTTATTAATTTTAATTCTAAAACGATTTCCTAGATAATGGTATTTTATTTATAATTTTTATACATTAAATAACTAAATTTATTTATGACACAATGATGATGCTCTAATTACCTTATTAATGAAAGATTAAAATAATTGATATTATAAATATCCAAATAAATCTAATTTGAGACTTTTAATGAATTAAATTGATTTTATAGGTTAATATGAAATGTTAGGGATGATTAAATGAAATTTTTTTAAGTAATAATCCTGTTATGAATTTAGAAAAAACAAAATACCAAATAGTGTCAAAATTGACATAAAATATTTTTTAAAAGAAATATTATATTATTAATTGATATTATATTCCTAAAATATAATGTTCGGATAGAGGGCTTAAATAATATTATATATGTCATTAATGAATCATTTTTGGTTCTCTTGGGTTTTTTATAGTATGTTTATTAACCATATAATGAAAAAAATACAAAGTGACATGGTAAATGTCAATCTATTTAACTAAGAGTTGAATAAAAAAGATAAAGGTAATATACTGACCCAAACATGTCTAAAACCTATTGGTTGAGCGGTTTTCGACCCATTCCCACCTTAGAATCTAAATAATTCATTTTGGAGCCATTATAAACCGAAAATAATTTTATTATAAAATAATATTTCAATCTTTTCCTAAGGTGACCCTCACCCCTCTTATAAAAGGGCACTTCCCCTTGTCTCAGAATCACACCTTCAAAGTCATTTGGCTCGGCCAAAACCTGCACAAATATTCTCCCAACATTCCTCCCTTCGTCCTAGTGTCTTTACTTTAGTCATAAATCCAACCTATGGAGTCCTTTGGATCAAATAAAATTGTGTAACCCGAAGAAGAGGTAAATATTTCATCACCTCTTTCAAGTAATTTTCTTCTTCCACTACATATTTCATTGTTGTTTCCATTATATAATAATAACTCACGTATCTTATATATACTGTGATTTTATCATAAAAATGGTACAACCATATTCATTATTCTATCCATCCTATAGATGAAAAAGCTACCATACATGCGTATGTATGAATTACCATCTCCACGTTGAGGTCTAGTTTGTTATTCAAAAAATTCATCATTTGGACAGGTACAATAATGATTATAAATTATTTAAATAATAAATATAACATGATATTGATTCTGTATATATGATATACCATCCAATTATATAGGATTTTAATATCAAAAGAATGATATTGTTGCTCATGCGTACGTACAGATTACCGTCTCCACAAACACGATGAGATCCATTCCCCATCATATCCATTCAAGACTAATTTTCATTTGATGATTAAAAATAATGATTAAATACTTAATATCGTTATGAATATGAATAAGATACATCCTATCCATAAAAATCATTACTTATGTAAAAAACATATAATAGAAACTGAATTAGTTAACACCTGAAACGATGATACTACTGAAATATCATTAACAAAGCAATATTATAAGATCAAATATTATATCATATTAATGTATATGGTTTTTTTATAGTTTAATAAAAATTATTTCACCATTATACAAGATTTTAACCTACCCTCTACCTAGGAAATGTACAAGGTAAGGGTTAATTTCACAATCTCTTTATTATCCGAGGTTGTTTTACACGCGAGTATCTACTGGGACCTTTTTATCATCCACATCCATGTATTTGAAAAATGTATTTCAAAACATCTTTACTATTTACTATGAAATGTGTTAAAGTAATTTATACCCTTATTTTACCTTATATGTTTTGGAAGGAATCTTTCCATCATTTTCCAAACAGGGTAATTTATAACCTTTTCGACAAAATTAAGGTAAGAATTTTTTTAACTTATAAGGAGGATATGGCTATTTGCCACCATTATAACATCTTTGACGCTTCCCTTAAAAGATTATAAGAATATTTTCCAAATAAATGTTTTCATTTATAGTTATATGACTTTTAAATGATTTCAACATATAATAATATATTTCTCTAAACAATGTTTTGATTTCATCTATGTCAACAACCATTGATGGATTTTAATGTTATTTGAAGTTGATTCAATATGATACAAAACATCTATTGTGTATTGATTTTTTTGTGATATGTTTTACTATAGATGTTTTATTTTAACACCATCCATGGTTTATGTATAAATTATTGACATTTCGTATGGTAGTTTTAATAAGAATTTTTATATTATGTTCAAACCTTTTCATATGATAAATTCATTGGATTTAGTAAGTGACTGGTGGAGCCCGTTATAGCTCCTTGATATATCGGTAGGTCTCCTGAGAAAAACTAGTGTCTTGGGAAAATGCCTTGAAAAGATCATATTTGTAGTCTTCGCACAAGGCCTTGACTATGTGGTTATGAAGTCTGGCATTATGCATTCCATCATAATGAAAGTGGCTATTGATACTATATGTGATTATTTTACTAGTAGAATATCTACGTGAATAATTAAATGGAATTATTTGATTTTATATTTTTCATATTATGTTGACGTTCATGTTTAAAAGGATTTTGTTTTAGTCTTATACAATGCCTTAAATGTTTATTCTTATATATGAAAGTTTCCACTATATTGTTATCATTACTGAGCATCTGAGCTCACGACTTTCTATGTTTTATTTTTCCAAGGATGCTAATATTTATATTATGACTGACCTGCAAGGATAGTCTAAGGAATATGAGTGTGGACTATGGAGAAAATTTTGTTCTAGTTTTTCATTATATAATGTAATGAAAAACATATGAAGATATCTAGTATTTCCAAGGCTACTAAACTGGTCGGTCATTCGGGACATGATTCCTTGTATCATGCAAATGTTATATAATAATGCACTGTATCTGGGTAACTGGTTTTGGGGAATTATAGTTGGTATTAGAGGAAGTTTAGTAAAAACCATGGATGCAAGATTTATAAAATCTATGATTGGAGAACAGTTCCCTAAGATAGACATTGAGGATTAGTTTAGAATAACATCTTAGAATTTTGGTATTGTAGAGAATTTGTGAGGTGTCCTAGAAATACATGTAGAGGCGGCTCTGGAACAGATGTAACTAGGAGTGAAAACTTCAACTAGGAGTTTCAGGATTGACCTAGGGTATCCTGGCACAAGACAATGGACCTTGTTGCACTCTTGGTTATGAAACTCCTGGGGAATATGGTTAGGATAATTTACATTTTATTTATAAAGTATTAATAAGGGTTTATGATTAGATACTTGCTCAAAGTAAATAGTTTTATGATTATGGACTATATCCATAAACTATTCAATTTATGTTAACTCTTTTACAAGTTTTGAATTATGTATTGTGATTAATAAAATAATCTACTGTATGTCATAATTTAGAAATGGAACCTAGTGGAAGGAATGTAAACCATATCAACGAACATAATCCAAGTAGAGATTTCCCTCCTACTCAAGATAATTCTTGTGGAGCTGGTGAAGCAACTTGTACAGATCACCTTACGACTATACTGGGACAACTCGCTCAGGTTATGAATACTATCCTTACCCATATGGAGCACCCTGATCCATAAAGTGGAGGATGAATGTTAGACCGCTTCATGAGAAAACAACCACCAACATTAAATGGGACAACAAATCCATTTGTAGGTGAGAAATGGATAAGTTCATTAGAGAAAATATATCATGCTCTAGGGAGTTGCGAAAGAGAAAAAGTTTTCATGACAGTTTATTACCTCACGACAGATTCAGATCACTGGTGGTAATTGATTCAAAACACAAAGGAAGATGAAGAAGTATCAAATATGTAATGGAGGGATTTAAAAGTGATTTTCTTAGAAAAAAACATTCCTTGTGACCATCGAGTGGATATGGAAAGGAAATTTATGAGCCTGAGACAAAAAGAGGATTAGAATGTCGCAAATTATGTGGCAAACTTTACAAGGATAGAAAGGCATGCTGCAGATTATATATGTAACCCAAGAAGTAAGATTGATCGTTTCATTGAAGGGTTAAAACCATTTCTCTATTGAGAATTTGTCTCACAATCCTTCTAGTCATACAAAGATATTGTCTCATGTGATATCAGGATAGAAAAGGAATTCTCTACGTCTTACGATTTTAATGCAAAGCAATAGAAGAAGAGATCTATTGAAAACTATGGGAATGGAAATAAGGGGGAGAAGGGAAAAGGTGAATATCCATCCTGTAGTAAATGTTGGATGAAAAACCCAGGTAATTTCCTGAATGGAATGAGAGTCTGTTACAAGTGTGGTGAAAGAGGCCACCAAGCCCGTGATTGAATGTGGATAAAGAGGTTGTCAATGTTGAATTCTACAATTGTAGAGAAAGGGGAAATTATGCAAATTAATGTCCTAATGGCCAAGGAAACATACCTCAGAAAAGGACAAGGGATCAAGGCCATGCTTATGAAATCACTACTACTAAGGTTAAAGCTCTGGAAGATGTGGTGGTAGGTAATTTAATCTTTTACTCAAGATTATCCAATGATTTATTTGATTCTGGATCATCGCATTGTTTCATTCTTTCTAGTTTTCTAAAAAAATTAGATATTTCCAATTTGATTTAACAAGAGGTGTTTTCAGTCAAAACTATTAAGGGAAGTATCATTGCCACTATGTTTAGTGAATCAGTTCCCATTAAGGAATATAAACATTATTTATCTACTGATATCATCATCACACCCTTGATTGAATTTGATATAATACTAAGTATGGATTGGATTTCTGACCATGATGTGAAAATTTATTTTAAGAAGAAGGAGGTTACAATTTTTAAAAATTATAATGAGTGCCTTATCTTTTGAGTAGAAATGTCACCTTCTGATTATATTCTAGATCCCCCCAGTAGCTCAACTAAATTTAGATATTGGGTAGGAAGAGAGTGAAATAACTGTGGGTGAGGAAAGGAATGTTCAAATAGAGGACATACCTATTGTGCAGGAATATGTTGATGTGCTTCCATAAGATTTATCTGTACATCCCCCAGAATGAGAAACTGAGTTTTCCATTGATTGAATTCCTGGTTCATGGCCCATATCGAAGAACCCTTGTACAATGGACACTTTCGAATTAGTGGAACTAAATAAACAATTAGAGGAATTGAGTAACAAGAGATTTATTCTCCATAGTGTTTCTCTATGGGGAGCCCCTATCCTTTTTGTTAATATGAAAGATGGATCTATGAGGTTGTGCATTGACTACTGGGAGATCAATGCTATAACAATTAATAACACATATCCCCTACCTAGCATTGATGATTTATTCGACCAACATAATGGAGCTCAATATTTTTCAAAGATTGACCTTCAATCTGGATATCATCAGTTGTGTGTGAAGATGGAATCCATTCCGAAAATAGAATTTCGAACCATGTACGGGCAATATGAGTTTACAGTAATGCCTTTTTTGCTGATTAATGCACCCAATGTTTTCATGGATATAATGAATGGTGTTTTTGAGTAATATATTGATGGCTTTGTAGTGGTATTTTTTTGATGATATCCTTGTATACTATAAAATATATGAAGATCATGAAAATCACTTGCGAACCTTTCTGAAAAACCCCTGAGGAAATGAATTATAAGGGAAGTATAGAAAGAGTTAATTCTGGTTTCCATAGATTTATTATCTTGGACATTTTATCTCTGAGGATGGAATCTCTGTTGATCCTTTTAAGACAAGAGAAATCAATGAATGTCTAGCCCGGAGGAGTATAACAGAGGTACACAGTTTTATTGTTTTAGAAGGTTATTATCTGTGTTTCGTCCAGAATTTTGTCTGATTGGCTAACCCATTAACCAAGCTCACACTAAATGGGGTTAAATTTGTTTGAAAAAATGCGTTTGAGGAATGTTTTGAAGAATTGAAGAAAATATTAGCCAATGCTCCTATCTTGACTCTACTATCAGGGAATGGTGGGTTTGTTATTCATAGTGATGCATCAAAGAAATGACTTGGTTCTGTCCTTATGCAGAATGATTGGGTTATTGCCTATGCATCACGACAACTACAAATTCATGATCAAAACTATCCTACTCATGATATTGAGTTAACAGCTGTAATCTTTTCTTTTAAGATATGGAGAGATTATATATGTGGTGAAAAATGTGAGATATATACAGATCACAAGAGTTTGAAGTATGTTTTCTCACAGAAAGAACTAAACATGAGGCAATGGATATGACTTGAACTACTCAAGGATTATGATTTCACAATACACTACCTCATGGGGAAGGTAAATAAGGTGGAAAAGCTTTGACCAGAAAGTATCATAGAGTTTTGAACAAGATGACAGTGGAAAGGGATATTTTTTTCATGGATCTAGTGAAAATGGATATGATAATAATCATGGAAGGTGAAACATCAATAATTTTTCAAATGTTTACCAAAACATCTTTGCTAGAAAGGATACAAATTTCTCATACTAATGATGAGGAATTCAAAAAATGATTAAATATGTGAAATATGGGAGATTGATCGACTTTGTATATGAAGATGGAATTTTGAAATTTGGGAAGAGACTTTGTGTTCCTAACATACATGATCTAAAAAGGTAATTTTTGGGATGTTTCTCATAGATCCAATTTCTCTATACACCATGAGAGCACAAAGATGTATAGAAATTTGAAGGAGCATATTTTTTGTGAAAATATGGAGAGGGATATTACTGATTTTGAGTCAAGATGTATGGTTTGTCAACAAGTGAAAGCTGGAAGGCAACAACCCGGAGGAGTCATGAAACCTCTTCCCATACCTGAGTGGAAATGGGATAAAATTACGATGGAATTTTTAATGGGACTACCAAATACTCATAGAAGGAATAATGCAATATGGGTCATTGTTGATCGTCCTTCCAAGTCAACACATTTTCTTGCTATAAGAGAAGATTTACCGCTTGAACATTTCGAAATACTGTATATTAATGAAGTTGTAAGACAACATAGAGTACTCCAATCAATTGTTTCTGACAGTTATCCCTGTTATACATCCATATTCTGGAAAAGTCATCAGAAAGCCCTGTATACGGAACTTCATTTAAGCACTACCTACCACCCTCAAACTGATGGACAATCATAACGGACTATTCAAACCTTATAAGACATGTTTAGATCTTTATCACATGACTTTCTAGGTATGCGGGATCAATATTTACATCTGGTAGAATTTTCCTATAACAATAGCTTACATTCATGTATTCAGATGAAACCATATAAAGCGTTATACGGAATGAGATGTCGCACACCGACCTGTTGAGATGATGTTGGTGAAAGAAAACTCGTAGGCCTAGAACATGTTGAGGAAATGATGGAAATTATGAAGGTAATCCAAACCCACATCAAAGCAGCTCAAAGAAGGCAGAAGAGCTGTGCAGATAACTGATTAAGAGATTTGGAATTTTAGGTAGGAGATCATATTTTCTTGAAGGTGTCTCCATGGAAGGGAATTATTTGATTCAGTAAGAAGGGTAATTTGATTCCTAGTTATATCTGATCTTTCAAAATTCTAGAATGAATTGGGGCTGTAGCATACCATTTGGATATGCCTCCAAGTCTCTCCAAAGGTCATGATGTGTTCCACATATCACTGTTGGGAAAATACATGCCTCACCCAATGCATGTACTCACCTATGAGGAATTAGAACTGGAACCCGATCTGTCTTAATATGAAAATCCTCTCAAGATTCTTGATACAATAGAACAAGTGTTGAGAAACCAGACGACACTACTGGTAAAAGTTCTATGCAGAAACCATAAGATGGAAGAGGCGACGTGGGATCCCCTAGGAACTTATGATGAAGAACCACCCGAATCTTTTTATGCAGTAATATTCTAGAAATTTTGAGGATGAAATTATAGGGGAGAATGTAACACCCCAAGCTTCTATGGTACGTTTCCCTTTGCATAATGCAGTGGCATTCATTGTACGCAACTTCGAGATTCTAACACACGATGACCAATCAAACTAGTCTTTATGAATAGTAATACCCACTTTTTGAAATTATCTTAATTTTTTAATTAAAAATTGACTCCATTTTTGGATTTAGAATATCGAAATTAGCTTAGGATTATTTTTTTGTATTTTTATGAAAACATTCATTTGTTTATGAATAGTGAAAAACACTGAGTTATTGTTTAAAACCGACTTTTTATTTCAATAATAATTAATTTTATTTTAAATCATTTCTACTCAAAACGGATACATAATACCTATATATGTTCAACATAATTCATTGGAGTCATTTTATAATAAGCTTAGATATATAAAATTTTATCAAACGTTTTTACCGTCTTTTACCCACCTCCTAAGTGCATTTCTAAATTCGTATAAAACATAATTTTACCGATTCTATGAGTTGAATTTAAAAAATACATGAGAAATGGTAAATATAATTAAGTAAAATTTAGTTCAATAAGATGAAAACATTTTTTGGTGAATAGTAACTTTTGACTTTTATTTACTACGTTTAAAAGTAAATAGGGTACTTAAGGGTAAAAATGGTATCATAATTAACCTAAAACATATCATAATTATATTGAATAAGTATAATTTGAAAAAAAACAACCTTAGGAATAAAATATGATCCTTTAGGTCCATTTGGATTAGATTAGGACATTTATTATTATTTTATTTAATGAAATGCTAAAAAAGTTGAAATCAATGTTTAATAAATAAACCATTTTTAAAATAGGGTTATACATAAGATATATTCTACTATAAATATTCCATATAAATATAAAAATCTTTCCTACATAATGGAATTTTATTTTTAATTTTTAGACATTAAATAATAAAATTTATTTATGACATAATGATGATGCGGTAATTACCTTATTAATTAAATATTAAAATAATTGATATTATAAATATCCAAATAATTCTAATTTTAGACTTTAAATAAATTCCACAAATTTTTTAGGTTAATATTACATGTTAGGGATTATTAAATAATTTTTTTTGAAGTAATAATTCCGTTATGAATTTAACAAAAATAAAATACCAAATATTGTTAAAATTGACTTAAAGAGTTTTTAAAACAAATATTATATAATTAATTGATATTCTATTCCTAAAAATCTAAGTATCGGTCAAAGGGCTTAAATAATACTATATATGTAATTAAGGAACCACTTTAGGTTCTATTGGATGTTTATATTTCGTTTATTAACCATATAATATAAAAATACAAAGAGACATGGTAAATGTCAAACTATTTAACTAAGAGTTAAATCTAAAAGTGAAGGTTAATATAGAAACCCAACCTGTATAAAACCTATTGGATGAGTATTTTTAGACCCATACCCAACTTATCCACGAAATAATTCATTTTTGAGCCATTATAAATAGAAAATGATTTTTTTATAAAATACGATTTCAATCTTTTCCTAAGATGCCCCTCACCCCTCTTATAAAAGGGAACTTCCCCTTCTCTCAAATTCAAACCTTCAAAGCCATTTTTCTCTGCCAAAACCTTCCCAAATATCCACCCAAAATTCCTCCCTTAATCATAGATGCTTTTATTTAGTCATAAATCCATCATAAAGAGCCCTTTCGATCAAATCAAAAGAAGAACCCAAAGAAGTGGTAAATATTGCATCACCTCTTTCAAGTTCATTTCTTATTCCACTTCATATTTCTATGTTGATTTTATTATAAAATAATTACTCCTATATATTCTATATACTATTATGTTATTATAAAAATGGTACAACCATATTCATTATTCTATCCGTCTTATATATGACAAAGTCACCATACGTGCGTACGTACGGATTACTGTGTCCACATCGTGGTGTTGTTTGTTATTCACACACTCCATCATTTTTATGGGTATAATAATGATTATAATTGATATAAATTATAAATATAACTTGATAATTATTATTTATTTATGATATAAAATCCAATTATATAGGATTTTAATATAAACAGAATGATATTGTTGCTCGTGCATATGTATGGACTACCGCCTCCACGAACGCGATGAGATTCACTCCCCATTATATCCATTCAAGAATAATTATTATTTGATGATTAAAAATAATTTTTATGGACTTAATATCATTATTAATATTAATAAGATATATCTTATCCATAACAAACATTTCTTACGTAACGAAGCACATAATGGAAAATGAATTAGTTAACACCTGAAAACATGATACTATAGAAATATCATTAACAAAGAAATATTAGAAGATCATATATGATATCATAATAATGTATATGGTAATTTTATAATTTAATAACAATAATTTCACCATTATATATGCAGTTAAACTACCCTCGACCATGGAAAAGTACATGGTAAGGGTTATTTTCACAATCTCTTTATTATCTGAGGTTGTTTTATACGCGAGTATCTACTACGACCTCTTTATCATCCACATATGTGTTTCATAAAAATGTATTTCAAAACATTTTTACTATTTAATAGACAATGTGTTAAAATAATTTATACCCTTATTTGACCTTATATGTTTTGGAAGGAATATTGTCGTCGTTTTCCAAACAAGGTACTTTATGACCTTTTCAACAAAATTAAGGCAAGAATGTTTTTTAACTTATATGGCGGGTGAGACTATTTTCATCCATTATAACATAATTTAAGCATCCCTTTCAATATTATGATTATATTTTCAATATAAATGTATTCTTTTATAATTATAGGACTTTTAAAATATTTCAAAATATATAGATATATTTCTCTAAAAAAAATTGACTTCATCTATGTCAAAATCCTATGTTGGATTTTAAGCTTATTAGAAGTTGATTTAATATGATACAAAACTTCCATATTGTATTGAAGGTTTTTTATGATATGTTTGACTGTGGATGTGTTATTTTTACACCATTTAGGTTTATGGATAAAGTATTTATATTTCATATGCTCTTTTTAATACGAATGTTAATTTTATGTTTAAACCTTTTCATATGAGGAATGCATTGGTCTTAGTAAGTGGTGGATAGAGCCTGCTATAGCTCCTTGATGCATCGGCATGTCTCATGAGACAAACTAATATCTTGGCACAAGGCCTTGAAAAAATCTTATTTGTCGCCTTGGCACAAGGCCTTGACTATGTAGTTGTGAAGTCTGGCATTATGCATTCCATCATTATGAAAGTGTCTATTGATATTGCATGTGATTATTAGACTGGTAGAATATATATATATATATATATGAATAATTAAATGGAATTATTCTATTTTATCATTTCCATATTATGTTGTAGTTCATGTTTAAAATGATATTGTTTTAGTCTTATACATTGCCTTTAATATTTATGCTTATTTACGAATGTTTCATCTATATTGTTATCCTTACTAAGCTTCTGAGCTCACCGCTTTCTATGTTTTATTTTTCTTAGGATGTGAAAAATATATTATGAATGACCTGGAGGGATAATCTAAGGGATATGAGTGTATCCTATGGAGACTATGTGGTTGTATCTTTTTATTTTATAATTTAATGTAAAACTTAAGTATGTATATAGTATTTACAAGGCTATTAAACTGATATGTCTTTCGGGACATGATTCCTTGTATCATACCAATGTTATGTAATAAATCACTGACTCTAGGTAACTAGGGGTGTGGCATTACAACCCACCTAGATACCCAATTTTCCCATTGTGCTCTATTTTATGTCGTGGTGAGTTTCTTTTATCAAGAAAAAATATACGTACATAATACATTCATTATCTAAATCACTTTCAACCTCTCACCACTGTTTTCCCACCTTAAGAGCATTCCCCCTCTTTCACGTCACACAATGCATAAGCATCAAATTTGGTACATAATAACACATTCAACTTAAAAATAATTTTTTTAAAACCAAATGGGGGTGTGCCTCAAGAGAGGTTCTATTTTTCATAAAGAATTATTCAGATGCCAAACAGGCTTAATTACCTAAAGGGAACACTTTTTACTATTAAATAGACATAAGGCCAAAAACCATTTGAAATACACATTACCAATTCAAACCAACATAGGAAATCAAATTTCAAGAAAAGTCACTTAAGACCAATGGTGTTAGAAATACATTTCAATTTCCAAAACAAAGGAATAATCATTTCATGAAACCAAATCCAAATTTAATAGCATGTATATATAGTATAAATGTAAAACATATTAATAAAAAAAGAAAGATATTATGAAATTCAAATTAAAGGAATATGCATAGGGTAACTACCTCAAACATGTTGCCCTTTTTCGATGACCACTAGAATCGACACTTCGTGCATACATGCACGTGCATTTATAAATATATATACATACACCCCTATCTGCATTGCACATATTCCCTGCGCCATGATGGAATATGTACAAAGATGACCTCTATATATATTCCTTACCCAATGCATGTATATGTAGGATACCTTGACACCCACAGCCCAAAGCCATCATAACGAGGTTCAACTCACTAAATAAATTATTTAATAAAAAAATTTAAACACTTAAGCAATCTAAAAAACATTTCAAAATAACGCATCAAGGGTTTTCAATAAGAAAATATTAAATTCCCCCTTTTAAGGAAAAATGACCAACAATACCACACACAACTAGATTTCGTAGCCATAATGTCCTTAAATAAATCAAATCCAGAAGTCAAAAAAACCATCAATGATGAAACATAGGACACACCTCAAAAACACCCAACATCATATCAAACTAAAACATTAAATTCTAACACTTCATCAATTCTATCAGAAATGGTATTCTCACAACAAAAATAATATAATAAATCTTTTGAGTTGTTTGTAAAGTGTTAATAAATGACATGACAAATGTTTTCCCTAAAAATACACCCAGATTAATTTTAAATTCTACTTTAGAACCAACCCCCCAACACGGACGCATAAAAACATAATTTTCACCACAAATATTAGTTATTAAAATATTTTAAAATTTATAAAAATACACCAATGAAGCACTACATGGCCTTTTGTCAAAACAAACCCAAATTTTTTTCTTTTCAAAATAAAATGCACACTAAAAAACCATTACAAACATCATTTTCATCACTTACATAATTTAAATAACCAATTTTACAATTTATATATTGACATCAAATAACACAACATGAGTTACACATGAAAATTACTCAATTTCATCTAAAAATGCTACCATAAATTTAAACGCATATCAAACCTTTTTAAAAACAAAATTCACACACCACATATAAACTAGGTAACACATTAAATTAACAAACAAAACTAATTATCCAAATATCAATTATATAAAGAAACACCAAACTTTGACACCGAAACCCCTGAAATTCGGTGTGGAACATCAATTGCACCCAATTCGCACCATAAGGGACCATAGAAAACCCCTAATCCCCAATATCAAACTAAAGTACACAATATTAATACTCTAATTTAACACTCTGATTGTGGGATACCTCAAAACGCCCAAGAAACAAGAATCAATAACCAAGCGAGGAGAAGAAGAGTCTACCCAGGGGTCATGCCGGAGGTGAGTCACGCCGAAAGTGGTTGTGGAAAATAGACGATGGATAGGAGAGGTAGGTGTGCTGGGTTCAGCTAGTGTGAAGTGGTCTGTTAAATAATGTAGGGCGAGATGAGACGGTCCGCCGAGAGGAAGAGAAGGGCGGCGGCATGGATCACTGGAGGAGCAGCAGGGCGGCGGTGCGTGCAACAAGGTCAGGGGAAGGTTGGGACGTCCGTTGATACCAGGAGATGGGAAGAATAGGGATCAGCATTGGGGGGGGGTGCGACGATAGACAGAGAGGAAGTGGTAAGATAAGAAAGAAGAGAAAAAAGAGAGAAGAAAAATAAAAGGAAAATGAGGAAGGGAAAATGAATAAACATAATAAACATAATAATAATAAATATAAAAATAGATAAATAAATGAAACACCGAAATAATATATATATATATATATATATTCGTTTATAATAAAAAACACCGAATCTAAAACAGGATTCGACCCGCACCTTGACAACAAAATTTGAATCCATAAAAAAAAGTTATTTCAAAAGTGAGGGTATGAAAATTCTCCACACCACAAAAACTTTCTTCCCCCAAAAAGTCACCCAGCTCGATGAGGAATCTAACTCATTCTAAAAACTGAACCAGACCAATGAAACCACAACTCTATGCAACATTTCATTCGATGAGTCACACCTGACCAGCTCTAAGGGAAATTAGAGTTAGAAGATTCACCAGGAAACAAGGAGGGTTCTCCCCACCACAAGAAATCAACTAGCACGACCAACATTGAGACTCTCAACATGGATAACACTAGAACTGCTAACTTGAACCAAAAAGGAAACCACCAATGTAGACCCAAAATCCCACTTAAGCTAGCTCTCGAAGAAGGTATGATAATATCTATTGTGAGTCTTCCCAACAGTTATGAATCGACCAGCTTAAGCCAATTAGCGTGGACCGACATGGGAAACCCAGCACAAACCGACCCATGACCTCTCTGCTTAAACCAAACTCCCACCACATGGGTCCCCAAAGAAATAACCCCAACCAAATAGTGTATTAAAGCCCCATTCATTATTTCCCAAGAAAAATGTGTCTCCAAAATGAGCACATCCAAAAACAAGAGCAGGTCACCAAAAGAGCTAGCCACACATGGGAGACAATCATGTTGGGACTCATAGTAATGAGGACACTACCTTTAAAGTTCATATTTAAAGAGGCACAACTACTGGAAATACCGGAAAACGAGATCAAAATGTCTTCTTACACCCAAATTTGGGTATTCAATAAATAAAGACCACAATGAGAAAAAGAGACCATAACACATCTTACAGAAAAATAGAACCCTAAAATATGAGGAATAATGAACAAATAAATTTAAACTATACCTATTTCAGCACTGGAGACAAAAGTGAGACCAATGTGACCCACGCCCATCAATTCCTGACTGCATGAAATGCTTCACTCTAAGACCATTGGTTGGAGTTCTGATGTCATGAAGCATCTGCTGCCCCGCAGTCAGGAGCTGACATCCCATGGTCAAGACTCCTTCTGGAAATGCCACTAGAAAGACCTCTCCAAGTGTCCCAAATGGCCACACATATGACAATAATTCAGAGGATGACGACAATGTGACTTAAAGTACCCAAACTGGCCACACTCGAAACAAACAAGAGGGTGGCCCAAATAATAAAAGATGGAATCAATTAGAAGGCTTGTATGGGACAGGTTCCTCTGGTTCACTCTCCACACTGGATGGGGAACCTTCTTGAACATAAAAAAGAATCTGTCCTGGAACCCTAGAAGAATACCCCACATAAGTGAAATTTTAACTGAATCTGTGATGCTACCTTCGGAGAAAAGGGAATCAACCACTCAAAATGCCTGAAATAAACCTTTACTGTATGTTTTCCATGTTGGACACTCACGAGCTCTACCCCTTTCCTCACCTTCACTTCTTCATCTATAAACCATTAGACGTGAGTGGTCTTGAACACCTTACAAGACATCCCATCATGCCATGATGCATGGATTTTCTCCCACACCAATCCCTAGTTGAACCCTCAAATGAACTTGAACCAACACAAACTCGCATAGCTTTAGGGGGTTCCAATAACCTGAAAACATTAATGATTTCACCAAGCCAGCCTGGTACCTTCGATAGTTCAAGATCACCACGGAATTTGGACAACAACTGAAAAAAATAAATTCCACCACTCAGCTAATAGTCTGGGTAGAACCAACAACTAGAAGAGACTCACTAGAAAACATTGGGACTTTTCTAGGAAGAATACTCAAAACAAGAGGCAAAAATCCAAATCAAAATTCATGATAAATAAAAATTCCACACCTCAATCACATACTGAAGCTCAAACTCAAAGAACCATTCCAATAACAATTCAATATTTCGAACCAATAACCCATGAAAAAGGATACCATACATGAAAAGAGAACACTAAACAATTTCTCACTCACTTTACAAAACATTTAAAATAACCTTTTTGAAAACCATTTTTCATCCAACAAAAAAATTAAATATCCATCATTAGTATTCCATCAAGTCTCACACATACAAATCCATGTGATAGTTCAAGAACCCATCCACTCACGTCACAAATTTCTCCACTTCCCACATTCGCACCTCAATGTATGTGATCACTCATAGGAATACCATGGGTTAATTTAAGACACTTTTCATTTCCAAAACATATCATTCAGCATAATGAAAAAATTATCAACCCATTTGAAAATGTCACTTATCATTAAAGAAATACATTTATAAATCCTCAAGCATTTTCCAATTAATATTCCTAAAAGTGTTACCAATATCCCAAAACAATTTCCAAAAAACCTCCCAGTTTCCCCTTTGAAAACACACATTCCATTAAAAGAAAACAATTCCCATTTAAAGACCACCTTTCCACTTCAAAACAAAGTTCTGTTAAAATAAAACACTTTCCAAATTCCAAAAAAAATTTCATTAAAAGTCGCATTCCAAAACATTTTTCATTAAAAGTCATATTCCAAAACGTTTTTCATTTCAAAAATAATTTTTACATTGTATTTACCATATCCCCTTTGGAAAACCCACTTTCACTAAAAGCCATTTTCAATTTTTCAAGATCCAGTCAGGTCCGTCAAAACTAATCCAAAACATAACTCACATCAAAACATCCAAAAATAAGAGACTAGTGGTTATACCATCCTGGGAATATGGATTAGCAGGCCATGCTCCAAGCTAGAATCAACCACAAAAAGTATATTGAACCGTGAACTTGAGCTGTATATGGGTTTTTACTCTAGGAAAGTCTATCGCATTACACTGGCTCACTTCCCTAGTCATCCCTTATCAACATAGACCCAACCAAAGAAGAAAATTTAAATCCTGAACTACCCATCGCAACTCGAGTCTCAGGACGGGCAAGTGCTCTTGATGTCCTTCCTGCACCAACCCCTCGAGTCCTGACACACCAAATCACTAATCTATCTGACACCCCGAATAATAAGGCCCCCTTTTGTTACCATTTTGTCGTTAACCAACCCAGTCCGACCCCAAACCGGTCACCCGATCCGGTCAGCGACATAGCCCGAAGGGCGTTCCCAATCCCTACGGGCTGGAAACAAGTGTTGGGCATCAAAATAAACTAGCTGGGAATGATTTGGACCATAAAAAAGATAAATAAACATAAACTATATAAGTATATAGATAAGGGTAAATAAATCGACCAACTTGGGAGCGAAATAAAATAATAAAAGAAGCAACGTGACATACCTCAGGTGACCCCATGGGTTACCACATAACGTAAACAACACTAGCTCCCAAAAACAATCCAAGGCTGAAACGTGCAACTAAAATATAAATTTGGTGTGAGAACCGAGATGCTCAGTAGGAATGCCAAAATATAACTATGTCTCATACCCCTACCTTTAGTATTAAATCCAATCATTCCTGTTTGAAAATAAGATATAATAAAATAATGTTTTACTTCTTTTCAAATTCAAGTAACGAGTTTTCATTTTCAATTAATGCATTTCTCTCCCACTACATTTTTAAAATAGGTTCCAAGAATGCATTTATGTCTCAAAATTAAAAGAAACTAGTTTGGATTTAAATATGGTTTTCACAAGTAAGACATCATGTATTAACACACTGAAGTGAAAATTACATCACAAGTAGCATGTCACAAATGAGCACCATGGGTAATCCCTATAGGTAAATAGCACATGTGGGAACCCTAGAGACCCTGTGCCTTGGTGAAACATGGCTTAGAAACCATGAACTTTGGAAAACGTGGATTAGAAGACCGCAACGATTAGAAAATGTGTCATAGAAGACCAAAACCCTCATAAAAGCATATGTTTAGTTTTTGTTGTTGTGTCAATCCTGCTAGAAAAACATGGACAAACCCTTGATGTGTCATCTAGAGTACTAGTCTTGGTCACCCACCTTGATACCCAGGTTTCCCATTGTGATATATTTCAATTGGTGGTGAGTTTCTTTTATCAAGAAAATATATATGTACATAACACTTTCTTGATCTAAAACCCATTCAACCTCTCACTACTTTTCTCCCACCTTAAGCTTATTCCCCCTATTTCACGTCACAAAATGAATAAGCATCTAATTCGGAACATAATAAAACATTAAACTGAAAAATCATTTTTCAAAAACCAAGGGTGTGTCCTTCAAGAGAGGTTTTGTTTTTCATAAATCATTCTTAAGATGCCAAATGGGCTTAATTACATAAAGGTAACACTATTTACATTTAACCATTTAAAAGGACAAACACATTTAGAAATACACATTAACAATTAAAAACCACTTAGGAAATCAATTTTCATGAAATGTCACTTATTACCAATAGTGTTAGAAATATATTTCAATTTCTAAAACCAAGGCGTAATCATTTCAATTAACCGCAACCATATTTAAAAACATGTGTATATAGTATAAATATAAAACATATTTTTAAAACAAGCAAGAAATTATGAAATTCAAATTGAATGTATAGGTAGAGGGGAACTACCTCAAACATGTCGTTATTTGTCGATGGCCACTAGAACCGACACCTGGCGCATAAATGCACATGCATTTGTACATATACATATATATATACCCTCCTAGATTCATTTCACATATTTTCTACTCCATGAGGGAATATATATAAAGAGGGCCTATATATATATTTTCCTTACCCTATGCATGTACATGTAGGATACCTCGACACCCACGGCCCAAAACCATCATAGCTAGTTTCAACGCATTGCATAAATTATTTAATGAAACAATTTAAACACATTACAAATATAAAAAACATTTCAAAATAATGCATCAAGGGTTTTCTGTATAAAAACATTCAAAATCCACTTTTTAAATCAAAATGCCCAACAATTCCACACACAACGATATTTCGCTGCCTTAATGTCCTTAAATAAATCAATTCCAGAAGTCATAAAAAACCCATGGATACTGCAACATAAGACACACCTCAAAAACACCCAATTTCAAATCAAACTACAACATTAAAATTTTAACATTTCATCCATGCTATCAAAAATGGTTTTCGCACTAGACAAATATTATAATAAATCCTTTGAGTAGTTTGTAAAGCTTTAACAAATGATACGAAAAATGTTTTCCCTAAAAATAC
Source organism: Viscum album (assembly GCA_963277665.1). Lineage (NCBI taxonomy): Eukaryota > Viridiplantae > Streptophyta > Magnoliopsida > Santalales > Viscaceae > Viscum > Viscum album. Next base: position 1,150,113,206 of record OY728135.1, read on the forward strand.
ATGTAGTTTTATATAATATTCTTCTTTATAACCAACCACACAACACAAAAACATAAAAACATGATTTTCACCACTAATATCATTCAATATAATGTCTGGAAATTTATAAAAACATACCAATTCATTACTACATGATCTAATTTCAAAACAAATCCAAATTACTTTTCTTTATAAAATCAAATACACACTAAAAAGCTTCCCAAACACCATTCTCATCACATAAAAAATTTAAATAACCAATTTAGTTATTTATAAATTGACATCAAATAACCCAACATGAGTTACACATGAAAAGTACTCAATTTCATCTAAAAATGATATCTTAAATTTAAAAGTATATCAAACATTTTAAAAAAATTAGCACCCAACCTATATACTAGGTAACACATTAAATTAACAATGTAAGCAAACTAATTTGCCAAATACTGATTATCCATGGAAACACCAACCATTGATGCCAAAACCCCTGAAATTTAGTGTGAAACATCAATTTCACCCAATTCACACCATAAGGGACCAGAGAAAAAACACTAATCCACAAGATCAAACAATGATACCCACTATTAAAACTATAATTTAACACACTAATTAATATAAACCTAAATCCCCAATGAAACAGGAATCGAAACCATACGAAGGGGAAGAAGAGTCCACCTGGGAGTCGGGAAAGAGGTGAGTCTTTTCTGAAGGGGCTGCAGCTAGGGGATGATGACTATGAGAGGGAGGCACGCAGGGTTTGGATAGTCCAAAACGGTCCGTTGAATAGAGGTGGGCGAGATGATGCGGTCCGCCGAGAGGAAGAGCAGGGTGGCGGCATGGATCGCCGAAGGAGCACTATGGCGGCGGCAGTACACAACAAGGTCTAGCGAATGGGGGAGTCCATTGATTCCAGGAGAGTGTAAGAATAAGTCTTGGCACAGGGGGGTGTGTGATGGGAGAGTTAGAGGAATTGGGAAGAGAGGAAAGAAGAAAAAAATAGAGAGAAAAAATAAATGAAAAAATGAGGAAGGGAAAAATAATAAACTTAATAAACATAATAATAATAAATATATAAATATATAAATAAAAGAAACACCCTATATATATATATATATATATATATATCTTCATTTATCAGCAAAAACACCGACGCCAAACCTGGATTCAACCTGCACCTTAACAACAAAATTTGAAGCCAGAAAAATAATAATAAAATAAATTTATTTCAAAAGAGAGGGTGTGAATTATATGACATAAATTTGAAACATTAATTTTATTATAAACATATATAATTTATTTTTCATTCTTTTAATTGGACAAATAAAAGGAAGTAGTGTTCATGTTTATGTATCCCTACCGTCTCCATGAGAAATGCATTTCATTTCCTATATCCAAATATTATGGATTATTATATATATATATACACTATATATATATGATATTTACTTAATTGTTTAAATTTATAATATTATGAGACCGCGATCTATGAAATTGTAACCACATATAACAAGTTAAAACATAATCAAGAAACTATTCAATTAACAAATGAAATAGTGAAAATGGTTAAATATTATTAACAAACGCGTAATAAAATAACATAAGAAGATCGTATATGATATCTAAAATGTGGATAAGGTTCTTATATAAATTAATAACAAGATTTAAACCACTATATAAGAGGTTAAATCAGATACAACTAAAAATGAATCATGAGGTAAGGGATGTTCATCTAACTTTTTACATCTCTCAGATAAATATAATATTAACCACATATTTATTTTGTGTGGCGTATCTACTACCAGTTATGATATATCATATCATTCATATTTATATATTCATGGTATTCAATGTTTCATTTGATAATTATTTACATTAATGGTGATTAATGTTCAAATATTTCATAGTGTTATATGACACTTTGATTTAAAAATATATTTTTAAATTGATTAATTGATATATGAGGAATGATTTGTACTAGAATTACATAGTTTGGTACAACTTAATACAACACCTCTGTGATGGGACTAGTTAAAGAAACCCCCACAATGCATTGGTAGTGTCATGATATAAAATTAGTTTGTGAAAAAACCTTTGAGTTTGTTTCCAAGAAGAATAGATGGGTTTCTATAAACAAACTTAAACCATCTAGTGAATGTTCTTTATGGTAGTGGTTATTGTTCCAGAAAAATGGAATCAAATAATTAATAATTTACATAAGTTTAGTTATTATTTATGCATGATATTTTTCATTGATATATATATTGATTCATTTTATTTTCATTTTTTTGATTAAATAGAATGTGTTATCAGTTTCTCAACATTCCAAATTATTTATTCCTTATCCAATTATTTAGATGGAATGTGTTATTAGTAATTTACCTTGACCTATTTAGTTATCAATTCATTATTACTTTTGGTGTACTTACCCTTACTGATAATTTTATCTCACCACTTTCTTAAGTTTTATTTTCTCTTGGTTTCTATGAAATTTATAATGACTGATATGTAGGGTTAAGAAATTAGAATAGTGGTGTTTTGAAAGAAAATATTTTTTTATGTTTAAATTTTATTTTGAATTTACATTTTTTTATATTTTACCAAGAATACTAAGTTATTTTCTTCTTTGGGATTCAATTTCTTGTATATTATGAGAATGTAATAAATTAAGGCAAAAAATCTAGGCATATGGGGTTCGAGGAGTCACATCACATAAAAAATTAACATAAAATAATTTTATTTACAAACTCTAAAATATATATTACCATATAAATTTCCTAATAATAAATTTTCAAAATCCTCTTCTCTTATAAAATTATCATATTTATATTGATAATTAAACATGTTTAAAACATCCAATCATTGATAAAATAATAGTTGTAAATACATCAACAAACATCATCTTATAATATTAAAATAAGAAAAAAAATTATCAAAATTGGTTGAAATCACATTTTCTTCATTTTATTTTTTTAATCCAATTATTATCTTATTAATAAATTATTAATTTTAATTAAAAACTATTTTCCAAATAATTTAAAATAAATTGTTAGAGACATTATATAAATAATTATTTAGAAAAAAAATATAATTACTTTATGGAGAAATTGTAACACCCCAAGCTTCCACGATACGCTTCTCTTTGAATAATACAGTAGCGTGTGTTGTACGCAACTTCGAGTTATAACACACACCACAACCAATCAAACTAGCCGTTATGAATAGTAATACCTACTTTTTGAAATTTTATAAATTTTATCTATCAAAATGGACTTCATTTTTGGATTCAGAATATCGAAATTATCCTGACTCAAACTTTTTGTAACTTTTTGTGAACATCCAATTTTCTATGAATAGTAAAAAATACATAAAAACAACTTTTTTAATCAAATAATTTATAGTAATAAATTATACTATTTAGTGGTTTTTAAGTATAATTGTAATATATTTTTACCATTTTATCCAATGGTGGTCATTAGAATTAATTTCACTTTGAAATTGGACATAAACAATTGTCAATCTTTTGATATATATTGTTTCTTAAAAACACGCTATTTGTTGTGACAGTGGGAAATAATAATTAAATTAATTAATGAAACTTATATGTTTGTAATTTTTCAAAATAGACATCATTTTTGAATTCAGAATATCCATTATAGCTTTTGGTGAATTTTTTGTATTTTTCTAAAAAACATCAATTTTTGATGAATAGTGAAACCACTAAGTGGTAGTTTAAAAACTGAGTTTTTGTTTAAATGAAATTTTACCACCTCTGTGATTTGAATTTCCAAAATTCAACATACATGGTTTTCATTAGAAAGTAAAATTTAGTTCAATGAGATTAAAATAATTTTTTGTGAATAGTAACTTTTAAGTTCTACTAATCGAGATTAAAGGTAATTAGTGAAATTTAAGGTTAAAATGATATTATAAAAAATAAGAAAATACCTTCACACTTGTCCTACCCTTATTGGATGAGTCATCTCCAACCAAGAAAATCCATGGGTCAACTTGGGGACCCCATGGAACCACTTGGGTAAGAAAATGACATTAATAACTTTTTAATTAAAGTACAAATAAAATTGTCACAAACATGTGATGTTTTACTAAAAAAATTATTACATGGGGTTATAAAATTCATATTTTTGACTATAAATATTAATTAGAAATCTAAAAATATTTCCTACAACATGGTATTTTTTTATAATTTTTAGATATTAAAAATAGAAATTTATTTATGACACCATTATGATGTAGCGATTACCTCATTAATTAATGATTTAAATAAAATGAAAAGATTATGACATCTAAGACATAAACTTGTCAAAAACCTATTGTATGAGTATATTTTGAACCCTTATCACCTTATACTCAAAATATATAATTTTTGGACCTTTAAAATTCGAAAAGAATTTTAAAATAAAGTGACATTTCATGACTTTCCTAGAGTGCCCCTCCTCCCCTCACATAAAAGGCCCCCACCTCTACCACCTTATTCACACCATCAAAGCCATTTTAATCGGCCAAAATCTGAAAAAATTCTCTCTCAACATCCCTCTATTACTCCTAGAATCCTCACTTTGGGCAGAAGTCTTCCCGAAGAAGCCTTTGGCTCAAATCAAAAAGAGTTTCCCGATTTTAAGGTAATGTCTTCTCTTATGATATTTTGTTTTATTTCTCTTCTCCAACCCCTTAAACACTTATTATTACTTTATTTTGTAACAACACCAGTATATTAAATATACTAAGATGTTGCTATGAGATGTATTTGATTTACACTTACACACACCCTTGTCTAATGGTTAAAGAACATATTGTTTTTGTGGTTGGCGAATTTCTGCCTCACGAAAGGATGATTGTTCAATCTTTTTTTAACACCTCTCATGGCGGCTATTAAGATGTCACTATATTTATATATGATATATATTATTCTTATGTTTTCCTTATGATTCTGTATTTCTCATTTATGGCATACCTTTATGATTTCCATTATCGGTAAATGCGATAATTTCATTTTAGGAAATGCGGACTACCGCCCCCTCAAAGTGATTTGAATCGTTAATACCATATGTGGGATGTATAAAGGATGGAGTAAATGATATTATATATGATATTACACCGGAATTATAATATACCTATATATCATTATGATTTCATTCCATTAAATATGAAATAGAAATTAAAGTAGCATTCATGCGTACGTACGGCTTACCATCTCCATGAACGGTGCATTTCATTTCTTACATCTAAATGTTAAGTAATATTATGAATGAATGTATATACTAGATATATATGATATATATGATATATACATCATGAATATAAATCTGGAGATAATTGATATTCTACCACATAAACAACTTGTAATTATAAGATGTTTATTGTTGACTCAAGTACCAAAGATCGACAAAACCACTCTTATTAACTTAAATGACTACATAATTTTAGTAACATGGAAATAAGTGATATAAAAGGAATAATAAACTTGAAAAATGTTCTTAAGAAATTATAAATTAACTCTAGTTAATTATTCAAGAGGTTAAATAATGGTCGAGTCAAGACGGACACGAGGTAAGGGAACTTCTTAACCCAATTTCCGTTCATTGGGTTAATCTCCTACTTTAAAATTATTTCATGATATTATTATGTATTATATTGTATTTGTACATTATTTATGTGTACTTATAGTGAATAAACATAATAGATCTATTTTATTTAAAAAATTATCTTTGTTAGGGACTTCGTCTCAATCTCCTTCATTGAGGCATATTTTGTTTTATACACAACATTATTTTATACGGTGTATAAACCCCTTTGAATTTTACATTTATTTAAAAGGAATATTTTTATATGAATTGTTTTACTAAATGAAAAAGGGAATGTTTTTTTGTCATATGTATGTGGCGACAACGACTTCTCTGCCGCAGTGACCATTATTTGAGTTTCGGCTTCCTCTACAAGCCATACCTTTTTTTAAATGAAAAATAAATACCAAGTTTTACTTTTCCTTTATTTTGGTATTGAAAATGGTTTTTATGATGTTTTTATTATATCAATGTGTTGTATTGATATCTTTTGATTGAAATGTGGAAATTTTATGTTTCCTTTATGCATGTTTTATGTGATACGATTATGTTATGGTTTATGATATGTTTAAACATGTTCATATGATAAATGCATTGGACTTAATAAGTGACGGGTGGAGCCCGCTTTAGATCCTCAATGCATCGTTAGGTCTCATGAGACAAACTAGTGTCTTGGCACGAGTCCTTGACAAAATCTTATTTTTTGTCTTGGCACGAGGCCTTGGCTACGTGGTTATGATAGTCTGGCATTATTCATTCCATCATTACGAAAGTGGTTATTGATATTGCATGTGATTATTCGACCAGTAGAATATCCATGTGAATAAGTAAATGGCATTATTTCATTTTACTTTTTCCATATTATGATTAAATTCATGTTTAAAAGGCTTTTTTTAGTTATAAATTGCATTAAATGTATAGGTTTATTTATGAAAGCTTCCGCTATATTGTTATCCTTACTAAGCATCTGAGCTCACCCCTTTCAATGTTTTAATTTTTCCAGGATGTGAAAAGTATTTTATGAATGACCGGAAGGGATAATATGAGGGGATATGAAGACACGATGTTGTTGTAGTTTTGTATTACTTTATGACGTAATGTAAAACTTATTAATGTATCTAGTGTTTCACGGCTACTAAACAAATCGGTCATTCAAGACATGATATTTTGTGATCATTCCAATGTTACGTAATAATGCACTGACTCTGGGCAATTGGGGTCGGGGCATTACAGTTGGTATCAGAGGCAGTTTAGTACAAACCTTGGAAGCTATATTTAGATAAACTCTTATTAGATCACATAGCCCTAGGATAGACTTTGAGGAATAGTATAGAATTACTTCCTAGAATTTTTGTATTATAGAGATTCTATGAGTATTCCGAGAAATAAATCCCTGTCTGGATACGAGTAGGTAGAGGTGGCTCTGGCACAGATGTACCTTGGGGTAAAACTCGAAAAAACCGCTTTGAGCTAGACTCGAACGGGAACTGGTGCATGACAATGGGCCTTGCTACACTCTTGGTTACGACACTCCCAGGAGATATTCTGAGGATAATTCACATTTTCTTTACAAACCACTATAAAGGGTTATGAGTATATACTTCCTAAAAAAATTTTATGATAATGGATTATATCCATAAATAGTTCAATTTATGTTAAGTGTTATTCAAGTTTGTAATTATGTATTTTGATTCATAAACTAATCTATTTTATGCCATTGTTTAGAAATTATGCCTAGTGGGAGGAATGGAAACCGTACCTATGCACGCACTTCATGTAGGGATTTCCCTCCTTCTTAAGATAATTATAGTGGAGCTAGAGATACAAATAGTGCTGATCAACTTATCACCATACTGCAACAACTCACTCAGGATATGAATAATAACCTTACTCGTATGGAGCACCCTGATCCGCAACGTGGAGGATCAATGTTAGACCGCTTCATGAGGAAAAAACCTCCAACATTTAATGGGGGTACAAATCCATTATTATCTGATCAATGGATAAACTCCTTAGAGAAAATATTCCACGCCTTGGTGAGTAGAAAAAGGTAGACGGTTGTCATGGTAGTTTACCGCCTCACTGGAGATTCCGGTCAATGGTGGTCACTGATTCAAAAAAAAAGGAAGATGAAGAAGTATCAAGTATGGAATGGAGGGAGTTTAAGGAAATTTTCTTAGAAAAATACTTTCCACATGACCATCAAGCAGATATGAAAAGGGAATTTCTGAGTCGAAGACAAAAGGATGATGAGAATGTCGCAAAGTATGAGGCTAACTTTTCAAGGTTAGCGAGGCATGACGCAGATTATATACCTAACCCAAACAGTAAGATTGATCATTTATTTTATGGGTTAAAATCGTTTCTCCATCGATCCTTAGTCTTACAATCATTCTCATCGTATGAAGATATTATCTCACGTGTTATCAAGACAGAAAATGAATTATCTAAATCTTATGACAATAAAGTAAAGCAAGAGAAGAAGATAATGGTGGAACAAGAGATAGATAAAGGGAAAAATGGAAAGAAGGATTTTCCATTATGTGATAATTGTGGGAAGAATCACCCCAGTACTTTCCTAAAAGGAATGGGAGTTTGTTACAAATTTAAAGAAAAAGGACACCAGGCTCGTGATTGCAAGGGAAAGAAAGAGGCTATCAATGGTGAATGCTACAATTGTAGAGAAATGGGACATTATTCAAATGAATTTCTTAAGCGTCAGGGAAACATAACTCAGAAAACGCCAAGGGATCAAGGCCAATCTTATGTTGTTACTACAGTTGAAGTGGAATAATTAATGTATTGAGGATTTTGGACTGAAGGATTATATTCTAGTTATAAGAATAATGTGATATATATAAGGATTGTAATGTAGTACTTGTTATTTTCATTATGGTTTTAATAAGATGATGGTAATCATATTTTTAGTATATGACAATAAGAGAAACTTTACGTTGATTGGGGAATTTGATGATTTGATTTTGGAATTTAGAGACAGTTTAGAGAAATTCTGGATAGAGGTATTTTGGATAACTATAAAGGTTGGAATGGATTAATTTTAACTTTGGATAGTATTACTTAAGGTTAAAACATTTCTGAAGATTATTTTTGGAATATTATAATACTATTGTTTTAGGAAAAGGACAACCTGCAGGTTGGGGGATAACCCGTCACGTCGGACAATGTTGTAGGAATCTAACCCACATCCATAGTGCGACACGCCTTTATTACCAACCACTAGCCTGCAGTAAGTCCCTAGTTATTAAAAAATAGTTTTCCTAATCTATATGGTATGTGTTAATATTTCGAACCTTGTACGATTAGAATAAATATAATATTTTTTGAGTTCTATTATCTTTTTGAGTGAAATATGGGTTTGTGATAAAAATTTATTAAAGAATGAAAGTCTACATGACAAGTATTCTTAGTAAATCTCATAAATAAATTCCTCAACTTTATTAAAGGTAACATAAAACAAAAACGATGTCAGTTAACTTTTCCTACTGGGTAATCAATGATCGTTTAACCAATCAAAAGTTTGTGATTTTCTTGTATTTAACTTTCTCATAATCCTATTTTCTACCACTCTCCATTAGACCATGATGGTTTGTTTCTCCTCCATATCCATATTATCATAGAATCCTAGTATGGGCTATCTCGGGTGACCTTTTTAATTCTCTCTCTTTCGATTAAAGTTATATTTTTATTAACCCTATTTCTGATGTGGGTTTTCCACAAAGGTATTTTCTATTTTAAACCTTTTATTTTCAAAGAAAAATTTCAAATTGCTAGGATGCAATTTATTGAAGGAGGGGAAAATGTAACACCCCAAGATTCCACGGTACGCTTCTTTTTGAATAATACAGTAGCGTGTTTTGTACGCAACTTTGAGTTCTAACACACACCATAACCAATCAAACTAGCCGTTATGAATAGTAATACCCACTTTTTGAAATTTTATAAATTTTATCTTTCAAAATGGACTTCATTATTGGATTCTGAATATCGAAATTATCCTAAGTCAAAATTATTGTAATTTTCTATGAAAATCTAATTTTATATGAATAGTAAAAAAAATACTCAAAAACAAATTTTTTAATGAAATAATTTATAGTGATAAATTATAATATTGAGTGGTTTTTAAGTATAATTAAAATATATTTTTACCATTTTATTCAATATTGGTCATTAGAATTAATTTCACTTTGAAATTGGACATAAACAATTGTAAATCTTTTGATATATATTGTTTCTTAAAAACACGCTATTTGTTGTGACATCGAGAATTAATTATTAAATTAATTAATGAAACTTATATGTTTTGAATTTTTTAAAATAGGCATCATTTTTTAATTCAGAATATCAATTATAGCTTAGGGTGAATTTTTGGTATTTTTCTGAAAAACTTCAATTTTTGATGAATAGTGAAACCACTAAGTGGTAGTTTAAAAACTGATTTTTCGTTTAAATGAAATTTTACCACCTCTGTGATTTAAATTTCCAAAATCCAACATAAATTTTTGTAATTATAAATTAAAATGTAGTTCAGTGAGATTAAAATAATATTTTGTGAATAGTAACTTTTAATTTCTATTAATCACGATTAAAGGTAATTAGTGAAATTTAAGGTAAAAATGATATTATAAAAATATGAAAATACATTGAAAAATGTCCTACACTTATTGTATTAGTCATGGAAGACCATGAAAATACATGGGTCAACTTGGGGACCCCATGGAGCCACTTGGGTAACAAAATGACATTAATAACATTTTATTTAAAGTAAAAATAAAATTGTTACAAACATGTATTGTTTTAATAATAAAATTCTTACAAGGGGTTATACAAGTCATATTTTTGACTATAAATATTCATTAGAAAGATAAATAAATTTCATACAACATGGTATTTCTTTATAATTTTTAGATATTAAAAATATAAATTTATTTATGACACCATGATGATGTAGTGATTACCTCATTAATTAATGATTTAAATAAAATTAAAAGATAATGTAACATCTAAGAATTAAAGTTTTCGAAAATATATTGTATGAGTATATTTCAAAACCTTATCACCTTATCCTAAAAATATATAATTTTGGGAAATTTAAAATATGAAAATAATTTTAAAATAAAGTGACATTTCATGACTTTCCAAGAGTTCCCCTCCTCTCCTCTTATAAAAGGCCCCCACCTTTACCACCTTATTCACACCATCAAAGCCATTTGTATTGGCCAAAAGCTTCCCAAATACTCTCTAAACTTACCTCTATGACTCCTAGAAGCCTCAAAGTGGGCATAAGTCTTCCCAAAAAAGCATTTAGCTCAAATCAAAAAGAGTTACCCGATTTTAAGGTAATGTCTTCTCTTATGTTATTTTGTTTTATTTTTCTTCTCCAACCCCTTAAACTCTTTTTATTCCTTTCTTTTGTAACAAAACCTTTATCTTCAATATACAAGGTTTATTTTATGAGATGTATTTGATTTACACTAACATAAAAATTCATCTAATGGTAAAAGAACATACTGTTTCTGTGGTTGGCGAATTTCTGCCTCATGAATCGATGATTGTTCAATCTTTTTTTAACACCTCTAATGGTGGACATTAAGATGTCACTATATTTATATATCATATATATTATGCTTGTGTTTTAATTATTCTTCTGTATTTCTCATTTATGGGATACCTTTATGATTTACATTATGGGTAAACGCGATAATTTCATTTTAGGAAGTGCGGACTACCGCCCCCTCAAAGTGATTTGAATCGTTAATTCCATATGTGGGATGTATAAAGGATGGATTAAATGATATTATATATAATATTAAACTGGAATTATAATATACCTTTATATCATTATTATTTCATTCCATTAAATACGAAATAGAAATGAAAGTAGCATTCATGCGTACGTACGACTTACCGTCTCCATGAACGGTGCATTTCATTTCTTACCTCTAAATGTTACGTAATATTATAAATGAATGTATATACTAGATATATATGATATATATGAAATCTAAATAATGAATATAATTCTGGAGATAATGGATATTCTACCACATAAACAACTTGTAATTATAAGAAGTTTATTGTTGACTTAAGTACCAAAGATCGACAAAACCACCATTATTAACTTAAATGACTACATAATTTTCATAACATGGTAATAAGTGATATAAAAGGAATAATAAAGTTTTAAAATTTTATTAAGAAATTATAAGTTAACTCTAGTTTATTATTCAGGAGGTTAAAGAACGGTCGAGTCAAGACGGACACGAGGTAAGGGAACTTCTTAACCCAATTTCCGTTCTTTGGGTTAATCTCTTAGATTCAAATTATGTCATGATATTATTATGTCCTATATTGTATTTGTACATTATTTATGTGTAATTATAGTGAATACACATAATAGATCTATTTTATTTAAAAAGAAGTCTTTGGAAGGGACTTCGTCTCAATCTCCGTTCATTGAGGCATATTTTGTTTTATACACAACTTTATTTTATACGGTGTGTAACCCCCTTTGACTTTTACATTTATTAAAAAGGAATATTTTTTATACAAAGTGTTTTACTAAATGAAAAAGGGAATGTTTTTTTTTTGTCGTACGTATGTTGTGACAACGACTTCTCCGCCGCCATGACCATTATTTGAGTTTCGGCTTCCTCTACAAGCCATAACTATTTTTTAAATGAAAACTAAATACCAAGTTTTACTTTTCCTTTATTTTGGTATTGAAAATTGTATTGAAAATGTTTTTATTATATCAATGTATTGTATGGATATATTGTGATTGAAATGTGGAGATTTTATGTTTCCTTTTTGCATGTTTTTTTTATACGATTATGTTATGGTTTATGATATGTTTAAACCTGTTCATATGAGGAATGCATTGGACTTAATAAGTGACGGGTGGAGCCCGCTATAGCTCCTCGATGCATCGGTAGGTCTCATGAGAAAAACTAGTGTCTTGGCACGAAGCCTTGACAAAATCTTATTTGTAGTTTTGGCACGAGATCATAGCTACGTGGTTATGATAGTCTGGAATTATGAATTCCATCATTATGAAAGTGGATATTGATATTTCATGTGATTATTTGACCAGTAGATAATCCATGTGAATAAGTAAATAGAATTATTTCATTTGAATTTTTCCATATTATGATTAAGTTCATGTTTAAAAGGCTTTTGTTTAGTTATACATTGCCTTAAATGTTTATGTTTATTTATGAAAGCTTCTGCTATATTGTTATCCTTACTGAGCATCTGAGATCACCCCTTTCAATGTTTTAATTTTTCCAGGATGTGAAGAAGTATTTTATGAATGACCTGAAGGGATAATATGAGGGGATATGAAGACAAGATGTTGTTGTAGTTTTTTATTACTTTATGATGTAATGTAAAACTTATGAATGTATCTAGTGTTTCAAGGCTACTAAACTAATCGGTCTTTCGAGACATTATCTTTTGTGATCGTGCCAATGTTACATAATAATGCACTGACTCTGGGCAATTGGGGTTGGGGTGTTACAGAAATATTGTGGAAAAAGTCAACACATATCAACTGGTATACAATATAGAGGCAAGGGGTGATTCTATATATCTATAATCATAATAGAATCTCATCTATACCCATCAATATTCATTAATCACCACACAAATTTTTTATGATTTTATTTATAATTGAAAATTATTGATATATAAAAATTAATGAAATATATAAATAATTATAAAATAAAAGATAGTGTTATGTCAAATCAAACATAATCTCCAAACCACTATTTATCTAATAAATATAAAACAACCTCGCAATATAAATATCTCTAAAAGATCGTTCTTATAAATTTATATTATATAAAATTATAAATGAGGGAAAACATAATGAATTTTTTTAATCACAGATTCCAATTTTAGATTTATTGATAATATATATTCGGAATTGTGGTAGAAAAGTTGAATATAGTGAAAATAATTATATTTCTTTCTTTTTATAATTATTAATTCAAGAAGACACATGGTTTTATTTATTGATTCCCTGAATTCATGAATATTAATAAATATGTTATAATTTAAAATGAAGGCATAGATACATTAACATATTTGAGATGTTTTGTTTCATGAAGAAGTTTTTAATAATTAAATATTATTTTATGGAGTTATGGATGAGTTTGAATGATATTTGGATGTTGATAATGTTATTTAATTGGATAATTATCATGTTCATGGGATATATTAAAGTAGTGGTTTCTATGTTTTATAAGGGTTATAAATTATTTGAGAATATTTTAATGGTTTTTAATGGTAAAATAGCATTTATATAAGGGTCATTAAATATAATTAATTCATGTTTAATGGTAATGGATGATTACCGTAAAGGTATCCCTAAATATTAATTATGTGGGGGGTAAATTGTGATCTTCTTTTCTGTAAGGATTTATAATGAGTCTATGTAAATGTACAAACTGTAGAATTGTGTTTTATTTTTAAGAAAACTAAAATACAATGGTTATTGAACTTTTTTGGTTACTATATGGGTCATTCTTAAAACCAAGCATAAGAACTTAATTATGTGTATCATAACACTTATACGTGTTGTTTTTGGACTTGGGTGAAGGTTCGAGAAGTCAACCGAGTGGCTCAAGAAGTTTCGGGAGTGTCAGGCCGAAAAAACATCAGGTTTTTAAAGACACTAGAGGGCACACAGTTTGCGCATAGCCTGATAAACTGTGTGGCCCGTACAGGTAACTGTGCAGCCCTGTTTAAAAAGTGAAAATGGATTTGTTCATGGGTTGTGCCCATTTTCCTCAACTGTTCCCCTAGATCATTAGTGGTGTGTCTTGGAGGCAGTAGATGTTGTATGGTTTGCGTACAATTTGGAAAACTATGCAGGTTAAACTGTGTTTTCAGGTTCGTTTAAATAATTAAATTAAATTAAAATGAAATGAAAATAAATAAAAATAAAATGAAAATAAATTAAAACATAAAACTAAAATCACCTCCCTCTCTCTCTCGACTCACATCTCATAAGGGGGGATCCCATTTGAGCCATGCACGCGACCCCTCATTGGCCACCTCTTCCTCCTTTGATCCGCCCAGAATTCCACCAAATCATTGCACCGTCCGTTAAAGGGAGACCTCTCCACCCTTCTTCTCCATTATTATAACTTTTATATGACCTATTTATCTCTTAGTGAGGTGTTTTTGAACCCTAAACTTATAGTTGACTGGTTTTTATGATTTCCATTGGGAGCTAGTTCTTGTGAAGGCTTCATCTCGTGTAGTTCCTGCATGTTCTGGAAACTGCCACCAAAGGCGAGGTGGTTCGAGGGATTTTAGCCTTCCGAAAATCCTTCAGTGTACGGTTTATACCCACTTATTTGTTTCTCAACTCTTGAATTAAGGACTTACGTGTCTTTGAATGCCTATTAATTAATCATTATTGCATTAAGTTGTGTCTGGTGGTTTCACTTCAATTTAGTTCGTTGCCGACACCCGAGGTAAGGTTTTTCGTATGTTACATGGTCTCGAACAATTTAAATTGCGAACTTTATTGATTTTAAGGTTACTAGTGTTAAATTTGTAGTGTGTTGGTCCCTGTTTGTGAGTTTAGTATCGCTAAGTCAGTGGAGCATTTCCTGTGTATGCATAGGTATGTATGTAGGTATATGTGTGTTCCCCAATTATGTGAAATTCATCCATGGTAGTGAATGAAAATATAAGGGTCTAGGTGTTCCCATATATATATATATATAAATTCTTGCGTATATGATTGGATACTGGAATATTCATATAAGAATATGTGTAAGGATACCCTTGTGTATTCCCATGGCCATGTAGGTGTGTGCATAGAGGCTAGGTTTCCTTGCACATTTGTGGGAGTTCATGTACTCGGTGAGGGAGAAACTACTTTTAGTTAGAATGCTCCAAGATCTGAAGTAGATGTCTTTGTTCCACTATAAGGTAGGGTATCCTTCTAATCCATTAATTAATATAAATTCATCAATAATTTTCTTACTACACTTTTGTTAGAATTTAAATTCATGAAGTGATGTACCTATATTGAATGCTCATAAATTCAAATTAGCATGTTTCATATTTAAAATGCTAAACATGATAAATGGGTTGTGTGATAATTAATATAATTATTTTATAATAAAACCCCACCAATGGAGGTGACATTCCTTCACACTAAAAAGTAGGGGTTAGACCTTTCTTTCTTTTCTTTTTGTGGTTATAATTCTTATTCCTTGATATTGGGTTGAGTTACATCCTGTTTCGGACATGACCATAATTGAAATAGAAACACTGGGTTTCCTTTTTTTAAATGATTAAAAGACCAAGGAACCATCAAAGTGTTTGGTCCAATTTTTATATTGGAATTACTCAAGTAGGTAATTACCCTTATCCATGCATACTTGGAGACATATAGATGAAATTGAAATGTTTTGGTAACTGGAATGAGTTGAGTTAAATGAATTTCAAATGAATAATGATATACGTATAAAAACAATTAATTTTTTTTTACGTTTTGAATGCTAATTACACCTTGGGTGACACATGGGTTCACAGGTAGGAATTTCATGGGTGGAGCCAATGGGTTTTCATACTTATACCTTGGGAGATAACATAGATTCCCATGTATGAATTCTGTGGATAGACCAAGGTTCATGATAGAATAATTGGTTCCATGTCCGTAGAAACCTTTACAATGTTAATGTAAGGTAGTAGTGTGGAATTTGACTTAGGAAAATTACTTAATGGATTTTACTAAATGGTTGAATGATATATGGCCTTGTCAAACTAATTAAAGACTAGTCTTAGACTAAATGAACTTAATGATTAACTTAGAATTGATTACATGGTTGCAATGATACATGGCCTTTCCACACTAATAGAAGATAGGTATTAGACCAATAAATAAATGGATGGAACTCTACTTTACCTATATACACTATTGGAAGGAAAGACTTCGAGAAAATGAATTACTATGTGATTTCCATATCAAAAGGAATGGTTTGACCTAGAATTGCCTTGGATTCTAAGAGGAGAATACATTGGGACTTGAGAACCCCATTCCGATTGAAGGATTTGGTTTTCCTAGGTTTATATCCACCTAGACTCTCATTTTTTTCTATTATTACATTATTTTAGGATACCTTAGATACATTCCTTGGTTCCATCATTGACAAGATAGTGACATGGTTAAATCTCATAGGGACCTATCATTGATTCGCCTCATTTTACCTCAGTCAATCACCTTGGACTCGGTAGCTGACTTATTGTGGAATTCATTGTATTATGATCGTTATATTACACTCTTATCCCTTAGATATACTCAGATACTTTTGAGTTATAGTTTCATGATATCTATGGTACCTTGGTTATTACCCTCGAATTCCATCACCGGATATCATTTTTATGTTTCCTTTGTACATCATGGAACCTTCACTATTTATATTGTCATCAGCTGAGGGATGAAAAAAGTACTTGAGTATTTGGTTACATTGTACTGCTTACTTTATTTATTCAGGCTTGTACACTATTTAATTAATATTACACTGTTGGGAGAGTGCTAGACACTGGTGGTGCTGGACTATTGAGGCTTATAGCTCAAACAGTACTTAGGACACCATTTAATCAGGGCAACTGATTATACATTCTTGTTCATAGGGCCTTGGACCTTGTGTGTTATTATTTTCTTACTTGGGAGTTTGGAGCAATAGAACGATATGGAGCTCGAGCTGCTCAAGGAGGTAGTCCATGGGTGATTTGCTATCCTTTACATATTTTTTCTTTCTTGAAAAGCATGCCGTATTTTTTACTAATTTCAAAATTGTATCAATACTATGACGTGCATTCATAAATTGGATAAACTGGAATTGTCCACTTTTGTTTAGTTATATGAAATTTTTCTTCTAATTCTTATAAATTATATATTATTTCTTTCACTATTGATTGTTATTTACTCTATTATACCACTATCAAACTCTAATAAGAAGGGTTTAGTATCCCTACTAACTGTACATACACCATCTCTACAAGTCAGTAGCCTCTGGCGTACGGGGAGGCACGCTTGAGTTCATGAGACAACCGGTCTGGCCACCGTATTAGTGCTAAGCCCTATCGGGATGTTACAAAGAGGTATTAGAACTGGTTTTTCATTTTTTTTTCTTATTGGTTTCGATTGGTAGATAGGATACTAGGAAAGTATCAACAATTGGTTAATAGTCGTTCTTGGGACTGATCACCCCACGTACGGGGAATGACCAAGTGGTCAGGATTGGGATTTTTTATGTTGTTCTCTATTTCAATTGATATGATTTCACCTAGAGTGGTCAGTTTACTTTCCTCACCAAATGATTTATGGAATTATGTATATTACCCTTGGCCTATTTTGGTAAGGATGAAACATACATGCATCACGTTAGGCATATAGAAATTCACATTCCATGCCATGTTGTTACATTTGTAGGTTTTATGGTATGTATGATTTTATTCCTTATTGTTATGCCATTCTTTGATTTGTACCTATTTAGATAATACATTAGCATTCCTTCTATGCTTAGTGCTTGTTAAACAATACTTATGTGATTAAAATTCCATTCTTCTGTGATTTCGGCTTTTTGATATATCTTAGATACTTGTAGTGACATGTTATCTTACTTTGTAATATGTATATGGTTTTGTGGGATATGTTATTGGTTATAGTTATAATGGGATACATTTTTCAGTTTTATGGTGTATGGGTGCCTTATATCTAGGAAAAGTTATCTTGTATAATTGAACCATTGTAAAAGGATTTCTAAATGCATTTTCTAATGTATGTGGGATTTAACTAAAGGAATCCAAATGATAAAATTTAAAGTGTATGGGTGATTTTCAGGTTGGAAGATGGCCACCCATATAATTTTGACAGTTATGTTGGGCCATGTTAAATTCTAGATTGACATTACTATCGATTAATGGGATCAAATTTTCAATCAACGGAGTGTATGGGTGCTTCATGTAATTAAAAATGATAACCCACATTAAATGTGATGACATGATTCCTTTTGAAATTATTATAAATTTGAAAAAAAAAATTATTTTGATCTGAAATAAAAATGGTTAGATTTTAAAATGAATATGGACCCAAGTAGATTAGTTGAGGAATGTTTTATGAGATGACCTGTTTTGGTACTTTAATTTTTATGATTTTTGGAAACTATTGTTGGACTTCGGGATAATGAACCCAGGTTGGAATAGTGGGACCCTTATAGGTCACCATGATTATTAAAAGGAATTTACAGGATAACTTTATTATTTATGATGGAATTTTAATAAATGTAAATGTTAAAAAAGAAATTTTATAAAACGTGCATGTTTATTTCTTAAAGAATTGGATAAAATAAATTAAGTACCATGTGATTTGTTTTAAAAAATGATACCTTGAGGTTTTAATTTGATATTTTGGTGATTAAATATTAAAAGTTATTAAATGTAATAGTCTTTAAAAAAGAACATGTATTGGTGGCCTCTATTTAAATCCATCATGTAATGGTAGTTATGACTTCTCTTGAGTTGCTTTGGAACGGAAGTGTGAGTACTCTATGTAGGCGTTCTCTTGCATAGAAATGGTTTTATGATCAAATTTTGAGCCTAGTGACTTTTTTTCTAACATGACCCAATGTCTCCATTGAAACGTTTTCATCGTAAGGGGTAAACTCGTGGTAGGTAGCACCCTCAGAACATAAATTCCCTGCTAGTGCAGTGACTTTTTTCACTTTTGGTGTCATTTGGGTTCTGTTTTCCCTAATATTCATTTCGGTTTTAAATGTGACACCCTTGTTCAGATGGATGTTCATGTGTTCATTGACCTTGATATGGGCTTGAGCATCGGTTAATACACTTTTTTAGCTAGTTAGACGTGCCTCGGGCATGGTCAGCTGCTTCATAGGTCCTTTGACCCTCTCTTCTTTTCAGTGATGGATGACATGGTATGGAATCGTTGAGGAAAATTGTCTTATGGGGTAATATGAGTCTGAAATAAATTTTATTGTACTATTGAGTACGATATCTGGTCATCTCTCTGTAGAGAGACTTTAGTATTAAAGAATCAGCTCCATCCGAGTACTCATAATTCTTTTCTAAAGACTCTGGTGTTTTGAAACACCGGTCTCATTGTTGTAATCTAGTGCAATTATGAGCATATAGTTTTCTTTCCTTTTTATCTAGGACACTCCTAAATTTTGTATTGTTCTATTGAGTTAGTTAAATATTCCCTTCCAAGTGGAAGGAACACCTAAGGGGACCAATGGTAAATGGTTGGTTATAGCTTAAATTCCCTCAAGGAATGGAAGTCTTAAATTGTGTCAGTACTAACTCAGAAGCACAACATTGTTCTAGTTTGAGTATTTTACCTTCCAGTTCCTACGTCTGTTTGACTAGAAACCCTGTTCTTAAATCCTCTTAGTGTACTATTCTTAAAAGGCTAGGATTCCCCTTATCTTGACGTTGTCCTCAATGTACTAAGAGATCATCGTTATTATTCCGTGCTAAATCATTAAAGGTTTTGATATTTTTGGATGACCTTTTTCAATGTCATAATCTAAAGTGTGGTTCTTATTGAGGCTTGGTATGTCCAAAGTGGTTTTTGGGTTCCCACATACAAACACATTGGTTGGACTCATGGACTACAACAGTTCCATTTTTTTGTGTCGGCCACCTAAACTTGACATCTTTGAGATACGTTGGCCAAGTGAATCGACTCCTTCTCTATATATTTTGTTCAACTTTTATGATTGGTGATGAGATAATTTTCAGGCGCATTTCTAGGTGAAGGATAGTGTTGTTTTAAGTCTAGTAGTGTCTTCTGAGAATTCTTTCATGATCAGTTTTATTTGGTTGATCGGAATTCGACTACTTATTTTAACAAATTAATTCTAGTAATGTCGTAATAAAACTCATATTTGTTCCTTGTACAAAAATTCCAACATCGGGGGTACAGTTTCGTGGAACCTCCCAATTCCTTATGTTATGTACAATGGTGGGAAGCACCATCGATTGAGTGTTTATTGAGACTTTGACATTATCATTTCAATATCTAAATGGGCTCATATAAACTCTATTTTTGTGGTAAAGTTGAACTTTGAGTGTGGGATCAGATTATAAAGAATGTAGTGTTGAATGCATATGAAATGATTAAGGTGCATCTGGCGTTAGGAATGAAATGAAACCATTTGAATAAAACCTCATGACCCTTGTAGGTTATGTGATCATTGCATTATTCCCCAATGCATATCAAAGACGAGAAGTTTTTAAGGTGGGTAAATTGTTGAATATCATGTTTTTTAACCAGACTAAAATACAAAGGTTTTTAAACATTATCATCTAATTGATATGTAATTTTTAAAACTGAGCTTCAAAACATAATTCTGAGTGTTGGAACACATATATGTGTTGTTTTTTTAACAACAGTAAAATCCCTAGAAGTCTCCCGATTTACTCTAGAATTTTCAAGATTTATGAACCTAAAAAAAACATCATGTGTTTAACAAAATTAAAGGGAACATAGTTTGTGCATGTCCTTCCAAACCGTGTGGCCCAATTCGGGTAACCGTGCTACCCTGTTTAAAAGGGGCAGTGGATTTACACCCCGGTTTTTCACTGTTTCCTAGACTATGTTCCTAGCCCATATGGGTTATGTCATTGAGGAATTAAGCGCCACATGGTTTTTTCACTGTTTGGAAAACTGTGTGGGGTCATACCATGTTGTCAGGATCTTTTAAAGAATTAAATTCAATTAAATTAAACTGAAAATAAATTAAAACCTAAAACTGACCACAATTCCCTCTCTCCCTCCACTAGCAACACACCAGTGATATCCCCTTTGATCCACGTGCACGACCCCTCCTTGGGCTACTTGTCCTCCTTCAATATTGCTTAATTTCCACCAAATATCAGCATGATCTGGTATGGTTAGACCTCCCCACCCCTATACTCCCTTATTTTGGCTTCGCTTCGTCCTAATCGGCACCTGGTGAGGTTTTTCTGAACCCTAGAACAAGGGTAAACTCTTATTTAAGATTTCTCTTTGGTGTTAGGTCATGTGAAAGCATCATCAGGTGTGGTTCTTGCATGTTTCGGTAATCTCCACCAAAGGCGAGGTGGTTCAGTGGATTTCAGTTTGACGACAGTGTTTTGGGGTAAGTAATATACCTTCTTCATTGTTTCTAACCTCTTGAATTAAGGTAATATGTGCCTTTGACACCCTATTAATAAATCGTTAGGGAGTTGAGTTGTTCAGGGTGGTTACACGTCAATTTGGTTTGTCTTAGACACCCAAGGTGAGGGTTTTCCTTTGTTTCTAGGTCTCAGGCCATTAAAATTTGCTACATTAATTATTTTAAGGTTCATAGTGTTAAATGTGTTGTGCGTTGGTCCCTATTTGTGGGTTTCGGGTCGCCAAGTCAAGGCTTACTCTCTTGCATTTTCATATGTATGTATGTTTGTATATGTGGGATCCCCCATTATGTGAGATTCATCTATGGCAGTGAATGAACATGTGTTGGGCTAGGTGTTCCCATGTATATATATAAAAAGGTAGGCATGGGTGATTGGAGACAGTTATTTTCATATAACCATATGTGTAAGGATCCCCTTGAGCATGGCCATGGCCATGAGGGTGTGTTTGTAGGGGATATGTGTCCTTGTGCAAGTGTGGGTGTGCATATACTCAGTGGGGGAGTAGCTTAATTTAGTTATAAATCTCTAATAGATAAAGGGTACATCTTGGTTCCACCATGAGGTAGGGTCCCTTTCCAAGCCGTTAAATATTATAAATTATCAAATAGATTTCTTATTGAACTTTAGTTATAATTTTATTTCATGTTGTGAAGTAACTATCTTGAAGGATCTGAAATGATATTTTGCATGTTTCATATTTAAAATTGTAATGTAGATAAATTATTTGAATGATAAGTAGTATCATGATTTTATAAATAAAACCTTCCAATATAGGTGTCCTACCTTCAAGCTAAAATTAGTGGTTAGACCTTTCTTTCTAGAATTGTGGTGTTTATAATTATTATGACATGATTTTAGGTTGAGTTTCAACATGTTTAGGATATGACCCTAATGGTATTAGAAACACTGAGTTTCCCTTTCTAAAATGATTAAAGGACCAAGGCACCGTCTATGTGTTTAGTCCAGTTTTTAGATTGGAATTACCCATGTAGGTAATTTTCCTTTTCCATGGATACATGGAGCCATATAAATAAAGTTGAAATGTTTTGGTAAATGGAATGAATTGAGTTAAATGAATGTTTAATTCTTAATGATCTTCCCTCAAAACAAATTAATTTTTTTCAATGTTTTGAATGATAGTAACACCTTTGGTGACACTTGGGTTCCCATATAGGAATGCCATGGGTAGACTCAATGGGTTTTCTTACTCATACCTTGGGAGAAACATGGATTTCCATGTTGGAATTCTATAAACATACCCAGGTTCATGAGAGTATAATTGGTTCCATGTCTGTGGAAACCCTTACCATGTTAAGGGAAGGTAGCGGTGTAGACCTTGAATTTTGAAAATGCCTTAATAGATTATACTAAATAGTTGAATGCTATATGGCCTTAGCACACTAAAGAAAGGCTATTATTGGACCAAATGAACTTCCTGATAGACTAAAAATTTATTACCAAGTTGCTATACAACTTGGCTTATCCACAATAATGGGGGACAATTCTTAGACCAATAAATAACTTCATGCAACTCAACTTGACCTATAGACACTAATGGAAGGAAAGACTTGGACCAAATGAATTACTACATGATTTCCATATAAAAAGAAATGGGTTGACCTGGCCTCACATTGGATTCTGAGAGGAAAAAACCTTTGGACTCATGAACCCCATTCTGATTCAACGATGCAGTTTTATTAGGTTGATGCCCACCTAGACTCCAGTTCTGGTCTATTCTTAAATTAATATAGGATACCTTGGATACACTTCTTTATTCGTACATTGACTAATAGGTTCCATGGTTAAATCCCATAGGGCCCTGTTATTGCTTAGCCCCATTTTACCTTGGTCGATCACCTTGGACTCGGTAGGAGTCTTAAGGAGGAATTATTTAGATTACAAACTTATCACTTAACTAGACATAGATACTACTGAGTTAGAGTTCTGTGAGATCTATGTTACCTTGGTTATTACCCTGGAACTCCCCCACCGGATATCATTATCAAGTTTCCTTGTTACTTGTTGGACCCTTCACAATTTATACAATCACGAGGTGATGTTAGTGCTGGCTATGCCTCACTTGACCTATTAACATTAAATGGAAATTAATTAATTAATGAACTAGTTACATATTCAGAGACCATATGAGGGTCGAAGCAGGTACATGATTATTTGGTTAAATTGTATTGCTTACTTTATTTATGCTTTCATGGACAATATTTAATTTTAATAACACTGTCGGGAGAGGTCTACAGACCAATAGTTCCGGCCAACTATGATTTATATCTCACACCCTACTCAGGCCGCCATTGCACTAGGGAAACTGAGTAGACTTTCTTGTTCACAATGCCTTGGAACTTTATTGTTGATGTTTTCTTGTACCTAGGTGTTATGAGAAAAGGATTGAGCTGGAGCTTGGGATGCTCAAGCAGATCTCCCAATGGGGATTTGTTGTCCTTTCATTATTTATGTCCTGTATTGAAAAGAATGTAATACTATTTATTGCTTTCAAACATGTATCAAAACCATGTCATGCATTCATAAATTGTATAAAATGGAATTATCGACTTTTTCAATTATATGAAATCTGTCTTTTGTTGCATTTAATTATGTATTATTTCTTCCATTGTTGATTGTTATTTACTCTGTTATACCACCTTGAAACTTTGATACGAGTGTATAGTCTCCCCACTAACTATCCACACACCCTCTCTCCTAGTAGGTATCCTCTGGCGTATGGGAAGGTGCACTTGAGGTCATGTGACGACCGGTCTGGCCACAGTCTTAGTGGTGAGATGGGTTGGGATCTTACATGAACTGAAATATATAAAGGTTTATATGGATGTGTGTCAGGGAAAACTAATTACTACATGGTAATGTATTCATGTGGAAATGTATCATAAAAATTAAATATGTTTGTAAGGGTCATTCCCATTATTTTTTAAGTGTAATTATTATATTTCTTGATTATGTAATGGTAACATTGGATAAATGTTTTCTAGATAAGGGTAGGATAAGTATTCTTGTAAGGGTAACATCATATTTATAAAGTAAACATAATTGTAATATGGATAAATGGCATTAAAATAAAGAAGACGTGTTAATGTTTATCTAGGTCCCAATGCAAGTGTATATTATCAATCTTTCATGTTGTGAGGAATTTTTTTCATCAAAATTATCTGTGAATTTTATTCAATGGTTGAATGGAGTGATCATGTAATGGTATTTTAGGGATATTAAACTAAAAAATAGAAACTGAATTTAAATTAGAATTTGTGAATTGTTTATTTATATTTGGGTGATGTTTAGAAGTGACATTTTTTTATACATACTTAGGGTGTTTTTTTAACGAATTTACATAGTGATATATGGAAATAAAATTGATATACATAAATATTTCATATAAGTGTTATTTTTTATATTTAAGATAAAAATTTATAAAATATTGAAATTGTTTAAATGTTATGGTTGATCCTCACAGACCATCTATTGGGGGTAGTTATTGGAATTTAAATTGTTTTTTTCATGCATGATCAATGAAAACATCATGAAGGATAACATATTCCATGTATAACCTCCATCGTCTGTTTATATACATAGAATTATACATGAATATTTATAATCTAAAAAAGGTGGTTTTAAAAGAAGGGGGTCCTGGCCACATCACCATAACTTTTTTGAAAAAGAAATGTATATACATAACATTTATATTTCTGGTATTTTTCAAATAATTATAAAAAAAGAGAGAATTAGAAGAAACACATGGAGATATTAATATGAATGAAGAATAAGTTTATTAATGTTATCAGAGTAAATTTATTCTGAGAAAATATTTCTTGTGAAAAGATGAGGAAAGGATTGTAGTTCTTATATTTAGTATAAGAAGATAGTTATTTGTTGATAACTATGGATCTTGAATAGGAGAATTATATTGGATAATATATATCATGGAATTATAATTATCTATATTAAGGATGATATAGTTTTGATTATGTTACATGTTCATCCCTCACATATAAGTAGTTGATGTGATTTTATTTTAAGAAAAAGGAGCATCATATTATATATCAAAGTGAATATATCTGGGATTAAATGATTAAACCAATTCAAGTACTCCATAAAGATCATGAAGAGACTATAAAGTCATTAAATTGATCTATTCCTCACTCAAGAAATGTTTTGTATTAGAGAAGAGGAATTACACATGATATTCATAGTGCGACTTTCCCAAATCTATTATAATTAATCTATTGAGAGTTTTTCTCCCCTTATACAACAACACATTATTAGTTTGTTCCTCGTACAATATTTCATTTCGATGAAATATATAAAAATATATTTCATTTCATATTTAATTTATATATTCATCTGATGGGATTTCATTTGGAAAGGAAACATGTTTTGTGAATGTTAATATTACCCATGGATAAGATCATGCATGAAATTGATAAAAAATGATAAAAGAAAATAAAATTTTTTATATCAACCAGATTCACCCCTCTCATGGGGGGTTTAGTTTTAATAGCTTGTATCATAGGCACAAATAAAATACTTGTATGTTTAATCTCAATTTATTTTTATTTATTGTAGACATGGAATCAATATTGAAATCTATAAGTTTAATTGGAACTGATTTTTATTGTTGGTATAATGAAATTCTCATGTTCCTATAGAATTCTAGAAAGGAGGTGATTGAATAATGTCAATAGGATAAAACTTTTTAAAAAATAATTATATGAGGAGTGGAGACGTAATGATTTCAATGATCTTTGAATGGTCATTTTTCTAACTAATTTCATAATAATCTCATCCATTTCACTAAAAACAATTAAATATGGAATACCATGGATGTTATTTATGGAATATTTCTTAATAAAAAGAAGTTTGTATTTTCTAATTCTATTTAACGTTTAAAAATAAGTAAATATGAGATACCAGTGAACATGGAAAATAAATTATTTCTTATGAAAAAATTCATGAAGCTAGAAAAGAATAGGAAGAATACTTCATATAATACTAGAATCCAAATCATTGTTTAATTTTCAAATTTAGTTACTATTTGATTTTCAAAATATATTTTTGTGTATTTTTTCCAATCTAGAAATTTAGAACTTTTCCCAAGGAAATAAAATATTTTGGACTCTAATAAATATATGGAAATGACAATAATCCATCTATCTAGAAGATTATCTTGTACTGGTTGATAAGAGATCAAACCGCTATTTGAAATAATTGATTAGTAAAAGATATTTTACTAAGTTATCCTATATATTAATGATTATTTATCCATTAAAACCAAATTATTATAAAGATTATATGTACCCTTCGATATAAACATAAAAAATATGTGTACAATTTCCAAAGGTAAATTGAATAACTATTCTAACTTTTTTAAGAAATTGGGTAGCATATGGTTGTCAAGAAGAATTAAAGTTTAGTGTTGTCCCTATTAAGATATATCATAAAGGAAAGAGAAAATATGGAAATTCTTTACCCTATATGATAAAGGAAATGATTATTCCAATCCAGGAGAATAATAATAATATAAATAATCTCAAGGATCTTTTGAAAACTACTAACAAAAAGTGGTAGATTTGATCTACAGAATCATCATAAGTTCAATTAATAGAGGCTATAATCCGAAATTTTGGAATAAATTGAATGTTCATGATATATCTAAAATATATGACTCTTGGGGAAAGGTATTGTGAAAGTGAAAAATCTCTAGAAAAATGGGATACAAGATGGTTTTGTGTCTATAATCCCATGAGATAAGTAATGAAGCAAATAAGACATGATGTGAAAACATCTCAAATAAGAAATAATTAAATGAGGTTTTGTTATTAAGAGATATGTTTTATAATCTTACATTGGAAATTTATAAATACATTGAATTAATAGGGGAACCAAAGAAGACAGTAGGAATTCCTTCATTCCTTTGTTATTTTGGAAAAAAATTTAAAATGAAAGAATGTATTTACTTGAAGAATGAATAAAGTGTTTCAGAGAAAATGTATTTCTAAGGAATTTGTTAAATAAACCTATCACAACACACCTATAAGAACCATCATGGAGAAAAATCAATAAACGATTAGTCTTGATGAAGTATGAGGTGGTTTTTCTAGTTGTGTTAGAAAAGATAATGTTGTTGAAGAAGGAATCACATAGAAATATTAATTTAATAGAGTTTGTCATTGCTGTTAAAGAAAAATAAGTATGGTAGAATATCCCACCAATTGAGGAGGAATAAATTAATGAAATTAATTAATATTGAATCATCATAGGAGACTTATATATATGAGATTAATATTATAACCAAAATGAATACCAACCTGAATATTTAGGCCATATAAAATATTAATATTGAGTATGTGCCTAAATTCATCATAATAATACAACTAGGTTAGATGGAATCAACTTAGATGATGTGATAAGGATAAAATAATGGGTGTTATTTTCCTCAAACCATTAATGATCCTATAACAAGAAAAGTTAATTCCATGTATCCCAAATTGAAATAAAATAGTACATATGGTTTCTTTAAAAATATATCTACTTTGAAGGTCAAAAGTTGGTAAAAATTAATGTTTGGTTCAAACATTACCACCCAAAATCATCTACTAGATGATATTGGAGGTATCCCTCTGAAAGTAACACATAATTTTTATTTTGTGAATACATTGTTTCATAAAAAGTTTAGATATGATCTAGGCTGGATTTGAACTATCACTTCAATAGAATAAGATTAAATTTCCCTTAACCGTCACCCTCCAAAACACACTGAAAAACAATTTTTTATTGAAATAATTGATAATAACCAAATCAAATCAAAAATAATTAAATCAGTTTTCAAATAATCATATAATGTAATAACTAAAACTCCAAAATAATCACAAAACTAAAGGATAAAATGGGTTTTTATTTGGATATTAACTAAATAAAAGACATATAATTGTGACATGTTCCCCAGTAATCACACCATACTATACCAACTTCTAGAAATATAATATGACAAACTCATATTTAAAACAAAGGGAATGAAAAACAATGAAAATTGGTGACATCAAAAAATCAATAATGGGAAAAAACTCAACATACCATTAAGGGTGATGTAATAAACATGCGAGTAATAATGTGTAGGGGAAATAATATTATAATGAATACTAAACATTTAGAGTTGTCCATAAGGCATAAAATTACAAAATAATCATGACTAACAAACATATTCCAAGGAATTATTGGGAAGAAACCTAAGTCATGTTATCTTAACATGCACATATAAGAAGAATTATTCTAATGAGACAGTAGTAGAATGAATAAATAATTGGATAATTTTATATCTTGAATATAATCACCCAAAATAAATTGTTATAATAGAATTTAGAGAAAAATTATTTAAATATAATATTAATGGATATAAATGCATTTTGGACTGATTAAAATGGAAATGACACTACAAAAGTGTTTTTAGAAAACATTATTACGATTTAAAAAAAAGGAATTCACATGTGATTACAAAAATCCATTTAAAAAAGGATTAGTGAAATTATATTAAATATTTTATTTATAAAATAAGACATCCATAGTGGATACATCAAAAATAAATAAAGATAATATCTATGAAATATCGATTTGAGTATTAAACACATTATCTTGAAAAGAAAAATACTTTTGATATTTTAAAGTACATATGTTCATGACCACATCATAAAATTGGAATATAGATCTTTTGATAAGTGAAGAAATATAGATATATAGGTAATATGAGATAGAAGATAATTGAGTTTCGAAAGAAGAAGGATAAAATTGGATGTGAGGAAGAATAATAATATGCAAGATAAGGATAATATTTTTTTATCATAATTAATCTTTAAAATATTACAATTTTCTGAGAATGAAACTCGTTATGGAAGATGATTTTAATTAAACAATCATTTTCCTCATATAAGAAGAGAAAGTATCCAATAATAAATATTAGTAGGGAATAAATAAAACATAAATTAAATAAGTTTAAGAAGAAAATATTTAACTAAAATATATGATATTTGACATAAAAAATCCATTATGATAATTAAAACACATGAATTGAAAAACTATTTAAAAATCAAAAAAGTGATGTATTTGTAAATAATTTTTATTTCATGAATAGAATGATACAATTTACCTGTATGGAATAATATACCCAAAAAACAATAAAATTGTGAATATATAATATATCTTAAATAATTTAAATCAATTTATAAAAATACATTTCAAAGTGGATAATATCAAATAAAGTGAAACATAGAATGTGAAATATACTGGTAAATCACATGATTAAGGGTAATTTATGATTATATTATTAAATTCAGAATTAGTTACACCTTTTAAAGTAAAAAAATTTTCAAAATATTAAATAATTTAAAAATTAATTGAAACTTAAATGAATACACTAAAATTATACTCTCGACCTCCATGACTTCCCTTTATCGTACATACTACTTGGAAAACCCGATTTATATTATTGATTATTCCATATAATGGCAGTGTTTTAATTTATAAAGGGCCTATATAAAATTACTAATTTTATTGGGTACATATTTGGAGAGTGTTTCATTGAGAAAAAGGTCATTTGGTGTGAGAATATGTGGGGTGATGAAGGTCCCCTTTTATAATTGAGATGAGTGTCCTTTTTAGAATACAAGATTCACAATTAATGGAATGTGGCTCCAAAATGAGGTAATTGAGGGAATGGTATAGTTTAAGGTTGAAAAACCCCTCAACAACTTAAATGGAAAAAAATTACATGCTTTATTTAATATATGATTTGATTTATCATTTTTCTCACTTTATCATGGTAACTAATATTTAAAGAAGATATTTATTTTTATGCCTAAAAATAAAATTAAACATATTAAATAATTTCAATCTATTGCTTCTAAATACGAAATAAATATTATTAGGTAATATTTAAAATTCTGGTAAGAAATAATTATAAATTAATAAATATATAGAACAACAAAAATAACATCAGAGATAAATATCACTTAAGTTTTAAAATTTGAAATATAATCTTGAAATTGATCATAATATTTTTAAATGTAGAACTTTAATTATAATATACACATTTTTTGAGAATATTATTTGAAAAATTTAATTGTATTATTATATACTATTGAAGTCATAAAAAGCTTAGCATTTGTAGAATCAATTTGTTTGACTATTCAACTAAAAATTAATGTCATCAAAGAAGATCCCCAAAAAATAGTCATAAGAAAATACTATTTTGAAAAATAAAAAAGTGTGGATTATTTTATCAAATTAAAATTCAACATTTTAGTTACTCACTGTTCAAATAGAAACGTAGAATATTATGAAAACAATTTTATATGAAAATTACTATTTTAAAATATTAACTATTCTTATTATTATTTATTATAAATTAAAATCTAAATTAGTATTAATATTTAATTCATACATTCAATATATTTCATAACCCTTTAACCATAATATATTAATTTTATTCTAATAAAAATTAAAAAAATGTCAAAATGTAATTTTTATTTAGAAAAATTTTAAGGAGAAAATGAATTTATTCTTATTACACTCCTGGTTATAAGTATTGGATAACTATAGCTATTTTTCATATTTATATTATTAGTAGATATAATTAATATAAATATTTAGTAGTGACTGGTTTTATTAGGATAATAATATAAAAAACTATTATAAAAATAGTATATTGAGAAATATCCCATTTATATTAAATATTTTTAACACAAATAATTTTTTTAATTATTCATAAAATAATCATTTAATTTTTTCAATATAAAGATGCATGTTTTAGTTTTATCATATGATCATTTATAATAATATTTTCAAAAAATTAAAATATTTTATAAATTTATATGTTTTAATAAAATATAATATTTTTTTCTCTATTTATTAATTAAAAAAATTATTTTAGTTTTTTATTTAAAGTACAAAGATTCAGTATACATAATTTATACATTTATATCTAATAGACCTATATAGATTGATCATATATCCAGAATCAATATTTATAATAATCAAATTTCATTCCAACATATAAATATACTTTAACAAGTCATTTTATTCTCACTTATTAAATCAAATTTCAAATTCCTTATTGAGTATGATACTTTCTCCATTCATAATTTTTTTCTCATTAAAGTATTACTTCTAAAAATGGTTATTCTCAATAGTTAACATGATCTAGGGGATATATTAGTATTAAAGATATTATTTTTTTATATTTATTATTACTCTTAAATTAATGATGTTTTAATTGATATAATCAATAATGGTATGTAATAAAATGATTCAGGTAATATTTTTCCAATGTTTTATCTCAATAAAATGATTCACAATTTGATATCGTTTGGAGTTAATTATTAATAAATATATTAAAGATAGAATTTATTTTAAGGAAAAATCATATAATATATAGCGGTGTTATGAAATGTTAAAAAAATATGTAAGCTTACATTTGTATGTGATTTATAAGATGATAATAAGGATAAATTATAATGGAAGACGTATTAATTATTAATAATTAAATATATCATCTAGAAGAAATAGTTTTAAAATATATCCACACATGCTATAATCTATGTGAATATCAAAAAATAATAAAGACACAATTGATATCCAGACTATTTTGGGGTAATCCTTCTCAAAATCAATATTGAAATATACACAATGATTTTTGTAGAATTTTTTAATCCTTTCAATTATTATCATGAATTATCATATACCGGAATAGAAAAAATAAATAGATTCATGGTTTTATTGAGAAGTTTCAATTTTTAATCATTTATATAAATTTTTCATAAATTAACAATCTACTATCTCCAGAGTTTTTTTGAGAAAACAAAATTATACATGGAGAAATAATGTTATCAAAAAATTATATAAAGTATTTATATTCTATTTGAAATAAATCTAAAAGACTTGATCTCGCATGTCTAACATAATTTAAAATGGTGGAACAAAAAATTAATGTTATATGGAGTTTACATAAATATATGAAGACATTTTAGCATTGTTTGAAATATATAAGGTTCACTATAATGAATTGGAACATATGTGAGGAGGTGGTATCATTTTTTTTATTAAAATTTATTTTTCATTAACTCTAAAATTGTTATATCCAACACGCCTGTGATTTAGTTTTATTCATGAACTATTTGGAATGATTTTGTTTAAGGTCATATGGAGTTATGTTTATTGGAAAAACATTTACTGATCTATCTTAGTGTGTTTTATTATTTTAATTGGAATGATAATTAAAACATTAAAATTTAATTAGTAACATTTATCTCTAACATTGATCTATAAATCAATAGGATCAAATTATTTTTCATCATAACACATCCATGTGGTAAAATTCACTCGTTAGTTCTTGAAAGGAAAAATGTAGTTGATATATGAAAGTGGATGAAATTTAATTTTTTATGGTGTTTATGTGAGGATTATTTTTAAAAGCATTAACTGGGGTATGTTTTTTCCTTAAATCTATACTCATTAATGTGATGATATCCAGTGAAATATCATGTTTCTTGAGTATGTTAAAAAAGGGGAGTGAAGGTAAAAATAAAACATTGATGACAATGGATCTCCACTAAAAAAATGTGGATAAAGGTTATTTCATATTTTTAATATATGGGGATAAATATTTAAAAGAAAAGTATCATAAAATCTATAATTTATTGGTTTAATGGTCATTCAGGGCATAAAAATATCATTTCATTCTTAGGAAATTATAGAAAAAATAAAATTGGGGGGACTATTTCCACCATGTTTTTGTAAGTTGGATTTTATAACAATATGAATATATAATTATGGGAGAGAAGGTAAATAATGTAATTTTTGAATGTGTGGGATTTCATGAATGAATGGTTTTTATGAATTCATACATATTCGTAGATATATAATGTATTTTTTAGGAAGACACGAATATCCTAAAGGAAGTTGTGATTTATGATAATGGATGTGATTCGTTGATATATGGAAGATGCTATGTTTCATGATTCATTATTTAATTATTCACTATAATTATATAGAGATATGAGGGAGTCTAAACATATATATGGATGTTGGTAAAATTTTGAAATTGGATAAATATCATGTCTATGGGTTATATTGAATTAATTTTTGAAATGTTTTTTAGGGACTATAACTGAATCTCACATATTTTTCAGGTATCATAAAGGGAAAATAGTAACTGAATTAGGGTCATTTGATATTATCAATAACTACGTAAATGTAATATATGATCTACATAAATGTAAATCTAACACACTGATGTTGTATAAGGGTAAATTATGAGATTCATTAAGGTAATGTAGTATATAGATGTTTTGAAAACATTTTCAATGATATTTGAAATGATATATGGGGATGAATTTGAATGAATTTAAGTGGATATAGAGTGGAAAGTACATATTCATAAAGGAATACTAAAAATTTATTATAATAACCATATGTTTTATAAATTAAATTCCCCTTTCAAGTTAATAAATGTCATTTAAATTAATGATGTTATTGAATACAGATGCAATACATTGGTTATTTTGGATAATTATATGTTATAAACTCTTATATTTAAAATATATTTAAGAATAATAACCATTGATATTATGATTGTTGTAATGTCACCATAATGATTTTTACATATTAAGGATTAAGAAAAAAATCCAATTGATGTAGAAAAAAAATGATGGAATTGACCAGTAGGATCATACTCTATGAAGCCCATTTTTCATAGTATAAAAGGGAGATTTCATTTCTTTTAATTTCCCTTCACCAATACCAGCCAAATATTCACAAACTAAAAAATCTGTGAAACTATTTACAAGAGACATTTATGCTTATCGAGGACATGGCCAAAACCATGTTCTTCAAAACATCCCAAGAATGTGTCACCACCACACACACCCTATCCTTGGTGAATACACTAGTGTAATTATGGGTTATGCATCTAGAAACAAATATTATGAATTTTTATTTTTATTTTTCAATAAAATATCGATAATATTTATCCTTTTAATTTTAATATTTAATTTCTTAAATAAATTTATTGATAGAAATTACATTTTAATATAATAAAACCAAAAATTTGATTTTTCAAAATATATAAATTCAATCAAAATAATAGGATTTATGATTTTAGTAATTTTTGAAATAAATTCAATTTTAGTAAAATATTGTTTTTATATTTTTTTAATACAAATTATAATTTAATTCTGTGAATTAAAATGACATTTTTATAAGGGTTATAAATAGTTATATGCATAAAACAGGTATTTTTTTTAATAAATGTAGTTCTCTGATTTAAAAAATAAATTTTCAAATTTATTGAGTTATTTTGTTAGCATAAATATTATTTCACAAAATAACATTTCAAAATTATCCAATGGTGTATTTTGGAAAAAAAATTGAGACTATCGATTTTTTGGATAAGTATTAAATACTCAAAAAATATATGGTTTAAAATGACATCATGAAAGCTCAAAATTGAAGTAATAAATAATATAAACAATATAAATGATCAAAATTATGTTTCCCCTTTAAAATATTATGTTTTTCTGTTATTTTATGAATTTTTTAAACACTAAATAAATCCTCCAAACCCCATATTTAATATTAGGGTTTTAAAATTTATTCATTATAAACATGACTCAATTCCATATTACCAATGGTATTTTTTTATTGAGATCAATTTATATCATTATAAAATATTGAAAAAAAAATTACTCTTTGGAAAAAATGATAGGGAAACCCCACATTAAGTTTAGTGGTTATGATTATTCTATCATATAATGTCAAAAACATATGATGTTAAATTATTAAATAATTATCATCTATTTCTACATAAACCCCCCATATCATCCCATTAATCTTCACTAAAATCCATTGGATCTCTCTATTATTTTCTCTCTCTTTATATCTATCCCAAGGTGACCCCATTCTATTAAAACTTTTCTTCCAATCTTTTAGAAGTACCCTATCAATATAAGGGATTCTATTATTATCTGATTTATTCAACCACCTTATTTATATTAAGCTTCTTGAAATAAAATTGTTCATGTAGTGTTATTTTTGTCCCATACTTATAACTATCTGTATTTTTTGTATAATATTATACGCACATTTTAATCTCATTGGACTCTTCCCCGACTCTTTATGCACACTCATTATCTTGCTGAAATTATCCTATGTTCATCCACTCCAAACATTTTGGAAGTGAATACCAATCACAATTTTTACTCAATGAAATTCACCTATATGTATATATACTTAATTAACTTTACTTCCTTGTATATAACCCAAACTCATTAATCATTGTATTAAATGTAATGAAAGACTTCCTTATGTTGTATTATTTTTGTGGCACACTTATAAATGTAAATTATATGACTGTGGTGGGTAGGCCAAAAAAATATTGTCTTCCAAAGAATTGGGTAATGATTTTATCTATTGAGATACCATGTATGTTAAATAAGGTTTTATCCTAAGTACACAATGTTATGATGATTCATCATATAACCTTGAATTAGGTTTTTATGTCATGTTTTCTGTTTTCCCCACATTCCCATGTTTCCTTGTGTTATTATCTTGTGTCAGGATTCGATGTTAGATTTCATTATCCACCACCCCCACCCCATTCACACAAATTCCACTTTTATATTATTCATAAATCAAATTTACCTCTTAACCTTATTATATTATTTGACTATTCCCTTATTGAGATTTATATCTCACACCATTATTATGTTCATATACATGTTATCCCATTCCATTTTATAAGTTCACTGAAATTTTAAGAACATGTTAAGTATATTTAAATAATGTTGTAATACCCCTAATCCATGTTATTATATTTGTACCTAATTTTCAAAAAAAACTATGATTCATGATGATTTTTTTATTTTGTTATATCTATATTTATATGATAAATCAATAAATAATGTGTATTAACATATAGTTTATCGTAGTTTCTTCCAGAGTAATGTGAAGTTATTTTTGGGGATTAGGATTAAAATCCTTAGTGAAATTATTATGGATTAGAAAAAACATACGGAATCATCCATAAATATTTATGATGTGTATATTATTTGGTTTCCAATAAAATGCATTCATGTCTGGATACTACATGTGAATATGGAAATGGAAAAATATTTCCTCGAGGTAACAATATTGAAAAGGGTAAATTTTTATTGACTCAATCATTAACATGGTTAGGACCAAGATTCCAACTAATACACCTCTTTTGACACTCCCATGTGATAAGATTTAGTAATTTTACAAGCTCCATAAAACCCATTTTATGGGTAAAATATACAATAATATCTTATATTGGGAAATAAAACATCGATAACATAGATTGATACCTTGAAATTCATTAGATAATGAATATTTATCAATTATGATTTATCCATTAAATGTTAATGTATTCTCATTTATGTGTATGATAGTTCAGAAATTATCATCCCTTATTTTCACAGTCAATTAGTCAATAGATGAAAATAGGAGAAACTGGGTTAGTGTCAATTGTGTGGGGAAATGAGATCACTTACCAAATAATATTATCAACCCAATTAGATTAATAGGATTGATATTCATGAAAATACATTCCCAATTAGGTCAATTTTTTAATTGAAACATAAATCTAGAGGGACACCCATATCCCCACATAAAATATCATGTTGAAATTGAGACTTCACAAAGCCCAATAAATTTTAGTGGATATTATGATCCTTTAATCAGAGAGGAATCGATCATATCCATTGAAAATACAATCATTATCTATCAATTATATATAAAAGTGATGGTTATAATAGGTATTTATCATATAAAGGGTGAAACTCATCGATATTGTATGTTGATAAAAATACGAAGCAAGTGGGGTAGATCAAAGAGATGGAGTGGAACAAATTATGAAAAACGTTTTTCAATAAGTATTTTTCTCTCTCTCTAGTAAAAAATATAGACAATGTTTTATATCCCCATTGAAACAGAAGATGAATCCATTAGGGTTTTGAAGGATAAATGTACAAGGCTTAAATGATATGCATAGATATTTTTCCATGACATGTAATATAAAGTTTACTGATTCAATAGTGGGATAAAGTCATGTCTACAAAAATCATTGGTGATTTCAAAGATTCGTAGCTAGATGGCAATTTTTAGATGTTATCTCATATTCAAAATGGAGGTAAATTAATCTTAATGTTCTAATGTGTATAGATATATGTATTAGTGTATGTATTTTAAATATGGTTTTATGATAGGAAAATAACATGGGGAATGAAATTCCAATAACAAACATTTCAATTATGTGGGAGGAATCACCATTAAAACTGTATAAAGGTGACAAGAAAATGATTAAGGTATGCGATGGAAGGGAACCGACCTATGAATGATGATGGGAGAAAAATACCAATGTGATAAAATAAAAGAAGGCTCCAACTAATGCTCAATAGATTTTCTAATGTTTTAACTGAAATTAACAAGGACACTTTTAAAATTAGTTCACTAATACAAGGGTTGCTAACAACTGTAAGAACCTCCAAGGCCTAGAGAGAAAGGGAAATAATATGTCATTATAATTGTAGAGGCGGATCCTAAAATTATGTGGCTAAATTTATTCTATCTAGTCATTCAATGATATAAAATGAAATATTCTATTCTAGATCATCACATTCTACCATATCACACATGTCTAGTTTAATTATTCTAAAACATCAGAAAAAGTTTAATTTTTTTATCAATGAAAAAAATGGTTCAATTATTTAATTTGAAAAATAAGACATCTCCTATAAAAAAAATTTAGGGTTAAATTTCCCAATAATCCTAATAATACTCTTTTTTGCGTAATTTGATCCTATTCTTGACATGCATTGTCTTTCCTTTCATGGTGAATACATAAATTTTTTAGAGAATTAAATCTCCCTCTGTATAACAAATATCACTCTCATTCCACTCAAGTGCACAAAGGATAATGAATCTCCATTGGTATCATCGTGTCATGGAAGGATATAGTTCCCTTTGTGAATAGTCATCTCATCCTCGAATGATTTAGAATAACGAAAAGTTCATCCTTGATTAAATTACCAGTATAAGGGAACCAATTAATGTATTTCCTAAATAATTTATCTAACTTCTTCATAGGAGGGATATTTATTTCTCAAGTAAACATATACCTGGAACCTTAGAAACATCTAACAAACCATATGGAATGAGAATTTTGGAACACTAAAAGATAAATAACTGGCTATGCACGGATTTTGATAAATGGTTGATATACACATGTAATGCATCATGGGGTTCATTGGTGCTTTTTTTCAATAATTATTATGGGTCAATAAACCTCTATATTGATTATTGTGAGCTCAATAAGATCTTGATAATGAATATGTATCCCCCAAAATACATTGTTGACTTGCTTGATCAGTTATGTATATCTCAATACTACTCCAAGGTGGATATATAATTTATATATTTTCAATTAATGGTGATAAAGTATAATCTTCAAAATAATTTTTTAAAAAATATATAAAAATAATGAGTTTATAGTGATTAGTTGTGGAATTTATAATTATCAAGGTATTTTTCATTTACTTGATAAATAGAGTCTTCTAGGGTTAACACAATGAATCTGTGGTATTCTTTAAATATGATATTCTTATATACTAATAAATCATAGATGAACATGATGAAAAATTGAATTATATACTAAAGACCTTGAAGAAAGATATTTTTTATGAAATGTGTATTAAATGTGAGTTTTGGATGGGGTAAGAAAAAATAAAAGGGCATGTTACCACCAAAAACGTTATATTTGTGGATCCATAAAAATATAGGAAATTAAAGGAAGTCCCAAACCATTTTCAATGTTTGAAATATATATATTCCATGGATTATCCTTGTACTATCATCGATTTTTGAGGATCTTTTCTTGATTGTTGAGAATAATATCAAAGATAACATAGAAGGGTGTCCAATTTGTATCAATTGATGAGAAAAATGAGGGAATTAATGTGGTAAATAATAAGTAAATAACTACACCAGATCATACATTCCAAACTACTGGTGAATATTTTATAATCTATAATGATATTTCTAAAAAGGGATTGTTTTTCATACTCATTATTGATGATATTGTGAATGGAAATACCTCCCACAAATTCATGAACAAAACTACCCAAATGCGTGATTTAGAATTGGATATGGTGATCCTTTCTGTGAATATATTATATAATTATCACAAATATGTGAGATGTGACATATATATGAATCCTAAAAGAATAAATTAAATATTTACATAGAGGGATATCAATATGTGCCAATATAGGTGGTTAAAGATGATCAAATATGTTGATTTTTCAATCTATTTCTATACAAGGAATCTGAATAATGTTGAATATTCTCTTTGTAGAATGGATAATATAACCCCATCCATGGAAAGGAATTTATGGGATGTAATCTTCATGGAAATACAAAGGATATACATGGGAATAATTTAAGGGCATTAATCCAACCATGAATAATTAACTACTCAAAAATCCATTCATGAGTGTATCAAGGAAGCCCAAAATGATGGTAATGTGGTATAGAAACATTTAACCAATATTTTGGAGTTCAAATTTTGTAATTATAGAGTTATAAGGTTTGTGACTCAGACTTTTTTCCATCAAAACCATAGAAAAAAAGGGACCTTCTAGGTGATTTTCATACGTTGTCCTTCTTTATTCATCTAGTAAGCATAATGATGTATATAGATCTGATAGGAAAAATCATTGGATTAGATGAAGAGGGAGATCATAGAATTTATATCTCAATTATTGGTATTAAAATAGGATAAGGATGAAAGATATAAGTATAAGGGTATGATAAAACCATTTTAGATAATATTATAGATCTGGGAAAAACATGATTTCATCACTGGACTCCCAATTGTATATAATGGTAAAAAACTATCTTCTTTTGTTGTCAATATCTTCAAAAATTCATCACTTTTTGTAATATAAAATAATATTTACCACTTAAAAAACTCATGATTCTATATATAAAATAATTTGAAAGAATACATGGAGATCCACTCTCAATTGTATTTAATCGAGGTATGAGTGTTATCCTGAAGTTTTATAAATGTCATTAGAAATCACTAGATATACAGTTGAGTTTTAGAACATATTTTCACCATAATAAGGATTTTATTTCTAAGAAAATCATTTAAACTCTAGAGCATATGTGTATATCATATTAGATGTATTTCCAAAGATGTTGGGATCAACCCTTTCCCCTAGTGAATTAATCATATGAAAATATTTTCCTTTATATAATTCAAATGGAACCTTTTGATGATCTATATTGTATGTGGTGGAGATCTATGAAATTCATAGATGATGTTAGATAATGGATGTCGATGAGACATGATCATTTCCCAGAGATGTTATATAATTTTCAAACCATTTAATTTCATCTGAAATGTACACAAATTCTATATGTATGCTATGTAGACAACCATCAAAATGATCTAATATTTCAGTTTGGAGATTAAGTGTTTCTTTATATATCACTATGGATGAAATACATGAAGATTTTGAAAAGTGAAATACTAGTCCAAGATACATCGGCCCCTTTAAGATAATTGATCACATTAGTGTTTTTACATATTATTTGGCACTCCCACCAAACCTATCTCTAATATATGATGTTTTTATTGTATCCAACATAAATAAGTCCACCCTAGACACCCTGCAATGTACTAAATATATATGTACTACCACTGTTGAATGATAAATTGTATGAGGAGTAACTAACGAAGATATTATATAATAGAGAACGCGTTCTATGAAAAAATTTGAATCACGTGTTAAATGTGCTATGGTGGAACTTCATATTATAGGATGGGACATGGGAACCAAAATATGAAATGAAATAGAAATACCCCTATCTAATTTAGTGTATGAAATAAAAATTTATGGTGAAATTTATGATTGGAGGGAATATAACAAATAGAGGCTTCAAAAATGAAATTCCCTTTTCAGAGGAATAAATGTAATATGAAGTGATGATATTATAGGAAAAAATGCACAACTTTTGTACTTTTAGACCTTTATAATTTATATCCTACATTATCTAAAATCACATTTAATTGACTAACCATTGATAATATAAATATTGTATAATGACCACTAACACAAGTATAAATTGAAGGTTATAGTAATATGCAAATGATAAATAAAAAATATGAGATGGCCACAACCAGTCGGATCATACCTTATAAACCAATTTATCAGAGGTTCCAACAGATATTGAATCAATAGGTACTTTCCATAACCAAGTCCAAAATGAGATTCAACAATTAAATCATGAGTGAAATAGTATATTTGAGAAGTTCAATTTGGTTGAGATCATGACCCAAACAATGTTCACGTAACCACCCCAATATAGTATCACCATCACAAATCTTACAAGTAGATCATATGTTGGTATAATAAATGGTATGTATTTTGACCATACTAGTGTGAAATTTTATTTTTTTAGTGAAATAATTACTATACTTATCCTTTTTAATTTTAACTATATAAGGTATTATATAATAATTATAATAAAAAATATATTTCAGTATTATGAAACTCAAATGGTTTCTTGGGAAATATATAGCTTCAATGAAGACACTCGTTATTCATGAATTATATATTTATTGAAAAAATGTTATTTTAATAACCTATTATGAGTATATAATATTTATTTACACATATTTAATAATAATATGAATAAAAATTCTATTTTTATAAGGTTCAGAAACTGTTGTCATCGTATAAAAAATATTTTTCAATGAATTTTTATTTTTATTTAAATATGTAATTTTCGTATTTAGAAAAATATTTGTATTAGAAAAATAGTATTTTCTAAATTAGAATTTCATAATTATCTAATGATGAATTCTTCATCATTTACAATGGTTATAAAACTCTAGGGTAAAAAAATATTCTATAAATATACTGTATGTATTATCAAAATCATAAAATAACAAAAATGGTATCATAAAAACCATAATGAATATAAAATAATAAATTTATGTTTACCCTTTAAAAGATAGTATTTTTAATTTATTTTATTTTCTTTGAAACCCCTTAATGAATCATCCAATACTTATATTATATTTTTAGGCCGTAAAATTAATTCTTCATGAACATGATTCACCTCCACATCACCAGAGGTATTATTATAATTTTTTGGTTCATTATCATCTAATATATTCTATAGCACTTTTATTTTAAATATACCATGGTAAAACCCATTATAAGGTATGTGGTTTTTTATTTTTTATCATATAGAATCTAAAACCTATGTTTATAAATTAATAATGAATAACCCTATCATATACTATAAAAATACACCAAAAATCTCATTCATCATCACTCTAAACCATTGTAAAACAATATTACTCTACCTTTTCCTCTCTAGAACCCAACCATGGTTTCTTAATTCTCTTGATAATTTCCTATCATGATTTAAAAAGCATTCCCTCAAGGTAAAAGATCATCTCCTTCTATTTATTCAGGATCATTATTTATATTATAGCTTTTTATTTGAAATTTATTATGTGGTGATATGTATTTACATATCCCCATTACTATCATTATGATTATAATGTGATCCTAGGACCCCATCAATATCTTTATACCCTTCAATAAATCTTTGTTTATCCCATTATGCTGTCAAAATTATCCTATTATTTTCTTGACAAACATTTATGTAGTGATTACCCATCCCCATTTCCACTCATGGGTACTAAAATAGATATTAAGATCCATTATTTTTTTATACTTTCATGTATTTAACCAATAATCACTAATCACGTGATTAAAATTGATGAAATTATCCCTTATGTTTTATGATATACATGGAACAGTTATGCATGTACATGATATGGATGTTATTGTTGGGACTAGAATTATATAGCCCTTTTATGTATTAGGTATTGTTTTTATCACATGATATACCATGTATCTTATATGGTAGGTTATCTTAAGAACATTGTATTGTGATTTATTAATGGTTATCCTTCATATATTTTTATGATGTCATTTTTAATATTGTTTCCACTTTCCCATGTTACCTTTTTGTTATCATATTATATCATGATTCTATGTTAATGATTAAGATTATTACCCTTATTTGTCGACCTTGATATTAATCTTGATTCAAATGTATTTCATTTCCATATTTTATTCTTTAATCAACCCCTTACTAAAATTTATATCTCAATACTTTTTAGGTAAATCTATAGGTTATCCCTTGTTGTTTTCTAAGTAATATGTAGTTTTATGATAATGTTAAGAAGATATAAATTTTATTTTTGAAAACATGATCAATCTTATTGTTTTATGAACCGAATTTCACAAAGTAATTATGCCTCATGATCATCTAGAATTATATTATGTGTACCTTTATGTAATAAATATTGTATTATAGTGTATTAAAATATGACGTGTTCTTTTATGTTCCTATATAGGTGTCTTTTTTGATGATTCCTAAGAATAGATTTTTAAATTTATTCACCATTAAAATGTAACTCTATACACATGTTTTCTATGTAATGGTTGGTAGAGTAAGAATGTATCAGTGACATATTATTTCAATTGTATATATAAATGTAAATTTTTAGTACATCAAGGTTATTGGTAAAAATGTAAAGGTGACTTCAAACCAATTAAAA
Organism: Viscum album; assembly: GCA_963277665.1. Classification (NCBI taxonomy): domain Eukaryota; kingdom Viridiplantae; phylum Streptophyta; class Magnoliopsida; order Santalales; family Viscaceae; genus Viscum; species Viscum album. The sequence goes on from OY728135.1 coordinate 1,150,157,735, forward strand.
AGGTAATAATATAAATTCTTCCATACATGAACCTTATGGGGTTTTTAAATTATCCTAGTATATTATTCATATTTTTAATGAATTGGTTATGTTATGAACATTGTGGGAGTTTAAATTTAAATTTTGAAACTACATAGAAGATAAAATTTGTTAACTATAAAGATAATTTTATGTGATGTTTAAAGTACAGAATATTTCACTCTTATTCTAGATATTTTATGGAGAGATTATGCAATGAGATTCCGACAATACATTTATATACCATTTTACTTCGGATATATGTTATTGTCAATAATTAAAATGAAAAATTAGATAATGATGAAATAGCTTTAATGTTGTGGATGAATCTCTTGGGGTATATATTAGGGGATATTTATTTAAATATTTATAGTTTTATAACATAAGGGAAGAATTAAGGAATAATTATGGATAATAATGATCTCGTATCATCTCCATATATGGTTCTTATGGATTCGGGCATATAGGTATATAAAATTATGAATGATGTTCTAGATGGAGGAGGATTTGGGCCACATCTATATATATGGTTTTGAATAGGAAATGGATATGTAAAACATTGATATATCCTATAATGTTTTGAAAAACAAACACTTAATTGAGGATAATAGGAAACAAGTAGAGATATTTTATTTAATTTAGAATAAGGATAAAAAAGATAATATAACTTGTGTATTGCAATGATCCATGTTTTGTAGATTTTAAAATGATTCAATTGCTTAAATTTTTGAGAAGAATGTAATTTTTTTACTACTACTATATCCAGAAACTAATGAATATTAACATAAGGGATAATTATCACTATTTATAGAAGGGGTCTTATTTTTTGAATCAATTCATGTATTGAAATCTCATATAAAAATAGATTATATCACCTAGATTGATGAATAAATAGTTTTAGAATATTGGAGACTAAATAGAAACTAAAAAGTATTAAAATATGTAACAAGATTGGGAAGTAATCTATAATACATTATTTGAAAATATGTGATAACACAATTCATATTGAAAGATTTAAATTACATATGAATCACTAGAGATTGATGTGCATGTTCTCTCAAAAATATCTCAACAAGTGGAAAAGTATACGATTATAACTAATTTTTTATAGTGATTTCTCAATACACTACATCCTTGTGATGTAAAATAAGGTGGATGGTGATTTGAGTTACACAGAACATATTGTTTTGACTATAATGAGGATTAATAATAATCCAATATAGACAGATCTAGTAAATATTGTTACTAAGGTTTTTAGTAATGGTAATCCATCATTCATTTTTAAGATAATTAACAAACCTTCCTTACTATGAAAATATAGAGAAATTCAAATAGGATGAAATATAATTTTAAAAGGTGGTAAATATAGTTTTTGATAGGAAATTGGAAAAAATCATCTATATATATAGAGTGTTATTGTTTGGTAATAGGTTATATGTGTTGGAGGTGGTCCCTTATAATAAATTACTTTATATTTTTGATTTCATGTACATTCAATGAACTGAATATTAATATAAATATTATTATCACATATATATTATTATTCTATATACCCTTGATGTAATAATTTCAAAGAGTATCATTCGTAGTTATTAAGTCATAGTAGTTCCCGATTATAATGACAACCTTGAAGTTCTATGATGTTATTATTAAATATAGTTCAACATTATTAAAAAAACTATTATTGAGAACAAAGTATATATAATTTCATGCATGAGTTCTCATAAGTGTATGAAACTTCTTCTCGAGAATTTCATACTTCGTAATATCCAATATGGGATATTATGAAAACAACCCTACAATAAAAATGTAGTTTTTTTGGTTCTATCAGATGTTCCAATCTGTGATAATGTGTAATGGTCCTTATAAATTATGATTATTCTTAATGCATTTAATGACATGGTAACTTATATTTATTAACCAAAACCATGTTTTAATATGTTCACATGAAATAGGGTACGTTAGTAGTGTATAAAATGAAATGCTGTTAATTAATAAGTTGAAAAAGGAATTTTCCATTCTATATTCTTAGATGTTGGTATATATGTCATTTTATTGGCATATAATTATTTCATTAAATTTTAAGGAAATGGTGAAATGATTTTTATATTCTACAAAGTCGAAGAAACATATATCAAGTATAAATGTTAATTACATAGATATGAAACCTTCTTGATGAGATATTATTACCATTGGATTATATAACCCAATTAGGATTCATATATAGTTGTGGATGATGTGACATTGATTTCATTATCTTGAGTAACATTATCAATATCTATAATGTAATCATGGAATTTATGAAATCTTTAATAATTCCAACATGAAACAATCTAAGAGGGCCACAAACTATGTGTTTCAGTTGATCTCAATTAAATTATATTTGAATATAATTTTGGGAATAAATATTATTCCCAAGAACACGACATAATTTTATTCTTGGTTTTTTAACATATAAATTAAATAAATATTTATTCACTAAATTTTTCAAAAAAATATTTATTTATTTATTTAATATTTACAATTTCTATATTCTATAAGTGTGGTTAAATTATTTATTTATGAATATAAAATTTATTTTTTTATTCAGTGGATGTAGATGAGTTTGATCTTATCAAAATCATGTATACTGATAAAATTTAATTTATAAGATGGTCAAATAAGATATATTGTTCTTCTAGTTGGCAGAAACTGTAAAATAATATTACTAATATTATTATTTGGAATGGTTTTTGATGTTAATAATTATATTATTTTAGGGTCGGTATGTAAAAAATAGAATTTTAACCTAAACCAATCTCTATAAATATATTTATATTTCTATTATGTAGGTTTAATAAAAAAATAACCAGTAATCGTTGCATATAGTAGATTTCCCTCTCGAATTTCTCTTTCTATCCCCCACTCAAGAATTAATAGATCAAGAGACAATCCTTCAAGTCAGATTGGTCTTGTATCAAATAAAGAGTAAAACATAATATGTTTGATCCACATTGAAAAAACCCATTATTAAAATACTTATTGTATCTGTATCATAACAGAAAATGTGGATCATCACTAGGATAGTATACACTTTGATCATCTCTACACAATGATGGTGTCACGAAAGGGGTTTTGGGTGATCCACAACCTCATCAATGAAATATCTACAGATAACGTATTATTTATTTAAATATTATCTAAATTAATTATAATTATAATTTTAAATGATCCTCTTCATGTTATGGGTCCTCTTATGTCAATAAATGGTGTAAATTTCCATTTTTCATTGAATATATATCTTGTATAATTTATGAATTATCCATCAATTCATTAAATCTTTTTTTGGTTATAATACCACCAGGCGCTTCTGTAGTTCCCATAAAATTGAAGTTGTATCATAGACAGTCTTGTTTAAAATTTATAATTATTTTATTTATTTGTGATCTCTTATTCATAATAGTGGTTTGATATTTCATTTCATAGTACACTTTATTTAATCACATATTTAATTAAAATTATTTGTACTTTTTATTTTGATAATTCAAGAATCATGTTTAATTAATTTTTTAAAAACACTGGATGATCGACCAAGGATCTTATCTGAAAGTGATGAGATATTTTACTTGGTCAAATTGGGTTACACGATGTGTAAATAGAGTCTTTTAATGTACCCAAGAAAAATGCAGCAAGCCTTATTGTGTAATAAAAAAATACACCGAAAAAAAACTACAAGTATTTAATTTATTACACGTCGCATGAAAACTAGGGAAACCTAACACAAGGATTTTTTGATTAAAAGTTATGTATTTATAATAAAAATGTTTTAGTTTATAGGGCTTGGTAGTGAAATTATCACTAACTATATGGTAAAATAAATTATTTTACTTCTCATGAGACTGACTTCATAGATCCCTAATGAAATATATGGCATGTTGCATGTGTAATGACATATAGTTCATCAATTCTAGTATCCAATGTACATATCGATCCATTCAGTTAGTCAAGTGGACACATTGCTAGTATAACGTACTACTTGTAGCTGGACTTATCATCATAATGTCCTATGTCTGAAGAGAACACTGATTCCTTCAGTGGGATTCTTGAACACGTGTAAATCATTGTATATTTCATGTAGCTGGCTAGTAAAAACCATGTATCCTTGCCAATGTACATGCCCAAGGTCCATGAATTTATAATAGGCATGCAGGAATTGAGGTACAAAATGTGAGGCTCATAAGTACACATCATGTAGTTTGTGAGTAAAATATAATATTAATTGCATTAAATTTATTACAGAATCATTAAAACCATATTACCTTGATTGCCACCGTATGTGATTAAAAATTTAATAAATGTCTTAATGAATTAGAAAACACACAATTACTTTATTTAAATTTTCTTTTAATTATTGGAATGTCATTTTTTCCATGAATTCATTATAATGGGTCTCTCTAATTGAATTTGGATGAACATTAAGAAAAAAGAAAAATATTTGATTAATTAATACAATTTAATTTCTCTTAATAATAATTAATGAATATAAATGAATGTTAGATAGTGTAATGTTTCACATACATTACCTATATTATTGTTCTTTATCTTGATAAAAACATATGTATGTGATGGTTTTAATTAATTTTAATTATTTCCTAGTTTTACTGTTTTATTTCTAAAATTAAATTTGATGGCCTAAAACCCATACATCACTCCTATATTTTATACGACCTAAGATTCCATGACTATTTGTAAAATTTTCCTCACCCAAACATTTGGTTACCCAGATCATCAGGTAAGTTATAAATACAAGTAACAAATTGAGTATATCTATAATTTTGGAGGTGGTTTAATACCATACTGAGATTATACAATCCAAGATGATGCACATGCGGATTGGTCGAATACTAAAATTCATTCCAATACAAGCATTGTGATTTTCCCCTATTTCATAAGTTGATTTATTATTCAATCAATAAATCAACTATTGTAATATCTCACGATCAGTTCATTTTTTTATCTATATCATTTTAATTGTCTAATTTTTATATTCAATAATATGATCACATAATTAAACGGACTAATATGATAAGATAGAATTTAAATAAATGGATTATGCATTTTTTTCTCACATCATAGTTAATCACTTAAATAAAATCAACATAATATTTACAAGACATATGATGGATAAATTAATATAAGTATTTCATATAATAAATAAAATTTCTCAAAAACATGTTAAGTACCAATTCGACTTAAATTTATTTAGTAGGAAAGAAATCCATGGAACTAAGTGTTAGAATACCTTAATTGGGACACGTACTTTTATCATAGAGTTTATATAATGTTCATTATTTGTCTTAAGTTTTAGAAATAATGAAAAGTGGACCACTCTAAACAAAATTCAACTCAGAGGCATGTGTTGAGGAAATATAAAATAGTATTTTTTTTATATTGAAATTCCACTCAATGAATCATGTAAATATAGAACTACATTTGAGAAATAAATTCCTCAAAAAATAATTTTACATAGCTTGACCAACTATAATTGGGGTTATATGAATTAGAAAAAGGAACCTTCCAACTAGAATTTCCTAGGAACTAAAAATTTTAATTAGTGGCAGACTTAATAAAATTAAATTTATTATTACATCTCATATTAATTATATTCATGTAAATACTAATATTCAGTTAAAATTATTATATAGAAATGGAATCTAGAACCATGAAACCACTATGATTATATCTTAAGTCAGGATATGGCCTTCTAAATATTTTTTCCAATATGGTATAATTTTTTATATGATAATTTATTATCATAAAAACTGTATTATGTGTTGGAATCACTTATTCCAATAATACCATCCAAAGAGGTGAGTGAAGGTGACAACAATTCCTACCTGAGATATGTATATGATAAATCTAGTTTCCATTATATTATATTATCAACTATGACCATCGAGTTTATGAATAAAAACACATTCATAGACTCTTAAAACATAATATATTATCTTATTTTTACAAATGATAGGGAATGAAGGGATTAAAATAAATAATATTGTAAATTTCATATATCATTGTAAACTGGAATAAGTTAAACTAACTTCATATTATACTTTCAAAATGATGGTATATATTTATTTGTTATGGAAATAGGGCTTATAATTGTATAAATAATATCCAAAATATTACCATATTATCCATACCACTATGATTATCTTTATTTGAACTTTTTGGAAGAATTAATTGGATAATTCATTATAGAAAATATTTTATATACATCACCATGTGTTGGAGGTTTTCCTGAAACCTGTTTCTCCACCACTTATGTTGATATGTTTATATAATAACTGTTATGATAAATTAGATAATATAAAAGAAAAATATACTTTATAGGATCCTTCTAAGAGAAAAAGTATTCCTGTGAAGAAAAAAAATAATATATTTTTTTATGTGGAAAGATTAGATTTAGGAATGAAATTGAAATAAATTGATGAATCTAGTAGTTACATCCACATAAGGTGTATTCACTATGTTTTTATTTACCACTTATCTATTGAATAATATAATCTTATAATATACATTCATTTGAATGAAGTAAATGAAAATGTATATAATTATTATTAAGAGAACTCAAAAGGAGTTGAGAATAGGAGAATCGTTGGTAATCCAATAAGACCTCAGTAAATATCATTACCAAAATGGACACATTTAGGTTTCTAATTTGTGTTAACAAAAAAATTATATTAGTGTCCAAAATGACATAATTATATATTATTTAACATCTAAAAACATATTTGTATGGCAGTTCAATACTAAACTATTGTACCAGTATCACTTGAATCACACATAACTACTACACTGAATGATAAATATGAAATATAATACTCTTTTCTGATTATGGAAATTTAATTATTATTCAATTAAAACTAATCTTATTTGACTTATTTATATTAATAAGGGTATTTCATACTCAATTAATCTAGGATCCAAGATATAATAGCAAATTTCATATCATGTTTTTTATAAAGAATCTATTATATGTAAAGGTATGACACAAACCTTTTAGAGTTTGATTTAACATTACCATGTGAACTCTTCTGATTCTAAAGGTAACATCATGTACATAATTAAATTCATTTATGGGATTTTATAAATGATAAATGAAATAATTGAGTGCACTTGGAAAAGATTAATTAATCTCCATGATTTCTTGTCGTAGAATATCTTATCCAAGTAATCATTGATCATACATATAGAGTGAAGGTAATTCCAAAAACAAATTTTCTTATACACATCAATTTCATGATGGTCATAAAAGGAATATACATAATGATTCATATATATATTTCATATCATCCATTATTTTTCCAAAGGCATTTTTTAAAACTAGAAGTGTAACAACTTCCAATATACAACATATAATCTCTAAAGGATATAATTTAAATTGAAATATATTAATAATAAATTAGGACACAATCCTATTTTTCTCAATATAAGTTTAAACTTGGATTTTGTTTAATAAAACATAAAACACCATGGTGAATCAAAGTTAATAATCACATAGAAACTATAGATATTAACATATTTACCCGGACCAATTATATTTCAATAAATGAATCTAATTGTTTTAAATATATAGGGTGGATTAAGGGTATGAATGTGCATGATTTGGCATGGGAATACTTCACTCCAACGAGGTTAGTGGGAAATATAGTTTTAAATATATATATTTAATTGGAATTTATAAAAAAATATGTGGTTTATATTCAACATATTATTTGACACATATATTTTATTCATTTAGAATAATTATTCCCATAAATAAATTGTATGTGATAATATGATAATGTTGAAATTAAAGAATAAATTTTAAATTGTGGGATTCATATTTCAATATTAAAGGATTTATCTTTTTAAATTACCATAATAATTGATACTACATGTGATTCTTCAAGAGAAAATGGTTATGGATTTTAAAAAGATGTACCCATAAGGAATGATATTTTATTGAAAGGTTTTCTCAATGAAAAAATAGCAATCCATTAATCATCTCTAAAATCCTTTTTTTAGTTATACTTTTTGATGATTATATTTATGTCATCACATTGGGATATTGGTTTTCAAGGACAAATATTTTGGAGGAATCATTATAGAATAATTTAATATGATGCGACAAAAGGGGGGAACTATGATATATATATTCATGAAAAAATTAGAAAGGGTTCATGTCAACATTAAATTCCCATAATATATGAATATTACAGTAATTTATTTATAAATAAATCATTCGAAGTGATCATGGAATATTAGTTTTGGAACGTGTAGTGGTATGTGTTTCTAAATAGTTAGTGATAGAACTATATGTTTTCTAGATAGATATATAGATGTCATATGAAAAAAAGTATTCACTTTCCATCTTGTTAAGAATAAAGAATTAAATTTCTTGATGAAATAATTTATATAGAAACTATATTCTAAGAGAAATAATTTATGGAATATATATATATATATATATATGAATTCAAAATATATTCACAATAAATATATTAATAATTTATTTAAATTCATATGATACAAAAATTAACAACTGGAATATTTTTGGCATGTAATCTTTTAAGTAGAACATGAAATGGAATATGAAGAGATTTTGTAGATTAAAAGAATTTCAATAGATTAAGTGACAGGAAATTATCTCTTTTCCATTATATATATTGATGTTTGATATTACTGATGAATCATTAATATAATTTGAATATAAAAAATATGCAACCTAACTACATCAAACTTCAGTTAGAACTTCATAAAAATAATTTAAAATGTAGTACTATATGATTTCATTGTTTCTAGAGAAGTGGTAATACTGGTGATCAAGTTAATTGAAAACATAACATAATTTATTTAATTATGATCTAGTATCATAGAAATAGAAAATATTGTATGAAAAATAAATTATTAAATTTAGTGTCTTCCATATCTATAACAGCTAAATTTGATATAGCTTCTATGGTAGTATAAGAAGAGATGTAGAAATGTGCTATTCAGATTTTGGGTTTCAATAAAAGAGATACTAATGTCATTATTAATATTTTTTTTACATTGTTCTTAGTTAGTATGTCAGTACATTGACATGGGTTCAAAATATAGAGGCTTAGTTTAATCAATATATGTGGGATTTTATAATGGTAGTAATGTTGTGGTATAGAGATTCACCACAATTATGTGAGTTTTTGGAAACACTGGCCTTGGATGTTTGATAGGTTTGGCATTTATATCTATACATAGTGGAGGCATGTTCAACATGTGAAAACTATTCATCATTAGATATTGGCTCTAGTTCATGTCGGAGTCAGTTGAAGTTAGTTCCCCAGAAACAATTACATCATACATTGGATTATATATATGTTCCAATAATTGAATAGTGATATGTAATATTCTTATCATGTATTGATTGTTTTTTCACATAAAATTAATGTTATAATGTCCAAGAGTTTCTATCACACTGATATGGTCATAACATTTCCCCACTATGAAGAAAAACGCAATGTTCCATGAAGACATTTTTAAGTATAGTTCTACAAGAAGATAATATATTATGATATGATGCATAGTATGTAAAATATCAATTTTGAGTACTTGTAAGAGGATGATACTTCTTTTCAGGATGTCCACATGATATAATATATATTATGGGATGTTATTATAATGTACCCGCTTGTGGGAATTTTGCATGTGTTGGTGTTATCAGATATTCTTGTCAATATTCATGTGTAATGGTTCTTATACTTTAACATTGTTATTCATGATTTTTCTGACTCATAAATAAATATTTATTGACCTAAACAATGATTTCATATATTCACATGAAGTAGGGTAAGTGTTGTTTTTCATTATATGTCATTAATTAATTAATTGGGGAAGGATCGATCCCTTCCATCTTTTTGGAAGTTTATATATCAAAAAGTTAATTTTAATATAACTATTGCATTAAATTCAAAAGGTGTGGTGTAACAAATATTTAATTTTAGATAGTAATTATAATTCAAATTAAATATATAGGTTGAGGACACATATATGAAACCTATTTTATGACATAATGTGACAATAGTATTGTATTACGAAGTGAACATTCATATGTGGTTGTCATTGTGAAGAAATTGTGTTCATTCTATTAGGATCCCTAACACTTTTCAAGATAGTAATACTAGTATTTAGGGAATCCCTCATAATGATGGTGATGATGAATTATAGAGTATTTCACACAATGTATTTCTGTATGCGAATTTAATTATTCAAAAATATTATCCTCAAGAATGAAGAATAATTTTATTCTATTTTTATTTATTGTATAAATTAAATCAATAAACATTCATATTATTTTAAATAAAATAAATTTATTTATGTTAATTAACATTTAAAAATATTATTTTTCTAGTTTGTGAATAATGATTTTATTTGTGAATAATATTTTAGGGGAATTTAATAAATACTGAGGTGTTGGAGTGGACATGGATCGTGTCGATGATAAATATTAATTTACATGTCACTATAATATTACTTATTGTTTTCGTATTAGAATAGTTTCTAAAATAATAATAATATTATTATTATTATTTGGCATGGGACTCAATAAATATTATTATATTATTTAATGGCTGGTATGAAATTAAATAATATTTTCATCTAAACCATATCTCTATAAGTAAATTTATATCTATATTCTGTAGGTTTAGTGAAAAAATTAATAATTGATAATAGTTTTAGATATTGTACTTTTCCCTAAAAATCATCCTTCCCTATTTTCATGAATGAGAAGATCAAGAGAGAACCCTTCATGTCTGAAAGATCCTATAGATACTAATATAAATGGTACAGGAAGATTGATCCACCATGCTTGATCCTGGTATTCCGTTAGTTATTTTTTTGGAGATCATATGACTTTGTGTGGATCACGTCTAGAGTGATTTTACAATATGATTGTCCCTACACAAATATATAAAAATTATATTAGACTTGGATAATTTAAAAATATAACAAATAAATATCCTTAGATCATTTATTCTTTCCTCATACCTAATATAATATTATTATAAAATTAACTTCCATATATTCCCTATGAGTTCTAGATTATCTTATGGAAATATTTTTTGGAAACAACCATTGTTCATGAAATTTATATCTCGTACAACATTTTCAATGATCCATGGAATTAAAAAAAACATATGGTTACAAGCCCCTCAAGATCCTCAACTTAGATTAGAACTGTAAATATGTTTTATCTATATGAGAGATAGAAAGGCAATTGTAAGATATTGGAAATATCCAAAACAAATTATAGACAATGTATTAAAAATATGTCTAGGTATTTAGGATAACATTTCAAGTGGTATTTTATGATTTCTGAAATTATAGACTATCTATATAGATTCATAGAATTATATCTAATAAAGGCTGGAATAAAACATCATGATGTATTAAAGAAACCACTGACATTAATTATATGGAAGTGGTACAATGTTATCATAGACCATTTCACTAGACTCCCAAAGTCTCCATGGAGAATGATGAAATATAATTCATCATTGATAACTTTAATATGTATTATTATTTATCATAGGTAACAGTAATTCTACCCTTTGGGCACCATTCCTAGATCTAAATCAATGAAATCGCATAGATTCAATGGGAAACCCTATCGATTATATTTGATCTTTATTCATGTTTCTCATTTAAATTATAGAATAGTTTTCAATGGGATAAAGAAAATGAGATAAATTTAATCACCACATATCATCCCTGAACTAATGTTCAGTCTGGAAATATTATCATTACTTTTGATGATGTAATATGATCAGGTTCTCTTGAATTTCTAAGTATATAGTATCAATATAAATATCTGGTGGAATTTTTATAAAATAATTTCATCCATTTAATAATATTTATGGAACCATGTGATGAATTTTATAGGATGAGGTGCCATAATCTAATATAGTGAGAAAAGGATAGATAATGGATGTTATTTATCGTAGAGATTGGGGATGATAAGAATGTTAATGTATGGACTTTGAAAGATCATGTTAACACATCCCAGTCTAGAAACAAATATATCTTAATACTTGAGGTAAATACATGGAGATTAAATTTCATAATCATATATTCCTAAAGGATTCACCAAGGGAAGAAGTCATAATATTTTGTAAAATTTGGAAGTTAAGACCTAAGAATGTTGTATCTTTTTAAATACTTGAAAAAATTGGAGTTTTATCCTACCAATTTTCTATACCACCCAACAATTCTGATGTACATTATTCCTTACAAGATTCATTACTAGGGAAATATATTCTGGATCTTATTTAATATCTAACATCTATGAAAATATTTTTTCAGAGTAACTTTTCTTATAATGAAGATCATTTATAAATTATTAACACTAGAGAGCATGTTCTACAGAATTAGATAAATTTAATTGTGATATTCTTTTGTAGAAATCCTAAATTAGAAGAGGAAACCTGAGATGCTATAAGATATGTGAGGATAGTCTATCCACGTTTTTTTAAAAACATATATATATATATATATATCCTGATTTATACGATGTAATTATTTTATGGGGGAGAATGTAATAGTAGAGACCTTAATATAGCAGGTAAATGACTTATGTTTAATGATCATGCAATAATCCTTTTAAGTATCTTTTATTCATGAATATTTTTCAAATTATATTTTTATACTTTAAAATTTACTAAAAAAATACTATTTTATAATCATATCAAATCTATCTTGTTTTTATTATTTTCACTTTTTCCAAAATTGATAGTTTTATGTAAAAAATATGGTTTTCATTAACGTTATAATTTATATGAATTTAAAAATATATAGTAATGACATATAATCATAAAAAATATTATAATTAAATTAGTATGAATTTTATGAATTAAAATATTCATTTTAAAATATTCTTTGAATATATAATTCCCATGTCCAATAGTTTTTAAACAACTTAAAATTTTAATAAAATAAAAAATACCTTCCCCCTTTTTCCGGAAATAAATTATTTTATAGGTATATTATGTTTTAAATTTCAATTAAAGCATCATATAATTAATTTTTTATAATAAATAATTATTGATCATTAAAATCCGTATACAATATAATTTTATCTTATATGTAAATTTAACCATTAAAAATGTAATTTATATAAAAAAATGTTATATGTGGTTGGGTGTTTTTATATTAAAATTAAATTTTTAAAACATTATAAATTTAATTTGATAAAACTATTTTAAACATTCATTTTATATATATATATATATATATCTATCTATTTGTGTGTGTGATTATTTATGTTTTTCAATCTCTATTATTTTCATTTAAATTATTTACAATGGTTAGAAAATAATTTCCATGGTAAAAGTAAAATTGTGTGAATATGAAAATTTTAAAACAAAAAAAAAACAAAAACACTAAAAGTTATCTAAAAAAAGAGAGGTTGAGTTGATTTTATACCCACACTAATTATCCCAACCTATTTTATCCATTTTGTGTCCATTAACACTTAAATTATAACAATACACTGTTGGGAATGTGAGGGTTACTCTCAAAACAATCATTCCTTTCACTTATAAACGGATAACACTCCCACCACTTCAAGGATCACATATCATTATGTTTTTAAAAAAAAATTATAAATATTTCTCCTTATATTACCCTATTAAACATTTAAAATATTCAAGTCAAAATTTTTTATATTAAGAAATTAATTACCATGGATAATTTCAAGGACTTTTCGAGTCTAGAACATGACTATTATCAACTACTTTTTGTATCTGATTAATTGTTTTCATTAAAATTTATTAAAGATGAACAAATATAATGATAATAATTAAATTTATATACTATAAAAATACTAAATTAACATAATTACCATTTTTTGTTCATATACCCTATCCATTATGAAAAATAAAGTCATTATTCGTGCATTGTACGGATTACAAACTCCATGATGCAACACATTTTATATATCATCACTGTATTATAAGGGTTGATATAATGATGGTTTTAAAGGATAAATATGGGATTTATTATTTCATTATGTTCATATAATGAATAATTAGATAACCTATTAATGATATTGTCAAGAAACGATCTTTCTTAATTTTTTAACTTAAAATAAGGGTACTATAAAGATAACCGTTATTTTTTGTTAATTAGTATTTTAATATCCAATAATTCCTATTCTAATTCTATAAAATTATTATATATAAAGCTAATATATGGTAAATACGATCATTTTTATTATATTATAGTGATATTAAAAAAAATAACCTCAAAATCATTCTCTAAATCAATATATATTCACGTCCGGGTCTATTAAACTACCTATATGAATAATAATTTGAATTTGTGTCCTGATAGACTATAGTAACATAATAACTTATATAATATTGTATTAATGATTAAATAATTAAATTAACTTTATTCTATAGACATTATATCAACATTAAATTCATTAATTGGGAAAACACCCTCTAATCATCAATAATCCCTATAACATGATTCCTATAGACATTACCTTGAAGGATAAAGAAACAAATACACATTAAAATAATTCGAAAAATAATAAATAATTTTAAAAAATGACTAATAGTACAGATTTTTATTTAATAATAATGAACTATGTAGGAATTTTGAATAAACTCTCTTCTATTATGAGACTAAAACAAATGATCAAAATTATCAACACATGATGTAAAGATACTTAGAATTCATATAGAAAATGACTATATATAATGAGTATAAATGATCTTGTAGATGATTAAGGTTATTAATTATGTGATTAAGATAGGTATATATATCTTGAATGATCTTAATGATTTTTGTTGAATTATGGACAAGGGGAATGGGGGTTCCATCTCAAATTCCTCTCATCGAGAGATATTTTGTATTATACACCTAAATTAAATTATGTGTTTTATATAATACCTATTTTAAATTTTATACCATTTAATTTATTTGTTCATAGTTTTTTAATACTAATTTGGAGATATATTTTTCAAGGGTTTTTGATTGAATTTCTACCGACGAAATTATTTGGGGTTTTTTCATCCCAAATTTTTATTCATTGAGACTCGTGTAATACTTAGAACATATTTACATTTTTTTGGTGAATGAATTTTTTAGGGAATAAATTTACCATATTATTGATCTAATTTAATTTATTTTCATCTCTATATTTTTATACTTCCCTCATTTTCTATTGATATAAGAGTTACCAAAACAATTGAAAAATAATATATTTGTATAGTGGAAAACGCATCCTTGTATTTAGTAAATTATAAGTGTGTATAAATTCCTAGAAAATACATTACTATATGGATACATGATAGTGGTCCTGACTGTGGAAAAAATTGACTTACCGATAATCTCCCCAAAAATTGTTGGTCTATAATTTACTCACCCATCAACCTAATTCCTGATGAGTGGGCCTATCACAAAACACAAGGAAATACACTCATAGGGAATATGATTTGGAATATTTACTTTCTATTTATAGATCACGATGAATAATTTTTCTGAATATCTCCTACAACTCCTACAAATGAAAGCACTTTTACTCAATTACTATCTTATATGGATAATCCAACACTTTCAATGTACCCACACCCCTATAATAACTTTTTAAGGTTATTAACTATTAATTTTTTGATACCCTAATATACATATATATAATTTGATTATGGTATTTCCCCATATACACAAACATTATTATTTTTAATGTGTAATTCATAGATTTCAATGATTCTAATTATAGGGTAGGCATGTTTTTTCAATAATATGCACCTTATGGAATGGAATGAATGACCCAGTTATAAATTTTGGGATTGTATTGTGCATTATTAGGTGATGGGTAAGCCTAGAATTATATATCCCATCAATGCACCTACATTTATCATAAGACAAAATAGGTTAGAGTTGGGTGTTTACCTCTTCCAATAAAAGTAGAGTGTATTCACACAAGGCCATGATAGTATGGTTTTAGTTATGACATAATGAATTCCATTAGTATGAGATCAATGAATATTTTTATATATGTATTAATTTATTATCATATATATAGAATTAACTCAGTTTAATTTTTTTATGGATTCATGTTGGTTCAATTCTTTATTCTATATTATTTATTCCATGTTTATGTTATGAATGATTCCACAGTATGCCACTACTTTGTGAGAATCTGAACTCTCCTTTATATTTTCCCTTTCCCTTATAAACCTAATGGAGGGTTATGTGTAATTTTCTAGGATATTATAGAATGATGTAACAATATCTACAATACGTATATTATATTTTTAAATTTAATATTTTTATGTATGTAGTATTCTAAGGCTAGAAATATATTTTAGTATATGTTAACACTTATATTCTATACTAACATGGTTTTAAAACTTCTATACATGGCTATCTTCAGTTTGGGATGTTATAGTTGGTATCCAAGAATTATTCTTAGGAACCATGATGAATATATTTTGGGGAACCATGTGAGATAGCACAAGTAATCTGAGAACACCCATGATTTCAATTAGACCCTATAGAAAGACAAACAGGAATATAAATTTACAATTTATTGTCCTAAGATAATTATGTGTATACCATAGTATAAATATAATGAAAAACTAGAAGCATGAGAATTATATAAACCCATATTTTTATTGTAGGGATGTTCCCCCTATACAAGATAATGAAGAAGCAATTAAATTTAATCAGCTTATATCCATATTAGGGTAGTTGTCAAAGGATATTAAAAATATTCATTCCCAAATAGAATGAAATCCATATCCACAACATGGAGTAAATGTATTGGATTTTTTATTTTAAAAAAACCAAAAACATCTTGTGAAACAAAAAATCCATTGGTAATTATACATTAAATCAAGCCGAGAGTAAAGATATTTTATACACTAGGATGTTGGGAAATGAATAACTAGTCATGGTGATCTATCATATAAATAGAGATATAGACCAATGAAGGTCATTAGTTATAAAACTAAAGGGAAATATTGGATAAATTTTGTATATGGGGAACTTTTAATGATTTATTCAATGAAAAAAATTAGAGTAAAAAAATGGTAATATAGTTTCTCAATATTTAAGTAAAGGATTATGAAAACATTGATAATTATGATGATAAATTTACAAGGTTGTCTCGAAATATCATGATATATATTCATTGATTAGGAATAAATATTTATTATTTCACTGATTGACTAATTTCGAGTGTTCAAAGTGTGTTATTCTCCATGAAAATCTAATTATATGGTTATATTATCTAAATAGATATTAAGATAGAAAATGAGATCTCAATGATATAATTATAAACAATAAATAAGGAAATGAAGAGGTAAAATGAGCTTCATTGGACGAGTTAAGTGGAAAAGTGTAAGATATTAAGGGTGGGGTTAACCAAATGTGATAACCGTGGGAAGAAACATCATTGGAAATAAAGGAATGGAACATGAGTTTGTTTCCATAATAGAGAAAATTTCCATCAAGATCACTAATTAATGGGAATGTAATAACCTTATGATGTTTAATTATTTATCATTAGTTATTAGAGAAATTATTCAATCCAATTCCACAAATTTTATGGAAATTTTCCTCAAGAAATCTTGAATGAATTAAGGATACGCTTCTGTGATTACCACATATGAAGTCAATGTTATTAATGACATAGTGTCAGATAATTTTATGGTTTCTTAAATATAATTTATTTTTTATTTATTTTTATTAATTACACTCTTCTATATATTCCATATTTTTCCAAATAACCATTATAAATTTTCCAAGAACCCTATTATGGGAGATCTAAATTAACACACTAAGTGTTAATATAATCGGAATAAAGATGTGTCGAAAGGAACACATTATGATTCATAGGTGTATCCTATTTTAAAACATGGTTATTATTAAAATCGTTGAAAATGATATGAACCTTATGATATATTTCAATTCATTGTATAATAAAAAATGTATTACCATGAGAAGGATGTTTTGATTTATGAAGGTGATGTGGAATCACATGTATATTTTAGGGGAATATTCATAATCGAAATATTTCCTAGATCACCCCCACTAGTACGTCTTAACTATATACAAGTAATGAAGGAATATCAAACATGATTTATGTGTAAGGAATACGTCCTCATAATATATGATGTTCTTATGATATAAATATTCATTTTTATGATAATTACATTGTAAACCACTAGAGAATGAAGATGAGTTCACCATTGTACTCATTCAAGATTCATGGACTATATGTAAAAGGAATTATAGAATGTAACTAGTATTGTTTTTGGACAAAAACAAATTGCTATAGGATTTATGTGACTAGGTATTTATACACACCAGTGTTTTACCATGGGGATCCCCTCTTTAATTTATCAAATTGAAGGATGGGTCTCTAAGGTTGTGATTTTATTATAGTGAGGACAAATACATTACTGTAAAGAATAGGATAATTTTCAACACATTGAAGACTAATTTTTTCAACCTAAAGGATACAGATACTTTTAAGCATCGATCTTCACTTTGGTTATCATCAATTAAGGGTGAAATGGTTTATATATTAAATATTCCATTTTGAACCAAGTGTGAACATTATGATTTTATAGTAATGTTTTTTGTATTGAATTATACAACTAGAAAACTTGGTTTTACCAGTAGTTTTAGTAAAAATGTGGTTATATTTCCACCTTATACCCAATTCTTTTTTAGAACCATGGGTATAGGTTTCACAGGACAAATTAACATGAAGGACCAGTACCCAGGGTTTAAATAACCATGGGTATAGGATGGGCCATACCCAGGTATTTTTTAAACTATGGCAGTTGGTTTCACAAAAACAAATTCTCGAGAGGGACATATACCCACAGTTTGACAAACCTATGGGTATACAATTTCCATTTATTTTTTCATAACAATAACAATAATAATAAATTAATTAATAGAAATTATTTTATATAAATATAAATATATATTTTTTAACAATATAACATAAAATGTGTTATATTGTAATGGTGAGGAAACTAGACTATATACGGGAGGTTCTATTATCAAATCCCAATGGATGAATTTTTTTAATAAATGAATTATACCCACAGTTTGACCAACCCTTTGTTATTGGTTGGATTATTTTATTACAAAGTAAATACAATAATAATAAATAATTTAATATAATTTTTCTTATATATATATATATATTACTATAAGTCCATAAAATGGGTAATAGAGTAGTATTAAGGTCGATGGACTATACATGGGAGGTACTAGGATCACATTCTAGTGGATATTATTAATAAGTGTCATATACCCTAGATTTTTTCAAGCCATGGGTATCGGTCAATCCATTTAAGATTCATATACCAAAAGTTCAAGAACCATAGCTATAGGTCTATACCGACACCTCCCAATGCCATAGTTTCTAAAACCATGGGTATACCCTATATGCATGGTTTTAGGGTATATACTCATAGTTCCAAAATGTGGGTATTTGTTATTTTTCTAGTATTGTAATTCACCTTCTATCATTATACACATGATAAATATATTTCACACATAGTATCGTAAAAAATATTTTACTATATTCATTTATTATATCTTGATATTCTCTAAACTCTATGAATACCATGATAGTAATCTACAAATAATTTTAGAGAACCTCATAGAAAAGTAATCATTAGAGAAATATAATAGGTTTGAATTTTGGATTAGTGACATTTATTTTCATAGCCATTGTGTCTACAATGATGGATTATCTATTTACCCTTAATAGAAAATGGTATCCAAAAAATGGAATACACCATTTTCACATAAACGAGATCTAATGTTTCAAGAGAATAGAATTTTACTATTAGTGTATTGTTAAATATTTTTTCCAATTTTCCAACTTGTTATCCAAGATAATATATACAGGTGCTAAATTCACATGGTCATGTGAATGTGATAAAATTTTTAAATAGGTAAATAATAGATAGATTAATAAAATATTATTAACTATAACATCAGGTTATGATGTATTTGAAATATATAGTGATTAATTGAATAATGTACTTGGTTGTGTAATTTTATACAATAATATGGTGATTTCCTACGTAACAAGGCAATTGAAATCCCATGAATTGGATTATCAAACTAAATAATTCAATCTAATAGACATAATATTTCTTGTATAATAAAGAGGAACACCCTCTATGGATAATGATGCAATAACATATACAGACGACAAGGGTTTGAAGTAAATCATCTCTTAGTAGGAACTCAAAATGAGGAAAAATATATATGGAAGTACAGGTGTTGTATTATTTATCAATAAAATATAACATTGTAAAGGATAACAACATGCATGATTCATTCATTAGAAAAAACTATAGAGTTTTGAAAATGGTGATGATTAACAAGGATCTTATATATAGAGGTATGTAGAGATAGATATGGGGATTTTTAGGTAATGGAGAGAATGTATTAACTATTACTTTATATTAATATTTGTTTTATTGTATCTATAAATTGGAAATATCTAAGTTGAACTACATTATTTATTATTATTATTTTATTTAAATAATGATTATGTACTTGTTTTCTACTTATCCATTTACTAAATAAAAAAGGTATTTATTTCATGTTTGTTACTATTTATCCATTTGTTGAATCAGAAAATGTATCTATTTTTATGTTTGGTAGAAAGTATACATTTTTATAAAAAAAATATCACGTCCATTTTTTTTGTAAAACATAGATTTTTTTAGATGATTTCCAGGTATATGTTTCTAAGAGAGAACAACATAAGTGATTTCTATCGCAGGATTGTATCACCAACCACATTTCAACTATAGCTTGCCTAAAAAATCATGATAGAACTAGAAACGTCGAACCAAAATTGAACCAAATTTTATAGTTTCTTCAAGAAAGTTTCCCTAACATGAAGGCTACCACAAATCACCATTATAATTACCATGTTTCATCTATGTTACATTTTTGGATGAAGGAAGAAACTACCATGAAGCTACCATCCACCCTACCGATTATGTTTGCAAATAAAATTGAATTTATATTTTATTGACTGTATGTAAGATCAAAGTAATTATACCAACAGTTCATGCTAAGTATACTAACCACATCATATCGCACAGTTAGTATGTCACACAATTTTCTATTTACATTTATTGTTTTAGTAATACTTTTATTTTATAGTATCCTGTATTTTAACATAGTGATTATATTTTGATCATATGGAAGTTTATAAAACATATTTTTATCTTAATATACCATTTAAAAATAATTATATTTTATAATTACATGGATAATATTATTTAATAGAAAAAAATTCACTAAAATTATTATGGAAATAATAGTTCTCAAAATTATTATATTATACTCTATTTTATACATATTTTGAGATATAAAATTAAATCTAGTTTATAAAAACATGTTTAATTATTTTATTCATTTGAATAACTATTTTTAATTTTAATGACCTTTTTTCAAGAGATATGAAGTATTCTAACATATAATTGTACTGTCACTAATAAAAAAACATTATTTAAAACATCATATAACAAACATATTTTATGTTCTGATTACTTTTATAATAAATATTTCAATGATTATCAATTGATTTTCTCAAATATCATTTGAGTTAATTTCACACATCTAGCCGTCATATTGAAAATCTACAATTGTGATAAAAACATACAATGAGGATTAACAGTTATGGTTGAAACAATTATTGAGGAAGAAAAATACAACCTACATATGAGATATTCTATTTACTTTATATAAACATTGAATACTATTACATTTCATTTATAATTAAGGGCTTCATTATTTAATATTCCACTACTAAAATGATCAAATAAAATGAGCAACTTCGATTGTCTATATCATCATCTCCACATATATTCTAAAGTCATTTTTTTTATCATTGTTGTAGTTCATACAACCCTTGTTTTTTCATTTATAACTAGTTTATGCTTTTCCCATCCAAAACCATCATGTTGGGTTATTATTCACTTCTAAAATGATGTTCGTGTATTTCCACCCACACAAAAATAATTTTGGTTATTTACCCATCAGAATTTGGGGGTTATACTACCATGTGGTTAAAGACCCATAATTTCCACATGAAGTTTTTTATAATTGGTAATTTTACGAGTCCGCAAAAATTAACGGTGTGTGATTCTGAGGCCTGGTGTTCCCTGAATCAATTTCTAAGGTTTTGTTTGAGTACGTTCAGTAAATGTACGAGCGGGTTTTTATAACTTTTGAATCGGTGCTCGGAATTCAAATCTGAGGGCACTGTTGAACTCTTAGTACTGATATTCTCTTAAGGAGACTTTCACCTTGACGGCAGTGAGTCGAGAATAAAAGATAGTTTTTGGGTTTTTTGAGGAAAATAATAAAATATAATGAACTGCACTTTATTTAATATTATTTTTGAGCCACCATGTAGAAGTTGGAGGTGGGTTCCACCAGAACTAAACCTTTTTGTGGGAGTTGAAGTGTGGGGACCACCCGACCATAACCTCCCATGAGAGGTTATGGTGGTGGGGCACACCTAATCCTAACCTCCTGTGAGAGGTTATGGCAGTGGGGACTACTCAGGACTAAACCCCTACTTTTAATTATGGATGACCTCTCAACTCCCCTCATTAATGAGGGGAGCCTCTTGACCTCATCTACCAAATTAATTCTACCAACGCACTTGCAATTAGTGTTCTAAATCCTCCCCCTTAATTAATTGAGCACATAAATTAATCAATTTAAATCTTTTTGAATTTTTTTCCGACAACTAAATAATAGTTAACAAAAATGTATTACTTTTTCTTGGCTCACATTAGTTTTGGTGAAACTTGGGAGAGACCTTAGGAGAAGGCTTCCAATGAAGAACTTCATCTCCCGAGGAAGAACGCTCCTGTGATGAAGAATGACTTCGACTTTCTTCTTCGGATCCTCCTTCGACGTTAGACATTCTCGTCTTCAACGAATTGACATCCACCTTCTCATGCCAACATCAACGAACAATGAATAAGGTAGAGAATTTATTTGAATATAATTTTATTCCTTAAATTCATCCCTTATAAAGTAAATAATCGTTGTGAATGTTTTTCCTTGCGGGTTGGAAATTTGTTTTTGCGGGAAGATGTGGGGTGTTGAATTGATTTTTCTTTTATCTTATTTTCTTGTTAATTATTTGAAATTCAAAGAAATAATTGATCTTCTTTCTACCACCCAAAATGTGGAGGGTGTGGGAAAAACCAACATGGCCCGACCCCTC
Organism: Viscum album; assembly: GCA_963277665.1. Taxonomy (NCBI): domain Eukaryota; kingdom Viridiplantae; phylum Streptophyta; class Magnoliopsida; order Santalales; family Viscaceae; genus Viscum; species Viscum album. Next base: position 1,150,181,061 of record OY728135.1, read on the forward strand.
CGTCGTACTAGTTTGTGATGTTTTTCGGAATGGTGAAGAGGCGACCAACCGACAAATGCGATGAAGGAAACGACCGTGCTACCCGCGGTCTCCGCGACCCGTGCCGCCCACCGACCGAACTTTCCTCATCCATGCCACACCCCAGTCCTGCCGCCCTAGCCACACCCTATGACCGACCGAATCGGCCGAATTGGCCCCGGCCACCCTGTCCACCTGTCGAAACGGCTCCGCCGCCCCGGGCAAAAACGTGGCGCCCTCCTGGCCGACCACACCTCTCGGAATCCCGCACCCTCTTAGCTTCCTTTACCCTCCCAACCGTCCGCACCTCCTGGTCGAACTGGCTCCGGGTCGAGCCGGCCTGCTGAGCCCCTGGCCGAAGCACACCCTCGCAGCGCCCCAACCAAGCTGGCCTCCCACACCCCTCACGGCATCCCGGCCGAGCCGGCCTCCCATGCCCCTCACGGCGCTTCAGCCGAACCAGCCCGCTCCCTTGTGGCACGCGCCGGGCCAAACCGTCCTCACGCTGACCTGTTGTCGGTCCGCGCCCTCACGAAAAGTCCGCGCTCTCACGGCCCTCCGCGACCCCTCGCGGCCTGCTAGGTTGGGCCCAATTGTTTGCGCCGAACATAATTTGTTGGCTCCCCTAAAAGGCCTGGCCAGATCCAATGGGTCAGGCCATGTTGATCCAAACTGGGTTGGCCCGAACTGGGTTGGGCCGGGTTGGTCCGACCGGGTCGGAACGGACCCGGGCCCACTACGACCCTTTAAATTATTTTGGCCATATCTTTGGCATCGGGCGTCCATTTGACGAACCATCAGTGGCCCTAGTAATATTGGAGCATGGAGGTCCCTTTGAGTATACCCCACTAGAGTTTGGGGTATAGTTGAGATATGTTTAGGTTGGATCGCACACAAATCCAACCGGGCCCCTGGGGCTAAAAGGCTAATAACTCACAAACCTGGCATCTGATTCACAAGCTGTCTATTGCATTGAGACCACAATGATGTGGAAGAACTTTGAGATTCTTCTATGTGGGACTTCATGACAGTTGGAGTATCGACCAGTAGCTCGTGGACCAGATCATTTCAGAGAAGAGTGGATAGAGTGTAGATACCTATTAGCCGGATGAGACTTGACGACTGCTGACCGATTGACTCAGAGTGACATGACTAAACCAGTGTGGAGTTCCTGGTTGTGGAATTAGACCCACGATGGAGGACCACCTGGTTATGGTGGCAGACCCGCGGTACTCAATAGGAAGAGTACCTCTGTAGGCTATTAGGGGGAGCACCTGGTTGTGGCAGTAGACCCATGGTGGGGAGTGCCTTGGTGATGCAGTAGACCCACGGTACTCGAAATGAGGATTTCCTCAGCATTCCAAGGATAGTGCAAATCGCTTTGGTGTCATGGAAGGTCCATTGTACTCGACAGAAGAGAAGTTCTCCAGCAACTGCGGTTTTGATAATGTGAATAAAAATTCTGGTTGAGCTGAGTTAGTAACTTTTTTGTTTTCCTCATGATTGAGATGGATTACTTGATAACTTATGTATATATACAGTAATATACCTCTGTGGGGTTATCTGTTGATTTCTTACTTTTTGGTTTATCCTTGTTGAATTTTGTGAGATCATGAGGCTCTCGAGGTCTCTACTGAGTATCGTTATACACACCCCTGCATGGGATATGCCCGCACCACATAGTGTTCGATGCATAAGTTGGACAACACTGACCGATGCTGAGAGTACTAGGACTGGATGGTACCCGAGGTGGACCTTATGGTGTGATGGTACACGGAGGATACGGATAGACCTGGAGTGCTGAGGAGGCGATCTGTACCAACCCTTCAGGTAGGAACCTTGGAGGATTATCCAGCATCAGTTTTCCTTTTCTTCTATTGTACTTTCAGTTTCTTGTACTTTACTGTTGGGAATGTATCTCCGGCACCTCTTACATTCAGTACACATTTTTTATACAGTTTTACATAGTGTTTTGTTTCCATCTTGTGCATTGTTGGGTGTGTTTATAGGTTATAAAGGAAATGCCTTCCCAGTTTTGGGGAATTAAGCCTTTGGTGCTAGTCGCCAGCACCTGGACTATGGAAGGCAGGCTTGGGGTAGTCACGGCATGGGCCCTAGGGGACGGGTCATGAAAAATTTGTATTAGAGGGAGCTTCTACCGCAGAACATTGGAATCTGATCATTTCAGTGAGGCAATAGTGTTAAGTGTACTATGTGTGGTTTTCATTTCAGGGAGTCTAGTGTTGATGTGGCGGCCGACGTATCCATAAACCAGGACCCTGACTTCCGATTTCTGACTCAGTACTTGAAAACATTGATTGTGTGTGTGGTTTCAAAAAATTTCTTTAAGTCGGCTCAAACAGGTCATCTCACCGGGTTTAATATTTTGACCATGTCGCATCTGTTTCTTTTAGGATGCCTCCATGTGGGTGACTAGCTGGAGTCTCGGGAGTTGTATACACAGATAGCCCATCGAGCGGTGAGGCCTTGGTGCAGAGCTCTTTTCCAAAGGAGGGACCAACTGTACCCCTTCCCATTGGGCCATCGATGCCACCATCCCTAGCAGCAGACGATGCACGCCGCTTAAGCATGTTGCATGAGTTCTAGAACCATAGTCCACCCATGTTCAGTGGAGATACGGACCCACAGGAAACTAAGGATTTGATGGAGGATGTGGTGAGAGTTTTCCCACTGGTAGGGACACCAGCCGACCTCATGGTGATTCTTCATACCAGCTTTCTAAATACAGTAGCGGGTAGATGGTGGAGCTTGATTGTCCAAGTTCACAATGAGATTACGATTCTCTAGTAAGACTTCAAGATCCTATTTCGGGTAGATTTTGTTCCAGCGACTCTTTGTGCAGTGCGTATACATGATCCACTTCTTCTATAGCAGGGTATCATGACTATAGATCAGTACTCCGTCAGGTTCATAGACCTCTCACACTACTCCACTGATATTGTACGAGACCCTTTCTTTAGGACCCGGACCTTCAGGCAGGGACTCAGGGGGGAGATAAGAGCTTCGATGATCTCACTCAGCATCCTGACATAGGGAGTGGTGTTAGAGGGAGCCCTCCTAGTGGATAGTTTCCTTGTTGAGAAGTCTCCAGCAGCAATATCCACCACCAGTCGACAAGTAGCGGAGTCTTCTGCAGCTAGAAGTAGACAGATGTCATAGAGGTCCTAGAGGACCAGACCTATAGGTGGCCGACTGCATTACTCATGATCGGTTGTGTGGGGAACCTAGAGCAGAGGCATACATGCTAGGAGCAGGCAGTGGTTCACATGCGGTGGGTAGGTTCACATGGATCATGATTGTCTAACCCGCCATTCGGATGATCAGAAAATGGCCAAAGGAGCACCCAAGCAGAGACATAGATACGATAAAGTCGGTCTACAGGGGGCAGGAAAACGTGGCAGAGGAGATGGTCGTGCAGCTGGTAGTGGATGATGATTTGAGGTGCTACCGTCGCCACCACTAGGAGGTCCACACCAACCACAGGGAGCAGGTGGAAAGGGGAGAGATCGGCTCCAAAAAACTGAGGCCTACGATCACGGCGCTCTAGAGATGATATGAGGCACCATATGTGCCTATTACACCTTAGTTAGTGTTTTTTTAGACACAGGTTCCAGTCACTCTTTCATTACAACTGCCCTTATTCGGAGCTCTAAGATTCCGACAGATCTGTTGGCTCGGTCCTTATGGCTAGAGACTCCTATGGGAGATGACTCGATGATTACGCACTGGTGCCAGAAGTGTGACCTTACTCTAGGAGGCGAGAGCTTCAACTGGGAGCTCTTAGTAGTAGCATCGATACCTTACGACGTTATCTTGGGTATGGACTGGTTATGCACAGTTCATGCTCTGATTGACTATATTAGGCACAAAGTGCAGTGTGTCTGCACGGACGAGACAAGGTTTATCTTCACCGGTGAGAAGGAAGCCTTTGCAGCGCATGATGCATTTGCTCGAAGGAGAGTGCTTCCAATCACTCATTAGTTGGCAACCCTTTCCCTCAGAGTAGTTGATGTGGAGAGTCTGTGCTATCCTACAGTGGTGGACCAGTATAAGGATGTTTTCCCTGATGATGTCCCAGGTCTACCTCCTCGTTGAGAGGTGGACTTTTACATTGACTTGTACCCTCGGACGGCACCAATAACTACACTAGCATATCAGATAGCTCCCATAGAGCTTCACGAGCTGCGGGTACAGCTTGAGGACTTACAGGGGAAGGGGTTTATCCAGCACAATGTTTCTCTGTGGGAAGTCCAGATTCTGTTCACCAAGAAGGGGGATGGGATCATGAGGCTTTGTGTTGACTATCTGCTCCTGAACTAGGTAACCATGAAGAACATGTACCCAATACCGAGGATTTATGACCACTTTGATCATCTAAAGGGTGCACTTTGGTTCTCTAAGATAGACCTCATATCAGGCTACCACCAGCTCATAGTTAGAGATGAAGATGTGTAGAAGATGACCTTCAGATGTCGGTACAACCACTATGAGTTCATGGTTATGAAATTTGGCTTAACCAAAGCTCTAGCAGTGTTCACGGGACTCATGAATGGGATCATTCAGCTATACCTCTATCTCTTTGTCGTAGTCTTCATCGATGACATTCTGATCTACTCAACTACTAAGGAGGAGCAAGCCTATCACTTGCGCGTAGTACTGGACACACTCTGATAGCACCATCATTATGGTATGCTCCCGAAGTGCCGGTTCTAGATCCCAGAGAGTCACTTTCTGGGACATGTCATATCGGAGTCTAGAGTTGCAGTGGATCCATCGAATATTGTTGTGGTACTTTCTTGGGAGCCACCCTGGAGTGTGATGGAGGTACGTAGTTTCCTAGGTTTGGTTTGATACTACCAGAGGTTTGTGCCAGAATTCTCCACAGTTTCAGCACCACTATAAGCCTCGACGAAGAAGTGGAAACCATTTGTGTGGTTGGAGAGATTCCAGTAATGCTTTCCGGAGCAGAGGCAGAGGTTGACTAGTGCCCCATCTTGAGGCTTCTAGAGGAAGGCGTAGGGTATATAGTCTACTGCGACTTATCAGGGACCAGACTCAGATGTGCCCTGATGTAAGATCATGTAGTGATCGAATATGGCTCTCGTAAGCTGAGACAACAGGATCAGAACTTTTCTACCCATGACATTGACTTAGTAGCAGAGGTCTTCACCTTGAAGATGTGGCGACACTATCTGAGGGGCGAACATTTTATCTTGTAATTTAATCACAAGAGTCTCAGTTATATCTTCTCTCATGAGGACCTAAACCTGAGACAACAACGTTGGATTGAGTTTCTCCAGAAATATGACTTCGAGATAGTCTATACTCTTTGGAAGGGGAATGTTGTTGCAGATTCACTCAACTGGAGATCCGGTATACAGCTTCTAGGAGAGGCGACAGAGTAGCTGGCTGATTTTCTGTTATCTTTTGTGGTTAGAGATGGATCATCCTTCCTTCAGTCTCTTATAGTCACTCCCCCACTTATTCAGCGAGTCAGAGAGGTGCAGCGTGGGGACACTTACTACAAGACAAAATTTGCTCAGATATCCACAGGGCAGGCACCTGATGGACTTTTTGATGGTGGGAAGCAACTCATTTTCTTCGGAAGATGTAGTTTGGTACCAGTGTCACTTCAGGAGGAAGATTTGAGGGAGTTCTACAAATCCACTCTAGCGGCACATCCAAGAGTGGAAAAGATATACCAGGACCTTTGACGACAGCACTGGTAGCCAGGAATGAAGATGGAAGTTGAAGAGTTTGTCTATCGGTGCCTCACTTTTCATCAAGTGAAGGCAGAGCACCAGGTACCACCAGGCATGGTTCAGCCTTTAGATGTCCGAGAGTGGAAGTGGGATGGGATATCCATGGATTTCACAATAGTACTTCCACGTAAATCTAGGGTTCACAACCTAATTTGGGTGATCCTTGAATGACTCACCAAGTCGAACCACTTCCTACTGATCAAAGAGCATGGTTCAGTAGAGAGATTGTGATGCCTCTACGTTCAGAAGATTGTGTGGCTACATGCAGTACCTTCAACGATTATCTCTGATCATGATGTATGCTTTACTTCATGTCTATGGAAGGGGTTGTAGGAAGCTTTTGGGATGTAGCTTCATTTGAGAACCACCTCCCATCCTCAAAAAGTTGGTCAGACTGAGTGGACCATTCAGACCCTCAAGGACATGATATGTTCTTGTTTCCTCGACTTTGGTCACAACTAGGAGAACCACATACCTTTGGTGGAGTTTTCATACACCAACAGCTATCAATCCACCATAGGGATGCAAACTTTCAAGGCATTATACTGGAGACCTTGCAGATCACCTTTGTGATGGACTAGACTATGAGAGTCAGCACTGGTGGGACCAGAGATGATTTGGTCAACCACAGAGAAGGTGCAGATCATCCAAAACTAGATGAAGACTTCACCGAGCATGCAGAATTTATATGCTGGCAGGAGACAGAGACCTCTAGATATCGAGGATGGTGACCACGTCTTTCTACAGGTATCACCCCGACAAGGTCTATTGATATTTGTTTGAGGCATCAGGTTATCTCCAAGAATAATCAGACCTTTTCAGGTCCTCGGAAGAGTTGGAGAGGTTGCATACCGATTAGCTCTTCCACCTCAGTTGCATCGGGGGCACAATTTCTTCCATGTATCATAGCAGAAGAGATACATGCACAACCATTCCCACATCATCGACCATGGCGAGCAGGATGTAGATGATGGGGTGAATTTTACAGATGTTCTAGTAGAGATTGAGGATCGACAAGATCTGGTACTTCTAAGATGGTAAATACCTCTGGTGCACATTCGCTGGCTGCATTGGAACCTCCAAGAGAGAACATGGGAGAGGTAGGCTCAGATGTGTGCTCAGTATCTCAACGTGTTCCCTTGGTTTGAGTTGTGGATTATGGGGACATAAATCCGGAGGTGGGTAGAATGTGAAGAACCTAAATTTCCATGTAATTTTTTTATATAAATGGTAATTTTACGAGTCTGCGAAAATTGAAGGCGCGTGATTCTGAGTCCTGGTGTGCCCGGAATCAATTTCTGAAATTTAGTTCGGGTATGTTCGGTAATCGTACGAGTGGGTTTTTATAACTTTTGAACCAGTGCTTGAAATTGAAATCCAAGGGCACTGTTGAACTCGCAGTGTCGGTATTTTCATTACCAGACTTTCACCTCGACAGTAGTGAGTCGATAATAAATGATAGTTTTTGGGTTGTTCTTGGAAACTAATAAAATAAAATGAACTGCACTTTATTTTATTTTATTTTTGTGCCAGCATGTGGAAGTTGGAGGTGGGGTCCACCAAAAGTAAACCTCTTTGTGTTATTTGAAGTGTGGGGAACACCCGACCATAACCTCCGTTGAGAGGTTATGGTGGTGGGGCCCACCCGAACCTAACCTTCCACGAGAGGTTATGGTAGTGGGGACCACCGGGGACTAAACACCCATTTTTAATTGTGGATGACCTCTCAACTACCCTTATTAATGAGGGGGAGCCTCTTGACCTCCTCTACCCAATTAATTCTGCCAACGCACTTTCCATTAGTGTGCCAAATCCTTCCCATTAATTAATTGAGCACATCAATTAGTTTATTTAAATCCTTTGGAATTTTTTTCCACTAACTAAATAATAGATAAATTAAATCTATTAATTTTTCCTGGCTCACTTTCATTATGGTGAAACTTGGGAGAGAGCTTGGGAGAAGGCTTCCAATGTAGAACTTCATCTCGCGACGAAGAACGCTCCACCGACGAAGAACGACTTCCACATTCTTCCTCAGAACATCTTTTCACATAGGACGTGATCGTCTACAAAAAATTGACATCCACCTTCTCGCGCCAACGTCAATGATCAAAGAAAAAGGTAGGGAATTTATTTGAACTAGATTTTATTCCTTCAATTCTTCCCTTATAAATCCAAGAATCATTGTGGATGTTTTTCCGTGTGGGTTAGAAATTTGTTTTTGTGGGAAGAAGTGGGGTGTTGGATTGATTTTTCTTCTATCTTCTTTACGTGTTAATGGTTTGAAATTCAAATAAATAATTGATTCGCTTGCTATTACCCTAAACGAGGAGGGTGCGGGCCAAGCCAACATGGCTCGACCCCTCCACCGTTCTTTTTTGTGATGTTCTTCAGAATGGTGATGAGGCAACGAGAAGACAAATTCAAAGAAGGAAACGGTCACACTCCCCGCAGCCTCCGCGACTCGCGCTGCCAACTAGTCGTGCCACCCGCTCGCCCAACTGGACTCACCCACGCCGCACCCCAGCCGTGACACCCTGGCCATCCCCTCCGCCTGACTTAACCAGCCGACCCAGCCCGGGCCACCCTGTCCGCCCACCGAACCGGCTCCGCCGCCCTAGGCCGAACTGCAGTGCCCTCCCGGCAGCCCCCGCCTCTGGGACGCCCGCTCCCTCCCAGCGCCCATGCCTTCCGGGCGCCCATTCCCTTCCGGATGCCCATGCCTCCCGGCCAAACCTGCTCTCTGCCGAGCCAACCTCACGAGCCCCTGGCCAAACTGCACCCTCACGGTGCCCCTGCCCAGCCAGCTTACAGCTTCTCTCGTGGTGCCCCGACCGAGCTGGCCTCCAGAACCCCTCGCGACGCTTTAGTTGAACTGGCCCATACCCTCACGACTCCCTCCATGAAAAACCGCCCTCGCGCAGATCCTGGGTCAATCCACGCTCTTTCGGCACTCTGCGACTCCTTGCGGCTTGCATAGCTGGGCCCAACGGGCTGTGACGAACCTAACAGGTTGACCTAACTAATAGGTCGGGCTAGACCCAACAGATCAGGCCGGGTCGACCTAGACTGGGTCGATCCAACTGGGTTGGACCTAACCAGGGCCCACTACGACCCATTTCTTTCTTTTGGTCATATCATTGACATTGGGCGTACGTTTTACAAACCGTCGATGGCCCTAGTAATCTTGGAGCATGAATGTCCTTTAGATTATTCCCCACTAGTGTTTTGGGTATAGTTGAGATACGGTCAGGTTGGATCGTGCACGGGTCCTACAGGGCCCCCAGGACTAAAAGGCTAATAACTCACATATCGGGCGTCCGACTAATGTGTCATCTGTTGTGTTGAGAACACTATGAAATGGAATACCATTGAGATATGTCTATGTGGGAGTTCATGATAGTTGGAGTATCGACCAGTAGCTCATGGAGCGGATCCTTCCAGAGACGAGCAGACAGAGTGCGGAGACATAGTAGTTGGATGAGACATGATGACTGATTCTCGATTGACTCAGAGTGACTCAACTAGCCCAGTGGGGAGCGCCTGGTTATGGTGGGAAACCCTCATCAGAGGAGCACCTAGTTGTTGTGGCAGACTTGCGGTACTCCATAGGAGAAGTACCTCTACAGGCTATTAGGGGGAGCACCTGGTTGTGGCAGCAGACCCACGATGGGGAGCACCTTGATGACTCAGCATACCCATGGTACTCTATAGGAGGAGTACCTCAGTAGTCCAAGGATAGTGGGAAGCACCTTGGTGTCGTGGTAGGCCCATTTTACTCGACAAAGGATGAGTTCTCCAGCAGTCCTGGTTTCAATAATGTGAATAAAAACCCTGGTTGAGCTTAGTCAGTAACTTTGTTGTTTTCCTCATGATTGAGATGGATTACATGATAACATAGGTATATGTATGGGAATATACCAATGTGGGGTTATCTATTGATTTCAGACTTTGTGTTTTATCCGTGTTGGATTTTGTGAGACCTTGAGGGTCTTGAGGTCCCTACTGAGTATCCTTATACTCACACCTGCATGGGATATGCCCACACCTCGTTGTGTTGGATGCCGATGACAAACATCGCTAACCGAGGATGAGAGTACTAGGACTGGACGATACCCAAGGTGGACCATACAGTGTGATGGTACACTGAGGAGACAGACAGACCTGGAGTGATGAGTAAGTGATATGTACCTACCCATCAGGTAGGAACCTCAGAGGACGATCCAGCGGTGGTTTTTCATTTCTTCTATTTTACTTTCAGCTTCTTGTACTTTACTATTGGGATTGTATTTCCAGCCACTCTTACATTCAGCACACTTTTGTTATACAGTTTTAATTAGTGTTTTGTTTCCAGCTTGTGCTCTGTTCTATGTGCTTACATGTTGTAAAGGCAATGCCTTCGCAGTTTTAGGTAATTACGCCTTTGGTGATAGTCGCCAGCCCCTGTCCAATGGAAGTTGGGCTTGGGGTAGTCACGGCACGAGCCCCAGGGGATGGGTCAGGACAATGTGATCCAAAGGTATGTTTGTTTTTAATATGGTCAACAAACCCTAAAAAATTCAGGCAATAGTAATTACCATTATTCTCATCGATCAGGGGAGATTAGTGTGTTGACTACGGTCTTAATGATCTTGACCATTATAATAAAATCATGTGATATTTAATTTTGTTTATTCTACACAATTACCCCTTTAATTACCTAAGATAATCATATTCGATTGATTAATTTTAAAAGCATTATTCACATCCCAAGTCAATAATTACATATATTGAGAACTAGGAATTGGTATCATAGGGTCGTTCCTTTTAAAGGAATTTTTTAACTATTATATTCTCTATTTTAAAATAACCATTATTTTTTAATCACAATTCTATGTAAATAATGAATTGTTTGATATGGAAAGTCATGAATTTGAGATGTTGAATCCTTTATTACCATCACACTTTAATAAAAGTAACTATTTCTATTAGAAGGATCTAATAGAGATAATTCTTAATAATATAGGTCCTGAATTCTGGGATATTCTTCCAAAAACATAAAAATTTACAGATGTACATTCACAAAAATTATATAGTAATGATTCTAATAAATGTGTTCTATATTACAATGTTGTGAATTATTTTTACTAATTTTATGTTGAAATATGTCAATTAATATTTCATCATGTAAAACTGCTTCCAAAAATTTTAATAAACTAAAAATTTACTCATCAAATAATTGATAAGTTTGATTAGATCATGTAAGGTATTCACAAATCTCAATTTCATGAATTCTGAATTACTATTCAGGAGAGCGTCAACATGACAAAAAACTGATTCACCAAAATTTTAAAAAACATTTATTTCACATGGGAATACCAGGAATAATGAAGGTCTTATTGAAATACTACTTTTATCCATTCCCAAAAGGTTTCAATTAAAGAAAGTTTTTTTTGAAGGGATCAGGGATAAAACTTATTATTCAATGAATGAGAAGATATTATTAATTATTTAGTACGAGCTGGAAATAAAGAATTAAAATGATGGTGATCCTGATAAATGGAAACATATATCATTCAAATATTTTATAAATTTCACTACTGACTCCTCTTATATTGAGTTATTATAATTTAAGAATGATGATACTGAAAATTTCATGAATGGACTCTTTAATTAAATAAAATGAAAGAGGGTATTTAACAAGCGTTTGAGGAGAGACAATCAAAAGGAAGAAAGGGAGGGAGGTAAAATAGGTAAAAATAGTAAATATAATGTTTTTGAAATAATATTCTATGAGTTCATGAAAATGGATATATAAAATTAGAATGTATGAATTTTAAATAAGAAGGGAAAGACAAAAAAAATTAAATATCTACAAGGAACATAGCTTTTGGAAAGAGCTATATAGAGGATTCATACACTAGTAGTGATCAATATAAATATAAAAAGGAATCATCATATATTTTCTTGATTGAACCCGCAAAAAATGCAGTTAAAACTGATTTTGGATATAGTATTAGTTATTAGTAATATATTTAAAATTTTGTTAATGAATCATATAAACAAAATTAATTTTTTATAATTTATATTTATAGATTGGATAAGAAAAATATATAACTAAAAATATAAAAAATAATTTTATATAAGGGAAAAGTGTAGGATATTTTGAAATAATTGCGTCTAAATATTATAATGAATGACCAAAATATTTTATGTCAAAACCGATGATGATTAAGAAAATATATTTAAATTTAATGATGACATAGAAGAAATTGAAATTTAATGTAATAATATTAAACATGAAAACATGAAACATAATAATATATGATCATATTCAACTATGGAAATATTTGATAACATGTAATTTATTCAAGAAGTGAATAAAAAATATTAAAAACTAAATAAACATATTAAAAGAAAAAATATCCATTTTTATTCAAGTAAAAGAATATTTTTTTAAGATAATGGAATTGAATAAAATAATAAATGAAAATCTTGATTTTGTGACAATAAACAGATTCCTAATATGTATAGACCTACTTTTATTAATGTCTATAAAGGGAAGTTTTCATATGTTACATGATTTGGATGTAATCGTAAAGTGGATTATGAAAGTGAATGTTCCTTAAGATTTACTTAGTCACTAGTAGAAACAAAGACTTTTATTTCTAAGGTTCTACCCTCTATATAAACATATAAAAAATTTATTAAATCTACCTGGGTTTTTAATATTTTATTAGTAATTCAGTTAGACCAAAAATTTCATGGGTACCAAAACCATTATCTATGTAATATATATTTATATGAAAACTGAAAAAATATTAATAATGATAAATGGAACATGGATAGTGGCTGCTCAATGAAAATGAGTGGCTCCATCTCTAACACTTTATCTTTTAATTCATGTAATGCAGGTTCTATCACTTTTGGGGAAAATATAATAGTATGGTCAATGGTTTTGGAGATGTAGGAACAAAAAGATCTATTATAATTTTTAATATACTAAATATAGTGTGATTAAAATAAAATTTTATTAAAATACCACAACATTTTTATAATTGTATGAGTGTAATGTATTATGACAATATATTTCTTATTTTTAAAGATATTGTTGTTTAATTTTATGCCATTAGAGGAAAAATATATAATATATAGATTGTTATGATCTAACCTTTAAAAATGGAATGCACTTAAATTATATATAAAAATATATAATTCTTTGGTATTTAATGATGGGACATATTCATCTTCAACGACTAAAAAATTTAAAGAAAACATTGACTAGTTCTAGAACATCCTAACATAAAATATAGTATGTTCTTTTAAAGGTGATAATTTTCTATAAGGAAACAACAAAAAGAGTAATTTTGGTTTCTAAATATGGTTAACATTACTATGCGATTTGAACTGATTCATCCTAGTTTATTTATATCATTGATAACTTCTATTTTAGGTATTATGAGATATATATTTTTAGTTGAAGATGATTTTTATATTTACGGTTAGACTATTTTCTAATCCAATAAAAGATAATCCCTAAAATGTTTTATTACTTTATGTTAAAAAATAAAAAATAAAAAATATCATTTTATTTCATCAATTATAATGAAAGAAAGAGGATTACTTCTTGACATATACATTCATAATTTTTTTGAAGATAATGGATAATTACATAATTTTTCATCCCTATAATACTATAATAAAATGGTGTTGTAGGGAGGAAAAATAGGGCTATTCATGTAATTTAAAGAACAATTCATAAAAAACTCCAAAAACCAATATTATTTTATTATAAATTAGTAAAAACTCCTGGTTATATATTAATTAGAATTCAAATTAGTCCCTTGTTTAACATAATACCTAAAAAACTAACTAAATAATTGAAAACTAAAATTTATAAGATTATATTCTTGGTTGTATAGTTTATATTCTAAGTGCCAAATATATTGTTGAAAATTATGATGTGAAAATTTATAAGGGGATATTTATATGACATTTAAATAATATTCATGATTATAGGGAATATAATATAATATCATTTTGAATGGAACTATATGTTCATGTAATGTTCATTGAATCTAATGAAAGATATATTACATATTCTTTTGATTCAGTCCAAGAATTTAACAAATTAAATTATGATAAAGAAAAACATGAATATTATAATGAATTTGTTAGGTGGGTCATATCTCAGCACAATCTGATCATATGAATTTGAAGGATCATATAGATAATTCATCAGAAAAAATAATTAGAAATGTTCAATCTGGTATTAGGAATAGAATATTTTTTTTTATTTTTGTTCTAATTTTTCTAATGTAGATGGTTTTAGACCAGTTAATATTAATGAAGCATTAATAGATTCATACTGTATAAATTATATTCATGATAATCCTAACCAGTTTGATGGGAATAATGCCTTGAATATTTTTTAGTTACCTAACTAAAACCAATATAAAATAAACAAATTTAATTTCTAAAATAAAACTGATGAATCTGGTAATATATATAAAAATAAATACGTATAAATTAATTTCCCATGATTATTTTTAAGAATAAAGAATTTATTTTATATATTTAGTTTTCACTAGAATATAAACTATTTTCCATTCATATTTTATTGTGTTTCTTCAAGATTTTATAATTTTAAACTATTTCAAATGGATGTAAATAGTTAAATTTTTAAATAGTATAATTTCATAAGAAGTATATTTTAACCAACCACTATGTTTTTAAAATGATGAATTTCCAAACCCTTTTTTCCAACTATTTGTATAACAATATGGACTAATGTTAAATCAATGATATTTTTATAATATACTAACAATATTTTTACTTTAGAATTATTTTAATAAAGTAAATTTTGACCCAACATTATCTATCACAAAATTCTAATAATATTTTTATTGTTAACATATATGTTCATCATTGTGTATTTGGTTCTATAAATTATATTATTATTAATGAATTATATTAATAAACGACTAATAAATATGAAATAATCATAATGGGAGAATTAAAATTATTCCTTGGTCTTCAAATTCTATAATGAAATGATTGTATTTTTCTAAATCAAAGAATGTATACTAATTATTTGGTTAACAATATTTAATCCAGATTTTTGTAAAATTGTGTGAAACCAAATAAGAACTAATTATAAACAATATTGAGAAGAATATGTAAAATATGTTAGTGATAAATTGTATATAGGAGTGATAAGAAGTCTTTTTTATATTACTAGATCAAGGTCTGGTATCTTGTTTTTTGTTTTTATATGTGTTAGATATCAATATAATACTAAAGAAAGTTATTTATATGATGTAAAAAACAATAATTAGATATGGTAATGGAACAGAAAACACTAGTTTATTTTACCATCATTAGAACAGTATAAATCTATTATCATTTATAGATTCTGACTTTGGATATAGCATAATTTAAAGGAAGATTAATTTAGGTACATGTTAATTTTTATCTAAATTCATAATCTCACGGAGTTCGAAAAAGAAATTTCCAATTTCATTCTCTAAAGCTGAGGCTAGGTACATGTCCACTCAAACATATTTTTGAAAATCCTCTGAGTAAAGAATCTATTATTTATTTTAATGTTTACTTAGATAAAATTCCTATATTCTATGAAAATATTTATAAAATTTACATTTAAAAAAACATCACAAAAGCATAGGTCTATGAATATAATGTTTAGATTTATTCATAGATCATGTTAATATAGTGGAAATTTTTTTTGAATAAATTATTTAAGAAAAAAAACTAGAGGTCATATTTTATGAAGCTCAAGATTCTATGATAATTGAATAATTAAAATATGTATTATACCTTATTATTTTTAATTTTTTATTAAATTGATCATTTTTTATTAATTTGAATCCTATGTTTTTTGAATTACAGGAACTCTGGGGGATTTATCCCCTATTTAAATTATTCTTCTACTAATCTTAGTATTTTTCCATTATATTCTTCTTTTTATAAATTTAAAATGGGGAGAATTTTGGGGATAAATTTTCAGAGAAAAATCAGAGTGATGTTTTGGGATATAAAATTTGGTATTTCTTAAGATTTTAATTTTTTTGGATTCCCAGTTTAAAAATGGGATATTGTCTACATGATTATTTTATATTATTATTAGTGTTATTATTTTGATAAATTGATATCCTAAAATTTGGAAAACCTTTAATTTACAATATTTTTAAATTATATGATATTTATGAAGTTTTTTCTACATAGATGTTCTACAAAGATAGAAATATATCTATTTTATGTTTGGTACTACGTTCCTATTTGATATTGAAAAAAATATAGGTATTTTATATTTGGTACTATGTGGCCATTTATAGACTCGTAGGATTTATATGTTTCTATATGGTACTAAAAACCATTTTAATATGAGTTATACATAATATTTTTTCGGAATATAATGATAAAGGAGATCACTTATGAAGGATGGTAGACCCAAAAAAAGATCAACACTATGTTACCTCAAACATCCATGCTTTCACTAGAAGCACTGAACAAACCAGGAATAAACTTTTGTAGTTACACTCTAGAATGTACCTTCCCAGTAATGTAATCATATGATGTCTTCCTACTTGTCATGAGTCATGTAAGTAACCTCATCGCACAAAGGTGGTAATTACTATGATGCCTCTAGACACCCTAAGACATGATGTTCCTAATAACCATGAATTTATTTTTAGTTACTTTATATCAGTTCATGGGCAGTATAACAAAAAATCATGGAATGTATACTAACCACACGCTATCACACAGTAAATATGTTGCAGGGTGAGTTGATTCTATTTATTATTTTAATAAAATTATTGTTTTTATGATCTATTTTAATGTGGTTGTGAAATATTTAACTTTTACATGTATAAGAATTTTATTTTTATCATTTTTTTAATTTGAAAATTAATTATATTTAATAACCTCTTGGTGAAAATTATTTAGTGGAAAAATATCACTAAATTTATTGTGGAAGTAACATTTATCATAATTATTATCTCATGCTATGTTTTATGTATCTTCTGATATATCAAATTACAGTATGTTTTTAAAGAATTTTCAATTATCTTATTCACTATAAAATATATCTTTAATGATAACTATCTTTTTCTAAGTTCATCAATGATATTTCATGTAGAATTAAAAGATCACTGAAACTCAGTGTGTTAATTCAAATATTTGATAACTATATTATTTTAGGTTGTAATTACTTTTCCTTTATGGATTTCAATTATTATCTATTAAGATTATTCAAGATATCTATAGATAATGGCATGCATCTGGCCATTGTAATGTGAAGTAATTAATGTAATAGAGGTTTTTTAAAAAGAGGATTGGAAATAGAGATTGAATTAATTAAAAATACAGAAAAATATGACCATCATATGATCTTTCCTAAGTACTACATCTAGACTATGAATATTTTTAAATTTTCATAATCCCAATGGACTTTATCATTTTCCTCATCCACTACTAATGTGAATGAATAAAATTAGATGTGTTGATTTTCTACATAACAAAGATCTAGTTTTATTCTAAATTATTTTTTTTCGTTATTTTATTTCCTCATACCCTCTATTTTTCATCTACTGTGGTTTTATATTTTTCCCATCTAAATTAAATCATACTAGGTTATTCCTCGCATAAAAAGGAAGGTCATATTTTTCCTCTAGGAGATAAGGATGGTAGGTTGCGACTCTTTCAAAAGTAAGGTGTGATACTATTAGGTGAGAAAAAGGTATGTTTGTTTATAATCAGTTTATCACTTCCTAGAAAAAGTGGGGAACTAGTAAATAATAGTATATTTTCTATGTAAAGTATATTGAATAATGTATTAATATCTGGGTGATCTGAACCACTATCAAATCATGGTGTCTAATTTATTTAATTTTTCTACACAATTGACACTTTTATTCACATTGTTAAACATCTTCAATTGAAATTTTTTTAAATAACTATTCACCCCACACCCCTATTGAATCTTACAATATACTTGGACCTAATAGAGACATCATTAATATTCCATAAAAATTTTATAGACAACTTACTAGAGAAGATATATTAATCCCCGTAGGATTATAATGACATAAAAACATAATATTAATGTTTTAAATTATGGTAAATTCGTAGAAATCATTTATATGGATGGAGTTTTGATGTTTGGGAAGTGGTTTTGTGTTTCATTTGTACTAGAGTTGAAAACGGGTAATTCTATATAAATCATATAAATCAATATTTTCTACCCACCCAAGTAACAAATTGTATAATGGTTTAAAGAGAACATTTCTCATGGGATGTCATGAAGTGATAACATGAAGATTATGTGCCAAAATTCATAGTATTCCAGCGGTTAAATTCTAAAATGAATATTCTTAAGGGATTCATCCACCACTTATTATCTAATCATTGAAGTGGTAAAATGTTTCAATGGACTTTTTTACGAGACTCCCACTGAATCCATGGAATAATGATGCTCTATGGGTCACCTATGATCATCATACTAAATATAAAAATCTATTAGTGATAAGATAAGTTATACCATCAACAACATTCCTTATTAAATATGAATGATCTTTTAATTAATCACTGGTAACCTCAATCAATTGAATATGATGGTGACCCAAGGCTAACTTAAAAATTTTGGAAGATTATTCAAAGGGTTCTTGATAGTGAGACACATTTAAGAATTACATATAACCCCAAGACTGATATGAACTCTAAAAAACATGACGTTTTTTGATGAAATTATCAGTCCTTGTTTCAATTACTTCCATGGTATTTGTGAACAAAATATCACTTTTCTATAAGTCTTATACAATAATATATTCCATTGAAGAATTTCTATATAACAGTATAAGTCATTATGTGGGAAGAGGTTAAACACTCCAATATTTTGGGAATAAGTGAGAGAAATAATCCTATTTTTATCAGTTAATATGTAAGATATATCTGTTAAAGTACAGACTATTGAAGATTATATTAACGATTCCCAGTGTATAAATAAAACAATTTCATGATAATAAATTGAATGACTTGGAATTATATGTTTGGGATCATTTATTCTTAAATTTTTTATTTTGGAAGGTATTTTTTGGTTTTGGTAAAAAGGGGAAGGTAAGCCCTATATAAATTGGATCTTTTGAAATACTAGAAATAATTGTAGTTATAGATTACTAATTTTCACTACCACCATACCGTAAAAAATAAAGGATGTATTCCATGATTATTTAACAAATAAATAAATGTTATATCCAATATATTTGATCACATATGTTCCAATAGTGTTGGAGCATGACTTGTCCTACAATTAGAAACTTTTTAGGTTCATCATAGTTGTGACTGATTGTTGTAAGATTAGATTACTCAATTAGTGATAGTATTTTTGAGAAATAAAAATATAGAAGAGGAATCATGTGATACAAAAAATCTATATAGAAGTATTTTCTACATTTTATCAATATATGACATATAACACAACATGAAGGATGAAATAATTAATGTTAGGAGATTGCAATACCCATGAACCAAATGTTTCAAGAAAACATCATATCATAAACTATCATGTAATGAACCCTGTAATAATCTTTTTCCATTAATTTATTTAAATTATTAATATTATTGTTTTAAAAATATTTATTAATTTCAATTTTGAAGTCGTCAAATCAAATTTATAGTAGTTTGAACGTTTGATATTTTTATGAAAAAGATGGGTTTTGGTAAAAAAAAATATTTTTATTCACAAATCTTTTAATTTGAATGACTTTATCATTATATAATAATAACCTAGATTCTTAAAAAATCTTTATGTAATCAAATATTTATTTAATGAATAATAATATACATTTAAAAATATTCATTAAAAAATAAATCTTATGTGAAACATGTTTATAAATAATTGAAATCATATATTAAAAATCTATTTGTAGCCTTTTTCTATGAATAAATTATTATCAACGGAGAAAAAATATGGATTTCATTGAAATCCTCAAATCCTTTAATTATTTTTAAAAAATCAATTTATTTCATTAAGATAAATATCTAAATTAATTCTCTCTTATATGTAACTATAAAACCTAATTTATTTGCTAAAAAAAGTATCATGTGATTAATTGTGATAATTTATAAATTAAAATTATTAATCATTAATAAAATTGATAGAATTATTTTCTCATTTAAATTTAGAAGGGCCAAATATACGTAAAATGGTAAATCATAATAAGTTTCATTAAAATAAAAAAACTAATGTTAGAAATTAATTACCATGGAAAATGTAAATTACTAAAGAAGTAAAATATTAAAAAATAAATAAAAAACTAAAAGATTGCTAACAAAGGAGATATTAATGTGATTATTAGCCCAAACACACTATATAGACCTCTTATTTTGTATTTTACATACATTGACACTTTAATAAAAGCTTTAAAATATTGAAAATGTAATGGTTACTCCCAAAACCACAATTCCCCTCACTTATAAAACTGTAATTCTCTAGTGACATCAAGGCTCGTCTATCATTAGATTTTACCCTTCAAAATATATCAATTTTCTCCTTAATGAACTATATTAGAAATTAAAAATAATATTATCATGATTACTTATCATAATTCCTTCCCTTCTAAGGATAGATACAAGGTAATCCTAAATTACCTATATTAGTTTTATCAATTACCTAGATTTTGTTCTTAATTATATTTTTTAAAATTTATTCTAACAACCCTAATATAATGATATTAGTAGAATATATATATATATTAATATTAAAATAAAAGGACTATAATTTTTTCTTTCTCGTATTCCTCATCAACTAAAAACCAATACCCTTATTTGTGTGTCGTGCAGACTACTGCCTCTATGAAAGAACGTGTTTTGTTTTCCATCCCCACCATAAAATAATGGATATATGGATAGTAGTAAAGGATAAATTTTATTTTAGGATTTCATTAATGTTCTCTTGTCAAAAATTTTATATCCTATTAATTATATGTTTAAATAATTATCATCACTAACTTAATCATTGAAAATATATGTACCTAGAGGAAGTCCTTTTATTCGAATATTGTAATATTTTCACATCGATTATTTATTAATAAAAGTATATAAAATTCTAAAATTATACAGTAATAAAATCTAAATAATATCCTTATTCTTCTAGTATAATTATATTACTATAAAACGATATCGTAATCATTGATTAATTCTTGGTATGTTTACATTTGGGTGGATTTTACACCCTCTTTGAAAAACTAAAGTGAATTTATATCATGAATGACTATGGGAATGTAATTTCATTTATTATATAATTTAATTTTTTATATAATGATTTTTTTATTATCAAGGATGTATTATATCAATAATTAATTAATTAATTAATCACCCTACAATCATGAAGATTCATCGAAACACACTTTATATTGATATCATCTTCAATCATGATGAGTCCATCACTCAGGGAAGAATTCAAATAATCATAAATATTTTCAACAAATACATAAATTTAAAACTACTAAACTTGTTATAAGGGAAAACATAGGGAGAATTAATATAGATATCACTATTATAAAACTAGCATAAAATGAACCAAACTATAAACTTATGATGTGAAAAATATGTAGAATTCTTAAAGGTAAATACAATTTACAAAGAGTACTTATGAAAATAGATATGATTAAGGTTTTAAATTAATTTATTGGGAAATCCTTGTTTTTTATACATGAGTTTAATGTATTCTATTTAATGTTATTAAAATAGGTAAGGGTTTTGTATATCAAATTCATCTCTTTCAGTAAAAGTTTGTTATATGCACCCAATTTCCATTATGTGATGTATCCAATGCCTTTTTGATATGTTAAGTCAAGAAATTAATTTATTATTGATATTAAAATAACAATTTTATTCTATTTAGTTCAAGGGGTTTTGATTTTATTTTTATCCAAGAGATATTTCGGTTTTTACAATCCCAACATTTCATTCTTTGGGACTCATGTCATTTTCAGCATATATTTATTTATTTTTTAATGTAGATGTTTATTTACAATTAAAAAATTAATATAATGATTTAAAAGACAATTTATTTCCTAAATATTGTTTCATAATGCAATAATTTTTTTCATATTATTATAATATAGTTTTATGAGAACATAATTAATTTCTTAATGTGTTATAAAATCAGTGATAAATTTGAAATCGTTATTTTTTTAATAAATGAGTAATTTAATTAAAAATATAAATTTTTCATATTTAAAAAACTAGTTTTTAAAAATGGATTACATTTTTATAATCTATATGTCAAAAAATTTAGCGTGAATTTTTGGGATTTTTCTAATATAGTGTATTTGTTTTTGAATAATAAAATACAGTAATTTACTATATTTAACATTTTAATCAAATACATGAATTTTTGAGTCATGGTTATGTAATGTATGATATAAGTGGACACTATATGAAACTAAAATTCTCCTGTTACTATATTTAGTCAAAATATTCAACACTATACATAGTCTTGATCCAAAATAATAAACTAATGAATAAAATAATCAAAAAAATCCTTCTCCTCCGACTATAAATATTTCCCCCACCACATCTTCTCCTAACACATTATATGCCTTGAATAATGATCATACTATAACAAATTACTATCCCAAACCTATTCCACACGTTTTCTTTGTTTTTTTCTCACCGAAAGGCCATTTTCATGTCCCTTAAAGAGGTTCTCAAGGAGGAAACACTCAACAGGTAAAACCATATATCTCTATTTTTCAGTTTTTTTATTTTATTATCCTTCCATAACCTCCATTAACCAAAGTAACATGAGAAATACCATATCATATATTTACTATAATTAATTATTTTAATAGCATATCCACCGTCAATTCTCTTCCCTCCCCCTTTTTTCTAAAAATGTAAACATCGCCTGAGAGGTGTAGATTCACCACCTTCTTGAATGATATTTTTTTATTTTTCTAATTCCACCATAAAGACTTGTAATAATAAAATTATAATGGTTAAAAAATACTTTGATATGTATATTATAACTTATTTAATGTTTTGGGACCAATATATATATATTATATTAATTAATAATACAAAACTAATTCACGATGATTGAAAAAGCACCAAAATAATCTAAATGGTTACCATTAACATTTTATCTATTGAATGATCATAATATTAGAAAAAGAGTGATATTTATGAAAAATTAATCTAATGGGAGTTTCTTGATAAAAGATAATTTCGATTTTGAATAACTATTCTAGTTTTATATGATGTTTTCATACATGTATAAAAGTGGAAAAATCATGAAAATCATGGAAATGAACATTCCCAAACAACAAAATGGAATCCTCTAACTCACCAAAAGAGATATAAATAAACATAATAATATTATAATAAATAAAATACATGTTGAAGAAGTAATGAATTAAATTATTAATTAATCAAATTTATTTATCTGGGAAATTACTTTCAAGTGCATCACACTTTTGGACATATGGTATGGGATTCTATATGAACCATCATTTTTCATTCTAGTTACGTGTAATATCCCTTTACCCAAATATAATTATTAATTATCCTTATTCAATGATATTAAATTTTGTGTGTATGTTCCAAACATATGTACCTATCTCAATTATTATTTATTTAGTAGGGAATTACTTTTTTTTATAAGGTTCCCTACTCATTTCCTCTAGAAATGAAATCCCGGTTAAAGGGAACTTCCCAATTAATTAACCATTTCAAGTGTAAATACATGAACAAAAAAATCCAGATTCAATATTAAAAAATGATGTGTATTTTTTATAAAATATAATCGATGAAACTAAAGAGTATACTATACAATCGAGGACATTTTCTGGTCTAGGTTTTGGTTGATTTGACAAACCAAACATTATATCAAAGTATGCAAAAACAATTAAAAAATAACTGATTGGATTCAAATTCACTACCACCTTAACTATATTTTTAAATACTATGAAATCCTAAGAAAAAAAATTAAAAAATTTCATGAGCACAAAAATATCATTAAGGGACATAAAGAAAAAAATCACTAGAACAATGAAAACATGAAAATCCATTAAAACCCATTTTCTTGAAAACTAACTGGAATGTATAGAAAAATCATGTATTTTACTTAAGACATCATTTTCATAATGCTCTTATATTAACACTTACAAATTAAATAACCTTATGATATACTTTTATCTCTAGAGTACCCAATACATTGGAGATCTATAATGGGGCTCACACATCATACAATGAGAAATAATGGGATCACCCAAACATTATATTGATATTTAATGGGGGTCACCCTTCATAAAATGAGCTATAATGGGCTCAACCGAACATATCTTGAGTTATAATGGGGCTCACCTCATCATATCTTGATCTCTAATGGTGCTCAACATGTCATATTGTGAGTTATAACTGGGTTCAACCTATCATAACTTGAACTATAATGGACTCAGACAATAGTAATAATGTACAAGGAACATATCATGAATAAAAACTTGATAACGCATTTAAACCCTTTAAAAAAACACATTTAGAATACAAAATACACAGTTTTCATTAAATTCAATTTTAAAACAGCACATATAATAATGAAATGTGATTCTTCAAAAATAACATTGAAAAATATAAGAAAAAAATTATAATAATAAAGGGTCGTGACATAAGGACAAAATTATCATGTTATATATATATAAAGACAATATTTATGAATTTAGTAAAGGAGACATTTAAAAATATTTCAAAAATAATGTCTCTTACATACCAAATGAAAAAGATCAATTTTTTGAAACAAATGAGATAAATTAAAATAGTAATACCAATATAAATACATTCATAAAAACCAAGTTGAAAAAATTGAAATTAAATATATATAATTTGAAGAATAAATCATTAAAAAATTTAAATTTGTTTTTTTTTCAAAAATTCCCTTACCTCGGATTTCACTTCCTTCAAATGTTCTCAAACATCCTCTTAAGAGATTCTGCTTTAGAAGCATATTAATAATCTTGGAAGTGGTATTTTTGTGAGACTCGAGGAACTAGAATGTTTCAATGGATGATAAAGATGATATTTATTAGAGTTAAGCAATTAAATAAATGATAAGATGATGGAATTTTGTGAGAGGGATCCTCCTTTTATAATTGAGTTGAGGGGTAGCATATGAATTACTCAAATTATTAAACTATAATAATTTTTTATAGTGATTAAAATTCAAAAAGGCCTAAAAATTAGATTATATCCCATTTTGGAAGGTATCTTATAATTTTTGTTCGTTTTATTGATTTTTTTTTATTTCTAAATAATTTAAGAAAATATTATTTTTATGGATAAATATTTTTTGCAAATTAAAAACTATTCCCAATCGTGACTTTCACCACATAAAAAAATTTCCAATTCGAATTAAATTTTTGAATATATATTATACATATTATAAGTACCTATATAAATCATTAATTTACTTATAAATATAAAATTATATTTATTTTTCTATTTTTAAAATCATTAATTTTTTTATTCATTAATTATATATTTATACATCATAATTCTTCAACAGTTTAAGGAAATTATTTATTACCTAAATTTTTAAAATATTTTTTCAGGAATAATATATATTTTATATATTTAAATTTACTTATTATGTTCAAAAAAATCTACTATAAAACCATATATTAGAACATTATTAAAATTGAAAACTATTAATGATAATAAATGTTATTATGTGGTGTAAGACTCTCAAAAGGCCTCAAAGTAATATTATATCCCATTTCGATGGAATATTATCATTTTTTGGGGCTTTTTCATGATTTTTTTAAAATAATTTACTGTAATATTTTATTCATGAATAAATAATTTTGTCAAATTTTGAACAATTCACAATAATGACTTTAATAACCTGAAAATAGATTCATATTCGAATTAATTTTTTTATTATATCTCATAAATATTATATTTACCTATTTAAATTGATAATTAACATAAAAATAATAAATTATAATTATTTCACTATTTTGAAAATTATTAATCTGATTTATACATTAATTAAATATATACTTCATCATAATTATACATGTCATTAATGTAATTATTTATTAAAAAAATTATATGAAAAATTTCCTCAAGAAGATAAAATTGATATATTTCAATACACTATTTATGATCGGAAAAAACTACTGGAAAACCATTCATTAAAATATTATACAATTTGAAAACTATAATGTGAAAACATGATAGAATTTTAGATTAAAATATTAAAATGGAAATAAAGTGATTCATGTGGGTAAAAAATGTCCCTAAATAGAATTAAGATAATAGATGAAACATAATTATAGAAAATTATTTATCCAAAATATGGGTTATTTAATAATTTTTATAATTTGAAATAAAAAATTTTCTTTATTTTTCTTATGTTTTCACAAGCACTACATCACTATTCTATATGAATTGATGTCAGTTATTTTATAAATAAAATTTCAAAATAAAATACTATCATAATTACAAATTAATCAGGTTCAAAATAAATATATATATTCGTTCATTATTTATATTTACTCATATAAATGTCATGAAAAGATCATAAATTTCTTATTTTTTCCTTTCTTTCCCTGTACAGACATTGCACATGAATTTGATTAAGATTAATGTAATATAACTCTAAAAACAAAAATTAACATCCTAAAAAATAAATTATACATAATAGTTAATTATAAAGTCATTAAAATAATTTTTAGCACTCAACTAGTATTTATAAGGAACCAAATTTGACATTGCCAATGTTCTGTGAGCACTGCGTCAACACTAACAAAACAATTTATATTTATCATGAAAAAAAATTATAACAACCCCTTTCTGAATTATTTCTATAAAATATTACCCTTAAAATTTATTAATTTATTTATTAGATAAATTAATTATATTTTATATCATAATTATTTCTTCATGATATCAAAAAAAATCCTTATTTTATTAAAATATTGTGTTTTACTATTCAATAAAAAATTAAACATTACAAAAATTACTCAAAAATTCATATTCAGATATTTTCATCATGATAAAAATAAAAATGAAATAATTTTTCTCCAAGTTACAATTATATTAATGATAAATTATTTTTTTAAATAAATATCCATATAATAAATTATTTATTTTAATAATTATTTAACATAATGAATATAACTATTTAATTCATGAATTCTAATAAATATGATTTTATAAATACTTAGGTTGTTGGATAAAATACACTCCATAATCTGTTATAAGACACTAATATTTTTCAATAATCACCATTTTATCCTGAAAAACTATCTTTGTTCATTTCTGGTTATATACAAATAATTATTCTTTTTTTATACTTCAAGGACACTTTAATATTTTCTATTAAACCACTGTAAAGTGGATAATATCTAATGTTTCATAAACATAATTTTTTAGATTTTTCACTTCATTTCGACATTATTATCATGATATATTCTGATTTTCACTTCTGAATGTCTAGGTATTATTTAAATATAATCTTTCACTAACACTATTATGATATTTCCTTTAGTTAGGTCGTATTACCCACTTATTCTTTATGTGTGGCGTATGTATACTTCACTATTATTTAAAATAACGATTAACTAAGGATTTACATAAATATAAATTTTACGTGTATCATGAGTATCATTATTCTATGAGTTGTATACCATTTTTACATATAGTGTTTTCTTGAATGTTGTTATAACTAGTAAAATATTTTTAAATCCTTATTTTCTTCTCAATACAAATATTCGGATAAGTCATATTGTTCATGAATAAAATATTTATATTAAGAATGATTTGGACTTGCAGTGATGGTGGGGATTGGTTATATATATCCTTTTGATGCATCGACGTGTATAATGAGACAAACCAATTGGCAAGAAACCCTTCATGATTGATTGTGAGAAAAATAAAATGAGTTTCTGAACACAAAAATAAACAGAAATGGTTATATAATGGTTCTTGTTTTAGATAAGGGAAGTCCAACAGATGATAAATTCATTAATTTTGTATTTATTTATTAATTTCCATTATATTTTCACTACAAAAAAATCTATGGATTCATTTTCATTCTCACAGTATTGATGGATTGTTTTTTTTCAGTTATTTACCTTGATATATTGACTATTACTTATTGAATTTTTCACTTATTATAGATTCATTGTGACCCATTCTCATCATTTTAGTTCACTATTTTAGTTTATTTTCTTTCCCCATGATATGAAGAATAAATATATGAATAAGTTTTAAGGAAGAAGTTTATTTTAATTGTTTATGTTCTATGTTTAATTACCAATTTTAATAAGGGAACCATGTTTGTATCAAGTACATCAAGAATACTAAATCAATCAATCCATGGTTATGTAATCTCTTGTATCTATTCCATTTCAATAAAGTAACCATAGAATATGGGCTATAGGATTTGGGGTTTTTATAGTTGGTATCAGAGAAGGTTTAGTAGAAACCATCGGAATTGGATGTTAAATAAACATGATAATTATAATTATTTCTTATAGTAACTCTTTGGATCAATAGTCATGGTGATTATGAGCCATCATAGACTATTCCATTATTTAGTCATTGTGCCTAATGGAAGAAATGGAATCAATACCCAGAGAAAATATAGGTCTTTCCCCATGGATAATGTCAATGCATTTAGTGTTGGAGATGAGGATATCATGACTATATTATGATAACATACTCATGTTATGAAAAATAACCGTAATACACCTATTTTGGATCATTTAGTGCAGTAGAATCCCCCATCATTTAATAAGTATACTAATCTAGTAGTAGCTAAGCAGTGCATCATGTAATTTGAAAAGATATTTATTGCATTTTGATGAAATGAAAATTAAAAGGTAGTCCTAGAAGTAAATTTTCACTATGGACATGCTGATAAGTATTTCTCTTTGATATAGAATACAATAGTGGAAGACAGAAAATAAGACTTGCAATGAACAACTTTTAATGAAACATTCTTCGACAAATATTACCCTCATGATCAATTAACTGAAATGAAGAGAAAATTCCTTAGATAAAAGAAAATTTAAGAAGAGAGTGTTTCATGGTATGAGTATACCTTCAAAATAATAGCGAGTTATGATATAGATTAAATTTGTTATTTGGAAAACAATATTGACTATTTATTTTAAGGTCTTAAGGGAAGTCTATGATACAAACTGGATTCTCAAACATTTTCATCATATGATAAAATTGTATTATGTTCCATCAAAATGGAGAATGATTTTTCATGATCCTATACTTTTAGGGTAAATTAAGAGAAGAAAATTTCTTCTGATAACCATGGAAAGGGTGAAGCATCAAAAAAGATAAGGGGAATGAAGAAAATCTCTTTTTTTAATTATAGAAGAAATCATCCTTGGAAATTATTAAAAGGCATGTTAGTTTATTATAAGTCTGGAGAAAAGAATTATCAAGCTAATGAATGGAAGGGGAAGAAAAAAATCAATAATTTTCAATGATTCAACTGTAATTAAATGGGTTAATTATTCAAATCAATGTCCCAAGCATCGGTGGAATTTAGCATGGAAGAGGCCAAGGGGAGATGTACAATATTATGCGATGACCACAACTTAAGTAGAAGTGTCCGACGATGTGGTGTTAGGTATATTATTCCTCTCATTGAATTTATCCAATAAATTATTTGATTCTGGACCATCACAATATTTTATATCAACACAGTTTTCAATGAAAATTAGCCATTTCACAATTTAATTAAAAAGGGAGTTATTAGTAAAAATTCCCAAGGTAATTCTCATTGAAAAAAATGTATCTTTCAGTCCCCTTTATGAAAAAAATTTTGTTTTAGTTGCTGACCATATAATCATACATATGGTTTACAATGATATAATCCTTGGTATGGAAAGGATTTAAAAATATGTTGTGAAATTTTATTATATAAATAATGAAATTATGATTTTTGAGGAAGAGAGAGAATCCATCGTCATTATAGAATAAACATCATCTCCTGATTATTATCTATATCCACCCCAAGTATCTCTACTGAATGAAATTATTTGGGTGGAAGAGAAAACATCATCTTGGGATGTGGGATGTAGTATTCAAATTTAGGATATACAATTTATATGGTAATACATTCATGTATTTTCAGAGGAATTACCTGCACCCCCCAATGAGAATTTGAGTTTACCATTGATTTAATCAGTGATAAAAGATCAAGATGAAGGAATCCTTATAGAATAGCCACTATGTAATAAGTGGAGATAAATAATAAACTAGAGGAGTTGAGTAATAAGTGATTTATTTACCGTAGAGAGCCCATATTCTCTTTATTAAGATGAAATATGGATCCTTGGGGTTTTACATTCTATATAGAGAAATTAATTCCAATATAATAAAGAACAAGTATCCTCTATGATGAATTAATTGTTTTTTAGTCAACTTCATGGAGCTCAATATTTTTTAACAATTTTCTTCGTTCTAGGTATTATTAATTGTAGGTAATCAAGGAAGATATTCTGAAGATATTTTTTCATATGATGTATGGACATTAATAGTTTATATTAATACTATTTTGATTGACTAATTCACCCTCTGTTTTCTGGGATCTAATGAAATGAGTATTCAAGGAATGCCATTAATGTTTTTTTAGTATTCATTGATGAAATTATATTATATTATAAAATCTATTAATTCGAATAAAATCACTTGAGGATCATTATTGAGACACTCATAAGGAAAGAGTTATATGGGTAATATAGAAAGTGTGAATTATGGATTCATTAAATTTATTTTCTTGTCTTTATTGTCTCTAAGGATGGAATCTGAGTAGATCCTATGAATAAAATGGGAACACAAGAATGGAAAATTCCAATTAAAATAATCGAGTTACATAGTTTCATTAGTTTACTATGTTACTGTCATCATTGTTTTAGAATTGAATTTGATCGGCTCACCTCTTACCCATGCTCACACATAAAGGGGTAAAGTTCATAAGGAAAAAGAGTGTGCATAATGTTTTGAACAATTGAAGAAAATATTATTCAATTATATAATTTTTACTTATCCATTATGAAATTATAGACTTCGAATATATAGTGACACATCGGAGAATTTATTAGGTTGTGTCCTTATGTAAAATGGTAAAGCTATTGCATATGCATCAAGCCAGTTGAAGATTCATGAAATTGTTTCCCCAACTTAGGATCTTTATTTGGAAGAAATAATCATTTCTCTGAAGATATGGAGACTAAGTCTATATGAGAAAATATGTGATATATATATATACAGATCAAAAGAGTTTGAAATACATATCTATGAATAAAATACTCAATATGAGGAAAAAAGATGGACCGAGTTACTCAAATATAATTATATCTCAATACACTACCACTTAAGAAAAGAAAGTAAGGTAGATGATGAATTATAAAGAAAATATCATAGACTGCTGACTCAATTGATGATTTTTGAAGATATTTTGTTAATTGATTTTGTAAATAAGTATATGGGAATATTTAAGGAAGGTTAAACATCTCTGTTTTTTCAAATTATTTCTAAACCAATGTTATCGGGGAAGATAAAAAGTTCTCATTCTAAGGACAAGAAAATTAAATTCATTAATTGTGGAAGATTGTTATAAGCCATGTATTATGATAGAATTATGAAATTTTGAAAGAGGTTATGTTTTCCATTAATTTATTAGATAAAGAGGGATTTATTAGTTGATTCTCATAGTTGAAATTTATCTATACACCCTGGTAGTACCAAAATGTATAGAGATATGAAGGAAATGTTTTTGTGGGATAATATGAAGTGGGAAATTGATGACTCTATGACAAGATGACTAGTTTTTTCAACAAGTTAATGTTGAGTAATATCATCCTATCAGTTTCATGTAACATATAACTATTACTATGTGTATGTCGGATGAAATTACAATCAAATTTGTCACTGGATTTCCAAAAAACTCTAAGGATGAATGATTTGATATAAATTATTATTGATGACGTTAAAAATTGTACATTTTATTTCTATAAGAAATGATTTACCTCTTATGAACTTAGAAATACAATAAATTAATGATGTTTTAATACTTCATGGTGCACCTTTATCAATTGTATTGGACCAGGAAACCATTTTTACATCAAAATTAATGAAGAGTCTTAAGAAGTATTAGGATATTGAGATTCATTTGAGCACTACATGTCACCCTCAAACTGATGCATTGTGTAGAATTACTATTAAAACATTAGAATATATTTTAATATCATCATCACATAACTTTCATGTTATGTGGGATCAATATTTACCATTCATAGAATTATCATACAAAAATAATTTTTATTCTAGTATTCAAATGGTTCCGTAAGGAGAATTATATGGAAAGAGATATTGAACTCTATATTGTTGGGATGAAGTTGGTGAGAGAAATCTTTTAGACCTGAAAATCCTTGAGGCAATGTAAAAGTTAACAACATTTCTTTCTCATATTAAAGTAACTCAAATTAGGAAAAAGAGTTACACTGACAACCGAATAACGGATTTAAAATATAAAGGGTAAGATCATATCAATATAAAGTTATGTCTAGGGAAGGGTGTCATAAGGTTTGGTTGAAATTCTATAATGAATTGATGTTGTAGCTTACTAATTATTAATTCCATAAATTCAATCAAAATTTCCTAATGTGTTTTATATATAATTTTCAAATAAGTACATGAAATACACTACGCATGTACTCACATATGAATAAATAGAAAAAGAAACAAATTTTTGTTATTGAGAAGCGCCTATCCTTATTCTTGACAAAAGAGAGAAAATATTGAGTATTGATATGAATCTACTGGAAAAGGTTCTTTGAAGAAAGCATAAAATGGAAGAAGAAACATGGGAACCTGAGGATATTATGAATAAGAACAACTCACATCTCTTTAGAAGGCAATATTAAGGAAAAATATTGGGGATGAATATTCTAAAGGAAGGAAGAAAATATATCCCTTTGATTTTGTAGAATGTATCTTGTTAAATAAATTCAATTTATTTGATATTTTACATTGAAAAAATTATGCTGATATAATATTAAATATTTATATGACCATAGTATATAAATGTAACCATTATGAATAGTAATGTGTCCAATAGAATAAAAAACCTCAACTATAAAATTATAAATAAAATATATGTATCTCATAAATGAAAATATGATATATTTATATCATATATTAGGTGAAAAAATGTTTAAAAATGATAAATTAATCATTGGTACTTTTTTTAAAGGTAAACGTTTATTTACGATTTTAAAAGAAATAAAATTATTTAT
This sequence comes from Viscum album, assembly GCA_963277665.1. NCBI lineage: Eukaryota > Viridiplantae > Streptophyta > Magnoliopsida > Santalales > Viscaceae > Viscum > Viscum album. The sequence continues at coordinate 1,150,214,191 of OY728135.1, forward strand.
AAATAATATTTATTTTCCCAAAATAGATTCATAATTTAATACTTTTTTCCTTATGATTATAATATAATTTTATAAGACTTTATTTAATATTTCAATGTTTCCTAAAATCAGTTATATTCGTAAAATCAGAATATTCAAATAAATTATGATTTTAGTTAAAAAAATAATCTCAAATTTATAATATAATTTAAAAAAAAACATCTTCCATTATTTAAATTTAAACATCAGAAAAATTTAGGGTGAATTGTTTTATAAATTTTGAGATATGGCAATTTACTATATTTAACATTTTATCCAAGTACTGGAATTTTAGAGCCATAGATAATTTAAGATGCCACTATCAAGAACTAACATGATTTAGTTACTGTATTTAGTAACACAAATCACCAATATTAATAGTCTTGATTCAAAATAATAAAATAATTAAAATAATAATAAAAAACAACCCTCTCATCCCACAAAAAATACCACCCCCCAAATCCTCTTCTCCTCACACATTCTAAAACATTGAGATTGGAAATATTCTAACCAATTCATCAGCCAAACCTCTTAAACATGTTATTTTATTATTGTTCTCAGCAAAATACCATTTCCAAGTCCCTTATAGTGGTTCTCAAGGAGATGACACTCAAGAGCTAAAACATTCCCTCACTCTTTTTTAATTTCATTTATTTTTCTAATCCTTCCCTCACCTCTCATATTCCAAGTAAAATGATAAATTAATTATCGTATTTGTAATTTAATTTAATTATGTTAAGTGTATATCCAACATAATTTCTCTTCTCTCCCGTTTTTGATATAAAAATTAAACCATTATGTAACGGGTGTCGATTCACCACCTATTTGGATGATGATGTTTTCATTTTCTAATACCGCCTTCAAGGATCAATATAAAAAAAATTATAGTTAAAACAAATTTTAAAATTTATTTTGAAACTTATTTTTTTATTAAACTAGTATATATATATATATTTTTAATCAATAAAACAAAACTAGTTTGTTCTGATAAAAAAGCACCAAAATACTCTAAATAGTTTTCATTAACACTTCATCTAATGAATCATCCACATATCTGAAAAATGATATATTGGAACATTTAATCTTATATAAGTTAATTAATATAATATATCTTCTATTATAGAGAACTATTACCATTTTACATGACTTTTTATACATGTATACAAGTTAACCAATCATGAAAACAATGTAAACAATCACTCTTGGACAATGAAATTGAATCTTATAACTCATCAAAAATTGCTATAAATGTTTAAAATAAATTTATAGTAATTAAAATAAATTTTTAAGGGTTCCTAAATTAAATTATAAATGAATATAACTTTAATATTCATGGTTTTACATGAAAGGGAAGAACACTTTCAGTCCTTAGGTAAGAGATTCTCTCTAAACCCTAATTTTTCCTTCAAGTTATGTTTTCTCTGTCCTTACCCGTATTTAATTCTTAATTATTATTATGTACTCCTAATAAATTATTTTTTTATGTTCCATAAATGTGTACTTACCCCAATTCATCTTCATATGATGGGGAATTACAGGTTTTAAAAGGATCCATTCTAATTTGTTCCAGAAAAGCCAACCCGATTAAAGGGAACTTCCCAATTACATACATATTTCCAAGTACACCACATAATCTATTTTAATCCACTAATATTTTTATAAAATTACACATTTTAAAATAAAAAACTATTTTTATTCATTTATGGGTTAATGAAAACAATTATTATTTCGTTTTCATTAACTACACTTTAATATTTTCCCTTAAAACGCACAATATTGTATCATTTATAAATCTTCCTAAACAACATTTTCACATGTTTTCACTTTATTTTGACATCATTTATCATTATATATGCATATTTTCCCTTATTAATGTTCATTTAATATTTGAATAAATTCTTTCATAAATACCATTATTATATTCCCTTTGGTTATTCCTTATTCACCACTTATTTCTCATATACGGTTTAGGTATACCTACGTTTTATTTATGATCATAATTCATTTAAGATTTAATCAAATATCCATATTTATCTTACAATGGATATGATTATTTTATTATATGTATAACATTTATACAAACAATTTTTTCTTTGAATGTTGTTTTTATTGAGTAAATAGTGATAAATCCATATTTTCTAATCAATATAGATATTTTGAAAGCCATATTGTTCATGAATTAAATCTATGTATGAATAATTATTTGGTATTATAATGATGGTAGGGGCCCAATTATAGATAACCCCTCGATGAATCGATAACATTCATGAGAAAAAATATTTTGGGAAAACTCCTCTATGTTTGTTTCTGAGTAGAATCATTTAGGGTTTTACCCACAGACTCAAACCATTTTGATGGTATAATGGTTTATGTGACAAATACAAGACATCCAATATTTGGGAGCATATTTCATCCAGTATAAAGTTATTCCATTCCATTATAATTTCACTATGAAAAATATTTTAATGTATTTTTCATCTCAATGTATTGATGGAATGTGTTTTTTTTTGTTATTTACCTTTCCATAATAACTATTCATTATTGACTTTGATTCACTTTTTATTGATTTATTTGAAACTTATTGGTTATTTGACCTCATCCTTTTATTTTTTTCCTTCCCTAGAAAATGAATATGAAATAATAAAATAAATTTCAAGGATGAATTTTATTTTACTATGTTATGTTCTATGTTTAATTACAAATGAAATAAGGGAACCATGTATTAATATACATTTTTAATACTAATAAATTGATTTATCCTTTGTGGTTTTATCTCTGGTATCCAGGACATTATAATAAAATAACAACTGCTTATGGGCTACTAGGGCCAGGTTTGTTATAATATTTTCTTTTCAAAAGTCCTTGATTGTATATTTTGATGTCTGAAATTATTTATTCCATCATTATAATATCAAGGGTTATTTTTATGCAAATTATCATTCATTTTCTTGGGTATAACAGGGACTAATTTCTAGTTCGTTATGGTTCCTTGGTGTTTCATTTATTCAGTTCATATAAATTATTCCATGTCTATGATGTTAATGATTATATTTTATGATACTCATTACTTAGAATATAATCTAACCTTTTTTCTTTTCCCTTGGAAAAAAATGTGGTACTATGTGTAATTTTATAAGATATTATACATGATCTAATCTGTATGGTTTTTATGTATCATAAATTATAAGAATACTAGTTTTTTAGATCCTATGATAACTCTTTTATTATGTATAAATAATGTAATAAACTACCAACTATGTGTTTTTAGAGTTTAGGATATCTCAATCAAGGATGAAATCAAAAATATTTCTCACCTTCTATTATAGCCCTATATAATTTTTCTGCTCCTTCTTAGTCATAACATGGGGAGATGTTTAAAAAATTTATAATGATAATATTTCTCCCCTAGCATCATGTTTTAAAATTATATCCTTTTAAAATACATTAATATTAGATCTTCTTTATCCTCATAATAGATAAGAAATCGTGATCTGTTCTACAAAAATAACCAAAAACCTAATTCACATTCCAAGGATCTAATGTATTTTGTAATCATGTTATTAAAAAACTCAAACTATCTTAATTGACAGATATTAAACTCTATATGAGTGAAAATATAGATTAATATTTTATGACTAGTATATTATTTCACAGCATTCCCCTTTAGGATAATTATTAAATATATTTAATTAAAGTAATACCATTACTAAATAAAATTCTTGAGCCCAGTGATTTGTCTCAAACCTCTAATTACACGAGGTATAATATATCACTATATCTTTCTACATAATATCACATCCCATCCCACTTTTAATGTGTCGCTATAAATAAGTAATCATTTTGCATTATAGGGTAGTGTGGGTACAGTGGGATGACCATCCTTATTTTCATCTCCATTTTTTTTAGAACTCATATGTCCAAATTAATTTCACTCCCTCTTGACTTATCATTGTGGTTGGATTAGACATTAATGATAAATTAATTATAAAGAATCAATAATATAAAAACGATTCAATAAAACTATGGTTATCAGTAAATGTGGTTGGTCTTAGAAAATGTTCAATAGATTCTTTCATTGATAAATCCTCCGATATACCCACACCTAATATTATATAACCCAAAAATGAAAACAATTATAGGTTAAATTCACAGTTGGTAAATTTTACATATAGATTCTCTAACATTAGGGTTTTAATTAAAATCATCATGTTATCTTTATTATCCATTATTTATTGAAATATCTAATAATATCATATATAAATACTACAAAAACTAATCGAAGTAATATATAAATAAAATATTAATTAAATCCATTCAGATGTTTGGGAAATTAGTTAGACCAATTGGAATAACTATAAATTCAAAGTGTTTATAGCTTGTATATAAGGGTTTCATGGGTATGTTTTCACATTTTACCACTAATTTATAGTATCAAAAATGAAGGAAAATAAATGAGAAATATTATCTTCTGAAAAATTGAATGAGAAATTAGTAAATATGGGGTAGAGGATACTTATTCCTGATTTTTAACATGTTATGTTCTTGATAATCAATATAGTGTCCCATTGATCAATTTTTATTTAAAATAAAAAAATAGGTTCAACACATGATGATGCATAATGCTGAATGAGTCCCATAGAAATATTTTCAGGTATTTTATTCTTCAATTCCTATAACTCAATTGTTGTCATTATATTATGATTCCACTAAATAGGTGTTGCACCATGTATGAATTCTATTGAAAGCTCAACATCACCATTTAAAATAATAGCAGACAAATTATCTAGAAATACATCATAAAACATCTTTTTAATAGGTATATATTCAATATTGTGCTTTCCCCAACCATCTAAGATAAATTCCCATTTGAATCGAAATTAATACCCACACAATGGATTTAATTTATCATGGAAATTTATATTTAACCAAGAGCTGATATATTGTCATATTTATGTTTGAAAAATAAAATACGGCATACCATCCTGATAAATTCATATTTTATTAATATAATTAAATCCAATTAATTCCAAATATGACATAAAAATTTACTGGACTAAGAGTAATGGGATTTTTAGGAAGGACATTCCCACAATAATTTTCTCATAGGTACCGATGGATTCTTTTCAATTCTTATTTAGCTTACTGAATTCATTATTCAATTTCATATGACTAATATAAGGAAAACACTATATTGAAAAATAAAATTCTAAACTAATACCACTATATATAGTAATTTTTTTAATAAGCCTTATATTCTATATATTTTTCCACAATTAATATGATTCCACTTTCAGATGATAAATTTCAAAAAATAACTTATTTACACTTCGAACACATGATAATGGAAAATAAATTTTTATTGGTACCATTAAATTTCATAGAGATTAGCATATTTATGGATCCAATAATAGAGGATGGATGTAACCTCATTAATGATTCAATAGAAATTTTTTCCATCCATTTATCATTTATAATCTTTTCTTGAATCCAGGATTTAAAGACTTCCACAAGCATAGAAATTAGATTTTTTATTCTATCTCCCATAACATTTGGTTTCCCAGGAGAATATTATGATCTTTTTATAGAACATTTATTATAAACACAATTCATTTAGGTTCCATTAATTTACTATAGCAAAAATATATAGGTTTTGAAAAAATAATCAAATTTATATACAATATAATCATGAAAAACATTTATAGGATAACTAACTGATGACACCTTTAATTAAATCGATAACACCTTAGGTTTATCATATGTTATCAATGGATGTAAACTATTAATAACCATTATAATAGTTCCTAATAATATTTTCAATTAACATATGAATTTCTTATAGGGGTGTTTATCCCAACCTTCTGTCTTAGGCCCACCTGTCATACACAAATGATAATTGAGTCAACACCCAACCGACCCCATTCAGTGTTGTCTCCACTATGTGTATACATAAACCGACCACAAACACATTTCAATGTCAAGATAGGGAAGTTTTTCTAGGAAAAACACAATTAATTTGTAACCATAACTCAAGATGTTTTTCGATACCTATGATTATCATGTAGGTTTTCACTGATGTTTCAAAACCCTATATTCCAAAAAAATAATACTTTCAAAAATTTCATGTCAGGAAACCACAGTTTTTAAAAAAAAGATATATATCTTATCAGATGAATATTCATACATATCCTTACAATCTTATCCAGAATGGTAAATGGTTTGTGTCATTGGAAACTGAGATACATAAAATACTTTTATATAAAAGATCTACATCATCATTAATTAATTCATTTACGAAAAGGACCCTTCGTAGAATAATCATACATAAAATAATTAATCATATACTAAATATGGGGGAACATAAAAAAAGGAAATCTTACATTATTATTAAGGGTAAACATGGGATATATCAATAATAATTTAATAAATAAATCATAAGTATATGATAAAGGAGAATTAATTTTGAAAATTGTACACATCATTTCATTTATCATAACACTTAGTCATAACATAAATCTAGCCAGTTCATAAGACATGAATCATAAATAATTATAAAAACTTCTTCCAAAATATCTTTGAACATGAATAAGGTCATATCATAAAAGAGTGGAATGATTAAGAAAATATAAATATTATGTTATGGATACCAACCCAGACATTAATCACATGTTTGGCTTTGGATAATTCCCATGTACCAAGAAATTCATTTAGATAACCTCTCGTGTACCCACTTTTGGTATTGATAAAATATCTCTTCTAACCATTGATCTTATAAAACATAACTCTTTATCCAATGTATTGGTGTTATATAATGGTAACACATGTTATATAATCATATTCAATTCTTATATATTTCATATGATCGTGGTATAATTAATCAATTCATCATAGCTTAACCCGTGAAAAAAATATAACAAGTCTTCTTAATATTTCATAAACATAAAAAATATAGAAGGTGGATAATAATGGTATTGGTGCATCATATACCTAGTTAAGAATAAGTTGTCACAACCTATCCCCCAGGGCTCGTGTCGTGACTACCGTAATCCCACCTTCCATAGGCCAGGGGTTAATGACTAGCACCGGAAATAAATATCCCTAAAATGGGAAGGTATTTCATTTAAACCTACACACATAGAGACTAGGTACCCTATAATAGTAAACCACATAGTAAAACTACTGAAGTAAAAGTGTGAACTGAAAGTAGAGGGGCCAGTATAGTAGCCCAACTAAAATAATGAATACAATAGAAATAGAAAACAACTCTTGAGATCATTCTTCAAGGATCCAACCTAAAGGGTTGGTACAGCTCGTCACCTTGGCTCTCCATGTCAATCCGTCACTTTTGTGCACCTTCTAGCCTTGGATCCTTGAGTCTCAGTCAAGATTTCTATCATCTACACAAGAAAAACCATAGTGTGGGCGAATCTCGTATAGGGGTGAGTATAATAATACCCAGTAGGGACCCCAAGACCCCCCGATGGTCTCCCAGAATTCCAAAAAGTAAAAACCACAAAGCTTGATCACAATCAAAAATCACAAGGGAATAATCAACTCTAACCGGGTATACAAATTAAAGAATAGTAATATTGATGATTAGTCATGAAGCTAAATCACATTATTCTATTAAGAAGTTCCACTATTTTTTCATGAAGAATTCATTCCAAATTTGATCCACATAGGTTCGTAAGTCACTGATCCATATAGGGTCGTAATTTGTTGATTCAAACTGATTCTTAAGTTTCTAATCCATGACTAGCCACTCTAAGGATAGTCACCATCAGGTCGCGCTACTACTGATCCACACATGGTCATATGTCGGTGATCCACACAGGGTCATAAGTCAAGGATCCATGTAGGGTTGTAAGTCACTGATCCAAATAGGGTCATAAGTCGTCGATCCAAATAAGGTTGTAAGTCAAAAATCCACACCAGGTCGTAATTCTATGATTGACATAGGGTCATAAGTCTCTGATCGACATAGGGTCATAAGTCACTTGACATCCATCCACAAGATTATCACACTTTGTACACTTGAGTTCTGTAGATTCAAATCCTCAGGATATCGGTTGTATTTCAACCACCATGACGTCCCATAAAGAAATATCCCAAAAAATTCCATGTTATAAGGGTTCCAATGCAATAGATGATACGTCAATCGGACACCCGACCTGTAAGTTATAGGCATTTTATTGTAAAGGGCCAGGTTGGATTCGAGTCCGATCCAACCCAGCCATACACCAACATTCTCCAAAACCCAAGTGGATTATCTCAAAAGGACTACCTCATCCTAAGGATTCTTGGGCTACATGCGGATTTTCAAATGACTCCCGATTTAAGAGATATAGGCTTTTAAGAAAAACTGGTCTAAAAAGGGTTCGGGTCTGGTCTGACCCGGTCGAACTCACCCGATACGGTCTGTTGGGTCTGACCCGAACCATATGGGCTCAGACTGACCTAGTTAGGCCCGATCCGACCTACTGGATTAGGGGCTCGGCATGCTAGTCGTGGGCTTTTCCCAGCCTACCAGGCTGTTGAACCAACCTGGCCCGCTGGATGGTCGAGGACCGCCAGCTGGGCGTGGGACGCCAATTGGGTGTGGGGGTTAGCTCCCCTCCCAAACGGACTAAAGTCCATTACGATCTTTGATCAACTGTGCCATTTGGTTCAACTCCACCGAGTAAGTCTACATGGACTGGCCAATTGTGGGACCCACAAAACGCCACCATCGTCAATGCAGCTGGAAAAGACCGGACACCACCTCTTATAGTTTCTGGTGCCGCCACACTAGTAGAGCTTCCATGGGCCTTCAGTGAAGCTCCAGAGGTCCTTTTTCTTTTCCGACCACACCTACGGGCCTCCCAAGATGTTTCCATCACTTTTTGGACCCCGGTTTCTTCTTGTCTACATATTGGTTGGTAGTCTGTGAAGAATGAAAACAAAGAATGTTCGGCGGAGGGTTCGGTCCTTGTTCATTTCCGCCTACAGCATCCTCCTTATCATTATTACATTGAAAAATTTAATATCATCAAGGGTATATGAGTCAAAAAATTCATAAACAAAACCCTACCTCAAACACGTTTGAAGATGCTGTAGATGAGGGATATGAACTCATTCTTGAAGGTGTTTGTTGTTGCTTGACATTTTCTAGCTCAAATCCTCCCATGGTCGTCAATTCTTCGTTCTATGTTGGTGGAAGATGTCATCAACACATTGGTAGAGGTTCCCCTAACAAGTTACTAAAACTCATGCCCATGCTTTGTTTAAATTGAGATTAATCTTTGATGTTGTGTTTAACATTATTATTCATTAATTAGCCGTAATTAAGGAGTCAATTAAACTCATATGATTTCTCATTACAAAACCAATGAAACGAGAGTTTTAATACATTAAAAGTCTCTCATTAACTCTGATGTTGCATGGTGGACCCACCGTCATTTCTCCTTGGTTACAAGGAATGAATAAAATAACTTTGGAGTTATTTTATTAGTATTATATTAAGGTCCCAAAATTAATGTTTTCGTCCAACCCTTTCCCGTATATTTTAAGCTTCTGTTAAGAGAATCCCAACACTATAGATTCAATAGTTCCCTCAGAGTTTTATTCTAAGAACAAGTTCAGAAGATATAAAAATATTCTCTCACGTTTACTTAACGTACCTTAAAAAAGTTCAATATTCCGTTTCGGGCTCTTTGGGCTTCGAAATGGTGTGTCGTCAATTTTCACAGTCTCATAATAATTCCATATAAATAAAAAACATTACATGAAATTTCATGGTCATTACATCCTCCCCACCTTAGGGATTTACATCCCCCAAATCCACTCTAATAACTAAGTAAACAAATGGGGGTACTAAGCACGTATTTGAGCCCCTCGCTCCCATGTGTTCTCTCGGAGGTTCCCGTGCTGCCACCGAACTCGCACCAGAGGGACCGATCATCCATGAAGGCCCCACTCCTGTCAATTCTCTATCTCCACCAGGAACACTGTGAATGTATCCCCATTGTCGATATCCAGCTCGCCTCGGTCAATAACGTGTGATTGATTATGCACGTACCTTCTCATCTGCGAAACATGGAAAACATTAGGCAATCAGTGCATCTATGGGTCAAGATCTAGGTGATACGCTACCTCGCCAACTCTGTTGAGGATTTGGAATGGTCTGATGAAACTCTGAGATTCTTGATTCTTCGGCCTAATCTCTGCAATCCTCATCAAGGTGAGACCTGAAGGAAAAAATTAGCCTCCATCCTCGAACTCCAAGGGTATGTATCTCCTTTCGGTATAAGAATTATACCTACTCTTTGTAGTTTCCATCTGGTCATGGATGACCTACAACTTCTCAGTGGTAACTCGTACCAACTCTGGACTAATAAGAGATGACTCCCATGGGTCTATCCAGCATAGAGGTGATCATCATGGACATCCATATAGGGCCTCAAATGGTTCCATACTGTTGGTGGAGTGATAATTATAGATGTATGATAACTCCAGTGAGGGAAAGGGATTTTCCCATATATGAAAAAACTCAAGGACACTAGAATGAAGCATGTCCTTTAGAGTTTGTATGGTCCGCTCCATCTGACTATCTGTCTCAGAGTGAAATGTGGTGGTCAAGTGTATCTAAGTCTCGATTGCCTCCTGTAATCCCTCCCACAACTAGGATGTAAAAAGAGTTTCATGATCTGAGATGATTGTCATTGGCACCCTATGAAGTTGTACTATCTTTTGTATGTAGAGGCGTCCCAATACCTCTACTGATCCCTTCTCTAGGAAGGGTAAGAAGTAGGTCAACTTGGTGATTCATTCAACAATCACCCAAATGGAATCGTATCCCCTGGATGTATGTGGTAGCCAGGTCAAAAATTCTATGAAGATTCCATCCCACTTCCACTTTGGAACCTCAAGTGGCTGAGTAAAGCCTGCTGGAACCTAGTCCTCGGCCTTCACTTGCTGACAAGTGAGGTATAATGAAATGAACTATGCGACTTCTTTCTTCATCCCTAGCCACCATTACTGATGCCGAAGGTATTGGTACATCTTCTCCACACCATGATGTATCATCAAAGGGGATGTGTTGAACTCTCTCAACCCCTCCTCTCATAGTTTCTATAGCACCATGGTGCATCCTTTAAAAAGGATGACGTGATCCACACCTTTATAAAAAAAATTCAGAGCCATTCCTTAGGATTTCTGAGCACATCATGCCTAGCAGTCAATGTCCCCAAGTTGTGCCTCCCATACTCACTGAATGGGTGGTGGAGTGATAGTCATGGACTGAAGGTGAGCTGCTCCATCACAATCTGTGGAGGATATCTATAATGAGGCAAGCTGCTCTATCGCCTCACACAACATTTGTAATCCATACCTCTTGTTGAGTGCTTCGGCCTCCACATTACCCTTCCCATGATTGTAGACTATCTCAAAGTCAGGGTACTAGAGAAACTCTAGCCATAACCACTATCTCAAATTCATATCCTTCTTTGAGAAGATATACCTGAGACTCGTGTGATCAGAGTAGACTGTAAATTGTTTTCCCATCAAGTAGTTCTGCCACATCTTCAAAGAAAATACCATTTTCGCTAACTCTATGTCATGGGTAGCGTAGTTCTGAATGTGTTGTCTCAACTGTCGTGAGCCATAGGTGATCACCGCATGCTCTAGCATCAAGACACATCCCAGTTTGGTCCCTATTGCATCGCAGTAGACTACTTACCCAACGCCCTCTCCTGGTAGCTTCAAGACGGGTCACTCATCAGTCTCCATCGCAGCTCCTGGAAACTCAGCCAACATCTCTCTATCCAGAAGAAAAGTTGTCCCTTATTTGTCAAAGCAGAAAAGAGTGCGGCTACTCTGGAAAATTCAAATACGAATCTCTGGTAGTACCCAGCAAACCCCAAGATACTCTGCACCTCAATAACACTCTTGGGAGGCTCCCAATAAAGAACTGCCTCTATCATTGCTGGATCCACTGAAACTCCAGCCTCTGAGATAACATATCCCATAAAGTGGACCCCTCGTATATTGAACTGGTACTTTGAGATATTTCCATAATGTTGGTTCCCTAAGAGTGTATCCAGAACTATTTGCAGATGTGTACCTTGTTCCTCCTCTGACGACGAGTATGTCAAGATGTCATCAATGAAGACCCCCACAGAGTGATCAAGGTAAGGTTGTAAGATCCTATTCATGAGTCTCATGAACACTAAAAGAGTGTTGTTCGCACTGAAAGGCATCATCCTGAACTCATAGTGGTCATACCATAATCTAAAGGTTGTCTTCAATACATCCTCATCTCATCCCCTAAGTTGATGATATCATGATCTGAGGTATATCTTTGAAAACCAATGATCACCCTTCAGCTAATCGAAGAGGTCATCTATCCTCAGGAGTGGATACCTGTTCTACATTGTCCCCTGGTCCAAGCACCAATAGTCCATGAAAATCCTCAAACACTCGTATACATTCTTGGAAAACAAAATCAGGGCTTCCCATGGAGAACCACTAGGACTTATGAACTCCTTACCCTTCACGTCCTCCAGCTATACCCTCAACTCATGAGGCTCCTTGGTGGCCATCTAATATGTTGGTATAGATATAAGTGTCGTCCTAGGGTACAAGACAATGTAGAAGTTGACCTATCTATGAGGAGGTAATACTAGAACATCATTGGTAAAGACATTAGCATACGGGTCCACCACCACAGGATAACTCGGACTCCTCTCGTCACCTTCTCTGAGGGAAAGGCAAGCCAAGTGATGAGTGATCAGTTGCACCATCCCCTGAGAAAATCCATCCTGATCTGCTAAGGTTCCCTTCTCACCAGTGAAGGAAAACCTAGTTCCAACCTCATGGAAACACCACACTATGTGCCTAAAACAATCAATCTGAGCATGGACTGTGGATAACCATTCCATACCCAAGATGACATCGTAATTCCTTGACAATGATACTTGGAGATCATAGCCATAGCTATCTCTTCTTAAAGTATGTTCACATTGTTAGCACTAGTGTTTAATCGTCGAATCATCTCCCATAGGAATCTATAATTGTAAGTATAGATACAATTGCTCTATGAGAATCTATGAGCTCTAAACAAGAGTTATGGATATAAAGGAGTGAGTAGAAACTATGTCTATAAGAGTTGTATCTTGGGTTGAGTAAACATAGACTGTACCTTGAATCATCTCGGGGTGCCATGGGAGTAGGCCTCAACTTCGTAAAGTTGACCTCTCCCTTGTCTACTTTCTCCCTATGGTTTGGGTGGACAACCTAGGGTTAGTGGTGGTAGAATGTCAAATCACCATGCACCACCTATTGCATGGCCTACTCCTCTTCCACATCTGTCGCCATGCAGACCTCCTCTCTTGAATCTCGGCCTCTGCCTCAGAGGTACCTCGACCATCTAATGATCATTGGTGTGGCAGGCCAGGCAGTCGCAAGACAAGTGCCCTCGCCTGCCGCACGTGTAGCACAATCTTCTCCTCTTCTGACCTCCTCTATCCCGTGAGCACTGCACCTTTGGCCCTACATCCTGGGATCGTCCACTAGAAGGTTTGGCCCTCTTGGACCTCTGCGTCATCCTCCTACTACCTGCTGCATATGAATCAGCTGCCTGTCATCTGGTGGTATCTCTCACCGTCAGTGCCTAAACAAATAAGAAACTCTCCAAAAATAGTTCTCACTCAAGCACCCAACCCTGTTTCGCGATATTGAGAAATATAATCGACACTCTAATCTCCCATCAGAGACCCTACTCAAAGATCTGGGCCCGGAATAAAGGGTCATGTACCATGACGGTGGAGTAATGTGAGTGGTCAGTGAATCTTGCCGAATACTGGGCCACTGTCAGGGTGCCTTGTTATAAGTGCAGTAGCTCCTAAATACGCATAGATCATAAGGTCATTGGAATGTACTCCACCCTGAAGAGGCTCTTAAATTCGAACCATGTGAGGGTCGCATCATCGTGTTTCTGGAGCATCACGATCCACCCTCTATCAATTGTTCCTTGGAAGAGGCTAGCATCTATGATCACTATCTAGTCTTCTAGTGTCCCAAATAGGCAGAGAACTCTAGCCAAAACCTCTAGCTAGTCCTCAGCTGCCTGGGGATCTTTCTCTCCTCGAAACATCAGAGGCATATACCACTAGAACTCATGGAGTGTGCTAAGTCAGCATGCACCGTCCACTGGTGGGGCTGTTTTCAACTTTTTCCCTATGGGTAGTGGTGTTTCTGGTACAACACACGAAGATACAATCGTCATAAGAGGGACATTCACTAAAGCCTCTTCACTCGAGGGGCCATCTTCATGAACTCTCTCTAGAATCCTGTTTGGATATCTACCCATCAGCATCCTGTAAGGAAACAGATACCCCATGAACAATAAGTTGTACCTGTTGAGCTGACTCAAAATATATTTAAAGAAAAACATTTTAGAAATATACGCATTCAGTTTTTTCATGTATCGAGTCGGAAATTAGAACTCAGGGTCTTTTTGTACGGATATTTGGGCCGCCACACTAGCACAAGACTCCCCCAACCAGTATCCTTACTCAAAACACTTAACAATATTTCAATATTGAAAATATCAGAGTCTTAGTTCTTCAATAGAACTAAATCCTTTGATGTCACTTTGTCATGACCTGTCGCGCAGGTCCCGTTCTGTGACTACCCCAAGCCCGCCTTCCATTTTACACCAGTGCATGACTAGGTTCGAAAAGGCATAGCCCTAAAACGGGAAGGTATTTCCTTTAAACCTATACACACAGAGACTAGGTACACAAATAATGTAAACCACATAGTGAAACTATAGAAGTAAAAGTGTGAACTGAAAGTAAAGGGGCCAGTATAGAATCCCAATTGAAATAAGTAATACACCAGAAATAGAAACCATATCTGGAGATCATCCTCCAAGGATCCTTCTTTACAGGTAGGAACAACTTCTCACCGTAGCTCTCCACACCAACTAGTCATTTCCATACAACATATATCCTTGGCTCGTTGAGTCTCAATCAAGGTGTTAGTCATCTGCATAAGACACAACAAGTTGTGGACAAAGATGGTATAGGAGTGAGTATAAAAATAACCATTAGAGAGCCTAAAACCACTAAAGGTCTCTCAGAATTCCACAAAGGAAAAACCAAAAAGCATGATCTCGATCAAAAAACACAAGAAAAGACTCAGCTCAAACCTGGTATACAACTTAAAGAATATTAATAATGATGATTATTCATGAAGCTAAATATTTTTATTCTATTCAGAAGTTCTACTTATTTACCACGAAGATGTCATTCCAAAGCCAATAAACATAGGGTCGTAAGTCACCTAGCCATATAGGGTCATAATTCTTCGTTCCACCCATGTTTGTAAGTCGTTGATCCGTGATGGGATTCTCTAAGGTTGTTCGTCATCGGGTCACGCTACTACCGAACCACACAGGGTCGTAAGTTGTCGATCCACACAAAGTCGTATGTCCCCAATCCACATAGGGTCGTATGTCCCCAGTCCAAACAGGGTCATAATTCAGTAATCCACACACTGTCGTAAGTTTCCAATCCACATAGGGTCATAATTCAATGATCCACACAGGTTAGTAAATCACTGATTCACATAGGGTCATAAGTCACATGACATCCATCCACAAGATTCCCACACATGGTGCACTTGAGTTCCATAGATTATACTACTCAGGATATTGGTCATACCTCAACCACCAAAAATTCCCACGTAGAAGTATCCAAAATAACTACATGTCATAAAGGTTCCAACGCAAAAAAGGGTGTGTCAATCAGACGCTCAGTCTGTAAGTTATAGGCATTTTAGTGTCTAGGGCCTGGTTGGATTCAAGCCTGATTCAACCAGGCCACACACCAACATTATTTAAAACCCAAGTGGATTATCTCAAAATGACAACCTCATCCTAAGGATTCTATCACTTCATATGGTTTATCAAACGGACTTCTGGTTTAAGAGATATAGACTTTTAAGTGAAACTGGGCAAAAAAGGGTCTTGGTCTGGTCTGACCCGGTTGGACCGACCGGACCCAGTCTATTGGGCCTAGACCCAATCGGCTTGGCTTAGCCCAGTCTGGCTGGGCTCACTCTGGCATGCTGGGTCGCGGCCTCGGCCCTACCCAACCAACTAGGTGCGGCCTACAGGGCCGCTGAACAAACTCGGCCTAATGGCTGGGTGTGGCACGCCAGCTGGGTGCGGTGGTCGGCTCCCCTCTAGAATGGACTAAAGTCTATTTGGATCATAAATTAGTGGTTCTAGTTGGAATTTCTACACCTAGGTGGTCCGCATGGACCGATCAATTTATAGACTTATGGGGCGCGGGTCCTCCCTCCGCTACGACTCGGAGCCGTGGTGTGTCATCGTGCTGACAGTGCTTCCATGGGACTTCGGTGAAGCTCCGAAGGTATTTTTTTCGACTATGCTTATGGGCCTCCCGGGACGCTTCCATTACTATGTGGCCCCCTGTTTCATCCTTCTGGCATATTGGTCGTTCATCCATGAAGAACGCAAAAAAATCATGTTCAGCAGAGGGTTTGGGCCTTATTTAGTTTAGCCCGCGCCCTTCGCATTAGCGTTGTTACATGGAATAAATTTAATATCATTAAGAGTAGATGAATCATAAAATTATGAAACAAAAAACCTATATAGAATGAGTTGGAAGATGTTACAAATGAGGGATATGAACTTGTTTTCCAAGGTGTTTGTTGTCACTCGACGTTGTTCAGTTCAATTCTATCAACGGTCATCGAAGCTCCATTCTATGTTTGTGGAAGATGTCAGCAGTACTTCAGTATAGGTTCCCCTCATGAGTCACCAAAACTAATGCAAAATCTTTTTTTAAATATAGATTAATCTCTCACATTGTGTTTAACATTATGATCCATTAATTGACCATAATTATTGAGGCAATTAAACACATAAGTTTTGTCATTACAAAACCAAAGAAACCAAATATTAAAGACATTAAAAGTCCCTCATTAAAACTACGATGTTTCATTGCGGTCCCACTACCGTTGCACAATAGTTACAGACAAAGAATAAAATAACTTTGTATTTATATTATTATTATTTTTATAATGTCCAAAAATTAACATTTTCATCCAACCCTTTCCAATCGAAGTTAAGCTTCCCTTAAGCGAATCTTGTCACTGAAGATTCAAAGGTGAACTTTTATTTTTACTCTGATCACCTGTTCAGAAGATAGAAAACGATGGTCGCACGTTTACTGAACATATATTAAAAGGTTCAGAATTCCATTTTGAGCTCTCCGGGCCTCGAAATTGTGTACCGTCAATTTTAATAGACTCGAAATCATTCCATATAATTAAAAACATTTACCTGGAATTTCAAGGAATTTACATAATTATAATCTATTTAAGTTATCATAAATGAAAAATATCCTCTAAAGATCACTTGGGAATATCTCAATGGAAAAACACATTTACTTTTTAAATCACATACTTAATATCTAAAAATTTCCAAATTATTAAATAAAACATTTTATTTTAAAATATAAATTGAAACATATAATGGAATATTGAAATAAAAATATTATTCATGATGGTAGTAAAATTAAATTGTGTGGTATATTTTAAATGCAATATTCATTTCACACATTTAGTAAAAATCACCACATTCTGAAAATAAAAAACATTCCCTTTAAAACATTTTATTTATATTCAACCATGGGAAGAAATGAAATTAATATATATATATATTGATAATATTAATAATATTATTGAATTAATTTCAATGAAAATATTTACATGGAAGGAAATGACTGTTGACTAAAGAGAGAAACAATATAGGGTTTTCTTTAAAACATTTTTTCGATCTATGGGGTTCTTAAAGTGAGGAAAAATAAAGAAACATATTTGATATCCATTAATAAAAAGATTATAAGAAACGTAATTTTTTAAAAATATATCATATAATTTCATCATAATAAATTTAATCATAATCAACCATGGTAAAAATGAGAATGTGACATAAAACTCTTACATCAATGTCAAGAAGAATTCTAAGAACTCTAAACATCAATATTATAAATATAAATTAATTATAATTAAAAACTAGAACCATATTGAAAATTAAAATACCAAATATGGTTTACTTGTAACATCTTATCACCCATTCAATGATAATTTTTTATCAAAATTATTCTAATGGGTGATAACTATTTCAATTTTCATGAATGTTTCAATTTGGAAGTTTGGGTCCAAGTACATATTTCATAGTTACAAAACATACCTAATTTTAATCAAGTTATAAATATAATATAAATTCATTGTATAGTTATTTTGAACCATCCTTAAAATGTAGATATTTAAAAATGAACTACTATATCCCTGAATATAGTAGTCTATACTTTAACATGAAAACTATTTATAATTTTTTAATGTAAAGAAGGAATGAAAGATAAATAATAATTTAAAATCCAATGTTTATAATTATATAATATATATTTATTAAATAAATCATTATATCTATCACTATAATTCTTTGTTATAATATGAATCACATCACTATGTGGAATTGGTAGCCTATATGTAGGCACAAATAATACCTATATTTCCCATTTGACAAAAGTAGTGGAAAAAAAAGTTTCAATAATGGTCAACATGTCTTATCTCACCATTAGATATTATTTAATGGTGTTGAGGTATTTGTTAAGTAAAATTTAGGGACATATAAACAGTTAATTATTAATGTCTTATATCTTCTCAATATTTTAGAATTGTTATAAAATTATAATTATAGATAAATTAAAATGGTATTATTTAATTTAAATTTATTAATTATTTCCAATAAAATACATTATTAATTTTAAAAAATAACATAATTAAAATCATCTTATATTTAATAGAACAATTTCTAAAAGAATTGTACTTTTATATTTATTATGTTTTTTATCTCAATAAACTAAATTAATCACTTCTTAAAAATGTATTTTATAGATTTTATAAATGATATATATATATATATATACTACACTCCTTTTATGACTCTTACATGGAATTTACTATGAATAATCTCACTTTATTCCTAAAAATAGATTTTTCTATAAAATTATTTCTGTGTTATGTGTAATGATATTAAAGTTATTTTTTCAATTTAATAAATTGATTCACGTAAAATATTCTTTATGTTTTGAATAAAAATTTTAAAATTAGAAAATATGTTAAATGTTTTTTGGTTATAAAAATAAGTTACCATGGTTAAAATTAGTCCCCATAAAAAAAGATAAAACGGGTTAAAATATTATATAAAGATGTAATAACAAAAAAATTAATAAAATATCATCTATAAAATGGTGTATGATGTTTTTTCAACATTAATAAATGTTTTTCTCTCTATGTATCGATTTTGGATCAACTTTCCTTGGTTATAACATAACCTTTTACATTAAAAAATTAATATTTTCAAAAATCCCACTGTCCGACCTATACGATGACACCATCATCACCCAAAATATCATCCATCCCAATGACAATTATTTCAATAAACCTTTATTGAGCCCCTAACCAAACTATCTTTCGCATGTCTAAGAGTTTCTAATCCTACCAAAAGTAAAATCTATGAAGGCCTCAGGATATGTCTAAAAAATGATATAAAAGGAAAGTGGTATTAATTAAACGGTATTTTTTTTTAAAAAATTATTCCATATACTCTGAATATATGATAATTATCATAATATAATAATATAAGAATCATTTTTATACTAAAATTTTAATACGTTTATAAGATATTTGTTATCTTCATTTCCCCCTTCCATTGGAAAATGAAAATATCTCTCCTCTAATGTTGATTACTAAAACCATGATTGAGGTATTTCATTTTTCACCACAACCTGACATGGATGGTTATAAAATGGATTTAAATAAAAAAATTGATATTTATTATATGCTGTAAATTTAGGAAATATAAATTTGTCATATTATTAATAATATTTACAATAAAATATCGTTCTAAATTTATCCCCCTTATATGACCATATCAACACAATTTTCTTAGAATGATTGTATTTTTGATAACATATTTTAAAGTAATTTTTTAAAATTTAATTATAAGTAATATATACCAATACAATACTAGAGATTATGGAACTATTTTATAATTTCACATGGGATAATGAACTGAATTTGTTTTTGAGGGATTGTCTGAATTACCCTAGTTGACGATTACAATAAATCAACAACATATGATAAAAAATATGTAATAAAAAGTAAGTATATATGAAAACATATGTAAATAATGTTTTTAAAAATATTTATTTAGTTATTTAGGAAGTTAGATAGATTCCCTAAGTGATTTGGGAATTATGGTAATGGATTTTTGTTCCAATTTCAATTCACTGATACATGTTTCTTATTATATACTAATTTAAGTTCATATAGTGTAAATAATTATATATTAACCTCATGTTTGTTAAATAATTTGTTCCACTATTGTGTTTAAACATTTTTTATGCACTTTTTATTCCTTTTTCATTGATTTGAAAATTTTATTTAGCCATGAGGGTTATTGTTATCTTAATTTACTTTTGTTGAGTTATAAGCACAATTCATGAACATCATAGATTTAAATTTTCAATTCTTACACCATATTTTGTAGTATATTTTATTCCTCAAAAATTTTCTAGGATTTACATGTTAAACTTACATATTACCTCACTTTGGGTCGAAATTCATCTACACTTTTTTTAGTTTTTTTACTCGACATTATCTCTTCTATAAGGTTTAGAATTTGTTCCATCATGAACATATTCAGTATATTATTTCATTATAATTATTATCTACACATTAAATATTAACTTAGGTCATTTCTTATTATCTTTAACATTATTTATAAAATGTTTAGAATGAATATTTTTAATTTCTTCCATAAGAGTCATTCTTTACATCCATTAAATATATATAAATGGAATAACATTTTTATTATTTTCTATATGAATATTTTTTTTATTTTCCTTTTTCATTTGTCATTATCAATATTTCTTTCTAAAATTCCATTTATTTTACATAAAATTGTATTTTAATTTGGTGAGAATAAATTCTTAAATTTCATTATACTATTTGTTCAGTTCATTGTGATTGTTGACAAAGGAGGTTGACAATCAGAGTTGTGATGTTCAAGTAATATTTTTGACTGGTTAGGTTGAAAAGGCACAAATATAGAGGCATATAAGCTCTAAATGTGTTTCTAAATGATGTTTTAATAAGTAATCAACTTTTCCCATACATTAATAATTTTTTTTACAAAACATAAGGTAGAATGTATTTTTTCTCAAATGACGGTGTCTAAGGTAATACCTCATGAAAATATATAAATTCAATAAACATAGAAAAATACTAATAGTTTTACAAAATATTTTTTATTTTAGAATGTTTGATTATTGAAAAAAGTAAATTTCATGATGGAGTAATTTTTCAAAAATATGAATAGTTATGTGAAGACATCTAGATTTTAAGAAGCACACATGAATGGAGGTATATCATGAATGTTTCACAAAGGAAGACAACATCATGAACAAAGTGAAGAGTTTCATAAAAGTTCATTATAGATCATTTATTTTTTGAAAAGGGAAAAAATATCTATAAATAGGTGGCTACCCCACCCCATCCTTTGAAGATATGGAGCCTAATTTAATTTCCAAAGACTCTAAATTAATGAAATAATTTTTCAAATGGGTTTATTTGCATAATGAAACCATTAGAAAATTATTATTGTGAATAAAAGAGTTTTTTAAATCATATCAAGGGTAGTTTCATGACATTTTAGAGTATTTCATGAGGTTTTATGAGTTTCAGAATATAAAAATGTTTCATAGTTATTTGGAATGTTTTTTGAAAGATAATTTTTTAATAAAATTTGACTGACGGTTTCCCAAAAGAAAATCAAACATAGAAAAAAGGAATTGCATGAAATTATATAGTAAGGTGGTATTCATTGAGTGGATGATATTTAAGATTCATGATAAATTGAATGATTTTTAAAGAATATTGATCCATGATATAAATATAATAATATTTTGAAGAACGTGTGAGCACACATTAGTTGAGAGAGAAGTCATCATTCAATTTCTGAATGGTAGTGAGCCATGAGGAAAAGTAAGTCTACCCAAAATATTATAAAAAAATTACATTAGTGTATTATTTACATTATAAATATTGTTTAATGATCCTTCTTCTATCCTAGGTAAGGGTGAACTATTTATATTTGTGTGACTTGTGATGTTTGAATTTTTTTTCTCATATATTACTATAGTAAGCTGAGAGAAGAGAAATTTTTTCATAGTGAAACAATATCAGAACGGTTGAGGTTTTTTAATCTATCATACCTTGATCCACCCCAAACATTGCCTCTTAGTTTATTTACCCTAGTAGAGCCAAGAAATGTTATCAAAAGGAAATAATAAAATTATTATTTCACTCTTAGTGGAAGTAATTGTGGTAGTTAATAACATTAAGGTTGAGAAACTCAAGGATGAGTCAAAAACCATGGCCTCAAATGATATAGGTTATCATGATAAAATTTTGTAGTCTAATCTTGTGGATTATCAATCCTCCTAAGAGAGGTAAATATAGATGACATGTGGAAGGAGTTAGTGACTTATGGTATGATGATCATATATTTTACATTGTCCAACCAATAATTTATTTTATATAATTACATTAAATAGGGTTGTATAAAACATCTACACCATAATATTTTGGTAGATCATATCTACATTATGATTTATAGCATGAAATATGGTAAGAAGATGAGGAACTTCAAGATTATTAATGAAAAAATATAATTGATATAGATCACACTATAATAGCCATATAGGAGTGTTTTATGTCCCATTAAAATTAGAAACACCACAAAGTGACTAAATTTATATCCTTAAGTAGTTTTAGAGATTCATTAAAGAATCATAAAATAATTTATATTTCTGAGGATAAAAATATACATCATTTTACTATTCAATTTTATGGAATATGCAAGTATGTTATATAAGTCCAATCTATTAAAAAGTGAAATTTAGTAACTGTTATCCTTCATATAATTATTATATTGAATAGAATGTATCACATTCCACTGAAAACTACAAAAAACTATTATATATAAATTGATAAGAACTAAATATGACACTTATAACATAATTATTGGATTGGAGTGTATAAATATAAGAATATAAATTTTTAAATATATAAATAAATATGTAGAAAATAAATTAACTAGTAATATTATATATCACAAGTCTCCTTTTTTCAGTTTACAATGTATTTTTAATCATTTAGAATTTCCCTACAAAAATTCCAAGATAAGCATGAACAAGTATGACATGAGAGAAATGTGTTATTGGAGAAGTTAAAAATCGTGGAAATCACTTTTAGATTCATTATATCATAATCACCACCCATTATGGTCAACATGCCTTATCTCACCATTAGATATTATTAAGTGGTGTTGAGTTATTTGTTAAGTAAAATTTAGGGACATATAAACAGTTAATTATTAATGTCTTATATCTTCTCTATATTTTAGAATAGTTATAAAATTATAATTATAGGTAAATTAGAATGGTATTACTTAATTCAAATATATTAATTATTTCCTATAAAATACATTATAAATTTTAAAAAGTAATATAATTAAAATCATCTTATATTTTAGAGATCAATTTCTGAAAGAATTGTACTTTTATATTTATTATGTTTTTTATCTTAATAAACTAAATTAATCACTTTTAAAAAAAATTATATATTATATAAATGATATATATATCTATATAATATACTCATTTTATGACCCTTACATGGAATTTACTATGAATATACTCAATTTATTTTTAAAAATAGATTTTTCAAAAAAAATACTTCTTTGTTATGTGTTATGATATTAAAGTAATTTTTTAAATTTCATAAATTGATTCAAGTTAAATAGTTTTTATGTTTTGAACAATCATTTTAAAATTAGAAAATATGTTAAATGTTTTTTGGTTATAAAAATAAGTTACCAAGGTTAAAATTAGTCACCATAAAAAAGATAAAATGGGTTAAAATATTAAATAAAAAGGTAATGTCAAAAAATATAATAAAATATCATCTATAAAATGGTGTATGATGTTTTTTTCAACATTAATAAATATTTTTCTCTCTATGTATCGATTTTGGATCCCCTTTCCTTGGTTATGACATATCCTTTTACATTAAGAAATTAATATCTTCAAAAATCCCACCGTCTGACCTATACGATTACACCATCATCACCCCAAATATCATCCCACCTAATGACTGTTATTTAAATAAACCTTTATTCATCCCCACACCTAACTATCTTCCGCATGTCTTAGAGGTTCTGATCCTACCAAAAGTAAAATTTATGAAGGCCTCGGGATATGTCTAAAAAAGTATATCAAAGGAAAGTGGTATTAATTAACCGGTATTTTTTCTAAAAAAAATTATTATTCCACATACTATGAATATATAATAATTATCCTAATATAATAAAATAAGAATCATTTTTATTATAAAATTTTAATATGTTTACAAGATATTTGTTATCTTCTTTTCCCCCTTCGATTAGAAAATGATATTATCCCTCATGTTATGTTGATTACTGAAACCATGATGGAGGTATTTCATTTTTCACCACAACCTTACTTGTATGGTTATAAAATGGATTTAATTAAAAAAATCGATATTTATTATATGGTCTAGATTTAGGAAATATATATTTGTCATAGTATTAATAATATTAACAACAAAATATCATTGTAAATTCAACTCCCTTATATGACCATATCAAAACACTTTTCTTAGTATGATTGTATTTTTTAGAACATATTTTAATGTAATTTTTTAAAATGGAATTATAAGTAATATATACCAATACAATTCTTGAGATTATGGAACTATTTTATAATTTCACAAGGGATAATGAACTGAATGTGTTTTTGAGGGATTGTCTGAATTACTATAGTTGACGATCATAATAAATCAACAACATATGATAATAAATATATATTAAAAAGTAAATATATATGAAAACATATGTAAATAATGTTTTCAAAAATATTTATTTAGTTATTTACGAAGTTAGATGGATTCCCTAAGTGGTTTGGGAATTTTAGTAATGGATTTTTTTCCCAATTTCAATTCACTGATACATGTTTCTTATTATATACCAATTTAAGTTCATATAGTGTAAATAATTATATATTAACTTCATATGTGTTAAATAATTTGTTCCACTATTGTGTTTAAAAAATTTTTATGCTCTTTCTATTCCTTTTTCATTGATTTGAAAAAAAAATTATTTAGCCATGAAGGTTATTTTTATCTTAATTTACTTTCTTTGAGTTATAAGTACTATTCATGGACATTATATATTTAAATTTGGATTCTTACACCATATTTTTTAGTATAATTTATTCCTTAATTATTTTCTAGGGTTTAAATGTTATAATTACATTTTACCTCACTTTGGGTTAAAATTCATCCACACTTTTGGTTGTTTTTTTACTCGTCATTATCTCTTCTATAAGGTTGATAATTTATTCCATCATGACCATATTAAGTATATTATTTCAATATAATTATTATCTAAACATTAAAGATTATCTGAGGTCATTTCTTATTATCTTTATCATTATTTATAAAAATTTTAGAATGAATATTTTTAATTTATTCCATAAGAGTCATTATTTACATCCATTAAATATATATAAATGGACTAACATTTTTATTGTTTTCTATATAAATATTTTTTTATTTTCCTTTTTCATTTGTCATTATCAATATTCCTTTCTATCATTCCATTGATTTTACATAAAAATTATATATCAATTTGGTGTGAATAAATTCCTAAATTTCATTATACTATTTTTTGGTTTGTTGTGTTTGTTGACAAAGTAGGTTGACAACCACAGTTGTGATATTCAAGTATTATTTTTTTACTGGTCATGTTGAAAAGGCACAAACATAGAGGCATATAAGCTCTCAATGTGTTTCTAAATGATGTTTTGTAAGTAGTCAATGTTTTCCAGACGTTAATAATTTTTTTTAATCATAAGGTAGAATGTATTTTTTTCAAATGAAGGAGTTTGAGAAATACCTCATGAAAATATAGAAATTGAATAAAATTAAAAAAAATACAAATATTTTTACGAAATATTTTTTATTTTAGAATGATTGATTATTGAAAAAAGAAAATTTCAAGAAGGAGTAATGTTTCAAAAATAATAATAGTTATGTAAAGAAATATAGATTTTTGGAAGCACATGTGAATGGAGGTATATCATGAATGTTTCATAAATGAATACAACATAATGGACAAAGTGAAGAGTTTCATAAAAGTTCATTATAGATCATTTATTTTTTAAATAGTGAAAAAATATCTATAAATAGGTGGCTACCCCACCCCATCCTTTGAAAATAGGGACCCTAAATTAATTTCCAAAGACTCTAAATTAATGAAATAGTTTTTAAAATGGGGTTTTTTTCATAATGAAACCATTAGAAAATTATTTCTGTGAATAAAAGAGTATTTTAAATCTTACCAAGGTTAGTTTAATGACATTTTAGAGTATTTCATGAGGTTTTATGAGTTCCAAAATATAAAAAATTTTCATAGTTTTTTGGAATGTTTTTTGAAAGATAATTTTTTAATAAAAGCTGACTGAGGGTTTCCCAAAAGTAAATCAAACACCGAAAATAAGGAATCCCATGAAATTATATTGTAAGGTGGTTTTCATTGAGTGGATGATATGTAAGATTCATGATAAAATAAATGATTTTTAAAGAATATTGATCCAAACTATAAATATAATAATCTATTGAAGAACGTGTGAGCACACGTTAGTTGAGAGAGTAGTGATCATTCAATTTGTGAATGGTAGTGAGCCATGAGGGAAATTAAGTCTACTCCAAAAATTATAAAAAAAATTACATTAGTGTATTTTTTATATTATAAATATTTGTTTATGATCCTTCTTCTATCCTATGTATGGGTGAACTATTTATATTTGTGTGAATTGTGAATTTTATTTTTTTTCATATATTACTATATGAAGCTGAGAGAAGAGAAATTTTTTCATAGTGAAACAATATTCAAATGGTTGAGGTTTTTAATTTATCATACATTGATCCACCCCAACCCTTGCCTCTTAGTTTATTTAAACTAGTAGAGCCAAGAAATGTTATCAAATGAAAATAATAAAATTATTATTTCACTCTTAGTGGATGTAATTGTGGTTGTTAATCACTAATGGATTATGATCATAATTGAAAAATATTTTCAATTATAGAATAATCATATACAATTAAAATTCAGATCATTTGGTGTTTATTTCATTATAACTCTCATTTATGGAATTTTCACTCTTATAAAAAAATTGCATTATCATAACCCGACCAAAGATAATTT
This sequence comes from Viscum album, assembly GCA_963277665.1. NCBI lineage: Eukaryota > Viridiplantae > Streptophyta > Magnoliopsida > Santalales > Viscaceae > Viscum > Viscum album. Next base: position 1,150,241,636 of record OY728135.1, read on the forward strand.
TGTCATAAAAGGATTGGCTATTTTTTACAACCATATATGGATGATCTAGAGAAATGTAATGTATCTCGAGATCTCTCATGGATATCACATTTTTATACTCACACATGATATTCTTTTCAATGTCATAAGATCATTTGAAAGACATAAAATGTAAAAGAATATAATTCAACACATGCTCTATTATTATTCCATACTAATGTGTGTGGATCGATCTCACCTTTAGACTTTTATAGGAAGAGGTACTATGTTATTTTTATTGATGATTTTAGTAGAATATATTGGATAATTATCCTCAATTATATATATGGTTTTTAGTTTTAGAACAAAATATTAGATTAAATCTAACAGAATTCTTTGATAGAATATTTTGATGTCATGAAATGAAAATATTATATAATTCATAAACAACTAATTAGAGGATTATCTTGATTGATTGGGAGAAGGTTCCATGTATCAGTTGAATGTAATTCTTATCAAAATAGGGTGTTTTAGAAGATAAATAATAGCCTAAAAATATTTCAATAATAATGGTAATTGAAAATAACCTACCAAAGTAACTTTAGAAGCATGAAATATTGAAATTAGTATTCACAACAAATTTATATTTCTTATTTTTGATGAAATAGAAGACTCCAAACAAGAATTATAATTGAAATAATCCAAAATTAAAATAATTTAAAATAATTGGAAGTAATAGTTTTATTCTCAATAAATGGAAACATGTGAAGTTTGAATCCTATTAATATGAGATGATATTCCATAGATTCTGTAAAAATGGAAAATTATATAAATGCTTTAAATAGTGGTATGGAAATATGGTTGAATGAAATGATGATACTATCATAGAAAATTAATTTAATCTATAACAATATAGTGAGTAGTTATCTGAGGATAGTGATGAGGACGTAAGTAACTCATGGGTAGTAGATATAAAAAATGATAATTTATAATAAGATAATGTTGGTGAGTAGTACAGTGTATGGATTTTATATGTGTTAAATCCAAATATTCAAGTGAAAATATGAGGTTAGAACATCATGGATGATCATATAGTGCAAGTTCAACCATAAATAATGAAGTCACTATAGAGAGACAAATTTTTATCATAGGTTAGGTTGAAATATTTTGGAGAAGAATCGTGAGATTTATATTGGGATTATGATATGAATGATGATCTCGATCAAATCAAAAAGAATCTGGCCATATAGATTATTTTAATAATGACAAATAAAAATAATTATGGGTAAAATATATCTTCCAGAACAAAACAAATGAAGGAATAACAGTAATCCAAAACCAAAAATGATTTGTTTGAAAATGATACTCCAAGATTAATATAATCAATTTAGATTAGACATTTTCACATATTGTAAGGTTGTATACAATTTGATTATTATTTTACATAGTAGATAAAAGGAAATTATTTTTTTCTTGATAGATGTTATATTGTAATTTCTATATCAGGTTCTAGAGGAATATGTGTATATTGAATATTAAATTTTTTTATATCCCATGAAGATGAGAACAATCTCTTTCTATTGAATAAGGATTTATATGCATTGATGTGGGCATTGAGAGTGGGGTATTCATGAATTAATTAGTATTTAATCATGCTTAGTTTCCAATTTATTATAGTTGAATACAATCTATCAATGTGAAATGAATGTAATAAATAAGTGGTGTTGTTTGTTTTTGTCTTTGAAAAAATAGTTTTTTGATCAAATAAATAATTGTGCAAATAGCTTGTAGAATTCATGAAGTGTGTCTAATATATATCAATGATGGGTGAAATTATTTTTTTCCATTGGTTAACTAGTGACACAAGGAAGGTATGTAACATTAATTTCACATTGGAAATATACTAAGGGGGTTTTTAGAGTATTTAGAATCAATAATTACATGGAAATGAAAACCTCAGTGGCTAACCGTATGAAACTATCTTGAGATGATGGTGGAAAATATACAATTTCATTGATTATAGGTAGATTATTTGGAGCCTACAGTACTTAACAACTACACAAACCAACTTCGTGTTTTCCATATACCATGAAACATGTTTTCAAACTAATACTAAGGAATGTATCTTAAAGGTAACTTGAATATTACATTGGTATATCAAGATTTTAGTGGATTTATGTTTGAAGTATAATTAAAAATATTTTTATGAATTATATGGTTATACAGATTTAAATTATGACAGTTCAACCAATGATGGAAAATAATTGTCAATTAGTACATTTTATCTTGGTAAATTATGACTGTATTCCACAGGAATGAAACATTATTGAATTTAGTTGAGATCCCCATTATCTAATAATATTAGTGAAACTCATTTTTACATATATTTATTGTGGATGAAGTAGCAACTTGAATATATTGGAGTTGATGTGATGTCTATGATTAGAATACACTGTGAAAATTCATGTTCTAAAAATCATGGAAAGAATCATTTTCATCACTCATGGACCAAGAAAATTGAAATAATGAATAATTTTAGAAAGAGGAATGTGGGGAATTAGTCAGTTAAGATGGAGCTTATTCCTTCCAAGCAATGGGTTGCAAACATTCTAACAAATGCCTTACTAAAGGATTCTTTTAGAAGACATTGGCTCGATCTCATAGTTTAGTCGACTCCAAACACTTGAACACATTTTCAATTTAAACCCTCAATATATAAGGTATGGTATGTTATTTCTTATGTGAGGATATTTTTTATTTACCTTTTTCAAAACCCCAATGTACTTACCATTGGGTTTATTGATAAAGGGGGAGAAATTATGCTTATATAAGGAGGAGAAACTAAGGAGGGGGAACTAAGAAATACGGGTGTTCTAAAATATGATGACTTATAATTAGTTTATTCAATGAAGATAAATCATAAAATTAGTACCTGATAAAAGTAGTTTCCCAGTATGGTTAAAGATTTTGTCTTCTCAAGTGTTATCATTCCTATCTGAAATGATGAAATGGTTCTATTGAAAAATGATATTTAAAAAAAGGAGTGTTTTTATAAATAATTAATTCATAATGAACATTCCCTGATACTATTTTTGTTAAACCAATAATGGATCATGTAGTGTTAGAGTATGTGTTTAGTGAATCTTTATTCACTATTTGGAGTCATAGGATGTGATTTGTGGTGATATATGGAGAAGATCAAGGTTTCCTCAACATAGTGAAAGAGAAGACCTTTGGTATCAGAGGGTGAAGAGTTATTAATAAACCCAAAGGGGCATATTTTTTGAAAAAATACATCAATGAGATTTTTCTTTTTTTTTGGATGATTTTTTTGTATAAAAGTAAATTTGATAATGTTAGTAGTTAATTTCAAGCAGGACTATTAACATAGAATATTGAAAAATCTATTTTATAGAGTTATTAATTCTCTAGAAGTGTTTTTATAATGTTTTTCAAACTAGTTCATGGTTTTTGAAAATGTTAAAAAAAAATTATGTTTCAAAAAATATGGAAGAATTTAAAAGTTTCTCAAAATATAATGTTTCAAGAATACCTAATGAAAAAGTGAAAAAGAAGAAAATTCATGAATGATTGATTATTTAGTTAATTATTATTGATTCATGATTGATTTGTGATTCAAAAAATAATGTTATACAAAATAGGTATGTTTCACCAAATTGAAATGTTATTCGAAGATGACATGATTTTAAGAGGAGTTTGTGAATGGAGGTATTTCATGAAAGTTTCATGAAGGTAGATAGATTCACAAACTAAATGAATAGTTTTAAAGAAGTTAAATTATGAGAACAGATTTTTCATGAAGGGTAATCAACATGTATAAATTGGTGATCCCATCACAATCCTTTTAATTAAAGAATCCTTACCATATCCTTAAAGATTATGAATTCTTGAGAAAACCCATTTTTTATTATGAGATAAATTTATAATAACATCAGTTCCATGATGAAACAACATGTGATAATATGAATAATATAGTTTCATGAATTATTAGAGAGTGTCTAAAACAGTTTTCAAATTCATAGAATAGAAATTTTCTAAGAAGAATTAGAAAGATTCATGAAATATACAATATTCATTAATCATTTGAAAAGGTTTAAAGACAATAAATCTTATGGGAACCTTAAATAATTTCTGATAAATTATGTGGTAATGTAGTATTGATGTTGTACATGAATTTTTATCAAAATTATGTAAAAAATGAGGTATAAACTAAATTGATTAAAGTGATCAATAGGGAAATATTATAAAGGAGGAGTGAGGAAGCTTTAGTTGAGGGAGTAGTTAGATTTTAATTAGTGACTGGTGGTGATATTTAGGGATTTTGTGGCCACTCAAAATATTGTTATTGAAACCAAATTAATTTAATGATAATATTTCTTGATTATTATGTTTCAAAGAATCTTTAGTGTTTGTGGTAGTAAAACATTTTATGAGGATATTTTTGAAAAAAAATTGTTATGTTTAGTTCTACCATTAGTTTAAAAAGATATTTAATTATTTCAGCATATCGACCATTACTTCAAAAATATATTCCACTATTGATTTACCACTGACTATCATACCATTGAATAGTCAACTACTAAATATCCCCAACTAAAAGATCTACTACTGATAGATCTACCATTGATTGATCTTCCACTGAATATCTTCTAGTGAAGACATATACCATTAGACACATTTACCCCTGAATCCATATACTATGCGATTGTACTACTACCATATTATTCTTCCATTCACTATATATACCTAGGTGATTAGCTACAGAAGAAATAGATATACTACCAGTGAGAATCTATCTCAAGAGTAAATATATCATTCATAGATCTACGACCATCTCACGCTACCATTCACTAACATAGCCTCTAGGATGATCTAGTTCCATACTAAATCTACCTCCAGTGAGTATCTACCACTAAAGTATGTAAATACTTTAGTGATCGAACTCTAGTCTAATACCATCTCTATCTCGAATGTTACTCAAATTTAATTTTCAAAAATATATTTTATGGAATTATTTTAGTCATGACACACATGGATTTATGAATTATTATTCTTAAACTACTCTGATGTTGTATTGAAGAAAAATCCATACATTCTAGATTTTTTTTCTCGATATTAGGATTCAATCCCCATAGGATATTTGGACCTTAAACTATATAAATTTTTTAAATTTTCATTATGCATGACTGAGAATACTAAAGAGAAGATAACAGTGATAGAACTGTGATACATGCATAGAGGTTATAGACATAATACGTTGAATCAACTCTCGACATTTAAATAAAAAAACTGATGAATTTTAAGACCACTATGACACTTTTTTTCCTTTACATTTTAGGGAACCTATTCAACTTCCTTCCAAACATATATCAGAGGACCATTGAATATCTGATGATATTATGATCGAAAAACATCACTTTTTCATATATTTACTCATTCACTATATCTATTTATGATTTATATTTGAGTAGTGTTTTGATGTAATTTTTCTATCTATATACACTATCGCTTGTGATCAAAATAGAGTGTGGATGAAAAATTCACCAAAACATATTCATTTATATACCTATAGAAACTATGGAATATCTCATGTGTGACGTGATCTTATTTTTAAACCACGTATAACTGTGGAAGAGGATTTGTGACTTGATAAACTTGTGATATATTATTTATAAAAACTAATCTAGGTTTTGGATCATATTTATTATTAAATAAACTACTTTGAAGTTAGTGACATCTGAGTGGATTAAGAATTATCCAGAATCTAAACCCCATGTTTTAATTATTTTTTTATTAGTTTTATTTTTTATTATTTAAAATTTTATAACTATTCACATTTTAAAATATATATCAAAACATTTATTGTGATAGTTAATCTCAACTACTATTTTATATAGAGTATTTTGTCTGATAATTTTGTTTCAAAATTTAATCTTATTAAATGACTATTTCAACACATCAATGATCCCCCTTTGGGAAGATATTTGAAAAAATAAAATTATATACTTCTACTATTTTTATTAACTAGGTGTTTTATTGAATTGGGGGAATTTAATTTTGAATTATTTCATAAAAATAAATTTTTATTGAGAGATTAATTTACCCCCATCTTAAGATACCCACTCTGACTAACATTTGGTATCATATGAGATTCTTATAATATCTTTCATTAGGATCTAGTTTCTATTTAATGATTATAAATTTCAATTTATTATAAATTTTTATCTTTAGGGATAACAATACGGATGATGGGTCTTTAACTAATATTCCTTATTATTTTAATGGTGCTAATTATGATCAATGTATGATTAAAATGGAAATCCATATTAAAATCATGGGATTTTAGATTTGGACTATCATTGAAGATAAATATGAATTACAAAATACTATTAGAGATGAATTGAGTGATATTAATTAAACATCTTATAAAAATAACTATAAATTAATGAATTATTTATATTTTTCTTTTGGAGATAAAGAGTTTAATATAATTTCCCACACTCCCACTTATTTGTAAATTTTAGATACATCAGTTGTTTATCATGAAGGAACATCAAATGTAAAAAAAAATTCTCTAAATATTTATAATATTAAATATTAAACCTTTAAAATAAAACCTAATGTGTCAATTTTTTGATATGTATCTTTGGTTTAATGACATTGTGAACAAGATGAATTCACTTTGGAATCAAATTTCTGAAAAATATCAAGTGCTTCACCTATGGATATGTTTTCCAAACCGATAGAGAGGAACATTAGTATCAATTTGACATTCTTGAGATATATTTAAGTTACATGTTAATGAGCTAATAGGAAAGATCAAGATGTATGAATAACAACTCAATGTGAACAGAGAATTATATGATGAACCAAATATGATTTCAGTAGCCTTAAAGAAATAAAAATTAAATAAATATATATTATTAAAGATTACAGATCAATTGATGTAGCGTAATCTTCTGATATTGATGAAGAAATGGCTCAAATAGAAATAATATTAGAGAAATATAAAATGGAATAAATTCATCAAGAAACAAAAATAGAAAGTAAATTAAGATAATAGAGGGGATTATAGAAAATAATATTAAAATGATTATACTAAAAATGAAATATTCTTCAATGAATGTAAGAAAAAATCTTAGGTTAATGCAAACTGTCTGAAGTTAAAATTAAAAATATATATATATGATATAGAGAAGAGGAAGAAGAATTTTATGAAAGAAACCAATAGTGTTTTGAATATATTTCATGTGATTTAGAGTCAAATTGAAACGAAAATTATGGTATATAATGTATGTATTTTATAAAAAACAAATATGAGGTATTTAGTAATTTTTTGTAATCACCTATTAATAATTATATATTTTATTAAGATGAAAATTGGGAAGAAAAAATTTCTAGTAAAGAAATGTTTGAATATTGTAATATGTTAGAGGAAAAATTAAATTAACATAAAGATAAATATAAAATCATAATGAATCATCACACCTTGTCTTCTCACATTATAAAATATTTTAATATAGAGAAGTAAAAACATGCTCAATTTCTAAAAAAATAGTGGGTTAAAATTATATAATGAAAAATTAGAAATGTATCCAAACAAAATAACAAAAGGAAAAAATACATTTAACCCTATGTTTTAAAATCATTTAAATCTTATGTATACTAATAGAATGGGATATCATCCATGAAAAATAAGGATTATTAAAAATATATTTGTTATTATATCTAGTTCTACAAATTTATGTAATAGTTTTTATTTTATTGGACCTAATAATGTTTTTATTTCTAAATGTCTTGGATCACCCTATAATAAACCTATTAAACAATTACAGATTCTGAAATACCATATTACTAACATCACTCAACCAAATAAAATACGGTTACCAAATTATGTTTTGGTTTACATCATTTATATATTATATCTTCTTGAAAATATCACAAAAGCACTTATGGTATCCAGATAGTGGGTAATCCTAAGAAATGTTTGAGGACTGCTAAGGTTTCAAAAATCTCATCAATGTGGATTGTGTATTTGTCAGTGTTAGTGAAAATACCAAAGGAAAATTAACTGGTCTTGGTGAAATATGTAACTCTAATAATATTTTAATTTCTAATGATTATTTTTATATTTAGTAATGTATAATTTTCTAAGAATTGAACTATTATGTGATGAGGGTTATCATGTTAAATTTTAAAATAACTCCTGAAATGTTAGGAATTATGAAAACAAAATTACTACATTGACAAAATATAATGTATATATTGTTAATTTAAATATTTGTTTCTAAAAAAATTATTATCTATGTGATTTTCAAAATAAATCTTCCCTTTGGAATATGATTTTAGGAAATTGTAATATTCACACACATAGAATTTTGACATGGAAAGGGTTAGTTATTTATTTTCCTAAGAAATAATTAATAGATAAAAAGTCTATAACCCATGTATAAAAGGGAAACATCAAAAAATATATTTTAAATAAATGAAATATTTTTTTAATAATCAACCGTTGGAGTCAGTTCACATCGATTTTTTTGACCTTCTAGAGTTATAGCTTACATGGGAGGAAATCTGATTACGTTAAAGTAGATTATATTTCTTGATACACTTGTGTATTCTTTTTATATCAAAAAAATCATCGGCATTTTTCCCATGTATACAAAAGATGAAGAAAATCTCTATAGAATTACAATTAAAGAATTAGGAAGTGATCATGGTTGTGACTTTGAAAATAATGATTTAAAATCATTATCCCCAAAAAAGTCTATATTCCTAAATTTTATTATTATAGAACACCATAGTAGAATGGTTTTAAGAAATGATAAATATATCCCTTCAAGAAATTTTATTGTCCATACACAATTAGTATTATATACCTTTTAATTTTTGTGTAAAAACTATTTCTATAGCTTACTAAAAAATAAATAGAGTTCTTATAAGACATTTTTTAAAGAAAACCCTATATGAATTATGAAATAAAATAAATCCAATGAATAGTTAATTTATAATTTTTTCATATTGTGTATTTATTATTAATACATGGGATAAACTTCAAAAAATTCCATACAAGCGTGATAAAGGGATTTTCCATGGAATATTAAAAAAATATTATGTCTTAACTGGTTTTTAATAAAAGGACTAATACTATAGAGTAATAGGTATATATAATGTCTGATGAAACATATCTATGTGAGTAAAAGATGTTTATAGACAACCTTGAAGATTCTCTTCCAAATTTGAATATAAATACCAAAACTGCTAACAATTCCATGACATTAGAAGAAAAATAATCCATTTTTTATAATCATCATAAACCTGAACTTATAGATGATAATGAAATATCATTTCCTTATTCCCATAAAAATTTAGGACTCATAGATGGAATCCCATAGATTCTATAGTTATAGACCTAGATAAAGGGACAAAACTAGAGACTCTCTTAGAAATTAATTCGAAAAAAATCTTTCCTATCCAAACATGAACATAAGAACTTCAACACTGAAATAAATTTTGAACTCTAGGTAATGTTAATACAATAAGAACATAATATATTTTAAACATATAGATTATTTAATATACTAAAAACACCTAATGACATTCTAACTATTAACACTAAGTGGGTGTTTAGAAATAAGTTCAATTAATCAGGAACTATAGCTAGCAGTAAATATTGATTGTTTTCACAATGATATATTTGAGAACATGATATGTTCTATGAATAATAATTTATACCATTATTTGGACTTGAAAATATTATAAAGATTCTTTCCTTTGAGGAACATTTTAATTTCAAATTATATCATATGGATGGAAATTGTGGAAATACAAGTGGTTATATATATGAGGTTTTTTGTTTAAAAAAACCCCTAGATTTTAAAATCCTCATTTCCAAATCATTTTTTTAAATTTTGTAAATCCCTATATAGTTTAAAATAAGATCCTAGATCATGGTATGATTTCTCAATTAATTTATGATTTCTAATGTTTTTTCAAAATCCGTAATTAATCTTACTTTATTTATAAAAATAATTTCAAAAGACATTATCATAGTAAAACTTTATGTGGATGGTATAGTTTTTAGATCTTATAAAACTTCTTTATGTACCAATTTATAAACAAAAATGATGCATATTGATTTTGGAATAAATTTTATGGGTGAGTTAATATACAATATTGGTATTCAAATTTATTAAAATAAATAAGAAATTATTTTATATCAAAATAATTACATAAAATACCTTTTAAAAACATTTTTTATTGATGTAATAAATATTATGAAGTCCCACATGAGTAAAATATCTAAACTGGGTAATTATGTAACAATAAAATCAGTTTATCAGACCAATTATAGAGGTGTGATTGGAAGTTTTCTATATTTAACTACTATCTGACCAGATATTATGAATAGTGTATTCATGTGTGCCAATTTTCTATAAAATACAAATGAATCATATTTAATTATTTTTGAAGGTGTTTTTAAAAAACTCTAGTATACAACCAATTGAATACTTTTTTAACCTAGAAGAAAATAATTTGAATTTTTGAGTGATTTAGATTCATATTTGGGTGCTTGTGATATATATAGAAAATGAAACTATTGAACATGACACACTTTGGATAAATTAAGTAGTTTCATGGTGTAATAAAAATAGAAAAATTATGTTGCATAATCTATAACTAAGGCTAAGTACATAGAAGAGATAAGTTGTTGTTTATATATTATAGGGATGAATGGCACATTAATAGGCTATAGATATCAATTTAGACACGTACCTATAAATCATGATAATATAAGTGTGAATAATATCAAAATGAATAATTGTCCAGTTCTTGGAAAAATATATTGATATAAGACATCACTTTTTGAGATATCATTTCTATGAAGGTGATATAACTCTTGAATTCATTGGAATTGAACATAAACATACTGACAATTTTACCAAGCCTTGGAATTCTCGGATATTATGTTATATGAGACATGAACTATGAATGTTAGCCTTAGCATAATTTTTCAAACTTATATTTAATCATTAATGGTGATCCATCTTTTAGTGATCCAACATTGTTGATCATTCTTTGTAATTCCATCGTTGGTAGTCCAACATTGGTTATCCGCCATGGGTGATACAAAATTTTTTATCCACCATTGATCATCAACTATTCCGCATCAAATATTTTTGATCCTCCATTGGTGATCCACCATTTGTAATATACCATTAGTGATCTACCATTGGTAATCCTCCACTAGAGATTTAAATTTCATGTTCTTTATCACTCCATTATTTCTGCGATTAAATTTACATTATATTTACTTATTCACATGTGAATTAAAATTTTCAATTCTAAATCAAAAAATGTTAAAATATTATTAAATATAATTTTTTGAACCCTCTCTCCCATGCCACATTCAAACCTTTCATCTTCTATTATTTTTTGAACTGAATCCTTTCTTACATTCACCCTTCCCACCTTGAACATGTTCAATGGTGATAGTGAAACATGAATCATATTTATCTATAAAACAATCAAATCCTGTGAGGAAATATTGTGTTGAATGTAACCAAAATACTATTGTCAGTCCAAAAGGACCAAAAAATATGACTCAAACATCTATTACTAAAGAAAATATATATGTTTAATGGTTGGTTTTATATAAATAATTTTTGTTGATAATGATATAGTACAAAGGATATATTAAATGTTTTTTTAATAATGATCAAACATTAAATCCTAGGTTGGTTAAGTTTTTTTATAGTTTATAGTGTATAGTACTTGTGAGAATAAAAATATTATTATAACTTTGATTTATGGAAAAGATGTGATATTTTATTCTAAAAATTAATCCATATGCTATAATGTACCTCATAGTGGTATTTCATATGATTTTTAAGGTTCCAATAATATTAACACTAAGTTTTTAATATATGAGGATTCCCTTTTAGAGGTTATTGAAATTATATTAAATTAATACCGACAACTATAGAATTTTTTTTGGAGTTTATATTGTTTTTTATTATTATCCAACACATTCTTCGTACTAGGAAGGTGGAGTTAAGCATTATGCGGTGAAAAGATCTGTTTTTCTTATTTATTATGAAAATTGGAGATAATATATATACATATGTGTGTGTGTGTGTGTGTGTGAAAATATTTGATGGTTTACATGATTTAGGTGAGAAATACATCATCTAGATAAAATTAATTGATCATACTAAGTATATATTGGCTATGTAGATAGAAAAGGGTCTATTTCTTGAACGTTAATAAGTTTTTGTAATTGGTGTACATTACTATGTAATCCATTTTACTTGTAATAAGACGAATGTAAATTAGAACCCTTGTTTGAGGAGAATAATGGTTGATGTTGATAATATTTATTATAATTTCAACCGTGTGAAACACGCTTACAGACCAAAAGATATGGTTGATCCCAGATTGGATCCATATGATATTGTTTTCTAATCATCAGAAGATGAATTGAAGGAAAATAAAGCTAATGTTAGAGAATAATTAGTGGCTTTTTCAATAGATGAAGGCAGTGACATTTATTTAGAAAAAAATACAATTATTTCTTATAGTCATTATATACCATTTGTTTCTATTACATTTAATGAACCACTGTTACCTGAAGGTAATGATTCTAAGGATACTAAAGTTTCCAGAGATGAATAGGCTGAGAGTTCTTCTGAAATCTCAGGTAAAATAGTTTATGATACTATTTAATTTAATGCATCTAGTGGTAATGGTGTAAGTGATGATGCTATTGTGGGAGATAAATCTCATCACTCTCCTTGAGATTATGTTTCATGTATGTCTAGTGAATAAGGTCATGATTATATAAGACAAATTATAGAAACATGGGCCTTTGTAATTCACGATGAAAATAGTTTTGTGGTTGTGGATGTTGAAAGAAATATTGGTAATTATGGTGATGTTAAATATTTTTAGAATCACGAATAAGATGATGTTTTTCTAGAGAATAGGAGAGATAACCTACTATAGTGGGGGAGAAGTACCAAGGATCTTCTCAGTTAGGGATTGAGTATTATAAATCAAAATTAGAATATGGTAATTATGGTGATGACCGTGGAAGTACACCTAATCATGATGTAATTTCCATCCAAGTTGATCAAAAATATGTTAAAGTTCCTCTATTTGAACATGTAGATGAGGATGGATAGATGTAATCCTTTCCCTCTAATGTTCCTATTTTTGAATCTGGAAATGTAGATGCTTCCCTACATATCCAAGAGAGGATTCCATATCCTCAACCTTCTACGCCTCTACCTTTTGATTATGGTAAAAAATATGATCTGGATTATTTTAAAGAGAGTATGTTAAGGTATTAGTGGGATCCTTATATCCACACCTCTTAAAGAAACCAACTTGAGTGATGTTGATATAAGGAGGATTTTTCAGTTAGTGATTTCTCATATCAATCCTATGATGATCTTGAGAATTAAGTAATTGGAGATTGAGAATATGTGTCTGACTAATGAGATATATGAAGTTAATTTCATCATGTAATATATGAGATTAATATTTTTTGTAGTCCATACATCCCATCCAGAGAGGGTGGGTTCCTTAAATAACACTAGTGGTTATACCTCTACTTCTCCACCTACAACTTCTTTAGTTAATACTAATGAGATTCATTCATTTTTAAGAGAGGAGTTTCATGATATATTGGTTAGTCATTAAACCTACAACTATGAAGAACATCATTAGATAAATTCCCATGGTGAGAGAATTTATAAATTGGATAGGGAGTTATTTAACGACTCTATGAATGGTAAAAGGACTATCACTAAAGCGGTAAGTTAATACCCTTCCAAAATTCATACCAATCACAGTCTTAATTTCCATTTTATGTTTCTTGATAAGAATCTAACTATTCCTTCTATATCCATGTAATTAAAAATATAAACATAACTATCTAAATCATTGATAGAAATTATCAATATTTTCATGGATGAGAAGGTGGATTTTTTTAAAGAAACCATGTTTGGATGAAATAATAATATAGATTTTCTTAACTTGATGAAGCCACTCTTATATGCCACCAGACCTATAATAGTAGAACCTGATGTTATATCCATGACTTCTCTCACTTCATTAACGTCTTCAACACATCTTCCTACTCATATTAAAATTTTTAGCATGACACTATTTGATGTAATTTGGAATCATAGGTCATTCATCAACCTGGAACTTCTTAAATATTCTACTACGCCCACATCTTCCACTTATGTACTGCCTGTCTTAGGAAAGGGAAAAGAATCAAATGATCATTCTACTAATTGTTATGTGAGTGGTTCATATTCATACAATTATGTTATAGGGATTTTAGTTTTTCTTATAATTACTTTTTGGAATTTAATTATTGAATTTAAATTTTAATAATGATTCGGTGTTATTCAATTTTTCTAAATTTACTTGTCTTTTATTTTTATTTCCTTACAATTTTTATAATCCCAAAAGGGATTGTATATTTGAATGGATTTGAAGATGGATATTATAAAATCCATTCTTTGACAAGTTATGTATAATATTCTTCACATTATTGTATACTTAATTCTATATTTCTTTATTAAATTCATTTTTATAAATTTTATGATTTGTAATAATAAAAAATATGGGGTTGTTTCACCACCATATTTTAAAAATCCCAAATCATGATAATTATGATTATAATAAGATCAATGTTTAATGATAGTAAATAATTTTGAAATTAAAATTGTAAAAATAAATATTTAATTGCTAATATATTGTTAGTTCAAGAAGATATATCATCAGTTAAAAAGATATACCACTATTCCAAGAGGATCTACCACTGAGGATCTACGACTGGCTGATCTACTATAGACTTATCTACCATGTAATATATTATAGGGACCTATATATCACTAAAAAATATATTGTTGATAGATTTACAAATGATAATCTATCATGAAACACATCTAAAATTAGACACAACTACCACTTAATCAATCTATCACTAGATTTTGATATTGTCAGCTTATTCTATAATTCACTGATTCTCCTGCTAGTATGCGCTACTGCACAAAAATATTTACCACTAGTGAGTGCCTATCACTAAATTTAATCTACCATTCCGAGATTTGTACTAGTGAATGATACCATTCACAGATACTACCACTAGTTTAAGCTACTAACAGAATAGATGTACCACCAGTGTGCATCTACCACCTAAGTAAATATACCGTTCAGAGATATATCACAAAATATTTAACGTTGATGCCTAGAAATTAATTCAAATTAAATATTATGACTTCTTATATATGTAATTTAATACATTAAATCCTCATGTGGGTTTTTTAATTATTATTCTTAAACTACTTCATGATTTCATTGAAGAAAATCACAGACCTTCTTGATTTTATGCTCAGTACAAGGATTTAGGACACAATAGAAAATTGTATATAAAACCCTATAAATTCTGAAAAAAAAATCCTTCATGTGTGAGATAGAATACTAGAATTACAATAAAATTTAATCAAGTGTAGTATATGAGTAAAGGATACAACGTTCACATGATGAATCTACTCTAGACATAGATATACTGAAAAGGAAATAATTTTAAGACCTATATGGAACTCTATCTTACTACACATTTGAGGTACCAATTCAATCTCTTTACAATGATTGATTTTATGACCTTTGAATAGCTAATGCTATTAAGATAAATTTACATAATTTTTTCATATTTCCACTCATTTTATCCCTCCATATATTCTTTACTTTTGATATGCTTTTTGATGTACAATTTTTATCAATTCACACAGTCTCATGTGTTCAAACAGGTGTGTTCTTGACACATTCTCTCAAACTAATTCATTTGAATACCCAAAGTAACTATGGAAGTGGTCATGTGTGATCAATAATTTTTTTTATTCCACATATATCTATGTAAGAGAATATGTGTTGGTAAATCATTATGTGATATCATTTTAAAGCCCTATCCCAAACATGCATCAGATCTGTTTTTTAATAGACTCCATGGAATTAGGTGATTTAAAAATGGAGGGTATTAAGTCTCTACTTGATACTGAATCCCATGTATTGATTCCACTATGTTTTTATTAGTTTTCTTTTCATTTATTTCAATGTTTAAAACTATATATATTTTAAAATATATATCAATTATTTTTATCTGATAGTTTAACTAAACTTTTATTTTATATAGACTGTTTGATCACCTAATTTATTTTCATAAGAAAAATTGATCCTATTGATTATTTTTACTGAGAATTTATCCCACTTTAATAATATTTATATAAAAATAAAATTATTCAATTCTACTTTTTTTTGATAAATTGGGTGTTTTAAAATTAGGGGATTTTAATTTTTAAATGTTTTCATAAATAAATATTTATATTGGGAACTCAATTCACCCCTCTCTTGAGTTACCAACTTTTACCATCATTTGGTATTAGATAGATAATTAAAAATATATTCATTGTGATCAATTTGATGTTCAATGATAAAAAAATTAAATTTATTCTAAACTTATATATTTAGGGATAATAGTTTACAAGAGGGAACTTACACTAAAATGCCACTATATTTTAATGGTATAAATTATACTCAATGGATAGTGAAATAAAAATTTATATTGAAAGAATTGGTTTTGAGATATATATTATTATTAAAGATAAATATTAATTACTCAAAAATTGTAGACCTGAATGGAGTAATCCGACTAAAGTAGTTTATAATAATAAAAATAAAGATAAAAATTATTTATATTATTATTTCATAGATTAACAGACCAATAGATTTTCTGATCATACCACCGTATTTGAGATTTGGGATAATTTGGATATTTCTCATAAAAGAACAGAAAATTTCAAAAAAAAATTTGATAATATATATTATTAAATATGATACCTTTAAGATAAAATTCGATGAGTAAAATTATGATATGTATCTAAGGTTCAAGGATATTGGTAACATGATGCATTCATTTAGGAAACAAATATCTTATAATGATTTTGGAATGTTCCTACTCAAATGTTTACAAGACAAATGACATGGAACTTCAGTATCAATTTGATATATTTGTGATATAATAAGTTTCAAGTTAAATATATTATAGTAAATCTCATGATGTATGGATAGTAATTCATTGTGAATTGGGAATATGATGATGAACCATATAAGAAGATAGTATCCTCTGAGAATTTTTTCTCAATGAAAAAAATAGAAGACTATAGAAGAAAACTCATGTGATAGAGATTAATATTCTAACAAGGATGATGAAATAGTTCACTCAGTAAGATGATTCATGAAATTATAAAAAGGAATAAATTCTTCAAGAATCCAAACTATATTGTAAATTCTGAAAATATATGTAACTAATGAAAATAATGGAAAAAATGAAGATATTACAAATAAAATAATCTGCAAAGAATGTATTATAAAATCTCAAGTTAAATTTTTATATTCTAAGATTATATTTAAGAAAAAGTATGAGGAAAAATAAAATATGTATAATAAATTTATGAAAGAGACAGTGGGTGATTTTTAATATAATTAATGTTTTTCAGACTCAAATATGCAGGATAATCATGATAGATGCAATATGTTCTTTATGAAAAACACATATGAGGAATCTATTATTTCCCTAAATCTCCTGTTCATAATTCAATTTTTCTAGAGATGAAATATGTGAAGGAAATATTTCTAGTGAATAAATGTTTTAATAATTTATTATGTTTGAGGTGACATTAAATGAGCTTAATGATAAATGTAAAAGTTTAATTAAGCAGCAGGGATTGTATTCTAACTTTAAAATGTATCTTAATATAGAGAAAGATAAAAATTTGAAATTTCTAAAAGAAAATAATGAGATAAAATTATCTGATGAAAAAGTTGAAAATTATTTGGTGGAATTTAGAAATTGAATAATTGAATTAACCTAGATGATTGAAAAAAAAAACTCCAATTTATACTTCTAGAATAGAGTATCATCCAGGAAAAAGTAAGATTATTAAAAATAAATTTATTACTAGCTCTACATAAACTAAATCAGTTAATATTTTTTATTCCACTAGACATAAAAATGTTTTTAATTATAAAATACTCATATCTTCCAATAATAAACCTTTTAAATAGTTAGGTTTTCCAAAATCTCTTATTACTAGCATCAAAATACCAAATAAAATATTGCTAACAAATTTATTTTTGGTCTAAATATTTTTTAGGAAACCATATCCAAAATCCCTATTAAAAAATTATATTATATTGACAATGGTTTATCTAGACACATTACTAGGGACTACTCATGTATCATAAACATAATCAAATTGGATGGTGTACATGTCACTTTTAGTGGAAATTTCAGTATACAATTAATTGGACTTGGTCCAATAGGTAACTCTAATACTATATTAATTTCAAAATATAAATTTATAGATGGATTGAAGTGTAATTTTATTTTAATTACCCAATTATTTGTTTATGGTTTAAATTTTAAATTTTATAATTTTTTATGTAGTGTTTTCAATTATGAAAATCCTTCAATTATTACTTATTTGATAAATTATAATGCATATGATTTCAATTTAGATTTATTTTTTCACATAACATTTCATGCCTAAGTGAATATCATAAATTATCTTGGCTTTGGAATAAGATACTATTCCATTGTAATATTCACTAACATAAAAATATTACTATGAAATCGTTAGTCAAGGATTTTTCTAAAATATAATTCCCAATGTTAATGTATGTAACCCATGACAATAATGGAAGCAATGCAACATATTTTTAAATGAAATAGTTGATTTTAAAATTATCAACCCCTAGAGTTAGTTGAAATTTATTTGTTTAGGTGTCCAATAGTTTTTATCTTAAATGGGAATAACTGCTTCTATGTTCTAGTAGGTGAATTTATTTTGTGCCACTTTTAATTTTTTCTATCTTAGAAAATATAATCTTGTACCTATTTTTCTATATACCATATATTGGAAGAAAATCATAGAGGATATATAATTAAAACCATCAGAAGTTGCCATGGGCATGATTGTGTTTGGTCATTATATAGATTTTATCATAAATAGGAATAATTGGGTTTATGTTCTAGTAGGTGAATTTATTTTGTGACACTTGTAAATATTTCTATCTTAGAAAATATAATCTTATACCAGTTTTTCTATTTACCGTATATCTGTAGAAAATAATAGAGGATATAAAATTAAGACTATAAGAAGTTATCATGGGCATGACTTTGAAAATAGTGATTTTGAATCATTGTGCTCAGAAAATGAATCTAATCATAACTTTTAGGATCATACAACACACAATAGAATAGCATAGTAGAATGGAAAAATTATACCCATCATGAAATTTTATGGGCCATTCTCAATCAGTGTGATCTTACTATTTATTTATTAGTAGATGTTTTGAATATATCTTGGTAAATAATCAATATAGTTATTATAATGCTACTTAAAAAACCAAATGAATTATATAATGGAAAAAAATAAAGATAAATTACATTAGAGTTGTTAGATTCAATGTATTTATTCATAAGACAAACAATAATATTTATAAATAACTATCCAACAGTGATAATGAAATTTTCCTTGGTTATTTAACAATAAGTATGTTCTATAGGGTTTTTAATAAAAGTACTTAGATTGTGGAGGAATATGTACATATCAATTTTAATGAAATAGATCAACATGGGTCTAAGAATTTTTTAGACATCCTTAAATATGATATATCTAATATAAATATAAATTAAAAATGTGATAACAATCTTATGAAAAAAGAGGAAAAATATTCTAATTCGGAATAAATTCATGAATGTGAACCTATAGATGATATTGAAATATGTATCCCTTATATTCTAAGAACTTTTAGGACTTAGTGATATCATTACTTAGAATTTGTAATTAGAGACCTAGATTATGGAACACAAACATGATATTCTATAAGAGACTAGGTTGAACATTAAGACTTATTATCATAACATGAACCTAATAACATCAATGATGTAATAAATGATTTATTTTGGGTAATGGAAATGAGAAAATAACTCACAAATTTTAAATTATTAGATTTTTGTAACTAGTAGAAATAAAAAAAATACATTATAACCATTGGAACTAAACTGGTGTTTAGAAACGAGGTTAATGAATCGGAAACTATATTTAGAAATAAAGGTATATTGGTTTTATAATTATTTTGTCAAGAAGAAGGCATTTACTATGATGAAACCTTTATACTAGTATAAAGACTTGATGCCATTGGGAAATTGAATATATATGTAGTATATATTAATTTTGAACTATATCAAATAGACGTTATAAGTTAATTAATAAATGGTTATATAATTGATTTTTTTTAAACCCCCATATATTTCATAATACACTTTTTCAAAATAATGTTTTTAAATTAACTATATATATATATCAATATCATATATCATTTTATTATATGATCTTCACATTTCTAAATTCTAATGTTTTTTCAAAAGGTATATTTGATCCTATTTTATTTATAAAATTAATTTCAGAAGGAGTTTTTGTAGTAACAATTTATATTGATGATATATTTTTTGGATCTTTTAATAATTCATTTTTTACTACCTTTCCAAGGATTTTGACAACTGAAATTGAAAATATGTTGATGGGTGGGATAAAAAAGTTTATTGGTTTTAAATTTTTTCAAAATAAACAGGGAATTATTTTAAATCAAATTAATAACACCAAAGTAATTTTAAAATATGTCAGTATGGATGTAACAACAAGTATTATTACCCCCATTAGTACAACCTGTAAAATTGATATTAATAAAACAAAAAAAATCAGTTGATCAATCTATCTACAGATTTATTATTAAATTATTTCAATATCTAACTACTATCCCACTATATATTATGTTTAGTGAGTTTATGTGGTCCAGTTTTCAGTAAAATCATTAATAATAACATTTACATTATGTCAAAATTGTTTTTAAATAGATCCATTATACATCCATTTTATGACTGCTTTATCCTAGACTATAATCATTTGATTTTGTGATTGATTTAGATTCATATATTATTTTCTATATGTTTTATAGAAATTGAACCTTTGGAACATGTATCCTTTTTAAATTTAACATTTTTCATGGTGTATTAAAAAAGTTTCATTCGGAACTCTCTTCAGGTGAGGATGAGTACATAGTGGCAGGAAGTTACTCTATGGAGACTATGTGAAAGAAATACACTATTTTACTGTAAATATCAATTTAGACATGTCCCTATAAATATTTAAAATACTATTGTGATAAATATATAAAATAATATTGTTTTTCATCCAAGGAAAATACATATTTATATAAGAGATCATTTCCCAAAGGATTCTATAACTCTTGAATTCAATGGAACTGAACATCAGTTTGTTGATATTTTATAAATCCTATAAATACTAATAGATTGAGCTATATCATACATGAACATGAAATGATAAACATTGGTTCATTAATTATATTTAAATTTACTTTTTAATGGTGATCCATAATTTTTTATCTACCGTTGTTGGTCCACCACTGGGGATCTACCATTGGTGATCCATCATCAGTGATCCACCATTAGTGTTCTACCATTGGTGATAAATCATTTTTTGATCCATAATTAGTGATCGACCATCAGTTTTCAACCATTATTTATCTACCATTAGTGATCAACCAATGGTTATCTACCATTGGATATCTACTATTACTGATCCACCATTGGAGATCTACAATTTGAGTATCCTACCTCTCTTTTTTTTCTTCGATTAAAATTTTTGTACATTTATATATCTGTAACATATAATTTTTATCAATTCTAAAACTCTAAATGATAAAATTGTATGAAATATGATTTTAAGAACCACCTCGATCACACACCATTAAAAAATTTCATATTCCCTTCATTATAGAAGTGTAACCATCCTTGAGTTCACCCTTCTCTCTTTGAACCAATTCAATGGTTAAAGTGAAACACTCCTCATATTAAAATCTAAGAGTATTATATCACATGAAAACAAAACATGAGGTGAATCTATCTAAATTTATGTTTTTAAACATAGGAACACATAACTCTTAAATAGATAATTTTCTACTTAAAAATAGATAGATATTTAATGGTTGATTTTGATAAAATCATTAGTGATGAATTTGATCTAGTTCCAAGGATACATCAAATAGTTTTCAATGAATGGTCAACCATTCTATCCAAGGATTGTTCACATGTTTTATTAGTTAAATATTATAGTTTCAGGGAGAATAAATATATGTTTATAATTATTATTGATGGAAAATATGTGATATTTTCATTGATTCAATGATCCATAAGCCTCAACGTACCTCATAGTGGTATTTATGATGAATCTCAATGTTTCATTCATAGTAACACTAATTTTTCATATATTATTATTCCAATATATAGTTTACTAGAAATGTCATTGTATAAATACCCACTACTGTATAAAATGATGGGGATTGTATATTTTTGTTTACGTTTATCCGAAAAGCTATTTTTCCTTGGAATTATGATTTTATCCTCATGACATACCATGATTTTTTTCTTATTTCTTATAAAAATTACTGATAAGATAAATTTGTGTAAATATTTAATGGTTCACATTTGAGAGATATTAAAGACCTAATCTATATAAAATAACATGATATATCCTATCTTAATTTTTTCAAAATTGTAATTCAAATGTATTATTCATGGAGGTGAAAAGGTTGTAGTTTGTTGTGTTGGTTACTATTTAATACAGTTTACTTATAAGACGATGAATATAAATTATAAAACTTGCTTAATGAAATGGGTGGATGATGTTGATAATATTTATTTGAATTTAAATACTATGTATCATACTTTTATACCTGAAGATATAGTAGATCTTATATTAGTATAAGATTATGTAATTGTTTACTCCTCTCATGAGGAAACTGAGTAAGATGAATCTAATGTTAGAGAAAAATAAGTTTTTGTTTTTATTAGAGTAAGTTTGTGATCTTAATATGGTCAAAACCAAATTTCATTATATATAAATGCTCTTCCATATCATCCTCTTCCTTTTAAATAATTTTTTTACCTGAAGGTAAAGACTCTGATCATACAGATGCTACAAGTGAATAATAGGCTGAGAGTTCTTCTAAGATGTTAAGAGAAGTAGATGTTTCTGATAGATCAGATGGAGATGATGGTAATGGTGTATGTGGAGATACCTTTTAGGGAGGGTACTCACATCACTCTCCTGGAGAATATGTCTCATGTATGTTTTTTAAAGAAATTTAGACTTCTGAAAGTAAAATAGTAGAAATAATAGCCTATGTAAATGAAGATAAAAATGGTGATGAGGAAGATGATTCTAAATGAATTAATGGTAGTAATGATGAGGTTCGTGATTCTGAGATTTGACCTAAATATATTTTTTCTTAAAGAGTTGAGGGGAGAGAACCTACTAATGGGGGATAGTTACCCATGATTTCTTCATCAAAGGATTGAGTATTCTGAATCAGAATCAGAAGATGGTGACAATAGTGATGACCATGGTAGTATACTTGAGCTTGGTGACATTTCCATCCTTATAGATTGAAAAGATCCTAATAGATATCTGGTATAGCTTGTAGATGAGGCTATCAATTTGGAATCCTTTTCCTTTAACTTTTTTATTATTTAATATGGAAATATTGAGGCTACCCAACCAAGCCCTGAGAGGATTACATCTCTTAAACCTTATTCCCCTCTATATTCATATTATATTAAAAAAATATAGTATGTATGCTTTTAAAGAGATGATGTTATGAGATATTAGTGGGATCTTTATATCCACACCACCAAAATTAATCAAGTATAGTGAAGCTAATACCAGGTGGTTGTTTGCGTTAGGTATTTCTCATAGCTCGCCTAAAATGATTTTTGAAAATGAATGAATTTCACAATGAGAATATTTTGTTTTCTATTGAGATGGAAGAAGATAATTACATCATTTAAGAGATTATAGGAAGGTTTTATTCAATCCAAATATTATTTCTGTAGATAATGGAATACCTATGTATAGATAGTTATTCCTCTTCTACTGTTCTTCCTATTTCATCATAATTTATGCTAATGTTATCTCTTCCATTATGATATAGGAGCTATATCATATAATGGGTAATATTTCTTCCTCTCACCAAGAATAATTTTGAGATAAAAAGTCATATGGATCATACATTTATAAACTTATTAGCATGTGAATTAATGAATCTAGGAGTGATCGGGTGACTATAAGTAATGAAAGAAAGGAATAAATATCCATAATATATACAATGAACAAGGTAAATTTCTAATTTAATTTTCGTTCTGAGAATCTGTGGATGCCTCTTCTGTCTGGGAAATTCAATGATAATTTGAATCCTCTTAAGGTTTTCACCACATTGATCAAATGTTTCTTAGAGGAGAGGAAATATTTCTCCTTGATAATGAATCGTAGTGAAAACAACATTACATATATATTTTTTTAAATGATGAAGTCATTTTTTATGCCTCCGGCACTGCAATAGTGGAACATGAAGATATACCCATGACTTATCTCACTTATTTAAATTCTTCAACACCACTTCATTATCAGTTCCAACCTATTTTCATAACACATGTTGTGGTTTTTTATCATCTATATCCTATCATCTTCTAAGAACATCCTCAATCTACCTTTATACCCTCAACTTCCACTTTTGTACCTCCTATCACTGGAACTGGAAAATAATTAGGAGTTCCATCTACCCATTGAGCTGGGAGTGGTTTAAATTAAGATTATTATTTGATATGAATTTTAATCTTACATATTATTACTTTTTATATTATAATATTTTATTTTGTTTCTAATGAATATTCTTTACTTTTATTATTTCTATCTTTACTTGTATTTTATTATTATTTCCATATATTTTTTATAAAAAAAATGGAGGAAATATATCTTAATTGTAATTATATTGGTATCTATCACATTTATAATTTGATATGTTAAGAATAATATTCATCACATTAATCTGTACTTATTTTTATACATATATTTCACATATATGGATATAAATTCCGTAATTTTTTATTTTCAAAAAAGTGTAGAATTTTGGAACCGCATTATTTTAATGATCATAATTCATGATTATTATGCTCTATAACAAGCTCAATATTTCATGAATATAAATAAATTTTTATGTAAAATTGTGACCAAAAACATTTAACTGTTGATATGTATTTTGTTCAAGAAGATCAACTATTAGTTCAATATAACTACTGTTGGGTCAAGAAGATCTACTACTAAAAATATACCACTAAGATATCTACCATTAAATAATCTAACTCTAAAAATATTCCACTAAAACATCAATCAATTATTGATCCAAAACTAATAGATGTTCCAATTAATATCTACTGCAGAATATATGTACCGTTAGACAAATTTAATGCTAAAGCTATCTACCAATTGATTGTACTACCACCAGATGTCCCACTATTCCCTTATGCTACCTCCAGGATGAACTACCGCTTTAATAGATCAACCCAAATTCAGATAAAATCACCAAAGGAAATATACTAATCAGATATATACCTACAAATTATTTTATTTTGTAATTTCTCATATTTTCTATTTAAAACTTCTGAATATTATATAGGTTTATTTTTAACCTAGGAGATAAGATGGCACGTGATTCTGTGGCTTGGGGTTCCTGGAATAAATGTTAAAAATAGTTCATGTGTGAGGTTTTAGTAACATTTAAAAGGGTGATTTTATTTGAAATATGAGGTCACCGTTGTGTTTAGAGAATCAATTTTAGCATAGGCGGGACTTAACTTTGAATGGCATGGGTCGATTGCGGAAAATATTTTTTGGATGTTTTAAAGACGAATAAAATTAACCTTAATTTTTTTTTAACGTTTATTAATGACATGGTAATGTTTTAAAGAAGTGAATAAGTAGTCATTCCCTTTCATAAATGAAACAGCATGGAGACACTGCTTCAGATAGAAATAATAATATTGAAAAACATTAACGTGTTTCCTCCATTAATCTGTAACAGGGACCAGCGTTAGAATTAATAAAGCTGCACAATTATTCTAGAACTCGAGGAAGATCTATCTTGTGGATACAGACGTTTAAAGATCAGGGCTCCGAAAAAATACTGAAGAAAAATGAATTGAGGACATTTGTACACAGATTGAGGGAATTCATGAATGGATTGCCATCAACAATGAATTATTTCCTCTGACTGCTTCTATTTCTAGGTAGGGGGTTTATCTTCTTCATGATTTATTTCCATGTTCTTGTTTCTGAAAACAAACATGTCCACCCCACGATTAGGTTGATTCGTGGTTCTATCATGCATGTGGGATGGGTAATCTTTACTACATGATTATAGGAGATTAGATTGAGTGATTTTTTTGTCGCTCTCTTTATTCTAATGGGACGAACAAAGGTTGAAACAAATAAGTATGACATTTGTCCTCTGATAGTTGTTTGTTATTATCATATCCCCATTCTTGGAGATCTTTTCTAGTGTACCCTCGTGGTCACAGAATGATTTTTTAGAAGGTTACAAGTGTATTTGGACCCCTGAGGGATAAGAATAAGAAACTAATGCCAAGGGAGTGAAAACATTATCTCGAGATCGCGTAGATGGACTTGTTTCAAAAAACATAGCACTAGAGTGAGACTAGAGACCCTCAGAAGGAGGGTAACCGGTGTTGGCATGTGGCGGCATGGCCTCCTAGTAGTATACAGCCACTGGCTCGATGACCGGAAGTGGAGGACCCCACGGTTTGGTGGCTGCAGGTGGTAGATAGTGTCACCGGCTCGATGGCCTGTGACGAGCTCAACCTCACACAGCATGAATCTGCGTCAACGGTGTAGGACAGTAGACTAGAAGGTCTATAGAGACACCCCACAGTAACTGTAGTGGGGCGGTTTATGCTATGGTTGACCGCTTTGACCAGGCGGGGACGTGGCACCTACCGTGTCCGGACGGATGAACCGGACCGCTCGAACGGGTCGGGCTGGAGATAGTGGTCCAGTCTAGAAGTGTGTGGGGCCTAACCTGGATGGGCTAGTCCTAGTGGGTCGGGTCAGATGCGACCCAAGTCAACCCATACCCCCCCCCCCCCAACAGCCCCTTTTGTCTTAAATGCACATAACTCTCTAATTGTGTGCCCTTATGACAAGTTGTTTGTGGGGTTGGGATCCCTGTGATGGGGAGGTCCTTATGATATACTCTATGTGAATTTATGGGGAATTTTTTATATATCCTATTGTCTTGAGGAGGAGTTTCTCCCAGATGGAGAGTGTTATGGATGGAATCATGTGGCTAGCTGTGACCTAGAAGCTATGTAGTTACCTAGACTATGTGTCTTACCTAGAATGTGTATCTTAACTAGACATTGTGTCTTACCAATACTAAGTTGGCACTCCACTTTCTGACCATGGTATGGGTCTTTTAATCTTTGATGATGCGCAATGTGTTACCTAAACTCTATGTGTTACCAACACTCCATGTGTTATCTATACTCTATGTGTTACCTACACTCCATGTGTTACCAACACTCCAATTGATACTACTTGAGGATACTATATATTCTTACGATATTCTTTTTTACATACCATAGAAATATACTTGGTGTGATCTAACTCTAGTGACTCTCTTGACTATGCCTATTTGGTAGTCAACTTGGTGTATTTATTAGTGATCTTATTTGTGGTATACATTGTGTGATTCCTTGTTGTTTACTTTCTATAATTCCTTTTTGTTTGTGGTCCCTACCAAGTTTATTTTACGGACCCCTGCATGGGATCTGCCAGCATATTATGTCTTTGTGTAGATGATTGGCAGCATTGACGAAATCCATGGTGGTCCATAGATAGTGGTGCTTTAGGGTGACCTGAATGATATGGTATTCTTTGGTAACATTCATATAGCTTATGTAATAACTCTTTTGGTGGGGATTTCTACAGATGATATGTAAGATCTTGTACTTTTCCTTTTCAATTGAGCATGTATTCTGGCCACTTTTTCTTTCAGTTTTCTACCATATTCTAAGTGGGTTTTCTTTTTGGTTTTCATCCATGTTTAATTACAATTTTGTGTTTGAAAGTTTTCTTGGAGATAGCTATGTGCGTACAGCTAATAGGTTAAATGTATCCCACTTGTGCGAGATTCCTACTCGACGCTGGTCTCCAGCCCCTGGCCTATGGGAGGCGGGCATGGCGTAGTCACGACATGGGCCCTAGGGGATGGTTCATGACAGATTGGTATCAGAGGGAGGTTGGTTTTACTCTTGTTTTGGGGAAACAGTGTTAAGTATTTCAAGTTTGGATTTTAGGCTAAGGAACCCAGCTTTGGTGGGGCAGCTAACATATCCATACACCAAGACCTTGAATTATTCTTTCCAACTTAGTAAATCAAAATACTAGTTGCATGGGAAATTAATTTTTCATGCATCATATAGTAATTGAGTGTGGTTTCATGTCCTTATTTATTCAAAGTCATCTCAATAAGTATACTCTATTGATCGTGGTACATATTGATTTATTTTAGGATTCCTTCAGGTAGATAGAAAGCCAGGATTCTAGGACCTGACCATGAGGATGGTCCACCGAGCGATGAGGCATTAGTTTAGGGAACATTGCTAGAGATAGAACCTCCTAATGGTGTACCAGTGATACTACCACACAAAGAGAAGAAGTTCCTACTGGATTTATGTGTTGAGGATGCACGCAGGCTTAGTGCATTTCATGAGTTCCATAGATAGTGACTTCTCAGGATCCAAGGTGATACGGATCCACAGATAGATGACTACTGGATGGAGATGGTGAAGCGAGTCTTATTCTTAGTGCAGACACCTCCTGACCATATTGAAGTACTAGTTATGTGCCTTCTTTAGGTATTAACGTAGAGATAGTGGATCCTGATGACTCAAACGCATGAGGAAGTGATGCTATCCTAGATAGACTTCGAGTGCCTCTTTAGGGAGGATTTATTTCTAGTTATTTTATTCTTTTTTGCATATATATAAGCTAGTCCACTTATTTTAGGGTAGATATTCAGTAGCAGAGTACTCAATGAGATTCACATATCTTTCCCTCTACTCTACCAACATGGTGTGAGACCCATTCTTCAGGGATTGTACCTTCAAGAAGTGACTACGCTGGGAGATCAGGGATCAATGATATCACTTCAAATACTAATGCATTATACGGTGCTAGAGTGAGGTATACTGGTATAGATATTTCATTCGAAGAAAGAACCGATAGTGGGAGCTACTATTGGGTGATAGGCGGCAGAGTCTTCAGCAGCAGGTAGCTGGAAGACAACGCAGGGTCCCAAATGGTTCATGCAGTCTAGGGGATGACCCTAGGACATGGGCTTAGTGGTGTGAGCCTCCCAGGGTAGAGTGAGTCATGTAACACCCCGACCCCAGTTATACAGATCTGTTCCATTGTTTTAATATATTATCATGTTTACAAGGAATCGAATCCTGAAGGACCAATCAGTTTAGCAGTCTTGGAAAAACATATTAAATACATAAACATTACATTATAATTTCTGACATAAAATACATCATAGATACTCCTTATAGAAATACATTATTCTTCTAGATTAACTTTTCATATCATTCATAATACACTTCATTTAATCCTAGGAAAATGAAACATAAGAAATGAGTGATTTTAGATGCTCCGTAAGGGTAAGCATACAATAGAAGAAATTATTAATAAATAATCATAAACCTTAAGGCAAGAAGTTATAACTGAAACACAATCCCTTTAAACATTATCTTAGCCAAAATATGGTAATAATAAATAATATCATATCAAATAAGCATAACCATGGATATGCTACTAGTCAAATAATCACATGGAATATTCATAACAAATATCGTAATGAGGGAATGAATATTTTTAGACATCTTTACTATCAAGATATATCCTCAAGATATCTACTATCATGATATATCCTCATGAAATTTAATTTTTGTGGGTAGAACCTTGTCTGGTTTGTGTCATGATCTATCCCAGTGACAATCTAAAAAAAATTTGAAATCAAACGTGGAGGGTTTGTCTCTAACTAATTTTGTCTCATGAGACCTACTGAAGCATCAAGGGGATATAGTGGTTCATGATCTTCACTTACTAAGTCTAATTCATTCCTCAAAAGAAAATGGAAAAACATAACATAAACATTCATATTAAAACTAGCATACTAAATGTTAATAATTTAACCATAAACCATGAATGGTATCAAAACAATACATCCATAGTCAAACATATCATAAACCCTTCAATACAATATGAAAGATTTTATAATAATAAATCAACCTCAATTAAGTATAAAATACATCAATGGTTGTTGACAGGGATGAATGTAATCTAATAAAATCATTAAAACTATTTGAGAGATATATCCCTCTCTTACTATGAAATCGTTTATAATTTGTGCAATTATAAAAGAATATATTTCTTTTAAAAATAACATTTCTAAATTGTAAGGGATGCTTCTAAAATTTAAGGCATCATAATGGAATAAAATATCTTCTTGCACAAAATAATTTTAAAAATATATTTCCTTAATTTTTTCAAAAAGTTATAAAGTACCTCATTTGGAAAACAACGAAACCATTCCTTTAAAAATGTATTATAAAAAGTCAAAAATGGGTATAAATGACTTTAAAAAATATTATCGGAATAGACAAAATATTTTGAAATACATTTTTAAGAAACATGGATGTTGATTATAATGATTTCCTAGTATATATTTATGTATAAACAACCTCAGATAATAAAGAGATTGTGAAATTAACCCTTTCCTTGTATTTTCCTTTAGTTGAGGATGCATTAATATCTTTTATAATGTTTAATGTTTGTTATTAAATTATACTAGAACCACATATAGATTTATTATATCATATATTATCCTCTTATATAGTTTTGTTAATAATATTTTAGTATTACCGATATTTCGCATGTTAACTACTTAGATTATTGAGGAAGTTTGGACTTATTATTTGTTGTAATTATTAAATATATCACAATTTCATCATATTAATAATGTATACCATTACTAAATTATCTTATATATTAATTGCATAGGTATTTATAATAGTCCATAATATTTGGAGATTAGAAACGAATTTCACAGTTGATGGAGACGGTAGGTTGTACGTACTCATGAATGCTACTTTCATTTCATTGTTGTATTAAAAGAAATAAAACTAAATGATACAAATGAATATTATAATTACAGTATAATATTTATGTTATATATTTAAATTTGGATTATTATAACCATCCTTTATGTGTTCTATGTATGGCATGAACGAGTCATATCGCTTTGACAGTGCGGTAGTCCACACTACCTCAAACAAAATTATTGTATTTACAAAATTTGTAAATAATAATGTTATGTTTTAAATATATATTAAAGAATAATAGAGAGAAAATATATATAATATATATCACAAAAAAATAAATTTTCCATCATAATGGACTCCATTATTCGTGGTAAAGGAAGAAAGAATAATCATCATTTTTTAGGCAGCAAATCTCCGTACAGAGAAACAGTATGTATGTATCCATTAGATAGAGTTGTGTGCATGTGTAGGTAAAACGCTTACCATAAAAATATCCTAGTTTATTTAAGATACTAGTGTTATAATAAAATAATGGAATAAAAAGAGATCATGGGGTGGATAAGGAAAATTAAAGAAGAGGTTTGAGAGAAGACATTACCTCTTAATTGGGTAACTATTTTTTGTTTGTGCCAAAAGGATTCCATGACTTGCATTATTTCCACGGTAAGGCTTATATGAGTAAGGGAGGGTTTTATAGATTATATTATCATATTTATATCAATATAATGGGCTTTAGTGGTGTGTTTAAGTGGGTAGAGGTGTTGTCCTTTTATAAGAGGTGGGAGGGGCACTTTAGGAATGTCATGAAATATTAATTTATTATAAATTCAATTTCGATTGAAAATGGTCAAAAAATTATTTAATTATAATAATATATTAGGGTAGTTATAAATCCTATAATGTAATAATTTTTATACATGTATTGAATATTTTGTATTCCTTATCTTTTTTGTTTAACCCTTATTTTACCCTTTTTAATCTTATCGTGATATCATGTTATTTAAAATTTCTGTTTTAATATAATTACCATAACAAGTTGAAGGACCCAAAAAATTATAATTTATGAAATATTTGGATATATAATATCAAATTGGTCAAATATTATACTTTTAGGGATTTTATAACATATAATAAACTATTTTATTTTTAATGTTATGAATTATGTCTATTTGTGACACTGTTCATACTTGACTTTTTATATATTTATAAAAACAATATTCCTTATAAAAACATTGAGTCAATCCTAAGATGACATATTCACCTATTAAATTCTTGGATGATATAAATTATGCCAAATATTATTTATTTTTATATTTATAATATCATTTATTTGAATTGTGTGTTAGTGAATCAATCACCATATCATCATTGTCTCATAATTAAATTTATTTATTTTATGTCTAAATATTATAGATAAAATACCATAATGTAGGAAATATTTTTATCTCTCTAATTACTATATATAGTCTAATATATAATTTATATAAACCAATTTTAAATGTGTTTTATTAAGAAGCTACATATTTATGTTATATTTCCCTTTACATTAAACTAAGTGTTATAAAATTTCATTATTATAACTTAGTGGCACCAAAATGCCAAATATACATCCAAAATGATTTCTTGGTTTCCCATAACTCATCCAATAGGATTAAGAAATGTGTTAGGGTAGTTTTATATTATTATAATATTATTTTTACCTACATTTACCTTATTTACCCATTAACCATGGTATATAAAAATAATTACTAAAGTTACTATTTATAAAGTCCAAAAATAAAAGGTAACTATTTACCAAATTCTTAACTTATGATTCCAAATATGTAATACATTTTTATAAATTAAAAACACATAATTTATAGTAATTAATTTAAATTTAAATCTTTTTGTCAAAACAACAAAAAAGGTTTTAAAAAATGTAAAAAATCAAAAGATTGACATGGGTTTATATCAAATTTCAATGTGAATTACATAAAACAACTTAAATTGTATTAAATTAAAAAAATTAATCTAATTATAATTTAAAACATTTTAAAATGATAATATACCAATATAAATAAATTAGATAAAATCCAGTTTTTAATTAAAATATAGTATTTTATTCTATTCATTAAAATATGAAAGTTATCAAAAAACACAAAAAAAATATACAAACTAAATTTGTACGTCCCTATTATAAATAATAAGTCTATTATTTCAAATTTAATATATAAAATTTTCAAATATTTTATTTAAAAAAGGGTCCTCTATAAAATGATGAAAACTGTATTTTTTTGATAAATACATCTTGTATCTAAAAAAATTGAATTTTTTTATATTATTTTAAAAAAACACATAAGATGAATTTTAAAATGATATTTAATACATAAAATTCAAAATTTTGTTAATATTATTTTTAACAGCTTTTTAAATGACTAGTTTGATAAGTCATGGTGTGCTCGAACATGGTGTTTTGTGTACCAGATGCTATTGAATTATTTAAAAAGAAGCATAGAGTGGAAGCTTGGGGAGTTACATTCTCCCATCCTTCAATAAATTGTGTCGAATCAATTTAAAGTTTTAATTGAAAACTGAGGGTTGGACATTTCAAAATATCTTCATTCAAATCGCACATCGAAAAATCGGTTAATGAGACCACTATTTATAATAAATATAGCAAAGTACGAAGATTACTCGAGATAACACATACAAGGTTTTCATGAAGGAAAACATGGATATGGATGAAAAATATAACCATCATGTTTTAATGGAGGGTGATAGAGATCATGATAAGGAAAAAAGTTAACATTTACAAAGCTAGAAGTTGGTGATTATCTAAGGGACCATTGGATTCATCCAAAAAGATAGTACTAAGAAAAAAGTTTTTATTTAAAGTTACTGTAGATATGGTTTAATAATAAATTACTTAATATAATAATAATAAAATAATAATACCTACTTTAAAATTATAGTTACGACCTTTAACTATTTTTACCGCAAACTCATAAAATTAAAGAATATTATATTTATCTTAATCATATAGGGTTCCAAAAATGAATGTATACCTCATATGTCATACCATAAACAACTACTTTATAAAAACCATGACATCATGTAGGCCAGTGGTAAGTGATAATTCTTTGTCGTGCTTCTATTGTGGGTTCAACTCCCACAGCCTTGTCTGACGCGGCGGGTAATAACCTAACCTGTGGGTTTTTCATTACATAAAACTATATTATTATAACATTCCAAATATGACCTTAAGAAATATTTTATCCTTAAACAATAGTATAAAATTTACTTCATCCAAATCAATCATATATTTATTATCTCATTATCAAAAACATATTTAGGGTTATATTTCCCCTAACCATATATTTTCAAAAATGATTAACTTGCAACAGTTTCACTTTACTTAGTACCATACAATCTCAAATCCTTAATGAAATATTACTACTTTACAATACATACTTACACCATAATTAATAAAACCGGTACATTGATAATAAAATACTCAAATTATATTATTCTTGAATCCAAAAAACACAAATAAAATAATTATTTGGTTTCAACTATAGTAATAGAAAAAGCTTGACCTTGATCCCTCTGATTTCTTTGAGATATATTTCCTTGACACATAGGAAATTTATTTTCTTATTTCCCCATTTCAATATAGTAGAAAAAATTAATATCATTCCTTTATTTCTTCCCTTTATAGTCTTTTTCCTAGGGACCCTTTTCTCTACACTTATAACAAACACCCAAACCTTTCAAGCACTTCCTAGGGCCATTCTTTCCAAAATTATCATAAGTTGGAAAATCCATCTTTCCATTATTTCCTTTATCTTTCTCTTACTCCATCAACTTATTCTTCTCTTACATTCCCTTAAATTCATAATACTTAGAGAATTAATTTTTTTATTTATAGCACATGATATTATATCTTCATATGATGAGAAAGATTGTGAGACCAGTTCACGTCGAAGGAATGGTTTTAACCTATAAAATAATCAATAAATATTACATCTAGGGTTACATATTTAGTATGTATCATGCCTTTATAGCCTTGTGAAGTTATCATCATACATTGCAACATTCTTATCCTCCTTCTGCCTCAAACTCATAAATTTACTCTCCATATCCACTCACATATCATGAGGATAGTATTTTTCTAAGAATATTTCATTAAATTCTCCCCATTCTATGTTTTTTATTTTCTAATCATCATCACGTTTTGAATCAATGTCCACAATTGATCCGCATCTCTATAAAGACGATAAACTTCCAGGATGACTTTTTCCATTTTTTTACTTCTCAATGAAAGAAATATCTTCTCTATGGAACTTATTAATTGCTCAGATAGAAATAGATTTGTATTCCCATTGAAAGTTATATGATTTTTTCTCATGAAGTAGTTTAACATTGATCCTCTGATTTTTTTATCAGGGTGCTCCATACGGGTAGGGTTAGTATTTATAACCCGAGTCAGCTATCCTAGTATGGTTATAAGCTATTCATTACCATTTTTGAACCAAATCCAATATAATTATCTTTCATAGTATTAAAATTCCTACATGAATTATGTGCATTGATATAGTTTCAATTACTTCAACTAGGATCCATTTTTAAACAAAGGCATAAACTCTATTAGGTTATGAATCCTAATGCATAATTCTAAACAAGTAAATTAATTAATATAAATTGGAAAAATTATGCATATAAAATCTCATAATCATAAAAATGGTTTCTTTTGGGAAATATTTTATTTTAAATCCTTCATAATGTATTTTATAGATAATTATAATTATCCTAAGAATATCCCTTGGGAGTTTCAAACCAGGTGAGCATTAAGGCCTTTTATTGTGTACTAGGTTACCCCTAGTCAAGCCTAGAACACTTTTTCCGAGTTTTCACCTCTAGGTACATCTATTATAGAACCACGTCCACTGGTAGTATCCATACATGGATGTATTTTCTAGGAATACACACATAATCTCTACCTTACCAAAGTTCTAGGATGTTTTTCTATAATTATCCTCAAATTCTATATTAGGGTAATGTTCCCAAATAAAAGTTTCCTAAATCTATTTGCATGTTTATTTATAAACATCCTTGATACCAATGGTAATTCCCTGACCCATGTTGTCGAGAGCTAATACATTATTTTAATACATTGTCATAATTACAAGGAATAAAATCTTGATGCACCGATTAGTTTAGTAGTCTTGAAAATAGATTACATACATGAAATTTACATTATGATGTTAACATAAAATGCATCATAGATAATATTTATATAATATCATTATTCCCCTAGCTTAACCCTTCATGTCAGTCAGAATACACTTCATGGAATCCTGTGAAAATAAAACATAAAAAAGGGGTGTGCTCAGATGTTAAGTATGGAATAGAATACGACATAAGAAATTATGAATAAATAATAATAAACCATAAAGAAAGATGTATAACTATAAAACAATCCCTTTAAACATAATCATTATAAAACTATGGAAATAACAAATAATACCATATAAAATAAGAATAAAAATGGATATACTAAAAGTAAAATAATAAAATGGAATATTCATAACTAATATTATAACAAGGAAATGAATATTTTTGGACATCTACAATATCAATATATATCCTCAAGATAGATACTTTCATGATCTATCCTCATGAAAATTTATGTCTACGGGTTGAAACATGTCTGATTTGTGTAAAGATCTATCCTCATAAAAATCTAAAACTTCTTGGAAATCAAAAGTGAAGGGTTTTTTGCCAAATTATTTCATATCATGAGACCTACCAATGTATAGAGGTGATATAGTACGCCATATCTATCACAAACTAATTCAAATGAATTCCAAATATGAAAATGGTGAATCATAAAAAAAATATTCATATTAAAACTGACATATGAAATTCTAAGACTTTAACCATAAACCATGAATTGTATCAAAATAACACATCCACAATAAAACATCTCATAAACCCCTAAATAAAATATGGAGGATTTTATCATAATAAATCAACCTCAATTAAGAATAAAATCAAAAGAAATGTTGACATAGCTGAAATTAATCTAATAAATTCATTAAAACACTTTGAGAGAGATATCCCTTTTTACTTTAAATCATTTAAAAAATGCACAATTATAAAGGAAAACATTTATTTTGAAAATAACATTTTAGTATTGTAAGAGAAGATTCAAAATTTTAATCCATAATAATGGTGTAAAATATCCTCTTTTTCCATATAAGTTAAATATATATTATTTCCTTAATTTTTTGAAAAGTACCTCATTTGGAAAATGACAAAAAGATTCCTTTCAAAAGAAATTATAAAAAAACCAAGCATGGGTATAAATAACTATAACCAATAGTCTAGTAATAGTAATAATATTTCTAAATACATTTTTTTCAAACATGAATGTGGATGATAAAGATTTCTCAGTAGATACTTTGTATAAACAACCTCAGATAATAAAGAGATTGCAAAATGAACCCTTACATTGTACTTTCCTTTAGTCAAGGATACATTAACCTCTTATATAATGGTTAAAGTGTGTTATTAAATTAATCCAGAACCACATGCACATATATATGATATCATATATAATACTCTTATATCGGTTTGTTGATAATATTTTAGTATTACCATTACTTCATGTGTTAACTACTTAGATTCTTGAGTAAGTTTGGACTTATTATTTTCATACTTATTAAATATATCATGGTTTCGTCATCTCAAAAATTTAAACCATTATTAAATTGTCTTATAAATTTATTACATAGATATTTATAAAATTTCATAGTATTTGGATATTAGAAATGAAGTGTTTCATTCATGGAGACGTTAGGTTGTATGTACTCATGAACGCTACTTTCATTTCATTATTGAATTAAATGAATTAACACTAAATGATAAATATGTATATTACAAAATATATTATCATATTTATCTTATATATTGTACATATTTTTATTATAACCATCCTTTATATGTTCCATGTATAGCATGAATGAGTCATATCTCTTTGAGGGGGTAGTAGTCCACACTTCCTCAAACGAAATTATTGTAATTACACAAATTAGAAAGTGTAAATGTGTTGACTAAATATAATTTAAATAATCATAGAGAGAAAATAAATATAATATATATCAAATAAAAAATTATTTTTAATCATAATGGCCTCCATTATTTCTGGTTAAGGAAGAAAGAACAATCATCATTTTGTGATGTAGTAATTCACCGTACACAGAAACAATATGCTCGTATCCATTAGATGGAGGTTTGTGTATGTGTAGGTCGAAATATTATCATAAAAAATCATATTATATTTATGGTACTCTTTTCTCATTTAATAATGTAATAAAGAGATATCATGAGGTGTAGAGGCAAAATTAAGAAAGGAGTATGAGAGAAGATGTTACCACTTAATCGGGTAACTCTTTTTGGTTTGTGCCAAAAGGATTCCTTGAGATGCCTTATTCCTATATTAATTACTCCAAAATAAAATTAGGTATCTTTTTAGATTATATGAGTATATGTTTTTTAAGGTACGAGGTTTCAGGGAAGTGTGGAAGTGGGTATAGGTGGTGGCCGGGATTATGGGCACTTTAGGAAAGTTTTGAAATATTAATTATTTATAAATTCAATTTTTATTAAATATTATACAAAAAAAATAATTCTAAGGTAAGATAATTATAGTTTAAATACTCTTATAAAATAATATTCAGACATGTATTGAACATTTTTTAATTCTTATCTTTTTAGTTTAACCATTTTTTACCCATTTTTATCTTACCGTGAAATATTGTTATTTAAATTTGAGTGTTAATTTAATTACCATAACATGTTAAAAGACCAAAAATATATCATTTATTATATATTAGTAGTTATCCTAACCACTTAGTTTTATCACATATTTTTAGGGAATTTATAACATATAATAAACTATTTTATATTTAAAGTTATGAATTATGTAATTTTGTAACACTATTCATAATTGACTTTTTATAAATTAATAACAACTTTGTTCTTTATAAAAAAACATTGAATCAATACTAACATGTTATATTCACCTAGAAAATTAGTTTATGATGTAATCTATGTAAAATTATATTTATTTTAACATTTTTAATATCATTTATTTGAATATTGTATTAATGAAGCAATCAATGCATCATCATTGTTTCATTAATAAAATTTATTTATTTAATGTCTAAAAATTATATATATAAAAAAATGAGGTAGGAAATATTTTTAGATTTATAATTACTATTTATAGTTTAATATTTCATTTATACAAACCCATTTTATAGTGTTTTATATTGAAGATACATGTTTATGTTATATTCCCCTTTACATTAAATTCAGTGTTATAAGATGACATTATCACACCCAACTTGCTATGAAAGTACAAATGTGAGTCCCTAGTGTTTTCTTGGACACTTATAACTCATATAATTGGATTAGGATAAGTGTTAGGGTAGTTTAATATTATTATAATATTATTTTTACTGAATTTTACCTTATTTACCCTCTAACCAAGGTAGATAAAAATAATTTCTAAAGTTATTATTCATAATGTCCATAAATAGAAGGTACCTATTTACACAAAATGACCTTATTATTCCAAATATTGAATTAATTTTTATAAATTCAACACACAAAATTTTCTGTAATTTATTTAAAATTAAATCTCATTGTCAAAACGATAAAACGAGTTTCTAAAAAAATAAAAACAATCAAAATACTGACACGTGTTTATATCAAATTAAATGTGAAATTACTTCTAATGACTTGAATTATATTAAAATAAAAAAATTTAATCTAATTATACTTTTAAACAATTTAAAAGGATAATCAAACAATAATAATAAATTAGATGAAAAATCACTTTTAAATAAAGATGCAGTATTTTTTACTATTCATTAAAATATGAATGTTATCCGAAAAACACCGAAAATTTATTCTAAATCAATTTTTAGGTCCCTTTTCTAAATAATAATTTTATTTTGTCAAATTTATTATATAAAAGTGTAAAATATTGGATTTAAAAAGGGTTCTCAATTAAAAGGTGGAAAACCTGTATTTTTTTAGAAATACTTATTTTATCTGAAAATTAGAATTTGTTCTTATATTTTGTCTAAGAAACACATGAGCTGAATTTTAAAATTATATGGAATATATTAAATTCAAAATGTGGTTAATACTATATATAATGTCTTTCTAAACGGCTAGTTTGATAGGTTGTGGTGCGCTCAAACTCGGTGTTTCCTGTAACACAAGTTATTGAATTCCCTAAAAAGAAGTGTATCATGGAAGCTTTGGGTGTTAAAAGTATACTTATGGACAGACTATTATACTCATGCGGAAGATGGGGATATATGTCTATATATTTTCCAACAATTCATACGACCGACCCGGAGACAGTCGAGGGACCGTAGAGGAAGCGGAAGAGGCAGGAACAAGGTGGTATGTCAAGCGATAGACGTGGTAGAGGAGTGGGACAAGTAGTATGAGGTGGATGGAGGTTTGATACGCTGCCACAACCACCCCCATGTGGTCTACCATGAGCTCAGGGAGCTGTTGGAAATGGTTGAGGCCATCTCCTGGTGATAGTGTCTTATAATCCGGAAACTCCTGGGATGATTAGAGATATGATATGTATCTTTTCAACCCTAGATATTGTTTTGATAGACATGGGTTCTAGTTACTCTTTTCTCTCCATGACCCTTTTTCAAGACATGGTGATTTTAGTGGAACAGTTTGCTCGATCCCTACGCTTAGAGAATCCTACGGGATGAGATTATATGATCAAACACTAGGGATGACAGTGTGTCCATACTCTTGGGTGTGAGAATTTCTATTGGGATCTCTTAGTGGTATCATTGAGGCCTTACGACGTCATTCTAGGCATGGACTAGTTATCCACAGTTCATGCTCAGATTACCTATTTTATGTGCATAGTGTGGTCTATCAGCAGATATGGGACCAGGTTTTCCTTTGTCAGTAAAAGGGAGACACAAGAAACATAGGATGGACTCGCACATAAGAGT
The DNA here is from genome assembly GCA_963277665.1 of Viscum album. Classification (NCBI taxonomy): domain Eukaryota; kingdom Viridiplantae; phylum Streptophyta; class Magnoliopsida; order Santalales; family Viscaceae; genus Viscum; species Viscum album. Next base: position 1,150,282,838 of record OY728135.1, read on the forward strand.
GTGCAGTTGATCACACATCAATTGGCTTGAATAACCCAATGTGGAGTGGATGAGAAGATTCCATAGTTTCCTATAGTGGTGGATGAGTATTATTACATCTTTATGGAAGATATTCTGGGACTACATACTTATTGGGAGGTATAATTTTTCATTGACTTGTACCCTGGTAAAACACTGATATCAACACCGGTATATTGGATGACTCCCGTAGAGCTTCATGAATTGTGGATATAGTTGGAGGAATTTCAAAGGAAGGTATTCGTTTGACCCATTGTTTCACCATGGGCAGCCCTGGTATTGTTTTCAAAGAAGGGATATGGGAGCTTGAGGATATGAGTGGACATAGGGTGCCTGAATCATGTCAAATTGAATAATAAGCATCAACTACCAAGGATTGATAACCTATTTGATTAGCTGAAGGGAGAAAGATGGTTCTCAAAGAAAGACCTCAGATCAGGCTATCACCGGATTCATTTATGGTATGTGTACATCCGAAAGAAGACATTCAGATGTTGGTACAATCACTACGAGTACTTAGTGATGTCATTTGGTATGATAAATACCCCAAAATTGTTCGAGGGACTCATGAACAGGATCTTCCAGCCTTACATAGACTTGTTTGTAGTTTTCTTTGCTGATGACATCCTTTTGTACTTAGTGTCGGAGGAGAAGCACATGATACACTTAGGGATGGTTATATAATTACTTTGAGAGCACCAGCTTTACAAGAAGCTCTCAAAGTGTCATTTCTATATACGAGAGGTCCACTTTCTGGGACACAACATTTCAGAGGCTGGATTTGTATTAGTTCTAGTGATGATACAGAAAGTTCCTACTTATTGGGCCACCTAAGAATGTTACTTTGGTGCAGAGCTTCCATGGGTTGGCTAGGTACTATCAGAGGATCATACCTGACTTTTACAGAGTATCAGAATCCATGAAATCCTTGACAGGAAAGGGGAAACCTTTCGTATAGACAAATAAGTTCTTGGAGAGATTTCAGCAGCTGAGACAGTGTTTGATGAGCGCTACCATCCGTAGAATTCTAGAGGAGTGTGTCGATTACTTGGTGTTTTGTGACGCATCAGGGAATGGGTTTGGTTTTTTCTTTATACAAGAGAAAGTGGTGATTTCTTACTTTTCATGGAAGTTGAGACCACATAAGCAGAACTACACGACCCACGATTTGGAGTTGGTGGTGGTAGTTTTCTCATTGAATACGTGGCGACACAACCTTATGGGTGAGATGTTTGTCATCTAATCAAACCACAAAAGTCTAAGATATATCTTTTCTTAGAAGTATTTGAACTAGAGACAATGGGGTTGGATAGATTTACTCCAAGAATATTACTTTGAGATATTCTATAATCCTAGGAAGGGGGTAATGGTGGAAGATTCTCTTAGTTAGAGATTGAGTTCACAGCTACTGAATGGGGCCTTGTATCATTTGGCCTCACATCAGATATCCTTCATGGATGGATATGAACTAGCTCATCTTCAGTCAATGTTGGTTACCCCTCCAATCTTATAGTTCATGTCGGAGGCACATCTTGGAGATGTCATCTGTTAGACTACATCTGCTCATATTTCCACAGGGCATTCCCCTGATGGATTATCAGAAGGTGGGGAGAACGTCATCCTTTTTAGAGGATGCATATTTTCACCAGCGACGTTACATGATGAGTTGTTTAAGGAGTTCCATAAATCCTATTTGGTGATACATTGGGGTGTGTAAAAGATGTATTGGGACCTCCGATGTCATTTTTGGTGGTAGGGGATTAAGAAGGAAGTGGAAGATTTTGTTTATAGAAGACTCACATGTCAGTAAGTGAATCCCAAGCACTAGGTTCCAGTGGGTTTGACCCAACCCCTTGAGGTGATAGAGTGGAAGTGGTATGGAATATCAAAGGAATTTTTTATTGGTTTACCAAGTAAATCTATATTAAATGATTCCATCTAGGTGATTGTTGACCGACACACCAAGTCGGCCCACTTCCTAGAGATTCGGGAACAGGGTTCAATAGACAGCCTGGGACACATATACATTCATGAGATAGTTCGACTCCAGAGAGTCCCATTGATGATAGTCTCAGATCGAGATGAAATATTTAAAGCCTGATTGTGGAAGATATTGTAGGAGGTGTTTGGGACTTAGCTTTGCTTGGGCATAGCTTTCCACCCACAGACAGACAACCACACAGAATATACCATTCAGGTCCTAGAGGAAATGATATGTGCTTACATCCATGATTTTGGATGTATTTGGGAAGATCACATAAAACTAGTGGGGTTAGAATAAAATAATATATAACACTCCAAAATTGGTATGTCACCCTTAGAAGCCTTTTACCGGCAACCCTACAAGTTACCAATAAATTGGAATGGCCCCAGAGAGTCACCATGCATGGGCCCAGAGATTCTATATGCCAGTACGGAGAAGGTTCAGGTTATCCTAGAGTAGATGAAAACTACACAGATCCATCATAAGTCTTATTCTAATAGGATGCGGAGACCTTGGTGTTCGAGGAGGGAGACCATGTGTTCCTTCAGGTCTCCCCTTGACATAGGATACATAGATTTGGCCGGGGAGGCAAGTTATTTCTTAGGTTCATCAGACTGCTTATGATACTGCATGTAGTGGGTGAGGTGGTGTACTGCTTGGAAATTATTTTGTAGTTAGAGTGAGTTCACGATATCTTTCATGTATACAAGATTAAGAGATATGTACTTAATCCATCACACGTCATTAACTGGGGTGAGCTGGATATTTATGAAGGGGAAACTTTCACGGAGTACCTAGTGGAGATCAAGGATCGATAATAGAGGATCCATTGTGGATGGTCGATTCCTTTAGTGTGTGTACAATAGCAGCATTAAAATATCTTGGAGATTACTTATGAGCGTGAGGATCAAATTCATTCTCAGTACCCCCATTTGTTTTTTATCCCTTATTTTTTCTTTTGGGGAAGTAAATCCCTATGGTGGGGAGAATATAATGACCCAGATTTTCCATGTAAATTTTTTGAAAATGATATTGGATTATTTTGATACAAGTTCCTAAGACGTTATATGATCTTGAGGCCAGGGGTGCCAAAAAATTATTCAAACTAGTTTTTTAATTTTATTAAAAATAGATCTCATGAGTAGTTTTAGTAACTTTTAAAAGAGTGCTCAAATTTGAAATTTGAGGCACCACTGTGTTCAGAGCAGCAGGTTTTGTTTAAGAAGGACCTAACATTGAACATCATGGGTCAATTGTGGAAAATCATTTTCAGAAGTTTTAAAGAAGAATAAAACTAAAATTAAAAGGTTTATATTATTTTTATTTTAACGTTTCTTGATGATGCAGCAATTATGCGACGCATCGAAGAATCAGTTATTTCCTTTCATAAATAAAATAGTGTGGTGACATTGTTTCAATGACGAAAAATAATTATGAAATTAATTAACATGTTTCCTCTAATAATAAATAGGAGGGACTAGAATTATAATTAGTAACATTATTAAATTCTTATGGAACCTGAGGAAGATCTCCCACGTGGAAACAATAGTTTTGATATAGGATCTCGGAAGGAGCACCGAGAAATGATAGATCGAGGATTCCCATGGATGGATCATCATCAATGAAGAATTATTTCCTCCAACTGATCATCTTTCCAAGTAGGGGGTTTATTTTTTTATGATTTCATTCACAATTCTTGTTTCTAGAAAAAAATGTAGACCAACCCACGAACAGGTTGATATGTGGTTAGATCTTGCATACGATATGTGTAATCTTGACTGTGGGATTGAAGGGAGATTAATCTGTGTGATTATTGTTTTGCTATGTTTTTCTTACAGGACGAACGAACTCTAAAACTAACAAGTACGACATTCACAATTTGGGATGTCATTGAGATTATCATATCCTCATTCTTGGATTTATTCTCCGATGGACCCACATGGTCACAATTTGTGTTTTTTGGAGGTTTGGAGCTCATTCGAAACCCCAGAGGGGTGGTGAGAAGAAACAGATTCTAAGGTAGTGAAGAACATGATCTGGGAATCATGTAGATAGCTCTATTTCGAATAACGGAGTACCGGAGTGAGATCAGTGACCTGCATAAGGAGGGTTTCCTGCAGTGGTGGGCTATGGTGGCGCGTGGCGACACAGATTCCCGGCAGTAGACAGTTGTGAAATTGATGGCCAGCGGTTGAGGACCTTACGGTTCGGTGGAAACGGGTAGTGTACGGGGCTGCAAGCTTGATGTTTGGTGGAATGCTCGACCAGATGCATCAGTAAGTCACATTATGCGGTGTGGGACCGCGGTCCAGTAGGAACGCCACTGGGAGGTTCATGCAGTGGCCGACCATGTTAAACGTGGTGGTCGACCGCATTGACCCATTCAGGATGCAGCACCCACCCAATCTGGGCAGATGAACCGGCCTGCTAGAGCGGGCAGGGCTAGAGCTAGAGGGTCGGACCTAGCTGGGGTAAGCTGAACCCTGTGGTTTGATTCATGTCAGTTGGTCCAACTAGGTTGGGTTGGACTGGGTTATTTCTCCTGTGTTGGGATGGACCCAGACCCACCAACCCCTATTTCCTTATATATTCATAACTCTCATATTGTGTGTCCATTTGATGAGTTGTTTGCATCTTTGTGACCCTCACAAAGAGGCGATCCTTTAAAGATACTCTAACTGAGTTTCCATGGATGTTGGAATATGGCCTATCAGCTTGAGGAGGAGGTTCTCCCAAAATGATCCTCCTAAGGAAGAAATTATATGGCTCGTTGGTACCTAGACTCTATGTGATTACTTAGACTATGAGTCTTACCTAGACTGTGTGTATTACCTATACAATGTGTCTTATCAGGACATTGTGTCTTAACAAGTCTAATTCAGTCCTCCCCTGTCCCACCAGGGTGCAAGTCTTCTAGTATTTGATGACACTCCATGTGTTACCTATACTTTTTGTGTTACCAACACTATGTGTGTTATATAAAATTCAGGTGTTACCTATACTACATGTGTTACCAACACTATATGTGTTGCTACATGAGGGTTCTATGTATTCTGATGTCAATCTTATTTATGTACCATTGACCTATACTTAGGGTGATATGACTATAGTAACTCCCTTGATTTTACCACTTAGAGGCTAAAGTTAGTGTACCACTTTGGTATTCAACATAGTGTATTTAATTGTGGTATTTACTGTGGTATACTTCATGTGATTCCTTGTGGTTTTCTTTGTGTAATTACTTTAGTGTTTGGGTTTCCTTCTAAGTATTTTTTTAATCATCCCATCATAGGCTTTACCTATACGTGTCGTGTCTTGTGTAGATGATTGACAACTTTGATGGAGTCCTTGGTGGACAGTAGACAGGGTTACTTTAGGGTGACCCGATTGACATGGAACGCTCTAGAGACATTCAAATAGCTTAATTTTCCTATCCTTCGGGTAGGGTATTATTTAGATGATATTCAAGAGCTTATACTTTTCTTTTTTTGTGGGGCTTGTATTCTAGACCATTTTTCTTTCAGTTTCGTACCTTACTCTGAGTGTGTTTTCTTAGAGGTTTTCATCTATGTTTACTTAGTGGTTTCAGTATCAACTTTTTATTAGAGATGAGTGCATGCATATAGGTACTAGGGAAAATGCCTCAAATATGTGGGATATTCCTACTCGGTGCTAGTCACTAGCCCTTGGCCTATGGGAGGCGGTCTTAGGGTATGCATGGAGTGGGCCCTTGGGGATGAGTCATGACATACCGTTGATGGATGTTACCACCAGGATGATCTACCATAAGAATAGATCTATCACCATCATATATCTACTACCACAATTAATATAATAATAGTAAATATACCCCTAGAATGATAGAATTGGTATCCATATTCTTATTCAAAATTAAAATTCCAACATGTAGTTTATGGGGTTTAAAGAATTCAAGAAACACATTGATTTAATAATTTTAATTATTAAACTACATCATAGTTTATTGGATGAAATAGTTAGACATTCTGTATGTTTTGCTCAGTATGAGGATTTAATCCACAATAGGTAATTTCATATGAAACTTTATAAATTTATAAAAACTATCTCATGTGTGAGATAGAATCCTATAGAGAAAATAGCAGTGATACATTAGTTATACATGAATAGAGTTTGTAGCATTCATAAATGGAATCAAATATGGAAATTGATATAACAAAAATAGTAGAATTATCATGCATTTACAACCCTATACTTTCCTGTATGTTTTTAGGAACATATTCAAGCTCCTTCCCAAGATAGATTCAAGGTTCTTTAAAGATATGATACTATTCAGACCAAGAAGCATAAATTTTTCTTATGTCTACTAATCTCCTCTATCTATTTACGATTTACTTTTGAGAAGTGTGTTTATAAAGTATTTTTTAACTTTATACACTTTATCATGTTTTTAACTAGATTTTTTTTGAAAAATTCTCTCAAAATTCTATATTTTTATACCCATAGAAACATTGCAAGATATTATATGTGACCTATTAGTGTTTTTATCCCAAATGTTACTGTGTAAGAGATTTTGTGCCATGAAATCCTTGTGTGTTTTGTTTTTAAAACATGATCCAAGTTATGGATCATGTTTATTGTTTAATAAACTCTTGGGTAGAGGGTGATTTCTAAGTGGATAAGATTAAGTCTTATCATGATATTGAAACCATTGTGTTAATTTTGTTATTTGATATATTGGTTTTTTTCTATATTTCAAATTATAAAATTATATATATTTTAAAATCAATATCAAAACTTTTAATCGGGTAGTTAATATTAACTTATGATTTATATAGAGTTTTTTATCAAGTAATTTAGTTTCTAAATTAAATGTGATTACAATGATTATTTTAACTCAGCATTGAACCTGCATTGAGAAGCGATTTTGAAAATATAATTTTATACTTCTACCCTTTTTATTAACTAGATGGTTTATTAAATTGATGTATTTTAGTTTTAATTTTTTTTAAATATGGTTTTTTATCAGGAAAAAAAATTTCCCATGTCTTGAGTTACTCACTACAACCAAAAATTGTAATAGGATGTCTCTTTAGTGTATTTGGTACATTGGAACATTTCTAATATATGATCCATGGACTACCCAGTTATGGGTGAACCATATAAAATTCTAGTTTCTCGTACATGTTTTAATTTCTTCTCATACATTTATATATTATGGGGAGGTGAACCCATTTTTTTACAATGAAACAAGATCCAAATGGGGGATAGTTTTAAATTTTCATAAATTGATCAACCTCCTCTATAATGGGTTTTAACCTTATAGATCCAACAAAATTTTCCTTTGAATTTTTTTCTTGAAGAATAAGGGTTAATTTTTTCAAAAAAATAAATAAAGGCGTTTCATTTAACTCATGTATATTTTTATCTTACACTACAATTTTCTTTTATTGAACTTATTTTGTTTTCATGGTTCCAAAATATTATATATATTTACTATTAAGGCTTTTAAAAGTCCTCTTTTCACCGATGTATATTGATTTTATAATGTTACTTGCATGTTTTTTATAACCATGTTGAAAAATACATAATTTCATTACAAAATTATCATTGATTTTCCTCAAGAAATATAAAACATCTACCTAATTTAGAGTTATTTTTAATGAATTAACCTCTAAATGATCATATAAATTTATAGTTCATTCCACACCATTTTCATTTGGGTATGTTCTTTATCACTCCTCATTTGTCTCCTAACATTATTTTAACCTTCATGTCTATATTATTTATTTTCATGGATATATTATATATCAATTCTATTATTTTTATATTTTTTTCAAATATTTTCTTAACCACATACTCATTACTCTAAAAATATCAATTTTTAATGGAGATTAACATGAATTTAATTCTATTTATTAATTATGTAAATATTGATAATTATTTTTCTATTTACATTAATATTAATGTGTATAGATTACTAAAACATGTTCGCTATTTATTTCATAGTTTATTAATTTATTTATATTTTAGAATTATTATAACTAATATATGATGGTTGGGGACAATAATTATATTATCCCTAGATTCATTAGTCGATATCATGAGGCAAACGAGCCTGGTATTTTGATTAAATGTTTCCCCCTTATGTATGATGTCTTCAAATGATTCCTTAGAGAAATGTTTTTTATGTTTGGAATTATTAATTTATTCACTATAAAATTAATTGTTATTTTCCATGATATTATATACATTGTTTTATTATCCATATATCTGTTATGAACTCTTGATGATAATTCTAAAAAGTTTTTTATTATTACTTATTCATTCTATTTTAATCATACCTCTTTTTTCCATGATACCTTATGTTGTATCCTACCACTTACAAAACATTTGAGATCACCCTTCTTATGTTTCAATTTCCCCATGAAATATATAAGATAGGTATATATGAAATGTATATATATTTTTTATTTCTAGAAAATTGTGTAGGTAATATTGAATATTTTATATAAATAAAAGAGTCATCAATTTTGTAGTAAAATACCTATTTGATAAGGATTATATGGGTTTTATTATTTCCTGATTTTTTTTACCTATACAAAAATTTAAATGGAAAATGTCATGGGTGTGTAAATATCTCAATATTTTTCATTGAAAATATAATTATGGAATTATATGTTCTGGAATCTTCAATTGGTGTCAAAGATAATATGTAAAGAATTTTTATGTTTTACAAAATATCTGATAGTGTGGACCAAACGTGCCACACTATCACAGCATCCGCTTCTCAAAAAACATCTGAGGACGTTGGTAATATTATTATATTTAGTTATTAAAATAATATATTCCAAGATGATTAATGGTTGTCTAGTCAATAATGTTACTTCGTCCCTAAGGAAATTAATGATAAGATTCATAGTACTCAATAAACAACTACAGAAAGGCAAACACTACATCCCAAATTTATTAAATATGCTCCACTATAAAGACTATTTATTAATGAATTTATTTAAAAGAATACAATTATTTTTATTTATACTAGATTGAAAAAATTATTAGTCTTCAAATTTCAATACTATCTTAAGATGAATTTTATCATTTTTTCGAAACAATTAATCTTTATGTGGATATTAAAAAATAATTTTTTTGTACCAAAACTATGAATTTTAATACATAATAAGAAAAAATGTTATGTTTATAAAACCATTTAATTGTAAAATTATTTAGTTAATCTATAAATTTATACTTGGATTGATTTAAAAGACAAATATAATATATAATAATGTAATTTATATCATTAAAATTAAATTCATTTAAAATATTAAACTACACATAATTTTAATTCTTAAGAATAATCCTTTTTCAAATAATGTGTTTTTACGATATACATATTCCATTATAAAAAATTTAATTTTTTAAGAAATATAGTTTTATTTGAGGAAATGGATATAACATTAAGAGTCATTAGATATGAATTATGTAATAAGTTCAATTTTATTCTTTGGAATAAAAAATTATTTACTCAGGTAAAAACTAGTTATCATGGTAAATCTAAAAATTGTAAAAGCAATAAATCTAAGGGCAATAAGAATGAAACATGATGAAAAAAGTTTTTAATTGATTAATTGAGATATTATAAACTTTATCGCATTCCACAATAAATTATTTCCCAGTTTTAATCCTCATTACATGTAAGAAATATCTCATATTTATCATAAGTTGAAATATTTAGAAAAACTATCATTATCACCACTTATAAAAGGGTCCACTCACCACAACTTTAGTACGACTCAAAATAATTATTTCTAACTAAATATATCACTTTATTCATTCACAATAATATATTGTTACCGAATTAAACATACTGTTACATGATATTATCCTAATCCATACCTTTTTAAGGATTCCATCAAGGGGAATCCTAGGTCCTCGGTATGAGTATGAATATTACCTAGTTTCTCTTATTTTCATCATTATATTTCCAAATAAATTATTATAATTACTATATAATTATGTCATATTATTTTTTATAATAAATTTATTATGCTATTTCTTTAACTATTAATCACATTACCCTTTTCATTTAATGAAAATAAAAATTACATTTATGTGGATGTGTGTACATTTTCATTAACAAAGATTTATGTCTTTTCCCTTACCATATAACACAACTGGTCTTAATGTTGAATTTCATGAAATAAATTTTATATTTATAATATATTTTAGATTATTTAATTACATAACATTTTATAAATTTTTCTTTATATATAGAAATTGATATCAACAACTATGTATATGTGTGGACTACAATCTCCATAGAATGATTTATTTCTATTTTTTTTTAATAAAAAATGCTCATTTCTAGATATGAAATTGGTTTTAATGTTTTATTATAAGTTATGTGAAACATTATTCTTCTATATAGAATAATTGTATAACTTTTTTATAAAATGTCCAATAAATAATTATGGTAAATTCAACTATCCAAAATGTCATTGTAATTGGAAAACTAGATTTATTCCTACAATATAACAACGTCATATAGGTTATATTCAACTTATAAATAATTTTAATTTTGATAAAACATAATAAAAACTATAAATAATTTCATTATTCATCCAGTATGTTGACATTAAAAATAAATCACTTTGTAATCATCTATTATTAATAGTATGTTCTTATTTGGGTTGATTTAATGACCTACATGAACAATGGTATAAATTTATATCTTGGATGACTTCATGGATTTAATTTTTGATAATGTAAAATACAAATAATTTAATTATTATTTTTTTCACTAATAATATCATTAATTTTAATGTCATTAGTTAAGATATCAATGGTTTTTTATCTTAAATCGTACTCATTTTTAATTTCATAAAAAAATATGATAAACAAAAAATAGAATAATTAATTCATAATAATATTAATAATTATAAAACTTCATTCCTAGTACCCTTTACAATTATGGAATGATGAAATTTTGGTGATGAATGAATAAGTGTATCAAAATTAAGAAACTGGTTTGAAAAAATCATACAACTTATACTTGATATTGAAAATAGATAATAACTAACTAATATAAATATAGAGAATAATTATATATAAAGTTAAAAATGTTTATAAAAATTATTAGGGTTCTAAAATAGGTAATTAATATGGTTATTTTTTAAACATGAGGTCACAGTGAATTTAACTAACTCTGAATAAAGGTAAGTATTTTTTGTCTCATAGTTCAATTCCTTGGGAAATGCCTTTTTTATACAAAATGTCTTCTATTTTAAGGTTTAAATACTACCCATTTGATAATTCAAATCATTATTATATAATTAATTATGGTATTTATTTTTATATTTTAAATTATATCCTTTATTGGATTTTTTTGAGATGTAACCTAAGATAGTATGATTCCAAAAAAAATCATAAATTTCTAAAGTTAAATCATTTGTGGTTATCTTGGAAATTTAATCTTCATATAGATATTTAATATTTTTTATATTTATATCTTTATGAAAATGATTTTTCTATGATGTGTTAGTCTGTTTATTTTTTGTATAATTCTTTATCTTTAACCAATTATGGATGTCTAATGAGGTCACATAATATTCGAGGTGTGTCTGGGGCTTATTCAAAGCTAAGAACCCCAGCTAGTGGATAGAATTATAAGACCACATTGTTATTATAAATCCTATAAGCCAGTCTACTTGATTACCCTAATTGTGGAAGGGTTGGATAGACAGATTTAAGAGGATGCACGGTCTGAGAAAACCTTGCATCATGAGGTGCAAGCAAGTTCAGGGATACCTGTAGTTTTTAGAAGAGAGTTCAGTATATTTTTCACACTGTTAGTGAAACCATGTACATGAAACTGTGTGGGGTTTCTCCTTAAGTAGTGATAGGCACATGGTTGGAACATTTTTTGGTCAATCATGCAGCCAAACTGTGCAACCCTATTTTTTCTTTGTAAAATTTACCTTTTCCCCATTATTTTCTAATAAACATGCCCCTCCTATTATTTTCTCTCACTACTGATAAGATATTACACTTTTCTCCCATTATATCTCCCAATTTCCCTCTTCCTATATTATGATCTTGATTCATCATTTGTTCTCATATTTGAGATGTGATTATCACATTAGATAGCCATCGATATGTGTTTCGATCCATTTGCTTAATTCGGAAATTTTCCTCCTCTCGGTGACGATATTTTGATGTTGGATCATATGCCATATTTTGAGGGAATTGATCCATTCATCATTTTTTTATCTGATTCAAACTAAAAGATGATTCTAGATGAGGAGAGTTCTATAGGCTCCAATTAGGTGGTCTATGACTCATCCCTCAAATTTTCACAATTTTATAAACTATTTTTATTATGTGTATGAAAATCAAATTAGTTGTTTCCTATTAAATTAATATTCCTTAATTATAATCATGGTTATCATATTCTATATCCCCTTGCATAAATGATCATTATGTCATTCAAGGTTGAGACCTCAACACCTTGCACCCAAGTTTTTTAATTCCTTAATTATGCCTTGGTAACCCATGATGGTTTATCTAAGACACCCATAGGGTGTTTGGATTAACCTTGTTAATGATAATACCTATGAAATTAAATGAATTATTAATTTATAGATTGATGGAAACTCTATAGTTATTACTTTACCATTATAAGGTAAGTGTTTAATTTTATTAATTAATCTTTAATTATTTATGGAAATTATATTATATTTATCACATGGACTTATTAAATGTTATAATGAAATTGATAATTTTTTCATGTTCTTAGCCCACCTTATCATGATTACAAGAGGTAAAGGAATGATACTAATAAATTAATATGTAATTAATGTAATGAATGGTAAAATGGTTTATTTATCCTTATCACTTAGTATGAAAGCCATTAGAATTAATCAATTGACTTATTAAAAGGAATTAGTACTACATGACTTAAATTAAATGATTGATTATTCATAAGTTTCCTATTTCATATGGAAAAATTGTTATCTTAATTGGAGTGTCCATACTTGATCCATCCTTGGATTCCAAAGAGAATGTCTTGGGAACTTAGAGAACACCATTTCAATTCAAGGAGACAGTTTCAAATGTAGACACCCATCATGTCACATAGTCCTTGTTTACTAGTGGATTCCTATAATTATTTCATAGGGTCCATTCCCAATCATTCATATATTATAATTATTTTGATACATTCCTTTAGTCTAACTTGATGACTTTAGACAAATGGATCCATGGATATACCCCGTTGGCCCCATACATTCTTATCCTATAATTACCTTGGATGAGATCGTTGGACACGATTAGAATAATTTAGAGAGGAATGGTTATAGATATACCCTTGGATTACGCTCAGGCTACCCTTATAGCTAGGATACATGTTATTACTATGTTTCCTTTCCCATGATATCAAGGATTCCTTGGTTATTACCATGGATCATCTTTTACTATTATCATCATTCTAGTATTCCATTCATAGACCATAGATCATCTCTAAATATCTCTTTCATATGTAGTTTTTTTACCTTATTATATATTTAAAAATATTTAATTGAATGATTACATATTTAGACACCAACGGAGGCTAAAGTGGGTCCCTGGATATTTACATCTATGTATTGTCATTATTTTGAAATGTATATACACATGCATTCAGTTTATATTTACAAACTGGATGGTATAGATGTCATTGGTGGTGACATACATAGATTTATCTGTTACCTTATCTTGGATGGTGATGGTACCCTATTGGACTATATGTATGTAGGTGTTGACAAGGGGAGGTGTCCAATTTTGGACAACTGATGTTACTTGCATGTTTTGTATGGTGCTTGGTAGCATATCAATGGGTCCATGATTGGAATGTATGGATAGTTTTTGGATTATTTTTAATTTCTTTCGAGTATATTGGCTTCCACCATGTATAACTATTTTCTAGTTTTGTAGAGACATCAAATACTTTATAAACAATTTTTATATGATTCAGTTTCCATCTTATTGGAATTATTATTGGTTTCTTGGTTTTTTATGTCTACTTTTGATGATTTATTAATTGGTTATATTATTCAGCTATTTTATATGTTTATTATATCTTTTATTATTCACTCCAAAATGAGGGAATAGTCTCCCCATAGACACAACCTAGTCCCTTGCTGCTAGTTGGTATCCCCTGACATATGGGTATGTGTGATTTAGGTCATGTGGACAACCGATCTCGGGGAACCTTTGAGTGGAACCTGAGTCTAGTATGTCACAAAGTGGTATTAGGGTGTTTTTTCATTTCATAATCTACTATTATAGAACAATATTCTTTATATTTTGAATTCTGGGAAATTGGTTGTAAGTCATTCTTGGGTGTAGCTAAGCCACTTTCGAGGTAAATTTTTTGTTTCGATAAATAAAAAATTATGTTATGTATTTTTCTTATTATAGTTGAAACTTTAATTATTGTTTTACACACATTCTATTTTATTGTTATTATTATTTATGTGATTAATTATTTCATTTTATCTTTGTCCTAATGAGATGATGGAAAGAAAGCATCAATCATGCATCATTATAAGAATCTAGAGATCTCATTCCATGCATATTCCATGCAATGTTAGTGCATTTCAATGCATGCATTTTCATGAATTTTCCATGATTATTTAGTGACACATTATTGATTTGTATTCTTGTGAAACTAACATTCTTTTTAGTGTATGTAAATTGGTTATTTAAAGTTCTTGAATCAATATAAATAATTATTTCCTATATAGGTTGATAGTCACATCTTATATATCTATGTTTAACCAATGTTATCATTGTACCTCTAGTTATGTGAGATACACTTTTGCTATGATTGAGTGACTACTGTTAACAAATAATGAATTAATATTCCATCATATGTTTTATGGGGTAATTTAATGAGTCAAGGAATTGTATATTTCATTTTATGTTCTGAGACCAAAAGTAGTTGGGGTTAAATAAAATTTATGTGGGTGTCAATTTTAGTGATAAGGTGAATGGGTCCTTATTCACTGGGAATGGATATCCATCATAATATAATTGCGTTATATTTAGAAGGTAATGGAAACTTAATTTATAAAAAATGACTTAAAATTAAATGGTTTCTAGTAAATTAAGAGGATACATGTAAATTACCTTTCACCAAATTGAACCTGTAAAAATTTAAAATAAACACATACCAATACCTTAACCTTATAGGAAGGTAGTTGGGGCTGTATACCTTGGGTAGTGAGACCTTAATCTTATATTCTACTTCCAATAGTGTTTATATCAATTTCAAATCTTGTTCTGAGGTGTGTGGTTAGAATTTTTAGAGTTATGCCTTCACAACATCCTCATTTCATGGGACATGATGGTTGAGACAACCATGCTCTCGAGATGGTAAGCCCTAATCTACCACTCATACATCTAAGAGTGACACGTGAATAAACACCTATAATACCATATTTAAGAACAGACACTCAGTGTAGAGACCCGACGCTTGATGTACATGGACATTACATTACTTTAGAGGAATACTTAATACATAACAAAAACAGACACACAAGGATCGTAATAGTTTAGTGTCTTTGGAAACTCGAAATATAATCTTCTAATCATGGTGAAAGATCTTCAACATCTCCCATAAGATCATCCCCTTTTTGTTTTCTTACCTAAAACCATTCTTTAAATCCTAGGGAAAAGAATAAATATAAAAGGGTGAGATCAAATGCTCAGTAAGGGTAAGCATGGATAAAATAAAACAAATCATATACATTTGAACTTCAAAACATGAACATAATATTTAAACATCAGAATCTTGAGGAATGACATAAATCATGGAAGTATGTAAGGCATAGTTAATAAGGAAACATTAATCATGATAAAATAGCATGGGAATTAAACATGTAATTGTGCCAAACCATTAAGCACATGATATGACTTCCATAGTATCCAAGGCATTGCTGCCAAGACCATCTTAGTGGACAAAGTCCCTTTCTGAATCGAGTTCACTCCTCGTTCCAGTCTTGGATTACTAAACCAATTTGACTTTCTGTTCCATCCATGTCTATATCATGAGATATAAATCATTACCCAATGCATTGGAGGGAGATATAGGTCCCACCCATCTCATAATGAAACCATTCTTATGTGTGCCACAAAATCATAAATCATACATCATAGCATAACCCATGTAATAAAAATGGGATTTCTAAACATCATGACATCATAAAAATATTCATATAAGATAAATGAATTCATAAAAATAATTCCATCACAACATAATCAAATCAATGTAATAAGAGGGATAGAAACAAAACCCTATATTATCTTAGATGGAAAATAATTTTGATAAAACACTTGAACTCCATTCTTGAGGAAAATATCCTTTCTACTTCAAAAACATTTTCCTTTCTTAACATCTCATACAATTTTAAACTAAAAGAAGTTAATTAAAAATAAACTTGAAAACTTGTAAATGAAGTTTCTTGGAAATAATGTTTTAAAAATCCATTCATGTCGTATAAGTTTAAAAAACATTCTTCTCGTACTTTTGTCAGAAAAGTCAAAAAGTACCTCGTACGAAAAACAACAAAAGATACCTTCCATATCTTTTACTAAAAACTCACTGAAGGGTAAAATTGGATTTAAACAATTGTAGGTGGATGGAAATCATATTACATATTGAGTAAACATGGATGTGGATGATAAAATACACCCCAGTAAATACCAAAGTATAAACAATCTCAGATAAAAATGAGATTGTGATATTTTCCCTTACCTTAGGTCTAATATACTTCATACGTATCTGAGCCTCAGGTATAATGATTTAAATAATGTCATTTAATTATTAAATAATCATATTCATTGTTCTGATATCATATAAGTTTCACTTATGACTTTATATTACCCGTTATTTTGTAAATTCCATGTTAAAGAAGTGTTTTGGGTAAAATCATTTCATTTATCGTATGTGTTTCGACTTGTCGTTCTTGATATTATTACTTATATCCTGATTTAAATAATTCCAGAATGTAAAACATGATTTATATATAATATATATTAATCATATACATATATATATTATAGATCGATAAAAGTAATGAAATACACTGTCCATGGAGACGGTGTTCCGTATGTACGCATGAACGATGTTTTCGTTTCCGTATTGAATTGAATGAAACTAAATAGACAACATACATATATATATATATACATAAATCCAGTAGCATTATTATTTAATATATTTCATTATTATTCATTATATAAACTTTATGATCATTCATGTATGGTTAACATGGAGAATGAATCGCATCGCGTCGTGGAGACGGTAGTCCGTCCGTACGCACGAGCGATGATATCGTTCCCATAATTATTGAATATAATTGGAGTAGATGTTATAATATATCCGAATCAGTATGATGCTATATTAACAATATATATTTATTCTTTACACCATTATACCCATCCATGTAAGGTGTTGGTGGAAAAACATATTTCACCACGGCGTGGAGACGGTATTTTGTACGTACGCACGCGTGGTGATTTCATTTTCCTTAGGATGGATAGATGGTGAAATAGGGTTGTTTCATACTTATAATAACATTTCAGTATATGATTTATACTGATGTTATTACTTCATAATGAAACAACTAAATAAGTTTAAGTGGAAGAAGAAATAGAGTTGAAATAATCGGTAACGGACATTACCTCTTCTTTGAAGCGCCTCTTTGAGACCTCCTCTTATGGCATTAAAATTGGTCTTTGAAGAAGACCAGAACCTCTAGGATGTTTCTATGGAAGTGTAGAAGAGAATTCGTCACGGTTTGTCTGATCTTGAAGGCTCAAAGTGGTGTGAGGAAGAGAGGGAGGAGGTTCCCTTTAGAAGGGAGGAGAGGGGAACCTTTGGAAAAACTAAAAGTATTATTTTATTATAATGTCATATTCGGTTTTTAATAGCTCCAAATTGATTTATTTCAAATCTAATGTGGGGATGGGTCGAAATCCTCTCATCCAATATAATTTAGACAAGTTTAGGTTTCTATTTTAACCTTATCATTTAGATTTAACCTTAAGTTAAATAATTTTACTTTTACCATGTCTTCTTGTTTTCTTACACTATAAGGTTAATAAACTTACTATAAAAAGCCAAAAGAACCCCAAGTTGTTTATTATTAATATATATAACCTTATCTAATTCAATTGACCGAACCTTATAATTTTAGGAATAAAATAAAAATTAATAATATAATATTTTTTTTAAAAACTATTTTATGTCAATTTTGACACAATTTGGTAATTGATTTTATTTAAAATCATAACAAAATGATTAGTTCTAAAGCAGTTAATTAAATCAATAATAACATGTCATAGTAACCTATAAAATTAGTGAAATTTATAAAAAGCCTAAAATTACATTTATTTAGGTATTTATAACATCAGTTATATCAATATATCATTAATAAGATAATTACTGCATCATCTTTGTGTCTTAAATAAATTAAATTATTTAATGAATATTTATAGTCTAATTTATCTTATGTCAATTTTTACACTATTTGGAAATTTATTTTTGTGAAAATCATAACAGAATGATTAGTTTGAAAACAGTTAATTAAATCAATACTAAAATGTCATACTGACCTATAAAATTAGTGTAATTCATAAAAAGCCTCAAATTGCATTTATTTGGGTATTTATAATATCAATTATGTCAATATTTCCTTAATAAGATAATTACTGCATCATATTTGTGTCATAAATAATTTAAATTATTTAATGTCTAAAAATTATAAATAAAATTTTATTATGTAGGAAATCGTTTTATCTTTTTAATGAATATTTATAGTCGAATTTATCTTATGTATAACCCTATATTAAAAATCAGTTACTTATTAAACTTTGATTTTAACTATTTTTACCCTTCTTTAAATAAATTAATAGTAAATGTCCTAATCTAATCCAAGTGGGCCTAAATGATCAGATTTTATTCCTAATGTTCTTTTTGGTCGAATTAAACTTTTCCAATAGAATTAGGACATGTTTTATGGTAATAATAATATCATTTTTACCCTTAATTACCCTATTTACTTTTAACCGTGGTAAATAAAAGTAAAAAGTTACTATTCACCAAAAAATATTTTCATCTCATTGAACCACATTTTAGTCCTTGATATTAACCATGTTTCTCATATTTTCTAAATTCAATTCACAGAAGTGGTAAAATTTCATTTAAATGAAAAAGTCAGTTTTTTATCTACCACTAAGTGGTTTCACAATTCATCGAAAATTGAAGTTTTTCAGAAAAATACCAAAAATTCAGCCTAAGAATTATTTGATATTCCGAATTCAAAATTTATGTCTATTTTTTAAAATTGAAAACATATAAGTGGCATTAATTAATTTTAAAATTAATTCATGTTATCAAAACAAATAGCGTGTTTTTAAGAAACAATAAATATCAAAAGATTGATACTTTTTTATATCCAATTTCAAAGTGAAATTAATTCCAATGAACAAAATTGGATTAAATGGTAAAAATATATTCTAATTAAACTTTAAAACCAATTAAAATGGTAATCTATCCATATAAATTATTGCGATGAAAAAAGTTGTTTTTAATTGAAATATAGCGTGTTTTTACTATTCATTAAAATTTGAAAGTTATCAGAATAATATGAAAAATTTATCCAAAGTAAATTTTTATATACTGATTCCAAAGAAGAATTTTATTTTGTCAAATTGAACTTATAGACATGTCAAAAACAAGATTTAAGGTGGGTGTGCCATCAAAAGGCGGCAAAACTACATTTTTTGAAAAATACTTATTTTACTCGAAAAATTGATTTTGTTCTCATAAAATGTTCTAGAAAATGTGTAAGATGAATAATAATGATATAAAATTCAAAATTTATTTGATACTATTCATAACAGCTAGTTCATAATAATATTATAACCATATATCGTTGTTTAGTGAAACCTGATATTGTGTACAACACACGCTATCGAGGAACGTCGCGATTGCGTGTAATGCAAGCCAAGTCAGGGTTGCGTGTTGTGAAAGACTCTTCCATTGTATCATATAACAGAAACCAACCATATTTCATTTATACATTGAATATATATATATATATTTATTTATTTATATATATACACTCAATGTTTCTTAGAATAACTACTATCAAAATTGTGTGTAACATGATCCCAGAATAGTGTTGTGTATACTGCAAGCTCATATGGTGTTGTGTATAGCGCAAGGTAATCTTGTTGTAGAATAAAACACAATACATCAATGATATTAAAAGAATATTTTTCATAAAATCTCGGGGTGTTACATTCTACCCCCCTTAAAATGAATTTCGCCCTCAAAATTTGTCGGGGGTTATAAATAGTTTACTATTTATAGAAACCCACATCTTAAAAAGGAATACTAAAACATAATTTGAAAAACAAAATTATGAAATGTAACGATTACCCAAATAAACTCATCACTGGGTTTCCATATAAGAGAACATAGGTTAAAATATGGATATGGAAGAAAAATATAACCATAAAATTCATATGGAGAGTGGTAGAGAACATGGCTATGAAAAAGCCATCAATCACAAAGCCATAGATTTGTGATGATCTAAGGTACCTTCTTATTCATCGGATATAAGGGCACTAGGACAACATTTTTGGTTTTCAAGATCATTTCCCTAATGTTTATGAAAATGGAATTAGAAGAAATACTTTCGTGATTTTGGTACAGTCTCGCGGTTGGTCGTTCTTTGGAAAATTTCCACTTCATCTCTTAAAGAAATGAAGTTGAATTTGCCATTCATGAGTTGTTAGTAGATCATGGGATAGAATGATGGGTCATTCCATCTATCTCAAACAAAAGGTTATAAAAGTTATAAAAAATACATAGGTCCATCTATAGTGAGATTAATCATATATGGTTCCCAAAATGGACTTATAATTCATATATCATACTGCTTAATATAATAAAACAAGTTTCTACTTAAAAGGGGCTTATTGTAGGCCAGTGGTAGGTGATAAAGGCCAGTCGCACTTCGGTTGTGGGTTCAATTCCCACAGCCTTGTCTGACGCGATGGGATATCGCCCGTCCTACAGGTTGTACTTTTTCTAAAACTAAATTACTATAACATCCCATAAATAATATCAAAAAAAACTTCTATCCTTAAACAATACAAACTTATGTCCAACATAATCCATTCCAATCATTAAGATTATCCATAATACTACAGTCCACTCTCATATTATAGTGAAAACGATTACCATAGATTTCATATAACAAGCATGTTAATTCCATCGTTGATCCCCATATATCATAAGATATGTCTTGTTGGTCACATTAAAAACATTATAAGGCCTTAATCATGAATTCTTTTGAAAAATGAATACCCATTGAATCTTAGTGAAAACATGAGTGTTGTCAAAAGTTAACTCTTTCCACATACCAAAACCCCAAAATTCTATATACTCAAACCATGATATAATTATTTACTTATATCAGTCATGAGAACATGAATACTGTCAAACATTTCATTTTCTCCTTATCCCTTCATTATGCGCATGTCATATTTTTTCCAAAAATATCTCAATCACTTTCCATGGTTTCTGGTACCATAAAATTATTGAAAACCACAATAGACCAATACATAAATATTCCAATATTCCACGATACTATATACAACATTATTTTGGAATCACATTACATAAACACTTAATCATTCCACCACATCGTTGTCATATTCAACATAATCAATATTGATCGCTTGTGACTTCCCTTTTTCCTTTGCCTTAAGTGGTTGCTCATGTCGATCATCACTAACTCTTGGATTATGGTATTTATTAGCATAATGCCCCATTTCCTTGCACTTGAAGCATTGAAGTGTTGGTGGTGAATTCTCTGCAGTCTTTTCTTTATTCACATCATTAGAAACCCTTTTTTCCATTACTTCGACACTCAGCTGCTCGATGACCTTCTTTTCCACACTTAAAAAAAATAGTCCCTTTAATACAATCTCCACCATGCTTCTTTCCACACATTGAGCATAAGGAAACATTCATCTTCTTTGCACCATTATTCTGAGATTTCTCCTTGAACTCCATCTTTCGTTTCTTGTCAAAACCATGAGATGGATAAGTAACACCAACTTCCATTTCTACCTTGATAGCACAATGCACAATTTCATTATAGCTACTGAAGTCTCTTATAGCTAATGACCTTCGAAGATTTGGTTTTAAGACACTAAAGAATCGATCAACTTTACTTTCAGGTTGGATGATAAATCCAGATGCATACCTTGAAAGCCTTGTAAAATTCGCTTCGTATACACCAACAGATTCATCATCCTTTTTCTTTAGTTCAAGAAACTCCTTCTCCATCTTTGTTAGAAGAATACGAGGGAAGTACTTATTGAAAAATAAGTTCTTGAACTCGTCCCATTCCATGGACTCAATTTCATCTCTTGGCCTCGTATTCTTGATAAGATTCCACCATAGATCAGCTTCACCTTCCAAACGATATACTGCTAAGATGACTTTATCATGTTCAGAACATTGAAGAACTGAAAATATCTTTTCAGTGGTTCTGATCCATTGTTCACCAGCATGTGTATCAGAAGACCCACTGAAAGAAGGTGGGCGTTGCCTCATGAAGGACTCAATAGAATATTGTTCCATTCTCTACTCATTTGGAAGTCCAGAATGATTCATTGCTTGTGTAAGTATAACAATAAGATTTTGCACTCCATCTCCCATAACATGTGTTTGTTCAGGAGGAAAATCATTGCATTGTCCATTGCATTGACCAACACAGTTCCTTCGGGTTCCAGCCATCGTCTAAAACCCAAAAAGAATAGTGTGAGAGGCAAAAATCATTCTAGCGAAAACAACATAATAAAGGGGGAGTACCTTCAATATCTAACATCTTAGGTTTAATTATAATATCGTTACTGTAATTCTAGGACTATAAACTATACTTATACTTAACCTTAGGGACATCCCTAGACATACCTTATAAATATCTCTATGGATCTCACTAAAGTTATCACATCCTAGTTTCCAAATGTTGACTAAACCTTTCCTATGATACTAACTGTAGAGACCCGAAGCTCCATGTACATAGACATTACATTACTTTAGCGGAATACTTAATACATAACAAAAACAGACACATAAGGATCGTAATAGTTTAGTGTCTTTAAAAACGCGGAATATAATCTTCTAATCATGGTGAAAGATCTTCAACATCTCCCATAAGATCTTCCCCTTTTTGTTTTCTTACCTAAAACCATTATTTAAATCCTGGGGAAAAGAAAAAATATAAAAGGGTGAGATCAAATTCTCAGTAAGGGTAAGCATGGATAAAATAAAACAAATCATATACATTTGAACTTCAAAACATGAACATAATATTTAAACATTAGAATCTTGAGGAATGACATAAATCATGGAAGTATGTAAGGCATAGATCATAAAGAAACTTTAAGAATGATAAAATAGCATGAGAATTAAAAATTTAATTGTGGAAAACCATTAATCAAATGATATGATTTCCATAGTAGCCAAGGCATTACTTCCAAGACCATCTTAGTGGACCAATTCCCTTTCTGAATCGAGTTCACTCCTCGTTCCAGTCCTGTATTACTGAACCGGTTTAACTTTCCATTCAAGACATGTCTATCTCATGAGATATAAATCTTTACCCAATGCATCGAGGTAGATATAGGTACCACCCATCTCATAATGAAACCATTATTATGTGTTCCACAAAATCATAAATCATACATCATAGCATAACCCATGTAATAAAAATGGGATTCCTAAACATCATGACATCATAAAACAATTCATATAAGATAAAGGAATTCATAAAAGTAATTCCATCACAACATAATCAAATCAATGTAATTATAGGGATAGAAACATAACCCTATATTATCTTAGATGGAAAATAATTTTGATAAAACACTTGAACTCCATTCTTGAGGAAAATATCCTTTCTACTTCAAAAACATTTTCCTTTCGTAACATGTCATACAATTTTAAACTAAAAGAAGTTGATTAAAAATAAACTTGAAAACATATAAAGGATTTTTCTTGGAAATAATGTTTTAAAAATCCATTAATTCCGTATAAGTAAAAAAAACAGTATTCTCATACTTTTGTCAGAAAAGTCAAAAAGTACCTCGTACGAAAAACGACAAGAGATTCCTTTCATATCTTTTACAAAAAACTCACCGAAGGGTAAAATTGGATTTAAAAAATGGTAGGTGGATGGAAATAATATTACATATTAAGGAAACATGGATGTGGATGATAAAATACACCCCAGTAAATACCAAAGTATAAACAATCTCGGATAAAAATGAGATTATAATATTTTCCCTTACCTTAGGTCCAATATGCTTCATACGTATCCGAACCTCCTATATAATGATTTAAATAATGTCATTGAATTATTACAGAACCATATTCACTGTTATGATATCATATATGTTTAACTTATGACTTTATATTACCCGTTCTTTTGTAAATTCCATGTTAAAGCAGCGTTTTGGGTAAAATCATTTCATTTATCGTATGTGTTTCGACTTGTCGTTCTTGATATAATTACTTATATCATGATTTACATAATTCCAGAATTTAAAACATGATTTATATTTAATATATATTCCTCATATACATATATATATTATATATTGATAAAAGGAATGAAATACACCGTTCATGGAGGCGGTAGGCCGTACGTACGCATGAACGATGTTTTCGTTTCCTTATTGAATTGAATGAAACTAAATAGATGACATACATATATATATATATATATATATATATATATATCCAGTAGCATTATTATTACATATATTTCATTATTATTCATTATATAAACTTTATGATCATTCATATATGGTTTACATGGAGAATGAATCTCATCGCGTCGTGGAGACGGTAGTCCGTACGTACGCACGAGCGATGATATCGTTACCATAATTGTTGAATAGAATTGGAGTGGATGGTATAATATATCAGAATCAATATTATGTTACAATAACCATATATAATTATTCTTTACACCATTATACCCATCCATGTAAGGTGTTGGTGGAAAAATAGATTTCACCACGGCGTGGAGACGGTATTCCGTACGTACGCACACGTGGTGATTTCGTTTTCCGTAGGATAGATAGATGGTGAAATAGGGTTGTTTCATAATTATAATAACATATAAGTATATGATTTATACTAATGTTATTACTTCATAATTAAAAAACTAAATAAGAATAAGTGGAAGAAGAAATAGAGTTGAAAGAATCGGTAACGGACATTAACTCTTCTTTGAAGCGCCTCTTTGAGACCTCCTCTTAAGGCACCAAAATTGGTCTTTGAAGAATACCAGAACCTCTAGGATATTTCTATGGAAGTTTAGAAGATAATTTGGCAGGGTTTGGCCGAGCTTGAAGGCTCAAAGTGGTGTGAGGAAGAGAGGGAGGAGGTACCCCTTTATAAGGGAGGAGAGGGGCACTTTTGGAAAAACGAAAAATATTATTTTATTATAAAGTCATATTCGGTTTTTAAAAGCACCAAATTGATTTCTTTCGAAGCTAATGTGGGGATTGGTCGAAATAATCTCATCAAATAGAATTTAGACAAGTTTAGGTATCTATTTTAACCTTATCATTTATCTTTAACCTTAAGTTAAATAATTTATTTTTACCGTGTCTTCTTGTTTTCTTACACTATAAGGTTAATAAACATAATATAAAAAGCCAAAAGAACCCCAAGATGTTTATTATTAATATATATAATCTTATCTAAGTCATTTGGCCGAACCTTAGATTTTTAGGAATAAAATAACAATTAATAATATAATATTTGTTTTAAAAACTATTTTATGTCAATTTTGACACTATTTGGAAATTGATTTTTGGGAAAATCATAACAGAATGATTAGTTCGAAAAAAGTTAATTAAATAAATACTAAAATGTCATATTAACCTATAAAATTAGTGTAATTCATAAAAATCCTCAAATTACATTTTTTGGGTATTTATAATATCAATTATGTCAATCTTTCCTTAATAAGATAATTTCTGCATCATCTTTGTGTCATAAATAAATTAAATTATTTAATGTCTAAAAATTATAAATAAAATTTTATTATGTAATAAATCGTTTTATATTTCTAATTAATATTTATAGTCGAATTTATCTTATGTATAACCCTATATTAAAAATCATTTACTTATTAAACTTTGATTTTAACTATTTTAACCCTTCTTTAAATAAATTAATATTAAATATCCTAATCTAATCCAAGTGGGCCTAAATGGTAATATTTTATTCCTAAGGTGGTTTTTGGTCGAATTACACTTGTCCAATAGAATTATTACATGTGTTAGGGTAATAATAATATCATTTTTACCCTTAATTACCCTATTTACTTTTAACCGTGGTAAATAAAAGTAAAAAAGTTACTATTCACCAAAAAATATGTTCATCTCATTGAACCAAAATTTATTCCTTGATATTAACCGTGTCTCTTGGATTTTCGATATTCAATTCACAGAAGGGGTAAATTTTCATTTAAATGAAAAAGTCAGTTTTTTATCTACCACTAAGTGGTTTCAGTATTCATCAAAAATTGAAGTTTTTCAGAAAAATACCAAAAATTCAGCCTAAGCATTATTTGATATTCCGAATTCAAAATTTATGTCTATTTTTCCAAATTAAAAACATAGAAGTGGAATTATTTAATTTTAAAATTAATTCCTGTTATCAAAACAAATAGCGTGTTTTTAAGAAACAATAACTACCAAAAGATTGATACTTGTTTATATCCAATTTCAAAGTGAAATTAATTCCAATGACCAAAATTGGATGAAATGGTAAAAATAAATTCTAATTAAACTTTAAAATAAATTAAAAAGATAATCTAACCATATAAATTATTGCGATGAAAAAAGTTGTTTTTAATTAAAATATAGTGTGTTTTACTATTCCTTAAAATATGAAAGTTATCAGAATAATATGAAAATTTTATCCAAAGTAAATTTTTATATCCTGATTCCAAAGAAGAATTTTATTTTCTAAAATTGAACTTATATAAATGTCAAAAACAAGATTTAAGGTGGGTGCGCCACCAAAAGGCGACAAAACTACATTTTTGAAAAATACTTATTTTACTCGAAAAATTGATTTTGTTCCCATACCATGTTCTAGAAAATGTGTAAGATGAATAATAATGTTATAAAACTCAAAATGTAGTTGATACTATTCATAACGGCTAGTTCATAATAATATTATAACCATATATGGTTGTTTAGTGAAACCTGGTATTGCGTACAACACACGCTATCGAGGAAAGTCATGATTGTGTGTAATGCAAGCCAAGTCTGGGTTGCGTGTTGTGCGAGACTCCTCCATTGTTTCATATAAAAGAATCCAACCATATTTCATTTATAAATTGAATAAATATATATTTATATATGTACACTCAATGTTTTGTAGAATAACTACTATCAAAATTATATGTAACATGATCCAAGAATAGTGTTGTGTATACTGCAATCTCATACGGTGTTGCGTATAGCGCAAGGTATTCTTGTTGTAGCGTACAACACAATACATAAATGATATTAAAAAATATTTTTCATAAAATATCGGGGTGTTACACTCATCATCACGTTAGTTTCCTAAATTTGATTCAGTCCATGAATGTTTCTACATGACCTGCACCTACTATGGATAATATGACTCATCAAATCTAGCAACATCATCCTCCCATATTCTCTGGGGGTGGTGATCCATCAGATGATGAGTATTAAATTGATTACACTCTATATATCATTGTGAATATGGAGTCGAATTTAGAGAGTAGTGTCGAAATTTTAACAAATACACTCTCAGATTTGGCCTTGTATTGGTGGCAAATGATTACCTAGGCTTGTCTTCATCAGAGCACGGTCTGGGCTAATTTTCTAATTTTCTTCTAGGATTACTTATTTCCTAAAACACTGAGATATTACCAATCCCTATATTTTATTCACATATAGATGGGTGTTATGTATGTAATGGACTATTCAGTTCATTTTACTAAGATATTGTGTTTTTCACCACTTTTAGTCAATGATAAGCCATCACGTTCTAGACACTTCAAGGATTGGATCATACATTCTATATGTACTCAGGTGAATTTATCTCACCTACTTACCTTTTATGAGATCAAAATCTAAGATCTTATCATTGATAACATCTTAAGGTAAGCTGATAGTTCTGCGCATAGAGGTTTAATGTCGATGTAGGGAAGTATTTATTCAGAGAATATGATGTTTACCCATTAGGATTCTCATCAGAGACTTGTTGGCCAGAGAATCCACACTAGTAACTCTGTTAGATTCCATTAATGTGTATATAAGGGGAATCTAAATCTTCAGTGTGATAGAGACCCCCTTCAGTGCTATTCTTGTGACCGTATAGGGAATCTTCATATATTCTATTGGACAATTCCATCTACCTCTAGTTGAATAGGATACTCACAACCTCCATCTTTGGGAGTAGGGTATGTTGATCCACTTCAGGTGGGGAATTATAGTATCATTGGAAGGATATTTAGAAGATATGGCCATGTATGTGGTAGCCAGACTTCTAGTTATCATCTCTAGAAGATCATACCTACTTAGGGTGGTCTAGATGTAGCGCATGGTCATGGATCTTGTCAGTTTCATGCTTTACAGCCTTTATATGAGGATCAATGTTCAGGATCATCTATAGTAAGAGGTAATATTATAGTATCATCCAATATTTTATCTTCTTTGCTCGATATGGGTACTTCACACTCATTTATCTCATTATCAACCATGGATGGTCTAGGGATAGAAATTTAGTACTATTGTGATGTTACAACCCTTGATACACAATTAAGAGTATGGTCAGGGGGAATAAACTAATATAGGGACTACCAACTATAAAGAGGTAGTTACCTCAGGTAATGGGACCTCTTCATACTCGATATGAAAGGTTTCTATGTAATTATTGGAATGTGTTGGCTAGTACCATATCACACCATTTGGACTTGTATCACCAGAGGGTTTTGTTTACATCACTAGAGGGTGGAATATATCTTCATAGGGGTGAGTGGAATTTCTAGGATAGTATAACTAAATGAGAACATCATGGGATATTTGGATTGACTACTTATATTTTTGGTCTCCTTGTGGAGGATCAGGGAATATATCTGACAAAATTTCCTCCATTAGTAGATCATTTTAGGGATGTCTTTTCAGTTATTTTTCTCGATTAACTTCTAAAAGAGAGGTATAGTTTACGATTAACCTCATTATAGGAGAATTTTTTGTGTCTATTACTCCATATATAATGGAACCAACTATGATATTGGATATCAAGAGACAATTAGAATATGTGGAGTCAAAAGGTTTCATCTGATCTATCACTTATTCTTGGGGTCCCCCATGCTTTTCTCTAAGAATACATATGGGTCCGTCCATTTATTCATAGATTACCAGTGACTACAATAGCTTATAGTTATGAACTGGTATCCACTACCTCAAATAGTTTTTTTATTTGACAAAATTTAGGGATCTAGGTTTTTCACAAAGATGGTCCTAAGATCGTTCTATCATCATGTGAGATTTAGATGTTCCGATATACCACATATGTAATTCTGATTCCATTATATTTCATTTGAGTTTATCATTATGTCTTTCAATCTAATTAATGCACCCTTCATTTTCATGGATTTCATGAATAGGATTTTCCACCCCCTATTTGTATTCATTTATCATCGTATTTGTAGAATACATCTTGGCATATTTTTATACTCACATAGACCATGCTAAACATCTCGAGATAATTTTGAATACACTAAGATAAAACCATATTTAAATTATATTTATAATTTTAACTTATATATTAATAAATTTAACTTCATGGGTTACATTATATTAGAATAAGGAGTATCTATTGAACTATATATGGTGAGTTTTGTGGTTCCTTAGGAGCATCCCATGAATGTGATTGATATACAAAGTTTCTTGGGGAAGGCAAGATACTACTGGAATTTTATAACGGGCTTCTCCTACCATTATTCACCTATTACATGCCTAAAAAATAAGGTTGTGTATTTCCTATGGTCATTCATGTGAGATAAGTCCATTCAGAAGATGAAAAGAAGGCTTCCCATGCCACCTATTTTGATTCTTACCAAGCCTATTAGAGGATATAAAGTGTTATATGATTCATTAGGCATCGTGCGGGGTGTAGTGATGATGTATGAGGTTAGATTCATTGTGTATGAATCTTATAAGTTGAGTCCCTATGAGATAAATTACCCAACGCACCTCAAGCTATTAGAAGTTTTCAATGCCATATGTTTTGGAAACACTATATGATGTGTGATATATTTGGGGTGTATAAAGATGCCAAGATCCTCATCTATAAATTTACATAGAATGACTTGAATCTCAAACAATGAATATGGGTTGAATATCTTTAGTTTTTTTACTTTGATCATAACCATACCCCTGGAAAGGGAAATGTTGTAGCTGGTGTACTGAGTCAAAAACTCGATCATAGGTCATATAGGAAGTGAGAAATAAATGGAAATTGATGGAGTTATTTAATAATCTACATATAGAGTTTCATGAGAGTCATGATCAATATTTTCATACAACTCTTAAAGATAAATCTATAGTCCTTGATAAGGTGAAGAGTATATAGTTTTTGGATACTAAATTCTTTGTTATTTGGGATTGTACTACATATGAGGACCCAACTCAGTATTGGATTGTGGATAAAGAATATATCCTATATAATAATAGATGTGTCAGGGGTCCTATAATTATTAGAGAGGAACAGATGTGTGGTTCCCATGATTTTTAGTGGGCAGTTCATCTAGGCATCTCCATGATGTATCGAGATATGCGACGTCAGTATTAGTGTATGGGGATGAAATGTTAGATAGATTTTTTTTTCATTATGTGTTCTACCTATTAGAAGGTGAAGGTATATCACCAATGACCTACTAGCTTGTTACTACCA
The DNA here is from genome assembly GCA_963277665.1 of Viscum album. Taxonomy (NCBI): domain Eukaryota; kingdom Viridiplantae; phylum Streptophyta; class Magnoliopsida; order Santalales; family Viscaceae; genus Viscum; species Viscum album. Next base: position 1,150,313,899 of record OY728135.1, read on the forward strand.
TTACCATCCCCAGAATAGAAATGGGAACTTGTTGCTATGGACTTTTCTCATTTTCTTACTGAGGTATACATTAGGTGATAAAATAACATGGGTAGTCATGGATCGACTAACTAAATTATCCCACTTACTTTCTTTCTGGGATACTTTCTTAATTGATGAGATTGGAAGAATCTATGTTTGCCAGATCATATGATTTCACAGGATCCCTTGTATTATCATTTCATATAGGGAGTCTCATTTCACATCATGGTTTTGTCATGGGATACAGAGAGAAATGGGACACATGTGTTGATGATCACAACATTTAACCCTAGATGAATTTCCATTCTAAATGGAAGATAAAAGTGTTAGAGGACATGCTATGATCTTGTGTCCATGATTTATGAGGTTATTGATAGAAGAACATCCATATCATATAGTTCACTAAAAATAATATATATTAGGTGATGATTCAAATGGATCTCTATGAGGATTTTTATCTTTAGTCATGTTGTTCACCCCTATGATGTATAGAGGCAGAAGAGGCAATGCTACTCGGTCCTCATCTCGTACAGGATGAAGTTACCCTTTCAAAATATAAATATCACTGAGATGGTGAGGGGTTGAATCATAGATATCTTTTTCTCTTATGTTTGTTTATTTTTTAAACATCCTTTTCCTCCTGTCAAATATTTTCTTCCCTACTGAACACAATCCAAATACACAACCACAGAAACATAAGAATATACAAGGTTCACTACTCAACAAGAGTAGATGCATCCTTGGTATGGTAGGGAAACAATCCAATACCACACAATACACTAGAAAAAAATCATTTTATATTGAATATAACAAGTATTATTTTCCCTTACACTCTTGTAGCACTTGGAAAACAATTCCCAAGCTCATGTTCTCCCTTTTAGAACAAGTAGGGTAATTCGGTGTTTTGGTGCTTCTTGATCAGCATTCTTGCATTTTATCTTTCAAATTAATTCTTCTCTTTTATACCAAGAAGCTAGTATAAAATTCCTTCAGTCCTTCATGAAATTACCAGGCTCCTCCATGAACTGTCCTTCCACTTCTACGTACTGCCTCTATCCTCTGTGTACCATGTTGCGGTAATGCTATGCAGACAGCTCTTCTCCCACGAACTGTCTCTGCTCCATGTACTGATTCTGATTCCATGTACCGCCTTTGCGTACTGCTTGCTCTTCTGTAGAATTAATTCTTACGTGGACTAATTCCCATTAATTCATGAACTGTATTATCTTCCATGGACCACTTTATCCTATATGTTATCTCTCTTCTGCAAACCACTTCTATTCACAGAATTTCTTCCCGTGAACTCCTTCCTATATGGAATACTCTTCTGCCAACTTCTTTATACTTATCCTTATTTATTTCATAGAAATGATCTATTATTATAAAAATAACTCTATCATAATGATGGTTTTATGGTTAATTATATAGGACAATAACATCAAGAAATATTCTAATCCATTTTTCCACAATTGTTAGTGTGGTACAGCCTTCACTGAATACTGCTTCTCCTATTGCAAGGTATAAGCCTTCTGCGTACCATTTTTCCTTTTTAGTCTATGTTCTGCATCTCTTCCACCAATGACAAACCATAACACATACAAAAACATCTTCTTCCACGAACAACAATCTTCCGCGTACTGCAAGCCTTCAACATACACCTTCGCTGCAGACCTTTTTCAGTTCTGCGAACCGTTCTGGCATCCTCAAACATAGTCTTCGAACCGTTCCTAGAAATGGTATGTGGTACATCTAATAAGGTACATGGTTTTCTTCCTTTTTAGATTTTATTCTCTATTCCACAAACCATTCACTCTTACGAAGAAATAATTCAATTTTCCAAAAACATATTCTTTATTTTAGGGGCCAAAAGTTTGGCAAACAATGGGAAACAGTGTCACCTTAAATATTTTCTTCAGAAAGAACACTCATGTTGCTTCACTGTCATCTACCTTATTCGAAAAGCATCTACATTCATCACAAACCTTCTCAGTCATGATATACACACCTTGATCGATCTGTTTCATTATCATCAAATTTTCAAAGGAAACTTTTGAAACATCCCTGTCTTTCCACAACATCATTTTTTCCAATCGAAACTAAATATGATTGGCATCACCTTTTCTCCCCCTTTCCATCATAAGGCTTGCAACACAAGTTCTCAAAACATATGATATTTCTGAAATACAAATCAGAAAAGCATTATCTGATTTTCCAATACTTTTACAGAGTGAATTGATTTATCCTATTTGACAACAAAAGACAACACTCTCCAAAATCAAACTCTTTAAACTTCCTTCTCCATCCTACTTGGTCCCCAAAATCTCCCCCTTTGGATATTATTGTAAACCAACAATCATAAATAATTGAACTTGGAAACCTAATGTAGTGGATTACTTATCAAAAATTCTAAGCCTATGTGAGGTAACTCAATATAGGATTAAAGAATTATTTTCCACAATATCATGTTTTCCAGATGTAGAAATTATGAAATCATTTCATTAGTTCTTACTCAGAGATCTCTAAAACAACCTCAATATCTCATCATTTTCCACTTCTTTAGAACACAAACATTTTGTTTCCTACATCCACTCCAATAAACTGTTAGAATATTTCACACACACTTACATGGTGGATTAACTACATACCCATAACTCCCCATTAATTCCTACAACCATAAGGATAGATTTATGAAACAATTATCCTCCTATACCACAATTTCCAAAGGTAATATGAGAGGGGTTACAGAATTACATACCTTAACCATGCTGAGAAGGAGGGTGGAATCCCATGTTAAACCTCAATTTAAGAAATGGTTCTTTTGGTAATGTTTTTGTAAAAATGTTAGAAACTTGTTAATATGTATAAACATATTATAGTTTCAACTCCTTAGTCTCCACACGCTCGTTGATGAAGTGTTACTTGATGTAAATATTCTTTAAATGATAATGTTTTACCAGATTCTTTGTAAGTTTTATTTCACATTTGTTATCACAACCCAAGAGATTGGGTAACTTTAATTCAACAAGTAGATATTCAAACAGAGTCTTCATCCACATAAGTTGAGTAGTAGATTAAGTGCTAGCAACATACTCAGCTTCAGGTGTGCAAAGAGTCACTGAATTCTATTTCTTTGTATGCCCACTAACACAACTTTTCCATAGATTAAAAACTTCACCAGATGTGGATCTCATATCCTCAACATTTCCTACCCAATTAGTATCTGAATACCCATACAAATCAATAATTTTGATCCAAAATACCTGATTCCCAAAAAAAATTTAACCTTTGATATATCTGAGCATTATGTTTCCAACAATCAAATGTTATTTTTAAGAGCTCTCTGAAATCTTTCACATAAGGTAACATCATAGATGGTGTCGGGTCTTGAGGCTGTCAAATATAATAGACTTCTAATTCTCTTTTGAAACTATTTCTGAACAACATCCTTGCCTTATCCATATTTAAACAACTTGGTTCCCACTGAAATCGTTTTGGAAAAAGGTTTTGAAATTTCCATGCCAAACTTCTTGAGAAGTTCTTTAACATATTTTTCTTGTAAAGGGAAACTGTGGTTCCGCTTCTGTAAAATTTTTAACCCAATAACGTATTTCATTTCTTTGATCATGGACAACTCAAATAACATATTTATCTCTTCATAAAATCTTTTCTAGGATATTTCATCATTTCTAGCAATGATAATGTCATCAACATATACAATTATGATGAGAGAGAACTCCTGACATTCCTTGATGCGATGATTCATATCAACTCTTCTTTTCATGAAATTGATCTTCCTTAAGCAAGCCTCTAATTTTGAATAACATGCACTCAAGGCTTGTTTTAGTCTATAAAAATCATTCTTCAGCCTACATATATAACTTTAATCTTTTTCAAAAACAAGTCCACTAGGTTGTGCAATGTAAAATTCTTCATCAAGATCACCATTGAAGAATGTTGATTTAACATCCATTTGAAAAAAAATTTAATCTCAATGTGTAGTAATAGAAAGAAAAATTATAATTTTTTATAACCTTACCACTAGAGAAAAGGTTTCATCAAAATAAATGCCTTCAGTTTCTAAAATCATTTTCAAACCAATATTGCTTTATTTCTTTTCCCTTCTCTATATTCATTCAGCTTGTTCTGGAAAACCCACCTTGTACACATAATGTTCTTGTTTTCTTGATTGGGTAGAAGTTCCCAAGTATCATTATTTTCTATCTGTTAAAGCTCTTCAATCAGAGAATAAACCAATTTTGGATGCTCAGAAGCTTCATTCACAGCATCTGGATCGACTTTTGAATACAAAGATATGTGTGTCACATCTTTTTATGTTCTTCTTGTTTTAAGCTTCTAATTTTGATCACTAATATTGTTCTGAGATTCCACTTGCCTTCTTATCCTAGGATGAGATGATGGAACTTCATCCTCATCACCTGAAATTGCAGAGTTTGATTCTTTTTCTAGACTAGGATTTCCTCTTTGGACTTCATTATTATAAATGTTAGCAAAACATTCCTTATCCTTCTCAACTTCCACATCATCGTGATACTACTTTTCTTTCTCAAAATTTTCAACAACTTTGACCTCAGAAGAATCAAAAATTCTTCATTTTTATTTATTGAAACATCAATATCCTCTTCCATCAAGAGAATAACTAAGAAATATTCCATCATCTGCTATTTTCTCAAACATTCCAAGGTTTACACCTTTCATAATTTCAATGCATAGACTCCCAAAAACTCATAAGTGTTTTAGACTTGGAGTTCTTCCATAGGACATTTTATATGGAGTCATATCTGAATTGGTTCTGTAGAAAACCCGATTTTAAATACACACGGCAGTGCTCATGGGTTTCCTCCAATAATAATGAGAAAGACTACATTCAAGTAACATAGATCTCCCCATTTCCACCAAACTTCTATTCTTTCTTTCAGAAAACCTATTTTATTGAGGTGTTTATAGTGAGCTAAACTCATGCTGAATTCCATGCTTCTCAATATAATGTTCAAACTCTACATTCTTATACTCTCCACCATTATCAGTTCTCTACTTCTTCACTAAATACTCACATTCCTTCTCATCTTTCCACCTGAAACACTAAAACATTTTCAGAGCCTCTGACTTATATCTCATGTACATAACACATTTAATAAGTGTAAAGTTGACAATGAAACTAATTAATTAATTGTCCCCATTTTTTTATTTCTTGCTCATTGGACCATAGATATTATAATGTATAAGTTCCAATGGTTGTTTTGAATGAGTGTTAACTCGCTTATGCACAAAGATTGTAATTTTCCCTTTCTCTCATATAGTGCAGCACCAATCTATTCTTCTTAATAAATAAAAAATATATCAGACTCTTCCTCATATTAATAACATTCACATGTTTCTATGACACATATATCCCATCCTTTTATTCCATAACTTATTTTTGTCCAATATACCCATGTAATAAGAATTTTTCAGCTCACCAACTTGGAATAAGTTCCCTTTTGTTTTTCAGCCTCTTGTAACTACCTTTCCATCATCTTCACATTTCACAACAAACCCATATTTTCTAAAGATAACTTTGTTTCCTTCATCATAGATATTTGATACTCTTAGATGATTTTCTTCATCCCATCAACATATAATTTTTTTTGGAATTCATCTTTTATTTCTCTATGATGGTTGATCCAACACCTTTGGTCCTCAAAGATTCATCATTTCCAAAAGTCACTATTTTTTATTTGGAGTCTTTGGTATTATTTAGAAACTTGAAGTATCTTGACATATAAAATGAATACCCACTATCAAGAATATTTTGGCGTTCTCCTTTTGTAGCCTTCAAATTGGTTTCAACAAAAAGAGATTTATGTTATTCCTTTTCATTATTCACCTCTAGCTTCTGAGATTTGTTAAAGACAATTTTTTGAACTAGAATCAAAAAAAGACATCCTTTAGAAAGATTTTTATGTTGTCCAAATCGTTCAAATATAGTTTCCAATGCTAGAAACCTATTTCCAACTTTCACTCCAGCCCTCTCATATTTCTTATAATCTTCATTCCAAAACTTCTTCTTTTTAGAGGATTGACTCCCCCTAAAATCATGTATTCCATAACTTGTAGAATTGTACTAATGTTACTGGTTTAACCAACACATATTTTCCATTTTCTAAATCCACCACAATACCATTAGTATCCTTAGAATGAATATTTCCCTTTGAAACATCCATAATTACTAGATTTGTGAACATGCTTCTTAATACTCTTTTTAACAGAACGTTGTTGACCACCATCCTTCCTATTTTCAATCGTAACTTTCTTCTTTAGGTCATATTTCTATTCAGACTTATCAAAAATAGAATTAGTAGAGTTTTTTTATTCCAAATATTTATAGATACTTCTTATTTTTAAGCATTTCTAACTTTAACCACATATATAGCCTTTACGTAATTTTTTATCTAAACTAGTTCCATCTTTATTCTCAATATTTGAAGGTAACATTGTTAATTCCTTTTTCAATTTATTCATTCTATAACATTCACCATATTAAGATATAGAGTTTTTGAAACTTATATTTCATTATTCAGCTTTATAATGTTTTATTAGGACAAATTATAACTCTTTTTATTTGGACATTATCTTTACTTTCAGATGTTCATGGTGATTATTTTCCCTCTCAAGATAATTTCTCATATCATCATTCTATTTTACCAGCTTTACATCCTCATTAAGAAAACATTATTGATTTTTGAATGAGAAATTTTTATTTATCAACTTCATGTTTACCTTCTCTAGCCTTCTGGTCTTTCAAAAAAAACAAACTATTCTTTTAGATGATATTCAAGTTAAGTTTCTTCTTCTTCAGAATTGTTGCTTCCATAATCTTCATTATTCACTACTGTAATAAAGGTATTCTCTCTAGAATTCTCAGTAAAAGATTTTTCATTTTCAGCTTCCCTATCCTCATCTTCATCATCTTGAGTCAAAAAGATTTTTTTATTTCAATGACTTTTTATCCTTCCTTTTTCCAAAATATTTATCTTTATCACCTTGTTTCTTCCATGGCCTTCTTGGACTTCTATCTTCTTCATCACTTTATTCTTCTTTCTTTATTTGAGGAAAGTTAGAAAAAAAATACCTTTGTCTCTACATTCAAAAAAATTCAAGGGAAGTTTCCCCATGTATTTACTTGTACCTCTTTTCACATTTTTAGAAAACAAGGAAAAAATTTCATCAAAATTTTGGCATACCTCATCTTCCAAATCAGATTCACCAGCTTCATATTCAATAAGAATATTCTTAAAATTCCCATTATTTATATCCTTGAAAGATATTTCTCAATCATATTTTGTTTTTCACTACATATTATTCTCCCTTATCATTTAATAAGTGATTAGAGTACTATGAAAATCATCCAGAGAAAATGTTTTAGGGTATATGCCTTCCAATGAAGAAATATTAACATCAAAAATATTGCGTATAATTCTCAAGATCATTTCAACTATTATAGAAACCTCTAAATTTTTACCAAGAAATATGATTGTAATGAAAATTTTATTCACCTTGGTAAATAAGCCCCCAATAGATTCAGACTCTCCCATTTTCAATTCTTCATCCTTCAGCCTCTAGATTTTTAGTTTTTCCTTCTTCACTTTTTTATTTCCTTAATAGATGATTTTCAACTTATCCCTTATGACTTTAGCTTTAGATACACCTTTCACTCTTAAAAACTCACTCTCATAATGATATCAGAGAAATGCTTTTTTATCCCTTCCATCGTTCTCAATATTCTTCTTATCAATAGGTGTAAGAGGGGCCTTGTCATCAATAGCAAGAAATCCATCTGTTATAGCTTCAAGAACATCATACCCAAAGGACATAAGATAAGGCATCATTCTATCTTTCCAGATATGATAATTATTCCCATAAAATATCATAACCCCATTAATATTCATGAAATTCATATTTTCCATCAAAACGTCTCTTTAAAACTTCAGCAAAGAACAAATGAAGGGAACATATCGCTCTGATACCAATTGAAGTTACCCAGTATAGATCCCAGTATCAATGAGAAGGGTAGGGTGAATCGGTGATATCTTTTTCTATTATGTTTCTTTATTATTGAAACAACCTTCACCTCATGTTAAATGGTTTCTTCCCTACTTAACATAATCCAAACACCCAACCACAGAAACACAATAATTTACAAGGTTCGCTATTCAATAAGAATAGCTACATCCTCAGTATGTTATGGAAACAATACAATGCAAAGAAATCCACTAGGAAACAATCCTTTGTTGTGGAATACAACGAGTAGGATTCACCCTTATACTCATGTATCACTTGTAAAACAATCTGAAAGCATTTGTTCTCCCTTTTATCATAAATAGGATAATTCGATGTTTTGGTGCTTCTTGATCAGCATTCATGAATTTTATATTTCAGATTAATGATTCTATTTTATACCCAGAAGTTGGTAGAAACTTATTTGATTCCTCCTAAAACTGACCAGCATTCTCTGTGAATTGTTCTTACTCCTCTTCTCAATGCCTTTATCCTCTGTGTACCATGTAGTGGGAATGTAACATAGATATATATTCTCTCGTGAAATACCTCTTCTCGACGTACTGCTTCTGATTGAATGTATTTCCTTCACGTACCACTTCCACTTCTGTCGAATCCATTTCAATGTGGACTACTTCCTATTAATTCGCAAACTATATTATCTTCCACCTACCACTTCATCCTTCATGGAATATCTCTTCTGAGAGCCACTTCTATTCACATAATTTCTTCTTGGGTACTCCTTCCAACATGGAATCCTCTTCTTCGAACTTCTTTTTACTTCTCCTCAATTATTTCATAGTGACGATCTATTCCTATAAAATTTCATCTATCATAATGATGGTATTATGGTCCATTATATAGAAAATGACTCTTACAAATCGCTAATTCATTTTACCACAATTTTTAATGTGGTACAACCTTCACCGTATACTACTTATCCTTGTGTGAACTGAAAGCCTTCTGCACACCAGTTTTCCTTATCGAGCCGCATACTACATCTCTTCCTCCAATGACAAACCATCTTGCATACCACGACTTCTTATTCCATGAACAATGAGCCTTCCTCATACTATAAGACTCCAACATACACCTTCGCCACAATCCTTTTTCGATTCCTCGAACTGCTCCATGAACTATTCTTATTGCCTCGTACATGGTTTGTGGACCGTTTCAAGAAATGGTATGGGGTCCATGTTACAAGGTACATGGTTTTCCTCCTTTTCTGATTTCCTTCTCCATTCTATAAACTATTCACTCCTATGAGGAAATCCTTGCATTTTTTCAGAAAAAAAATTCTTGATTTTGAGCACCAAAAATTTAGAAAACACTGAGAAATGGAACAACCATAACTATATACTTCAGAAATAACACCCAGGCTGCATCACTGTCATCTACCTTATTCGAAAAACATCTACAATCATCATGATCCTTGTCTTTCATTATAAATATTCTTTGATCGATATGTTTCAGCACCATCATATTTGAAAAGGAAATTATAGAAACATTCCAACCTTTCAAAAAAATCCTTCTTTCTAATAAAAAATGAATATGATTGGCATCACATTTTCTCCTCGTTTCATTCATAAGGCTTCCATCACATGTTCCCCAATATTATGATTTTTGTGAAATAAAAATTAGAAAAGTATCGTCTGATTTTAAAATACTTTTATAAAGTGAATTGATTTATCCTCTTTCACAACAAAATACAACACTCTCCAAAATCAAACTCTTCAAACATCCTTCTCCATCCAACTTGGTCCCACCATAAGAGACTTTAGAGAAGTTCTGTCTAATCAGGAAGCATATATCTACATCTCAGTCTAGAAAAACATATTATGTTGATCACCATCAATGTCCTCTGGAGTTCAAGGTCAGGGAATATATTTTATTGGGAGTATATCATAGGCTTGGGTACAAACTGATACAATGGAATGTGAAGTTATCACATCTATTTTTGATCCTTTTGAGATCATGTATAGATTCGGGCAATTAGAATATCGTTTATTACTGTTTTAAATGTATTATTCAATACATGATGTCTTCAAAATTTCATATATTCTCTGTTATCATGTTGACCAAACTTGTACTTTTGATGCTAAGGATGTTGATTTACATGTTGAATCTTTATTTGAGGAGTATCCTATACACATCATCAATTAGATCATGAATTCTTATGAAGTTGGTTTATCCCTTTACGATGGGTTATATAGTATCATGTATGTGTATGATACGAGACATGGTAGTGGGAGGCTAATGTGTGTTCCTAATGGTGATAGCTGTTCTAATATTGTGTTTCACCGCCCTTAGAAGGTGAACCTGGGGGAGATTTCCTTTAAAGAGGGATTACTATAAGAACTGTATTCTTATATATGGAATGAATCCACTAAATTTAATTCTAATTTTTTCTCATTTACCAATTATGGATTCTTAATGAATTCATTCAGGTTTTGAGGGTGTCCAATAATTGGTTATAGATTAGAACCCTAGCATGTGTATAAAAACACTAGGCCACATGGTTATTGGAAACTATGCAAGCCAATCCTCCTTGTTTCCATAACCATGAAAGGTATGGATAGAGGGAATCAAGAGGTTACATAGTTTGAGTTAATTATGAAGCCTATGGTGCACTCCCATATGGTGTTACCTATATTTTTTCGTATATATTTCATCATAGTTTTCACATAGTTAGTTAAATTATGTGAATAAAATTGTGTGGGGTGTATCATTATGCATTGGGAATAGGATTATCAGTGTACTATATGTCCAAATGTGTGGCTAAACCTTGGGACCCTTTTTTCCTTGAAATATAATACCATTTTCCCATTACGTTTTTAATAAAAATAACCATCCTCTCATTTTCTCCACCAGCAGATAGGAGACCCATCTTTTCTACCATTGGAGCTCCCATGTTCCCTCTTCTTATATTTTTATCCTAATTCATCGTCAACGATTTGATTTGAGATCTGGTCATCATGTTGGATAGCCATCATTATGTTCTTTGATCCATTAGCTCAGTTTTCCATATTTATTCCTCTCTACAATGCTATTTTATTGCAAGATCAAATTAAATATATTTAGTGCATTGATCCATTCAACCGTTTTAATCAGATCAAGGACAATTTAAAGGATGATACTAGATGCAGAGTATGTTATAGTCTTGAGTTTGGGGGTCTACAACTCATCCCTCAAAGTATCACGATTTTATAAACTATTATATTTGTACACCCACATAATTCATTGGTCATTCCATATTAAAATCATATTACATACTTATAATCATTATGATTGTATTCAAGATCCCCTTCTATAATCGACCATTATGTCATTAGAGGTTGAGACCTCAACACCTTCCACCTCATGTAGGGTGATTCTAAATTATTCCTTAGTAACCCCTATGGGTTTATTTAAGACATCTCATGAGTGTGTTCCTTGACCCTGATAATGGTAATACCTCTTGAATTTATTGAATTATTAATTGTTTAATGGATTGAAACTCTATAGTTATCACTTGACTATTCTATGTTAATTTCTCACAGTAATCAATTGCTCTTTAAATTTTTATGGAAATTATATTAAAGATATCACTTGGCCTTATTAAATTTTATAAAGAAATTTATATTTGTTTTATGTTCTTACCCCTCCTTATCATGATTATTAATGTTAAAGGAATGAACTAATGAAATGAATATGTAATTAATGTAATAAATTATTTCTTGTCCAATTTAGCCATATCACATAGTATGAAAGGAATTGGTGTGAACCAAATGAATTATTAAAAGGAATGATTATTACATGGACTAATATAAATAAAGAAACATGTGTAAGGTTCCTATTGAATATAGATAATTTTAACTTCATAGGATTGGTTAGACTTGAGCCATGCATGGATTCCCGAGGGAATTCCTTGAGTACTTAGAGGATTCCATTACAAATCAAGGACCTAGTTCCCATGAAAGATACCCACCTCAGAACATGATCCTTGATTAATAGTAGATTCCTATCATGAAACTATAGGATCCCTTAACTATCTTCTATATATTATGATTCCTTGTATACACACCATGGATCCATTTGGATGTCTTCGTACATGTGGGGAATGGATACAACCCATTGGGCCCAGTCAGTCTCAACTCATGCTTACCATGGATGATATCCTCGGAATGAGTAAGAATCATTTATAGGGGAATGCCCTCGTTGATTCCTCTTAGATTACACTTAGACCCTACTTGTAGCCATTCTTTATGTTATAACTGAGTTGGCTCAACCCATGTGGTCAAGGATTCCCTAGTAATCATCTTGGATTCTATTTTACTATTACCATCATTACATAATTCCTTAAATACACTTTGGAAACTCTTACTGTGTATCTATAATATACAGTGTGTTTGATGCTTATTATAAACTGGAACATAATTTATTTAATGATTAGATGTTCATACATCATCTAAGGATGAAGGAGGTATCAATGTTCTTACATTATTGAATGTCTTTATTTTCAAATATATTGGCATGCTATATCAGTTTATATCCACATACTAGATGTTATAGATGTCATTGGTGGTTTCCCACTAAGATTTATCTCAAACACTATCTATGCCGCTATTGGTACTAGGGTAGACTATATGTATTCTAGTTTTGGAAATTGAAAGCATTATGCTTGGGACACTTGATCCTGATTGCATTATTTGGATAGAGTTTGGTAAGAAATGATCAGGCTCATGCTCGAGATGCTCAGATATTCTTTTGAAACTATTTGATTATTTTGTATAGAATGAGTTTCCTACTGCCATTTATACTTTTTTTCTATATTTTTAGAGACATAACATACTTTATCATCGCATTTTATGATTCAATTTCCATTTTTTGAGTATTATAATTAATTTTTTGGTTGTTTATGGGTACTTATGATTAGTTATTCATTGTTAATATTATTTTTCTATTTTATGTATTGATTATATATATTGTTATATACTCTTCCATAATGGAATAGTCTCAACATGGACACACCCTAGTACTATTCTACTAATCAATAGCCTCTAGTGTATAGGTATGTGAACTTCAATTCATGTTTCCAACCAGGCTCAGGAAATCTATGAGTGGCTCCCTGGTGTTGGAAATCATAAGGTCAAAGGGGAATCTATGGGTAATCCCATTTAAAAATGCTAGTTCATTTTTAATTCAATATTTACTCAATGAATGTTGATTTTCCCTGTGACTGCATGGCTATCAAGACACCCTCAAAGGATTTTAATTAGATAATTCTTCTGAACATTATAGACATAAATTATAGATTTTTTATTGTTACGTATTTATCCTACTATTTTAAAATTTTAAACTCAATTACTATATTCTACTAATAACCCAACACATTAATGGTACCCACTCTACCACCTTATCATTATTTATTTAAATATTTTACATCTTATTACATTGAAAATTACCCATAATTTCAATGTTGGTTTTCATGATATTATCCTCGATAGGCATAATATTTATTTCTGTATCTCCATCATATAGATAGATTTTGTGAAATTTTTCCATTACAAATTAATAAGTGTCATAGGTAATGTTAAGAAATATATTTTAAAATCGTATAATGAATGAATTATACTTTAATATATATAGGTGGGTACTGGTATAGACATACCCTTGATATATCGGTAGGTCTCATGAGAAAAAACTCATAGGGTTTTAGTATTTTCATTACCTGTTTCTATTGTATTCTTGGATAAATTACATAATGGAATATTTATGTTTTCAGACCTTATACATTTTACCCATAGGTGTTCAAAAATTTATATCCATGTTTTTTATTATCATGGATATTTTTTTCCTTTTGTTTCATTTTATTATAAAATTAATTGATTCATTTTTTTTCCTTTCATACTATTCATGGGATTTTTATGATCTGGTATATTACATTATATTATACTCATTACTTAGCATCATAGATTACAATCATTTGGCTTTCCTTTCTTAAGTAAACCTAAAAGATAACTATGTGTAATTTTCAAGTACCTTCTAGAATATATAAAAATTTTATTGTCATGTTTTTATGTTTTAATAAATGTTATCATGCTTATTATGAAAAATATGTATGTTCCTAGTCTTCCATTACTAAAATGTTTTTGGTTCCTTTCAGAACACGTTTTTACAAATAATGTAATACATATACCTTCTCTAGGTTTTTGGATTCTAGTTTATTATAATTGGTATCAGAGAGAACTTTATTAGAATCCATGGGAACATTATTTAGAGTAAACCAGTTAGGTGATATAATTTTTATTGAAAACCCTTATGATTTAAAGTAAATTTCCCCATGAAAACCTAATAGGAATTATATTTTACAATTCAATATAATAAATTAATTACATGTATGCCTTTTTTAGAGATGATGAATAAATGATGTAAAGGTATTTATATGAACACCTGCAGTCAATATAGTTATGTTCCTACTACAAAATTCAATGGGGAATAATATAGATAGTATCATATTATAATCACATGAGGGAAGTCACCCCTTGTTAAGGAAAATAATAGTACACGCTTATAAAAACATAATAATCCACAATAAGATGTTACTGTATTAGAAAACATTTGATGAAAAAAACATCAACCATTCAATGGAACCAATAATTCAATGGTAGATGAGAAATGGATCATGTACTTAAGAAACATTTTAGACATTCGGAAGTAGTTAAAAGGAAAATATAATTATAAAGGTGTACAGTATAGTGAGATATTTGGATCAATATTGATCACTAGTTATGAACAATAAAGATAAAGATGATATAGAGTAAATAGAATGGAGAACATTAACAAAAAAAATATTATATGAAAAAAAACATTTCATATAGAAAAAAGGATGAAATTGAATAGAAAATTCTACCATATTAAGTAGAAATAAGAGGAAAATGCTGATTGTTATATGGATATCTATATCAGGTTATCAGGATATGTCACATATTCTATATGTTGAATAAAAGGAATGATTTATAGTTTTCTTGATAGTATAATATTGATTCATTTAAGGTAATTATCCTCTTGTAAAATTTCATGATAAGACTATATAGTATTAAGTGAAATTAAGAAATAGAAGGTGTTATCTAAGACTTATGTCTTTAAATAAACTCTTGAGAAGAAGAGTTATATTGGGCACTATATAAAGAAAGTAACTCAATGTAGAATAATAATGATTTTAATTTTCCTATTTAGTAATAATAAAAATAAACACTTAGGGAAATGATTTAAAGTAATAGTAGTTTTCTTAAATTTTAGTGTAGAAACTCATCAAGATAAAAAACAAAAAGGTAATGTAGATGTTATTGATGTTTGATAATTTAACTATAATAATTTTGGGAACTTTTAAAAACATTCCCTACCCTAAATTCCAATGGAATTTTCCTTAGAAACTGATGATGGAGAAATTAAATGTTTTTTCGGTCACTATAGATAAAGTTGAGATACCAAATATTGTGATAGTTGGTACATTAATCCCAAACACAATGTTAAAAATGATTTATTTTATTCTTGAACAATGTACTCCTTTTGAAATGACAGAATGTTTTCAATGGAATCCCTTCTTATATTTATGTCCTATAATAACATGGTGTCACAACATAGTGAAATACTAAGTACTTTGTGACTATTACACATAATTTATTCACTTGTGTATTTTTAATTTTGAAAAACAGTAATCTACAATTGTGATCAGTAAGTTATTTTGAGTCTGGTAAGACAAAAATAATTTTTGATGAATAGTAACATATTATTATGGATAATAGAATACCATTATGAATAGTAATTAATAGTAATGAATCAAAAATCGGCCAAAAAAACTTCACCCATCAATGTACAAATACAATTTATACATCTTAAAAGTGAAAAAACAATCATAGTATAAGAATTGGTATTTTTGTACGTCAAAAATATTTTATTTACAATTTCATGTTTAATATAATAATTTAAAATGGAAATGTATTTTCACAAATTTTAATCATAAATTTTTATTTTATTGTCTTCTAGTTGTAAGATAATTTATGGGACCTTGATTAATTTTTTATGGTGTTATAAAACGATTTATATTTTTAATGTTGATTTTGGTGAATAATTTATTATTTTATTAAAAAATTAAATTAAAATTATTTAGAAATTTAATTTCAAAAAATTGAGTTCATTTTTGAATTCTACATGTTGAAAAATTTTTAGGGTGAATTTTTGGGATTTTTCAAATATACAAGATTTTTCGTGAATAGTAAAAATACAGTTTTGTGTTTTCGGTATACTTGATGAAATCATAATAATGTAATAATTAATAAAAATTTCTGGTAGACTTTTTTACAGTACAATAAGATATTATGTGTCCCAAATTCCTAATACCACTGGAAAATTCCATGGGAAAGCCCATGGTTTTACAAAAACCACTAATGAGGTGTCTTTTTCAAGTAATAAAAAATTCTCTCTCTTTTACTATAAATAACCATTCATCC
Source organism: Viscum album (assembly GCA_963277665.1). Lineage (NCBI taxonomy): Eukaryota > Viridiplantae > Streptophyta > Magnoliopsida > Santalales > Viscaceae > Viscum > Viscum album. The sequence goes on from OY728135.1 coordinate 1,150,330,467, forward strand.
ATTCGTTTTAATTCATTACAAATCCCTCCTCCTTGAATATCTATTGGTTTTACCTCCCTTTTATCCCTCCCAAGGTGTCCTCATGACCCCATGGTCCTAACCATCATGTTTTAGGAGCTACTCTACAAAGTAAGGGAACCTTTCACCCTCCTCTTTTTGTCAACACTTATTTTATGTTACCTCTTTAGATTTACATTATCATATGTTGGGGTTTGATATTTTGTATCACTCTTACTATCATTTTTTCCATATTATGATATTGTATCTTCTCTCTAATCAATTCATTTTATGAAATTTTATGTGACGTCGTTAGGCTACCGAATTTTAATAAGGGATCTCTAAACCTTTTTTTAATTTTCAAGTTCATCTCTTTTATTTTTCTTTCCTCATATCCAATTATCCAAATGTTGAGATGAATCCAGTACCTTACATGTAATGAATTTTTTTCATGATAAATGAATAATTATTCATCATCAATCCTTTCTTTTTTTATATATATAGTAAAATGAAACTACCATCTGAAATGTGAAAATTTACCACATTCATAGACGATGGGTTTTCAAATTATGTTATTATATTCAATTACGGTAATGAAATAAAATGTCATTGTTTAACCATATCAAAATATATGTATTATTTCTCATTAATTGTTCTAGAATCCATTTTTACACAAGGTTTTTATTTATAAGACAAAACACGTTCCCCGTGGTCAAAAATCTCCAATTCACCCAAACGATTATCATTAAATAGTTTATATAATGATTCATATTCATGCCATTGAACCAAATGAAATGTATTATCACATAACCCCATGTATTTTTACTAAAAAAATATAACTCCAATTCTGGACAATCATAACCATTTTACAAGATTCTTTGAACATGAATATAAGTGAACCGATCATTAGAACCAAAGAAACAAATGGACCCAAACAATGAAATTGAACCTCGCAAAAAATCAAAAGGTTATGAATGAACTAAAACAGGTTTTAATAAATAATTTTCATATATAAAAGGTTCTATAATTATTAATTAATTAACTTATTTTTATTATTCAGGTCGTTAATATCAAGTGGGGAACACTATCGGATTTAAAGTAAGGGATTCTACCTAAACCACAATTGTTCCTTCGGGTTTCTATATCTTTCTTTTTACCTAAAAGAAGGTGTCTTATCATTTTATTAAAAACTTATAAATTATTTTTATATGCTCCAAAATCATGTCTCAAGATCCATCCCTCATTCTCTTTTGGGGATATATATGTTTGTTAAGTGATTCCCTCCTTAATTCTTCTCAATAGGCAAACCTATTTTATGGGAACATCTAGAATTCTTACCTGATTTCAAGTGAAATCTATCCTCTATTTTAAGCTACAATTTTCTTTATAAAATCATTTATTTTATTATGAAAACCATATTGGTTCAATTATGGTTTTATATAAAATATTTTCCTCTTTTCTATTTTAAAAGCTCTATTGTATTTTCCTTAAAACCGCACAAAAATGTTTTAATGCTAATGTTTCTCAAAACATTTCTTATATGTAGTCACTTCTGTTTGAAATAAATTACCATGTTATTTGCCTATTTTAAATTTTGAAAATTCATTTTTGTTCTAATACTTTTCTTTCATGGACACTTTTATGATATGCCCATTGGTTATGCTTTATGTCATGATTGTGGTACCCAATTCTTTCAATGGGTACCCTTCTGTTTATGTATGGTTGTTTATGTATGATTATTAATGTGGAAAAAATATTCAAGAAAATGTTGAGATGGGTGTTCCCAGATAGCGCTCCAATGAATTGGATAAATTGAAGTCTCGTGAGATGAGATGTGAAATGGGATTAGCAGTTATCCTTGCCCCATACTACGATGTGAAACGAGATTGGCGGTTTGCCTTGACTTGTATTAAAGACATGTTTTATATTTTTTCCCATTTATATTATTCCATGTTTATATGATCCCATGTTTATATGTTATTATTCCATATGTTCCATGATTTTTATATCATTATGACATTACTCCTAGCTCAAGTGCTTAATCATTATTCTTATGTTCATTCCCTTACTGGGCTTCTTACCTCATCACATTGTTCATATGTTTCCCCAGTATATCCTATGCAGATGTAGGAGCACAATGTAAGTTGGGATCTCATTATGATGTTTAAATAAAGAATTTTATTAGCCCCATGTTTTATGTTTTATGTATGTAGTTTTCAAAGACACTAGATTCCTAATCCTTGGCTTGTACTCTGATTTATATTTATTCTTAAAATCATGTAATGTTATATATAAAAGGCTAGGGTCACTATAGTTGGTATCAGAGTATGGTCTATTTTTTTTTGGATATTAGGAATATGTCACTTTATTATGAACCTTAAAGACAATACAATTTATAAGAAAACATCCCTAAATTTTTTTAAATATATAGTAAGTGGTTTATAAACGAAATACGTCCCCATCTAGACACAAACATGTAGAGATGGCTTTGGCACAAATGTACCTGGGAGTGAAAACTCCGACAATGAGTTTTGGGCTTGACCCGGTGTATCCTAGTACATGAAAACAGGCCTTGATGCACTCTTGTTGTTGACACTCTCGGGGGATATGCCTTGGTAATTCATGAGGTTGGTATAAACCGTTATTAAGAAAAAAATCCATAAGAATATATGATAAGAAATAGATCAAGGATAACGTAGATTAATACATAGGGAATCACAAGTTATTATATACATATCCTTTAAAATATTATCCTCTTATGTTCAAAAGTTTATTTTTTTGTTAAATAACTAAGTATTCAATCCCTTTAATTGTATGTTCTTTTTCTTAGTTAAGGGTGGGAAATAGAAGAACACATTCCAACAAATCAATGTGAAAGGGAATGTGAAGAATTTAGAAATGATATTCCTGATATGATGGGAATGGGTGCTGAAAACATCATGACATTATATTCTCATCTGGATCGAGTAATGAATAATAACTTGAATCATGTGTAACACCCTGCTCCTCCAAGAAGAGAGAAATTTTTTGTAGAATCCTTCATGCGGAAAAGGCCTCTCATGTTTAGCAGATCTTCTGATCATCTCATCGGGAAAAGTGGATTAACTCCATTGAAAATCTATTCACTATCCTCCAGTTCTCAGAATAAGAGAAAGTTATACTAGAGGTCTATCATTTTGATGGGGAAGCTGATCAGTGGTGTAAACTAATCAAGAATACAAAGTCCCAAGAGGAAGTTTATTCAATGGATTGGGAGTAATTAAAGAGGATTTTTTTTAATAAATATTTTCCTTGAACCCTCCATCTCAAGATGGAAAGATAATTCCCCAGACTCAAGTAGAAAGAAAATGATTCCATTAGGGTGTATGAAGCAAACATTACAAGGCTTGCACGGTATGCCTCTGGCTTTATCATTAACACTGAATGAAAGGAGGATCTCTTTTTAGAAGAATAAAGCTGAATCTATGGAAGTTGTTGGGAATATGATACTTTGATAGTAATGAGGATATTGTCTGTTGTTCCCTAAAGGTTGAAATGGAGACTGGAGACTCTCAGTGGTCTCATGGTTCCGGTGATAGGAAGCGAAAAATGGAGAACAACATGGGTGGTTCAACAAACAAATCTCAGGATGAAAATAATCCTGAATATCCCACTTGTAAACTTTATGGGAAGATGAATCTTGGGAACTCTTTAAAGGGAAACAAGAATTGCTTCAAATGTGGAATGTTTGGTCATCTGGATAAAAAATTCCAAAGGGATATGAAAAATCCCGCTAACATGGCAGAAGAAAGGAAGGTTCAGATCAATGCTCAGATGGTGGTGTAGTGTTACAACTACAAGGAGCATAGGCATTATGTAAACAATTTCCCTAATCCAAGGGTTGTCTGAGGAAATCAACAACAACCTCCAAGGTAGCAAGTAAGGCCTTATGATATCACTACCACTGAGGTGGAGCTGGACAACGATGTGGTGACAGGTACGCTAGTTATTCAATCAAGGATAGCGAATCTACTATTTGATTCTGGTTCTATTCATTCTTTCATATCTTGAAATTTTAGTAAAACTATTCAAGCACCACCACATTATTTAAAGGAAAATTTATCCTTGAGAACATTGAATAGGGAAATTATTGCGTCCATGGTTTATAACTCTTCCCCAGTTAACGTTTTTGGACCGAACCTCCCCAAAAATCTCGTCATACTTCCTTTAGTGTAGTTCAAAGCAATATTGGACATGGATTGGCTATCTTTATATAAGGAAAACATCAACTGTTAGGAAAGGGAGGTCACACTTCACATCCCAAAGCACCCACTGATTCATTACGAGTATATGTAGGAAGATGAATCTCTTCTATAATCATCATCTCAAGTGTAGATATTTTTGCCTTATCAGAAAGCATATCTATCTCAAATGATTGAGAAAAAGGATAGAATAATGATTGAATACATGCCCATCGTGAGGGATTAAACTGATGTATTCCCTAAAGATTTTAGTGGTCTTCCTCCTCATCGAGAGGTTGCGTTCTCAAGTGAACTTATCCCCAGATCTCTTCCTATCTCAAAGACACCTTACATAATGGACACAATAGAGTAGTAAGACCTGAAGAAGTAGTTACAGGAGAATCTAGAGAATCATTTTTTATGCCCGAGTGCTTCACCGTGGGGTGAGATAATCATATTCATCAAGAATAAGGATGGTTCAATGTGCCTCTTCCTTGATTATTTTGATCTCAATAAAATTATGATAAAGAAAAAGTACCCCCTTCCATGGATAGATAACTTGTTTGATCAGCTTCGTGGGGCTTGTTATTTTTCTAAGGTGTACCTTCAGTCAAGATATCACCAACTAAAGGTTAGAATGGAAGATATTCCCAATACTTCCTTTCAAACGAGGTATCGAAACTATGAGTTCATAGTGATTCCCTTCAGAATCACTAATGCTCTAGAAAGTTTTGTGGATTTAATGAATAGAGTCTTTAGAGATTACCTTCACAATATTGTGGTAGTCTTTATTGAAAATATTCTGATATACTCCAAGATAAAGGAGGAACATGAGGATAATTTGAATATTGTGTTAATTTCATCTCAAAGGAAGAAGTTGTATGAAAAGTATAGTAAATGTGAGTTCTGGATAGAGGAAGTATCATTCTTGGGGAATGTTATCACCAGTAAAGGAATATCTATGGACCCTTCCAAGATAAAGGCAATTGAAGAGTGTCTTAGGAAAACTTCTATAACAGAGATCCGAAGCTTTCTAGGTCTAGCTGGGTATTATCGGCGATTTCCGAAGAAATTTTCCTGATTGTCAAACCCAATGACCAAGCTGACATGGAAGGGAGTATAGCTTATCTGGACTCAGGAATGTGAATATTTTTTCAAGGAGTTAAAAAAGAGGCTAATCACTATGCTACTACTCACACTCTCAGCAAGTGGAGAACTTTTTGTGGTGTATAGTGTTGCTTCTAAAAAGGGATCGTGTTGTGTGCTAATGCAGAATGATAGAGTGATATCCTACGCCTTAAGGCAGCTGAAAATCAAGGAGCAGAACTATCCTACGCATGATCTGGAGTTGGTGATGGTGATCTTTGCATTGAAAATATGGTGGCATTATCTTTATGGGGAGAAGTTTGAGATATATACTAACCACAAGAGTCTCATATATATATTCACAAAAAAAGAGCTAAATATGCGCCAAAAAATATGGATAGATCTCATTAAGTATTATGACTCCTCAGTCTACTACCATCCTGAAAATGCAAATATGGTGGTAGATACTATAAGTAGAAAGGATCATGCATCTTTATCAATTATGAGAATTGAAAATGATCTGATCTCCTCATATTTGTAGAGGATGGACAAGTAAATCATTATGGGGGGAACATCATAAATCCTTTCTGAAATGATTGCTCGACCATCTCTCTTGGATAAAATAAAGGATTCTCAAAGAAAGTATGTAAAACTTCTGAAAAGGACGGATGCAAGAAAAAGTGGGAAATCCTTTGTGTTCATGATTGATGAGGAAAGAGTTATAAAACATGGTTCATGATTATGTGTGCCATCTGATCCAGAGATAAAGAAGGAGCTTCTGAATGACACACATAGCTCCACCTTCTCTATCCACCCAGGGAGCACAAAGATGTATCTAGATCTCCGAGAGAACTTCGGGTGGGACAATATGAAAAGGTAGATTTCTAGATATACATCAATGTTCTTGGTATGTCAACAGGTTAAGGCATAAAGATAGAAGTCTAAGGGGATGATGAAACCACTACCCATACCAACATGGAAGTGGGAGAACATCACCATGGACTTTTTCACTAGACTTCTAAGGACATCAAAGGAAACAATGTTATATGGGTCCTTATGGATCGTCTTACAAAGATAGATCACTTTATCACGATTCAAGAGTACTTCTCATTGGATCAACATGCACAGATATATATCACGGTACTGGTAAGGCTTCATGGGGTGCCATTATCTATTGTATCCGGTCATGATCTGAGATTCACCTCGAAGTTATGGAAAAGTCTTCAACATGCTCTAAGAACTGAACTGAACTTTAGTACGGCCTATCATCCTCAAACTGATGACCAATCTAAGAGAACTATTCAGACACTAGAATATATGTCGACAACATGTTCTATGTACTTTAAAGGAGGATGAGACCAACATCATCCATTGGTTTAAGTCTCCTACAACAACAGTTTCCACGTGAGCATTCGAATGGAACCATATGAAGCCCTTTATGGGAAAAGGTTTCAAACACTGGCGTGTTGGGATGAAGTCGGTGAGAGTAAGTTTATAGGACTTGAAATGGTTGAAGAAATGGTAGAGAAGATTAAAACCATTCAGCAGCACATCAAGGGATCCCAAATTCGACAAAAGAGTTATGTAGACAATCTTCGACAAGACCTTGAGTTCAAAGTGGGAGACATGGTATTTAAACGCATATCTTCGTGGAATAAGGTCATGAGGTTTGGTAATAAAGGAAATCTATGTCCCAGGTACATCGCCCTTTTTGGGATCCTTGATCGAGTTGGATTTGAGGCCTATCGACTAGAACTTCCACATACCATGTCCAAAGTACACGATTTCATTCATGTATCCCTCTTAAGGAAGTACATTCCATTCTCATCACATGTACACTTATCAGAGGTGGTATAGTTGGATGATGATCTTTCATACGAGGAGAATCCGGTGAAGATCTTGGATCGTAGATATAAAGTTATACGTAACCAGACTAATCACCTGGTCAAGGTACTATGGCAGAACCATAAGTACGAATAGGCAACAAGGGAATAGGAGTATTCATTGAAGGAAAAGTAATCACACTTGTTTTTGGCCTAGAATGTAAACTGAAATTTCAAGGGCTTAATTTATTATGGGGGGAAGAATGTAATGACCCAATGTTTTCAATGGAATAACTTCTTATAATTATGTCATTTTATAACAAGGACTCACAACACAATGAACTATTAAGTACTATGTGACCTTAAAACATAAGTCTGTCACTTGTTTGTTTTTAATTTCGAAAAACAGCCATCTATAATTGTGATCAGTGAGTTATTTGGAGTCTGATAAGACAAAAATAATTTTTGATGAATATTAACATACCCTTATGAATAGTAATGAATACTAATGAACAGAAAATCAGCCAAAAAATATAAACTTCACCCATGAATGTAAAAAAAATTTATACACCTTAAAAGTGAAAAAACGATCATAGTATAAGAATTTGTATTTTTGTATGTCAAAAATATTTTATTTACAATATTATGTTTAATTTAATAATTTAAAAGGGAAATATATTTTCATATATTTTAATCATGAATTTTTACTTTATTTTCTTATGGTTATAAGATAATTTTATGGGACCTTGAATAATTTCTCAAGGTATTATAAAATGACTTATAGTTTTAATGTTTATTTTGTTGAATAAATTGTGATTTTTTATAAAAATTAAATTAAAAATTTAAGAAAATTATTTTCGAAAAATGGAGTTCATTTTTTGAATTCTACATGTTGAAAAAAGGTTAGTGTGAATTTTTAAGGTTTTTCTAAAATTCATGATTTTTTTAAATATTAAAAATACAGTTTTGAGTTGTCATTATATTTTATGACATCATAATGATGTGATAATTAATAAAAAATTTTGGATGACTTGTGTATAGTAAAATAATATATTAGGTGTTCTAAGTGGATAATACCATGGGAAAATACCATGGGAAATCCAATGGTTTTATAAAAACCATAAGTGAGTTGTCTTTTTAAATTAATAAAAAATTGTCTATATTTTACTATAAATACTCGCTCATCCATTTGTTTTATTTCATTAAAAATCCCTCCTACTTGAATATCTAGTCCATGTACATCCCTATTATCTATCCCAAGTTGTCTTCAAGCCCCCAAGGTTCCAACACTCATGTTTTAGGAGCTACTCCACAAGGTAAGGGAACCATTCCCCCTCCTCTTTTTGTCAACACTTCTTTTATGTTATCTCTTTAGATTTCCATTATCATATGTTGGGGTTTAATATTTTGTATCACTCTTAGTGTTATTTTTTTAAATATTATGAGATACCCTATTCTCTCTCATCAATTCATTTTATAAAATCTTAGGTGGCGTCATTAGGCTGCCGAATTTTCATAAGGGATCTCTAAACTTTTATTTTATTTTCATGTTCATCTATTTTCTTTTTCTTTCCTCATCTCCTTTTATCCAAATGTTTTGATGAATCTATTACCTTACATATACTGTATTTGTTTCATGATAAAGGAATAATTCTCTATCATATATCCATTATTTTTTATATATGTACTAAAATTAAAATACCATCCAATATGTGCGAATTTACTACATTCATGGACGATGGGTTTTCAATTTCTATTATTGTATTCAATTATGGTCATGAAACCATTTTCATGGTTAAACCAAACCATAATATATTTATTATGTCCCATATATGGTTCTAGAATCATTTTTTACAAAAGGGTTTTTTTATAAAACAAAACATGTTCCTGGTGGTCAAAACCCACCAATTAACCCAAACAGTTATCATTAAATAATTTATATAATGATTCATCTTCATGCCAAGTAACCAAATAAAATTTTCAATGATATAACCTCCTATATTTTCACTAAAAACATATAACTACAATTCTGTAAAATTATCACCATTTTACATGATTCTTCGAACATGAATATAAGTGAACTGATCATTAGAACCAAGGAAAAAAATGGACCCGAACACTAAAATTGATCCTTGTAACCTATCAAAAAGTTATGAATAAACTCAAACAGGTATTACTAAATTATTTTCATATATAAGGGGTTATGGAATTTTTAATTAATTAACATAATTTTATTATTCAGGTCATTAATATCAATTGGAGAACCCCATTGAACTTAAGTTAAGGGATAGTACCTGAACCACCATTGTTCCTTCGAGTTGCTCTATCTTTATTTTTACCCAAAATAGGTTGTGTTTTGTTTTTATGAACAACTTATAAATTATTTTTAGATGATCTAAAATCATGTTTCAATATCCACCCCTCATTTTCTTTTAGGGATATACGTGATTTAAAGTGATTCCCTCCTTAATTCTTCCTGATGGGCAAACCTATTTGATGGGAACATCCCGAATTCTTACCTAATTTCAAGTTCACTCTATCCTCTGTTTGAAGCCACCATTTTATTTATAAAATATTTCCTTTTATTATGAAAACCTTCTTGGTTCAATTTTGGTTTTATATAAAAGATTTTCCTATTTTCTATTTTAAAAGCTCTGTAGTATTTTCCTTAAAACCCCACAAAATGTTTTAATTTTAATGTTTCTCAAAATATTTATTATATGTTTTCACTTCTGTTTGACATCACGTAACATGTAATATTCCTATTTTAACATATTAACATCCATTTATATTCTAATCCTTTTTCTTTAAGGACACTTTTATGATACGCCCATTGGTTATGCTTTATGACATGATTATGGTAGCCAATTCTTTCCATGGGTACCCTTCAGTTTATGTATAGTTGATTGTGTATGATTATTCATGTGGAATGAATATTCATGAAAATTTTGAGATGGGTGTGCCCAGATATCACTCCAATTCATTGGGAAAAGTTATGTCTCATGATATGAGATGTGAAATGAGATTGGTGGTTAGCCTTGACCCATACTACTATGGGAAACGAGATTGGCGGTTAGCCTTGACTCATACTAAAGAAATGTTATATGTTTCGGCCACATTTATATTCTTCAATGTTTGTATGTTATTATTCCATATTTTCCATGATTTTATATCATTATTTCATTCCTATTAGATCATGTGCTTAATCTTTATTCTTATGTTCATTCCCTTAATGGGATTTTTAGCTTATCCCTTTTTTCATATGTTCCCCCGGGATATCCTTGGCTTGTACTCTAATGTATATTTATGATTAAAATCAATTAATTTTATTTATAAAAGGATATGTTCTCTATACTTTTTTATCATGAAGTATCGTTTATAATATCGAATCATCCAATAATAGTTTGATAAAAGAGTTGTCAGTTATGACACCTAATGGGATACTTATTGTAATGATGCTTTACCTAGTAGTCTCTATTTAGATGTGTATATATTCCCTAGTGTTTAAATTGATTATTATAGCTATATTAGATTTTGACTTAATCCATTTCATAGATTAACTTTAAAAATATAATCGATTAATTTCATTTTGGGGGAAGAATATTACTATTTGTGAATTGGAAATTGAATATATTATTTTCAATGGAGATACTTCACCTCCAGATTCATTAATAAATCCCCATTTAATAGTTGGCCTTAATGAATCTATGTTCAAAGATCGAGAGAGAAAACTATATTTGGATGGTAAATGCATCATAATGATAAAGGATGTACCCATTATATAAAAATACATTAATATAATCTAAGTGTAATTACCTACCATTCTAACAGAGCATGAATTTTTGTTTGACATTGAACTCATTCATAATGAGAGACCCATATTTAGAACCCCATATAGAAATGAACCATTGTAGTTTCCTAACTTAATAAAATAACTATAAAAATTTTTTGATAGTGGATTTATATTACCTAGTGTTTCATCAAGACGAACCCCTGTTTTGTTTATGAAAAAAATAATGTGTATATGAGATTTTTGTATTAATTATAGAGAGATAAAAGCCACAATTATAAGGAATGAATACCATTTAACTTTCATTGATTATACATTTGATCATATTATGAGATATAAATATTTTCAAAATAATGATATATGTTATGTTTTTCATCAGTTTATGGATAAGAAAGAGTTAACAATGAAGATAAAACTAGTATATGATATTGACATTATAAGTTTATAGTAATTCATGTCAGATTGGAAGATGCACCATCAAATTTTTGGGATATTATGAATATACTATTCTATTAATATCATGATATTTCATGATAGTTTCCATTGATGATATCATCAAATACTCTAAAATCCATAATGATCATGAGAACGATCAAAAAATAATTATTGAGAACTTTAGAGAAAGAAATAATATGGTAAATTTAGTAAGTGTGAATTTTGGCTCACTGATTTTTTTATTGGAAATATTGTCTCTAATATTAGAATATCTGTTGATCAACTGAAACCGAAGGTATTCAAAGAATATCTTGTATCGAAACATAACTGGTTTCTTATAGTGTTTTATTTAAAACCTTGTCAGATTATCCAACCCCATAATGATGTTGACACTTAAAGTGGTGTAATTCACAGGACCCACAAAATGTGACGAAACTTTTGAAGATTTAAATAGAATATTGATTAATTAAATTATATTTACATTACCATTGAGATATTAAGGATTTTTAATATATTGTAATGTATTGATGAAAAGTCTTGGTGATGTCCTTATGTGGAATCATAAGGTACTCACTTATGAATTAAGGAAAATGAAGATCCCTAAAAACAACTATATGAATCATGACCATAAGTTTGAATTAATAATCTCTTTATTTAGGATTTTTAGGTATTATCTCTATAGAGAGAGCTGAAACATATATAAAGGCCAAAAAATTGAAATATATTTTTTCTCATCTAGAGCCCATCATTAAGTAAATATAATGGTTGGAGAAACTCAATGGCTATGATTTCTTGATATACTACCACTCTAGGAAGGTAATCAAGGTGAGTTATTCATTGATTTGGAGGGGCCATTATGTTATGACCATAAATGGGATTAATAAGAAACTTTTATTTAGAGATCTAATAATGTTGGGTATAGTAATTTTTAGGCAATGAAAGCCATCATTTCTTGTCTAATAAATTGATAAAAAATATTTTGTGAAAAATATAAATGTACATATATGACAATAAGGATTTATAAAAGAGTATTAATGTATTGAATGATTAGAAGGTGACTTACATAAGCTATAAAAATGGGGTATTTATGTTTCAAAAGAGGTTTTAAGTTCTATACATATTTGAACTGAATAGGTAGCTACTAGATGAAGCATGATGATCAAATTTCTCTACACAACATCATAGAACAATGAAATATAGGTATTTAAGAGAAAATATTAATTTAGTGGTATATATTGGGAAATTATATATTATTTTTATTGATTCCTACTATTCTAGTTTGTAAATATTGAAATACAATATCCTAAGGGTGTCCTAAAACATCTATATTTTCTAATATGGAAGTGGTAAAATAATATAATGGGATCTATCGCTATATTTTTGAATACTCTAAGGGAAAAAACCTTTATTTAGGTTCTAATTGATCAGGTTACCATGTATATAAACTAATTAAATGTAAGGAAATACCTACCCATTGAGAACCTTTCCCATCACTATATCAATTAAATAATGTGACATCACAAGGAGCCTCTGTTAATTATTGCATACCTTAACCCATAATTCATATCAAAATTATAGAATTGTATTTAAAAGGATATTTACAATTATGTATATTAAAGAAAAAATTATCATCCCTAGAATGAAGGTCAGTATGAAAGAAATATTTAAACACTTGAAGAGTTGAAAAAATTGTTCGCTTCAATTCCATGGAGGATGGGATCACTATCTATCACGGGTGGAAATTTCATACAATAATAGTTTCCAATTGAGAATCTAGATGGAATTATATGAGGAATTATATTGGAAGTTATTAACTTCTTCGAAGTTTTTTGAATAATTTTGATAAAGAATTTAGTGGGACTAAAAAATATGGGGGATACTACTATGAATGGATAGACTGTCCAAAATCATGTCAAAGAATCTCAATGAAAACCAAATAATTATAATGATAATGAAAAAAATTACATGTAATCTCAAGTGGGGTGTTTAATTCATAAAGGTGTCACCATGGATAGGATTTATAATAATATGTAAAAATGAAATTCAATCCCTATGAACATTTTTAATTATTAAACTCATGAGAGAATTTTAGTTGTATCTTATTGATTTGATATACCACCCATTATTTTTGAAGTACATGATACCTTCCTTGCTTCATTATTTTGAAAATTTATATCATATTTGAGGTATATACTCACATCGAAGGGAATATAATTGGATCCTACCTTGTCTAATAATAGAGAGCCTACCCCGATTATTCATATTATAGAGAAGTTGTTTTGTAATAGGACAACTCGACTATTGAAAGTATATTCGAGAAATCACAAACTGTGGGAGGGAACATTAGATACTAAATAATATTAGAGAAAGGATAACCCATAGTCTTTTTGTGGATAACATGTGTACCATTTGGAGGATAAAATTATTTAAGGGGAAATAATATAATACTTGAGACTCTATTATAGAATATAAACACTATATCCTAAAAATATTACATAATATGCAATCAAATGAGCCTTTTTCATGAATTTATTTAAAAGATAAATTTTATTTTTTTCTCTTAATTATATTCATTTTTTTTATTTTAATATCAATATTATGTTATGATGGATTTTTGGGATCTTTCATAAATAATTACTATTTAGGTTAATAGGGATAATATAGATTTTACCAAAACTTGGAATTTTATGTCACCATAAGAATGACCTAGAACTATGTAAAATATTTTAATTGGTCACATATTTTTTCAATATGTAAAATTATAAATTTTAAAAATAATATAATGAATTTAAATACATATAAATAATATTTTTAGGACATAAATATAATATCCAATAAAAACATTTTTATTGTATTTTCTCTTTATAAAATATGATTTTTTATAAATTTTGGGTTTCTGTTGACTTTAAGGCCATGTACAAATTATAATAAATATATTTATATAGTTAAATTATAATACATTGATAATATTGACCTAAATATAAATTTTATGCCTAAAAATACACTTTCTAAAAATGGATTTTTACATTTTACAACTAATAAGGTTAAAATTGATTAATATTACCTATATAAATTTTATCTAAAAAATATAATTAATATTTTTAACCAACATGTTATAATTATGTAATAATAGATATATTAGTTTTAATAATAAAAATTATTTATTTTGGTAATAAATAGTTTTCACTAAAAAACAAATATGGTAAAACTAATACATTCAGGGTTGAAGTGCTTGATACATGTTAGAAACATGTTTATAATTGATTTATTGAGATATTAACGACTATATCTCATCCCACAATAAGTAATTGTCCATTTTTTGAGCCACATGACATGTGAAACTTGTTCTCGCTTTATATTAAGTTGAAATATTTTCTAATATTTTATTCCCATCACTTATAAAAGGGGCCTCTCCCCGCATATTCAATACCACATAGAAAATTCAGATTCCCCTAAAAATACTACCCTTCATTAAAACCTTTTAACCCATAACCCCATTTCATCTTCCAAAGATTATGATGTCAAGATATTATCTTATGCTTTAATTTTCCATCAATTCCTCTAAGTGAAACCCCAATTCCACAACGTGGGTTATAATTATCCAAATTTTCATTTATTTTAAATATTAAATTTCAAAATATATTTTATATATTCTTATAAAATGAAATATATATAATTTTAATTATTAATATTTTTTCCTATTGAAATTTCCATTTACCATATTTCACCTTTAAATTGAGGATATAAAATTATATATTTGGGTGTGTGTGTGTTTGTGGAAAACCACCACCACAAAGAATCATGTGTTATTTTCTACGACAACCATACATAGTAAATCTTGATTATAAATTTAATAAATAATATTTTTTTATAAAATATTTTATTTGCATAATTGATAATACATATTATATATTTCTCTCGTTATATGGAAAATATAATCCCCAACCATGCGTACATGTAGACTATAACCTCCATAGAGAAATTGATATATTTTTTATAATAACATAATTTCATGGATGGTCATGAGAATGTGATTAATGGATAAGTATTATTTTTATGAAATTTTTAATGTTCTTGAAAGAAATATTATACAACCTGTTTACAATATAAGCAATAAACAATTATGTTAAACTCAAAAGTCCAAAAGAGAATTCTAAGAGGAAAAATGATTTCTTCATACAATGTAATAACATAGTAATGGTTATATTATTCATTTAATTCATTAAAATTATGATATATATATATATATATAACTAATAAACACAAAAAATATCCATTATTAGTCTGGTATAATTATATTAAAAATAAATCAAAACAAAATCAACCATTAATTATTTTATGTTTGGGTTTGGGTTGGTTTAACCACCTACTTGAATAGTGATATAAATATAAATAATGGATGAAAATGGAAATATAATTTCTATTAAAATATTATTAAAATAAGTAAATAATGAAATTATTTTAGTTTTAATATAGTAAAATTAGTATTTATGTCATTAGTTATTTCACATAGGTGTGTTTCTTTAAAATCCTAGAAACATTCACATCATCAATTACATCTTTATGAATCATAAGAAAAGACACCATTAAATAAAATTGTACTGTTATAAATTATTATAAACAGTAAATTTTAGAACCTTATTTGATAGAGTAATGATTAAAATTTGGGAATAATCAATAATAACATCGTTATTAAAAAACAAATTCAGAACAATCAAGACTACCCAAACTCGATATTGAAGATAGAAATTAACTAACTAATATAAATTTTAAGAATAATTATAAATGAAGTTGAAAATAATTATAAGTTTGAATAAATTTAGAAACAAGGTTTATGAGGCAGGTGTGCCAACTCCTAAAAAACATCAATAAAAAAGAAATGAAACAGACAAGTCAAAATAACAGAGCATTACAATTATGGGTATGTACAACACCACAACAATCCGCCTGAACAAGGATAGAATAGTAGCCAGGTAAGACAAAAGGCCTGCTAGAATTGACCTCCATGATAGCTCTCTTAGAAATAACATCAGCTGCCTGATTAGACTCCCAATAAACGTGAGTTACATCCAAGGAAATTAAATCAGAAAGATGAAAAAAAGAAATCCATAGTGACAAAATCCACTATGGTTCATTCCTTAAGCGATCTTTGAGAATTTTCATAGCACAAGATGAATCTGATTCAAGCCATAAAGCACGCCAACCACAGTGGACAACATACCTTATCACCTTTACCATATCCCAGAGTTCCGCTTCAATGGAAAAACCATTTCAAATAAAGTGAAATAAATAACCCTCAATAAGGCCCTGATAGGTGCGAAAGACGCCACCACAACCAGTAGGACCTGGTGCACCAGAGGCTGCCACATCAACATTGATCTGTAGCCAACCTGAGATCGGTGGTATCCATAAGATATATTTAACTACACTTGGTCTTTTTGGCCTCCATGAACACCAAGTGATCTCAAAACAACAAGGTCAGAAACATCATTATACATTGAACCAGTTTGAATTTTAGAAGCAAGTATGATCCCACGGTGAATGGTCAAGACACCGGCAAGAAAATAAGGTTTTAGGTTGTTAAAAACCTAGCCATTATGTTCATTCTAGGTGTAGTAATGAACACTTGCAGTCAATACCAATAATAAGGAATGTGTTTACTCGCTGTAGACCATGTTCAAAACAAAAGATAACAGAACCTCAATAGATTTCAAACTAAAACGACATCTAAAAAGGTGCTATAAATAACTCCATAGCATGTTTGTGAACCATCAGCAAACAAATATTTGAAAAAAGGATTCCTTGTCACACAAACAAAAGAAGTAGGTTTAAGTAAGGTGCAACCCAGTGGGCCGGATGTGGGGTTGAATAGGTAGTTGTTTCTTCTATAGCTTGCATATGAGAAGAATATCAATAGGGGAAATGAATATCTTAATAAAACCTACCACCTAGGATGGAATACCAGGAGGGTATCACATGAAAATCTATAACAATCACATATGGGAAATTGACCATTAATATTTGGTGTCCAAACCAAAGTTCCACAGTTAGAATATTCATATCTGGATACCTCCTTATGAATATTATTAGGTAAAATATCCTGAATATTAATACTAACATGTAACATAGAAATGTTGGTATTATCGAGATAATAAGGAACATTAATATCATCTCTCATCGGTTGAGGAAACTAAGGATTTTTCCAGAAATTTAAGTGATAATTCCTACATACCACACTTTTTAAATTATCTATAATATTAGAATAATAATTCTTAAATTTTGTTCAAACAAAGGAGTAAAAATAGATAACATAACCACTTTGAAACCTACCAACAAAACTGGTGGCCAAAAACTCCAATGAGAAGTCAGGCATGTATAGGATCCTCTACGTGAAATTTTTGAGCAAAGTATCAATGAAATCCTAACATCTTTAACTCCCATTACCACTGTATTCATAGACTTGATGCAGTCTTTCTAGGAGACTGTGACTAGTTTATTTTCATTAATTGAGCCAATCCAGATAAATTTTTTTATCTGTCTACATATCTCCTTCATAAGGTCCATCAGCCATCTATACGGTGAGAAAGAGTGAACAAAATTTTAGGCGATACCAGAATTTACCAAACAAACTCAGCATGCCTGAGATGTAGTCTTCCCTTTCCAACATTCCAATTGATAAGTAATTTTCAAGGAAATGATTACAAAATAACATCTTTTCGCCCTGCCCTAGAAAATTTGAACTCTAAGGTAAATGAAAGGCATGGAACCTCTCTTCACACCAAGCCATCGAGCAATCTTATTTTTATTGTAAGTAATCACGCCTTCCCAAAACACAAAAAAATGATTTGTTCCAGCTAATCACTTGACCTGTAACCTCTTTATAGTGTAAAAAATCCTTTTAATACAAGAGATAGTATCTTTATCATCCATCCCAAAAAAAATATCATTATCATAGTGCAAGTGAGAGGGTCAAAATCAGTCACTCACAGCTCTCATCTGTTGGTACAATCCAACATTGACAAGATCATTTTGACACCAGCTCAAATAGTCCTCAACAATGGAAAATAGAATGCTAGATAGAGGGTCACCCTGCCTGACACCTCTTGAGCACTGGAAAAATCCCACCGAGGATCCACTAACAAGAATAGAAAGAGTGGAACATTTTTATATGGATAAAATCAAACCAATAAAACTCTATGAGAACCCACACGTCATTTTAATTGAAAAAAATGAAATCATATTTTATTGTATCAAAAGATTTTGAACCTTCAAGGCCATATTACAATATTTTTCTTCTCCATCATTATATTAACACATTCAGAGGTAGTGAAGAGATCATTATCTATGTTCCTACCAGGGACAGACCCAAACTGATTAATAGAAATAAATACCTTAGCAACCTCACCCATCTTTCAAGCCATGATTTTTATAATAACATTTGGTATGGATTTTCAAATATCCATAGCTCTAAACTCTTTAACGTCTGAAGAATTCTCCTTCTTTGGAATTAAAACAATGAAATTTGAATTCATCCCAAATGGATTTGAGGAATGAGTAAAGAACTCCCTCAAAGAATTTATTACCTCAATCTGAATAATGTCCCAATAGAACATAAATAACTTGTTGGTTATGTCATCAGAAGTAGAAACACTATCCAAATTTAAAGAAAATATAGGTGAATGTATTTACATGGCATTGGGACCTCTATTAGACTTTTATTTTGATATTAATCCATGTTTTCTTCAAATAATTTAATCAATTTGTCTGAAATTTCCTCCCCTGTATCTGAGTATAACTTCTCAAAATAG
Source organism: Viscum album (assembly GCA_963277665.1). Taxonomy (NCBI): domain Eukaryota; kingdom Viridiplantae; phylum Streptophyta; class Magnoliopsida; order Santalales; family Viscaceae; genus Viscum; species Viscum album. Next base: position 1,150,349,626 of record OY728135.1, read on the forward strand.
CATCTCAATTCATTTTCTATATCATTATTAGAACTGAACATATTCCCATCGATTTACAGAGCATTGATACTCCTTTTCCCCTTTCATCTCCCTATGCAAGTGATGGAAGAAACGCGAGTTTCCATCCCCCTCTTTCAGCCACCTAATGTTGAACTGGTTACGAGCCATGTACTCCATTAGGGTCAAAATATTATCTAGCTTAGATGAAGCTTGTATCTTCTATTGAGGGGTCATATAATGAGACCTGTTACTTTTATATCACATAGATAAATGAGATTTATCTTTATTGATATCACTGTCAAGGTTATAAAAATATGACTTACTCCACTCTTTCAATTTGGCCTTTACAATCTTCATCTTGATGGTTAAAATATACAACGGGATTCCCACACAAATTGTTTTACAGGCTTCCAATTTAACTTCCCTACATCCCGAAACAAACGACCAGGCATTATTAAACATGAAAGGTAGAGGGGGCGACCTTAGTCTATTGAAATAGATATCAATAAATACGGGGTTCTGATTAGAGAGTAATCTGGGAAGAGTCAGACCAGAAACAACAACTGCATCACACCTCTCATCATCTTTGATAAAGAATCTATCCAATTTACTTTCCTTCCTCCCATTTGAATTAATCATGCTCCCAATGTAATCAGCTCCATATATAGAGGCTTCATCCAACTCACATTGATCAAGGTAGGAAGAGAAATAATTGGTTGACATTCTACAAAAATTACTACCAGTTTTTTCATCTATCCTCAAGATAGCATTAAAATCACTATGCAAAATCTAATTGGTATACATACCTACAAAGGCAGCAACCAGATTTCTAGAAAGGTTTATTCTTCTTGTGTATAAATTAAAATCATAAAACATTTCATAGTAAAATAATTTATACTGACACAAAATGATAGGGTCACTGACTGTTGATCATTATCAAATGAGTCAGTTATGACACTATTGTGTTTGATAACCCACAAGGATTATATGGTAGCATCAAATTGATTATTGTAAAAAAAAGGCATATCCTAATGAACTCCACTTGAAATCCATCCATCTCTAAAACTTAATTCTTGGTTCTGCAATTCCAATTAACAATGTCTTATTGGTCTTAATAATATTCCTAAGGGTTTTGACTGTGGGAGAGTTACCTAACCCTTGAAAATTAGAGAAGAGGATCTTCATTTATCAGCAGACCTAAGCCTAGTTCTAGGCCCATTATAACTGTAAAGTCTTGGAAAATTCAAGAAATTTTTTTATTAATTTCTTTGGAATTTTACAAGTGATCAGTTTCTGACGGCACCTGATTCCGAGGCCCTATGTGCCCGGAATCAATTTCCTAAGTTTAGATCGGGTGCATTCAATAAACAAACGAGCGGATTTTTCTATCCTTTGATCCGGTGCTCAGAATTGAAATCTGAGGGCACCGATGAAACTGCAGTATCGGTAATTGCTTATGGGAACCTTTACCGCGGTTGCATTTAGTCAGTAGGAGAAGTTAAATTTTGTGGATTAAATTAGAAGTTAATAAAAATTGTTCAACAATTTTTATTTATATCTAAGTGGTTATATCCTAAGTGAGGGAGTTGGGGTGGGGACCACACAAGCCCCAACCCTTCACATTTCCAAACCCCCTTTTAACTCCACTCTTTTAATTTGTGAATCCTCTTCATGTCCCATTCATTTATGATTCCCACACTAGTGACTTAATTAATTAAATATAAATTAATTTGAATTACATGGCATGTTATATTATGGAGTGCCTTTTTGTATTATTTTGGGGTTGGCAATATTGATGGAGGAACTCATGAGAAGACTTGGAAGGAAGTGTTCTTCCTCGGTGAAGAACACCAACCCTCAATGAAGAACGACTCCGCCCGCGAAGAACGTGAGAGATATCTCCAACGACGCTTCCACTTCGGGCACACCCTAATGTCAATGGAATAGACGTCCATCTTCCATGACGCCGCTTTCCACGAATCAATGGCGTGTGACGTTAATTATCACGGTAGGGATTTATACCTTGAATTGAATGTTTTCATACCCGTTCTACATAGTTGGAATTACGTCTTGACAACCAAATGGTATCACCATAACAAGGGGGATTTTGAATCTCACTAACATGACTGAATCTTTTCCATAATTGATCTTGTCTTTGGTTAACAATGGAAGCGGATAGCGGAGACCGGAAATGAGACGGCAGCAAAAAAGGGACTGGTGGCGCAAAGGTCACCGAGATGTCAAGAAGGTGCAGCATCATCATCTAACTACGCACTGGAGGCCGCTACCAAAGTGGGTTGTGGCGGAGGGGCACTGCGGCATCGCGCCGCGCGGGTAAAGTAGGTCGGCGGACAGGTCGGGCTGCGGCAGGAGGGCTGGCACGCGGCTCCGTCGCGCCGCGCCAGAAGAGAGGTCGCGGGTGGGCCGCGATGGTTCGGCCGGAGGTGGCCAGCTAAGCCTGCTTTCGGTGAGGAGGCGCCAGGGTAGAGCCTGGCGGTTCCATGGAGAAGGAACCGGCACCTTCTGGTTCCGTGAAGAAGGAATCGGCGCCTACCGGTTCCGTTACGGGAGACAAAGGGGGCGCAAATTGCCCCTTGATTGAAAGGGTGGGCCCCGCAGGGCACCGTCGCCGCCTGGTCATGCTGACCAGGTGGACTCCACCACCTAGCCACGCGGTTGGGCCACCGTGTCATGAAGATCGCACGAGTCGGGCCTCCGCGCCACGGGGTATGGGCCGCCGCGCCACGCGGGTCGCGCCGCCGCGCCCCGTTGGTCGGGCCGCCACGCTACGCATGTCGGGCCGCCGCGCCACACGGGTTAGGCCAGCACCCTGGGCCGGGCTGTGCCAACCAGATCCGAGTCGGGTCGACCCGGTTCGTGCCGACCCAGGGGGTATTGGGCCGGGTCAGACCGGGCCCAAACCCCCTATTCTCGGACCATTTTTGGTTAAACGGACATAACTTGAGTTTTGGACCTCCGATCGATGCACCGTCAATTTTTTAGGGATACTTGGATTAGGACGGTCATTTCGGTATATTAAACTCAAACATTAGGTAAAGTTTGGGTACAACCGGGTTGGTTTCAACCCGAAATCAACCGGTCCCTCGGAGCGAAAATAGTTATAAATTGAGCTCCGGATGTCTGATTGACATGTCATCAACTTTGTTGAATTACTCTTGATGAGACAGTTCTTTTGGTATACTTCACCTAAGGTTTGGACGCAGTTGGAGTATGTCTGAGTTGGATTGTACCGATATCCAACTTAGCCCCTCAAACGGAAAAGCCAATAACTTTTAGACCGGACAACTGTTTGACGAACTGTCAGCGGAATAAGTAATCTTGTGGAGAAACGGTCCCTTTGAGTATACCCTATGAGAGTTCGGGGTATAGTTGAGATACGGCCGGGATGGTTCGTACAGAAAACCAACCGGGCTCCCGGGACCAAAAGGCTAATAACCAACAGACTGGGCGTCCAACTAATGTGTTGTCTATTGCGTTGAGACCAATTTTACGAGGAAATCATATGAGATAATTCTTCATGGGACTTTGTGGCTGTTGATATATCGACCCCCTTGGCTTGTGGAGCAGACCCTCCTGGAATCGAGTGTGCTGTGTGCGGGAACCCTAGAGCTGGCTGTGACAACGACGACGATGACGACTGTACTAGAATCCTATGTGGGTTCGGCAGCGAGAATGATTGTACTTGGATCCTCCGCGGATTCGGAAGCGATGACGACTGTACTTGGATCCTACATGGGTTCAGCAGCGAGGACGACTGTACTTGGATCCTCCATGGGTTCGGCAACGATGACGATTGTACATGGATCCTACGTGGGTTCGGCAGCGGGGACGACTGTACTTGGATCCTACTTGGGTTCGGCAGTGATGGTTATTGTACTTGGATCCTACATGAGTTCATCAGCGGCGACTTCTGTACTTGGATTCTACGTGGGTTCGGCATAGGAGATGATTCAAATGCTATTTGAACCATTATCTTCGATATGATTGGCTTGATTTCTTGTGTGGATGATTTCCTGTGTGGACTGAGTTTTGATTTCCTGTGTAGATCGGGTTGTGTTTTCCTGTGTGGACAGAGTTGTGATTTCATGTGTGGACTAGGTTGTGTTTTCCTGTGTGAACTGGGTTGTGATTTCCTGTGTGGACTGGGTTGTGATTTCATGTGTGGACTGGGTTGTGATTTCCAGTGTGGACTCAGTTGTGATTTACTGTGTGGACTAGGTTGTGATTTCTTGTGTCGACTGGGTTGTGTTTTCCTATGTGGACTGGGTTGTGATTTCCTGTGTGGACTGGGTTTCGATTTCCTATGTGAACTGGGTTGTGATTTCCTATGTGGACTGGGTTGTGATTTCCTGTATGGACTGGGTTGTACTTGGGCTTGTTAGTTGGAGCTGAACTGGGATTGATGACTTAGGTATATGTATGGTCATATACCTAAGTAGATTTGGTTGATACTACATGTTTGTATATTTTTTGTGGTTATAATTTCTGTATTTAGTGAGAACTTGAGGGTCTTGGGGTCCTTACTGAGTATCGTTATACTCACCCCGGCACGGGTTATTCCCGCACCACGTTGTGTTGGATGCAGACGATGGACAGCGCTGACAGAGACCGAGTGTTCGAGGACTGGATGGTACCTGGAGGTGGACCTCACGACGAGTCAGTACACAGAGGTGGACTTCACGATGAGTCGGTACTCGGAGGAGGTTGGTGGGTTAGAGCGTTGAGGAGGCTATCTGTACCTACACTTCAGGTAGGATCCGAGGTGGACGACCTAGGAGCAGCTTCTATCTTCCAGTTGTTTATCCTTTCTATTGTACTTTACTTTTTTCAATTGTACTACACTTTCAGTTGGAATTTTATACTGGTCCATTTACTTTCCAGCACTTACCTTTAGACTTAGTTTAGTTAGTGTTTACTTTAACATGCGTAATCTGTTGTGTTTCTTTTTATATAAAGGCAATTCCTTCCCTTTTAACAGGATTTACGCCTTTGGTGGTAGTCGCCCGCCCCTGGCCTATGGAAAGCGGGCATGGGGTAGTCACGACACGGGCCCCGAGGATAGGTGGTGACAAATTGGTTTCAGAGGAGTCGATTCCACCGCAGAACTCAGGACTAAGATAATTCTTTTCTGTGAAGCAATAGTGTTAATAGTATTGAGTGTGGTTTTCAGTCCAGGAAGTCCAGTGTTGGTGTGGTGGCCGAAGTATCCATACACCAGGACCTTGACCTTTGAATTCTGACACAGTGCACGAAAACACTGTTTGCCTGTGTGTTTCAAGAGTTTCCTTTGTGGTCTCTTTGAGTCAGCTCACCAGGTATAACTTTTTGACCGTGGCGCACCAATTCTTTATCTGGATGCCACTGTAAAGACAGCTAGATAGGGTTTTCGAGAGAGAGTACACGATGACGGACCACCGAGCGATGAGGCTTCGGTGTAGGGCCCTCTTACTATGTTGGCACCTTCGGGTGGTGTACCAACCGCACCACCACCCATTGGGCAGCAGATGCCACCAACTATACTAGTGGACGGTGCACGCTGGAAGAGTGTGTTGTATGAGTTCCAGTAGTAGATGCCTCTGAGTTTATGAGGAAAGATGGATTCCCAGGTTGTAGTGGATTGGATGGAGACGATTTCTAGAGTTCTACACCTAGTTTAGACACTAGTAGAGCGGATGGTGGACTTAGCTACTTGTGTTTCTCAGTGAGTGACCATGAGGATGGTCCGTATAGTGAAGAAACTTCGGTACATAAACTGATACCTGAGATAGTAACTTCGGGTAGTGTGTCAGCTATATCATTACCTATTGGTCTGTAGACACTACCGGCGGTACCGGTAGAGGACACTTGTAGGCTTATGGCCTTCCATGTATCAGCACCAGATATCCCTCAAGTTCCGAGGAGATCCCGACTCACAGGCGGCTAAGGACTGGCTTGAGGGGGTGGTAGAGAGTTTTCTACAGCTTATACAGCTTCGGCAGGATGACATGTCGGTAGCTGAGTATTCATCAGGGCATACCAAACCATTCCTGGTACTCGATGAATACGATGTAATCAGTGCTTCAGGGCTCGGACTTCTGAGTGAGGTGTGTCTAAAGGAAATCTTATTAAGCACATATTTCTTTATGCATTCCAACTTATGCTAGGATGATAGAGAGAACTTTTTTGGTTGATAATTCATTGGTTGAGTGGATGCAGCCAGTGAAGGTTAGTAGTGGGAAAAGCAGGAAACGAGCGCTAGTCTTAGAGACTTGGGCATGTAAAATGTTTCAAGAAGAAGAATTGAAAATGACAGATGAATCTGCAGGGCAGTAGACGTGGAATCAGGACTAGGAGAGCAGCATGGGGTGGTAAAAATTTTGACATGTTACAACCACCCGCCTTTGTGGTTTCCTCCAAGCTCAGGGAGCAGGAGGGCAGGGAAAAAGAGCAGCTGCATGCGGTCAAGGAGTGTGACCCAGGGGCTCTAGGAATGATTCGAGGTATGATCTGTGTCTACTATGATCTATCGTATCAATAGACATAGATATCAATCATTCCTTCCTTCCACGAATCTTGTCCCAGACCTAGAGTTTTCGGTTAAGCCGTTGACTTGATCCTCACGTCTGGAGATACCATTGGGAGAAGACTTGATAATCACACTTACGCCAATGGTGTGATCTTACCGTTGAGGCAAGAGTTTCGGTTAGAACCTCTTGGTGGCAGCGTCGAGGCCTTACGACATTAGTTTGAGTATGGACTGGGCAACCATAGTTCATACACAAATTCATGGTATTAGGCAAAAAGGTTGTGGTTTCTTTAGAACGTTGGCATGAGGTTTTTCCTTGGTCGGTGAAAAGGGAATCCCAGGTAGCACAACGATAAACTCATGCTTAGGAGGGTGCGGCTGATCACTCTTGAGTCGACTAGCCTTACCCTCATGACAGCAAGATTTTTCAATTTTTCAGTTCCTCCAGGACTATGACTTCGAGATAGTCTATAATCCTAGGAAGGGGAGCATTGTTGCAGAAGTTCTTAGTAGGAGGACTGATATACAGCTATTAGGGGTGGCGAGATAGCAGCTGGCCGTGTTTTAGATATCCTTTGTGGATGGTGATGGAGTCAGCACGTATAGAACCAGAGATGGTTCATGCTACGACGAAGAAGGTGCAGATCATCCAGGAGCGGATGAAGACTGCACAAAGCATGCATAAATCCTATGATGATAGGATATGGAGACCACTAAAGTTCAAGGATGGAGACCACATCTTTTCTACAGGTCTCACCTCGATACGGTCTACAGAGATATGGCCAAAGCCGAAAGTTATCTCCAAGGTTCAACAGACCCTTCTAGGTCCTCAGCAGGGTAGGTGAGTTGGTTTACCGCTTGACCTTTCCACCTTAGTTGCACCGGGTGCACGATGTCATCCAAGTATCTCAACTGAGGAGATACGTGCATGAACATTCACACATCATCGACCACAGGGAGCCGGACATCGATGACGGGGCGACATTCATAGAGGTTCCATTAGAGGTCGAGGGTTGACAGGAGCAGGACCTACGTGGATGGTCGATTCTTCTAGTGCGCATTTGTTTGTCGCACGGGAACCTCTAGGAGAGGACATGGGAGCAAAAGGCTCAGATGCGTGCTCAATAACAATTTTGTTTTCCCTATTGTGTGTTGTCGCTTTACGGGGACGTAAAGCCCTAAGGTGGAATTAATCTAAAGTCCCATAAATTTCAAGGAAATTATTTTCTTAATTTCTTTGGAATTTTACGAGTGCGCAATTTCTGACGGAACCAGATTCTGAGGCCCGGTGTGCCCGGAATCAATTTCCGAATTTTAGCTCGGGTACGTTCAGTAAACGAACGAGCAGGTTTTTCTATCTTTTGAAACAGTGCTCAGAATTGAAATCTGAGGACATAGATAAAACTACAGCGCCGGTAATTTTTTAAGGGAACCATTACCACGGTTGCGTTTTCTCGGGAGGAGAAGTTAAATTTTGTGGATTAAATTAGAAGTGAATAAAAATTGAGGAACAATTTTTATTTATATCTAAGTGGTTATATCCTAAGTGAGGGAGTTGGGGTGGGGCCCACACGAGCCCCAACCCTTCACATTTTCAGACTCCCTTTTTACTCTCCTTTTTTAATTTGTGAAGCCTCTTTATGTCACATTCATTTATGATGCCAACACTAGTGACTTAATTAATTCAATCTGAATTAATTTGAATTACATTGCATGTTATATTATGGAGAGCCATTTTTATTATTTTGGGGTTGGCAATATTGATGGAGGAACTCTTGAGAAGACTTGTAAGGAAGTGTTCTTCTTTGGGTAAGAACACCAACCCTCAACGAATAATTACTTCGCCCATGAAGAACGCGAGAGATTCCTCCAACGACGTTTCCACTTCGGACACACCCTGACGTCAACGGAATAGACGTCCATCTTCTGTGACACCACATTCCGCGAATCAATGGTGTGCGATCTAAATTATCAAAGTAGGGATTTATTCCTTGAAGTGAATGTTTTCATACCCGTTCTAAGTCTTTGGAATTACGTCTTGACAACGAAATGGTATCACCATAACAAGGTGGATTTTGGATCGCACTAACACGACCAAAGCTTTTCCATAATTGATCTTGTCTTTGGTTGACGATGGAAGTGGATAGCGGCGACCGGCAACGGGCCAGCCGTGAAGATTGGACCGGCGGCGCAAAGGCCACCATGTCGTCAAGAAGGTGCGGCATCATCATCTAACTACGCAAAGGAGGCCACGGCCAAAGCAGGTCGTGGCGGAGGGGCGCGGAGCCATCGCGTCGTGCTTGTGAAGTAGGTTCGCGGCCAGGTCGGGCCACAGCGGGAGGGCCGGCGCACGGCGCCATCATGCCGTGCCGGAAGAGAAGCTGCGACTGGGCCATGGTGGTTCGGCAGGAGGCGGCCAGTTGATCCGACCGCCAGTGAGGAGGCACCAGGGCAGAGCCTGGTGGTTCCATAGAGAAGGAACTGGCGCCTTCCAGTTCTGTGAAGAAGGAACCGGCACCTGCCGATTCCGCTACGGGAGAAAAAGGGGGTGAAAACCACCCCCTTGATTAAAAGGGCGGGCCCCGAAGGGCACCGCCACCACCTGGTCACGCTGACCAGGCGGACTCCACAGCCCAGCCACACGGCTGGGCCACCGCGTCCCGAAGACTGCGCGGGCCGGGCCTCCGCGTCCCAAAGACCGCGCGGGCCGGGCCTCCGCGCCACGCGAGCCGGGCAGCTGCGCCACGCGGGCCGGGCCGCCGCGCCATGTGTGACGAGTCTCTGCACTTTGCGGGCCATGCCAGCACCCATGGATGGGTCGTGCCAACCGGGCCGACCCAGGGGGTATTGGGCCGGGTCGGACCGGGCCCAGACCCCCTATTCTCGGACCATTTTCGATTAAATAGACATAACTTGAATTGTGGAACTCTGATCAACGCATCATCAGTTGAGTAGGGATACTTTTATTGGGGTGTTCGTTTCAGTATATTACACTCAAGCTTTCGGTAAAGTTTGGGTACGGCCGGGTTGGTTTGAACTTGAAACCAACCGGGCCCTCGGAGCGAAAACAGTTATAACATGAGCTCCGGATGTCTGATTGATGTTTCATCGCCTTTTTTTAATTTCTCTTGATGAGACAGTTCTTTGGTATACTTCACCTAAGGTTTGGACACAGTTGGAGTATGGTCGGGTTGGTTTGTACCCGAAATCCAACTATGCCCCTGGAACGAAAAAGCCGATAACTTTCAGACCAGATGAACGTTTGACGAACTGTCAGCAGCATTGGTAATCTCGTTGAGAAACGATCCCTTTGAGTATACCCTATGAGAGTTTGGGGTACAGTTGAGATACAGTTGGGTTGTTTCGTACACAAAACCAACCGGGCCCTCGGAACTAAATGGCTAATAACCAAGAGACCGAGCGTCCAATTGATGTGTCGTCTGTTGCGTTGTGACCCATTTTACGAGGCGGTCCTTTGAGATACTTCTTTGTGGGACTTTGTGGCAGTTGATTTATCAACCCCCTTGGCTCGTGGATCGGACCCTCCTCGAATCAAGTGTGCTGTGTGTGGGAACCCTAGAGCTGGCTGCGACTGCGACGATGATGACGACTGTACTAGAATCCTACGTGGGTTCGGCATCGAGAACGACTGTACTTGGATCCTATGTGGGTTCGGTCGCGATGATGACTGTACTTGGATCCTACGTGGGTTCGGCAGCGAGGACGACTGTACTTGGATCCTCCATCGGTTCGGCAGTGATGATGACTATACTTGAATCCTATGTGGGTTCGGCAGAGGGGACGACTGTACTTGGATCCTACGTGGGTTTGGTAGCGATGGTTACTGTACATGGATCCTACGTGGGTTCGGAAGTGATGACTTCTATACTTAGATTCTAGGTTGTTCCGGAAGAGGAGATGATTCAGAGGCTACATCTAATCATCTCCACCCCTCTTCGTGAGTAGTATACCTGTGTGAGCTAAGTCTTGACTTTCAATCATTATCTCCGATATTATTGACTTGATTTCATATGTGGATGATTTCCTGTGTGGACTGAGTTGTGATTTATTGTGTAGACTGGGTTGTGTTTTCATGTGTGAATTGAGTTTTGATTTCCTGTGTGGACTAGGTTGTGATTTCATGTGTGGACTAGGTTGTGATTTCCTATGTCGACTCGGTTGTGATTTCCTGTGTGGACTGGGTTGTGATTTCCTATGTCGACTGGGTTGTGTTTTCCTGTGTGGACTAGGTTGTGATTTTCTGTGTGGACTGGGTTGTGATTTCCTATGTGGACTGGGATGTGATTTCCTGTGTGGAATGGGTTGTGATTTCCTGTGTGGACTGGGTTGTACTTGGGCTCATGAGTTGGAGCTGAACTGGGATTGATGAATTAGGTATATGTATGGTCATATACCTAAGTAGAGTTAGTTGATACAATGTGTTTGTATATTTTTTTTGTGGTTATAATTGTTGGATTTAGTGTGACCTTGAGGGTCTCGGTGTCCTTAATCAGTATCGTTATACTCACCCATGCACGGGTTATGCCCGCACCACGTTGTGTTGGATGCAGACGATGGACAACGCTGACAGAGACCGAGTGTTCGAGGACTGGACGGTACCCCGAGGTGGACCTCACGACGAGTCAGTACCAGGAGGTGGACTTCACGATGAGTTGGTCCTCAGAGGAGGTTGGTGGGTGAGCACGTTGAGGAGGTTATCTGTACCTACCCTTCACGTAGGATCCGAGGTGGATGACCCAGGAGCAGCTTCTATCTTCCAGCCGTTTGTCCTTTCTGTTGTACTTTACTTTTCTCACTTGTACAATACTTTCAGTTGGGTTTGAATACTAGCCCATTTACTTTCCAGCACTTGCCTTTAGACTCAGTTTACTTACTATTTACTTCAGCTTGCATACTCTATTGTGTTTCTTTTTTTATATAAAAGCAATGCCTTCCCTTTTAATGGGATTTACGTCTTTAGTGAAAGTCGTCGGCCTCTGGCCTATGGAAGGTAGGCTTGGGGTAGTCACAAAACGGGCCCCGAGGATGGGTTGTGAAAAAAACCTTGTGTCCTACCTTTTCCTAAGGATCCAAAATCATCTGTCATTGTATCATCTGAGGAAGATATAGAAATATCATGTCCAGACAAGGAAGAGTCCCTATCATCTCAAAGGGAGGGTCCAATGTGGAGCGAGGTGAACCTGATAGATTAATCAGCATGGTTTAATAATAGACTAAAAAGTAATTTTCTCTTACCATCCTTTCATGGTGGAACCTGTAAAAAGTAATCAGAGTTCTGGAAATCATATACTTTCATTCATGGGGGGTCATGTTCAGTAGGACATTCTATGTTACCCAAATAACCTGGAACAGTAACATTTCTTTTAGACAGAGCATGTACATGTTTCATATCATCTATAGGAGAATATCCCTGGATCTTAGACAAGGCAGTGGCCAATGGAATTTGGACATATTTAGAGACATTATCCCCCCCCCCCACACATACACAATGAGAATAAGATTTTTTCACATATTTCAAGGCACTAGAGATGATCATAGTCACTAGAAGAGTGTCCTCGTCGGGCTCTATATTAGAAACCCGAGCAGGGGCATTGTCCAGCCAAGTCGCATCAGCAATCTGAGTGACATCAATTGGAGCATGGATATTCCCAATCACGACATCATCATGATCAAATACTAGAATATCAGAGGAAATCCTAGAATCTGGATTCTTACAAGCATCTGTGGGAGCAGAGTCACCCTTTGGAGGACCCTTTTGAGCAGGAAGATCCTGGGCCATTAAAGGATTAGAACCAGAGAAATGTGACACCACCTTTCCATACATCCTCCTGCAACTAGAATCATCGTGCCCCGTAACATTACAAAGGATACACATCATTCATCTATTTCACTCAGATCCCATATACCCAAAGTATTGACACTTTAGATAGAATTGTGGATTCCTTTCATATAGAATTTCATGATTTATGTTGTCATATCTAGTGGTGAAAACAAATTATTCCACTAAAGTTTCAGTCATGTCAACAACAACAAGAATCCTTACATAATACCTGAATCTTGGTTTTCTATCTGCCTATCAAGACTTATTGGGTTGCCAAAAGATGATGTAATGTCCCAAAAAATTTGTGGATGCCAATAGATCCAAATGAGTTTAAATACTCAGATCCAAAGATGGGAAAAGGTGTTTCTGATAGTAGTGGGATAAAAATTGTGATCCCATTCATGAAAGCGAAGAAAACTAGGTTTTCAAAGAAATTGGGAAAAAACACTATGCATGACTTTTCCATTCATCCAAAGGGAAAAAATTATAAAAATTGAATCCCGTAGTGGTCATATTCCAATCACAAAATCCCCAAATCTCAGAAATACTAAATTTAAGATCGTTAAAATTATATGGTTTCATCCCATTTGGAATAAAAACACTAGAAATAACTGATAATTTTCATAGATTCACACGCTCTTCCACAACATCCTGATTTTCCGAAACATGAGCAATTCGACCTTTCCTTACAATCCTTCCCAATGAGGTCAAGTCATAGTCCAAAAAATAGTTACTTCCCATGGACTTGGAAACATCTGCAGAGCTTTTTTTATATCCAGGGACTTCACAGTTGGGATACAATATTACCTACTTACATTTCACATAGATATTGAATAGGTCTTTATAACCGATCCAATCTTCAATAGCCACATCAAATTCATCTTTCTTCCAGGAGACATCAATTTTCAGGCATGGGTCTAGAACATCCGACCTAGGTTGGCATGAATCTCCCCTCTTTCATCTACCATCTCAGGAACATACCTATGAATAAATTACATAAAATAAGTAACTAAGATACTTATTTTTTAAAGGATGTTGGACCCTATTTAGGTATGTGGTAATAAATCTAAGTATTAATTCACTCATATTTCAATTCCTTGAGACGTGATTATGTTATACACCTTGTTTTAGAAGGTATAGTACACTAACTAACCGTTTTATTTAATAATATTATTTAATTTTCTATTTTAATCTATATATGTTAGGATATTTTGATTGATATTTTTCATAAGAAATCATAATTACCAAAAAAATGAGTACTAAAATTTAATATGTGAGTTGGTTTCCTGTAAATTAAATCTCTATATGGATACATTAATGTGGAAGTGCTTGTGGAATAGATTCACCTAAGGGTAATCACCCTAAGAAATTTTTCTTGAGTATCAAATCAATCTTTAATAAGTGCATTATGGGTGGGATATGATTTCATATCAGGTGAGACACTCTAGAGGAATATTATTTGGATAATTCACATGATCTTTGAAAATGATAATAAAGTATTTTTAAACTATTTTATTGTTCTCCTGCCATTGAAAACTTTTCAACTCAATTACAATATTCTATTAATATCCCACCACTTTTAATTTACTCTCTTTGTCACTTAATCATTATTTACAAATAAGGGGATTATTCTATAATGTGAAGAATACTCCATATATTCTATATTGTTTTTTGGGATATTCTCCATAGTTGCAACATTATTTTGTTGAATGGTGAATTTTTTTATATCAATTATAGTGATCTACATTTTTCTATTCTTCCATGATTAAGTAATAAGATCCTAAAGTAAATTTATGATGTGTATTGTTAACTCATATAATGAATGTATTGTACATAATAAATGTTGTGGGGGCCCCATATAGACACCCATTGATGCATCATTATGTATCAAAATATAGAAAAACTATAGTATTTTTATTTTCTTTACCCATTTAAATATGATAACATGTAATAAGGCCTTGATGGTATTAGTATTTTTATGTTAGAATAAATATAATGACATAAGAGGTTGGTGAATTTTATCCTTTAGAAAAAAATGAATAATTTAAAATAAATCCCCCTTACGATTTGGATAGAGATACTATTCACTTTTTTTAAATGGATTATTTAATAGACTAATAAAAACAACACAATAATTTTTAGTGCTTTGGGGAAAAAGTTCTTATGGTTCACTCCACCAAAACTCTCTCCACATGTTTCTTGATTTTAACTAGTGGATCCTTTTAAAAGGGATATTTATAGTTTACTTCAAGACACAAACATATTTTCCATAGAATGTTCATTGATTTAAATAAGACAAACAAAACTACATGAAACACTCCACATCATATTAAAAAAACAGCTAGAAAATACATTTATTAGAGAAAAACAACCAAAAAAAGTATAGATTCTGATATTTAAACTAAAAAATAAGAGATATTTAGAAGAATATAAGAAATACCTTATTGAATAGTCCTTATGAGGAAACTATGAAATTTATATAGAGAAAATTACAAATAATCACAACATTATAAAAATGAACTTATTAGGAAAAGGGTGATCATAATGAATAAGATTATAACATATATTTCTCCAATGTGTATTCATGAGAAAGAACATTAATGTGACATAATTTATGTGTTTCAGGTGAAAAAATATTTAGAGAGCTGAGAGTTGATCAAAAATATTCTTCTCTATGATATGGATTAGGTAAATCAATTGAGAATAGAAAAAACAATATGATTTGATTATGGACTATAGGATTCAATAATATCACCTTATAAATTCTAATTTTTAAAAAATATATTGGGTTTGAAATTTTTATATAATCATCCAAATAAATTAAAAATTTCTTTAGAAAAAATATTTTTTTAATACATTTTCGAAGTTCCTTTGAAAATGCATTTTAATGAATTTTATTGAGATATCTACTCTTGAAAAACCAGTTCAAAAATCAAAGAAATATTCATAATTCAAATCTCATATATTACTAATTCCATATGAGTTTTCTCTACATTATGATAACCCCAAAAATAACATTAATAACACATGATTTATTAAAAATCATTATGTTAAAAAATAAAACATAAGATACTCAACCATGGGGTTGCTTCATAAAATTTAGTTTTACATACCAAATATTAAGTTCAAATGTATGTTTACAAAAGTAATGTTCTTTATCAAATATTAGGTTTTATAACCTAACATTTTAGATAAATATGTTTTTTGATAATAATGTTTTGTTGTAAAAATATGTTTTGTATAGTGATTCCAAACTACTTTAATATTTATAGAAAATATGACAGAATGTTACATTATCTGAAATAAAAATATGGAACTTCTATAAGTCAATGAAAATGAAAATTAATAATTAGATAAATAAAAATCCTCATTTTAATGTAATGAATCCTTAGTAATAAAATAGATGAGGAATCTTGTGATGATAAAAATCAATGATAAATTAATGAAATTATTTGTTCAAAATCTATATTCCCATCATTTATTTTTTCTCATATTATAAATAATATCCACATGATATCACTAATGTTAATCAATATTTTATTTATTTTTATTGATAGATTATTATTTTGGTTTCATTTTATTATAGAATTATTTTTATCATTTACCATTTATTTCCATATTATTCATATCATACTTTTGTTTTTATAGATTATGTTGTGTGCTAATCCTTATAGAGCATCTAAGCTCATATTGATTTATTTTCCATTCCATAGAAAAAATTGAGAAGAATTATTTAAAATTTTCAATTTTTTCTAAAAGATATAATAATTATCTTGTGTATTTTTTTTATACATTATATTTGATTGTGTAATGTAAAAAATATGTATATATCTAGTCTTCTCAGTTTACTAAGTAGATGGATCCTTCGTGAACATTTTTTTAATCTACCAATTATGTAATATAACTATTACATATAGGTTTCTAGAGTCTGTGTTTTTATAATCATAGTGATATAAATCTATAAATCACATTATCTTTGAATCTATTCTATTAGTAATCATGGAGTCAAATAATATGGCATGACCTGCTAAGGTTAAACAATCCTATATAGTTTCTCCCCCGCAACCAATATAAAAATAATAAAGGGACAACAAAAAATGAATGAAACCTTCATCCAATAATCATTAAAATATATTCATGTCAAACAAAGAGAGGAACACCAGCTTCAACCATGACTCAGGTGAATCGTCGGACTATAGGGATTAAATAATTCACACCAGAAACTAATGAAAAAACCAAAACCCCATGGATTGGAGAAATTATTACACCAATTTCATGAAAACATACATCCTATAAATTAGGGGATATTATTATCCCAAACACCTTTACTAATATCTTATGATGAGCTAATGGTAGATACAACCATGGTGGAGGATCCTCTAAATAGGTCAATGTTCACAAGGTTATAAGTCATCCCTATAGATAAAAATTTATCACATATTCTTCAAAAATGGTATGTGAGGGTCTATTGGGTATCCCTCATAATCACCAATCATCAAACATAATTTATTCAATAAATAGTATCCTCCATAAATGTTTTATGGAAGCACCATCAAGTCCAAAAAAGTGTTACTCTTCCTATTGAGATAGAAATTATAACAGATGAAAATGACCTAATCAATGGTTTCAAAAATAGTAAAAAAGTTATATACCATATACTTGAGAATGGGGAATAATTTCCCTCAATTTATTCTATTATATACTTCAATGTGCCAACAAATGTCGATACATCAATGCATGAGGTGGGAAACAATCCTAAAGGTAATGATTCTGAAGATGATATAATCCCTCGCCTAGAGTAAAATAGTCGATGTTTATGAAACCATAATAAAGGTTATAATAAAGATTTGAGACCCCCTCCACCCATATGATCATCCTATACCATAAGTTTTTTGACTCGTCAGAAAGTAAATGTGTATGGAAACTACCTTTATATCATTTTCCCACCTCTATAAAACATTGAGTTTATTCTAGCGAAATAGTATCTTGAGATATTATGGAAACAATATAATGGTTTTAGATATGGTATATCAAAATCTCCCAATAAACCATGATCAACAGTGACTATTTTTTGGTAGAATACAATCATATATAAGTTAACCTAGGCTAACATAATTTATTACCTCATCCTTTTATGGATGAACCGATGTTTCATGTTGAATGAAGGAAACATTGATCTAATTGTTTAAAAATTTACCTAACATCTAATTAGACCCCCTACAACTATCATCAAATTACAAATATGTGAATACACTTAGAAGACACTCCAACACAAGGGGATACACTACCAGTTGAGTTGTAAGAGCCTATCACTATTTTTTGACTTGATTACAAAATTATTAACCAGTACATTATGAAGATAATCCTTTTCCTAAATGATTTTAATTGAACCCTAAACCTCTAATGTTTGAAAAAATATTTTCATTATTCAATAAGATAGTGGATCCTAAGCACTATTTCACCAGCATCACCTCCTAGTGTCGGTTGATGTTGGGAACCCCAGACCATTGGGAGGAACTAAAGGTATGTTTATTTTTCTAGGCCCAAGAAGGTATATTTAAATTTCATGTACATCATCCTAAAAATGGTCTATATTTGCAATTGGGAGGTCCCCTATACGATGTTTATATACTAATTCAATTCCATATTGATGGATACAATCAAACGTGACTTCTCTAATTGAAAATATAGATTTAATGATATATTTGATTATTTTGTTACTCGATTGAAGGACATTACAGATTCATTGGATATATAAAACCCTGAGAAAACTTTTATGTATGGAAAATATATAAGATGGGTTTTCAGTTATATTGATTCCAGAATGATTCCATTAATATCCTTCGGAGTTTTTCATTATCATGTAACACATTGAGGATTCACTCTATTAATCCATGGTGGAATATTTTTAGACATTATCAATATTAAATTGTAATTATAATAAAAAAGAAACAATCAAATTTATTTCATGTATATAGATGTCACCCCAAGTTTCTAAGGTATCCCAAATCCAAGAAACACCAATACTTAATTCTCATAAATGATGCCAAAAAGGATTTCATAATAAAAAACCCATGGAATGAATGAGAAAAATGGTGGTGTCATGATTTTGAGTAAAAAAGAATCAGGATTTTATCTTCATGAATAAGATCATTGGTAATTTATTTGTTCCCTAAAGTAAAATAGGATTACCCTTACATGTTTTAAAAAATGCATGAGTTGGTTATTTATGATTATTCCAATTATTTCACCTATTAGTAAATGTTTTGGAACACTAATAATGCTTAGTTTTTACTCTAAGTACTTTTATATATGATTTTCAATGAATTACAATAGGAGAAATATAATAAAAATGAACACATGACCTATCTCACCACTTCTCTCTTCAAATATAATTGATAGTGGAATGTCATTTCATATAAATGGGTTCATAAGTTAAATAACTGGATTTTAAAAAATATATAACAATCGTGAACACAATTTCATTAGGGAATGATTAAATAATCAATCATGGTCTAAACTACTATTACAAGATCCTTTATGGTATCCTCTATTATGTCACCCTCAAAATTTATTTGTAAGAAACACTGGTGAAATATGGATCTATAAGAGGATCCCCTTTGAGTCACCCAGTATATGAAGACACATATAGACTCTATCCTACCATCATTGGGGGAATTGGAACATCCACAATAAACAAAATACTTCGATGATATAGAACCTAAGCTTACTTCCATATACATTATATGATTGATGTATTTATATGCTAGAAGTGGGGATTCATGTGAGTTAAATAATCCTTATTATGATAATGAATGTAGTCACCAAAGAAGAGGGGAACCTTGGGGAATGAACAATGTTATAGGAACTATCTCAAAACATGTTATATACAATACTGCAATAAGGAATATGAATATTAAAGTATTTGGTAAGGGGTAATGGTTTGATCAATGACCCTCTGTTGTTTATTCCACCCCAATCCTATTGTTTGATTATTTTCTTAGGGAAATATCACACCTTCATTATTAGGTACCCATGAGGAAAGTATCCATAAATATTCATTCTATATAAGAAACCCACATAATACTTTAAGGTTATTACCACTATAGTAATCTTTTTCATTTTTTCCCATGAAGTCGGAGATGGTTTTGAAACAAATGGCATTGGCCTAGAAATACTACATACTAAAGAATATTTTCATTATGAATGTATTAATATTACACATTGATGATTTTTAATTATAAAATAATTAATAAGAGAACCACATTAAGTAACTAATATGTTCGAATGAATTTGAGATAAAATTGGAAATCATTGATCTATACTATTATAGTCTTGAGATCATGGAATTTTATTCCATGATTACTTTCACAAACAAAGATAATTGGTTAGTTTTCAAAGGAAAAATCCACCCCAAATTTTTTTAAAAACCTTAACGATGTGTGAATCTATCAATTCATGGTGGTTAATGGTAAAAGGATTAATCTAGTCTCTTCATAGACCCTTTATTGGATTAATATAATGGAGGAAAATTTATGCCCCTTAGGATTTCATTCTTAGGGATTTGATAAGGAAAAAACCAAGGAATAATATCATGTTGGATACAAAATTTAGTGAATTTTATTCAAATGTTAAATTCATAGATTTTATCCAAGACACCATGATTAATTCATTTCTCGATAGACCTTGGTTCAATTTTTTGAGTTTATGACTTCCTCTTATCATGAGTGCATGAAATAACCTATCAATATTTATGTGTGATTCCTTTATAAAAATAATTCCTCTTTTTATCAGTGTGAGGCCTAGTATATTTATCATGGGTACTAAATTAGGATGGGAGATAAGGTTCTGACTTGTGTCCTTCTTCAAGAATCCATAACAATTATTTTAAGTGATACACTATCTAAACCCTATAATGATTTTAAAGGAAATTTGTTTACTCCATATTAACTGAATAAGGTAAAAGGTTTGGAAACCTCTATCATTGTATACTTGATCCCCATGGAGGTATATGTTTCATATTTGAGTTATGATATTGATTCTCCTTAATATCATACCCCTAATGATGAATTTATAGGAAAAATTCCATCACTTGACACTCTAAATGTAGATATATCCTATGACCCTTTGGTCTTGATAAAGGTATTGTCAAAAATGATTCAACAACATTGGTGGAAGGTTAATCAAAAATTATTGATGAAATCCTATAAGTGAACCTGGGAACTAAATAAGTTCCTAGACCCATATTAAGTAATTTGATGTTAATAACAAATATATGGATTTTGATATGGAATTACGTTGAAAATGGAAGAATTTTCACTTTTGTATTTATATAAAAATCCCATGATCGAATAACTAGGTGTTTTTTCATTGTATTAGTCTATGAAATAGTTTTCATTTCCATAAAAAATCAAAAGTTGAATGTAATTCTATCACTATTCCATATTTGAGGTTGGGTTGGAGAGATAATCACGCCTATATTTATCCAAGTGGTTTAGTATTTTAAATGGGTGGCTAATATTATCCTCATTAGGAAGAAGAATAGATATATTAGAGTATATAATTACTTTCATGACCTTAACCATTATTACCTAAAGGATAAATTAATATTATTTATCATAGGTTTGTTGATTTATGCAATGGTGGATTGTTGATAAAATTTACAATAAAATTAATTCTCTATAAAAAATAGAAAGCAGATATCTTTTTAAAATGGAGAGTCTCTTGATCTCCAATAACTAAAATAAGAATATTATTATCAGGTTATTACATTGTGTTTAATGATTTTTAAGTAAACCTATTAATTTTCCATGCATTTCCTTTTTAAATATCTATTTGGGAATATGATGGAATGCTATTTAGATTACCTGTTAGTGAAATATCTCTAATGTAGTGACCATTTTTCTAACCTCAATTTGATGTTCACTAAAACATGTTAACATATTTTTGTTATATACCCACAAAAAATATATACTATGTGTATCTTATGAATTCTATCATAGATTTTCAATTCACCAGAGTTGAAATGAGGTCAAACAAGAAGATATAAGGTATATAATCAAATTTTTTACTCCTTAAAATCTCTATGATGTAAAATGCCTCCAAGGAAACCTCACCAACATTAGGTGTTTCATATTAAATCACAATGATAACTATTTTTTCTTCACCTACTAATGAATAAGTGGAAAACCTACCGGGGGTAAAATATTTTATATATTTATTTGATGGCCTAAAATTTTATATTTCCAACCATTTTGTTTTTATTCCACCAATGGATTGAAAACCAATCATCAAATACATGGAATATCATAAGATATCAATTTTTTATATTTTTTTCTCAATTGAATGATAGAGTTAAGGAAAATATTTTTAACCACATAATCTAAATTATGGTAGATTCTATGAGAAAATATATATTCCATGAGAATAACATGTCCAACCTTATCTTCAAATTAAAATTTTCATCACTAAATATAAAATTATTAGGTCTATCTAGTTTCCAATATGGATCCCCACAACTAAATTCTCCAAGAAATAATGAAAAATGATAACTTTTCTAGGTTATCTATTTTATTACAAATATTTGATTTATGATTCATCTCTTAAATGATGGTCGAAGGAAAATTTCTAAATGATTTTATAGTATCAAATCCACCATTGAAGGATGATTCAATTGATGTGAAATGCTCCACTGATGATTTATTCTTTGTCAATGAAAATTAAAAATAATAGGAGATGAATTTTGATAGTGCATCATATTTCCAAACTATAAAATAGATTGAATAAATTACTATAAATAAGTTTTCTATATGGATTGTAATTATTTCCACTATAGACTTCCACCATCCACACTCAATCTTCCTCTTATAGGCTTGAACTATCATAAAGAGAGAGAAAAATTGATCATCAGCCTATAATTGAATATTTATATATTAGTTTCCCTCCAGAATATAAATTATGAAATATATTTAATTATAATGATAACCAATGAAATTTATACTATCAAGAATAAGGAACAAATGCCCCTACATGACCACACATGAGGAATTGTGGAATGATTTCCCTCAGAGATAGTAATTTGTTCCATCATACAATATCATATTGCCACATATGTGATGTATAATTTGAAGACTACCCTCACAACCCTAGATTATAATAATATGGACACATATTATGTTCATTGGAAACTAGGTGCCCCCTTTTCCAGTACAGATATAATAAAACTAGATGATGTTATCCCCACTATATCTTAATCTTAAACACTATAACAGTAAATAGAGGCACCACATTATTTGATTTCCCTTGACTTGGATATCCTCTTCTATGTATCACTTATAGAATAATGATCTAAAAAAGTTAAAATATATAGATTAGTGGTAAATTCCCAATAATATAATGGATTATATTCCACAATAATTATCTATAAGTGTATCTTCAGTTAGGTTATCTTAATGTTACTTGAAGTACACATAAATTCATAAAGGGAGGTCATTGAGGTACATATGAGGATCACTAAATGAGAATCAATTTCACTAAAACAATTATGATACTAGTGTAAATCTAACCTTCGATGGTGAATGAATATATGGAAACCACCATGAAATTCCATTCATGAAATATTTATGATAATTTTAATCACAAATCCCAGGAGATTTTTTATTTTGGAATGAACTCCTTGTCAATTTTTATTTGGGGAAAATGTTATGAGAATGTATCCCCTAGTGACAACTCGGTAGTTTATGTCTGTCCAAACTACCATGTAGTCTAAATTGGTATCCTTTAAGGTGGATGGGAATACGTCCATAATTTCCATCATAAATTACAAAATCATTATCATATTCAAGGTAATCCATATCATCCTAAAGATAATGGGATGAATTTATATGCACATGAGATTTTAAATATCTACATAGGGCATATGATTTGTTTTAGCCATTATTCTAACACTGGTGTAGTTGTTGGTAGGAATGTAAATACCTTTAATAACACCTTGTTAAGAATTATAAAGAATATAATTATCAATGCTTAAAGAACCTCACCAGATATGATTCTTTATATATTGAGGAATTATTATTCCACCAAACATAACCACACTCAAATGACATAAAATTCCCATGTGTATGTGATATAAGTGATTTTTCAAATAAAATTATTGATTCCATTAATTTGGATGGATATTTATGAAAAATAATTCATGGAACAGTGATGAAAAATCCATATGGATGATTTGGATATACTTTCTAACAATATTCAACAATCATTTCCCAACCTATGGGTTTTCTAGAGTCATATGGCCTATGAATTTAACTAAAATGTCCACCATTGATCATTTGGTCAAGGGAGTTGGTTTTACCTCAATGGATTCCAATAATACCATGTAATAACCATCAAATATTAAAATCAACATAAGATGGATATTGAATCAATCACAAGGCTTTTCCCAACAATTTATATTCCCTAGTCGCATTACATAGAGACTACATCACACATCAAAAAAACATGAGGCTCCTAAATAATTACTATTTATTGGTTAAAATATATATAGAATGTCATTTTAGATATTTTAAGCTTCAAAACACTATGTATTTACCACATAACCTTAAAATATATGATTTATAGTCTATTTTTTATGATTGTAAACTACTTGGAGTAGTCAATCATACATTCCATTCAGTTTTTTTTCACTTTATATAACATACTGATCATCGCTAACACTACCAATATTTGAGAGAGTTGAAATGCATATTAAAATATTTTTTTGTCTCAAAAAAATATGTGGTTTATAAAATCATAGATCAAAATTCCCCCAAAACATATTAATATCACACTCCATTTCCTGTAAGGAATAATTCCTGGTCCATCATGGAAAACTTTTGTCTATAGTGTTATCCTTATATAATATCATGATACATATATACCTCCACATATTATTAAGTCAATTGATAGCTATGAAAATATATTACTTCATGAAACATTTAGTTTCACTAAACTTATTCCAAGAAAAACTACTTTATCTAGGAACTGCATGTAGTTTAATTCTTGTTATTGGTGGATATTTACTAATTTTTTAATGATTTCTGTCAATATAAGGTGAAGCATTCACCTACATAAATCTCACATACAATTTTTTTTTTCATATTTAACCAATTCATATTGTTTATCCTTTAAAATCATAATTTTAGGCCCAAACATTTTTATTTCATTCATTTTAATGTATGATCTAAACCTAAATAGAGTCTCTCAAAAGAATTGATTAATTTTACCATGGGATAATTAGTGATACATGGATATCTTACTCTAGGATTTTATATATCTATAAATTGTAATAATTCCCCTCATTTTATCTTGATAATGTAACAACAATGAAATCCTGTTGGGATACAAACATTTCATGAACATCGCTTTATGATTCCAACCACATTGAGTGTTCAGATATTTATTTCCAAATGCCAATATTAGTTTATAATGTTGAATATTTTTTCCCATATACAACCCAAAAATACAAATCCTATGTTTATGTCCCAAATTAAATTTATCTCATACAAAATAATATCAAAACTAGATTATAGTTATGCCACAAGAACCCCTTATACGACCTTCTTATACCAACCAATGTGCACAAATATTAGATGGAATTGAGCCTTCTTATTTTATCTTAAAAACATACTATGTATTAAAATTTTATTACATGAACCCCATATACATCCCATCCATTATAATATTGGTTCACAAGTATAAAGGATGATATAATCACTAGAACCTATCATCTGATCATATATATTTAATCATAATTTATGAAACCCACCTCTCTATAGTAAAGAGAGTTTCTGCAATAATCATAATTGTTAAATAGTACCCCCCATGTGATATTGAAGGAGAAATATGTGTGTTGGACAATGATTCCAAATTAGAAAATAAGATATTGAATATAGTATTTCTATCTTATCCATCTAGAATTCAAAAAACTTCTCAAACCCCTTCTCATTATGAAAACATTTGTGAGGATGTGTTGGTGTGATGAAAATAAATGCATCAAATACAAGGTAATTCTCAAATACAATGATATAAAAATGGGTTCTATCAAAATCTAAGAGACTATTTCAAACAAAGGGTATCATATCTAAGGAATGGATGGAAAATAAATATCTTGAAAGGTTCATTATAGATATTTTCCCATGAAATCATTCACTTCAATTACCCATTACGGTTAAATATTAATCATTGGATGGAGATTTTTTGTCCACAAAAACACTCACTATCATCATGTAGCTATAATTGTGTATTTTGGGCCTGATATCACATTCATCTCACCCATAATTTTCTACAATAAGGTAACCCTTTGTTATCGCATCCTTGATAACCACATATTTTTCTCTAACTATTGAATTCCCATTTCATTCCCAAAGAAAATATGTTATAGTTAATCTATCTCCTCTATTTTGTGATCAATTTCCAAGATTATTGACATTAGATACTTTATGAAATGATTTTTCACATCCTCCTTCATAAAGGTTTCATCAAAATCTTACACTTTTGAATGTTTGTCAAATATTACTTCACTTCCCTCATTAAAGGGTTAACAATTAAACATGGTTGTCCCAAATAATTCATTTTATTATGAATCCTCTCTTTCATGAATCCAATGTCTCACAGTGGTGTATCTATGATCAAAAAACTTATTGTAATCCATGCCTTTTATTTTATCACATGAATCACAACCACCATCAATAGGTTTTAAATAGATTATTTTTTTGGTATCACCTAAAAATAGGGTATCAAATTTCATAATGATTCATAAGACTCGGTTTCCCATTCAATGGTGATTTCCTCACTCATGTGTAGAAATGATCACTCAAGTAATTATTCAAAAAGTTACATATAGGTCACTTGAAACATTGTGAACCTGCTATATATTTAGATGATACTTTTCTTATATAATTAGTTTTAACCTCTATTAATCATACCATTTTCATATAAATTACCAAAACATCATCCCTGATATTCTTATTAAATCTATATTGTAATTCATTTGGGTATTAAAGGAGTCACTCCCTCATAACCTGGCCTTTTCAGTATCCATTGTACTTTTAAAAGTGCTTGTATCCTTTAGGAAGGTTGGGGGTGCATCTTTTTCTATGTAAAATTCCTAAAGATACAAATCATATGTACCAAACAATTATGAGGTATCTATAATAATAATTAAGAATGTCCTGGTAAGTGTATAATCATGAAATTTAATGAATATGTTAATGAAAAATATAATAAAAGATTAATCTTTTGAACACTTACAGTACATAGGATCCCTGATCATTTTGGGGCTAGACGTTGTAACCTTCTTTAAGTTAATAGGAAATTCGTCATTGGTATAAAATAATTCCACCTTTGAAATAGTTAAATTTTTAAAAATTAATATTTAAATTTAATTTAATTTTACCTAATAAATAATTAATTTTAATTTTAATTTTTTGAATAAAAAATTTAAAAAATATATTTTATTCCCCATAATAATAATTATTTAGGTAAAAGTTTTGAGATTTTTCTAAAATAACTTATTTTTACGTAAATATTAAAAAATACTATTTTTTTAATATCATCACAGTTAAGAAATTATCTTAATATAGAAATGACCCAAAACTTTTTTAGACGTTTATATATTAAATATATATTCTAAAAGTATAATAAATCATTTAAAAAACTATTTTAAATTTATTAAACCCATGTGTAACATTTTTGTATCTTAACTAATATTATACTAGAAAATTTGTTTTTATTTTCGTAAACTAAAAATTATATTTCAACCCTTGTATAAATTAAATCTATCAAAATGTATTTTATATTTTAAATCAATATTATTATAATATTTGATAATTTCAATTTAAATTTTTGGCATAAAATTATGATTACTAATATTAAAGATAATGACCAGGTTAATGGAAAATTGTTACATTCAAATAATTGTTTTTTAATAATATGTAATATTTATATGATTAAATAATTAAATATACTATAAAAAAGAATTTAGTTTCATTATTAAGCTGATATGTAAATATATTATCACCCATTCAGATAGAAATCCATTATAAAAATGATTAATAACACTTAATGATAAAAAAAATATTTTTTTACAAAACATTTTATCTATATATTAAATCATTTAATTTAAATGAAAATTTTATAATATATATAAATATTGAATTTGATTAGATAACTATTATATTTAGGTTATAATAATTATAATTTGTAACTATGGTATATTTTATATTATTAGTAAATCATATATTACTTAATTAATAAATATTTTTCCTTGGTAAAAACAAAAATTGAAAATTGTAAAAAGCTACTGGTAAATGACATGAAAATATTTTAAAAATGTACTCAAATTAAGGTTATAGGCTTATTCAAATGTATCCCACACCATAATCCTTTATTTCTCACTTTTGGAGTGTTTAAAACATGAAAAGTTTAATTCCATTACTGAAAAAATTTGGGTGTTCAAAAAAGCGGCCTTTTCTTCAATTACAAAAGGGAAAAATTGCACCACTTTAGGAAATACATATTCCTTTTAATTTTATCCTAAATCTCTATGACTAATATCCATGTAGAAATATTGATCAGGTTTATAGGACTGTAGTATCAATTATTCAACCAAATCCCTTAATCTCTAGGGGCATTGTTGAGAAAGCTAAATTTCCAAATAAAGATGCAACGTGTTTGAATAAGAAAGAATATAAGGTAAAATTTTGTCTATCTTATTTTCCAACCCATGAGACATTTTTGATATGTTAAAATATAGTGTCACTTATATGGGATATTCATTAACCCGTTTTCTTTAATTATAATGAATATTGTTAATTTCATAATATTTGAATGTTCATTTCATGGTATCCCTTTTATGTTCATTTATTATTACATTACCATTACCATAAGGTTTTTTAACTCAACTCAAAAAATTGAGATATAATTTCTCATCTTGAGTTTATTTATTAAAATAGTGGTTTATTCCACCCAAATATTTAATATCGTTATACTTCTCCTTTCCCTCAGTTTAAAATGAAACTTTACATTCCAATCATTAACCTAAATTAATTAATTTCTCATAAATTTATGAAATAGTTTTGGATAATTATCAGTCTCATTAATGATGAATTTTATTCCTAAAACATGTTCTATTTCTTATTAATATTATCCATTATTAATGGAAATTGAATTATGTGTTATCTCAAGTGAATATAATATTTCACGTTTCCTTTTTTAAAAAGGATTTTTTACACTTTTTTGGATGTGGATTATCAATAAAATTATTTCAAAATTTTAAAAAGTTAATCCATCCTTATAAAATTAAATTTTTTATCTTCCTCTCCACATTATTTTTTAATAATATTTACGCCTTTTTACATCTATATTAAAGAGTAATATTTTTATAAGTAAAATTTTCCAATGGTTTTCACCTCACTATTTGATAAATTATATTCCAAGTTAAAAATAAAAACATCTTTTACAAAAAATATTAAATGTTTTCTAAGAAAATATTTTATGATTTTAGTTAAATTGTATCTTTCTTTATAAAGGCTTAATTTTCTCAGAAATTAATTTTAATGAATCTCCCACTGAAGGTTCTTATTAAATATTCATTTTGGTTTATTGGATTTTTTTTATAAACTATTTAAAATAATGAGGTATATTTGGGCGATAACATATAGAAACTACATCAAACACATTTATTCAATAGTTTAATAATATTTTGATGTTGTATTTATGTTTTTTATAAAAGAATTTTTTATAGATTTTTATTATGATATAGTTTAGATATGATAAATCCCTGATATGGTCTATGTTTGATAAAAAAAGATATAGTTTGGGTGAAATAAATCCCAGAGATTGTTTACATCAACAAAAATCCTTGAGATGGTTTGGTTCCAATAAATCCATGAGATTGTTTGGATCTGAAAAATCCTAAAGATAGTTTGAGTCCTTCAAATCCCTCCAATTCAAATGATTATGTTTATATCTCATGAGATAATTATGTTAAGTGTGGGTATTTAGCTTTTTTACGTTATAAGGTGTAAAATTTTGTTTTCCCAGAACATTTTCCGTGGAACTTTTTTTGAACATAATGTTATAAATTTCAAATGATAATGTATGTGAAAAAATTCGGTTTTATGATATAATTAAATTTCTTTGTGAATTTATATATCATATAACTATAATGATGATCCATGGAACATTTTTTCATCCCATTATTCTACACTATTTTTTTCCATGGTATTTTTTTGTTCGTCTGGGAATAAATGTACATCTATCTTGTTAAATGGAAAAATCATATTGTTTCATGTTCTTTTTGATAAGTAATTTCCACCTTAACCTCACATTATAAATTTATTTTCATATATCCATTGATTACATGTTCATAAGTTTTTATATACTAATAATTTTACCTCACCCCTTTATTATGATTCATTCACTAGAATATGATGATATGTATAACCAGTAGGAAGTCTATAATAGAGTCTAGAGAAGTTTTATTATAGATAAATTTACATGTGAATTGTAAAATAAAATTCTTATCTAGTTATCCTTGGAATATAATAAAACAAAATTTTATCTGATTTATCTAAAATTATTTCCATATTTCATACTAATGTAAAATTTGTGTTATCTTAGCATGGATAAGATCACATGGTATAAATAGTAATTTTTAAAAGTATATGTTTTTACACTATTCTCGGGTTTAAATGTCTAGGGTGACATAGTTTGTATCAAAGGAGTGTTTAATTATTTTTTAGAGATGTTTTTTTATATTTTATTATGTTAAGATGGATTTTCAAAAAAAATAGGGATGTGTCGAAGGGATATGTCTAAGTATTGGATAACATCATTATTTTTTATTAATTAAATTAAATTTTTAGTAACCAATTATAATTTTTTCAAATTAAATTATCAATAATATATATATATATATATAATTATTGAGATTATGAGACTATTTAATAACTTCTTTCAGTAAGGCTATTAAACCAAATTTTTTTTAGGAATTGATTGAACAATACCAAGTAGTCGATTTCAAATAATCAGTTACATATTATAATATATATGCATTAAAATTTTAAATGTATCTAGAGAAAATGATATAAATTTTTTTTAATAATATTTATATGATCATATAGGAGTTTAGAAGCATAATGAAAATAATATGGGACTTCAGGTAACTTTTCTTCATCTCAGTTTGAATTCATTGTGTCATTCTTCTTATTATGAACCAGTTTACATTAATATGGTGTAAATAAATCATTATTAACATAATATATGTTAAATAATATTTTACACTACAGAGTTTCACTTTAATTTAAGTTCTCCCTCATCCTTTTTCTTCTATTTGAATATTTACTTGTCCCTAAGAGTTATTGTTATATTAATTTATATTCAATGAGTTATTGCAATTATTCATGACCATTGTCCTATTATTTTTTGTTTCTTACACCCTAAAATTGTATATTTTATTCCTTATTTTTTATGGGTTCCACAAGTATTCTTGACATTATACCTCGCTTTAGTTTTCAATTCATACAAACTTATATTTATAGGTAGAATCAACCTTATCTAATCTTTATGGTTATAAATTTATCCATTCATATCCATAATCATTATATTTTTTATGAAATATTTATTTCTATATATAAATGATAAACTAAGGTCATTCTCTACAATCTCAAAAATTATTTATAAATGTTTTAGAAGGAATAATTTAAAATCATTCCTCATGAGTTATTTTTTACTACCATTTAAAACAAAAAATAATAATTAAAATTTTAATGTTTTCCATAAGAATTTATTTTCATTATTTTATGCTGATTAATTATTACCCTCATTCCTTTTTTAGTATGAATTATTTCTCGAAGAAAACTATATTTCTTTTTTTTTGGTAAAAATACCTCAAGATTACATTGAAATATATATTTTTGATTGTATATTTTGACATAGTAGATTGAAAATGTCCGTTTTTAATTACTATTATGATTTTAGTCATGTTATATTGAAAAATAGATAAGAAATAGGTATATGTGCTCTATAATTTGTACCAAAATTTGTGTGCAGATGGAATGAAATTTGGAAAAAAATAAATAGATTCATAAAATATTTCATATTTTATAATGATTGGTGTTTTTAAAATAAATGTTTTAGGAATGTGGAATTTTTCAAGAAGAATAAGTGTTAAATAAATTTTCACAATTTTTCGTAAGTATACAAGAGTTGAGGTATTTCATGGAAGTTTCGTGAAGGGATACATATTTACAAACAAAGTGAAGAGTTTCTGAAAAGATCAATGGAGGTCATTGAAGATTTTTTAAATGACAACAATGTATCTCATTAGTTAGTTCCCCCACACCCTAAATTAATGAGATGAATTCCTTGTGAACATTTAATGGGTCTTAGTTCATGAAAAACTTTTTTTAAGGTTTATTTGTGTGAAGATTTTATTACATTATTATATTTCCATATAAAAAATTTTTGTAAGTCTGATCAAGTTAGTTTCCAGAAGGATTATATTATGTCATGTAGGGTTATGGGTTTCAAAAACTAAAAATGTTTCAATAATAATTGGAATATTTTGCGAAGGATAAAATTTTTGAGAAAGTAGAGTTATAGTTTCCCAAAAGTAAATCAAATAAAAACATGAAGTAATTTCCATGATATTCAATGGTAAAGTGATATTCATTGAGTTGATGATAGTTGATATTCATGATAAACCAAATTACGTGTAAAAAATATTGAATTAAGTGGTAAATATAACTATCTTATAAAGAATATGTGAGAAGAAATTTGATGAGAGAGTAGTGAGAATTCAATTTTTGATTGGTAGTGAACCTTGATGGACAAAGATTTTACTCCAAAAATTGTAAACATGGTCAATTTTAATGTTTTTTTTATATCTCAAAATTGCCTATTTATACTAACTTTTATTTCTTATGTCAGTTTAAACCATGTAAAATTTGTTCTTCTTGTTCATTTTCTCTTTATTTTTATTATAAATTTCTACAAGAAGTTGAGAGAATATTTTTTTTTTAATAATGAAACAAGATCCAAATGGGTGAGGTTTTTAATCTTTAATATCATAATCTACCCCACCCCCCATCCTCTTTTGGTATTTAACTACTTTGATCCACTAATTAGTATTATATAAGAATATTAAAATTAGTGTTTCTCTCTTTATGGATGGAATAGAGGTTGTTAATCATAGAGGGATTACAATCATCAATAGAAGGTATTTTTAATTGTGGAAGAATTATTTGTAATTATAATTTTCATAATTAGGTATATATATTGTTATATATTTAATTTGTGAAATTTCTACTTATATGGATAGAATACCTTTATCAAAACTATACCAAAGAGATTTGGAAATTAACACCAATGTTATTAATGCTTTAGGTGGATCTTTGTCCATCAATATTTACCTGAAGGTAATTTTTTGTGTTTTATCACATTAAATGTGGAATAATTTTCTAAATATCTATTAGGGTGAATCAAAATTAAAATAATATAAATTGATGGATTTGTGGATCAAGTATGAAGACCTAATAATGAACCATAATGAGTCAGTTTATTCATTCATTTGATCGAGTGAATGTTTTTTTGTAGGATATGTGTGGAATTGGAGAAATTCATAATGATTTTATGATTAAAAATTATATCGTGAGGTTACTACCACTTCTGTTCAATCTAAAATTCTCTATAATTAATGAATAATAACTAAATTATTTTATAATTGATACATTACATCGTACTCTTATTGTGTACGGGATGAAAAAAAATCACAATGATATTGTGGAAAAAAAATGAAATCCAAAGATGTTGAATTAAAGTATTGGAAGAAGATCGTCATAACGATATCCAAGAATAAAAATAGGTGGATGAATCATTTTCATTTAATTCCTAAAATCTAAAAAGGAGTGAAATGGATAGTTTAAAGTGGAACTTCCTTGTGCATTCTTTCAATGTGGAATGGTTGGAAATCTTATAGAAAGTTTCTCTAAAAAGTATCAAGATGACAGTGATGATGATGGTGATGAAATTACCTTGGATAATTCTTCATACAATATGAAATAAAGGAAATTCATTATGTGAAATTTAATCAAAAACAATAAACTTGTGTCCCAATAGAATGAAAGCTCCAAAGAGAATAAGATAGATGAAATTATATACTTAAAATACTATAAGGAATCACTGATGAGGGTTGTTGTGGTAATTTTCTAGAAAAGGGAAGATAAAACTGATAATGAAGGATTAGTGGAAGGAGGAATTCATTTACATGATCAATTATAATGCACTCATAAGGATACAGAAGATTGGAGAGCCAAAAAAAAGTAAATATAGTGGTTCAAAATTTCAAACTCTATATGTAGTATTAGGAAGAAGGTAAGTCATTATAGAAGTATGAAATTGAAAATAATTATTCTTCAATTCTTGAGGACTCAAAAAAGTTTATTGAGTACATGTCCCATGTTGAAGAATAGACCATAGTTATCAATGGTTTGACTAACAAAGTGAGACATGGAATCAAACTTACTGATGAACATAAAGATCAATTTGTTGAATTGTATAGAAAATTTGATGATACAGATATATTATTGACTCATGTTATGATATTAGAAAAGTAGATCTCTTATACAATACAAAATTTTTGAAGTGGAGAATATAGGTCCAGTAAAATAGTAGTAAAATGGAAATCCTAATGACAAGGCTACCTCAGGTCTTGATCAAAAACTTAATGTTGTGATAATTTATGTCATACCAATGTTCCCACCCCAACACTAAATATTTATTTTTGTATGAATAAAAATTGGAATATTTTTAGAACCCAATAAATAATCTCTCCTTCAGAATAAAAATACAGGGATACACCTCATATCAGATGTTATTAATATAAAAATATGTGGAATTCCAAAAACTAATATTTTATAACTAAAAGGTACTAAAGGAAAAAAGTGAAATAGAGTAATCCACATGGATATCAATATTCAAGTAATGATTTTGATATCCATTGTATTGTTTATAGGGGATTTTGAAAGATGACACAATATTAATCATTAATATAGTAAAGGAATGTGTCAATGCAGACCCAAAGTAGTTATAATAAATAGATCGATGAATAATTAAATGATATGAAAAAATAATATCGCATTGAAACACTATAAGATAATATTGGTGTTTCATTCGCTAAGGAAGATATTGAATACTATAACAATTCTTGTTTGAAGATGAAGAAACATATTATAAAGAAATGGGTTGAGCAGGAAGTGGTTGTAGATATTTACATCAAATCATCAAATCATACTTTAATATGGATCATTAATAGTGGTTTCAACTCCCATTTAATTGGAAATAAGTATCTAGTGATAGGAATCATGTATAACATGGAAGGTTTCATTAGAGTTGGAAATAATGAAGACCTGAAAATTATTGGCTAAAAAATCCAGGTTTAGAGGAAATGACAAAAGAAGTCATGATTTCTTGGTTATTGAAGGTTATAATCACAACTTTCTGTGTTTTATCCAACATTGTGACTTAGGTATTCTATAATATTTTACAATATGTTTTGTATCCTCAACAAAATAATATTGCGTATTTGTTTTTCTATGAAAATGAATGAAGGGAAATCTCTTCAAAATATGTGGAGATGAAGATTTTATTATCTAAGGATGAATAAAATAGGTTGTGTAAAAAATATATGAGACTTTTTTCCATCATTTCCTAGAATATATAGTGCAATTTGAAGTAGTTATTTCTCTCTCTAGGCTATCACATGGTCATACTAACACATGATATTCTATTCAACAAGGGGAGATCATTCGAAATAAATATATCGTAAAAGAAAATAAGTTAACATAATTGATTTTATTGGTGCATGATAATGTGTGTGGATATATCTCACTGAGATCCTTTGATGGGAAGAGGTTTAATGTTTATTTTATTGATATTTTTAGTAGAATGTCATGAATATCTTCTATTTACCTCATGTGTGTGGTGTTAAGATTCATAAAAAATATGATGGTAGATGAAAGGGCTATTAGATAGAATTATTTCAATTTTTTAACAGAAAATTGTATAGAATTATTAAATAACTAAGTGGATGATTTTCTTGTGAAATGTGGGACATGACACCATGATTCAACAGTAAGAACTCTTCATCAAAATGGATTGTTTGAGAGGATAAATCTTATCATAAAAAATATTTCAATAATAATGATAATTGGTAAAGACCTACCAAATAAATTTTATAATCATAAGGTCCTGAAATTGGACTACACAAAAAATTGATATTTTTTATCTATAAAGGAATAAATGACACCACACAAGTTGTTTTATGGAAAGATTACAACATTGAAATAATTTCAAATCATTAGAAGTAATTGTTTTATTCTCGAGAAGGATAAAGATATGAAGTTTGAATCCTGCGAAGATGAGGGGATATTCCTTGGATAATAAAAAAATTAAAATTATATAAATTCATTAATAATAGGAATTGATAAGAGGTTAATATAAATAATGTTACTATTGTTGAAAAATAATAAAATAATTAACAACATAGTGAATAATTACCAACATACATTGTTGAGGGGGTTAGTAAATCAAGGGGATTAGGTGTGTAAAATTAGGATTTAGAAGAAGATGCCAATGATGGGTAATATGGTGCAGGACTTGTATTTATATAGTATCCAATGATTATATTAAAAAATTGAAATAGAGAACATCGTGGATGATCAAGAAGCGCTAGTTCAAACAAGATGAATGAAGTCACTATAACAAGAAGAATTTGTAACATAGGTACATTCAAAATGTTATAAAAAAATCATCAACATATGTATATTGGGATTACTATATGAACAAGTATATTTATCAAATAAAAAAATAATTAGACATGGGAAACTATTTGCTGGCTAAAAGGGAGAAATGTTATCAGGG
The DNA here is from genome assembly GCA_963277665.1 of Viscum album. Taxonomy (NCBI): domain Eukaryota; kingdom Viridiplantae; phylum Streptophyta; class Magnoliopsida; order Santalales; family Viscaceae; genus Viscum; species Viscum album. Next base: position 1,150,385,955 of record OY728135.1, read on the forward strand.
TAAAATCCATCTTCTAGAAAAAAAATTAGTGAAGGTTTAACAATAATTCAAAATAATGCATAACTTGGGTGAAAAGTATACTCTTAGATTGAGGGAGTATGTAACACCCCAAGCTTCAACAGTATGCTTCTCTTTGAATAATATAGTAGTGTGTGTTGTACACAACTTCGAGTTCTAACACACACCACAACCAATCAGACTAGCCCATATGAATAGTAATACCTACTTTTTGAAATTTTATACATTTTATCTTTCAATATGGACTTCATTTTTAGATTCGGAATATCGAAATTATCCTAGGGTGAACTTTTGGTATTTTTCTGAAAACCTTCAATTTTTGAGGAATAGTGAAAAACACTAAGTTATAGTTTAAAACCGAATTTTGAATTAAATAATTATTCATTTTATTTAAATTTAATTAAGGTCAAAATAGATACATAATACCTATATAAGTTCAATTTAATTCATTAGAGTTAGTTTAGAATAATTTTGGATATATAAAAATTTTGTTGAACTCTTCACCGTCTTTTACCCACCTCCGAGGAGAATTTGGAAATACACGTAAAACATAATTTTAACGCTTCTGTGAGTAGAATTTCGAAAATCCAAGAGACACGGTTAATATCATTGAGTAAAATGTGGTTCATTAAGATAAAAATATTTTTTTGTGAGTAGTAACTTTTTACTTTTATTTGCCATGGTTAAAAGTAAATATGGTGATTAAGGGTAAAATGATATTAATATTACCCTAACAAAAGTCCTAATTCTATTTTAAAAGTGTATATCGACCAAAAACAACCTTAGGAATAAAATATTATCATTTAGGTCAACGTGGATTAGATTAGGACATTTATTATTATTTAATTCAAAGAAGATTTAAAATAGTTAAAATCCAAGTTTAATAACTAAAACATTTTTAATATAGGTTTATACATAAGATAAATTAGATTGTAAATATTCATTAGAAAGATAAAATTATTTTATACATAATGGTTTTTTAATTATTATTTTTAGACATTAAATGATTTAATTTATTTATGACACAATGGTTTTGCATTAATTTCCTAATTAATGAAATAATAAAATAATTGATATTATAAATATAAACAGAAATGTAATTTGATACTTTTTATGAATTACACTAATTTTAAAGGGTAATATGACATGTTAGTACTGATTTAATTAAGTGTTTTTGAAGTAATCATGTTGTTATAAGTTTCACCAAAATCAAATACCAAATAGTGTCAAAATTGACATAAAAGAGTTTTTAAAACAAATATTATATTATTAATTGATATTAAATTCCTAAAAATATAATTTTCATCCTAGAGACATATATAATTATATTTGTATCATTAATTAAACACTTGGGGTTCTCTTGGATGAATATAGTAAGTTTATTAACCATATAATATAAAAATGAAAAGAGACATGGTAAGTGTCAAACTAATTAACTAAGAGTTAAAACTAAATGATAAGGATAATAATGTGACAAAAACTTGTCTAAAACCTATGGGTTTAGTTTTTTTCAACCTATCCCCACCTTAAACATTAAATAATTCACTTCTGAGCCATTAGAAAACGAATATGTATTTATTATAAAATAATATTTCTAGCTTTTCTAAAGGATCCCTTCACCCCTCTTATAAAAGGGAACCCCCCCCCCCTTCTCACTAATTCACACTTTCAAAGCCATTTGGCTCGGCCAAACTCTGCCCAAATATCCTCCCAACTTCCCTCACTTCAACCTGGAGGATTTATTTTGATCATAAAGCCAACCTAATGAGCCCTTTTGATCAAATCAAAAGGAAGAACCTGAAGAAGAGGTGATGTTTTCACCACCCTTTTTCAAGTTCCTTTCTTCTTCAACTTATTCTTTCTTTGTTTTTTCCTTTCTAAAATAATAACTCCAGTATATTCTATATACTTTGATGTTATTATAAATATGGTACAACCATATTCAGTATTCTATCCATCCTTTTAATGACATGTCACCATACGTGCGTACGTACGACTTACCGTCTCCACGTCATAGTGTAATTGTTATTCAAAAACATTATTATTTAGATGGTTATGATAATGATATGTAATAGATGTAACTAATAAATATAAAATGATAATGATTCTATATATACGATATACCATCCAATTATATATATTTTTAATATCAAAAGAATGATATTGTCCCTCATGCGTACGTACGGACTACCGTCTCTACGAACGTGATGAGATTCATTCTTCATCATATCAATTTAAGTCTAATTCTCATTTGATGATAACAAATAATTTTTAAGGACTTGATATAGTTCTATATATGAATAAAATACAACCTATCCCTAACAATCATGGCTTATGTAACAAAACATATAAAAGAAAACGAGTAAGTTAACACCTGAAATGACGATAATAATAAGATATTATTAACAAAGAAATGTTAAAAGATCATATATGATATCATATTAATTCATATGATTCATGTATAATTTAATAACAACTATTTCACCATTATAAATGAGGTTAAACTACCTTCAACTAAGTAAAAGTACAAGGTAAGGGTTTATTTCACAATCTCTTCCTTATCTGTGGTTGTTTATATGTAATTATCTATCGGGACCTCTTTATCATCCACATCCATGTTTCTTAAAAATGTATTTCAAAACATTCTTACTATTTTATAGAATATAGGTTAAATTAATTTATAACCTTGTTTAGCTTTTATAAGATGTTTATAATGGAATCTTTCCAATGTTTTCCAAACAAGGTCCTTTTTAACCTTTTCGATAGAATTAAGGTAAGAATGTCCTTTTTAACTTATTCGATGGGTGAAACTATTTTCCGCCATTATAAAATTGACGAATCTTCCCTTACAAGATTACAAGAATATTTTCAAATTAAATCTTTTCTTTTAAAATTATGTGGCTTTTAAATTTTTTCAAATAAACGAGATATTTCTCTCAAATAGTTTTGATTTTATCTATGTTAACATCCTTTTATGGGTTTTAAGCTTATTTGAAGTTGATTTATTTTGATACAAAACTTCCATATTGTATAGAAGGTTTTGTGATATGTTTGACAATGGATGTGTTATTTTTATACCATTCATGGTTTATAGAGAAAGTATTGACATTTTGTATGCTAGATTTAATACGAATGTTTATGTTAAGTTTAAACCTATTCATATGAGGAATGCATTGGACTTAATAAGTGATGGGTGGAGCCCGCTATAGCACCTCTATACATCGGTAGGTCTCATGAGACAAACTAGTGTCTTGGCACGAGGCCTTGACTAAATATTATTTGTATTATTGGCACGAGGCCTTGGCTATGTGGTTATGATAGTCTGGCATTATGAATTCCATCATTATGAAAGTTGTTATTGATATTGCATGTAATTATTAGACTAGTAGAATATCCATGTGAATAAGTAAATGGAATTATTTATTTTATATTTACCATATTATGTTTAAGTTCATGTTTAAAAAGATTTTTTTTAGTTATACATTACCTTAAATGTTTATGTTTATTTATGAATGTTTCCGCTATATTGTTATCATTACTGAGCATCAGAGCCCACTCCTTTCAATGTTTTAATTTTTTCCAGGATGTGAAGAAGTATTTTATGAATGACCTGCAGGGATAGTATGAGGGGACATAAAGACAAGATGTTTTTGTAGTTTTTTTCACTTTATGATGTAATGTAAGAATTATAAATATATCTAGTGATTCCAAGGCTACTAAACTAATCGGTCTTTCGACTTGATCTTCTGTGATCATGCCAATGTTATGTAATAATGCACTGACAATGAGTAATTGGGGTCGGGGTATTATAGTTGGTATCAGAGGAAGGTTAGTACAAACCTTGGAAGCTAGATTTATATAAACTCTAATTAGAGCATGTAGACCTAATATGAACTTTGAGGATTAGTGTAGAGGAACTTCCTAGAATTTTGGTATTGTAGAGATTTTGTGAGTTTTCCGAGCAATAAATCCATGTCTGGATACGAGCAGGTAGAGGTGGTTCTAGCACAGATGTACCTAGGGGTAAAACCCGAAAACACCGCTTTGAGCTAGACTCAAACGGGAACTAGTGCACGACAACGGGCCTTGCTACACTCAAGGTTACGACACTTTCGGGGGATATGCTTAGGATAATTATCATTTTCTTTACGAACGATTACGAAGGGTTTATGAGTATATACATCCTCAAAGAAAACATTTTTATGATTATGGATTATATCCATAAACTGTTCAATTTATGTTAAGTGTTTTACAAGTATGGAATTATGTATTTTGATTAATAAACAGGTCTAGTTTATACCATTGTTTAGAAATGGAGCCTAGTGGAAGGAATGGAAACTGTATCAATGCACATACTCCATGTAGGGATTTCCCTCTTGATCAATATAATTATAGGGGATCTGGTGATGAAACTGGTGGTGATCAGCTAATCACTATACTGGGAAAACTCACTCGGGTTATGAATAATAACCTTACCCGTATGGAGAACCCTGATCCATAGCGTGGAGGATCAACGTTAGATCACTTCATTGGGTAGGAAACACCAACATTCAATGGGAGTACAAATCCATTAGTAAATGATAAATTGATATGTTACCTAGAGAAAATATTTCAGGCTTTGGGGAGTAGTGAAAGAGAAAAAGTTATCATGGCAGTTTATCGCCTCACTGGAGATGCTGATCAATGGTGGTCATTGATACAAAACACAAAGAAAGATGATGAATTATCAAATATGGAATTGAGGGAGTTCAAAGATCTTTTCTTAGAAAAATACTTTCCGTGTGACCATCGAGCAGATATGGAAAGGCAATTTTTGAGTCTGAGGAAAAGGGAGGATGAGAATGTCGTAAATCATGAGGCTAACTATACAAGGTTAGTGATGCATGTAGCAGATTATATATGTAACCCAAGAAGTAAAATTCATCGTTTATTTGATGGGTTAAAACCGTTTCTTCATCAATCATTAGTCTCACAATCTTTCTCGTCGTATGAAGATATTGTCTCATGTGCTGTCAAGACAGAAAAGGAATTCGCTAAGTCTTATGAATTTAAGGCAAAGAAAGAGAAGAAGAGATCAACTGACCAATCTAGAAATTGAAATAAAGAGAAGAAGGGAATAGTTGATTATCCAACTTGTAGTAAATGTGGGAAGAAACACCCCAGTAATTGCTTGAAGGGAATGGGAGTCTGTTACAAGTGTGGTGAAAAAATCCACCAAACTCATCATTTTAAGGGAAAGAGAGTTGATTTCAACGTGTAATGCTATAATTGTAGAGAGATGGGACATTATTCAAATGAATTTCCTAAGCGTTAGGGGAAATTACCTCAGAAAAGGCCAAGGAATCAAGGTCAAGCTTATGCTATCACTACTGCTGAGGTAGAAGCTCCAAAAGACGTGGTGGTTGGTAATTTAATGGTTTCCTTAAGTTTAGAAAATGCTTTTTTTGTTTCTGGATCATCGCATTGTTTCATATCTTCCCAGTTTTCTAAGAAAGTTAGATATTTCCAATTTTATTTAACAAGGCAGTTGTCAGTTAACAATCCTAAGGGAAGTATCATTGCTACAAAGTTTTGTCAATCAGTCCCTATTAAGGCATATAAATGTTCTTTATCTGCTGATCTCATCATCATACCCATGATTTAATTTGATATAATCCTCGATATGGATTGGATTTCAGACCACGATGCGAAGATTTATTGTAAGAATAAGGAGGTTATGATTTTTGATGATGATGCTGAGGAACACCTTATCTTTAGAGTAGAATCATCACCACCTAATTATTATCTAGATCCACCCCTAGTAGCTCAACTAAATTCAATTATTGGGGAGGATGAGAATGAAATGACTGTAGGTGAGGAAAGTAATGTTAAAATAGAGGATGTGTCTATTGTGAATGAATATGTAGATGTGTTTTTGGAAGATTTACCTAGACATCCTCCAGAATGAGAAATTGAGTTTTCCATTGATTTAATTCCTGGTTCAAGGCCCATATCGAATACCCCTTATATAATGGCCACTGTGGAATTAGTGGAACTAAAGAAACAACTAGAAGAATTGAGTAATAAGGGATTTATTCGCCCTAGTGTTTCTCCATGGGGAGCCCCTGTCCTTTTTGCTAAGAAGAAAGATGGATCTATGAGGTTATGTATCGACTACAGGGAAATCAATGCTATAAAAATAAAGAACAAGTATCCCCTACCTTGCATTGATGATTTATTCGACCAAATTCATGGATCTCAATTTTTTTCGAAGATTGACCTTCGATCTGGATACCATCAGTTGTGTGTGAAGAAGGAAGACATTCCGAAAACAGCATTTCGAACAAGTTATGGGCATTACGAGTTTACAGTAATGCCTTTTAGATTGACTAATGAACCCTCTGTATTCATGGATATAATGAATATATTTTTCAAGGAATATCTAGATTATTTATTGGTTGTATTTATTGATGATACCTTGGTATACTCTAAAATCTACAAAGATCATGAAAATCACTTGCGTATTATCCTGAAGACTCATAGGAGACATGAATGATATGGGCATTTTAGCAAGTGTGAATTTTGGCTTCAGGATATTTCTTTTCTTGGCCATATTGTCTCCCAAGATGGAATCTCTGTTGATCCTTCTAATAAAAGAGCAATCCATGAATGGCCAGCGCCTACGAGTATAACTGAGGTATGCAGTTTTATTGGTTTGGTAAGTTATTATCGACGTTTCGTCCAGAATTTTGCCCGATTGGCTAACCCATTAACAGAGATCGCACGTAAAGGGGTTAAATTTGTTTGGACAAAAGAGTGTGAAAAATGTTTTGAAGAACTGAAGATAAGATTAGTCAATGCTCCTATATTGACACTGCCATCCGGGAATGATGGGTTCGTTATTTATAGTGATGCATCGAATAAAGGACTTGGTTGTGTCCTTATGCATAATGATAGGGTTATTACATATGCATCATGACAGCTGAAAATTCATGAGAAAAACTATCCTACTCATGATATTGAGTTAGCTACTGTAATATTTTCTTTGAAGATATGGAGACATTATCTCTATGGTGAAAAATGTAAGATTTACACTGATCACAAGAGTTTGAAGTATATTTTCTCACAGAAATAACTCAACATTAGGAAAAGGAGAGGGCCCGAACTACTCAAGGATTATGATTGAATGATACACTACCAAATAGGGAAGGAAAATAAGGTGGAAGATGATTTTAGTAGAAAAGATCAGGGAGTTTTGAACAAGATGAGAGTGGAAAAGGATCCTATATACATGGATCTAGTAAAGATGGATATGGGAATAACCATGGAAGTCGAAACATCAATACTTTTTCAAATGGTTTCCAAACCGTCTTTATTATAAAGGATAAAGAGTTATCAGGACGGTGATGAAGTTTTTCAAAAGAAGATTAAAGCTGTGAATGATGGGGGATTGAGTGACTTTGTGTATGAAGATGGAATTTTGATGTTTGGGAAGAGTCTTTGTGTTCCCAATATACCTGATCTAAAAAGAGAATAGTTGGATGATTCTCATAGTTACAATTTCTCTATACACCCTAGGAGCACCAAAATGTATAGAAATTTAATGGAACATTTTTGGTGGGACAACATGAAGAGGGAGATTGCTGATTTTGTGTCAAGATGTATGGTTTTTCAACAAGTGAAAGCTGGAAGGAAACAACCTGGAGGATTATTGCAACCTCTTCCCATACCTGAGTGTAAATGGGATAATATCATGATGGACTATTTCATGGGACTACCAAAGACTCCTAGAAAGAACGATGCAATATGGGTCATTGTTGATCGTTTTACCAAGTCAGCACATTTTCTTACTATAAGAGAAAAACCACCACTTGGAGGTCTACAAAAACTATATATTAATGAAGTTGTGAGAATTCAGGGAGTACCCCTACAGATTTTTTATGATCTTGATCCCCATTTTACTTCATGATTCTGGAAAAATGATCATAAAGCCCTGGATACTAAACTTCATTTGAGCAGTGCCTACCACCCCCAAACTGATGGACAATTAGAACAGACTATTCAAACATTAGAAGACATGTTGAGATCATGCTCACTTGACTTTCAGGGTATGTGGGATCAATATTTTCCTCTGGTAGAATTTTCCTATAACAATATCTTTCATTCAAGTATTCAGATGGCACCATATGAAGCGTTATACGGAAAGAGATGTCGCACACCAACCAGTTGGGATGAAGTTGGTGAAAAAAAACTTGTAGGCCCATAACTGGTGGAGGAAACGATGGAAAAGGTGAAGGTAATCCAAACCCACATCAAAGTAGCTCAAAGTAGGCAGAAGATCTATGCCGATAACTGAAGGAAGGATTTGGAATTTCATGTTGTAGATCATGTTTTCCTAAAGGTATCTCCATGAAAGGGAGTTATACATTTTGTTAAGAAGGGTAAATTGAGTCCCAGGTACATCGGACCTTTTGAAATTCTAGAACGAATTGGGGTTGTAGCTTACCATTTGGAAATGTCGCCTAGTCTCTCCAAAGTTCACGATGTGTTCCATGTATCAATGTTGAGAAAATACATGCCTAACCCAATGCATGTACTCACCTATGACAAATTAGAAATGGAACCTGATCTGTCTTATTGCGAAGAGCCTTTCAAGATTCATGATACAAGAGAACAAGTGCTGAGAAACTGGAAGACTCGTCTGGTAAAAGTTTTTTGTAGAAACCATAAGATGGAAGAGGAAACGTGGGAACCCAAGGAACATATGATGAAGAACCACCTGAGTCTTTTTAGGAAGTAATATTCTAGAAATTTTGAGAACGAAATTATTTTAAGGAGGGGAGAATTTAACACCCCAAGCTTCCATGTTATGCTTCTCTTTGAATAATACAGTAGTGTGTGTTGTACGCAACTTCGAGTTCTAACACACACCACAACCAATCAAACTAGCCATTATGAATTTTAATACCTACTTTATGAAATTTATACATTTTATCTTTCAAAAAGGACTTCATTTTTTGATTCAAAATATCGAAATTATCCTAGGGTCAATTTTTGGAATTTTTCTGAAAACATTCAATTTTTTGATGAATTGTGAAAAACACTGAGTTATATAGTTTAAAACTGAATTTTTATTTCAATAGTTATTTATTTTATTTAAATTTAATTAAGGTAAAAATAGATACATAATACCTATATAATTTCAATGTAATTCATTGGAGTTATTTTAAAATAATTTTGGATATATAAAAATTTTATTGAACTTTTCACCGCCTTCTACCCACCTCCTAGGAGAATTTGGAATTTCATGTAAAATTTTTTTTACCACTTCTATGAGTGGAATTTCAAAAATCCGAGAGACACAGTTAATATCAAGAAGTAAAATGTGGTTCAATAAGATAAAAAAATCTGGTGAATAGTAACTTGTTACTTTTATTTACCATGGTTAAAAGTAAATAGGGTAATTAAGGGTAAAAATGATATTAATATTACCCTAACACATGTCCTAATTCTATTATACAAGTGTATCTAGACCAAAAAAACCTTAGGAATAAAATATTATCATTTAGGTCCACTTGGATTAGATTAGGACATTTATTATTATTTAATTCAAAGAACAGTTAAAAGAGTTAAAATCAAAGTTTAATAACTAAAACATTTTTAATATAGGGTTATACATAAGATAAATTTGATTTTAAATATTCATTAGAAAGCTAAAAATCGTTCCTACATAATTTTATTTTATTTATAATTTATAGACATTAAATAATTTAATTTATTTATGACACAATGGTGATGCAGTAATTACCTAATTAATGAGATAATAAAATAATTGGTATTATAAATATCAAAATAAATGTAATTTGAGACTTTTTATGAATTACACTAATTTTATAGGTTCATATGACATGTTAGTATTGATTTAATTAAGTGTTTTATAAATAATCACGCTGTTATGATTTTCACAAAAATAAAATACCAAATAGTGTCAAAATTGACATAAAATAGTTTTTAAAAAATATATTATATTATTAATTGATATTCAATTCATAAAAATCTATGGTCCATACAAGAGACTTATATAATTATAGTTGTATCATTAATTAACCAATTTTGGTTCTCTTGTATTTATATAGTAAGTTTATTAACCATATAATATAAAAATACAAAGAGACATGGTAAGTGTCAAACTAATTAAATAAGAGTTAAAACTAAAAGATAAGGTTAATAATGTGACACAGACCTATCTAAAACCTATTGGTTGAGTTTTTTTCGACCTATCCTAACCATAAACTTTATATACACCACTTTGGAGCCATTAGAAACCGAATTTGGATTTATAATAAAATAATATTTCTAGGTTTTCCAAAAGAGCCCCTCACCCCTCTTATAAAAGGTCACTCCCCCTTCTCACTAATTCACACCTTCAAAGCTCTTTGGATCGGCTAAACTCTTCCCAAATATCCTCCCAACTTCCCTCAATTCAATATAGAGGCCTTAGTTTGATCATAAATCCAACCTAAAGATCCCTTTTGATCAAATAAAAAGGAAGAACCCGAAGAAGATATAATGTTTTCACCACCCTTTTTCAAGTTCCTTTATTCTTCAACTTATTCTTTATTTGTGTTTTCCTTTCTAAAATAAAAACTCCAGTATATTATATATAATATGATGTTATTATAAATATGTTACAACCATATTCAATATTCTATCCAGCCTTTGAATGACATGTCACCATACGTGTGTACGTACGGCTTACCATCTCCACGTCGTGGTGTAATTGTTATTCAAAAACATTATTATTTGGATGGGTATGGTAATGATATGTAATATATGTAAATAATAAATATAACATGATAATGATTTTGTATATATGACATACCATCCAATTAGATATTATTTTAATATCAAAATAATGATATTTTTGCTCGTGTGTACGTACGGACTACCGTCTCCACGAACACGATGAGATTCATTCTCCATCGTATCCATTCAAGTGTAATTCTCATTTGATGATTAAAAATAATGTTTAAGGACTATATAATTCTGTATATGAATAAGATACAACCTACCCCTAATAATCATGGATTATGTAACAAAACATATAAAAGAAAATGAGTAAGTTAACACCCAAAACGACGATAATAATAAGATATTATTAATAAAGGAATGTTAAAAGATCATATATGATGTCATATTAATGTATATGATTCTTGTATAATTTAATAACAACTACTTCAACATTATACAGGAGGTTAAACGACCCTAAACAAAGGAAAAGTACAAGGTAAGGGTTTATTTTACAATCTCTTCCATATCTGAGTTTTTTTATACGTAATTATCTACTGGGACCTCTTTTTCATCCACATCCATGTTTCTTAAAAATGTATTTCAAAACATTATTACTATTTTACAGAATATAGGTTAAAGTAATTTATACCCTTATTTACTTTTTATAACATTTTTATAAAGGAATCTTTTCGTCGTTTTCCAAACAAGGCCCTTTTTAACCTTTTCGACATAATTAAGGTAAGAATGTCTTTTTTAACTTATACGGCGGGTGAAAATATTTTCTGCTGTTATAAAATTGACGAAGCTTCCCTTACCATCTTACAAGAATATTTTCAATTTAAGTCTTTTATTTTATAATTATGTGGCTTTTAAATGTTTTAAAAAAAGAGATATTTCTCTCAAATAGTTTTGATATCATCTATGTCAACATCCTTTGATGGATTTCAAGATTATTTGAAGTTGCTTTATTATGATACAAAACTTCCATATTGTATTGAAGGTTTTGTGATATGTTTGACTGTGGATGTGTTATTTTTATACAATTCATGGTTTATGGAGAAATTATTTACATTTCGTATGCTAGTTTTAATATGAATGTTTATGTTATGTTTAAACCTGTTCATATGAATAATGCATTGGACTTAATAAGTGACAGGTGTATCCCATTATAGCTCCTCGATGCATCGGTAGGTCTCATGAGACAAACTAGTGTCTTGGCACGAGGCCTTGAAAAAATTTTATTTGTAGTCTTGGCATGAGGCCATGGCTACGTGCTTATGATAGTCTGGATTATGTATTCCATCATTATGAAAGTGGTTATTGATATTACATGTGATTATTCGACTAGTAGAATATCAATGTGAATAAGTAAATGGCATTCTTTCATTTTATATTTGCCATATTATGCTGAAGTTCCAGTTTAAAAGGCTTTTGTTTTAGTTATACGTTGCCTTAAATGTTTATGTTTATTTATGAATGTTTCCACTATATTATTATCCTTACTGAGCATCAGATCTCACTCCTTTCAATGTTTTAATTTTTTCTAGGATGTGAAGAAGTATTTTATGAAGGACCTGTAGGGATAGTATGAGGGGACATGAAGACAAGATGTTGTTGTAGTTTTTTTTTCAATTTATGATGTAATATAAGACTTATGAATATATCAAGTGATTCCAAGGCTACTAAACAAATCGTTATTTCGGGACTTTATCTTTTGTGATCATGCCAATGTTATGTAATAATTCACCAACTCTAGGTAACTAGGTTCGGGGTGTTACAGAGTCAATGTAGGTGAGATATTGTCACCAATTTTAAGCCTTGATACAATTTAATTATTCGTTGTTAATGTTGTTAAAAAAATGTTCGTTATATTCTATATAGATGTTGTATTCTAATTTATAAATGAGGTTATAGAGGAAGAGGATTACAATTAATAACAATAATTTTTTGTTCTATGAATTTGATAACAGCATTAGTCAGTGTAAGAAGGATTTATATGCATTGAATAAGGTACAGAGAGTATAAGGACTCTGCTTTATAACATTACATAATCTTGAATTTTAGTCAAGAAATAAATTCCTTTCAAATTTATGATCTTTTAAGGATTAGAGTTATAAAGAGTTGGGATATAATAAATAAATAAAAATTTACATTTATACAGAGAGGATGACATAAAAACAGTTTCCATTTCTTCGAAAATGTAAAACTTTTAAAAAAAATATGTTTTCTTTGAAAAAACTTCATAAAATTTATCTTGGATTCCTTATTTGTCTTACACATCCTTATAACTGGTGAAAATAATTTAAAACCATGGTATGAGAACAAAAAAATAATCAAGGGATATAAAAAATATGAAAATATAACATTAGTCCATGAATACTTGTAAATAATTGAAATCATATTCAAAAAGACATATTTTTCACCCATATATACTTACATTGTGAAACTTGATATTTCCCTGATACTCCCACAAAAATAAAGAAAATAAATATAACCATAATGGTATGTTGGATAATTACTTACATAATCTTTTAACTCTCTCATCTACCTTATAATTTGTATCCCTCACAGCTACCTTACAATGTAACACCACAGCTACCTTATTGTGTAATCACCACAGTTACACTTGGAGTAACCATATGGATGACCTCCAACATACACATACCCAATTATTTAGAGGGATATATATGTCCCACCATTCATAATAAACTATTCCCATGAACCAAAACATAATTATACAACATGAACAGTTGCATAAAAACATTTCTTTTAAATTTTGTAAAACAAAATTTTAAGAGGATTTTAAAAGAAAACCCACTTACTAAGATCATATAATTGAAGTGATACTTAATAGAGTGGATGGAAAATGAATATTCACAATAAGTGAAAATAATTCAACATAAAATAATAAAAATTATCTCACAAACAATTTTAATACCACTTAAACAAAGAAGTAAACGGTTAACCCAAAGAATGGAAATTAGGTTAAGAATTCACATACCTCGAGTTTGTCTTACTTAAAACTTGTTTAAAACTTATTTATTAAGGTTAAAATACTATAATAAATATTTTAAATAAAAATATTTATATTTATAACACCTTATATGATCGTTTCATTACATCATTTCACCCTTTAATTGTTAGTATTTTGTTCTTTCCATTGTTTCGGGTGCGTTCTTTACATGATTTCCATGACCGGTTTGTATTTGATTTTTTGTCATATGGAAATTAAATTCCATAATTGGAATGAAATGGTACTAATATGTTTCCAAAATATTAAATGATTCCATTTATCATTTTGGTTAAATGTTATGAAGTTGAATCATTAGATAGATTTTAGTGATATCTGTTTAGATCATTTTCGCGGTTCTTTGATAATCACGAGCTTGCTTAATCATATACCATTAATATTATGAATATAAGTTAATTAAAAATATAATATAGGTCATATCATAAACATTATAATCTGATTAATACATTAAAATGGTTTTACAAAAATCTTTTAAGGAATTAAGGAAATTGAAAACACATCATCCACGATTTTGTTAATTTGGCACATCGCGGTCAGTGATCTTATTTTTTTTGAAAATTAGGGGGGAAGGAGAAGAGGTAAAATGATGAATTTATTCAAAAACATTATAAAATCCAGAATATATATGATTTTGGAGATTTCATGCATATTTTATTATGGGGGATAATAGAGTATAAGAAAAGAAAATAATTGAAAAAAAACATATTAAAATAAAAGAGGATTTTTACCTCTCAATCACATCTCCTTGAGATTCTCCTTAAGGCATTTGGTTTTGAAATATAGGTTAGACAAATATTCTTGTATTTGGGAATGAGCCTTGGGAATGATATTGTGTAGAACATAGACAATGCTTAAATTTTTAGAGGTGTGTGAGGAAGAGGGGGTGAGGGTTGTATTTATGGTGGAGAAGAGGAGGGGTTTTACATTATTTTAACCATTAGTTTAATATTTTTTCTCAAGAATATGGATAGTATTGATTCATGTGACCCTAAATAGTAATAATTTCATATGATTTCGAACCCAGTGTGCTTATATTAGCCTTGCATCACCTATGATCTAGTAAAACAAGTATTTAAAAATTATCATAATTTATGGTATTTTACAATTCATCAAAAATAACACAATTTTAGAAAAATACCAAAAAATCACCCTAACCTAATTTTCGACATTTAGAATTCAAAAGTTAACTCCATTTTTTGAAAATAGTTTTATTAATATTATTAATTTCATTTTTAAATAAAATCATAATTTATTCAAAAAAATTAACAATTTTAAAACTATAACGGATTTTATATCACCTTGAAAAATTAATCAAGATCTCATTATCTTATAACCTTAGGAAAATAAAGTAAAAATATGATTTACTATTCATAAGGGTCATATTACTATTCATAAGGGTATGTTATTATTCACCAAATAAACAAGTTAGTTCCATCAGAATCCAAATAACATACTGATCACATCCTTAGATAACTGTTTTTTGAAATTTGGATCGTAGAAGTGGAAAAATTATGTTTAAATTCTAGTTATAACTATCTAATTAAAAAATCATACATTCCAATTTATTTTTAAAACCTTGGGTTGTTACACTCTCTGCACCTTCTGAAAATTTCATCCTCACAATTTTATTTACTTTTTAAACAAGTGAGGGCACCTTTCTCTCATAGCATTTTCAGATTCCCCTGTTGCTTCTTCAACCACGTGGTTTCTTCACAAAACCATTACCTGTTAGATTTAATTATTCCGCAATAAATTTTCTCCTTAATCAAGAATGTGAATATGTTTCTCTTCATAAGAATGTTTTTCTCTAGAAGAACTAATTCTGGGATCAAGACATGATATGAATCTGGAACATACATTATCTACTTCGAAACATGAAAAACATTGTGTACTAGAGACAAGCTCGGAGGCAAATATACTCTATATGCAAATGGTCCATCTTTCTCCAGATTTTCATAAGGTCCAATGAACCATGAAATTAGATTTCCTTTCCTACCAAAATGAATAATACTTTTCCATGGTGATGTTCTAAGAAAAACATTATAACCTACCTCAAAAGAAAAGGATTTCATCTTGTTGTCTATATAACTTTTATTCCTACTCTATGTTGTCCTCATGTGTTGCTGGATCATCTTCACTTTATCAACCACATTCTCTATAATTATGCTCTCATCAGCATTATTTCCCTGACTTCATTTAAAAAAGTTGGAGTTCAACACTTCTTCTCATACAATTCAACAAAATGATCCATCAATGCACTGGAATGAAAAAAATTACTATAAGAAAACTAAACTAATGAAGAGATGTTCATGACAACTTTCATGGTAGTCCATTGAAAAATCTTGAAGAATATCCTTTAATGTATGAATTGTTCTCTCTGTAAGCCTATCCGATTGCGGATGAATAACTGTACTAAAATTTAATTCTATACCCAACTACTTCCAAAGTCCCTTACAAAAGTTAGAAGTAAACTTGGGATCCCAGTCAGATACAATGTCAAGATGAACTCCATGTAACCTAAAAATCTCTTTGAGGTACATTCGATAAAGCTAATACAAAAACATAGTATCTCGAATAGAACAAAAATGAGCTGATTTAGTCAACAAATCAACAAAAAACCAATTTACATTGTTACATATAGAATCCTTTGGTAGTCCCACCACAACTTCCATGAATATATTTTCCCATTTCCACTCTAGAACTGGTAAAGGATAATGTATCCCCTTCGGTAACTGTCTCTATACTTTAACATGTTGACATATCAAACAATTCACAGCAAAATCTATAATATCTCTTTTCATTCTATCCAATAGTAATACTCCTGAAGGTCTCTATACATCTTAGTACTACCGAGATGAACTGAAAATGGTGAATATGAGCTTCACACAGTAAATATTTCTTAAATTGGGAATCACAAGGCACACACAACCTTTTTCCAAATCTTAAAACACAATATTTATCAAGGATAAATTTTAGAAACTTACACATTTTATTCAATTCTTCCTTTTTCTAGTGATCACAGTCTTACTTCTGCGCTTGCTAAATTCTATATGATAATGATGACTACACTAAAACCTAAAACAAAACATATGTATTTCCTACACCAAAAACTTCTTATCAAAAATTCATCAAATCATTAATCAATGGATCATCTTCCAAATGTAACATGGTTAATGATGCATGATGTTTTCATCTCAAGGCATATTCCACTTTGTTTTATTTTCTTGGATAGTAATTGATCATTAAATAATATTCTTTTATCAATTCAAGACATTTTATCACTCTCATGTTTAATTACTTGTGAGTGAATATAAACTTTAGACTTTTATAGTTAGTATATTTTTGACATTTGGCTCTGTATAAATGATGCCTCCACATTTTCAAAGAAAAAACCAAAACTTACAATTTCAAATTATGTGTGGGGTATTTTAAATCATGATATTTTAGTTTTATTGAATCATAAGAAATTACCTGATCACTATGCATTAGAACACAACCATGTCCCTTCAATGAAGCATCATTGTAGATGGAAAATTCACCATTTAGGGAAGGCAAGGACAAAACTGGAGCATTCACCAATCACTTATTCAGTTCGTGAAAACAATCATCGAATTTTGCTGTCCCAAAAAAATAACACATTTTCATGCTAACATAGTTATCAGGATAGATAACCATGAAAATATTTTAATAAAAATCCGGTAATAACCTACTAATCCAAGAAAAATATAAATCATTGTAACATTTTTACATATTGTCCATTCATCAAAAAACATTTTGGAAGGATAAACTATTATTCCGTCCTTATTAACAATGTTCTTGAGAAAAGAAATTTTTTACAACCAAAAATCACACATTAAGAATTTTCCATAAAATTTATTTTCCTTTAAGGTTTTCAAAACAACTCATAGATTTTTTTCAAGATCCTATTTACTTTTATAAAACCAAATAATTTCATCAATAAATACAACCACAAACTTATCCAAGAACTCATGAAATATTCTATTCATAAGATCCACTAATATATAAGGTTTATTATTCAACCCAAAAGTTACAACAACAAATACATAATTCCCATATCTAGTATGGAATGCAGTCTTCGAAATGTATGATTCATTTACTTTCAACTGATGTTACCCCCGACCTCGGGTCAAAATTCAAAAAATATTGTTCTCCCTGGAGCTGATAAAACAATTCACTGATACGAGGTAAATGGTACTTGTTTTTAACATTGATATTATTCAAGGCTCTATGATCAATTAAAATTATCATGGAACCATCTTTCGTTTTAGTGAAAAAAATATGAGCACCCCATGGTGAAATTCTATGATGAATAAAGCCTTTATCAAGAAAATTCAATAACTGATTTTTCAAAAAATTAAGTTCCATTTGAGTCATCTGATATGGGGGTTTTGAAATGGTATTAGCATTAAGAACTATGTCAATTGTGAATTTGAATTCCCAATCAATTATGACATTGGGTAACTCATTAGGAAAAATATCAAGGTATTAATTTACCATTAGCACATCATTAAATTGAATAGTTCATTTTTTCAAAAATATAATCAAGATAACTTTCATTTCTATTATTCAACAGTTTCTTAGATTCCTAATATGTTATCAATTATGATAGTTCGTTATTTTATACAAATAGAAACTCTTTCTAAAAACAAATTCTTTAACTCTACAATCAATCATAACATGATAAAGAGAATTCCAATCCATACCTAGAATGACATCAAACTCTACTATGGGAAAAACAAAAAGGTTTGCAGGTAAATTCTTTCCACTGACCACAATAGATTAATTCTCATAAATCCTATTTCCTTTAATATTCCCCCTAGTTTTTTAGCAATAAGTTCTAGTCACGTATTTTGAGGAGACATTTTTAATTTACCAGCAAATTTATCAGAAATAAATGAATGTGTAGAAACCAAATCAAACAAAACTTTATAAAATCTGAGTAAACAAACAAGGTACCTAATACAACATCATTGGACATCCCGACATCTGCTGATGTAGTCACAAATGATCTCACTACACCTTTCTTCTTATATTCTATCTTTTTTTCATCATTCAAATCTCTCTTTGTATAGGAATCTTCATAATAACCGATCTCTCCACATTTAAAACAATTTATAGTTTTCTTATAAGGATTAGTCTTAAGATCATTTTCATTACAATATCAGGCCCTATATCCAAACTTACCACATCTAAAACACTTCTTAATTTTTGTAAGGAATTCCCAAGGGTGTTTTTTCATAGTTTTCACAAACAAAAAACTAGATTTTATTACCATCATATTTCTTTGATTGATTATTATCCATTTCTTACCATATTGACCTATTATTGTCCTTATTATCAAGGTGCATGTGGTTATCATCAAAATCCATTTCTTCCCTCTCTGCACATCAGACAAGTTTCATATAACCTTTAAATTCACGGGAGTCAAATTCCCATCCATACCTCGGCTTCAATGCTGAGTAAAAGCAGTTGATTTTTATATAAAGATCCATAATAATATTTGGAGAATACCTCACCAATTGGGTGAAGTTCATTTCATAAACCACCACTAAATTTTCCTCTTTTTCGTTTAATTCAAGGAATTTATGCTCCAACCTAAGTCTAACCACCTTAGGAAAAAAAATTCAAGTAAAAGAATTTTAAGTTCATCTGACTCTAAGCAATAAATCTACTCCAAATCCCTAATATTATTGACCATTTACCACCATTGATCAGCTTCATCTTAAAAATGATAAATTTAAATACTTACCTTTTGATTATCTAAACATCTCATAACATCGAATAACTTTTCAAGAGCTTTAATCCATCCTTCATCCACTACTGGGTCAAAATATCCACTGAAATAAAGGAGGTGTTGTCTCATTAAATGTTACACTATCATCATGTTCCTCTCTAGTACCTCTGTTTGTTCTCTTTTATGGATGTCACCTCCATTTATTTATTACATCAGCTAATCCATTATTGTCACAAACTACTCGTTTCCAATCCCTACCATTCCAGGCTGTGAATTCGGAACGATATCGTTCTGGTGGTCCCTCTTTACTTCATCAGTCATGTTTCTTCTATGGAAAACCATTCTGAACAAAACTATCTTAGTCAAATCAACATGGTAATATTTAAATTCTATATCATTTCAAATTAACCGTAGAATAAAAAACATTTATGGTATTCTATTAACATCATCATAAACCCTAATGTTATCTAAACCATTTTATGATACCAACTATAAGGACCCTTCTTTATTACATTACATAATCATGAATTTTAGTCAAGAACACAATTCCTTTGACATTGAGAAAATTTTCAAGTCTATATTTCTAGAGAGTTGGTATATATTACATACATAACATTACACATTTATAAAGAGTGTATAAAACAAAAATAGTATCCATTTCATCCAAAATGTAAAACTTTTCAAATAAAACATGTTTTCATTGAAAAATATTCATAACATTTAACTTGGAATCCTTATTTGTATTACACATCCTTATAATCTATGAAAATCATTTAAAAACATGGTATGAGAAACAAAATCTTAGTAAGATATATAAAAAGAAGAAAATAAAACATTATTCCATGAATACTTGTAAACATATGAAATCATTTGCAAAAAGAGATTCTTGTCACCCATATATACTTACATTGTTAAACTTGAGATTTCCACCAGATTACCACAAAACATAAGGAACATAAATAGAACAATAAATTATTCTTGGATCATTACATACATAATCTTATAACCCTCTCACCAACCTTATAATTTTTATCCCTCACGACTACCTTATAACATAACCCTCATTGCTATTTTATTGTGTAACCATCACAGTTACAGTTGAAGTAACCATATGACCGACCTCCAACAAACACATACCCAATTATTTAAAGGGAGATATAGGTACCACACTTCATCATAATCAATTCCCAATAACAATTACATAATCATTAAACATGATCAATTTCATAAAAACATTGCTTTTGAATTTTGTAAAGAAAAATTTTTAAAAGAGGATTTTAAATGAAAGTCCCCTTAATAATATAAAATAATTTAAGTTAGGCATAAAATAGTGGATTGAATAGGTATATACACTATAAATACACATAATTACACATAATATAATAAAATTCATCACACAAAAAAATTTAATACCATATAAATAATGAAATAGAAGGTTAACCCAAAGAATAGAAATTGGGTTATGAATTCCCTTACCTTAGGTTTTTAATACATAAAACTAATTTAAAACTCCTGTATTTTTGGTAAAATAGAGTTATTAATATTTTATAGATAAATATATTTGTTTATAACACATTATATGATCATTTAATAACAAAATTTCAGCCTTTAAATATTAGTATTTTGTTCTATCCATTATTTCGGGTGCATTCTTTAAATGATTTCCTCGACTAGTTTGTATTTGATTTTATTTTAAAATGGAAATTAAATTACAAAATTAGAATGATATGGTATTCATATGTTTCCAAAATATTAAATTATTCTATAAATCATTTGTTTTAAATGGTATGAGGATGAATAATTAGATAAATCTTTAGTGATATTTGTTTAGATCATTTTGGAAGTTCTTTGATAATCAAGAACTTGTCTCGTCATATACCAATAATATTATGAATATAAGTTAATTTTGTAACATAATAAGGGTCATATAATACACTTTTAAATCTTATTAAACCATTAATTTTTTTAAAAAAACATCTTTGAATAATTAAATGGAAATCAAAACACATCATGCTCAATTTTGGTATATTGGCACATCGTGTACGGTGTTCTTTTTTTAGAAATAGATGGGTGAAGAAGAAAAAAAAAATTGATGAATTTATCCATAAAATGATAAAATAATTAATATATAAGATTATTAAGCTTTCATGCCTCTTGGTTAATGGGAATATAAGAGAGTGTAATAAAATAAAATAATTGAAAAGAAATCACATGAAAATAAAAGAGGATTTTTACCTCTTGATATCTTCTCCCTGAGATCCTATTTCAGGCCTTTGGTTATGGACTTTTGGTGATACCATCTGGTCTTGGATGTGGGGAAGAGCCTTGGTAAGGATATTGGGAAAAACTTAGAAAATTCTCAAATCTTGAGAGGTGTGTGAGGAATTGGGGGCTAAGGGTTGTATTTAAAGTGGAGGAGAGGAGGGGTTTTACATTGTTTTAATCATTAGTTTAATATTTTTGCTCAAGAATATGAACAGTCTTGATTCATGTGACCCAAAATAGTAATAGTTGCATGTGAGTTTGAACCATGTGTTCTTATATCATCTTTACATCACCTATGATGCAATGAAACAAGTGTTTAGCATTTATAGTAATTTATCATATTATTATATTCCTCAAAAATTCAAAAATTTCTAGAAAAAATTCAACCTAACCATGTAATGACATTTATAATTTAAAAATGAACTCCATTTTTTGAAAATTATTTTCTAAATATTATTAACTTAATTTTAAAAAAAATCAAACATTATTCAAAAAAATAACAATTTTAAAATTATAAATGATTTTATATCACCTTCAAAAATTAATCAAGATATTATTATCTTATAACCTCATGAAAATGTAATAATTATATTATTTACTATTCATAAGCGTCATATTACTATTCATATTACTATTCATATTGGTATGTTACTATTCCCCAAAAAAACAAGTTGGTTCTATCGGACTCCAAATAACTTACAGATCACATCCGTAGATGACCCTTTTTTTAAATTCAAATCATAGAAGTGGAAAAAATATGTTTAATATATAGTTATAAATATCTACTTAACACAAAGTTTTAGGCATTCCAATTTATTTTTAAAACATTGGGGTGTTACAGAGAGTGTGGTATTCAACCCTTGATCAGTTTTTAAAGAATCTTAGTTTTCAATGTAGTGGAGTGGATTACAATATATATGTCAATAAGGATAGTAATAAATGGATGATGGTGTTGGTTTATGTAGACAAAATAATATCTTTTTTATTGAATGAATCACATATAAAATAGGTTTTATAATTCATGAAATGTGAGTTAGAAATTTCAATGACTGTCGAATTAATATTTCTCCTTAGATTACTAGTGATGTAATAAAGGGATTGAACCATTATTTCTCAATAGAAATATTCCTTGAATGATTTGGAAATTTTACAATTGATAATTCCCTGGAAAAGAAAAATCTACTAGTTACCCATATGAAACAATCTTATAATGATGTTGGAAAAGTATTCAATATTACCGTGTATAAGTAGATTCTAAGAGCATGTTGTACTTAATAGAAACATGACCCAACATTATGTTTTCCACATGTCTAATAGCACATTTTAAATGTGATACTAATGATATCCACCTTCCTTTATTGAAAATAATACATCTATATATCAAAAGTGAAATGGATTTTGGTTTTTATTACAATGAAAAATATTATCAAGAATTATTGGGAAATAATTATTCAATGGGGTCCATTTCAGTTGATTATAGAAAATAAATGTCAATTGGTGCATTAAATCCTTGAAAATTTAGAATATATTTTCTGTGAATGAATCTCTATTTCATTTCTTTTATCAATATAGAAGATAAATATAATTCCAAAACTCATTCTTTTAGGGAGTGATTGTATAGGAAGAAACTTCTGGAATATATGGGAGTTGATGTGAATTCTCTGGTTAAAATTTATTGTGATATCTTATGTTATATAAATCATAGAAACAAAATCATGTTCATCACTCATGGATAAGTAAATTTGAAATCATGTATCATTTTAGTAAGTAGATGGTGGATAATTGGTTTTTGAATATGGATTTTTTTCCTGTTGAACCCCAGTTTGATACATTCTAAAAAAGGCCTTACCTAAATAATAATTTGGTATACATTCTCTGGATATTAGATTGAGTTTACTCAAAACACTTTAACAAGTTTGTAACTTGAACCCTCAGCCTTGAAGGTATGGTATGTTATTTCTAATTTGATGATATTTTTTCTTTGCCTTTTTGTAGATGACTCAGTATTGACCATTGGGTTTATCGACAAACGGGGAACAATTTTTTCAATAAAAGGAGGAGAAACTAAAAAATGGTAGAATTAATATATGAAAAATACATAAGTAGTTCATTAAATTATGGTAAATCTTGAAATTTCATCACGATGAATGTAGTTGACCAGTAGGGTTAAAGGGTTGGTCTTCTCGGCAATCATTAATCTCCTCAAAAATGATTAAATGGTTCTTCTGGAAAAGTAGAGTTCCATTAAGGGGTGTTCTATGAAAAAATGATTCATTTATTAAAATTTAATGTTACTATATTTTTCTCAAAATGCATATATCATGTGTTCTTAGAGTATGTGATGAGTAAATATTTCTTCACTACCTAATTTCATAGGATATTATTTTTGGCCCACTAAAGAGGATATCAACATTTTATATACATGGTGTAAATAAAATATATATATATATATATATATATATATCACATCAAAGGGTTCATATTTATTAACAAATCCAAAGGGTAATATTGTTGATATTTTTTGGTAGATTTTTTTTATTGACAAAGCTGTTTTAGAGGGTTAGTTGTGAGTTTCCAGCAAGATTATTGACATGGTATGTATAAAAGGCTCAATGAGAGAGGTGTGGAGGCTCTGGAAGTGTTTTATAATGTTTTTTTATACTAGGTATTGGTCTTTGACAATTTATTCTTAATTTCAAGTTTCAAACAATATGGGGGAATTGAAAAGTTTCTTGAAATATAGAGTTTCAGGACTACCTCAGGAAAATATTACAAGGGAATGAAATTCATAATATCTTGATCATTTCTTAAAAGATTGTTGATTCATGAATTATTTTTTAATTAGAAAATAATTTTTGGTGAAGTTAATATTTTTCCTGAAAATCTAAAATTATGCAAAGATGTTGAGTATTTTAGAGGCCTATGTGAACTATGGTATCTTGTCAATGTTTCAAGAAGGAAGATGGTTTCAAGAAAAAATGAAGTGTTTTAACAATGGTAAATTATGATCATATAAAATAATTAAAGGGGAATAAATTCCTATAAATTTGTTCTCCTCCCACCCTTCTTTGAGGGTATATGGACTCAAAAAAATCCATATATTCTAAATTCAGGAAATTATTTTTCCAAGGTTTTTATTGTCTAATGAATTTATAAGAAAATCAGTCTAAAAAGTAAAAACTTATGTTAACAAGAACAATTTAGTTTCAAGAATGATTAGATCGTTTTATAAATGGTTGTTATTTTCATGAAATTTAAAAGTTTCAAAATGAATTGGATTTTTTTGGTAAATAGAAAATTTTCACAAAATTTTAGAAAGGGTTTCAGGAAATTAAATCTTATATGAACCAAAACTAATTTCCCCAAAATTATTTAGTAATGTGGAATTGATAATTTTTATTAATTTTTATATTCATGATACAAAAAATGAGGTTAACATATATTTAATTTATTGATCAATGTAAAAAAAATTTGAAGTATAAGTGATTACACATCAATGGAGGGAGTAGTGAGATTTTAATTAGCGAGTGATACTGAACTAATAGGGGTTGTATGGCCGCTGCATATATTCTTATTAGATCCTCCTTATTTTATTTATCAAAAATTATGATTATTATGTTTCTATAAATATTTATTATTTATTATATAAAATCTTTTTCAATGTAACATTGTGGAAAAACTTGGTTAAGTGTTGATATAACGTTAGTTCAATAAGATCTATTGTCAGTACAAAATAAATATCGTTATTTCATAAATATCTACCATTAAAGATATATCATGGGAAGATCTACCACTAATAGATCCGCTATTTAATATCTAACACTGGATGATTTACTAATGATAGATCTACCGATGATAGTCCTTACACTGGATATCTATCACTGAAGACATCTACCATCAGACATATCTACTATTAAAGCCATCTACTATTGGACTGCGCTACCACTAGATGATGTTACCACTAGGTTGAGATACCTCTAGAATAGATATACAATATATGAGAATCTAACTCTAGTGTACATATACTAATTAGATATATAATTTCGTCTTATGGTAATACTAATTAATTCTACCACTTGGATTCACTACTTCCAGAATAGATCTATCACCAGTGAGCATCTACTGAAACAGTAAATCTATCATTCAAAGATATACCTCTAGACTACTACCATAGTTTTCTAGTATATTATTTAAATTAAATATTAAAATTTATATATTTTCAAGTTTATTATGTTCAATCCACATGTGTATTTATGAATAATTATTCCTAAACAACTCCACTTTTATTTTGAAGAAAAATTCATACCTTCCTAATATTTCTCCCAACATAAGGATTCATGCACCAACAGATAATTGGACCTATGACTATATAAAATCTGAAAAATTTCCACTTGTGTGAGAGATAATCCTAAATATCCTAGTAATGATACAAGAGTGATACATTCAAATAGGTTACAAACATCATATGATGATTCAACATTGTACATTGATGAAGAGATTGTATGTGACTTGTGCTTGTTTTCATCCCATGTATAATTGTGTATAAAGATTTTTTCATGGATATTTTTGTGTTTTGTTCATTGTAAACCCTGATCCAGGTTGTGCATCATGTTTATTTTTTAATAAAATACATTTTATTTTGATTAACAAGTGGGGGAGGATTAAGTATCATCTTTTCACTAAAACCCTTATTTTAATTAAACTCGAAGTTTTATTAGTTTTTTTTATATATTTAAATTTTAAAAACTATATCTATTTTAAAATATATATGAAAACTTTTACTCTGATAGTAATCTTATCATGTGTTACATATTGATTTTTTATCATTTAATTTATTTTCAAAATTTAAAGTGATTCTAAATAATATTTTAACTATGTGTTGTTCCCAATTTGGAAATCTATTTGAAAAATTAAATTATATCCCTAAACTATTTTTATTGACTGGGTTTTTTATTAAATTGGGGGATTTTAATTTTGAATTTTTTTTAAAGAGAAATTTTTATTGGGAACTGAATTCCCCCTTTCTTAAGATACACACCTCAGACAACATTTGGTGTCGTAGAGATTTTTCAAAATATATTTACCAATGAACTAGTTTCTATTTAAAGATATTAAATTTCAATTTATTCTAAATTTATATATTTATGTATAATAAAATAAAAGTGGAAAATTACAATAATATGCATCCTTTTCTAATGGTACATTTTCTACAAAATGGATGGTTAAAATAAAAAATCATATCAAAATCAAGGGTTTTGAGATATGGAATATCATTCAAGAGAAATATGAATAACCCTAAACTATATGAGAAGAATGGAGTGAAACTATTAAATTATATTATAAAAATAATAATACAACTATGATTTATTTATATTCTGATTTAGAAGATGAATACTTTAATTTAATTTCTACATGTACCACTAAATTTGTGATTTGGGATACGTTGGTTATTTCTCATGAAGAAATTTAAAATGTTAAAGAAATTCATTTGAATACTTATAAAATTAAAAGTTATAACATTAAGATAAAACTTAAGGATTCAATTTTTGGTAATTATCTAAAGTTGAATGATATTTTGAACATGATACATTCACTTGGGAAACAAATTTATGAAAAAGATCAAGTGATGTGCCTAGAGATATGTTTACTAGATAGTTGAAGATGAACTTCCATATCTATTATATAGTTATGTGATACAAGTAAGTTTATTGTTAAAGAGATAATAGGAAATATCATGATGTATGAATAGAAACTAAAAGTGAACATAGAAGAAGAAGATGATCCAAAAATATAGTGCGTAGTCTTTAATATATCTGACTTAAAGTAAAAAAATGAATGATTAAAAAATAAAAATCCTGTGATTGTGAGTAATATTCTGACAATGATGAAGAAAAGACTCAATTTCCAAGAAGATTCAAGAAATTTATAAAGGGAACAAGTTCACCAAAAATAAGAAATAAAAATTAAATTATAGAAATAGATGTAACTGGTGAAAAAAATGGATAAAAGGATGATACTAAAAATAAAATAATCTTATTTTAATATAAGAGAAAATGTAATGTTAAAGAATATTGTTCAAAGTAATAATTCAATAAAAATATGATGACATATATAGGAATTATAAAAGATCTATAAAATAAACATGGAATGTTTTGGATGATATTTCAAGATATTCATACACAAATAGATAGGTCAATCATGATAGAGAAAATATGTATCTTATATAAGAAAAAATAACATATCATGTATTTTTACTCCATCTCTTTGTCGGGATTTTATCATTTGTAGTGATTAAAATAGTGGATAAAACATAACTATTGAATCAATGTTTGAAAACTATAATATATTGGAAGAAACATTCAATGAGCCTAAAGATAAATGTAGATGTTTAATGAAGAATTATTCCTTGTCTACTCACTTTAAAACATATTTTAACATAAAGACGGATAAAATGATAAAATTATAAATGAAAATAATGAGTCAAAATTATCCAATGAAAATTTAAAAAAGTATATGGAGATATTGAAAAATGGAATAAATGTTTTAACCTAGATGCTTGGAATGAAAAAAAAACTCTTATATATATTACTGAAATAGGACATCAGTTAGTATGAAGAAGGATTATTAAAAATAATTTTTTTCCTTAGATTATATTCAACTAGTTTGGTTATTAGTTATTTTTAGTGGAATAAAAATATTATTTCTAAAAGTATCTCATCTACCGATAAGAAATATAATAAACTATTATGGATTCCAAAAGTCCTTTTTTATAACGTCACTATACCCATGAAAATATTGGTACCAAGTTCATTCTTTCTTTAAATCTTTTTTAGTTACCCTTATTGAAAACATCCAAAATAAGAGCTTATGGTACCCGGATATTGGCTTCTCTGGACACATGACTGGGGAAAACTAATGTTTAAAATCCTAATAAATGTGGATGGTGGACATGTCACCTTTGGTTACAATGAAAAAATAAAAATAATTGTACATGGTTGAATATATAAATCTAATATATTTATAATTTCTAATGTTTTATTGGTTTATGTATTAAAATATAATTTTCTTAGCATTTCACAACTATGTGATGATGTTTTTCTGGTTAAATTTTAAAATAATTCTCTAAGATTTTTAATTCTAAAAAATCATATGTTTTTACTACTTTGAGGAATGTTAATTTATATGCTATTAATTTAAGTTCATTTTTTTCCAAAAAAAATCATATTTACATGATTTTCATAAATAATCTTGGATTTTTTATTGGATATGGGGACATTTTAATATTCACCCACTTAGAAGGATTAGTATGAAATTGTTAGTTAAGTACCTTCCTAAACTATAATTCCAATATGATAAAGTCTATAACTTATGTTAAAATGGAAAAGATCACAAAATAGCTCTTAAATAAATGAAATATGTTTCAACTATCAACCCCTAGAGTTTTTACATAGAGATTTTGTTGGACCTTCTGTAGTTTTTGGATTAAATGGGATGAAATATGTTTATGTGCTGGTAGATTAATTTTCCAGATACACATGGATATTCATTATATCTTACAAAATAGAATCTTTTACCTATTTATATAAGTATTCTAAATCATTATAAAATCATAGTGGACTTAAAATTAATACCTTAAAAAGTGATTATGGGTTTGATTTTGAAAATGAATATTTTTAATCATTATGCTCACAAATGGTTGTAATAATAAATTTGGTTCTCTTATACTCCCACATCAGAATAGTATATTATAAAGGATAAATGAAACCGTTCAAGAAATTCCATGGAACATGATCGATGAGTATGATATACCTATTAATTTTTACTAAGAATCTATGATTATACCTTTCTTCTTAATCAATAGATTTCTTATCAGACTAGTTTTAAAGAAAACCCCATATGATTTATTGAGTAAATGAAAATAAATATTTAGTTACATTTGAGTTTTAATTTTAAATTCATTTTTCTTAATATGAAGGATAATCCTCATAAGTGTTCATCCAAGAGTGATGAAGGAATTTTACTTAGATATTCAACAAGTAGTATGTCTTAGAGGGATTTTAAAAAAGTATATAAGATTGTGGGGGAAATATCTACATATCATGTTTCATAAAACATATCCACACAATTATATAACCTTTATAGACACACATTAATATGATCAATACAATATGAATATAAAATCCAAAACTTATGTCAATTCTAGGAAACAAGATGAAAAATATTCTATTTTTGATGAACTTGTGGGACCCAAACCTGTAGATGATAATGAAATATTCATCCATTGTATTCATATAATGGTTAGGAATCTTAGATATCATACCTTATAATATGTATTTGGAGACATAGATAATGGAATACAACATAGATCTTCTCTTAGAAATTATGTTGACCATAAAGATTTATTGTCACAACTTGAACATAAAAACATCAATGATGTAATAAATGATGAATATTGGGTATTGTAAATTCAAGAAGAAATCAAAAAATGTAATGAGATGGAGTTTAAAAACATATGTAAATACCTAAAAACATTCTAACCATTAGAGTTAAATGGGTTTCTAGAAACAAGGTTGATGAACAGGTAACTATAGCAAGAAATAAAGCTAGATTGGTTGCATAATGATATAATTGATTAAAATGTATTGCCTATGTGGAAACCAATACAGCAGTATATATACCTTAATCCATTAGAAATATTATTTCATATGAATCACATTTTAATTTCAAATAATATCATATGGATGTTAAGGGTACATTTTTAAATGTTTTTATAGTTGAATATGTTTTTTAAAAACCCCCCTGATTTAAAAATCCTCATGCTACATATCTTGTTTTTAAATTAAATAAAGATTTATATTGTTTAAAACATTATTCTGGAGCTTAGTATGATTGGATCATCTCATTTCATATTTCTGTAGTTTTTTCAAAATTCATAATTGATCTAACTTTATTTATAAAAATAATTTCAATGTAATTTTTAACAGTACAAATTTTGGTAAATGATACATTTTTTGGATCTCTAAGTACTTATTTTTAAAAAATAATTAAAAGTAAATTTGAAATAGGTTTTATGGGTGAGTGAAAATTATTTCATAGATTTCAGAGTTTTCGTAATAAATATTGAATTATATTAAATTAATATTATTTCACATAATAACTTTTAAAACTTTTTGGTATGGAAATGACAAGGATTAGTGATACCACATGAGTATAGCATGTTAACTGAATCTAGATGAAACAGGAAAATCAATTGAACAAACCAATTTTGGAGTTATGATTGGATGTTTTGTTTATTTATCTACTATCTGAATAGATATTATGTCTAGTTTTTTTATATTTTCCTATTTTTATGAAATTCCTAAAGAATCACATTCACTTTCCATAAAATTGGTTTTTAAATACACAAATTATACCCACAATTTAGTTCAGTTTTATCCTAGGTAAAAATAATTTGATTTATTGATTTATTAATAAGAAGATTTTTTTGGTTGTAATTTATATATAAAAAGAACCTCTGGAATATGTCACCTTTTGGGAAAGTCAGTAGTATCATGGCTAAGTAAAAAACCAAAATTTTGTTTCATTGTCTACTATTGAAGCTTCTAAAATAGCAGAAAGAAGTGACTATGTATAGATTTGAAGGATGAAACACACTATAATAGACAATAGATATGAATTTTTACATTTTCCTATATATTTTTATAATATAAGTATGATTAATATCGATAAGAATCATGTATCTCATTCTTGGACAAAACATAATGATATAAGATATCATTTTTGATAGATTATTTCAAAAAATTTGAAATAACCCATGATTTCAATAAAAATTAGCATCATCATGAAGAAGTTTCAACAAATCCTTTTAATTATGAGATAGAATGCTATATTAGATATAAACTAGGAATAATATACATTGGTTAAATCTTTACCTTAAAATTTAATTTTAAATGTGATCCACCATTGGTGATCTACAATTGGTGATCCACTATTGGTGATCTACCATTGGTGATCCACCATTTGGGATCTAACTTTGGTGATCCACCCTTGGTGATCTACCATTGGTGATCAATCATTTTTTATATACCATTAGTGATCCACCATTGGTGATCCACTATTGGGGATCACCGGTTAGTGATCTACAGTTTTTGATCCATCGTTGGTGATCAACAATTGGTAATATAACTTTGGTGATCACCCATTTTTGATCTACCATTAGTGATCGACTCTTGGTAATCATCCATTGGTGATCTATAGTTTGTGGTCTTACATTGGTGATCCATTATTTGAGATCCACCTTTCATGTTTTCTAATGCACCTTTTTTTCTATGATTATATTTTTCATAGATATATTTATGTATATTATGTTATATTTTCCAATTATAAAACCCTAAATGATACAATTAGATTATATCAATATTTGAGAAAACTCCTACTTACTCCACCATTTTACATTTTTTTCCTCACTCTCTATAACTGTAACCTTCATTGTTTTCTTCATTCACCCTTTAACATAGTATAATGGTAAGAGTGAAACACACCTTGGTTTTATCTCCTAAATGATTACATCCCATGAATATATCTTTAGGTGAATATGTCGAGACTATTGTTGTCAAACTGAAGAGCCATCAACATTTAACATGAGTTTTTTCGCTAGGAAAAATATAGATGTTGAATGGTTGGATTAGAGCCAATCATTTGTGTTGACAGTTATCCAGAACCGAGGATGTATCAAATGGTTATTGAGGAACATTTTACCATTATATCTGAGGTTGGTTCATGAGATTTATCAGTTATAATAGTATACTTTTAGTGAGATAAAATATGTGGTTATAAATATGATATATGGAAAATAACTGATCTTTTATACAAATCAATGGTCTATTTACCTCAATGTACCTCATAGAGGAATTTATAATGAATTTCAAGGTTTCATTCCCAATGATAGTGAGTTTTATTATTTGAGGATTCCCTTCTATGGTAGACTAGAAATGCAATTATATGAAGAACCACAACTATAGAACTTTATGGGGAGTTTATATTGTTCTTTAAGTTTATCCGAGACGTGATTTATCCCAAGCATAAATAAATTAGTATCATGATGTACCAAGATGTTTTTTTATTATTTATTATGAAAATAATATATAAGATAAATCTATATAGATATTTGGTGTTTCACATGATAGTGATAATAATAACATAATTGAGATAATATTATTTGATCTATCCTACGTTAATTTCACCTATTTTGAAATAAAATAACTATTTCATAAAGTCAAATAAGTTATAGTAATATGTGGATGTTATTGTTTAATCAATTTCACTTGTAAGAGGGTAAAAGTAAATTGGAACCCCTGGTTGAAGAAATGGGTGGTTGATGTTGATAAAATTTATTACAATTTCAATACTATGTGGTACCATTATATACCTAAAGATATGGTAGATCCAAGATTGGATTTTTATTAAATTTTTATTACTCCATTGATGAAGATGTTGAGGAAGAAGAAGCTAAAGTTATAGAATAACAATATTCTATTTCATTAGAGGAAGGTAGTCAACCAGATGTTGTCAAAATTCCAATTTTTTAGTATGGAACTACTAGTCCATGTCTTTCTATTCATTATAAATAATTTTTTTACCTGAATTTCATGATTCTAAGGTGACTAAAATATCAGATGATGAACTGGGTGAGTGTTCTTCTAAGAGCTTAAGAGAACAAGTTTATGTTTTAAAGGATTTTATGTATCTGATGGATCTAATGGTAATAGTGGATGTGGTGATTCTATTGTGGGAGATAACTCACATTACTCTATTTTGGATTCTATTTTGGGTAAGTAAATTGAATAATGATAGGCTTATAGAAGACAAATAGTGGAAATAATAGGCTTTGTAAGTCAATATGAAAATGGTGATGTGTTTGTGGCTGTTGAAATAACGAATGTTAAGGATGATGAGGTTCTAGATTATTTGTCTCAAACTAAATATTTTGGTTATAAAAAAATTATGGGATATCACCTACTAAGGGGGATAAGTCTGTTGGAGAATCTTATCTAGTGATTGATTATTCTAAATCAGAATCAGAATATGGTGATGATAGGTATGACCATGACATTTCACAAAAGCATGGTGGACTTTCCATCCATTCTGATGTAAAATATCCTGAAGGATCTTTGGTTGGAAAGATATATTATTCTATCAAGTAAGAGTAATTTCCCTATAACTTTCCTACAACTAAATCTAGAAATATTGAGGATACCCTCCCTAGTAGAGATATGATTATATATCCTCAACCTTCTTCTCCTCTAACATTTGATTATATTAAAAATGATGATATGGATAATTTTAAATTGAGGATGTCATAATAAGTAAAATGGATCCTTATATCCATAACTTTTAATGAAACCCAATTGATTGAAGCAGATACCGGGTGCATTTTTGAGTCATTCATTTCCCATAACCATCCTAATATTATCATGAAAATGGTATTATTAGAGATTATGAAATGGTGGTTGAATAATGATATGGAAGCGGTTTATTAAATAATTTAATATATTAGTGGAATCTTTTTTATAGGTCATACACCACTTCTAGAGAGGATGGAGTTCATACCTACCATAGGTGCTTCTACTTCTACTACTCCGCCACATGCTACTTCAGATGATGCTGATGAGATCTGTTCCATTGCGAGAGAGGTGTTTAATGATATCCTGTTAATATTTATTACTTTCACCAAGAATATCATCAATAGATAAAGAACCATGGTGAGAATATTTATAAACTAGGGAGTTTTTGAATGATGTTAGGAGTTATGGAGAGACTATCTCCCAAGTAATAAAGTACTTCCTTTCTGGAAGTTATACCATGAATTAGATCAATTCCCATTTTATGTATCTTAATGATAATGTAAGTATACCTCTTGTGTCCAAGTCATTCAAAGAATAAATGAATCAACTAATGGTTTTATACCAATTGCTCAAGTTTTTCATAGTGGTGAAGAAGGGTTTATTCACTAAAATGAAGTATGGTTGATATATCTTGAAATATTTTTCGAACATGTTAAAACCACTTATTTTATTCCTTTGGAACTATAGAAGTGATATTTGAAGTTATACCCATTTCCTATCTCACTTCTTCAACATCTTAAACTCCTCTACCATCTTAGTTTCAAAAAATTTGAATGATACCATTTTAGGTAATTCATAGTCTCTGGAATTTCTTCATCTAATAACTTCATATATCTACTTCTATACACCCATCTTCCACTTTTATACCTCCCTTAATTGGAAAGGGAAAAGACCTAGTGGTTCATTCCACCCATTGATCTGGGATTGGTTCAAATTCTTATTATTCATTGATAAATATTGTAATTTTACCTTTTATTACTTTCTAGAATGTAATATTTAAATTTAATTTCTTTTAAAGATTATTTTTTTATTTTTTTTCTCTCTTTCCATGCCTTTTATTTAAATTTCCTTATCATTTTTAAATACCAAAAGGGGAGTATATTTAAATATAAATTAATGTTATAATTATCACATTCAAACTTTAATAAGTTATGTAAAAAATTCCTCAAATTAATGTATACTATTTTCTATATTTTTTACATATATGATTATAAATTCCAGGATTTGAGATCATCTAAAAGGATGGGATTGTTAGAACCAACTTATTTTAGTGATAAAAAATGATGTTTATTATGTTTCTAAAATGATCAATTTCTAATGATAGTAAATCGTTTTCTATGTAATTTATTAACAAACATGTTTAATTGTTGATCTACCATTAGTTTAAGAAGATATAGATTCAATTCAACAGATCTATTGTCATTTTAATAAGTCCTACCACTGAAATATATACTATTTACTAATCTACCAATATAGATATAGTACTAAAAAATAATAATGATAGGTCTAACATTAAAGATCTACAGATAAACACATTTATCATCTAAAACATGAACCAATGATGATCTACCACTGAACACATCTACCATAAGAAACATATACCATTGAATCTATATACCATTGGATTATTCTACCTACATCTTATACTGTCGTTCAATACTGTTATTTCTAGAATGATCTACTACCATAATAGATCAATAGTAAGTGAGAATCTATCACCAATGTAAATATACTATTTATAGATCTACCACCGACTTATGCTACCATTCACTAATGCTTCCACAAAGAGGAGTTACCTCTCAAATAGATCTACCACCAGTGAGAATCTACCACTAGAGTAAATATACCATTCTGATGTCAACCATTAGACTACTACCATTATTATCCATAATCTTATAAAAATTTAATATTTAGATGGGTAGATTGTGGAATTTAATAATGTCAATAAACACACAAATTTATGAATTTGTATTCGTAAAATACTCTATGGTTTCATTAAAGACAAACACAGACCTTGCTGAATTTGTGATCAATACAATGATTCAAGCCCAAATGGATAATTGGACCACCAACTGTACAAATTTTAATAAATTCCATTATATGTGAGAGAGATTCTTGGATATTCAACAGTAGTGATACAGGAGTGACACATTCATAGTGATTACACCATTCATATGCTGAATAAACTCTATATATTGATATATTGAATACATAAGAATTTTCAGACCTCTATGACACTCTTTTTTTATATAATTTTTAAAGAACCTATTCAAGATCCTTCCAATGATATATTCGATAACCTATGAACATCTGGTGTTATTAAAATAGATAAGTATCCCCTTTATCTATCTCTACTCAAGTTATATCTATGTTTATGCTTTAATTTCGAAGAGTGTGTTGGTGTATTATGTTTATCTGTACACATAGTCTAATGTGTTTAAACAAAAGGGTGCTCAACACATTCTCTCAAACTTTTTCATTTGTATACACATGTCAAATATGGAAGAGTTACTGTGTTACCTATTCTTTTTTTCATCCCACGTATAAATTTGAATGTGGATTTGTGATTGGATATCCTTCTGTGTGGTTTTTTGTAATAACAGATCTAATTTATTGATCAATTTTATTGTTTAAATACCACTTGGTAGTGGGTGATTTCCAAGTGTAGGAGATTAATTCTAATCTTGATACGGAACCCCTATAAATAATTCAAATGTGTTTATTATTAGTTTTTTTATATATAAATGTTTAAAATTATATATTTTTTAAAAGATATAACAAAAAAATACTTAGATAGTTAATCTTAGCATGTTTTGTATGTATAATATTTGATCAAGTAATTTAGTACCAAAAAGTAAAGTGATTTAAATTGTTATTTTAACATATAATTGATCCCTATTTGAGAATATACCTATGAAATAAAATGATATACTTCTTCTATTTTGATTAACTAGGTGTTTTATAAAATTGAGTTATTTTAATTTCAATTTTTTTAACATTAATTTTTATTTGGAAATCAATTCATCCCCCTCTGGAGTCACTCACTCTGAACAGAAAATGTAATGGGAGGGATATTTAGGGCAATTGGTACATTGGAAAAATTCCATTGTACATTCCTTATACTACCCAGTTAATGGTTAACCATGAAAAATTATAGTGTCTCCTACATGTTTTCATTACTACCCCTACATTTCTATAGGAATGGTAGGGAAATCCATTTTTTATTATTGATTAAAAAATATCCAAATGGGGTATGGTTTTAAACTCTCATAATTCACCTACCCTTTAATTTTATTCAACCATATAGATCCAACACCATTTTTCATTGAATTTTTAATTTTACAAATAATAGTAAATGTTTTAGAAAAATATATAGGGGTTTCATTTCACCTATGTATATTTTTATCTTCCACTACACTTGCTTTATTTTTTTACTTTATTTATTTTCGTGATTATAATATTCTGAATTATTTTATAAATACATTTTAAAAATTCAAATTTTGACCCCTTTAAATTGATTTTATAATGTTTTTTTGATGTTTTTTTATAACCATGTTAAAAAAATAATTATTTTTCTTATAATTTATCATTAATTTACCTATCTATATATAAGAAATATACCTCCTTTCATGTTATGTTTCATTAATAACACTGTAAATGACATTATAAATTTATAGATCATACCTCACCTTGTTCATTAAGGTTATGTTCTATGTCACTCTTTGTCTCTCTCCTAATATTATTTTCTCCTTTATATCCATATTCATTATTTAAATGGATATATTATATATTACGTATACTATTTATCTATTTTGTTTCTAGTTCCATCATAACTGTATACCCATTACACTAAATAATTCCATTTTCAATGTTTAATAACCTTAAGAGTAATTACATTTATTAACTGCGTAAATATTGAAAATCTATAAACTTGTTACTTTAATATGAATATTTATAGATTAAAAAGAAAAGTTAGATATTTATTGCATTTCTTATCAATTCCTCCATACATTGAATTTATTAAACCAATTATTTTATGGGTTGGTACTATAATTATATATCCCCTAGATGAATTAGTAGGTCTCATGAGACAAACTATCTTGGTTGTTTGGTGTAAACATTACCCGTTTATATATAATGTTGTCGCATGAGGCCTTGATGTTATGTTTTTGATGTCTAACATTATGAATTTCATAATTATGAAATTAATTATTATTTCCCATGGGAGGATGTACATTTTTTTATCCATGGATGGATTATGTTCTCTTGTTGATAGTTATTTAGTTACTTATTATTATTTATTGTTTCCATATTAATCATTCCTTGTTTATTTCATGAAAACTTATGTTGTATTCTACCACATAATTAACATTTGAGCTCAACCTTCTAATATTTCAATTTCCTCAAGTTAAATAGAAGGGAATTATATACGGAATGCCTATATGGATTTCATCAGTGGAAACTATTTTGTGTGATTTTTAGTACTTCATGTAAAATAATGTCTCTTTATTTTTGTGGCACAGGTACCCATTTGATGATAAAGATATGGGTTTTGTTAGTTCATGATTTTTCATTCCCTATCTAAAACTACAAAGGTAAAATAACATGGGTTTGTAAATATATCAATATTTTTTTTATTGATATTGTAATTATGGAAAGTTATGTTTTGGTTTCTTCAAATTGATTCAATTATAGTATGTAAATAATTATTTTTGTTCTACACAACATCTAATTGTGTGGCCCAAACACATTACACTCTCACAATATAAATTTCTCAACAAAATATGAGGAGGCTTGTAGCTTCATTAAATTTAGTTATACGATGAAACTATTACATGATGACTAATAGAGGTCTAATAAACAATGTAATCCCATCTATAATAAAAAATAAAGATAATCATTATAATACACCCTACTGTAGAAGGTAAACAGTACATCCAAAAAATATAATATAACATATAATATAAAGAGCCTTAATTATTGAATTTATTTAAAATAAAAACATTATTTCTATTTGTACTAAATTAACATATTTTTTTGTTTTAAAATTTCAATACAAGTTTAGGATGAAATTTTTGGATTTTATGGAAATAAATGATTTTTAGGTGAATATTGAAAAATACATTTTTACCAAAAAATTAAATTTTATGAAATTTTATGAAAAGAAATTGAGTTTATAAAAACATATAATTGGTAAAATATGTTCATAAGCTAAAAAATATATATTTTTAAAATTCTATGATCAATTCAAAAAAATTATGATTAACATTTTGAGGACATAAGTAATATTTTTCAATAATAACTGTTTTTGGTATTTTATTTTAACTAAATATTATTTTGGTAAAATTTGATTTTTTATTTATTTTAAAGAAATATATTATTTATAATAAACCAATTTATATCATTAAGATAAAATAGAATTATAATATTACACTACACATACTTTTTAAACAAAATAATACAATGTTTTCTAAAATAATTTTTTACGTGTTACATGTGCTACTGTTAAAATAGATTTTTCATAAAAAAAGATTTATTTGAGAAAACAGATATTGTATTTATAATAATTTTATCCAAATTATTTAATAAGTACTGTTTTATTCTTAGTAATAAAAAATTATTTATTAGGTAAAAAATAGATACCTTGGTAAATCTAAACATTGTAAAAGTACTAAAACCAAGGGAAAAGAGGAAGAAACATGATAAAAAAAATTTTAAAAATTTACTGTCTGAGATATTATAAACCATATCCCATCCCCCAATAAATTATTTTCTATTTTTAAATCTTAATGTCCTTTGAAACATATTCCCTCTTTATATTCAGTTGAAATATTTATAAAAAATTCCATTACCGCCCCTTATAAATGGGGCCACTCGCCATACCTTTAGTAAGACTAAAAACATTGGTTTCTTATTAAAAATATTCAATTATTATTTCCCCTAGATTCATATTTCACCCATTTAACCTTATGGTCACAATATATTAGCGTAATCCCACCCTTTCTAAGGATTCATTCAATGGAAAGCCTAAGTCCTCAATGTGTGTACTAATTTTCCCAAGTTTATCTTCCTTCTTGTATTACATTTATAAATATATTTTTATCATTACTATTTAATGAAATAATATTATTTTTATATTAAATTTTACTATACTCTGTTAATAAATGTTAACCACCTTTTAATTTTCCCTTATGGAAAATGTAAATTAGTATTCATGTGTGTGTGTGGACTATCGCCTCTACAAAACATCATGTTTCATTTTTTGTTACCATCATATAGAGATAGTCCAAAAATTAAATTTAAAAAATTGAATATCATATATATATATATTATTTTATATTTGTTGATTATATAACATATTATTTTTAACTCTTAATATATAAAAAATATTATCACCAACAATGCATACGTGTAGACTACCATCTCCATGGAAAAATTGATTTCTAATTTTTTATTTTAATCCAAGCATTTCATTATTGGACATGAAAATGGTTTTAATTGATAAATATAGTTTCATCAAAATAATAATGTTCTATAATATCTAATTTGATAAATTATTCACAATATTAGTATAAAACAATTATGGTAAATCAAACCATATAAAAGAGTGTTATAAGAGGAAAAAATAAGATCTACTTACAACATAATAACATCATATAGGATATATTCTTGTTATAATTATTTAAAATTATAGTATTAAAAAC
The DNA here is from genome assembly GCA_963277665.1 of Viscum album. Classification (NCBI taxonomy): domain Eukaryota; kingdom Viridiplantae; phylum Streptophyta; class Magnoliopsida; order Santalales; family Viscaceae; genus Viscum; species Viscum album. The sequence goes on from OY728135.1 coordinate 1,150,426,902, forward strand.
TTAAAACCCTAAATAATTTCATTATTTTTCTAATATGATGATATTATAACTAAATCACTTTATAATCATCAATTATTTATTTTATGATATTATTAGGTTGAGTTTAACCACCTACATAAAAATTGGTATAAATTTATATCATGGATGACTATTATACTTTAATTTATGATAATATATAATATAAATAATTATATTATTTTTTTATTTTTTTTATTTTTTTATCTATTAATATCATTAATATTAATATCTTTAGTAAATATAAAAATGGTTTTCTGTTAAAAAATCATTGAAACATACTCATTGCCAATTTCATCATGAATGATCATGAACAAGGCACACATAGAACGAATTAATAATATTATTCCTAGTTATAAAACAATAGTCCTAGTACAATGTAGTATCTGAGAATGATAAAGTTTGTTGAAGATATAATAACAACACCAACACTGTGAAAGTAGTTCATAAGGATCAAGACTACCAATACCTGATATTTAAAATTGATAACAAATAACTAATATAAATAAAGAGAATAATTAAAAATATAGTTTAAAAGGAGTGTAGATATGATTATGGTACTGAAATAGTAAATTAAAATGGTGATTTATTATACATGAGGTTAGAGTGAACTTAGCTAAGTGTGATTAATGGTTAGGATTTTTTATCTCAATTTTCAATTGCTTGAGACATAATTTTTTTAATACACCATGTCGTCAATTTTAAGGTGTAAATAAATATATTTTAATAATTTAAATCATTATTATATACTTATTCATGGAATTTAGTGTTCTATTTTAATTTCAATCCTTTAATGGATTTTGATTGAGATGTAACCTAAGTCGTAATAATCACCAAAAATCTAAAATTCATTATAGTAATGTGTGTGTGGTTATCTTGGAAATTATTTCTTTATTTTTATATTAAATTATGGGGTTATCGATGAAAAAATGTGATCTAAGGGAAAATCACCCTAAAAATATTGGATTAGTATCGATTTAATCTTTACTCAATGTGTGACAAGTGGACCTATGACTACATGGTTGTCGAGACACCCTCAGGGGATGTGATTTGGATAATTCATGTGAACTTTAAAACCCATAATTATATATTTTTCCACCATTCTCCTAGTATCCTATAATTTAAAACTATTCAAATAAATTAATATCTATTATTGATAACTCTTCACTTTCATGGTTTGCTCTCTTCCATATTATCTTTATTTCTTTGAATATTTTACATCATATTATATTTAGAATACATGTTAGTTTAAATGTTTATTTTCATCATATCCTCCAAGATAAATACACTATTAAATTTAAGGGAGAATTTATTTTTTCTATATTTCCATCATATAGATCGTTGTTGTTCACTTTTTCCCTAGTAAAAGTAATAAATTTATTAGGGAACATTAAGAAATGTATTATGAACTCATATGATGAATTAATTATACTTAACTAGTGGTTAGTGGGGACCTTAATAGATATCCTCATGTTGTATCAGTAGGTCTCATAAGACTTACCTTATAAGGTGTAATTATTTTCCAAACATATTTTTGTATAATTCTTGGAACAATGAATTTATGGTATGTTTATGTTGTTCGACATTATGCATTCCATCCCCATGAGATCTTCAATTTATATTCATGTTTTTATTTATTATCTGAGATATTTTATTCATCATATTTCATTTTATTATAGAAATATTCTAATCATTTATTTTTTCCTTCCATAAAATTTATGGCATGCTTATGGTCTGATAGATTCCACTATATGATACTCCTTACTCAGTATCTGAGATTTCCCGTATTTAGTTTTCCTTTCTCAAGTTTATGGAGTCCAAGTTATTATGATTTGTATTATTGTGAGGTTTAGTATAATCTTTGGGGACTTTATATAGATTAAACTAGTTAGATACAACAATTATTAAGGAAAACCCCTATGGTTTTAAGTAAATATTCTCATGAAAAACTAATATGAATATTTTTTGATTCAATACCATAGAATAATTATATATATGAAATATTTTGATAAGGATACTAAAAGAATAAATAGGATCCATATCAACACCAATATGTAATGTTGTAATGTTCCGCCTAAGCTAGTCAATGAGGTTGTAGTTGAAGATGATTAGATTATAACTACATTATGGAAGTTGACCCAGGTTGTGAACAATAACCATAGATAAAACTACCAATCCAAAAAAAGGTGTTACATTATTGGAAAACATCATTTAACAAAAACATAAACCATTAAATAGAACTGCTAATCCATTTGTATCTATGAAATGGATCATGTCCCTAAAAAATATTTCTCAAATAGGGATGTAGTGAAAGGGAAAGGGAAATAATAATGGTATATCTTCTGATTAGATATATAGATCATTGGTGATATATAGTTCTAAACAGTAAATATTAATTTTAGATAGATAAAATGTAATAGAGAAAATTTAATGACATGTTATATGAAATATATAATACTTGGGAGGAAATGTATGAAATGGAAATAAAATTCATCCAAATCAGAAAAATGGAGCAATAAAATGTTTCATGTTATCTGGATAATAATAAGAGGTTTTCAAGACATGTCACATATTATTTATGTAGAGAGAAAAATAATTTTGAATTTGTTTTTTGGGATAAGGTTGATATTTTTAAGGGTATTAGTCACTTAGACACTTTCATTATCTAAGGATATTGCCTCAAGTGAAATTATGACAAAGAAAAAATTGCTTAAAGGTTATGAATTTAAAATATATAATGAGGAAGAGGAATAATGAGGCTCATATAAATACAATTACTTCATCTGGAAGAATAAAGAGTGTTATTTTCCATGTTTAGTAATTATGGAATGAAAGACTTAGATACTTACTTGAAGTAAATAATATTTTTTTCAAGTGTATAGAACAATGTCATAATGATAAAAAAACTCAATGTTATAGTAAAATTTGTGAATTTTTGATTCTTTAACTATAAGAAGATGGTGAAATATCCCAAATAATACCCTACCCAAAATTCTAAGGGAATTTACCGTATAAAATTCAGATGGATGGTGAAAACATTTATTCAGTTTCACTAGCTAAGTTGGAGGTATCAAATGATTTGATAGTAGGTACATTGATACTATAATCATATTTGAAAAATGATTTATTTTATTCTTGATCTATTTACACCTTTATATCATGAATATTTTTGTACAACATTTAATTTTCTGCTAATTGTTTGAGTATATAGTTGTTAGTCAAGACACCTAATGGAATTATTATTATAATGAATATTCACTAAGTATTCTCTATTGATATGTATACATATTCCCTGGAGTTATACTTGATTACTATAGTTATGTCTTATTTTGAGAAATAATTGGTATTGATTATCTTGAAATATAGAATTCATGAATTTATTATTGAGGTAAGAATAATACTATTTGCGAATTGGATATAGGAATCTATTATTTTCAAGAGAGAGACTACACCTCCTCAATCCTTTAAATACCCCCCATCCAACAACTCACCATAATGAAATTATATTACAAGAAGGATATTGAACACTATATATGGATAGAAAATACATCCTAAGGGTTATGTATGTACCCATTGTACAAAAACATATATATGTAATTTTAAAATAGTTACCTTGTTTTGTACTTGAGCATGATGTTGAGTTTTCCATTAAACTAGTTCATAATGAATGACCCATATATATAAATCCACATATATTAGAACTAGTTGATTTATTTGAGTCAATAAAAAAACAATATTAATTTTTCGAGAAGGTATTTATATTCTATAGTGATTCATTATGAGGAACCCCTATTTTATTTCACAAAAAGAATAATGTGTCTGTGAGATTTTCCACCAGTTATAGGGAGATAAATTCAACTATTATAAAGAATATATATCCTTTAACAAGTATTAATTATATATTTGATCATATTAAATGAGTTAAATATTTTAAAAATAATAAAATATTCTCTTGTTATCATCATTTAATGGTAATGAAGGCATGAACACCGAATAATGTAGTTTGTATGATATGTGTAAATTATTACTTTATGGTAATTACCATCAAATTGTATGATAAACATTACATTTTATGGATTTTATTAATAAAATATTCTAGTATTATCTTGATATCATCACGTTGGATTACATTGGTGATAACATTAAATACTCTAAAGTACATGAAGAGAATGACAAACATCAACAAAAAAGTATTGAGATCATCAGTGAAAGAAAATTATATGGGAAATATAGTAAGTGTGAATTTTGGTTCTATGAGGTTTCTCTTATTGTGAGTTATATCTCTTATTATGTCTCCAATAATTTAATATCGTGTTTTCTATTAGTGTTTTATTTTATATTTATCCTTACTGGTTGTCTCTGTTAACCATGTTGACATTTAAAGTGGTTAAATTTACAAGGCCCATTGAATGTGAACGTATTTTTTCAGATCTAATGAGGAGATTGATTAATTCACTAATATTTTCATTACCATTGGGAGATTAAAGATTTTTAATATATTGTGATTTATCGATAAAATGACTCGATTATGTCCTTATATAGAATTTCAAAGTGGTCTCTTATGCATTAGAAGAAATTAAAGTCCATAAATAGAAATATCCAACTCATGACCATGATTTGGAACAAATAATACTTTTCTTTAGGATAGGGAGGCACTATCCCTATAGTGAAATATTCCATATATATACAGACCACAATATTTTGAAATATTTTTTCTCTCATAAAGATCCCAACATGAATCAAAGAAGATGATTGGAGTTACCAAAGGACTGTGATTTCTTAATATATGTCCACCCTAGGAAGGAAATAAATGTAGCTAAATTATTGAGTTGGAGGGACCATGGAGTTATGACCATGATGAGAATTAATAATGATACTGTATTTATAGGTTTATTAATTATAGATATGGTCATTTTTATGCAATGGGATCCATCAATACTTTTCCAATAAATTTCAAAAAAAATCTCTAGTGTAAAGACAGAAATTCCCGATCATGATGATAAGTATTTAGAAATTAGTATCTACGTGGATAATTATTTATATTGGTATACATATTCTATAAAGATGGAGTTTTTATGTTTGGAAATATGGTTTATGTTCTATTAGTTCCTAGATTGTAGAGGGAGTTACTAGTTGAAGCACACTTCCCAAATTACTCTATACAACATGGTAGCTCAAAGATGTATAGGTATTTAAGAGAAATTTGTTGGTGGTATGATATAAAGTGATAAATTATAAATTATGTGTCTATATTTTTATTATGATTACTGGTAAATGTTGAAATATAGTATCTTAAGACTTTCATAAAACCGTTGCTTATACCAATATAGATTTTGGAAAATATTACAATGGGCTTTATCACTATATTTATGAAAACTCTATAGGGGAATGTTTTATTTGGATCATGATTAATTACATTACCATTCCTACACACTTCTTATAAGTAAGGTAATACCTATAAGTTGAACACCTTTTAATGTTCTATATCAATGAAATCATGAGACCTCACAAGGTTCCTTTGTTAACTTTGTCTCATCCAAACCCTCAATTCAATTTAAAATTCTAAAAAAGTCATTAAATTTATCTTTATAATGAGTAATATTTAAGAACCATCTATGATCCCCAAAACAATTCTCAGCCTGAATAAAATATGTAGACTCTTGAAGAGATGATAAGATAATTTTCTCTTGACTTCCATGGAGCATGGGATCAGTATCTACCTTTTGTGGAAATTGTGTACAATAACAACATCCATTTTAGGATCTAGGTGGAATCATAAAAGGCATGGTATGGGATGTAATGGCGCACTCCAAAATATTCTGAAAAAGTTGGATAAAGTAAGTAAGTTCTCCCAGAACATGTGTGGGAGAAAACTATTATTGTATAGACTATCCAAGATCATATAAATGCATCTCAAAGAAGAAAAAGGATTTAAGTTGATAATCAAAACAAATGAATAGAAATTAAAGTGGGGGTAATGTATTAATAGAGTTTTAACCATGTAAATAAGTGTTAGGAATTATCATAAAGTCAATTTAATTCCTATGTAAATTGGGCATTTTCAAATTTCATAGAGAATTGGAGTTATAGCTTACTGATTGAAAATTCCTCCAAATCTTTCTAAAGAACATGATTCCTTCCAGGCTTCATTATTGTGGAAATTTTTATCATATTTAATGAATAAAATCACATAAAATTAAATATAATTGGAACCTAACATGTTTAATAATGAAGATCTTACCCTAATTCTTAACACTATAGAGCATTTGTTGCGTAATCGGATAACATGACTAGGGAAAGTACTTTCGAGAAATCACAAACTATACGAGGAAATATTAGAGCCTTAAGAATATATTAGAAAGGAATAACCATATTATTTTTTTAACTAACATGCTTCAAATTTCAAGGATAAAATTATTTATAGGGTGATAATGTAATACTTTAGACCCTATTATTGAAGATAAACTATACATTGTAAAACTATTGAATAATTTACACTCAAATGAAACTATTTTCATGAATTTATTTAAAAGGTACATATTATTTATTATTTTAAATAATTAAATTATTTTTTTGGATTTTTATTTTCAATATTATCTTAAGACAGTATTCTAGGATTTTTCTTAAATAATTTATTTTTAGGTGAATAGTGAAAATATAGATTTTACCAAAACTAGGAATTTTATAACTTTATAATAATGAAATAGAAGTGTAAAAAACCTTATTATTTGTAAAAAAATTCAATATGTAAACCTATAATTTTTCAAAAATTTATATTGAATTTACAAAACCTTTGAATATTATTTTGAGGACTTAAGTAGAATTTGAAATAAAAATGTTTTAGGTCTTATCATTTAATTGAATATTATTTTTGTGAAATTTGGTCTTGAATTGATTTAAAAGACATGTATATATTATAATAAACCTATTTAAATCATGAAAATATAATGCATTTATTATATTGACTTGCACATTAATTGTATGCAAGAAAATATAATTTTTGTTACAACTTATTTTTACGTGTTACAAGTCATAATGTTAGAATTTATTATTATTAAATGTTTAAATTTTACCTGAAAAAAATTATATTTTATATTCATAATCAATAGGTAAAAATTATTTTTCAAATTTATAATTTATATGTATGCATAAAAATAATATAGTTAGGTGAAAACTGGTTTCCACGATAAAACTGAATTGGTAAAAGTAATAAATTCGAGGTTAATGTGACTGAAACATATGAGGCATGTTAATATATGATCTATTGATAGGTTTGAGACCATATCCCATTCTGCACTATATTAGTTTTAATTTTCGATCCACTTGAAATGTGAAGCATGTTCCCTCTTAATCCTAGGTGGAAAGATTTACAGATATTTTATTTCCAGCACTAATAAATGAATGCACTCACTTCCCCTTCAATACCGCTCAAAAAATATGGATTTCCCTTGAAAATACAACCTTATTTAAAAATCTAAAATCCCTTTCACCTTAATAATATTAGGTTGACTGTATATTCTTTGAAGCTCTAATTTTCTAAGATGTCCTCAAATGGAAAGCTCATGTCCACAAATTGGGTACCAATTTTCCCTAATTTCTTTTCATTCATATATTACATTTCCAAATATATTAATTACATTACTATATAATTAAAACTTATTTTTTATATAACTAAAATTATAATCCTATGGTAATATCCATTAACCACTTTCCACCTTTCACAGTGAAATAAAAATGATATTTGTGTGTGTGTGTGTGTGGACTACCGCCTCTACAAAGAATCATGTTTCATTTTCTTAAGCCACCGTAAATAATAGGTCTACATGTTAAACTTAATAAATATTTATTATATTTATAATTAATTTATAATATTATATAAAAACAATTATACATGTCTCACTTCATATGGAAAATCAAATCCACAACCATGTGTACGTCCATACTAACACCTCCATAGAACGATTGATATATGTTTTTTATTATAATAACTATATTTATTGGATGGAATTTAATATTTTATTGATGAATAAATATGATTTTATTAAGATATTAATGTTTTTGGGAATTAATTGGACAACATATATACAATTTAATCAATAAACAAATATGGTAAACTCAACCATCCAAAAGAGCTTTATAAGTGAAAAAATGATTTAATCACACTATGTATTAACATGGTATTGGTTATATTAGTCTAATAATTTCATTAAATTATTATCTATCACACTAATAAACACTAAGTAAAGTAATTATGATTTTTATATAATGATATTAAAACAAATTTACTTCATAATCATACATTTCTTATGGTATGTTCTTGTCTAGGATGGTGTAACCCTTTACTTGAATAGTTCTATATATTTTTATCATGGATTAATATGGATATAAAATTTTGATTGAAATTATCCGAACATAATTAAATAATGAACTCATTTTAGTTCTGATATTGTAATGTTAGTGTATATCTCATTAGTTTTGTTACAAATGTCGATTTGTAAAAATACTTGAAACATTCCCAAATATGATTTCATCTTTATGGATCATAACCAAAACTATCATTGAATGAAATTATAAAACTAAAAATGATTAAAAATATTAAATTTAAATACATTATTTGATATCATATTAGTTTTATTTTGAGAAGAATGAATAACTATATCATTATTCCAAAACTAGTTCAAAACAATCAAGACCACTTACACCCGATATTGGTAATAGATAACAACTATCTAATATAAATATTGAGAGTTACTATAAATTAAGTTAAAAAATAATTGTAGGTATGAATAAGGTTCTTAAATATGTAATTAAGATTCTTGTTCTTTATAGGATTTTGAACTGTATTTGGCTATGTTGAAATAAAGGTAAGGAATCATTCTCACAAATTTCACTTCATTGAGACATAATTATGTTATACACCTAGTTTTATACAGTATAGTTCACTTTCTACCCATTTGATATTTTTTATCATCATTATCTCATTATTCATGTTATTTAATGTTATATTTTTATTTTTATCCTTTAATGTATTTTGATTGAGTTATTACCTAATCCATTATAATGCCCAAAAATCATAAATTTTTCAATGTAATGTTTTGTGTGGTTTTCCTGGAAATTACAGGTGTATATGTAAATTGGAAGGTGGGTGTGATTATAGAATATATTCCCTTATGGGTTTCATGGGTATCAAATTAGTTTTCACTTAGTTAATTATGAGTGTTACAAAGATTTCATATCTACTCAGACAATCTTGGGGGGTATGCTTTGGTTAATTCATGTGATCTTTTAGAATATTAAAAAAGAATTTTTCTACTATTTATTTGGTCTCCTACAATTAAAAAATTATTGAATTAAATTTCCATTTTCTATTTCTCTCCAACGGCATTGGAAGTACCATCTCTTCCACCTTTTCATTATTTCATGGAAAATGAAACTTTTTACAACATTGAGAATATGTCATAGCTTTTACATTGATTTATAGTATATTCTTATTGATTGAAACATTATTTCTTTTAATGGGGTATTAATTTTTTATATTTCATTAGTAAGGATATCCATTTATCTATTTTTTCATGACTATTAAAAAAGTTCCTCAAAGAAATTAATGAAATCCCCTATTAAATCATGTGTGGAATTCAGTATACTTAACTATTGATGGGTATTCCCATATATATATCCCCACAATGGGTCATTATTTATCATCGGATAAAAAATCCATGTATTGGTATATTCTTTACCCATTTATAAATGATAACTTGGAAATTTTCATTGATGATATGATTATTATTAGGTCAGAATAAATATAATGACATAAGAGGTTGGTGAATTTTAACATTTAAACACACTTGAATAATATAAAAAATGTCCCAATTTTCAATTTGGAAAGTGATAATGTTCACTTTTATATGAATATATTATGTAGAATACTAATTAATAAAACAAAATGATGATTTTTATAACGGTTATGGGAACAAAGGTCCCCTGTTCTACCCCACCAAAACACTCTCAATGAGAATCAAGATTTTAACTTTCATATCATTTTCCAAGGGATTGTGATAGTTTAGTTCAAGCCTCTAAAACTTTTTCTAAAGAAATTATAAGGCTTTAAATATGGAAACTAAATATTTGAAAGACTCTACATAATATTATACATAAACAACTAGAAAATAAATTTATTTGAGAAAACAATGATGAAGGAGTTCAGATGTAGATTATTTAATTGAAAAAAGAAGTGATATTCAAGGGAATATAATAAATACTTCATAACATAGTACATCAAAGGAAACTCTAAGATTTATATAGAGAAAATTTCAAATAATTACATAAATAGAAAACAAAAATTCTTAGTAGCAGGATAATCACAATGAATCATATTATAAAATCTATGTCTCCAGAATATTTGCTGGAGAAATAACATTAATGGGATGAAATAGATGAATTTATAGTATATATTGATTAATAGAGTATAGATTTTATCAAAAATATTTTCCTCTATAATATTTATTAGATAAATACATAGAAAATAAAGAATTGATCTTGTTTTATTCCAGTTAATAAGATTAAAAAATATCACGAGACATATCATTATTTTAAAAATATAAAACATTTTTTAAATTTTAAATTAAACATCAACATAAATTTAATAAATTTATTTGAAAAGGTAATGATTTAACACGTTGTGAAAGTTCCTTTAAATGGTTTTTAAATAGTATTTAATGATATATTTACTAAATAGAGACCATTGAAAACATATCAAAAATAACTAAAATTGAAATCTCTCATATGACAGATTTAATGTGGGGTTTCACTATATAATAATAATTAAAAACTTATTGTTCAAAATTTTTGGTTGATTAAAAACATTATGTTAACAATCCAAAAATAAGATACTCAGTAATATGGTTTCTTCCAAAAAGTTAGGTTCCAAAACATGACATTCAGTTTTAATGTTTATTTCCAAATTTAATGTTACTTATAATGTTTTAGTTTCAAAACCTAACATTTAACATAAATGTGATTTGGGAAACCAATGTTTTGTTATCCAAAATATGTTTTTATAGTAATTCTAGAATACATTAAAATTTAAAGGAAACATTATAGTATATAACATTAGACTAATTAAGAGTAAATAAATTCTATAAGTTTAGGAAAAATTAAATAAATATTTCAATAAATATAATCTTGAAATTATCCTAAAGAGGCATCATTTTTAAAACAAGTGAGTGAACTTGTGATCATAAAATTCAATGAGAAAAATAGGAACTTTTTTGGATCAGAATATTTATTCCCACCATTTATGTTGTCTAGAATTATAAATTATATCTATATGATATCTATAATTATTATCTATGTTTTCATTTATTTATATGGATATATTATTCCTTTGGTTATTTTTTATTATTGAATTGTTCTAATAATTTAATTTTCTTTTAATATTATTCATGTCATGCTTGTTTCATGATAGCTTAAGTTGTGTGATAATCCTTACAGAGCATCTTATCTCACCAATATTTGGTTTTCCATTTCTTAAGAAAACTATAAAATAATTAATTGTAATTTCCAGTTATCATATAAATGATATAATAATGTTATTGTGAAGTTTTTATGTTATATGTTAACTTATCATGTGTAATGTGAAAAATATGAATGTATATAGTCTTCCAAGACTACTAAGTAGTTTAATCTTTCAATAACTCTTTTACTTTGAATCAATAATGTAATATAAATTTTGGTTCTAGAAATATAGTGACTTTTTTGTTACAAGATTTGTGACATAGATCTATTGTTCGTGTTATTTATAAATCCATTCAAGAATTAATCATGGAGTCAAATAAGATGAAATTACTATATAAGGTTAAACTACCCTCTACAGTGTATCCCCCTCAACCAACATCAATTAAGCTAGGTACACTCCATAAAAAAGGAAACCATCATCTTATACACATTAAAATATAGTCCTTATAAACAAAGAGAGAAGATTCAGCTGCAACCATGACTCAGGTGAATCTTTGGGCCATTGGGCTTGGATAATTTTTAACAAAACCTCATGGGAGAAACCAAACAATATGGCATGGGGAATTTTCTTCTCCATCTCATGAAAATCCCCAGCCTATAAATTTGGGATAATATTTATCTCATACAACCTGACTGATCCCTTAGGTTGATACAAAATGAGACATAATGTTTGTGGTAAATCCTTTAATTATGTCAATTTTCAGAAGGTTAAAAGCCATCCACGTAACTAAAAATGTATCACTTGTTCTTGGACCATGGCCAGTGAGGGTCTGCAAGTTCTCCCTCAACATCACCTATCATCAAAAATAGTTTATTCAACCAAATATATACTACTGAAATGTTATACGGAAGCATCATCAGGGTCAAAAAACTATGAGTATACCTATTGTGATAGTCATTAGAACAAATGAAAATGATTGACTCAATGGGTTTACAAACATGAACCAAATTCCATACCACAATTATATAGACAGGGAAATATTTCGCTCAAAATATTCCATTATATACTTCAATAAGCCTACTTATGTCGATACATCAATGCATGAGGTGCGAAAATACCTAAATGGAATGATTTTAAATATGATATCATGCCTCGCATAGAGAAAAATATCCAAGGTTATTCACCCAAAATCAAGGGTATAATTAGGATTTAAGGCCCAGCACAAGATCTTCCTCTACCATATATTTGGAGATTCACCAGAAATGAAAAGGTAAAGCAAACTACATATGTATTGGTTTTACACCACCTAAAAACCTTGATTTTCTTTCAACTAAATAATAGCTTGAAATAATATGGAATGAATACTAAATTTTTTAGATATGGTATATCATAATCATCCAGTGAACCAGGATCAGTGATGACTATTGTATGGTTGAATCCCAATATTTACCAACAAACACATACCAATATAAAAGGGTCCCTTATCCTTATATGTATGAACTAATATGAAAATTGGAACCAAGGAAACATGTATCTATTTGATTAACCATTTATCTAACATAAAATAATATTTTCTCCAAAAACAATTATCAAATTATAGATTATAAAATCCACTTGGAAACACCCCCACTCAATGGGAGACACTTCTAACTGATTTATAAGAGGTCATCGCTACTTTTTTAGATGTGGTAAAAAAATAATTCACCAAACCATCTAGAAAATAATCCATTTCCAGAATGATTTTAATTGAAACTTATTCCTATAAATTTTGGAAACCTTGTTTTTTCATCATTCAATGAGATAGTAGATTCCAATAATCATTTCACCGAAATCACCTCCAGGGGTATCTTAATGTTGAGAACTATTGTATAATAGGTGGATAAAAAATTTATTACATCTCCAAACCCAATAAGGTGTCATATTTTTCTAGTATATTGACATAAAAATGGTCACTATTTACATATCGGAAGTCTTTTGTCAGATTTTATTATTCCAGTTCATTTCCACATTGACATATACGACCTATGCAACTGAAAACAGTGAAAGAAATATATATTTTATAGTTTTATTACTTGATTAAAAGAAATTATATATTAATTGGATATAATCTCCATAGAGAGAAAATTTTAGATATTTATGTGGACAAATTAAAATGTTATTTTTCAATTATACTAATTCCATAAAGATACCATGGTAGACATGATGAGTTTTTAATAACAATGCAACACAAAGGTGATGCACTCAGTCAATCCAAAGAGAAATATTTATCATAATTAACTATATTGAATTATAATTATGGGTAAAATAAAATAACCACTATCTTTTAATGTACATATAACTGACACCCCCAACCTCTAAGGTAGCCAGATTCCCAGAAATAAGTGGAAACACTGACACACATGTTAAAATCAAAACCTGTGCATGATAAAAATAATGGTTCATTAACTTTGAGGACACAAAAAAAACCATGATTACATATTCATGATGGTCGGAGTAGATTACTCAAGAGTGGAAGGGTGAATTGAGTAACTAAAAAAATTTCTGAAAAAAATTATTTCTAAAAGGTTTCCCCAAAATTAAATAAGGCCCAGTTAATCAAGGTTATACAGTTATAAGAGTTTGACTAATGTAATAATTTCATATATGATTGATTAGTTCTCAGTAATATTAATATCAGTTATTAATACTACATTTGACGTTGTTATACTAAGACAATATAGATATAACTTCTTTCCAAGACTAACTATCAAAGTGAACTTAGTGAATTCTGAATTATACAATGGAGTAGTAAAACAAAGAAGACTAAATTAATCATTACAGTAGATATGCAATAAGTGCATGAGTCTCAAGTTGAGACCTAATCCTCTCCACTTGGTGATCACCTACCACTAAGCAGTTTATATAAATAAACTTGATCCACACCTTGTATCGGGGTTAAACAACAGTACACAGGACTGTTCAAGCCATACAGGGACATCTTCCACAGTTCTTCATGGGTGTAAATAACCAGGCCACACAGGGACCTCCTCCACACTAATCTATGGGTATAAACAAGTGTAAATGGATGTTTGAGTAAGTATATCTTGTATCCTTCAGTTTTATGCAGGAGACAGAGTATGTTATTATACAGGAACACACACTTCTCGAAAGATAATAAAAGTGATACACAACAGGGAAAAAGTATTAAGATATATTTAGAGGTGCTATGAGTGTTAGTTTTTGTAGCTCTGGACTTCTGAGATGAGGCAGATGCAGAACTCAAGTCCTCATATGGAAAACAGAGGGTGGTAAGACAGCAAAAGTGGCGTGAGTTCTTCATGATATTTGACAGTGCTAACATTTCCTCGATTATGGGTTTCAAATATGCTTTGTGTGTTCTTTAGCAGTGTCGGGTTGCATGTAATTGGCCTTCCTTCAAAACAATTCTCTATGTTTTTTCTTCGTTACGGTTCTCATGCCCGCTTGGTTTTCTATCTCATGCATATATTATTTCTGGACCACACTTTTCTTTTATCTTGGAGTGCATGTGTTGGGGATGACAGGTTGCATGTATTCTACACCTCGTACCTCGTAATGTTCGATAATATGTCTAAAAAGTAACATTAATTATGTCAGTGCATTAAAATCTTCAAATATGACCATTAGAGATTAAATTTAAAATGACATAATATATTAGGAAACGGTGTCATAGTATGTCATGGAAGCGGTGACTCCTTCACATGGTGTCAGGATTGGTCACGGTGTCTCATAGTCACGGTGTCTCGTAGTCACGGTGTCTCACAATCACAGTGTCACGCGGTCACAGTTTCTTATGGTCACAGTGTCTTATGGTCCTGGTGTCTCATGGTCATGGTTTCTTGTTCACGGTGTCTTATGGTCATGGTGTCTGCTTCACTGTGTCTCATTCACGGTGTCTTGTTCATGGTGTCTGCTTCACAGTGTCTTCTTCATGGTGTCTGCTTCACGGTGTCTGCTTCACGCTGTCTGCTTCATGGTGTCTTCATCAATTTTCTAGAAAGGCATAACCACTGGCAGACTCACGGTGTCTTATATTTTTCAAGATAACTGTATTCGGACATATGAAATGATGATCATAGAATGGATTAGACTTAATCATTTGTCAAAGAAGATATTATTAAAGTAAATCAAGGATAGTATAAAGTAATTAAATTGAATGTAGAGAAATTAATATCTTGAATGGCTCTTCATAAATCATGAGAATACTTAAACAATAATACACATGATTTGATATAATTTACAGGATTTAACCTGGTTGAATATTATTTTTTATCATTAAAACATGATTAGTACATGAGGAGTCCAACAATATCCCCCTTTTGATGATCACAAATCATGTAGATTTAAAGTGTATATTTGAGTCAACTATAGATATAGAGATAAGATAAATGTCTAACATATAGAGATTTTTCTATCATAGAGAGATTTCTCCCCCATTTGGGATTATCAAAAATATAGAATAAGAGAAGTCGTTAAAAGTGAACATGTTATTAAAGAAAATAAGGTCCAGTACAAACAGAAAAGAGAAAAAGCAACATCAATCCTATCAAAAAAAGGAGTAATCACTATTCTTATTAAGGGGGTGGCCTTCTCTTTGCCTTTTGTAGTAGTAGTATAAGAGGAATCCATAGGAACTGAAGTGGAGGTAGGATAAGAGAGTGAGGTGGTGGATAGAAAATGTAAAGGAATGCCTTCAAAAACAGATGGAGCCAGAGTAGGAGTGGTAGAAGATTGAGGCAGTTAGTGATCAAGGACCATAGGCATGATCTGACTTAGTGTTTGGCTGGTAGACATAGTAGTGGAGGCTAGTGCATAAGTGAAGGTAGGAAATCCAGGTCCTAGAGGTGCAGCCGTAGGAGCAACAATGGTTGTACTCTGGACATGATGGTAGGGCCTCAGGAGTTTGATAAAATCCACAATGATCTCCCCACTATACTTCATGGCTATCTCAAAATCATCCTTGTTCTCCATTAACTTTTCCAACAATTGAGTGAACATAGTGAGCTTTTGGACTCCGGTCTTAAAAGCTTGAGTCATAGGGGGAATTTGCATATTTTCCACAAGATACTTGAAATGATTTTTCATATCAGTTTTGTAGAAGATTAGGTTGAAGTAGAAATCCACTTTCTTAGCAATATCTTTCTAATCATCATTAGCAATTTTGGAGGGGATTTGGACTAGATCAAGAACTCGGTCACTATTCTTGATAACTTCAGAGAGAAAATATTTATTGAAACCACTAAGTAATGTCCGAATCTCTTCTTTGAGTACTGTTCTGAGTAGGTCACTGTCTCAAGAAGGTTTATAGGATTGACCGGAGTCTTTAAGGGAATTGAAAGCGGTGGTGAGAGATTTCAGTTGGTTCAGCACTTTTTGAAGACATATCGTATACTCATCAATGAGTTTTTTAATATTTACAACAAGCTCTCTCATCTCCTTCATGATATGTTTGTTCCTTTCAGTGACCTTTTCATCTAAGGAAGCTAAAAAAGGTTGAATCTGAGACACAATATCCTATGGGGTTTGAGTAACAGTAGGTTCTACAAGATGAGAAACAAGATTTGGTCTGGAATTCATTTCTTTATGCATTTCTTTGATCATACCTCTCAGAGTCTTCACTTCATCACTAAGCAGCCAGTTTTCAACTCTAACATCCTGAATCTCATGAAGAATTTTAGGTTGAATCTGCCAAATAACTTTATCCAACAATAAAGAGGCGTCTTTCTCACTTATATGAGTCACAAGAGTCAGTTGGGAATTCAAAACTTTTTCAACACCAGACAAAAGGGTAGAACTAAATTGTTTTAGATCATCCTTACTCAATAAGGGTGATTGTTCTGATGAAAGTTCAGAAATAGATATTGATATGGATTCGGGTTCCTCTACAGGGGCTATATTAGAGATCTATTTCAACTAGAACAAAGAGGAAAGGTCAAGTAATTTTTCTCAGACTTGTTGAGAGTCATCCATATCATATAAACTAGGGAACTTATATTGAGTGCCTACCGGACTTGGAACTATCAGGTTTGGTTCTGCAAAGGATTCCAGATTTTGAGGTTTCTCCCCCTCAATAGTTGCATCCTTCTCAGGACTGATAGGTTTAGGATCTTGATCTAATTCCAAAAATTCATCTCATAGTTCTTCTCTCATTTCCTACCTAGCCAGCTAACAATCCATCTCTGCCCTTTCTTCAGCCAAAGGGATGATTTCAGGAGAAGATTGTTCCATTGGGAATTCTTCAAGATTAGCTTCTTGCATACCAGGTAGCTTCTCCACTATAGGTTCTTCCACAACATTCTTATCAATTTCTTGGACAGTAGATCCTATTTCAGCCTTAGGTTTAGATTCTAGAGTAACAACTTCTATAGGTACATGGACATATTTTTCACTTATCATAAGAGAGATAAGAGTATTGTCTTCCTCAAAATAAATAGTTTCTCTAGGAGGCACAACAACCTCTTCTTCTTTATCAGAAGAGTAATCAAAAATTTCATCTAGTTCCAAACTAGGATCAGAAGTATTTCTTAGTCTTGAGGGATTTTCCACTGGATTGAATTTCTCATAAACTCTTTCATTGTCTTCCACCCATTCCTTTTTCCAAGAATTCTAATTTATCTTCATTCTCTTGATAGTGGATTTTGAGTGGTAGAATTAAAAATCCTTAATTACTTCTTCATTAGGTCCAACCATGCCTTTGGCATGAAGCATGGCTAAGATAAAACGAGAGTAAAACAGGGAAGTTGATTTGAATTTGGATTCGATCAGCTCACACATATGGTGTATGATATACTTGAACAGGTTGATCTTATGCCATTTTTTCAGAAGGTGTATTAAAAACACATCCTGATATTTCAAAACTGAAAAATCACCTTTTCTGGGGATAACCAGATTCTTTATAAACTTAAATAGAAGCCTTGATTCTCCATCTATTTTAGTAGCAATGGCTCTCCTCTTGGTGTAATTTCCAGTTAAGTCTTTCAAAGTATCTTTCAAATCAAATAATTCGGTTAAAGGTGGAAGTCCTCTCTGATAATCCTCACAGATGATGTATCTTAAGGCATGCATCCCATAAATTCAAAGAGAATGAGCATGTCTACCCATTGATCCTGCTTCTCATGATATAACCATCTAAAGAATCAAAGGAGAACTGAACATATTGATATAACTGAGCCACTAACTTAGAATAGATAAGTATGTCTTCCTTCGAAAAAAACTCTAACCAACCTTGATGTTCTAACACTTTCAAAACCAAAGACTTACTATTCAGATTCCATTTAGGGAAAACATCTTTTTCAGGTACAATAACTCTATTTACTATATTTGGGTTTAGAGGACCTTCGGATGCTATCTTGGGTGAAATTCTCTTCTTCTTTGATCTCTGCTTCTCAGGAGTCAACGATGAGGGGCGTTTCATCCAGGGCATTCATCGAAGGTTCGAGAGAGAGAAAAGTGTTGCAGGGTTGAAGAAGGGTTCAAAATGAGTAAAATAGAAGAAATCCCGAGTGAAGAGTCGAGTGATACTTTATTTTTTTATCATTTAGGAATACCAAACATCGTAAAAATAAAAACGTGGGAAAGTAAAGAGGTAAAAAAGAGTAATTACCGTGATACTGGTTTTCAATAAAAATCATAAATAATTTTTAAGGTGAGACCGTGTCTGAGTGTTACGGAGAGATAGTGACAGTGATCTTTACGGTGAGACCATGTTTGAGTGTTACGGTGAGACAGTGATTGTCAGAAAGTAATCACAAATCACTAACAGTGATTCCATAAACATAAACCAGTAAAATATAAAACAGGAGTACATGAAACATTAAGATATCTATTTGAGGTTTCTCTTTCCTAGTTCATGTATGATGTAGTATATTCTCTTAGAATATAGTAGGTTGGTGAATATATCAGCAAGATGATACTTAGTACCAATGAATTCCAAAGTGGTATCACCCTTTTGATAATGATCTCTCAAAAAGTGATGTCTTATATAAATATGCTTTGTCCTACAATGTGGAACAGAATTTTTTAGATGTTAATAGCACTTGTGTTGTCACAATTTATAGGTACATGCATGAATTGATATCCATAATCTATTAATGTGTGTTTCATCCACAAAATTTGTGCACAAAAACTGCTAGTAGCTAGGTATTCAGCTTCTGTAATAGATAAGGTAACAGAATTTTGTTTCATACTACACCATGATACTAGTGATTTGCCTAAAAAGTGACATGTTCTATCGGTGCTTTTTCTATCTAACTTACATACACCTATGTCAGCATCAGAATAACTAAATATTTCAAATGATTTTCCTCTAGAATAGAATAGTCCTAGATTGGGTGTATTCTTAAGGTATTTGAAAATTCTCTTTAGATCATTTAAATGAGATTCCTTAGGATTTTTTTGAAAACCATCACACATGCACACACTAAACATAATGTTAGTGTGACTAGCAGTTATGTAGAGTAAACTTCCAATCATTTCTCTATAAGTGGTTTGATAAATAGATTTTCAATCTTCATCAAGAACCAAATTACAAGTGGTACTCATGGAAGTGTCACTACTTTTAGTGTTATCCAATCCAAGATGTTTTAGAAGATCTCTAGCATATTTACTTTGAGTTAAAACAATTCCATCATTATATTGAAAGATTTGAAATTTGAGAAAGAATTTTAGTTCACCCATTAAACACATTTCAAATTCATTTTGCATCATTTTAGAAAAATCAACACATAATGATTTTTTGGAAGATCCAAAAATAATATCATCTACATAGATTTTAACAAATAAAAAATCATTATAAATTCATTTAAAAAAAGGGTAGGATCACTTCTTCCTTTTGTAAAACAATTGAAAATAAGAAATGTACTCAACATATCATACTTGTCTCTTGGAGGTTGTTTTAAACAATATAAAGCATTGGATAATTTAAAAATATTATTTGCAAAATGGGGGCTTGTAAAACTAGGGGTTGTTTAACAAAAACATCCTCAGCTATATACCCATTTAAGAATGTACTTTTAACATTAATTTGAAATAGTTTGAAATTAATATGTGGATCATAGGCAAGCAAGGTTCTAATGGCTTAAAGTATAGCTACTGGTGCAAAGGTCTCTTTATAATCAATTCTTTCTTCATTATTATATCCTTGTGCAACTAATCGGGCCTTATTTCTAACTATGTTACCAGCTTCATCTACCTTATTTCTGAACACCCATTTAGTGCCTATGATGAATGTGTCCTTGGGTCTTTAAACAAGTTTCCAATATTTGTTCCTTTCAAACTAATTAAGTTCTTCTTGCATATCCATCACCAAAATTCAACATTGATAACATCATTAATGTTTTTTGGTTCAAGTTGTTATAAGAAGACTTTGTGTTCAACCACATTTCTAAGAGAATCTCTAGTTTGAGTTCCTTTGTCTAAGTCTCCTACAACAGCATCTAAGGGATGGTTCTTAAGAGTTATAACTGCTCTAGAAAAGGAAGGACTACTGATTTTAGTTTCATTAACAGATTCAGGTTTATTGTGACTTGATTCTAAGGAATTTACAGAACTAGAAGTTTTCGCAGATTCTTTCACAGAATGGTCAGAAGATTTTGGATTAATGTTCTGATTTGATACATCACCATCCTAGTTCTCTAGAATGGTTTTAGGCTCATGTGGATCTGTTTCCTCAAAATTGACATGAACAGATTCTTCCACACATTTAGTTATTTTATTGAACACTCTATAGCCTTTACTAGACAAGGAATATCCTAAAAATATACCATCAACACTCTTGGATGCAAATTTGTCAAGATTGTCCTTTGTATTAAGAATATAGACTTTACATCTAAAAACATTGAAGTAGTTAACTTTGGGTTTTCTGTTGTTCCATAACTCCTAAGGATTCTTCTTAAGAATAGTTCAGATCAACACTCTATTGATTATGTAGCATGCTTTATTGACAGATTCAGTCCAAAAATAAATAGGTAGGTCATATTCACTAAGCATTGTTCTAGAAATATCTTAGAGGGTTCTATTTCTTCTCTCCACAACTACATTTTGTTGAGGTGTTATAAGGGTAGAGAAATTGTGACTATAACCATTTTGTGAGAAAAAGGATTCAAACTCTTGATTTATAAACTCAAGACCATGATCACTTATTAAGGATTTAATTCCAAGTCCACTAAGATTTTCTACAGACTTGGAATATTTAGAAACATAAGATCAGGCTTCACTTTTGTGAACCATAAAGATGGTCCAACTATATCTAGAAATGTCATCTACAAGAGCATAAACATAGTGCTTCCTATTTAAGCTAGATACTCTAGATGGTCCAAATAAATCCATGTGAACCAGTTTGATAGGTTGATATGTTCACACTTCTTTCTTTGGTATGAAGGAAACTTTGTGTTGTTTTCCATTTTGACCGGGATTACACACTTTGTTATTTGGAAACTCAAGTTTGGGTAAGTCTTTAACTAAGATTTTTCTAGTTAGCTTTCTAATGGAGGTAACATTATAGTGTCCTAGTCTCCGATTCCAGATCCAAGACTCTTTATGAAATACACTTAAACAAGATTCATTTTGAGAAGCTAAGGAATCTAAGTTAACAGACTAAACATTTTTCTTTCTTAAAGTAGAAAACACTAATTCATCTTTAGAATTAAAAAAATTTCAAGAATCATTTTCAAATATAACATGAAATCCATCATCACATAATTGTGATATACTAAGAAGATTATATTTTAATCCATCAACAAACAGTACTTTAGAATTTAAAACTGAGTTAGAGTTACCGATTTGGATGAGGCCAACAATTTTTCATTTGGCATTGTCACCAAATGTGACATGTCCTCCATCTATTTTGATTAGGTTCTTAAAGCATGATTATTATCTTGTCATGTGCCTTGAACATCCATTGTCTAAGTACCATATAATTTTATAGGAACTCTTTAAGCATCTTTCCTACAAAAAGATTAAGCAAAAATACATTTTGGTACCCATACATGTTTGGGTCAAGTAAAATCAGTGATACGTTCTTTAGGAACACTTATTTGACTTATAGATTTCCTATAAGCATTACATAAAGTATTTGAAAAATAAACTTTATTTGGTCCAAAAAAACAAGAAATAGTTGATAGTGTATCATAACTTGAATTAGTTGATTTGTGTCCAGAACTGGGAGTGAAACTATATGTCCTAGATCTTGAAACAAAATTTGTTCTACCAAGATTTTTTTTCTAGGTTGATAACCAATGCTAGTGTTTTATTTAGGAGAAATATATCTTCCTAGAATTTGAGTAAGGTTCTTCTTCCCATTGGTAATCTTTTCTAGGTAAATCATTAATTGCTCATTAGAAATTTTTAATTCATTGTTCTCTTTAAGCAGTTGAGCATTTTTCTCATTTTCTGTTGTGAGTTTAGATTTAATAGTCACAGTAAGAGCATGTTGTTTCTTCAATGATTTATATTTGTCTTTTAGTTCATTTCACATTTATTCCAACATGTTACAGTATTCAAAATTTTCTTCATTACTCATATTTTTAGATTCACTCTCATCTCCAAAATAGTATGAATCTTGTACATAGGAGTCCAATGTTACCTCAGATGTGTTTGTCAAAAAACACATATTGAATTTTTTATCCTATTAATCATGTGATGTCTCTGAGTCGCTTGAACTGTCCTCAGAAGCACTCTAGGTTTCTTCCATTGGATTTTTATATTTCCTTCCCTTGTCCTCGTATTTCTTTTTGTACTTGATATTTGGATAGTCAGCCTTGATATGTCCTTTGCGATTACACTCATAGCAGACAATTTCATCATCCTTTTCACTCATTTTCCATTGTTTCTTCCAATTTCCTTTTTGGTCATATTTTACTTTGAAGTTGGGTTTTTGGAAAAAGTTCTTCTTCTTGTAAAATATCTTGAATCTTCTGGCTAATTGATCAGTTTCCTCATCACCGTTGGATGATTATGGTTTATCATTGGAAATTTAAACAGAAGCTTCCATTTTTCCTTTGTCTTTGTTCTTAGAGGTGGTGTTCTTTAATGCAATATATTTCCTCTTTGGATCATCATCATCCTCCTTTTTGACTTTCATCTCTTCCTCATACATCATCAATTTCCTAATGAGTTCTTTTACAGTCAGTTTACTGATGTCACATGATTCTATAATAGATATAGATGTTCCCCTCCATCTATCAGGTAGACATCTATGAATTATCATGATTTGTTACTTTGAAATTACTTCTATTCCAAGAGAAATAATTGTGTTGACAATCTCATTGAACCTAAGATACAAGTCAGAGATATTTTCATCTGGTTTCATCTTAAAATTTTCATATTTTATAGTATAAGTATTAAGTCTCATTTATTTTACAATATATGTTCCTTCATGTGAGACAGATTGGGTATCCCAAATTTCATGGGAAGTTTTACAAGAAGAAATTCCATTGAACTATTCATCTCCTAAGGAGCAGTATAAAGCATTCATATCTTTGCAGTTGTTATAGTAGGCAGTATTGGTAGGTTCATCCCATGTGATTCTATCAATATTAAGAATCTTATATTCATCTATAATGGATGACCTGGTTTCAAAACTCATACTCTCTTAATGCATTTTCATTTAAATTTTCCATTGAGCATAATTGTTTCCATTAAAGAATTGTGGTTTATTGGTTGCAGCACCTTCCAATCTATAATCTATAATAAATAATGACTTTAAAAGCGTTAGAAATTTAGAATTAACAGAAATTTATAGATCTTTAATGTTCAACTAAAATCACATTTGAATAAGATTAAATAGATTCCTAATAAACCTTCCTTTGATACCAAATGTTAGTCGGAGTAGATTACTTAAGAGGGGAGGGTTGAATTAAGTAGCTATAAAAATTTCTGAAAAAAAATTATTTCTAAAAGGTTTCCCCAAAATTAAATAAGGCCAAGTTAATCAAGGTTATATTTTTAAAAGAGTTTGAATATTTTAATATCTTCTTAGAATATTGATTAGTTCTCAGTAATCTTAATATCATTTATTAATACTACATTTTAAGTTGTTATACTAAGACAATATAGATACAACTTCTTTCCAATACTA
Source organism: Viscum album (assembly GCA_963277665.1). Classification (NCBI taxonomy): domain Eukaryota; kingdom Viridiplantae; phylum Streptophyta; class Magnoliopsida; order Santalales; family Viscaceae; genus Viscum; species Viscum album. Next base: position 1,150,451,465 of record OY728135.1, read on the forward strand.
ACTATCAAAGTGAATTTAGTGATTTATGAATTATATAATAGAGCAGAAAAATAGAGAAGACTAAATTAAGAAGCAAAGTGGATTTGAAACAAGTGATTCAATCTCAATCTGAGACCAAATCCACTCCACTTGGTGATCACCTGCCACCAAGAAGTTTATATAAATAAACTTGATCCACACCCTGGATCAGGGTTAAACAACAGTACACAGAACTATCCAGGCCACACAGGGAACTATTCCACAGTTCTTCGTGGGTGTAAATAACCAAGCCACATAGGGACCTCTTCCATACTTATCTATGGGTATACACAAGTGTAAATGGATGCTTGATTAAGGATATCTTGTATCCTTCAGTTTGATGCAGGAGACAAAGTGTGTTGTTATACAGGAACACACACTGCTCAAAAGATAATAAAAGTGATACACAATAGAGGAAAAGTATTGAGATAGGTTTAGAGGTGCTCTGACTATTATTCTTTGTAGCTTTGGACTTCTGAAATGAGGCAGATGTAGAACTCAAGTACTCGTATGGAAAACATAGTGTCGTAAGACAGAAAAAGTGGTGTGTGTTCTTTGTGATGTTTGGAAGTGCTAATATTTCCTTGATTCTGGGTTTCAAATATGATTTGTGTGTTCTTCAGTAGTACTGAGATGCATGCAATAGGCCTCTCTTAAAAAAATTTCTCTAAGTGTCTTCTTTATTATGGTGCTCACACCCGCTTGGTTTTCTTTCTCATGCATATATTATTTCTAGCAGCACATTTCTTTTATCTTGGAGTGTATGTGTTGGGGCCAAAAGGTTGCATGTATTCTATACCTCGTACCTTATAATGTCCGATGATATGTCTACAAAGAAACATTAATTATGTCAGTGCATTAAAATCTTCAAATATGACCGTTATAGATTAAATTTAAAAAACATAATATATTAGGAAATGGTGTCACAGTATGTCATGGACACAGTGTCTCCTTCACACGGTGTATGGATTGGTCACAGTGGCTCACAGTCACGGTGTCTCATAGTCACGGTGTCTTGCAGTCATGGTGTCTTTTGGTCATGGTGTCTTATGGTCACGGTGTCTTATGGTCATGGTGTCTCATTGTCACGGTGTCTTGTTCATGGTTTTTTATTCACGGTGTATTGTTCATGGTGTCTTATGGCCACGGTGTCTGATTCAAGGTGTCTGGTTCATGGGGTCTTGTTAACGGTGTCTTGTTCACGGTGTCTACTTCACGGTGTCTTCTTCACGGTGTCAGCTTCAATTTTCTAGAAAGACATAACCAATGGAAAACTCACGGTGTCTTAGACTTTTCAAGATAATTGTATTAAGACATAAGAAGTGATGATCATAGAATGTATTAGACATAATCATTTTTCCAAGAAGATATTATAAAAGTAAATCAAGGATAATATAAAGTAATTAAACTGAATGTAGATCAATTAAGATCCTGAATAGATCTTCTTAAATCATGAGAATACTTTAACAATAACACAAATTATTTGGTATAATTTACAAGATTTAACCAGGTTGAATAGGATTTGTGATCATTAAAACATGATTAGTGCATGAGGAGTCCAACAGGTTCCTTATTACTATATATATTACATCAATAATAATAGGATGCCACTACAAAAATATCAAAATATTAATGTCTTGGGTCTGGAAGATTATTCTAATTATTTTCTCTACCACTAAATGTTGAGCAACACACATCATGCCAACTTTACATTCAACAATCTTATATAGATAATGGTTAATGAATTACTAGAGGGGCTTGATGATACTAAGGAATACATGACCCCTCTCGCCACTACCCACTTTTATGAGAAAGGATAGTGACATGTGGTATCATATAAAGGGGTTCATAAGTTTAATGATTTTATCACCCTAAATTATATCAATCATTCACACACTATCATAAAGTAATGATAGAATCAACCATTCATGGTCTTAATTACCATGAAAACAACCTTCATGGGATCCTCTTCTCTATAGCCCTCAAAAAATCGGTTTAACAAGAACCTGTAAAATTTGGATCCATAATACAACTCATTTTGAGTCACCACATCTGTACATAATCTTATATACACTATTCCACCACCATTTGGATCTTTGGAACCTTCCTAATAAACGAAATACTTCCATGATGAAGAACCTCAGTTTACTTCCATCAAAATTTTATTATTTAAGTGTGTATATTAATGTTTTGGGGATTAGTTTGAGTTAATTAATCCTAAAATTTCTAATGAATGTGGTCATAAAAGAAGATGGGAATACTGAGGCATTACCATAATTATATGAGAAATCTCAACACATGTTATATAAGAAACCACAATAAGTAATATGATAATTAAAATATATTTGAAGAGGAAATCTCTTGATCCATCTCCCTCTAATGTTTTCCCCACTCCAATATAGCCTGTGGGTTATTTGTCAAAGGAAATATAACACTTTTATTCTTTGGGACCCATGACAAAAACCTTTATCCATCCCCTCTTTTCATAAAAACCCCACAAAAAACTCTAAGTCTATCACCCCTATAGTCATCTTTTCCTATTTTCCCATCAATTTAGAGTAGGAAAAGTTCTCGAAACACATGGAATTTTACTAAAAATAAGATATACTAAATCATTTTTTCATCATAAAAATTTTATTACTGATCTTTGATTCTCTTTATTTATTAAGGGATATATGATAATACCTTATTGAGTCACTAATAAGTTTTAATGAATATGAGATATATGTGTCTATCACTAATTCCAACCAAGCTTGGATTGAGCTCGTGGAATGTTATTCTATGATTTATTTCATAGAACAACACCATGGTGTGGTGTTGATATGAAAAATCCACACCTATGTTTGTATAAACATATTAATTATGTCTAAATCAATTGATTCATAGTGGATAACTTTACAATGATTAATCTCTTCTCTTAATGTACCCTTCATTGGTTTGATCTTAAGGAGTTAATTTTTCCCTCTCTAACTTAACTATTTAGGGCTTTGATAATAGAAAAATATACCATGAGGATGTTCTTATTGGAAACATAATTTAGTGGTCATTATTCTAATGTTAAATTCATATTTTTCAACCAATACACTATATTTATGGAATTTCTCATCCAAAGGATTTCTACTCTCTCTTGGTTATGTCCCCCTATTATCATCACTATAAAAAATACCCTATCCATAGGTAGGTGTGAGTCCTTAATGTAAATAATTCCCCTTTTGATGAGAATGAGGCCCGATATAGTTACCCTAATTACTAAAAAATATTGGGAAATTAGGTTCAGACCAAGGTACTAAAATTATCCACAAAAATTTTGTTTAGTTCTACTTAAATCAACCCTAGATATTATTTCAAAGGAAATTTTTTTACTCACCATTAACTAAAAAAAGATACAATGATTAGACACACATTTCATTATATACATGGTATCCATGGAATATATATGAGTCCCATTGAAGTGATGGTATCGATAACCTTTATTATCATACCCCTAATCAATGTAATTAAGGAAAAAATACTTCACTAGATTATCTAAATGTAGATATATCATCTTATTTTGTGGTCTTCATAATGGTGACATTGGTAATGATTTCCCAACATTTGAGGAAGGATTTTCAATATTTATTGATAGAGTAATCCAAGTGATCTGGGGAAATAAGTAGTATATAAGACCCATATAAATTAATTTGTTTATTTTCCCCTAAGATCGGAATTAGTATATAGAATTCCTTTGAAAATGGAATTATGATCTTATGTGTATTTACATAAAAATTCTCTGATTTAACCACTAAGTGGTTGTTAATTTTCTAAATCTCTAAAATGGTTATCATGGTCATAATCAGTCCATAAGAAGAATGATGTTTTCTCACTATTCCAGATTTGATGCTGGGGTGGAGGAGTGGAACAAAGATCAATTTATCTAGGAGGATTAGTATTCCAAATTGATGGATTATATTTTCATCATTATAAATAAGAATATATAGATTATATTCTATATTAAATTCGATAACCATAAACTTTCTTCTCTAAAGGATAAATTGATAGTAATTTTCCTAGAGTTTTTGATTGACATAATGGTCGATTATTTACAAATTCTATAATAAAATGAAAACTCTAGACAAAAATTACAATAAGATATCCATTAAAATTTAAAAGTCCACTTATTTCCAAGAAAAAGAATAATTATACTATTATCATTTGATGCCTTTGGTTTTAATGGTATTTGGGGATACCTGTAAATGTTCCATGCGTTTCCTTCTTAAATATCAACTTGGGAATGTGGTGCAATTATATGTAGATGCCCTGGTACTAAAATTTTTCAATTTTAATGACTATTTCACTACCCTTGATTGAATTTTCCCAAAACTAGAATTACATATTTTGAATATAAAGCCAAAAAAATCCTATTTATTTTCACTTAATAAATTTTACATAGATTTTAATTCACCAAATGTGAATTGATGTTAAACCCTAAGAGACTGGGGAGATCTTAAAATTTTCCTCTCCTCAAATTTTATGTCAGTTGATAGGCCTCCAATAAAATCTCTCCAACATCATTCCAAATATCAAAGATAACTATGTAACATTAAATATCTAATGAATAAGTGTGAATCCTACTAGTGTGGTGGATATTTTAAATAAGAATTTGATAATATATAATTTTATCTTTCAAAACCTCTAGTATTTAATCTATATATATATATATTGAAAACCAATAATCCCATACATGGAATCCCTAAAAGAGTGTATTGTTTACCTTTTTTCTTAAATTAATGATCAAGGGAAAATATATTTTAAGCCACACAATCTGAACTATGTTAGAGGTTGAGATAAAATATATATTCCATTATAAGAACTTCATTTAACTTATATTAAAATTAAAAAACATATCACTAAATTAATCATCATGAGGTCTATCAGGTTTCATGTATGGTTCCCCATTTGTATATCATCCATCTACCAATGAAAATGAAAAATTATACAAATTATCTAGTTTATTACAATAACTTGAGGTGTGATTCAACTACTAGAAGTTGGTCAAAGGACATGTTCTCACTAATTTATAATCACCATTCCATCATTGAAGGAAATGTCTATCAATGTGAAACATTCCAATGAAAGATAATCCTTCATAAATGATAATTTCAAATCCTAGGAGAGGAATTTTGAGAATGAATTCTATAGCCTAATTAGAAATGATATAGAATAAATTACTCTGAAGAAGTTTTCCCAAGGGAATGTAGTTATTTCACCAACATAGTTCCACCCTCCATTATTATTCCTCCTCAAAGAGTCTTGTACCAGTAAAAACATAGAAAAAAAATCCATGATCATATGTATATATTTCAACCTCCAAATAATAGTTTCCCACCAGGACATAATGGATTTCTTTAAGTTAATTATCAATAAAACTAGTGAAATTTATATAAATGATAAGTAATTAATTTCCCTCCTTGATTGAACATGATACGTAATGGAATGACATACCATAGAGGAAAAAATTCCATACATCATAGAATAGAATATTACCCAACATATGTGATGGATAATACAAAAACCACCCTCCCAAAAAATAAATAATTATTAAATGGTCATGTATATTGTGAATTTGGAAATAATAACCACTATTGTTGATATGGAGATAATATAAATAGAATAATATTTTCCCACTATATCTTAATATTATCAACCATTATAGTAAATGGATAATACACTTTCTTTGATTTACCTACACTCGGATAACCTCAATAATGTAACTCTTCTATAAGATAGATCTAAAAAAGATATAATATGTTGAAGATAAGTATATTTAATCTTGTAAAATGGTTGAGGCTCTATATGAATCTCAATAAGTGAAGCTTTGGTGAGGTTCACTTCATCTTCATTTAAGGAACTGTAAAGTTTTGATGGGATTTCATTAGGGTACCAGTGAGTCCCAACAAATGAGAATAAATATCTCCTATCAAATTTTGATACTTGAGTGATTTTAACCTTTGTTGCTGCATGACTACATGGAATTCACCATAAATTTACATTAATATAAAATTCAACATTATTATAATAATATACCCCTATGGATTATACATTTTAGAAATCACTCTTGATAATTTTTTATTTAGTGAAAAAATGTTATGAGCATGTATACCCTAGTGAAAGATTGGTAGTTCATGTCCATCCTGGATACCATTTATTTCTACTCTAAGTAGGCTGAAGTGGTATCCTTGAATGAGTTTCGGAATAATTACATCATTTCCATCATAATGTATGACATCATTTTCATATAAAAGGTACCTCATATCATCATATAATATAATGAAATAAATTTATTTGTACATGGGTTTTTTTAATCTCTACACATGGTATATGATCTATTTTAACCACTCCTATCACATTCATATGGTCTCTAATAGGCATATAAAGTATTTCAATAATACATTGTTGAGAATTATATAGAATATAGTGATCGATAATAATATAAAATCACTAGAGAGGCTTCTTTATATACTAAGGTATTATTATACCACCACACATACCCACACTCAAATGAACCCAAATTACATAGTGTATGCTATAGAATCAATGTTTCCCATAAAAATTACAATTCCCTTAATTTTAATGGATATTTATAACCAATAAAATAAAAAATAGTGATCAAAAATCCACCTGGATGATTCGGATATACTTTTTAATAAGAGGCTATAAGCATTGCACAACCTATAGGTTTTCCTGAGTCAGAAGTCGAGGCATAAAACAAAACTTCCTGCCATTGGTATTTGATTAAGGGTAGTTAAATTTAATTCAAATAATTAAAATGATACATGGTAATAACCATACAATAATAAAATTGAATTTGGAATGTTATGGAATTAGACATATGGTTTAGCACAATGATGCATATTCCCAGATCATATTAGACAAAGACCACATCATGCATCACATCAATGTGGGGTTCCTAAATAATTAAGCCATATTTTTTTACCTGAGTATAGAAAGTCCTTATATAAAGATGTTAAAATAAACACCACTATTTATTTACCACATGACACAAACTTTTACCTTTTATGGTTAATATTTTATGAACATAATTTACTTGGATTAGAAAATCATAGAAACCCTTAAGATTTATTTTTTCCCCAATTTAGGTAATAGATAGATCATCACAAACCCCTCCCATTATTTTGGATAGTTAAAATAAAATTTGAAATCTTGTTTTCTTATCAAAAATTATATTCTTTATATAAAAAAGGATCAATATTCCCCCATTACATCATAATATCATGCTTCATTTCTTGTAATGAATAAATTTAAGCCCATCATGGACATCCTTATACTATAAATTTTTACTTACATAATAGCTTGATGTACATAAGATAACACTTTTTTAAGAGAATTTATGGGTATAAAAACATCTTCCTTCATGAAATCGTTTGTTTTACCTAACATATTATAAAAAATCCCCATTTCTCTATGATTTACATGTGGGTTAATTATTATTATTATTTTAATATATTTACTAATTTTTCAATTCTTTTATTAGTATATGGTTAAAAATTCATCCACTTAAAATTACTGTGAAATCTGGGTATTTTATATTTCACTAATATTAGATATCCTTCAATGATTGAATAGTAGGTAATAACCATCTTATTTCATTGATTATTATGTATGATCAAAACTTATATAGAGGCTCTCAAAAAAATTGGATTCTTGATTGATGTTAGCATGGGATATATAGTGATGTGTGAATCTCTTACATTGGTCCTAGGAGAAATAAAAAACATATAATAGGTCCCATCATTTTATATCGATAATTGAACACCAACTAAATCATGTCAAGATCCTACATTTTCATGAACCTCACTTTATGAAATCTTCCACCATGAGTGTTTTAACGTTTCTATCAAAAGGAAGATATTAGTTTATTATAATGAAATGTGTAACCCATATTAATCCGAACTATACTACTCTTTGGTTATATGTTGAAAATTAAATTCATTTAATTCCCAAGCATATCAACATTGGATTATGGAGATGGCACTTGAACCCCATATACGACTATATTATTCCACAAAATTAAACATGTCTAGGATGGAATTAAACCTTATTATTTTATCCTAAATGATAATTATGGATTTCCATTATATCACATGAACCACATATACATGATACCCATTATAGTCTTGGTTCACAAGTATAATGGAAGGAGGACTCATGAAAACCTATTGTTCCCTCACATATTGTATATCATAATTTATGACACCCACCTTTCCATGGCCAATAAATATTCTCCAATAATAAAAATTACATCAATATAATCCTTTATGAGATATTAAAGGTGAGATATATTTTTTGAATAATGTTTTATCAATATAATATAATATAAGGAAATGATTAATAATATCCTATACATCTACAAAATAAACTAATTCTCACACCCTTCTCATTGTGAATAAATATGTGACTATTTTTTGGTGTGATGATAATAAATGCGTCCAATTTATGGTAATTTTTTTAGGCTTTGATAAGAAAAATCTTGTTCACCCAAATCCAAGAGCCTATTCCCAAAAAAGGGGTCATCACTATAGTAGGGATGAAAAATAAATATCCTAAAAGGGGTCATTATAGAATTTTTCGCATGAAATAATTTATATTTATTACCCATAAGTACTGAATATTAATCACAAGTCATAGAATGTTCATCCACACACACTTAATGTCAGTCAATAACAGTAATTGTGTAGCTTGGGCATGATGTTTGCCTCCTCTCACCTAGTATTTTCTACTTTAAGATCACCCATTGTTAGTCCATCCCTAATATCCACTAAATCATGATCTAATTTTTTCATGACCACTAACTTATTAATTAAAATAGGTTATAGTTAGTTTATCAATTACATTTTATAATCAATTTCCAAAATTTTAGATATCAAAGACTATTTGAAATTATTTTTCACATCATAGTTCAAAAAATTATCTTCAAAATTATTCTCTTGTTAATATTTGTCTAGCATGACTTTTCTTGGTTAATTTAAGTACTAACAATTAAACATGATAGTATTTGATAAGTAAATTTTTTTTAAATTGCTATTTTACGAAGCTCAAGTATCATAGTGTTGTATCGGTGATTAAAAAAATATATTTTCATCAGTGCCTTATGTTATATCTCCTCGATCACAACCATCATCTATAAGTTCAAAATAGACTCATTTTTTGTTATCACATTAAACTGGGGGTCAATATTCATAATGACTTGAAATACTTAGTTCGTAATTAAATAGTGGGAACCTCACTTATATGTGTAAAATAACATTGGATTCATTATTCAGAAGTTTAAATAGGTAATTAGAAGCATGGTTTAACCTGTCATCTTGGTAGATGATACATATCTTAAATAATGAGTTTTTACATCTCATAATCCTGATATAGTCATATAAAGGACAAAAAACTAATTCCATATATATCGTATTAAATCTATTGTTTCACTCATCGGGGTATTAATGGAGTCACTCCCTCCCAATCATGCCTTTTTAGTGTCCATAGTGCTTTTAGAAGCACCTCTTCCATTCAAGAAGGTCGAGGGTGAATCTATATCACTGTCAGATTCCAAATGATACTAATAATGTTTCCCCAAAATCTATGAGGCATCAATATTCATGCTTTTTCATGTTTTCAGAAATTTTAAAATCATGAAAGTGATAGAATATATTAATGAAATACATAATAAAGAAGGGAAATTCTGAGCAATTATTATACATACAATACCCTATCATTTTAGGGATATTGGTATGACCCGCATTAAATGTAGTATTAAATAACCCATTGGTAAAAAATGAATCCACCTTTATAATCATTTACTCTACAAATGATCTAAATAAGTGTAATTCCCTTTGATTTGGGAATATTATTTATATTTAAAACAATAATTGGTAGTTTTCTACACATGAAACACTAAATTAATAAATCCATGAAATATTTATTATGAAGAAAATTTAAAAATAAATAATCATATATTTAATAAAAAAACATGTAATAATTTATAAATTTTAATAAAATATGACTAGGAATAGTTAAATTATTTAGAAGGAATTTTTTATTAAAAACTAATTTTATTTATAGATATTGAATTTTACTTAAAACTTCTAATTTAAAATTTTAGGATTTAAATTTCTTAAAATAAACCAGATTTTTTTATTCCACATAAAAAGATATATTTTTTGTGAATTTTTCATATATTTCTATAAAAATTTATTTTTAGATAAATATTAAAAAAATATTATTTCTTCTGATATCATCACATTCAGGTAATTATCATAATATAATATTGAAAGAAAAGATTTCAAGAAATTATATATATATATAATATATATTTTATAATTATAAAAAATCCTTTAAAAACTATTTTAAACTATTTAAACCCATTTGTAACAGATTGGATGCTTAACTAATATTTTACTGATTTCTTTTATTTTCTTATACTAATTATTTTTAATCACTAGTTGAAATTAAACCAATATAAATGGATATTATTTTTTATAATAACATTATCATACTCTCTAATATGAACAATTTAATTTTTGGGCTTAAAATTATGATTACTATGATTAAATTTATCAACCAAGTTAGCAGTAAAACTTTAATTTTCAAATAATTATGCTTTTAATATTATGTAATTTTTATCTAACGAAATAAATGAATGTATTTTAATAAATTAATTTCATATAATTATTAATCTAGTTTGTACATATATTACCATGAAATAAATTTTTAGTCAATAATAAATAAGATTAATAGCACTTAATCATAAAAATAACATTTTCTACAAATCAATTTTTCAATATATTTAATAATTTAATTTAAATTAAAATTAAAAAATATTTAAATTGAATTTTATTAAATAATGATTAAATTTAAATTTACCTATACAAATGTTTAAATATATGTTATTTAATATTTTTAGTAAAACATATAGTACTTAGATAAAAACAAGTTACCAAGGTAAAAACAAAAATGGTAAAATGTAAAAGGATAATGGGAAATGACTTGAAACGTGTTTAAAAAATGTGATCAGATTATTGGTATAGGACTATTTGACCCTATCCCACCCAAACTCCTTTATATCTCACTTTTCAAGACATTTATACTTGAATAGCTTCATCTTATTATTGAAAAAAATGGGTGTTCATAAAATTTCTCTTTTCATCAATTATAAAATGGAAACAATTCCACCGCTTCAGGTCACACAAATTATTCTGAATTTTCTCATGAAACTCTACCATTATTATACTGCAATAAAAATAACTCATGTTCATCATTAATTTCTAAAAATTATTTATCCTAATCCCTTCATTTATGGGGGAAATTCAAGAGAATGTTCAAGGTCCTAATGAGGATATATTGTGTTCAACTCTATTAGAATAAAAGGTAATAGTATCTTTTTCTCATTGTCACATTGATGAGAAATTTTCTGTATTTTAAAATATAATTACTATTATATGGTTTATTCACTTACTCTTTTCATTTGTGTCCTCATGAAGGTTTTTCTTCAGTCATTTGGGGTCCAACTTTGCTCCATGTGTCCTTTTTTTCACCAATATAGATAAGATAGTAATCATATGTTCTTGTCCAGTGCTACAACTTCAACCCTTTGGAATTATATTTCTGAAATTTTCAACTATAGATGGTTACACCATAACACTATTGGCTCTCAATTAAAACGTTATGTGGCTCTTGATACCTCTCAAAAGATCAATAACCTCTTCTTAAGTGTTGTTGTTTAACTCCTCCATGTTATCGGGTATGATAGAAATGTTATTATTCACAAAAATTGATCATTTAATCTTAATGCGGGTCAGACACATATCCTAATTTCTATTAGGGATGCTTCTAATACTCAAAAATATCATTATGATAACTTCATTGGATATTTTGAGATTCTTTGTCAACTTCAGATTGATGGGATCTACAAACAACCATGACGTACTTTTGAGGTCTTCTGGAAAGCTCTGCTACTAGGATGGATCAAAGTGAGTGTTGATGGTGCTTATAAAGGCAACCTAGGTCATGAAGGTTGTAGAGTTATTTTTAGAGACCACCTTGTTCAGTGTCACGGATGCTTCTTTGGCAGTTGTGGCATTGCCTCATCTCTGGAGGCTGAATTGATGCATGGGATTCACTCTGTTAATTTTTCCAAGTAAAAGGGATGGTGAAATATTTGGATTTAAAGTGATTCCACCACTATCATCCATGCAATTTGTAAGGTGTGGTTTATCTCTCCTAGCCTTTGACTACCCGTTGGAATAGCTTCCATGCTTTGCTTCTAGAGACCAACTACATTGTCACCCATGATTTTTGTGAAGCAAACATGGTTGTCGATGGTATTGCTAACAAGGGAATAAACTAGGCCTTAACTTGGATGGATAAATTTCCTGTTGACCTTCTCCATTTTTATGATAAATATTTTAATAAGACTCCTTACTTCAGACTCATTTTGTTTTCTCTTTCCTTTTATTTTAATAAATTGTGTCTCAGATTTTGTCTGAGGCACTACCTTATTCATAAAAAACTTACTCATTTTGATTAATTATAATGAATATATTTAATTAAACTATATTTGAATTCCCATTTCATGGTATCCCTCTTGTGTTCTTTGATTATTATATTACCATTACTGTGAGGGTTTTTTTAACTCAACTCACATCATTGACTTATAATTCCTATTCGAGAACTTATTTCTTAAAATAATTTTTTTTCCTCCCTAAGATGTTATTTCATTAGAATTCCTCTTCCCCTTAGTGGAAAATGAAACTTTTGATTCAAATATTTTTCCTAAATTAATTTCATTCTCATAAAAATGTGAAATTTTTAAGGATAATTCCCGATTTCTATAATGATAAATTTTATTACTGGTACATATTTTCAATCCGACTAATATTTTCCTATATAAATGGAAACAAAATTATGTGTTATCACATGTGACCATAAAATTTACGTTATCCAACTTTAAAATGGAAGTTTTTTTACTCATTTTATGATGTCAATAATCAATAATTGTATTTCAAAATATTCAAAAGGTTTTCCTTCATTTCAAAATTAAATGTTTTATCTTCCCCTAGTAATTTATTTTTTATAAAGTCTATTTATTTTTTAATCCAGGGTGGTGAATATTATTTTTAAATGTTAAATTTTTTAAAGGTTTTCAATTAACCAATTATTTAATTACATTCCAAATTGACAATTAATTTATATTTTACACAAGAATTAAAATATTTTCTAAATAAAACCATTATTATTTAATGGAAAAATATAGTTTAATTATAAAGGATTTAACTCCTTTGAATTACTTTTTATGAATCACCATATGAATGTTCTTATAAAATACGCAATTTGGTTTTTTGAATTTTGGGTACTAACCATTTACATTTTTATGTAAATTTGTGTGACACCATTTGAAAATGATATGAAAACCATTATCTTTCTATAGGTCTATCACGACTCGTCCCCCGGGGCCCGTGTCGTGACTACCCCAAGCTCTCCTACTATAGGCCAGGGGCTGGCAGCTAGAACTAGAAAGGCATATCCCCACCAAGGATCCTACCTGAAGGGTAGGTATAGCTCTCAAACGGTCATCTCTGCAGATCATCTCGTCTAATGTCCACCTCCGGGCAGCCTCCAGTCCTAGTACCCTCGACCTCGATCAGCGTTGTCTGTCGTCTTCACAGGACACATTAAGGTGCAGGTGTATCCCGTGAATGGGTGAGTATAACGATAACCCTTAAGGACACCGAGACCCCCAAAGGTCTCTCATAATTCCATATAGGATAAACCACAAATCAAGACTACAAATATAACCACGAAGCAATAATCAACTCTACTTACACATTTTCCCATACATATACCTACGTTACCAAGTATACCCATCTCGTTAATGAGGAAACACATACCCCAAACTCATTATCCAAAAGCACAACTATTCCATGAAGAAGTATCACAAATTTCCATTGTGTCATAAGGGATCCAACATGATAGATGACACGTCAATCGGATGCCCAGTCTGTAAGTTATTAGCATTTCCATTCTGAGGGCCCAGTCGGATTTTGGTTAGATCCAACCCGACCATACTCCAAATTTATCCAAAACTCAAGTGGATTATACGAAAAGGACAGTCTCAATTCAAGGATCTCAGCGCCATAGACGGTTTGTCAATCGGATGCACAGATCTCAAGATATGGCCAAAGAGGGTGTATTTGGGTCCAGATGGGCCTGGGTCCGATCTGACCTGGTCGGACCGACCTGGCCCAACTCGTCCTGGGCTGACTCTACCCGATTCAGTTCGACCTAGACTAACCCAGGTCCCGAAAGGATGGGCTAGGCCGTGGCGGGCTCGGACCACTGGGTCGCAGTTCGGCGCGGCCCGTGGGGCTCGGCCTACTCGGCTGGGTGCGGTCCTCCGTGGCGGGGCTTGCCCTAGCCGCTAATGAGGGGGAGGCACCCCTCGGTATTCTGAATGGTCCAATAGACCATTTGGATTTTCCAACCCAGCGGCACCACATGGCGCCCCTTGCTGGCATGTGGGACACGCCGGAGCGGTCCCGCTGGGCATGACGTGGCCGACCGGGGATCCGGCCGGCTCTCCTCCTAGTGGCACGAAGGCGGCATTGTCCTCCCATGGTTGACTGGTTTTCGTCTGCACTGGTGCACCACCGTGGCTCAATAGTCATGGCCTCTTCCTCTACCAGCACCGTGGAAGTGCGCCGCCCTGCCTCCACGCATCCGGCAGGCGTTCCAGCCGCCACCTTCCTGCACTGTGGTTTATGGGTCATAGCCTCCTTCGGTGACGCGGTTGCACCACTACCACCTTCTGCCCTACAGACGTGAGTCGCTGGCGACGTGGTCAGGTTCCTCTCAACCAATTGTTCCACCCACAAAGAACACGCCAATAATGAAAAATAGTGCAGTGACCGAGCTGTGTTTGTCTGTCCCGCACCCTTCGTGTTATACCAATAGCATGCAGTTCAAGAAGATTGAAATTACGTGAAACCACGAAGAACAATAATAAACAAACCCTACCTCATTCGTTCGTTGGAGTGCGTGTGAGGAATAATATGAAGACGCCGATGTTCTTCACTCTCGCAACATGCTTCTGATCTGAGTTTGTGCATCATCCTCTTCGGAGGTTCGTTCTCTGTTGTAGGATTCTATTCCAAAGGCTCTCCCAATTCTCCTCTTTTCCAATGATCCCCCACCACATGAAGTGAGGAGCCAACATAATTATGTTCAAGAATTAATTACTTGATTAATTAATTTTTTCACATCAATTGGGGAAAACCAAGAGTTACAAGGTTTCAAGGTCAGGTGGTCCCCACCAAATTTCAAATGAGAGGTTTCAAGAAAAATAAAAGAAAAGTTTTTTTTGTTTTTTTATTTCTCCCATGAAAAACTGAAAAACCAACTTCTACCCTAGACCTACTACGGTCGAGGTGAATCTATCATTAAGTGAATATCGGCGTTGCGAGTTCAATGGTATCCTCTGATTTCAATTCTGAGCACCAGTTCAAAAGTTACAAAATGTCACTTGTGTGTTTACTAAACGTACTAAAAAAATGGTCATAAATTTATTTCAGGCACACTGGGCCTCAGAATCACGCACCATTAATTTTCACGGAAACGTAATATTTCCTTATAATTAAAAAAATACATGGAAAAACTTGGGTCTTTACATTCTCCACACCTCAGTGGTTTGCATCCCTGAAATCCACAACACAAACTAGAGAAAAAATGGGGGTATTGTACATGAATCTGAGCCTCCCGCTCCCATGTTCTCTCATGGATGTTCCTGTGCTACCAACGTACACACACCAGAGGTATCAATCGCCAATGAAGGACTCTCTCATTTTGATCCTCAATCTCTAGTGAAACCTCCGAAAATTTCACCACATCTTCAACGTACATCTCACCCTAGTCAATGATGTGTGAAGGATAATTTACGTATCTCCTCGGCTGGGATACATAGAAAACATCATGCACCTGGTGCAACTGAGGATAAAGAGATAGGTGGTACGCCACCTCTCCAACTCTGCTAATGACCTTGAAGGGTCTAATTAACCTTGACGATAACTTGTCGCCTTGTCCAAAACTCCGCAAACCTCGTCAAGGTGAGAACCATAGAAATACATGGTCACCATCCTTGAAATGTAGAGGTCTCCTTCTCCTATGAGCATAAGACATCTACTTGCTCTGTGTTGTCTTAATCTTCTCCTGGATGATTTGCACCTTCTCCGTGGTAGCCTGTACCCTCTCTGGTCCCATGAGTGATGACTCCCCTAGGTCAGTCCATCACAGAGGTGATCTGAAAAGTTGACTATACAATGCCTCGAATGCTGCCATATGGATAGTGGAGTGATAATTGTTGTTTTATGTGAACTCCGCCAAGGGAAATTGATCCCCCATAGTTGTGGCTAAAATCAAGGACGCAAGCATTCAACATGTCCTCGAGGGTTTAAATAGTCTGTTATGTCTGACCATCCATCTGAGGAAGAAAGGAGGTGCTCACTCGAATTTGTGTCTCGAACGCCTCCTGCAACCTCTTCCATATCTAGGAAGTAAAACATGAATCATGAACGGAGACAACCGTAGATTCCACCCCATGAAGCCGCAAAATCTTTTGTACATAGAGGCAATCCAAGACCTCTACTGGTCCCTGCTCTATGATAGGTAGGAAGTATGCAGACATGGTGAGTCAGTCAATGATCACCCAGATAAAATCATGACCCCTGGATGTGCATGGAAGTCCTATCACGAAGCCCATGGAAATTCTATCTTATATCCACTCTAACACCTATAGTGGCTGAACTAATCCTGCTGGAACCTGATGATATTCCTTTACTTGCGGGAAAGTGATGCACTGAGAGACAAAATCTACTATCGCTTTCTTCATTCCCGACCACTAGTTCTAACTTTGAAGGTCCTAGTACATATTTTCCACTCCTGGATGTACCACTAGAGGGGATGTATGGAACTCCCTCAACAAATCCTCCCTAAATTCCACTAGTACCATTGTATGTCCTCTGAAGAGGACGATGTGCTTCCCAGCTTCAGAAAATCCATCATGTGCATGTCCTGTGGATATCTGAGCACGTCGAGCCTCGCAGTCAGTGTCCCCAAGTTGTGCCTCCCTTACTCGCTGATGGAGTCGGGGTGTGACTGTTAGAGACAAAAGATAAGCTGATCCATATCAATCCATGTAGGATATCTGCAATGTTTCTAGATACTTTTTCACCTCACTCAGAAACCATATAATAGATGTCATGACCTGACCCTACCGATCTCAAGCCGCAACTACCCCAAGCCCACCTCCATAGGCTAGGGGCTGGTGACAAGTGCCGAAGGCGTAGAAATCTCAGGGAGGCCATTTACTAAGTACATATACACACACACAAAGCCCACTCAATGCAGAAGTTTAGAGTAAAAATAAAAGCCAAGGACAAACAAGTATAACCCAACCACAGTCATGCATCAACCTCTAAATAGGAAAAGATAAAGTGTTGAAAAGTACTGACTGATACTGAACAGAAAAGGGGAAAAACACATGCCCAACTCGAAAGGTGCCACAAACCGGCAACAGGTAAACATAAGTAAACGGATGGGGAGTCTCACACCTGAGAGTCCTACTACGTCCACTAAACGCAGCCCAAGCTCATGTGTCCTCTACGCTCCTCCGTAGTCTTGATCGACTTGTCTGTTGTCTACAAGGGCACACCAAGTGCAGGCAAATCCCAAGCAGGGGTGAGTATAATGATACTCAGTAGGATGCCCCGAAAGCTTGAGGGAGAAAAAAAGAGGTACTAAATGGTAAACAATAGACAGAAAAAAGTAAGAGTAAAATAGATAGAGTGCAGCTCAACCCAACAAAATAATGGAAGTAGACTCGTCCCAACCAAGAGGAGATAGACACGGAAAGCACGTGGCATACCCCGCGTGTCTTCTCCCCTCCTAGAGGGAGAGTAATTGGACCCAAGGAGTGGGAAAAAAAGTAGGGAATATATATATATGTGTGTGTGTGTGTGTGTGCTCAACAAGAAACCCGAACGAGTACATAAGGGGATCTCCATCTCCCAGCCCAACCCAGGATAAGTCGCCAACAGTTCTAAGGGTAGCCATCACTAATGCCAAATAGTCCCTCATGTCAAAGATGCCTCTTCACTAATCCATACAACCAAGAGTCCCACTCCAGTAATCATGGAGAAAAATCCACTGAATAGCCTCATAGAAAATGGGAAGAGTATGAAATAAGTAATCGGGTAACCCACTGCCCAGCCCCACTGGAGGGTAAACCCTAAAAGGTCGTCGGGTGACCCACTGCCCAGCCCTGCTGGAGGGTGAACCCTAAAAGGTCATTCGGTGACCCACTGCCCAGCCCACATAGAGGGTAAACCCTAAGGTCAATGGATAACCCACTGCCCGGCCCACCCGAAGGGTAAACCCTAAAATCAACGGGTAACCCACTGCCCGACCCACCCGGAGGGTAAACCTGGAACTGGCTTGATAACTCTGCGCTGCCCACGCCATCACTGGGTTTCGCTAACATCGCGATCGTGCGTTGGGTTGGAGTGCATCAAAGAAACCTCCGACCAATGTCCTTTCATATTTCCACATTTAATGAGATATCAAAAGAGGCTCTGCTCGCCCGAACAGAGTACATCGTTGTAATCCTCCTGGGAAAACACGCGAGATAGACTACTTACTCGCTGGAAACGGGCTCCCGACGAAAAAGTTACTCAACGCCGCTTTACGCCCATACAACGCCTCATGGGGCCCACACCTTGGTCCCGAAAGAGGTTGGGTGAACTGCTCCATCACAATGCTCTTGGGAAAACATGCCAAAATGACTACTCATTCACCCTGAAAAGTCGTCTAATGAAAAAGTCACAAAATGCTGCGCAGAGCCTAAAAGACGGCCCATGGGGCCCACCCCTCAACTCTGGCTTCGGCACCTGAAACCACCCTAGACCACTTCATCTCAACGCCAGGGTCACAATTCCACTGATAGTGCCTTAAATGGATTACGGATGTCTTTGCGCCATCCAAAGGGAGAAACCTGACGTAGTACTTAACGAGCATAACGCGCCACTGAGCCCCCGTCTCGGGAATTAAAATTTCACGAGACCATCTCAAAAGCTTTTTGTAGAGCCAAGGAGTGCACTGCCATAGATTTAATGCAAAATGGACACTTGTGGTGAAAGTTACGGGTGTCCGAAGCCGAGGGGATGAACCCCTGGGGTTGGACCGGTCTGGTCCGACCGGTCCGCCCGGCCTGGGCCGGCCCGCGCTGGCCGGCCCAGCCACTGACCCCCGGTCCATGCCTGTGCCGAATGGCCCTTGTGGCCGGTCATGGTCTCACATGGAGACCCCCCAAAGGCAGGTCTCAGTCTCCGCCCGGGGTCACGCGCAGTAACCCCCATCTTGCCCGGCGCCGTCGACCCTGCTCGTCGCCTAGAGCCGCCTCCTGGAGCCGCCGCCGCGCCGCGTGAATCCACCACCGCTATGGAGCCCGCCACCGCACTTAGGATCCCTTTTCTGTATCGCCGTCCTAGAGACTACCGCAACCGCAGGAAGCCCACCGGACCGCCGCTGGAACCGCGGGAAAATGGGAAAACGACCGGAAAACTTCCCGGGGTCACCCCGGACACCCCGGGACTCAACAATTTGATCCTATAAGATCGTTGGAAAGATAAAATCAATCCCTACGCAATCATGGGATTCTCTAGACAATTGTACAGCCTTTAAATGGATGGAATTTCAATTGAAGGGGGTTGCACGAATTGAAATAGAAAATGCACAAGCCTACCTCGCTAGGTGTAACCCGTATCTTCGCCGACGATCTTCCAGAGCCACTGCGCCTTGCCAGAGATGTGGAGGAGAGGAGAGGAACATGTTGAGAGGGACCCTCTAGGGAGAGGAGCATGGGGAATATGATGGGTGTGGGTGGTTGTGTTTAAATAGAAAAACACTTAAACGCCCCGTACGTAGAACCCGTACCCGAACTTTTGGCGGGGTTGGGGTTAGGCTGCATCTAGGGTAGAATCTATGTTCTGAACGCAACACTGGTCTTAGAATTTTAATCCAAGCCTCCATTCAGAAGTAATAAAATTCATGCCTGAGGCCGCTAAATTACTAAAATGCCCCTAGTGGTGTTTTCCACCGAAATTCCATGCCCGAGAAAATTACACCCCACCTAGGGTAAACGACACTTTCCGGACTCAACGGTGCCATCAGTTTTCCCATAAAAGCAACTGTTTAGGAGTTACTCTGTTTATTTGGAATCTCTAGTGTGAACATGATTAAAATTTAATTTAGGCCACACCGCGGCTCGGAATCACATGTTGTATGAACGCCCTGATCTGGAATGACATTAAGAAAATTTCAAAGTCTTACAGGCTCAATGCCCGGGTTCTTACATCAGATCTTCTGCTGAGTTCATCTGCTACCATGTTACCCTTTCCAAGTGTATAGACTCTCTCGAATTCATAGTCCTAGAGGAACTCAAGCCAATGCCATTGTCTCAGATTCAGGTCCTTTTGAGAGAAGATATACCTGAGAATCTTGTGATTAGAGTAGATTGTAAAACATTCGCACATCAAGTAATGTAGCCACATATTCCGGGAAAAGACCACTACTACTAACTCTAGGTAATGGGAATCATAGTTCTGCTCATGTTTTCTCAACTATGGAGAATCATACATGATCAATACTCACTCTTACATCAGGACAAATCCGATCTCGGTCCCCGATGCATCGTAGTAGACTATGTACCCAACACCCTCCTCTGGTAGCCTCAAGATGGGGGCATTCGTCAGTCTCTGTCTCAGCTCTTGGAAACTCTACTGGAATCTCTATGAACACACGAATGGTTTTCCCTTCTTTTTCAACACTGATAAGGGTGTCGCAACTCTATAAAAGTCTGGCACCAACCTCCGGTAGTAACCATCCAGACCCAGGAAACCATGCACCTCCATCACACTCCTGGGTGGTTCCTAAACAAGCACATCCTCAATTTTCACTGGATCCACCAAATCTCTAGACTCTGGGATAACGTGTCCAAGAAATTGACCCTCTCAGATCCAGAACTAGCACTTCGATATATTACCATAAAACTAGTTCTCTCGGAGTGTTTCTAGAACTATCTGCAGATGATAGGTATGCTCCTCATCTGTAGTTGAGTATATCAAGATGTCTTTGATGAAGACTACCATAAAGCGATCGAGGTATGGCTCCAAGATCATGTTCATGAGTCCCATGAACATAGATAGGGATTTTTTCACACTAAATGGCATAACCAAGAACTCATAATTCCCTTACCGATATCTGAAGGACGTCTTCTTCACATCCTCATCTCATTCCCTGAGCTAGTGATAGCCTGATCTGAGGTCTATCTTCAAAAACCACAGTTCTCCCTTCAGATGATCAAAGAGATCGTCAATCCTCGAGAGTGGGTAAATATTCTTCATGGTCACCTGCTTGAGTCGTAGATAGTCCATACAGAGTCTCAAACTCTCATCCTCCTTCTTGGTGAACAAAATCGGGGCTGCCCAAGGAGAAACACTGGGCCTAATGAATCCATTGCTCTGCAAGTCCTCCAGATGTACTCGCAACACTCGAAGCTCTATGGGAGCCATCTGATATGCTATTGAAGATATTATTGTCATCCTGGGGTACAAGTCAATATAAAATTCCACCTCTCTAGAAGGAGTTAGACCCGGAACATCATCAGGGAAAACATCAGTGTACTTGTCCACCACTACCGGATAGCTCGGACTCTAAACATCAACCGCTCTGAGGGTAATGATATCCAACTAATGTGTTATAGGCTTCACCCTCCTCTAGTTAAGTCCATCTTGTTCTAAAAAGGTTCCCTTCTTGTTGGTGAAGGAAAACCTTGTTCCATATATATGGACACACCGCACTTTGCACCTAATAAAATCGATATGGGCATGGACTGTGGATAACCAGTCCATACCCAAGATGAATTCATAAGTTCTCAACTCCACTACTAGAAGATCCCAGTCAAATATATCACCTCCTAAAGTAAGCTCACACTATTGTAACCAGTGTGTAATCCTCGAATCCTCTCTCGTAGGAGTCTCTAGCCGTAAGGATCGACCCAACGGATCTACTGGAATCTGCGAGCTCCAAACGATGGCTGTGGAAATAAAAGAGTGACATGAACATTTTTCTATAAGTACTGTAGCTAAGGTGGAGTAGAAAGAGATCATACCTCATATCATCTCTGGAGCACCATGGTCATAGGCCTCATCTTCCTGGAGCTGAGTTCATCCCTATCCACCAGCTCCTTATAGTCAGGGTGGACCACCTGGAGGTGGTGGTTGTAGAACCTCAAATCGCCGCCCACCGCCTGCTACACTTCCAACTCCTCTACCACGTCTACCTCATAGATTCGGACATCCTCGATTTATTCTTTTAAGCTACGTAGGAAGTCCTTCAACCATCTGTTGGTTGTTTGTATGGCGGGTAGGTAGTCACGAGCCATGTGACTCTGCCCATCGCATGAGTAAAACTTCATGCTCCTCACCTATCATGCTCTGTCTCGAGAGCCCCATACAACCTACCTTGTATTCTATGGTCATCCTCCTGTAAGTATGGTCCTCTTTGACCTCTGTTTAATCTGTTTATTTCCAGCTACAGATGACTCTGCTATATAACATCCAGTGGTGGGACTCATTACCGGGGACTTCTCGTCAAGGAATCTCTCCACTAGGAGTTCTTGCTCTAACACCCCAGCCTAAGTCAAGATGCTAAGAGAAATCATTGAAGCTATAATATCCTATCTGATCCCTTGTTTGAAGGTCTGATACCTGAATAAAGGGTCCTGCACCATGTTAGTGGAGTAGTACGAGAGGTCATTGAACCTTACTGAACACTGATCCATGGTCTTGTTTCCCTACTGCAAGTGGAGAAGCTCTTGTATATGCACAAATCGTAAAGTTGTTGGGAGGAACTCTACCCTAAAAAGGCTCTCGAATTCCACCAAGATGAGAGTGACCTCTTCATGAACCTGGAGTGTCATGCTCCACTGGGAGTGCTTTCTCTACCTGAAGGGTATGTACAAATCTCCCATGGTCATCTCTGCAGATCGTCTCGTCTAATGTCCACCACCGAGCAGCCTCCAGTCCTGATACCCTCGACCCCGATAAGTGTCGTTCGTCGTCTGCACAATACACAACAAGGTGAAGGTGTATCCCGTGTAGGGGTGAGTATAAAAACACTCAGTAGGGACCTCGAGACCCCCTAAGGTCTCTTAGAACTCCATGGAGGATAAACCACAGAGCAAGTCTACAGATATAAGCACGAACCAATAATCAACTCTACTTAGGTATATTCCCATACATATACCTAAGTTTCCAAGTATACCCATCTCATTAATGAGGAAACACAAGGCCCAACTCTTTATCCAAAAGCACAACTTTTACATGAATATGCATCATGAAGGTCCATCATGTCATAAACGACCCAACACGACAGACGACACGTCAATCGGACGCCCGGTCTATAGGTTATGAGCATTTCTGTTCCAAGGGCCCAGTTGGATTCGAGTTAGATCCCACCCAGACACACTCCAACTTTATCCAAAACTCAAGTGGAGTATACCAAAATAACCATCTCAGCCCAATGATCTTAGCGCCGCAGACAATTCATCAATTGGATGCTCGGATCTCAAGATATGGCCAAAAAGGGCGTATATGGGTCCAAATGCGCCACAGTCCGGTTCGACCTGGTCTGCCCCAGCCTGGGCTGACCTGACCCAATTCAGTTCCACCCGGCCTGACCCGGGTCCAACCTAGATGGGTTGGGCCATGAAGAGCTTGGCCTACTGGGCCACGATATAGCCCATCCCTCTCGGAGTGGCCCATTGTGTGCGGCCCTCGATGATCGACCCGCTTGTCTGGGTGCGGTCCTTCGTGGTGGGGCTCGCCCCAGCCACTACCTGGGGGAGGTGCCGCCCGGTATTCCGAACGATCCAACAGGCTGTTTGGATTTCCCAACCCGGTGGCGCCATGTGACACCGCCTCCTGCCACGCGGGACCCGCCGGAGAGGTACCGCTTAGCATGACGTGGCCGGATGGATCTCCTCCCAGCGGCATGATGGTGTCGCTATACTCCCGTGGTCGGATCGTTGTCGGCCGCCTTGGTGTGACACTGTGGCTCGATAGCCATGGCCTCCTCCTCTACCAGCGGAGAGGATGCACACCGCCTTGCCTCTATGCGGCCGGTTGGCATGTCGACCGCCACCCTCCACCATTGCGGCCGACGAGCCGCAACCTCCTTCAGTGGTGCATTTGCACCGCTGCTTAGAATGTGGCCGGACGGAGTGTCGGCCACCACCTTGTGCCCTGCCGGCGTCAGTCGCCGACATTGTGGTCAGGTTCTACTCAACCCGTTGATCTGCCCGTGAAGAACATGCAAATAATAAAAATAGCGGAGGGATTGGGCCGTGTTTGTCTGGCACGCACCCTCCGCGTTAGACCGATAGCAGGCAGTTCAAGAAGATTGAATCAATGTGAAACCATGAATAACAACGATAAACAAACCCTACCACATTCGTTCGTCGGATATTGCATGAGGAAGAAGATGAAGATGCAAATGTTCGTCGCTCCCGCGACATGATTTCGATTCGAGCTCATGAGCCTTCCTCATCTGAGGTTCATTCTTCGTTGGAGGATGCTCTTCTAAAGGCTCTCCAAATTCTCCTCTTTGCCAACGATCCCCCACCATGTGATGTGAGGATCCAACTTAATTAAGTTCAAGAATTAATTACCTTCTTAATTAATGTTGGCACATCAATTGGGGAAAACCAAGAGTTACAAGGTTTCATGGTCGGGTGGTCCCCACAAAATTTCAAATGATAGGTTTCAAGATAAATAAAATAAAATTTATTTATTTTTGTTTCAATTCTCCCATGAAAAAACGAATAAACAACATCCACCCTTGGCCTACTATAGTCGAGGTAAAGGTCTCTTTATTCGAATATCGGCACAGTGAGTTCAACAGTGTCCTCAGATTTAAATTCTGAGCACCAATTCGAATGTTACAAAATGCCACTCACGTGTTTACTAAATGTACTAAAAATTTTCATAAATTCATTCCAGGGATATCAGGCCTTAGAATCATGCACCATCAATTTTCACGGAATCGTAATATTTCCATATAATTAAAAAAATATTTACATGGAAAAATCCATGTCTTTACAAGGTCCTTCATTTTATGATATTGGATTTATTTTTATTATGGAATACAAGTTTATATATTTTCATTATGAGATAATTCTTATCTAATAAAACATTGACATGGTTTTCTTTTGATAAAACCACAAGAAAATTTTGGTGAAATAAATCCCTTAGATGGTTTTAATCCAACAAAATCATGTGGTGTTTTGGGTCCCATAAATCCATGAGATTGTTTGGGTATGATAAATCTCTAAGAAAGTTTGAGTCCTTGAAATCCCTCTAATGCATAGGATAAAGGTTTTGTCTCATAAGATAAAGATGCTAATAGTGGAATATTTTTCAAAACATAAATTGTAACCATTTGTTACACTACATTCATCAAGAAAATTTTGTTTGAAACTAATTTTATAATTTCCATATAATATATTTTTGTGAAAAATTTTATTTTTAATGATATTTTTCATGTTAATTGTGTATTTCCATATCATATTCCTATGATTATGATCCATGGCTCATGTTTTTTATCTCATTATTCAACACTACTTTTCAATGGTATATGTTTGTTAATTTTACAATACCTATAAATATATTATGATTTAAGGAAAACACATATTGTCCCATGTTTTTTCTAATAGAAAATTTATCCCTGAACATTGATTTCATAAATTTATGATCTTTCCCCTGATGAAATTTTCATATGTCTTCCAAAAATAATCATTGGGCCTCAAAACTTTATTATGTTTCCTTTCTATTGACTATTAAGATAAATATATCTTATAGGAAGTATTTAAGAGATATAGAGGTGTTAAATTATTGATAAATGTAAAAAATAATTGTAAAATAAATTTCTTATATATCTTACCTTCGAAGACACTAATCCAAAAAGTTCTCTCTATTATTAGATATTTTTTTTATTTAATACGAATGATAAATTTTCTCAAGTTTAGCTTTGATTATCTCACATGTTATCAATTTTAATTTCTAAAAGTATGTGTTTTTATAACTAGACCCAAGATTGAAGGTCTAGGGAACCATTGTTTTTATCAAAAGAACAACTAATTATTTTGGAGGTTTGTTTGCTTATTTTTTTAAAGGATAAGAGGAATTTATTAAAATTAATGTAGATGTAGCTAAAGGATATTTATATCTAAAGGATAACATCCTGATATCTTGGTAAAGTATAGATTTAGTGGTTCTCTAATAAATTTATCCCCTCTCTAGATACTAGAAAGTGGATGTAGATGTGGAAAAAATGCACCTAGGGGTTATCACTTGAAAAGGGATGGTTTATCATTGACTTGGTCATCACATTGATGCATTATTATTTTTCCTAAGATTGATCACATGGGGGGGACACTTCTGGGGGTTATGATTTGGGTTATTCAAATTCACTTTATGAACCATTATGTATGATTTTAATATATAACTAGTATATTTAGAAAACTAATGATGGATATCCTAGACTTAATCCTAGATATTCTTATGTTAACATATGAAAAACAATGATGAATGAATCCTTCTTCATTTATAGTTTCCATATGTATACATCTATTCATTTAAGTATACTCATTCTCTGTTTTTTATTAGTTAAGGTAATTGATAGAACCTGAAAGAACCTTGTTTATAATGGGTATGATGGACAATATAAATATTTCCTCAAGGAGAAACATAGCGATAATTGGGATTGTATGAAAAAACTCATGGAAAAACATACTAATCTATCACAATCTAAGAAAAATAATGAAAATTGTATAGATCTCTTGAATACACTAATAGATGAATAACTCTCTATCAATTCATTCATGAGGATGCATCCACCATATTTTAGTTGGTTTCTTATCTATTGCTTCTAATAGGTGGTTCAATGATATGGGTAAGATATTTTCTATTATAGGTTCTTGGATTTTGAGAAGGTAGTTTTATTTATCTATCATTTAGATGGTGTGTTTTTCCAATAGGGGGATCTCCTTAGTAATTCCATGGAAAAAGATAAAGTAGAATATATTTAATGAGAGATGTTTAAGAAGATATTTTTTCCCAAGTAATTTCTTGGACGTTTTGCACAAAATGGTAGTGGAATAGTAGGAATTGAATCCAAATGAGGATATCAAAATGTCTATAGAATAATGAATTCTTTGGACTCAACATTCATATTTCATATGTTCCTAGCCATTACTCAATATCTAGATAACTCCTCAAAAGTTGTGGAACTAATATTTTTGAGGATAGGGATTACATTTCTTCCATCTTTATTGGGGGCCTCTTTACCGGTTTCCCCATCGAGTGTGGTTTCCTTCGCTCTTGGGAGTTTTAAACTGCCTAGGTAATGTTCCCTACATTACATGGGTAGATTCATATTCCTATAGTTCCTAGATTTCAGTTTGGTCAAGATCATGAGGTCCTTCCAGGATCCTGATAATTCCATCACAATCATCTTGTCCCCATCCTGAGTTATCCATACTTGAGGACTCATATCTTCCCGCTACTTAGATTATACTTCTTTAAACCCTTATAGTATATTATCACAAGGTGAGGAATCCCTAACACTGAAGGTCTCTCCCAGACCACCTTTGCATGAGTATGAAAACCCAGACCAATCTCATTTTTCTTCCACCATCAAATTGACACTTTTTCACTATGCCCATATTTAGTCACGTTCTCCCTCAGTATCTTTTATTGTGTAGGGAGTCTTCTTTAGGTAGAAAGGAATCCTGAAATCACTGTCTAGTGGCATGTGTACCCATTCTCATTCCAAATATTTTCATTATTCGTTCTTATAACCATGAAAATGGTTGTACAATGCCTGGGGCCAAATCCAGGCCCCACCTTTCCTAATGATCTATTGTAATATATGTAAGGAATGCGGCCTAGGAGCCAAGCTGAAGTAATACTTCCTTACCAAATAGTTTTGAAGTAACAAGTCCTATTTAGGGGTAATATTGGAACCAAAGATACCCTCCTCCACGTTAAATTAATTTTATCTCAAAATAGGTATGCATAACTTTAGGATTTTAGAATATATTATTCACTATATTTGGATCTACTAGAAGAACTATCTAATAATGCAGTTTTTTAGCATTTCTGGTCAACTTATTACTATCAAGGATATCTCTAACTCTCTCAATTTCCTCTTCTCCTTTGGGTATGCTAAGTGTGTTTTGGGTGAACGAAGACAATTTTTGTATAATATTAAATAGTTTAATTCATTAAATTATTTATTGTTCATGGTTGGGGACTTCAATATGATAATAAAGGTTTCAAAAAATAAGGTCACAGGCTCCAGTACAATGACGTAACGACATGAATTCTCCTCCTTTTCATTACGGAGAGGGCTCCTTTTTATGGGGTTTATTGGTGAAAAGCTTATCTAGTGTAATAACCAGAAGGGACCCAAACATATATGGATTTTTCTTGACTGACCTTCCACCAATATTCATGCCATTTCATCCTCCCATGTTTCCAAGGTCACACATCTCATTCACACTCTTTTGGATCATTCCCACATTTGGTTAATCTGGAGTCTAATATAAGGTGTGGAAATAGTTTCTTCTTTTCTTAGTGACACGCTTCTTACCCTGCCTACTATGTAATTGTTTGTGAGTCTTATATCTAACCCATATATGACTACTCATGGGTCAGCTTTCATAATAAACATAGGAGATTAAAGGGGGGCCTCCAAGCCAAGATCAATTAACAACATTCCAAATTCCTTAATATGGTTATATTCAAAACTTCATCGAATGGGATGAGTTAAGTATTGAGTTTAGATGGGATGAGGGGTAAATTAATTATCTCATTGGGAAGAAAAATTAGTTAGAGGACATGCTACTTGAACATTAGTGCTCTACTCATGATAAATCCAATAAAAGATGGTTTAGGTTAGGTTATAATAATACATAATTTCTTCAGGCCTTCTTATATTAAAAAATAATGGGGGTCTCTCCAAATATCCTCTTCAATGGTGGAAAATTATCATAGACCTATAGGTAATAGGGTGTATATATAATAGCCATTTTAAATCATTTCTTTTCAGAGTTAATCCTTTCATGTAGGGGGTTACCCAAGGGGAAAACCAAGCGTGTTTGATTTTATACCCCAGGTCATTTTGAACTCCACTAATTATTTCTTTGATAGTATCCTCTATGATAGAGAAATTTGAGAGGCCATGAGATCCATATATCATTATATCAACCTAGGGCCTGATAGATTCTTATATTCCTTCTATGAAACCTCATGGGATCTTGTCAAGGAGGATCCAGTGGAGGAAACCCCATACTTTTTTCAATGGGGTAGACTAACCTATGTGAAATTTTATACCACACTAATTATCACCCCATACATTATATCCCTTTTTTACCATAGAAAATTTAAACATATAAGAATTTTTAAATTTACTAACACTTTTTCGCAAGTGTGGTTAACAGGAAGATTATCTATCTACCTTAATGAATGAATCTATAAGGATCATCACATCATTGAAGGGGGAAGTCCACTCAAGCTTTCATGTCCTTAGATCAAGAAATGATAGTGGACATTAATCAGAAGATGAATTGATCTAACATGGAAATTAAAATAGATATAGAAAAATGAATATGAGAGATTGGGACGGTGATTCATCCTCAATGTGATATCCATCATTGGTTTTCAGTCCAAGAAAAGGTTTTTCTCTTTAGATTATTTAGTTCCTCAAATTTAATGTGAAAGTAATGGGGAATACTTCATTTTTTTCAATTTAGTGTAAGTTTTAAGGCCAGGGGACCATTTATCGACAAGTTTTTTCATCATAGACCAAGAATCGCTTAGTCGGTTTCAGAAAAAATGACTAAAACGATAATTCTTCCTTCCCTATAGTTGTATAAGTCCTTTTAATTGTATATTTAATATATTCATTATGGAAGATATTATTATATTAAAAAATGTTATAAGTATATCAGTCTGTGGAAATAATTCTATTATTGATTAATACTATAAATGGAGTGGTCAGGTGATCTTCTGAGAGAAACGTAGATTCATTATTGCCAACTCTTGTTTGGAAAGTTGTGTGAACAGTTTATAAGATATGTATGGTATTAATAGGGTTTCGTTACTTTTGAGTTATCTCTGATCTTCAATGTCCAATGGAAGAATAGGAATTCATAATTTCAAGGGTATGGTGGACAAAATTTCATAGTGCATCAATAATTATATGAATAGTTTATATCCATTAGGGGGGCATATCACCCTTTTCAATTGTGTTCTATCTTAAATTCGCATGGATGTTATATATTTTCTTAGAGTTCCTAAAACATTTCTAAATAATATTGATAGGGTGATTTCTTCATTCATTTGATATTCTCATGTAGGTGGTTATTTTTATTGGGACTCATTTAATAGGATACCTATGCTCATGAGTGTGGGAGGAACAATTCTTCTTATTATGGTGGGATCAGTGCACACTTTCAAGCTAAAATGGTGTGGGAGGTCATGGAAGGAAATTACAACTAGGCCATGTTTGTTATGGGGACATTTTGTTTAGACTCTAAGTCACCTAAATTGAGGGTTTCTAGCCTATATAAGGTGATAAAAGTCATATTCAAGACCTTAAATGAAAATATAGATGTATAATTGGATGCAGGGAGATTAATATCTGGGTTCAAATCTTGGTGGGAGTCTCAGAAATATTCCTCGGGTGTCCAACACCCAAGATATCATTTTTATTCCATATAGTATACATCTTTCTTTGAGACCATCTTAGATTAGCAACAATGTGGAACCTTTGACTCGATCAATCATTCCTTGGATCATAATAGACTTTTCTTCATAATTTATCCTTCAAAAGAATTATCTTCCAAATAATACCAGTATTCACTCATCTCCAACCAAGGGGGAATAAATAGGATGATATGTTATTGTTAAAGTACATCTCAAGTAAACATAATTTTCACATATGGTGTATCAAGAAGTAGTAACTCCAAACTGATGATGTGATCTAAATAGGGGTACCCACCATGCATTAAACTTATACTGATGTCGGACACCAAGGGAGGTTATGGTAGACCATCTCCGTTTTAGAGAGGAGTTGTCATCAACTGTGTGGGAGGGATGGGAAAATCCTTTAGGTTCATATCCCAAAAGGGAAGCAAGGATATTTTTCATATCAAATTTTTCTAGTGGTGTGGGAAACAATTATGAGAAATGTAAAGCAAGGGTGATCTTGTTATCATCCTATTTTCATGCTTTTGTAAATACATAAGTATATATCATACAAAAAACATATATACCTCTCTTGTCACCATCAAAACCCAAGATCAATGGTTTGTGGATGACCTACGATATTTCATGCCAGAAAGGGAGATAACCCCCTCCATTAGTATGAATTCTATGGGATGATGGATTTTCTAGAATCCATCCACTAGTGGGGAAAAACTCAACACTGAGGCTCATATCTTCTTGGTATCTTCAATGGAGGAGGTGTGGTCATGGAAATCAGTAGTATGGTGCTCATAACTTTCGACAGTTTTTAAAGGGCTGTTGATTCATTGATATCTGAGGCTAGGGTAGTTCTTTATAAGATAGAGGTTTGAACTGGTCTTGATATATCATTGGATTTTATTGAAATTTTCTCATCTATAATTTACATATTCCTCTAGAATAATGCCCCAACTCCATGGTCCATAATATACTACATATGCAGGTGTATGAGTCTTATAAAGCAATATTCCTTATTTCACACTTGATGTGAAGTGAATAGAACCACATACTACTTGGCATCAAATGGTATTTAGGATAGTCCTTGTACGATGTTTTCTATAATGGGATCCCACCTCCTAACTATGTTAATCAAGTTTGTGTAGATTCACTAGGATATTTCTAATTTAGACCTTCATGATTCTTTTTATACATGAACTGTAATAAACCATCTTACATTTTATAGATAGAATCCAATAGAGGATGAATCTATTGATTCTTATGGGGATAACATTACGAGACTCATAATATAAGGCTCCAATTTTAATACTAAATCTAAAAGGATTATTGAACTATTATTTATTATCCAATAAAAAATTATTTAAAAGGTATTAGCTATAAGTGACTTTGGAAGCTATAATGAAGTTTTTCAATGTTTTATTAAGGTGGAAATGGAAACTACATACTCTATCTATACGGGATATAAGAAAAGGAAAATGGAGTTTTATGAAAACCCAAATGAAATATATTGAGGTGGAAATAAATTCCAATCAACTACATGTGAAAACTTTTAGTTGAATAATTAAAGAAATTTCTTTAACCAAACTGGGAAATGCTTAAATTTTAGGATAGATGGACATAAGTTTAATATTTATCAAGGAGTGGGAAAAATAAAAGAAACTGAGGAATATAGGGTCAAAACTAGTTCTCTTCCCAAACCTTGATGATTCAAATATAATGAGTTTATGCGTTACACAAAATAGTCCCCCAACCCAAGTTCTATCAATGATAATAGGTTTCAATAACCCCTTAAACCATGGAAACTTTCATAAACTTAAAAATCATCACTATATAAGTGGAAAATGATGGTGAAGTTGTTTAAGAAATACTTGTACTCCATACATATTTTTTATGTGTCGTATTTATACCCTTATAGAAATATAAATATTTTTAAAGAGCATCAAATTAGCACCCCCAATGATTTTATATTGTAAAGGAAATAGATTTGTTACTATTGTATCCCATTTTTAGGTTTAGGGAATATACTTCTTAAAAGTCTTAATATCCATCCTTTAAATGATTTTTATGTGATTTAGAAATTATGTTTCCTATCTCAAAAAATAATTTATAATGACCAACAGAATAGGAAAATCACTATTCATCTTTCAAACCAACCTAGGATCATTAATCAGTGCATGGATGATCATGAAAACTCTTGGAAATATAATTCTATTATATACGTTATGATACCAAATCATGAGTGATGTTTATCTCAAATTATTAGAGACAAAATCAACATTAAGATTGAAAATTTCTAAAGGAAAATGATATATTTCTTAGGTTTTTTGAAAATGCACTCAAAATTATATTGTGAGTCATGTATAACTCATAGATTCTGTCAGTTAGATTCACTGGTAAGTGATAATTAAAACTGTGAGGACAAAATTTCTTTTTATGGGGGGAATTTAATGCATTCATATATTTGAATATATATATATATATATATATATATATTGGTATCATGTTCAACATGAAACACCGAACTAAAATGAGAAATGATATATTTATTATTAAAAAAATTTAAGAAAAATAAAACCAATGGTAAATAAAATGAATATTTTAATAAATTATAAAATCCATATAAAATATTACTAGAAATCTTTAATGTTTCAATAAATAATTTTTTTAATAAAATAATTTTTTCATGATATATATTCAATTTTCATTCAAAATTAAAATTTATAAATTTTCAAATATGAATTTTAATAAATTAAATTCTCTTTTAAATTATAAATTACAATATTTTTGTAGCATTAATTGTTGAGATTTTTATAAACTAATTTATTTTTAGGTAAATATTATAAAATAATTATTTTTCTAATATCATTTCTTATATGATATTTTCATAGTATAAGAATGAAATATTTTAAAAAAAATCTATATAAAATCTATATCCATAATTTAAAATAAATCATTTAATAATAAAATTTTGAATTTGTTAAACTCATGTGTATCATTTTTTAAACTTAAGTAATATTTAAATATAAAAAATATTTTTATTCTCTTATAATAAAAATTATTTTTCAACACATTTATAAATTAAATTTATAAAAACGGATTTCAAATTTTTTACCTAGGTAAAAATAGAAATGAAAAAAATATAAAAACTAGTGGTAGATGTAATGAAAAATATTGAAGACATTTTTTCTAATGAGATGTAGAGGATTTCTCATCCAAATCCTATTTCAAACTCCATTATTTTCCACTTTTATATCATTTGAAAATTTAATTGTGTATTTTTATTTTTTGAAAACTAATGTGTGTCCACAAAAGTTAAATTTTATTTATATATAAAATGGAAATGCTTCCACCACATCATTAAATGCATATAACTTTTAATTTATTCTTCAAACTCTTCCATTTTACTTATCCTATATTCCTCTCCCATGATAATAAGCCTATACTATAGATTATTTATTCTTATCCATTCATTTCTAAGACATATTTCAAGAGAATGTTCAATGTTCAAATGAGGGTCGACTGTGTTCGACTAAGATAGAATAAAAGGTAAAGGTTTATTTGTCTCATTTTCAAGTCCATGAGAACTATATGATATAAACCAAATCATTTCATTTATATGGTGTAATAAGTGCCTCATTTCGTTCAAGTATAATGAGTATATTTTATTTCATGATATTTTAATATAATTTAATGGTATCCCTATCTTTTTATTCTAATATTACCATTACCATAAAGGATTTAGTTAACACAATGTTTTCATTGGGTTATAATGTATCTCCTTGATCTTATTTATTCCAATATTGGTTTCTTCCACCCTAATATTTTATTCCATGTAATTTCATCTTCCTATCTAAAGAAATTGGAAATTTTTTATTCTAATCTTCTACCTTGATGAATTTATTCCTCATAAAAGTATAACACTATTATATAAAATTATCATTATGAATTTTATTAATTATCATTATTTTTATTACTTACAATGTTCTCATATATAATTTAAAACATAATTATTTGTTCTATCTTATAAACATCATATTTATCTTCTCCTATTTTAAAATGATATTTTGTTACTATTTTTTAATGTGGGTTTTCATCAATTATACGCCTAAATATTTTTAAAAAGTTCTCAATATTTTCAAGATCAATTTTTTTATATTCCACCCCATATTTCATTTGGAAGAACTTTATTTAATTTCGAATATTTATCATTTATTATTATTTTTAATGTAAAATTTTTCAAAGGATCTCAATTAACCTTATTGAAAAAAAATGAGATTGTAACTTTATCTTTTAAACCAAAGATAAAAGTGTTTTCTATGTGAATATTTTATTATTCCTATTCCATTCCCCTATATCTATAAAGGAGTTATTTAATTGGAAATTATTTTTCATTAATCACCCTCAAAATATTCTTATGAATTACTCTTTTGTGGTGATTTAATTATTGTTATAAACTAATGAAATTTTTTTTGTAAAGTTTGGTGAAACCATTTAAAAATGATATGAAACCCATTTTATTTTCACGGTTCTTTCAGGTTATGACATTAGATTGATTTTTTGTATGTCACATATGTGAATTTATTTTCATTATGAGACATTTTGGGTTCAATAAAACAATGATATGTCTTGATTCTATAAAATTCTTCTAATTCGTTTATTTAGGTTTATATATCATATGATAAGGGCGTTATGTGTGACATCATTGGTGCAGTTCAGTCATATATAGCATAACCTGTGAGGATATGTAGCCCCAAGTTCACCTCCCTATAATATGAATGAATTAGACTTATAGAATGGGTCTAATGATGGTATGGTGGGGGGGACTACAATCTCTTTATTAGAGTGTAACAATGGTAGATAATGGATAAATCAAAAAAAGATCCAATATAATTAAATACTATTAATAGTAAGCATAAACCAAAAAAATGGAAATTACAGTACAATCCAACTATGTGATTATAGAATAAGTTACATATAAAAATGGACTAAACTAATATATAATTCATATTGCGTGAACAGACTGATAAAATAAGAACTAAAAAATGACCCAAATCCTATTGGAAACCCAAGTACAACATTTTCATCTTCTCTAATGCCAGGTCATATTCAATAAGGTGAGAAGAAAATAAGTATAACCCAAGGTCATATAATGTAACCAAGGGATTGGTATGAATACCAAATAGAGTCCCAAATTGTTTGTGCAAAACTCGGAAGGCTACCACCAATGGTGAATTATTCAATCTAGTTGTGAAAATAAAATGATCAGTGTGCATGTATAATTATAAGGTTTTTTAATTAAATAAGCCAATGTAAACCATGTTTCAGTTGGGTTCCTCAAGGATTCCCATATGATTATTAAAAATTCACCCTAAACCAGATGCCTTTGAACATAATACTTGATAATTCAGTCAAGGAACCATGGGACATAGTAACGGTCATAATGTATAATAATAATAGTGTACCCATGGTGAAACCAAGGCATACTCATCCTTAGAAGCTTAATCTAACTCATAATAATAAAATAGACCATCTCTAAGGGTCTGAGTGGAATCCAAGGGGTGAACGCTTTCCATTAGATTCTACTGTTATCAACTGAGTCTGAGTACATTATCTATTTAATGACAAGGTGTAATTTCGGAACCATATATAAAAATGTTATCAAATTTTAATATAAGGGAATCCATCCATGAATATAAAACCAGGGATATGGAAATTTTGTGTTTGATAATCCCATTTAATGATGTGGAGCCCCATTTACAACATCGTAATCCTAGGGAGTGGGAATTGTCATGTAAAAAAATCCCAATAAATGAGGGGGAACATAATTTTAAAAATCCTAATAAATTATGATGAGCATCATGCCCATCATCCAGAACCAATGGGGTGTGAAGTGAATTCTCTAACATCTTTAACCAAGGTCTAACATTAATATCCATGTATTGAATTTTATACTTAAACATTATACAATAGATATATGTATATAACTTTTTGATCAACCATTACATTAATAATGTCATTAAAAAATCACATACAAGTGACCAAAAGTTAAATGTATGTATAAATAACATAATATTAAACAATTTTTCCACTTAGGTTGGTCCATCATAATTTTCTAACATAAGGTAAATAATCAAGGACCAAAGGGGTTTATCCAAACAAACTAAAAACCACTTTATTATATTTAAAATTTCACTTATGACAATGAAATAGTCAATTGTTATATATAATAATTTGTAAAAGGGCCAAGTGCAATTACATTCCATTTAAAAATTCATTTAGTAAAAAATATTCACTTCCCATTTTAGTAGTTGTTCTAAACATATCATGTGGTGTTTTGGATAATTATATGCATTTTTAATCTTGCGAATATAACATGACACATAATAGGGGTCGTTCATATTGATGTATCAACCTCAAAAAAATTAATGGGTCCCATAAATGGTTTAAGAGATAGTATAGATAATTAAATTAAATATCTAAAAATTTTAGAATTGACGCTTGGAAAATCCTCCAAGAAACACAATGATGAATTTTATAGACAAAAAACAATTTGTGGAAAATTTTTTGACCAATTACCTCATTCATAGAATGATTTATTCATCTAATATCGTCTTTTAACTCCATATAAGATGAGGTTAAATAAGGATCTATACAAAATCTCTAGAAATAAGCAATATTAGCTCACACAACTATCTTATTTGTACAAGTAAATAAAATAGATAAAAGAGTTAAGAGGTGTTTTAGCCTTCACTCTATACATCCAACACATACAGAAATGTTCTGTTTATACCAAGAATAAGGTAGATCTACTCCATGTAAGAGGATGCAGAGAAGGGAATTCATGAGGGAAATCATTTGTAAATGAGGGTGGGAGAGGGATATATTCATTAATGGATGGAGAGGAAAATGGAAATTTTACCATTTTAAAGAGGTCTAGGTTTTAGCCACACATTTAGGAAACCCATGTGAAAACCCTATAAGATTCATTCCCAAAGAATCCCCCTACTGTAATGTTGTCTCGTATGGTTTTCAGAAATGTGTTTCAAATTTTTTGCAATACATTCCTAAGCCCCCTCATCATAAAAGGCTGTATAAAAGGATTAAAAAATCTTGTTCCATCTATGAGTACTATCTCGCATGGTTAAAAAAATAGTGTACCTAAATAAATTTTTTAGAATGATTTGGTGGATTAGTTAGCACTAATTGTGAACCAACTATGTACCGAAGAATATCTCTCCCGAAATGAGCTTTCAAATATCAAGGCTCCCCAAACTCATTCAAATGTATGAGACACCTCTCGGTCCATAATACACATCTAAAAACTACACTTTAATGTGTTATAAATCACTAAATTTAATTCTAATTATCTTTTTAGGATTCAACTCATCCACCCAAAAAAATAAAATTCCACTTGAATTTCTCAACTAGTTCAAAATAGAGCATCTTAAAACCTCCACACCTTAGAAATTTTCATCCTCAGGAATCATTGGTGGACACTAATATTAACTACAAAACCATCATTGCTTGTGAATTCGAAGTCAAAATGTTGTGTTGTACATTCGATATGCTTAACAAACCTCCAAGTTCCGTATTAAACATATGATGATAGAATGATAAAACTCAATCCAATGCTCCTAATCACTTTGAAAAATCAAGATGGTACTTACAAAATATTGTATAAGTTGAAGTAATATCACAATTCTATTTGATTCAGCAACAAAACTTCGGTTCTCCATATCCTAGGTTTTACCATCCGATTTCCAATTATGATAAATAACATTTACAACATCAGAATCGCATTTTGAAACTACCCTTGAATATCCTAACAATTCTCCCGACATGATTATCATGTCATTACACCCAATCAAACACAAATACACTACCTGTAATCTTCAACATGATCTCAATGGTCAAATTCTTATAGACTTATCTTATCTTGGTCACACTATGTCACATACATGACGTATTTTAAAGGTAAATTTCATTTAATTTCAATTCATGCTTTGTTTTGGGTGGTTCCCAATATTTTATGGAGGAATGGGAGAGTTTTCATGAATTGGGCCAAACCGTGAGCCCAATTCCAGATTTAAAAACCAATTTTGTTTCTTTTATAACTTTTTCATTTTTTAATATTTTGAACCCATTCAACTTCTTAAATGACCTCCCATGACCTATTAACACCACCATTTCAATTTTGACCCTTTATGAATCCATAATAATGGTGTAATTGGGTTTTCATTTAATGAATTGGGCCAGCCCGAAGGCCCATTTCCAATTTTAAAACAAACATTTGTTTATTTCATATCACATTCAATAGTAATGGTATTTCAGTGATTCCAAGTGGAGCCCAAGCCCACTGAACCCAACAACGCGACCATTTCCTTACCCCCCTCTTTGGAGCTCCTAGAAATCGCGAATTTGGGCAGATGTTCATAGGGTTCTCAAAACATCCATATTTGAAGAGGTAAGTTCATTACTTCATAAATCTCTCAATTATTACTCTTTTTCCCCCATTAAAATTCCTAAATGATCTCTATATCCTTGTTAGAACCTCCCTTGAATGTTTGAGTATTTTTTAAAATCATCTACTGGTATTGTTTGGGGCGATTTCTATAAGAAATTTTAAGTCAGTTGTTCTTCTTTCTTCATTCAATTTGTTTAGTGTTACATTCAATGTACATAAGTTTTATTCTATTATCATTGATTTTCCTAATGTCCAGAAAGTAGGGTTTAAAAATTAGGGTTTTATCTTGTGTTTCATGGTCTGAAATTCTGGTTTTAGGTCTGGTTTACCTTCCTTGAGGTGCAGCAGTGGTGCGTTTGAGTTTTCGCACAAAGGATTCAAGGGTTTCCTTGGTTTTGGTAGGTGATTCCATTGTGTATGAAGTTTTTGTGAATTGGATAAAATTTTTATGGTATTTTCATGCTTATTTAATTTTATTATTGCTGAAAAAATAGTTTTAGTGGTGTTTGTATTTCAAATGAATCTTAAATGACAATCTCATGTGAAATTGGGTTTTTTATAGAAATGTTTTATTAGTTTATTTGGGGATACCCTATAAGTAATTATTTTATTTTAATTAACTATAATAAGACTAAAAATACTATTTTTATGATTGTCCCATGAGTTTGTTGCTATGAAAGTTGGCGTTAATGGTGTTTGTGAAACACGTGAATTGTTAAGAGCCGTGTTGAGTAAAAATGGAGGTTTTACAATGATGTCACTTCATGAACCATATGAGGCTTCCCTAAAAATTATTTTTTGTTTTAATTTAAATGTATTGGGATTCCCTTTATGTTTTGGTAACTCAAAAAGGTGCACATTGTGTGAAATTCGGGTTCTTATGGTGTTTTTTGTGCAAAACACTACGAGATTTTGAAGAATTGTTTTATTAAAAATCAAAGTGTTTTATTGAGTGTTTTAAGTGGTATAAAAATGTGATAGAAACTGTATTGATTGTGTGTGACCATTAGGGGTGTTTTATTTGAAAATGGATTTATGTTTCATGCTGAAATTGTTTGAGAACAAAAGGGGAAGCTCGGGTACTTAGGTGGGCGGATTTGTACTTGTACGGCTAGTGGACCGGATGGTTGTTGTCCCTGTTTCACCTAGCATTTGGATAATGGAAACTCTAACTAAACTATGTGGATGGTGATTGGAAACCACTATTTTTTGGGTATGTTCCCTACTAGTGGCTCGTGCACGAGAGTGGATTTTACTATGGTTTCTTTACACTGAGATACTAGGTACATAGGGCTCGAGACAACCTAGTGCCTAGGGGTGTTCCAAGTTTGTTGCTCACTAGATTGTTAGTATTTACCCTTGTATTTGGGTGTGTTTTTCAGAACTTTACACTATCTATAATTTCCATTTAGATATGTAAACATTCTGGAAATTCTATTTTGAAAACGTTTTTTTTTAATGAAAGTTGCATTTCTTGGAATTTCATTTCCATTTTTCTTTAGGAATTAAAATTGTTTTCTTCTTCACCTTATATTGCATGCGCTTTGGAATCATTGAGTGGTATCCTATTGGGATTACGATCACACACTAATTACACCCTTTGGGTGTAAGTATACATGGTTATGTTTTACTCAGTTAAAGGTAAGGCCTCAGGTTAATGTGGTTCGGGCTGTTAGCCCCCTCCTACTGTGCGGTGTTGTGGAGACGGCTCGGTGGTGATGTCCCCTTGTCGTGTGGAGTCTTGGTGATTGTTTTTATAATGATTTAATTTATTTATAGACATATTTTATTGACTCTAAACCAATGTATTTAGTTCTGGTTTTTGTGTAAGCATTGTTTGGTATAAAATTTTCAGATTCAGTTTATTGATTGTTTTTAATGTTGTATGCCTTCATATTCGGGTAAATCGTTCCAAAACAATAATAAATGATACCCAGGAACATGTGCCAGCCCGTGGGGATAGGGAATTCCCTTAGGGTCATGTCACAGGCT
Source organism: Viscum album (assembly GCA_963277665.1). Taxonomy (NCBI): domain Eukaryota; kingdom Viridiplantae; phylum Streptophyta; class Magnoliopsida; order Santalales; family Viscaceae; genus Viscum; species Viscum album. The sequence goes on from OY728135.1 coordinate 1,150,492,859, forward strand.
GGGTTTGGTGCTGGTTTTGGCGGAGACCAGATTCGGTTCGTGACAAAATGGTATTAGAGGAGGTTCGCTCCTTGGGTCATGTTATTTGGGGAAGAGTCTGGAGAGTCTGGAGCTAGAATTTTCAGGAAATGGAATTTTAGTCATGGGTAGTGTGCCTGGACAGCACACCTAATGATGGGATTCAATTCACTAGGGGAATTATGGATTTATCTGAGTCATTTGGTTTTCTTGGTTTAATGATGACTATGGGAAATGAAAAGAGAGTTGGGTGAATAATCTCAGTGAGCTCGCAGGGCCTGGAAAGACATGTGGAACTGTGAATATTTCCCTAGAATACTCTCTATGATGGAAAATTTATTGGAATATGGCTGCCAACCATATGTCCAAGTCACCCATCGAAACTAGTTTCCTCTCACATTTTCTTGTGTCTCTTTGTTTTGCAATCTTGGAAACTTGGTTTTTTTAAGAAAAAAAATGACTTCACTTTAAGGAGTGTGAATTTTTGTGAAGTTATTTTCTAGTAAAGTGAAAATGGTTTTTTAATGCCTATAAATGAAATTTTAGAATTATTTCAAAAGAGTAAATTATGTGTTTACACCTCTTTTGAAAGTATGAACTATGTTAATTGGGGTTTTGAAAATATGTTTCTAGTGGATTTTTTTTCAAACCGTGGAAAAGTGTTTTGGATTGAATTAAGTGTTCTAGAATTTATTTGTGGGGGTTGAAGATGGATTTTGGGTTTGGTGACTACTGAACATTTGAAAAAAAAAATTATGAAATTTTAGAACCTTGTCTTCAAATGAGAAGAGTTGAGTTCTTAATTATATGGAGATTTATGAAATGGTGTTTTTCATGAAATTAGAAGCGTTTTGAAATGGGTTGAAATGTTTTGAAATGATTGTGAAAGGCATGAATATGTTCTTTTATTGAATTATGGTTTATTTTTTGAATTGGTTTGTGAGATGAAAAATTGGGATTTGATATTATGGTTATTTTTTTGAGAAAGGGAAAGTGTGGTTAAAAGTTTTGATTTTAAAAATAGGAATAGTTTAATTTTTGGTAATTGGTGTTCTCAAGGGTGACCAAATGCATAGGTTTATTTAGGAATATGGATGGATATGAGGTGGGTTCCCAGTGTGCTATGTAAACATGCATGTGTGAGGCTCATGAGATACCATCGATAAATGCGCAACCCACCAACACTGTTTTTTTAAATAATGTTTTTGAAGGAAAGTGTTGTGTTTTGATAATGTATGGTTGGGAGGTATGGATTATGTGTTTTTGGGACTATTATTCTGGGATGTTTCGATTTCAATAACCCCTCTTGTTTGAACGATGTTTTGGGTTTGTGTTTCATTGATAAGTTGGAATGAAGTGTTGGTCAGTGGTCTCTTTTGAGGAAAATTTTGGGAGGCCAATGTGGTGGCTCCCCTCATGTGTTTGGTTTAGGTTTTTGGTATGTTGTGACCAAATGGCCAGATCGGTTGGGTCCTTGGGTTTTCATGTAGGCTAGGGTATGCCCACATAAAGTGTTAATGTATGGTTCATGTTTGGCCTATGTTGATTCACCGTTGGATGATCCTCCAGTTGATCAACATAAGGACTTCATTCTTGAGGTTTGGAGATTGAGTTTACCCCTCTTCTTTTTCAATTATGTGGATCCCCCTATAGTGGGAGACTGTTTGTGGGAGGTTGAAATAGACCTTAGTTTCTTATGTTTCCTAAGTTGTCGAATATCAATGAAGTTCAGGGTTGTCAGTGTAGAATGATGTCTTAAAGGGCCTTTGGGTCTTTCGTCAGTCTCATTGAAGCAAGAGTTTATGTTAGGCCACCAGTGTGCAAGATCTGGCCAAGAGTGGATATTATGGACACTTGCTGGAATCATTTTCTATTTGGTACTTAGTACAAGGTCCCTCTCCTTGTGTTTTCTTTTATCCACAATGGTCATGTTCGGTGACGTCGTGCGATGTCATGTGTTCATTTGACTATAAGGGTGAAGATTGTGCAATCTTATGAGAGTCACTATTTTGTTGGATGTGTGTCTCCCTATAGGAAATTCTAAATCCTATGTTCTAGAGGAATGTGTTTCTATGTGTCCTTTCATTCAGCTGTGTAGAATCTGAATAAAAAAAGGGGTGATGTGTGTGCATCCTCTAAGTTCTTGTTTTGGTAAAATGATGGGTTGGGGGAAAGCGGGTTTGAAGTGTGTCATGTCTAAATGAGACCATCTGAGATTATAGTATAATTGTTTTTGGAATTGGAATATTATGTTCAGTTTAAGGGTTTCCAAATCCTAACTGTGAGGCCGAAGATTCTTCAATCCATTGAGCTCCAGCCATAAGCCCCGAAGAGAAGATGGCACATAGTTATGGGAAATCCTAGAGTCGTTCAAACTTTTGGTCAAGGTCATAACCTCAATATGAAAGATAGGAATAGTTTAAACCTCTGGTGTCATCTTCTTGTTACAATTTCTCACATTTGGTGGAAAGAGGTGTGAGTACCTTGCTCCCAGGTCATACCCTGAGTTGATGTTTTCCCCTTTGGGTTGCCTTGTGTTTTTGGAGAAATGTTTAAAATTTGGGTTAGGCAGGTTGAAGTGCATAGTTTGTGCACGGTTAGAAGTAACTGTGTGCCAACACAGGGGACTGTGTGATAAGATATAGTAGCTACCGTTTGGTCTCTGCATGTCCATGATCCTTGGCCAAGGAAACTGTGTGAAGTTTCCTCTTTGGACAGAATAATCCACACTGTTAACTCACGGTTTCCCAAACCGTGTGAACCAACCGTGCGGCCATGCCAGGTCCTTAAAATTATGTTGTTTTTTTTTGTTTTTATCCCATACTAGTTAGTTAATATAGTTGGGTTTTGTTTTGGGTATACACACAATGGGTCTCATGTAATTTTCAATGGAATAATTCTGATATTAATCTACCCCTAATGTTGGGAAGTCCGTTCGAGGCCCCCTGTTAGTGTCTTGATTTTGTCTTAAGGAAAGTTGTGTTCGTTATTATGGTGGGGAGACCCATCATGGGTATTATTTATGTTCTCTTGGAAAAGGAATAATTTTAGTTTAACGCTTATCATGGGGAGACCTTTCATTCCTTCCCCAATTGTTATCCTTATTCTGTCATAGAAATTGAGTTGTCCCTGGTGGTGGGATGTCCGGATTGGGTCACCCCGTACTAGTTACTCAGTTTTCTACTTGGTGTATTCTAGGTAGGTGGTAGTATCGTTCAAGTCTATATATCCACAAATTTGTTACTTGGGTAAATTTGGGGTTGGAGAACACCCAATTGTTTTTTTACGTAATGTTGTGGTAGCGTTATTCGAGTTCGTTGTTCGTTTCCAATGGATTTCTTGAGCGTCGTCTTGTAGTGTTTGAGGTGTTTTGTTTTGGGATTTGTTTTGAATGTGTTTCAAAATTTTAAGTAAGTGGGGTAATTTTTGGTTGGTGAGAGTATTATATTCCTTTGTTTGATCAACTCGATATCTTCATCCTTTTTGAAGTAGGTGAAGACGTGGCAAGGAAGTCTGTCTTGGTCTATCGTTTGGGCTTTGCTTTTGCATCTGGAGTTGTTGTGGAATTCCGGGGGTGAAATGCTTTATGGTGGGGAGAATTGTCACATACATGACTTATTTTAAAGGTAAATTTCATGTAATTTCCATTCATTCTTTGATTTGGGGGGTTCCCAATCTTTTATGGAGGAATTGGAGAGTTTTCATGAATTGGGTCAAACCGTGAGCCCAATTCCAGATTTAAAAACCAATTTTGTTTCTTTTATAACTTTTTCATTTTTTAATATTTTTAACCCATTCAACTTCCTAAATTACCTCCGACGTCCCTATTAACACCACCATTTCAATTTATACCCTTTAGGAATCCATAATAATGGTGGAATTATGTTTTCATGTAAGGAATTGGGCCATCCCGAAGGCCCATTACCAGTTTTAAAACAAAAAATTTGTTTATTTCATATCTCATTCAATAGAAATGGTATTTCGGTGATTCCAAGTGGATCCCAAGCCCACTGAACCCAACCGCGCGACCATTTCCTTAACCCCCTCTTTGGAGCTTTTGAAAATCGCGAATTTGGGAAGATATTCATAGGGTTCTCAAAACGTCCAGATTTGAAGAGGTAAGTTCTTTCCTTCATAACTCTCTAAATTATTACTCTTTTTCCCCCATTAAAATTCCTAAATTATCTCCATATCCTTGTTAGAACCTCCCTTGAAGGTTTGAGTATTTTTTAAAATCATCTACTAGTATTTTTGGGGGCAATTTCTACAAGATATTTTAAGTAAGTTGTTCTCCTTCTTTCTTCTTTCAATTTGTTTAGGGTTACATTCAATGTACTTAAGGTTTATTTTCTTATCATTGAGGTTCCTAATGTCCAGAAAATAGGGTTTAAAAATCAGGGTTTTATCTTCTGTTTCATGGTCTGAAATTCTAGTTCGGGGTCTGGTTTACCTTCCTTGAGGTGCGGCGGTGGTGCGTTTGAGTTTTCGCACAAAGGATTCAAGGGTTTCCTTGGTTTTGGTAGGTGATTCCATTGTGTATGCAGTTTTTGTGAATTGGATAATGTTTTTATGGTATTTTCATGCTTATTGAATTTTATTATTGCTGAAAAAATAGTTCTAGTTGTGTTTGTATTTCAAATGAATCTTAAATGCCAATTTCATGTGAAATTGGGTTTTTTTTATAGAAATGTTTTATTCGTTTATTTGGGGCTTCACTATAAGTAATTAGTTGATTTTAAGGAACTATAATAGGACTAAAAATACTGTTTTTATGATTTTCCCATGTGTTTGTTGCTGTGAAAGTTGGATTTAATGGTGTTTGTGAAACACATGAATTTCTAAGAGCCGTGTTGAGTAAAAATGGAGGTTTTACCATGATTTCACTGCTTCAACCATATGAGGCTTCCCTAAAAATGATTTTTTGTTTTAATTTAAATTTATTGGGATGCCCTTTATGTTTTGGTAACTCAAAAAGGTGCACATAGTGTGTAATTTGGGCTCTTAAGGTGTTTTTTGTGCAAAACACTACGAGATTTTGAGGAATTGTTTTATTAAAAATCAAAGTGTTTTATTGTGTGTTTTAAGTGGTATAAAAATGTGATAGCTATTGTATTGATTGTGTGTGACCATTAGTGGTGTTTTATTTGAATATGGATTTATTTTTCATTCTAAAATTTTTTGATCACAAAAGGGGAAGCCCGGGTACTTAGGTGGGCGGATTTGTACTAGTATGGCTAGTGGACTGGATGGGTGTTGTCCCTGTTTCACCTAGAATTTGGATAACGACAACTCTAACTAAACTATGTGGATGATGATTGGAAACCACTATGTTTTGGGTATTTTCCCTACTAGTGGCTCATGAATGTGAGTGGATTTTACTATGGATTCTTTACACTGAGGTACGAGGTACATAGGGCCCGATACAACCTAGTGCCTAGGGGTGTTCCTGGTTTGTTGCTCACTAGATTTTTAGTATTTACCCTTGTATTTGGGTGTGTTTTTTATAACTTTACAGTATCTATCATTTCCATTTAGATATGTTAACATTCTGGAAATTTTAATTTGAAAACATTTTTTTAAAATGAAAGTTTCATTCCTTGGAATTTCATCGTCGTTTTTCATTATGAATTAAATTTTTTTTCTTCTTCACCTTATATTGCATGAACTTTGGATTCATTGGGTGGTATCCTATTGGGATTAGGATCACACCCTACTTACACCCCTTGGGTTTAAGTATACTTGGTTATGTTTTACTCAGGTAAAGGTAAGGCCTCAGGTGAAGGTGGTTCGGGTTGTTAGCCCCCTCCTACTGTGCGGTGTTGTGGAGACGGCTCGGTGGTGATGACACCTTGTGGTGTGGAGTCTTGGTGGTTGTTTTGATAATGTTTTCATTTATTTATAGACATATTGTTTTGACTCTAAACCAATGTATTCAGTTCTGGTTTTTGTGTAAGCATCGTTTAGTATAAAATTTTCTGATTCAGTTTATTGATTGTTTTTAATGTTTTATGCCTTCATATTCAAGTAAATAGTTCCCAAACAAAAATAAATGATACCCGGGCACTTTTTCCAGCCCGTGGGGATAGGGAACGCCCTTCAGGTCATGTCACGGGCTGGGTTTGGTGCTGGTTTTGGTGGCGACCAGATTCGGTTCATGACACACTAGGTTTTCCTAGAAAATATAGAGAAGACCCATACACTATAGTCATATCAACCCAATGACATTCCATAATAAGTTTCTTAGAAAACTCATACAACTAATCAAGAGAACTGAATTTGAACAACCTTAATCAAACTATTTCTCAAAAAACTCATCTTAAGATTCAATTTTTACCAATTACTAGATTCTAAAACCTTTATTACATAGAACACTATGATTGTTTTTATCACTCTCTCCAAAGCTTGTAATTGACTTCTTGTGACTTCACATATCTTAACCATCTCATATCTAAATATTACATCATTACATAGCACAAGAACCATAACATGCTCGATCTAACACACATGGACCAATACAAGATATTCCATTCCTAACACCCGAACTCAGACTCCACATAATTTAGTATTAGAAATTGTACATGGTATTAAATGATAAATCCATTCTTATGTTATTATATTTAACCAAAAACATCTGATATCCAAAACAAAAATCACACAACTAGTATGAAGGTAACATAACACTTCTCATTTGAGGGTTTCCCTGTAGCAACTAAAGTCCCACTCCCCATCTTAGAAGAATTCTTATCAGCACATCATTGACAGATGTTCCTGATTACCCCAACCAATGCCACATCTATCCTTTGACATAACCACTAATGTCTCTAAGAACCTAATCATTCACAATAACTAATGAAAACAAAAAACAGAACTAGTTCATGCTTCTTAAGAGTGATTATGTTTTCATTTTTTGAGATTCAAACAATAATGAGGGTTTCCACCCTCAAAAGCTAATGGTACACTCCCCACCATACATCATACTATTTACTGCTCCTTGAGTGAATCTTGCATTTTTTCCTCTATCAAACCATAAATATATGTTTATGTTTCTTGGTTCATAGTCAATTCTCATTTAGCATACTCAGGCTGATATAAATATATTGTGAATTATATTGTCAAAACTAGGAATACTATAAGATTATATTGAAAGGTTTGTTTCTATATTAGTAAGCCATGATCACATAAAACGAGTCTATACATTCCATTGACCAACCCCTGATACCACATATTTTGATAGTTTGTGTCATGGTCAACCCATGATTCAACTGTCTCAGGGCACACAATTTATGATCATTTTATCCCTTATCACGAGAAATCCCTTGAATTTACCCAAATATCTTGGTCTACATTACCACATGTATAATGTATTAAAACATATTTCCTCAGCCCACACCCACCCACTCACTGACATTCCACATCAACCATATTACCACACGCAACCTGTATGAACTAAACATTCTAACCAAAAAGGGTGCACAATCTCATACCACTCATTTTTAGACATGGTTCATTCTCCCATTAATCGCTCATCAATAAGGGAAAGCTAAATCTGATAAATTGAATGTTAGTTTCAACATGGTAGTAGGTCCCTTTGAACTCATCTTTAAAATCAAGTGCCTCACATGTGTCATGATTTACCAAACGAATAACTTCCTCATGTAACAATTTATTAAATTAAATCATCAACCAAGCTCACCTCCATCCAAAGTAACTTTTTTATTTTCAAACACTTTTAAGGGACAAGTGAGAACCCAAACAGATAACTAGTTAAAACACCAAAAGAGACAACTGACTTGTTAAAGAAAAGTATAAGATGATTTTAATCAATGTCTTTAAACAACTTCTAGGGGGGAGAATTTACCTGAGTGTCATGATCATCCTTTAAGAGGTCTTCGTAGTGATTCATCAGGTAATCCCATGATTGCATATATTCCTCCTTGCTAATATTCCCCTTTTTAAAACCTCTAACCAAAATTCGATATTTTTTGTCAATCCATTCGATTTGTTCCTTAGTGGTGTCTACCTGCAACAATCTTCCCATCATTTGGACAACCTCTTCCTTCATCGCCTTAATTGTCAGGGTGTCATCCACCACTTCTTCACCTGAATGCATGAACAGTTCTCTGTTTCCCGCAACCAGAGCATCCTGTTGTTGTGGGCATAAGGGAGATCCTTCCCCATGTTGAATTGCAGGAGAATGTGTGACCTCCTCCAACTGTACATTCTCTAATTGAAGGAATATCTTCCCATGTTGATCCTAAGACATCTCTTCAGAATACCCTAGAGGCATTGCCGAAACACCCAAAGTATCCTCCGCAGCTGCTGCCTTGATAATCACTGGGGACCCGGTATCACCTAGAGGATGCATATCCTTTCCATCTTCCACTATCTGAAACTCATCTTCTTTGGATTTTCCACCCTTTTTGGATGACTGAGTCTCCATTGGCCTTGGCAGATTTGGGTAGTCCTTTCATCCCTTCAAAATATGCTTCTTGGATACAATGTAATTCCTTGGATCCCTATTTTATTTATTCCTCTTCTTCATCCTTGGGTTGTGAAAGCTGTTACTATGACCTCCTAGATCTCCATCACACTCTGATTCTGAAACCCAACTGGCGTTTTCTACCCCTTCATCATTACTTAGGCTATCGAAATGGTTGTTAAGGTTGAGACATGAAAAAAACCTCTGCTCCCTATGGTTGCTGCCTCCTTGCCTTGGCTCCTCCCACTTCTGACCATCCTTAGAACTTCCCTCCCTAGATGTCTAAAGCACACTTTCAGGTTTGTTACAGCTTCCTCCTCGCACTACCATTGCATATGTGTAAACAATATCCTTATCATTAGAAACACCAGCTTCAATATAAGAATTTTCATTAGGCCGGGGACCTCCCAAGTCCTGTCTCAGTCACTTAAAAACATATACCACTTTCATGTTACTCTATATAATTTTTACATGAACCCTCTCTTCCTTGGAATGCTCCCTGAATATTCCCATGGGTGGATTCTCTCTCATCCCATCACCAGAACCAGCATCCTGGTTATTTCCACTTCCTCCAAGACCACCATCCATCTGCATCCTCTGCCTACAGGCTGAAAGACCATGACCCAGTTTCTTGCATGATGAACATAAGTCAATACAAGACTCAAATATGATAGGTTTCTTCCAATGAAATTAATTCCCAAGAGTAAGCCAAAAAAGATCGACCAACCTTCTAGATAAGTCTATCTCTACGCAAATTTGAGGGGATACAGGATGACACACGGAACTGGTTCTACTATCAGAACATAGGTATCTTCCTACCATATTCCCGACCATTTGTAAAATTAATGGATTTTGAAATGGAATTGGATGTTCAGGAAGACTTACGCAAATAGTCGCTGATGGGGAGTCACACTTCATAAGGAAATCAAAGGACCACCTGAAAAGAGAGAACCAGAAACCATTATAGGAGCGTGGAGCGCTGGACCACACCCGGATAAGGTCAGCCTCCATTGTAAAACAAACCATGATGTTCTTTCTATCCAATAAACCCACCGTTACATGATCATGTAATCCCCAAGAGTTGAACACATTCCTGTCAAAACAATCCACCGAAGGCCGACGCTGGAAAAACCGAGCGATAAGAGTAAGGTTTAAGAGAGATGAGGCTTCAGAAAACTCAGCATTAGTGATCGGAAGGCTAGGGGATCCTTCAAAGAGCTCTGGAACATTTGGGCTGAGAGAGATCTGAGGAAAAGGATGGAGGAAATCAGGGTTGGAGAAACTAAATCAGGAAAACATAGCATCATTACACAATGGTCAAAACATGTAAAAATAAACATAACTACAGTACCTATCAAGCACCGGCCTATCTAGACATGATCGTATCCATGAATAATCATATGGGTGTTCTACCTAGTAGGTCATAATTATTATTAAAATGGACAAATAGATGAACCTAACAGGGTATCCATATATGGTAATACCCCTTGAGGTTCAACTTACTGAAAAAATACCCACCTTCCAAGTGTTTCATTCAATTAACTAAGAGTATTTTCTCCCTCATGTGATCACAGAATGACACCTAACATTAGTATGAACCTAGAATAAATTTATGCTGGATTCATATCTCCAATGTTTCCACCACAACCGAGATAACCCTTCACATTAACATAAGGAGCCAACTCTAAAAAACAACCATTATTAAATGGTCACTTGGCTCTACTACCTAACATTTATGTGAAACAGAATATAATAAGGAAACTAAAACCTAGAGGCTACATGTATGCTCACATTAAAGTAAACTTCTCATGGTATCATTAAAATTAACACCTACATAATGGCCCAAGATATTAAAACCACTAAATTTTTTTATTTCTTCTAGTTCATAGATTCACATTTTTTACAATAATGAAATATAACATATGCCACTTCATGTACCAATTATGAACGAAAATGTTTTGAAAACTATATTTAGAACATTATTTAGTTGACACCTCATAACATTCTAGGAAAATTATCTCATATTTTTAGTTCAACCAATTATTTATCTTTAAGTTCAAATAATTATTCTCAATTAAAGAAAATTTCAATTACAAGTTATAGAAGAATATTCTCATTTGTTTTTAACATGTATGTTGGTTTAATGATCCCAGATATCAATAATGTTTAAAAACAACCAAAATTCTGTATCATTTAAGGGGAATCAAACCAGTATGAGTCCACCATACACTTATACGAAACATTGTACAAGTAGTTTCTAAAACATAAAAAACCATCCCATTTGTCAAGAATATATCCCTAATGAGTTGAGTACTAAAGGATAAAATATAATTTCAACCTATATGGTTCAAGTTATTTCAACCTAGGACCAGTTATATGGGTATAAATTACAAAATTATGGATTCAACACACTATAAATTTAAATTGGAATCCCATTTAAGTCAAACCTAATAACAGTTGACTTATTAAAGACTAATCAAACCTGTAGTGGGTTTATATCATTAGCTTAAAATTCCAATTACATCCAAATAGTTTTGAGTCAAGTTTATCCTATAATCATAACACGTCAAGAATGACTTACTTATATCAATTAAAACATAAGGACTCAGTTATATGGGTAAACATTCGCATGTTATAGAGGTAAAATCCCTAACATGTTGAAATTGGTATACAATTTAACTGACATCCATAACTGAACATTTATTTTTGAGATGGAAATGACTAACTACTTTATCATTTTAATAGGTTTTTATAAAGGTATTAAATTCTATAGTTGACCTATAAGGATCAAATTTATCATATAATAATATAGTTATATGGGTATTTATTCCCAATTTATGGAGGAAATCACTTAATAATTTATAATTGGAATCTTGTTTAACTGAAATCCATGGGGAATCCCTTGAATACATAGAATTATATATTATTACCTTAACATTTTAAAATTAAATTAATGTTGATTAATTATTTTAATAAACATCAGGATGGATATATATAATGAAACCATCATGGTATATAGGATAATATCATTTGGGTTGATGAAGACACATTATTTAACCCCCTTATACCATTGTTAAAAAATTTAAATAAGTACATAAGAAGGGATATATGTAAAAAAGAAAGTAAATAAAAAAACCATGGTATATTTGAAAGCATGCTAATGACATGTAAATACTAAGTTACTGAAATTATGTGTGAACACACAAATTCTAATTCCATACTAGGCCAATATAAAAAATATCATAAATTAATAACTATAGGACGAAAACAAAGGATCACCCAAGATAAAATAATAATCAACTATAATAATGAATAACACAAGGAATAGTCCCATCCCTAGAATCATGATATTTCACTCATGCATGTGATAGTCATTCCCAGACCCAATCTATTTACCAATTTCCAAAAAATTATTAGTCTCGAGTCTACTAGAACAAAATATTAATATAAAAAAATATGGATCTAATACCACCTTGTAATGTTTTATGCTTGGTTCACTCATAAGTAACCAGGCCCATAGGGCCACATCACCTCAAGAATGCCTCCCCATATGAGAGAGTATAATAACTAGAAGCGAGGGTATAATAAGTGTATGGTAGGGATACTGTATCCTCTTTATGTGAGTCACATAGTAGTAAATAATATATATATTGAAAAAGAAGGATATTTAATGAAACTCATGTAGTAGTAAACATATAATGATTTCTTGTAAATGTTAGTAAATTCCAAAATGCATGGATATAAGGTGATACATATTAAAATGGTCTAAGATATACAATAATACATACAGTTGGAAAAGACTAATAAAAAAGTAATTAAACAATGTACCCAACTCTGGTAGGAAGCCTGAGTAAAATCTTTGTCCCCTTATTCAAATATGAAGTCTTAGTTTATTAGTGGGGAAGTAATGAAGCACAATACAAAGTCATATCCTACTAAAAGTATATCTATATGGATACCAAATAGTGGATCAAATAGTGAGAGAGTGAAACTCAATAAAACACTTCCAACCATTTCTAATTCAATCTATCCACGGATATAAAATGTGTAGTCTGAAGGTATAATAATAAGTTTGTTTAATGAAACAAATCAATATAAACCATGTGGGTCTTGGGTTCCTCATTGTTTCCTGAATAACTATACCTGATTCAAAAAAACAAGATGTATCTGAATATAAGACATGATAATTTGGTAAGGGATCCAAGGTATATATTCATGTTCATCATATATAATTATAATAGAGTTCCCAAGGTGAAACCATGTCATCCTAAAACATATGAGGTCAGTCCAACTCATAATAATAAATAATTATTCACTAAGGGTCAGAGTGTAAACCATGGGGTGGACCCTTGTTGTTCTATTCAATTATTATAAACCATTTCCTAGTATATTTTCTAGGTAATATTTGGTAACAAGTATAAAAAATATATAAAATTGGACAATCATTTTAAAATAGGGGCATCCACCAAAGGATCTATACATGGGATATGAAAATTCCATGTCTGACAATCACAATCAACAATGTGGAATGACATATCCAACATCCTAAAACATATGAGGAAAAATAATCATGTTCAGAAAATCCTAGATGATGAGAATCAAGTTTATCATCTTGAACCAAGTGGTTGTGATGTTTCATGTCCAAAAAAAACCATGTCCAACAGTAATAACTAAGTATTTAATTAGATAATTAACCAAAATCCAACAAAGATACCTATCCCTATTTAAAATCATCTAATACATTAATAATTTGATTAAAAAAATCGATACAAGATATAAAAAGGGCCATGTGAGTATACATACCATAATACATTTCAATTTATTGAATTTTTTATGCCCTTCATAATATTATAACATAAAGTAAATGACTAAGGACCATGAATGCTTATCCAACCCACCAAAATATTCATTTCATTCTACTTATGACTTCACTACTAGGTGCAAAAGAGTCAAAATTACATTTAATAATTCAAATATGTTCCAAATTTAATTCTTCTCCATTTTACATTCCATTTAGTTTAAATTAATCACTTCCCTTTTTCAGAGTTAGTCTAAACACACCAAATTTTATTTGCTCAATTACATTGATTTTTCATTAAGTTCATAAAACATGACACACTAAATGGGTAGTTTAAATTGACATCCCAACTTCAAAAAAAATAAATGGATCCCATAAAGATTGAAATTAAGGTTTTAGATGATTAGATAAAAAAGTTACACATTTTAGGAGTGATGAAGGGAAAATCTAGTGTGTGACAGAATAATGTATTTTATAAATGACAAGGTTTTATGGGAAAACATTTAGAATGACTGAATAATTTTTGATAATAATTAATAATCATATATTATCCTTTAATTTGAACCAAAATGAGGTGAAATGAGAATATATACAAACACACTAGAAATATAGAATATTTGTTCACATAATGATTTAATTTTTATGATAAAGAAATCCGAGAAAAGTGTTAAGAGGAGTTATATCCTTACCTATATGATTAAAACGCATTTTAGGGTGTTCTATTTAGACCAATAAGTTTGTATATCCACTCCAATGATAAGGATAAATAGGATGGAACATTTGGAGGATCTCCTGTAAGAACTATGGAGGAAAAGAGAGTAAAATATTTTAAGATGGGAGTGGAAAATTAGTCATTTTTCAATTTTATAGATCCATGTGATTAGGCCACATGATTAGGAAAACCATTCACCAGCCATGTGGTCCTAATTTCCTAATCAAATCACTATCATAGAGTTTCCTCTCATGGTTTACATAACCATGTGCCGGAAGTGCAGTTCCACTATCCTAAGCACCCACATCCGACATTGTTGCAGTGAACAGTTAATAAAACTATGTACCAACTGTGTGGGTACCTCTATACCTCAACACCAAACAGAAATTTTTCATTGTACACCTCATATAGTCAAACAAATAGCTTCCCTATATAAACAAGGCTACATGGTTTGTATACATGGCTTTCACTAACGATGTGCCAACCATGATACCATAGTTGTCTCACCTGAACTGATCTTTCTAAGCCCCCAATATAAAAATATCACTTTTATGTGTTCCAAATAATATAATTTCATTAGAAGTAACATTTTAAAATTTGGATAATTTAACAAAAAAATAAAATTCCTTTTTAATTTCTCTATCAGTACAAAACACGGGATCATACATTAAGTGTGGACATTTTGATACGACTTGTTGAACATTTTTGTATGAATAATGTTTCATGTAGACATTTTTTATTCATAGCGTTAAAATTTACATATAATTATTTTTTATAAAGTTGATTATTATACTATTCTTCATGGTATGGGTGTATTCCTATATCATATGCCTATGATTAAACATTACAGGTCATGTTAATCATCTCATAATTCAACAAACTTTTAATGTGGTATTTGTTTGTTAATTTCAAAATATAATTCCTTGAAACCAGATTTGTGGAAAACTTTTATTGTTCCACATTATTCTTATTAGAAATTTCCTCCCCTAAAATGTTTTCTCATATAAATTTGATCCAACCCTTGTTGACATGTTGATAATTGTCCCTTATTAATAATTTAACCTCACCATATCTTTGTATTTTCATTTCTTAGTTTATGAAGATATTTATAAATTTTTTAAAATATAGAAGAGAATATATAGGAGTTAGATTATTGAAAATATTTAATATTTGTTGCAAAATAAATTTATTTCTATTTATATTCATCAAATATGATAAACCAAAATTTTCTCTAAGTTGTGTCAGATTATTTTCGGATGTGTTAATAAATTGATATTTTTAAAAGTTTATCTTTAATAATCTCACTTGGTATCAATTTTAATTATTAAATGTATGGATTTTTAGCACTGGACATGATACTATGGGTTTGGGATGCCTATAAATGAATCAAGTTATAACCACTAATACATAAAGAAGTTAATTTATTTAATTAAACCGGGGTTCTAAGAAACATTGTGAGAAAATTGGTGTCTAAATCCTCCACTTTATAAAAAAAATTTATTTCTTTTTATAAGAGAAGAACATTAGGTTTTACCGGAGTTCAAAAGGGAAATACCCTTATGGGTTGGTTTTGATTACCTATATACTACCTAATTGGATGGGGTACATCTAATTTGTAAATTTATTTAGAAATTTGTTTCCCTTGAAGAATCGTTTGTGTCATGAATGGTTGATTGCAAGGGGTTGAATGGTGTGGAATCACTGATGATGGGAACAATATATTCAAATGGAATCCAAAATATTTTTTTTGTGGAGCTGAAAATGCCCAATAGATCTCATATCCATTATTTTGGGACCTTCATTGCAAATGTAGGCACTCATTGGGAATTTTTTTCAAAGAAACAAAGGAAATCACATTGGGTGATTGGATAGAAAGTTGGTCTTATCAAACCCTTTTGTGGGAACTATTGCCTATTTCAGGACTCTCATATAGATTTAAGATTTGTTCAAAAATAATTTCACATTTCCCAAATATGCATATAATTTTATCCCTAAATTAATGATCCACTATGAATAAGAATGGGTCTGGAATCAGTCGTATGTATCTGAGGTTCTGCATCGATGGTTTCCCATTGTGGAATGATTAAATAGTCTTTTGTTGTTTGTTAGGATGATGCTGGTTTTAAGGAAATTTGTGAGGATATGGAAGTTGTTTTTATGTCATGATCGAACCCATAAGATATGATTCCAATGTATCCTCATTAGAGGAATTAGATCCCAGATAGATAGGTTCCACTTAACAGGGCACGTGACCTTTTAAGGTCATGTGATGAGGACCCAACTGTGCAGTTTAACACCATGTAGTAGAGACACCTAGGTGAAATAATCCTTGTCAAGGATGATAGGTTACATATGTCGAGGTGGCATGAGGGACTCATGAATGATATGGTTTCCTAGGTAGATATTACCATACTGAGGATATGGCCTAGAAAACATTAGGGTGGATTTGGGTGCTGGGTTTGGAGCTCTGTAAGGCTTCATACATATCACGAATAGTTAGGAATCAAAACCCACATAGATCAAATTTTAATGGGGAATAATCATGGTAGTATCCCCTTTAATAGAGAATGATTAGGATTTACACTCAAAAGAATTCTTATTCTAGGTTTAAAGATTGGATTATCTTTATAGAGAAGGCTCATTTGAGCTGATATAATTGGGTATTACACCATATAGAGGACCCATTTTAGGTTTGAGGTTGTGAAAATGTCATGATCACCACTAACCTCTAATCCCATGTGAGTCATTCTCAATGTGAGAAAAAATAGGAAGTAGTAGATCTGAATATCACATGATCCATTCGGTCCACTGATGGATGAGGTGCTGAATACCAAATGGATAGGGATAGGGACTTGATCATGCTTGTATCCTATTAAATTTTTATATACAGATGGTCTCATTGGGTGATATATTTGGCTACGTCTCGAGTAGAGTAGAATAGTAGAAAAAGTTCATCCTCCTATAATTAAGGCTAGGGTATTTCCTTAGGAGGAGTGCCCTAAAATTAGTTCTATGTGGAAGGATCTCATTCCCTATCAAAGGGATATGAAATATTGATCTCGTCTATTCCCACTCAAAATAGGGATCTTCACGTGAGCACCCGAAGGTCAAAACCCATGTTACCGCATAAATATAAATCCACCAACATTCTGGGGGTCCACCTTACTATGGAGGTTACCCATGCAAATCCTCTAACCACGAGTATGTATAATCAAAAGAAAATGTTGATGTGCTCGATTATCAGATCAAAATTTTCATGGGGATTTAGAAGTGTCCTTCACCTAATGTTTATTGAATGGTTTTCATAGGGGACAACATGGGGACTAATGACATGATGAAGGATAATGATGGGTGTTAGAGATTATAATTCCCTATGATGCTACATTCCACATAGCATTTTCTTAGGCAGGATGGGGTTCCCTCTTAGTAGCATGTTTATATGCGAGTAAGGGTGTCGTCCATGTAGCATGATTCTTTTCGGGGATAGGTTCCATCTGTATAGAATTTTTTCATGTGGGCCTGAGTTCCTCCTACGTAGCGCTTTTCTATGTGGGGGATTTTTTCACCTGTAAAACATGTTCCTATGTGGGATGTTTCTATATAAAGAGCCATATTTTATTCTCTATAGTATGGTTCACAAATGTGTTTTGATTTCATGGTTGGATGATCAATTTATTACCTCCTCCTTTATCTTATGTGGTGGATTTTTACCTACTAGGAATCATTAAAGGGGATCCATTTTTCAGTGCATTTTCGCTCATTTCCTTCATCTCTATTTGGTTTGGTCTGTCGTGCATCCATGTGTAGATTTTTTAAACCCTTTTTTGGTCCCCCTTAATGTCCTTTTATATAAGAATAGAGGGACCAGATATCAACTTGTCAAGTCATCCAATGTGAGTTTCGGTCACTATTTTGTGGTATCCTAGGAGGATTCCCCATCCCGCGAATGACTTAGTTAGTTTGGATATTTCATTTCAAGTGATTAAAATTGACATTTTTTCCCGCAAATGACTTCGTTTTGTTTGTGGAAGATGATGGTGCATCCTCATCACACAAATTGTTTAGTTTTTAGGGATGGCCATTCATCGGGGAATAAATCACCACCTATCCATGAAAACAAATAAGTTTTTTTATGATTCATCAGTTCAATGTCATTCCAGCAACTATTTCATTCATGAGTGCTTTACGAAGCGGTGAAACTCCATGCAGAGTGGCATCCCATAGAGTGGAAGTATGAAGAATACTCCCATCATTCGCAGCTCACCCCTTTTGAATATTTTCCCTTAATATCTTATATCAATTTTTTACCCTTATCCAAATTGATGAAATTATCTTGATCTTCGGTGCGTAATTTTAACAACCCAAAAAATTCCCACCATAAGAATGGGTTCTGATCAAAATGAAGAAGAGGATATTCCAATATAGAAAGTATTCATGTTCTGAAATAGTTTACGATACCCAGGTGGACCCAAAAAGGGGATACCATTCCTATAAATAGGGGCCAACTCACATTTTCTTTTACCAATTTTCAGGTGAACAGAGTGCTCCAAAATTCTCTCTATTTCATATAACTTCCACAAATTGTCTCCTTTGTAGTCGAATCTTCCTTGAACTGAGTTTCTCGCCCATATGATGAAATACTTAACTATAAATGGTACCAATTTTTTCTCCACATAATGAATATATGCTTCATGGATGGAATGTTCTACAGACCATCACTTCGTTGGCCAAAGCTTCTTGGGACAACGCCTTCATGATCTGGTGATTCACGGGCGGGTTTTTTTTCAAAAACTGTTAGGTCATGGACCAATACAGGCCTGAAAAATAGTGTTTAGAGATTTATTATCAATTAATTTTCATCCTCCCAAATTATTATCACATATTTTACATGATGCATTTCAAGGATAACAATGTCTCTGGATTCCAATTATAAGAAAATGGTCGAGAGAAGAATTTCCATGGCTGGGAATGTTGAACATCATATTTTATCTTAAATAACCCCTCAAGAGGGTGTTCTAAAGAACCTATTTTAAATATAACTTATGGTATAATCATTATCCACCTGATTACCACTTTATAATTTTATACTTCAAGATAATTCTCACATTCAATCGGTTAACCAGAATCTCCCCTCTACTCTGTCCAAGACATCACGAGAGTGTTCCCAAGTAACTATATATACCACAGAGAAAATCATTTCTAGTTTAGTTTAATGGATCATATTTTTTTTAATATATCAATGTGGAAAAAAGAAAATAACACAACCGTGATATATCAATCAAATCATCCATCTAGGATTACCCATTCATTTTCAACCTCTCACAAGGTAACCCTAATAGAGTACGGAGATCCAAATGGGACTTGCAGTTGGGAGGGAGTTTTTCAACATAAAAGGCTTGTGAATTATTGGTGCACCAGAATTGTAGGGTACTCCTAGAATAGTTAGAGGCCATAAAATTTTATCAGGTCGTGTGGGTCACTCAATTTGAATTCTACTCACTCACTGATATATTGACTGAATTGCTCAGTTTCTGTTGTTTGCACACCAATACCTTCAACTTATCACACAGTGATGTAGGGATCAGTTTATGGGATATTTACTAGCTAGGGTCAATCCTATAATTGGTAACATGTATTATGAATTTATACCTGAATAAAATACATGGGAGAACAATGATCATATATCTTCATTAGAAATAAACCTTCTAATCACAGTAGAGAAATTACTTGGTCAAACCCTGCATGACCACTCACTCATTCCATTTGATGATTGGATAAAGTTATTCTTGATAGTTATTTGTCTTAGTCCGGATGTTCATCATAGCAAGACTCACCAAACCCAAAATACGTGAAGCATTCAAGGTTCATATTGTGCAACCCTCAAAGAGGGTTAACACACCACGTGGGGTTAGAAAATATATTCAAACATATCTCCTGATTTCAAGACTGAGGGTTTCGTTTCCATGTATCTGAATAAATGGTTCTTTTCGTCCTTGGATTCCTATAGTAGGGTATGAATCTGTACTTTAATTATGGAGGTCACATTGGTAGAGGGACTTCCTTTCAACTTCTACATTCCCACCCTTGCTCGTATTTAAAAACTATTAGGTCAAATATAGGATGGAAGATCCCCTCATCACCTTATTGGGACATTTCAATTTTTTTATATTTGGGGGGAGGAGAACTATCATTTCTATGAGTATCGCCACAAGAGTCCCTCTCTTGAACTTCAATCCTACCATTCTCAACATTTACATCATTCACTTCAAATCCTTAAGCATCAACAGCATGGTCATGTTTTTGAGTTATTTTTTTATTCACTTTTGTGACATACCTCACGCCCCATGGAGTAGTGGTGGATGATGGAAGGGGATATTTAGATCAATTTTCCTATATCATTTCTCTGTGAAAATGGGTCTCAATTGATCGGGTAGATAGTTTAACCATTTTAGAAACTTACTCTTATTACATGTTCTCAAGGCAGTTTGGATGCCTACAAAATGTTTCAACATTACATATTACCCAAATCAAAAGTGATTATCACATATCCATTCTTCTTCTGTTGTGACTGATGATGAAGCACAAGGATTCTATATTGAAAATATGTTTCCCTCCTATGGGAGATTAAAACAACTTTTCATGGGAGTATTCTTAGATTTGGGTGGATTTCTACTCTGATGGGGTTTGTGGGAGCTTTTTCTGATGGGTTCCAAAGCTACTTCCCTCCACTACTCTTGTGCCTGATGCACCATGCATATCAATTTTGAGGGGATAAAAAATCACATATTGACAATCTAAACATCTCATGGGAGCTTCATCCTCTAACCCCCTCATTATAGTAAATAGTGCGGATATGACTTTCTTAATTGATGCTGCCAAAATCCCTACAAATACTGGTCCTAGTAAATCATCCATGGGAACCCCATTAAATAATGTTGGTCCTATTATCCTAACCCCTGAAGCTAGGAGGTAGGTGGAGAGATATGATTTTCAAACTCTGGATTAATTATTGAATACAACCCTATCTAATGTATTTGTAATACCAAATTATATATCCATGGTAGTTAGAAATCAGGATTAGGATCCCAACATTACGATAAAAGAAACAGCTTTGTAAAGGTGTAACTGGCACCAAATTTGAACTACCTTCATAGAATCCCCCTTAGTGGAGTCTACTGAAAAGTTTGACACCTTCTACTAACTATTTATTGTCTTGGGCTTAGGCGTCTTTGATTATTGTCACATATACATCCTTATCCACCATATTTCCATAGCTTGAGAAGACTTGGACACTTTAAAAGGAGAACATACTCATTTTAACAACTCACATCATCAAACAGAAGCCTTATGAGATGTTACAATTGATCTACACCACCTGGTTTCCAAATAAGGAAGATATCATGATCAATTGGTTGCACATATTGATCAGTTAAGGGAATGTGAGGCTCATGTAGTAAGTTTAAAGAAATGGTTTTCAACAAAAACTAATATTTGGAATCCATCAAGAAGAAAGATCTAGACCTCATGGTCCTTGTTAGAGAAATATTTACAATAGATAATATTGAGCCTAAGAAAAGAAAGAATTTATAATGGACTCTTGATGAATTGCATCAGGAAAAAGTCAATTTGATAACCAAAGCGAGATGGGATTCATTGTAACAATTTCTCTATTCTGTAACTTTTATTTATAATTTGGTAGAGGCTCTAGGATTTGTTGGTTCCTCCCTTGTTTCCATTTATATAAAAAAAATGTTCTTTCTTCAATTTTCTTCCATAAAATGTTTCTTTAATGTCTGTCAATCACATTTGGCGATGTTCTATAAAATTAATCCCTTTGAATTAATCAACTTGTTTCATCGCTGGAAATCAATTCTGATCACTATCTGGGATAATTAAATTTATAAGATCATGTAATTCTCAAATTGTTTCCTAATTCAAGGGACTCAGTGAGCGTAATTTTTACTTCTGCGAGGGTTACATGGAAAACCCTACAAACATTGGGTTTTTTCCTTACCACCATAATATTTTCCCATGCCAATTATGGTGAGGACCAAGTAAGAAAAACTAGAATTTTTATTAGGCTGACCTTTGTGGGTTTTCAACTTAAAAATCTTTGTTTCTTTATATTTTCATGAATTCCTCTATTTTTTCATAAACCATGATAAGAATAGGTCTTGTGATATAGTAATCAACATTTACTTAGGGTTTCATTTTTGGGTTTTCAACTTGAAGTGTTTTTGTCTCTTTTTATTAGAATTTTAGAGTCAATAAATCAGGACTAATGTCACTGATGATTTATGTTGAATTGTTTTTACAATTAATTATGGGAAAAGGGCCTTAATATGTCTTTTTAGCTGAGAATGTCCCAATATTTTTTAGTCATCAATGAGGGATTTTTCTTGACCCTATTTTTTTATTTCAAAATCTGAGATATGATATGGGTCATGTATGTGAGGAGTACTTGTAATAATGGCTTCTAACATGATGTGTCTGGGGAATATGGAGGGAGGAAAATTATCTCTTATGGGTGAATTTTCATTTAATTGACATGTCTTTTTGGTTGATGACTTATACATATCCAACTGGGAGATATTATGTATATTCAAACAAAGGTGTCATTAGGATACTATCCCTCCATTTCCAATGTATATATAATTTGTTGTAGATTTAGATTTCTTAAGACCATGAAGGGTGGATTTTCAAGGGAATGATGTCTAAAAATGAAAAGGGAAATTGAATCGGCTTTTGACATGACTGAGAAACCCCTCCTACACGTATTGGTATTGTGTAAAAGAGGGTTGAATCATGGTGTATTATAACATTGTGCTACTTGGACGTGGATGGTGTAGTTTAATGTCTTACGGTCAGAATTTTTTAGGCTTAAGACATATGGTTACTTTTCTTTGACTGAGGGGTAAAATATTTATCATTTTTATAGTAATTTATCCAGGAATTTTCTTTCATCATTAGGAATGAAGGTGGTAGTTTATAAACTTTAATCTAGGGGATTTCATAATTCATGGAGTGATGTGGAATTTAAACATTGTTGGGGGTGTATGGTGGTAGATAAAAACTCTCCTGGGGATGTATTTTCCATTGGTTCACAAGAATGTGTTTGGGAAACTTATGGAGTGCCAACTGGGTCATATTGTTCATATTTAAAAAAGTCTTCCCCATGAAACAATCCCTCAATTTTGGAAGCCCATTAAGGTTTATGGGGATTCAGACATTTCTAGACACATAGTATGGTTTTTGAAAGGAGTGTTCCTGAACATGAATGTGGAATTCCAAGTAGAAATTTCCTTGAAACGGGTAGAGATGTTTCCCGTGTGTTATTAAAACCGAAACGTAGGGAATATTTTTTTTGATATTTCTAGGTCTGAGAAATAAGGTCTAGACATCACTATGTATATTTTCAAAATGGGAATCAGGCCATACATAGTTCTGGGAAGGTTCCCCATTTAGGTCAGACTCGTGCACAGGGAAGGGGAAAAAAATTTTAATATGCACTCATGAATGGGGAAAAGGCTCATATTGGACTCTTCTATGTAGATCTATATGATGCATAAGAATATAGGGGGGATTTTTGTTATGTTTTTTGGAAATTCTAGGTGTATATTTTACCCATATAAAATAAATAAGGGGACATTTTTACATTGTGGATAGACTCGAGATATGATGTTCTTGTGTCACTATGTGTCCCGTTATAATTGGAATGAAGACAAACATAGTACTATGATGTTTCCCCATGAAAGTATGACCTCTGTATAAGGAAGTGTAATTTGTATTTTTTTCTATGGTTGGACCCAAGATTAATCATTTGGGTGTCACTGTGTATCCTATTATAATAGGAATAAAGCAACATGTAGTTATTAATATCATGTAGTTTTGTGTCACATGACTTTGACATCGGTCTTGCAGTTTAAAAACATTTAGTAAAGACAACATGGGGTCCTAGAGTATAAGGTCATACAGTTGGGAACATTGGTCATATAAACAATGTGTGACTCAAGGATAATTGGTTTGGGGTGTTCCGAAATTCTTGGGATGTGAGGGGGAATGAATTTATAAACCATGATCCTAAGGATTCTCAGATCATAAGAAATAACAAGGGGCATGGAATCCATTAATTTTTACAAATATTTGATATCTTCTCCGGAGGGAGAATTTTTCTTTGGTTGACATTACTATTTTTGTGGGTAACCTATGTAGATCCAACTGGGACATATTATGAATATTCAAAAAAAAGATATCATTGAGACACTGATCCTCCATTTATGATGGCCCTAGAAATGTTGTGAAGATCCAAAATTTTACGGGGCACAAAGTTTCAAAAATTGAAGGAATGTTTCTCAGCACCCAAGAAACATTCATGCCATGATTGATCATGAAGTGTGGAATTACGTACATAGATCTGACTCATATATATGGGGTCATTTTTTTCCTTCATAGATCCTAGAATGAGGAACCAAAACATGAGATCTCTAACATAGATATGTATTTTCATACACACTACTAGAAATATGACTTTTCCCAACGCTTCTATACCAACGGTTTGTAAAAACCATTGGTATAGGTTCCATTTCCCAACGGTTTGGCCAAACCATTGGGAAATCCCACTTTGACGCCACTTTTCCCAACGGTTTGGCCAAACCTTTGGGAAAGGGTATGGATTTCTCAACGGTTTAGTCAAACCATTGGGGAAATTCCACTTTGTGGCCACCTTTCCCAACAGCTTGGCCAAACCATTGGGATAGGTCCCCCA
This sequence comes from Viscum album, assembly GCA_963277665.1. Lineage (NCBI taxonomy): Eukaryota > Viridiplantae > Streptophyta > Magnoliopsida > Santalales > Viscaceae > Viscum > Viscum album. Next base: position 1,150,517,631 of record OY728135.1, read on the forward strand.
TATATCAACCTTCACCCAAAATCTAGAATCAAAATTTATACCAACGGTTGTCAAAACTATTGTTATAGACCTATACCAACGGTTTTGACAACTGTTGGTATAGATCCTTTGATTTTTTTATCCGTTCTTCTTACTGAGAAAATTATATAAATCAAAATTTAAAATAATTATGAGAATACATATACATATTTATGTAATTATGTTCACAAAAGTCATGTTATGTTAGTGGTTAAGTCATTCAATGATAAATTATGGTTCCTGGGATCAAATCTCAGTGAATGTTTATTTTTTGAAATACATATACCAACGGTTCCATAACAATTGGTATAGATTTTCATCTTAATTATACCAATGGTTTCCAAAACCGTTGGTATAGGCTCTACCAACGGTTTGGAGGCCTATACCAATGGTTCCAAACTGTTGGTATAGGTTAGTTTTCCAGTAGTGACAGGATATGGGGAAATTTTTTTTCCTTTACTCTATAGCTGGGACTAGGATACAGGGCCTAGTCATCACTGCATATCTCATCGAAACGAGAATTAATCCATATTTGGTTCATTTGGAACCATACAGTTTAATGTAATATGATAAGGACTTGGGTTCCCTAATTTGAAGATGAAAAATTATGGTTGGACATAAGATTAAACATTTGGGAATCACTATATATTCAGCAATGGAAGGAATCAAGCCATGCATAGTTCTAAAAATCCTATAAATTTTAAATTCATATAGTTAGAAAAATAGGTTAACCAACATGAATAAAGATGGATGTTTTGGATCCGTTCATTTTTACATCAAGCGGTAAGGATGTCCGCCTTGTAGTTTAACATTATGTGGTAAGGAAAATTGATGTCCCTTTTAAGGTCATTCTATCATGACCATGGAAATCCTAATGTGGATTAATACACATTGGCCATATGGGGAATCCCCCCACTAAACCCCTATGCCCATGTGATCTATGCTTAGTGTGAGAAACAAGTGGTGTCAATGGTTTGTCCTCAACATAGAGATGATAAAACAAGTGATATAGGAATTTTTAATTTGGGGTGGCTAGACCAGGATGTAGAATATGGGTATTTCTACATATCTGATGTGGACCTAAATCAATCCATACGTAGTTCTTAAAAAGGGATCCCATGGCAGATCATACTAATATACATGTAGGATGGAATTTTTTATCCTTTGTTTTGGCTGGACACAGTATAGGAGATTTGAGCATTGCTATATATCATGTCTGAACAATAATCAATCCACACATAGTTCTTATGGTTCTTCCCAACATAGATATTAATCATGTATAGGGACATGGAATTTTCATGAAATGTCCATATAGATTGGTCATGTTTTAGAGTCCCCTACATTAATTAAGATTGTATGTAGGGGGGGACATTTTTTGTTATTTCATAACTAGCCCTAGGACATAAGGTTCAGATGTCACTACATATCTCATTATGATGAGAGTCAAGGTACACATATTTATTGATGGAAATATCTATATATAAGTCAACCACATATGTAAAGAGGGCCATTTTTTGGGTCAATGGAATAGGAGGAAAAATCTAGTCATCACTATGTATCTCATATAATGGGAATCAAGATATATATAGTTCTCAAATATGACAAGGTAGATGACTGATTATGAGGGTGTTGTTCTATCAGGTGGGAACATTATGGTGTTGCATAGTTTAACATCATACAACAAGGACATTAGTGTTATGAAGTTTATTGTCTTGTGAAACAAACAATGTACCATGTAGTTTACATCATGTGATTAGGAATAAGGCCTTGTGGTTATGGGAATGATGATTTTGTGGAACAACAAGAAACATAATACCAACATGAAAACTTACTATGAGTTTAGAGGTTGGAATGAAAATCCACTCATTGGTGGAGGGGAATTTGAGGTTGGGCCCGACATGATATTATTAAGAATAACTATGCATCTTGTATCTGTAGGAACCAATCCACACTTAGTTATAGAGAAATAGAATCCATGTGTGGATCTGACTCTCACGTGGTGGGTAGGAGCATTTTTTATTTCTCCCACATATATCCAACTCATATGCATCAAATTTTTTATTGAAAATATTACTCCCATGTAGTTTAACATCATGAAATTAGGATTTGAACTGTTAGTTTAAGGTCATAGAGTTCATACATAGGGTGATCATTCAAAAAGGTGCATGCTTTATGTGGTGGCCTATCGAACCCGACATGAGTGAGGGCCTAAGAAGTCATGTTCCACATGACACTTTTCCAACAGACATGTACAAAGTATAAATACATGATTCTTGGACTCAGATACACACTTTAACATTATATGGTATGGAATATATGTTTTACGTATTTTAATGTCATTTAACTAGGAATTTTCACCATGCAACTTAATTTCATGAAATTAGGATTAGTCTTATGGTAACATGAAATATTTCTTCATGAAATTTTTATTAGTGTGATTTGTGGTCATCTTTTCATCTCTAGAGATCAATTATTAAGCTTCATTGAAGTATACTTTGTGTGTGGTATAGGGTCCCTCCCATTTTAGCTCCATATTTGGAGGTTTATTTCTGTGTATCATTAGATTTATGAGCACCAACACTATCTCTCCTTCAAGGAAATACTAGAGTTGAACCTTTTTTTAAAGGCTCATGCAATCAAGTTTTATTTAACCTCCAAATGGTGAATGGTATTCAATCTATTTTCATTGAGTCACTCTAATTAATCCATCCATTCTGAGATTTCTCATCTATGGATAGATGATCACATATAAAAATTCAGATTAAGTGAAATTGAACTTAGATGGGAAGGACCACATATGTCCTATATACTAAGGAGTATTGGTTCTCATTTGTGTCAGTTCATGTCATGGTAAGGTAATCCCACAAAGCATGATGGGATTTTCCGACCATGAAATCTTATCCTTATTGACCTTATTCTATAGTATATTGTATAGAGACTTATTTAATCCTTTTATCTTTCTATTATTCATTGTATGGTAGTGGTATGAATAGTTATACTTGATGTCATACTCTTGATATAATTTCTACACTTCAACAGAACACAAATCGGTGTCGTTGTCTATTATTCTTTTAATAGATACACCAAATATGGTGATGATGTTGGATTTTATTAAGTGGATAATGTTTCTTTCACCAACCTCTTTGAGGGATATGAATTCTACCCACATGGAAAATAAGTCAGTTGCAGTGAGAATATACTTGAACTTCTTGGTCGTAGTGGGAAGATATTTTCCCACAATGTTTATTCTCAATATGGAAAATGGCCAAGAATATTTTCTTATGTTAATTAGCTCTATGGTTTTGTGGATAAAGTTGGAATGAACCTAGAAGAAATGAATGATTTTTTTGAATTTAGTGAATTCATGTGTTATAGTAGTCCAATAGTATCCAATCATTCACATTTGATGGAAAGTCATGGATCCTAATTAGTGGTCACCATAGAATACTGTGTAAACTTACTTCATGAAATCGACAATCTCTTATACATCAATGAATATAATATGGACCCTGTCAAGGCACCACTTATAGAGTACCTTTTACTGATTTATTTAATCTTACAGAACAAAGTTAATTTCTCTTTGGATTATCTCTCTCTCAACTATGTTCAGTGGGATCTCTCGGATTTTACGGTGTCCAGAAATGGGTGTCATCCAGATGGATGTATGACCATATGGTTCAGGTATGGGGCTAATCTAATTGATTTATTCCATGTTATCTCGAACAAAAGGTGAGATCATCTTACGGTGCATGATGCTGATGACTGCTTCATACTAGTCTGGAGAAGCCAGAGCTATTGTTAGATTTTCCAAAGCTTCGACTTGGGAATTGTGAGATCGTGATACACCAGCCAATATCTATTTTGAATGGAATTCCACCATTATTCATCAAACTTGATTTATCATGGGGGTCATCTATTACTTTTTGATGGAATAATTGTTGTTTACCTAATTGATGACTAGTTCTAATCCTCCTTTTATATCCTAGAGTTTTACCTATACTTTAAGTGACACTTTATCCCTACTACGAGAGCCTGATATTCTGCTTCATTGTTTGTGCACCCCTCTGATAGTTGGAAAGAGTAAAGAATGACTTCCTTTTTTGGAGATTTGACTACGACTCTGAGCCCCATTTTTTTGAGCTTGGAGTCTTTTATACTATTTCATGTCAGTCCTCTAGATGCACCATCAAAATGCATCTCCCATATCTAGTGGTTATCTTGAACAAAGAAAACCTCTTCATCAGGTAGTTTGGTATCCAATGAAGTCATTCCTTCCAATGGGATCTCTTCCAGAAAATCAATTAATTCCATGACTCTGACCACTTTCTGAGGAAGGAATTTTATGTCAATCTGTTTTAGGGTGACCGCCCACCCTAACATATGTCTATTCAAAATCAGATGTATGAGAATGTATTTGAGTGGGTTCTATGAGAGACCAAATGGAACTGGTGATGCTACAGGTAATGTCTCAGTTTTTTGGACTAAAAAGATTACCACCAAGCATATCTTCCTGATATCTAAATAATGAGCCTCATTATCGATCATGGTTCAACTAAGATAATAAAGGATTTTTTCACTTCTCATGTTGTTATTTTTCTTGAGGAAGACACCTAGTGATCTCTCCAAGTTTTTAACATATAAAATAAGTGGTCTTGCTTTGACATGCGGTAGTAGAACTTGTGGTATTAAGAGGTATTTATTGATACCAGAGAATTATTCTTGAATATCATCAGTCCATCAGAATGTAACCTTTTATTCATAAACACGGTGAAGGTAAATATTTTCCTGCAAGGTTTTCTCTGAAGCATAGTATTTAGTTCATGTGTACCTAAAGTCCTCTCAACTAAGTGAGTTTTTGAGGACGTGACTTTCAAAGGATCTCCTTTATCTTATCGGGGTAGAATTTTATGACATAACAACATATGATGAATATGAGAAATTTTCCTTCAGGTAACACTGAATAGCACATTTCAAGGGGTTATTTTTCATGATGTGTTTTCATAGTTTGTTAAAGATGGTTTCAATATCCACCAGGTGGTCCCAGAATTTTCAATATTTAACAACTAAGTCATAAATATAACATTCAAAAATATATCCTAGGAAGTGTTTGAATATGATATTCATGGTACGTTGATATGTAGTTCCTCCATTATTCAAGTTAAAGGGAATTAATCGATTGCAAAATAAACCCTATGGGGCCTGAAGGGAGTGGATTCTTCATCTCCTTGGTTCATTTAGATTTGTTTTTATCCTAAATAGTCATCCATGAGGAAGAGATCATAATATTCGGCTATTTCATCAGTCATCACCTCTATGATCAAGACTGGGAAATTATTCTTTTGGAAGTTCTAGTTTAGATCTCTAAAATCGATTAAAACATGGATTTTCCCATTCTTTTTCTTGATAGGGACTCTGTTTTCCAGCCACTTTAGATATTGGACCTCCAAAATGAATATGGATATGATTATCTTATCAAATGTTTCCCCTATTTTGGAATAATGTGTCGGGTTCTTCTTTTTGGAATCTTGTTTATAGCCATGGTGTTCCTCTCGAAAGACCTGGTGGTGAGTGTCCACCTTGAGATCGAGGCTTATTGTTTTGATGTAATTACAGGAGAATACATCCCGATGGTTCCTCAAGAAGGAAGTATATATCTCTTGTTTTTTGAGATATATGGACTCACTATTCAATGTGCACTATGGATCTTATTCTATACTCATATTTATTTCCCTGAGTTCATCAATTTTGGTAGAGATGAACACCTCAAATGTTAGAGGGGAATCCCTAAGGTCCTCATCCTCTTCATATTCTTCCTCTTCATCTACGTCCTCTTTTCCAGATGGGGAAAAATATTCGGATGAGTTCTATAGATTTAGGATAGAATTCAATATCTTGATATTAAGAAGATTCAGTGACATCCTCTGGCATGGATGATAGTGGGTCATTTCCTTCAATATATAGAGATGATGGCGTAAGGGGTGGAGGATTGTGTTTTCCCTATTTAGGTAATGAGATTTCCTCTTATTCCTCTATTGTGAGGTAGGAACCTCCAAAATATCTAGGGAAGAACTGAAGGGTTCTTTATCTGAGCTTCCACCTTTTTCTGGGGAGTTAGAAAAAAATTCGACACAGCTAGGCTCGGTGGTCATGAATGAAATCATGAGGACTAATAAATACATATTCTAGTTTAGACTTGTACACCCAACATTATTGATGGGTAACACTTATTCATTTTAATTGTTTTTTAAGGGGTCATATAAGATCATTTTTATAATGTTCTGGGCATAGAACCAGTAAACACCATCAAAAAGGGGTCATTTCCATTTCCCTTTGTAGAATCCTGCATTAATATAATGTGACTCATATGATTCAAATGGATCCTTATCATTGTTCAACATACCATTTCTCACATTAATGAAATAGTTGATGAATTGATGGTATGATGAGGTAATTTCTATATTTTTATGCAACCAAGGCATTCGTATAATGACATTGAATGCCTTGTTTGGATAAACAAATAGAAATTTTGAGTCAGCTGTGAGGTCTCCAAACTGAGTCTTAATCTGGATATGGCCCAATGGCTTCTCTTCTATTTTTTCATATCCCTATATGTTTATGGAGGAATATGAAAGGTTTTCCTCATTAAAACCTATCCAATGATTTGTTTTCATTGGAATAAAATTAACTCCAGATCCATTGTCAACAAATACTTTTCAGACATCGACACAATTTATCTTGCAGGATGCATACGGGGGTATGATGTTTCCTTGTATGATGGTGTCTTAATCTTGGTCAATGAAGGATATGACCACATGGAATTCCTCAATATAAGTCTTTGTATGATAGACCTCAATGACAGAAACTTCAGCTTCAAACATCTAGAGTAATATTAGAGCCTCTATGAGTGATTCACTAAGATCTTTTAACAATCTTAGGGATTCCAAGACAAATATCTTGTGTAATACCAAGGCTAACTACTTCAGGACTTCTTACTTCTGGTCTAAATTCTAGTTCTTATCAGTATGGGGATTCTCTTTTATAGTCTATTTAGGGGCTTTAGTATTGGATTTAGATGGACCATCCCTCAAGATAGGAGTTTTATGTGATCTTATTCCTAGTGGGTTGGGTCAGGTAGGTATGCCTTCATGTTGAGGGTAACTAGACACATGTTCTTCTTCGGGTGGATATTCTTGAATGATTGGGTTTGAGTGGATTCTGGGAGGTGCAGCGGGGTTTTCCAATTCTTATTGGATATTTTGAAGGACTCCTCCACAATTTTTTACATCATTAACAATAAAATAAAAGGTGTTTCTAGAAGTTTAGTTTATCCCATTGATGCACCTTCCTCAGTATCCTTTACTCTTACAACTTGTCCCTCAGGCTCCTTGATTTGGTATAGGGAATTCAGGCTCAAACCCATACTCATCATCAGATAAGGGATCCCTTAAATTAATGTAGTTAATGTAACTGAAGATCAACTCCTTGTCTAATGAGGTGTTTTCATTGATGACCACTTTTGGTTGTCTCGTTTTGTGGAGCAGTGCCCGTGATTTCAGATATGAGTGCATAAAATATGATCACGTCAAAGTAGAATTTGGTCCTTGTGCAAGTTCATCTTCCTACAATTTCTCCCTAACTTTCTAGTCAACCCACTTTTTGGATGGTCTGATTTTGGAGGGTCATGGGGTGGAGGTCGTCGCCTACATTGTATCAGGAGCAGCTGGGGGCATAGTTGGTTGTTTCAATTGTTCTTGGAGAATACCATGAGTTTGAATGATTGTATTTCAAGTCATCCAACTATCTAAATTTTTGTCTCTCTTTATAATAAATTATTTCCACTCACCTCCTTCATCAGGGGTAGTGGTGGAAAAATATGCCACTTCTATTGGCAGGTTTCCTAGTTTTACTTTTCCAAAATCTATCGTTTTCTTCAGAAGGTATTTGAAGATGAAACATTCATAAATATTGTGTCCTAGTATCCCATAAAAGGGGTAATAATCTAGCCAATCATCAATACCCATCTCATCAACCCTTTTCAACTCTAGTATACGGAGAAAATCATAATCCATGGTGACTATAATATATACATAGACTTGATCATCTCAAGACGAATAAACTTTATTCCTTCATTCCATAAACTGATTTCACATGGGTTCCCTCTACTAGTCATATCAAGTCAGGGGATGTTGTTGATGTTTGGGGGTGTTGTATGATATGGTGCAGGTTTTAAATCCATATCAGGTGAAGAGGCTAGCTTAGGTGTGATGGATATTGCTTCCCCCTTTCCATATATTTTTCCTAAGATTGATGGAGTTATCTATAATTTGATCTTAGTATTATGTATGGATTCATCCATTATTTGGTAAATGGAGGAGAAATATTAGAATCAACTTCTATATTTCATTGGGATGAGTGATGTTAATAGATCATCATAGAGGTTATCAATGCATAGAGAAACCATATACCCCTAGGGTATAGGTTAGTTCAGGGAATAGGTCATCCCTTTCCATCTAGAAATTATGTCCAAGACTCTCTCATTCACACGATTTTTATAGTTTGATAGGTCACTGAGTATTTTTATCTACAACATTGAGTTGAACTGATAGTGGAACTACCAACAGATGTCTTCCCATCCCATAATCGACCGAGCTGGAAAACTGGTGTACCATTAAAAGTATTTCCCTTGCAAGTTTCACACAAATCATCTAAGTTTCGCTACTTCTTTTAGCTCACGAGTTCACATCATGGGATCACAATGGGACACATAATGGATCATATGTTTCTACAGGTCACCTAGGCCATTGAAGATCGAAAACATTGGAATCTCAAAAAATTTGTGGGGGGGGGGGTCATCACCCATTTGGTGTAAGGTTACTGTTCTAACTACACTAGTGCATGTCTCTCCTATATAACTTATGATCGAGCTACCAATGACTTGATGTTATCGATAAGCCCTTGATGACTATTTTTGTTGAACCTGCTCAATGATAGGTGAAGCAAGAGTTAGGATTTTATGTGCTAAATCTGTCATTATTTTAGGCAGATATACATCCAAGTACATATTTTTAGGATTTACCTAAACCCATTTTTATTTTCCTCTTATTGGAGGGAAATCTTTATATCTATCCAAGATCATGTATATGTAAACATATGATCCCGACTCCGAGTCGAACAGATGTCCCAACCTTGTTTCATTTGTTAGTATGAATCCTTGTAGATATGGTACACCTGATTTAAGTATACATTGAGGCTCTACCCAGGGATATTATTTAGTAGGATAGCTACATCAGAGTAGCTCAGTGTTCATTCACCTCAAATATTTCATTTATTATTCCAACTGAGTGAATCTTTATTCAGGTGTAAGGGGATCATTTTCCTCAAGAGGACATGGTCGGTCATATAAAAACATACTTTTATTATTTTATATGGTATAGATTCCCTTATTAGGAAGTGGAGGATTGATCAAGGGAGAACCCAGATTTAGGGAGATTCTCTCGTTCCAGCCCTTCGTTCTTAGTGTGAATTAGATTCTCAGTGGAACCACCCTCTCCTTAATCTTATGTATTTTTATCATTCTCGACATCATCTGTAGGATTGACATATATAACATCCATTGATTCATAGTCCATTGCAAGTTCCATACTTACTTCCAAATGGTTGGAGAGCCATTTGCGTCCTTTTTTGGACCTCTCCCTTCTGTTATAGGATCCTCTTCGGGCTTCTTGGAGAAGAGTGAATCATAGGGAAACTCTATTTAGTTTTATTGTAAGCCTCCCTTTTTGGTGGAAATGTGTCAGGAGATGGGATGGAATGGGATACCTCTCAAATCTCTATCATGTAGGATCTAAATAATGATATAGATTCTCAATATACAAGAGGGGGGTGAATTGTATACATTAAAATTTTCCTTAAACAAGGAAAGATCTAAGTTTAACAAAGTTAAACTAAGAAAATTCACAACATCTATAACTCTAATTGTAATATTGGAACAAATTATGAAGTTACAAACTTCTAGTTCTATACACGTGCTTAAATCTGGAATGTGATTCTGAAAAACTGGTTCCAGAAATATGGATCCAGAAATTGAAACTTAACCAAAGTTTACAATATGAGATTCTACCTTAAAGAGTATAGAATCTAAATGAATCAGAGTAAAAGTGTAAGGAAATATAAGAAGGTTATACTTTCCTTAAAATACAAAATGCATCGGAAAAACTTGTAACAAAAACAAGAAAAAGATATAAATCCTTTAACCCAAAGAGAAGGGTATCCAACAACCTTGGATAAAGGTCCCTTGATTTATACTTTCAAGAAATTATGTCTTACCCACACCCGGGTAAGCCCTCAATACGAAGATCGTAGTCACTTTCTTTCTATCCCCGAAATCCCTAAACTTTAAGGTAGTTGGAACCTCTGTCTTCCTTAGCAAGGAATCCAACAACTTCAAAGTGTTGTAACCTCTATCTTCATATCCCCAGATGCCCTCAATTGTGATCAATAACAATTGGAGTCTCACGAAGCAAGTCTGCACAAGGAAAAGTTTGAACAAGCTGTTCAAACTTTCTGCATGAAGATTTTAGAGTTAATAAGAGCCTCTCTGTCTAGAAATCACTTCAACAGAACTTAGTCCAAGATCAGTGTCAAATTTGTAGCTTCTTTTCAAATGAGCTCCTATTTATAGGCAAAGCTCCAACAGTTGGCTCCCTCCTCCAACGGTCATATTTTCCTTAAATTTTGGAGGGACCTGTACACATGTCACTAAACCAATGGTTAGTTAGAAACAGAATGGACGAAATAGTTTTATAACAAAACACGTGTAACTGAAAGCACAACATCGTTTTATAACAAACTTAACAAATCAGAGTCTAAGTAAAAAGTTTGTAATGTAAGAAAAATAAAAGTTCGGAGTCTAACCAAAATAGAATTCAGTGTCTATAATAAAGAGATATTCAGATTCTGTTTTATTGTAATTCAGAACCTGAATTCTGTAGAAATCCGGAGTCTGATCTTCTAGGAAATTCGGAGTCTGGTTTCATTAGAATTTGGAACCAGAACATACAAAGTTCAGAGTCATAGTTCATGGAAATTCAGAGTCAAAACTCATAAGAGTTTGGAGTCTGAATTCATAGAACTTGGAGTCATAACTTAGATAAGTTCGTAATTAGAATTTGAAGTGGAACTACATGAGAATTTGTGTCCAGAATTCGGAGTGGAACTTCATTAGAGTTCGTATCCTGAATTCGGAGTCAAACTATATGAGAGTTCATATCCATAATTCGGAGTCAAACTATATGAGAGTTCGTATCCATAATTCGGAGTGGAACTCCATTACAGTTTACATCCAGAATTCGGAGTGTAACTTCATTACAGTTCACATCTATAATTCAGAGTGTAACTTCATTACAGTTCTCATCCAGAATTCGGATTCTAAAACAGAATGCTTCATATCTAAGTATTTATAGGATTCCAAGATTACAAATATGAATCCGAATTTTATACTTAGTCAAAATATGAACAATGAAAATAATTTAATGATAAATTTCTATAGAGAAAGAAATTTTCCTTATAAAAGAAAAGCATAGAATAAAAAAGATTTCCTAAAAGATAAAGTGTTTGTGATTTTCCAAAGAAGAAGGAGTAGAAAATTCATAAGGAAAACCTTATTGACTCAACAATCTACCCCTTTTTGGAAAACACAAACATCCTTTCAAAAAGAATATAAGGACTTAGAATAAATTTCTAGACTTTGAAATTAAAGCTTATCTCCCTTTACTTATGGATGATAGTGAATACAACCAACTCCCTATTAGGCTTTGGAACTCTAAGGATTGTATTCTAGATTTCTAGTATGAAATTTTCCTTATAAATGTGGAAATATTATTTAATGAACACTCCCCCTTAGATAAACTCCCCCTTAGGAAAGTTTATTCTAAGTTTTAGAATTTTTACTTTATCTATTTATAATTATTTTTCCTTATCCCCCTTTGTAATTTTCAAAAAGAGTTTGACGGAATGGAAAAGATGATAAAGTACCTGAAATATTAGTACATGCAACCAAGCAAAAGATAGGTAACCAAAATTTAATTACTATTGGAAAGAAATGATACAAGAAAAATAGTACAACAAAATATCAGGTTTGATTCTATTTGGCTTCTTTTTCCTTGGATAACAGGATTTTCAGAATGGTCTTCATTTTCTTCAGCTCTTTATGGTCTTCCTCAACTTTCTTCTATAAAGAAACGATTCTTACATCTTGAGCCTCTATTTCCATTGCCTGAGCTTTAAGAGTTTCATTTTTCTTTATAACTTTTTCTTCCTACTGAATCCGAAGATGTTTTTCCTCCCTGTAGTATTGGACAAGAGAAATTATATTCTCATTCAGATCTTTAACCTCTTGCATCCGAACATCCAACTCAAGAGTTAACTTCTTCTCAAATGAATTTGTTAGATCCTTGATTTTAGAATCTTCAGAATCAAAAGCATCTTTAACATCTACTTGGAGTTGATCAAATTCTCCCATGTCTTTAACAAATTTCTTAGACCACTTGGTTATCCTCTTGCAAGAAAATCTATGATCATCATAATTGATAAGAAAATTTTTATGATCATCCTCAAGCTTAGCACATTTATCCATCACCATGGATATAGAGTCCGATTTTTGATTTATGCTATGCTGAAGCATTTGGCATCTGGATTCTATTACTGGAAAAATCGGAATGACATCTACCAGCTTCTTTAGGTATTATTCCACAAAGTCATGTCCGAACACAGATGACTCTGAATCTGATAGTTGGGTAGGAGATGGTTCTTCCACTATCTCATTCAACTTTCTTTTAGATGAACTAGCAACTGCCTTCTTCTTTACATTAAGCTTTCTAGGTGTAATAGAAATCACCTTTTTTCCCTTGTCAACTTTCGGAACTTCTTCCTCATTTGGATATTCTTTCTCACTATTAGATACTTGAACAATTTTATCTTCATCAAATTTTTCTTTTTCATCTCCTTCTTTAAGGAAATCATGATAAGAACTTTCATCCTCAGAAGGCTTGCTAACTTCTTCTTCACCTTTCTCATCATCTGAAGGTGTAACCAATTTTGAAGATCCAGCTTGAGATGTCCGGTTTGAAAACTTTTCATATGGGGTCCCTTTTTCTTGATATTCTTCGATTTTCCAGATTACATCATCAGAACCTCCACTCCCTTCAGTTTGTTAGACTTCCACCACACCTTGCTGAACTATTGCATATGTTTCAACTTCCCTTTATTCATGAGCTATCACTTTAGAATTTTCCGGAGTCTTATTTCCCAGAGTTTCAAGAAAATATTCAACCAGAAAAGATTTCAGAACGGGAATATTCTCTGAAGCGATTTCAGTGAATTTCAAAAGCGTTTGAACAACCTCGGCTTCGAACATCTTCTTCTTCAATTTCTTATCTTTTTCTTGCTTTTCAAGTTCTTCACCAGTTTTTTCCTTTAGGGCCTTATCCTGAGCAGGGTCCAAGCCAAATTTTGGCTCCCATTATTTCCTTTTCTCTTTGTCCTCCCTCCACTTGGCAACCACATCATCTAGATAGGACTTTTGTTTCTTCAGCTTGGGAGGTGCGGAATGGATTTCCTTAGACTTCGGAGTTTTTTCAGCATCAACCACTTTCTTCAACTTCCTTTTCTTCTCAGTTTTCTTAGACGATTCTAGATCTTCTTTCTCCTTCTCAGCAGCTTCAATCTCTTCCTCAGGTAAAAGATAGAATTCTACGGATTTAGCTGAAAACCCCATTTTCATCCTTTTTAATGTGTCATCGCTGACAAGCATTACCTTACAATTCCTTTTCTTGGAGGTGAAAGCAATATTAAATGAATCAAGACTTCAAACAATCAACTTTGAGAGCAAAGCTGGATACACTATGATTTGAGCCTTCATATTCCCTTCTTCGATATTCTTAACTATAATAAGAATATTCCTCATCAGATTTATCTTCCTTATATTTACCAAGAAATCTAGGATGTAAATTTCACTCTTCTTGAGATTATCCTTGTCTCCCCTTCTTGGTATGAAAAACCCTTGCACCCAAAGTTGTAGAATCCGATTTTTGGGGGTGAGATGAGCAATCTACGCTGTTATATCATCTGAAAGTCCAAGGAATTCCATGGCCTTTGCTTTGTTGAAACTTCCTTGCTCATCGGGCAGATTGTGGGAGCAAAACTTAGCTTCTCCATCATATGATAAACCCACTAATCTTGTAGCCTTGGTTTAAGAAAGATTTTAGGTCTTCTCATAAGACTTAAATGAAAACTTCTCTCTACCATCTTCCTCACAAAAGGAAACAGACTCATAGAACTCAATAAGAAAATCTGAATAGACCGGATCCTGATCCCCTGGCTTGGATATGCAAACATATTCCCATCCATTGAGCTTGATGTTCTTGGAAATAATAGAATTATACTTATAAAAATTCAGATGCACCAACATCTCCCTGTAAATCAACCACTTGGAGATAGGCTTCACAGACGACATTTCTTGAGAGGTGGATTCTATAGACATTCGGAATTGAAAGCTTCGGAAGAATTCGGAACTGTCTTGACAAAGATCGGAACGGCCTTATAAATAGAGGCAGGCCTTTGAGACGCGAGAGCTTTGAAAAACTGATGTGGGACGACCCTCGGGGTCCCCTTTATATAGGCGTTGAGGCGGCGGTTCAACTTTCATGGCTGATCGAATGACTGAGATTCATTGAGATTTGATCTGACAGTTGAGAAACAAGCCGCAATGAAAAACTCGACTTCAATCTTTTGAGGTTTTAATAAAAACAATCAGTTTTAAGAAAACTAGAATCCGAGAAATTTTAAAACACATAAGAAAAATACCAGTAAGTAAAATATGATTACAAAAACTTGAGCAGGGAAATCATACCTTTCAGATTATCTAGGAAGATTGTTCGTAATAGGTTACATTCTTCTTGATGAAAATTTGACTACGAAAATATTACAATGAAAAACATGAGTACGAAAAACTTCATTACGAAAGAACTTAATACGAAAATTTCATTACGAAATTTCTTGTATGAAAATTTCATTACGAAAGTTCGAGTACGAAAATTTTAATACGAATGTTCCAGTACAAAAATTTCATTATGAAAGTTTTGGTATGAAAATTTCATTACGAAAATTCCGAGTACAAAAATTCTCATTAAAAAAGTTCCTATTCTGAAAATTTTCATTAAGAAAATTTAAGTTCCGAAAACTTCATTACAAAAATGTCTAGTTTGAAAATTTTAAAAAACTCATTACAAAAGAAATTAGTTAAAAAAGTTTGAAAACCTTACTATGAAAATTTTGATTACAATAGCTAAAAAAACTGACTTTGAAAATTTTGATTACAAAAGAAAAAAAACTGACTATGAAAATTTTGATTGCTAAAAAAACTGACTACGAAAATTTTTATTACAAAAGAAAAAAACTGACTCCGAAAATTTTGATTACAAAATAAAAAAAACTGACTACGAAAATTTTGACTACAAAAGAAAAAAACTGACTGAAAAAATTTTGATTATGCTAAAGAGAAAATGTACTCCCCCTATGAAAAGGAGTTTATTACTGTAAGAAGATTGTTTCAACAGGAATCTAATGAAGAAAGATTACCTTATGGTTATCATTCCTAACTTCTGTTTAACGTATTCAAATCTATTGGAAGGTAAAGAATTTGTAAAAATATCAGCAAGTTGATCCTGCGTTCTGATAAACTGAATAATGATATCTCCTTTTCTTAATATCCTTATCAAAAAGAACATTTGAAAACAAGGTTTTTTCAAGAACAACAATGTCACCTATACCAATAATTTCTCCCTGAGTATTATCTCTGAAAGTTACTTTTCCACCTTTCATCTTGATAATCTTATCAAAATAGTTTTTGTTACCAGTCATGTTTCGGGAACATCCACTATCCATGTAGCATGTATTTTTGTTTTTACTTTCCTTACTTTCCTGAAAACAAAACAATGTTAGACTTTCGGAATCCAAACTTTCTTGGATTCAGGAATTTCATAAAGCAAAATTTTAGGCACCCATATCTTCTTAGAAAAATAAGATTTATGAAAACCTAAATATTGGGTTTTGATTAAGGAACAATTTCTGGCCTATTGACCACCACATTGACACTTGTTACAAAATGGGGCACTTTGAGGAACAAAATAATTGTTACTAAAAACAGGTTTAGAACTAGTATAACCAAAACCTGAACTATTTTTTAAAGGTCGTATTTGTGAATACATTTTATCAAAATTTTGTTTAACGAATGTAAATTTTGACAAACACTTCCTTAAAGAGAATATTTCAGATTTGAGTTTGATAACTATTTTCTTATCTTCAAAATTGTTAGATTTTGAACTAGAGCTAGCCTTAAAAATTTTTTATTAGAAATTACTTTTTCTAGTTCTTTAGAAATTTTATCCTTCTCAGAATTTACTTCTTCAATATTTTTTGAAATAGTTTCAAAATCATAAATTTTCTTAACAAGATCTTTAGAAAGATCTGATATTTCTTTAATAAGAATAGTATTCCTAGAACTTGATTTATCAAGATTTTTCATGAGTTTTCAATTCTCACTCTCATGAAGATCAGCAAATCTAGAAACCTCTTCATAAGTAGGAAAAGTATTATCCTCATCAGAAGAAGATTCTTCTTCAGAAGAGTTATAATATTTACTACTATTATGATTATCATTTAAAGAAACATTGGTCAAAGATTCGACATTGTGTACCTTAGCCATTAGACAGTGATTTTCAATAGGTATTCTGGCTATGAGACCAAGATTCTTATTTCCAGAAGATTCATACTCTGATGATTCATCAGAAGATTCTCCACCACTGGCACTCCAAGTATCATTGGCTTTCAAAACTTTCTTATTCTTTGATCTATAGAACTTCTTCTTATTTCTTTCAGAATTCCTTTCTTTCTTGTCTCTTTTTTTACGCAAAGGACAGTCAGGTCTAATGTGACCAGTTCTTTTACATTCATAGCATGTAACATCTCCATCTTTCTTCTTAAACTTTGATTGATAGTTCCTCTGACTAACAATCTTGTTCATCATTTGAGAAATATTTGATAATTCAATTTCTAAGGATTCACTTCCACTAGATTCGGATTGAATAACAGTATTCTAAGACTTAGATCTAGTAACTCTCTCAGGAGTCTTGGCTTTAATATAATTTGAAGTTGTAGTAAAGGCAACACTACCATTACCATTCTTCTTCTTTATGTTATCAGCATCTCTCTTCATTATTTTCTCATGTTGAAGAAGATTTCCAAATAATTCATCAAGAGTAATCTGAGAAACCTTCCTATTCTCATCTATAGTTGTTCTCCTGGATTCTCACTCATTGGGCATAATATCTATGATTTTTTCCACAAGAGAATTATCATCTAAACCATTCTCACCCATTGATTTTAAACTACTCACAATAGTCATGAATTTTTTTTCTCTTTGCATATGGGTTCTCCATAAGGAAAATTGAAACCATGATATTCAGTTCTAACCATAGCTCTTCTAGTCTCAATGACTTTAGATGTACCAAAATGTGTAACTTCAAGTTTCTTCTAGATACAGTTGGCTGCTTCTATAAGGGCCCAGCCTTAAATATTACTTAATCTTGAGATATTTCAATAATACACATTGAGGATCTTTTCAGGTTTAGATTTTTAGAGAATTAGATCATAAAACATGCATTACACCCCACATTTAAACAAAGTGGTTACAATAAAAGATAGTATACATTTTTCCCATCAATGGAAACATATTTAAAATAAAACATGGATTCTTTCTTGACACTTCCTTGACACTATCATCATATCATGTACCTTTCCCTTGACTTGTGAAAAACATTTCAAAAACATGGGATGAGCATAAAAAGCTCAGTAAGGGATATGAAAATATGGAAAGGAAACATGAGTAAATGTATACATAAGAATCAATGAAATCATACTTTATTCATAAAACATAAGAACGTTAACATACCTCATCAAATCATGAATAAATCATAGAAATCATAAGACATAAAGGTAACTTGAGGCATTCATAACATTATTACATAGGGAGTAACCCTCTTGGTTACATTTGGAATACGCATCATAGTATATTACATAAATCTCTTAGGAGAAACCTTAACATTTAACCCCTTTGTGCTACCCAATGCATTGGAGATCTATATCGGGCTCACCCGCCCTTATTTTATCATGGAACCACCCGTCTTCATAAACAATTACCAAGAACCATAACATAATCGTATCACATAAAACATGCATAAAAAACATAAAATTTCCACATTTAAATCACAAGATATCAATACAACACATTGATATAAAAGAATTATGAAAAACATTTTCAATACCAAAATAAATTAAAATTAAAACATGGTATTTTTTTTTTAAAGTTATGGCTTGTAGAGGAAGTCGAAACTCAAATAATGGTCAGGGCGGCGGAGAAGTCGTTGTCGCCGCATACGTACAAAAAAAAACATTCCCTTTTGTCGTTTAGTAAACACTTCGTATAAAAATATTTCTTTTGAGTAAATGTAAAAGTCAAAGGGGTTTATACACCGTATAAAATAAAGTTCTGTATAAAACAAAATATGCATTAATGAAAGGAGATTGAGACGAAGTCCCATACCTCGGGTCCAACTTGACTCGATCGTTCTTTAACCTCCTGAATAATAAACTTGAGTTAATTTCTACTTGCTTAAGAACCTTTTTCATGTTCATTATTCCTTTTATATCACTTATTACCATGTTATGAACACTATGTAATTATTTATGTTAATAATGGTCATTTTGTCGATCATTGGTACTTGAGTCAAAAATAAACTCTCTGTAATTACAAGTTGTTCATGGGGTAAAATATCCCTTATATAAAGAATTATATTAATGATGTAGATATCATATATATCATATATATCCAGTATATACATGAATTTATAATATTACATAACATTTAGAGGTAAGAAATGAAATGCACCTTTCATGGAGATGGTAAACCGTACGTACGCATGAACGCTACTTCCGTTTCGATTTCATATTTAATGGAATTAAAACATAATGATACATAATTGTATTATAACTTAATTATGGTATCATATATAATATCATTAAATCTATCATTTATACCTACCACATATGTTATTAACGAATCAAATCACTTTGAGGGGGCGGTAGTCTGCACTTCCTAAAATGAAGATATCGCGTTTACCCATAATGGAAACCATAAAGGTATGACATAAATAAAAATTACAGAAACATAAGTAAAACATAAACATATTATATATAATATATAAATATAGTGACATTTTAATGGCCACCTTTGAAGGTGTTAAAAAAATATTGAACAATCATCATTTTGTGAGGCAGAAATTCACCAACCACAGAAACAGTATGTTCTTTAACCATTAGATGTAGGTGTGTGTAAGTGTAGCTAAAATACTTCTTATAAAAACATCCTAGTATATTGAAGATACTGTTTTTGTTACAAAATAAATGAATAAAAAGAGTTTAGGGGGTTGGAGAAGAAAAATAAAACAAAAGAACACAAGTGAAGACATTACCTTTAAATCGGGTAACTCCCTTGGGTTTGAACCAAAAGGTTTTCTTGAAGAGCTTCCTGCCTAAGGTAAGGCTTCTAGGATGAGGAGAGGGATGTGGAGAGACAACATAAGTAGATCTTGGCCGAGACAAAGTCTTGAGAGGTGTGGGTAAGGAGGTAGAAGTGGGGGCCTTTTATAAGAGGAGAGGAGGGGCACTCTTGGAAAGGTATGAAATGTTACATTATATTGAAATGTGTTTCAGATTTAAAAGGTCCCACATTGATATATATTGAGTATAAGGTGATAATGGTTCGAGGTATACTCATCCAATAGGTTTTGGATAAGTGTATGTCTTATATTTTACAGTATCTTTTCATTTTATTTAAATCATTCATTAATGAGGTAATCGCTGCATCATCATGGTGTCATATATAATTTAATTTATTTAATTTCTAAAAATTATAAATAAAACACTATGTTGTAGGAAATCAGTTTATATTTTCAATGACTATTTATAGTCCAAAGAACAATTTTGTAGGCAAAATTAAAAATGTTTTACTCAGGTGATACATTCTTTGTTATATTTACTTTCTTTAAAAAATAAAAAGATAAAAAGTAATTATCACACAAAAGTGATTCCATGGGGTCCCCAAGTTTGGAACAAGGAATCCCATGGTTTTCCATGACACAACCAGTAGTATTAGGACACATTTTGGTTACATTTTTTATTATTATTTTATTATTTTATTATCCTTAACTACCCGGTTACTAATTAATCAAGATAATTAACGATAATTACCGTCATTACTATTCACAAAGTCCAAAAACAAGAGTCTTAATTACATAATTTGGAAATTCTGATTCCAAATATGGAATCCATTTTACCAAATTCCAAACAGAGAAATTGCAATAATTAATTTAAAAATAATTCCCATTGTCAAAACAAATAGCGGATTTTTTTTGAAACAATATCTATGAAAAGATTGGAATTATTTTATGACCAATTCCAATGTGAAATTAATTATAATTACCATTATTGGATTAAATGGTAAAAATATATTCTAATTACACTTTAAAACCAATTAAAAAGATAATCTAACCATATAATTAAATTAGATGAAAAAAACATTTTTGATGTAAAATGCAGCATTTTTCATTATTCATTAAAAAATGATCATTGTCAGGAAAATACCAAAATTTATCCAAAGTAAATTTTAATGTCCCAATCCTAAAGAATAATTTTATAGATCTTATAAAATTTTCAAAAGTTTGATTTAAAAATGGTTTTCCATCAAAAGGTAGTAAAACAATCTTTTAAAAATATTAGTGTATTTCATGCTTAAGATTGGATTTATTCTCATTTTAAGCATCTAAAACACTATCTAATTCATAAATAGACATAGATAAGAATATATATTATTCATTACTTACTTGTAATTTTACATCCTTCCCCCCTATAGAAAATTTCATCCCCGCAATTTATTTACTTATCGAATAAGTGGGGGTATTTATCCCTCATTGCATTTTCAGATTCCCATGTTTCCTCTTCACTCATGTGGTTATTCCACAAAACCTTTACATGATGAATCACCTTATTCTGCAACACATGGTCCCTGTGGTCAAGAATCTGGACTGGTTGTTCCTCAAAAGATAGATTCTCTTCCAGCTGAACTACTTCTGGACTCAAAACATGAGATGGATCTTGCATGTACTTCCTTAACATTGAAACATGAAAAACATTGTGTACCTGAGATAAACTCGGAGGTAAAGACACTCGGTATGCAACCGATCCAACTCTCTCCTAAATTTTATATGGTCCAATGAACCTTAGACTTAGCTTTCTTTTTTACCAAATCGCATTACACTTTTCTATAGTGATACTTTGAGAAAAACATGATCACCTACCTCAAAAGAGAGATCATTCCTCCTGTTGTCTGCATAACTCTTCTTCCTGCTTTGATCTATTCTCATGTGTCTCTGTATCATCTGACCTTTTTCTACCAACTCTTCTACCAATTCTGATCCCATAAACTTCCTTTAACCTAATTAATCCCAGAAAGCTGGAGTTCAACACTGCTTCCCATATAATGCCTCAAATGGTTCCATCTGTATACTGGAATGAAAACTGTTATTATAAGAAAACTCAACCAAAGAAAGATGTTGCTCCCAACATCCCTGATAATCCATCGAGAAAGCACGTAGCATATCCTCCAAAGTCTGAATCATTCATTCTGAATTCCCATCTGATTTAGGATGAAAAGTTGTACTAAAATTTAATTCAGTACACAATGACTTCTGAAGGCCTTTCCAAAAGTTAGAAGTAAACCTGGGATCACGATCAGATAAAATGGAGAGGGGAACTCCATGTAACCTTACTATCTCTTTAAAATACAAACTAGAATGTTGATCTAGGGAAAAAGAATCTTCTATTTTAAGGAAATGAGCAGATTTAGTCAAGCGATCAACAATAACCCATATTGCATTATAACCTTGAGGTGTCTTCGGCAATCCCACAACGAAGTCCATGGATATATTTTCCCATTTCCACTCTAGCACTGGTAAAGGATGAAGCATCCATTTCGGTAATTGTCAATCTGCTTTAACCTATTGATAAGTCAAACACTTTACAGTAAAATCAGTAATATCTCTTTTCATTCCGTCCCACCAGTAATACTCCCGAAGATCTCTATTCATCTTAGTACTGCTAGGATGAACTGAAAATGGAGAACTATGAGCTTTACATAACAACTCCCACATCAACATTGAATCACAAGGCACACACAATCTATTCCCAAATCTCAAAACACAATCATTATCAATGTTGAATTCAGGAAACTTACCTTTCTAAACCAGCTCTACCTTTTTCTGTAACTCACTGTCTTGCTTCTGTGCTTTCTTAATTCTGTCTGATAGAGAAGATTTCACTGATACCTGAAACAAAACAGAAGGAAATCATTCACCAATAACTTCTATTCCAAATTTCATCAAATCCTTAACCAATGGATCACGTTCCAAATGCAACATTGTTAATGAAGCATTACTTTTTCTACTCAAAGCATCAGCCACTTTATTTTCTTTTCCCGGATGGTAATGAATTGTGAAATCATAATCCTTGATTAATTCTATACATATCCTCTGTCTCATGTTCAATTATTTCTGAGTGAATATATACTTTAAACTTTTATGATCGGTAAATATTTCACACTTTACTCCATACAAATGATGCCTCCAAATTTTTAAAGAAAAAACAACAGCGGCTAATTCCAAATCATGTGTAGGGTAATTTACCTCATGAGTTTTCAACTGACGTGAAGCATAAGCAATTACCTGATCATTCTGCATTAGGATGCAACCAAGTCCTTCCAATGAAGCATCACCGTAGATAACAAACTCCTCATTCCTGGAAGGTAGTGCCAAAACTAGAGCATTCACCAATCTTCTTTTCAGTTTCGGAAAACAATCATAACATTCTTTTGTCTAGATAAAATTAACACCCTTTCGAGTTAGCTTTATCATTGGACTAGATAACCGAGAGAAATTTCTAACAAACCTTCAGTAATAGCCTTCCAAACCAAGGAAGCTATGAATCTTAGTTACATTTCTGGGTCTTGGTCATTCTTCAACGACCTTTGTTTTCGCAGGATCAACAGTTATCCCATCTTTAGAAACAATGTGAAAAAGGAAAGAAATTTGTTGCAACCAAAACTCACACTTTATGAATTTTCCATACAATTTCTTTTCTTTTAAGGTTTTCAAAATGACCCTTAAATGACTTTCATGCTCCTCTTTACTTTTATAAAACACCAAAATATCATCAATGAAAACCACCACAAACTTATCCAAGAACTCACGGAAAATTCTATTCATAAGGTCCATTAATACAGAAATTGCATTGGTTAGCCCAAAAGGCATAAATACAAATTCATAATGGCCATATCTTGTACGAAAAGTGGTCTTCGGAATATCTGCTTCCTTTACCTTCAACTGATGGTCCCCCGATCTCAGGTCAATCTTTGAAAAAAACTGAGCTCCCTAGAGCTGATCAAACAAATCATCGATATGATGCAGAGGATATTTGTTCTTAACAGTGATGTTATTCAAGTCTCTATAGTCAATGCAAAGTCTCATAGAACCAACTTTCTTTTTAAAAAATAAAATAGGATCACCACATGGTGATGTGCTAGGTCGAATGAAAGATTTCACTAATAAATCTTGTAATTTCTCCTTCAACTCTAAAAGTTCAATTTGATCCATTCGATAAGGGGGTTTTGAAATTGGCTTAGCATCAGGAACTAAGTCAATAGTAAACTCAACTTCCCGATCTGGTATTATTCTAGGCAACTCATCAGGAAAAAAATCAGGATACTAATTTACCACTGTCACATCATTAATCTGAATAGTTCCTTTATTTTCAACAATATGTGTAAGGTAACATTCACATCCATCTTTTACAAGTTTCTCAGCCTCTTGATATGTTATCAATAGAAAGGGTTCATTATTGTACACAAACTAAAAGACTTTCTGAAAATAAACTTCTTTAGCTCTACAGTCAATCATAGAATGGTAAATAGAGATCCAATCCATACCCAGGATAACATTAAACTCTACTAGAGGTAAAAAAATAAGGTTTTCAAGTAGGTTCTTTCCACGGATAATGATAGGAAGATTCTTATAAATTCTTTTTGCCTCAACATTTCCCCCAAAGTGTTTTTACCACGAGTTCAGGAGTCATTTCTTGATATGGTATTCCCATTTTACTAGAAAAGTTATCATAGATGGAAGAATGTGTAGATCCTGAATCAAACAACACACTGGCATAATCTGAAAAAACAAAGTACCTGATACCACTTCATTTGATGGACCAACATCTACTGAAGTAGTTCCAAAGGATTTCACCACTCCTTTTTGCTTTTAGTCTGACTGCTTCCCATCACTCGAGATCTTTTTCGGACACTCGTTTGCATAGTGACCCATCTCATTACACTTAAAACATTTCACTAACTGTAAATAAAATTTGGTCTTACCATCACCTTGATCTTTTTCAGTGCAATCACGAGCCTTATGTCCCATCTTACCACATCAGTAGCACTTTCCAGAATTCATAAGACATTCCCTAGCATGCCTTTTACCACATTTATCACAAATTGGAAACTTAGTTTTCTTAACATTAGAACTTTTTGAAGAATTCTTCCCTTTCTCTGGCCACCTCGGTCTTTTCTTCTGTTGGTTGTTATAGAACACTTGATCATCGGCAAACTCCATTTCCACCTTCTCAGCACATCGAACAAGCTTTTCATAACTCCTGAACTCGTGAGAAGCTAAATCCCTTCGATATTTTTGCTTTAATTATGAGTAAAAACGATTTATTTTACTATCAAGGTCTCGGATAAAATTTGGAGCATACCTTGCCAATCAAGTGAACCATTCTTCATAAGCAGCCACTGAGTCTTCCTCTTGCCTCAATTCCAATAATTTTTTTCCATCCTAAGTCGAACAGCCTTAGGAAAATATTTCTCAAGAAACATACCTTTGAATTCATCCCAGTTGAGAGAATCAGTCTCATCAGCGTCCCAGATATTTTTAACCATCGACCACCACTGATCTACTTCACCCTCCAAACGGTAAATAGCAAGACTAACCTTTTGATTGTCTGAACACCCCATGACATCGAAAATCGTCTCCAGTGCTTTAATCCACCCTTCATCTTGCACAAGGTCAGATGATCCTCTTAATGATGGGGGATGTTGCCTCATGAAATGTTCCACCACTGACATGTTCCTCTATGGTTGATCTGGCTAATCTCGTGCATGGATACCACCACCATTTATCGCTTGAGTCAACTGCGTCATTACTGCAAAAAACTGTTCAGTTCTAATTCCGACCATCTCAGGATACTGATTCGGAAGGTTATTTCCTTCTGTATGCCTTCCTAGCACTGCTTCCCTGTTTCCTCTGTGAAAAACCATTTTGAAAAGACATGTCTAAGATGAAGCAACATGGTAATCTACAAATTCAATATCATTTCAATTTGACCATAAAGTTTTTTTTGTATAATCATTTAATAGAATTATAACTCCTAAAGTTATCTAAACTGACCTCTGATACCAACTATAAGGCCCTAGCCTTAAACATTACTTAATATTGAGATCTTTCAAGAATACACATTGAGGATATTTTCAGGTTTAGAGTTTTAGAGAATTAGATCATAAAACATGCATTTCATCCTACATTTAAACAAAGTGGTTACAATAAAAGATAGTATTCATGTTTCCCATCAACGGAAACATATTTAAAATAAAACATGGATTATTTCTTGACACTTCCTTGACACTATCATCATATCATGTAACTTTCCCTTGACCTGTGAAAAACATTTCAAAAACTTGGGATGAGCATAAAAGGCTCAGTAAGGGATATAAAAATACGGAAAGGAAACATGAGTACATGTATACGTAAGAATCAATGAAATCATAATTTACTCATAAAACATAAGCACATTAACATACCTCATCAAATCATGAATAAATCGTAGAAATCATAAGACATAAAGGTAACTTGAGGTATTAATAACATTCTTACGTAGGGAGTAATCCTCTTGGTTATATTTGGAATACCCATCACAGTATATTCCATAAATATCTTCAGAGAAACCTTAACGTTTAACCCCTTCGCGTTACCCAATGCATTGGAGAGATATATCAGGCTCACCCTCCCGTAGTGTATCACGGAACCACCCGTCTTCATAAAAAATACCCAAGAACCATAACATAATCGTATCACATAAAACATGCTTAAAGGAAACATAACATTTTCACATTTCAATCACAAGATATCAATAAAACACATCGATATAAAAACATTATGAAAACCATTTTCAATACCAAAATAAATGAAAAGTAAAACATGGTATTTATTTTTCATTTAAAAAAAATGTATGGCGTGTACAGGAAGCTGAAACTCAAATAATGGTCACGGCGGCGGAGAAGTCGTTGTCACCGCATACGTACGAAAAAAAAACATTCCCTTTTTCGTTTAGTAAAAACTTTATATAAAAAGATTCCTTTTGAGTAAACGTAAAATTCAAAGGGGTTTATACACCGTATTAAAGAAAGTTGTGTATAAAACAAAATATGCCTCAATGAAAGGAGATTGAGACGAAGTCCCATACCTCGAGTCCGACTTGACTTGATCGTTCTTTAACCTCCTGAAAAATAAATTTGAGTTAATTTCTACTTTCTTAAGAACGTTTTTCAAGTTCATTATTCCTTTTATATCACTTATTACCATGTTATGAACACTATGTAATTATTTATGTTAATAATGGTCGTTTTTTCGATCATTGGTACTTGAGTCAAAAATAAACTCTCTATAATTACAAGTTGTTCATGGGATAAAATATACATTATATCCAAAATTATATTCATGATGTGGATATCATATATATCATATATATTCAGTATATACATGCATTTATAATATTACATAACATTTATAGGTAATAAATGAAATGCATCGTTCATGGAGACGGTAAGCCGTACATACGCACGAACGCTACTTCCATTTCAATTTCATAATTAATGGAATTAAAAAATAATGATACATAATTTTATTGTAACTTCAGTATGGTATCATATATAATTTAATTAAATCTATCCTTTATATGTACCACATATGGTATTAACGAATCAAATCACTTTTAGGGGGCGGTAGTCCGCACTTCTTAAAATGAAGATATCGCGTTTACCCATAATGGAAACCATAAAGGTATGCCATAAATAAAAAATACATAGAATTAAGTAAAAAATAAACATATTATATATCATATATAAATATAGTGACATCTTAATGGCCACATTTGAAGGTGTTAAAAGAATATTGAACAATCATCGGTTCGTGAGGCAGAAATTCACCATCCACAGAAAAAGTATGTTCTTTAACCATTAGATGTAGGTGTGTGTAAGTGTAGCTAGAATAATTTTTATAACAACATCCTAGTATATTGAAGATACTGGTTTTTTTATAAAATAAATGAATAAAAAGAGTTTAGGGGGTTGGAGTAGAAAAATAAAACCAAAGAACACAAGTGAAGACATTACCGTTAAATCAGGTAACTCCCTTTGGTTTGAACCAAAAGTGTTTCTTGAAGAGATTCCTGCCTAAGGTAAGTATTCTAGGATGAGGAGAGGGATTTGGAGAGACAAAATGATCAGATCTTGGCCTATCCAAAGGCTTGAGAGGTGTGGGTAAGGAGGTAGAGGTGGGGGCCTTTTATAAGAGGAGAGGAGGGGCACTCTTGGAAAGGTATAAAATGTTACTTTATATTGAAATGTATTTCAGATTTAAAAGGAACAAAATTGATATATTTTGAGGATAAGGTGATGAGGGTTCGAGATATACTCATCCAATAGGTTTTTGACAACTGTAAGTCTTATATTTTACATTATATTTTCATTTTATTTAAATCGTTCATTAATGAGGTAATCACTACATCATCATGTTGTCATATATAATTTAATCTATTTAATGTCTAAAAATTATACAAAAAATATTATGACGTAGGAAATCTTTTTAGCTTTCCAATTCCTATTTATAGTCCAAGATATCATTTATGTATACAAAATTAAAAATGTTGTACTCTGGTGATACATTCTTTGTCATATTTACTTTCTTTAAAAAATTAAAAGATAAAAAGTCATTATCACACAAAAGTAATTCCATGGGGTCCCCAAGTTTGGCACAAGGCATCCCATTGTTGGCCATGACACAAAAAGTAGTATTAGGACACATGTTGGTGTCATTTTTTATTATTATGATATTATTTTATTATCCTTAACTACCTGATTACTAATTAATCAAGATAATTAACGATAATTACCGTTGTTACTATTCACAAAGTCCAAAAACAAGAGTCTTAATTACATAATTTGGACCTTATGATTCCAAATATGGAATCCATTTTACCAAATTCCAAACTCAGAAATTGCAATAATTAATTTAAAAATAATTCTCGTTGTCAAAACAAATAGCGGGTTTTTTTGAAACAATATCTATGAAAAGTTTGGCATTAGTTTATGCCCAATTCCAAAGTTAAATTAATTATAATTACCAATATTTGATTAAATGGTAAACATATATTCTAATTACACTTTAAAACCAATTAAAAAGATAATCTATCCATATAATTAAATTAGATGAAAAAAAAATTTTGATATAAAATGCAGTGTTTTTCACTATTCATTAAAAAAATGAACATTGTCAGAAAAATAACAAAATTTATCCAAAGTAAATTTCAATGTCCAATCCTAAAGAATAATTTTATAGAGCTTATAAAATTTTCAAAAGTTTAATTTAAAAATGGTTTTCCATCAAAAGGCAGTAAAACAATCTTTTAAAAATATTAGTGTATTCCATGCTTAAGATTGGATTTATTCTCATTTTAAGCATCTAAAACACTATCTAATTAATAAATAGACATAGATGAGAATATCTATTATTCATTACTTACTTAGGATGTTACATCTTCACACAAAGATATTTGGATATATATATTCCTAATCATAGAACATAAGAAAGTATTGTGTACCTTGTAGTTTAATTGATATTCGTGCTTCCCTTGATTTATAAAGGTACTAACTTCCTTATCAGGAATTTGATAACCTCCAGTAAGCATAACAAAGCTATCAACTCCAGTGTTGATGAAAAAAGTCTTCATTCGATCTCTCTAGTATTCATAATCATTACCATCAAAAATTGGTGGTCTTGTAGGATTAATATTGTCAATAGAACCAATATTCATACCTGCCATCTATAAGAAAAATTTATTTCCACACAAACTTGTTAATAACAAAAGTTTAGAATCAAGGAGAATATTCCTAAGAAAGGAAAATATAGAACAAGGTAAAGTTGAGCAAGTAAAACTTATATGTGAATATAAGTATTTCAGAGACCTCCTCTGATACCAATTGTAGGATGGAAATAATGATGTAGATGCTCAATATACAAGAGGGGGTAAATTGTATACTTTAAAATTTTCCTTAAAAAAGGAAAGATATAAGTTTAACAAAGTTAAACTAAGAAAATTCACATCACCTCTAACTCCAATTTAAATATTGGAAAAAATTATGAAGTTACAAACTTCTAGTTCTATACACTTGCTTAAATCTGGAAAGTGATTCCGAAAAACTGGTTCTGGAAATATGGATCTGGAAATTGAAACTTAACTAAAGTTTACAATATGAGATTCTACCTTAAAGCATATAGAATATAAATGAATCAGATTACAAGTGTGAGGAAATATAAGAAGGTTATACTTTGCTTACAATACAAAATTCAGAATAAAAACATGTAACAAAAACAAGTAACAAGATTTAAATCTTTTAACCCAAAGAGAAGGGTATCCAACAACCTTGGATAAAGGTCCCTTGATTTATACTTTCAAGAAAGTTTGTCTTACCCACACCCGGGTAAGCCCTCGATACGAAGATCGGAGACTCTGTCTTGCTATCCCCACAAGCTCTCAACTTCAAGGTAGTTGGAACCTCTGTCTTCCTCAGCAAGGAATCCCACAACTTCAAGGTATTGGAACCTCTATCTTCCTATCCCTAGAATCCCTCAATTGTGATCAGCAACAATCGGAGTCGTATGAAGAAAGTCTGTACAAGGAAAAGTCTGAGCAAGTTGTTCAAACTTTCTGCATGAATCTTTGAGAGTTAATAAGATCCTCTCTCTCTAGAAATCACTTCAACGGAACTTAGTCCATGATCAGTATCAAAGTTGTAGCTTCTTTTCAAATGAGCTCCTACTTATAGGTGAAGCACCAACAGTCGGCTCCCTCCTCCAATGGTCACATTTTCCTTAAATTTTGGAGGGACCTGTACACGTGTCACTAAACCAACGGTTAGCTAGAAACAGAATGGACAACATCATTTTATAACAAAACTTGTGTAACTAAAAGTAGGACATCGTTTTATAACAAACTTAACAAATCAGAGTGTAAGTAAAAATTTCATAATGTAAGAAAAATAAAAGTTCAGAGTCTAACCAAAATAGAATTCAAAGTCTATAATAAAGAGATATTTGGATTCTATTTTATAGGAATTCGGAACCTGATTTCTGTAGAAATCTAGAGTCTGATCTTCAGGGAAATTCAGAGTCTGGTTTCATCAAAATTCAGAACCAGAACTTACAAAGTTCGGAGTTAGAGTTCATGGAAATTCAGATTCAGAACTTATAAGAGTTCAAAGTATAAATTCATAGAACTCGAAGTCAGAACTTAGATAAGTTTGTAATCAGAATTCGGAGTCAAACTACATGATAATTCATATCTAGAATTCGGAGTGGAACTTCATTAGATTTCGTATCCAGAATTCAGAGTCAAACTATATGAGAGTTCGTATCCATAATTCAGAGTCAAACTATATGAGAGTTCATATCCATAATTCAGAGTGGAACTTCATTACAGTTTACATCCATAATTCGAAGTGGAACTTCATTACAGTTCACATATAGAATTCGGAGTGGAACATCATTACAGTTCACATACAGAATTCGGAGTGGAACTTCATTACTGTTCTCATCCAGAATTCGCATCCTAAAACAGAATGCTTTATATCTAAGTATTTATAGGATTCCAAGGTTACAAATATGAATCCAAATTTTATACTTAGTCAAAATATGAACAATGACAATATGGTAATGATAAATTTCTTTAGAGAAGGAAATTTTCCTTATAAAAGCAAAGCATAGAATAAAAAATATTTTCTTAAAGATAAGGTGTTTGTGATTTTAAAAACAAGAAGGAATGGAAAAGTAATAAGGATAACCTTATTGAATCAACACATCCACCATAAATTATAAATGACTGATTTCCATCAAGGGGTGGTTGAGGTAAAAATTACCTCATCCATGCTAGCTGGGGTAGCTCCCATTCTCTTATTTTGGTTCATCAGACCTTATTTTTCAGACTTACATGGGAATTTTATATCAAAAATACACAAGCCATGAAGGCTGGGGTTGATCTTGTATTGTGTAGGCTATTGTTTTTTTCATCGTTCTCCTGATCTCACTCATTACTATTAGAGTGTGAGCAAGATATGATTTCGGGACTTCATGTGAACTGATAATTTCTGAGGAAATTAGGAGTGCATGATGATTGGATTCCTTTAGGAAATAATCCTCACAAATGTTCTTATTTTCCTAGTTTACGAGTTTTTCAATGGGATTCTCCCATCAGGCCTGATGTTTTTGAGACTTAATCAGGGATGATTATTTTTGGGTGTTCCTCATTTCTCGAGAAGGGATTTCACTTAATAGCCTCCATCGGATAATAAAATTACATGATTCCTTTTACAATGGGTCCAACTGAATGGGGCGTGGGGTGAAATTAAAAGCTCCATGATCTCCCCATTCTAGGATGTGAACACCAGATGGGGAATAATCAATTAGTCGATGAAAATTATTTAGTGAATTAAGGAAGGTTACTTGGGAATCTTCTGTCTACCTCTCTGATTGTGATCTTCATGCATACAGAATAGATTCGAGTCAATTTTATGACAATGCTCTCCAAATATTTGGATATGTTCTACATACCTGTTGTAAGGAAAGAATTTTTCCATAAGGTGGTGGAGAGTTGTCCACAGATTGAGATGAAATATGTGCATACATTCTTCTGAAAATGACCTTTCTATATCAAACTGAGATGTTCTTAGGGGAAAAAACATAAATGGTATGTCATTCCTATAGAATTTTATTCTCATGAACACCATATCCTTTTGTTGTTTCACTAGATACTCCTCTACCTGATCTACCCAACATGGACGCTTCTTGACTATTTTTCCATAAGTACTGGGTCTAGAAGGATCCTTATTAGTATGTGAACAATCCCATGGTGGATCTATGGATGAGTGTTTCCCCATGACATCTCCTCTTTTAGAAAGGATGTATCTTATAATTTATAGGTTATATAATATATCTTACCCCATATATCAACGTGATTTTGAATATGAGGGCTTTCTTGTATTTGACTTGGAAAGGGGAGGAACTTCTTACTGACATGAAATTTGACTACAGGAAGAACCAATGCAGTAGGTTCTGTGATGGAGAGGAATACCATTATAACACCCCAATATTTTTTTGTATATATATTTTTAAATTTATTTTCTTCTACATCATATGTTTCACAAAACACTAAGCTTAAACGAACAATGATAAACTATTAGATATTTATGTTAAAATGACCACTATAACATTGTAATTAAATTACCGAGAAAGAAAATTATTAACCAAATTATGAAATGTGTATATTATATATTTTATCAAATGTTTCTACATTCATATAAATGATTTTATAGGAAAAAGTTAAGAATAAATAAAATTTTACGCATTAAAAGTAAATATTTTTCAAAAGAAAATTTTACCAACATTTAATGGAAGACTTTTTTTACAACTAAATTTTGAAATTTTTATAAATTCTATTGAAAAAAAAGTAAACATGATTTTTAAAATTTTAATTTCAATCATATCTTAGGGTGAAATTTTGGTATTTTTCTATAAATATTTATTTTCCAGAGAATAGTGAAAAATATAAATTTTTATTAAAGTGTCAATTTTGTTATATTAGAAGTATATTTTTTATCTGAATTGGATATCACCTATGAATGTATTACAAAAAATTTTGTAACTCATAAATGAAAATATAATATATTTATATCATGGAATAAATAAATAAATGTTTTAAAAATTAAAATTAAGTATTGTTGTTTTTGTGAGATGTAAATGTTTATTTACAATTTTATAATTGATTTTATCATTTAAAATAATATAAAATTTTGAAAATGTGATACAAAATTTAATATTTTTTTCTTATGGTTATATGATAATTTTATGAGTGGTTATTAATTTTTTAAAGTTTTATATAGTCCGTTATAATTTTAAAATCTATATTTTCTGAACAAATGATTGTTTTATTTAAAAATTAAATTTATCATACATAGAAAATTATTTTCTCAAAATGGAGTCCATTTTTAAATTATGCACTCTCAAAAATGATAAGAGTGAATTTTTTGGATTTTTCTATAATAGTTGAATTTTTGTGAATAGTGAAATATAGTAATTTATAATATTTGATAAATACATGAATTATTGAGTCCTAGATTTTGTAATTATGATGTAAGATAATAATATAGAGCACTCCTTCATTAATTTAATATATTAAGTGGTAATTCTCAAACTTTTTATAGTCCTGAGCTAATATAATAAACTAATGGGAGTAGATCAAGGCATTACTTGGTTTAAAGACCTCTATGCTGATCTTATTTCCTTTCATGAAAAATATTGTAATATGATCTCTTATTTTCAACTCTTGTAAACTTTATTTTAATAATATTTTTTCTTTGGTCATTTTGGGCCAAGGAATCACCTTCTTAAAAAAACTAATGGATATGATAATGAGAAAACACCCCTCATCCACTATAAATACCACCCCTCATCACCTCTTCCCCTCACTCATCTTAATCCTTGATGTTTATCAAATTTCTACTAAATACTATTACCAATTTTCTTCCCCATGTCTTGGTTATTATTGATTCAAAAAAATACCAAAAACAATTTCTCTAAGGAGGTTCTCAAGAAGAGGAATTCAAGAGGTAAAACAACTTTTTTCTCTTAATTTATTTTTATATTCTCTCCACAAATCCCCTTTTCCAAGTTACATGATAACTCCAAAAACATTTATATACTGTAATTTTAATTTTTTGTTGGTATAACCCATAAAATTTTCTCTTCTATATCCCTTTATTCTAAGAGTGGATATATCATCCGTGAGGTACTGATTTACCACCTTCGTGGATGACATTTTTTTATTTTCCAATTACAACATCAAGGATAGTCATAAAACCATTTTATGGTTCAAAAATATTATAATATATGTATTAAATCTTATTTAATGTTCTTTAACCAATATATATACATAAATTTAATTAACAAAACAAAACTATTTTGTGATGATCGAAAAACTACCAAAATAATATAAAAGATTATCATTGACATCTTATATAATAATTCATCCTCACCCAAAATAACCTAATTAATTATATAACCATTTAATAATCTATAATTTCATTAATAAAATATAATTTCAAATTTGGGAAACTGTTCTAATTTTACATGATCTTCTTTACATGTATATAAGTGAACATATCAGGAAAACCAAGGAAAAAAATGCTCTCGAACAATGAAATTGAATCTCATAACTCATTAAGAAGGCCATAAAGTAACTTAATAAAATTATAATAAATAAATACATATATAGGTTCAAAACTAAATTATTAGTTAATCTAATTTCATTATCCAATAATTTATGATTGGCTTCATAACACTTTTAGACATACGGTAAGGGTTTTCTCATCTCACCTATATTTCTATAAGATAAGCCTTATTCTCCATTATTTCATGTGTGTGGTGTATGTATAATTCCATTTGTTTTATGATATCATTAATACCTTTATATTCATGGCATTAAATGTTTCATTTTATGATAATTAATTATATGGGGATTACGGTTTTATTTTTTGCAATGTGGTAAGGGATTCTTCCAAAACCTCCATTTTTTCATTAGGGTTAAGCTTTATCTCTCTTTACCCCAATATAATTATTATTTATTTTTATATAATTATTATAATTGTTTTGTATATATTCCAAAATAATTTATTCATGTTAGTTTATATTTATTTTATGAGATAATACATGTTTTATAAGGATCCCTTTTCAATTATTTTCAATAATCAAGCCTACTAAAAGAGAACTTCCAGGTTTCTTACATGTTTTCAAGTAGCATCCATAATCTATTTTAAGAAACCATTATTTTTATAAAATAAAAAAAATTTAATGAAAAAAATATTTTTTCATTTCTATTTTAATGCAAACAATTATGAGTTTTCTATTTTAAATACTCTTTTATATATTTTTTTAAACTGCACTGAAGTGGCCTAATTCTAAAGTTTCTAAAAAAATAATTTTTATAGTGTAAAAATCATTTATGCCTCAAAAATAATATCATTATTAATACCATTTAATTTATGATATATACATGTTTACAATCTCATTTTATAAAAAATAAAAAACATTTTCCAGAAGAACTCTTCTTTCCAAAGAAAAGACTTTTTTTCTCATCTCACTTTTACTTCTGTGAGATATATGAATTGTTCACCACTTATTCCTTATTTGTGGAATATGTAATTATTTGATATATAATATAATGAGTATTATTAATCTCATGATATTATAATCTTAATTTAATTTAATTTCTTCATAGATATTATGGTTTAGGTGTCTCAAAGTGGTATGGGACACTTTGGGATGTTAAAGATTGTTTTACTTAAGAATTTTTCAATGGTCTAATTTAAAATTATCATCATATATGTCAAAATACTTTATAAAATCTTGTACTTAATTGAGATTTATATCTTATTATACCACATTCCATATGTTTTTGAAGGTTTTATGATAAGTTTAAATTTAGATGTTCTATTCTAATACCATTTATGGTTTAGGGTTAAAGTATTCACATTTCGTATGATTTTTTTTTCAATACGAATGTTTATGTTGTTTATGTTTCATCATTTTCATATGAGGAATGTATTGGACTTAGTAAGTAACAGGTGGGGCCTACTATAACCCCTCAATTCATCAACAAGTCTCATGAGACAAAATAAATATGTACTTGTCCTAGGCCTTTCCCATTTATTTTTCTGATATGGATTTGGTCGTGGCCTTGGCCATATGATTTAGATGCCTTGGATGAGGACTCGATGGTATATTTAAAATGTTCATAATTATGCATTCCCTCGTTATGATATTATTAATTTATAATTCATGTGATTATTATTCAAGTTTAATATCCATGGTTATGTTTGTTTCTCATGTGATTATTTATGGCATTATTTAATCACCTTTTAGTCCTACCATATTTTTTTAAGATTATTTTTTAATGGAATGTATTTTAAGTTATTCACTATGAATTATTTTTTATGATATCGTCCAATATATTTCTTAACCTTATTGAGCATCTTATATCACCCCCTCTAATGTTTTAGTTTTCCCTAGGATGCGAATATGTATATTATGAATGACATATAGGGATAATCTAGGAGTTTATGGGTGTTCCAAAATTTGTTTATATGTTTTTTTTCTCTCAAGTTTTATTTTAGAACATATGAATGTATCTAGTTTTATAAATATACTAAAATATTAAATACTTTATGATGTGATATCTAGTTCATAGTACTAATTTAATCAAATAGAGCACTGACTTTGGGCCCCTGAAGTCTGGTTATTTACAGTTAGTATCAGAGAAAGTTTAGTAAAAACCATGGAAACTAGAAAACATATATTAGGGAACCTAACCCTAAGATATAATTTCAGTATAAGAATATAATGAGATACTATAATTTTTTAAGGAAGATATTTTGTGGTACTTCTTTGAAATAAATCCTTGTATGGATACTAAAATTGGATATGGTTCTGGAATAGATGTACTTACGGGTAACAACCTTAAAAAGGTGAGTCAGGCTGACTCGACGTAACCTAGTACATGAAAATAGGCCTTACTATGTAATTAGTTTAAAATTCCTAGGGGATATTCTTAGGATAATTCTACTTTTATTTAAAAAAAATTATAAATGATTTGAATATATAATGAAAATGAATAACCTAGGTTAAGCCTATGTTTTTTTAGGTTCAAAATAAGTTTTCATGATATTCTATAAATGATTATATGTTCTTTACAGCATGACTATAGTTACTCACACAATGTTTTTTGGTGAATTTAATGGATGGAACCAAAATGA
Source organism: Viscum album (assembly GCA_963277665.1). Taxonomy (NCBI): domain Eukaryota; kingdom Viridiplantae; phylum Streptophyta; class Magnoliopsida; order Santalales; family Viscaceae; genus Viscum; species Viscum album. The sequence continues at coordinate 1,150,555,057 of OY728135.1, forward strand.
TTCTTTTTAATATTGAATATGAGGGACAGGGTGGTGCTGAGGATCAAATAAATGGGATGTTGATAGTAGTGAAAGATATTGTGTTCATGATTAATCAGTTTTCCCAAAATATAATTAACAAAATATACCTTAACCAACTCTCAGACTCACCAAATAAGAGAAGGATGTAGTTTTATACAAGATATAGTGGTGGAGACCATAGAAAAAAGAAGGACCAATTTCTATCATGCATGAAATTTGGAAGGAGACACCCATGAGTGTGTCTCAATAAAATAGATAAATTCTTTATGTGTAGCAAAGAAGGACATAAATCAAAGAATTTACAAGGAAGAATGAGGAGTACAATTTTTGGAAATAAAACACATACTAAGAACCAATTTTTAGTTCATTTCCTTAAATTTTGTGAGTATGGGAATTGATTGGGTCAATTCCCCCTTTTATAGGATAATCTCTTGACCAATAAAGGGCCTATGTTGAAATAAATGAATGAATTATTTATGTACTGGGGTTGTATGAAAAATATTATCAATATTTTAGGAATGTAAATCATATATATTTTTGAGGTTATATTAATATATTTTTTGGAAAAGGACAACCTATGGGCTGATTGACAACCCATCATGTCCGGCTAGACTATGAGGTTTAAACACACAACCAAAGGAAGAAAAGAATGAAACACCTTCCAATAGCCTAAATGAAGTCCATATTATCATGAAATTTTTTATATAATAGGTTTAAATGTTATTTTGATTTTATGGAAAAAGATTATTAAATAAATAACCTTGGGATTAGAAAATTATTTGGTTATTAGGTTATTAATGTTATTTTGGTAAACACAAATTATTTTAAGGAATAAAAGTTGAATTATATTTTAGAGTCAAATATTATTTTATTATGGAATTATAGTGTTTCATGTTATTTATGAAAATTTTTAGCATGTCTTTAAAATTTAGAGTCCTTTTTGGAATATGAATTTAGATATATGTTTTTCAATTAGTCTTAAGGTTCGAATGGATTAAGTTGAACATTGGATATTATTGTTTGAGGTTAAAGTATGATTTATTGGATAATTTGTGATAACAATTTTGGTTTCAGTAAATATTTGAAGGCTGGAGGAAATAATGGTGGATTTTATGATTCATAATAGTGCTTTATGAATGAAAAAAATAATGTTTAACTTTAATTTCTAGGTGTGAGGCATGAAGTGAAAATAGATTGAAGCACAACCAAAGGATGAGATTATTCTTATAAAATGTAATGTAATCAAGTAATTTTATTTTATCAAGTTCATATATGAATATTAAAACAATCCCCCAACTCAATGAAAATTATATCAAAACAAAAACATTATCTCTTTAGTTTTCTTTATGATAAATCGATAGTCTTTTAATCGATCAGAATATTTACAGTTTTGTGATGGTTAACTTTCTAATGAACATATTCTCTATCACCCTCCTTAAGAACTTGATATATTTATTTATCTTACATTTACATGTTATTGATTTCCACTAATTATTTCTTACCCAAAATCCTATTTTTTTGGTGACCTTCTCTTTTCCCTTTCCCTCTTATTAAGAGGGTATTTTGTTAACCCAATTTCTGATGTTGGTTTCCCACAAAATAATTTTGAAGTATCAACATTTGATTTTAAATGTACAATTTAAAATTGGTTGGTCGTAATTTACTATACTAGGGGAGATTGTAACACCCCAGTATATTATGGTATGTCACTTTTTAAATTTAATTTCTCTAAATTTATAGGTTTCACACAACACCAAGTTTAAACGAACTATAATATACAATTAAATATCATTATTTTAAAACAACCGTTATAACCTAGCCATTAAATTGGTGGGAATAAATATTATTAAAAATTTTGAAATTTATATATTATAAATTCAATAAATTTTTTTGATATTCATCCAAATGATTTTACAGGCACCACATAAGAATGAATCTAGTTTTAAGCATTAAAGGACTATTTTTCTAAATGCAGTTTTACCCCGTTTAAATGGATCACCATTTTTAAGAATATATTTTCAAACATTAATAATTTTTATTTAAAAAAATAAACTTCATTTTTAGAAGTAAATTTTTAAAATTGTCTTATAGTGAAATTTTTGTATTTTTCTGAAAATATTTATTTTTCAGTGAATAGTTAAAAATACTGATTTTTATTAAACTGTCATTTTTGTTATATTAAAAATCTATTTATGCTATGAATTAGATAACACCTATGAAATTATAAATAAAATTTATTTATCTCATAAATGAAAATATAATATATTTATATCATGGAATAAGTAAATATTTTTTTTAAAATAACATACTAAGTATTGGTATTTTTGTGAGATGTAAATGTTTATTTAAAATTTTATAATTTATTTAATAATTTAAAAGAAAATTTATTTTTAAAATATAGATACATAATTTAATATTTTGTTATACTATGGTTATTGGATAATTTTATGAGACCTTAATTAATTTTTCTAAGTGTCGTAAAATGAGTTATAATTTAAAATTTTGTATTTTTCAAATAAATGATGATTTTATTTAAAACGTAAATTTCTAAAATTTAGAAACTTATTTTCATAAAATGTAGTCCATTATTTATTTCTTCATTCTGGTAAATTTTTAGGGTGAATTTTTGTGATTTTTTTAAAATAGTTGAATTTTTTGTGAAGAGTGAAATATGGTAATTTGCGATATTTAATAAATACATGAATTATTGAGTCATAGATGATGTATGGATAATGTAAGCCACTAATATCAAATGAACCTATATTATTTTAATATATTCTGTGATAATTATAAAACTATTCAATATCTTGAAATAAAATAATAAACTAATGAATATAATGATGACAAAACACCCATATCTTCCACTATAAATACCATCCCTCAACACCTCTTCTCCTAACACATATTAAGCCTGGATGATTATCCACTTTTTTCCAAATATTATTACCAAGTATTTTCCCATAATCCATGTAGTTCCAGTGTCAACAAATGACAAAAACTCCCCTAAGTATGTTCTCAAGTAGATGAATCTATGAGGTAAAATCCTCTTTCTTTTCCTCTTAATTTCTTTTCAATTTCTTTTATTTTCGTATTCTCTACTCAACTACCCTTATACAAGTTACCTGAAAACTAATATATCTTTTATATAATATAATTAAATATTTTTATTAGAAAACCCCATCATCTTTTCTCTTCCCCTCTCCTTTATTCTAAAAATTAAAATGTCTCTCGTGAGCTACCAATTTACTGCCTTCGTGGATGTCATTTTTTCATTTTTCAATTCTGCTATCAAGTCTGATCATAAAACCATTTTTATGGTTAATCAAGACAATAATATAATTATTACATCTAATTTAATGTTATATTACCTGTATATATACATAATATTAATTAATGAAATAAAACTAGTTTGCGATGATCGAAACCCCACCAAAATAATCTACATGATAATCACAAACATCTTATCTAATGATTTATCCTCACCCAAAATAATTAAATTACTAATATAAACATTTAATCATATATAATTTCATTAATAACATATAATTTAAATTATGGGAAAATATTCCCATTTTATAGGATTTTTCATACACGTATACAAGTAAACCGATCATGAAAACCAAGGAAACTAACGCTCCCAAATGAAAAAATTAGATCTCATAACTCATTAAAAAGGTCATAAATGAGAGTAATAAAATTATAATAGAACAAATAAATTTTAAATATTTTATTAATTAAATTATTAATGAATCTATTTTCCTTATATATGAAATTAAGAGCAAGTGCACAACACTTTCGGATATAAGGTAAGGGTTTTCTCATCTCACCTTTATTTGTGAAAGACAAACCTTATTCAAAAATATTTCTTGTGTGTGGTGTATTTGTACTGATCATTTATATATAATATAAGGAATATATTTATCTTTATGGTATTAAATGTTTCAATTTATGATCATTAATTTTATGGGGCATAGGATTCGACTTCTTATAAAGGAGTAAGGGATTCTCCCCAAACCTCTACTTTTCATTTGGGATATGCTTTATCTCTATTTAACCTAATGTATTTCTTATTTATATTTATATAATTCTTATATATTATTTTTATTTGTTAAAAAATCATTTATCCATATATTTTCATCTTTCATTGAAGCTAGAACACTTATTTTATAAGATTCCCTTTTCAATTCTTCCCGATAAGAAAGCTTAACTATAAGGAACTTCATGATTTCTTAACTAATTTCAAGTACCATCCACAATCAGTTTTAAGAAACCGTTGTTGTTCTAAAATCACTATTTTTCCTGAAAAAGTATCTTTGTTCACTTTTTTATACAAACAATATTTACTTTTTCTATTTTAAAGACACTTTTGTATTTTCTCTTAAACCGCACTGAAGTGGCAAGATTATAAAGTTTCTAAAAAAGTATTTTTAAATGGTGGACATCATTTATTACTAAAACAGATTATCATTTTAATTACCTTGTTTCTAGTATATAAATTTTTGAAGTCTAATTTAATGATAATATGAATTATTTTTCAAAATAAATCTTCTTTCCAAAGTAAAATAGAATTTTTTTTCTCATCTTACATTTACTTCTGTGAGATATATTCCATGTTAACCACTTATTCCTTGTGTGTGGTGTATGTACAAAACTTTGATATATATTATCATGTGTGTTCTTATTATCATGATATTCTATATTCCATTTAATATTATCTATTCATTGGGATTATTATTTAAATGTTTCAAAGTGGTATAGGAAAGGTTGGGATGTTTAAAGATTATATTCATCAAGAATTTTTCAATGGTATCATTTAAAAGTATCATCATATATTTCAAAATTCATTGTTGAATCTTATATTTCATTGAGGATTATCTATTAATTTACCATATAACATATTTTTATGAAGGTTTTATGATCATTTTGACTATGGATGTGCTATTTTGTTACCATTTGTGGTTTATGCTTAAGGTATTTTCATTCTATATACTAGTTTTTCAATATGAATGTTTATGTTGTTTATGTTTCACCATTTACATATGAGGAATTTATTGGTCTTAATAAGTTATGTATGGGGCCCTCTATATCCCCATGATGCATTGGTAGGTCTCATGAGACTAAACAGATGTGGAATTGGCTGATTCCTTACCCGTTTCTTTTTCAGATATGGGTTTGGTCGAGGCCATAACCATTTCTTTCATATGTATTGGGTGAGGTCTCGATGATTTGTTTCAAATGTCTAGCCTTATTTATTACCTCATTATGACATTAGTAATTGAAAATTCATATGATTATTCATGTAGTAGAATATCTATGATTAATTTTCATTCTCATTTGATTATTTATGGAATTATTTAATCAACTTTTATTCCTTCCATATTATTCGCAAGATTATGTTTTAATAGAATGTATTTTTATTTATTAATCATTCCATATTATTTGTGATAGATTCTGATATATTTATTTCCATTACTGGGCATCTTAGTTCACCCCTTTCTTATTTTTTATTTTTCCTCAGGATGCACATATGTATATTATGAATGACTTGTAGAGATAATATAGAAGTTTATGGGTGCTCCCAAAGGATTTTCTATGTTTTTGTTTCATGTTAAGTTGTAATATAAAACTTATGTATGTATCTATTTTTCCAATTTTGTTAAAACATTTGGTTATTTGGGATGTAATCCCTTAGTCATAGTACCAATCTAATTAAGGAAGCAACTTCGGGCTACTGGAGTCTAGGATTTTACAACCATCAAGGCTCTATATCAGACTGTAGGGAAAATTTATGTACCGTATAAATTATGGAAGAAATTCAGGGAGGAAGATATCAATAGAAGGAACTTCTAGCTGATAAATATGTCACTATAGGGATGAACTTCACAGTAAATTCCATCTTAGAGAGGACTACCATAATATCTTGATTCCCAACTACAGGGATAATTTATGCAGCTTATACCTTGGGGAGGACCTTCAGGGAGGACTATAACTAGGGGAGTACCTTCTTGTTGTTTAATGTCACTACGGGGAGGACCTTCATAAAGAATTCCATCATGGAGAGGACTACCATCAGAGCATGATGCCCGACTTCCAAGAGAATTTTTCCAACGTATACCTTGTGGAGTTCTATCAGGGTGTACAATAGTAAGGGGTGGGGACATTATTTCCTTTGGATCTTATATTCATGAGGAGGGACACAATTATTCTTATAAATATATAATCTCTTATGATCGATGGGTTTGTGTCTATTAAGGGAGCCATTTTGGTTGATTCTGTGGGTAGAACTTCTAGAGTTGCTGGTAACAATTCTGTGAGGATGACTTTTTCAAAAGCTACTGCTACTTCCATAATTTGGTAATAGAATAAGAGGATCATGTTCCACCATTGATAGATGTTTGATGCCCTTAAAAACACCATCCTCCAAAATATATTGGTCATAAGTCTTATCTTCATTTTGAAGCTTCCATTGGAATGATTATTTCTTAGGTGCTCTCTTACGGGCGACTGTGGCCGCTTACTTTGGGTGATGGTCTTCATATATGACTGCTTGTTTGAATGGGTCTTTTGGTGCTACAGAGATATGCTGGTGAGCCTCTTCATTTCTGGAAGGGATATTTTCCTGCCATATAGTGTCCACTGATGTGGACTGATGTCCCCTAGTTAGAACTGGTATTTTTTCCTGACCCTTTTATCCATTTATCATATAATATTACTAACGACCCTCTTGGATGGGAGTAGGGATGTAGGTCTTCACCATAGTGAAATCGTATTTTGTGTATGTGTCACCCTACTTGGGGAATGTAGGGTTGTGGGCTGGACTCTTTACTATTTCCACATATGTGATTACATTTTTAAAAGTTTATAGGATATGTCTAGGGATTGATATCTAATCAACCATCATTAATAATATGTATTGAGAGACGTTATTTGTGGTAATGATAATATATGCCCATTTTGATGTCAGGGAAAGAATATGTCCCTATATTGGTCCTTCGTTTCCTGCCAGTGGGTACTAATAATTCTCCTATGTGAGGGAAGAGATATGACTCTACCCCAGATTTATAACTATGATACATCATCTTATTTCTCTGATTTATACTACATTTGACTAGTGGTCATGACAATAGTTATCAAGAATTTTCTTCTTCTTATGGGTTACCATCACATTTGAATGATGGGGTTCATATGAATCCATAATAATTTTCATCTTCTTTTATTTAGTTTCCAACGTATTTGACTGATGGGATTGATAAGAGTGGGTAGGAATATACATATGCTCATTGATTTCCACCATAATTTACTATAGGGATTCACTTTTATTTTTAGTAATATGTTCCTATATATAATTTTAAGCCCTCTTTAATGGTGGTATTGGTGTGTATTAGTAGGATTTTTCATCTAATCATAGTTGGTTACGACCAAATTTGGTTGATGGGCTTCATGTTCATTGGTAGGGATATGAGTTTGCTTGTATTTTTTCGGCCTATTTGCATGGTGGTATTGGTGAGTAGTAGCATAAATTTGTGTATCCTTGTAGTTTTCCTTCGTATTTGACTGTAGGGATTCATATTTGTGAGAAGGTGTTTGAATATTCTATTTTTTCACTGTATTCTCATGGAGGGATTCAGTTGTGTTGGAAGGGATATACATCAGTCCATAATTTTTCATCACATTTGACTAATTATGAGGGTGAGTAGGAATATATATCTACTTGGGGGTTGAAACTGTATTTACTTAGCAGGTTTTATCAACATGAACTAGGATGATGTTCTGTTCCTGATTGTCTAATCATCTCCATTTGTGGTTTTCCCTGGTGTCTTGGTCCTGCTTGAATTTAGCTGGAGCCCATGAGGTAATATCCTCATCATGATGAGGATGTTGGGATACATGTAATTGGTAGGGTTAATTTCTATTTGGGGCCCTTTTACAGGACCCCTATGCCTCTAGAATGAATTATTTGGTGATTAATTCATAATCCTCCTTAAGGTAAGGGAGGAAATCGTTATACTTTTCTGATGATAGGCTCAGGAAATGGTTGGAGATGGCTAGTGGAGCTGTCTAGTTCTTGATTTTCAATCGTCCATGCATGGATGGTTGGTGGGGATTCATGGACTGAAAGGTCCGTCTAGCTACCTCCAGGGTGCGAGAGTAAACATATGTTGGTAATCTCTAACTAGTTAATTCAAAACCCATCGTTAAAGATAATGGGTGGGCCATGGAAACCTAGGTTTGGTTGAGGACTTGACCAGTGCAGTGGCTAATTCATGTGTCTGGGGAATATGGTGAGTTTTCGTTGGTTTAAAGATATATATGAAGAGTTCCTTCATTATATGTGATAGATATAGAAAAAAACCTCTTCAATGTAGAATATCATTACCACATGCATAATTTATGGTCTCGTCTTGTCGTATTCCACTTTGTATGCGAAAGGCACCTAACACGGGGTAACACTGCCACCTCAGTTAAGGATTCTCATCAGGTTCCCCATTTTGTTTCCCAAGTAGAATCATTTATGGAACAAATAGTTTATTTCAAGGGGTTTAATGGTGTGAAATCACTAAAGTTGGGTACAAGGTCTTCGAATGGTCTCTAATAGGTTTTGTTCATTGATCCAGAAACACACAATGTCTCTCATATCTATGATTCATGGACCTACTTTCCAAAGGTAGAAATTAATTGGGTAACTTTGGCCGATGAAACATAATAACTCACATTGGTTGAGAGGATGGTAATTTGGGCTCATCACACCCTTTCTGGGGGAACTATTTACTATTTTAAGACTCCCTTATAGATTTAATAAATGTACCTAAATACTATGTTCATTTCCAAGTATGTATACATGGGTCACCCAAAATTAATGATCCATTTTTAATAAGCATGGTTCGTGAATCATATGTATGTATCTAAGGTTCTCCATCGATGTTTCCCCTTTAAAGATGGATTAAAAATTATTTTTTCATTTATTAGGCCAACATTTATATTTGTTTCTTTATTTTTGAAAAAAAAATTAAGCCTATGTCTTTTTTAAAAAGAATTGTATTAGAAAGGTGATAGTTCCCCTATCACCTTTCAATTAAGTTGAATTTCGAAAGTTCTTATACCGCCTTTCATAGAAGATAAAATATATATTTTTTTTAAATATATATGTTTTTATATTTAAATATATATATATTTCTATATCATGATATATATATTTTATTTTTTATTTTGATCATAATTATGTCACTAATATTTGAAAGTGAAAATGTTATGTTTCTAAGTAATAAATTCTGTGACATGTAAATTAGATTTTACTTATTATATTTATGATTTTATTAATTTTCAATTATATTTAATATTTTGATTAATGTTTTCAAAAATTCCTTAAATTTTATTTATATTTTATAAGTTATATGATTTCAAAGTCACCTACATGAAACATAATAATGTTTAAATTTTGTGTATTTGATTGTCTATAATTATAAAATATAATTACAATATAAATTATATTTTACATACTTATAAAAAATATAATATATAATTATAAATAATAAGGATTTATTACAAAAATAATGAAAATTAATTTTATTGTCATAACATGTTTTTGTTTTAAACCATTATAATTTTTTTATAATATTTTTTTCATTCCTTTCATTTTAAATTATTTATTATATTTATGAAATCCTTTTTATTTTCAACTATCTTTTAGATTCTTAGGATATTTTTTGTGTTTTATTTATATATTTTTTTATATTTTATATTCTGTATGATTTATATACTTCAAATATAATAAGTTTTCCTATGTTTCAGGTAGTCAACTTTGAAATATTATAAAATATAAACTAAAACTGAAATATAAATGAAAATTGAAACAGTGGCTAAACTTTTAAAAAATGATGATCATAAATATAATTTCTTCATGTTAATAGATATAAAACATATACATGAATGAGTACAGTCACTCTCTATGGTGAGGTCTCATCTTACATGGTGTTCTGTGAATGGGATGCCTATATGGAGATCACCAACCTCTATGTTGGGGTGGAGTATGATGACCTAGAGATCACATATCCTAGGGAACTAGAAGCCTGACTATCGGATTCCTTCTCTATTTCTTAAAGGGAGGAGGTGACAACTGGATGTCATCCTACACACTTGATCCTTCTCCCAGTTGGCTAGTATAAGGACCTTCTATCAAATTATGGGGAAACCATATAGCCCATGAAGGGTCTGGAATTAAAGATAAAGGCATGGGAATATAACCCTTATAGAAAATTTGATAATCTACACCTAGAGAAAACTATATATATCCTTCCAATACATATGGATTTTATGCCTCCTGATTCACATCCCAAATCTGATGAGGCTGGACTACTAGAGAGATGACCTCTTCCTGTGGAATAGGTGAGGCCTCACATATAGCATGATGTGTTATATTTCATCGTCCTCATGGATTCTCAGCATCATCATATCCTATAAGAGGTTACTAAGAATTGACCTACACTCCCTAGGAAGGAACATCATCTACCTTGGGTGTAAGATATAAGTTACTATCGTGAACCACATGATAAGATGGTGTTGTCCCCTGCATTGCAGTATGGCTCATTATTAGGCTAGCAACCTCCTCTTCCCCAAGATCAGACATCCAGATAATCAATTGTAGTCGAGTATGCAATAAAGATATTATAAATGATTTAGAAAATAGTATAATAAACAAACTAATGGAAAATTATTGACTTTCCATTTCCTAAATCTCAATGTCATGTTGAGTAAGATATAGTATAAACTTCATTTTTTATCATAGATCATACTCGAATTTTTGTGAAAGATGGAATCACATCATACGTACACCCTCAATATGAAGTGATGATCATCATCCCTAAAGGTCGAGATACTTATCATGTCTTCAGTGCCAGTCGACATCATATCTCCCGATTAGCTTCATGGAATGAATCATTGGTGAATGTCACGGTGGAAATGGAATGCACTGAACACATTCAAACTAGTGCATGACTCTATCATGATGGTGACACTCAATAATATGAAAGTGAATGAGTTTAACTATATTCATAACATCATTAATTCTAGAAATGTAGTGTGGAGGAAACTAGTCCAATAAAGCCCAGTATGGATTCCATGAAATCTGAAATGACATGTGATATTTTTCAAAAACAATTCTTTCTCAAAACCAAAATTGATGATATCATGAAATTTTATAGTCAGTTAAATAGTATATATACTTTCATCTTCAGGTAGGAGAATATCCAAAATGATATGGTATATATCAAATTATTATGTTACAAAAGTGTTGAAGTGGTGTTCCTGACTCCACCTATAAAATACAACCTCTAAAGGGATAAATAAAAAAAATTGAATTGAATAACTACTTAAAGCATCAAAAACCAATAGTGATGAGTGATTATACCAGTATCTACACAACGAATCCAAAAGAAAATCTATAGGCAGTTCCTGACTCATAATAACTTGGGAGAGAGAGCATAGGATCTCCCATGACAACATATAAATAAGGATGATAAATCCCCGGATATTTGTGCAATCTGAGTGGAATTCCATGCATAATGATATTTAAGTTCGATCCAAGCATTAAGATTCCAAGCTATATGTCCCGGCCTGATCAAAATCCTCTTGAATCCCCAGATAATTCAGTGAACATGCATTATTGAGTGATCAGAATAAAATTTCCCTCCAATGATCTGTAAGATATAAGCATGGGTATAACGTGTGACAGCCTTCTCGTCAACATCATCGGTTAAATGTAAAAAGTTTATCTTTAGAAACCTCATAGATATCAAACCACCATCTATTTTTTCATCATCAGAAAAAATATAAACACCTATAAATGTGTATAAATGTTCAGTAAAGTATTCATGGGTGGGTGAAATCATTACGTCCCCATAGATATAAAGACTGAGTAGGACTGTCACATCTTTAAGGGAGACGGTCATCTCTCCCTCAGGCAGGTGGAAGATGTGTGTCTATAGTCTTCAAATCTGAAGGAGGTAAAAAATTAGGTGATGATCAATTAATGTAAAATTGGATACCACAACTCCCTAGAAGCCCGTACGGTGTAGGTATGGTAAAACGATAGCTGGAGGCATTATGTGATGATGTTGGTGCGCATGACGCACCCCCATCCATCAAACCTAATGACCCTCTATAAAGGAATGGGAAACATTCCTATCTTGATTAGTGATTATTTTAGTATCCTCCATTTTTATAGTAAAAAAATGAAATAATTTTTAAGTTTTAAATGTAAATATAAGATTGTGGTTAGCAAAATGTTATGACTGGTAGAATAGAAGACATGAAATGTTTATTCCCATTGTATTATGAATTTTTTTACCAAAAGAAAAATATATGTCTTCATGTTTCTCAAACCATATTTCTAAAGTTCTTTTAGATATTTTTACCTAGGAAATGGTGATTTGTTATATATGGTTTTATATTTTTACATATAAATAGTTTGTATTTGTTAACTAAAAGTTTATCAAGAAATGGTGTGCTTTGTAATTTATGGATTATTTCTAACATGATGGTATGTTTCATGATTATTTTCTCACATGAAATATTTATGGTTTATCCACACATAATTTGATTATTCTTTCATGTCACCTCACGTGTACTTTTCATGTTCCTTTTATTGTGATTACAAAAGGATTATTCTTATTTGATAGTAAAAGTATTCAGAAATTTCTATCAATTCTAAAAAATCATGGATCTTATATTAACACCATATAATTAACAATATAAAATGACCACATTGGAGAAAATACTTCAATGTGGTTAAGAGTGTGAACTTGATCAAACAATTTCGGGGTATCATTTATGGTTATGACTTTCGTTATGACATATGTTGCATCTAAAACATTTCCCTTGTTCTTAAGGCCATTCCATCTCATTCCACATCCTACTGGACTTTGGTCTCCCTCATTGATGCAACTGTTTTATGTCAAGTATCAATATTGACTGGTATTTAGGAATTGGGAAATATCAAAACTCTGTAGTAGGCATCCATAGTGCAGGATGACGGTTCACAACGGTTTCCAACCAATACAATGGATCAACATATGATTCCCATAATATGTTCAGAGAGGCACATGTTGCAATGGTTTCTATTCATAGAAGCCATAATTCCTAGATATTTCCATATTGATATTTCCTTTCTTTGATTAATACCACCATTGTTCACCAGTGCTACTTATAATGGAGTCTTAACACTCTTTAACATCAAATTGATAGTTTTATTAGCAGAAAAGGTACACCTGATAACCATAATATTCATCAATGTTCATTTAAGTCTCTTGTTGAAATATTCTTCTATACATTAACCCATGTTGAATCCTATCTAAGGCTAGTTCTTTTATATCAATGAATTACTTCGCACAATGATAAAATGTCTCCAGAACAATAGGGTCATTATATGAAACTTGAAACTACCATTTTAGACGCAATTTATGTAGTACACAATGTTTTTCGTCATGTTTCAGTACCTCTTCCCGCTTTCATATTCCAATTTATATTTTTTTGTTTGGATCTACATCATATAGTCATACACTTCTTGATTATACTTTGAGATTTTTTTGAAACATAATTCAAAACATCGTTGATCTAACTCATAATCAATATATAAGTAATCATATTTCACATAAATTGATTTTATCTTTATGTTGAAATTGTAAAAAATAATAAAGGAATTTCATACCAAGCCTCATGATTTCCTTATTCATAGGTTCATTATGAAATTTTTTTCACATTTTTATAGTAATGTGTATGATGTAGTACTAATTATTTGAATTTAGGGATCTTTGTTTATCAGGATCCCGATTGATTTCCCCATTGATTGGCTGATTCCGATAAGATATCAAACAGACACCCTGAATGTGGGGGGGGATAGTTCCTCATATATGCCAAAAACCAACTCCATGATTCATAGCTTTCCCAGTCCATAATGGAAAATAAAATAGGAAAAGGCGCGTTTTTTTAATCTTGGGTTACTTCCATAAAAAATACACCCTTTAATTTTATGTATAGAAATGTTCCATCAGTCTGTATGAATTTTTTTCTAAAGAAAAATGTGAAAATATAGGAAAGGAATGCCTAGAACAACAAATGAAATTGAACACGAGATAGATCAATTCAGTTATCATGAGACCCATTCTCGTTTATATGAATACGGAAGACCACTTAGTTGTTGTTTCTCTGTATGGAGAGCAATTTTAGTAACACCAGATTGGATTCATCCCAATCACCATAGACCCCCACAACTTCCTTCTATTTTTCCATCCTTTCCTTATTATAGGAAATTTTATAGCAAAATATTTTTTGTATCCCCTCTTTCTGAAGGGATAAAAAAACATCTTAGAAGTATTTAATCATCATGATGACACTGGATGACACATATTTAGAATCCAATGAAGTATGATCTTGTGTCCTAATTGTTTGAACACAAGTACGAGCTACCTCAATCTTCAAAATTCTCCAACATCCATATGTAATGTTCAGAATCACCCTCAAGAAAAATCTAAAATCATCCCCATACTTATCACACCATATGATGTATTTTTTATTTCTTGATTCCTAAACTAAATATGTACATTTATTTTATATATTAAATCTATTTAGCATGTTTTTAAATGCATATTTACTTGGAAATTTTATTCTGACATATAATTTTTTTCCATATCACTACTAATATCAACTAAAACTCTAGGAATCATAGTTTTCAGTTTGATAAAATTACAGTTCAATTCATGGAAATGTTCCATTATATTTAAATTTAGTAAAACATTCCAAATAGATGTACCTAAATTTTGAATTTTCAAAATATTTCAAGCATATAATGCCACCCCTCCCTATATAGTGATGATATCATTAGAATGACTAATGATTTTAAAAATTAAAAATTTAAGTACATCCCCTTGGAAGATGTTATTCAATTTCCTCATGAAAATAATGAGGACTTTACTTCACTTATAAAGTTATACTCATCTCAACCAAACTATGTTCTATTGAAAAATGGAGAGGTATTTCTTATCTCTTAAAAATCATTCATGTGTTATTTAATGGGTTTTTTATTATCAATTTCACTTTATATGATCATAATTTTCATTTTATCATGGATAAGTAAACTGATTTGATGTTTTCTATTATTTTTTACCTTATTTTCCAAATCATTCTATGAATAATATTCACAATGAGGGTTGACCATATAATCTTTATAATACTAAAATTTTAGAACGTATACTTATATCCTAAAACATAATACTAATGTATCATAGTAAAATATCTAATAATCCTAAAGGTATTTCAGTAGTTTATAAAGAAAATATGAATTGTATAAAGAATATCTCTTGGGTGTGTCAAAATAGATGTGCATCAAGGCTCATTTTCATGCAATAGTTCCCAATAGATTCTAGCTCAATGTGGTTTTTTAGGTTTTACCACTACGTACAATTGTTCTAGAGACACATCCACTTATAGTATATAGATAGGGATTTGATTTCATATATAACCACATAATATTTTTTCTTCCAAATTTTTAGAATGTTTTATTATATCCTAAATGATGACACTAATGTTTTGAACTACAATTTATACCTTTCATAGAGCTATGTTCAATGGTTTACAAAGAGAATGGGATTCATCTAAAAAATATGCTTCGAAATTAAAAAAAATAGGCATTCAATAAGGGATAAATCATATTAATCACAAGAGTAACATATTATATGTGAAGTTTATCCTCTTTATCATCTATTTTTTCATCATTAAAACTTTTTTTGTTCCATGTTAATCTAATATTAATTATAAATACCCCAACCTCAGTATCCCAGAGTTGGTGACTTACTTTATTACATTAAAATAGATACAATACTCGGATCCCAAATGATTGATCAGTTTAGAAGTTTTGGAATCCATATTACAAACATGAACATTACATTACATATTAAAACATAAAATATAAAAAAAATAAATCCTTTTATGACACCACAGTTCTCTGACATTAAACCTACATATCAATCATAATATACATCATGGAACCCTGGGAAAAATAAAGCATAATAAATTGTTGAGATCAGATGCTCAGTAAGGGTAATAAATATAGTGAAATATATAATAAAAAGGTATTAATGATTATGAAAAGGTGATTAATTAAAACACATTCCTTTTAATAAATAACCTTAGCATAATATTGAAGGAATAAAAACTGATTGATTGATTTCATATAAATAATCATATGAGAATTATACATAACCATGGATATTTTACTAATTGAATAATCACATGATTTATCAATAACTAATATCATAATTAGGTAATTTATAATTTCATATATCATAAAAATGCTATCAAGGCCTAGTCCAAGAAGAATACATAAATGAGTTAGATCTTGGCTAAAACTCGATCTAGTTTGTCTCATGAGACCAACCAATGCATCTAGGGTCTATAGTGGGCCCCACCCGTCACTTATTAAGTCATATGAATTCCTCATATATTTAATAAAAACATATCTTTAAATAAAATATCCCATATCACTTTGAAATATTTGAATCGTCATCATAGATGAAAGTTCTCTAATAAAATCATTGAGAACTTCTTGAGGGAAATACTGTTTTTCTTTATAAAGAATAGTTCTTTTGGAAAATCATTTTTATTTGTCATAAAATCATATTTTAAACATGTATATTCCACAAAATAAAAGTAAAGGATGATGAAATTATGTTTGAGTTGTAAATTATAACTAACCTAAGTGAAATCATGTAAAAATATTTTTTAATAAACTATATAAATGGGCCACTCCTATTCGGTTTAAGAGAAAATATAAGAGAATTTAATGAGGTTAAAGTATTAATTGTTTAAAAAAACTAAAAATAGAATAATATATTTTTTCATGATAAAAAGATTATTTATATAAAAATATTAGTGGCTTAAAACAAATTATGTATTGTTCTTGAAAATTGGTAAGAAATAGAGAAGTTCCCTTTAATTGGGCTTTCTTATCAGGAGGAATTCAAAATGGAAACCATATAAAACAGAAAAACCATATTAAAGATAAAATTAATAATCATTAAATGAAACATTTAATAGAATGAATATAATAAAATTCATGATATTATACATCAAATTTTAGTATGCATACACCACAAACAATAAATAGTGGTGAATAAGGAATATGTCACAAAAATAAAGGTGAGATGATAAAACACTTACCTTATGTCCGAAAGTGTTCTTAACTTGTACTAAAATCATTTATAATGAAATTAGATTAATTAATAATTTAATTCAAAACCTATTTAACATGAATTAAATTTATTATAATTTTCTTGATTTCATTTATGGTCTTTTTATGAGTTATAATATTCAATTTCGTATTTATGAGTATTCTTTTCCTTGGTTTTCAGGATTAGTTCACTTATATACATGTACGAAAGGTCATTTGAAATTTGAATATTTATCCAAAATTGAAATTTTATAGTATTAATTAAATTATACAATTTAAAATTTTCATATAAATCATTTTTTTATTTTGGTTGAGGATCAATTGTTAGATAAGATGTTAGTGATGATCATTTAGATTATTTTTTTGTTTTTTCGATCATCACGATCTATGTTTGTATTATGAATTAATATTATGTGTATATACTGGTTAAATAACATTAAATAATTTTTATAACATATATTAAAGTCTAGTTTGACCATAAAAATTGTTTTATGACACATTTAATGCAAAATTGAAAAATGAAGACTCGTCATTCAAGAAGGCTGTAAGTCGGCGCCACATGGGTGATGTTTTCATTATTGGAATAAAAAGAGGAAGAGGAGAAGAGACGTGATGTGGATTTTGCATTAAATTAATAACATTAAATTATATATAAGATACATTATTTTTCATACATGTTTGAATATATGATGTTAGGAAAGGATAATAAAAGAAAATAAAAATAAAAGAAAATTATAGGGAGTGATTAAAGGTTTTACCTCTTGAATTATTGTCTTTGGGAACCTCTTTAAGAGGATTAGGATTGTCCTTCTGGTGATACCAAGGGATCCTAGATGTAGGTAAGATATTTTAGAAGTTTATTGGTCAGTAATTGGACAATATTCAAGGGATAAGATGTGTGAGGAGAAGATATGGTGAGGGTGGTATTTACAGTGGAAGAGAGGGGTGTTTTCTCAAAATTTTATACATTTGTTTATTATTTTTCCTGAATACTATCAATATATTGAGAATTATCACTAAATTTATTAAATTAATGAAGTGTATTTCTATATTGATTTGGTTACATTATTAATGAATCATTTAATATTGTGTTTAACTTAAAGAGTATATATACCATAAATTATCATATTTCATTATTCACCAAAAATTGAACTATTTATAAAAATCCAAAAAATTCACCCTAACCATTTTTTGACATGTAGAATTAAGAAATTGAATCAATTTTATGTAAATAATTTTCTAAATATTAGAAAATTAATTTTTAATTAAAATCACCATTTATTCAAAAAATACCAATTTTAAAATTATAACTGATTTTATTGCTCATTAAAATATTAACTAAGGTCTCATAAAATTATCTAATAATCATAAGAAAAAAATTTATTAATATATGAATCCATTTTTTGAAAATATATTTTATTTTAAATTACAATATTGATTATAAAATTGTAGATAAACATTTTTGTTTCACAAAAATACCAATACTTAATTTATCATTTTGAAAAAAATTATTTACTTATTCCATGATATAAATATACAATGTTTTCATTTATAAGATACCCAAATTTTATTTATAATTTCATATGTGAAGTTATTATAAAAATCATAAATATACTATTAATATAGGAAAAGTGGTAGTTTTAAAAAAATCTATATTTTTCACTATTCACTAGGAAATAAATATTTTCAGAAAAATACCAAACATTCACCCTACCTTAATTTTGAAATTACACTTTTAAAAATGAAGTTTATTTTTTTCAATATAATTTATAAAAGTGTAAAATGTTAATTTTAAAACAAGTGTTCCATTAAAAGGTGGTAAAACTACTTTTAGAAAAATATATACTTTTAATTTATATAATTGGATTCATTCTTATTGTATACCAATAAAATCATTTCGATGAATTTAAAAACATTTCATTAAATATATAATACATAAATATAATATTTTGGTTAATATTATTCATTAATTCAAATTTATCATCTATGTTTTAATGGTTGTTTTAAAATAATGATATTTAATAGTATATCATTGTTTGTTTAAACTTGTTGTTGTGTAAAAGATATGATGTCAAAGAAATTAAATTTAAAAATATACAAACCATAAAATCTTGGGGGTTTTCATTCTTCCCTACTTTAAAAAGTTGTGTCTACACAATTTGAAATTGTAATTAGAAAATAAAATGTTGATACCTCAAATTTTCTTTGCGGGAAACCCACATTAGAAATAGGGTTAATAAAATAACCTCTAAATAAGAGGGAAAGGGAAAAGATAAGGTCACAAAAAAACAAGGATTTTGGGTTGTAAATAAATAGTGTAAAGTGTTATAATTGAAATGGGATAGGAATTTAACTATCATGTTCTAATGGAGAGTGATAGAAAACAAGGTCATTATAATGTTAACGATCAAAAAATCATAAATCTATGATCGGTTCAAAGACCATTTATTTCTCAAAATGTAAAGTAAACAGATAATGTTTTTATTCCAAAACCCTTTCCCTAAAGTTAATGTATCCTTTTAATATTTAGATAATCACTTGAGAAAATAAATTTACTTAATAACTTTCCATGTGATAAGCGTAATATCATCCTTTGGTTGTGCTTTAATCTATTTTCACTTTACCCCTTACACCTCAAAATGGATATTCAAGACGAATGTTACATGCCTGAAGCACTTTGAAGGAATCATATGGTCCTTAATTCATTCCTTAAACTATTATATGTTTATGGGGTCTAATAAGGTTCAAATATTTTTTTAATGAATAATAATTTCCTAAGTTTAACATGATCCATTCCACAAGTAGCTAATATTTATATTGTTTAAAAACTTATCTTTCCACATTCAATGAGAAATTTATAAGGAATATCAATAAATTTTCAAAATAAAATTAACATAATATTCTCCAAACATGTCATCTCTTCATACCACATTAAAAATATTTAAATACCTTAATCTTCTTTAAAATTTTATGAAACATGCATGCTTCCATGATTAAAATCTCAGGTTGTCCATAAATCCGATCATCTAATAATTTCAACATAGAATCATCCATTATATCACTAACCACATTAATGGTAACCCATATTATCCCATAAACATATATTTAAAATTACCTCAAACTGAAGCACATATTTGGGGTTATCTTTCCCAACTAATGTGCTTTCAAAAAGATAAACTTACAATAGAATCAATACTCTAGATTACTGGTTCTATTAATCACATGCTTCAAATTCCTTATAGAAGAAGTACATCAGTACAAGCCTTAAATATCTCATGATACATATATCCAAATAATTATTGGAAAAATAATAAAATAACAAAATTATTTAATCCAAACACTATCATATTAATCATTACTCATCTAATATGGTAGTAGTGTAAGCTTAACCATGATTTTTTATCCTCTTTTGGTGTATAATCCTTTGACACTTCTGACATTTATTTGTACAGTGTCTCATATCCTTACAATTGAAGTATTGTACATTGTAAATTTTTTTCTTACGCTTACAATTCATTAAAATTCTAAGTGTTTATTTCTAGGCTCCAAACGTGGAAGTTCTCCATTTTCAAAATAATTTTATTATGATCACTAAACACACACAAAAATAAATAAAAACTCATACCATCATTCAGGTCTTCTGTGTTAGTGTCTCTCATATAAAGCATAAGCCTAGAAATGCTGTTGGTACTTTAGGGAATCCTCCAAATACTATATATCCTCTTTCCAAAGGAAAATTTTATATCTTTGATCGACATGATTAGGACATTGATAAGTATTTATAAAGGTTTTTTTTCAATATAAATGTTTTAGAAATCTGCATGAAACTGACCTTTATAAAATATCTTATCGTGTTTCCCTCAAAGGTAACAAAATCATCTCTAATACTTCTAAAGAAATAAAAATTTAAAAATTGATATATTTGTGATTCTTAGAGATCACCATCTTCTATAACTCCTTCTATATTGATGATATATTCATATGGTTTAGATAGGTTGAATAATTAAAAAAATATCCTTGTAATACCTTCTATGCCTAGAATAGTAGAAACACTAAGAATATAGGATTTTTTTGTATACAAACCATGATCCTCAGAAAAAATGGGGAATAATAGAGTATTAGTATTCTTCATATAGTTTATTGTAGTTATCTTGGTTGTTGATAACGGTTTTGAAATCATCTAAGCTTGATTTCATAATTATCCTTGAAATTAAATCCTTTAGAAGAGAGGGCAGTTATTCACGATCTTTCCCCTTTTATTTCAAGGTTCTTCTTCAACTGAAAATAAAATTTTATAAACAAATGTTTTACTAAAATAATATACATATAAAATTTAATCTATTCTTAAGAAAACATCCTACTAGGTGGAATTCTAAATAACAGAATATTTAGGATTATCTCATAAAATCATGAATCATAATGAATAATTTCAAACTAGAAAAATACTTAACATAAATTTAAAATTTATTCATAGATAATATCATAATCATAACTATGGTTTCTTTGGGGACATAATTATATTTAATTATTTCATAATGGTATGTAAATAAAATGTGAATTGTCCTAATATATCCCTCAGGAGCCTCAAATAAGGGGCGCAATAAGTCTCATTGTCGTGTACCAGGTTACACCGAGTGATGCCTGACACACCTTGTTGGAGTTATTACCCCTAGCTATATCTGTTCCAAAACCACACCCACTTGTAGTCTCCATATAGGTATATATATATAGGAATTCCCAAATAAACAATACCATAAAAAATTCAAGGATGCTCTTCCATTCTTATCCTCAAAGTCTATCTTAGGGTTAGGTTCTCTAATCTATATTTTATAAATCTATTTTCCAAGGTTTTTGATAAACCTTCTCTCGTACCAACTTTAAATACCTATTCTAAAATAAACCAGATCTGGTGACTTACTTTATTACATTGGCATAGATATAGGACTCAAATCCCAAAGTATAATTATGTTTAGTAATTTTGGAATCCAGATTACGTACATGAACTTTACAGAACATTTTAAAACATAAAATACAACATATATAATCATTTAGGGACACCATTATTCTCTATTATTAACCCTACATATCAGTTATAATATACATCTTGGCATCCTGTGAAAAATAAAACATAAGAAATGGGTGATCTCAAATGCTCAGTAAGGGTAACAAATACAGTAGAATCTATTATAAACAAGAATAAATAATTATTAAAAGGTGATTAAATGAAACATATTCCATTTAATCAATAACCTGATCATAATATGTTATGAATAAAAACTGATTGAATGTTACCATATAAAAAATAATATGAGAAGGAGACATTACCATGAATATTCTACTAGTCGAATAATCGTATGATTTATTAATTACTAATATCATAATGATGGAATTCATAATTCCAAAAAATCATAAACATACCATCAAGGTCTAGACCAATAATTCTACATAAATGAGTAATGTATCAGCCAAAACCTGGTCTAGTTTGTCTCATGAGACCTACTGATGCATCGAGGGGAAATAGTGGGCCATGCCCATCACTTAGTAAGTCAAATTCATTACTGATATATTTTATAAAGATATATCTTTAAATAAATATGTACAATTACACTTTTAGATATTTTAATCATAATCATTGGTGAAAGTACTCTGATAAAATCATTGAGAAATTATTGATAAAAATATCATTTTCATTGAAAAGAATAGTTCTTTTGGAATATCAATTATATTTATCACAAAATTGGATAATAAACATGTATATCTAAGAAAAAAAGGAAGGATAATTAAATTATTTTTGAGGAATAAATTATGTCCAAATAAAGTAAAATATTTTAAAAAGAGTTTTTAATAAGCTTTATAAATGGTCCACTCTTGTTTGGTTTAAGAGAAATATAACAGTATTTAAATCAGAGAAAGGTGTAATTGTTTACATAAAACAAAAACAAAATAGACTAAGATAGTTTTTCATAAAAAAATATTGATTTTATAAAAATATTTTTTATCTTAAAAATGATTATGGATTATACTTGAAAATGGGTAAGAAATTGGGAAGTTCCCTTTAATCGGGTTTTCTTATCGGGAGGAATAGAAAAGGAAAACCTTATAAAACATGTATATCCCAATAAAATAAAGATGAAATGATCTGGATAAATGATTTTGGAAAATATAAACAAAATTTAGAATAATTATATAACAATAAAGGTGAATTTCATTGGGTTAAATAGAGATAAAACGTAGCACAAAGGAAAAAAATGGAGATTCGTGTAGAATCCCTTACCACTTTGCAAATAGTCGAACCGTATACTCCATAAAATTAATGATCATAAAATGAAACATTTAATACCATAAAGATAAATATATTAATGATATTATACATCAAATTTCTGTATATATACAACACACACAATAAATAGTGGTAAATAAGGCATATCCCACAAAAATAAATGTGATATGAGAAAACCCTTACGTTATGTCAGAAACTGTTTTGAACTTGTACTAAACATCATGGATAAATAAAGTATATAAATTAATAATTTAATTCGGAACATATTTAACATTTATTTTATTTATTATAATTTTATTTATTTCATTTATTGTATTTTTTATGCGTTATAATATTTAATTTTTTTGTTCGCGAGTGTTCTTTTCCTTTGTTTCTGTGACTGGTTCACTTGTATACATGTATGAAAGATCATGTGAAATGGGAATAATTATCTAGAATTTAAATTATAATTTATTAATTAAATTACATAAGATTAAATGTTTTTATAAATCATTTAGTTATTTGGGGGGGTATGAATCATTATATAAGATGTTAGTGATAATCATTTAGATTATTCTGAAGTTTTTCAGTCATCACAAACTAGTTTTGTCTTATGAATTATTATTATTTTTATATACTAGTTTTAGAACATTAAATAATTTTTATTACATATATTAATGTAATTTTTAACCATATAAATGGTTTTATGACCATCCTTGAAGGAATAACTGGAAACCAAAAACTTGTTGTCAATGAAGATGGTAAATCCGTACCTCACGGATGGTGTTTTCCTTTTTTGGAATAAAAAGAGGAAGAGAAGAAGAGACATGATGGTGAATTTTCCATTGACATAATAAAATTTATGTATATAAAATATATTTTAGTTATCATTCATGTTTAAAAATAGTAGGATTGGGAATAATAAGGAAAGAAAAAAAGATTAAAGAAATTGTACATGAAGGATTAAGGGTTTTACCTCTTGAATTTTTCTTCTTCTGAACCACCGTAAGGGGCTTGGGATTGGTGTTTTGGTGTGAAAAAAGGATCATGGACATGGGTAGGAGACTTTTTAATAGTATTGGGAAGTAATTATATAGGATTCAAGCCTTAATATGTTTGAGGAGAAGAGGTTGTAAGGGGTGGTATTTATAGTGGAGGAAAGGGGTGTTTTCTCATTGTTTTATTCATTAGATTATTATTTTGCCTTAGGACTATGAATATTTTTAGAATTATAACTAAATATATTAAAATAATTAAGGTTAGTTAGATATTATGTTTATTACATCATCAATGACTTGAGTAACATTGTATTTAACTTATAATGTATATATACCGTAAATTACCATATTTGACTATTCACCAAAAAATCAACTATTTTTGAAAAATCCCAAAAATTCACCCTATCAATTTCTCAATGTGTAGAATCAATAAAGGGACTAAATTTTATGAAAATAATTTTATAAATATAATAAATTTATTTTTTATTTAAAATCATCATTTATTCGAAAAATAGCAATTTTGAAATTATAACTGATTTTATAGAACTTTAAAATATTAACTATTGTATCATGAAATTATCTTATAATAATAAGAAAAAAACTATTGATTTATGAATCTATTTTATGAAAACTGTTTTTATTTTAAATTAATATATTTATTATAATATTCTAAATAGACATTTATGTTTCTTAAAAATACCAATACGTAATTTATCATTTTTAAAACATTTATTTACTTATTATGTCATATAAATTAAAAAATAATAATTTAAAAGATAAAAAAAATATTTATACCTTAATATGTAAATTTACTGTTCGAATCATAAATATCCTATTAATATAATGAAAATGGCAGTTTTAAAAAATCAGGATTTTACACTATTCACTAGAAAATAAATATTTTTAAACAAATACAAAAATTTAACCCTAATATAATTTTTAAATTACATGTTCAAAAATGATGTCTATTTTTTCAATATAATTTTCAAAATTTTCAAAATTTAATTTTAAAATAAGTGCTCTATTAAAAGGCAGTAAAAATTCATTTATAAAAATATATCCTTTTAATGCTAAAATTTTGATTAATTTTCATATTATGCATATAAAATCATTTGGATGAATTTGAAAACATTTGATTAAATATTTAATAAATACATTTCATATTTTAGTTAATTCTATTCATTCCTTCCAATTTAACATCTTGGTTATCACAGTCTTTTTAAAATAATGATATTTAATTATATATCATTGTTTGTTTAAGCTTGGTGTTATGTAAAATGCATGCTATCAAAGAAATTAAATTTAAAAATAGACATACCATAAATTCTTGGGTTGTTACATTAATCATCGGTTAATCATTTTTTAATCATCAGTTAATGATTAGTTAATCACTAGTTAATTGTTATCTAGCATTTGTTAATCATTAGTTAACCAATAGTTACCCATTAGTTAAACATTAGTTAACCATTAGTTAATCATTATTTAATAATTCCTTAATAATTCTTTAATCGTTTCTTAATAATTATTTTACCATTATTGAATCATTACTTAATCATTCTTTAATCATCAAATAATTAATCTTTAATCATTACTTAATAATTGGTTAATCATTAGTTAATGGTTCTTTAATAATTACTTAATTATTAGTTAATTGTTCTATAATCACTCTTTAATAATTAGTTAATCATTATTTAATAAATAATTAATTATTGCTTAATAAAAACATAATCATTACTTAATCATTAGTTAATCATTACTTAATAATTAGTTAATCATTCTTTATTCATTCATTAATCCTTCCTTAATCATTCATTAATAATTTCTTAATAATTAGTTAATCATCAGTTAATCATTATTTAATATTTCATTAATCATTATTTAATAATTCAATAATCATTTTTTAATCATTCTTTAATAATTACTTAATCATTACATAATCAATATTTAATCTTCCATTAATCATTCCTTAATCATCCCATAATCATTAGTCAATCATTTTTTAATCATTCCTTAATCATTACATAATCTTTCCTAATTCACTCATCAATCATTCCTTAATCATTCCTAAATCATTCCTTAATCATTATTTAATCAATAATTATTCATTAGCTAATCTTTATTTATTCATTCCTTAATAATTCTTCAATCATTAGTTAATCAATATTTAATCATTAGTTAGTCAATAGTTAATCATTATATAACCATTAATTAATCATTTTTAATCATTTTTAATCATTATTTAATTATTATTTAATTATTATTTAATCATTAGTTAATCATTAGAAAATCAATCTTTAATCATTGATTAATAAATAGTTAATCATAACTCAATTATTAGTTTATAATTAGTTATTCATAAGTTAATCCTAATTTAATCATTACTTAATCAGTAGTTAATAATTACTCAATCATTATTTTAAAATTATATAATCATTACTTAATCATTATTTAATCATTAGTTAATCATTCATTAGTCATTATTTTTTCATGATCTAATAATTAGTTAAACATTACATAATACCTGATCAATTATTCCTTAATAATTAGTTAATCATATTATATTAATTAGTTAACTATTATTAGCTAATCATTATAGGTAATTATTCTTTAATATAAGGTTATTCATTAAGTTAATCTATACATAACCATTACTAATATTAACTATTATTTATAAACTATATATAACTAACTAAACTACATCATAAATAACATATTTAGAACTAGCTAAAAAATAAATTATATAAATAAATAAATTTATATTATTTAAAAAAATACCTCTAAATGATGATTCACAAAAAATTGACACTTCCTTTAGGCCACTGAAACCACCATGCACAAAGAAAGATTATTTTAGAGAGATATAGGGTATGGAATATATAGAGAGGATAAAATTTTGAACTTGATAGTGGGGGGTTCCCTTTTATAGGGACTCAAGAGAAAGGTGGGGGTGGTTCTGCCTTTCGCCTTTACGTTAGGAAAAAGGTGGTCATTCCCTAGACACCTTTCTCTTCTTTTTAGGTGAATGTAGACCACCCCAACCCTTCTTTTCAATTTCACCATTCAATGTCAATGATATAATGTGGAGGAACACCCCCTACCGCCTTTAAATAAATTGGGAATGTGGTAGGGCCCCTGCCTCATTTTCGATAAAAAAGTCAAAAAAATGACCTTGATGTTTACAAAAATCTAAAAACACAGGAAAAAACTCAGACGATTGGGGTCTTAAGTCACTTTGTGTATATATCTATAGTTTCCTGTCATCCATGGATATATATGTTTTTTGATGTTCAGATTGAACCCATACTATATGATTCCTACGTATCCTCATTAGAGGAATCACAACCCACATAGTCTGGTGCCACTTAATATGGCACATTGCCTTTTAAGGTCATTTTATGAGGACCCAACCATGTATTTTAATGTCATGTGGCAAGGATACCCAGGATAAATGTTTCTGGTTATTGATTATGGGGTACCTAAATTGAGGTGTCTCAAGGGACCAAATAAATATATGGTCTCCTGGGTAGATATATACCATTTTGGGGATGTGGCCCAGAAAACTATAGGGTGGATTTGGGTACTGAGTTTAGACCTCAGGGAGGCTTCTTACATATCCTAGTTTTTTGGAAATCAAAGCCCACATAGTTATATTTTTTTTGGGGATTATGCAAGGTAGATTCCCACTTAAGAGGTCATGATTGGTCCTTACACTCAGAAGGATTCCCATTTGATGTTTGAAGTTAGGGATTACATCTATGGAGAAGGCATGTTTAAGAAGATATAATTTTGGATGATACTATACTGGAAGACTATTTTAGTTTTGGTATTGTGTGAATTTCATGATCATCACTAACCTTTAAGGCCATGTGATCCATACTCAGTGTGAGAAATAATACGATGTAGTATATTTAAAGATCACACAATCCATTCGGTCTGATGTTGGACAAGGAGCTGAAGCCCAAAGGGAGAGGGAAGGTTCCTTGACCATGTGTGTACCCTCTTCTATTTTTATATCTAGGGTATTCAAATTTTGTGATCTATATAGATATGGCCTGGGTAGAGGTGAATAGGAGAAACATTGTTGCCTCCCGTAAGAAATGCTAGGGGCTTACCTTACGAGGAGTTCCCTAAAATTAGTTTCAGGGGTATGGATCTCATTACCTATCAAAAGGAAAGGAATGTGTGATCCTATGTATTCCTACCTAGAATGGGGAGGTTCAAATGATCACCCTATGGTCAGAACCTATGTTACCATGGTAATCTGAACTCGTCAACATTCTACGTGTCTGACTTACTATATATTTTTCCCTCACGATTCCTCTTACAACGGGTATATGAACATGAAATGACACACTAATGTTCCTGATGACAATATCATATATGTCATGTGGTTTTGGAATAGGCCTTGACCTGATATTGTTAGATTGGTTCTTGAAGGTTCCAACATAGGGAATGATGACATGATGAAAGAGAATGATGGGAGCTAGAAAATAGAATTCCCTAGGATACCCCATTCTGCCTAGTCTGTTCTTAGGAAGGATTGGGTTCCCTCCATATAGAATATTTATATGCGAGTGTGGGTATGTCTATGTAGCCCTGTTCTATGAAGACCTAGGCTCTACCTTCGTAGCATGCTTCTTTTCTAGGCCAGGTTCTCTCTGCATAGAATCTTGTTATTCAGGGTTGAGTTCCTCCTGTTTAGTGCTTTTCTGTGCGAAAGAGGGTTCAACCCACTATCATGTTGTTATGCGGTATGTTTATTCATAAAGGGGGCATCCTTTATGCCCTGAGGGATGTCCCATAATGGGGTTTTTAGTTCATGTATTTATAATTGATTTATTACTTCCTTCTTTCTACTATGCGACAAATTATTACATGTTGGGACTCATCAAAGGGGTCTTGTTTTCGTGGTGCATTGTCACTTATTTTCTTCGACTCTATTGTGTTTTGTTTTTCATGTGTACATGTTTAGAATTTTTTCCTCCTTTCTTTCATCCCCCCATTTGGGTCCTTTATATAAAAATTAAGGACTAGATACTGTCATGACTAGTCATCTGTGGTGGTCCACAAGACTAAATTTATGGGATCCCGGGAGGATTCCCCGACACAAGAATGAATAAGTCAGTAGGGAGTAGTTTTTCATCAGGAAAAAATATACATCCTTCCCCACAAATAATTTTGTTAAATTTTTAGGAGCTTACGATGATGCCTCACCCTATGTACTATTTAGTTCCCAAGTATGGTACTTCATGGGGGCATAAATCGCCACCCTTCACTACAAATGACTTAGTTTGTTTGTGGTAATTTGTGGTTCTATCTCATTTCATGAACTTTTTTGTTCATGGGTGCTTTGGGAAGTGGAAGAATGCTATGTGGATTGGCGTCCCATGGAGCGACAGTCCGCATAATCGACCTATCCTTCACGGATCCGCCCTTTTGAACATTTTTCCTCGGTATTTCTTCTAATATTTTTACACTTTTTCAAATTGATTAATTATCATGATCTTCTCTGTGGAATTTTCAAGAACCAATATAATAATATCCATCACTAATCACATTATTCCTAGATCATTGTATATTTATTACACTATAGTTTCCCTTATTTCTTCCTATAATTAAATAGAATCAATATTTAATTGTTTCTAGTTTCTATGTGGAAGTGTATATAAGGAACAAGATTGAAGTCACATATTTTTCATCATAGATTTTCTCTGTATCAAGGAAACACTCATTTTTAGAATTACTTTTCTATGTTGATTAAATTTTATAGTCTAAATTTGATGGTCCAAGGACCAAAACCTTGGATCATGAAGTCATGGAACTTTAATGAGATGAACATGAAGCTTATTAACCTAAATTGGATGAGTATAACCATCTTTCCTAACATGAGATAAAATTCTTACTCAAGACAGTATAGACCCTTCAAGTCATTTAATTTTCTTCATTCAGTGAGTGTATAATAATATTATATTCATCAACATGGGTCTTGGAATCATACTAATTACCTTTAAGTTCATGTTACACTGGAACCATTATGGTATAGTGATACAAGAGATCCACCCTTTATTATAAATGTCCCAAATAACCAGTCAAGGAATGACTATCCTCTCACACGTTCCAAATGGATCATGCCTCAGGAATGATGGAATTAGAAAGTATTTTGGGTACTGATTTCATTTAATTTGTTAGATAACATAAGTCATGAATCCATATGTTTTTTCTACCTATACCACCATTATTGGTAGTCCTGTATTTTATTTCATTTATTGGGGATCAAACATTTTATGACAAATTAGTTCAATTATTTATTGGGTTTCACTAGTCATCAAGTAAATCTCATCCAAAGGTGATGTCGTTCCTTCGCTCACTAAACATGCCACAAATATTAATAGTCACTAAGATAGTTTTTTTGTTTCATGTAATTCTGTATTAACTAACTACCATAGGAATATTTGCCTCCATTTGGTAAGTCTCATTTCTCTTAAAAGATATTCCCTATCTTCCACCTAAAAAAATTCCTAACATTATTGGAAGGTTTATTTTTCAACTATTAAACCCAATCCTTTTTTATATAATATGGATAATAATGGGTCTTCAATTAGGTATACTTATCCTACAATACAATAAGGGTTTCTCTTGAAGATATTTTAATATTTGTATGTGTATCATGTCAAATAATAATGGGGAAATGTTGATATAGATCCATGAGATTCATCTGGTCTTTGAAGTTATAAGGTGGTGTTAAAATTTATAGTTTAAGATAAAACAATTTCAAGCAATGTTGTATGATGTGTAAGATTTTTAGATAATCTCACTATCAATCAAATCCACCAAGATTCCATCATAAAGGGATATCATTATGGCCGACCACAATAGTCCCATAAATATTATCCATGATCGCCATTATAAGTGCCTCTCCATATAGAAAAAAGGTTAACCTTGAGTGATGTGAATGGAGATCCAGCAACTTTTATCCCATAAATGGTAGGTGTATGGTCTCACAAAAATCTAGTATAATGAGTTTCAATAGTGATCATGGGGTAATTTTAGGGTCATAGAACTCATTTCCATTATGGTGTTCTATAATCCACCACCAATGAATCTAAAATATATTACTAATTCATAAAGGACCCATTCCTTTGTTCATACTCTACAATATGTGGTATCTCTATTTCAACACCAGCATCACCAAGTTAACATGATCCCTTTTCAACTTCTAAGTACATGATAAATGTTTTATGACACATCCTGTGGTTTTAATCGTGAACACATAACAAATTCCCACTCAATCACATTTCCATGAAACTGACCACCTAGAAATTTTTATACAATATGACATTTTATTTATAACCCCATGTTTCTTATCCCCTTTTAAATGTTTGTACAGTATTTAATATATGTGTCCTATTTATAATCTATTGATCATCTATTGGGTGTGACAAGAGTGACTAGATCACCTTAAGATTCTAAAATTATCTTCATATATTTACCATAAGGTATGTCATCGTGAGGGTGAGGTTTCTTCCTCATGTAGTCTATATAGGTTCGAGTAGCTACTTGTCTATGATTTGGGTCTTATATTATATCTCCTAAGATAATGTTATTGTAGTTAAATCATCATACAAGTTTTCTAAAATAATAATTCCTCTAATATTATTAAAATTTAATATATAGGTGTTGACCATTCCATACGATAAATGTAAGTTATTCATTTTTGATAACCAATAACATAGAAAGTAATTAATGGAATCCAATTGATTTTATACTGAGGTCTAGAAGATCCAATAAGCATTTTAAATTATATTATCTTTTAAAAATATTTCAAACTCATGAAAACTATAGTACACCCAGTATGAATAGGACCATCTGAAATCACCTCCTAAGTGGAAAAAACAATATGAATTTCATACATGTGAATGTAGGGAAACCCTTTATAAATGTATTATGGTTTAATTATGAACTTATAATCCAAAAACGCAATCCTAGATGTATACTATCAGAGGATAATGTTATTATAGGTAACAATGTTTGTAATTAGTCTCTTTTAAAATGTAACCTTATAATTCAATGTTCAACCAAATTGAACTAGAACTTCCTAAAAACTAAGAGGATTTTGAAAAATTATCTACTTCTTCCAGTATCAGTATCATATCCTCAAAAAATAATTTCATATCCATATATGGAAAAATATTTCAGTTTCGATTACTTTCTTAATCTTGACTTCAATGTAACCACTAGAACTTCTGGAAAATGAGTAACTAAGATAAAATTTTTTGTATAATCAGTTTCCATAGTCATTTATTACCAAAATTTTTTCAAAGCTTCAACTAATTTTTGAGATTAAACTAATTCTAGTGTTCCAAAAAAGGATAAATCATAAAATTCATCAAAATAATGAAAAATCAAATAATTTTTTGTGTTTCACACATCTTATGTATAGCTCACACATCCTTTACGTAACCCATGCATCCTATGAGTAGAGTAAGATGGTATTATAAATTAATAAATCATAATTATTTCATTGTAATAGAAATTGGGATTCATGATTAGTGAAAACCTAATGTGAATGAGATAGAAATATTACATAAATTTTTAAATGTTGTGGGACCCCAACTATTTATAGGTGGATCCATGTGTTCCACATTAGATATACCAGAACCACATTCCAGAAATCATCCTTTTAATTAATTACATATTTTTAATTTTGAAGAGAACTATTTATAAATAGAGGTATTGATAACATAGTAATTTTTTCCCTTTATCAATAGTGATCTCATAAATTAGTTTTTATAAGTTACCATGAAATAATAAAATTGGGAAAATTAGGGGTCACATATATAAACAATTCATGTCTCTTTGGTAGTAATGCATGGGTTGATCATGGTTTTATGATAGGACCATGGTCATATTCATGACCACTACAAAAGTGTGAACCACACACCATCAATGGGACATTTCTAACTACCTCACCAACAAATACCTAAATTATTATATTATTTTGGGGAAATGAAGATATTATATAATTTGGAGTGGCACAATATCTCTGTAAATCATGTATCCCTTTAAAATTTTTTCTCATCCTACCTAAATTATGTATATTGGAAAATCATAAGGGGATAACATGACATATTAATTACCTTTACCCCTTCCTAATAATATGCTTCAAGGGAATCATTATGAGAAGGAATTTATCATTATGATTTCATGAGACACACCAATCAGGAACCAACTTACAAGAATAATGCGTCCTATAGTCCAATTACAGAGAACGGTGAAGAATTTATCTAATTTAGTTACCTTCTATGAAATACATGGATGATTTATTATATAACCTATGAATATCCATGACTATTAAACCATCATAGGAGACATTCATGGTCATTCACTCATTAGTGGTCACATGGGTTACCATACAAAACTAAGTTGTCACATGAATGATTGTATGACACATAAAGTTCATGTGAAAAAAAATCACCCCTTAGTGGTCCTTTAAATATCCACATTATCATCAATTGATCCATTATTATAACTTACATGTCCTCATATCTATTAAATAAAACATCTTTTATCATGCATCTCAATCCAAGAGTTTCACATGTTCAATTCCTACATTTCACAAACTCCTATTAGTGTACCAATGCATATTAAAATGTTCTAAGGAGTCATGGTGTGCTTCACCATCCTACACTATAAGATGTTTGTTGATCCTACTAGTTGTTTTATATGGTTATTTATGAAGCATAAACCCAACCCTCTTATTTGGATCCTAATGCCCTAGGCCATGACACACTATTCTTCATGTAACATCCAATTTCATTATCCACATGAAGTCTGTCACACTTAGCTCATCTTGGATAATGACCCATCATAATCCAAAACATAATCCTTATATTTCTCACCTTCTATGTGTTCAATAATCCCCCCTACTCAGTTAAAACAAGGTTTGAGAAGAACCATAGATGAGAAACAATTTTGGATCAATCCCACCATACAATTTATTGAGTTTTTTCAGATATCAGAATATTTCATTGGCTTCCAATTTGGTGTTAGTCACAAATATTCTCCACTATATCACCTCAATTTTTGTTCCTGGCATCATTACCTATCTATTTTACAATAAATATGATACAAAATAAATATTTCCCTCCCTAAAACATTTCATAGTATATTTATCTAAGTATTCCACTCTAAATTATATTAAATTTTTCAAAATTAATCCTAGTCATATAACCTTAAACTAAAAGATATAATAGTTCTAGATGTATTAAAGGAACTGAATTTGTCATGTATTTCAATCATAAAATGAACTAAAATAGTTATTGTCACATAACCTTAAAATCTATGATGTGCCTCTTGAAATTCCAAGAAACTGCATGGTTTTTTATTCACATTATATTGATATATAAGTGGCATCTCTCATTGGAATAATTCATACTTTATCGTTACTTTCATCCCATTTATTAAACAATAATTTCCTCCATGGATACCTTAATACTCAACATACACTTAACCCTTCCTAAAAATTATGATACTATAGTATAAATTTGAGTCCTCCTCAGATATTTTAAATTCATAGGTACCATTAAACATTCTTGGTTTTTATGAAATATTAGCATACATCCAATTACTCATGAGAGACTATAAATATATGTATACCTTTAATCCTTACTATATGGTATGAAAATTTGGTATAATTTTTTTACCCCATGTATACCATAAATTTTATCGTACCCATAATCAATCATGGACAAAAAGAAACTTCATCCTTAACTAACATTCTCCATGGATTCCTCAAGTACCAGAATATATTTAAGACTTACTAGATAACATGAAACTATAATATACCATCAATTATTTTGGGAGACATTAAATACTAGGTTATCCTTAATCCTTTATAGAAAGTGGAAAAATCCCTAGTACCATCAAGCCCTCAAGGGAGACTATAAATTCCAGTTTAAACTTAAGCCTTCCTGGTTAGAATAAAACATCAACATACTTATAATTCCTCCTGTGAGACCATAAATTTTTGAATAACCTTGATCCATAATAGATAGTAAATAAATATATCATACCTCAAAATCCAATATTTAGATGTTAACTTCCAATGTACCATTAATCCATTCAGGAAGATACAAAACTCTAGCATACCTTCAATTCCACTTAGGAGACCCCAAATCTGAGTATACCCTTGAGCATTATTGGATGTAATGGAACATCATTATAAATTTAATTCAATCAAGGATAAATTAAATATCAGTTTACCCATAAGACTTTTGGATGTTAGGAATCTCTAATATACCATAAATTTCTTCTAGGAGGCCTTAAATATTATCGTACCCTTAAGGCTTCCTTTACTACACAAAAAAATCATACCGTCATGTCCTTCTAAAAGACCATGAATCCTATAAAACCTTTAGACATCTTGGATAAAAAAAACTTTAGTATACCATCATGTCCTCTTAGGATACCTTGAATCCTAGTGTTCCCTTAAACCTTCCAAGATAACTTGAAACTCCAATGTACCATCAAGTAATCTTGGGAGAAAAAAAGCATAGTGCACACTTAACCCTTCCTAGATAAAATAAAACATTATTGTTATATAAATTTCATTATGGAGACTTTAAGTCCCACTATACACTTAATCCTTCCTAAATTGAATAAAAAATTGATGTACCTTTATGTACTCTAGAGATACCAAAAATCCAAATGTACCCTTAGTATTTTGAAGATGACATGAAACTATTGTATATCTCTTTAATTTAATTTCACATATGCCTAATAATAATTTTATGTTTCTCATTCCTATTTTAATGGAATTAAATTCCAAATTTACTTCCTTTACAACATCAAACTCTAGAATAACCATTCACTTAAATGAGGAATGCATAAAATGATCCTTTGTGGGGTGATTTATATTTAATCATTATTAGTTAAAATGAACATATGTTCAATCAATATCTTCCTAATTAGTATTCACCCTACTATAGTAGAATGAAATGTGAAAAATAATTGGTATTATTACATAGAAGAATTTCATGATCATAATCTTAAATATATGTGATATTCTTGGACTATATAATAAGATTCATCTAGATATGAATTATTCTACTATCCTCTCAATTTCAGCAAACATTCTTAAAAGTGTCATTATTTCATCCTAGATACCACCCACCTTTAGAAATTATGATTATGATAAAATGGAATAAAAAAGGCCCAGAATATTCACATGATAACAATATTCAAAAATAGTAAATTTAAATAAATAAATATTCCATAAATTTATCATGGGATTTAAAACTATTTAATACATTAGAATATAAAATACATAGAATTCAATGAATTAAAATAAATAGGCATTCCATAAATGGATATAAATATTAAAAATTAATTTTAATAAATTATATATTAAATATGAACTCTTATTACACATTGAAATTTTTAATGTTTATGAAAAATGCACACTTTATATCCAATATAATTTTTTATAAACACTAAAAATCACAGAATGTGAATAATTTATTTTAGTTTAAATGTTATATTATTAAATAATTCCTTCAAATTAATCTTGTTTACAAAAATATCACATATCTTATACATGATCTTCAAATGTTCTAAAACTTCGTTGATATTTGTACTAAGTAATATTTTAATGAAGGAGCATGTAATATGAATAATTAATTTTTAAATAAATAATTATATCATACATATTTATTAAAAAGAATTATAAACATTCTATATTCCCCATATGTATTCGACTTTAATAAATTAAATATCAACAATTTATATTTTCAATTTATTATAATTTATAAAAAAAATTAAAAAATCAAAAATTATTAAATAGATGAAAAATGACCTTTCAATTATATTTTATTATCAAATATAAATATATAACAGAATATGATTTAGGAATTACCCTTGTGGATTTTATTATAAACCCATATGTAACAAAAAAAACAAATTTATTTTACTCTATGTCATACCTTTTTTTATACATTATTTGTATAAAAAAATTAATCAAAAAATAATTATAAAGGCTAATCTTAAAATATTTTGTGTTAAAGTATATAATTGAATTGTATATGATCTTCTTGGTGAATCATGTGGTATATTTTAAAATATATAATTTGATTTTTGTTTTATGTTTCAACTATAATTATAATATAAAATTGCAATGATTCACTATCCTAGTTTATTTTTCTTTTATATATTATAAAAAATGATACAATATATCATATCTTATATCTCATTGAATACTAGAGGGAAAAATATAAGATGGTATCCTTTTACTACTTATATCATATGATATATATTTTATGTTGTGTTGGGTCTCACCATGTCATATAATTAGTGAGTTTGAAAATTATGGTTCATCCATTCCATACATATTATATGGTATCCACATATCATATATGATAATGTAGACCACTTCATTATTTTCCAATAGTTTTATGTTTTTTACAAAACCAAATAATTGTTTCTTTAAATATCACTTATGAGTATTTTACACAATTAGTGTTACATGAAATAATTTAATTTTAAGACATTAAGGATAAATATCATAGAAATAAGGAACATGAATGATATGAATTGTTTCCAGTTCATATGGCTCATCAACTGTATTTGATGAAAACTACTAATAACTATTCAATAAACTCATATCTCTTTTGGAGATCAATTAACTATGGAATCACTGATAAAATCCCAATGATTTCATTTAAGCATCATGGTGGGATATCACCTCCAAGCAAAAAGTAAAATGAGGCTCTATTGAGATTCATGAATTGTGTATTATCAAAATTAATTAATTGAATTATCATTCAAGGATAATATAATCCCTTTAATTATATTATATTTAATGGATGAGGTAGGTTCCATGGGATGTCATATTTATTAAATATTTAACAATTAAATATAGTACATTTTATCATTCATGATTTATAATTTTTAATAAATAAAATCCATTCAATTTTTAGACAAATGAATTATTAATTAATAATAGTTTATAATCAATTATAATATCATCATATGATAAGAAAACCTAAATCAAAACCATTAAAAATCATGATACACACCTGAAGTATCATATACTAATAATTATAACACTTATTTCTATATATTGTAAAATAAAATATAGTTTAATTATATCTTAAAATAAAATAATTTATATGTATATATTATAACAACTTTAGGGAATATATCAATCAAACAAATTTCATGAAATTATAAAATATGGTTTCCTCAATGTGACTCCCTAAGTGATAATGTTTTAATAGTTAAAAATGAAACATTGTTGTTTTTTTATAGTATTTTAGGTACGTTCATGATCTATTGATAAATTTTATTTTTTCCCTAATAAATTTTTTATCTTTACATTGCAATGATCCTAATGATATTTTATCATATGCCCATATTGCGATTCCATGTCCCAAATACCTGACCTAGGATATGAGATGATTATTCGCATCGACCCAAAAAATCCTTATAATTCATGAAGGATAGTATTCTTGAGGTCAGTAATAATAAATAACCTTGTGGAGATAATTTCCTCAATTAATTAAACAAAATTTTTAAATAAGGGATTAAAACGAAAATACCACATAACTCATCTTTAAGACAGACACACCTCTTTGTGAAAAAAAACCAAGAGGTATAAAAAAATTATCCCAAAATATACTATATAATAAAAAATAAACAATATATATGGTAATTAATTCATGTTTTCCTGAATTATATAAAATAAAAGAATGTATAAATAAAAGAATATTATTTTAATAGGAATTAACCAACCAAAAGGGAAAAAATTCCTCAAGCTAGCTAACACTAGAACTTATTATTATCTCATCTTCCATAGAAATTATTTTCAGGATGTAAGAGCTTCCTGAATTATTTAATACATAAATTATTATTAAAATCTAGATAATTTTTTACCCATTCATAATAGTAACGATTCCATATATATAATTATAAGTGAGAAAATAAACCTAATAGGATTCCCCCATTATCCTAAAATCCCCTAAGTGATAGTGATAAATTTGGATTCATATTATCTATTTGTAGGTGAAACTCAATAATTCTAAATAATGATAATAAAAACTACATATCATCAATAAAAATAAAACTATATGTAGTTGAAATAAAAAAGTGAAAAAATTATTAATTGATAAATAATTTTCCTAAAAATAGAAAATAACCCATCCCTAATTCCTGATATATAAATTACTAATATATATATTAAAATATTATCCCCAAAAAATTAATACATAATAAAATTAATTCCAAATTCCTGATAAATTTTTTAATAAATGAATTATTTGGATAAAAGAACCACATAAAAAACAATGATCCAAGACACACTGATAACCTACTCACCAATCCATAATCTTGTTTTATCCTGAGAAAATCATGAATGATATTTAAAAAACCAGTATGATGACAATGAGTGTCCATGGTCCTCAATCCCTAAGGATGCATGGTGTGATCTCCCACTCCATATAGAAATTAAAATTCTATGGTAATTGGATTTCTCATTTCTAATGGAGAAAATACGCTACCATATGATAAGTTGGTTAAAACACAATAGATTTCATGGAGTAAAATTCCATTTTTCAAATTTATTTCTATAACTTACAAAAAATATGCATCAAAAAATTGTTTATGAAAACCATTAATGTAAGAATCAATAAATAATATAGGAAAATTTATCAATCCATATGACCTCCAACCCAGTAATTATAATGACCCAAACTTTTATCATTAGAATTGCTCATTTCTTATAGTAATTTCATATAGTATAAATCATATAAAATCAATTATATACCATAATAAAGAATTCATGAAAAATTAGGGAAATAATAAGTATTTCTAGAGGTTAAGGAACCTATACTGATTAAATAGTAACTTGAACTTATTAATTGTAATATAACCCTTATGAATAGTAAATTGTTCATGTAACACCCCAAACACTTTATGGTATGTTTCTCTTAAATACATTATAGTTATTTCCTATATTTCATTAATAATTTATCCTATATAGAACAACACATGGTTACTTATAGTAGATAGCCATAACCTAGCCATTATACTTAAATTTCCCAGCTCTGTGAATTGAATTTTAAAAATCTGACATACACGGTTGTGTTCAAGATTATATTTAGAGTCTGATAGAATTAACTTAATTTTCAGTGAATAGTAACCAACCCTTATGAATAGTAACCTTACCTTATGAATAGTAACTTACCCTTATGAATAGTAATATGACTCTTATGAATGGTATTCATACCCTTGAGTGTATAAATGAATTTAGGCACCATAAAATGAAGATGAATATTTTAAGTGTTTATATTTTTTGATTAAATAATGATTTTAATTAAATATTTAATTAATAATATGTAAAAATTTATTTTTAAAAAATGGACTTTATATTTGGATTCTACATATCAGAAAATGGTTAGGGTGAATTTTTGGTATTTTTCTGAAATACTTGAATTTTTTGTGAATAGTAAAATACGTTAATTTACCATATCAATACACTATAAATTAAATTAACTATTCCTAGCATCATGAGTGATGTAAGCACCCAAATCTCGAACTCACATTCATATATTACTATTATTGGTCCTGGAATACTCACTATTTCTTGTCTTGAGAGGAAATAATAAATTAATGTTTATAAAATTAAGAAAACTCCTCTCCCCTTCACTATATAAACCACCCCTCACCCCCTCTTCCTCCCTCACCACTAAAGCATTAATACTTTCCTACATTATTCCAAATAATCTTCCCAAGACTTTTCCCCACGTTAAATACCTTTTGGTCTCATCAAAAGGCCAAAAACAAAGGTCTTAAATAGTTTCTCAATGAGGAGTACTCAAGAGGTGAACCTCTCTTCTCTTTTCTTTCAAATTCTTTTACAAGTTTTATTATTTTGTTGCTATCTTCTCACCTCACCTCATCCAAATTCCATGATAATTTTATTACCTTACATATAATAAATTTTCATTATGGTAATGGAATATTTCATCATAATCTCTCTTTTTCCCCTCCTTTTATACAATAAATGCAAACACCATCCGAGATGTGTTAATTTATCACACTCAAGGAAGATAGGTTTTCAATTTGCATTACTATATTCAATAATGATCATGAAACCTTTCAATTGTTGAACCAGATCATAATATTTTTATTTTATCTTTTTTAATATTCTAGAATCCTTACACATACATAATATGTAATAATAATACAAAACAAGTTTTTTGTGCACAAAACCACCAAACCAAATCCAAGCATTTGTTTTTAAATCATCGAATGAGCCATACTCATGGTATATAACCATAATCAATATAAGATAATTTATATCTCTTTAATTTCTCTAATAATGTGTATTACCAATTCTTTATGTTTAACCACATTTCAAAAAAAACATCCATTCATGAATACAAGTAAACGAATCATGAAAACCAAAGAAGAAAATGCTACCAAAACAATTAAATTGAATCTCTTAAACCCATCAAAAAGGACATTAATGAACCTAATAGGGTTATAAAATATCAATTACATGTTGATGAGGTTCTGTAATTATTATTTAATGAAGATAAATTTGATTATTCAGGTCGTTAAGAACAATCAAGAACACCTTCGAGCAAAATGTGAGGGATTGCTTAACTTCGTTTTCATTCTTTGAGTTAAACATCTATTTCATTTGATACATTGTTCCAAGAATATGTGTGAATGTAATTTTATTATTGTATAGTGTATATACAATTATATTTTTTGTATTTTCATTTGTCATAGATAAATATTTCATTGACTTGTCCTCACTCTAATGATACAATCTTTGTAAGGG
This sequence comes from Viscum album, assembly GCA_963277665.1. Taxonomy (NCBI): domain Eukaryota; kingdom Viridiplantae; phylum Streptophyta; class Magnoliopsida; order Santalales; family Viscaceae; genus Viscum; species Viscum album. The sequence continues at coordinate 1,150,597,395 of OY728135.1, forward strand.
ATCATCTCTCTCACTTTTGTTCAAGAAACTCCCCTATGTTGTGCCCTTTTATTTTTAATTCCTAATGATGGGGTATGTTTTCACACCTTCCCCATACTTCCCTTTTGACATATAAATAATGGGATACACCTTTACCTCTCATTAATCCCCCGTAATAACACTCATTACCATGAAAAAATGTTTGTACAGGGTTTTCTCATCTCACTTTCAATTCTGTGGTATTTCCATTGTTCTCCTCTTATTTATTATATGTGGTATAGTTGTACTGACATTTGATATATATTATCATTATTCTATTTATATTCATGGTATTATTTTATTCATTTGGTGGTTATTAACTTTTTTTCATACAACTCATTTGATTACAACATGGTAATGAGCTTGGTCTCAATTTTCACTTCGTTGTGACTTGATTTGTATTGTGCACCTACTCTTTCTTATGTGGTGTACCTACTGCCCATTTGAGATAAATTTTCAATTGAAATTATATTCCATTTAAATTTCCATATTCCCATATCATGTATATTGTTATTTTCTAAGCTGTATACTATTTTACATACGGTATTTATTTTGAATGTTGTTTTGATTGTGGAAATATTGACGAATCTGTATCCTCTATTATATAAGGATAATGTAAAGTCATATTAAACTTGTGTTGAATCTAAGTATAAATAATTATTTGGATTCAAGGGCATTTGGGGCCCGCTATATCCCCTCGATGCTTCAACAGGTCTCATGAGACAAATCAGTTTGGCGACAAACCCTTCGAGTATGTTTCCAAAAATCAAAAAGGTTTCTACCCATATAACTAAACCATTTTTAATGGTATTACGATATCATGTGCCAGATACATAAATTCCAATTAATAAGAATTCTATTTATTCGTTATCAGTTATTACTATCCATGGGGTTTTCAGTTTGACAAAATCTATGGATGCAATTTCATTCTCAGTTTATTAATGGCGTGAGTTTTTCATTTATTCATCATGCCATTTTGATTATGTAAACTTTTTTACAATTTATTTATTATTGATTCATGATTCCTATTTTTTTTACCCTTACTGAGCATTTGATCTCACCCCTTTCACTTTTTTACCTTCAACAGGTTATGGAGAGGAGATTATTTATTGAGTTCTTGTGGATGCAGTCTTTAGTTTTTGTTAGGTATTGTATTTTGTAACCTTTTACAATGTAATTTAGGTTACATCTATGAATCTAGTTTCTTCAATACTACTAAACTGGTTGTTCCTTTGGGATTTTCATTCCATCTAACCATTCCAATATAACAAGTAATGCACCTGCTCCAGTCTAGAGGGGTCAGGGCGTTACAATTGGTATCAAAGGATGTTTAGTAGAAAACGTGGAAACTAGATTAGAAAATCTTGATTACGGAACAAATCTCTAAGGTAGTATTTGAGGGTAAACATAAAATAATTTCCTGGTATTTTGGTAAGGAATAGATTATGTGAATATTTCTAGCAAATACATCCCTCTCTGGATACGAGAAGGTAGAGGTGGCTCTGGAGAAGATGTAACTAAGAGTGAAAACTCTGACAAGAAGTTTCGGTATAGACCTGGGGTATCCTGGTACACAAAAATAGGCCTTGATACACTCTTGGTTATGACACTACTACGGTATATTCTTAGGATAATTCATTTTTTTTACAAGCCATTATGAAGGATTTAAATGTAAATTATTCCTCAAAGAAACCCTTTTTCTGATTATGGGATTAGCCATGCATAGGATCTCAATTTATGCTAAGTATTCTGTTAAGTTAAGATTATACATTATGATTCATACCCTAATATAGTGTGTTCCATTATTTACAAATGGTGTCTAATGGAAGAAGGGGAATCAATACTCAGGGGAAATGTAGGGATCTCCCCACTGAGTAAGTCAACACAGTCAATGTTGGATCAGATCAGATCATGTCCATATTGGGAAAACTTACTCAGGTTGTAACGAATAACCATTCCACACCTGTGTTGGATTGTTTCATGCGTCATAAGCCCCTATCTTTCAGCGGGACTAATAATCTAGTGGTTTCTGAGAAATTGATCAAGTCCCTTGAAAAGATATTCATGGAATTAATAAGTAATGAAAATGAAAAGGTAGTACTGGAAGTATATTCTCTCAAGGATGATGTTGATCAATGGTGTTCCTTAATTCAGATTACCATGGAGGAAGAAGAAATAGAAGATATAGAATCAAGGACTTTTAAGGAAAAATTCTTCAAAAAGTATTTCCCTCATGAGCAACGAACCGAAATGAAGAGGAAATTCCTTGGCTTAAAGAAAAGAGAAGCAGACAGTGTTGCAGAGTATGAGGATACCTTCACAAGTCTAGCCAGGTAAGTCGTAGATTATGTACGTGACTCGGCAGACAAGATAGATCATTTTTCAAAAGGTCTTAAGCCAAGTCTTCGAAGGGTACTGGATTCTCAAAAAATTTCATCACATGATAAAATTGTATCAAGTTCCATAAAAACAGAGAAGGAATTTTCTAGATCAAATTTTCTCAAGGGAACCCAAGATAAAAATAGGTACTCAGATAACCAAGGTAAAGGTGAAGCGCCAAAGAAAAACAAAGGAATGAAGAAATTCCCATTATGAGAGAACTGTGGAAATAATCATCTCAGTAAATTCTTGAAATTCATGGGAGTCTGTTATAAGTGTGATGAAAAGGTTCATATCTCTCATGAATAAAATGGTAAGAAACAATTTGATGATGTTCAATGATAAAATTGTATAGAGAGGGGACACTATGAAAATGATTTTTCAGAGCACCAAGGAAACATGCCTCGGAAAAATTTAAGAGAGAAAGGGAGATCTTATGTAATTACAACCGTGGAAGTTGAAGTTCCTAATAATGTGGTGGCAGGTACTTTAATTGTTTCCTCAAACTTAGCCAACGATGTATTTGATTCTGGATCATCGCATTTATTTATATCATACTAGTTTTCCAAGAAAATTAGACATGCCCAATTTGATTTAATAAAGGGGTTATCATTAAAATTTCCTAAGGGATGCATCATTGCAATAAAGGCAAGCTGACTAGTCCCCCTCATGACACATAAACGTGCTTTAATTTCTAACCTTATCGTCATACCAATGAATGAATTTGATATAATTCTCAGTATGAATTGTTTGTAAAATTATGATGTGAAGATTTATTGAAAGAAGAAGTAAGTTACAATTTTGAGAATGGTGTAGAATCTATTATATTTAGAGAAGAGACCTCTCCATCTGATTCTTATCTAGACCCATCCCCAGTACCTCTGTTGAATTCAATTCTCGGAGAGGAAGAGAACCCAATATCTATGGGTGAGGAAAGAAAAATTCAAATTTAAGATGTTTATATAGTGCAAGAATACATTGATGTATTTCTAGAGGATTTACCTGGACATCCTATGGAGTAGGAAATTGAGTTTTCCATTGACTTAATTCCTGGTTCAAGACCTATATCAAAGACCCCCTATAGAATGGCCACTATGGAGTTAGTGGAGCTAAATAAAAAACTAGAGGAGTTGAGTAAAAAATGATTTATTCAACCTAGTGTTTCTCCATCAGGAGCATCAGTCTTATTTGTTAAGAAGAAAGATGGATCCATGAGTCTATGTATTGACTATAGGGAAATCAATGATATTACGATAGAGAATAAGTATTCTCTACCTCATATTGATGATTTATTTGATCAAATTAATGGAGCTGAATACTTTTCGAGGATCGACCATCTATCCAGATATCATCAGCTATGTGTGAAGACGTAAGATATTTCTAAGACAGCATTTTGAACTAGGTATGAGCATTACGAGTTTACAACGATGCCTTTTGGACTGAAAAATGCACCCTCTATTTTCATGGATTTAATGAATAGAGTTTTCAAGGAATATCTTGATATATTTGTTGTGTTATTCATCAATGATATCCTAGTATACTCAAAAATCTACGAAGACCATGAGAATCACTTGTGGACTATTCTGAAAACTCTTAGAAGAAATAAATTATATGGGAAGTTTAGAAAGTGAAAATTCTAGTTTTAGTCAGTTTCTTTTCTATTCCATATTGTCTCTAAGGATGGAATCCTTGTTGATCCTGCAAAGAAAAAGGAAATACAAGAATGTACTACACCAACAAACATAACTGAGGTACATATTTTTATTGGCTTAGCAGGTTACTATCGGCATTTCGTTAAAAAAAATTCCCGACTAGCTAACCCACTAACCAAGCTCACACGTAAAGGAGTTAAGTATGTGTGGAAAAAATAATGTACATAATGATTTGAATAATTGAAAAGAAGATTGGTCAATGATCCAAATTTGACCCTTCCATCTAGAAGTGATGGATTTGTAATATACAGTGATGCATCGAAGAATGGGTTGGGTTGCATCCTTATGAAAAATGGTAAAGTTATTGCTTATGCATCAAGGCAGTTGAAGATTCATGAGAAAACTTATCCAACACATGATCTTGAGTTACCAGCTGGAATCTTTGCTCTGAAAATATGGAGACATTATCTTTACGGTGAAAAATGTGAGATATACATAGATCACAAGAGTTTGAAATACATTTTCACACAGAAAGAACTCAACATGAGGTAAAGCATGTGGCTCGAGTTATTAAAATATTACGATTGTTCAATATACTACCACCCGTGAAAGGAAAATAAGGTGGCAGATGTGTTAAGTAGGAAAGATCACGGACTCCTTACCTAAATGAGGATTGAAAGAGATCATATGATCATGGATCTACTGAAGATGGATATGGGGATTGTTAAAGAAGGGAAACATCTTTCCTCTTTCAAATGATTGTTAAACCATCTTTATTAGAAAATAAAATGAGATATCAATTTAATGATGAGAATATGCACAAGAAAATTAATGCTATTAAGGATGGGAGATTGGTAGACTTCGTATATAATGAAGGAGTTCTGAAATTTGGGAAGAGGTTATGTGTTCCATCAGTACCTGATCTAAAAATGGAACTATTAGACGATGCTCATAGATCAAATTTCTCTATACACTCGGGTAGCACAAAGATGTATAGATATTTGACGGAACATTTTTGGTGGAATAATATGAAGCGGGAAATTGCTGACTACGTGTCAAGGTGCCTAGTTTTTCAATAAGTTGAGGCAGAGAGACAACATCCTAGAGGGGTGATGCAACCTCTACCTATTTCTATGTGTAAGTGGGATAACATTATGATGGATTTTGTCACCGGACTACTAAGGACACCTAGAAGGATTTATGCAATATGGGTAATTGTTTATCGTCTCAAAAAATCATCACATTTCCTTCCTATAAGATAGGATTTACCACTTGAGCATTTGGAAAGTCTTTATATTAATGAAGTTGTAAGACTTCATGGTGCACCTTTATTGATTGTGTCCGATCAAGATCCCTGGTTTATAGAAAAATTCTAGAAAATTCTCCAAAAGACGTTGAATATTGAGCTTCATATGAGTATTGTTTATCACCCCAAAACTGAAAGGCAGTCTGAAATGACTATTCAAACACTAAAAGGAATGTTGAGATCATGCCCTCTTGAATTTCAAGGTATGTGGAATCAATACTTGCCTTTGGTGGAATTATCCTACAACAATATTTTCCATTCTAGTATTCAAATGGCTCCATACGAATCATTGTATGGAAAGAGATGTAGAACTCCAACTTGTTGGGACAAAGTTGGTGAGAGGAAACTTATAGGCCCATAACTTATTAAAGAGACCACAGAAAAGGAAAAAATAATCCAATCCCATATTAAGGCATCCCAAAGTAGGCAGAAGAGTTATGCTGACAACTGGAGAAAGGATTTGGAATTAAAAATTGGAGATCAAGTCTTTCTGAAAGTATCTACATGGAATGGTGTCATAAGTTTCGGTAGGAAAGGGAAACAGAGCCCCAGGTACATTGGACCATTTGAAGTTCTGAAAAAAATCAGAGCTGTAGCTTACCATTTAGCAATGTTGCCAAATATCTCCAGAGTTCATGATGTGTTACATGTGTCATTGTTAAATAAATACATGCCAGACCCAACACATGTACTCGCATATGAAGAAATAGAACTGGAACCTTATTTTTCATACTTTGAAAATCTGATCAGGATTCTTGACAAAAGGGAGTAGGTATTGAGAAATCAGAAAACTCATCTAGTAAAGGTTCTTTGGAGAAACCAAAATATGGAGGAAGCAACATGGGAACCTGAGGATGTTATAAAGAAGAATCACCCACATATTTTTTGTGGGCTTTATATACAAAATCTTGAGGATAAAATTTCTGAAGGAGGGAATAATGTAGCACCCCAAACACTTTATTGTATGTTTCTATTAAATACATTATAGTTATAGCCTATATTTCAGGAATCATTGAGCCTCTATGGAAAAAAACATGGTTACTTATAGGAGATACTATAACCTAGAAATTAAACTTAAATCTTCTAGCTATGTGATTTGAATTTTAAAAACCAGACATACACGATTGTGATCAAGATGATATTTAGAGTCTAATAGAATTAACTTAATTTTTTGTGGAATAGTAACCTACCCTTATGTATAGTAATCAGCCCTTATTAATAGTAACTTACCATTATGATTATTAATATGACTCTTTTAAATGGTATCTATACCCTTGAGTGTATAAATGAATTTAGGCACCTTAAAAATGAAGATGAATGTTTTAAGTGTTTGTATTTTTAGATTAAATAATGATTTTAATTAAATATTTAATTAATCACATTTAGAAAATTATTTTTGGAAAATGGAATTCATTTTTGTATTATACAGGTCAGAAAATGGTTAGGGTGAATTTTTGGTATTTTTTTGAAATACTTGAATTTTTTATGAATAGTAAAATACATTAATTTACCGTATAAATACATTATAAATTAAACTAACTATTCCTAGATTCATGAGTGATATAAGCACCAAAATATTGAACTCACATGCATATATTACTATTATTGGTCATGTAATACTCATTATTTCTTGTATTGATAGGAAATAATAAATTAATGATTATAATATTAAGAAAACTCTTCTCCCAGCCACTATATAAACCACCCCTCACCCCCTCTTCTTCCCACACCACTCAAGATTCAATCGTTGAATAAATTAAGCCAAATACTCTTCCCAAGCCTTCTCCCCATGTACAATACCTTATGGTCTCACCAAAAGGACTAAAACAAAGGTCTTAAGTAGTTTCTCAAGGAGGAGTACTGGAGAGGTGAACCTCTCTTCTCTTTTCTTTCAAATTATTTTACAAGTTTTATTAGTTTGTTGATCTATTATCACATAACCTCATCCAAATTCCATGATAATTCCAGTACCTTAAATGAACTTAATTTTAATTATGCTAATGTAATATTTCATCATAATCTCTCTTTTTCTCCTCCTTTTATACAATAAATGCAAACACTGTCTGAGATGTGTTAATTTATAACACTCATGGAAGGTGGGTTTTCAATTTGCATTACTATCTTAAATACTAGTCATGAAACCTTTTAAATGGTTGAACCAGATCACAATATTTTTATTTTATCTTTTTTAATATTATGAAATCCTTACACATACATAATATGGAATAATAATGCAAAACAAGTTTATTGTGCACAAAACCGCCATGCCAAATCCAAGCATTTATTTTTAACTCATCGAATGAGTCATCCTCATGGTATATAACCAGAATAATTATAAGATAATTTATATATCTTTAATTTCAATAATAATGTATATTAAAAATTCTGGTTGTTTAGCCGCATTTCAAACAAACATCCATTCATGAATACAAGTAAAGGGATCATGAAAACCAAAGAAGAAAATGCTACTGAAACAATTAAATTGAATATCTTAAACCCATAAAAAGGTCATTAATGAACATAATAGGGTTATAAAATATCAATTACATGTTTATTAGGTTCCTTACTTATTAATTAATGAAGCTAAATTTGATTATTCAGGTCATTAAGAACAATCAAGGACACCTTCGAGCATAAAGTAAGGGATCGTTTAACTCAGTTTCCATTCTTTGAGTTAAACATCTATTTTATTGGTTACATTGTTCCAAAAATATGTGTGAATTTCATTTGATTGTTTTATAATTTATATCCAATTATATTTTTTTAATTTTAATTTTTCACACAAAAAAAAATTATTGACTTATCCTCGCTCTAAAGATATAATCTTTGTAAGGAATCATCTTCTCGCTTTTGTTCAAGAATCTCCCCTATGTTGTTCCCTTTTATTTTTAATTCTAAATGATGGGGTATTCTTTTACACATCCCCCATACTTCTTTTATGACATATATATATTGGGATACCCCTTTAACTCTCATTAAACCCTTTCAATAACACTCGTTACCATGCTGAAATGTTTTTAAGGGTTTTTCTCATCTCACTTTCAATTCTGTGGGATTTCCATTGTTCGCCTCTTATTTCTTATATATGGTATAGGTGTAGTAAAATTTGATATATATTATCAGGATTCTCTTTATATTCATTGTATTCTATGATTCATTTGGTGTTTATTAACTTTTGGTCATATGACTCAATTGATTACAACGTGGTAACAAGCTTTGTCTCAATTTTCACTTCGTTGTGACTTGCTTAGTATTGTGCACTTGCTCTTTATTATGTGGTGTAACTACTGCCCATTTGAGATCACTTTTCAATTGAAATTATATTCTATTTAAATTTCCATATTCTCATATCATGGATATTGTTATTGTCAAAGTTATATACTATTTTACATACGATCACTAGTGCAGAAAATGTTATTTACGTTGGTTATTTTTCATTTTTTACGTCGGTTTTTAGCTGATGTTAATACAGACGACGTTATAAATAACGTTTTTTATGTCGGTTATTTAAAAACCGATGTAAAAAAAATAACATCGCGGTGTTTATCACATAGGTTAATTAATAACCGACATGCAAAAACTAGGGGAGTTTATAACGTCGGTTATTATATAACCGCCGTGATAAACCGTGGGGTTTATCACATCGGTTATATAATAACCAACGTTATAAACACATGTGGTGGGAGTTTATCACGTCGGTTATTAAATAACCGACGTGATAAAATCTTGGGAAATGGTTAATCATGTCGGTTATATAATAACTGATGTGCTAAACCAGTCTGGGGGGGTTTATCACGTCGGTTATTAAATAACCGACGTGATAAACCATGCCACAGGTGTTTATCACATCGGTTATTAAAAAACTGACGTGATAAACCCATCCCAATTTCTTTATCACATCGGTTATAAAATAACCAACTTGGAAGACAATTTTTTTTAAATCGAATGCAGTCCTCTACTCTCCCCCAGAAACAACCAGAAACTAAATCAAGAATTCATACCACAAAAACAGAAGGAGATCAAAACAAGCACTAAATCAAATTTAAGCACTTACATTGATAACATATAAAACTTACCCCACTTGACAGCCCCCACCACACCCCTGGACTACACCCCGACCCCCTGGACAGCCCCAAACACCCCGGGACAGCCCCAAACACCCCGGGACAACCCCCCCCCCCCCCCCCCCCCCCCCGCCCCCACCCTCATGTATACCCCACACACCCTGGACAGCCCTCCTCCACCCCATTGGAGCCCCCACCACACCCCTGGACTTCCCCCCGAACCCTTGGATATCCCCAAACACCACAGGACAACCCCCCCCCCCCCCCACCCACCCACCCTCCTGAACAGCACCCCCTCACCCCACTTGACAGCACCCACCACACCCCTGGACTGCCCCTCGACCCACGGGACAGCCCCAAACACCCCGGGACAACCCCCCCACCCTCATGTATAACCCCCCAAACCCTAGACAGCCCTCCCCCACCCCATTGGATCCCCCACCACACCACTGGACTGTCCCCCGACCCTCTGTACATCCCCAAACACCCTGGGGCAACCCCCCAACCCTCCTGAACAGCACCCCCTCACCCCTCACCCCACTTGAAAGCCCCCACCACACCCCTGGACTACCCCCGACCCCCTGGACATCCCCAAACACCCTAGTACAACCCCCCACCCTCATGTATACCCCCCCCCCCCACACACACACCCTGGACAGCCCTCCCCCACCCCATTGGAGCCCCCACCACACCCCTGGACTGCCCCCCAACCCCCTAAACATCCCCAAACACCCCGGGAAAACCCCCCACCCTCATGTATACCCCCCCCCCCTCCACCCCCTGGACAACACTTCCACACCCCTATACAGCCCTCCCACACCCCTAAAACACACCAAAAAAGTTATCGAAAACAAACCAGAACCCCCTCACCCCACTAGACTACCCCCACCACACCCCTAGACACTCCCCCCACACCCATGGACACAACCACCACCCCCTAGACATCCCCCCACCACCTGGACAGCACTCCCACATCCCTAGACAGCCCTCCCACACCCTTAAAACAGACCAAAAAGTTTCCAAAAACATACCATAACCCCCTCAACCCACTAGACAGCCCCCACCACACCCCTGGATTTCCCCCCCCCCCCCTCCATACCCATGGACACCCTGGACCCTCCCCGCCCCCCCACTAGACATCCCCCCTGGAAACCCCCCTCACCCCACAAGACACCCCCACACTCCTGGACACCCCCTAGACAGCCTCCCACTCCCCTGGACATCCCTTCCACCCTCCTAGAAACGCTCCCACCCCCTGGACTGCCCCCCCCCCCACCCCACCCCACCGGACAGCCCTCCCAGACCCCTGGACACCCCCTAACCCCACTGAACACCCCCCCCCCCCCCGCCACACACCCTTAGAACCCCTCCCCCCCAGACCAGAATCCATACTAGAAAAACCATCATAAGTAGACCAAAACAAAAAGTAGATCAAAATTAAACGTTCACATATATAACATTCAAAACTTACACTGTCAACTTCAAAAAAAAAACTAAATCCAACCTAAACGACTACCAAATACACAATTACAATGACAATATTCAAAATTACGTTTTACATTACAAACAACTAAAATTCAATCCAACCTGTAAAATAATTTGACCACTCCACTTGTAAGTGTTTGATGTCTTCAGCATATAGGGTTGAGGGTAATCAAAAAGATACAAATGAAAAAGATAGTAGTTAACGTGTATAATGAATAAATCAAATTTAAATATTATGGAAAAGTTTAAGAGGAAATATTACCAGGTCAAAATTCACAACTGTGCCAGTTGTTATTATTTCATACATAAATCTTAACATATAATATCCACATTCGATGATGCCATTTTGTTCATGAAAATTCTGTTTGATGAGTGTAAATTCAATATATTATTTTTATGTAATAAATCAAAAAGTAAAAATTATAAATGGATATTTACCTTCGCATTTACATATTTGAACTTTGTACTCCTTTTCTTTGTGGTTTTTCGAAAGTAGGCCCATGCCCTGTTAGAAAATAATACGAATGGGGAAAATTTAAAATTCATTATTATATATAAAACTATTGAGAAATTGAAACTTACTTTTCTAATATATTCTTAAAACTTTCCTGCACATCGTCATGGACAGAGCATATCCAATAATGTGCTTTCTCCCTTGGGCAAAAAACCCCTAACATCCAATGATCACTGATAAAAGGAAATTTAACATTAGTGGTTTTTTATGTTAAAATATAATTAACTCTTTGAGAGAGATGTGTTTCATACCTCTCACAAAAAGGCATCATCTAACATTTTGTGACTATATTCTTTTCAAGTCTTTCAGAAATATAAAGCATTTTGTGTTCCTTATCCAATGCACATGATTTAGGGGAAATCAATTGCGGTTCCATGAATCGATATACATCTGTCAACTCATTCCTCTCACAAATTTTATAAAGATACCTAATACAAAACATACATAAGTAAACATTTTTAATAAATATAACGCAGGGAAAAGGTGTTAAGACTTACATAGAAAAAATTTGCACCACGTTGATGCCCAACTTATCTCCAGTAACAAGCTCCATGATATCAGTTTTAATAATCCCCACACTTATTGCACGTCCACAAACATGAGCTTCCATTTGAAACTCATAATGACCCGCCAAAAAATTTTAATATCCTGACAATCTGTCAAGACTACTAGAATCTGTATCTAATGTCATATCCATTTTTATTTGTTGTTTTCTATACAGTATTTCTTTACCTTTGAAGTATTCCTATAAAAATAAATTGAAAAATATATTAGTTTTCAAATGACAAAACAACTTTAATAAAAAAATAAAATAAAAGATATAACATTCATACCTCAATGGTAATGAATCGAAGAAGTCTAGATGGCCAAATTAAAAAATGGCCGATATTATGTCCAACTTTCGTCACCTCATCTGTAGGTAATGGTACCCGATCCAATCTATCTATAATATCTGGTACAGTGACCCTCTGATTCTCTACCTCTAATTGTTGATGATGAACTGTATCTCCTATAAAATATACCAACCCATATTCAACTGTATGATGTTGAGGATCATCAACATACAACTCGCAATAAGTAGGAAGAGGTGGCGGAGGAGTAGGATAAAAAATGGGGTCTACAGGCTGAGGTGGGGGAGTGGGAGCTACTAGCGGAGGTGGAGGATAAATAATGGGGTCTCCAGGGGGAGGTGGAGGAGTGGGATCTACAGTCTGAAATTGTCTTTGTATGTATGTAAACATAGACTATACCAACGCTCTAATCTTTTCCTCCATCATCGCATTAATATTATGAACTTCATCCTCCAAGGATTCTATTTTTTTATAAACCCCCTCAACGTTAGAAGTTGAAGAATGTGGAAACACTTTTATTACTGATACACCTTCCGGATATCATCTTACACGACCAGGATGTTCGGGCTTTCCCAATGCTACAGATAAAATATCTTGCCTCACAGTAACTGTAAATGTCCCCTGTGAACTCTACTCCTCAAGAGAGTCCTGTATTAATTAATTTAAAACTCATGTAATGATTGAAATTATATGAAGAAAATAGTTAACTTAAATAAATAAAATAGATATCTTACAATCCTATCAACTACGATTCTCGATTCTTCCGAAAGATATTGCCCTTTTTTCCCTTCTGAGCTCTCTTCCGTTTTTCATGTCTAGATGGAGGGGATGGAGCGTCCACCTCTCCAGATCTTGAAGACTCGTCTCTTAGTTGTTGAAATTTTTCCTCCATCATTTGTTCTTCCAAAAATTCATACCCTCCCCAAGATAAACTATGAGGGTATACATTTTTAGATTGGATCTCCTGATGATCTTTCCTTGTTTGCTGTAAATTAAGAATAAGAAATCATTAACAAAACATTAATAAGATCATTTATATAAGAAATATTATAAAATTTTACATTTCCCTTACCAAAAATGACTCGTTTCTTCTACTTTCAAAACACTGTCTCCAAGTTTCTTCATCTATAAAAGGATATATACAACATGGATTTTCATGACTCCTATGACCATAAATGAAATCAGATGAGAGGGTTGATTTTAAATCCCTCCATCTCCTGGAATCCAACGATAAGCATTTCTTCCTGACTCCTCCAATGTCAGGAATATCAAATGTCATCTGATAAAGAAGAGGTTAAACATATTATATATACTAGAAACATTTAAAGAATAGTCAAACAATAGCAAAAGATCTTACCAAAATCGTCTCCCACAAATGAGAGATTATCGCTTTGTCCACACTTCTCCAGTCATCATACAGAATGCTTACTTTTCTCTTAGCCTGAGTTGCTACAAAACTCTTAAAATCTTTTGCATTTGGACCTCTAGGAATATCATCATCATCAAACTCAACGAATATCCTCTGATCCTGCATATGGGAAAGTGCTAATTTTGGTAAACGTGTGCACCCACATTTACCAACCTTTGAACTCTTTATCGTAATAGGAGCATATGAGGAAGATTGGGGAACATCAAGAGGGGCATGTGAATGTTCCTCCCCAGAGGTATGACCAATATGATCATCTTCAAAATCATGTGGTTGATCAACTGAATGATCTGTCATTATCCTTCAAATCAAAAAAACAAACATTAGTTCACAAATATACAAATTCAAATATTTTAATACTACTGTAATCAGAAAATATAAAAGTGTACTAAGTTACGTAATAGTAAACATTGGTAATATTGTAAGAATGTTAATCAATGGTAAAGATGGTCAAGATGGTCAATATGGTAAACATGGTAAACATGGTAAACCTGGTAAACATGATAAAGTAATTGTCACTGAACAAAAATAATAGATATATAATTCATTTAATGGTAAACAAGATAAAGTAAACTAAACAAACTTAAAACAAACAAAAACTTATACTGATTTTGTTTTAATACATGTTTTAATAAATAAAAAACTTACAATATCTAACATTTTATGAAAAAAATAAATTTCAACAAGAAATAAACAGATGTTACTTGTGATTTTAGGAATGTACAAATGGATTGTTTTCCCAAATTCCTTCGTCGTGATCGTTCCTTATGGCACAAACCATGTCTTCAGCATTCTCATCATTATGTTTTGTTAATCATTCCATGGATTTTGGGATCTCACATAAATCAGCATCTTCATCAAGTTCATCCTCACCAACATATTGTTTTTTCCTTTTTAAAACAACATCCCACTGCATATCTGATTGATCTACTACATAGAAAATTTTTTTTTCATGTGTTTCCATTATAAAAGAATCATCTGTGTCTTCTAATCTATTCAGATTAACAAGTGCCATTCCAAATTCATCGTGTCTAACACTATTGTTACTGATAAACCATTTACAGTTAAAAAGGAACTTTAATTTTAAAGTAATCAACCTCCCATATGTCTTCAATCACTCCATAATATGCACTTGATGCAGAAATTGGGTTTTTTGTCCTTAGCACTCGAAAAATGCATTACTTCTGCAAACACCAATACACCACTATTCTTTACAGCACTTCTGTTGTCCTGAGCTTTCGTATGAAATTTATAGCCATTAATGTCATAACCGAACCATGTTATCACATTTAAACATGGACCACCCACTATCCATTTTAATGTCTCTGATACATCTAATCTACCAAGAAAGGTATTTTTAAACCATGACAAAAACGTTTTGTTGTGCTCATTCAAAATCCACATTTCTTTCTTCTTTGGATGACATTGTTTCAACTCATTAATATGCAATGTGATATACGGTTGAGCATCAGCTATGTTATTCAAGATGTATGATTATAACTTCTTCATCTGTTTAGATGACAATGATTTGACTTTCAAGCCACGAATCCCCTTTCCCTCATTATTAACTTGTTCATGGCGAGATGGAGGCAAACCAATGTGTTGCGCCATAGACAAGTAGCTCATACACTACTTTGGTACCTCCTCATAAATATACTTGTCAATAATGGAGGCTTCAGGTCGATATGGATTTTTAATATACCCCTTTAATATTTTCATATACCTCTCAAAAGGATACATCCAACGAAGATATATGGGTCCACAAAGTTGTATTTCATGAACCATATAAATCATTAAATACAACATTATATCAAAAAAAGTTGGGGGAAAATACATTTCCAATTGAAAATGTATAAAAATTGCATCCTTTTCCAAAATGTTCAAATCATTCACATCAATCGCCTTGTTACAAATTGAATTGAAAAAATAACACAACTTCATTAGAGTCTTTCTGACACGGATGGGCAATATTCCACGCAATGCAACTGGTAGAATTTGTTGTATCATGACATGACAATCATGTGATTTCATACCTATCAACTTCAAGTCCTTCAATGAGACAAAGAAATTTACATTTGAATAATAACCTTGAGTCACTTTGATATCATGAAGACACTGACAAAATCTAAGTTTCTCCCTCTTCGATAATGTATGACAATCCGGGGGAAGAAATGTTCGTCTTCCTTTAGGAGTGAGAGCTAACTCCAAATGTATTCCCATTGATAGTAAGTCTAATCTTGCATTCAACCCATCTTTTTTCTTTCCTTTAATATCTAACAATATTCCAATCAAACAATCACAGATATTCTTCTCCATGTGCATGACATCAATATTATGTTTAACTTCATGATACCTTCAATATGGTTGCTCAAAAAATATTTACCTTTTCTTCCAAATATGTCTATCATTACCAGATTTTTGTGTCTTTCCTAATGTCACATCACGGTTTTTCACCCTTTCAAAATACAGATCAGGGGATAAAGTTTTTGGAGCCGTATCAAATTATTGTGAGCCATTGAATTCCTTTTTTAGTCTTCTATAAGGGTGATCCATAGGCAAAAACTTTCGATGACCCATGTACACTGTTTTTCTCCCATGATGCAATTGACAATATGACATCTGTTGTTCGCAAATTGGTCATGATTTATTCCCTTTAACAATTTATCCAGACAAATTTTCATATGCTGGGAAGTAATTTATACTGAACAGAAGCACTGCATGCAGTTAAAAATATTCCATTTTATAAGAATCATACACCCTAATACCATCATCCCATAACAGTTTCAAATCATCAATCAATGGTGACAAGTAAACATCAATATCATTGTCGGGTTGCTTTGGACCAGATATCATTATACTCAACATGAAATATTTTCACTTCATACAAACTTCAGGAGAGAGGTTGTAAATTACCAATAAAACAGGCCATGAACTATGTGTTCTATTGAGGGTTAGGTATGGATTCATTACATCTGTGCACAACCCTAGTCTGAGATTTCTAATTTCATTTCCAAATGTAGAATATTGCGCATCAATTTTCTTCCATTATGGACAATCAGTTGGATGACGTATTTTTTCATCACATACCCTCTCATTAGCAGGCCATCTTAACCTTTTTTCATCATGTGAATTAGCAAATAAATGTTTGAAACTATGAATTATAGGAAGATACCAAAATACCTTTGAAGGGATCTTTGTAATCTCTACATCAGCCTGTGATTTTTCTTTCACCTTATACTGTGATGTCCCACATTTAGGACACTCTGACATAAATTCATATTTCTTATTATATATAATGCAGTCATTCGGACAGGCGTGTATTTTCTTGTATCCCATTCCCATCGGGCATAATATTTTCTTGGCCTTATAATGTGAATCTGGAAGATCGTTATCTTTTGGAAGAATGTATTTCATCAATTGTAGCAGGTCTATAAAACTTCTGTCACTCCATCCATGTTTCAACTTTAGGTAAATCAATCTTTACACCACCGACAAAACCGCAAAATCTATACAACCAGGATATAATGATTTTTCAGCATCACTATATAGACGTGAAACTTTCGGTTCTATCTCAATTTGTTCTGCTACAATATCGCGAATTATTTCTTCAATTCCATCAAAGTTACCATCTTGCAAATCATCATCATTAGTGACCTTCCGTCCAGTTTCACCCTGCCAAATCCAAGGGCTGTAACTCGGATTAAAACCATGAAAAATCATATGATCTTTTATCTCTCTACTTTTCAACTTCTTCATATTCAAACATTTCAGGCATGGACAGAAAAAAATGTCACTACTTGGAACATTTCGTTTAGCAAATTCCAAAAAGGCATCAACACCTTCCTCATATTCATTGCTCATTCGATGGGTCGTAATCCAACTTCGACTCATTATTACCTATAACAAATATCAAAAATATATATATTTTTAAGATAAGACAAATATATGTTTATATGAAAAAAATCATAATTTGAATGTAAAACAATTTTGAAATATAAAACAAATCTATGCGTATTTCAAAAAATATAGTTGAATATTATTTTAAAAACAAAATATAGTTAGAAATAATAGTTTTAAATTCCATTGAATCAAAGAAAACCATGGGGCCTACAGTGGTTGATAGAAAATTGGAGAAAATGGAGTAAACCTATAAATCAAATCATATTTAAAATAAAACTTCAGATGGAGAAAATCACAATGTAAAGATAATCATCACGACACAATCATCATGTCATAATCTCAGAAACCATGATGCAGTAGTCAATCCCAACTGACACTTATCCCCCACCCCCTTGTACAGCCCCCACCCCCTTGACACCACCCCCACCCCATTGGACAACCCATGGACACCACCACACCCTTGGATAGCCCCCTAACCCCTCCTGGACACCCCCACCCCCTGGACAGCCCCCACCCCTCTAGACAGTACCCCCCACCCCTCCTGGACAACACCCCCACCCCCTACCCCCTTGGACACCCCCCTGGACAGCACCCCACCCCTCTAGACAGCACCCCCCACCCCTCCTGGACACCACCCCCACCCCCTACCCCCTTGGACACCCCCCCCCCCCGGACACCCCCCAACCCTCTGGACACCCCCCCCCCCACCCCCCACCCCTGGACAGCCCCCCACCACTCTAGGCAGCACCCCCCACCCCTCCTGGACACCACCCTACCCCCTTGGACACCCCCCTGGACACCCCCCAACCCTCTGGACAGCCCCCACCCCCGAACAACCCCCAAAACCCTCTGGACAGGACCCCACCACCTTGGACATCCCCCCACACCCTCCCACCCCCTTGGACACCCCCCCCCCCCACACACACACCCCCTGGACAGCCCCCCACCCCTCTAGACAGCAACCCCCACCCCTCATGGACACCACCCCCACCCCTACCCCCTTGGACACCCCCCTGGACACCCCCAACCCTTTAGACATCCCCCCACCCCCTTGACAACCCAAAAAACCCTCTGGATAGGCCCCCACCCCCTTGGACAGCCCCCCACACCCACTCACACCCTTGGACACCCCCCTGGACACCCCCCAACCCTCTAGATAGCCCCCCACCCCCCCCCCCCAGACAACCCCCTAAACCCTCTGGACATGCCACCACCCCCTTGGACAGCCCCCCACACCCACCCACCCCCTTGGACACCCCCCTGGACACCCCCCAACCCTCTGGACAGCCCCCCCCCCCCCTCGGACAACACCCCAAACAATGGTTTACATATAAAAACTAGGCATGGTGAACAACTAAAAACACATGCATTTAATATATAATTCAGCATGAAATATATGGAATTAAATATTATTAAATATGGCTACTTAAATGATCGTATGATAATGAAAAATAACCATTGATATTAAACTAGTCAAATGATCACAAGTTTTCTCGATAACTAATATCATAATGAGGTAATGGATAATTCTAGAAATCTAAAACATATTGTCGAGGCCATGGCCAAGGCCTCAAAAAATACTAGGTTAAGACCTCAGCAGAACCCAATTCTATTTGGAATCATGAGACATAGCGATGCATCGAATGGCCATAGAGGTCAAAAACCCTTACATTATATGTCTAATAGATTCTCATATAAAAGAGGATAAACATAAGCAGCAAAAACACATGAAATATCATTTCCCAATTCATATATTTAATCAATAACCATTCTATGCAGTAATATAGGTGAATGAGATCATTAGTTGTCAATGACAACAAAAATTATCATCAATGTCGGGCATTCGCGAAACAAAAACAAACTAAATAGAAGTAGGTGAGGCTTACGTGAATATTGTGAGTCGATCTAATAGATCTGGGGATAATAAATAAGATGATGATGGAAAAACGAGGTAAGAGAGTTCGAAATCAAAGAATCTTACCTAGTTTAAACAAAAAAAATCGCAAAATGTAAATATAGACTATCCGGGAAAAAACGAAATAAAGTCATGGGAGGATTAACTGAGTGTTGCGAGTTGAGATGATAGATCCGAGGAGAGTAAAGATGATAAAAGATGATGGAAAAATGAGTTTAATGCAATGAGATCGATGAGTCGATTAGGGTTTACCGTGTGATAGAGACGAGTCACTGGACTGTCGATCAAAAAATCATAAATGACAATCCACGGTGCTTGTTAATTTTTTAAATGTTTTATAACGTCGGTTATTTAATAACCGTTGTTATGAACTGTTTTTTTTTTACATTTATAACATCGGTTATTATAATAACTGATGTTATAAATGAATCAGATACAGTTTTTTTACGTCATTTATTTTATAACCGATGTAAAAAAATCCGCGTGTTGGTTTTTTACGTCGGTTATAGAATAACCGACGTAAAAAATTCTGTGGGTTGTTTTGTTACATCAGTTATCAAATAACCGACGTTAAAAGGGCCTCAAAATCCGCTTTTTTTAAGTCGGTTATTTTATAACCGACGTAAAAAATTCGTAGATAGCTCATTTTTTAGGTTGGTTATCAAATAACCGATGTAAAAAACACCACGCTTTGGTTTTTTACGTCGGTTAATTTATAACCGACGTAAAAAAATGAACGCACGTGATTTTTAAGGTCAGTTATAAAATAACCGACATAAAAAACCACGTTTCACAGATTATCACGTCGGTTATATATAACTGACGTAAAAAATGGTGACGTAAATAACGTTTTCTTCACTAGTGGGTATTTATTTGGAATGTTGATTTGAATGTGGAAATATTGATGAATTTGTATCCTCTATTATATACAGGTAATGTAAAGTCATATTTCTCTTGAGTTGATTCTATGTATAAAGAATTATTTGTATGTAGAGGTGGTTGGGGCCCGCTATAACCCCTCGATGCATCGACAGGTCTCATGAGAAAAATTAGTTTGGTGACAAACCCTTCGAGTTTGTTTCCAAAAATCATATGGGTTTCTACCCATAAAACTAAACTATTTTTAATGTTATTATGGTATCATGTTCCAAATACATGACTTCCAATTAATAATCATTATCATTATTCATTATCAGTTATTGTTGTCCATGAGGTTTTCACTTTGACAAAATCTATTGATGCAATGTCATTCTCATTTTATTAATGGCGTGAGTTTTTCATTTATTCACCATGCCATTTTGATTATGTCAAATTGTTTACAATTCAGTTATTATTGATTCATGATTCCACTCTTTTTAACCCTTATTAAGCATTTTATCTTACCCTTTTCACTTGTTTACCTTCAATAGGTTATAGAGAGGAGGTCATTTATTGAGTTCTTGTGGATGCAGTCTTTAGTTTTTGTTATGTATTGCACTTTTTAACCTTTTCCACTATAATTTGAGTTACATATATGTATCTAGTTTCTTCAAGACTACTAAACTGATCGTTCCTTTGGGATTTTCATTCCTTCTAACAATGCAAATATAACAAGTAATGCACCGGCTCCAGTCTAGAGGGTTCGGGGCGTTATAGTTTAAATGGATAGTAATATCACCCATGAAATTATATTTAAAATGTATTCATATTATAAAAAATAATGGTATAATTATATCATAGACTAAGTAATTAAATGTTTTAAACATTATAAATTAAGGGTCGGAATTTGTATAAGTCATAAATATTTAATTATAATTTTATAATTGATTTAATAATTTAAAAGAAAATTTATTTTCATAAAATGTATCCATAATTTAATATGTTTATGTCTTATTATTATAAGATAATTTTATTAGACCTTAATGTAATTTTTAGAAGTGTTATCAAATCAATTATAATTTTGAAATCTTTATTTTTTGAGTAAAGGGTGATTTTATATAAAAATTAAATTACTCATATTTATAAAATCATTTTCATAAAATTATGTTCATTTTGGGATTCTACATGTCGAAAAATTGTTAGGGTGAATTTTTGGAATTTTTCTAAAATACTTGATTTTTTTGGTGAATAGTAAAATACAATAATTTATAGTATAAATACATTATAAATTAAATAAACTATTCATTGAGTCATTGCTGATGTAAGCACCATAATCTCAAACTTCCATTAATTATTTTAATATTTTTGGTGATAATGATAAAATTATTCATATTTTTTATCCAAAATAACAAACTAATGAATATAATATTGAGAAAACACCCCTCTCCTCCACTAAAAATACCACCCCTCAACCCCTCTTCTCCTCACACATCTCAAGATTATATCCTTGCCTAAATTCTTCCAAATACTCTTTCTTAGTCCCTCCCACACGTCCAAAATCTCTTGTTCTCATCGAAAGACAAAAACCTTTCCCAAAGGAGGATAAATTCAAGAGGTAAATCTCCTATCTCTTTCTTTTAATTTCCTTTCAATTTCACTTAATTTCTTATTATCTCCTCAAATCCCTTCATAAGAATTTAATGATAAATCCATTATTTTTTATATACTATAATTATGTCAATTTAATGGAATATTCAGCATTAAAATTCTCTCTCTCTCTTTTATTTTAAAAACGAAATTATCACATGTGATGTGTCAATTTACTGATATCATGGGTGATACACTTTCATATTCCTTTAACACCTTCATGGAAGTTAATAAAAACAAAAACTGGATGAAAACATCTTTTATGTTTTATTTTATAACCATCTTTATGTTCTCGAATGAACATTTGTACATAATAATAAATAATAAAACAAAATGAGTTTGCTGTGATTGAAAAACCACCAAAATTATCTTAAAACTATCACCATTAGCATTTAGTTAATGATTCATCCTCATTTCATATAAAAAAATTACTTACAAGATAATTTAAATTTCTATAAGATCATTAATAATATATAATAACAATTCTAGATATTGATACTCATTTTACAAAAACTTCCATTCATGTATTCAAGTGAACCGATCATGAAAACTGTGAAATGGAATGCTCCCAAACTATGAAATTAAACTCTATAACTCATAGAAAATCCCATAAATGAACTTAACAAAACTATAATGAATAAATTAAATGTATAAATGGTTCTGGGTTTTTAAATTGATGAATCTAATATGATCATACAGGATGTTAAAGTGAAGAAAAATATTCAGACTTAAACTATGGGGAATTCTAAAACTGAACTCTATTTCTTTAAGTTTTCCCTCTTTCACCCATTTTCAGTATGGATGTTCCTTAAATATAATTTCTTAATAATTATCTAATCTATTCTGGGATACAATTTTTTCTACTATAGTTTATGATAAAAAAAATCCAAAATAACTCTTCTTTTAAAAAAACACACCTTTTACTTCTCAAGATTGTTTCTTCTTCACTTAAGGTTGATGATTCTTATATCAAGTATGTTACTACCTATTTCATTTGGAAACCAAAAGTTTATTAATTTTTACATAGGAAATAAAACCCATTACTTTCCATGGGTTATTATATTTTCAATATTGATATATGTTCTATGTGGCATGCATGATAATGTTAATGTTTTGATGCGATGGGTGCGCCCAGAATTATATAGAGTAATATAGATGTTATGATGTGGCAAGTGCACCTGTAATTATATAGAACTCCAATGCATTGGGTAATGTGAATAAACTCATGAGATAATGTGAAATATTCATGAACATGATTCCATCTTTGTTCACAATTATCTGTTCTATATTACCACTAAGACATGATGTTTCATTTTTATGCACTTCCACATTCCATGCTATTATCTAATGCTTACTTTTATGATTATAATAATGATGTTTTGATTATTATCACCCCATGTTATATTATTTCATGTTCTTATCTATCCCCTTACTGGCATTTTATCTCGCCTATTTTTTAGGTATATACTCAGGAGACTACTTGTACTTAGATGAATTCAAGGGCCAATAAGATGTTAGAGAAGAAGGAATTAAATAAATAATTATGTTTTATTTTGTAAATGTTATGTATTGTCCTAATTTTACCAAGAAAAGAAAACTTTTTATTCTGGTTGTGTAATTATTTTATGTTTTTTATCATTAAAATTATGTAATAGTAATGTAAGGAAAAGCAGGGTCACTATAGTTGGTATCAGAGCACAGTTTAGTTAATTTGGTAATTAGGATTAGAGAACCTTAGTGAAAACCTTTAGTATAAGACTAAGTATAATTAATCACCCAATAAACTTTGTTTTATAAAATTCTAAACATATGAATCCCACAAGATATGACTTTAGACTTATTTACAAAAAGGAATAAATTATTTATTCATGACTTGTTGACTTATATTTTTTCTAACCATTTCTATTTTAGAAAATGGTGGGAACCAGGAGAAACCAGGCCAACAAACTATGTGACAGACAGTTCATTAATTTCCTGAACAATATCCCCAACGTTTTAAGAGGTGGAGTTCAAAAAAATTTGTTGATACTTACCCACTTGTATCAGGTTATGAGAAATAACCTGAATAATGTGGAACTTCTGCCTTCAAATAAGAGGGAGAAACTCGCTATCATGTTTTTTATACAGAAATGACCACTAACATTTAGTGGATCTTCTAATCAACTAGTTGAGGAATAGTCGGTCAAAATTATGGAGAATATGTTTTTGGTTATTCATTGTTCTAATATGTGGAAGTTGAATCTTGTTGTTTATCGTCTATATGGAGAGCCCAATCAATGGTGGGATTTGATTAAAAACACCAAACTGAGGGATTAAATTAAATAGATGCAGTGGGAAGACTTTAATATAATTTTTCTTAATAAGTATTTCCCTATAAATATTCACAAAAATATTGAGATACAATTATTAGATCTAAAGAAAAAGTAAGTAGAGTCTATCATAGTATACACAGTAAATTTCAAAATCCTTGTAAGGTACCGTTCAGATTTTGTTATCAACAGTGATAGAAAAATTGATATATTTTTTAGTGGTTTAAAACCAGAAATTCAAAAGGATCTAGATATTTGAGACATTGGAAGTTATGAAGAAGTTTTTCTATGTTCTCTCAAAGTAGAGATAGAGTTTGGATAATGATCCCATAGCTCTGGTGATTTGAAACGAAATATAGATTTGAAGATGGAGGATCTCATGAGAAAGGTGGAAAGAAAACTTAACCACATGCATGTCAAAAATCTGGTAAGAAGCATCATCTGAACTACCTAAAAGGGATGGTAAAAGTGTTCAAGATTGGGAGAGAATGCCACCAATATCGTGAATGTTGAAAATACATAAGGATGCAGGAAAATGTGTTGGAGAAAAGGAGAGAACCACCCATTTTACAATGCTACAACTATAGGGAGATTGGGAACTATAAAAGTCAGTGTACTAAAGCTCTAGTTATCAAGGGTAACTAGATACATTATCCACCAAAGCTAAAGGGACAAGGTAATTCTTAAGCCATCAGTATTGTTGAAGTAGAGCGATAAAATGAAGTCGTACAAGGTACACTTCTTATTCAATCGAGAATAAAAAAATTATTATTTTATTTTGGTTCTACACATTCCTTTGTATCTAGAATGTTTTCTAGAACTATTGAATCAAATCACTAAAACATTTAAGTATAGATATCCATAAAAAACCTAGTGGTTCAATCATTGCAACCAAAGTGTTGGACTCTTCTCATATTGGAGCATGTGGGAATATTTTTCTAGTGAATCTCGTAATACATCCCTTCATGGAATTCAATGCTATTCTAGAGATGGATTGGATCTCATTATATAGATAACATATCAACTTTTTAGAAAATGAAAAATATTTTCAAAATATGAACCATCCCATGATCCTATACAAATTCAAGGAAGATCATGAATCTCCTTTTTAAAATCCTTCAATGGTGTGGTTGTAGATTCCATATGAAGAAGCATACCTCACTCAAATGGATTAGTCAAAGGAAAGTGCCAACATATAATAAATGACCATTGTGAGGGAATACAATGAGGTATTTCCCAAAGAGTTACTAAGACTTCCCCTAGATCGTGAGGTAGATTTCTTAGTAGAACTCATACCTCGATCTACTCCTATCTCAAAGTGTCTATATAGGATGTATCCTATGAAACTAGAGAAGTTAAAGAAGAAGCTACATGAGCATTTGGACAAATGGTTCATATGACCTAGTGTGTCCCCTTAGGGTGTTCCTTTTCCCTTTTTCAATAAGAAGGATGGATCAATGCGGCTATGTTTCTATTATCGGTAACTCGACAACGTTACCATAAAAAAATTATCCTCTTCCAAGGATTGATTACTTTTTTGATCAGATATGAGGATCTCATAACTTCTTAAAGGTGGATCTTCATTCTGGATAACATCATCTAATGGTGAAGAAGTAATATATTCATAATAATTTCTTCCGTACAAGTTATGGGAACTAAAAATTTATGTTAATACCCTTTGGACTTACTAATACCCCACTAATATTCATGTATTTGATAAATATAATTTTTATACATTACCTTGAAAAAAATTTGGTAGTTTTTATCAATGATATTCACATCTACTCAAAGAGAAATGAGAAAAATGAAGAACAAATAAGGCGTGTCTTGGTGACATTAAGGAAAGAGAAGTTGTATTCTAAGTTCGAAAAGTGTGTCGTTTAGATAAATAAATTCACATTCTTGGGACATGTGATCCCAATTAATATAATTTCTATGGATCCTTAAAAGATATAGGTGATTGAGGAATGGCCCAGACCCTCTAGTTCCACACAAATTCATAGTTTTCTTGGCTTAAAAGAGTACTATCAACATTTAGTAATAAATTTCTAATGATTTTCAACCTCACTAACTAAGTTAACAATGAAAGGTGTAAATTATTTCTATATAGAAGAATGTGATTAAAGCTTTATAGAGCTAAATAGAATGTTGATCAGTGCACCTATACTCACATTACCAAAAATTGGAGAACTTTTTTTGATATAAAATGATTCTTCAAAGAATGTATTGGGTTGTGTACTCATGAAAATTTATAAATGGATAGCATATGCCTTGTGGTAGTTGAAGATCCATGATAAGAACTACCCAATACATGATATGAAGTTAGAAACTGTGATTTTTTCCTTAAAAATATGGAGGTACTACCTGTATGGTGAGAAGTGTGACATATATACCGATCACAAGAGTATAAATTATATATTCACATTTGAAGTAACTTAACATGAATCAAAATATATGGTTAGAGATAATCAAATACTATGATTTATCTATTCACTATCACCCAGGCAAGGAAAATAAGGTAGATAATGCTCTAAATAGGAATGAACTTGCTACTTTATCCATGTTGTGAATTGATAAACACCCTATCTTCATGGATATGTAAAGAATGTATTTGGAAATAATAATGTTAGGGAATAAATCCTACCTTTCCCAAATTATTTCCCAACCATCTATCCAAGAGAAGATTAAGGAGGAACACAGCGATGATCAGTAGTTACAAAAGAAGGTGAATGCAGTAAAGGAATAGAGACTATAAGAGTTACATATTGATGATGATGGTGTAATTTGGTTTGGAATGAGGATATGTGTTCCTTCATCATCAAGGATAATGAAGGAGATATTGTAAAATGAAAAAAGACCAGCTTTCTCTAACCATCCTGGGAGTACCAAGATGTACCGTGATCTCGGAGAACACTTCTAGTGGGACAACATGATGAAGGAGATTATGAAGTATATCTAAAGGTGCTTGGTATGTTATAAATTTAATACCAATAAATATAAGTACAAAGGGATGATGCAATAATTGCATATGCTCATGTGGAAATGCAATAATGTCACTATGTACTTTATCACGGGTATCCCAAAAAAATCAAAAGGAAATAATGAGATATGGGTTATGGTAGACCAACTCACCAAGGCTTCCCAATTTATCACTATTCAAGAAGATCTCTCACTTGAACAAATTTCTAAGATATATGTGAAGGAAGTGGTGGGACCTCATGGAGTTCCACTCTCAATTGTCTCTTATCATGATCCTAGGTTCACATCAAAATTCTAGTGGTGTATTAACATGATTTGAGTACATAATTAAATTTCTACATGGCCTATCACCCCCAAACTAGTAGAAAATATGAAAGGACTATTCAGACACTTAAAGATATGCTAAGATCCTGATCTTTAGAATTCAAAGGTGGATGGGATTAGCTTATGTCATTGGTTGAGTTATCACACAACAACAACTTCCACTTGATATTTAAATGGATCCATATGAAGCTTTGTATGGAAAGCCATGAAGAAATCCAATATGTTGGGATGAAGTTGGTGAAAAAATGCTTCATATACCATATCTTGTGAAATAGATGACAAAGAAGGTTCAAGAAATACATCAACATGTCATATATTCTCATATTCGGAAAAATATATATGTTAACAATTGTAGAAGGGACATGGAGTTCAAAATTGGTGATAAAGTATTCCTTCAAATATCACCATGGAATAAAGTCATATGGTTTGTAAAGAAAAGAAATCTAAGACCAAGGTACATTGTCCCCTTTGAGATCCTTGATTGCATAACAACCATGTCTTATCTTCTTGTACTCCCACCGAATAGGTCTCAATTTTATAATGTCTTCTATGTATTGCTTCTGAGTAAGTGCATACCAGATCCCTCACATGTATAGAACTTAGAGGTGGTACAGGTGGAAGATGATCTCTCTTATGAGGACCAACTATTAAAGATTCTGGTCTGGAGAGATATGTTTCCATGAAATAAGACAATACAGCTTGTCAAAGTTTTGTGGAGGAACCATATGTATGAAAAAGAAACTTGGGAACCAAAGGAGGTGATGAAGTAGAAGTACCCTTGTCTATTTATCTAAAACAAAAATTTAAGGGAAAATTTTCAAAAGGGAGGAAGAATATAATGACCCAAACTTTTATCATTGGAATTTCTCCCTTCTGATTGTTATATCATGTATTATAAATAGCATAAAATCACTTATATACCATAATAAATTCTTTATAAACAAATAGTTAGTGAAATTAATAATTATCTATAGAAGTTAAGGAACCTATACTGATGAAATAGTAAGTTGAACTCATGAATAGTAAAATGACCCTTATGAATAGTAAACCGGCCAAATGAATAGTAACTTCACCCGTGAATGTTTAATTAAAATTTAGGCATCTTATATATAAAATAATTGTATAATTATATCATAGAATAAGTAATTAAATTTTTTAAAATTTATTGAGTGTTGGAATTTCTATAAGTCATAAATATTTCCTTACAATTTTATAATTAATATAATAATTCAAAAGAAAATTTATTTTCAAAAAATGTATCCATAAATTAATATTTTTATGTCTTATTATTTTGAGATAATTTTATGAGTCCTTAATGTAATTTTCATAGTGTTATAAAAGCAGTTATAATTATAAAATCTGTATTTTTCGATTAAATAGTGATTTTAATTAAAAATCAAATTACTCATAAGTATTTCATGAAATAGGGTTCATTTTTTAATTCTATGGATTGAAAAATGGTTTGGATTAATTTTCTGGATTTTTCTGAAATACTTGAATTTTTGTGAATAGTAAAATATGATAATTTACAGTAAAAATACATTATTAATTAATTACACTATTCATTGATACATCGTTGATATAAAAACCATAATCTAGAACATAAATTTTTTATTTTAATATTTTGGTGATAATTATAAATATATTCATAGTCTTTAGCTAAAATAATTAACTAATTAATATAATATTGAGAAAACACCCTTCTTGTCCACTATAAATACCACCACTCACCCCCTCTTCTCCTCAAACCTATCAAGATTTTATCCTTGCCTAAATTATGCCTAATAACTTTCCATAGTCCCTACCCCACATCTCGGAGATCTTGATCTCATAAAAATACCAAAACCATTCCCTAAGGAGGTTCTCAATGACAATAAATTCAAGAGGTAAATCATCTCTCTATTTATTTTAATTTCCTTTCAATTTCATTTATTTTCTTATTATCTCCTCACCTACCTTCATAAAAATTGAATTATAACTCCAATATGTTTGATATACTAGAATTATATCCTATTAATGGATGATTCATCATTAAAATCTACTCTCTCCCTCTCTCTTTTATTTTTAAAATGAAATCACAATTTGTGATGTGTCAATTTACCGACGTTGTGGGTGATGCACTTTCACATTAATATAAAAAATTAAAGGATGTTAATAAAACCACTAAAAGCGTGAAAACAAATTTTAATGTGTAGGTTATAACCATCTTTATGTTTTGTAACTAACATTTATACATAATACAAAATTAAAAAAAATGAGTTCGTTGTGATTGAAAAACCACCAAAATTAACTTAAAACAATCATCATTAAAATTTATCTAATGATTCTTACTCATGAAATAAAACCAAATTCATTAAAAGATAATTTAAATTTCTTTAAGATAATTAATAACATATAATAACAATTCTTGATATTTATCCTCATTTTATATGAACTTCTATTTCTGTATACAAGTAAACCGATCATGAAAACTATGAAAATGAATGCTCACGAATGATGAAAATAAACTCTATACCTCATTGGAAATCCAATAAATGAACTCAGTAAAATCATAATGAATTAAATTAATGTATAAAGTTTTATATATTTTTTAATTAATTAATCTAATCTGATTATACATGATATAAAATTCAAGAAAGCATTCGGACTCAAGGTAAGGGGAGTTCTCAGACCCAGCTCTCTTTCTTTAGGTTTTCCATCTGTTAACAATTTTCAGTATGGATATTCCTTAAATATCATTTCTTCGTAATTATCATACCTTTTATGGGATATAAAACTTTTCTACTATATTTTATGAAAAAAACTATGTTTTCCAAAATAACAATTCTTTCAAAAAAAAACACCTCTTACTTCTCGACATTGTTTCTTCTTCTCTCAAGGTTTTCAATTCTTATATAAAGTATGTTACTACCTATTTTATTTGAGAACCCAATTTTTATGAATGTATGATTATGAAATAAAACCCATTACTTTCCATGTGTTATTATTGTTCAATATTAATATATGTATTATGTGGCATCCATGATAATGTAAATGTTGTGATATGATGGGTGCGACCAGAATTATATAGTGCAATGTAAATGTTATTATGTGATGGGTGAACCCTAAATTATATAGTTCTTCATTGAATTGGGTAAGGTGAAGAACCATGTGAGATAAAGGTAAATATTTGTGAACATAAGGATATATTTGTTCATAACTATATCCAGTAGTTTACTGTTAAGACGTGATGATTCGTTTTTATGTATTGTCATATTCCATGCCATTATCTAATGCTTCATATCATGATTATAATGATGATGTTGTGATTATTATCATACCATGTTATATTGTTTCATGTTATTATCTTTCCCCATATTGGGAATTTAGATCGCCCATTTTTGATGTATATCCTCAAGTGACTACTTGTACTAAGTAGAATTCAAGGGCCAATACAATGCTAAAGAAGAAGGAGTTAAATAAATGATTATGTTTTATTTTTTAAATGTTATATATTGTCATAATTTTACAAAGACACAAAAACTTTTTATCCTGTTTGTGTAATTCTTTTATGTTTTTTACCATTAAAATGATGTAATAGTAATGTAAGGAAAAGAATGGTATCTATAGTAATATGAACACATGTCACTAATTCATAAAAATGAAAAAATATCTCATATTTCCACCTCTATAACAAAGGATAAGAAAATAAAAAACTATTGTAAATTATCCCAAACGGGATCAAAAATATGATTATAAATTATCAACTGTTTAAAAATATATCATGATATGATAAATGGGGATTAATCTCATGAATTTACTCTAATTACAAAAAATGAATATTCACATACATATTCATAAACAATGGTCACTACCAAGGAATATAATTTAATTAAAACTTACAATAATATTATATAATATTATATAAAGTCTTATATAAATTTTAGTAGTAAAATAGAATTAAGAACATAATGTTAAAAATTGGAATGATTGGGGGCATGATTTATAAGGATCACTACTGAAAATAGGTTTTTACCAACGATTTTATACAAATGGTTTAAGAAAACGTTTGGTATATATGTGGTAGGCATGTCTATCCCTACAGTTTTATAGAAACTGTAGGTATATCCTCCTCAAAAATCAATATCGTCGGGCTCATCCCTGCGTGCCACTCCCCACGCAAACTCTCCTCTCCCTCACAACCCTCTTCTTCCGAGCAACCCTCTTCTCCCCCCGATTAATCATTGTTCTTATCCGGTGAGTGCCTCTCCCCCGGTGCTTATCTGGTGAGTGACTCTCCCCTGCAACCCTCTTCTTCCTCATATTATCCATCGCGCTCATCCCGTGAACTCTCTCCTCCATTGTAGTCGAATTCAAGAGGCAAATCGTATAATCGTACGAGTTTACGGATGGACTTATCCCCTTCGATGACTGATGAATCGATTTGATGCAGCTTCAAATGCACAGAATCGGAGTGAAATTGCTCACCCAAGTAGACTCGGTGCTTCCATCAGGCAAGATCACATTTCTTTTTTAATTTCATATTTGAAGGTTTTTAATCTGTTTCAACCCGACACACCTCGCATACCTGGGGTTCAATTTCTTCCCCTATGCTCCCATCTCTTTGCTCTTGGGTTTCCCTCCTCTATAGCCCGGATGAGCTCTGCCAGTGTCACCCTGATGTAAAACTCCTTCAATTCTCCATATCCTTTTCTCAGTAGGTGCCACCACCAACATAAAAAGCAGGTATATACTAATTTCATTCAATGCATCACTAATTTAGTCTATCACTTGATTTTTCTACTGGTAACATAGAAAATCAATGCATTTGGTGAACATATATGTCTATTTTAGTGTTACTATTTTATAATTTCTTCATTTACATGGAAAAGGTTTTGTCTTTAAAATCGTTGCCCCTCCATCAAATCCCTTCTCCTGCGGTGTTTCTCTTGTAGGCCCTTCCATCAAATCCCTGCTCACAATCTGATCTTTCCTTTTCATCTCAAATTAATTACTCAATTATCTTGTTCATCATATTCTACATATAATTAGTACCAGTTAAGGTAGGTGGATCGATTGATCTGGGAAAATTAGACCAAGGGGTGGATTGATTTTAGGCGGGCATGCATGTCTTTTATCAATTCTATTGCATTATCTATATATGTGTGTGGCTAAATTTCCAATAAACTCACAGGTCTCCAATTATTTTTCTTGGTTTCCTTTTGGGTTTCTTATTCCCTGTTGTAATTTTTGGTCTGGTCAAACCCAGTTTTAAGGGGCCGACCCAATTTTTGTGGTTTCTTTGGTGTTTAGGGTTCATGGTAGTTTCTTATTGGTTGTTTGGCCATCCACTTTCAGAGGAGATGCATTCTTGGTCATGTGTTGTTGATTTGAGTTAGGTTTTCTTTTTCCCTTGCTCTCAAGGTCAATTTTTTAATGATGAAATACAGGTTTTTTGATACATTTATTTAAAAATAATGCATGTTGATAAATATAATCTTTTTGATATAACATTATGACTTAACTCATCCATTTTCATTGACTATTTTATCTTCATCTGTGATTTATTAATCAATCATTCAATAAATCCCAAATTAGAAAATTTATCTAGAACACATTCTAGATGATTAAAATAATGATACATATATTATGGCTTATCTTAGACTTGTTTCATAGATCTTATACATGCAAAAATATCTTCAATTGGTGAGGATTTTCTTTCCCTTTAATTGATTGGTTCATAAAACATAATTTGGTGCTGCATATATTATGCAATTGGAATTGGTAAAGTAAAATCTTGGTCTCGTATTTCCATGTTGGTTATTTGGATGGTATTCTATATCAAAAGTGGGTATATCTATATTGAATATGGGTGTATTTTCCAATTGACCAATGTATTTATTAAACTGACCATGAAATACACATTTCCCACAATACGGAAGAACCACAGAAATCATAGATAGACACTACACACCACAAGACACCCATGGGAGACACCCCTTGACATCTACAGATAGTTAAGGGGCCATTAACTTAGGAATTGAAGTCGATTGGCACTCAATCCTTGATAAATTCCCATTTCTGGTATAAAAGATACCAAAAACATTATTCTTAGTATAGTATAATGAAATGGTTTACACCGTCATGACCAAGTAGACCATCTGGTTCATGGACTGGTGCCCAACCAGGTTCAAGAGTCAGATCAACTACTAAACATTGATTGTGGTCCCTATGAGGTTCTTTCTATAGTGAAGAGGGTTATGTGCACAATCTTCAACTCAGATAATGTAGCATAGGTTCATATTCAATGGCTAAGTGTACTAGTATGGTGTTTCCAACAACGTGATATATAAAGAACATAATGAAAAATGAAGAGATTATTAAATAGAACCATTTCCTCCTTGCTTGAAGGAACATGATTTAACCCATGGGGCGGTGTGGTTCTTATATATTGGGCGGTGACATGTATAGTCACAGGATACAAGTATGTTTTTGTTTAGTTTTTATTGTATTTTCTTTATCGCATTGGCCACTTAGGTATTTTACTTCTTTCTACGGACTAAGGGTAGTGATGCTATCCTGACTAGTTGACATAGATCACTTGTATACTGTAATACCATGAGGTGTGAGTGTGACGAAACATTGGAAGATAGAGCTACCTTGGGGTCTTCTATGAGATGAAATTATTTTTCTAAAACATTGTGTTGGAACATTTCTGGAGTATTTTAGAGTCATGAAATAACCCCAACTGTCTCCATGAGATAGCATAAATAACCCCAAGTGTCTCCAAGTGTCTCCATACATTGTATCATCCTCGCATGGGTTGGCCACTCACCCAATCCTATCAAACCTATCCTAGTCTATACTCTTAGTCACATAGTCTAGATTCATCTCTCGAGGATCATCCCATGCCTCGATGCACATCTCATCATCCAACTAGACAAAGAAGATTATTCACCTTATGATTTTCCTAGTCACAAAAGCACACCATGTCGAACCCATCTACATTATATTCTCAATAATTCGGTCAAGAACCTCATCAAAATCATGTATTATAACCCAGCCCCACTAACCAGGTTCCATCCTAAGATAAATCACACCAAACCACTTGGCATTATAATGCCAATCTATCCGAAAATACCCAATACCCACACTAGCATCTCATACTTCATCTCTTTAGTTGAACTCACTGGTGAAAATTCCACCTATACCAATTCTTTTTTCCCAACTGTTTGTTAAAACCATTGGGAAAAAGACCCTATGCCAACGGTTCATATGAACTGTTGGGATATATCTCTCTAAAATCACTTCGCCATCGGGATACTTCTCCTATCCCTAATCTGCACTTCTCCAAACCCTCAGCACCACTCACATACTTCTCCCATCCTCACCGCCGCTCCCATACCGACCACCCCTCACCGCTGCTCCCATCCCGACCACCTATCATCGTTTGCCGATCGCCAATCACGGCTCGCCACTCTCTGCTCCCCGCTCATCGGCACTCACGCATCCTCCTTCAAGACACAGTTATCCAAACCCTACAGGGTTGCTCCGCTCCTCCCGTCATTGCCGCCACTCTCATCCCCCTTGAGTTCCCCTCCTCCCATCCCAATTCACGCTTGCCGCTCGCAGCTCCCCGCTCATGGTCACTCGTGAATCCCCCTTCTACTATGTAAGCATAAATTCTAAATCTCTAGAAGCATGAATTCAGGTTAATTATGAGTTATTATTATTATTTATATGATTCATTCAGGCTATATACCATTCATTTCCAATTTTTTATATGATTTATTTTAGCTCTGTTGATGATTCATGCCTTTACAAAATTATCCAAAGGAGGTTGATTCAATAATACATCATTGAGTTAACCTATAAATTGAATAAATGTTTTTTTATTCCACATTTCCATACATGAATCCCAATAACTGCAGGACATGTGTATTATAATTAGTATCCCAATTTTTTTGTGGGGTGATCTTACTTATTTAGATTCTTTTCTTATTTCCTTTATGTTGATACAATGTGTTTGACTTTATACTATTTTATGAGATCGTTTCTCTTCTTTGGTGTGATGCTTTTTCGTGGATGTGGCCTTTTTTGAGAGGTATATCACACGATAGATCTCAAGATCTAGATTATTTAAGCTCATCCAACAATAAACGTACAATTTCCATATCTATCATCATAAGGCCCAATCCTCTTAGGAATATTTTACTTGATTTAAACCCTCATCCAGTCCATACACATATAATCCAAATTATAAGACATATGTTAGACCACTCATATCCCAATCGATATCTTATCCACTTTGAGACCCAGTGACAGGGTGATTTCATTTCCATAAAATCACTAAAGAATTTTATCTAAACCTAGGAGGCTTGTGAACACCATATATATAGATCTACTATGTTAATCTATTTACTTTAATTTACCGTCCTTATAATCCATGACTCCCATGGAACAATGTTATAATAAATCCCTTGGCAATCTATGATCAAATAATCAAGTTAGTGTTTAATGGTCTATCGAGGCTCTTAATAATGCCTTTATATGCATAAGAATTCTTATTTAAAGAAACAATTAATTTAAGTAATGGTTGATCACCCATGGAGGTTCTTATACTTCATCTTCTAACTACTAAATGATGTATTCCCTCCACCTGAATGAGGAATTAAATAACTCCCCTTCCATGTTCATGTAAAACCTATATTTTCCAAAGACATCATACTAACCACAAATATATAGGTGGGAAAAATCAGAATACTGGTCCATGATCATGTCATTAGTCATAGATTCATCACAAATCTTCATGCCTTCAGCCTTATATTAATTATATGATTTGACATATAATTACCAGATTAGTGAATTTTGATTCATATTCAATCACTAGCAATTTTTCCTACTCGATATCTAAGAGATCTCAAGATCTAGCTTGTTTAAGCTCATCTAGGAAGTTTTTTTCATTGGAGATTAGTTGGAATCACTTCTAATAATGTTTTCATCCTTCCATTCCACAATAACTTTACACCACAACCTATCTTGACCCATTAGTAATGGTGTAACCATGTAATTTACCAAACAAAATTGTATTGAAAAAAACCAAACTAAACTAAAAATTGAGCCAAAATAATTATATACCATTTATAGGAAGATTAATTGTTAATTAATAGGAATTTACTTTTTGATATTATAATTTTGAAACATGGATTTTCCCCCTTGCTTGCAGGAACATGATTTGACCCATATGGCATTTTGGTTCTTATATATTGGGTGGTGACATGTATAGTCACAGGATAAAAATATGTTTTAGTTTTATTTTTTTATTTTAATTTCTTTATCGCATTGGCCACTTAGGTCTTTTACTGGTTTCTATGGACAGGGAGTAGTTATATTCTATGAAGGAGGCCAAAAGGGGTTCAGATTGTTTCAGTCTGTCGGCCTTGATCTGAGGTAAGATTCTGTGACTACTACTTGTCTCGAACCTCATATATTTTTGGGATTTCATTGTTTTTGACTCCATAATATGTTTTTGGTAGGGCGTTGGATCGTTTTGTGTTGGTTCGGGTGGATTTGATTCTTGCCAATCAAGGTAAGGCTTTAATGTTGTTGTTTGGTTTTTCACTGGTTATGTAGGGTCCTTTATGTGTTTTATGGTTCTTAATATCCTTTGTGTAGTACGTTGATCCCTGCTCGTTGGTTTTGAGTCACCAAGTCAACAAGGGTGACTCGCCTGCGTGTGCATAGGTAAGTGAGTATATGTTTGGGGGTTCCCCCGTTACGTGTATAGTAAACCATGGCAATGATTATACAGGTATGGGTCTAGGTGTGCCCATGTATATATATAAAAATTCATACGCAGGTGAGTGGAGACTGGTATATGCATATAAGCATATGTGTAAGGATCCCCTTGTACATGCTCGTGGCCATGTGGGTGTGTGCATATGGGCTAGGTGTCCTTGCATGTGTGTGAAGGTGCGTATAGCCAGTGGGGGAGCAGTAGCTTTTAGTTATAAATATCTAAGAGATGAAGTGGACTTCTTGATTCCACCTTGAGGTAGAGTCCCTCTCGTAGCCTCTTTAATTTAAGAATGCTTTAAATTGAATTTAGCTTCTTTCTTAATTCTGCTTAATTGTATTGAATTGCATATCTTTATTTAATATAATTGTTTCATTTGATAAATAAAGTAATGTTTTTATAATAAAACCACTTTTAAAAACAATTAATATAAAATATATATATTTATCATACCACAATCCCGAATCAAGAGTCTATTTTTTATAACATAAGATCGGTATTTATAATGTGAAGGACAACTACATAGGATTTATTTGGAATCCTGGCCAGAAGATGTTGCCCCGCAGATGTCACTGGACCGGGCCAACACGCCACGGTCACACCGTGGTCATGTCGCAGTCACGCTGAAGCCACATCACAGTCACGGCGCGGTCACACCACGGTCACGCCGTAGTAATGCCATGATTTGGCCTTGCTCTAGGATGACACCCCGCGGTAGTTTGCAGTCCTGTCGGAATTCGATGTATGATATATAGATAGAGTTTTAGATACATTACCCACCCATAGTTAATGGGGAGGGAGGCGATGTCCGGAATGTTGCACCACTTCCTCCCACTCCCTTTGCTTCTGGCTAGATGATGTTGCCCCATAGATGTCGCTGGACTGGGCTAACACACCGCGGTCACGCCGCGGTCATGCCGCGGTCACGCCGCGATCACGCTGTGGTAACGCCGTGATTTGGCCCTAATCCAGGACGACACCCCGTGGCGGTTCATAGTCCTTTCGGAATTTGATGTATGATACCTAGAGAGAGTTTTATATACATTACCCACCCTTAGTTAATGGGGAGGGAGGCGACATCCGGAATGTTTCCCCACTTCCTCCTGCTTCCTTCGCTCCTCGCTGGAAGATATTGCCCGGCAGATGTCGCTGGACCGGGCCAACACGCCACGGTCACGCCGCGGTTATGCCGCGGTCACGCCGCGGTCACACCGCAGTCACGCCGCGATAATTCCGTGATTTGTCCCTGCTCTAGGACGAGGGTTTTAGAGCTTCGGAAGAAGATGAGAGAAGAGTGCAAACCCTAATAGAAAAGAGGAAGCAATAAGAGGATTAGACTCACCCGGATCTTCAATCTGCACTTGATGACACTCGAAACACCCAAGTGATGTGTACAAGTCAACCCCACCTCAAACTGAGGCATGGTGTGGCCAGTACCACTCAAAGTGTCTCACTTTTATTTGAAATGAACAACATTTTAAATGAAAACAACAAATGACATACAGAAAACTGACCAAATGGATGCGAATTGTGTTGATACTTTAGCACAACGATCCATGAGTCATTTGTGATGTGTATGTGTCACAACCCGTCCTCGGGGCCTGTGTCGTGACTACCCCGAGCCCGCCTTCCATAGGCCAGGGGCTGGAGACTAGCACCAAAGGCGTAAATCCCGATAACTGGGAAGGCATTGCCTTTATAAAAGTAAACAAACACCACAGAGTACAAGAGGAAGTAAAACAATAAGTAAACTGAAACAAGATGTGCTGAAAGTAAAGGGGGCGGAAATACAAGCCCAACTGTAAAGTACAAGGAAAAAAGATAAAATAGCTGGAAGGTGACAAGTAGCTCCTGGATCATCCACCAAGGATCCTACCTGAAGGGTAGGTACAGATATCGCAGCTCCTGGATCGTCCACCACAGATCCTACCTAAAGGGTAGGTACAGATAGCCTCCACAACGCTCTCGCCCGTCAAACTCCTCCGAGTATCGCCTCGTTGTGAAGTCCACCACCGGATACTATCTCATCGTGAGGTCCACCTCCAGATGTTGTCCAGTCCTCGAACACTCGGCCTCTGACTGCGCTGCCCGTCATCTGCAACGAACACAATGAGGTGTGGGCTTATCCCGTGCAGGGGTGAGTATAACGATACTCAGTAGGGACCCCGAGACTCTCAAGGTCTCACTAAATCCAACAAGGAAAACCACAAATAAGATCTCAATAGATAACCTCTACTTAGGTATATGCCCATACATATACCCAAGTTATCAAGTAACTCATCTCAATCATGAGGAAACACAATGATTATAGACTCAGCTCAAACCACGATTTAATCATGAAGTCGAAACCACGGCTGCTGGAGAACTCCTCCTCAGTCGAGTACAGTGGGCATGCCGCTACAACCAAGCATCCCCCACTAACCTTGGACTGTTGTAGTACTCCACCTGTCGAGTACTGTGGGACTGCTGCTACAACCAAGCACTTCCCACCATGGGTCTGCCACTACAACCAAGCGCTCCCCTTTCATAGTCTCCAGAGGTACTCCTTCTGTTGAGTACCGTGGGTCTGCCACTACAACCAAGCGCTCCTCCACTGTGGGTCTACCGCTACAACCAAGCGCTTCCCCTCATAGCCTCCAAAGGTACTCCTTCTGTTGAGTATCACGGGTCTTCTGCTACAACCAAGCGCTCATCCGCCGTGGGTCTACCGCTACAACCAAGCGCTCCCCACTGGGATATCCGAAACACACCGAGACGATAGATCAGCAGACGTCAAGTTTCAGCCAGCTACTAGGTCTCTGCACTCTGCTAGCTGGTCACCGGGAGGGTCCGCTCCACGAGCTACTGGTCGATACTCCAAGTATCACAAAGTCCCACGAAGAAGTATCTCAAAGATCTGCCTCGTCATAGGGGTCTCAACCCAACAGATGGCGCGTCAGTCGGACGCCCGGTCTGTGAGTTACTAGCCTTTTCATCCTAGGGGCTCATGTTGGTTTCGTGTGTGAACCAACCCGGCTGTATCTCGGCTCTACCCCGAACTCTCATAGGGTAAGCTCATAGGGACCGTTTCTCAACGTGATCACCAACGCCACTGACGATTCGTCAAACGGACGTCCGGTCTGAAAGTTATCAGCTTTTCCGTTCCAGGGGCCCGGTTGGATTTCGGGTACAATCGAACCCAGCCACCATCCAACTGCATCAAAAACTCAGGTGAAGCATGCCAA
Organism: Viscum album; assembly: GCA_963277665.1. Lineage (NCBI taxonomy): Eukaryota > Viridiplantae > Streptophyta > Magnoliopsida > Santalales > Viscaceae > Viscum > Viscum album. Next base: position 1,150,638,021 of record OY728135.1, read on the forward strand.
AAGTTCCTTCTCATCAAGAGGAATCCAACAAAGTTGACGGCATGTCAATCGGACGTCCGGAGCTCAAGTTATAAGTGTTTCCACTCTGAGGGCCCGGTTGGATTTCGTGTATGAACCAACTCGGCCGAACCCAAAGTTCTCTGAAACCTCGAGTGTAATATACCTAAATGACCATCTCAATCCAAGGATCTCATCTCAGCAAATGGTCCGTCAATCGGAGGTCTGCAGCCCAAGTTATGGGCGTAAGACCGAAAGATGTCCGGGAATAGGGGTTCGGGCCCGGTCCGACCCGGCCCGATACACCCTGGGTCAGCCCGAACCGGGTCGACCCGACCAGGGTACGGGTTCAGCCCGCTTGGGCGCAGCCCAGGATGGCTAGCGTAGCCCGGCCCGGCCTGGGCGTGGCCCGGCGGCTCGGCCTTAACGGTCAAGCGATGGTGTACGGGGGGGGGGGGGGGGGGGGCTGCCCCCTGGAATGAAGCCACGGCCCCCGCGTGGGGGCCGCTCCCTGCCAGCGCCACGTCTCACTTGGTCCCGTGTGGCCGCGGGACTAGCAGCCTGCCGTCGCGGCTTCAGCCGCGGAGGCCCTTCCTGGCGGCGCGCCGGCCGCCGGCGCCGCCTTCCCGGTGGGGCGCGCCAGCGAAATCTTCCGCGAACCACCAGACGTGCTCTGGTGCTCCGTTTGGCCTGTCATCTTCGCCAGCGGTCCTCCCGGGACCGCCCCTTCACTGTGAAGACCTCATAAAGACTTTGTGGCCCACTTCGTCGGCGTTCGTCGATCCTCTGTCAATCAAACAATCTGCGGATCCTTCGCATCGCCGCAACGGCGCAGCGCTTCTTCGCTCGTTCTTCATTATTCCTGTGCGGTGTTGTTGCACCGCACCACCTTACACATGCCACAACAAAATCAAACAAACAAGGGGGAGGAGGTTCGGACGTGTTCGTGCGGTCCGACCTCCTCCCGTTATTGCGATATCAGGCAGCTCAAATAAGACGACAATCGGCGATGAAGGTAATCACGAACAAAAAGAATAAAATCCCCTACCTCGAGCATTTTTGAACGAAGGCTCGTCGTGGAATTGAACGTCGCGGAAGAAGGTGGATCTTCACGTCGTGGAGGAATGGTGACTCCCTTACTTTGACGCGGAAAGAAGGAACAAGTAGATGCGCGCCGGGTCGTCGATATCCGAGGTATACATCTCTCACCGTCATCCGTCGTCGGAGGCCGGCGTTCTTCACGTTCTTCATTGAGGTGGAAGAACTTCAAGACTTTGAGTCGTTCTCTCCAAAATCCTCCCGCACAACCCAAGAAACAACAATAAAATAAGGGTTTCCTTATTTTATTACTTACTCCAAATGTTTTAAAATTCAAAATTGAATCAATCAATTAATTTAATTAATTGCAATGTCTAAACCGCCTAATTAATGTGGTGTTTATTAATCCACATAAACGCAAGGGTTGACTTTCATTAAAGGGGGGGTGTGGGTGTGTTACCTAATTAAAAGAGGGGGTTGAAGAAATGAAAAGGTGGGGATCGTGTGGAACCCACCGCCCTTATAACCTCACTTGGGTGGTTTCCCCCACTTCCACTCAAAGGGTCAAAACCACTTAAAAGGAAAAAAACAAAAAATAAAATTTGTAGCTCAATTTTATTTTTAACTTCCACAATTTTTAACAACTCCTCCCGAGCAAATGCAACTCCAGAAAAGGTGTTACGAAACATTTACTGGTGCTGCGATTCCATCGGTGCCCTCGGATTTCGATTCCGAGCACCAGTTCAAAAGTTAGAAAAACCCGCTCGTTCGTTCAATGAACGTACCCGAGCTAAACTTCGAAAATTGATTCTCGGCACACCGGGCATCGGAATCAGGCGCCGTCAAAAAATGTGTTCTTGTAAAATTCCAAAGAAAATCAAGAAAAGATTGTCCTTGAAATTTTTGGGTCTTTACAGTATGAGTCAACATTGCCTCAATCTGAGCCATGGTGTGGCCGGTACCACTCAAAGTGTTTCACTTTTATTTGAAATGGACAAAATTTTAAGTGAAAACAATAACTGACATACGGAAAACTAACCAAACACATTCGTATTTTGTTGATACTTAAACACAATGATCCATGGGTCATTTGTGACATTTACAAGTCAACCTCACCTCAATCTGAGACACGGTGTGGCCGGTACCACTCAAAGTGTCTTTCTTTTTTTTTAAATGGATACTCTTTTAAGTAAAAACAACTAGCTTACGGAAAACCAACCAAACGCATTCGGATTGTGTTGATACTTTAGGAAAATTATCCATGGGTCATTTGTGATGTGTAAGAGTCAACCCCACTTCAGTACGAGGCATGGTGTGTCCTTTACCACTCAAAGTGTCTTTCATTTTTTTCAAAAGGACATCATTTTAAGTGAATACAACAACTGACATACGAAAAACTGACGAAAACCATGCGTAATCTATTGAAACTTTAGGAAAAAAATCCATGGGTCATATGTGACTTGTACGAGTCAACCCCGCCTCAATCCGAGGGCTGGTGTGGCCGGCACCACTCAACCCGTCTCACTTTTATTTGAAATGGACGGGATTTTAAGTGAAAATAACAACTGGCATACAAAAAACTGACCAAACACATTTGTATTGTGTATATACATTAGGAAAACAATACATGGTTCATTTGTGACATGTATGAGTCAACCCCCCCTCAATCCGAGGCACGGTGTGGCCGAAACCACTAAAAGTGTCTCTCTTTTGTTTAAAATGGACATCATTTTGAGTGAAAAAAAACAACTGACATACGGAAAACTGACAAACACATTCAGATTCTGTTGAAACTTTAAGACAACGATCCATGAGTCATATGTGACGTGTACGAGTCATCCCCGCCTCAATTCAAAGCACGGTATGGCCAGCACTACTCAAAGTGTCCCTCTTTTGTTTAAAATGAACATCATTTTAAGTGAAAACAAAAATTGACATACGGAAAACCAACCAAACGCATTCGGATTGTGTTAAAAATTTAGGAAAAAGATTCATGGGTCATATGTGATGTGTACGAGTCAACCCCTCCTCAATTAAAAGCGCGGTGTGGCCGGCACCACTCAAAGTGTCTCTCTCTTTTTTAAATGAACATCATTTTAAGTGAAAACAACAATTGACATACGGAAAACTGACCAAGCGCATTTGGATTGTGTTGAAAATTTAGGACAATGATCCATGGGTCATATGTGACGTGTAAAAGTCAACCCCTCCCCAATCTGAGGTGTGGTGTGTCTGACACCTCTCAAAGTGTCTCTCTTTTTTTTCCAAAGGACATCATTTTAAGTGAATGCAACAACTAACATATGGAAAACCAACCAAAGGCATTAGAATTCTGTTGAAACTTTATTACAACGATCCATGGGTCATATGTGACTTGTATGAGTCAACCCCGCCTCAATACGAGGGCTGGTGTGGCCGGAACCACTCAAATATGGCCCATGGATTAATTTTAAACATGAAAGGAATGTCAAGATATGTATGGAAGATGCCTTAATAATTTTCACACCATTTGTAATAAAAATCATATATATACATTCATTCAACTAATTAATCAATTCATGTCCTTAAAAAAGTTCTACATGACTCATTACTACTAAGTAAAAAATGGAAAGGATCAATATTTGTCCTCATGTATCTCTTTATTACCTCTACACAAGTAGTAATTTACCGCTTTCAAAATAGTAAATTATCTTCACACATGTCTTTTCAAGCCCAACATATTTATATGTATCCACTACTTTTACCCTTATACAAATACTATAATTCCATACTTTATCATTTTAGCATCTACAACTTTTTCAACTCAACTTGAGGACTTCTCTAACACTATAAATACTCTCAAAACATCATGATATATACTGAAGAGAAAGTTTTTACCACTAAAATAGTTGTTTTTAATTCTTTAAATTCTTCCTCAACAACAATTATCGAAATTACAAAGAATTATACATTGAGTCTATCCATCCAAGGTCTTTAAGATGCAATACATAGTATTCTTTCCATTTATGATGGAATCAATCTCATAAACTCTAGAACATTTTCACACAGATGTTGAAAGATTATTATATCTTCCATAATGAAAAAAATATAATCATACTTGGCATCTTAAATCTACCACATTGTAATTGTTGTCAATAACAAAACACACCTCTAAATTAAATATGTGTTCTCATTTATTTCACATCCCAACAAGAACCTCAAAAATATAATGTTCAAGGTATAAAACTTTCCCTTTATCCTTGACATTAACAATTTCCCCTTTATAATCACATTAATTTTAATTAAAAAGTAGTAAAAAATGATATTGGAATACCTATTGTTTCATATTTTTAATGATGTTTAGATAATTATAGATTTCATGATTTTGAACACTTTGAAATCCTTTTAACATGTTTTCCTTACTCAAAAGGGATGAACCCACCTTATCATCATCATGGTATTTTATATACTCAATGATGAGAATATTATCTTGTTATATAGTAGTGATAGCCTCTTCCAACATCCCCAATATTTTATTATTTCAATTCCCTACATGTTAGTAAACAAAAAATGAATGGGGATAGGGAGGGGCACTTTTCTCTTTAATTAGATCTCTATTTTTTCTCTTGTAATTTTGAATAGATTTTATACTTCTTATTTGTCTGTTCTAATGTTTAGAATTCATTGGAGACTTTTTTTAGACTTCTCACTTGTATGTTTCTATATTCTGGTATTATTTCTATTTCTCACAAAATTTCTTCTTTTTCTTGGATTTAACCCATAGATTCCTTCTAATTCTATGTTAATTACATGTTCTTATAATAATTAAAGTATTTGTGCCAAAAAAATCCCACAAAACCAATTGTTAACCTCGAATATTTGATCTTAGAACATATTCGTGAGTCTATATAATAAATTATACTTTCTTTCTAGGCATCATTAAACCATTATCTAGCCTTCTCCCAAGGCAGTATTCCTGTTTTTCTTTAACTTGAATTTTTCTTTATATTGGAGTAACCTTATCACATCTTCCCTTAGCCCAAACACAATTTGTTTTGTCTTTAGAGTCTATTATTTTAGAGATAATAGAATCAATGATATTTTAAAAATTAAGGCAGGTAATTCTTCATATATGAGTTATAAACTTGAATTTCCAATATCCCTCTCCTTATTTGATCAACAAGACAACATTTTGTTTGTTCTTGGTCTCTCTACCACATCAATATGTGAACCATACAAGGGGAAGAGATGTTAGTAATCCTTAAAAATGAGATGATTATTTCTATGTGTTTCCTGTGTGTTTTTTATGTGATTGCAGGTGACTGAAGTAAGTTTTTGTGAGTTTTCTATGTGTGCAGTGTGTTTTCTGTGTTTACAGGTTGCAGTGTTCCTAAACACACAGAATGAGTGTTTTTTTTGTGATTGTAGTGTATTTTTGTGAGATGGCACATTTTTCACAGAGTTTTTATTTCAGCCTACAGTTGATTGCAGGATGTTTCATTTTAAATTATTTGGGGTCTATGCCAATGATTTCAAAACCTTTGGGTTATACCCCTATGTGCTACTGCATTCCCTAATGGTTTCAAAACCGTTGGGTTATACCCCTGTGTAATGCTGCATTTCCCAGCGGTTCAAAACCGTTGGGTTATACCCCCCTATATGTTTATGCCAACGGTTTTAAAACCATTGTAATACCTCTGTACGCTGATTTTCCCAATGGTTCATCTGAACCATTAGTATAACAGGATCCAATTTTATTCCAACGGTTTATTATGAACCATGGGAAGTTGAAATGTAAACAGCCTTTTCCCAATGGTTCAACATGAACCGTTGGTATAAGGCTTTCCCAACGCCTCACACACCAACGGTTTCTGAAACCTTTTGGATAAGATTTTCCAACGGTTTGAGGGCCTTTCCCAATGGTCTAAAACCATTGGGAAAACATGGATTTCCAGTAGTGGATGTAGTAAAATTTCCTTTGACACTATTAACTTTTATTAACCTTATTAAACCATGATTAAACTAGTAAATAAATTTATTTATGGAAATATCTTATTAATTACCAATTTCATCAATTATATCCCAAAACATACCAATCAACCTCCTTATAAATTAACAAACAGAAAATAAAAAATTATATTTTTACCCAAAATATTTCCAAAATTCATAAAATAAATGAAAAATAACAATATAAAACATGAATTTTTTATATTCCAAAAGTCCAAACCAATTAAACAAACCCTGTCTAACCCAAGAAAATATATACCCAATGAGTTTAAGTTAAAATTCAGTTCTATTTCATTCTATAAAAAATTACTGAATGTATCACATTTTCAAAGCAACTCTTATACTATAAATGTTCACTAAACCAGACACTATTTAACTATATACATTTATTTACATTAATAGACCACATAATATTTTATTTATAACCATTTGAGTTTCTCAATTATTTAAAAAGAATTTTTTAAATTAAAATTCACCTCAAAATATTTATTTTGATAAATAAACTCAATTAACACCTCCAAAAACATTAAAATCGAGTTTATAAGTCATGTACATCCATTATATAAGTAAATTATAGATTTTACCTCAAAATTATATCTATATAAAATTATCCAATACAATCAAAATAAATAAAACCCATATTTTCCTTTAAAATATAAGGTTATATTTAAAAATAATTATATTAATATATGGAATTAAAAACCCAAATCATGTTGTGACACACTACATTTAACTAAAAATATAGAAAAATGTTATTTAAAAAATATATTAAAAACCTTAAAACAATTATCACACAAACATTTAAAGAGGATCTTCAATGATTTTCCAATTATGTTGTCTCCAAATAATCCATCTTAACTAAGAACTATCATCCTTTGATTAATTTTTTATTATTCATTGGTATATCTTATTTTATACACCCATAAATGTGAATTGAGTTTCTACGAATCACATCCATAATTAAATTTACACCCATACATGACTACAAGATCATCATATGGTACTTATAAAATCTAAACACCCAAAAATATTAAAATAAAACATTTAAAGGATTCATAAAATACCTTAAATCGTTGAAAAATAACCTATTTGAGATAATTATATTAAATTAACACTAAAAATTATAAAAAACCACAAATATGGGAATCATATAACATCCTCGACTATAATACATGTGATTATAAAGGGTTTATCCATGTTCTAGTGTATCTACTAAGACAGATTCTATGATCTACTAAAGAGAATCAAGAGAAAAATAAATTATTGAATATAATAAGAGTGTGGGATGATGTTATATGAGATATGATAATCTAAATATTAAGAAATAGAATCCAATAAACCCTATATGAAAGAATAATTAAGGGAGGGGTGTAAAAATTCGTTCAAATCATGATATGGGAATTATAAAGAGGAGAGAATGGGATTTATACTAAAATTGACAGGGTTTTAATTTTTTTATGGTTTTTAACATGGTAATTAAATAATTAAACAATTATTGATGAACCACTATATTTTTTCACACATTTATCGTTTTTCATCCACCAAAATGGTTTTCAAAAAGTTCAGTAAACCTTGAATGGATAGAAAATATTGTTATAAATTTATTTTACCTTCCAACATCACAAAATACCTCACTAATTCTAAATAAATCCTCTATAGTTTTATATTATATATATACTAAAAATAAAAATCATTAAACTGTATAAGTAAATGTCTTTTAACCTGATAAGAAAAATTATCTAAAAAGTTTACCCATTTAAATCCATTTAATTTAAATTTTAATACTAGTATTGTTATAATGGTGGTCCTTAAGATAATTATTTTTATTCAACAAGACGATGACGTAGGAAACAATGTTGATGACATAAAAAAATTCCCAAACCTATTTGTTTTGGATAATAGTGAACATAAATAAGATAGATTTTTAATTCTAGGATAGGGATTTGGGATTTCATGGATTTGTGTCATGTTTGTGGTTCTTACCTTAAGTAATCTATATAAGTCATTAGAGTCTAAGATATTTCATGAAAATAGTTAGTGGATATACCATTCCCCCTATTTATATATTCCCCCCTTTTCACATCCCCTATCTTATCCTACATAATCCAGATTAACATTTTCTAATTTATTATACTATCCATACCTATTCCCATTTTTTGTAATGTGATTCATCAATTTTTTAACCCTTATACATATATTTTTAATTTTTTTTAAAATTCCCAACATAAAGACTATTTTCACTCATTATTTTATTAATAAATTTAATATTAAACAATATTAATATAGTTCAATTTCATAAAAATTATATTTTAATATATTATAAAAGTTATTATATTCCTATACAACAATATAATCAAACTTGAAAAAAATAGTGATGAAGATAAAAAGAATCAATGGGTTAAAAATAAAATTCATAGAGTTAAGGTGATACAAAAATGTGTTATATTTAGTCTATATAACTTTTTATCATGGTACATAAACTTTAAGAAGAACATAAATCTAAATTATTATTTTTAATAATAAATGATATCAAACCATGAATTATGTTTAATTATTTTCTTAGTCAGGTGGATGACATGATTGTTTTTTCATATCTCACATTATATACCTAAAATTAGTTTTAATTTTTTTCAGGTTGTTTTAATATGTTGTAAAAACATTTTTGATTTATTATTTTATTTAAGATTAAATACTTAATCAAAGCCATATTTCATGTGTTATTATAATGTATTTTGGAAAATAAGTGAAACCCTTACCCTGTAAATATATATCATGGGGTTTATTAAAAAGCTATATTTGTGTTATTTTGAACATTTTAAGGTGTTATTTTATTTAAAATTTTGGGGTATATGATCTTTATCCACATATGGAGTGATAATCTAAAGATGATATTTCATTTGAGATTCCTCCCCTTCTCTAATTATGGTAAATCCTTTTGTTATTTTATCATAGAGTTTTATACATAAAAATACATTTTGAAAACACTATTATATCATTGTTTTTGTTTAAATTGTGCATATAAAGAAATGAAAATGTTTTTATACCATTATAATTTCATTTAGATTCATACATTATTTGATTATGTATATTTAATTAAATTTAAATTCACATTATCTATACTAATTGGGTTTACGAATTGGGGGGATTGTAATGTTCTAATTAGAAAAAAAACCCATAAATTTCCCACACATTTTTGATCTCATTATACAATGGACTCCATAAAATAAACCCTATGTAATATATCATATTTGTATAATAGTTAACATAAATATTGTTTATAAGTGAAATATTTTTGAGTTCTAGAGATTTAATGAGATCTCAATTAGACCTAAACCACATAATTTCACAAAACATAATGAATTTTTGAGATCGATAAACTCCCCAATATATTTATAACATCTTAGTGATTGTCACCAAATATTTTTTCTAAATTAATGTTTCATATTAAAATGATCTCAAGTTAAAAAAAATTTCATTATTATTTTTTTATTTGGAATCATTAAAAAAATATAACCATTTTATTCATGTAAAAATATTTAAAATTTTATACCCATTGAATATAAATCTTCATAAGAGAAGACCCAAGGTATATTTTATATTTTAACCCCTAGAATAAAACTTGATTAGTTTTATTTTTAACAAAGACATGATAAATTGTTTTCTCTATAATCATAGAACTCAACTATTTAAAGTGTGATTAACAAAAAAAAATATGTTTTCATTATTTTATATTATTTTAAGAATTGTTTTTTATTTTGAATGATTTTATTAAAATTGTTTTTTATATAACATTCACCATTAATTTAATTGCCTATTTTCAATCACTAACTTGTAATAATTTAAAATTTTCATAACCATATAACTAGAATCAAAATCCTATAAGAGGATACATAGAAAATTGATGAACATTAAAACCAATAAAATAAAATAAAATAAATAATTTAAAAAAAACATATGAAAAATGGTTCAAAATAATTCGAATTTAATTTTATTATTTTAATTTGAGGTTGAATACTTACATAAGTGTATATAAATCATTAAAAAAAGCCTAATTAATTGTAGAAATTATTATTTTAGTTATTATAAAACTGAATGTACAAGACATATTTAAAAAAAATAATGGATTAAATTATTTTTATATTTTGTGATTTATTATGAATCATTGAGAATTATTATATATCCTTATAAACTTATGGGTATTTTTCTTATAACTGGTCATATTTACAAAGAAATGGTTATACTGTGAACAAAATCCCAATTATAGGTTGTAATAAAATAAAACATCTTATTTTAGAAAAATACTTTTGAACCACTTAAACTCCATAAAATAAAATTAATTTTTTTTGAGATGGTAAGATAAATGAGAAAATTTTCATGAATATTAAAAGTGTTTCAACTGTTTGAGTAACATTTTTAACCCATAAATAATACATTAAAATGAAATATATTGTTTTTAATGAAGTTTTAATTTGTATGGATAATTTTACGATAGATGATAATAAATTTTCTTCCATGACCCTCCCTCAATTAAATCCTTCATTGGTAGAAAATAAAGATGAGAGTGACTCTGGAAGATAGCCTCCAATTGGACATGAGTTGGAAACTAGAACATAGCATATAGAAACAAAAATATTAGAGGAATTACCCTCATAGATCATAATAGTATAATAGAAAAACACTAGTAAACTCCATTTAATGAATAATAAATTAACCATAATGCCACATTGTATATGGTATTCATTCTAAAATAGCAGTCTCCAAAATAAAATACTAAATGAAAATACTATGGTAGTAACACCAAACAAAATCAGGATCTCCCCAGGCTAGTAAGGTATATCCCAATCACCAAATCCCTCCTAAAAACCTATATATATATATATATTGTGAATGATGAATACAAATGAATCAATGAATAAAAATTCAAATCAACTCATCACTAATACTAAGTCAACAAATACCAATCCTAACAAAGTCTGTCCCGTCAAGTCCAAAAACAATGTGTTATAACATAATATCAAGATAAAATATCAAGAAAGGTACCCCACAATAACATTCCCTCTTATATATTCACCCTCTCACCCTAATAGTATAAATCACGGTGCTATTGTCACTTTTAGATCTATATATCAAAATAGCTATATAGTTGTATCATATCACAACCTCTAATCCACAACCAAATACCTCCTACCACCTCCACATCATACTATAAACACTACCGCATGCAAAATCATTATATCATGACAGAACATTAATTCCTTCTTATCATGGTTTGGAAAGATAAACAATTATGGAATAAACCTCGTTCCATCCTTCATCCATGTATTCCCCCCACAATGTATCCATATCAAAACTATAACATAGACACTCTATCCTTAATCCATAATAGCCTATTCACCATATTCCTCAGTCCAACGTTGCATATAATACATATTTAAGAGAGGATTATGAGGTTAATGAGCTATTCAGGTAAACTTCATTATATATGTTTGGGAAAATTCCCAAAAATTAAAAACAATAGGGGAGTTTCTAAGGTTACACCACTTGGGTGTGGATCGTAGGAAATAAAAATAATATATTAGAATATATAATAGATTACACAATCCCAACATCAGTTTATACAATATAATAATAGAAATTATTACTATGAAATGTTATAACCACATAATCACAACCATTAATCACTAAAAATAATTTAAACATCTAATCACAATCCACAATGACCAAATTTTCATCACAAAATACCCACACAATAACTAAAATTTCACATTTAATCACATCAAAAACAAATTAATGATTCTTCTATACTAATATTTTTTTGTTCATTATCTCAAATTATTTTTAATATATTAATTATTTATTAATAAAATGTATTATAGATTTTATAATTTCATTTAAATAATATCATTTCAAATTTAATTATATAGTTCATTGCTCGTCAAATCCACCTGATCACCTTATAATTTATCTTATTTCAAAAACTTCCAACATTACTGGGAAACTATGGAATGTCCTATAAAATTCAATCATATGCCCACATGTAATACCAAACAATCCAAACTGATGGACACAAATATATGCAACTACAATGTAAATATCATTCCATTTTTTACATCAATCAACCACACCACTATCATAATGATAACTAACAACATTTCATGCAAACCAGCATCAACAACTAGCCAATACTTATTTAACCACATCATGTTAACTCATTTATAAATAGAAATTAGAAAATACATAATATAATACCACATAAAACAATATTCATTAATATTTCATCCACATTAATTTAATCCCTTATTAATTAACAACAACTGTTTAAAATTTCTAGTTTACACGTTCTACTTTTTTCAATAGCTTTAAATGATTCTTCCATTATGAATGGTTTCAAGTAATATCAGATTATCTTTCCTAATATAATTTTATCCGTAACATTTTATTTTGAGTGAATAATAATTTTCAATGGTCCTTGGTCCTTATTTTGACTTTAAAAAATCTTATAGATTATTAAAATACAATATCATATGAGTGGAACATCCACAATACAGAATACATGTATTATCCCCATTTTATGTTTTATTTTGGAATTATATAAAAAATCATTCTACTTTCAATTAATTTTTATATTTTATGGATTTTGATTATTTTCAGACATATTTTTATAGGATGATATAAGGATTAGATATTCATTTTCCTGGGGACTAGGCATTTCACAAGTTCCATAAACCTTATTAAGAATGTAAAACATATTTTTATATTACTATATAGAATTTATAATCCAGTTATGAACATTCATTTTTTTAGGTATGAACCCCATAAAACATTTCCTTATAAATATCCTAAGATAATAATAGTGTTAATAATTAAAACAATACATTCGAATGAAATTTTTAAAGATTCCATAGTGCCAAAAATATACATAATAAGTATGAATTCCTCTGTAAATATACTATTTTATGGATGTTGAAATTTATCCTCCTTTCATTTATTTGAAAATATTGGATCCTTATTATAAATAGATATTATTATGACCCCCTAAAATATTATTCTATATATTACTATATTCAGAGATTCTATAGAGTCACCAATGGTAGCTGTTTTTTGAGTTCAAATTATTGTTCCTAGAATTTTCATATTTTTGAAGATCATTATGTTTTATAAAAAAGATATTATTCTTCACATGGCTCTTATTTTTATATATTTCAATAAAAAATTGGATCTTTTCACAATTAAAAGGATGTTTTTTTCTTCATTGTCCCCATACTACTTTTAAAATTTTCTAACCTTAGAGATATAATTATATAAGATGGATTTAAAATTGTTATTATTTTATTCAACATTAATAATTTTTTGGATATAGTTAACCTATTTCTATTTATTCTTTATCATTTAATATATATTTTTGTTTATAGTATTCTTATAATCATTAAACTTCTTCAAATCATCAATTTAATTCAATATATTCAAGTTTTATTTTTCATGGAGAAATTTGTTATTTTTTAATGATTGACTAGTTTTCTTCTGCATTTTATCCTCGACCAATTTTATAATATTTTTCATACATTCCATAAATTATATATTCAATTCAAACTTTATCTAGGATTATTTTAATTCACTATCATAACTTTTACGTTCATCACTAATGAATTGTTCTTCATTTATCATTGTAATTAGATTATTTTCATCAAAATTAAAGGATTTCCCAAATCATGCATCTTCCCTACCACTTTAAATCCTTCACAATTGAATAAGAAGATGCTCATTTTTTATTTAGACAAATTCTTTACATTTCATTTAGATGAAAATTTTTAATTTTTTCTATTTTTGTATTTCATCCTGAAAATTATTCTTGTTCATTCTTATTCATATTCAGTATAATCATCTCCTTTTATGATTAGTAATTTTTTAAAAAAAATTAATTACTCCACACATAAAAAATTGAGTGTATTCATTCATTTTTTTCTTCTGACATTTTTTGAGATAAGATATATCATTTTACCAAAATTTAAATTCACATATTAATTTAAATATAAACATTCAACTTCAACTTGATCTAAAATTTATAATATATTTATTTAATTCTGAGGTATTAAAATAAATTACCTTTTCCTCATATACATACTTCCTAAAATTTTTTCCCATAGGAAATTAAAACGTGTTTTAAATCATCAAGATGGAGGGTTTCTAGATAATTATCTTCAAAAAATGAGACTTTTTCATTAAACTAAATGGAGTTACCCAAAGAATAGGTAACATTCTTCAACAAGTACTTTTGTTTTATTTATTTATATACTCCTTCAATTATTATTATATCAATATTATATAATATCCTAAGTATCATCAATATACTGAGATGTTTTTATATTGATTTTATGACCTACACTCACATATACTTCCATTAAATGGGATAAACAACCATCGTTCGTGTGTACAGTGGACTATCGCCTCATGAACTGAGGTCGTTTGTTCTTCCATTATTGTATATCAATGTTGAAATAATTAAGGAAATACTTTTTTATATGATATTTATGATTTATTAATTCTTTTCTAATTATTATATAACATATACCTTCATGATTTACATTCTGTGGGAATATGATAACATTTTTTGTGGATGTGTGCTCTACCACCTCCTCAAAGTGATGTGATTATATCACACTTTACATAGAATATATCAAGGATGTATTTAGAAAAGCTATGTGATATATATGACATAAATGTAAAGACCTTGAACCTAGTAGCTTGGATCTAGTGCCTTACTTTATTACATTGGTAATATGAATAAGAGTTCATATCCCAAAGGACTGAATATTTTAGTAGTTTTGGAAAATAAGATACGAATATAAGTTTTACATTATAACTGGAATGTAATAAACAACATACCAACTCCATTGGAAACATAAAAAACTCCTAGATTGTCCCTAAAAGTTATACATAACATACATATTCACATCCTAGGCGAAAATAAAACATAAGAAAGGGGTGAGATCGGATTCTCAGTTAGGGTAAACAATATAGAAGAAGATATTGTAAACATAAACAATAAGTAAAGGTGAGTAACTGAAACAAATGCCAATAAAACATAATCTTGAGCACAATATGGTAGGAATAAATGGTGAATAAATAATTCAATATAAATAATCACATGAAACATAACCATGGATATTCTCCAACTTTAATGATCACACGATTTATCAATTAAAATATCATAATGAGGGAATGAATAATATAATACATATGAAACATATCATTGAGGCCTCATCCAAGAAAACTAAAAATAAATGGTTAAGACCAAGGCCAAACCTATATTTGTTTTGTCTCAAGAGACCTACAGATGAATAGAGGCGCTATAGAGTCCCCCGCCCATCACTTACTAAGACAAATTCATATCTGATATCAATGGATTGAATCAAAAAAAACATATACATATTATATGTAAATAACTTTCCCCAATCATTAAACATAATCACTAACCATTCTGAGTAATATGGTGAATGGTATCAAGATAACACATTCATAGTCAAGCTGATCAAAAAAAATTTAATGAAATATGGTAGATAAAAACATAGAATATCAATAACAATTAATAATAATACTCAATAAATGGTGTTTAAATCAATGACAAATACTTTAATGAAATCATCAAATAATTACTGAGAGAAATACCCTTTTTTACTTTTTAAAGAAGAGTTATATTGGAAAAAACATTTTTATTTGTCATAAGATTATATTGTAAATATTTATGTCCCAAAAAATAAAGGGTGAGAAAAATTAAATTGTTGTTTAGGGGAAAATTATATACAACTTAAGTGAACAAAATTAAAAAAAAAATAGTTTTTATGAAACTTTAGAAATAGGCCACTTCTGTGTGGTTTAAGAGAAAATATATGTCTTTAAAGTGGCCAGGATTAATTATTTATATAAAGCAATAAAGTAACTAAGATATTTTATCATGATAAAATGAGTGGTTTTAAAATAATAATGGTTTATTAAAATAGATTATGTAGTGCACTTGAAAATAGGTAAGAAACCAGGAAGTTCCCTTAAATCGACCTTTCATATTGGGAAGAATTGAGAATGGATCCTTATAAAACATGTATTATCCCATCAAATAAAGATAAACTGATCTGGATATATGAGTTTGGAACATATATATAGAATTTATAAGAATTATATAAAATGATTTAACAATTAAATTGTTGTAAATATATACATAATGTAACACGAATGAAAAATAGGGTTTCGAGAAAAAAAACCCTTACCTTATGTCCAAAAGTATTATGTACTTGTACATAAAATCATATATAATCAAAATAAATCCATTATTTAATTATTTAATAACATTTTCTACATGTATTTTATTTTATATAAATTAATTAAGTTTATTTATGGATTTTTTGATGAGTTATAATATTTCATTTCGTCGTTTGTAAGTGTCAATTTCCTTAGTTTTCATGATTTGTTCACTTGTAAACATATATAAAATATCATGTGAATTATAAATGAGTATTTAGAATTTATGTTTAATGTTTTTAATGAAAATTAATAATATTAAATGTTTATATATTCCATTTAGTTATTTAGGGTGATGATGAATTAGTATACCTAACATTAGTGATAATCATTTAGATTATTTTGGAATTAATTAATATCATTTGTATATAATGGTTTCAGAAAGAGTTGGAGATGGTGAGGGTTCGGGGTTTCCACACTAAGGAGTCCCATGGTGATTTAGGATACTAGGGTTTCTCAATCATGGAATTTCTACATTTCCTCAGTTTTTCTCATCTCGTTGGAGGCAGACTTCACCAGGAAGCTCCTCAAGTGGCTTTGTCGATAGTCGATGGTGGATTAGGGCCTGGTTTAAGGTGGGTGGTGATAGATTTGGGATTTTCGGGACTGAAGTGGTTCTAGGTGACTCCAATTTGAATGATTTTCACAGATACGCTAGGAAGGCATCGAATGAATCATGTGTAACTAAGGCAGTGAATGTTCGGGAGAATCCCTCTATGGGTGGCGACAGCTTCTTCCCCACACCTTCATCTGGTGTGCGGTGGAATGAGGTTTTCACAGTAGCTAATTGGATGCACTCTGATTCTCTGATGTTTGTGGCTTATGAGGTGAACATAGCAGTTTTTTCTTTCTCTACGGAGATCGTGACTGGTCATCCGGTGGTGAGTTGGCAGTCTACAACGGTGGTAGTGTTTCATGTGATGGATGTTGTGTGCTAAAATGTTGTAGTGGGGGTCCAAAAGAACTGATCCATGGGGAAAGTGCCTAGGGATGGTTTGTATTTTGGGAATCTAGCTAGTCCTGGTCTTTCTTCTGTAGTGAATAGATCTGGTATTTTAGAAGTTTTGGTTTCAAAATATTCTAATAGAAGGCACTTTGAATCCATGTGAGATGATGCTACTAAGAAAATTGTGCGAAAGGTAGATATTTCTTGTGTTTTCTTAAACATAGAATCTATTATTTATAGATTTAAGATCTGTGATAATTCCATTATTTTAATACTTTTTCTTCCTAGAGAAGTAAATTCTTAGAAGAAATATGATTTTTTCCATAAGCTAACTTCTTCATGGTGGTTTTCTAAATAGAGATGTGTACCAATTAGTCGTGTATTTTTTCATATTATTTTCCCATCATAGGATATGAAGCATAGATCCTGGTGGATTGGTTCAATTGTGATAAAACTAGGTATGATTTTTTTTAAAGAATAGTATTTTAGTTTCAATTATTTTTCTATAAAAAACCAGATCTCAAGTCTGGATTAAAATTATTGAGCTTAATTGGATTATATAGAATCCAAAGATTCTTTTTGGCATTTCCTCTACTGTGATAATTTTGATTAAAATGGATTGGAAAAACAAGGCTGAGATGCTCGGTCACTTTTCTATGGTCTTAATAGAGGTGGACCTTAACTCTTTCTTGATTTATGGATGATGACATATCTCTTAAAGTGGAATATGAGAAATTGCATGACTTTTGTCCAGAGTTTTAAGTTATTGGACATGAAAAAGATAATTTTTGTAAGAATATTATAAATTTTTTGGTTCATTAAAAGGGAATCATGAAGATTCTTTTAGGAAGATGTTGAGGAGATAGACAATGTAGAATAAAGAATCGTCTGTTGGGTGGATGAAGTCCCCTATGAAAAGGGGAAATGAAAATTCTAGTGCGGAAATTTCACATATGGTGGAGTAAGAGACTCAAGTGGTTATGCATGGATGGAATGTCCAAGTGGATGGGGAAAACTTAAGATATAATTTAATTTTGAAATGGTTCATTGCACACTGATTTCAACCGAAGAGCACTCTATCCCAGGTCATACTAAAAATCTTTCAAATATCCAGGAGTAAGTCAACAAGCTAAAAGAAACACAGGGTATCTATGGAAAATGGGATGATGTTGAAGATGATTCACTAAAAAATATTTCCTTTATTTATGTATTTTCTAAAGGAAAAAAATTTCTTGTAGATGATGAAGGATTGCAACCTATCCCTCCAAGTAAATCAAGACATAAGAAAGACTACTCATACCTTAATCAAACCATGGTTACCAGGTCTCACAGAACCTTAGATTCAAAATCAGAATGGTATGAAGATTATGACTCTCCATGTCATTTTTATTATGATTTTGGATGCATCATATTTGATCTTGGAATAATGGAATAACTACTAATATGACCCCATCCATCCTTATTTTTCTTTTCTTTGTTTTTAACAAAAAAGTGATCCACCTTTTCCTTTTTAAAATATATATATATAATGGTTTTGAAACATTAAATAGGCTAAAAAACATATATTATATTATTTTTTAAATTTGAATATGTTTTAATGACATTCCTTCAAGGTGTAATTAAAAAACAAAAACCCATCGTCCATGAAGGTGGAAAATCAGCACCTCACGGACGATGATTTCATTTTTAGAATAAAAAAGGGAAGAGAATAGAATTTATGCTAGATATCCCATTTTAATAATAAAATTATAGTATATATAATATAATAGAGTTATAATTAATTTTTGGAAAGATAAGGTAAGTAAAGGATAATAAAATAAAATAAATTTTAAGGAAAATAAAAGAATGACATGGTATTTTTACCTCTTGAATTCTTCTCCTTGAGAATCTCCTTAAAAAAATGAAATGTTTTTTGGTGAGACCACCAAGGCCAAAACGTGGGAGAAAGGTTTGGGAGAGTAAATGGGAAGAAATTAGTAAATCCTCAATGTTTTGGAGGTGTGAGGAGAAGTGGTGTTGGTGGGTGGTATTTATAGTGGAGGTGGGGTGTTTTTTGAATATTTTATTCATTTGTCTATTATTTTGGCTCAAGACTATGAATAGTTTGAGAATTAGAAAAAAAATATATTAAAATAATGAAGGATAGTTCTAGATTATGGTGATTACATCATAAATGACTCAAGGAATAGTGTATTTATCTTATATTGTATTTATATCATAAATTATTATATTTTACTATTCACAAAAATTTCATTTATTTTGGAAAAATTCCCAAATTTAACCCTAACAATTTTTCTAAATTTATAATTAAAAAATAAATTCCATTATATGAAATTAATTTTCTTGATATGATAAAGTTAATTTTTAAATAAAATTATCATTTACGCAAAAAATACAGATTTTCATATTATAATTATTTTATGACACTTTGAAAAATTAATTAGTGTCCCATCAAATTATCTTATAATTATAAGACAACAAAATATTAATGTGTGAATATATTTTATGAAAATAAATATTATTTTAAATCATTATTTTAATTATAAATTTATAAATAATCATTTATGTTTCCCAAAAATATCAATACTTAATTTGTAATTTTTAAAACATTTATTTTCTTATTCCATGAAATAAATATACCATATTTTTATTTGTAAGATACAAAAAATTTATTTAAAATTTCATAGGTAAGGTTACAATTCTATTGGTCATTTTACAATTCCTAATGGTCACGTTACTATTATAATTGTCATATTTATCATTATATTATGGTTTTAAACTCGATGTTGCGTGAAGCATAAACTATCAAAGATGATAAATTTTAAAAGAGATATACCAAAAGATCTTGGGGTGTTACATTATTCCCATCAAAAAATTTCCATCCTAGAAATTTCTACTGTGTCACCTCAAAAAAAATATTTGGGTAGTTATTCATCATAATTTCCTCTAACTCCCACATTGGTTCTTCAATTTTATGTTTTTTTCCAAAGTACCTTTACCATATGAGGCATCTGATTCCTCAAAACGTGTTCTTTAGTGTCCAGAATTAGGATAGGTTCTTCACAGTATGATAAATCATGTTCTAATTATATTCTATCAAAAGTGAGTACATGTGTTGGGTTTGGCATGTACTTATTTAACAAAGATACATGGATCGCATTGTGTACTTTAAAAAGGCTAGGTGACATCACTAAAAAATAAGCCAAAATCCAATTATATCTTGTATTTTAAATGGTCCAATGTACCAAGGGCTCAGTTTCCCTTTCATTCTAAATCTTAAAACTCATTTCCATTAAGATACCTTCAAGAAGACATAATCTCCCAGTTGAAACTCAAAATCTTCCTCTAGTAATTAGTATAGATCCTTTGTCTAATTGTGATAATTTGATATGTGTTTGAATAATATTTACCTTTATTATTCTTTCCTACACATGAATCATCCCTACAAGCTTCCTTTCATAAACTTTATCCCAAAAAGTTGGTGTATGACATATCTTTCCATACAATGCTTCTTATGGTTCCATTTGAATACATGAATGGATACTATTATTATAGGAAAACTATAAAAAATCCAAACATTAATCCCATATGCCTTGAAAGTCATGTGATAATGATCTAAACATTTCTTCTAATGTTTATATCATCCTTACTAACTACCCATCAATTAGATGTTGATAATTAGTACTCAAATGAAGCCTTAGTATCCATATATTTTTGAATACTTGTATAAAATTTAGATGTAAATCATGGATAATGATCATAACCAATTGAAATAGGTTCTCCATAAATTCTTAAAAGATCATTAATATAGAGTCTTGTAAGGTGGTACAGTGGAAACTCCACCCTTACAGTGAGGAAATCTGTAGATTTTTTAACTTGATCAATAATTACACATATTAAATCATTATTTTTTCGAGTTGTTGGTAATCCCATGAAAAAATAAATAGTGATGTCAACCCATTTAAATTTAGGAATAGTCAAAGGTTTCATGACTCCTCTATGATTTTTTCTTCCATCATTCACCTATTTTAAGATTAAACATCTTAATACATAATCAGAAATTTCCCACATCATATTAACCCACCAAAAATGTTCCTTTAAATTTCTATACATCTTTGTGCTACTAGAGTGTATAGAGAAATTCAAGTTATGTGCATCATCCAATAACTCCCTTTTTAGCTCAAGTATAGAGGGAACACAAATAATATTTATAAATTTTATAATTCCATCCTTATACAAGAAATATGAAAACTTCACATCATTAAAAACTTTAATTTTCCTTTTAAAACACTTATCTTTAGACTGAAAACTTTTAATCCTTTACAATAAAGATAGTTGAACCACCAATTGAAAAAGTAATGATTTTTTCCCTTCCTTGATAATTCACATATCCATATTTTCTAGGTCCATGTATATAGGATCATTATCAATCCCCATTTTGTTTAGAACTCCACAATCCTTCCTGCTTAATGCATATTCTACCTTATTTTCCTTCCCTGGATGATAGTGTATTTAACAATCATAATCCTTCATTATCTTGAGTCATCTCCTTTTCCTCAAGTTGATTTCTCTCTATGAGAATATATATTTAAAACTCTTGTGGTCTATATATATTTCACATCTTTCACTATATAGATAGTGTCTCCATATCTTTATAGAAAATATTACAGCTACTAAAACAATATCATGAGTTTGATAATTTTTTTCATGAGTTTTTAACTACCTTGATTAATAGTAAATTACTATCTCATTTTGTATAAGGACGCAACTAGGTCCTTTCTTTGAAGCATCACTATAAATCACAAATCCACCATTTACAAAAGGTAGAGTCAAGATCATATAATTTAGTAATATCCTATTTAATTCATAAAAAAAGTTATTAAAATTATTTTTTACATATAAACATAACCCATTTGTGTGTAATCATGTTTACCAATTTAGATAATTTGGAAAAATTATAAACAAAACACTGATAGTAATCTGCTAAACCACTGAAACTACGTACCTCATGTAACGACCCAAAGTTTTATCAATGGAAATTCCTTTCTTATAATTATTTTTTATATTATAATCACATAATATTACTTTTAGAACATAATACAAACTTTATAAGTGAATAATAAGTGAAATAAAATGTATCTTTAGAAGTTAAGGAACGTGTAGAAATAGTAACTTGACCTTTGGAATAGTAATTGACCCTTATCAATAGTAAACCAACCAATGTAATTGTAACCTCTCCAATTAAAGTATAAATAAAATTTATCTTTTTATAAGTTATAATATGCTATAATTATATCATATTATAAGTAAATAAATATTTTAAAAATTATTAATAAGGTATTGGTATTTTTATAAGTCAATAATATTTAATTAAAATTTTATGATTAATTTAATAATTTAAATGAAAATTTAGTTTCATTAAATTTATTCATAAAATATATTTTTATTCTAAGATAATTTTATGTGATCTTACGTAATTTTTCAAAGTATTAGAAAAGCAGTTTCAAATTTAAAATTTGTATTTTTCAAGTAAATTGTGATTTTAATTAAATATTAAATTAATCATATTTATAAAAATATTTTTTATAAATTGAGTTCATTTTTAGATTCTACATCACAAAAAATAGGTAGGGTGATTTTTTGGTAATTTTTTGAAATACTTCAATTTCCTTGTGAATAGTAAAAATACAGTTTTTCACATAATCGGTGTATCTTAAATTGCATTATTCATCATGTAATTATTACATAAACTTTATATTCTTCCATGTTCTGTTTAATTTCATAAATATTTCCTTACAATAAAATAAACTAAATTTCCCAACCTAAAAATAACTTTCCAAAACCTAAAGTCAAAAAGTGATTCCTTAAAATAACATTTTCTCTTTCTTTTCACTTTCCCTTTAATAAACTAATGAATTAAAATTATAAAGATGATTTAAAGTCTAAAAAAGAATTAAATTATATTAATATATGATTTATGTTTTCAAAAAACTACTATTACAAGTCTAACATTTGATATATTATTTTATTTAATATTTTATTCTAAAAGCACCCCCTCCTCAAGTATAAATAACCCCTCTCTCTCCCCTTGGAAAACCATTCCTCCCATCCATTACTAAGCCTAATATATGACCAAATTATCCCCCTAAATCCTCTTAGAATAATTACAGACGTTCTGGATCCTTAAAACTCCAATAACCAAGGGAGTTATAGTTTCGTGTAAAAGAATTTATACCGAGGAGATATTAAGACTCTATTAAATCTTCTCTCTTTTCTACCTTTTTTTTATTTTACCCTATCCCTTTCAAAAAATTATGATAAAAATATATTATACAGTAATTTAACAAATTATTAATTATATTAACCAAATATAATTATCATATTAGTGAAAAATATAATTGCCATACTTCCCTTTCCTGCGCTTTTGACAACGTCCCGTTAAAGGTTGGTTAACCGTCTATGAAGACATTGCCAAGATAATAATTATAAACACATTCATGTATGGAAAATATAAATTATATATAATATATTAATATAAAATTACATTTATTATATTCTTCTTAAACTAATTATACTAACCTATAAACTACATTTAATAAAAAGTGATATCATCGCAAGACGGAAAAATTTTTTAAGTAAAATATGACATCAAAACGCTTCAATTTCAGCAATGAAAATTATGAAATAAAATAAAATTAACATAATTAATAAATATTTTTATAAAATTAATATAATTAACTTTTAGATAATTCTTTTAATTAACATAAATTTATTATTCAGGAGGCACATAAGACACAAAATTAAGTGGAAATTAAGGTAAGGAGTCCTCTCTATTTCACTTATATTCAAGATTTTTCTCTATGTTATTCCCTTGTATGTGTAATTCCTAGTGATGGGTTATGATTACTCACCTCCACCATACTAAAATCATGATTTATAAGTGATTAGAAATCATGTTATATCTCATTAATCCCTCTTAAGTACACCTAATACCAAGTCATTAATCTGTAAAGAATTCTACCCAATCCGACTTTATTCCTTCGGGTTTCTCTATATTTCTTTTTACCCAAATTAAGTTGTTTTTTTTATTTTTATGTAAAAATTATAAATTCTATTTATATGCTCCAAAATCATGTTTCAAGATCCAACCCTCATTCTATTTCAGGTATATACATGCTTTTAAGTGATTCCCACCTCGATACTTCCCAATACGCAAACTCATTTTAAGGGAACCTCCCAAATTTTTACCCAACTTCAAGTACACTATATAATCTGTTTTAAGCCACTATTTTATTTATAAAATCATTATTTTTATCATGAAAACCTTATTGGTTCACTTTTGGATTTATATAAAATATTTTTCCCTTTTCCATTTTAAAATCTCTGTGGTATTTTCCTTAAAACCGCAAAAGGATGTTTTAATGATAAAATTTCTCAAATACATTTCTTACATGTTGTCACTTATTTTTTATATAACTTACCATGATATATGCATATTTTATCATATGTATGTCCATGTATGTTCTAATTTCTTTCTTTTATGGACACTTTCATGATACACCCATTGGTTATGCTTTATGTGATGATTGTGGTACCCAATTCTTTCCATGGGTAACCCTTATGTTTATATATGATTGATTATATATGATTAATTATGTGGAAATCATATTCATGAACATGTTAAGATGGGTGCACCCAGATATTGCTGCAATGAATTGGGTAATGTTAAGTCTCATGAGATTTTATGTGTGACGGTCCTGGCGGTTAGCCTTGGCTTGTGCTACTATGTGTGACGGTCTTGGCGGTTAGCCTTGGCTTGTGATACTATGTGAAACGATCTTAGAGGTTAGAATTGACTTGTACTAAAGTCATGTTTTATATTTCTTCCACATTTATAAGACTCCATATTTATATGTTATGATTCCATATGTTCCATTCTTTTGTTATCATTATTTCATGCCTTCTAACCCATGTTCTAAATCCTTATTATTATGGATAATCCCTTACAGGGCTATTTATCTCATACCTTTGTTAATGTTTTCCCCATGGTACCCTATAAAGATGTATGAGCACAATATAAGTTAGGGGATATTTTTGAAGATTAAATAAATATTTTTTGTCCCATGTTTTAAGTTTTATTTACCTAGTCTTTAAATACACTAGACTTCACTATCCTTGGCTTGTAATCTGATATATAATTATGCTTAAAATCATTTAATGTTATGTGTAAAATGCTAGGGTCTCTAAAGTTGGTATCATAGGATGCTCTAGTTATTTTTGGGGATTATGAATAGATCACATTAGTGAGAACCATAAGGATAATATAAAGTATAAGAAAATATCCCTAAATTTTAGTAAGTATAGAGTAAGATGTTTATCTAGAAAATACATCCTTGTCTGAATACAAATAGGTAGAGGAGGCTCTGGCATAGATTTACCTAAGAGTTAAAACTCCGACAAGAAGTTTTGGTCCTGACCCAGGGTATCCTGGTACATGACAACGGGCCTTACTGCACTCTTGGTTTGACACTCCTGGGGGATATGCTTTGGTAAATTCATGAGATTAGTAAAAACCATTATTAAGGGAATAAAAAAATCCCATAAGAATATAAGTTAAGAAATAGATCAAGGATAACCTAGATTTAAACATAGGGAATCACATGTTATGATACACTTATACTTTTCAATTTTATCCTCTTGTGATCAAAGTTTACTTTCTATTCTCAATAGTTATGTATTCAAGACCTCTAATTGTACGTTCTTTTCCTTAGTCAATGGAGGGAAATAGAGTAACACATTCCACAAACCGATGTGATAGGAAATGTGAACATTTCCCTAATGATAAGCTTGATATGATGGGAATGGGTGCTCAAAACTTCATGAAAGTACTTTATCAGCTGGATCAAGTTATAAATAATAACTTTAATCATGTGAAATTTCCTCCTCCTATAAGGAAAGTGTAAGTTTCCATAGAATCCTTCATATAGAAAAGGCCTTCCATGTTTAGTGGATCTTCTGAATCCTTCCTCATAGAACAATGGATTAAATCCATTGAAAAGATATTATCTTTTCTCTATTACTCTTAATTAAGAATAAGGATGGATAAATGAACCTCTTCATTAATTATCATGATATCAATAAAATCATGATAAATAACAAGTATCCCCTTCCTCAAATAGATTAATTGTTTGATTATCTTTGTGGTGCAAGTTATTTCTCTAAGGTGTACCTTCAGTCGGGATATCGCCAATTAAAGGTGAGGAAGGAAGATATTCCCAAGACTGCCTTTTGAATGAGGTATAGACACTATGAGTTCATAGTGATTCTCTTTATACTTCCTAATGATCCATAAATTTTCATGCATTTAATGAATCGAGTCTTTAGATATTACCTTGACAAATTTTTAGTCGTCTTAATTGACAATATTCTGATATACTCCAAGAGCAAGAGAAACATGATGAGAATTTGAATACTATGTTAAAGACTTTGTGAAGGGAGAAGATTTATGAAAAGTATAGTAAATATGAGTTCTAGATGGAGGAAGTTTCATTCTTGGGGAATGTTATCACTAGGAAAGAGATATCTATGGACCCTTCCAAGATAAAGTCGATTGAAGTGTGACCTAGGCCAATATCTGTAACTGAGATCCGTAGCTTTTGGGGTCTATCTGGGTATTATTAAAGATATGTGAAGAAATTTTCATGATTGTAAAACCAAATGACCAAGCTAACATGAAAGGGATTAAAGTTTTTCTGGACTCAGGATTGTGAATACTATTTCAAGGAGTTGAAAAAGAGGCATATCACTGCACTCGTACTCGCACTCCCAACAAGTGGATAACTCATTGTGGTGTACATTGATTCTTCAAAAAAGGATTAGGTTGTGTGCTAATGAAAAATTATAAAGTGATAGCCTACACATCAAGTTCGCTAAAAATCCATGAGCAAAACTATCATATGCATGAAATGGAGTTGATGGCGGAGATCTTTGAGTTAAAAATCTTGCGGCATTATCTCTATGGGGAGAAGTGTTTGATATATACTGGTCCCAAGAGTCTCAAATATATATTCACATAAAAATATCTTAATATACGCCAGTGAAGATGGATAAATCTCATCAAGTATTATGACTGCTCAATCCACTACCATCCTGGTAAAGCAAATAAGGTGGAGTATTCTCTACGTAGAAAGGATCCTACATATTTATCAATGAAGAGAATTTAAAAGTATCCAATATTCTTAGATTTTTAGAAGATGGACATGGGAATCCCTAAGGGATTAACATCATCAATACTTTCTCAAATGATTTCTCAACCATCCCTCATGTAGAAAATAAATGATGCTCAAAGAAAAGATGTGAAAATTATGAAAAGTGTAGAAGCTATTAGAAATAGTAAATCCTCAGAGTTCAAGATTGATGAAGAATGAGTTATAATATTTGGGTCATGATTATGTTTACCATCCGATCCAGAGATAAATAAGGATCTTATGAATGACGTACATAGATCAACCTTCTCTATCCACCCATATATCACAAATATGTATCGATATCTCCAAGAAAATTTTTAGTGGGACAATATGAAAAGAGAGATTGCTGAGTATACATAAAAGTGCCTAGTATGTCAATAAGTGACAGCAGAGAGGGAAAAGTATAAGGGGAATATGCAACCACTACCCATACCAACATGGAAGTTGAAGAACAACACCATGGACTTTTTAACTGTGCTTCCAAGGACATCCATAAGAAATAGTTCTATATGGGTCATTGTGGATCGTCTTACGAAGACAGCTCAATTTATCACAATTTGAGAGGACTTCTCATTGGATCAACTTGCACGGATATATATTAGAGAGGAGGTAAGGCTTCATATAGTACTACTATATATTGTATATAATCGAGATCTGAGATTCACCTCGAAGTTCTGGAAAATTATCCAACATTCTCTAAGCATTGAACTGAACTTCAATACGGCCTATCATCCACAAACTGATGGCCAATCTGATCGAACAATTCAGACATAGAAAGATATGTTGAGAGAATGTTCTATGGAATTCAAAGGAGGATGGGACCAACTTTTTCCACTGGTTGAATTCTCCTACAATAATAGTTTCCGCTCGATCATCTGAATGGTGCCATACGAAGCCCATTATGGGAAAAGGTGCAGAACATTGGCATTTTGTGATGAATTCGGTGAGCGTAAGATGCTATGACCAGAACTGGTCAAAAATATGGTGGAGAAGGTGACAAACATTAATCAACACATCAAGGTAGCCTAAAGTCGACAAAATATTTATGAATACAACTATCGATGATACATTGAGTTCAAAGTTGGAGACATGGTATTTCATTGTGTATCTCCATGGAAGAAGGTCATGAGTTTTGGGGAGAAAGGGAAGCTAAGTCCCAGGTACATCATCCCCTTCGAGATTCTTGATCGTATTGGGGTTGTGGCCTATCAACTAGAACTTCCACCTATAATGGCCAAATTACACAATGTCTTCCATATTTCCCTCTTAAGGAAGTACATACCAGACCCTTTATATGTACTATCTTCAGAGGTGGTACAGTTGGAGGATGATCATTCTTATGAGGAGTATCTAGTGAAGATCTTGAATCATAGAGATAAATTTCTACGTAACAAGACTACTCACCTGGTCAAGGTACTATGGCATAACCATAAGCACGAAGAGGCAACATGGGAACTGGAAGATGTAATGAAGGAAAAGTACCCACACCTATTTAGAGCCTAGAATGTAAAATTAAATTTTGAGGATGAAATTTCTTAAGGGGAGAATAATGTAACGACCCAAAGTTTTATCAATAGAAATTCCCTTCTTATAATTATGTCTTATAGTATAATCACATAATTTTACTTTTAGAAAACAATACAAACTTTATAAATGTATAATAAGAGAAATAAAAAGGTAACTTTAGAAGTTAGGTAACATATAGAAATAGTAACTTGACCTTTGGAATAGTAATGTCACCCTTATGAATAGTAAACTGACCAATGTAATAGTAACCCCTCCAATGAAAGTATAAATAAAATTTATCTTTTTATAAGTGACAATATGGTATAATTATATCATATTATAAGTAAATAAATATTTTAAAAATTATTAATAAGGTGTTGGTATTTTTATAAGTCATGAATATTTAATTACAATTTTATGATTAATTTAATAATTTAAATGAAAATTTAGTTTCATTGAAATGTATTCATAAACTATATTTTTATTCTAAGATAATTTTATGTGACCTTAAGTAATTTTTCAAAGTATCAGAAAAGAAGTTTTAAATTTAAAATTTGTATTTTTCAAGTAAATTTTAATTTTAAATAAAAGTTAAATTAATCATATTTATTAAATTATTTTTGAAAATGGAGTTCATTTTTAGATTCTAAACCTCCAAAAATGGGTATTGTGTCTTTTTGTTAATTTTCTGAAATACTTCAATTTTCGGGTGAATAATAAAAAATACCATTTTTCACATAACCGGTGCATCTAAAATTGAATCATTCATGATATAATGAAAACATAAAATTTAGATTCTTCCATCTTCTATTTAATTTCATAAATTTTTCCTTAAAATAAAATAAATCAATTTTCCAACCTAAAAAGAACTTTCCAAAACCTAAAGTCAAAAAGTGATTCCTTAAAATATCATTTTCTCTTTCTTTTCACTTTCCTTTTAACAAATTAATGAATTCTAATTATAAAGACGATTTAAAGTATAGAAAGAATTATATTATATTATTATATGATTTATCTTTTCAAAAAACTACTATTACAAGTCTAACATTTTATATATTATTTTATTTAATATTCTATTCTAAAAACACCCCTCTCGTCAAGTATAAATAACCCCTCTCCCTCCCCTTGGAAAACCATTCCTCCAATCCATTAGTAAGCATAATATCTACCCAAATTCTCTCTATCAAGACTCTTATAATACTTAGGGATTTTTTGGAGCCCTCCAACTCTAATCACCAAGGGATTTATAGTTTCGTGTAAGAGAAGCGACACCGAGGAGAGAGTAAGACTCTATTAAATCTTCTCTCTTTTATTCCTTTTTTTCTTTTACCCTATACCTTCCAAAAAATTATGATAAAAAATTGATTATATAGTAATTTAACATTATATTAATGATTTTAACCTACTATAATTATCATATTAATGAAAAATATAAATGGCATACTTCCCTTTCCCGTGTTATCGACGACGTCCTGTTAAAGGTCAGTTAACCATCTACGAAGACGTTGCCAATATAATTATTATAAACACCTTCATGTATATAAAATATCAATTATATATAATATATTAATATCAAATTACTTTTATTATATTCTTATGAAACTAATTATAATAATTTATAAACTAAATTTAATAAAAAGTTATATCATGGCAAGACGGGAATTTTTTTAAGTAAAATATGATATCAAAACGACTCAATTTTATCAAAGAAAATTATGAAATAAAGTAAAATTAATATAATTGATAAATTTTTTTATAAAATGAGTATAATTAACTTTTATATTATTTTTTTAATAAACCTAAATTTATTATTTAGGAGGTGCAGAAGATACGAAATTAAGCGAAAAATAAGGTAAGGGATCCTCTCTATTTCACTTTTATTCAAGATTGTTCTCTATGTTATACTATTCTATGTGTAATTAATAATACTGAGGTATGTTTAATCACTTACCCCATACTTACCTCATGATTTATAAGTGATGATAAACCTTTTTCTCTCTCATTAAGCCTTCTTAAGTACACCTGATACCATGCTATTAATCCGTATGGAATTCTACCTGATCTGACTTTATTCCTTCGGGTTGATCTATATTTATTTTTACCCAAATTAAGTTGTATTTTCTTTTTATGTACAACTTATAGATGATTTTTATCTGCTCCAAACTCATGTTTCAATATCTAAACCTCATTTTATTTTGCGGATATACCTGCTTTTAAGTGATTCCCTCTCGATACTTCTCAATAAGAAAACTCATTTTAAGGGAACTTCCGAAATTTTTTACCCTAATTCAAGTGCACTCTATACTCTATTTTAATCCACCATTTTATTTATAAAATCATTATTTTTATCATTAAAACCTTTTCGGTTCACTTATGGATTTATATAAAATATTGTTTCCTTTTCCATTTTAAAATCTCTATGGTATTTTCCTTAAAAACACACAAAGATGTTTTAATGCGAAAATTTCTCAAATAAATTTATTATATGTTGTCAATTATATTTTACATCACTTAACATGATATATTCATAGCTTACCTTATGAATGTATATGTATGTTCTATTTCCTTTCTTTCATGGACACTTTCATGATACGCCCATTGTTTATGCTTTATGTCCTGATTGTGGTACCCAATTCTTTCCATGGGTAACCCTTATGTTTATATATGATTGATTATGTATGATTCATTATGTGGAAAGAATATTCATTAAAATTTTAATTTTGGTGCGCCTAGATAGATCTCCAATGCATTGGGTAAAGTTAAGTCTCATGAGATGTTATGTTCGACGGTCTTGGCGGTTAGTATTGTCTTGTATTACTATGTGTGACAGTCTTAGAGGTTAGCCTTGGCTTGTGCTACTATGTGAAATGATCTTGGTAGTTAGCCTTGACTCATACTAAAGTCATTTTTTATGTTTCTTCCACATTTCTATGACTCCATTTTTATATGATCCCATGTTTATATGTTATGATTCCATACGTTCCATGATTTTTTATCATTATGTCATGCCTTCTAACCCATGTTCCAAAGCCTTATTCTTATGTATACTCCCTTACTGGGATATTTAGCTCATCCCTTTTTTTCATGTGTTCCCGAAGCTACCCTATGAAGATGTATGGGTGTAATGGAAGTTAGGGGCTCTTTTTGATGATTAAATAAAGAAGTTTTTTCTTAGTCCCATGTTTTCTGTTTTATGTACCTAGTCTTCAAAGACATTATACTTCACAATAATTAGCATGTACTCTGATATATAGTTATGCTTAAATCATGTAATGTTATGTGTAGAGGGATAGGGTCTATATACCTCAGTTATGTTCATTGGTGTGGGACATTATTGGTGTAACACCCCAGGTAAATAATGAATATGAAATTTTCATATTTATCCATATTTGTGAATAAAATATTAATATGACTTTAAAGGGGACGCTATGCTCGATGGCGTACCCAACATGCAACAACGAGTTTCTTGGGAATCTTACGTTGCACTCTAATAATAAAATAATATTATTTCAAATAGTAGTTAACATGTAGCCGTTGTATTGGCGGGAATGGATAGAAATAACTAAAATATGAATATATATGTTTTTTTAAATGTTTTTACATTTATCCAATAAAAGCTAAAGGCTTAAAATACGGAAAGAATTCAATTTTAGGCGTATATGCCCTAATTTTCACTAAAGGTTCACTTATCGCCTTTTAATGGAGAACTGTCATTAAATATAGTTTTGTTCACTCTTAAACATTCTTTTGGACCAAATAAAACTCTTATTAAGAATCGGGACATCAAATTTTACTTTGTGTAATTTTTTGGTATTTTTCCGATAAAGTTCATTTTTTAATGAATAGTGTAAAATGTTGTATTTTAATTCAAAACAACTTTTTAATCTAATTTATTTATATGATTAGATTATATTTTGAATTGGTTTTAAAGTGAAATTAGAAAATATTTTTACCATTAAATCCAATAGTGGTCGTTGGAATCAATTTCACTTTGAAATCAGACTTAAACTAGTGTCAATCTTTTGATACTTATTGTTTCATAAAACACGCTATTTGTCATGACAGCGGGAATTAATTATTAAATTAATTAATGTGACTTATATGTTTTTAATTTTTTAAAACGGACTTCATTTTTGAATTCAGAATATCAAATATATCTTAGGGTGAATTTTTGGGATTTTTCTGAAAAACTTCAATTTTTGATGAATAGTGAAACCACTAAGTGGTACTTATAAAAACTGATTTTCCGTTTAAATGAAATTTTGCCATCATTGTGTTTTGATTTTCAAAAATCCTACATAAATGGTTGTCATTAAGAAGTAAAATGTGGTTCAATGAGATTAAAATAATTTTTTGGTGAATAGTAACTTATTAAGTTTTTAATCGCGATTAGAGGTAATTAGTGTAGTTTAAGGTAAAATTGATATTATAAGAATGTTAAAACACCATGACACTTGTCCTACACCTATTGGTTGTATCATGGCCGACCAACACAAGCCATGGGTCAACTTGGGGACCCCATGGATCCACTTTGGTTGGGAAATGACATAAATAACATTTTATTTAATGTAAAAGTAAAATTGACACAAACATGATATGTTTTACTAAAAAAAATTTTATGTGGGGTTATACAAGTAATATTTTTAATTATAAATATTCATTGGAAAGATAAAAATATTTCCTACATCATAGTATTTTTTTTATAATTTTTAGACATTAAATAAATTAAATTATTTATGACATAATAATGATGCAGCGATGACATCATTATTTGACGATTTAAATAAAATGGAAAGATAATGTAAAATCTATGAACTACACATGTCCAAAACTTATTGGATGAGTGTATTTCTAAGAATTATCACCTTATCCACGAATTATATAAATGTGGGACCTTTTGAAACCGAAACACATTTTCAAATAAAGTAATATTGCTTTACTTTCCAAAAGTACCCCTCCTCTCCTCTTATAAAAGGCCCCCACCTCTACCTCATTTAACACACTCCTCAAGCCTTTGTCTCGGCCAAAACCTGCCCATTTACTCTCTCCACATCCCTCTCCTCACCCTAGAGGATTCCCTTTGGGCATAATCCTTTCAAAGGAAGTCTTTAGGCTCAAATCAAAAGGAGTTACACTTTTAAAGGTAATTCATTCTCTCATGTTCATTTGTTTTATTTTGCTTCTTCAACCCCCTAAACTCTTTTTATTTACTTCTTTTGTAACAAAACCAGTATCTTCAATATACTAGGATGTTTTTATAAGATTTATTCGAGCTACACTCTCACACAACTACATCAAATGGTTAAAGAACATACGGTTTCCGTGGATGGTGAAATTCTGCCTCCCGAAACGATGATTGTTCAATACTCATTTAACACCTTCAAAGGTGGCCATTATGATGTCATTATTTTTATATATGATATATAATATGTTTATGTTTTATTTATGCTTCTGTATTTTTCATTTTTTTCTTACCTTTATGGCTTCCATTATGGGTATACGCGATATCTTCATTTAAGGAAGTGCGGACTACCGCCCCCTCAAAGTGATTTGATTCGTTAAATACCATATCTGGGATGTATAAAGGATGGAAATATGATATTATATATGATATTATACTGGAATTATAATATACCTTTATATCATTATTATTCCATTCTATAAAATACGAAATAGAAATGAAAGTAGCGTTCATGCGTACGTACGGCTTACCGTCTCCATGAACAGTGCATTTCATTTCTTACCTCTAAATGATTATGTAATGTTATAAATGCATTCATGTACTGGATATATATGACATATATGATATCTACATAATGAATACAATTCTAGATATAATTAAAATTTGTCCACACGAACAACATGTAATTGTAAGAAGTCCACTTTCGACTTAAGAACCAAATATCAGAAAAACAAATATTATTAACTTAAATGATTACATAATGTTTATGACATGGTAATAAGTGCTATAAAAGTAATAATGAACTTGAAAAAGGTTCTTAAGTAATTAGAAATTAACTCAAGTTTATTATTCAGGAGATTAAAGAACGATCGAGTCAAGTCGGACCCGAGGTAAGGGATCCTACTCCTCTCTTTCTTTTTAAGTACACACTTTTATGTCATTCCTTTTAAAGCTCATATTTCTTGTTATTGGGATGATATTTTTTATTAAACATGCTGTAATTTTTATTTTCATGTGATGAGAGACCCTATTCTCTCTCATCAATCCATTTTGGATGTTTTGAGTGGCGCCGTTAGGCTGCCGAACTTTCGTAAGAGATCTAACCTCTCTCTTTCTTTTTAAGTACTCTCCTTTATGTCACTTCTTTTAAACTCATCCTTGCAATGTTGGGGGATTTTATTTTATATTAAACTTGCTGTAAATTCTATTGTAATATGATGGGATTCTCTATTTTATCTCATCAATCCATATTTGGAAGTTTTATGTGGCGCCGTTAGGCTGCTGAGTTTTCGTAAGGGATTTTTCATCTCACTTTTATTCCCGTGATATTTATGCTACATTCGCCACAAATTCCATTGAGTGGTGTATTTACTACCCATTATTATACTCTTTGTGTAATATAATTTTGTTTATGAGTATTTACATCAATGACCTATTGTCGTTCTTTCATGGGGTGTATGTTTTGAAAGATACCCAAGTCGGTAAGGGAACCTTTCACCCTCCTCTTTTTTAAAAGACTTCTTTTATTGGGTCTTTTAATTTACATATTTTTATGTTGGTATATGTTCTCATACATCCTTATTGATGTAAATTTTATGTCCAAGTGATGAGATACACTTTTTATCTCTCATCAACTCATTTTGATGTGATTCCGTTAGGCTGTCAAGGGAACTTTTTAACCCAATTTCGATTTCTTTGGGTTCAACTTGTAGTCATTGAATATGTCATCCATTGAATATGTGTGATTGACCTTTTATTGTTTTACACTTAATATCCACTTATATTGGGTGTATATATATTTGTCACACATATTTTTGAGATTTATTTGTCCTTAATTTAAGGATACCTTCTTTATAAGGGATTTCATCACATTTGACATTTCTATTGAGGGTTCATTGTTGTTATGAACCAATTCACTCTTATATGGTGTATATACTGTCCTTTGGAGTATTATATCATGAATCCTTTTATTCTCATGATATTATAAAGTTCTGACTAAATGTTATTCCTCGATTATTGTATTCAAGTGTCTCTAATTTTGGTAAAACCCCTTTAACCAAAATATCGTTTTAAATATTTTAATTATTTGTTCTTATTAATATCCATGTTTTCAAAATGGTTTTAAGGATTTATTTATATGGATATTAATGGTTTAAAATTTTAAAAGCTTCAAGGTGGTATGGGACACTTTGATTCAAAAATCTCTTTATTAAATGTTTTAAATGGTTTTGGAAATGGTTTCTTTTTGAATGGATTCATTATTTCAATATCCTAAAATGTTATATTGTGATTGAAATATGGAAATGTTATGTTTCCTTTATTCATTTTTATGTGATATGATTATGTTATGGTTCTTGGGCATTGTTATGAAGAACGGGTGGTTCCGTGATAAACTAAGGGCGGGTGAGCCCGATATAGCTCTCCAATGCATTGGGTAACGCGAAGGAGTGAAACGTTAAGGTTTCTCCGAAGAGATTTAGGGAATATATTGTGATGGGTATTCCAAACGTAACCAAGGGGGTTACTCCCTACGTAAGAATGTTATGAATGCCTCAAGTTACCTTTATGTCTTATGTTTTCTATGATTTATTCATGGTTTGATGAGGTATGTTAAAGTGCCTATGTTTTATGGGTAAAGTATGATTTCATTCTCATGTATATATGAACTCATGTTTCCTTTCCATATTTTTTGTAACCCTTACTGAGCTTTTTATGCTCATCCCAAGTTTTTGAAATGTTTTTCACAGGTCAAGGGAAATGTACATGATGTGATGATAGTGTCAAGGATGTGTCAAGAAAGAATCCGTGTTATATTTTAAATATGTTTCCATTGATGGGAAGAATGAATACTGTCTTTTATGTAACCACTTTGTTTAAATGTGGAATGTAATGCAAGTTTCATGATCTAATTCTCTAAAACTCTAAACCTGAAAAGATCCTCAATGTGTAATCTTGTAATAACTCAATATTAAGTAAGGTTTAAGGCTGGGGCCTTATAGTTGGTATCAAAGGTCGGTTTAGATAACTTTAGAGGTTAGGGTATTCTTTAAGCATAAGTGACATTACCATAATGGTTAGGATTACAGAAAGAGTCCTAGTTTTAGATAAAGTGAATGTGTAAGTGTATCTTAGTGTTTACCTTACTCATTAGTACATGATGGTTTTGTTGATATACTCACACTGACATTTCTATTTTTAGTGAATGGATGGATATAGAAGGCACCAAAGAGACAACAGGTTTGAAGGAAACTGTGGTGGTTCTCTGATTAAGATACTAGATAAAATGGAGGATTCAATGAGGAAACTCGTGGTTGTTCTAAACCAAATATCAAGGAGTCATGACCAACCACTTCAACCTTGGTGAGTTACCTAATGCATCATGTACGATATGGCCAACTCGATGTGGAAATTCAGGTAATAATTATTAAGGTAACCATTAGGGTTTATATGATACTTAATTTTTAGGTAATTATGGGTTACTCTATGATATGATGGAAAATGAAAGGAATGAGATAAACTTGAGGTTAAAATATGTTATGATTATTCTTGAAGATTTTATCTCATTTTGGGGAATGTTTTAAGAATTATATAGTTTTGGAAAAAGGACAACATGTAGACCGTGTGACATCCCGTCGCGTCGGACAAAGCTGCGGGAATCGAACCCACAACCAATGTGCGACTGGTATTTATCGCCTACCACTGGACTACGTGAAGTCCCTGGTTAGTTTGACTGATTCATTCTAGTTATATGATTTTATGAATTAAGAGTAAGTTGATTTTGGGTTATTTATGAAAATGATTAACCTATCATGGAGGATATGTGATTAGGTTAATTACTTTTCAAAACGAGACTTTAGGAGCAACTGATATTGTTTGGAGATAAATGTTATGATTTATCTTGGAAGACTATGCGACTAAATCCTTCAAATATTTGGGTTTCAATCTTATATTGGTTTACTTTGAAGAATTTTATGGACAAATTGATTATAGAATGGTCCTCGTTGAACTTTGGGTTTTGTTGGACAAATTTTGGAGATTAAGAATAGATTTTCTTTTTATAAAGGGTTATCCTTTTCTAGATTATCTGATCTTGTACTAGCCTTTTTGGTTTTGGTTTTGGTTAAATTATAAAGACATGGGAAGTATATAGTTCTATTTTGTGGATTAGGTGATTCTCTAGAAGTTGATTATAGTACTCTTAATGTGAACAAGTCTTCCTAAATACTCGTCTTTTGGAAAAAAATATGAGTTTGTGTAAGGAATCTAGTAAAAGTTGAAAGTCAACATGATAAGTGATTATGTTTCCTTATGAATAAATTCCTCAATAAAAAGTAACTTAAAACAAAAATGTTGTCTATTAAATTTTCCTACTGGGGAATCGAATACCGTTTAACCCATCACAAGTTTGTGATTTTCTCATGGTTAACTTTCTCCTAAACATGTTTTCTATCACTCTCCATGAGAACATGAACCTATGTTTTCTCCTCCATGTCCATGTTTTCATACTTGGAATCCTAGTATGGGTTAACTCGGGTGACCTTTGTACTTATATTTCGTTATTTTAAAGTGTTTGTTTTACCGACTTTTGTTCCGATGTGGAAATTTCAAGGATGTTTCCAAGCGCAATTTTAAAATTGCGAGGACGCAATTCCCAAAAGAGGGGAAGGATGTAACACCCCAGGTAAATAATGAATATGAAATTTTCATATTTATCCATATTTGTGAATAAAATATTAATATGACTTTAAAGGGGATGCTATACTCGATGGCGTACCCAACACGCAACAACGAGTTTCTTGGGAATCTTACGTTGCACTCTAATAATAAAATAATATTATTTCAAATGGTAGTTAACATGTAGCCGTTGTATTGGCGGGAATGGATAGAAATAACTAAAATATGAATATATATGTTTTTTTAAATGTTTTTACATTTATCCAATAAAAGCTAAAGGCTTAAAATACGGAAAGAATTCAATTTTAGGCGTATATGCCCTAATTTTCACTAAAGGTTCACTTATCGCCTTTTAATGGAGAACTGTCATTAAATATAGTTTTGTTCACTCTTAAACATTCTTTTGGACCAAATAAAACTCTTATTAAGAATCAGGACATCAAATTTTACTTTGTGTAATTTTTTGGTATTTTTCCGATAAAGTTCATTTTTTAATGAATAGTGTAAAATGTTGTATTTTAATTCAAAACCACTTTTTAATCTAATTTATTTATATGATTAGATTATATTTTGAATTGGTTTTAAAGTGAAATTAGAAAATATTTTTACCATTAAATCCAATAGTGGTCGTTGGAATCAATTTCACTTTGAAATCAGACTTAAACTAGTGTCAATCTTTTGATACTTATTGTTTCATAAAACACGCTATTTGTCATGACAGCGGGAATTAATTATTAAATTAATTAATTTGACTTATATGTTTTGAATTTTTTAAAACGGACTTCATTTTTGAATTCAGAATATCAAATATAGCTTAGGGTGAATTTTTGGGATTTTTCTGAAAAACTTCAATTTTTGATGAATAGTGAAACCACTAAGTGGTACTTATAAAAACTGATTTTCCGTTTAAATGAAATTTTGCCATCATTTTGTTTTGATTTTCAAAAATCCGACATACATGGTTGTCATTAAGAAGTAAAATGTGGTTCAATGAGATTAAAATAATTTTTTGGTGAATAGTAACTTATTAAGTTTTTAATCGCGATTAGAGGTAATTAGTGTAGTTTAAGGTAAAATTGATATTATAAGAATGTTAAAACACCATGACACTTGTCCTACACCTATTAGTTGCATCATGGCCGACCAAGACAATCCATGGGTCAACTTGGGGACCCCATGGATCCACTTTGGTTGGGAAATGACATAAATAACATTTTATTTAATGTAAAAGTAAAATTGACAAAAACATGATATGTTTTACTAAAAAAAAATTTAAGTGGAGTTATACAAGTAATATTTTTGATTATAAATATTCATTGGAAATCTAAAAAGATTTCCTACATCATAGTATTTTTTTTATAATTTTTAGACATTAAATAAATTAAATTATTTATGACATAATAATGATGCAGCGGTGACATCATTATTTGACGATTTAAATAAAATGGAAAGATAATGTAAAATCTATGAACTAAACATGTCCAAAACTTATTGGATGAGTTTATTTCGAAGCCTTATCACCTTATCCACTAATTATATCAATGTGGGAACTTTGAAACCGAAACACATTTTCAAATAAAGTAATATTGCTTTACTTTCCAAAAGTACCCCTCCTCTCCTCTTATAAAAGGCCCCCACCTCTACCTCATTTAACACACTCCTCAAGCCTTTGGCTCGGCCAAAACCTGCCCATTTACTCTCTCCACATCCCTCTCCTCACCCTAGAGGATTCCCTTTGGGAATAATCCTTTCAAAGGAAGCCTTTAGGCTCAAATCAAAAGGAGTTACACTTTAAAAGTTAATTCATTCTCTCATGTTCATTTGTTTTATTTTTCTTCTCCAACCCCCTAAACTCTTTTTATTTACTTCTTTTGTAACAACACCATTATCTTAAATATACTAGGATGTTGTTATAAGATTTATTCGAGCTACACTCTCACACAACTACATCAAATGGTTAAAGAACATACGGTTTCTGTGGATGGTGAAATTCTGCCTCCCGAAACGATGATTGTTCAATACTTATTTAACACCTTAAAAGGTGGCCATTATGATGTCACTATTTTTATATATGATATATAATATGTTTATGTTTTATTTATGCTTCTGTATTTTTCATTTTTGTCTTACCTTTATGGCTTCCATTATGGGTATACGCGATATCTTCATTTAAGGAAGTGCGGACTACCGCCCCCTCAAAGTGATTTGATTCGTTAAATACCATATGTGGGATGTATAAAGGATGGAAATATGATATTATATATGATATTATACTGGAATTATAATATACCTTTATATCATTATTATTCCATTCTATAAAATACGAAATAGAAATGAAAGTAGCGTTCATGCGTACGTACGGCTTACCGTCTCCATGAACGGTGCATTTCATTTCTTACCTCTAAATGATTATGTAATGTTATAAATGCATGCATGTACTGGATATATATTACATATATGATATCTAAATAATTAATACAATTCTAGATATAATAAAAATTTGGCCACACGAACAACATGTAATTGTAAGAAGTCCACTTTCGACTTAAGAACCAAATATCGGCAAAACAAATATTATTAACTTAAATGATTACATAATGTTTATGACATGGTAATAAGTGGTATAAAAGTAATAATGAACTTGAAAAAGGTTCTCAAGGAATTTGAAATTAACTCAAGTTTATTATTCAGGAGATTAAAGAACGATCGAGTCAAGTCGGACCCGAGGTAAGGGATCCTACTCCTCTCTTTCTTTTTAAGTACACACTTTTATGTCATTCCTTTTAAAGATCATTTTTCTTGTTATTGGGATGATATTTTATATTAAACATACTGTAATTTTTATTTTCATGTGATGAGAGACCCTATTCTCTCTCATCAATCCATTTTGGATGTTTTGAGTGGCGCCGTTAGGCTGCCGAACTTTCGTAAGAGATCTAACCTCTCTCTTTCTTTTTAAGTACTCTCCTTTATGTCACTTCTTTTAAACTCCTCCTTGCAATGTTGGGGGATTTTATTTTATATTATAATTTCTGTAAATTCTATTGTAATATGATGGGATACTCTATTTTATCTCATCAATCCATATTCGGAAGTTTTATGTGGCGTCGTTAGGCTACCGAGTTTTCGTAAGGGATTTTTCATCTCACTTTTATTCCCGTGAGATTTATGCTACATTCTCCACAAATTCCATTGAGTGGTGTATTTACTGCCCATTATTATACTCTTTGTGTAATATAATTTTGTTTATGAGTATTTACATCAATGACCTATTGTCGTTCTTTCATGGGGTGTATGTTTTGAAAGATACCCAAGTCGGTAAGGGAACCTTTCACCCTCCTCTTTTTTAAAAGACTTCTTTTATTGGGTCTTTTAATTTACATATTTTTATGTTGGGATATGTTATAATACATCCTTATTGATGTAAATTTTATGTCCAAGTGATGAGATACACTTTTTATCTCTCATCAACTCATTTTGATGTGATGCTGTTAGGCTGTCAAGGGAACTTTTTAACCCAATTTCGATTTCTTTGGGTTCAACTTGTAGTCATTGAATATGTCATCCATTGAATATGTGTGATTGACCTTTTATTGTTTTACACTTAATATCCACTTATATTGGGTGTATATATATTTGTCACACATATTTTTGAGATTTATTTGTCCTTAATTTAAGGATACCTTCTTTATAAGGGATTTCATCACATTTGACATTTCTATTGAGGGTTCATTGTTGTTATGCACCAATTCACTCTTATATGGTGTATATACTGTCCTTTGGAGTATTATATCATGAATCCTTTTATTCTCATGATATTATAAAGTTCTGACTAAATGTTATTCCTCGATTATTGTATTCAAGTGTCTCTAATTCTGGTAAAACCCCTTTAACCAAAATATCGTTTTAAATATTTTAATTATTTGTTCTTATTAATATCCATGTTTTCCAAATGGTTTTAAGTATTTATTTATATGGATATTAATGGTTTAAAATGTTAAAAGCTTCAAGGTGGTATGGGACACTTTGATTCAAAAATCTCTTTATTAAATGTTTTAAATGGTTTTGGAAATGGTTTCTTTTTGAATGGATTCATTATTTAAATATCCTAAAATGTTATATTGTGATTGAAATATGGAAATGTTATGTTTCCTTTATTCATGTTTATGTGATACGATTATGATATGGTTCTTGGGCATTGTTATGAAGAACGGGTGGTTCCGTGATAAACTAAGGGCGGGTGAGCCCGATATAGCTCTCCAATGCATTGGGTAACGCGAAGGAGTGAAACGTTAAGGTTTCTCCGAAGAGATTTAGGGAATATACTGTGATGGGTATTCCAAACGTAACCAAGGGGGTTACTCCCTACGTAAGAATGTTATGAATGCCTCAAGTTACCTTTATGTCTTCTGTTTTCTATGATTTATTCATGGTTTGATGAGGTATGTTAAAGTGCCTATGTTTTATGGGTAAAGTATGATTTCATTCTCATGTATATATGAACTCATGTTTCCTTTCCATATTTTTTGTAACCCTTACTGAGCTTTTTATGCTCATCCCAAGTTTTTGAAATGTTTTTAACAGGTCAAGGGAAATGTACATGATGTGATGATAGTGTCAAGGATGTGTCAAGAAAGAATCCGTGTTATATTTTAAATATGTTTCCTTTGATGGGAAGAATGAATACTGTCTTTTATGTAACCACTTTGTTTAAATGTGGAATGTAATGCAAGTTTCATGATCTAATTCTCCA
Organism: Viscum album; assembly: GCA_963277665.1. NCBI lineage: Eukaryota > Viridiplantae > Streptophyta > Magnoliopsida > Santalales > Viscaceae > Viscum > Viscum album. Next base: position 1,150,681,643 of record OY728135.1, read on the forward strand.
AAACTCTAAACCTGAAAATATACTCAATGTGTAATCTTGTAATAACTCAAGATTAATTAAGGTTTAAGGCTGGGGCCTTATAGTTGGTATCAAAGGTCGGTTTAGATAACTTTAGAGGTTAGGGTATTCTTTAAGCATAAGTGACATTACCATAATGGTTAGGATTTCAGAAAGAGTCCTAGTTTTAGATAAAGTGAATGAGTAAGTGTATCTTAGTGTTTACCTTCCTCATTAGTACATGATGGTTTTGTTGATATACTCACACTGACATTTCTATTTTTAGTGAATGGATGGATCTAGCAGGCACCAAAGAGACAACAGGTTTGAAGGAAACTGTGGTGGTTCTCTGATTAAGATACTAGATAAAATGGAGGATTCAATGAGGAAACTCGTGGTTGTTCTAAACCAAATATCAAGGAGTCATGATCAACCACTTCAACCTTGGTGAGTTCCCTAATGCATCATGTAAGAGATGGCCAACTCGATGTGGAAATTCAGGTAATAATTATTAAGGTAACCATTAGGGTTTATATGATACTTAATTTTTAGGTAATTATGGGTTACTCTATGATATGATGGAAAATGAAAGGAATGAGATAAACTTGAGGTTAAAATATGTTATGATTATTCTTGAAGATTTTATCTCATTTTGGGGAATGTTTTAAGAATTATATAGTTTTGGAAAAAGGACAACACGTAGGCCGTGTGACATCCCGTCGCGTCGGACAAAGCTGCGGGAATCGAACCCACAACCAATGTGCGACTGGTATTTATCGCCTACCACTGGACTACGTGAAGTCCCTGGTTAGTTTGACTGATTCATTCTAGTTATATGATTTTATGAATTAAGAGTAAGTTGATTTTGGGTTATTTATGAAAATGATTAACCTATCATGGAGGATATGTGATTAGGTTAATTACTTTTCAAAATGAGACTTTAGGAGCAACTGATATTGTTTGGAGATAAATGTTATGATTTATCTTGGAAGACTATGCGACTAAATCCTTCAAATATTTGGGTTTCAATATTATATTGGTTTACTTTGAAGAATTTTATGGACAAATTGATTATAGAATGGTCCTCGTTGAACTTTGGGTTTTGTTGGACAAATTTTGGAGATTAAGAATAGATTTTCTTTTTATAAAGGGTTATCCTTTTCTAGATTATCTGATCTTGTACTAGCCTTTTTGGTTTTGGTTTTGGTTAAATTATAAAGACATGGGAAGTATATATTTCTATTTTGTGGATTAAGTGATTCTCTAGAAGTTGATTATAGTACTCTTAATGTGAACAAGTCTTCCTAAATACTCGCCTTTTGGAAAAAAAATATGAGTTTGTGTAAGGAATCTAGTAAAAGTTGAAAGTCAACATGATAAGTGATTATGTTTCCTTATGAATAAATTCCTCAATAAAAAGTAACTTAAAACAAAAATGTTGTCTATTAAATTTTCCTACTGGGGAATCGAATACCGTTTAACCCATCACAAGTTTGTGATTTTCTCATGGTTAACTTTCTCCTAAACATGTTTTCCATCACTCTCCATGAGAACATGAACCTATGTTTTCTCCTCCATGTCCATGTTTTCATACTTGGAATCCTAGTATGGGTTAACTCGGGTGACCTTTGTACTTATATTTCGTTATTTTAAAGTGTTTGTTTTACCGAATTTTGTTCCGATGTGGGACTTTCAAGGATGTTTCCAAGCGCAATTTTAAAATTGTGAGGACGCAATTCCCAAAAGGGGGGAAGGATGTAACAACCCAGGTAAATAATGAATATGAAATTTTCATATTTATCCATATTTGTGAATAAAATATTAATATGACTTTAAAGGGGACGCTATGCTCGATGGCGTACCCAACACGCAACAACGAGTTTCTTGGGAATCTTACGTTGCACTCTAATAATAAAATAATATTATTTCAAATGGTAGTTAGCATGTAGCTGTTGTATTGGCGGGAATGGATAGAAATAACTAAAATATGAATATATATGTTTTTTTAAATGTTTTTAAATTTATCCAATAAAATCTAAAGGCTTAAAATACGGAAAGAATTCAATTTTAGGCATATATGCCCTAATTTTCACTAAAGGTTCACTTATCGCCTTTTAATGGAGAACTGTCATTAAATATAGTTTTGTTCACTCTTAAACATTCTTTTGGACCAAATAAAACTCTTATTAAGAATCGGGACATCAAATTTTACTTTGTGTAATTTTTTGGTATTTTTCCGATAAAGTTCATTTTTTAATGAATAGTGTAAAATGTTGTATTTTAATTCAAAACCACTTTTTAATATAATTTATTTATATGATTATATTATATTTTGAATTGTTTTTAAAGTGAAATTAGAAAATATTTTTACCATTAAATCCAATAGTGGTCGTTGGAATCAATTTCACTTTGAAATCAGACTTAAACTAGTGTCAATCTTTTGATACTTATTGTTTCATAAAACACGCTATTTGTCATGACAGCGGGAATTAATTATTAAATTAATTAATGTGACTTATATGTTTTGAATTTTTTTAAAACGGACTTCATTTTCGAATTCAGAATATCAAATATAGCTTAGGGTGAATTTTTGGGATTTTTCTGAAAAACTTCAATTTTTTATGAATAGTGAAACCACTAAGTGGTACTTATAAAAACTGATTTTCTGTTTAAATGAAATTTTTCCATCATTGTGTTTTGATTTTCAAAAATCCGACATACATGGTTGTCATTAAGAAGTAAAATGTGGTTCAATGAGATTAAAATAATTTTTTGGTGAATAGTAACTTATTAAGTTTTCAATCGCGATTAGAGGTAATTAGTGTAGTTTAAGGTAAAATTGATATTATAAGAATGTTAAAACACCATGACACTTTTCCTACACCTATTGGTTGTCTCATGGCCGACCAAGACAAGCCATGGGTCAACTTGGGGACCCCATGGATCCACTTTGGTTGGGAAATGACATAAATAACATTTTATTTAATGTAAAAGTAAAATTGACACAAACATGATATGTTTTACTAAAACAATTTTTAAGTGGGGTTATACAAGTAATACTTTTGATTATAAATATTAATTGGAAAGATAAAAAGATTTCCTACATCATAGTATTTTTTTTATAATTTTTAGACATTAAATAAATTAAATTATTTATGACATAATAATGATGCAGCGATGACATCATTATTTGACGATTTAAATAAAATGGAAAGATAATGTAAAATCTATGAACTACACATGTCCAAAACTTATTGGATGAGTGGATTTCGAAGCCTTATCACCTTATCCACGAATTATATCAATGTGGGACCTTTTGAAACCGAAACACATTTTCAAATAAAGTAATATTGCTTTACTTTCCAAAAGTACCCCTCCTCTCCTCTTATAAAAGGCCCCCACCTCTACCTCATTTAACACACTCCTCAAGCCTTTGGCTCGGCCAAACCCTGCCCATTTACTCTCTCCACATCCCTCTCCTCACCCTAGAGGATTCCCTTTGGGAATAATCTTTTCAAAGGAAGCCTTTAGGCTCAAATCAAAAGGAGTTACACTTTTAAAGTTAATTCATTCTCTCATGTTCATTTGTTTTATTTTGCTTATCCAACCCCCTAAACTCTTTTTATTTACTTCTTTTGTAACAACACCATTATCTTCAATATACTAGGATGTTGTTATAAGATTTATTCGAGCTACACTCTCACACAACTACATCAAATGGTTAAAGAACATACGGTTTCCGTGGATGGTGAAATTCTGCCTCCCGAAACGATGATTGTTCAATACTTATTTAACACCTTCAAAGGTGGCCATTATGATGTCACTATTTTTATATATGATATATAATATGTTTATGTTTTATTTATGCTTCTGTATTTTTCATTTTTGTCTTACCTTTATGGCTTCCATTATGGGTATACGCGATATCTTCATTTAAGGAAGTGCGGACTACCGCCCCCTCAAAGTGATTTGATTCGTTAAATACCATATGTGGGATGTATAAAGGATGGAAATATGATATTATATATGATATTATACTGGAATTATAATATACCTTTATATAATTATTATTCCATTCTATAAAATACAAAATAGAAATGAAAGTAGCGTTCATGCGTACGTACGGCTTACCGTCTCCATGAACGGTGCATTTCATTTCTTACCTCTAAATGATTATGTAATGTTATAAATGCATGCATGTACTGGATATATATGACATATATGATATCTACATAATGAATACAATTCTAGATATAATAAAAATTTGGCCACACGAACAACATGTAATTGTAAGAAGTCCACTTTCGACTTAAGAACCAAATATCGGCAAAACAAATATTATTAACTTAAATGATTACATAATGTTTATGACATGGTAATAAGTGGTATAAAAGTAATAATGAACTTGAAAAAGGTTCTTAAGGAATTAGAAATTAACTCAAGTTTATTATTCAGGAGATTAAAGAACGATCGAGTCAAGTCGGACCCGAGGTAAGGGATCCTACTCCTCTCTTTCTTTTTAAGTACACACTTTTATGTCATTCCTTTTAAAGCTCATCTTTCTTGTTATTGGGATGATATTTTATATTAAACATACTGTAATTTTTATTTTCATGTGATGAGAGACCCTATTCTCTCTCATCAATCCATTTTGTATTTTTTGAGTGGCGCCGTTAGGCTGCCGAACTTTCGTAAGAGATCTAACCTCTCTCTTTCTTTTTAAGTACTCTCCTTTATGTCACTTATTTTAAACTCCTCCTTGCAATGTTGGGGGATTTTATTTTATATTAAACTTGCTTTAAATTCTATTTTAATATGATGGGATACTCTATTTTATCTCATCAATTCATATTCGGAAGTTTTATGTGGCGCCGTTAGGCTGCCGAGTTTTCGTAAGGGATTTTTCATCTCACTTTTATTCCCGTGAGATTTATGCTACATTCGCCACAAATTCCATTGAGTGGTGTATTTACTTCCCATTATTATACTATTTGTGTAATATAATTTTGTTTATGAGTATTTACATCAATGACCTATTGTCGTTCTTTCATGGGGTGTATGTTTTGAAAGATACCCAAGTCGGTAAGGGAACCTTTCACCCTCCTCTTTTTTAAAAGACTTATTTTATTGGGTCTTTTAATTTACATATTTTTATGTTGGGATATGTTCTCATACATCCTTATTGATGTAAATTTTATGTCCAAGTGATGAGATACACTTTTTATCTCTCATCAACTCATTTTGATGTGATGCCGTTAGGCTGTCAAGGGAACTTTTTAACCCAATTTCGATTTCTTTGGGTTCAACTTGTAGTCATTGAATATGTCATCCATTGAATATGTTTGATTGACCTTTTATTGTTTTACACTTAATATCCACTTATATTGGGTGTATATATATTTTTCACACATATTTTTGAGATTTATTTGTCCTTAATTTAAGGATACCTTCTTTATAAGGGATTTCATCACATTTGACATTTCTATTGAGGGTTCATTGTTGTTATGCACCAATTCACTCTTATATGGTGTATATACTGTCCTTTGGAGTATTATATCATGAATCCTTTTATTCTCATGATATTATAAAGTTCTGACTAAATGTTATTCCTCGATTATTTTATTCAAGTGTCTCTAATTTTGGTAAAACCCCTTTAACCAAAATATCGTTTTAAATATTTTAATTATTTGTTCTTATTAATATCCATGTTTTAAAAATGGTTTTAAGGATTTATTTATATGGATATTAATGGTTTAAAATGTTAAAAGCTTCAAGGTGGTATGGGACACATTGATTCAAAAATCTCTTTATTAAATGTTTTAAATGGTTTTGGAAATGGTTTCTTTTTGAATGGATTCATTATTTCAATATCCTAAAATGTTATATTGTGATTGAAATATGGAAATGTTATGTTTCCTTTATTCATGTTTATGTGATACGATTATGTTATGGTTATTGGGAATTTTTATGAAGAACGGGTGGTTCCGTGATAAACTAAGGGCGGGTGAGCCCGATATAGCTCTCCAATGCATTGGGTAACGCGAAGGAGTGAAACGTTAAGGTTTCTCCGAAGAGATTTAGGGAATATACTGTGATGGGTATTCCAAACGTAACCAAGGGGGTTACTCCCTACGTAAGAATGTTATGAATGCCTCAAGTTACCTTTATGTCTTATGTTTTCTATGATTTATTCATGGTTTGATGAGGTATGTTAAAGTGCCTATGTTTTATGGGTAAAGTATGATTTCATTCTCATGTATATATGAACTCATGTTTCCTTTCCATATTTTTTGTAACCCTTACTGAGCTTTTTATGCTCATCCCAAGTTTTTGAAATGTTTTTCACAGGTCAAGGGAAAGGTACATGATGTGATGATAGTTTCAAGGATGTGTCAAGAAAGAATCCGTGTTATATTTTAAATATGTTTCCGTTGATGGGAAGAATGAATACTGTCTTTTATGTAACCACTTGTTTAAATGTGGAATGTAATGCAAGTTTCATGATCTAATTCTCTAAAACCCTAAACCTGAAAAGATCTTCAATGTGTAATCTTGTAATAACTCAAGATTAAGTAAGGTTTAAGGCTGGGGCCTTATAATTGGACTACCTTTTTCTTTGTAAGATCAACTAAGATTCCATCCTTATGGATGATATGGACAAGAAAAGAAACTATTTGAATCTAGAATTCACACATTCTAAACTTCCCATATTACTCTTTTCTTTTAAGAGTCTCTAGAACAACCCAAATGTGGTTTTCATAGTCCCCATATCTTTTTTAATATATTAATATATCATCAATAAATACCACAAAATATCCTAAAGATATTCCATGAACACTCTTTTCATTTGATTCATAAAAAAATGGTGCATTAGTTAGGCCAAATGGAATTACTATAAACTCATAATGTCCACACCTAGTTCAAAATGATGTATTTGGAATATCTTCCTTCCTCACATGCAATTGATGATATCCAGATCAAAGTTTAATCCTTAGAAAATGTTGAGATTTTTGAAGTTGATCAAATAAATCATTAATATGATTCAAAGGATACTTTATCTTTATTTTAATAACATTGATTACTCTATATTCAATGCATAGCCTCATGGATCCATATTTCTTCTTAACAAAGTGAATAGGGGATCCCCATGGTTAAACACTATGGTGAATGAATACCTTATCACTCGATTCCTCTAGTTGTTTCTTCAGATCCACTAATTTCACAGTGGTTATTCAATAAGGAGTATTTTATATAGTTCTTACATTAGGAATTAAATCAATTAGAACTCAACTTCCCACTCTGGTGGATGTCCATGTAAATCCTATGGGGATACATCAATGTATTCTTTCAAAATAGGTACATCTTTAATTTAAAGATTTATTTCCTCATCCATAGATTATTTTTTCTCTTTCTCCCCAAGAATTTCATTTAGAAGAGCTACTAGTGGTGGATCCATATATAACATAGATGATGAGGTCACCCATAAAGATAATAAATTAAATATATTCATTGCGTATCATAATTTCCTTCTCTATGTAATATATTTTTACAATATATTTCTAAATCTATTCCATACAAAGGATTATATAAAAATAAACTATTGGTATGTTGATAAAATCAACAACTAGAGAACGTTTATGTGTTATAATAGAAACTTCTCGACACAACTCTATTTCAATAAGGTTTCCACTATGAGTCATTACTGACAACTCCATTATTATGGTGAATTTTAAATATATAATTCTGAAGGTAAACTAGGAATATCTAAAGGAATGTGATAATCTAGAATCAAATAAATATTTATATAAATTTAATAAGATGATTAATGTAATTTACAACACTTCATTAAGAACTTAAACCTTAGTAGTTTTGATCGAATAAGATTTTCCGTTATCTATTGTCCTTTTCTAGGGAAATTTTTCCTGATGATTAGGAAAATCATTTACATAATGTCCCATCACTTTAAAATTATATAATTTAACATTGGTAGATTCTTTCTATACCTTTAAATCATTGTCTTATTGGATTTTTTCTCCACACTTGTAACAAACTATCATTCCTTTTAAGTAAGCACAAGTTTGTTTCCTTCCACAAGTATCACACATTGAGAAATCCCATTTTTTATTCTTATCTTTATCTATTATTCACTCTTCCACCCTCTTATTCTATTATTTTCCTTTAAATTCATAGAACATAGAGAATTATTTCTCTATATTTATAGAACATGAGACTATATCTTCATATGATGAGAATGTTTAGGAGAATAGTTCCCTTTAAAGGAATTTTTTTAAACCATCAAAGAATCAATCAATCATGCTCCTTGGATTGTTTATATAGTCTGTGACATTCCTTGATAACCTTGTAAAGTTTTATACATACCTGAAAATTTTTTCATACTCTTTATATCTCGTACTCAAGAATTGACTCTACATATCCTCTCACTATTCATGAGGGAAATATTTCTCCAAAAAAATCCTTAAAATCCTTCCATTATATATTTTCAATTTCATTATAATCCTTTGTGTTTTTAATTAATGACCACCATTGATCTATATCCCCCGATAGATGATAAACTATTATGATAACCTTATTTCTTTAGTTACTTCACAAAGTGAGAAATATATTCTCTAAGGAAGTTATCCAATGCTATACTACAAATGGGCTTATAGTCCTATTGAATGATGGAGTCCATTATCTCATGAAGAGGTATAACATTATTCCTCCACATTCTGTATCAATTTGTTCCATTTTCATAAAGATATTATTCATAACCTGATTCAGTTTTCCTAGTATATTTATAAGTTTCCCAGCTCTAGTTTTAACTCCGGTTCCAACATCATTATATTTGATAGGAGGGAAATGCCTACATTTTATACGCGCATTGATATGGTTTCCATTGAATCCACTAGGTTCCATTTCTAAAAAATTGCATACACAAAATTAGGTTATGAATCATAATGCACAATTTTTAACTTAGCAAAACACTTTACTTAAATTATAAATTTATACATAACTAATCTCATAATAATAAACATGGTTTCTTTGGGGGACATGATTACTTTTAAACACTTCATAATGGTTTTTAAATAAAATGTGAATTATTTTAAAAATATACACTGGGAGTGTTAAACCAAGTATGTAGTGAGGCCTGTTGTTATGTACCAGGTTATGCCGAGTTAGGACTGACACACCTTGTCAATGTTGTTGCTTCTAGGTACATCTGTTCTAGACCCACATCCACTTGTAGTATCTAGAAAGGGATGTATTTCTAGGAATACCCATATAATATCAACGTTAGAAAAATTCTTGTATATTCTTATATGCTTGAACTCAATTTCTACTTTAGGGTTATGTTCCCTAATCTATGTTTTCTAAATCTACTTTCCTAGGGTTATACAAAACTTTCTCTAATACTAACTATAGACACCCTATCCCCAGTATCCAAGATCCAGTACCTTTATTACATTCCTACTATGAAAAAGTGTTCACATAACAAAGAACCAAATATTTTAGTAATTTTGGAAAACCAGATAAAAACATAAGTTTTACATTAAAATTTGAAAGGAAAAACAATATAGAAACTCCATTGGAAATATCCACAACTCATAGATTATCCCTGAACGTAATTTATAATATACATATTCACATCCTAGGGAAAAATAAAACATAAGAAATGGGTGATCTCAGATGATCATTAAGGGTAAAAAAATACAATGTAAGCCATAAAAAAAATAAACAATAATTCAAGGTGAATAACTAAAACACATGATAAGAAAATTAATATTGACCAGAATATGGAAGGAATAAAAGATGAATAAATAATTCCATATAAATAATATCATGAAACATAACCATGGATATTATACTAATCAAATAATCACATGATTTATTAATTAATAATATCATAATGATGGAATACATAATGTCATAAATCTAAAATATATTGTTGAGGCCTCATCTAAGACATCATAAAATAAATGACTAAGGCCTCACCCAAACCCATATTTTTTCTGTCGCATGAGACTTAATAATGCATAAATGGGTTATAGAATGACCCACAAATCACTTAATAAATCGTATTCATTCCTCATATGAATGGTGTGAAACATAAAAAATATATTCATATGATATCTAAATAACTTTCCCCAATCGGTAAAAATAATCACTAACCATTCTAAGTAATATGGTGAATGGTATCAAGATAGCACATCCATAGTCAAACTGATCATAAAAAAATTAATAAAATATATTATATGATATCATAGAATATAAATCCCAATTAATCATAATATTAAACAAAGGTTATTGAAATTAGTGACAAATACTCCCATAAAATTATCGAGAAACACTACTATAAATGGGTTCTAAGCCAACAGATCTATACCCACAGTTTAGAGAAATCTTGGGTATAGAGTTTTGATTGAACCTATTCCCATAGTTTTTAAAAAAACATGGTCACACCCCCTTTCATATCTTTCATCACTAGGTAAACTCCTCCCCCTACCAATTCAATGAGCCCTAATCACCCCCTCCTATGAGCTCCGTCCTCCCTGGCCTCCTTGCCCCTCCCCACCTCTGCCTCGACCTCGCGCTCCTGGACTCTGTGTCGACCTCCAGGCTTCCACATCCGCGTCAACCTCCTAGCCTCTAACTCTGCCTCGACCTCTGGACCTCCACCACCACCTCAACCTCCCATCCCCCACCTCCCTCCCTCTGTCACCCTACCTCTGCATCTGTGTCTGCCTCCACCAACCAACATCTGCCTCCACCTACCACAAATTCATAGGGATATCTTTGGAGTTCTACAAGGATTTTTCTCCAAGTATTGAGGTATGGAAGTGATCTGTATTATATTATTCTTGTAAATGATAGGGAACTTGAGAGAATAGAAGAGGGTATGAATCTAAAAGTATCTAATTAGTGGTATATAACCATGTGGGATGAGATTGACTATTCAAATATGTCTGGAACATGGTATATAATGGAAATGCATTCTGAGAATAATGTTCTTTAGAATAAATGGGTTTATCAGCAGAGGGAATAAGTGGGTGGTAGAAGATGGTATAAGGGGAGGATATTCATGAAGGGTTTTTAACAAAATGAAGGTGTAGATGATTTCAAAATATTTTCTTTGATAGAAAAACACATTACCATTTATATAGTGACCAGGACAGTTGTAATGGATAGACTTCATCTAAGTTATAGTGATTTAACTGGGTTTATTTTGGTAAATTTTTTTCACATATTAAGTTGCATATGCATAACATTAGGTAGTATAATAAAAGTTACATTAGTCCAAACACCTTCTACGGTCGGTTTAATATATCTAAGTTTAGCTTCTTCCAGTTGTTCTAGATTTTCCAATATCAAGCCACAACAAGAAGAAAAATGAGTTTGATGTTTCTCTAGATCTCTTATGCCATTAAATATTGATAAACTGGGATTTCCAAACTTGGATATATGTGTACTCTAGTACACTCAATCATGATATGGTTTTTCTATAACTATATTGGTGCACACCAGACTTAAACAGTCTCTAATCAAGTGGTAATAACATCAAACATCTCTATATGTGATTATTTTTCTTATATAAAAATTTGACCAAGATATCCTATTTGAGGTTATACCAGGTGACTTGTTAGAACTTTTGACTATTGATATCCTAGTACAATAAAAACCATGTTTATCGATGGTGGTTTTATTTAATCAAACAAGTTGATGTTTTCTATGGTTTGTTGCATGGGTTTACTCTAATTTCATGGGTTGGATAGCATCCTCTTTCTATAGAGGGCTAGCAAAGATAGATATGGAAACTTTATCTTGGAAATTAAAATAAAAAATTATGTTTCCCTAAGTAACTCAACATTAACTTGTTAAATATTTTCTATTTTATCTTGAACTATGAAATTTATTCTTTAATAAAGAGGAAATTAACACACACAAGTAGAAGATGGGATACAGATATAGCCACATTTTTCTTTTGATCCTATAACTTTAAGTGTTTCATTATTAACTACATTATAGTTTTCTAAAGCTATAATATTTTATTACCCTTACCACTCTGTGAGAATCAATGAATTTGATTATTCCATATTCATTGAGGATGATATAGATGGTATTAATTATTCTTCTCACCTAATAAATTTTAAAGTGAATTGTGTTGAATTTATGGTGTCACGTACTTCATTTCCAAGTAATGTTTTAATCCCCATATATATTGATGATAATAGAGACATTATTGATGGATAAGATAGTGTCATTAAACAATAATTGTGTGAAGAGGATGTAACGCCCCGACCCCAGCTACCCAGAGTCGGTGCATTACTTCGTAACTTTGGCATGATCACAAGAAAGATCAAATCTCGAAAGACCGATTGGTTTAGTAGCCTTGGAAACACTAGATATATTCATAAGTTTTACATTACATCATAAAATGAAAAACTACTACAACAACATAATGTTTCCACAGTCCACACTATAATCCCCTCATAATATCCCTGCAGGTCATTCATAACTTACATCTTCACATCCTGGGAAAAATAAAACATAGAAAAGGGGTGAGCTCAAATGCCCAGTAAGGATAACAATATAGCGGAATATTCAAAAATAAGCATAAACATTTAAGGCAATGAATTACTAAAACAAAAGCCTTTTAAACTTGAACTTCAACATAGTATGGAAAAAGTAAAATGAAATAATGCCATTTACTTATTCACATGGATATTCTACTAATCGAATAATCACATGCAAAAATCAATAACCACTTTCATAATGTTGGAATGCATAATGCCAGACTGTCATAACCACATAGCCAAGGCCTCGTGCCAAGACTACAAATAAGATTTTGTCAAGGCCTTGTGCCAAGACACTAGTTTGTCTCATGAGACCTACTGATGCATCGAGGAGCTATAGCGGGCTCCACCCGTCACTTATTAAGTCCAATGCATTCCCATATGAAAAGGTTTAAACATAACATAAACATTCGTATTAAAACTAGCATACGAAATGTCAATAATTTCACCATAAACTATGAATGGTATAAAAATAGCACATCCATAGTCAAACATATCACAAAACCTTCAATACAAAATAGAAGTTTTGTATCAAAATAAATCAACTTCAAATAATCTTAAAATCCGTCAAAGGATGTTGACATAGATGAAATCAAAATTCTTTTTAAAGAAATATCTCCTTTTATTTTGAAATCATTTAAGATCCATATAAAATAAAACATTTTCTTTGAAAATATTCTTATAATCTTCTAAGTAAAGCTTTGAAGATTTTATAACGGCGTAAAATAACCGCACCCGTCGTATAAGTTAAAAAAAACATTCTTACCTCAATTCTGTCGAAAAGGTTAAAAAGGACCTTGTTTTGAAAACGACGGAAAGATTCCTTTATAAACCTCTTATAAAAAGTCAAACAAGGGTATAAATGACTTTAACCCATATTCTTGTAAATAGTAAAAATGTTTTGAAATACAATTTTTAAGAAACATGGATGTGGATGATAAAGATATCCCAGTAGATTATTACGTATAACAACCTCGGATAATGAAGAGATTGTGAAATAACCCTTACCTTGTACTTTTCCTTGGTTGGGGTAGGTTAACCTCCTATATAATGGTGAAATAATTGTTATTAAATTATACAAGAATCATATACATTAATATGATATCATATATGATCTTTTAATATTTATTTGATAATAATATCTTAGTATTATCGCCGTTTCGGGTGTTAACTTACTCATTTTCTTTTATATGTTTTGTTACATAAGTCATGTTTGTTGTATCTTATTCATATCCAGAATGATATCAAGTCCTTAAACATCATTTTTAAATCATTAAATGATAATTATACTTGAATGGATGCGATGGAGAATGAATCTCATCGCGTTCGTGGAGACGGTAGTCCGTACGTACGCACGAATGCTACTTCCATTTAATTTTTATTTTAAAAGAATCGAATCCAAATGATACATAGGTATATTACTATTCCAGTATAATATAATATTTTATATATGTTACTTAAGTTCATTAACACCATCCTTTATACGTTCCATGTGTGGTATGAACGAGTCATATCATTTTAAGGGGGCGGTAGTCCGCACTTCCTCAAATAAAATTATCGTTTGTATATACAACATGAAACGAATAATGGTATGAAATAAAATGTAATTACAGAAGCTTATATATAAAATATATATCATTAATATCATATTTTATTACAGTGCCATCATAATGGCCACCATGAGAGGCGGTAAGATGTATTTGAACAATCATCATTTCGTGAGGCGTTAGTTTGCCATCCACAGAAACATTATGTTCATAATCCATTAGATGGAGTTGTGTGTATGTGTAGTTTGAATAATTCTTATAACAACATCCTAGTATATTTTGGATACTGGTGTTGTTACAAAATAAAGGAAATAAAAGAGTTTGGGGGTTGGAGAAGCAAAATAATTGAAAATAATTTAAGAGAAAACGTTACCTTTAATTTAGGTAACTCACTTTGGTTGGAACCAAAGGACTTCTTGAAATGCTTTCTGCTTAAGGGGAAGCTTCAAGGATGAGGAGAGGGATGTGGGGAGCTTATTTGGGCAGAGTTTGGACGAGCCAAGTGGCTTGAGAGGTGTGAAGAAATGAGAAGGAGGAGTGCCCTTTTATAAGAGGGGTGAGGGGCACCTTTGGAAAAGCTAGAAATATTAATTTATAATAAATTCATATTCGGTTTATAATGGCTCCAAAGTTGACTATTCAAAGGTTAAGGTGGGGATAGGTCGAAAACCACTCAACCAATAGAATTTATACAGGTTTGGGTACTTATATTAACCTTATCTTTAAGTATTAACTCTAAGTTAATTAGTTTCACTTTTACAATGTCTCTTTGTATTTTTATATAATATGGTTAATAAACTTACTATATACATCCAAGAGACCCCCAAGTGGTCCATTAATGAGGAACCTATCATAATATAAGTCTCTTGGCCGAACCTTAGATTTTTAGGAATTTAATATCAATTAATAATATAATATTTGTTTTAAGAACTCTTTTATGTCAATTTTGACACTATTCAATAGTTGATTTTTGTGAAACTCTTAATAGATTGATTACTTCGAACAAAGTCAATTAAATCAATCCTAATATATCATATTATCATAGAAAATTAGTTTAATTCATTAAAAGGTTCATATTATAATTATTTGGGTATTTATAAGATCAATTATTTTAATTTTTCACTATTTTAGTAATTACTGCATCATCATTGTGTCATTAATAATTTAAATTATATGATGTCTAAAAATTATAAATAAAATATCATTATGTAGGAAATCGTTTTAGATTTCTAATGAATATTTATAATCGAAAATCCAACATGTATAACCCTATGTAAAAATTGTTCTTCTAAAAGATGTAAGCTTATGCCATTTTTATTTTTATTTTAACTTTATTAATATAATGTGTCATTATCACTTACAAGTGGATCCATGGGGTCCCAAAACAGACCCAAAGATGCCCATGGTCGACCATGTATCAACCAATAGGGTTAAGACACGTTTTAGGGTAATTTAGTATTATTATAATATTATTGTTTTAACCCTTATTTACCGGATTTACCCTTTAACCATGGTAAATAAAATATTTACCGCAGTAATTATTCAAAATGTCTAAAAATAAAAGTTACCTATTTACACAATTTGAACATCCTGATTCCAAATATGGAATCCATTTTCCTAAATTCAAAACACAGAAGTGGCATAAATTAATTTAAAATTAATTCCCGCTGTCAAAACAAAAAGCGTGTTTTTAAGAGGTAATAACTATCAAAAGATTGACACTTGTTTATGTTCGGTTTAATTGTAAAATTATGTCCAATGACCAACATTATATTAAATGGTAAAAATATATTCTAAATATACTTTAAAACCACTCAAAATCACAATTTATCACTATTAATTATTTTGATTAAAAAAGTTGTTTTTAATTAAAATTTAGAAATTTTCACTATACATCAAAATATGAAAGTTATCCGAAATGTACCAAAATTTCACCCTAGGCTAATTTTGATATTCCGAATCTAAAAATGAAGTCCATTTTGAAATATTGAATATATATGATTTCAAAAAGTAGGTATTACTATTCACAACGGCTAGTTTAATTAGTTGTGGTGTGTGTTAGAACTCGAGGTTGCGTACAACACACGCTATCGCATTATTCGAAGGGAAACGTACCATAGAAGCTTGGGGTGTTACATTCTCCCCTCCTTCAAATAATTGCATCCTCGCAATTTCTAGGTTATTACTGCATAAAAAGACTCGGGTGGTTCTTCATCATAAGTTCCTCGGGTTCCCACGTTGCCTCTTCCATCTTATGGTTTCTCCACAAAACTTTTACCAAACGCGTCGTCCGGTTTCTCAGTACTTGTTCTCTTGTATCAAGAATCCTGACGGGCTCTTCGCAATAAGACAGATCGGGTTCCAGTTCTAATTCCTCATAGGTGAGTACATGCGTTGGGTCAGGAATGTATTTTCTCAACAGAGATACGTGGAACACATCGTGAACTTTGGAGAGACTTGGCGGCATTGCCAATCGGTAAGCTACAGCCCCAATTCGTTCTAGAATTTCGAAAGGTCCGATGTACCTGGGACTCAATTTACCTTTCTTACCAAAACGTATGACTCCCTTCCATGGAGATACCTTTAGGAAAACATGCTCACCGACCTGAAATTCCAAATCCTTCCTTCGATTATCGGCATAGCTCTTCTACCTACTTTGAGCTGCTTTGATGTGATTTTGGATTACCTTCACCTTTTCCACCGTTTCCTCCACCAGTTCTAGGCCTACAAGTTTTCTTTCACCAACGTCATCCCAACAGGTTGGTGTACGACATCTCTTTCCGTATAACGCTTCATATGGTGCCATCTGAATACTCGAATGGAAGCTATTGTTATAGGAAAATTCTACTAGTGGTAAATATTGATCCCACATACCCTGAAAATCAAGTGAGCAAGATCTCAACATGTCTTCTAAGGTTTGAATAGTCTGTTCTGATTGTCCGTCTGTCTGAGGGTGGTAAGCAGTGCTCAAATGAAGTTCAGTATCCAGGGATTTCTGAAGACTTTTCCAGAATCTTGAAGTAAAACGGGGATCACGATCAGAAACAATCGATAGGGGTACTCCATGAAGTCTCACAACTTCATTAATGTATAGTCTTGCTAGACGTTCCAGGGGTAGATCTTCTCTTATAGCAAGAAAATGTGCTGACTTGGTAAGACGATCAACAATAACCCATATTGCATCGTTCCTTCTAGGAGTCTTTGGTAGCCCCATGACAAAGTCCATCGTAATATTGTCCCATTTCCACTCCGGTATGGGAAGAGGTTGCATGACTCCTCCAGGTTGTTGCCTTCCAGCTTTCACTTGTTGACAAACCATACATCTTGACACAAAATCAGCAATCTCCCTCTTCATGTTGTCCCACCAAAAATGTTCCTTCAAATCTCTATACATTTTGGTGCTCCCAGGGTGTATAGAGAAATTGGAACTATGAGCATCATCCAGCAATTCCCCTTTTTAGATCAGGTATATTGGGAACACAAAGTCTCTTCCCGAATTTCAAAATTCCATCTTCATACACAAAGTCTCTCAATCTCCCATCATTCACAGCTTTAATCTTCTTTTGGAATTCTTCATCATCGGTCTGAGAACTCTTAATCCTTTCTAGTAAAGATGGTTTGGCAACCATTTGAAAAAGCATTAGTGTTTCACCTTCCCTGGTTATTCCCATATCCATCTTCACTAGATCCATGAAAATTGGATCCCTTTCAATTCTCATATTGTTCAAAACTCCATGGCCTTTTATACTCAAAGCATCTGCCACCTTGTTTGCCTTCCCCGGGTGGTAGTGTATCGTACAATCATAATCCTTGAGTAATTCAAGCCATCTCCTTTGCCTCATGTTGAGTTCTTTTTGTGAGAAAATATACTTCAAACTCTTGTGATCAGTATAAATCTCACATTTTTCACCATAGAGGTAGTGCCTCCATATCTTCAAAGCAAAGATCACAGCTGCTAACTCAAGGTCATGAGTAGGATAGTTTTGTTCATGAATTTTCAACTGTCGTGATGCATAGGCAATAACTCTATCATTCTGCATAAGGACACAGCCAAGTCCTTTCTTCAATGCATCACTATAAATAACGAACCCATCATTCCCCGATGGTAGAGTCAATATAGGAGCATTGACTAATCTTCTCTTCAGTTCTTCAAAACATTCTTCACACTCTTTTTTCCAAACAAACTTAACCCCTTTACGTGTGAGCTTCGTTAATGGGTTAGCCAATCGGGCAAAATTCTGGACGAAACGTCGATAATAACCTGCCAGACCAATAAAACTGCGTACCTCAGTTATACTCGTAGGTGCTGGCCATTCTTGGATTGCTTTGGTCTTAGAAGGATCAACAGAGATTCCATATTTAGAGACAATATGGCCAAGAAAAGAAGTCTCCTGAAGCCAGAATTCACACTTGCTAAACTTTCCATATAATTCATGCCTCCTCAGAGTATTCAAGATAATGCGCAAGTGATTTTCATGATCTTCGTAGGTTTTGGAGTATACCAAGATATCATCAATAAATACCACCACAAATTCATCGAGATACTCCTTGAAAACTCTATTCATCAGATCCATGAATACAGAGGGTGCATTAGTCAATCCAAACGGCATTACAGTAAACTCGTAATGCCCGTACCTGGTTCGAAATGATGTCTTCTGAATGTCTTCCTTCTTTACACACAACTGATGGTATCCAGATCGGAGGTCAATCTTTGAAAAGTATTGAGCTCCATGCAGTTGGTCAAATAAATCATCAATAGGAGGTAGGGGATACTTGTTCTTTATCGTTATAGCATTGATCTCCCTGTAGTCGATACATAACCTCATAGATCCATCTTTCTTTTTAACAAAAAGAATAGGGGCTCCCCATGGAGAAACACTAGGGCGAATAAATCCCTTATTACTCAATTCCTCTAGTTTTTTCTTTAGTTCGACTAACTCTACAGTGTCCATTCTATAAGGGGTCTTCGATATAGGCCTTGATCCAGGAATCAAATCAATGGAAAACTCAACTTCTCGTTCTGGAGGATGTCCAGGTAAATCTTCCGGAAATACATCTACAAATTCTTTCACAACAGGTACATCCTCTATTTGAACATTACTTTCCTCACCGACAGTTATTTCATTCTCTTCCTCCCCAATAATTGAATTAAGTTGAGCTACTGGGGGTGGATCTAAATAAGAATTAGGTGGTGACGATTCTGCTCTAAAAATAAGGTGTTCCTTATCATTATCATCAAGAATCGTAACCTCTTTCTTCTTACAATAAATCTTAGCATCATAGTCCGAAAGCCAGTCCATACCGAGGATTATATCAAACTCAATCATAGGTATGACGATGAGATCAGCAGATAAAGAAAATTTATGTGCTCTAATGGGGACTGATTCACAAAACTTTGTTGCAACGATACTTCCCTTAGGAGTTTTGACTGACAACTCCCTTATTAAATCAAATTGGAAATATCTAATTTTCTTAGCAAACTGTGAAGATATGAAACAATGCGATGATCCAGAATCAAATAATGCATTTGCTAAACTTGAGGAAACCATTAAATTACCTGCCACCATGTCTTTCGGAGCTTCTACCTCAGCAGTAGTGATAGCATAAGCCTGGCCTTGATCCCTTGGCCTTTTCTGAGGTAAGTTCTCCTGACGCTTAGGACATGCATTTGCATAATTCCCCATCTCCCTGCAATTGTAGCACTGAACGTTGGTAGATTCCTTCTTCCCCTTGCAATCATGAGCTTGGTGGCCTTTTTCACCACACTTGTAACAGACTCCCATTCCCTTCAGGCAAGCACCGGGGTGTTTCTTCCCGCATTTACCACAAGATGGATATTCAACCTTTCCCTTCTTCCCCTTATTTCCATTCCCAGATTGATCAGCAGGTCTCTTCTTCTCTTGCTTCGCTTTAAAGTCATAAGACTTAGAGAATTCCTTTTCGGTCTTGATAGCACATGAGACAATGTCTTCGTACAATGAAAAGGATTGTGAGACTAATGCTCGACGGAGAAATGGTTTTAACCCATCAAAGAAACGATCAATCTTACTTCTTGGGTTGCGTATATAATCTCTAGCATACCTCTCTAACCTTGTAAAGTTAGCCTCATACTTTGTGACATTATCATCCTCCTTTTTTCTCAGACTTAGAAATTGCCTTTCCATATCCGCTCGATGGTCGCGAGGGAAGTATTTTTCTAAAAACAGATCTTTGAACTCCCTCCATTCCATATTTGATACTTCATCATCTTCCTTCATGTTTTGAATCAATGACCACCATTGATCAGCATCTCCAGTGAGGCGGTAAACTGCCATGATAACTTTTTCCCTTTCACTGCTCCCCAAAGCCTGAAATATTTTCTCTAGGGAAAATATCCATTGCTCAGCTACTAAGGGATTTGTATTCCCATTGAACGTTGGTGGTTGTTGCCTCATGAATCGATCTAACATTGATCCTCCAC
The DNA here is from genome assembly GCA_963277665.1 of Viscum album. NCBI lineage: Eukaryota > Viridiplantae > Streptophyta > Magnoliopsida > Santalales > Viscaceae > Viscum > Viscum album. Next base: position 1,150,702,219 of record OY728135.1, read on the forward strand.
GCTGCGGATCAGGGTGCTCCATACGGGTAAGGTTATTATTCATAACCTGAGTAAGTTGTCCCAGTATGGTGATTAGCTGATCAGCGCCAGTTGCATCACCAGCCCCACTATAATTATCTTGAGCAGGAGGGCAATCCCTACATGGAGTGCGTGCATTGATACGGTTTCCATTTCTTCCACTAGGCGCCATTTCTAAACAATGGCATAAACTAGATCAGTTTATGAATCAAAATACATAATCCCATACTTACTTAACATAAATTGAACTATTTATGGATATAATCCATAATCATAAGAATGTTTTCTTTGAGGAAGTATATACTCATAATCCCTTCAAAATGATTTGTAAATAAAATGAGAGTTATCCTAAGCATATCCCCCGGGAGTGTCGTAACCAAGAGTGTAGCAAGGCCCGTTGTCGTGCACCAGTTCCCGTTCGAGTCTAGCTCAAAGCGGTGTTTTCGGGTTTTACCCCTAGGTACATCTGTGCCAGAGCCGCCTCTACCTGCTCGTATCCAGACAGGGATGTATTGCTTGTAAAACTCACAAAATCTCTACAATACCAAAATTCTAGGAAGTTCTTCTATACTAATCCTCAAAGTTCATCTTAGGTCTACGTGCTCTAATCAGAGTTTATCTAAATCTAGCTTCCAAGGTTTGTACTAAACTTCCTCTGATACCAACTGTGACGCCCCGACCCCAGCTACCCAGAGTTGGTGCATTACTTCGTAACTTTGGCATGATCACAAGAAAGATCAAATCTCGAAAGACCGATTGGTTTAGTAGCCTTGGAAACACTAGATATATTCATAAGTTTTACATTACATCATAAAATGAAAAACTACTACAACAACATAATGTTTCCACAGTCCACACTATAATCCCCTCATAATATCCCTGCAGGTCATTCATAACTTACATCTTCACATCCTGGGAAAAATAAAACATAGAAAAGGGGTGAGCTCAAATGCCCAGTAAGGATAACAATATAGCGGAACATTCAAAAATAAGCATAAACATTTAAGGCAATGAATTACTAAAACAAAAGCCTTTTAAACTTGAACTTCAACATAGTATGGAAAAAGTAAAATGAAATAATGCCATTTACTTATTCACATGGATATTCTACTAATCGAATAATCACATGCAAAAATCAATAACCACTTTCATAATGTTGGAATGCATAATGCCAGACTGTCATAACCACATAGCCAAGGCCTCGTGCCAAGACTACAAATAAGATTTTGTCAAGGCCTTGTGCCAAGACACTAGTTTGTCTCATGAGACCTACCGATGCATCGAGGAGCTATAGCGGGATCCACCCGTCACTTATTAAGTCCAATGCATTCCCATATGAAAAGGTTTAAACATAACATAAACATTCGTATTAAAACTAGCATACGAAATGTCAATAATTTCACCATAAACTATGAATGGTATAAAAATAGCACATCCATAGTCAAACATATCACAAAACCTTCAATACAATATATAAGTTTTGTATCATAATAAATCAACTTCAAATAATCTTAAAATCCGTCAAAGGATGTTGACATAGATGAAATCAAAATTCTTTTTAAAGAAATATCTCCTTTTATTTTGAAATCATTTAAGATCCATATAAAATAAAACATTTTCTTTGAAAATATTCTTATAAGCTTCTAAGTAAAGCTTTTAAGATTTTATAACGGCGTAAAATAACCGCACCCGCCGTATAAGTTAAAAAAAACATTCTTACCTCAATTCTGTCAAAAAGGTTAAAAAGGACCTTGTTTTGAAAACGACGGAAAGATTCCTTTATAAACCTCTTATAAAAAGTCAAACAAGGGTATAAATGACTTTAACCCATATTCTTGTAAATAGTAAAAATGTTTTGAAATACAATTTTTAAGAAACATGGATGTGGATGATAAAGATATCCCAGTAGATTATTACGTATAACAACCTCGGATAATGAAGAGATTGTGAAATAACCCTTACCTTGTACTTTTCCTTGGTTGGGGTAGGTTAACCTCCTGTATAATGGTAAAATAATTGTTATTAAATTATACAAGAATCATATACATTAATATGATATCATATATGATCTTTTAATATTGATTTGATAATAATATCTTAGTATTATCGTTGTTTCGGGTGTTAACTTACTCATTTTCTTTTATATGTTTTGTTATATAAGTCATGTTTGTTGTATCTTATTCATATCCAGAATGATATCAAGTCCTTAAACATCATTTTTAAATCATTAAATGATAATTATACTTGAATGGATGCGATGGAGAATGAATCTCATCGCGTTCGTGGAGACGGTAGTCCGTACGTACGCACGAACGCTACTTCCATTTAATTTTTATTTTAAAAGAATCGAATCCAAATGATACATAGGTATATTACTATTCCAGTATAATATAATATTTTATATATTTTACTTAATTTCATTAACACCATCCTTTATACGTTCCATGTGTGGTATGAACGAGTCATATCATTTTAAGGGGGCGGTAGTCCGCACTTCCTCAAATGAAATTATCGTTTGTATATTCAACATGAAACGAATAATGGTATGAAATAAAATGTAATTACAGAAGCTTATATATAAAATATATATCATTAATATCATATTTTATTACAGTGCCATCATAATGGCCACCATGAGAGGCGGTAAGATGTATTTGAACAATCATCGTTTCGTGAGGCGTTAGTTTGCCATCCACAGAAACATTATGTTCATAATCCATTAGATGGAGTTGTGTGTATGTGTAGTTTGAATAATTCTTATAACAACATCCTAGTATATTTTGGATACTGGTGTTGTTACAAAAGAAAGGAAATAAAAGAGTTTGGGGGTTGGAGAAGCAAAATAATTGAAAATAATTTAAGAGAAAACGTTACCTTTAATTTAGGTAACTCACTTTGGTTGGAACCAAAGGACTTCTTGAAATGCTTTCTGCCTAAGAGGAAGCTTCAAGGAGGAGTAGAGGGATGTGGGGAGCTTATTTGGGCAGAGTTTGGACGAGCCAAGTGGCTTGAGAGGTGTGAAGAAATGAGAAGGAGGAGTGCCCTTTTATAAGAGGGGTGAGGAGCACCTTTGGAAAAGCTAGAAATATTAATTTATAATAAATTCATATTCGGTTTCTAATGGCTCCAAAGTTGACTATTCAAAGGTTAAGGTGGGAATAGGTCGAAAACCACTCAACCAATAGAATTTAGACAGGTTTGGGTACTTATATTAACCTTATCTTTAAGTATTAACTCTAAGTTAATTAGTTTCACTTTTACAATGTCTCTTTGTATTTTTATATAATATGGTTAATAAACTTACTATATACATCCAATAGACCCCCAAGTGGTCCATTAATGAGGAACCTATCATAATATAAGTCTCTTGGCCGAACCTTAGATTTTTAGGAATTTAATATCAATTAATAATATAATATTTGTTTTAAGAACTCTTTTATGTCAATTTTGACACTATTCAATAGTTGATTTTTGTGAAACTCTTAATAGATTGATTACTTCGAACAAAGTCAATTAAATCAATCCTAATATATCATATTATCATATAAAATTAGTTTAATTCATTAAAAGGTTCATATTATAATTATTTGGGTATTTATAAGATCAATTATTTTAATTTTTCACTATTTTAGTAATTACTACATCATCATTGTGTCATTAATAATTTAAATTATATGATGTCTAAAAATTATAAATAAAATATCATTATGTAGGAAATCGTTTTAGCTTTCTAATGAATATTTATAATATAAAATCCAACATGTATAACCCTATGGAAAAATTGTTCTTCTAAAAGATGTAAGCTTATGCCATTTTTATTTTTATTTTAACTTTATTAATATAATGTGTCATTATCACTTACAAGTGGATCCATGGGGTCCCAAAACAGACCCAAAGATGACCATGGTCAACCATGTATCAACCAATAGGGTTAAGACACGTTTTAGGGTAATTTAGTATTATTATAATATTATTTTTTTAACCCTTATTTACGGGATTTACCCTTTAACCATGGTAAATAAAATATTTACCGCAGTAATTATTCAAAATGTCTAAAAATAAAAGTTACCTATTTACACAATTTGAACATCCTGATTCCAAATATGGAATCCATTTTCCTAAATTCAAAACATAGAAGTGGCAGAAATTAATTTAAAATTAATTCCCGCTGTCAAAACAAAAAGCGTGTTTTTAAGAGGTAATAACTATCAAAAGATTGACACTTGTTTATGTTCGGTTTAATTGTAAAATTATGTCCAATGACCAACATTATATTAAATGGTAAAAATATATTCTAAATATACTTTAAAACCACTCAAAATCACATTTTATCACTATTAATTATTTTGATTAAAAAAGTTGTTTTTAATTAAAATTTAGAAATTTTCACTATTCATCAAAATATGAAAGTTATCCGAAATGTACCAAAATTTCACCCTAGGCTAATTTTGATATTACGAATCTAAAAATGAAGTCCATTTTGAAATATTTAATATATATGATTTCAAAAAGTAGGTATTACTATTCACAACGGCTAGTTTAATTAGTTGTGGTGTGTGTTAGAACTCGAGGTTGCGTACAACACACGCTATCGCATTATTCGAAGGGAAACGTACCATAGAAGCTTGGGGTGTTACAGAGGAACTTAATGAATTTATTGAAGAAATTATCTATAGTATATACCAAAAGATTCATAATACTTCTATACCAAATGACTATAGTTTAACATCAAGAGCATGATTTTAATTTGACTAAAAAATGATCTGGTCACTTTTGAAGTTGATAATTCTAGTTTTGATACTTTATAGTGATTAAATTAGATACATGAGGAGACATTTTATATGACTCATAATAGCATATTGGATATTCAGGAATTGTCAGATAGTTTTAATCATGTTATATGAAAATGATTTATTAAAACCAAGTGTGATTAAAATGGTAATATTTAGAGATAAAAATATAATTTATAAGTAAAGGTATATAATCAAAGAGATGGTATTTATTATCAAGAAAATTTTTCACTAGTTTCCACTGAAGAATAATTTTGAGTTATTATGTTCTTAGCATCTCATATTGATTTAGATCATCATCAAATGATTGTTAAAACAAATTTTCTTTGAATGGTTATTTTGGTAAAAAAATTATATGATTTATAATGATGATTTTATTAAAAAGGTTTTTTGAAATTTGGTTTATAAGATAAATAAATCCATTTATATGATAAGATATGCTTCAGTACAATGGTATCTAAATTTCTTATAAGTGATAAATTATTTTTATTTTAAATAAAGTCATTTGGATCACTTTTTTTAAAATAATCTTAAAATTAATGAATTTATTTAAAATATAGTTAAAGAAAATTTATAATTAATGTTTCTTATATTGATGGAATATTTTTAGCTAGTGGTTTTGTTAAACTTTTTAATGAGACAAAACTGATGTTGAGTGAGTACTTTAATATAAAAATACTTTCCAATGATTATGTTGTTTTAGGAATCCAAATTCATAATGGTAGGTCCTCTGATAAACATGTATTATCCTACAGAAAAATTTATTGAAACAATCCTCAAGTAGTTTAACTCAAATTTTATCTCCTCCAATACTACACCTATTTTGAGAAATGATAATATTTCTAAATTCTAAAGTCCTCAATGTTAAATAAAAAAATTACATGAAAATTTATTATATGATTTCATTATTGGTAATTCGATATTTTTCTCATATTTATACTCATCCTGAGAATGATTCTATTATTATAACTTCAGTAACCTTCATCTTGAATTTCTTGAGAACATCAAAGGTTTTACTCTCTATATCGAGAGATTCCTCATTTGGTTCAACATTCTTCCCATCATCTTTCTTTAAAGTTATATCTTCGTTGTTTAACTTGGTATTCAATTAAATTTGGGCCTCTAACTAAGATATGAGCATGTATTTTGTATTTTTTTCTTCCCCAACATCTTATTCAGTGCTTAAGGTTTTTTTGTTGACATTCCACATATTCAATGAAATTGGTGATTTTCTTTGGTGATTCATCCACTAATTGTTTTCTAGGGGAAGTGTATTCTTCTTCTTATTTACTCATCAAATGTTTTCTATTTATTCCATAGAATTTGTTCTTGATGCTTCTAGACATGTAAACTATTCTACTGGCGAATGTCTACAATCTCATGGTAGTGGTATGATGTGAATGTTTTTCTTATAAATAGTCCTTCCAATATAATATGTTTCCTTCTTTCTTGCAGGAACATGTTTTGACCCATGGGGAGGTGTGGTTCTTATATTGGCACAATGTCTTGTATAGTCACAAGATGTAGGTATGATATAGTTTAGTTTTTATTTTATTTTCTTTATCACATCGGCCACTTAGGCCTTTTACTGCTTTCTAAGGATGGAGGGTATTTATATTCTGTGAAGGGGGCGAGAAGGACACTAGAGGTGGCTACGCGGTTTTCTTTGAAGGGGAGGGAGATTGGGGAAGTGGATCGATTAATTAGTGTGTTTCATTATTTTCTACCTTTGTATAGTGTTGTTTTTGTTTATTTTATTTTCCTTTAGTATGGAATTCCAGCATACGGATGAGTCATGCCGAAATTTTATTTATTTTCTGTTGTTGTTTTAATTAATTTTTTGTGTGTGAAATCATTCCCAAGTGGTGATACTTTGATTCTTGGAAACTTGTGATAGCCCAAGGTTATAAAAAATCCACCTTAGTCTATTCTAGTATTCCTATATTAGAGTCTGTGTATGAACAATGGGAGGGCCTAAAAGGCATTACTAACTTCTCCTACTTCCATTATTCCACATCAACCTCTTCAATTTCTACTTCACCTTATGGAATTTCTTTCTAGTATGTGATTCTCTAAGAGAATCCTTAGAATCTATTTTTTTAATTTATATATTAACATTCCAAACTCTTTATCTCTCAAGTTTTTGGTTCATGTTTTAGATTCAAAACATTCAGATACTTCTCCATCAATCATAGAAAAAATATATCTTTCATACTCATCATGAGTCATGAACTATTTTCAAACAGTCATGATGATTGTTACATTAAATAATCGGTATATAATTGTCTTAAGTAACTTCTATAATATCATTCAAGAAACCTCAAATTATTCCAAATAGATAAACCTAATGTATCACTTTGATTGTAACACATATATATTATCTTCCTAGCTATTATGTAAGAAACTGTTAATCTTATGTATCATTATGAGAAGTTTATTCATTCCACGTTCTTAAGATCTTTTATCTTATAGTAAATTATTATGAACTTTTTCAAGGTTGTCACATTTAGTTTCCATTAATGCCTTTACTTCTAGTTATTGGTACTATCTTTTGGATAAACTATAGCTTTTACCTACGAATCATATTTTGAAACTGTATCTTCATTCTTTCCTCACTTCAACATATCTTCCAAATGTGCACTTTTCTTCATATATCATATTCTAGATTCACTTAAGATTAGCACCAATAACCCATATTGTATCTTTGGGACAATAAATTATATAATGCTTCATTTTCTATGTAATGTTAATATTTTAGAAATAATGCTTCTCAAAACCCAATTCGGTTTATTGTAGCAAACCAGTGCAGGAAGATAGATGATCCTTACATCAATTTTAGGAATCCTACATGAATTCAAATACTCTTATATCGATCCTTGGTATATGTAATCACTCATACGTCATTATTTAGCTACATGACTCTTATGTCGGCTCTACCTTTGTCATATTTTGGCTCAGCTTCCACTTCATAAAGATAGATGATCCCTATGGTCATAAAAATGATACAGAAACCCAAATCATCCTTAATGGTTTTTCAATCAGTTCTTCAGTAGATCCTAACAAAGCTAGAAAATTTTCCCTACACACTCAAGGGAGGGTTCATGCCTTTTCCATATTTTTTATCTCTCTAGCAAATGATTCTTACGTCAATCAAAATGACTCTTATGTCGGTATGGTTGACTAATATTTATTTCCATGTGCGAGTTCTTTGTAAATGTTTAACTCCATCATATAAATTTAATCTTTGATCGATCTCGCCTCAGGTCAAATCATAATCACTTCAAGGCATTCTCAGATTCTTCAAAACAGCATCCAAATGATTTTTTTAATGGATGGATTCTCCAAAAATCAACTAGCTTCATGCATGATTCTTGATTGTGTACAAGTCATTAGGTGGATTGTGTATGATTCATTAGGGATTGTCTATGGTTCATTCTCTTAATGTAATTTCTGAAGGTGGTTGACCAACATCAGTAGCAACAATTATGATATATTTTATTAATCATAAAAAATGGGCCCCCAGGGTGAAGCTTAGTGGTAGTTTCTCCTGTGGGTCTCTAGTTAAAGTCTTGATGAGTACATCCCTACATTGTATGTTTCCTATTTTTCTTTTTAATTTAGCCCTTTTCCATGAATTAACTGAGGCTTCATCCTCAACTTTTAAAAAATGGTTAATTTTGTGCAAGTTTTTAGTGGAGATAATCAAGGAAAAGTGTTCCAAATTAACTTCTGATAATGGTTTGGACACCATTGAAACCATTTAATTGGCACATTTCCATATTTCCATACAATCCATCTTCACAAGTATCACAGTTGATTATTCACAGCACCTTCACAGAGATAAAATGATCAAAATCATCCACTATTCATGGGTTAAAACTACTTTAATAAATCAAACTGGTTACCAAAAATTCTACACATGAACTCCAAGGAATTTCTTCATCCAACTTTGTCATATGGGTGGTCTTAGATTTTCAATGGTAGAACTTCATTTTATTTCCATAAAATTGATCTCATCTATTCCAATGGAAAAACATAATATCATTTCTCTATCACATAAAAAATGGTGGCACCTACCAAAGTTGAAGTTAGCTCAAAAGGAGCATTATAGGTGTTATGATTTTAACATATTCCTAGGTGTGGTTAATGAAACACTAGTATGGGAGGATAAAAGGACAGGGCGGTCAGTACATGGGGTCGGGGGAGGGTAGGGGGGTCGAAAGTGCAGGGGGCTGGGGGGGAGGGTGGGTGAGGTAGTTCTGGGGGCTGGGGAGGGGGAAGGTAGTGCAGGGGGCTGGGGAGGGGAGGGGGGCAGGTAGTTCAGGGGCTGGGGGAGGGCTGGGGAGGGGAGGGGGAGGCAGTATAGGGGCTGGGGGATGGTGGGGGGCAGTTCATGGGGCTAGGGGGGAGGTGGGGGAGGCAGTGTAAGGGGCTGGGGGAGGGAAGGGGTAGGTAGTGCATGGGGATAGGGAGGGGGAAGGCAATGCAGGGACTGGAGAGGGAAGAATGGGAGGAAGTTCAGGGGGATGGGGGAGGGTGGGGGCAGTGCAGGGGGCTAGGGGGAGGGTGGGGTGGCAGATCAGGGCGCTGAGGGTATGGGAGGGGAGGGGAGTGGGGAAGGCAGTGTATGGGGCTAGGGAGGGGAGGGATCAGGCAGTGCAGGGGCAGGGAGGGAAGGAGGGAAGGGTGGGGGAGGCAATGCAGGGGGCTGGGGAGGGGGGGTAGGACTTCATTTCATTGTCATACGATTGATATCATCTATTCCAATGGAAAAACTTAATTTCATTTCTTTTTTACATAAACAATAGAGGCATCATTGGAGAAACCTACCAACATCCAAGCTTTAAAATGCATCACCAATCCTCATTCATTTTTCAAAGCTCAACACATTTTTGTATCAAGACTTTAGAACTCTATTTCAACTTATCAACCAGATTAGGGACACCAAATTCCTTCCAAGAATCTTGTCTTTATCACATATTGACATCCTTAATATATCCTTTTTCATTTAAAACAAATACAAAATAAACACAAATTGGATTCCATAGATTCAAGTGTTTGGATTCAACTGGAAGTGTTTTTATCTCACGACATGTTGTCTTTAATGAATCATGGTTTCCTTTCCAACATAGGCACCCATATTTATCATCATCAAATTTTTATTCAACTAGATCCAAATCTTGTTGATTTCCTATTTTAGTGGATTATTTGTGTCCCATCACTAAAGAGGATAATATCCAAGGTTCTTTAATTTCAATTTACGGTTTTATGCCTACTAGTTTCTCCTCTTCTCCTCAGCCTAGTTCACCTCTTGCTGCTTCAGTTTTCCTTGATGAGTATCTTGGTGCTCATCCCACCTCAACATAGTTTTTTGGACAGCCTCATGTTGATGCTCCTACCTCAGAGCAGTCTTATGGATAGTCACAACTCATTTCATTCCTCATAATTCTATTCCTATGACCACATGTTTCAAGTTTGGTATTTTCAAACCCAAAGTTTATATTGCTTCTGTGGAACCTATATTTTTAAGGATGCCTAGTTTCAACCTTAGTGGCATCAAGCGATTCATTAATAGTTTGTGTCTTTACATAGAAATCATATCTGGTCTTTAGTTCCCTTTCTTGGGTTGGATGATGTTTAAGGATGAATGCTTCTGGACCATACTATGCACCCACCCACAAGATATCATACCAGTGCAGAAAGGTTTAATTTTTCTGGCATGGTTAATTGATTCATTGTTTATTTTGGGTTAATATTTTTCTAATTTGTTTTTTTTTTTGATTTAGTTATTCATTTTGTTTAGTTTGGGTCGATATTCTATGTTTAGTTTGAGCTTTCCCTCACCCAACATTTTTTATTTAATGGTTCAAGTTTTTTTGATTCATTATTTAGTTTGATTCATTATTTAGTTTGAGTAGGGTTTAGGTGTGGGGGTGGGGCTGGGTGTAGGGGTGGGGGTGGGTGCAGGGGGTGCAGGGGGTGCAGGGGGTGCAAGGGGTGGGGCTGGGGGGGGAGGAGGGGGTTGGGTGCAGTGGGTGGGGGTGGGTGCAGGGAGGGGGGACTGGGTGCAGGGAGGGGGCTGGGTGCTGGGGGTGGGGCTGGGTGTAGGGGGGATGGGGGCTGGGTGTAGGGGTAGTGGGGGTGCAAGGGGGGTCCAGTAGGGTGGTAGTGGGGGTAAAAGTTTGGGGTCCAAGGGGGTGTCTAGGGGGGAGGGTTTTCTAGGGGGAGGGGTTTCCAAGGGGGGAGGGGTGTCCAGGGGGAGGGGTTTCTAGGGGGTATCCAGGGGTGTCTAGTGGGTGTCTAGTGGGAGTGTCCAAGGGGTGTCCAGTGGGGGTGTCCAGGGGGGTGTCCAGTGGGGGTCCAGTGGGGTGTCTAGGGGGTGTCCGAGGGGGTCTAGGGGGTCCAGTGGGGGTGTCCAAGGGGGGTTCCAGGGGGGGTCCAATGGGGGTATCCAGGGGTTCTAGTGGGGGGGTATCCAGGGCGGGTGTCCAAGGGGAGGGGGGTCCAGGGGGGTCCACTGGGGGGGTGTCCGGGGGGGTGTCCGGGGGGTTCTAGTGGGGGTTTCCAGGGGGTGTCCAAGGGGGTGTCCAGGGGGTGTCCACGGGGGGTGTCCAGGGGGTCCAAGGGGGTCCAGGGGGTGTCCAAGGGGGGTGTCTAGGGGGTCCAGTGGGGGTGTTCGTGGGGTGGTGTCCAAGGGGGTCATGGGGGTGTCCATTGGGTGGTGTCTAGTGGGGGTGTGCAGGGGGGTGTCTAGGGGGAGGGGTGCAAGGGGGTGCAAGGGGGTTCTTTCCAGGGGGAGAGTGGGGGTGTGCAAGTAGGGATGGGGTGTGGTTTCATAGTGGTTCCATTATTTCTGATAAGAAAGTTTCCATTGTTTCACATTGAATTTTGGTTTTCAGGAGCAAGGTGAAACCAAGGTGGGTAGATAATTGTTTTGGGATAACCATATATACCCACGGTTCTTTAAACCATGGGTATATATGTTTCTGCAAAACTATCTATACCCATGGTTTGTTGAACCGTGGGTATGTGTGTTGTGAAGAAAACTATCTATTCCCACGATTTACATAATCGTGGGTACATAATATGTGTTTTATAAATTTATACCCACGGTTTATAGAACTGTGGTATAGATGTATACCCACGGTTTACTAGAACCCTGGTTAATATGAAATTTCAGTGGGATATACCCACGGTTTCTAAAAAATTGTGGGTATAGGTAAATCCCGGCACCTTGGGAACCCACGGTTCATGAAACTGTGGGTATATCCTATACCCATAGTTTCATAGGCTATACCCACGGTTTCAAACCATGGGATATGTGAATTTTCCAGTAGTGAAATTCTTGAGAGAAATACACTTTTGACTTTGCAAATAAGACTTCTTTTGGAAAAATAATTTATATTTATCATAACATCATATTTCAAAAAATATATCTCATAAAATAAAACATAAGGATAATTAAATAATATTTAAAGTACAAATGATCTATAAGTTTATTTTAAATATTTAAAAAAGTAGTTTTTAAGAAACTTTAGAAATGGGACACTTTCCTGTGGTTTAAGAGAAGATATAATTTTTTAAATCGGACAAGGATTAATTGTTTACATAAAACTGGAAATGAACTAAGATATTTTTTCATGATAAAATGAGTGATTTTAGAATAATAATGGTGGATTAAAATAGATTATTAAGTGAACTTGAAATAGGGTAAGAAACTGAGACGTTCCTTAAAATTGGGTTTGCTTATCGGGAAGAATTGAGAAGAGAACCTTATAAATCATGTATTCTCCCATCAAAGAAAGATGAAATGATCAAGATATATATGAGTTTTTAAAATATAAATAGAATTTATAAAAATTATATAAAAATAATAAATAATTACATTGGGGTAAAGAGATAGATAACGTAACACGAATGAAAAATAGAGGTTCGGAAAGTAACCCTTCCCTTATGTCTGAAAGCATTCTACACTTGTAATTCACATCCTGCATAATAAAATAAAATAAATTAATTAGTTAATTAATAAACTTTTATATATATTTTTTATTTGTTATTATTTTATAAATTTCATTTAGGGATTTTTTGATAACTTATAATATTCAATTTTGTCGTTTTGAAGTGTTTGTTTCGTTGGTTTTCATGATTAGTTAACTTGTATACATGTACGAAAGATCATGTGAACTAGAAATAAATATATAGATTTTAATTTTTATGTAATTAATTTACAACTATAAAATTAATTTTTTATATAATTCATTTGGTTATTTGGGGTTAGGATGAATCATTAGACAAGACATTAGCGATAAACATTTATATTATTTTGGAAGTTTTGGATCATCACAAACTTCTTTTGTTTCATTTATTTATATCAATTATATATAATGGTTACATAACATTAAAAGGGATTTAAAAAAATATTATGAAATATTTTAACCATAAAAATGGTTTCACTGCCATCATTTAGGGAATAAATTTAAAATGAAAACTCGTTATCCTCAAAGGCGGGAAATCGAAACCTCATAGATGATATTTTAATTTTTAGAATATAGATGGGAAGAGAAGATAATTTATGATGGATATACCATTATAATAATAAAATTATAGTATATATAACATAATAAACTTATCATGCATGTATGTATATAGTAGGAAAGGAAAGTATAAGAAAATGAAAGAAATTAAAAGGAAAATAACAGAACAAAAATGGGATTTTTACCTCTTGAATTATTCTCCTTGAGAATCTCTTTAAGGGACATTGAAAGGGAATTTTGGGGAGCCCAGAAATACCAAAACATGGTAGAGTGGCATTTTAGAGAAAATGGGAATAAATTAGACAATATTCAAGGCTTTGGAGGTATGAGGAGAAGGGGTGGTGAGGGTGGTATTTATAGTGGAGCATAGTGTAATTTTTTGAATATTTTATTCATTATTTTATTATATTGGCTCATAGATATGAATTGTTTGAGAATTATAAACAAATATATTAAAATAATAATGTTTAGTCTAATAGTATGGTGATTACATTATAAATGACTCTAGAAATTGTATGTTTAACTTAAAATGTATTCATACTGTAAATTAGCATATTTTAATATTCACAAAAAAAATAAAGTATTTTAGAAAATGATAATAGTTAATTCTAACAAATTTTCAACATTTAGAATTCAAAAATTAACTCCATTTTTTAAAAATAATTTTATAAATATGACAAATTTAATTTTTAAATAAAATTATCAGTTACTCAAAAAATACTGATTTTAATATTATAACAGCTTTTATGACACTTTGAAAAATTAATTAAGGTCTCGTAAAATTATATTATAATAATAAGAGGACAAAATATTAATTTATTAATCTATTTTATGAAAAAAAAAGTTAAATCATTATTTTAATTATAAAATTATAATTAGTCCTTTATGTTTCACAAAAATTTCAACACTTAATTTTTCGTTTTTAAAACATTAATTTTCTTATTTCATGATATAGATATACCATTTTTTAGACACATGAATTTTATTTAAACTTTCATAGGTTAATTTACTATTCTATTAGTCATATTACTATTCTTAATGGTCACATTTCTATTCCAATTGTCAAATTTAATAGTATATTATGGTTTTAAGCTCAGTGTTGCATAAAGCATAAACCATTGAAGATGCTAAATTTAAAAAGACAAATATCATAAGATCTTGGGGTGTTACAATAAATATGATGATTTAGTAATAATATAAATATTTATCATTTAATTTTATTTATTATAATACAACAAGATAATTAAAACAGCATCAATGCGTACATATGACCTACCATCTCTATAAACAGTGTATTTCATTTCTTATCTCAAAAACATTATGGATAATTATAAATACATATATACTCAATATATATAATATTTAAATCATTATTTACATTATGCATATTATTAAATCATGATATACTTAGTGAGAACTAAAATAACATGTCAAAACTTACTCTAAAAACTAGGCAATTAACACCCGAAATAGTGAAAATAATGAATAATTATTAACAAAAAGGTAATATGATTTAATAAGAAGATCATGTGTGATATAATAAATATTAATATGGTTATGGTATAAGTTAATATCTTTCTTAAAACCATTATGAATTAGGTTAAAGGATGTTCATCCAAAAGGAAACACAATATAAGGGATTTCATCTCAATTTACATTCCATTGAGACTTATTTGTTATTATGCACCGATTCACTTATATGTGGTATATATACCACCCCTTTGACATGTAATATCATGAATAAATTGATATTATTAGTATTTTAATTTTAAATTTGAATTATCTAAACCATATGGTTCTAAAAATAAAATTACTAAGTGGTAAAATTTATCTTTGCAATATTACTTTCTTTTTGTAATTGTTAACATCCCCTTGAGACAACCACTTTGTTGTAATAATTTTTCTTCGAAAAATAAATTTATATTAAATATACACATTATTTTTTGATAAATATGATTATTTCCTAAAATGGTTTCAATTTTTACTTACGGTGTCATGTTTGATAGTTTTTTTATAAACTGGAGAAATATTGATAAATCTATATCCTTTACTCATAAAGGATATATGATAAGGAATATTTTTTATGAATTAAATAGATTATTATGTGTGTGTGTGTGTGTTTAATGTGTTGGACTTGTATAGAATGGGTTGAGAACTGTTTAATGTAATCCCCTCGATGAATTGGTAGTCTCATGAGATGAATTAGTTGGCCAAATCAGATGAGTTTCTACTCGGTATACTAGACTGTATTATGAAAGGTCTTGATGGTAAAGGTACCATGTACCTATGATACTTGGAATATAATAATTAAGTATTTACTTTATTGATAATTAATTTTTTGTTATTATTATCTATGATATTTTTTCTTTGACCTTATCTATCTATGCATTTCATTCTTTTTTTATTGATTAAATGGCATGTGTTTCGGTTATGTATCATTCCAAATTGATTATTCCTTAGAAAAATATTTAAATTTCATGTGTTTTTAGTTATTTAAATTTCAATATTTATTATTCATTGTTTATTCATGATAGATTCTACAATACTTAACCCTTACTGGGCATTTGAAATCACCCTTATTTTGTTTCCTTTCCCCAAGTTAT
Organism: Viscum album; assembly: GCA_963277665.1. Classification (NCBI taxonomy): domain Eukaryota; kingdom Viridiplantae; phylum Streptophyta; class Magnoliopsida; order Santalales; family Viscaceae; genus Viscum; species Viscum album. Next base: position 1,150,718,164 of record OY728135.1, read on the forward strand.
GAAGAAGAAATTTTTGAATGAGTTTTCAAGGATGTTGTTCATTTAATTTTATTATGTATCGTGATTTATTTTCTATTTCAAAATTTAATATTAGTATCATTTATGTAAAGTGGTTTTTTAAAACATGTAAATTGATCGGTCCTTTAGGATTTGATTCTTGGTAATCATGCTAATGTAATAAAATAATGCACTGGCTCCAAACATGTGGGTTCAGGGTGTTACAGAGTTAATATTAATTATATTGATGAATTTGATTATTTTAAATCATATTTTTTCAATATTATTGAATAACAGTACATTCATTTTCATATTGACTAGACTATTCACACCTTCCACTGACTTCTTTAAGAAAATCAAACTGGTTCTAAGATTTCTATATGTATTTTATAATATATTTTCACAATTTCTTTCTTTGAAATTATATAATCCCACACGAATTATTCATTTAAATCCACCTATTCTCATAATAATGTTGATAATTAAACTAGAACAATTTCTCCAAATGTATGAAGCCTCTATAATTCCAGAAATACAAATTCATAGAAAATATTTCTATGTATAAGAATTGTTCTCTAGTTATTGACACCAATATTTCTTCCTTATTTCAGTCATAAATCATTGTCATGATTTACAAATAAATTTTATTGTAAACTCCTGGTATATTATTATTTATATAAATATTTTTCTCAACCTCTTTGGTGTCACCATTTATTGTAGTGTTTATGTTTAAGTATCCTTCCTAGTATTTCAATACTTTTAAGGACTAAAATATTTTGGTAGATATATGGTCTTATTCCCATTCTTATCTTATAATAATATTTTCCAAAATTTTTAGGATCATTTTTCCCTTATAATGTGAGTTTTTTAAGTCTTCACATGTCTCTTGTTTCTGTGAACATTCACCGACCTTTGAGATAAACTACTATAAGATAGATTTTGAATTGTACAGTTCTTCTTCATCCATAACAAATTTATATTTAATATGATGAATATATTTCTATTTCATTTATAACTTTTATACTATATTTTTGTTTTTATTTTTTTCACCATTAAGAAAATTCCTTATAATATCAATTTCATTCAATAGTTTTTAATTTTATTCTTCATGGGTAGATTCACTACCACTAGATAATAACTATTTTGTTTCTAATTTCTAATATCCTTCTCCAAATTGAAAATATTTGGAATAAATTACATTATTTATATAGTTAACATAAATACGATCATATTTTAATCTTATTTAGTCTAGGAATTTTTACTCTCATTACTACTTCAATATTTTTCATTTCCCTTAGCAATTGGAATTTTTCATCAATATTACAAGAGTCCTGGAATTACTCATCACTTCATTCACTATCATAAAATATAGATAAGAATTTTTTATTTTAAAATTTTCATAATTTTTTCCCTTTCATTTAAAAAAAAATTAATTTCTATTACATTTTTCATGATTATTCATCTTATTATTTCTTCTTCATCTTTATTGACTTCATGTTATTTTAACTTTGAAGATTTTACAACAAAATTTACAATTAATCCATTCTTAAAAAATTTGAGTAGCATATTTCCATTTAATTTTCCATTTTAACTTCTAACATTTCTAGAGATAAGAGACATCATTATATAAAACATCATATCCACCTTTGAATCGAAATTTGAATAGCCAAATTTAACATTATCAACCTCCTTCTTATACTTCTCTTATTTTAAGTATTTAAAATATATTACCTCTTCATCCTTAACCATATTATTAATAACATTGTAATTTATCTTCACAAAGGAAATTAGAATGTTTTTAAGTCATCAAGAGGGAGTGTTTCATGATCTTTTTCTTCCAAAGAAGATAATTTTACATCAAAATTATCAGGTAGGATAAAAATATAGTTTCTACCACTGTCGAGATTTATAATTAAATGTTTTAATCATGATAAAAATATCGTTGAATCTTTTCAATAATACGTCTATAGTTTTTTCATCATGATACCTATAGTATTCATATTCTATGATCTAAATATATTTATTTTACCATTTCTATTTTTTATTAAGTTCATATATTTTCTAAAGCTTTTTCTATATAACATTTTCCATTTTGATTCCTTTTAATGTTAGTAATTCACTCTCTAAATGTGAGGACAATAAATCATTATCATTGTGTTAATAATTTTAAAAAAAAATATCTACTTCTATAATATAATGATGTATAACCCATCGGTTATGGATTTCAAGACATTATAACTGATAAAAAATAGGAAAGTAAATATATTATCAGTCTATATTTGATAACCTTTCGAAAAAAAATAATTTTTAATACACTTATTGTTCATCAAATTGTGGTTGTATATTAATAACATAATAAATTTAGTGGAGAATGCTTCAACTAGGGCGAAGATCTAATCCTCAAAACATCAAATTGTATATCCCAATCAAGGGATACCATATATATGATACCAAATGAATAGGTGACAAAAAAATTTATAAATCATTGATATGGTGGGGTTAATTAGTGATATAAATTATTTTTCAATTTTCTTTTGAAAAATTGCTCACATGTTTTTACTTGAAATAATAACACTTACAAAAATACACACATAAAGGGAACAATATGTTTACAGGGTTTACCTTTCAAAATAAAAGAATGGTCCTTGGGATGATCTTGTTTTAATTGAGACTATATGAACCACTTGTGTCAACATTTAAGTAAAAACGAGCATGTAATTTCCATATAATATTTATACACATAATTTGACTCTGTAGGAGTGATTCTGTATAAATAAAATGATAATTTAATTTAATTTTGAATAATAATAAAATATCAAACTATATTAGATATCATTCATTTTTCTATAATTCTATTATTTATGTTTCTTCTTTATCCTTTAAAGTTATAAAATTCTTCTTCTATTTGTGATATTTGTACTACAAGTTCTTGTTCATAGATCTCTTTAATATTATCCTCAATAATTTTGTATAGATCACCACTATGATTTTACATACACCTCATCTTTATACCATTGTTACATGTTTAACGCATCATTTTATATTTATTTATTTTAATTCCATTATAGAAACATCCAATATTTTTTGAATTTGAATTTAAAATCTGTATTCAAATAAGTACCATAACAAGACTATTCTATAATATCTTCATGAAGATGGTGATCGGGACTCAGGTGTGTGGACGATTTGTAGCCACGGTGATCAGGATTCATCCTTCTACGGTTTTTCATGCCTCTCCCACACATTCTTCATTCTGTGCTCATGGAAAGTGAACTAGGTTTGGCCTGGAATGAAGGCATGTTGTGTCTCAGTGATGATATGGTGGAAACTTCACACTCAGATCTGATTCATGGTGTTCAAATTGCTGCTCTTCGGGATGGGGGAGATCCAGATCTTTGGTCTACATCGAGGGTAGTTCCTTCATATGATTTTTGAGATGTCTCTAGATCCATGTTTTTGGGTTTTTTTTCTTTGGATCATGTGGCTAGGGTTGATTACATGAGGTTTCACGATCTGTTTCTTATGACACATGACTATGTGGTTTGTGACTCCAGATCCAGGTTTGACACTGGGGATAGCAGTGTTCTTAGTGTGTCTAGGGATGTCTAGGAGACTAGGTATGATTTGCAGTATTCACCAAAGAGAGTGTTTCCAAATAGTTTTTCCTCTGTTTTTGTGATTCCTAATCCTAAAATGGTGAAATTTAAGGATGTTTTGAACATACCAAATAGCATTTCTGAGGACCTGAGCGGAAAAGTTTCAGTGGATAGTCTTGCCTCGACGCCTCTGTTTTCTTCGTTCATTGAATCCCATTCAAGTAGGATTCTCCACAAGGGGTCATCCTCTCATGGTGATGTTAATCCCAATATGTTTGTTGAGAGGATTGCAATTGGGAAGAATTATCTAATTGCGCATCTTTTTTTACCGAAGGGTGAAAAGTCGTGGAGGTTTGATGATCTGGTAAAGCGGATATCATTTTTTCGGGGTTCCTCTAACTGGAGGTGTGTTTCTCTTGGTCGTGGATTCTTTCATTGCATTTCCCCATTGAATGATTTCAAAGTACATGTGTGGAGCATTGGGTATCTATCTTTGAAATCTGGATGGATTCACCTTCATGAATGGTCCCTCAATTTCAATGCCTCTCATGCAAGGAATTCCTATTCTCAGGTCTGGGTCTATTTTCATGGGATTAATTGGGTCATTTGGCATCCAATTATTCTGCATGAAATTGGCATGGAAATTGGAACCCCTATTCACCTCAACAATGAAATTGGGTTTTTTGGTTTGGATGTTTTTTCATAATGCTGGTGGAGGATAATTTGAGCTCCATCATGATAGAAAAGGTAACTCTCTCCACTCCCCCTAATAACATCCATATTGATATTGATTATGAAAGAATCCCATTTTTTGTACTAAAATCATGGTTGTTGGGAACTCTTTGGAGTTATGTTGGAGGAAGATCTCTTGTGATGGAGTGGGGTGAAGGGTCATCCAACTACTCACTGTAGAAGGAAACCTTAGAGGAAGCTTGTTGATTTCTCAAATTCTCTGGATCATGATTGAGATGTTCTAAAAAAACCATCTTCCAATAGGTATGTGATATTGGTTTCTAATAAATTTCTCCCTCGTGTGTATAATTTTAAAGTCAAAGGATTAATTGTGGATAAGTTTTTGATGAGTGATCCCTATGATACTTGGGTATATTTTCTTAAGGAGATTACATCTAATGATGGTCATGATATTTCTTCCACTAGATTAGTTGAGACTAGAAAAAAACTAGCCTCTCTGTTGTTGGATTGCTTGTTTATTCTAACCCTCCAAATCTAATCATGAATGATAGTCCTCGTTAATGCTTGTCTCTTGATGAGGTTATTGATTTGGATCCTAACACTGGGGCTCCTCAAAATGATTATTGTCATCAGGAAATCCAAAATCTTTTGAACTCATTAAGGATATCTAAGAACAGGGGTGACATCTCTGAGGTAGAAGAGATTACAGTGGATGGCGGTGGTCTTGTCACCTTCAAAGATGCACTCATTTCTAGAAAAGGGATGGTTGATGATTTTTTGCACTTCTCTCAAGCTCCCTCAAAGAGAAGTCCAAGGATGGACTATTCTAACACACCTCGTACTATGTCTACTCGAACATCTAAGCTATCGGGCAAGTTCGATTCTAATATTCTTAATATATTCAATTAGGGTAAGCCTCAATCTAAATAGGATACTAATGATGACTATGATTATGGGAATGATATGTCTTATTATGATTTGTAATAATGTTATTGACGGATGAAGGAAAATCCCTTTTTTTACCCCACTCACCTCCTCTGTACCTTTTTATTTTATTTAATAAATTGTCATAATCTTAGCTTCTGGCTGGACTTTTTGGTATAATATCTTTATCCTCCTCTTACTTCTTATTCTTATTTTCAAAATTTATTCTATGGTCATTGCATCATAGAATAATTTTCTATAGTGTCTTTGACCGATTACTCAGTAATTACTCCTCCATCATTCACAACAACTCTTTTATCAAAGTGAGAACTTTCATTTCCATTTTCCTAAATCCAAAATACCTATTTTTTTATTTTGAGTCTTGATTTAAATTCTTTTGAATCATCCCAATTATTATTATCCAACTTAAAATTTATGTGTTTATTTTGAAAATTCATACACCCTTGAAAATTCATACATACTAAGTCTCACATAGCGTCAATGTTATACGTCGTGTATATGAATTTCTATGAGGAAAGTTGTACATGGCACTCAATTATATATTAATTGTATCATGTATTGTTCCTATCTACGAGAAATAATACATGATGTCTCAAAGATATATAATACAATGTAAATTCATACTCTATATAGGTAATTGTGAAGTTTACATTAAAATTATTATGAATTATAATTTAGTAATTTTTCTATTCATGCACAAGAACATGAATATAAAATCATCAACCATTTCCTTAAACAAATCAAAAAAAACATAAATATACTATATAAACATGTAATACACTTCACCTAAAATAGAATATCATAAATAAATTAAGATTTAATATGATTAATAGGTCAAAAAAACGAACAAAATAAACACATCTAATTCATATCTTCTGTCATTTTTTATTTTTTATCATGAGAATCAATTGTATCCCTTAAAAATAATAGCTTCCAAGGATTTATGGTCTCAAAAATGGCTTTCATGGTAACTCATGTCAATTAAAAATTTAATCATGAAAATAGAAATAGCATTGAATACAAATAAAACACAATAGATCATCTTTACTCATTTAATTTAGTCAGACTGATTCATTATCTTTATTAGGATAGTCCTCACCATCTATCCACTAAAAAATTATTCATGATAATTACACAATCAAAAAATGAATACAATAAGACAAATACTTATATATGTCCACTTGAGATGATTCAACCAATAAATCCCAAGAACGAGAATAAGTCAAGAATAAAATCCCTCTAAAATAAAAGGTATCATATACAAAACTAAATCATAATAATACCCCATCAAAACCATGAACCATATCAACCAAAAGAAAAAATAACTCACTACCATAACAACTAAGGAAAAAGAGTAAGAGGGGATATAGGGGAGGAGGAAGTATGGGAGCCTTATATTGAAAGAAATTGATCACTCAAATATGAGGTATAAACCCAAAAATGATGGGGAAATATCCCACAAGATAAGCCACAGATCTCCTAGGGTTTAGGGGAGGGAAATGAAAGGGAATTGTTTTAGTAAAAACTCAAATTGATATCAAATTTATAGAAATAGGGGGTCATGGAATGATGGGATTGTTCATTCCATAATGGTGGATCAATCTAAAATACACTATGTGGTTATCTTAATATTATAGGAGTAATTCTATTTTTAATTTAATAAAACCAAGGAATAGAATAGTAACATAAAAATAATCACATTATAGAACCTAAATCTATGGGGATCCTGTTATAATCCATTTACAAAACTTCAAAATAGAATGTACCCTATAAATATGATCATTTTGAAACAAAACCACAATAGAGAAACAATCCATGAAATTATTGGACCAAATAATTATATTCTATAGTATTTAATTGAATAATTCAAATTAACATGTCACAGTTGAATCTTGAAAGACTAACCCAAAAAATCCCAAGACACTCTACATAATATAATAAACAATCATGTAGAAACCAATAATTTTTATCCAACCAAGGACACACTAAAATCTCAAAGCCCAAGCCCCATGCAAGAACACACATCTGTAGACTATAACCATAAAAATCACAACACAATTCACCAAATCACATAAAATCCTCATCTATATCCTTCAAACCATGTCATAGTACACATTTCCATGAAATGATCCAACTTTACAGTGGAAATTTAATATAAAATACTACTTTTACTCTACAATTTTCCTCTAAAATTCCCTCCACTATCTCCAACACCTAAAAACACAAAGGAGATGTCCAATAATATTCATACATTTATTCTAGATAGATATCAAATTATTTTCATCCCCAATAATCAAAAAACTACCTCAACTAAGAATTAGGGACATCAAAACATAAATGCATCTAGGTGATGCCTCTTAAATAAGATCCTCAACAGTAGTGAAATGCTGATAAAATACATTAAGGAAAAAACATAAACCATATTATCATAAATAAAAATTATTATCATAATATCTTAAAAAAGGTTAAAACCCCCATGATACTGAGTGTTCATCTTCTACTCAAACTCCCATGTACACTTCATCAAGACACATTGTCTCCACAAGAAACAAACTAAATAAATTAACTACTTAAATGGAACTTTTTCTTGATGATCTTTAATCTTAATAGGTTTCTCCCTGAACCTATAATTTTCATTAATATAAAACTTACCCTAGTTGATTATACAATAACCATCATGAATATACTAATAATGCTATGTCACATAGAAGTCATTGTTGATCAGATCCATCTATGGGGGAAGTACCAACCAATACACCATATAATAGACTCACACAAAAACCATGAAAGGTTTGATTAACTAATGAGATAACTTACTTTCATTGCCAAAACTCTACTGGCCAAGATGAGGATAAACCATCAAAAACATAACCACTAACCTCAAACTCAAGAGTTCCCTAAATCTAATCAATATAAGGCCTAGGATTATCTTTATAATACTTTATCCACTCAAAAATCATCAGTACTTTATATGTCATTATTTTCACTAAATTGTGTTCAAGAATTTCCAAATCTCCAACCTTTGTCGTGATGGGTTTAGGAGGGTATCACTCTAATTCACATTAAATAAATAAAATAAAATGTAACTAACAAAACCATTGGATCTTCCATTATTATTTCATTGAATAAGATAATGAAAAATAGTGTACCTCACACATTTTTTTATTCTTTAAGCATAATATTTTCTAGCAAGATCGAATGAGATCATAATGATTTTTTTAAATTTAATCCATCCTCTTAGGTATCTAAAATTTACATTGATATCCAAATGACTGAGAATCATATCCATTAAACCATAGTTCTCTAGTACCATATGTTATAGGTTTTAGTCAAATGATTACATGATAATTTCATCCATAAGGAAATATAACTACTAAACACATCTATATGAGGATCAAAGAAATTTATATTATCTTACAAAAACCTAAATAATTTAACTTATTTTATTTTAGGGTTACACAAATTATCAGAAATTTCAAATTTTAAAACATTTACAATAAATCCTCAAGATGATTTTTTTTATTTAAACATTCATGTTAACCATTTAGGATTCTTATAATAATCATCTTATGATAATTAACTAACTATGATATCACTTGCAATGGGAGAAAAAAAGAAACACGTACTTTATCACATAATATAATAATAAATTTCCTCAACATCATGGAATAATGAATCTCATTACATAGTTTATAACCTTATCATGGAAAATGGAATAGAGAAATCCATTATGTCATGGTGAGTACATTTAGTTTAAATTTACATCAATCTCTCGCTAACACTAAAAACCTTTTATACTTAGAAAACATTCACCATATGTCATAACAAATGTAAAAAATTGTGAATCTATATCCAAAAATTATTTTTTATATCATCTAAAACCCCTTCATAAAAACAATTACAAATTTTCACCACATATTATGTCATATATAACAAATTTTGTAAACTTATCCTGAACTTGTTTTTGATATCTTTCAAAAAAATTAGGGAATCTCTCAAAGTTTCATAAACTTTATCTTCATTAATAAATCCACAATGTGTAACCCCATGGGCCTTTTTATAATTGAAAACAACTATAAATTCAAAAATCATTAAATGTAAGAAAATAACTGCCACTAGAAAATAATAAATTATACTCATGGTACAAAGAGATCTTGTGTAATCTTTATGAAAACCATATATTCAAATACTTTTGTCTCATATTTGAATTATAAAAAAGTTTTAATAATCATATAATCATCTATTATAATATATTAATTGGATATGGGACCTTAAGTATGTATATACCATATATCTACTGATACGTTATTAATTCTCTTAGTATATGATCACCAGGTTGATGAATACATCACATGCCATTAATCTAAGTAGAGGATCACATCATAATACCCTAAAACAATAAGATAAGTACATCATGTGTAAATTTTCTAAATATGGCCATAAATTTCCTCACCATATCTCAAATGAGGGATCAAATTCTGTACTCATCACATGAGATATCAAATCTCTTCTTTCTTATTCCTTAACTATTAACATAATTATCAAAATACCTAACTACCCCAAGAATATATACTCCTCGAGGATTGTGAAATAAAGGTATCAAGGTATGATTTTTATTATAGTAATTATCTTTCTAAACTCATGTTTGGGGATTCATTATGAAATATACACCCCTATCAAATAAAATTAACAGGTTTTCCACTCTAACTAGTATACTTGGTGGGTCATCTAACAAACAAAAATCATTTTTTATCTCATTATTATATTTTTTGTCTTGATATGAAATTATAATCAGACTAAAAATAATAATTTCACCATAACCTATAATAATCCATGATGACCATTAGATATGGATAATTCAAAGTCATAATTTGACAGGTTAATTATAATTTCATGCCATTCAATATATATAGCTAACAAGAAATAATCATAATTTATAATGAATTTTATATAAAAAAATTCATAATCTAAAACACCTTTAGGATTACTAAAAACAAATCATAAGTTCCTATTTAATCAAATCCCATGTAAAAAACAACAAGAGAGGACTTAGGTTTACTATACTTTTAGGTTTCTTTAACTCATTTCATCTCTATATAATTCCTACCACATCTCTATGTGAACATCTAATGAAACCTCATACTAAAATAATTTGGTGAGTAACATTTATGAAGAATGATTATTTCAATAATAGTGAGAATTAGGAATCATATTCTAAATGTTCAATTCTTTAAAAATGGTATTCATACTCATTTACTATAATATATCAATTATTATAATAATAATGACTTCTATTGTTATCTTATAACTCTTTTAAAGTTCATCATCATCATAGTTTTTAATAAAATACCATATACACTTTTGATTGATATCATTTGGTAACTACTGTTACTATTTATGTTATTTTTATATTTACCAATATATCACAAATTATTTTATTATTTAAAGATAATTTAATATTTCTAAAATAACCAAATGAAAACCTTTAAATTTACCTTTAATGACATATCTTAATATCTTTTAGGACATTAATTGGTGTTAAGATGGAAATTTATGGGTTTAATCATTTATTATTTACTGTTTAAACATATCAGTGTTTAAAAATACTCTCTCAACTTCTTAGATACTATATTTTTCATAATATTATATTTAGACTCACAACGTGTCGGGAAATAAAAAGGTATTCCTTTAATTGTAATAATAAAACAAATACTATTACTAAACATTTCTAATATATAATTAATTTGAAAATAATATTTTATTATTTAAAATATGACAATTTATGTTGGTGGGAACCCATTCCTTCAAATTCCTTATGTATAATTTTATCCTGAATAAATATCATTTTATTGATGTCTTATTTTCAATAATGTTATAATGTTTAATAAAATTTAACCATGGGTATAAAATATCACAAATCCATTATTAATAACACCCATTTTTTCTAATAATATTTCAATATCACAAAGGAGAAAACAATATGATAGTTGAAAGGTTAATGTTTTGATCAACTGGAGCATTAATGTAATCCAATACATATAAATCCTTAATGTATAAACCCCTTACTCCATAAATAAAATTCATACTCTAATCTTCATGTATCTACTCCTAATTAGTTTTGAAATCTGAAAAATAGTTATAACAATTGTTTAATTTACAGTCATAATAATATACCATTCAAAATAAAAGAGTTGAGTTATATAACATTAATATCTGATATTGATTATAGATGTAGTTTCTTAAACCCCTTTAGTTATTTTGGATAGTCCCCCCTCCAATTTTTATTTTCCTCATGTTGAATGCAATACAACTATTTAAAACCTACTTTCTTCTATTTATAAAGTGTTTTGAACTCTCTAAAACATATATTATTCCCATTAAACTATAACATTTTCCATTTCCTTTTTGAATCATCAGAATTATAATTTAAATTGGATGTCCCATATATTTATTTCTGATCCACAATATATTGATGTGGTTAGGTAAACCTTTTTGGAATATATCCATGCTTTATATCAAAAAAACAATCATAGCATTTCCATCAGTGCTTAGAGAAAGAATTGTGTGGCTAGATCATGACTAAATAGTGACCCCGGTCTCTCTAATTCATTTACATACTCAATGATATTGATTATAGGAGTTAATATGGATGTAACATTATCCATTCTACACTAAAACAGATATTTCGAAATAGGGTATCACTAGTGTCTTTATTATTCTTGATAGATCCTCTTAAAGTTTTCAATCATTCCAAAAGAATATATATTATCATGTTTGTTTTCATGATTTTGATTCATAAATGCATGCATTTTTATAGAAACTTCAATAGAATATTTAATATTATTACTATTATAATGTTTCTATTCTTGATTAGATTTATTAGTTAGAATATACTTAGAATGTTTTTTCTTCAACCCATAGGACATTCTTTATTTTGTGAGAATGATTCTCAAGTTCATATAATATTATAATAAATTGATTCCATTTGGAATTTCTATTTCATGGATTGATATCAAATTCAAATTTTATGATGATTAATTCATTTTATCTATAAAATAATATATTAATAGAATAGTATCGTGTATTAAATGTATTTAATAATGAATTATATTAAATTTTATCTCAATAAAATGATGAATCATTTTGAATTTATCTGAATTATTAGTGAGATAGGACACATATTTCACTAAGTCTTGAGTCCAATTTAGAGTTATTATCACCACATATATAGTTTGGTAGTCCATCATTCTAATCATCTCATATATCAATCATGGATAGTTGGGAAGATAACACTTTATCCAATCCATCATATGGAAAAACTCAACACTATTCTTCTTGACTATGTAAGAGGTGTTTCTAACCTAAATGAAACAAAAAAGAAAAGACCAAAAATAAGCACCTAATACTATTATGTTCACTCGTTACTCACTTTCCATAAACAAGATAATCTAGGCGAGCATAATTTTATCATGAAACTACACAGATGGATGATCGATGTCTTTAAAAGTAATGACATTTAAAAGAATGTGAAAAACTGTATTTTGATAGTGAATTTATATATCCATAATGTCTCAAGTATTTGTTTTATATATATCCATGCTCTTTATGATTTATTTTTTAATTCCAATTACTTTCACTAAATCATTATATTCAATCCATAATGTTTTGTAACTCTTTACACAACTGATATCTTATGTTACTAACTAAAATTAAAATTATAACTATAATTAAAAATATCCAAATGCACCCCATTATTAAATAATATGAAACCCTTTCAAATAAGGTCTTATAACCACATAAATTTAAAAATACACAAATGAATTATCATGGGTAGAAATGTATCCAATACGCAATTTTCAAGACATTAAATAATCCTCCAGGATAGTGAATCATCTGACCCAGAATCCCTCTACCCATTATTCTTTACTCAAGATAGACCATAGTTCCATCATAATTCTTACACCTAGTACATGTAAACTGTAATTAACTCTTAAAATCAACATTATAACCAAATAAAATTCAAATTCATGATAAAATAAAACTAAATCCAACATAATACCTGGCTTGTAACTCCGTGAAATCATTTATAATGATATTAAGAAGCAGTTAGAAATATTTGAACTAAACCATACATATAATTCATAATATGATATTTATAATAAAGAATAAATTGAGGAATTATAAATAATAAATTAACAATTCAAAAACTTGTATATAACATTGGAATTTATAAATAGTTTGCGAAGAAATATATTTTAAAGTGTCTACAATTAAGACACGAAATAATATATAAAGTGTTCAATTTTATCCAAAATAAACAATTCATATTATTATTTCAATGTTTTTAATATGAACTTAGTCATATTTTAAAAAATGAGATATTTTATAAACACTTTATTATCAAATAATTAACATTTCAAATTTTAATTAAACAATTTAAATAATTTCAAGATCATTTATTTGATTTTAATTAAATCATTGATCAAAGAAACCAAAAACACTTTTTGGAATGGTATAAATAAAATTTTACAAATGATGCCTTAATATAAAAATTTTATGTTTACATCTATGCAAAATTAATTAATCAATTTAAATAATTCTATATTTTATATTATTATTAATTTATAAAAAATATATAAATTATTTACCTTGTAAATAAACTTTAAAAATAAATAACATATACCATAATGTTTTATTTTTAGTTTAAAACACTCTCTATTTGATGTGGGAATAAAAAATTCTTTAAAAATATTTTCAATACATATTATCACCATGGAAGAGTGTTTTTCATTTTTTTTATAAACAAATAATAAACCATGAACTCTTAAATATTTATATTCATATCATAATTATTCTTTTGGGATGTGTAATTAGGACATACATTCCATCTTTTATAGTTATTTATTCATGTTGTTATAGGGAGTAATAGTTTGTCCTTTTGAAACCATTTTGGGTTTTCATGTTGTTATAGGAAGTTTATTTTGTACAATGTGGTTTATGGTGAAATAGTTTCACATTCTCCAATTCTTTTTAACTTACCATTCAATAATTTCAGGGTAATTAATTTTTTATCATATAATTATATTAAATGGATTATACATTTCTAATATGGCATGGTCCAATCCATTTTTGACTATGGTTCATGACACATAGACTATATAAACATGTAATAGTTGTATAATCCTAAGATATTATATTTTTCATGATTTTGTATATACACCCCATAATAATTTCTTAATTTATAATATGTCATGGTATATAGAAATAGAAGAACCAAAATAGGAATTTTGGTTTCTACTATGTCATGGCCTATAAAAATCAATAACAAAATTGAAATTTCAGAGGGGTTATGCAATGGATCCTATAATTATCATTTTTATAGAATTTTAATCCTCACAATAGTTAATTTTAATTCCCATGAAGGTATATTTCATAAGAGTGATGAGTTTTAGAGTGGAATTATCTTATCCAAATTAAATAAAAAATAATAATTGAATCCTAACACCATATAATCATCTATAATTATTGAACTTAATAAAATATTTTTTTAACGTCTAACCTTACACCATTAATGATCCTGTGTGTATAAAATTATCACAAAATATTTAATGGGATCACAAATAAGTATCTAAAGAACTCATTCCATATGAGAGATTTCATGAAGCTTCTAATTCTTAGGAAAGATCTCTCTTAAATAATGGTTTTCAAGAACATTAGAATGATGGTTTTTTAGAAATGAGAGATTAATAATTTTTACCTTAAGAATTTATAACACACCTAAATTAGTATTAAAACAATTTTTATAGGCCACCAAGAGACTAAAATTCTTAACCGAATCATTTTAAAAAATTATCAAATGATTAAAATATTTTAATTATCATCAGAAATACATAAAATAAATGTTTAACATTTAAAAATGCATGTTATAAATTTAAATGATGATAAATTAACTATGATATCACTTGGAGGTAGATAATAATTAATCAAACATGTAATCACATAAATCTAGAATACCATGGATGAGCACCCTAACATATTAACATTCACTATATTGTGGACCAAATTATCAAAGATGCAATAATGATAAATTAAATATTCCTTTTTTAGGAAATTTTTTGTATATTTTCGTATATTCTAGTACAAAAAATATTTCAAATAAAGTCCAATAAAATTCCTCAAATTGATCTATGTTGTAAGAACCTGGTTCTTTCTAAAGGTAAGAATCATTTAATTTCCATAAATTCTCAGTTTAAATGTATAAATATTGACTAATATTAATGAACTTTCAGGTCATGGGTTATCAGTGGTTTTCAAGGCTAGTTTGGAGCCTAGAACCAAAGTTTGGTGTTGAAAAAGTCATGGCACACTGTCAGTGAAAACTAAGCAGGGCAGGTAGCATGGTCTAACAAACCGTGCGAGGCATGGGCTGAGAGCAGGGTGAGGAAACACAGTTAATCCAAACCATGTGATTTGGGTTGCATGCACATGTAGAAACCTTTTCAATTTTTATAGTGTATATTTTCATATTTTGTGCATAGTTAGTCAAAACATGCGAGAAAATTTTTTTGGTGCCCCTTACCTGTAGCAGACCATGAACGGTTTGCGCAAGGCTAGTCAAACTATGCTCCAAAATCATGAAACCCAGATATTTTGGGTAAAATGGCCATTATACCATTAATTATTTCCTAAAACATAATTATATTTCACTCTTCCTCCCACACAGCATCCATAAGGCTTTGAAGTTCCCATTTGTTGCTATCCTAGGTTTTGAGGTATCTCCTATGATCGATCTTCAAATCAAAAGTTGTTTGTCTCTATAGATCCATGTCAGTTTGTTATAAATTAAATTTTAGACATTCTTAATTCTTCTAGATATTGGTTGTGCTATTTAGGTGTAATCTAATATGCCCTATTATTATGTTATTCATTTGTTCTTCACTTTTCTCCTGATCTAGTTTGAATCTAGAGCATATATTGGATGCGATATCAACTATGGACCTACTATATGCAGTCTCACTCTTTTCACTAAAATTCAATGTGTTAATATATTCCTTTTTTTCGGACGTACAATTTTCGGGTGTCACATTAAAAAAATTTAATTCTTGAATTGAATGGTTAATAAAGGACTATTCAATTAAATAGACCATTATGGAATTTTATAGGTTCCAGGCCACGATTTAGAAACACCCCTTTGGGTGTGTAGTTTAATTAAATGGTCCACTTTGATAGTATGTGAATTAGACCCCCTTGAGGTGTTACCTTTTACCCCTTTCCTTGGGTTGTGATTTTTTAAATGAATTGTGAATCAAATTGATGAATTGGTTTATGAATTGAATTGTAATATGAATTGTGAATTGCATATTTAAATGATTAATGGAAGGGATGGTGACTAATACCCTAGGATCATACCTATACTTACTTTTTTAAGATTCAATTTATCTTTTAAATAATATTCCCATGTGATATGAATAGATTCCATCCCATGTAATTGGTTGTTAAAGCATTATAATATTGTTATAAATATTTTCCCATGTGGGTATTTGTAAGACAATCCTTCTATGTTTGGACAATGATTTGATTCCCCTTTTGAGGTGATATTTAATTGAATTGGTTAGGGTGATCACTCTTTAAATAATTTAATTGATTAAATGGTATTTTATTGTTTGAGTGATTATATGACTTGGGTGACACATGGATTCAAATGAATAATGTCATTAACAGACTTAATTGTCTTGTACCTTTCTTATTTATGGGTGATACTTGGAATCTCTGGAGAACTATTAAGGATGGACTCTAAGGATTTCATTTTATAAGCTTAGTGACACTTTGAATCCAAATGGTTTTCTAAGGACTAAATTAAAATTAATTGATTATATGTTTTATGGGTGATACTTTGGATCCATTATTGCATCACTAAGAATGGAATTGAATGTCCTTGATGTTATACCACACCTATAGTGATACCTAGGTTCTTGAGAGGTTATCCAAGGATGGGTTTGTAAGGTGTTGGTTTATGATATACCTGGGTCAATACCTTGATTCCAACTTATGGATCTGTGGATGGTCTAATGTTCATAAATGAATAAATAATTAAATAAGTTATATGACACATCTTCCAAGAAAAAGAAAAGGATTTGATTAGGTCTTCACTTACAATATATGGATGCTTTTTTAGGCATCCTTGGATATATGTTCTTATGGGGGACACTAATATTTATTCTAAGTTACAAGAATTTTTTATTAAATGAACTATTTAGTTAAATGAGCGTGATTATAAATAACATAGGCCATACTATTAATTCATAAACTAAGCATATAAATTAAATTGATTAAATTAACTTGACTAATGGGAACTTCGACTTATAGGATGCTTTCTTTTTATTACTTCCTTTACTTGTTATATTTCTTCCTGCACATTGTTGTTATATATAATCACTGATTGATTGGAATGTGACCTTGGATGGTTTCCTACTGGTATTATATCTCACATCTTATTTCGGCCTCCTTTTGTTACCCAAAAAAACTATATTATTTTGGGTATGGATAAGGGAAAACACCCTATAACATGTTGTTGATTGCAATTTAGGAGCAGGGGAGCATAGGACTGAACTGATTCTCATGATGCAGGCTTGGATACTTTTTTCCTTTTTGTAATTTTTTTATATGTATTGTACAACATCTATGTATACATTTTTTATATTCTTTCTTATATATATATATGACATGTATCATCATTTTGTATATGAGTTGACTTTTGGTCTTGTTTATTTATCAGTCTTATGCAGTTTACTTCTTGTTTGTATTATTTAATGCGTACGATGATTGTATATTATTGATATTTCTTTTTGTTAAACTCTATTGATGGGGGCATAGTATCCCCCTGGATACACCTAGGACGTCGATGCTAGTCGGAAACCTCTGGAATTTGGGTAGATTCACTTGAGGCCATGTGACCAACTGCGATTGAGGCACTGTTGAGTGGCATTCGGGTCTGGGACACTTCAAAGTGGTATTAGATAAATCTTTTCTGGTTTTATTTAATTTTTGGAGATAATGTAAATGGATAGGATGGAAATATAGTTTAGTAATGAGCTATACTTAGAAGTAACTACATCGCGTGTAGGAAAAATCCAAATTACCTCGGATTGAATTTTTATTTACTAGATTTTGACTATTGTTGTTGATTTTATTCAACTTTTGGGTGATGCATTGGAATTGTGATATTATTATTGATATGATTTTGGATTATATTGTGTGGAAACCAAATGATAGGAGGGTGTTCCATCTCATGCATCATATAGTCACTTGTTAGGAATAGCATGGAATGAATTATACCATTCCATTTAGGATGAATTACTTGTTTCATATTATTGTGATAGGTTTCATGATAGATATATCTACTATTATGATAGGTATACTAGAATGTGTTATCATTTGATATAGGTGGATTACAAGCTTTGGTCCCAAGGGAGTATGGGCCCTCTTGTATCAAAATTTAATGAACCATTTGGTTCAACCTTTTAAATTTTAATTGTGATATAATGTTAAATAAGTATGAATTCAAATGTAAAATGAAAATTAATTCAACTGTAAATGAAATGGGAAATGAATGTGGGAATGAAATGGAATCTGAAGTTTTTGTATTAGAGAACTTGACCCAGACACAACCTTAGTAGTGGTAAGTAGGTACTATCCCATGCGTTTATATGATCTATACGTCGCTCAGACCTAACTCGTGGAGAAGGAGAGGGGTGTGTTCTTATGGAATAATTTCATTACATAACCTACTTAAATATGTGTTATTTTAAGCTACGAACTTTGATAATGATCTTGAACTATGACGTGTGTTTGGCATTGTAGAAGTATGCCACCATGAAAACCTCCAATCGTACACTAGGAGGGTGGTGATGATCATACTCACAAGGTGGTGGTCCATGGAATACTCAGGATCCTCAAGTAGTTCCAGCTATGACACTAGTAGTTGTACCGAAAATAGTTGTTGAGGCACAGTTATGTGATGGGTTATTTTACTTCATGCATACCATTTAGGGAGCACTGTGACTTACTCTGACTATGGAAGAGTTGATGTGTGATTTCTAACAGTATAATCTGCCTATGTTTTTACGAGATAGAGGACCAAAGGATGAATATTCATAGATAGATTACATGCAATCTATCTTCAAGAATTTTTAGACACCTCCTGATTGGAGGGTAAAGCTCATTACATATATGTTGTGTGATTTATCCAAGAGACTGTGGGATGTTATAACTCAGACATTTCATCATCAGGAGATAGCCTAGAGGTATTTTCATATGGCCTTAGATGATTACTTCTATCCAGAGATTTTGTGGGCCGATATATCCTAGTATTTCTTGTACCTAGAGCAGTGTTCGCCCTTAGTTATGGATTACTTTAACCATATTTATGATCTGTGAGCCTTCACACCTATTCTGATGGGTGATGAGTTATCTAAAGCTAGTCAATTTTAATATGGTCTCATATAAGACATATGATTGTAAGTGAATGTATTCAGGATGAATAACATTTTTGGAATAGTGAATTAGGTGCTTATCACATAGAATAACCAGAGAGAGGATGGAGGTGAGATCCATGGAAGTTTGGAATATCGATCTAGTATTAAATCGACTGATATTAGGAAGCTTCATATGGAGCTTCCATTCGGATATATCAGTATCCATAGCACACACTCAGGTATCCAGGTGAGGTGTTACTAGTGTGGTAGGTCAGGATATATGAGGCCATAGTGTATAAGGGACATATTCGAGTTCCAATATTGTAGCAAGATGGGTCATCTAAATCCCTTTTGTGGAAATTTTCCCCCAGAAGCTAGACGGGAGGGTCTTCACCGACTCCATGTTCATGAGTGGGTTAATCAGCTTCTCATTAGGCAAGGATATGGGTTATAGTTGGCCAATCAAGCTGAGGTGGTGGTCTTGGCCATGGTAGTGAGACCTCAGTTTTACAGCGACGATGCGGTGGATCTACTCAGTGTATCCAAACAGTGTCATAGGGTCGGGGTTCTGGCCCGACATATATAGTGTAACAGACCCTTGAGAAGAATGATCTGAGAAATTCTACAATTGGAGGTACTATTATAGTATCCTATACATTATCTTATGAACTTTTTCATATAGGGGATTCTCATAGATTTATATTTTTTCCTATTATGGAGAGAATTAGGAACATTGTTTAGACCTCTGATGTTTTTATGATGCTTGACACTTCTTTGGGAATTAGGATTGAGGGTGTACGTCAGTTCAGAGAGTTACCCTTGAGATTTTTGGGTGTCACATCATATGATACCTCTTTTTCCTCAATATGATAGGTTTTGAAATCATTCTCATGATTAACTAGTTAGTTCACTGTCATAATTTCATTAATTTCTATCATCATAGGGTGACCTTCACATCACTAGAGGGTGGAGAGTTTATTCACAAGGGTGAATGGGATTTCCAATATAGCTAATATGGACCCGATCATTGTCGGTTGTGTAAGATTACATCCCAGATTGTGATTTTACATATGGATGATTAGGGAACACATTATCTATATTTCCCTCGAGTGGTTGATCTTTTCAAGGACGTTTTCCCTGACAAATTTATAAGATTACCTCTAGTAGGAGAGGTAGAAATCTCTATAGATCTAGTACTAGTAGCTTCACCTATATCCATTTCTCCTTACTGGATGGATACTACTAAGATGCAAGATCTCAAAAGGTAGTTAGAGTATTTAGAGGAAAGTGTTTTATCTAAACCATTAATTCTCTATGGGGTTAATTTGTCCTTTTGAAAAAATTAAGATGGTGCATTTAGGCTATGTGTGGATTAACATAAATTGGACCAGCTATTAGTTAAGAATCGATATCCTCTATTGTGGATAGATGATCTCTTTGACCTGCTCCAAGGAACTCAGTTTTTTTCAAAGATTGATTTGAGATCCTATTATCATCATGTTCATGTTATACCATTAGACATACATCACATATATTTTCATAACAGGTATTGTATATATGAGTATTTGATTTTTTTTTTGTATCAAGAATGCTCAAGTGGTCTTCATGTCACTATTGAACTCAGTTTTCTATCCATATCTTGATTCATTAGTGGTTGTTTTCATGGATGATATCTTGGAGTATTCTCACAGTTGACAAGACCATGAAAAAAACATCTTGATATCGTATTGAATACGATGAGAGAGCATTGTTTATATGTTAATCTCACAAAGTACCACTTATATATGGATCAAATTCACTTCATGGGTCACATTATCATATAAAAAAGAGTGTTAGTTTACCTAGAGAAGGTGAGAGCTATAGATTCCTATGAGTATCCAAAGAATTTATTTGAGGTGTGAATTTTCTTAGGTCTGGCTGGTTATGACATACATTTCATAGTGGAATTATCATTCTTATCAGTGCTGATTATAGGATTGACTAAGAAGGGTGTGAAGTTTATAAGGTTATATTCCTTCGAGATAACCTTTTTGGAGAGAAAATGAAGATTGAATTTGTCACCAATACTAATTTTTCTAGAGACAAGAAGGAGTTACAATGTTTACTATGATTAATTAGGTTCAAAACTAGGACAAGTACTTATGTAGGTTGATAGGGTGATGGTGTATGGGTCTTGTAAGTTGAGGCCATGTGAGATAAATTACATAACGCATGACATTGATTTATCTGTAGTTGTTCATGCTCTGCGTTGTTGGATACATTACATACTTGGAGGGAGTTTTGTTGTTTAAATGGACCACAATATCCTCACATACATATTTACACCATGTGATCTGAATATGAGGTAGTGAAGGTGGGTTGAATACTTTCAGTCTTTCAATTTCTATCTTTTCTACATTCCTGGTAAAGGAAATGTAGTGGCTGATTCACTGTGCAGAAGAACTTAGATACATGCAGTTCAGTAGGCCAGTAGTGAGTGGATTCTTATGTCTTTGTTCTATGAGATGTACTTAGAGGTGCATGATGGTCATGGATATACCTTTCTATAATACATAGTTGTTACCTCTACTCTACTGTATATAGTGGGGATGAGGCAGCTATCAGACTCAGAAGGCCAATTACTATAGGAGAGTGTGGCAGGTGAGGACCATATTCCTAGTTGGACCATAGGTGATGATGAAATTCTATGTGTCCATGGTCACGTATGTGTTTCAGAAAACATTTGTGAAGATATGATGTGGGGTTTTCATGCCTCAACTTGGGAAGTTCACCCAAGTATCACAAAGATGTATCAGGATTTACATCGCTAGTACCGGTGGATGGGTATGAAAAGAGATGTAGTGGGTTTTGTTATGAGATGTTCCACTAGTCAGTAGGTGAATGAGGAACACTTGAGACTAGTCGTACATCAACAGCATCTTACTATCCCTGAGTGGAAATGGAATGAAGTCATGATGGAATTTGTGATAGGATTATTGGGGTCTCCTCGAGGTAATGATACCATGTAGGTTTTTTTGACAAGATCATGAAGGTTTATCATCTCATTCCTATCAAGGAGACCTTAAGTGTGGATGATCTTAGAATTTTGTATATCTGTGAGATATTATGACTTCACATGGTCCTAAATAATAACATTTCATATAGGGATTCATGGTCTACTTCATGATTTTGGAAAGGGACACATACGGTGTTAGGTAAAAAGGTGCTTTAGATCATGGCATACCACCACCAGAAAGATGGTCAGTTCGAGTGCACAATATAGGTGATTGAGTACATGATTTAGGCATGCATCCTAGATTTAGGGGGTTCTTGGGATAGGCATATAACCCTACTTGAATTAAAAAAATAGTAATAGATTTTAAGCTAATATTTAGATGGAGCATTGTGAGGATTTGTATTGTAGGCCATATCGGCGGCCACTGTGTTGGTTATAGATAGAAGAGGCAGCTATTCTTAGACCTTTTCTTATTTAGGAGACTACAGAGTAGGTGCAGTTGATTTGAAAGTGGATGGTTACTACACAGTCTCATCAGAATTCATAAGATGGTCACCATAGACAACCACTAGAGTTCAAGGTTCATGATTGAGTTTTCTTGCATGCCTCACCAAGGCTGGTACATAAAATGATTAGGATATAGGGTAAGATTTCACCACGTTATGTCTGGTCATTTGGCATTATAGTGGGATTCAAGCTGATAGCCTATCGGTTGCAGTTAGCTCAGAGGTAATGATCCATGCATGAATTCATACATGTATCTCAGTTATGATGTTACTATTCAGTCTCATCCCATTCCTTTCATCCTAAGGAGGTTGAATTACATGTAGATGCGCCCTTTGAGGAGAATCTTATTCATATTTTTTATCATAAAATAAATGTTCTTTGAGTCAGGTTAGTTCCTTTAGTATGTGTTATATGGTAGCACATTTAAGTACATGATGAGTCCTAGGAGCAGGATGATGATGTACAATCATAGTGCCCAGAGATATTCATAGATCATTCTTTACCACCCTTGGAAGTAAAATTCAGGGATGCATTTATTTAAGGGGAAGTTTGTAAGAACTCTTCTTTCTGAGGGTACATATCATTTAAATTCTGTTAATTCTTAGTTTAAATGTTTACATGTGGCCTAATATGAATGACCATTGAGGTAATAGGGTTATCTGGGGTGTCTGTGTTTGGTTCGGAGTCTAGAACCCATATTTTGGGTTTAAAAAGGCCTATCGCATAGTTAGGGAATACCATGTGGGGAAGCTCGCACGGTCTAAAGAACTGTGTGTGGCATGTGAAGAGAGGAGGGTGAGGCTACACGGTTAAGCCAAACAATGATATTTTGGCCGCATGTCCATGTGGAAACCTCTACACTTTTGATAGTGAAGATTTTAATATTATTCTCACGGTTAGTCAAACCATGCGAGAAATCCATACAGGTTCCCCTTCCCTATAACAGAATGTACATGGTTTGCACACGGTTAATCAAATTATGCTCCTAAATTATGCCACCAAGATATTTTTGTTCAAATAACCATTTTACACTTTTTTATTTCTTAAAACATAAATCTATTTAATTCTCATTCCCACACATCATCCATGATGCTTTGAGTATCCCTTTAGTGGATATCCTAGTATTTGAAGTATCTCCCAATCTTTGATTCAAGTGACACTTGTCTTGTTGGATCCGCATCATTTAGTTCTCAATTCCTTTTTAACCATTCTTTGTTCTTCTGGATATCAATTGTTGTTGACACTCCTTAGGAAGGCAATAATACTATGAATAAGTATTTTGGATATTTAAAAATATCAAGAATAAACTAAAGGAAGTAAACGGAATAAAATGAAATGGATCTTTGCAGGATACCTACATAAGGAACCTATGTTGGGGACCTACGTAGAATGACTCTGCATTCAGAAAACTAGCGCACATTATCCTCATACATCCCAGTGCACAGTCCTTAATCAGAAGACCTAGGTTGTAGAGCTACGCATAAGAACTATGCGGCAATAATATTTTTGTACCCTACGTAGAGGAGCTATAAAGAACACCTATGTGGTTGACCTATGCTGAAAAACTCCTTTTGACCAGCACCCCTTTTTACCTATAAATAGGACCCTTGGTCTCCATAATGGAGGACTAAAAAAATTTGGAAGAACTCTTGAAACACTCATTGTGTAGCTCTTTCACGTAGGTCCCCAAAAGTATCTCAGGTATCTCTCTAAAACATGAGATAAGAGATAACTATATAGGATAAACTGTTTTGAAGTTCTTTCAGAGTTTGAAACACAAAAAAATATGATTAAGGATCCTTCTTCAATAAAGAAGAAGCTACCTATGAAAGGAATATTTCTTAAGGACCTACGTGGGGCTCTTCCAAAGACACTAAAGGATGGGAGGACCGTTTTAAGATATACCTAACACTAAGAGGTGGGTGAATCAGTGTTGGGGAATTTTTAAACTAATTACAACTTTTTAACCCTATGCCTCTTGACTTGTTAGGATCCTGATTCTCTTATTCTCTTTTCCCTATCGTATGCAATAATAGAAAGAAGTAAAAATATGCACATGATATTTTTACAAGGTTTTCCACTCAATAAGAGTATCTACGTCCTTTCCATGCATGGATATGACGAGTGAATGGATTCTCCACTATAATGTAATATGTTGTTATAATGGAGTGTCTAGAAAAACAATCCTTTGGCCAGTGTGAGTCCCTACACTTTGGAAGGGGGTGGGAAAGAATCATCTTCCCAGGACTGATGATAGCCTAGTCCAACATGAAGCCTCTAGATGGTTCTTTATAAAACCTATAGAGACAGTCTTCTTCCTTCTTGATAAGGTATGTTATGCTATTGGTCTTCTTTAGTTCTCTTCACTTGATTACTTGCAAAGCAGCAGGAAATAAATTATTCCTTCTTTCTCTTCTTCTCTAGTGAAACAACAACTGCACTAGACTTCTTCTTTCTTCTTCTTAGTGCAATAACCAACTTCACTATTCTCCTTCTCTCTTCTTGTCTAGAATCACATACACCAATGTGATTATTCAGGAAATGAAGATCAGCTTACTTGGCATCATCAGAATTAATTATTTTCTTCTTGTTCATGTATGCATGTGATCATGCATATGAAATTTAGGTTGAACCTTTCTTCCCTTCTTTTCTTCTTCTTCTTTACACATGTGAACACACTTGTTTTATTCTTTTATTTAAGTGTCTTCACAAATGCATGTGCATGCATTCATGCATTAAATTTTTCTTTTTTGTGTGAGAACCCTTAATGGGTATGGTCTTTTAAGCACACACACACTTGGCCTCTTCCTCCTCTTTCTTTTCTTTCTTCCTCTTGCACTAGGTTGGGGTGTTTATGTGTGTTTATTCAAACCCGAATGGGTGAAACACTTTATTTGTGAGATATTACTATTCAAACACTCAAAGTATGGCATCGGGCTTCTTTAAACAATATGCATGTGTGTATGAATATGTGTTGGCCTTCTCTCCTTCTCTACTAAATCACAAACCCCTAAAAATAGTAGATTGTAAAAATTCATACCTCAAAGAGTTCTTCTTCACCTTTAAAAGCGAGGTGGCTTCAGGTTGTAGTTTTTATGCAAGGATGGAAGATTCTTATTTGTGCAAGAGGTACATAGTTTTGCCTCTTCACAAAGAATAATGAGAGAATATCTCAAGCACTAGCTCACTATAGCATGGCTTTCATGAAGCACATTGAGGGATTTTAAAAAACCTATCATGTGTTCAGGTTCCGGTTCTTTGTGGATCAATTCGAGGGTGTGTAGCACTTATCGAATACTTCTAGGAACTATTCTTCGTAGAGAAGAAGGCTCGTGGGACTACTGGTTGCTCTTCGTGAAGTGGTTCACAGGAAGATGCTTTGTTTTTTGAAACAAGAGCTCTTAGGTATAAGGGAGTAGCACCTCTCTCAGCTCGGTTCCTCTCCTTTTATAGGAGAGGATCACTTCTAAATCTATTTTCAAATCTATCCTATGAATCAGCCGAGATTTTTTCTTTTGAATAACTAGGATATTTGGTTCTTTAAAACATTCAAACCACATTTGAGATGTGCTGGGATTTGTGGATGTTTCCTTTTTAAATGTGGGCTCTGTTATTTGTGAATGAGATCAGGAACATGTGCATAAATCATGTGAAGGAGACTCTTTCAAATCCACACTCCAATTCACAAGGCTTCAAAAACTTCATTTGCTTCGGTCGAACCTCCATACTCAAGATATCACATGCATGAAATATGTTCATTGCATGTATGGTCTTGGTTTGATCAGATGATCACCATGCATGAGTTTTCATCGTCAATGCTGACCGGAAGCACGATCACGGTGGATCGGCAGTGGCGACGGTGAGCAGCAGCGTCAGGTTACTCTCCAAGAAGTCAGCAATTGAAGATGATTACACGACCATTGGATCTGCTTGGATTGATCTCAGACGGCCTCGATTATAACACAGGACGTGGGATGAGGCTTGTAGTCGAGATCCCTCGCACGATTAGATGAGAAGCCAGGATTTCCTCCATGTATTTAAAAACACTTCCCACATAGAAACGCTCTGCGGTTTTCTCGCGGTTTATCAATAAAATCATCCCAAACACAACTCAAACCTCTCCCCCTATGTTGTCGCCCCGCACCGGTTCTCTATGGGTTCTCTTCTACACCCACCTATGCCTCCTATGGGCATGATCCTAGCGCCCACTATGCATCCCTACGCACGGGTTGATCACTGTGTGTGCACTCCTATGGGCTTATACACAGCCCGCACATGCCTCTTGCGGGATGGTTATGCCTTGGCTTCTCCATGGGCATGACCGACCCCCTGTGGTCCTGCATGTGCCTCGAGTTGAGGCCAGGTAGCTAGCTCATGGGATAGCCCCGATTTTTTAGAAATCCGCATAATAAATACTTGGTCGAAACCCAATATACACAAAAATGCATGGCCATCATTAAACACAACACCAACCTCATTCATGGACACCCTAAAGTCCAAGCCTCTTCTTTAACAATCTTATCCTCTTAATTTCTTTTTTGATTATCAAATCCAAACTACTTAATTAATCATTAAATGAATGATACTATAATTTTGTAAACATTGTATCACAAATGATACATGTTCTTTGAACTTTCAAGATCAGTGCATCAATCATCTGATATACATTCTCCATTTTACTTAGGAGAGTGTCTGTAACCATCCTTGAAATTTATTGACCACATTGAAAAAAAATACAACTCAATTACTAAAGTGGTCACAACAATATCTCTCGTTGTATTTTTTGGAAATACTGAAATTTTTTCTACAAAATGAATGTTCCAATGTGAGTCTTCACTTATTTCTCTATCTTAAACTTTCATTTCACTTATCTCCCCCTTATTGAAAAAAAATACAAAGTTCATGGTAGAGAGAGTGTCATTTCATACATAAGTAATGTTCCATCAATAATTTCACTCTAAGTATACTCGAGCAATGCTCGGTGTAGAAAACAAGAGGATTTGATTTAGACAACAAAGTTATCCATTATCCACTGATTATGACACCTCATGAGATGAGAACTAATAACATTTAATTCAAGGGGTTTCCACTTTCATTCCAGGCTTAGGATAATAAGTGTGATCAACCTGAAACTCTTTCACCCACTTTAGAAAATGGATCAAAAACATTAAGGTGTAATAGGTAAGATAAGTGACCAAGGAACACTTCCATTCTTCTTATGTCACTAAGTAATTTTTAGTTACTCCCCCTTTGAAAAATAATATTTATTTTGAGTAACCAAGTATAAGAGATTGAGAAATGTCATACCTCTTCCAATGACATGATCTTCAGAGTAATTGAATTTTATACCAACTGATGTTGATACTAATTGAGATAATAACTCTGGCAGCTTCTTTATGTGTCTCCCCCTCAAGGGAACAATTCTCATCACTGAATCTCAGGTTCTCCCCCTGATATCTTTCCCCGCCTTCAATTCCTGGTATGATAAGAAAAAATACAATACACAAATATTTAAGGTAATAAGGTGGATCTTCCTTGATCAATCAATGTGAACAATAAGGTTGAGATGATCTTCTCAACCCAGATGCTCCATTCATCACACTTTCACAACTGATCTTCAATCGTGACTGTGATTTTGTGGACCTCATTGTTTCTTCCATTTCTTTGTTTGTGAATATTCTTTCTTCATGGGATTTCAAAGCACTGGAATCTCCTAGTGCAACATTCATCTTTTTGAGGAATTCTTGTTGGGCTTGAGTAAATTCAAATCATCTTATAAAAATGTGACCAGCCTTGTTGCACCTCACACATAGAACTTCTTTGTCTTCATGTTGAATCTTCCTTTTGTTTTTAGCACTGGCTTTAGCCTGTGAATATTCCATCTTTCTCATTAATTCCAAATCTTCTATACAAACCACCAATATATCATTAAGAACTGAGTCACCAAGATTGGATCTTGTACATGGCTTCTTTTGAGTGGAATCCTTCTTAGTATTTATTTTGGATGCACCACCCTTTACCTTCTTGGACTTACAATCCAAGTAATTTTCATCTTTTCCATTTTTGGCTAGCTTCTGTGGTCTTCTTTTCTTAACATCTTTGGGTACCTGTTGAAATGAACATTCACCATTCATGTGATCACTTTTATTGAATACATCATAGATGTTATCTATCGTTCCAAATCTGTTTGCAGTATACAGATGCTTCCGGATCTGTGGATGTTGCAACTTATTCAGTGGCTTTCTCCCCCTTGATATGGGATTTCTCTATGATTTTTCATTTAATGGATTTTACCAAAAATCCAGTGCATAATTCCAAAATCTTTTATAGCACCAGCGTTGACCAACAAACCTTGGATTCTTGATATCTTCTTTATAAGGTTGTTGAATCTTCTTCTTGGTATGTTGTTCTTTCTATGAGGATATATCTTCCACACCCTTTCCCATATCCACCCTAACCATGGTGGAAGGTTTCTTCTCATTCTTCTTCATCTATAGATGTTTAGAATTTTTCTTCCAACCTTCACTTTTTGTAGAAGTAATTTTAGAAACAGTAGTACAAGTTTGTATGGATGTTACCTTTACTTTATCAACTTCTTGTGATAGATTAATGAGTGAATCCGTGATATTATTATCACGTGTTGGAGGTATTTTGATAGTAGAATCCTCCAGTGAGCATTGAGTACTAGCAGTAATTGTTTCCTTCTTTTGTGGAGACTCAATATGTGTCTTCTCAAGATTGGTCAACTCAGCTTCCAATTCTAGACATCTCATATTGAGGATGACTTCCTGGAGTTCAATCATAGTCATCTTCTCTTCAAAAGCCTTATTCAGTCTTTCAACTTCATCTTCATGCATCTTTACTTTTTTTGTAACAAATAGTCAAGTTATTTGATCTTCTTGAAGTATTCTTATAAATATAACTCCTTGACATCATTTCTCTTTTTCAACTCATATTCAAGTGCATGGATCTTCTCTTCTAGAGTCTTATTGACTCCCTCTTTTTCTTCTACATCTTTGAGCCACTTTGAAGAGCTTACTTCAAATCCCCTCTTTGTTTCTTCAAAGGATCCAACCTATCTGGAGAGAATTAGACATTTAATAATTTTTGCTTGTAAGACATTCTCCAAAACATCAGTTTCTTCTTCCAGCTGAGTGATATTTTCCTGCATGCATTGAAATACTCCACAAACCAGGGATGTACTTTCTTCAGGAATACCATGCAGAATCATTCTTAATCTATCAAGTGATATTTTTTGAGACGTTGTAGATTGATCATCACCACATGTGCTAGAATTTTCATCATGAGAATAATTTAAAAATGTACTAACACATACCTCTTGATCAGTTGAGGTAGGAAGGATGTCCATATTCTTAGTGGGTACTGGATCCACCTACTCATTACATTCCAAGTCTAGTGTATCTTCAATGTTAGCCAGATATGGAGAACTATATGCTTCCTTTTCTTTAGATAAGAGGGACTTCTTCAACTTCCTATTCTCCTTCATTTTCTTGTTCCTCGTGGATTTTCTAGATATAGAATTCTGCTCCGAGATAACTAAATTTTCATCAGAACTGCACTTCATTTTTGACTCAGGAAAGAATATTAAGTCTTTAAAAGAGAATATTTTCATTGTAGAGAATCCAACATAGGTGAACCTATCCCTTTGATACCAATTTAGAGGACCAATTTTTGATATACCTAACACTGAAAGGGGGTGAATTAGTGTTGGGGACTTTTTAAACCAATTCCAACTTTCTATCCATGTACCTCTTGACTTGTTAGGATCCTGATTCTCTTATTCTCTTTTCCATGTTACATGCAATAATAGAAAGCAGTAAAAATATGCACACAATATTTTTACAAGGTTCACCACTCAATAAGAGTAGTTGCGTTCTTTCCATGCATGGATATGACCAGTGCATGGATTCTCCACTATAATGTAATATTCTATTACAATGGAGTGGCTAGGAAAACAATCCTCTAGCCATTGTGAGTCCCTACACTTTGGAGGGGTGGGAAACAATCTTCTTCCCTAGACTGGTGATAGCCTAATCCAACATGCAGCCTCTAGCTGGTTCTTTATACTGCCTATAGAGACAGTATTCTTCCTTCTTGATAAGGTAGGTTCTTTTCTTGGTCTTATTTAGTTCTCTTTACTTGATTACTTACAAAGTAGCAGGAAACCAATTCTTCCTTCTTTCTTTCTCTTCTTCTCTAGTGAAACACCAACTGCACTAGACTTCTTCTTTCTTCTTCTTAGTGCAGTAACCAATTGCACTATTCTCCTTATCTATTCTTGGATAGAATCACATATACCAATGTTATTATTCAATAAATGAAGATCAGCTTACTTGGCATCATCAAAATTAATTCTTTTCTTCTTGTTCATGTATGCATGTGATCATGCATATGGCATTTAGGTTGAACATTTCTTCCCTTCCTTTATTATTCTTCTTTACACACATGCACATACTTGTTTGATTCTTTTATTTAAGTGTATTCACATATGCATGTTCATTCATGCATGCATGCATTAAAATTTTCTTCTTTTTGTTTGAGAACCCTTAATGGGTGTGGTTCTTTAAGCACACACTCACTTGACCTCTTCCTCTTCTTTCTTTTCTTTCTTCCTCTTGCACTAGGTTAGGGTGTTTATGTATGTTTCTTCAAACCCGAATGGGTGAAACCCTTTCTTTGTGCGAGCTTATTCTTCAAACCCTCAAAGTATGGCCTTGGGCTTCTTTAAACAATACAAATGTGTGTATAAATGTGTGTTGGCCTTATCTCCTTCTCCACCAAAGCACAAACCCCTGCAAAAATAGAGTGTAAAAATGCGTACCTCAAATATGTCTTATTCACCTTATGAAACTGAGGTGGCCTCAGGTTTTATTCTTCATGCAAGGATTCATGTTTCTTCTTTGTGCATGAGGTTCATAGTTTTGCCTCTTCACAAATCATAGTGAGATATATCTCAAGCACTAGCTCAAGATGGCACGGATTTCACGAATCACATCAAGGGTTTTTAAAAAACCAATCATGTGTTAGAGTTCTGGTTCTTCATGAAGAAATTCTAGGGTGCGTAGAACCTATCAAAGGCTTGTGGGAACTCTTCTTAGTAGAGAAAAAGGCTCACAAGACTCATGGTTTCTCTTCGTGAAGTGGTGCACAGGGAGATGCTCTGTTTTTTGAAACAGGAGCTCTCGGGTATAAGGGAGTAGCACCTCTCTTAGCTTGGTTCCTCTCCTTTTATATGAGAGGATCACTTCTTCATCTGCTTTCAAATCTATCCTCTGAATCAGCCGAGATTCATTCTTTTGAATAACCGAGATATTCTATTCTTTACAACATTCAAACCACCTTTGAGATATGCCGGAATTCGTGGATGTTTCCTTTTTGAATGTGGGCTATTTTCTTTGTGAATGAGATCAGGAACACGTGCATGAATCATGGGCATGAGACTCTTTCAAATACACACTCCAATTCACATGGCCTCTTCAACTTCGTTTTCCTCGGTCAAACCTCCATCCTCGAGATATCGCATGCATGCAAGACGTCGATTGCATGCATGGTCTCGGTTCGATAAGACGATCACCATGCAAGAGTTTTCATCATCAACACTGACCGGGAGCATGATCATGGTGGATCAGCAGTGGCGACGGTGATCAGAAGCATCAAGTTACTCTCCAACTATTCGATGGTTGAAGATGACACCATGACTATTGGATTAGCTTAGATTGATCTCAGACAGCCCTGATTATAACGCATGATGTGGGATGAGGCGTACAATCGATATCTCTCACAAGATTAGATGAGCGGCCAGGATTTCCTCCCTATTTTTGAAAACACACCCCACATAGAAATGCGTCATGGTTTTCTTGAATTTTATTAATAAAATACTCCCAAACACCACTCAGAATTCTCCTCCTCCCCTCCAGTGCCTCCTTGCACCAATTTTCAGCAGGAATGCTTCTGCGCCCACCTATGCCTACTGCAGACGCACTCCTAGCACCCACTATGCATCCCTGTGCATAGGTTAATCACCATGTGCGCACTCCTATGGGCTTCTAAATGGGCCTCACATGCCTCTTCCGGGATGGCTATGCCTTGGCTTCCCCATGGGCGTGGTTGACCCCCTATGGTCCCGCATGTTCCTCGGGTTGAGGGCGGTTAGCTAGCTCATGGCCTGACACCAATTTTTTAGTAAGCCACATAATAAATACCTTGTAGAAAACCATTATATACAAAATGCATGGCCATCATTTAACACAACACCAAACTCATGCATGGCCACCCTAAAGTCCAAGCCTCTTCTTTAACATTCTTCTCCTCTTCATGTCTTTTTCTATTATCAAATCCAAACTACCCCATTAATCCTTAAAGGAATGCTGCTGCAATGTTGTAAACATTGTATCACAATTGATACAAGTTCTTTGAACTTTCAAGATCAGTGCATCAATATTCTGATATACATTCTCTATTTCACTTAGGAGAGTGTCTGTAACCATCATTGACATTCATTGACTACATTTAAAACAAATACAACTCAATTACTAAAGTGGTCCCAACAAAGGAGACCTAGGGTGTTTTAGGTTTAAATCTCAACCAAGTGTTATATTCCTGGTAGTCCTTTTTTAAACATGCATAGGCTTAGTTATACTATGTAAAGAATTTTTTTAGTCATTCTTAGGACCTACACGGCACACCTATATGACACACCTACATGATATACCTACACGGTAGAGATACATTGCATATATGTGCCCAGGACCTACGCATATCACCATGTAAAACCTCTTCAAAGACACTCATGGAAGGGTATCTCCTTCAATTCTTCCCTTATATAAAAGTTAATAAGTTGAAGCCTCCCCAAAAACCTCTTGACTTATCAAACCTTTGGTAAAGTCACATCAGTGTGTCTCCCATTTGGTTTTTTATATCTACAGTCAGATCTTTCCCATATTCGTATTACAAGGCAGTCAGGATCCTTAGGATGTTTATAGGTTTGTATATCTATAGTCACATGGATCCTTTCCCTAGATATATTATTGAGAAGTTTCCAGTCTTGGAGTTTGGGGATGGGACTATGTCCTACCTTTTTCTTCTCTAAGATCGATAGCCTCTGATTCCCAATAAGGAGAGTGAAGGTCACACTTTCTTTTCCATTAAACAAAGTAAAAGTCTCCCTCCTCTCCCTGGATCCACTAGGGAATCCCTCTTGTAGTAATCCATTATCTTTCGAGTCGGACCCAATGACCTTTAATTTCATTTCACATTGAAGGGTGCATTTCTCCATGCCCTCTACCACCATCACCTCAGCTTTTTTCACCGTAGTCCCACCCTCTTCCATCAATGGAAGGGAAATTTTGTGGTTTGTTAAATCTCGCATATCCTCTTGTTTCTCACACTGAGAATGACTCACGTGGTATTATAGATTTGTGATGATCACAGTATCCACACAATCCACCACATATCTTTAACTATAAGAACTCTGATTCCCATGGTAATTGGGATATGTAGGAATCCTTCACTAGGGATCGAGCTCACCGGATATCCTCTTTAGGGGTCCGACCTTGATTTCCTTAATCATGGAATCCTCTTTAGGATTAAGCCCTGAATTAAGCCCCCCTAAATATCCATGAGTTAGCACATCCCTCGTGGACCTTGTTAAAAGTGCATCCTCTTTATGAGTAATCCCCAACCTATTTCACTCAAAGGGATATACCCCCTTCTGAGAATCATCAAACTAAGAGGGCTTTGATTCCCATCCAAGTGGGATACATAGGAAGACTCCCTAAGGTTTAAACCCAACACTCCAAATCAACCCTATTCTTCCTGGTCTATATTCCCAACAGGTTCTAATCCAACTTGAAAAATCATATCCTTTCCAAGTTCCTTGGTCTTCTTAGGCACAAGTACCACATCAAGCTTTGACTAAGCGCCTTACTCTTAGACGTCTTTACCACATTACATTAAACTATACAGTTATGTCCTTATCACATGACCTTAAAAGGTATGATGTGTTCCATTAAACAGAACCAAACTATGAGGGTTCTGATTCCTTTCACAAGAATACATAGGTATCCCATTTATGGGTATGATCCCAACATCAAAAAAAACTTTTATCTCCCTGGATGAAAATAAATTCCAGAGTTCCCACTAAGTGGATTAAAAACCATAATTATCATAACAATAGCTAAAATAATCTCTAAATAGTATATGAGAGGATACCATTGATGGAGAACCTTGAATACATATAGATATATCCATTAATGAAGAACCTAGAATACATACAGACGATTCTAAATTTCATACATGCTAATAAGTGATTGCAAGTTTTAAGGGAAATACTTGTTATAATTGGTAAATTAAAAAGGATTCATGAAAATATCTCAAATTTATAAGAGATTCCCGAAGTAGGAAATAATTCCCTCCAAAAGGGTGTGATGAGCCTGACCTACCATCCTCTCGACCAATGTGTGTTCTCAAGTATTGTAGTTTCAAACCTAACGAATTCTTGCCTTGGGAAAGTATGTCCATTTAGATAAAGAACCATTAGATATTTTCAGTTCCATAAATAAATCCAATGGAAACCACTCGAAAGTAGTGATTCTTAATAAGGACACATGTCTGGGGAGGGAACGAACAAAAATGGTGAACCTGACATGAATCCTTAACCATGTTGGTAGTGTTACCCATCTTTCAGGCCCTATCAATTAATAAAGGAGGGATAGACAGGTGAATTAATCATGCATGTGTCCATCTAAAATATGTTTCTTTAATGGAATTCATTTTTTTATTTGTTAAATATTCTCATAACTCTCTTCATTACAAATTTCTTCCTTCATGTTTTCACTAGTGAATGCCCCAACAACTGCATAAGTTGGATCCTCGTCTGTTGGAAGGATGTCATCATCAACTCAATATCTTCAACGTTGGGTATCAAATGAATTGGTTCAGTAATACCATCAAAACTGTATGATACCAACCTTGGAGGCTTCCCAACAGGCTCTCCATGTTAACAACAACCCCCGATCATCCAGTCAGCAA
Organism: Viscum album; assembly: GCA_963277665.1. NCBI lineage: Eukaryota > Viridiplantae > Streptophyta > Magnoliopsida > Santalales > Viscaceae > Viscum > Viscum album. The sequence goes on from OY728135.1 coordinate 1,150,754,421, forward strand.
TGACGGGTGGTCAAGAAGCAGACAGTTCCAACCACCGTCTTCAATCATTTCAGGTCCTTATCCCTAGAATGAAACAACTAGTCCCTCCCATATTATAGGGAGGTGGGTCAAGAGGTCACTCATGGCCTCAACTCGAAGACACATGGTTCCTTCCTGAGGGACCCCTCCAACAATCGAGGCCAATAGAATCTTATGGTAGTGAACCCCTAGCATGATTGGGGTGTTTCCTTTGGTTGCCCAGTCTAGGTACCTTATACCCAGGAATTAAAGACGAACCGCCAAGGAAAACATCCGGACAACAGGGAGTAGGTTCTTAACTTTTCCCCCTCTGGATAAGTATATCAACCTAACTTGGTGGAAAACAACGAATGATCACATACACCCGTCCGCCTTAATTGATCCAGCCAGTAGAATCTTCTAGTGTCACCCGACCAATATCATTGTTTAAATCTAGTGGAGTATTGTGACCATGCATATAGACCTGCTTAAAAATTATCATCAAGTTAGCATACCCATCTAGTTTCATTCAAGGAAGCCTGCCAAGAAAATATGGTGGCAACTCGTAAACATGAACATACACCTGATTGCACTCACCAATCCCGCCAGCAATCTCACCTTTCAGCATTAAAAGAATTATGCCAACCATTCTTGGAGAAAAATAGACAATATAAACATATACCTTCCATCATCAATCATTTCTGCCAATAGTCTCATTTGGAAGCACCCAGAGAAGTCAGTTGGAACACCAACAACAAGCCTAGGGCAGACTCAATTCTCTACCCCCACACATTAGTACTATCAGCATCCACTAATAGGAAAGGGAGGAAAGTAGTAGGTACATACACCTAATCTAGATTTGGAATGGATTTATATTCCTGTTCTGACCACTGAAGTCACCAAACTCATCTTAGAAATGGTGAAAGGGGAAACACAAATCCCTGCCCATATTCTGGAAGCCCAGCATAATATCATAACGGAGCCTTTAGTAGTATCAGAGGAACGGACACATAATTTTGTCCCAGAACCTGAGATGACACATTAGCATGCCATCCTAGAGAAAAATCATACCTCTGTTCTAGTCTAGGAGGTTATGGGGAATACTCTCCCATATCATACAGAAAATCGGATTGGGAACATACACCATTTCCAATTGAAGATAATCAGACTATTCTGATGACCACTCTAAGGTAGGAACACACACACATGCCCATGATAATCACTTCTCCCAACAAGTGACCCCAACTACGTGTAAAATATAATTTAAAAAGAATTCTATCCAAGCACAGTTGGAAAATCAAGAGTCAATCTATGATCTAGATCCTCTTAATGCTGGAGTTCTTGAAGCCCTGAAACATTTATCTATTTCATCTCAAGATCCTACCCTCACATTACCAAATTATGGGAGTAGTAGTAGTGATTCTAAATTTACTCATTGTAAACTTCATTGTGAATCCTTTCTTTATGACAATTCGGTCAATCTTGAGAATATCTCTCTAGATGAGAGATGTGGAAACCCTCCATGTGTCCAAAAGACCGATGAGCAAGAGAATTTATCCCTTGTTAAAATCTACCTTGGTGGTCTTCCCCATAATGTAATTTTATATGAATGTTCTCTCCATAGTAGTGTTTTTAATTGTCAAGATAATTATCCAATTGACAATGTAGTAATGAGAAATCCCTCTTATCTCGAGGTACTTTCCAACATAAGTCCAATCATGTCTAATGCCTTATTACTAACAGGTGAAATACTTTCTCAACTAGAAGATAGCCTAAGGTGACGGTCATTCTCTGAACCTTCCTTGGGTCATTTTTCTTTTGATATAGAAAAGGAAAAACAATTGATCATATTGTTTGTGATAGAACAATTGATAAGTGTCCACTTGGGTCAGACCAAGTTGAGAAACCTCTAGAAAAATATGAAAAGGATATGTTGAATATGAGAAAACAACTGGCTAAGGGTAAAATATCAGTCATGTTCTGGCCTTTGGAACCTTATCAATACAACATTACAGAATTGATGGTAGAAGATTGAATTCATGATATCTTTCTCAACGTATAGAAGACTCTTCGTCATCTGAAAGAAAAAGTATAACCATATGATGGATATCAAAAGTCATGTCAAGGTAATATAAGGGTTATAGTTCCAAATAGACATGAAATCTCTCCAGGTTTCTCGACATCCAAATGTATAGAAGCAACAAGTATCTATTCAATTATCATGCATTAATGTGTTAAAGAAGTTGTGAAAATTGATTACGGAAACCCCATCTGGTGTTCATATCAGAGGATGGAGTTCACACGGAGAATTTCATTTCACTGCACTCTAAAATTAGAAAAGCCCGCTGAAAGTGGTCTCATGCAATGTTATTTCCCCAGGCTGGATAAAACAAATAAATTATATTCATAGCCAAATAAATGCTTAGTGAGAACATGCCTTGATCAGTTTTCACCAATGTCGGGCCCAAAGAGAGTAGGTTGTTGAGATAGCATTGCATCAAGCATATGAGAAAATTAAAAAGGAATCCATTTTAGTGAATGTTAGTCATCAGATTGCATAAATTTATGAAATAGAACAAATATATTTCGAAATAGTCAATTTAAGTGGTTGTCAAATAATGTACTCAACCAATGTTCAGACCAGAATTTGTAAAATTAAAAGAGAAGTTGTGCTAATTTCATCCATAGTAGTTGAAAAACCACCCTAGACTGTAGGGTTGGGGGAATTTTTAACTCAACCTTAGAATTAAACAAACATAGTTCGAATGTTTGAAAAAGAAGAACAAGAACAGCCCCGGCATACAAGGCTGGGGGATTTTTTACATCCACAATACTCTCCTCAACAGAAGTTGGTTTTCTCCTGATTAGGGAAGAATCCACGAAGTGAATTCACAACTGAACTATCCAAGGATTCCCTTCAAGTTACTGTCCATCAAACAGTTCCTGGGAAATCAACATATATTTGAACAAAGTCTCATGGAGAGCATAGAAGGAGAATATCTTACAAAGATACTGACAAAATTTCGTCAAGGCATTATGTGTCGGTGAATGTCATTAATACCATTATGGAAGATCCTATAGAAAATGAGTCCAGTTTAGGGGAGTCATAAGATAAAGTTCTTTTTTATAATATGGTACACACCAAAGAAAATTAATGAGGTGTGCATACCCTAAATCAAAGCCTTACCCAGAATCTTGGTATTCCCTCAAGTAACCAACTCCCACCTCTTAGAAAGGAATCTAACAAGGGGAAAGGTAAAGGTCATATCATGTATCACTTTTCCACTGAAGAAGGTCAATCTCTTTCGCTTGAATAAATATTTTCCCAACAAAAGGAAGGATTAATGAGTTTAAAAGACTCGATGCAGAGTTACTCTAAAAGAGAATTCTTGCTAGACGTGCTCCACAAGAAGATCCTCAGCTTGTATATATAGTAGGAATTACATTGCAAAGAGGGTTTTTTGTAATTACATATGTAGATAATGATTTCCTTACATTGGATACATAGCCAGAACCGGATCAAACACATCCTTATGGGCCTGTCCCCATGGGTTATCCAAGACAAATACCATCAGTGCCATGCTAGTGGTTTTTCCAGTCATCGCGCTAATTCAAGCTTCAGGTGTTGTACCTATACTAGTTTCATCTCATACAGATATTCCTCAAATGATTATGAATTAAATTGAGGCATTAACAACTCGATTTAAAGATATAGAAGAATGGCACACACTAGTACAACCAAAAAATAAATCTTACCTTGAATGGGTAGATCTAATCCATCCCCCGCCAAACTTTGTGAATACCACATTTCCAATCTTTAATGGTTTGGGAGATCTGAAGTAGGATTTAACACATTTTTTCCTCGATGTGATCCTATGATAGGGACCCCATAATAATAAGAAGCATTAAATATCGGATGTTTTGTGCAATCATTACAGGGGTCAGCCTTTGTCTGGTATACAAGTTTGCAGTATTGATTAATTACTGGATGGAAAGACATCCATCAGAAATTCCTTTTCCAATTTAGCTCAATGCTGCTGAAGACAACAGTTTTTTATCTTACAAATTGAAAATAAATAGAGAATGAAAGAGTTTCATATTTCATTGCTCGAAGGAAAGGATTAACATTTTCCTTAAATCTACCACTCCCTTAACAATAGTTACTGCCAATATGTGTGGAAACTATGTGCGATGAATTACACACAACACTAATCCATGTGAAATACATAAGAGGGTTTCAGTACCTTGCTTCAATCACCCAACAAGTGGAGTATTCCATTGTGGAAACCAAATCTCAATATAGTGTAATCCCATCAACTCCAAGAAAGAGAACAAGAAAAGAAGAGGCTCTTGTAGTTACACTCAAACAAGAAACTGTATCTACTTCTACTTTAAAACCTTCATCATACAGTAAGGCTCCACCTCTCAAGCATCAGCAGCAATGAATGCCTCGTCAAGATGATAAAAAAGATAAAATTCCAGAAAACCCAAATAAAAAAGGAGATGAAGATCTTCAAAATTATTTCCCCTTTCATTAAATTTTGGGGAATCCCATTCAGAAGTGTTTTGTTTTCAAATATATCCTACAAAAAATGTTAGGCTCTAGACAAGTGAAACTAAAAAATTTCATTAGCCTAAGTATCATTTGTTATTACTACTGATCCAGAGGAAGAATTTGGATAGTAAGAAGTCAAAAGAAGAAATGCGTAGAAGTATAATGATTGGATGGTCAGGAAAAAAATCAATCAAACTCATGACTTTCTATGAACATAGTTTAAATAACCAACTGTGCCTCCAGCCACTTCCACTATATAAAATACTCCTTCGTCAAAATATCAGTCCTCCAAAGGCAAATCCTCAAAGAAGAAACATGATCAGAAAGGTAAAGATAAGTTAGGAGAAAATGATCTTGAGTCAAGGCCAAAGTTGTCATTGAATTTGGTAGATTTCATTCCAATTGTCTCAAAATTAGAGGCACCTCCCCGCCAAATGGCACAATAAGAACCTACTTTTCAAGTAGAATCGTCATTAGAGGAGGAATCAGTCTTTGGTTCCATTAACGTTATCCACTTAATAGATCCCTATGAAAATGATGATTCTTGTTATGAACTTGAATTCCCAGTACCTGATTGGGGAACTAGAGGAAGAAGTTAAGGTCAAGGATACATGGGAAGATGTGGATATTTTAGAAGCCACTATTTTAAATATATCCCTACTTGAACTGTTTATATGGCATAAACTCGTGGGAGAGCCCTTCAGCGGGCTCATCAAGAACAAGGAAATTCTCTTATACATGATAGGATCGACCCTAACATGATTATCTTGGAATATTGATTAGAGGATATACCACCACTCTCTCGGTAGTTAGATAGACCAAGTCCGTATAATCTACTAAGAGAATAATTATTTCCAGCTTCTGCCCCAACACATGGTATATCTACATCAGGAGCATCAACTTCCAAGGCACCTGCAAAACCGCATCTCCATGATGAAAAATGCAGGACTTTGGACCAAAAGTATAATGTTTTGAAACAACTATCCCATGTACAATCCAAGTTATCAATACTAGATGCTTTGATTTTGTCAAAATATCTTTGAGATGCACTTATTGAGGATTTTCAAGTCCTCAAGGGTTTGAAACTGAGGTTGATGCTACTAAGGTTTACCACATATAGAATGTTCCTGTAGAATATCATGCAGTTATATATTTCACGAATCAATATGAGGATGATGTTGTAAATGGACACATCATTCCCTTGTATTTATCTTTCAAGGTTAATGATACAGACATCTGATGAGCCTTCATTGACAATGGATCAAGATTCAACCTCATTCTCATTCATACACTTCATCAATTGGGTCTCACTTAATCTGACTTTTCTCCCTCCAATTTGTTGTTGCAAGGTTATGACAAGAATTAAAAATAACCTTTAGGTGATATTACACTCATAACATAGTTTGGGGATCTTGTATCTAATTGAAATTTCATGGTTTTCCTATAGGACACATCTTCCAACATTATACTTAGAAGGCCTCGGTTACATCAACATGTGGGCATTCCTTCTTCATACCACTAATGTCTCGAGTATTTATTCAATGGTAAAATTAGTACATTTAATGATGATAAGGCCCCATTAAAAACATGTGAATCTTAGTATATTGAGGAAAATTTATGTCACACAAAGGGAACACAATCCATGGAAAAAGATAGAATAATAATTAATGCTCTAAATGGTTTAAAAAAGATCCCAACTAACCCCTTAAAACATATGATTATATATTACATGTTTCCTATCAATCAAATTGAAAGAATAGACCAAAATAAAATCACTTTTCTAGTGACTTCCATAATGTCAGTTGTGGAAATCGAGCCTGAAAGCATGGGAGAAGTTGTTGATCTACCAAGAAATAATTAAAGCTTAAATGGATATGTCTTCATTTAATTCACCAAACTTCAGAAAATATTTTCTTCATTAGTCGGGCTATAAGAAGTTTCCGCATTAGTAGAGGAAGACAATGATTTTGATTCCCAACCCATCATTCTCTCTTCAATACTCCAAGAAGACCCTTCAGCATCAGTAGGGTCAGAAATGGTTGCCTCTTCTTAAGGATTTCCAAATACTGACTCCTACCCTAGATTTGAAATTATTGCTTCATAAACTACCCATCAAGAAGAAATAGAAGAAGTGACATGTGAGGAAGAAGAATAAGAATATCTCAAGGACACTCGTCTATCATTTGAGGAAGGAGTCTCCACCACTGTGGATGAGCTCAGAGAAATAAATCTGGGTATCAAACAAAATACATGCCCCACTCTGATTAGTGCTTCCATGACCTCCGAAGAGCAAGCGGTGTACACATCATTTATAAAGAGACACTGAGATGTGTTTTCTTGGAACTATATATAAATTTCAAGCCTTAACCCCAACATAGCTACACATCATTTGGGTTTACCTAAAGAGCATCAAGTATTTAAGTGGGCAACAAGAAGAACGAACCCAACTCACACCTCTAAAATTGAAGTTGAAGGCAACAAGATTATCAAAGATAACTTTGTAAAGAAGGTATAGTATCCCAAATAGTTAGAAAAAAATTGTCCAAAAAAAAAGAAGAATGTTAAAATTAGAGTTTTCATTGATTTTATAGATCTTAACCGGCATTATCCCATGGATGAATTTCCGATTCCAATCTGATAAATTTTGATTGATGTAATAGTTGGATACGAAGATCTCTCCTTCATGGATGGATACTATGGGTATAACCAAATTCGAATGACCCCATAAGATGAAGAATCTATATCTTTTAGATCCCCTCAAGGTTTATTTTTCTATCGAGTATTGACCTTTGGTTTAAATAATGCTGGTGCAACGTATCAACGTGCCATGCACCATATCTTCAAACCCTTATAGGGAAAATTTATCGAATGTTATGTTGATGATCTACTAGTTAAATCCAAACAATGTTTTAATCACCTGACTAATCTAGAGACCATATTTGGTAAACTTCATCAACATATGTTGAAGATGAAACCCTTGAAATGTGCTTTCAGGGTAACCTTGGAAACATTTCTCCATTTTGATGTACGCCATCATGGTATTGAAGTTGTTCCAGAAAAGATAAAAGAAATCCTTGGTATATCACCTCCTAAAAATTTGAATTAATTAAGAAGAATTCAAGGAAACTGGGCCTACATTCGGTTCTTTATTACCAATTTGGCATCCAAGTGTTTACCCTTCACTAGATTGATGAATAAGAGAGTTAATTATCAATGGACCAAAGACTACCAAGAGTCATTTGATACCCTCAAGAAATATCTCTTGATCACACTGGAATTAATGCCACCTGTTGAAGGAAATTCACTCATTATCTATGTTATAGATTTAGAGTGATAATTGGGTGTCTTCCTTACACAAAAGAGTGATGATGGGAATGAAAATGGCCTCTAATATCTCAGTTGAACCATGCTCAACGCATCGACTTGATATTGAAATATTGAGAAAAAATGCCTAGCATTAATCTTTTAAGTTCAGAAATTGAGACACTATTTGAAGCATCATGAGGTCCACTTGGTATCTCATAATATCCTGCTAAAATTTATCCTCAATTATCCTATGTTTACAAGACGTCTGGAATGGTAGGAATTTATTCTCAAACATATTGATATACAGTTTGAACATCAGAAAGTAGTAAAAGGAAAAGCCTTGGCAGACTCCCTTGTTGAACACCCATCTATAGAAGATACATCTTTTAATACTGAACTTATTGATGAATAAATCTTCTCTATTCAAGATAATCCCTAAACATGGTAAATTTACTTTGATGGTGCTTCCATAAGTCCAACAGGGTAGATAATGGAAAACACTAAAATCAACAAAGTTGGGTTAGGAATTTTGATTATGTCCCCAGAAAATGTAGTGTTTCCATGTTACTTTCTGTTATCAGAAGGTAGTACCAAAAATTAGTTAGAATATCAATCTCTCATTGCATGTGTGGAATTGGCACTCCAAGTTCAAGTGAACCACCTGAAAGTGAAATGTGATTCAGAATTAATAATCAAATAGATCAGTGGGGATTGCAGTATCATAAAAGAAGAATTAATCCCTCTATGCAATTATGTTCGAGGGTTAATTGCTGAATTTATCTCAGAGAAAGCATTATCTTATTTCATGTGATCACAAAATTCCCAAGAAGATGCATTCGATAATGCTGCCATAGCCCTAGAAGATCCAAATCGAGATGATACAATCATCATTATTTCACATCATCATATGGTTTCACCTTTTTTCAAACTATAATGGAGTAAATTAATGAAATTATCTCTATTTCTAAGCCATATGGACGTACCATGGTATGGATCACACCAATCATGGAATATATAAAAAATGGATTACTTCCTCCAGATAGATCTGAAAAAGAACAGGTTTGGTGATGAGTGGAAAATTTCACTCTTTATGATATCCCATGTCACTAGAAGATCCTCTAAAAATGAGTCTTTGATGGAGTCCTCTTCAGGTGTATTGATAGAGAAGAAACTGTAGCTACCATAAAATAAGTACATGCAGAAGATTATGGTAATCATCAGTCTGGGAATAGGCTTTCTGATCAAATCCTAAGGCTTGGATACTTTTGGCCTTCAATTATGCAGTATTGTGCAGATTTCATCAAGAAGTGTCACCCCTTCCAAGTGCATGAAAACTTTATTCATCAACCCCTAGAGTTGCTACAAATAGCTAAATAGTCCTGGCTATTTTCCACATATGGAATTGATGTAGTAGGACTTTATCCTCCATCTATGGCTAAGTAGTTCGATTATATTCTTATTGTTGCTGATTTCTTGTCCAAGGGGGCTGATGTAATACCTCTCAAAGAAGTCAGGGCCAAAATAATTTTAACTTTGTCAAAGATAATATCATTACTAGATTTGGCATCCCTCATACCATATTGATAGACAACGGCACCAATATCTATTTTATTAAGGTAAATAATTTATATCAGGAGAACAATATCAAATCCAACCATTCATATCGCTATCATGCAATGTCCAATAGACAGATAGAGTCTTTCAATAAGACCTTATAAAATATACTCTAGAAAATAGTGGATAAAGATAAGAAATATAGGCCTGATAAACTTTTGCATGATTTATGGGATTATCGAACTGCTACCCGTACTACCACTCGGGAAACTCCATACTCATTGTTGTACAGAACAGAAGTAGTTTTTCCTATTGAAATTCAATTTCCTTCACTCTAAGTTTCCATCTGTGATCAGTTATCTATAGATGAGCAGTCTCAGAAATGATTTGATGAGCTAGAATGATTAGACAAAAATAGATTACATACTTTGAATCATTTGGATTTCTATCAGAATATAATAGCATGAGATTTTAAGAAGAAAATTCACATCTTCTCATTTCTTCAAGGAGAATTGGTATTAGTCCTTAGGAATCTTATAATACTAGGAAAAACACCTCCAAAGCTTGAGACAAAGTGGGAAATACCTTATTCCATACATAAGGTCTACTCTAATGGAGCTTATTCCCTAATCTTAGTGAATGGAGATCTTATTACAACTCCAACCAATTAAATATTCTTGAATAATTACTTTGTGTAATCACACAGAGTAATGTCCTAGTTGCAAGAAACTAAACTACATAACAACTATATGGGTCTATGTTTCACGATGTTAAAATTTGTAGCATCTTTGTCTGTGTCGCATGACATTAAACTGCATGACATGATTTATCCTCACTACACAACATTAAACTATACGGTTAACGTCTTTTTCATTTGATGTTAACAAATACCCTAAGATACCAAAAATTAGCATTCATTTTGGTTCTTTAAAACTAAATGAGTAGCTTCCATGAGCAATCATTACTCACATAATTGATACTCCTTAGTGGAACATGAGTTCCATTTCTCCCTATTTTTGAATCGGATCTTCATAAAGACCTCATTTCAAGAACTATGTGTGTCTTGATTCTCATTCTAATGGTATATATAGAGATGTATGGATCTCTAATCTTTAGCCCAGCTGTAACCATAAAGAAATTCATTTCCTTTTTTTCCTCCTGTATATAAACTAAATATATGCATTGTACTCATCTAGGATAGATGGTTTGATCTTCATACCATCTTGTGTCTTAAGTTTAACCATTATTCCAGAATGTGTTAAAGCTCTCGTCTCTCACATCAAATTCAATTGGTGCGGGGAACGATTTTATCACGAACTACATTTGGATTTATTCTAATTTCAATGGGATATATATAGATGCCTAGATCTACAATCTTAGGCCTAGACACAAAAACAAAAAATCCATCTTCCCCGCGTCAAAACATGATTGATATGGGGAACAACCTCAATAACTACATATGGCTTGATTCTTTCTTCAGCAAGATACGTAGTGAAACCTGGGTCCTATTCTCTTGTCTAGTCTAAATATTCCTTTTCACATCAGAATCACTTCATGTCCTCACTATATGAATCTAATCTACACAACATAATTTCCTTGTTGCACGACATTAAACTGAAAAGTACCCAAAGAACTACATATGGCTTGATTATCATTCCATTGAGATATGTATTGAAGACTAAGACTTAGCTCCAATTCCCAGCCATGGGATAAATTTTTTTATCTCTCTTCCACATATAATTAACAATCTATATAGAAGTCTTCATTTTGGGTCCTCTCCTTAGAGATCCCTCTAAGGAAACAAATGGTATTCTCATTGTACATATGAGTAAGATCTATTTAAGGGACTCTAAATTCATTGAAAATGTTGATTCAAATAATTTTCCTATGCATTGAAAATCATACCTTTCACATTTAACACTCTCATTCTTGAATACTTTCATATCCTCATAATCTTTCTTTGGTTTTTTGGTGATGAAATTTCTGATACATGAGAACTCTTTTTTCTAACTATACAGTATGTGCCTCTAGTGGCCTTGCATAAAATTTTCCTACATAACAGTCCTATTAGTTGAAGGATTTCATTATTTGGCTATACAATATATGCCTCAGTTGGCCCTGCATAATACATCCCTCATAACGGGTTTGTTAAACAGTGGTAAATTTGTTCTTGGTAAAAGAATCCTATATCCCCTTCAAACATTGATAACAATATACAAGAATCTATATTTTGAAGCAGTCATCCATTGTATATTTGTCTCATGTCCCTTCTCTAGACCTAAAAGCCTCCCAGATCATGGTTTACATATTTTATCATTTCATGTGTTCAAATCATATTAAAATAACCTTAGATCATTTAGTCACATATCATCCATTATTTCCATGATATTATGGTCCTAGTCATATAAATTAAAACTATATTCACCATACTTCCTACGTGTGGTACATACATTCATAGATAACCAATTCATCTTTTTCTATGAAAATCATGATTGGAAATAATCCTTATATATTTAGATACCTTTCTCCATAAACCAAACTCTATGCTTTGGAAAATTTGAATCTCTATAAACTTTCTTCAGTTCTTAGTAATAGAATGCTTGATACCCAGGAGCTATTTTTCTGACTATGGAGCATGTGCCCATAGGTGGCCTTGCATAAGTCGCATATATGATAGGCCTGATAGTCAAAAGATGCCACTGTTTGTCTATGCAGCATATTCCCCAGTTAGACCTTTATAATACAGCCCCCCATAATGGGTTCATAAAATAATGGCAACTTAATTCTTGGAAAAGACGTCCTCTAATTCCTTTATCCTTTTTCCCATTCCATTATCTAGATTAAAAAATTCCCAAATCACAGTTTACAATTATTCCTTTCCATACCTGAACATGGTAGTAGGTTTCCAAAAAAATTATCATGAAATTGGAGACTCATAAACCTTTGGTCAAAGCTAAATACCTTAAATTAAAGCCCTCAAATTTTCTTACTATAAGACTAGAAACTGCACAGAATAATGTTCTTGTTGCATGACTCTAAACTACATAGCATAATATCAGATAGACCTCTTTCTAAACAATTTTAATCCTTATTCATATATATCAAATCCATGTAGGAATGATTTTCCTCATTCATATCGTATGTAGGAAAAGATATCCCCTTTATTCTCATGTATCTTTCCTTTTCTAAGCCATCCACAGTGGCATTGAGACATCCAAATCCTAAATCCATTTGTCTATCAATAAGAGAATGTCATAATTATTAAAGGGATCCTTTTCTTGACTATGTTGTACATTCCCCCATTGGTTTTTCATAAAATTCGCCTACATGATGGGCATATCAGTCAAAGGATACCACCATTTAGATATGCACCACAAGCCCCTATTGGCCCTTCATTATACAACCCTCGTAATGGGTTTGTCAAGAAGTTGTAACTTCTTCCTTGGAATAGACCTTCTCTATTTTTATACATCATGTTTTATATTTGGTGACCATAAAAAATCATGACTCAAGATTCCCCATGGATGCATCTAAAGAATATTGGATCATTCCTAGCCACTAATCCTGGTTTGGGATCTAATTTCAAAATTTAGGGTCAAAGATATTCAACCTTAAACACTAGCCTTATTAGTCTAACATGCATGAATTTAAACTACCAACAAAAATATAAATAGTACTCACTAGGCTAAAAATCCTCAAAGGGATCCCTACAAAAAAGTAAATTATCAGCTCGCTAAACCTACATTTTGTATGGTTTAAGAAATATTGATAAATAAAAAAGTCAAAAGATACAAATCTTGTGGGGTTATCTATATAACCCTAGAAAAAATAAAACTATGCTCACTAGGCCCATTGACTTAATTAAAAACTTTGAGTACCCCCATTTCTATTTTTTTAATTATGATTATCTGATATAAAGGTTTTATATTATAACCTTTGATATTGTAATTACAAAAGCAAAGCTATAATGAAGACATTTATGATTGGAGAAAAGAATCTTTTCATTCATATGGTCAAATTAGAGGAACATCCACAGAATGGAGCCTATCTGTCTTTTATTAAAATAAACTCTCAGCATGACTCGTCATTTTTTGAATGGCTTCATGAGCTTTATCATCCGCTTGCTGAAGTTGAGACAGTTGAGCAACTTCATCCTCCTCAGCTTGACGAAGTGATTCTTTGGAAGTCAAAATGGAAGTTATCCCTTCCAACTGGGTTTCTCCCAATGTTTGGTTTAATTTCTCAAGCTTGTTGCAAAAAAAATCTACTTACTATTTAAGATTCATCATCTCTTTCGTTGCCTCCTTAATTTATTGGCTAATTTCTATCGACATATTGATATGATTGGCCTCTTCCTCGGCTACTACATTTTGTAAACTCTCAACATTAATGAGTAGTTTGGAATTTTCAAGACATTGAAATAGATTATGTTCCTTCTCCCATCAGCGAATGGTCTCTTTCATTTCATTGTATACTGGGTGATAATTAAATCCATCAAATCCAAATACGAAAAACAGTTCTAGGAGTTTCCCAAAATGGGAGATAAGCTCATCCAGAGGATTCTCGTCAATTATTTTCCAAATTTGTTGCGATGTCTTTTTACGTGCCATTTTAAGAGAAACTTGCATCTCTAAATCTGAATCTGAGTCACTACCATGGGGAATTATGTACTCTGGAATAAAATCACTTAGAGAGGTGTCTTGCTCTGCTTCTTTCAGAACAACAAATTCTTCACCTTTTTATGTTTGAGCCAATGTAGAGGTTTCACATTCATATCTAGTTGTGGGAGCCGATAAACCTACATAGTTAAATAGAATCATTGTTAGTTTTAAAGGAATGGTATAAATGTAGCATGATCTTGACAATAAATGAAATTTACCCGGTAATAAGTTGATCGTTTGATTATATTCCTCCCCAGTTTTCTCATCTTTAGTAGTTTGAGCAAGTGTTTCTTGGGGAGGGGCATTCTCCTAAGTTTTCCTAGTTTCTAGAATCAAAGGCCCTAGAGTGTCTCCCAACATTGGATTCTCAGTTGGTATTTCTCCAACCTTAGTAGAATAAGGATAGAGGGTAATTCCCCATTCTTGAAGGGCCTTCGCAACATTATCTACTGACAAATCTTCATAAGTTGAACTTTGATGTGAAGTACCAAGTAAAAGAAGAACAATTATGTATGTAAAATGCAAGAATTAGAACTTATATTTTTTCAATTCCTCATGGAATTCCCCAAACTTCTTGATGGGACCTGTAATATCAAATTTTGGATTAAGGGTTTCTATCATTTTAGTGTATACGACTTGGAATATTATAGCATCCTCACCATTTAACGTATCCAAAAAAACATTGGTTGATTCCAAAATTGGATCTGCTGAAATTTTCTTCCATAAATTATTCAACCGGTGCATTGTCATCAGTTCTTTCCAAGTCAGGATCAGCACTGGTATCTACTTCAGATTACCCAGGATCCTCATTCCTTCCTTCTAGAGAAATAGGATTATCAGTGTTGATTATCGGAGGATCCATCGGCACAGGAAACTGATCTGAGATATTATGGAGAAAAGAATATTAGAAACAACATGTGATACCTAGAAGAAATGTATCTGATATTACCATGACCTTTCTCTCTCTCTATAGAAATAGGAGAAGATTTAGTTGCACCTTTTGATGTCACATCTATCAAAATAACAGATTCATCAAAATTAATCTATAATTATACTGGGGTTTCCTTCTCCATTCTTGAAGGACTGGTTTTAAATCTCTTAAGGGAATAAAGATATGTAGATCCTATGAGAAGATAGATGTGGTCACCAAGGTGTATCAAGCAAGTCATAATATCATAGGACATCATAGATACTTAATTTTTTTATGGACACTTCGGACCAATGTCAGCGCTCTCTTATGTTTCTTTTCTTAAGATAGTGGAGAGATTTAAATAATCCTCTTGGTAGTAGAAACCTGAGGTAGTGGCTAAGGATTGATTGTTTCAATTACCCCAGTCATGATTTTCTCTCCTAGAAGAAGTCATAGAGACTTGGGTATATTGTCTAATGTTTCAATGGGATAACCTATAGGTCCATACCTTGGTGACTTGAGAACCTTTCCTGGGATTCCTTCCCTAATTTTAAGCTACAAAATGCAATCTCATTAATATTGATGATGGTGAATGATGAATAAAAATTTAAACAGAAGAAAAGGGAAATACATTCTCAGTATTAACATAAATTTCCCATTCCTCTTCAGGGTGAACTATTACCCCTTCACGTATCCCTTGATCCATCATATCAGATACCTATTTTGAGGTCGGGACTTGGTCATAATTTGAATATATAAATTTCTACAGATCCACAATATGCTCCTGTACTTTAGCCAGATTATTATCCAAATGATAATTAGAAGGTTCTTTAATATCACTCACATCTGGTATTTGAAGAATAGTTTCTAGGAATTCCCATGCATCCCTGAGTTCATGAGTTAAGATTTCCCAGTATTGAATAGCTGAAGGCCACATATAATTTGGTTTTGATGTGGTTGTCTATGGAGAAAACTCAACACCCTCTGATTGGAAGGCCTCTTCAGGCCTCCCTACTTCTTCAAAATAATCAGAAGATGGAACGATAATCTATTTCCAGTGATGGTGACTAGATCACCTTAGTGATGGAGGTATTGGTTTCTTATCCTTAGTATTCTTGGTGTATTTTCTATAGAGATGTTTTGAAGGTTCTGAAGCTTCTGAAGCCTCTGCATCATCTTTGGCTTTAGACTATTTATCACAGTTTCTACGTACAACAGTTGTCATGGCCACTACCCAATATATTTCTTCTGTTAAAGCCTCCTTAAAGTAAGAATAATCCCAAGATTTGGCATATTCATCCTCTAATTAAATTTATGCATCTGATGTAGGTAAGGTAATTGATAATTTGTATGTCTCTAAAGACATCATAATCCACAATTTTCTGGCTACCATTGGATGTTTCCCATTCCTAACATATGTGGGAGGAAAAGTGCTTGATTTTTGAAGACGTTTGAACAAGCGAGCAAACCTATAAGGGACATAGGCCTCACAGATAATTCCACCATCAATCCTGGTTTATAACACACTACCCTTGAATTCCATCATATATTCCCTCATCTCGTAATTTTCTTCCTTACCATCATCAAAAAATGTTCCAGTTTTTGTGTTACCAAAAGGAAAGAAGCTGAATTCTCCTGATGCATTCAATTCCATTAGCACTACATTAGGTTTTAGGTTCAAATGTTGAATCTTGGAGACATTTTGTAAAAATGGGGTAAATCTACCATTGGGGACTTTAACTAAATTTATAAACGAATATAAAGAAAAGTGTGTCACAATTTAGCCCCACAACACTTGAAATGGAACTAAAAGTCTAAATGGAGCCTTACCATTATACAAATAAATCCAGGAATGATATATTCTTTCTAATACAGGGGTTTCCAAACCAATATATTTCCCATCTACCAATTTGGCTGTAATAAAAAAAATTACCTAGCCTTACACTGATGCTAAAATCATGGACTGAAAGTAAGTAAATGCTTATCTACATGGAAAGAAAGCCAACTAAGCATACCTTTGCATCAATATTAGATTTTAATTTATAACCCCAGTGCTTATAGTCACATCTATCCAATATGGGCTAGTATGTGCCTGAAATACCCTAATTATCCGCAGCTAGGAAAATGGTATGACGTTCGTAGGTGGGACCTTTCTCTTTCGTTGGTTTTAAAAAATCTTTCATCAACACTCTTTCAATAATATCTTTATTTTATTTCAAAAATTCATTTTCGATTTTGAATAATTCATGAGCCAATAGTGGTGTCCTAGTAATGTTACCCCATGTTATTATTGGTGGAATGAATTTATCATACATCTCCCCAAGAATAGGAATCCCAGAAATTTGGTAGATATCCGATAAATTGATGCCAACCTCACCATGCATCAAGTGGAAAGTATTTTTTTGTATACTCCATCGTCTCAACAATTCAGGAATGAAGTCATTTTTCTAAACATAAGTTTTTCATATCTAGACAACATCATAAATATTAACATCTGATAGTTATTTCCTGAATTTTACACAAGTATGTCGTACTTAAAACGCCCTTATCCATTCAAGTTTAACTCCTTCATAATGAAGGTCCTAGTCTTTGTTCCAACCATTATATTGATCTGTTTGTGAAGCATAAAAGGTTGAATCATAACAATGCATCCTTGGATCTATAACATGATCTTTCATATCAGGGGTAAAACTACTATTGTTTAGGATGAATCCAATAGTGATTGTTCCCCCATTAACAGGTATACCCTTCATTGTAATATTCATGAAATGGTAGTTATAATGTTGGAAAAACCAATTCTTTGGAAGGTATCTCTTATAAGATGAAATTTGGGAATCTTGAAAAATCCCATGTCCTTACAAAGGAAGATAATGGATTTGTTGATATTCACGTTGGTATAGAATCAAGCCTTTCAGCAACCCAGATAGGGTGCTCTCAATAATGTCATAATAGTTCGGTCGAACAATTTTCATCATCTCATTTTGATGAACTTTAGATTCCTCGGTTGAATCCATTAAGTGATCCATTTCCTACAAAAGAATTACTATTTTTCCCCAATAAGTTAGAATTTGGACAAAAAAAGTTCAAATTTTAACTTAAAGTAATTTAATAATTTGGAAAAGTAAAGTATTTTCATAGCTCCTTTGACAAGGTCATACAAGTATGTCCTTCGACAAGGATCCTAGTGCAAGTCCTTTGACAAAATCCTTCTATGTAGCTACATCGATCAAATGGTTTTTACCTTGAGAAATTTCAAGGGACCAACGCAAGAGCGCGTTATGTAAAATATGGACGATCGAGCTATGTAACGAGAGTGAAAAATATGATATTTAGGGTAAATAAAATTGCTAAGGAACATGGTTCTTTCTAGAAACCTTAGACCTACACAGCAGACCTATGCAGAAGACCCGTGCAACATAGCTGCGCCACATACCTATGCGGCAGACCTATGCCACAAACATGCAGAGTTAAAAATTAACTCTCTATAATATTTTCCTCATAATATTTCCCCAAGACTCAACCCTCTTTTCAATTAGATATAATCTTAAGGTGTGGGGGATTTTTTTAACACTCCTTAGGAAGGAAACAAGATTATGAATAAGTCCTTTTGATATTTCAAAATATCAAGAAAAAGCACAAGGAAGTAAACGGTATAAAATGAAAGTGACCTATGTGGGATATCTATGCAAGGGACCTATGATGGGGACCTATGCAGTATACCTATGCATTCAGAAAACTAGCACACATTCTACTCATGCATCCTAGTGTGTATCCCCTACACAGAATAACTATGATGTAGAGCTATGCTGAGGAACTACATGGAAATAATATTTATGTACCCTATGTGGAACTCCTACATGGTAGACCTATAATGATAAATGTTTTTTGACCATCCCCCCTCCTTGCCTATAAAGAGGACCCTTGGGATCCACATTGGATGACTGAAAATTTTTGGAAGCACTCTTGAAGCTCCCATTGCGTAGCTCTTTCGTCGAGGTCCCCAAAATTTTATCAGGTATCTCTCTAAAACATGATAGAATATAGAATTAGATGGGATACACAAGTTTGAAGTCCTTTTAGAGTTTAAAACACAAAAAATCTGATTAAGGATCCTTCTTCCATAAGGAATAATCTTTTTATGTTAGGCATATTCCTTAAGGACCTATGAGGGGCTCTTTCAAAGACATTAAAGGAGACCCGGGGTGTTTTAGATTTAAATCTCACCCAAGTGTTGTCTTATTTGTAGTCCTTTTTTAAGCTTACATAGGATTATTTCTCCTGTGTCAAGTATTTTTTTAGTCATTTCCAGGACCTACACGACACACCTACGTAGAACACCTACGCGATATACCTATGCGGTAGAGCAACGCTGCATAGTTGCACCCAGGACCTACACATATCACCTTATAGACCTTCTTTAAATCTAATCATGGTAGGGTATATCCTTAATTGGTTCCCTTATCTGAAAGGGAATACGTTGAAGCCTCCACCAAAACCTCTGAACTTATCAAACCTTTGGGAAACGCACATCAGTGTGTCTCCCATTTGGGTTTGTATATATACAGCCAGAGGTTTCCCACATTCATCTTTTAAGGGAGTCAGGATCCTCGGGATGTTTGTAGATTTGTATATCTATAGTCAAATCGATCCCTTCCCTAAATATAATGTTGGGAAGTTCCCAGTATTAGAGTCTAAGGATGGTACTTTGTCCTCCCTTTTTCGTCTCTAGGATCCGGAGCCTCTGGTTTCCAATAGGGAGAGTGAGGTCCACACTTACTTTTCCATTCACCAGACGAAAATTCTCCCTCCTCTCGTGAAAACCACTAGGGAATCCCTCCTAGAGTAAGCTCATAGTCTTTACAACTGGACCAAATGACTTTCACATCGATCATGAATCACATGGGCTTAGAGATTTGTGATAATCAAAATATCCACACAATCCACCTCATATCTTGAACTACGGGAAATCTAATTCCTACCATAATTTGGATATGTAGGAAGCATTCACCAGGGCCCGAGCTCACTGGATATCCTCTTCAAGGATCCAACCTTAATTTCCTTAATCATGGAATCCTCCTTAGGAGTAATATCTAAATTAAGCCCCCCTAAATCTCCATGATTTAATACATCTCTCATGGACCTTGTTACAAGTTAATCCTATTTAGGAGTAATCCCCAACCTATTTCACTCAAAGGGCCATACCCCCCTGCAAGACTCATTGAACTACATGGTCTTTGATTCCCATTCAAGTGGGATACATAGGAAGCCTCTCTCAGGTTCAAACCCGACACTCCAAATCAACCCTATTCTTCCTGGTCCATATTTCCAACATCGTCTAATCCAACTTGGAAATTCATATCCTTTCCAAGTTCCTTGGGCTGCTTAGGCAAAATTCCCACACCAAGCTTTGACTAGTCACCTTCCTCTTATACATCCTTACCAAATGGCATTAAATTGTATGGTTGGGTCCTTATCACATGACCTTAAAATGTATGCTGTTTCCCATTAAGCGACACCGAACTATGAGGGTTCTAATTCCTTTCACAAGGATACATAGGTAGACCATTTATGGGTATGATCCCAATATCAAAAAAACTTATGTCTCGCTAGATGGAAATAAATTCCAAAGTGCCCAATGAGTGGCTTAAAACCCAGTATTATCATAACAATGACTAAAAGAATCTCTAAATAGTATATGAGATGATACTATTGATGGATAACCTCAAATAAATATGGATATCTCCATTAATGAAGAACCTATAATACATATAGACAATTCTAAATCTCACACATGTTAATAATTGATTGAAAATTTCAAGGGAATACCATGTTATTCTTGGTAAATTAATAAGGATTCCTGAAAATATCTCAAATCTATAAGAGAGTCCCGAAGTAGAAAATAATTCCCCCCAAAAGGTTGTGATGAGCTCGACCTCCCATCCTCTCGACAAATGTGTGTTATTAAGTATCGTAAGTCCAAACCTAATGAACACCTACCTTTGGAAAGCAGATAACTTTGGATAAATAATTGTTGGATGTTTTCGGTTCCATAAATAAATCCAATGGAAACTGCTCAGAAGTAGTGATTCTTAATAAGGACACATTTCCTAGGAGGTAATGAACAACTATGCTATTTTTCTTCAAGATAATATGCCATATTTTTAAGTTATCTATCTATTATTTTATTTTCTCCCAATCTAATTTGAATCAATAGTTAATATTTGATGAGCTATCAACAATAGACCAATGGTAGGTGGTCTGGAACCTTTCACAAAAATTCAAGGTGTTTATATATGTCATTGTTCCACACATCCAATTTTTGGGTGTTTCCTTAAATTAATTTTAATCCTTGAATTGAATTGTTAGTAATTTCTTATTCAATTATAGATACCCTCAATGAATGTTATAGTTTGGGGAACTTGATTTAGATATACTCATTTGGGTGTGTTGTTTGAGTAAATGGTCCACTTTGATGGCATGTTAATTGGACCCCCTTGATGTGTGACCTTTTACCCCTTACCTTAGGGTGTGATTTTTGAAATAAATTTTAAATAAAATTGATGAATTGGTCTATGAATTCAATTTCGAATTAAATTTCAATATAAATTTTGAATTGAATCTAGAAATGATTAAAGGAATTGATGGATGACCAAGACCATATACTCTTACCTTGAGTTGCTTATTTATTATTGAATTTATCTTTTAATTGATATTCCCATGTGAGATAAATAGAGGATATTCCATGTAATAGGTTGTCAAAGCATGAGATGCTTTTTATAAATATTTTACCATGTGATTATTTGAAATACAAGCCTTCTAAGATTGTCTAATGACTTTAGTCAATTTTTGAGGTTAGTTTAATTTGAATTGGTTAGGGTGATAACCCTTGGTATAATTTAATTTATTAAATGATTTTGAATTGGATGAGTTCTTATATTCCTTGGGTGACACATGGATCAAAATGAAAAATTTCATGGATGGAACCAATGGGATTGTATCATTCTCATGCCTAAGTGATACTTGGACTCCATAGCAGATATCCAAGGAACAAATCTCATGCTTGACTTTTATATGCCAAGTGACAATTGGAATCCAAATGAATTTATATAGAAGGAATCAAAGGGTATTGATCATATGTTACATGGGTGATACATGGGATCCCTTAGTGGATCTAAAAGGATAAACTCAAATGGAATTGACATTATATCACACCTAGAGCGATACCTGGGTTTTTAGAAGGTTCTCCATGGATGGTCTTATGAGGTGTTGGTTCATGATATACCTGGAGTGATACCTGGATTCCAACTTAGTTATTCCATGTACGGGCATAGTTTTATAAATGAATAATGAATTAAATGAGTTATATTATTTTTCTAAAAGCAAAATCACATGTTTGGATTCAGTCTTTACATACACTCTATGGATGGATCATTTAGGAATACATGGATATATGTGCTTATAGGTGATCTTGGGATTTATGCCAAGTTTTGAGAATTATTGATTAAATTAACTATTTAGTTAAATGAGAATGACTATAAATGACACATGTATCATTGTAAATTCAGAGATTTATCTTCTAAATTAAATTTATTAAATTAACTTGACTATCTGAGAAACTAGACTTATAGGATGATTACTTTTGATTACTTCCTTTACAAGTTATATTTATTCCTGCACATTGTTGTTATATATATTCACGGACTGATGGGAACCTGGCCTTGGTTGGTTTCATACTGGGATTATAAATCATGCCATGTTTAGTCCACCTTTGGGTACCCAAATATAATATATGATTTCAGGTATGGATGAGGGGAAAGATACCTACTACAGGTTCTTGATTGTTGTTTATGAGTTGGGGAACATGGGACCGAGCTGAGGTTTGCAATATGAGCTAGGAAACTTTTGGACTTTTTAAAAAAAAGTTATATGTATTTTAAATCTTCTATATATACATGTTTTGGATTCTTTCTTAGAGACATATGACATATATCATCATTGTGTATATGAGATGACTTATGTTATTGTTTATTTTTTAGCCTTTAATTGTTTACTTATTCTCTGTATTATTTATGACTTCCAATTCAAGTATGTTTTTGATATTACATTGTGATACACTCTGGGATTGAGAGAATAATCTTCTCATAGATGGGCATCATCCCTCGCTGCTAATCAGTGGGCTCTGGCATTTGGGGAGATGAGCTTCCAGCCATGTGGCCAACCAGGATCGGGGAACTATTGAGTGGAATCCAGGTATAGAAGATTGTATATGTCAATTGAATAATAATAACTTTTATTATAGGAAAATTTAAAAAATGGAATCTGATTCACCCATAAACCTAGAAAATCTAATACACATGTATGCAATATGTCCTCCAATGTCTAGATCATCTACTCTACATAACTTTTGATCTATGGATGAAATGTAGTGTTATGGAATAACTGAGAGCCCAAAACATTAAAAATACCATTAAACACTTTCAATGTAAAACAAGGGTCTCGATAAAATATTTTCATCCTCAAAACCCCTTGAATCCAGAAAATATCCTTCATATACTTTACCATCAAAGAATATTATTTTATCAACTCCTTAATCATAAATAAATGAGAGTAATTTTTCAACCAAAAAAAATCACTAAGAGAAAATAATATTCCCCATTGTATCATGGTATATTGATCTTGATGTATATTTATATGTCCTCCCACTTCCACTTTGAAACATTAAATGGATTTAGTAATCCTCCAAGCACATGGTGTTTACTTTTAACATTTTCATAAAGTAGGTATTGATATGTGAACTTAGAAACTATCCTATTCATCTAGGTCTAACATAATTAATCCATATGGAATTACACATTTTGGATATTTCATGATTTACTAAAATAGGTGAGTTATTAAATTCATAAAGAACAAACTCATTCCCGACCAACAAAAAAATTTCATTCCCTACAATAATCCTAAGGTCAATCATCCTCTGATCAACCATTGAGAGAATCACTGCCATGTTGACAGTCTTACCAAACCACCACCTCAAGATTTCCAAACTGAAAATTCTCCACCTTCATCATCAAGGATGATATCACTATCATATAATATAGTTAATATCTATCATAATATTCCTCTATATCATGATGCAAGGATATATTCTCTTTTATCACCCTCCATACATCTCTAGACCCATAAAATGATAGAGATATGCTCAAGTCCTAGTATTTCTACGATATATGTTAAGAAATATCATATGTTATGATATAGGGATATTATATGTGAAAATATACAAGTAATATTATATGCATGGGTAAATTATTAATTATGAAATGATTATATCAAAGGGAATGGTTTGAGGGAAATAGATCCACATTTTAAATATATTTTATTGTATGATATAATTATATAAAATGTTTTATTAAATTTTTCAATCATATTATATTATGGACAAGAGAAAATAATAAAAATTATTAATGTTTTGTTTTATCTTCCACATAATCTATCATTAATTAAACATTTCATTAGAATAAATGTTGGGGTAGATAGATTTATTAAAGGTTATAAGGTTTGTAACTACATTTAATTAAATCATATGTTATGATTGTAAAAGTACATGTATAGGGTTTTAGGATTATCCCTGAAGCCTATAAATTTAGTCTTAATAATCAGGAAGGGGTGTTCTAAGTGTAATGATATTCCACCCAATTAAATTTTTATCTATAATCTCTCTTATTACATCAAACATTGTCCCATGATATACTAGCATATTTTGGATTTGAGGATTGTCCCAAAAAAGTATTGGATGATTCTTCTCAGTTGATGGCTACCCCCATAGAGGTGGTATTCCATTGGCTACCTCTAACAGATCATCACCAATCATTTGATTCATGAATAGTAGTAGTAGTAGTATCTATTCATCATTGCATGGTATATAATATGTTCTTTATTTATATAAATTTATGATTTTTTTCTAATAATGGTTGATATTAGAAATATGGTTTCTAATTTTATTTACTTCTTATATTATGTGTTAATCGATCCTTATGAACCAATTAGGAGTTTTATATTTTCACAATGATTAATGATATATGAAATCATGTTTGAAAATGAATAATATTTGATATCATGTGTCCATTTATATTGTATATCATCAAATAAGATTGAAATTTTTTTAGGCCTATCTATATGATATTTGATATTTGAACACTTAATTTAATCATACATTCTGATATGGGATACCATAGGCATCGATATGGTTTAATCATTCTATTTTAAACATATTATAGATTATGATTTGGACGGTCAAAGCATATGATGTCATTTATTAAAGATAATGGAACAGAGCATCATATCCCATTTAAGATATAAAAAATAACCTAAGAAGTCATTTCCTTACCACATGTGTTTTTATTCTTATTTAAGTCACTAAGCATCTGGTTGCAATTATATTGTGTATAGTTACTCTTACATAGTACCCCATGTGCATTGTGTTACTCTTATGTATGTAGTATCATAGGTTGTGTCAGCTGATCTTCACATGGTCAATCTTATTCATTTCACTACACATATCAACCCATAATTATCAATTATTAATATAATATTTATAGAACTAAATGGATTTATGTGTCATGACATATTAATCATATATTATAATTTTTATGTATCATTTATAAAGATATAGTTGGAATATTTATATTATTTATATTTCAACTATAAATTGAATTGAATTATTTATAAAATGATTACAAATTTTAAGTAAATGTATTTTAGGATATTTAATAAATTTATAAAAATTATAAAAATTAATTAATTAAAAATGGTTTATAATTAATTAATTAACTATTTTTTATAACATTTATTA
The DNA here is from genome assembly GCA_963277665.1 of Viscum album. Classification (NCBI taxonomy): domain Eukaryota; kingdom Viridiplantae; phylum Streptophyta; class Magnoliopsida; order Santalales; family Viscaceae; genus Viscum; species Viscum album. The sequence goes on from OY728135.1 coordinate 1,150,780,250, forward strand.
AAATGTATATATATATATATATTATTTATAGTTAATATTAAAATACATTTTTTAATGTCTATGTCATGTCTTATAATTTTTATATGAATGGTTTATATATTAATTATAAGGTAATTAATAACTCTTATATAAATTAAAGAAAATATGACATAATATTATGAAGTTTATATTAAAATATAAATTGTTCATAATTATTAATTTGAATTATTCAAATTAAAAATTACTTGTTGGAGAAATTATTTAAACCACATAAAAATTATTTTTGAAAATTGATATGATCATGTTTAAATAATGTAAAGTATATGGAATTTAGATTATGTAAATTTTTTACATAATATAATAGAAAAATAAAACATTTATATTTCATTTAAAACATATATTTAACTAAAATTTTATATAAGGAATAACATGATGAAGATCATAATGGATGTATATATAGTGTATATATTTATGTAATTATGGAATATCCATAATAAATATTTAAATTATGAAGTTTTTATAATTTATTTATCTATAATTATATATAAGCATTCATCTTATGTTTAAATGTTCTAATTGATCAATAATTTACTTTATTCATGAATAAAAAAGTTATATTATGAATATATGAATTATTTAGTTTACATAGTTAAACATATTCTTTAAATTGAAAAAAATGTAACTATGGAGTCACATTATTTTTATGATAATTAATTTAGTTTTCCTTTACCTTGATCTTTTATTGAACTATATTATCTTATTGAATTAAAAAATTAATTATTGTCCATACATATTATTATTTAAAATAATGATGGAGTTTAGTTCTCTATTGAGTGCAGTTTCCTTGGGTATGGGGAATTTAGGTTGAACAACTCACTTGAATGGGGACTTATACCTTTTCAAGAAATGGGTAGATTGAACATATATCATTCTAAGCCTACACTTTTGGGTATTTTTTATTTCATATGATTCTTATACCTTACATTAAAGGATTCAGTGTACCTTTTACATGAGATTCAGTTGGATATGTATGAATATAGTTAGATTTTAATATGGTCTTATAACACAATATATGAGTTATATAAAGAGTTACTCATCAATATGGTTTAAACATATTGATTTTTTAAATAATATTATTCCAAATTAAATCATTAGAAGTATGTATATATATAATGGGAATACATGAGATAAGAAAATGAGATAAAATTCACTTAATAAAAATAAGTTTCATATTCCTTCAAAAGAAAATAGTTATCAAGACCACTATCATCTAACCCAATAGGTTCCTACTAAAGTGGGGCACCCCCAGATTTTCTTTTGTAATAAAAACAAGTAATGAGGGGTCCTTAAAGGTTATGAGACTCATTTTTTCGAATTTTCATTATGTTTTGGTATGATCAACAATACAAGAGTCATATATGATATAATTTCCATGATTATCTAACTAAAAAGATAAATTTTTAGGTCCGCACAAATGTGAGGTTAGATTTTAGTGAAATATAGATCTTGAACCAATAATTGAAAATATTAATTTAAATGTGGTAATCATGTTACTTGGAGCACATTTATTAAATTTTATTATTAAATATATCTAAAATATGAAGCTCATTTTATAATAGATCCTTTTATAGACATAATATAATCATTATAATTCAACTACACTTTGTGATCAATCATATATAAATATTCATCTTAGTATAATCATGTTCTTGAGGATAGTATGAAACATAAGTATTATATGGAAGAAAGATAAAAAATTCAATTTGATAATGAATCCATTTTGTGTAAACTAATATTAAATTTTTTCAATAAATAAGTTTAGATTATTATAAAAAATATAGAATGATCAACTTCTAGTTTTAGGTGAATTGGATACATGATGAACAAAATAAATTTAGTCACTCCTCACATATTCATTATAATTGATTATGTAAATAACATAGTGATATTAAAGATATCCTATGAGGCTTGATCATTATAAGAAATTAATATTTTGATTATTATGGGAAATTTTCTAGAAATGTGAATGATTTTATGAAATTTTTACAATAATTTTTTAAAAAAATAGGATAATTGAATGAAGTGTGTAATTTCATGGTTATAGTACTATGTTGATAATATAATTGGAAAAATTTTCAAATTGAAAGAATTAAATTTTGATGGAATGTCCAAAAATGTTTCCATGAGTATCTAGTAAAGGTCATTAAAAAAATATAGTGGTGTCAAAAATAAATGGATAATCTTCCATATTCTATAGTATTTTTTAAAATAACTAAAATAGTTTGAGAAAATCCATGGAAATTCCAAGACAAATATTAGTGTTATAGAAAAAAAAAATTATTTTAAATGGTGTGATATCTTTTGTATATTTTAAAACTATTGTAAAAATATAAGAGTTAAAAATAAATCATGGAATTACTGAATCCTATAATTTTAATAAAATTATGAAGAAAATGGTTCTAAATCCTATAATTTAATGAAAAATAAAATATCACTCTCAAATTTATTATAATAAATGATTTTTTTCATAATATTTATCTTATGTGATACAATAAGTTTTTTGGTAACAAAGAGTTATTATAAATAAAATGAGACTACATATTCAATAAAAAAAGTTTATAATTTATACTATTCTATAACAAACATGAAATAAGATAAGGATAAAATATTTTTATCTAGGATAAAAGAGTTTATCCATATTATTTTAAAATATTATATAATGATATAACACTTCCCAATTATGTAACATTTTAAAGAATAAAATATTCTATTTATAAAACTACTTTAAAAAAATAGAATACCATATGATATGTGGTTAGTAATACTAGAGTTAAATATTAAAATATTGGAAATAAATGTTAACTATTAAAAACAATGGAGTTTGTGTGTCTTATAATGATATTATAAATGGAATATAGTATATAATAGTGTACTAGAAGTGTGTTTCGATGTGACTATGTTACAAGACTATTAATTAAGGGATGATAATAGTCAAAAATAAATGTGATTTTCACTTAATATCATGTATGAATTTTGGGTATATTGATAAATATAAATTTGATGTTTTGTATTTAGTTACTATAATTAAATATGATTCACTTTAAATTTTAAATGAGTTTAGAATGTGTTACTAATGAACAATGTAACGTGTTATATTGGTTACCAAAATTTCCTCAAGGTGAAAAAATTATAGAAAGGGTTCCAAGGAAAATTTTTTGGTGAACTTATAAAGAATTACAACTTGATAAAAGAAGTTATTAACATCATAACATTTAATATTATGATGTTGAAAATTTGAAATACTTTATTAAAATATTTTAAAATTTATAATATTACTCCAAAATATCTTAATTATTAAAATTTTATTAGTCTATAAATGTTACTCACTAAAGCAGTTTAGTGGGATAATTTTATTATATGGTCACATAGATATGTGGAAATAATTACATTGTGATGAAATATGATTAACAAAAAAGTGTTTCAAAACTAAGTGTAATTTGGTGGTCTATCATTTGGGATACGACTATATGGGAACTCATGTGTAGTTTTGTTAATTTTATTAAAAAAATTCAATGATATATAATATATTATGTTAATAAAAAATTTAGTCTCCAATATTTCATGTTCATTGTACATATTACATGAATTAACATCTAATAGTATGAAATTGACTTATCCATAACTGATGTTTTTAATGGAGTACTATAGGTTTTAATGAAACATTAAGGTTAATATGAGTAATAATTATTATAGAGATATAAAATAATATCATCAAACAAAAAAGTAGTTTTAATTCTATATAACCCCAAGTGTACAACATGGAGCTTTATTCAAATTGTATTTGGTATATAATGGGTGGTTGATTCATATCTTAATTTCACCATTCCTATTATTAGAAAGATATGTAGCATGAGAACCTTAATAATTTTATACCATCCTAATGAAATCCTTGGGGATTTGCTAATTAGTGGGTGGTTGGGTATGTTGTTGATCATGTCATCTATCGGCACTTGACCAAAATGGGTTTTTTCATATCCTATGTCAAGTATGACATATGGGGCCTAAATTAAGATATAATAATAGTTTGTATAGTTTTCACAATATTATACATGTGATTTTATTATTTACCTGATGAGGGGAATGTGATATGACTGTACAAAAACATGAATGACGTGTAATTTATCCATCGATCCATTTACTCTATACTCAAATAAACAAGGATGATTGAGTAATTACAAGAGGTTATCATACTTCAGGTCACATGGTGATGATTTCTTGGACAAGGTATTATATAAAAATTAATTCTGGTATATTATATAACTATTTGAAATATGTATAAAGATATATGTATTTCATAGAGATCACGCTAGATAATTTTTTAGAATTAGTAACACATATTCATTGTTTGAGAATTCTATTTTCCTATATTTACAAATTTAGGAATTCATATTGTTTTTTGAATCTATAAAGGCCTATGGGGTCATACTTTTTGGTTGACTTAATGAGGATTACATTTTAACTTAGAGAGATACTCTAAATGTGTTTTAGATGTTATCTAAAAGGAGTTTTAAATAGTAATACACAAGGTGGTATATATGATGTGATACATAGTGAATTTATTAGTATCATTACCAAATTATTTTAGAAATATCCAAAATATTTTTTGGATATGATTTCAAATGTCACTTTACATGGAAGGATATATGGTGAGATGGAACAAAGTCTATAAGGATTTAGTGAAATTCATAGATTGATGAATATTTTCCATAAATAATATTCTATATATAAAATAAGATACTTTTTATCATATGAAATGATATAGGGATATTATATGTGACAATATATAAAACATGTGACATTCATGAGAATATCATTTTTTTTATTTGTAAGGTATAACTTAAGAGAAATCATGATACTTCCTACTTGTTCAATCAAATTTTTTTATTTTTTGATAAAACATATTTCTATGGGTTGAGATGAAGCCATTGTATAGATAAAAAATAAATAATTAATAAACTAAAGTAGTATTAAAATTCAGAACCAATAATGTATCAAATCCTTTTTTAGTCTCCTTCTATATTGGATGTTTTACAATGCCTGCACCATAATATGATAACCTACACCTTTCAAATATTGATCTTACCAGTGCATATCATACTATATGTCGTCTATGATACTAGTTTTCTACCACTTCCCACACATATGGGAGGAAAAAATCCCTACCCCCTCCCCCTAAGCTCTGGCTGTTTCTAGGTGTAAACAGTGACCAAGTACAACATGGTTGTGAATTCAACTATATGAAACTATCGATATATATATATCATATTATTTGATATAATAATATCATAAATTTTTTCATATAGATCAATTTTATTTTATAATTAATAAGTATACTAGAAAATAATTTTTATCATTTGTTTTTATCTTCTATATATTTTAACATTAATCAAATTCTCCATAAGATTAAACATTGAGTGTGTTCTCTCTTCTGAAATTTAAAATTTTTGTAACTAGATATCAGTGACTCGTATATTATTAATGTACGAGTAAAATAATGGTTGTAGTGGATAATCATTGAATCCTATAAAAATTTTCTAAGTGATTGATGTGGGTGCTCTAAGCATAATGAGAATCTTTTATATTCTCTTTTACCTGTAAGAATTTTATTACTTAAAATATTACCCAATTAAGTTCTAGCATATAATAGATTCTAGGTTTGTCCTACCTAATAATTTGGTGATTTTTAAAAAGCTATGGCTACACCATGAGGGGGTAATTTGGATTCTTGTAAGAGATCATTATCAAGAATATGATTGACGGAAAATAGACGTAGGTATTAATTAGTTTAAGATGCACAATATGTTATTTATTTATTTTTATACATGGTTTCGGTTCTATGAATGGTTGATCATGGTAATGAGGTTTTTAATTACATATAATTCTTATATTAAGTGTTAATAAACATTAAAACCACATCATGGATATCACCTCTAAAATACTACTTACTCAACACATGAACTAACACATTACTTTTTCCCAGTGTATAAATATTCTCGATGTCATAGTCCTACAAGAACTATATACATAGTCTTTATCAAAGATTCAAATCCTAATGAGATATGATAAACATATTTCTCTTATGATCTTTAAAGAACAAAATGCACTCAACTACTAAACACATATTCATATAAAATACCACAACCTCCAAACCAAGATCGTGTGTGGAATATTTACTTTCATGGGGACATAACTATAGAGACCAATTAGAGTTTTATTCCCTTTACTACACACAAAATAAATGAAATTATGAGAATCATCACAAAAGACCCAAAATATAACTCCCTCTTCTTATAATTGAATGATGGTTTAACTAATTAGCTTCTTGATTTGGTACTCAAATGCATCTTAAAACTAATTATTAAATACAACTGCCTAGTGTTTGAGGGTCAAATAAATAAAAGGAGCTAAAATATAAGATAAATCATACACGATCCTACTACAATAACATGTGAGACAAATGACGACATAGACCTATACAACATTCTTGGGAGATATCTAATAAATATTTACCTCTATCTTTGAAGGATCCGACACTACCCCTACTAAGATGTAAGAAGACGTATAAAGTACATCATTTATATCCCAAAATGATACTTGGATGACCTAAAATAGAGATGATTTCATCACATAATCTCAAAAATAGATTTCAGATTCCAAACATAATTTACCATAGACCTCAAATAAATGAATATATTATTGATGAACTTGACCATGAATAAATATAAGAACTCATGGTATAATTAAAAATACAAGCCCATGAAAATAGTCATAAATATTTTGACAGAAAATCATGTAACCATGACCTTTAATTGAACATAACTATAATGAAAATTATTCTTTGGGATATCCTCATACTTCACCCATATATGATGGTACCTATACTTCAAATAAATCTTTGAGATCCAACTCTCTCCATTCAACTAAACAAAAAGATCATCTAACATCAATAGGTGATAGTGGTTCTTCACCATCATTGAGTTCAATATCTAGTAGTCTATGTACAACCTCTTAATACCATCATCCTTAATAGATAATAACATTGAATAACTTTAAAAAGTATACTAATTAATATAAAACCATTTTGTAACATATTATTAACCTAAATCAGTAACTCTGGTAACTCAAAGGGTGTCATATGATAGGGATCCATTGTAATTTGAATGCTATGTGGTTGTACCTTTATCATCAACTCGATATCAAATCACATTTTTCACATCACAACCACTTTTGGGAACACATCAGGGAAATCCTCTATGACTTAAAAATAAACACTAATATGTGATAATTTTTCAACCATAACACCAACTCTTACAGATGAGATGAAATTGTCATCATACACATGTCACCCATTTAATGCTCATGTTCATAAATGTACATCACACTCTCACCAACCAAATAAGGGAAAACAACCCTCCACTTGAAGAATTAAATAATAGTTTTCATTGAATGCAAACAATCCATTCCATGGGTGACATTATATCACTATATTCGCATTAAGTGGAAATTTTTCAATGAGTGATGTTTCCCTATCAACATATAATAAACCTAGAACACTTGAACCAATTTAGGTTGATCTCTAACTAGTACAGATAACACTAATGGAACTGGAATATCCTCATACATAAGTCATAGAACTAAGAAAAAGGTATGAATAATGAATGATTATGAAGCCCCTAAATCAAACAATTTGTACTCCATAGTGGAAGATAAACATATAGTACTAAGAATAATCATTTTCCTTTATGGAACAATGAATTCCATGGTATACAACTAAAAATGGAATCCTCATCTACCTTAATATCCCTAATGATGTCCACCTATATGAATGTTCTGAATGTTATGTCCCTAATGAAGAGGAATGTAATAGGGATATCCTTTAACATATCTATCTTTCTTTTACTAAACATAAGATTTTTGACCCTACTATTACTACTGATAAGTCCTTTGAGGAAAATAAATCTGCATCATAAAAAAAATTGGCTACCTACCCTATGCTAACCACAAAAAATTTTCAAAAAATAGAACATTAAATTTTTGAAATCTCAATAAGAAAAACACTACAATTCCACGTTTATGTTAGAGATATGAAAAATATATATTTAGAAAGTATGGATATGAAATATAATACTAAACCCCCTCTAATCAAATCCTTTGCTACCCTAATAATGGAGAATTGTTTTCTCTAATCCTACTCTGTAGGATTTTTGGTTGACTTCCCCCTTAAGATTACTTAGTCCACACATATATTTTCTCTAACCCCTCTTCCTTATCTAGAACCTCAGCATACATCATCAACATAAAGTGGGTGTATTATCAAGGGATATATGGATGAAATTCCCCATAAAAATTTCATGTTATATAATTCTCATTAGGGATAATATCAAGGGGAAAATAAATAAGATTCATGAATCATAATACTTACTAAAATCATCCCATGAGACGGAATAATATTTAAAGTCACACAAGAAGAAGATCCACCAGTAATAAGATGAAACCCTCAACAAAATGATGACCAACTGAATCCAATACTCCATATATACATAGATTATTCTGATTAATCTCAATATCCTCTTATTATTTTTCTACCCATTAAATATAGTTGGACACCTTATACTTTTCCAAGATCTAACATTGAAACTCAAAAAACTTCCTATAATAATCATCCTCCTCTGTATATTTCTTTGATACATAACATGAAACTTATAAGATTAAAAACATTAAATTTATTTTATCTCACACTATTCTATTTATTTTAATTATCTAACATTTTCACAATTCATATACTAGTTTAATCAATCATGATGCATGTGCAATACTTAGGTCTCTACCGTGCAATCAATATCATCACACCAAGTTTTTTTAGTAACAGTAAGGGACTTACTTTAGATCACCTAGGGATTAACCTTCTATGTATTATTCAATCAACCTTCCTTAAGTAAAAACTAATATAGAATAATATTATTTCCACACTAAACCCATGTACTTATCACCGGTTCCTATCTCAAAATTCTATCATAACTCTGATCCAAAACTCTGATACATCTTTATCAACCTGACCTTATTAGAAATGAGATGAAATTGAATATGATGGTGACCCAAAAAGACTACCTCTAATAAGTGATAGGTTATATACTAACACTAAGAGTATATAAACATGAATATGGTAGTAATTTCCCTTGTAGATCATGAAAACATAATAGAATACCACCAATCAAGTCCATGGGCTAGTATGGGTTTTCCTAATCATAATCTTTTTCTTGGAAACCTGAAATATATATATATATAAACATTAAAAGATATATAAATAAATTTATATATAATTCTAAGAATACATGTATACTTAGTAGTATCCTATCCAAAAAAAACTTTTTCAAATGTGAAAGAATTATTATAATTCCTTGGTGAATAAATATAAAAACTAACTCATCATCAATAATAAGTGATAGGTTATCAATAAAAAATATCAATAAAGGTACCCCTTATCTACTGATCTAGTCACCCCCACACCCCGCCAAAATATTTCATAGGGATATTATCCCTTCCATATAGATATATTCACATATCCATATATCAACATCATAGAGCAACCACATATGTATAGCCACAATCCTTTTAGTCTAAAAACAATATACCACAAACATAGCCACATTCTGCAACACTAAATCCTGACCATACATCATATCTTCCTCATCAAGGTAGTGTAACATAAACATGAAGTAAATCAACCATATTCCCTCCTCCTTTATTGTTTGTCCCCCTAAATGTATCGACATCACAACCATAACTTAGTCACTCATTTCACATTCCATTACAGCCTGAACTTCATAGTCCATTTGAGATTATGAAATATACCATATCTGGAATAGATATAGAGGATGGGGTATTACCAAAAAATCCAAATAACCTTTATCCTATGTGTTTCTGAGAACACCCAAAACCAAAAATCATATGGGCATTGCTAAGGTTATTTAACTTAGGTGATGTTTCATGATAAAAATAAAAAAAATCATATATAATAAATGACATAAGACTAACCTAATAATTGAATCTATAATAACTTTATTTAGTACTAAGACCATTTATAACCACATTGTATCAAATAACACACACCCATAACCTCTACCAAATGTAATCAGAAAAAAACGGACCACTCTACCATCATAAAATAGTCATGAAACATCAACAACAACTTCCTATTTAATCACAACATTTAAATTTTTTAGATTTATCATTACAAATAATATTACACTTATTATTCAAAATTAAATCATAATTAATTAATTATAAATTAGATATATTTATTCCACTATAAAAAGTTCATTTCAAACATCCCATTTCATACTTCATTATGATTCTTTCTGCTCATTAATTTCTATCCACTTCCCATTTATATGATCACTTATTCTTAATAATTTTCACATTACCAGAAAATGAAAAATAATATCCAACATCCTCTCACTAAACCATATCAACCAACATATAATCTTAGATAATATCCCCCACTTCATACCATTATATCCACAATAGCACCCCATTTTCATTTCAATCAGCCACACCACTATGTCAATAAGTACCACAAATAATCACCCCTAAACCAAATTCAACTACAATCTAAAACCAGTTTACCAAAAATATAGTCTCTCATAATTTTTTGGCAGAAAACATGAAACATGGTAGTGAAACAAATAAAATTATCTCCATCATTGATGCTTCCATATTAATTTAACCTGTTATTCATCAATAAGAACAAAATAGAGTTCTATATTCAAACATTTTTGTTTTCATTTCCAAATTAAATTATCATATTATTAATGGTTATGTGGAATACAAGTGAATTTTAAAATGGTTTAAAAATATCTAATATCAATAAAAAATGATATCATTCAATATAAATAACATTTAAATATCATAAAGTACAATCAAATCATCTTTTCCCTTTCAAATACCTTTAACTGAATAATTATCATTATTATGTTTGTCATAACCATCTATCAAATAAAATCAAAGACTTGATAATTCTATATTGAATCATGAATAAAGGAATATAATATATTTTAATACCATAAATCAATCATAGATTTAACAAACACAAAATAAGAATAAGATGGAAACAAGAAACGACCACCACTAAATTTGAAGGGAACCACCATAAAACCTAATCACAACAATCCTCCGTCAAAAACATGACCCCAAAAATGATGCTAGTACACTTCCATTTCCACTAGTAAAAATTAATAACATGAGGGAATAGAATATAGGAGGAATAAAGTGTACAATGGATAAAATTAGATTGAACACTTAAAGTAGAAAACTAAAACCCACCAAAGGATAACCAAATATAAAAAAAGAAAAACCATAAAACACTATGGGTTTTATGAGGGTTGAAGGACATGAATGGAATATGAGTACCCACACAAATTTATATAAAAAAATTATAATCATAGGATCATTGTGAAATGGTCAGGGTTTTTCAACAATAATATCCAAATTTGGAAAACATTGTGTAATTACACTGAAATTAGAGAATAAAAATTGATTTAAATTTGATAAAAAATGGAAGATCATGGTTCAAAAAAGTGGGTCATTTCACAAAACTTGAATCTTTGAGAATCATGATACAATCCTCAACCTCAAATTATAAATTGATAACCCCCCCCCCCCCAAACTAAGATCGCAATGGAATAGAGCCACCACAGTGATACATTCCAAAACATAAAATCATTAAGGAAATTTGTGCTCACGGTTTCCATGGTGTAATTATCCTTATGATGACTAAATACAATATATCAAGGATACCCCATAAATACCCAAAGAATATTCATGCCATAAACCAAACAATCAAAGTACAACCAACTAATAAAACACCAAAATACAATGGCCCAAACCCTATATTTCACTACACATCATCACATTGTAGCCTTGTAAATAAAAATACAAGAAACGATACTACAATATATAGTCTTTTAAAACTCTCTCATGGTCATGATATAATCTGTACTTTTTGTTGAAATTTCATGTTAACTAACACTTATCTAGTAAAAGTAGCCTCTAATAATCCCCCTAACATATCCAATGCCTAAAAACCAAAAATATAAATTTCTAAGAAAGTTTAGGAATTTTCAGTTTAGTCCCAAGTCATATTTATTTTAGTTATTATAGGGATTTTAAGGTTAACATGGAAGAAAATAAATGATTTTTTGGTTCAGAATCTAGAAAAAAAATTACATTATTTTATGAAATAAAAATATTTTCATTATTAGAAATGGATGATTTAATTAATGGTGAGGTAATAAACCTTTTTTGAAAACATAAACATTTTAATGGGATATAAAAAAATCATTATATTACTTATTATGGAATATATACCATAGAAACCCAAAATACTGACTAATTCCTATAACATATAGATTGAAAATTAAATTTTATTCATTTTATTATCCATCATTTAAATTAATTTAATTTTTTTGTGTAGTAATTTTTGAAATTATCATAATAAATAATTTATAAGTTCAAATAAATATTTAATAATTATTTTTTTGGTTTTGATTTTGTTTAGAAATTATATTAATAACTTTTTTATTTTATCTTTATTTAATGATCAGTTATTTGAATTTTAATTTTTAAAAAATGAATAATAATTAGTTGATAATATATTTTGTTCATATACACAATACATGTTAATTGTTATCTCACATATTTAAGGCCTTATTTTCATATAATTTATATATTATTTTATTTTTTTATTTTATTTTTCTATGATATGAGGGTTTATTATTTATAATAAATTGATTTATATTATTTTATATTTCCTTATATTTTCATTTTTTTCAAATAAAAAACACTATCTATGTCTATCATTGAACATCGCTTTGTATTTTAATTTTCTCTATTTTTTCTATATTCATTGTGAATTAAAATTTTTTGTTCTAAACTTATTGTTATTATTATCTTGTTTTTTTAAGTTTTTTATAATTCATCATTATTTTAGTTATTTTTTATTATAGTCTTTAATAATTCTATGCTCTACTCAGAATACATTAACTTATTATTTATTCCCTTATTCTTATATATATTTATCATGTTTTGTTCATTTTTTCATAACCCATCTATTTATATATTTCATTCTTATTTAAATATATATTTTATATTCTCTGTAGTTATATTTTATAAATCATAATTTTAATTTTCTAATAATTATATATGTTATATTTCAAACTAGAATATTCAGTGCTTCATTCTACCATTTTCTTATTAATTATGGGCATGGTTTATATTTTATTTCTTAATGTTTTATATGGATTTATTCCATCTTATATTTATTTATTAATTAATTTTTTATATAATATATTCATTTATATCCCAATATATCATAATCATGAGCATAAAACATATTATTTCTAGTCAATGTGTTTCTTGTTTTTGTTTTAATGGTTTTTATACCTTTTATATGATTTATATGTCTTTTAAATGTTTAATATGTACTATAAAAGCTCCATATTTTTTGTTTTATGTGTTTATCTAATTCATTGTTCATATATTTAATTGTATTGTAATTATAACTCAATGAATAAATATTTATAATAAAAATAATTATATTTTTACTATATATAATAAATTTTTCTATAGGTTGTAGTTGATAGATTTTAATGTTAATAACTAATAAATCTACTAGAAAAAGGGTTTTTTACATATAAAAATTATTATTCAACTAATTGATTTAATTTTTATATTGGTAATGATTTTTTATGTTTATGATATATCAAACAAGTCTAATAATTCTTATCAATGACATTATATTACTATCAAATTGTATGAAGTGATGTTTTCAGTTTTGATACTATATCTATATCTAATTTATCAATTTAATTAAATTCTCATAAAATATGTGTTAATTAAATTATAAATGTTAAAAATTATTTTATGAATATTTTAAGCAAAAAAATCAATGATTTTGAGTAATTATTTAAAATATTTTACATTGTATAATTTTTATTATTATATTATTTTGGTTAAATAATATTTCAAATAAATACTCATTAATTGATAAGAAATTCATGAATAATGCATGGGAGAATCATGTTGAGCTACAGTCGAGGTAGAATGATGTGACATGGGACAATGATAATAAAATGGTGTGTTATTTTAATATGGTGATGAATAAAATATAAATCGTTATTAAAACCTTGTATAAGAATTTAAAATAACAAAAGTTTATTTTTTTCATAAAAATACAATTTTTATTTTTAAAAAAAGTTATTAATCCTTGAATCTGTAAACCGAAGTATTAAAGTATTTTAGAGAAGTGAATTGAGATTCCAAACCACTTCCATGTTTTTATTAGTGTAGTTTGTAGTGTAGATTTCCATTATTTAATTACTATATTTGATAGTTATTGAATGTTCTTTATTTCTTTATATATTTAAATTCATGTAGTTGTAATATGGATTTCTTTAATCAAGATTCATCCATAAATTTTCAGTAGTTTATTGAGATTAATAAAATATATATTTTGTAACTTTTTTATAATGATATAAACAAATCAAAAGGTTTATTGTGATTTATTTAAAATATTTACTCATGTTATTGGGAGATATTATTGAATTGGGTTAAATTATATATTTTAGAATCTTATGTTACTTGGAATATAAATATGAAATTGGAGTGAATTAATAATTTTGAGTTTGATTAACATATATATTTCTTTAAAAAATCATATAATTTTATTTCAGTGTACCAAAAAAGTAAAATTCAATATTAAAAAAATACCCCATCAAGAATGAGACTTAACACCCATGAAAATATATAAATTTCAACAAAAAATAAAACTAAAGGAATGTCCTAATCGAAAACAAACACAATAAACTCATAAAAATACAAAAACAATTTCCAAACATCCCTCAAAATAAAATATAAAACAACTAGATAAGGAAAATATTGGAATCACTAATAAAAAATCAAGAAATACCAAAAAAAGTCCATTTATTTAAAATTACATTAAACCACCAAAAAATACTCACCAAGAATGGGAACTGGAATTAAAACATAGTGACAGTCACTCATGTACATTAGAGATTTAGTTTCGAATTCAAAATGAAACTCACCTGAGAACACGTAACAGAATCCATTACATATTGGATCATACACAACTTCTTAATAAACCAATGAAACTGTATAGTAGATCATCCCATCAATGAAAACCCACAACACCAATAAGAAACAACACTATATTCTTAATCTTCATTATAAAGTGTAATAAAAAACCTTCCAAAAATTAGGATAAAATGATCATTATATCATACATAACACAAAAATCCGTAAAAATAAAAAGTATTTCCTATATTAAAAATATAAATTTAAATACCAAACCATAATAGACAACATATAAACTATAATATAGATATATAGTCGACTCCCAATAGAATATTTTATTCCCAGTTTTTTGATATTAAAAATATTCAACTTCAAAAAAAATATTATAATAAACATTCAAATATTACAACTTTATTCATTAAAAATAATATTGTTAAGGGTTTTAGAAATAATATATATTTCATTATAAAATATACCCATGAATAAACAATGAAAATATGAAGATCTACCAAAAAAATAAACATGATCTGAAGGCATCATTAAATTAAAATGTGGGATGGTAATATTTATAAATGTATAACTATAATCCAAAAAAGAAAAGATATAAGACATTAAAAAAATATGATCTTGAGTCTATGATGCCACATAAAAGAATAGACGTAGGATATAGTCAATTTTTTTGTATTCTCAATCTATTGGACATCTAAATAATAATTTATTTCTGAATGATTTTGTTCTTATTATTTTACTAATGGTCATAACCAAAAAAATATGTAAGAAGCTCCAAAAAAGATAGCACATAGATGGGTAAAATCTTCCAGTAGTTGGAAATATGAGTGATCCCATTGAAGTTAATGGTCCTAGTCTAATTTTTCAGGTGTAGGATGTTCAGTTGAATCATCAATAGGAGTCTCATTGTCATGATGAGGGGTTGTAGTGACCTTTTGAAAAATTATATTGTCCTTCAGTCCCACTCCTTGGATCCTCTGTTCATGAAAAACAAAAGCTAGAACTAGCATTGAAGACAATCCCTCATTAGGGAGGGGGATTTACTCTATTTAGGCTTTAGATTCTCATGAGACTCAGGTAGTGGAAGATTCTTTGATAGATAATCCGGACATGGATGTTTGTAAATATGTGGGAATAAGTTCATAGATTATTGAATAAATTAACAAGTAGTGGAGCTCAATGAACATTTGGGGAAAATGGACAAACACAGAAAATGATGAATCTCCAAATAAGTTATCATATCGGTATGTTTCTAAAAAAGGTAATGGAGTAGATAATTTAGGCTTTTCATCAGCCCCAATTTAGAATTCAAGTCCAATGAAGTTATACTCACATTTGAATCCCACCATGATGAATAGATCCATCTCAGTTGGTAGAAAGGCTCGAGGTAATTCTTTCAGCCCTTTGGAAGAAGAATCTGATTGGGATTATAATGATTATAATCATCTTGACCTCAATTAATGATGTTTTTTATATTTTTTCTAATTGAATGAGGGATTTTTGTCTTGTCTGGACCCATTCCAATCAACTTCTAGGTTTTATTTTTAATTTTAATAAAGAGGGTTTTCATCAAATTTAAAAAAATATAATTAAGTAATCCATTATTCATATAAATAAATGAAAAATAAATAGAAAATTAAATATTACATGATAAAAAATATTTCATCAGGGTTTAATATGATATTTTTTGGAATTAAAAACAATATAGTAAATTTAAATTGTTAATGTTTTACCTCAAAACTATTAAATAAATTATCCTTATTATCAGTAACATGATTAAGAACCTTAAAAGTTATATTCATGAATCATTAAAATTATCGAAATTAAATTTTTTAATAAGTGATATAATATTTAATTTATATTTGAAAAAAAAATTAATTATATATTTAGATTCATTTTAACATAATGTTTATACATTGAAATAAAATTCAACCTTTTATAAAAAATCTTAAGAAATGATAATAAATACAAAATCTTTGTAAGAAGAATAACCATAGGTCAAGATCATACTATATTATAATGTTTGTGGTATTAACTGGTGAATAAATAATTTTATCATCCAAAACTAGGAAAAATAGATTCTTCTTAGAGCAGTGGTGTTATTTTTTGTGGTCAACTATACTAACAATAATTTTGGTAATAATATTAACACTCTTTTTATTTTGGATAGATTAAAACCCATTGTTTTATAAAGGAGGTAATTTTATACTTACATGATAGTTATGGGGTCACTTATGGTAGGGTAGTCATCATTCACCACTATAAAAAAATCCCTAACAACCATCATGGACATTCTAGTAAACCTTTAAAAAATTAATTCCATCCTATAGTATTTAATGAAATAAATGTTTTTTAGGAACATAAAATTAAAACATTGTGAATAATCCTCACTTTTTTCAATATACAGGATGATTATGTTAATAAAAGTCTTTATATACCTATTTTATCTTCTCTGATTTAGTTTTTATATATGTTCGGTTTATGGATAAAAGTTCTAAGAATTGGTTATTGAATTAAATAAAGGAAGCATGGCCTTGTGGTGGTAGTATACTACCACCATCCAACTAGTAGACTCCACTAACTATCTGGTGGAGTTATTGTTGGTTTATAGGAAACTGAAGACCCCAATGCCCATCCGGTGCGGCCAATCCAAGGGTATAATTAATTCACCCCTTATAATTTTTTTACCACTCATTTTAGACTATTTTTATCTCTCAATTACAACCAAAAACACCTTATTTCATATTTTATATACCCTCTCATGAATCATTTCTCTCCTATTCTTCAATATTTTCCTTTATAAAGTTTAACCAATTCTGTGGCATTAGAAATGTGAGTTCTTCTTAGATATAAACAAAATTATTCATCTTAATTAAGATATGTACATGGATCTATGTCAGATATTTTTTCCCATGAAGATCCAATGAATTTTTCTTCCTCTCATCAAATAATAGTGGTGGATATAATATGTTGACATCATTTCTTGATCAAATCAAGATCTAACATAGAATATGAACATTCTATGAGAAACTTTTTATGGATAATATTCCTAAAACACTTATTAATAGTGTATTGATTATAGTAACTTATTCAATTAATTATTATTTATTATATTAGTGGAGGTATTGACAAGCCAATAACCCCCCTTGGGGTGAGATAGAATTCTCATTAATGGTGGATTTTTTTTGAGTAAGTTTATTTAGATCGATCATTATGAGATCTTATCTATTTATGAATATCTTATTTATTGGTAGATTAAAGATGGAATAATGATCATTGTAAATACTGATTCCCTCCTCTGTAATTGACAATGAATTCATAATCTATTCTTGAATCAACAATAGATCTGCTGAATTTCTGACCCCTATTTTGACATACCTCAGAATTGGTTCCCTTGATGAAATCTTTAAGGTATGTAATTATAGAACCAAAAATATTGAAATATAATCTTCCTGATTCTTCATTATAAACAACTTTCATTAAAAACCAAAACCCATTCTAGGAATCCTTAACATGTGTTCCCATTCTCCATGGGTGTGTGATGTGATCATTCTTCAATCTTGGAATATTCTGTGAGATTTTAGAAATATCAAAATGCCTAGAATATTTCACTCACCAAAACCAAGATAAATTTCATCCCATTCCCTAAACCTAGGGAAAAATATGTGATAAGTTATATATTTACATTTTTACCCTTAACTTGTAGATTTTCCCATTCAAGTACCCAAGCTATCCCAAATTGTCCAACACCTCCTGACGAGCTACAAAAATTACAAAATATACCTCTTCTAGAAGAAAAAAGAGATCAGGGTCACCCATGATTTTTGGAATGGATGAATAAAGTGTACTCCTTTTGAAATCCAATAGCCCCTAATTATTTCCTAACATCATGGTAAAATAACATACTCAAGCAACTATCTCCTAATAAACCCAACATGGTCAATATCACCAATCATCCTCACTAATTACCTTTCCATAAAAGGTCGTGTCACACCATCTAGAACTATTTCTTATTCAAAGACATCCTCTAATTATTGGTCGATTTTGGACAGGTGATACTAGAGACTTCCTTGAAATAGGTAACTTGTGTAACTGTTTCCCACCCATAAGGAGAGGGTGATTGGAAAATGTTTCATCCAATATTGGATAGAAGTTCGATAATTAGATGAATCTAAAGATATTTAACCGAGATCAATCCTCCCTGATAGCACAAATTCATAAACTAACAATGGTAACATCACCTAGGTATGAAAAAAAAATTAATACACCTTTTACAGGTATATATAATCATCAGAAATAGGAAAAGACACAAGAGAAAGAGTCATACCCTACTCTCACAAAATATTTGACTCTTACAAACTTAATTCCATAAACATATTGAGAATATGAACCACCCCCATCAAATTGAACCCTCATCAAATTAATATCTCATTTCTGGTTCTATAAAACTAGAATACTTAATAGATTACTTCCTTAGTGATGAATTTGCCTCTGAGTATGAGTTAGTTGTACCTGGTCGTGGAGATGGAGGCTGAGGATGTAGAATATAAGGATATAGGGGATGACATGGGCGTGGTCAATCCGAATATTTTAGTGACTTCCCTATCGAGAACATTTATACATCCAATTCCCATGGGAGTGAACTCTATAAAGACCAATAAAAATAATGAGATGACTAGGATCCCTCTAGTGGTCGTTTAATCCAAGTAATCTAACATAATCTACATGTGGGGTGCGATTTTTTGATCATACCAGACAAAGGGGTAGGTCGGCACAGCCCGCTCCACTTGAAGCAGATACTCCTTCATCCTATTCTCAAGAACTGGTCCCATCCACCTCATACGCCTCAACACTTGAGCTATATAATAGTTAGAATCCTCACCTTGAGAATTTCATGCCTCTTGCACAAAATTACAGCATTCTAAAATAGTTGGTGACTGTTCCAACAAAAATATCAATCCTAGATACTCTCCACATATCAAAATAACTCCAATACTAACTCATAAAAACCCTCTAGATCCCATATAAGTTCAAGAAAGAAGTTTTTATAGATGATTTTTAACAATTATAGACTATTCCATTAGGATGAAATTCCCCCTGTCTCATTCATAGAATAAAATAGGAAAGAAGTTATCCAGGGACATATCAAACCCTTGTTTTTTAGGAAAACTCTAAAATGATGACATATAAATATCTATGGTTGAAAATGGTTCTG
Organism: Viscum album; assembly: GCA_963277665.1. Classification (NCBI taxonomy): domain Eukaryota; kingdom Viridiplantae; phylum Streptophyta; class Magnoliopsida; order Santalales; family Viscaceae; genus Viscum; species Viscum album. Next base: position 1,150,800,603 of record OY728135.1, read on the forward strand.
GGATCAAACTCATCTCGATTAAGACCCTTGGAAATTTGGGATTTAGTGAGGGGGAATTATCTTCATTAAATAAAACCATTACATGCTACAATAAGAGCGAGCAAAGAACACTCTAAAAGATTGTGATCAAAGAATAGTTTGGGGATATCTCATCTAACATTGAGTTCATGGTTATCTAGAAAGACCCAACATATAATATTATACTTGTATAACCTTGGATTTATATCCACTTAGTGTAACCTTAAACATTTCATTGGTGCCTAAAATACCCCATTGATGGGAAGGTTGGAATACTACATGGTGACAGTGCCCCTTAGATTCATGTGAATCCATATATACTGAGGTAGGTTTCTCAAAAAAATAATGAAAAAAAAGGGGTGATGATATATAGTTTGCAGTAACTAATGACTTGGGGACCACCTCATAGAATCCCTTGAGTATGCTCGAAATAGATTATGTTATACCCATAGTTTTTATTGTTGTAGAAGACTTAGTCTCAAATGTTTAGGCTCCTCCTATCCCCTGTCATGGAATAAAAGAAAAAAAGAAACTCCAAAATCTCTCTACAATGAATTTGATAGTTCAAGATGATAATGTCTCCTCTCATGGCCACTCTTACCTAGACAATGATAGATTCCTTTGGATTACCCACTATGTCTTAAAATGTATTCATATAATCAGAGATAGAATAAGAAGAGGATATCCTCAGGAACACCCCTCCCATATTTGAGGAAGGAATCTCAATAGCCATTGATGAGCTCAGGTAGGTGAATCTGGGAAAATAAGAAAACATGAAACCAACATTTATTAGTAATTCCATGCCACTCGAGGAGTAGGAGACGTATATTGAATTTCTAAAGAAACATCAAAACATGTTCTCTTGTAATTAAACATAAATGTTCAAGATGAACCCTGCTGTGGATACACATCACCTATGAATACCTGATGACCATATAGGTTTCAAGAAGGAAGACATGAGTATTCACCCTACACATTCTAGTGATGTATAATCGGATGTTGAAAATTTATTCAATACCAACATTTTTTGGGAAGTGAAATACCAAAAATTACTTGCATTCATCATCTCATCAATAAAAAATGGAAAAATTATGGTATTCATTGATTTTAGGGACCTTAATTGATATTTACCAAATTAATACTTTCCATTTATATTCATAAAAATTTTATTGATGAAACTGTTGGATTCTAGGACCTTTACTTCATGGATGGGTATTTATGGTATAATTAGTTAAATACACACCTTAAAGATGATGAATCTGCTGAATTCAGATAACCTCAAGAGATATTTTTATATTCATTCATCCCCTTTAGATTACAAAATACTACTTCTACATTCCAATGAGACATGCATTATATCTTTAATCACGTCTTGGGATGAATAGAAGAATTATATATCAATTACCTAGTAGTCAAATCACAACATCTATGTGACCACTTCACGAATATTAAAACAATATTTATAATGTTGTGGTATAATATTTTGAATATGAATCCCATAAAGTTTACTTTTAGGTTAATGTTAGAGAAATTCATTGGCTTTATGGTACACCGATGTGGCATCAATGTCAACCCAGAAAATACTATTGGAATCCTATGAATGTCACCTCATAAAATTCTAAAATAACTAATGGGGGTCTAAGATAACCTTGATTACATTATTAATTTTATAGTTAACATGGCTAGTAAGTCTCTCCTCTTTGTTATGATAATGAATGTGGGAGTCATCTACTTATGGGATGAGGACTTCCAAGAATCCATTGAGAATCTCAAGAAGTGGTTTCTATAACCACTGGTCTTGATGTTGATGGTAAAATGAAATTATAAGGCCCCTGCCTTAAACCTTACTTAATCTTGAGTTATTACAAGATTACACATTTAGGATCTTTTTAGGTTTAGAGTTTTAGATAATTAGATCATAAAACTTGAATTACATTCCACATTTAAACAAAGTGGTTACATAAAGATAGTATTCATTTTTCCCATCAACGGAAACATATTTAAAATAGAACATGGATTCTTTCTTGACACTTCCTTGACACTATCATCATATCATGTACCTTTCCCTTAACCTATGAAAAACATTTCAAAAAACTTGGGATGAGCATAAAAAGCTCAGTATGGGATATAAAAATATGGAAAGGAAAAATGAGTACATGCATACATAAGAATCAATGAAATCATACTCTACTCATAAAACATAAGAACTTTAACATACCTCATCAAATCATGAATAAATCATAGAAATAATAATACATCAAGGTAACTTGAGGCATTCATAACATTATTACGTAGGGAGTAACCCTCTTGGTTACGTTTGGAATACCCATCACAGTATATTCCCTAAATATCTTCGGAGAAACCTTAAAGTTTAACTCCTTCGCGTTACCCAATGCATTGGAGAGCTATAACGGGCTCACCCGCCCTTAGTTTATCACAGAACCACTCATCTTCATAACAATACCCAAGAACCATAACATAATCGTACCACATAATACATGCATAAAGGAAACATAACATTTCCACATTTCAATCACAAGATATCAATAAAACACATTGATATAAAAAAACATTATGAAAACCATTTTAAATACCAAAATAAAAGAAAAGTAAAACATGGTATTTATTTTTCTTTAAAAAAACGGTATGTCTTGTAGAGGAAGCCGAAACTCAAATAATGGTCACGGCGGCGGAGAAGTCGTTGTCGCCGCATACATACGAAAAAAACATTCCATTTTGTCGTTTAGTAAACGCATTGTATAAAAAAGATTCCTTTTGAATAAACGTAAAATTCAAAGGGTTTATACACTGTATAAAAGAAAGTTGTGTATAAAACAAAATATGCCTCAATGAAAGGAGATTGAGATGAAGTCCCATACCTTGGGTCCGACTTGACTCGATCGTTCTTTAACCTACTGAATAATAAACTTGAGTTAATTTATACTTTCTTAAGAACCTTTTTCAATTTCATTATTACTTTTATATCACTTATTACCATGTTATAAACATTATGTAATCATTTATGTTAATAATGTTTGTTTTTTCGATATTTGGTTCTTAAGTCGAAAGTGGACTTCTTACAATTACATGTTGTTCGTGTGGTCAAAGGTTCATTATATCCAGAATGATATTCATGATTTGGATATCATATATATCATATATATCCAGAATATACATATATTTATAATATTACATAATCATTTAGAGGTAAGAAATGAAATGCACCATTCATATAGACGGTAAGCCGTACGTACGCATGAACGCTACTTTCATTTCTATGTCATATTAATGGAATTAAAACTAAATGATAGGTATGTATATTTTAATTCCAAAATTATATTCATCATTTATATGTAACATACATCATATATAATAACTTTAAATCCATCCTTTATACATCCCACATATGGCATTAACGAATCAAATCACTTTAAGGGGGCGGTAGTCTGCACTTCCTAAAATGAAGATATCGCGTATACCCATAATGGAAACCATAAAGGTATGCCATAAATGAAAAATACAGAAGCTTAAGTAAAACATAAACATATTATATATCATATATAAGTATATTGACATATTAATGGCCACCTTTAAAGGTGTTATATGAGTGTTGAACAATCATCGTTTCGTGAGGCAGAAATTCGCCATCCACAGAAACAGTATGTTCTTTAACCATTAGATGTAGGTGTGTGTAAGTGTATCTCTAGTCCTTATTATAACAACATCCTAGTATATGGAATATACTGGTGTTGTTACAAAATAAATGAATAAAAAGAGTTTAGGGGGTTGTAGAAGCAAAATAAAACATAAGAACACAAGAGAAGACACTACCTTCAAATCGGGTAACTCTTTTTTATTTGAGCTCAAAGGCTTCCTTGGGAAGACTTATTCCCAAAGTGAGGATTCAAGGAGTAAGAGAGGGATGTGGATAGACAAAATGTGCAGGTTTTGGCCGAGCCAAAGTCTTTGGAAGTTTGGGTAAGGAGGTAGAGGTTGGGGCCTTTTATAAGTGGAGAGGAGGGGCACTCTTGGAAAGTTACAAAATGTTACTTTATTTTCAAAAGTGTTTCGGATTTAGGTCCCAAATTGATGTATTTAGATTATAAGGTGATAAGAGTTCGAAATCCACCCATCCAATAGGTTTTTAACAGGTGTAGGTCTTAGATTTTACATTATCTTTTCATTTTATTTAAATCCTTTATTAATGAGGTAATCGCTGCATCATCATGATGTCATAAATAATTTGATTTATTTAATGTGAAAAAATTATAAAAAAATTATCATGATGTAGGAAATATATTTATCTTTCTAATGAATATTTATAGTCAAAAATCTGACTTGTATATCCCCATGGAAAAATTGTTTTAGTAAAACAACTCATGTTTGTGTTATTTTTACTTTAACATTAAATAAAAAGCATTAATGTCCTTATCTTACCCAAGTGGCTCCATGGGGTCCCAAAAATCGACCCATGGGTTTTATTGGTCGCCCATGACACATCCAATAAGGTTATTACATGTGTCTAGGTCATTTCATATTATTAAAACATTATTTTTACCTTAAACTACACTAATTACCTCTAATCGCGATTAAAAACATAAAAGCTACTAATCACCAAAAAATTATTTTAATCCCATTGAACAACATTTTACTTCTTAACGAAAATAATATGTGTTGGATTTTTGAAATACAAAACACAGAAGTGGTAAAGTTTCATTTAAACAAAAAATCAGTTTTTTTAAGTACCACTTAGTGGTTTCACTATTCATCAAAAATTGAAGTTTTTCAGAAAAATACCAAAACTTCGCCCTAAGCTATATTTGATATTTCGAATTCAAAAATGATGTCTATTTTAAAAAATTCAAAACATATAAGTTGCATTAATTAATTTAATAATTAATTCTCGTTTTCAAAGCAAATACCGTGTTTTTATGAAATAATAAGTATCAAAAGATTGACACTAGTTTAAGTCCAATTTCAAAGTGAAATTAATTCCAACGACCACTATTGGATTAAATGGTAAAAATATTTTCTATTTAAACTTTAAAACCAATTAAAAAGTTAATCTAACCATATAATTAAATTATATGAAAAAGCCGTTTTGATGTAAAATGCATTATTTTTCACTATTAATTAAAAAATGAACATTGTCAGAAAAATACCAAAAAATTATCCAATGTAAATTTAAATGTCCCAATCATAAATAATAAGTTTATTTTGACAATAGAGCTTATAAAATTGTCAAAAGGTTTATTTAAAAATGGTTTTCCATCAAAAGGCAGTAAAACAATCTTTTAAAAATATTAGTGTATTCCATGCTTAAGATTGGATTTATTTTTATTTTAAGCCTCTAAAACACTATCTAATTCATTAATAGACATAGATAAAAATATCTACTATTCATTACTTACTTGGGATGTTACATACTTCCCCCCTTTAGAAAATTGCGTCCCCGCAATTCATTTACTTATCTAATAAGTGGGGGTATTTATCCCTCATTGAATTTTCAGATTCTCATGTTGCCTCTTAAATCATGTGGTTTTTCCACAAAACCTTTACCTGATGAATCACCTTATTCCGTAACACTTGCTCCATGTGGTCAAGAATCTGGACCGGTTGTTCCTCATAAGATAGGTTCTCTTCCAGCTGAACTACCTCTGGACTCAAAACATGAGATGGATCTGGAATATACTTTCTCAGCATCGAAACATGAAAAACATTGTGTACTTGAGATAAACTCGGAGGTAAATCCGCTCGGTAAGCAACTGATCCAACTCTCTCCAGAATTTCATATGGTCCAATGAACCTTGGACTCAGCTTCCCTTTCTTACCAAATCGCATCACACTTTTCCATGGTGATACTTTGATAAAAACATGATCACCTACCTCAAAATATAGATCCTTCCTCCAGTTATCCGCATAACTCTTCTATATACTTTGAGTTGTTCTCATGTCTTTCTGAATAAACTGAAATTTTTCTGCCATCTCTTCTACCAATTCTGGTCCCATCAACTTCCTTTCACCCACTTCATCCCAGAAAGCTGGAGTTCGACACCGCTTCCCATATAACACCTCAAATGGTGCCATATGTATACTAGAATGAAAACTGTTATTATATGAAAATTCAACCAAAGAAAGATATTGGTCCCAACTTCCCTGATAATCCATCGAATAAGCACGTAGCATATCTTCTAAAGTCTGAATTTTTCATTCTGACTGCCCATCTGATTGGGGATGAAAAGCTGTACTAAAATTTAATTCAGTACCCAACGACTTCTGAAGGACTTTCAAAAAGTTAGAAGTGAACCTGGGATCACGGTCAGATACAATGGAGAGAGGAACTCCATGTAACCTGACTATCTCTTTAAGATACAAATGGGAAAGTTGATCTAGGGAAAAGGTATCTCATATAGCAAGGAAATGATCGGATTTAGTCAAGTGATCAACAATAACCCAGATTGCATTATTACCTCGAGACGTCTTCAGTAATACCACAACAAAGTCCATGGATATATTCTTCCATTTCCATTCTGGTACTGGTAAAGGATGAAGCATCCCTTTCGGTAACTGCCACTTTTCTTTAACCTGTTGACATGTCAAAAACTTCACAGTAAAATCAGCAATATCTCTTTTCATTCCATCCCACTAGTAATACTCCCACAGATCTTTGTACATCTTAGTACTGCCAGGATGAAATGAAAACAGAGAACTATGAGCTTCACATAACAACTCTCTCTTCAACTATGAATCACACGGAACACACAATCTCTTCCCAAATCTCAAAACACAATCATTATCAATGTTGAATTCAGGCAACTTACCTTTCTTAACCAGCTCTACCTTTTTCTGCAACTCACTGTCTTGTTTATGTGCTTTCTTGATTCTGTCTGATAGAGAAGATTTCACTGATACCTGAAACAAAACAGAAGGAAATCCCACACCAAAAACTTCTATGCCAAAGTTCATCAAATCCTTAACCAAAGGATCACGTTCCAAACGCAACATTGTTAATGAAGCATTACTTTTTTGACTCAAAGCATCAGCCACTTTATTTTCTTTTCCCGGATGGTAATGAATTGTACAATCATAATACTTGATTAATTCCATCCATCTCCTCTGTCTCATGTTCAATTATTTCTGAGTGAATATATACTTTAAACTTTTGTGATCGGTATATATTTTACACTTTACTCCATAGAAATGATGCCTCCAAATTTTTAAAGCGAAAACAACAGCAGCTAATTCCAAATAATGTGTAGGGTAATTTAACTCTTGAGTTTTCAACTCTCGTGAAGAATAAGCAATTACCTGATCATTCTGGATTAGGACACAACCAAGTCCTTTAAATGAAGCATCATTGTAGATAACAAACTCACCATTCCTGGAAGGTAGTGCCAAAACTGGAGCATTCACCAATCTTCTTTTCAATTCCTGAAAACAATCATCACATTCTTTTGTCCAGATAAACTTAACACCCTTCTGAGTTATCTTAGTCATTGGACTAGATAATCGTGAAAAATTCCTAACAAACCTTCGGTAAAAGCCTGCCAAACCAAGGAAGCTACGAATCTCAGTTACATTTGTGGGTCTTGGCCATTCTTCAACAACCATTTTTTTTTGCAGGATCAATAGTTATCCCATCTTTAGAAACAATGTGACCAAGGAAAGAAATTTTTTGCAACCAAAACTCACACTTTTTGAATTTCCCATACAATTTCTTTTCTTTCAAGGTTTTCAAAATAACCCTTAAATGTCTTTAATGCTCCTCTTTACTTTTAGAAAACACCAAAATATCATTAATGAAAACAACCACAAACTTATCCAAGAACTCGTGGAAAATTCTATTCATTAAGTCCATGAATACAACAGGTGCATTGGTTAGCCCAAAAGGCATTACTACAAATTCATAGTGGCCATATCTTGTACGAAACGCAGTCTTCGGAACATCTTCTTCTTTTACCTTCAACTGATGGTGCCCCAATCTCAGGTCAATCTTTGAAAAATACTGAGCACCCTAGAGCTGATCAAACAAATCATCGATATGAGGCAAAGGATATTTGTTCTTAATAGTGATGTTATTCAAGGATCTATAATCAATGAAAATTCTCATAGAACCATCTTTCTTTTTAACAAATAAAACAGGGGCACCCCATGGTGATGTGCTAGGTCGAATGAAACCTTTCTCTAATAAATCTTGCAATTGCTCCTTCAACTCTAAAAGTTCATTTTGAGCCATTCGATAAGGGGGTTTTGAAATTGGCTTAGCATCAGGAACTAAGTCTACAGTAAACTCAACTTCCCGGTCTGGTATTATTCTAGGCAACTCATCAGGAAAAACATCAGGATACTCATTTACCACTGGCACATCATTAATCTGAACAGTTCATTTGTTTTCAAAAATATGTGCAAGGTAACATTCATTTCCATCTTTTACAAGTTTCTCAGCCTATTGATATGTTATCAACATTAAGGGTTCATTCTTGTACACAAACTGAAAGTCTTTCTGAAAAGAAACTTCTTTATCTCTACAGTCAATCTTAGCATGGTAAAAAGAGATCCAATCCATACCCAGGATAACATCAAACTCTACTAGAGGTAAAACAATAAGTTTTTAAAGTAGGTTCTTTCCACATATAAGGATAGTAAGATTCTTATAAATACTTTTTACTTCAACATTTCCCCCAGGTGTTTTTACCAAAAGTTCAGGATTCATTTCTTGAGATGGTATTCCGATTTTACTAGAAAAGGTTTCAAAGATGAAAGAATGTGTAGACCCCAAATCAAACAACACACTGGAATAATCTGAAAAAACAAACAAAGTACCTGATACAACTTCATTTGATGGCCCGACATCTGCTGAAGTAGTTGCAAAGGATTTCACCACCCCTTTCTGCTTGTATTCTAACTGCTTCCCACCACTCAAGCTCTTTGTCGTACACTCGTTTGCATAGTGACCCATCTCATTGCACTTAAAACATTTCACTAACTGTAAATCAAATTTGGTCTTACCTTCACCTTGATCTTTTTCAGTGCAATCACGAGCCTTATGTCCCATATTACCACATCGGTAGCACTTTCCATAATTCAGAAGACATTCCCCAGCAAACCTTTTACCACATTTATCACAAACTGGAAACTTAGTTTTTTTACCATCAGACTTTTTTGAAGAATTCTTTCCTTTCTCCAGCCACCTCGGTCTCTTCTTCTATTGATTTTTATAGAACACCTGATCATCGGAAAACTCCATTTCCACCTTCTCAGCACATCGCACAATCTTTTCATAACTTTTTAACTCACGAGAAGATAATTCCCTTCGATATTTTGGATTTAATCCTGAGTAAAAATGATTGATTTTACTATCAATGTCTCGGATAAAATTTGGAGCATACCTTGCCAATCGAGTGAACCTTTCTTCATAGGCAGCCACTGAGTCCTCCTCTTGCCTCAATTCCAGTAATTTTTTTCCATCCTAAGTCAAACAGCCTTAGGAAAATACTTCTCAAGAAACATACCTTTGAATTCATCCCAGTCGAGACCATAAATCTCATCAGCGTCCCTAATATTTTTAACCATCGACCACCACTGATCTGCCTCAACCTCCAAACGGTAAATAGCAAGACTAACCTTTTGATTGTCTGAACACCCCATGACATCGAAAATCTTCTCCAGTGCTTTAATCCACCCTTCAGCTAGAATAGGGTCAGATGATCCTCTGAATGATGGGGGATGTTGCCTCATGAAATGTTCCACCACTGACATGTTCCTCTGTGGTTGATCTGGCTGATCTCGTGCATGGATACCACCACCATTTATCGCTTGAGTCAACTGCACCATTACTACAATAAACTGTTCATTTCCAATTACGACCATCTCAGAATGCTGATTCGGAAGGTTATTTCCTTCTGTGTGCCTTCCTATCACTACTTCCCTATTTCCTCTTCGGAAAACCATTCTGAACAAACATGTCTTAGATGAAGCAACATGGTAATATTCAAATTCTATATCATTTCAATTTGACCACAAAAAAAATTATTTTTGGATAATCATTTAATAAAATTCTAACTGCTAAAGTTATCTAAACCGACCTCTGATACCAACTATAAGGCCCCAGCCTTAAACCTTACTTAATCTTGAGTTATTAAAAGATTACACATTGAGGATATTTTCAGGTTTAGATTTTTAGATAATTAGATCATAAAAATTTCATTACATTCCACATTTAAACAAAGTGGTTACATAAAGATAGTATTCATTTTTCCAATCAACGGAAACATATTTAAAATAAAACATGGATTCTTTCTTGACACTTCCTTGACACTATCATCATATCATGTACCTTTCCCTTAACCTGTGAAAAACATTTCAAAAAACTTGGGATGAGCATAAAAAGCTCAGTATGGGATATAAAAATATGGAAAGTAAACATGAGTACATGCATACATAAGAATCAATGAAATCATACTCTACTCATAAAACATAAGCACTTTAACATAACTCATCAAATCATGAATAAATCATAGAAATCATAAGACATAAAGGTAACTTGAGGCATTCATAACATTCTTACGTAGGGAGTAACCCTCTTGGTTACGTTTGGAATACCCATCACAGTATATTCCCTAAATCTCTTCGAAGAAACTTTAACGTTTAACTCCTTTGCATTACCTAATGCATTGGATAGCTATAACAGGCTCACCCGCCCTTAGTTTATCACGGAACCACCCATCTTCATAACAATGCCCAATAACCATAACATAATCGTACCACATAATACATGCATAAGGAAACATAACATTTCCACATTTCAATCACGAGATATCAATAAAACACATTGATATAAAAAACATTATGAAAATAATTTTCAATACCAAAATAAAAGAAAAGTAAAACATGGTATTTATTTTTCTTTTAAAAAAACGGTATGTCTTGTAGAGGAAGCCGAGACTCAAATAATGGTCACGGCGGTGGAGAAGTCATTGTCGCCGCATACGTACGACAAAAACATTCCCTTTTGTCATTTAGTAAACGCTTCGTATAAAAAAGATTCCTTTTGAATAAACGTAAAAGTCAAAGGGGTTTATACACTGTATAAAAGAAGGTTGTGTATAAAACAAAATATGCCTCAATGAAAGGAGATTGAGACGAAGTCCCATACCTTGGGTCTGACTTGACTCGATCGTTCTTTAACCTCCTGAATAATAAACTTGATTTAATTTATACTTTCTTAAGAACCTTTTTAAATTTTATTATTACTTTGATATAACTTATTACCATGTTATAAACATTATGTAATCATTTATGTCAATAATGTTTCTTTTGTCGATATTTGGTTCTTAAGTCGAAAGTGGACTTCTTACAATTACATGTTGTTCGTGTGGTCAAAGGTTCATTATATCCAGAATGATATTCATGATTTGGATATCATATATATCATATATATCCATAATATACATGTATTTATAATATTACATAATCATTTATAGGTAAGAAATTAAATGCACCATTCATTGAGATGGTAAGTCGTACGTACGCATGAACGCTACTTTCATTTCTATGTCATATTAATGGAATTAAAACTAAATGATAGGTATGTATATTTTAATTCCAGAATTATATTAATTATTTATATGTAACATAAATTATATATAATAACTTTAAATCCATCCTTTATACATCCCACATATGGCATTAACGAATCAAATCACTTTAAGGGGGCGGTAGTCCGCACTTCCTAAAATGAAGATATCGCGTATACCCATAATGGAAACCATAAAGGTATGACATAATGAAAAATAAATAAGCTTAAGTAAAACATAAACATATTATATATCATATATAAGTACAGTGACATCTTAATGTCCACCTTTAAAGGTGTTATATGAGTGTTGAACAATCATCGTTTCGTGAGGCAAAAATTCGCCATCCATAGAAACAGTATGTTCTTTAACCATTAGATGTAGGTGTGTGTAAGTGTAGCTCGAATACTTCTTATAACAACATCCTATTATATGGAAGATACTGTTTTTGTTACAAAATAAATGAATAAAAAGAGTTTAGGGGGTTGTAGAATCAAAATAAAACATAAGAACACAAGAGAAGACACTACCTTCAAATCGGGTAACTCTTTTTAATTTGAACTCAAAGGCTTCCTTGGGAAGACTTATGCCCAAAGTGAGGCTTCAATGAGTAAGAGAGGGATGTGGAGAGACAAAATGGGCATGGTTTGGCCGAGCCAAATGCTTTGTAAGTGTGGGTAATGTGGTAGAGGTGGGGGCCTTTTATAAGTGGAGAGGAGGGGCACTCTTGGAAAGTTACAAAATGTTACTTTATTTTCAAATGAGTTTCGGATTTTAAAGGTCTCACATTGATGTATTTATAGGATAAGGTGATAAGGGTTCGAAATCCACCCATCCAATAGGTTTTTGATAAGTGTAGGTCTTAGAGTTTACATTATCTTTTCATTTTATTTAAATCCTTTATTAATGAGGTAATCGCTGCATCATCATGATGTCATAAATAATTTAATTTATTTAATGTGAAAAAATTATAAAAAAAATATCATGATGTATGAAATCGTTTTAGATTTCTAATTAATATTTATATTCAAAAATATGACTTTCATAACCCCATGTAAAAATTGTTTTAGTAAAACAACTCATGTTTGTGTCATTTTTACTTTAACATTAAATAAAAAGAATTAATGTCCTTATCTTACCCAAGTGGATCCATGGGGTCCCAAAAATCTACCCATGGGTTGTCTTGGTCGGACATGACACATCCAATAAGGGTAGGACATGTGTCTAGGTCATTTCATATTATTAAAACATTATTTTTACCTTAAACTACACTAATTACCTCTAATCGCGATTAAAAACATAAAAGTTACTATTCGCCAAAAAATTATTTTAATCCCATTGAACCACATTTTATTTATTAATGACAACCATGTATGTCAGATTTTTGAAATTCAAAACACAGAAGTGGTAAAGTTTCATTTAAACAAAAAATCAGTTTTTTTAAGTACCACTTAGTGGTTTCACTATTCATCAAAAATTGAAGTTTTTCAGAAAAATACCAAAACTTCACCCTAATATATATTTGATATTCCGAATTCAAAAATGATGTCTATTTTACAAAATTCAAAACATATAAGTTGCATTAATTAATTTAATAATTAATTCCCGCTGTCAGAGCAAATAGCGTGTTTTTATGAAACAATAAGTATCAAAAGATTGACACTAGTTTAAGTCCAATTTCAAAGTGAAATTAATTCCAACGACCACTATTGGATTAAATGGTAAAAATATATTCTATTTAAACTTTAAAACAAATTAAAAAGTTAATCTAACCATATAATTAAATTCGATGAAAAAGTAGTTTTGATGTAAAATGCAGTATTTTTCACTATTCATTAAAAAATGAACATTGTCCGAAAAATACCAAAACATTATCCAATGTAAATTTCAATGTCCCAATCATAAATAATAAGTTTATTTTGAAAAATAGAGCTTATAAAATTGTAAAAAGTTTGATTTAAAAATGGTTTTCCATCAAAAGGCAGTAAAACAATCTTTTAAAAATATTAGTGTATTTCATGCTTAAGATTGGATTTATTTTCATTTTAAGCCTCTAAAACACTATCTAATTCATTAATAGACATAGATAAAAATATATACTATTCATTACTTACTTGGGATGTTACATAAATACACTTATCTTATATGTGGATTCTATGGAATTATAACTTTGTTATCTCCCCACATATAAAAATGATGAGGGAATGAAAAGTTCCAATTATAACTCAAACAAATGATGTTTTGTACTGAGACCTAGTATTTTGATATTGAGAAGAACTTCCTCACTCTCATCATTGCAGTGTAAAAAATAATACATTAATTATAGTATCAGGAATTCAACATGATCTCTCTTATGGACCCAGTCAACTACATCCTTGTTCAACCATTTATAAATAGTTGTTTTTCCGGATGGTTAGGTATTTTTTAATAATATGACATCTAGATTTTGTTATATAATATAGTTAAGGGGAAGGCCCTGGCTGATTTCCTTATGGAACATCTCACCCCAAAAAGAAAACAAATGGAAACCGAACTTCCATATGAGGAGGTTTTCTATACCTATAACACTTATAAAACATAGTAGATGTATTTTAATGGTTACTCTTGTAGTACTATTGGAAATAGTCTCGAAAACCCAAAACATGACTAGGATTTTCTAGGTACTATATTTATTTCCTCAAATAAAGAAAATTTTCCCTACTCCTTACAATCTGAAGGCTGCATTAATAATAAGTTAGAATACCAATACCTTATTTTGGTCTTGGAAATAGATCTATAGATTCATATAGACTACCTGAACATCAAAGGGGATATGAATCTAGTGGTCAAACAAATCAGCGGTGAATATTCCATCAAGAAGGAAGAATTGTCCCCTCTCACCGGATATATCAAAGTAATGATGGTATAGTTTCCTTATAAACCAATATGGTGTCATGAAACTTGTTTAAAGAATTCCCTTATCATCACATAGGATAATAAATCCATAGTCCTAGCTGACCCCAATCAGGTTGAATTTGTTTTTCACATCACACACTGAAGGATGGTCTCATTATTCCACAAATGTGATATGGGGGGAAATGTAGTCACCACGACCCCAGAGCATGATGAACTGATATCCACCTCTGGATAGATGGATCCCATTTTCTATTACCTCAAAAAATGGGAGCCTCCCATTAGATCTAGTTAAAATCGAGCATACTCAACATTGGGTAGTGAAATTTACCCTTCATGATGGGTCAAATGAGAAAAAACCCCAATATATACAAGGCTTTGATGGAATCCTCCTCATATTTATAACAAGAGGATAAATTCACAATATCATGTAAAAAAGTCCACGTAGGATCCTATGACACTCATTAGTTTGGGACCAAACACTCCCACCAAATTAGGAGGCATGGTTACTACTAGAAAACAATGATACAAGACTATGTGGATTTTACTAGGAAATTTTATTCATTCCAAATTTAAGAATACTTCTTCCATTAACCATGATAATTTATACAAATATCTAAATATTCCTTATTGTTTTTTATATGGGTAATGGACATTGTGGGTCCATATCCCCCCATATATATCTAAGTAGCTTAAATGCATCCTTGATTATACTGACATAATTTCCAAATGGACTAAGAAAATAACCTTAAAGGATGTTGGGATGAAGAATATAATTAACAATGTAATTTCCAATATCATCACTAGATACATAATACCTCACATGATATAGATGGAAAATGGAACCAACTTCTATTTTAGAAAGTTGGTGAAATTACACAAGGAGTACAACATCGAATCTAACCATTCATCTCACTATCATACAATGAAAAATGGAAAAATTGATTCCTTTAATAAGAATATATTAAATATACTACAAAAAATATTAGAAAAGGTAAATAAGCCCTAACTAGATAATATTATTCATGAATTATGGGACAACCACACTACCATATGCATGACCACACAAAAGAACCCATATTCAATGGTGTATGGAACTGAGGGTGTGATTCCCATTGACATCTAGCTACCATCACTCTATATAACTATATGTCGAAAACAATTATAGTTTGAGAAATTGAAAATTTATTTGGATGAGTTATAATGGATTGATGATGAAAGTTTGTGTATATTGTACAACCATGAAGTATATTTGAATTGGATTTCATGATTCTTTAATAAAAAGGTTCACTTCCACTTGTTTGTTCTCGAAGAACTTGTATTGCCTCTCATAACCCCAATGATACTAGGAAAGAAACCTATAATTCTAGAACCCAAATGGGAAGGGAATTATGTCATACATAAGTTCTATTCTAATGGAACTTACTCATTATACACAATGGATAGGGAATTAATTACACCCCCCCCCCCCACCCCACCCCACCCTCCGGGTAATGTATGCTTTCTCAATAAGTACATTTCATTGATGTTGTCAATCATTAAATGTCCTTACCACATGATATAAAATTGCACAGAAGAAGTCATGGTAGAAATAAATTAAGATGCACAGTATCCCAAGTCTTGGAATATGTCCTTTAAACTGCACAACATCTTTCATCCTAAACATAAAATTTTAAATTACACGGAATATTTCCTTACCACATGATGTTAAACTGCACTGAAGGTGTTCTGGAAGCATGAATTTAAACCTCATAACTTACCAAGTCCTATAAGTAATTATTTAAACTACACAACATCTTTTTTCCTTATAACATGATGCTAACATACATGGAATATATCCTTACCACATCATGTTAAACTGCATGGAAGAAGTCATAAAATAAATATTTTAAACTGCATAAATTCCCATGTCCTAGAAGAAATACTTTAAAATATACAAAATCTTTCATCCTCGCCACATGAAGTTAAAATACACTGAATCAATCCTCACCAAATGACATTAAAATACATGGAAGATTACCTTACCACATTATATTAAACTACAAAGCAAACATTACTTCATGGATGGATCGCTGCACATGAGCTAGATCTTTATAAAAGAAAAATGAAATATTTCCATCCTTGTGCATGATTTTGATGCACATAGGGAATCATCCCACTAAATAACTACATGTGGATTGATTCATACCGTCATAGGATACATAATGATGACAAAATCTCAAATCCTTGGGCCATCCACACCATAAACCAAAAAAATACCCCCTTTATATATCTATCATACCTGCATGGTGTGTTTTGAATTCAAGAACTAATGGTTTCTTGACTACTATTAATGTAGGATACATAGTGATGCCCAATATTCAATCCTGGGTCCAATCCTAACATATATAGAAAACATTATCCCCTATGAATATGGGTCAGACCTGCGTCGATATTTTTCTATTCAATAACTATGCGTGGATTGATTCCAATCATCACAAGATATGCAGTGACACACAAATCTCAAATCTTGGGTCCATCTACAATATGAAGTAAAAATTACCCCTTATGAGTATGGGTCATACCTATATGGATAGTTTTCAATTCAAGAACTACATGTGGATGGATTCCTAATACTGTAGGATACATAGTGATACTAGGATTTCTAATCTTAGGTCCAGCTACAATAGAAGTGGAAAAATGGCTCCATATGCATACGGTTTGGATTTACATGGATATTTTTATATTCAATAGTTATTTTTTGATTTATTTATATTACTATAGGATATGTAGTGACACTAAGATCTCCAATCCTAAGTCTAACCATAATATAAATGGAAAATCCCCACCCCCCACAAATTTATCAAACATTCATTGAGAGTTTTCCATTAAATAATTGTGTATCCCTTGATTATTACCATCATAGGATAGGTAGTGATGCCCAAATCTTAAATCCTGGGTCTAGCCACAATATAATCAGATAAAATTCCATCCTTTTCATATGGTTCAAACCTGTTTGGAGAGATTTCCATTCAAGAACTATGTATCCCATGATTCTTACCATCATAGGATAGGTAGTGATGCCCAAATCTTAAATCCTGGGTCTAGCCACAATATAATCAGATAAAATTCCATCCTTTTCATATGGTTCAAACCTGTTTGGAGAGATTTCCATTCAAGAACTATTTGTGGCTTGATTCCTATTACTGTATGATATTTAGTAACACATGGATATCTAATCCTAGGTCCATCCAAAAGATAATAGAGAAAAATCACACCCTATGTATATGGGTGAGACCTTTATGGAGAGTTTTCAATTCAAGAACTATGTTTATCCTGATTCCTATTACTATAGGATATGTATTTATGATTGGAACTCCAATATTAGGTCCATCCATCAAACAAATGAAAATACTTCCCTAAATTGTGTATGGATCCAACATTCATGGAGATCTATTCATTTATGAACTATGTTTTTCTTGGTTCCTTTTATCACTATATATATAGTGACAAATTTATCGCAAATATTGTTTTAAACTACAATATAAATAGAATAAATACCCCCTTTGTGGTTGGTCCATACCTTTATTGATATTTTTCATCCAGGAACTATTTATGGCTTGATTAATTCTATCATAGGATACATAGGGAGGATTGGATCCTCTATTTCAGGCCAATCCATGGGTTTCCATCACTCTCAACCGTCTCCCCTAAAAATGAGTAAGATCTATACAGGGGGATATACTTAAAGGATCTAATTAATGAATGATTCCTTCCCTTCCAACATGTGAAGGGAAACCCATTTTAGACTATCCAAAAAAATTTAATATACCTCTATTTGAAGAGGTATGGGTCATACAAACTCACTCTTCCTATTCATGAGTCATGTCTAAGTATGGATTACTTGAGCATAAGATAAATCTATGAAAGTAGGGGTCCAGCTTAAGGTTATGCATCAATAATCCTATGCCTCGATAAAAGGTTTTTATCACATATAAATTCCCCTGACAAGTTAAAACATTCCTTGAAATATATCTTCCACAATTTTATGATGGTTCCTATATCTTTACCTCATGATGTTAAACTACAATGAAAAATTCCTTGCCTCATAAAATTAAACTGTATGACAGATACGTCCCCACTACATGAAATTAAAATGGGTATACCATCATCAATCATCATCCCTTGTCAAAGAACCAAAATATCCTGACCTTGGACAACTAGAGTACATGGTTCTTCAATCTTCTTTTAAGAACCTCATCCAATAAATCACACATTATGTCCTAATCACCTCGGGTTTACACAAACATTTCACTACCCATGGAAAGGACAGAAGACATCTCTATTTGACCATAGTAGAGGGGGATATTTATAAGGTATTTATACCCACTAACCAGAGGAATCTTGCCCTTATAGGAATTTCATTCAGATCCTTGTGAGACCCAATGTCATTAAAGTGGATATTATCACCTTAAAGTAATTCAAGATCATTTTCTATATGATTGTCTCATATGGTTACATGTGACCCAATAACCTTAATCCATGATTTAAAACATTTTCATCCCCCAACTCAAAAGTATGTTGGAGTACTCTTGACCATGTGTATCCCGATTAGGATATTGTGTAACATCACCCTCATAGTTGGTCCACCTACATAAGGATGTAAAACTACATGCACTTCGGCCAACTCTACACAACCTTAAACATTATCCATTGATGGTAAAAAATTTAAGACCCTAAAATGATACTAAAATTGAAATAAAACTTTTCATGTTGAAAACCTATAAAGGGTGTCCTGATCAAATTTCATGTCTATGATCACTAAACTCTTCCTATATAGAGTTTAGGAAAAATTTATATTGTAAATAAACAAGGTATAAACCTCATGGGGCCTGCTTTTTAGCCCTAGTAAAATTTGATCTACACTCACTAGAACTCCCGAACATGAAAAAAGTTATAGTAATAATATTTAACATATCCTCTCAATAATAATGTGTTCACTAGGAATAAACATAACTTTTATGGTTCTCAAAACCTTCTTGAATAGTAATTTTTCCATAAACCACCTTATTGTATTTTAATTCTCAGCTAACATAACCAGTTCCTTAATTTGGTATCCTTATCTTGGGATTCCATGGACCTTGGTCTCTATTTCTTCTGGTTTATCCTTATAGAAAAATAGTAATAGGTACTGGAAAATCAAAAATGACACTACTAAGATTCATTGGAGAATTACACCCTACTAAAGAGATTTATCCTAGGGGTTATTTGGTCTAAGATCCCCCCGCACCTTAAATCTAGGAATTGTTGTTCTAATCATGTGGAATGTGGGATTCCTTCGTTACCAATGGTTGACATGTACCCACTAGTTTCCACCTCCAATTAACTACGATATATATGCATAATGAATTATAATCCCTATAACCAGACTATTCAAGTGGATCTGGAATATTTAGAGTTACATCATTATGTGTTGTACCCTTTCTTAAAGAAGAAATGTAATATCAAATTCCCAAAACTTTATATGGATTACACCACATGTCTCAAAACCACATGGAATAGGGTCCGAGCTTCCCAACTAAAAGCTAAAATTCCATTAGGTTCTAGATTCCATCATGGATAAATCATCATCATCCAAACATTTTAAACTTCAAAAATATTCTGTGGACTTTATAGAGAAGTGTGTACATTTCTACCCTATGGGATCATGTATAAGGGCCTATGGCACACTGGCTAGAGGGGTATCCTCCATGCATAAAAAGATGTCCAATCCTCATGATCCCCTGCAACACTGTGGTGGAGCATAGCACCTTAGGATGACTTGGGTCATCCCATGAATATCTGCCCTATTCCATATTAATCAATTAAAACCTTTGGGTTATAACTTAAACCATATATATCCCAAATATCTAGGTGTACACGGCTTCCCTAATATTTTAGAATCAATTAATACCATATTCAAAAATATTATATTTCCTATGGAAACTTTTGAGTCTCGCCTTTACTTAAACATGATTATAAGCCCTATAGTCCCATGTATAAGGGCCTCTGACCCACCAACTAGAGTAATCTCCATAATGTAGGAAAGGAACTCCAGTCTTGGTGAGCCCCAACAACATTCAGACAAACTCATCAACTTAGGGTGTTTTTTAGGTCATCCCCAAAATGTCTTCCCCATTCCATATTCACTAATTCAGGTGATTTACACAACCCGTATACCAACTATCGAAGTGGACTTGGCCTCCCCAATATTTTACCATCCACTAATATACATTAAGGTAATGATTAAGGGTGTTAGAAAACTTCATGGAAATTCATTATTCGTGTTTTTTTGAAAGAATTTAGGGTGCCAAAACCCTTCCTGATAATTTTTTCTACATGATCCAATCAAGGATTCACAACTCTCAAACACTTCCTATATAGACATATAGTACTACCAGAAGCATAAATTCTGATCTAGAAGAACTTTAAATACATTACTAAAAGGTCCATAATAGAAAACCATAATCTAGAGAGGCATAATTTCTAAACTATAATACCATAAACTATAGTAGGATAGGGTTCAAGATAGAAGACCATAAACTTCATCAGATGATGGTCCCAGCTGGAGCAACCTAAACTACAGCATAGGAATAGTCTAGTTTTCATGACCATAAACTAAAGTAACTGATGGTATGATATGGAAGACCCTAAATTATAGCACTACAATAGTATAGTTTGAAAGACCTTAAAATATCCAATTAAAAGTTACATAATTCTCTCTAAATTAAAAACCTTATAAGGGAACCCTTGGAAAAAGTTGAGTCTCGGCTCACTGGACATGTACTTTATGTGATTTAAGGAATATTAAGAAATTATAAAATAGGAAAGTAATAAAATATGTTAGGTATAAAACTCATTAAATGGATTCATTAGAAAAATCAAAGTATGTACCCACTATTCTTTCCTCATATGAAGCTTATGAAAAACAATTAGAAATATAAAAAAATTTACACAGATAGTAGGGATCATTACTTTTACCTAGAAAAAATTAATCTATACTCAATAATTACACTAACTTAGGAATAATTTAGAGAACTCTACCTTTGGTATGTGTATTTTACCAAAATTTTCATTTTAAACTTGGTGATCCTGGGACAACCAGATCAGACACATCAGTGAGTAATCTCATTTTGGTAGGCATTCATCAGTAATTTTCAATAGAAATATGTTTTGACTTAAGCATTCAAATCTATGTGTTTGGGTGTACTTTTTATTATAAAAAGGATATTTATCATTAATTATCAATATTTTATAAAGTCAGTAAAATTTTGTGAATATAATGAATGAAATAAATCAAGGAAATGAAATATAATATTCAAAATATTTATTTATAATATGAAAAGGATAGAGAAATATCCACATTATGGAGTCTCACATGTGAATCAAAAAATAAATGGAGGTTCCTGAAAATAAATTCCCATTATAATATACGATCATAGGATTCATATATCTCTATAGAAAAATTTTCTAGGGAGGCCAAGGATTGGTTCAATTAATCGATAGAAATAATTTCCACCTCTGAAATATACTACAATTATCCTGCCCTGGAAACAACATCAAATGTGGACTTCTCTTCCAGGTCAAAGAGACCATGTTTCTCTAATAAATTTTTCTAGGAGGGAGGTTAATAGTTCATGCTACAACATAGATATATCATCTTGGAGATGGAATATTTCATACTTTAATTGGAATATTTCATCCTTCTAGTAATGATCATGTTTTGGGGAGCCTTATCCTCCACCATAGGTATTGAGGCTTCATTAAAGGCCTCTTCATGATGTTGGTTGATTAAAGATGAATCCTCTATCGCTACTACACTCAATTAAATGTCCCTAATATGATTTATCAGAGGAATCTCTTCATTCACCTGGTCATGATGAGTTTTATGGTCAAATTCACCATAGTCAAGGGTGGTGGACATATACCTGAGATAACCCAGTTGGTCTTTCAGTACTTCCAAGGGGCCTCCTAGATCAAGGTTTAACTTTACATCCAAAAATTTTTCTAGATTAGTTGATAGAGTGACACAAACTATAATCCATGGCGGATAAACAATCTAGGGACATGAATATATTCCTATACTATGTCATTTAGTGTGGAACTCATAATCATGATCTTCGACAAGGTGAGTATGGATCCAGATTCTAAATTAGTCGACTCGGTCAGAGTAATTCACAAAGAATAATGGACATGAACATCAGATATCTGAGGTGAAGGAACTAAAACAAGAGGTACAATGGTTTATCCTTCAGCAGGTAAATAATATAATTCAATCAGATAGTCAACAAACATTATTGATGTTGGAAATAAACCTTTCTTCATTGCATCACTAAAAACATAATCGGCCCAACCCCATCTTCAGGTGAAGAGGAAATTACCTCTTGTGATAAGAAACATGGTGGAACCACTAAGGTTTTATCCACTAGAATACTTCACTCATATCATTCAAGGTATGTAAGAGAACATGAAATGTTATACAACATGACACAAAGTGGAACATGTGTTGTGTTTCTAAATAAGTTCTCACTTTCCCCCATATAATTCTCTATTAAGGATAAATTAGTAGAAATTTATCTACCAGTATTAGTGTCCTTCATAAGAGGGATATCCCATGTTGTTTTAAATGAAAAAAAAACTAGAAAGTTAGTTGTGGACACCAAGCCAAACTGTGCTGGTAATTCAATTGTCTCTACTTTTTGGTGGGTAAGGCCCATTAGTAAAGGTCATATTGGAGAAAAATATTTCCCACCCATATCCTCGGTATCAAATTTATATTCCACAAGGATGGATTAATCAGGACCTGCACATTTCTGACAAACCAGAATGAGCTAATAAAATAGTACATAATAGGGAAAGAAGTAAAATGTAATGCTTACTTGAGGATTCTAGGTGAGATGGATCTGATAGTTTAGAGCACTTTCTTTTTTCCTTTATTCTCCAAGTAATGGACCCCAAAAGGGGTTAGCACTACAAGAATTGAGGATGGTTCCAATGGAAGTGTATATTATAGTTCCTCATAGATGGAAGTTGTTTCCCTCATTAGATCTAGTTAACTTTGGGTTCCCTTATCAACGGCCCCCAAGTCACTACCTATGTCAGCTCTAACCATAATAACCCTAGGAGACTATTCCAAGGATGTCAGGAGTGACCTTTCTCCTTCAAATTCCTTTAATACCAATAGATACGCAAAATAAATCAGTATAGTCACAACAACACCATTTTAATTTTAATATTGTAGCAAGACTAGTATTACCACTATCTTGAAGATAGGATGGCCTTTTTCATCTAAAATAACATCCATAATTCTAGGAACCACCATCTTCTACACCAAATGTGAGTAGTGGAACTGGCCCTTCACACCTTCCATCATCACATATCGGTCTGAATGGAAAGCCTCTAACATAGTGGGATTGTTTTTAAAAGATACACTTATAGGAGCATTAACACATGTAAGGACTTAAATGTTTATCTTCACCTGGAACATTATCCCCTAGAGCATATAATATATGTTATATACCCTCTAGGTCATCCATTACTAAAACATAATGGGAAAAAATAGTGCAGAAGTGGTTTCACACATGTGCACTGCACTCATCGCAACCGTTCTTAATGACACTTCTACTAATAATGAAACTAGTGATAAATGTATCACCTCCTTATGATAAACCTAGAAGGATATCATTATTCTCATATAATGTTTCTTTCAAAGCCTCTGATTGGATTCAACGGTAAGTGGAAACTTTAAATCCTTGAGTACTGATGTGGATAATTTCCCATTTAGATACAAGAATATCAAAATCATGGAATAATTTTTGGACAACTTGATCATATCATCGTTTGGAGGATTTTCTAATTGAATTTGAGTATCCTCCCTGGTAAACATCATCCAGAACTGGTGAACCACAATTATATTATTTTTAGACCAAACATGAACATAGGTGGGGTAGTTTTTCTGAATTCATCAAAATTGATGATTTAACCGAAAAGGCGCATACTATTCAAAAAGTATGTTATAATCAAGTTAGGTAGAATGGACACCCACATGGATTGAGATTATATAAGACCAATTCTCAAAGTTTCCCCCACCATTATTAGTCATTCTATAAATGGAAATCTATTAGTATAGAAACCCTAGATTCTTATATATGGATATTACATATTTTTAGATAAATATTCATTAGATTACACAAACATACACCTGAGGAATATAATAGTTTACTGCCTTTGGAAACACAGAACTCAATATTCTTAATTCAGGAATGATCTTCATTATCTCCTATAAAGATATTCCCCTTAAGTAATCCTACTTAAAAACATTCTTCCTAACCCAGGGAAAAGAAAAATAAAAAAGGGTGATCTTAGATTCTTAGGAAGGGTAAACAAGAGAGATACATAATCATAATATAAACATAAGGGTATGAGAACATGATCATAATATATGAAAATCATTCCCTGCATATCAAAGATTATAATCTTGATTCATGGAATAGATATTAGCAGTTCATGATAAATTAATCATAAGGAAATCAAATAACTTGATCGATGAGAGAATAATATTGGCATAAGACATGAAATTTTGGAATTAACATAAGAACTGAAAATCATTTCCACAGTATTCATGGATAAATTCCAAGTCTATTATAGTGGAATGGGTTCACTCCCCAACCCATAATAGTAGTCAAGGTTCACTCAATAGACCATCATAGAGGAAAAATTCCCTTAATGAATTATATCCACTCCCCATTCATGTCATATTTATCTCATGAGATATAAACCATCAAACAATTCATTAGAAGTAGATATAGATACCAAAAATAAAATAATTAAAAACATCCATATGTGTGTCAAAATATCATCAAACAATAATCATATCATAACCCATGAAATGAAATGGCTTTTCATGGTATAATCATTCAAAGAGAAATATGATTAATAAACATATTATCATCATAAAAATAAAACATTCAGAGAAAGAAAAAGAATGGTGTCTTTGAAAAATATCCCAAGTAAATCACATGTATCCTCAAAGGATTTCATATTATATATAGAATTATTATGAAATAAAAATCACCTGGAACATTTCTTGAGGAAAATAACCTTTTTTGAAAATTATTTTTTAAACATAAACTTTCAAAATTATTTTATTAAAAATAACCATCAAAACTTAAAAACAAAGATTTAAAAATAATTTAAAACATTTCTTAATGAAAATAACATTTCATTTTTGAAAAAAAAAACTATTTTAAACATTAAAAATAATTAGAATAGTTTTATTTGAAAATAAATTAGAAACCATAAAGAAGATGATTTAAAAATAATTTAAAACATTTCTTGAGGAAAGTATCCTTTTAAATTTTAAAACACTTTTTAAAACATAAAAAAATTAAAATAATTTCATATTAAAATAAAATGGAAAATTTATAAAGTAATATTCAAATAAAATTATGGTCATGATGGTGGGATGTTCCATTCATGTCATTCTCAATGATTTCTTTCACATTTTTTGTATAAGACAAATGAGAATTGTTTTTGGAAACAACATAAATATTTATTTTAAAAATAAATTTAAAAATTCTGACATTTTTAATAAATTATTCAATAAATCATTTTAAAAAATATCAAAAAAAATTAAAACAATTATAGAAAACATGATTTTTGAAGAAAAAGGGTTTTCGACTAAAAAGATGATTATTCTTAAAAGATTTATTTTTGAACTATTGAGTACATAAAGAGAGGAAAATGAAGATAAATAATGTATTCTCATGACATAAAAATAGAATAATAAAATTCATGTGTTTCCTGAGAGATGGATCATAATATTCTATCATCATAAACATAATCATAAACAATCCTAAAAAACAAAGACATTATAACATAAAATCTTTACCACCTTGGTAACATTAAAATGTTATCCCCATGAAATAATATCATTAAATTAAACATAAAATATAATTCATTTCAATAAATTCATGATATTATATGTTATTGGGTCTATATATACTCCTCGTACAAGAATACAGATGTATAACATAATCATATGTCTCAAAAAAGGAAATTGAGACAAAAAATCATTTACCGATTTGGTAACTTTTGAACTGTAAACCCCATGAAAGAGAGATACTCAAATATATATGAAAAAAATTAAGTATAATTATCATAAAATACATTCATTTTCACTATATACACAACATAAAATAAACATGTGGTGAATATCATATTTGTCTCATAGAAAAAGAAAATTGAGATGGAAATCCATTACCGCTATAGTAATATATTGAATCATAATCCACAATAAATAATAACATAAAACTTAACATTAAATATCATGAAAATAGGGATATTAATTATACTACATTTTAAAGAGTCATCATATACACCAAAATAAATAGACGAGTGGTGAATTGGCCTATGTCTCCCTAAAATAATAGAGAGAATAGAAATCCATTACCATAAGTCATGACTTCCGTCATACAAATTCAATAATCCTGTATAATAAATAAAATTTTATTATAAATCTATTATATAACTTTAAATATATATATTATTCCATATATTATTTACTTATTTCCATTCATGACTTGTTTATTTCCAATTCCTTGTTAAAATCATGTTTTAGGAAATAACCACTTTTTCATATATGTTTTAATTTGTTATTTTTAGCCATCATACATTGATAATGGTTACATAATATCTTCATTAATAATCATGAAATGATTATCATATTTATACATCAATTATACTTTTTAAACAAATCTTGAAATATGGTTTTGAGAAATTATGTATGCTACGATCCTAGAGACACTTGGTCATTCATACGCATGAGTAACGTTTCCATTTTTCAATGATCATTAATAAAAGGTGGTAAGTAATATTTTATCTTTAAATAATTAGAATAATATTATAAATTACATATTATTACATTAAATGTGATTATACATTTCATCTATGTGGTTTTGTGACTAAAAGAGATAGTTACATCATTTTGTGGAGGTAGTCCACATGCACACGAATGACGTTATCATCATTTTGTGAGTGAAAAGGTAAGAGAAAAATGATATATTAACATTTAAGAATAATAAATATTTAATTATTATCATAATTATATCATTTATATCACATATATTCATTTAATTTATTTTTATTATCTTTCATGTAAAGCTTTAATGAAAAACAAATCACATCACTTTGTGAGGTGGTAGTTTTCATACACAAGAACGACGTTATAGTATTCCATACAGAATGGGAATTAAAAAAGGTTATATATGATACAATAAATCCAGATTCATAATTATGTTATAAATTTAATATATTTACTTTATATCCATCATTATACATAACTTTGAGTGGTGGTAATAGAAAAATAAATGACATTGGTTCGCGAGGTAGTAGTCCACCCTACACACGAACGATGATTTAGTAACACATTTTATGGAATGGTATGGTTGTATTTAATTAATATAACATGATAATATATATTTATATTAAGTATATTTTTATTATTATATCAATATATTTTAATAATAATTAAATAATTCATGGGAAAAAATAAAATAAAAACGCTCATTACTGAACATTACTTATTCATCGGATAACCTCCTTAGTTTTACACCAAACGTATTCAAAGGATGGATTTATTCCTAAAAAAATGGGTTCTAGGATGATAGTATAAACTTTTTGAAGTTATTTGGGTAGGTATTGGGAAAAACAAAAGGGTTCTATGGTGTGAATAAGAGAGGGGAGTCATGGCCTTTTATAAGTGAGGTGAGTGAAAAACTTGTAATTTTTTGGAAGGAAAAAGGTGTACCCACATTTTTCACATAAAAAATTAATCCAAAATGAATTATTTTCAAGAATTATACATTAAAGGATATAAATATTTCTATAAAACAGTTTTTAGACAATATTTAAGGTCATTTTAACCCTTATCGTTTTAGTATAACCCCCTCTAAACACATTTTTACCCTAACCACAGTAATCTGTTTTTAATATTTTCACTATTCATTTTGGTAAAAACATCAGTTGAAATTATTAGATAATATAAATTATTCTGATTTAAAATATTTAATCCATTTATATAAATTCAATTCATCGAAGTGGAAATTTTTAATTTAATATTAATCCTGCATACTCGATGAGAAAGTGGGTTTTCCAAGAGAAAATGTTCAGATATTTACAAAGGTTTTATATCCAATTTCAATATGAAATTGATTCAAATGACCAAAATTTGATTAATATATATATATATATATAATTAATTAAAATAATAATACTTTAAAACTAATTTATAATATAATTTATCTTTATAGATAATTTAAGCGATAAGGTAGTTTTCAATTAAAATTCAGTATTTTTCACTATTCATTATAAAATTAATCTTTTGAGAAAATTCCTGAAAAAATTACCCTAAGATAATTTATAATTTATTATTCCAAAATAAAAAATATTTTATCAAATAATTTCTCCAAAATTTTTAAAAATTATTTTTAAAATAAGTGTGTAAAAAGATGATAAAATTTCTTATATAGTTTTTAAGTGTAAAATTTGATTTATTATTATCTCTTATATTTAAAACACATAAGATGCATATTAAATGGATGATTTAATATATAATATATATTTTATTAAAATCAATATCAAAAGGTGTTTTTTTAATTTATTGTGGAAAAACATGTTTGTTTTTATAAAAATAGTTGTTCAGAAAAAGATGTCCTTTATTTTCAAATAGATTTTATTTTAAATTCTTAATTAATTGGTCACAAAATAATTAATTATATATACATGTATGAACCATATATTTTCAAAAAAAAATTAATACAATTAATATAATCCATTCCAGTGGCTAGGTGATAACTATCATATTATATAATAATTTCTTAATAATAAGCCACATTTCGTTTAAACTCAGTGTTGCGTGTAATAAAACTAAACTCAGTGTTGCGTATAATAAAAAATGTAAAAAGGATTAAATTTATTTTAAAAATATATATGTTAAAAAATATTAGTTTATTACATTCTACACCCTTAAAAATAAATTTCTCTCTCAAAATTAGTCACTTTTGTACCAATAACTGAGCATACTTTAGCCTCATTTCATCCTCGGGTTCCCATTTAGCTTCCTCAAGTAGGTGGTTTCCCCAAAAAACATTCACCAGGTGAGTGGCCTTGATTCGCGGAAATTTATCTATTCTATCTATAATCTATACCATTTATTCCTCATAAGAAATATCATGCCCCAGTGGTATGAACTTTGAGATCAGTACATGTGATTGGTTAGGTATGTACTTCCTCATGGGAGAAACATGGAACACATCATGAACTTGAGAGATGTTCGAAGGAAGCTCCATCAATAGGATACCATCCTGATATGATCAATAATTTCAAAGGGACTGATATATATAGATCTTATCTTTCCTATGTATCATATGCACAATTTCATCCTTTGGTTGTGTGTCGAAAATTTTACTTTTCATCTCTTACTACAAGAAATGAAGATGAATTTTTTTATGCATAAAGAATTAACCAATCATAAGATCCATAATATTATGATAATTAATTCCTTATATCACTAGGTATAATGAAATGTTCATAACTAGTTATCCAATATTTATAAATCATTATATAGAGATGTAATATATAAATCTATAAAACCTCATCCAGATTTCAACCTAAACCACTTCATACATGGATAACCTTATGAACTATAAGGACCCAACCTTAAACATTACATAATCTTGAATTAAGTTAATAATTCACATTGAGGATCTTTTCAGGTTTAGATATTTAGAGAATTAGGTTATAACTTATACATAACAACTTGAATATTACAAGTAGACACTTCTACTCAGTATCCATTTTTTCATAAAAATAAAACTCATTAAATAAAACAAGTGTTATTTTCTTGATATAAATCTTCTTGAATACTTCCTTTCTCTTACCCTTACTTATACCCTGTGAAAAATATTTCAAAAACATGGGATGAGCATAAAAATATCAGTAAGGTTATAAAATAAATGAAGAAAACATTAGTCCATCAATACATACAAAACATAATATCTTTAACATACCTCATGAAATCATAAGATTTATAAATAACACATAGTAATCACAAATCATAAAGGTAACTTGTGGCATCCATATCATACTTACATTGTAGCTTTCACAGTAACATAGGGAGTTATGTTTGGAATACCCATCAGAGTATATTCCCTAAATATATTAGTAGAAACATTAACATTTACCTCCATCACGTTAACCAATGAATTAGAGATCTATCTCGGGCTCACCCACCCTAGGTTCATCACAGAACCACCCATATACGTAAACAATTCCCAAGAACCATAACATAATCATAAAATATAAAGGAAAGATAACATTTCCACATTTCAATCACAAGATATTAGTTCAATATATTGACATAATAAATCCATTACAAAAAACCATTTTCAAAACCAAAATACATAAAAAGGGTATATGGTATTTATCTTCCTTTTAAAAATTTTACGACTTGTAGAGAAAGCAAAATATCAAATAATGCTCGCGGTAGTGGAAAGTTCATTGTCACCGCGTACATTAAAAATAAACATTCCCTTTGATGTTTAGAAAAAATCTACATAGAAAAAAGATTCAAATTCAATTAAAGTAAAGTTAAAAGGGGTTTATTATACACCGTGTAAAGGAAGTAGGTGTATAATATCAAAATATTCCTTAATTAAAGGAGTTTGAGATGAAGTCCCTTACCTTGAGTTTGACTCGTCATGTATGTTACTTGATCTTCCTGAATAATAAACTTAAGTTAATTTATACTTTCTTAAGAACCTTTTTAAATTTTTTTATTCCTTTTATATCACTTATTACTACGTTATAAACATTACATAATTATTTAAGTTAATATCGGTTGTTTCGCCGATATTTGGTACTTGCGTCAAAAATGAACTTGTTATAATTACAAGTTGTCCATGTGGTCAAAATTCCATTGTATCCCTAATTTTATTCATGATTTAAATATCATATATATCCAGTATATATTTATTTATAATAGTCTATAACATTTGGATATAAGAAATGAAAATCACTGTTCATGGAGATGGTAAGCCGTACGTACTCATTAACGCTACTTTCATTTATTTTTCATAGTTAAAGGAATGGAAAATAAATGATACATAGGAATATTATAATTACAGTATAATATAATATTTTATATACATTACATAAGTTCATTAACACCATCCTTTATATGTTCCATGTATGGCATGAATGAGTCGTATCACTTTGAGGGGGCGGTAGTCCGCACTTCCTCAAATGAAATTATTGTATTTAACCATTATGGAAACCATAAAGGTATTCTATAAATAAAAAATACATAAGCATATAGACAATATAAATATAATATATATCATATATAAATACATTTCCATCATAACGGCCACCATGATAGGTGGCATGGAAAAATCGAACAATCATCATTTCATGAGAAAGTAGTTCGTCATACACAGAAACAGTATGTTCGTATCCATTATATGAAGGTGTGTGGAAGTATAGTTTGAATCCTTCTCATAAAAACATCCTAGTATATTTATTATACTATTTTTTTTATAAAATAATGGAATAAAGAGATTTTATGGGGTTTTAGAAGTAAAATAAATGGAAGAAGCTTGAGAGAAGACATTACCCTAAATCAGGTAACTCTTTTTTATTTAAGCTAAAAGGCCTTATTGAATTTCCTTTTTCACAAGTTAAGGATTATAGGAGTAACAGAGGGATGTTAGGAGATTATTTGGGATGAGTTTAGAAGATATAAGTGGTCTTGAGAGGTGTGAGTAAGGGTTAGAGGTGGTTCCCTTTTATAAGAGGGAGGAGGGGCACTTAAGGAATATCTTGAAATATTATTTTATTATAAATTGATTTTCGGTTTTAAAAGGTCCCAAAGTAATTTATTTCAGAGATAAGATTATTTTGGGTCTAAAACCTCTCAAAAAATAGGTTTTAGACCAGTTTTGGTCTCAATTGTAACCTTATATTTTAGCATTAACCCTTAGTTAACTAATTTGACTCTTACAATGTCTTCTTGTATATTCATACTATCTGGTTAATATAGTTACTATAAAATTCCAATAGAACATCAAGTAGTTTATCAATGACATTTTAAACATTATCTAAGTAATTTTGAGTAATATTATATTTTTAGGACTATTATATCTTTTAATAAAATAGTATTTTTTTTTAAACTCATTTATGTCAATTTTTATACTATTCATATCATGACTTTTTTAAAAATCCATAAAAATTTGATTATTTAAAATGAAACATAATTAATTCAAAGATAACAAGTCTTAATAATCCATAAAATTATTTTATAGAAAAAAATGTTTTAAAATAAATTTATTTTAATATTTATAAACTTATTTATTTAAATCATTCATTAATAAGGTAATCACTACATCCTCATTATGTCATAAATATTTTTTTTATTTGATGTCTAAAAAATATAAATAAAATACCTTTATGTAGGAAATATTTTTAGATTTATAATGACTATTTATAGTCGAAGAGATCAATTATATAACCCCATATAAAAAAATAGGTAAAAGATATATTATTAGGTTATATTTTCCTTAACTTTAAATTAAAAGTTATTAAATTTCATTCTCACACAAAAGTGGCTCCATGGGGTCCTAAAATCGACCCAAGGATGCCCATGGTTGAAAATATCTCATACAATAGGGTTAGGACATGTGTTATGGTAATTTAATTTTATTATAATATTATTTTTTTCCCTTATTTACCAGATTTACCCATTAATCGTTGTAAATAAAATATTTATCAAAGTTACTATTAATAATGTCTAAAAATAAAAGGTACATATTTACACAATTTGGAAATCCTGATTACAAATATGGAATCCATTTTTCCATATTCAAAACACAGAAGTTTTAGAAATTAATTTAAAATTAATTCCCGTTGTCAAAACCAAAAAATGTGTTTTTAAGAAGTAAAAAACTACCAAAATATTGACATGTGTTTATGTCCAATTTAAAAGTGAAATTACTTCAAATTACCAAAATTTTATTAAATGATAAAACTATAATCCAATTACACTTTAAAACCAATTAAAAATATAATCTAACCATATAAATAAATTAGATGAAAAGAGCGTTTTGACTTAAAATGCAGTATTTTTCACTATTCATCAAAAAATGAACTTGATCATAAAAATACCAAAAATTTACCCAAAGTAAATTTGATGTCCCAATTCTAAATAAGGAGTTTATTTTGTCAAATATAACATATAAAATTGACAAAAACTATATTTAAAAAGTTTTCGCCATCAAAAGGTGGTAAAACTATATTTTAAAAATATTAGTGTATTTATGCTTAAAATTGGATTCATTCACATTTTAAGCATCTAAATTATATTGGATAAATGTAAAAACATTTAGCAAACATATTTAATCATAATATAGTTAGTTTTTTTTTAGTCCCTCCAGCACAACAGCTAGGAATTAACTACCATTTATAATAATATTATTATTATTTTTAGTATGACATTGCATTGTGTGCAACATAAGATTTTGGAGAAACCCATTGTTTCATTTTGGGTATTCCATCGAACATAGAATCCCTTTTAAATTAAAATTAATATTTAATTCACAAATATTAAAAAATATGAAAATGTCATATTATTTATTTACCTGGGATGTTACATCCTTCCCCCCTTTTGAAAATTGTGTCCTCAAAATTTTATTCACTTATAAAATAAGTGGGGGTATTTATCCCTCAAAGAATTTTCAGATTCCCATGTTGCCTCTTCAACCATATGGTTTTTCCAAAAAAACTTTACCTAATAAATTACCTTATTCTACAACACTTGCTCTCTTAGGTCAAGAATCTGGACTGGTTGTTCCTCATAAGAAAGATTCTTTTTCAACTGAACTAACTCTAGACTCAAAACATGATATGGATCCGGCATATACTTTCTCAACATTGAAACATGAAAAACGTTGTGTACATGGGATAAACTTGGAGGTAAAGACACTTTGTAGGAAACTGATCCAACTTTCTCAAGGATTTCATATGGTCTAATGAACCTCAGACTCAACTTTCCCTTCTTACCGAAAAGCATAAAACTTTTCCATGGAGAAACTTTGAGAAAGACATGATAACCTACCTTGAAAGAAAGATCCTTCCTCTGGTTATCCACATAACTCTTCTGCCTACTTTGAGCTATTTTCATGTGCTTATGAATAAACTGAACTTTTTCTGCCATCTCTTCTACCAATTTTGGTCTCATCAACTTCTTTTCACCTACTTCATCCCAAAAAGATGGATTTCGACACCGCTTTCCATATAATGCCTCAAACGGTGCCATCTATATAATGGAATGAAAATTGTTATTATAAGAAAACTTGACCAAAGAAAGATGTTGGTCCCAACTTCCCAGATAATCCATTGAACATGTATATAGAATATCTTTCAAGGTATGAATTGTTCGTTCTGAGTGTCTATGTGATTGTGGATTAAAAGTTGCACTAAAATTCAATTCAGTACCCAACGACTTCTGAAGGCCCTTCCAAAAGTTAAAAGTGATCTTAGGATCACGATCAGATACAATGGAGAGGGGAACTCCATGTACCCTGACTATCTCTTCAACATACAACTGAAAAATTTTATCTATAGACAAAGTATCTAAAATAGGTAGGAAAATAGAATATTTAGTCAATCGATCAACAATAACCCAGATTTCATTATTACCTCGAGATGTCTTCGGTAATCCCACAACGAAGTCCATGGATATATTTTCCAATTTCTAATATTGCACTGGTAAAGGCTAAAGCATCCCTTTCGGTAACTGTCACTCTTCTTTAACCTATTGACAAGTCAAACACTTCCCAGTAAAGTCGGAAATATATCTTTTCATTCCATCCCACCAGTAATACTTCAAAATATCTTTGTACATTTTAGTACTTTCAGGATGAACTGAAAATGGAGAACTATGAGCTTCACATAATAACTCTTTCTTCAATTGGGAATCACAAGGTACACATAATATCTTTCCAAACCTCAAAACAAAGTCTTATCGATATTAAATTCAGGTAACTTACCCTTCTAAACCAAATCTACCTTTTTCTACAACTCGCTATCTTTTTTCTTCACTTGCTTTATTCTGTCTCCTAGAGATGATTTCACTACCACCTGAAACAAAACAAATGAATTACCTACACCAATAACTTCCAATAAAAAATTTATCAAATCAAAAACCAAAGTATCTCATTCCAAATGTAGCAAGGTTAATGTAGCATTACTCTTCCATCTCAAAGTGTCAACCAATTTATTTTCCTTTCCCAGATGGTAATGGATCGTGCAATCATAATCCTTGATTAATTATATCTATCTCATATGTATCATGTTTAATTCCTTCTAAGTGAATATATACTTCAAACTCTTTTGATTAGTATATATTTTACACTTTACACCATACAAATGATGCCTCCAAATTTTTAATACAAAAACAACTGTAGCTAATTCCAAATCATGTGTAGGGTAATTTAACTCATGAGGTTTCAACTAACGTGAAGAATAATAAATTACATGATCATTCTACATTAAGACACAACCAAGTCCTTTCAATGAAGAATCATTGTAGATAACAAACACACCATTTATGGATGGTAATTACAATACTGGATCATTCACCAATCTTATTTCCAATTCCTGAAAACAATCATCAAATTATTTTTTCCAGATAAATATAACACCTTTTCAAGTTAACTTAGTCATTGGGCTAGATAACCGTGTAAAATTTTCAACAAACCTCTGGTAATAACCTGGTAAACCAAGAAAACTACGAATCTCAGTTACATTTGTGGGTCTTTTCCATTCTTTAACAACTTTTTTTTTAAAAGGATCAATATTTATTCCATATTTATAAATAATGTGATCAAGTAATGAAATAATTTGTAACCAAAACTCACACTTGCTGAATTTCCGATACAATTTCTTTTCTTTTAAGGTTTTCAAAACAAACCTTAAATGAATTTCATTCTCCTATTTACTTTTAGAATATACCAAAATATAATCAATAAACACAACCACAAACTTATCCAAGAACTCATGGAAAATTCTATTCATAAAATCCATAAATACAGCAGGTGCATTGGTTAACCCAAAAGGCATAACTACAAATTTATAATGTCCATATCTAGTACGAAATGCGGTATTCATAATGTCTTATTCCTTTACATTTAACTGATGGTACCTAAACTGTAATTCCCTGACCCAAGTAACCTAGAGTCGGTGCATTATTTTAATACATTGTCATGATTACAAGAAATCAAGTCACAAAGGACCGATCAGTTTATCAGTCTTGGAAAATATATTACATATATGAATGTTACATTACAATTTCTAAAATAAAACACAACACAAATAATCCATTTATAATTCCATTATTCCCCTAGATTAACCCTATATATCAGTTATAATACACTTCTTCGCATCATGGAAAAATAAAACATAAGAAAGGGGTGAGCTCAGATGCTCAGTAAGGACAACAATATAGCCAAAACTATCATAAATAAGAATAAACATATAAGGAAATGTATAAGACTAAAACACAAGCCTTTTAAACATAAACTTCAGCATAATATGGAAAATATAAATCAAATAATTCCATTTATTTATTCACATGGATATTCTACTAGTCGAATAATCACATGTAATATCAATAGATAATTTCTTAATGATATAATACATAATGTTGGACATCATAACCACATAGTCAAGGCCTCGTTCCAAGACTACAAATAAAAATTTTGTTAAGGCCTTGTGCTAAGACACTAATTTGTCTCATGAGACCTACTGATGCATCGATGAGCTATAGCGGGATCCACCCGTCACTTACTAAGTCCAATTCATTCCTCATATGAAAATGTTGAAACATAACATAAACATTTATATTAAAACTATCATACAAAATGTCATTACCTTAACTACAAACCATGAATGGTATAAAAATATAACATCCGCACTCAAACATATCATAACTCATTCAATACAATATGTAATATTGTATTATAATAAATAAACTCAATCAAAAATAATATCCAGTAAAGGATGTTGACATAGTTGAAAATGATCAATAAAACTCTTTGAAAAAAATATCCCTTTTGTGAAATCATTTAAAATTCAAGAATTTATAAAGGAAGTCATTCAAAAGATATTTTTTAATCAAATTGTTGCATAACAATTTGAAACTTTTGAATAGAATTAACAATTTAAAACAATCATTTCCATATAAATAAATCCTTAAAATCATTTTTAAAATATGGACATTAATTAAAATATTTAGAAAAATAAATAATTAAAACATTTAAAATGATGATATAGATAATTATTTCCTTCCAAAAAACCTTAAAATGTTCATTTTGAAAACATTTTTAAGAAACATGGACATGGATGATAAAAATGTCCCGGTAAATACTTACACATAAACAATCTTGGATAATAATGATATTAAGGAATTAACCCTTACCTTGTACTTTCCTTTGGTCAAGGGTACGTTTAACCTCCTGTATAATGACCATAGTATGTTATTAACTTATAATATAACTATATTCATATTTATGATATCATACTTGATTCATTTATGGCTTTATACTACCCATTTATAATAATTTATATGTTAAAATAACATTACGTGTAATAATCGCTTTCTTTATCATACATGTTTTAACTTGTTATTCTTGATCGTATAACTTATATCATGATTTAATTGATTCTAGAATATAAAACATTATTTATTTATCATATATATTCAGAATATAAGTATGTATAATATATAGATATATGAAATGAAAAACACTGATCATGGAGACAGTAGGTCGTATGTATGCATAAACATCGTTTCCGTTTTCATATCGTATTGAACGGAAGTAAGTGAATGACATATATATATACTTCCAGTAGAATTATTATGTCATATATTACATAATTATTAATAATATATGTTTATACTCATCATTGAATGGTGAACGTGGAAATGAATCTCATCGTGTCATGGAGAAGTAAGCCGTACGTACGCACGAGCGATGATATCATTCTATTGATGGTGAAATCATATGTAATTGGATGGTATATTATATATACAGAATCATTAACATGTTATATTTATTATTCATATCAATTATACTCATTATTATACCCATCCAAATAATTAAGTGTTGAATAACAAACTACACCACGACGTGGAGACGGTAAGTCGTACGTACGTACGTATGGTGACTTTTCATTCATAAGATGGATAGAATAATGAATATGGTTGTACCATATTTATAATAACATCACAGTGTGTATAAGGTATTGGAGATATTATTTTGGTATGGGAACTACAAATAAATAGGAAGTGTAAGAAGAAAATAACTTTGAAAGAGGTGATGAAATTATTACCTCTTCTTCGGGTGCTTCCTTTTGATTTGATCAAAAGGGATCCTTAGGTTGGATTTCTGATAAAATAAGAACTATAGGATGAAGTGAGGGTATTTGGGAGGATATTTGAGCAGGGGTTAGCTGAGCCAAATGGATTTGGAGGTGTGATTTTTAGAGAAGGGGAAGTACCCTTTTATAAGAGAGGTGAGGGTCACTTTAGGAAAAGCTTGAAATATTAATTTATTATACAATCATATTAGGTTTATAATGGATCCAAAAGGATTTTTTTAGGCTAAGGTGGGTATGGGTGTAAAAACTCTAAAACAGTAGGTTTTATAAAGGTTTAGGTC
Organism: Viscum album; assembly: GCA_963277665.1. Lineage (NCBI taxonomy): Eukaryota > Viridiplantae > Streptophyta > Magnoliopsida > Santalales > Viscaceae > Viscum > Viscum album. The sequence continues at coordinate 1,150,839,880 of OY728135.1, forward strand.
ACCATATTAACCTTATCTTTTAGATTTAACTCTTAGTTAAATAGTTCAACTTTTACCATTTATTCTTGTATTATTATAATAAATGGTTAATAACCATACTATAAAAAGACAAGAAAACCCCAAATGGTTCATTATTGACATATGTAATCTTATCTAAGTCCTTTGGAAGAACATTAGATTTTTAGAAATATTATATCAATTGATAATATAGTATTTGTTTTAAAAACTCATTTATGTCAATTTTGACCCTATTTAGTATTTGGTTTTTGTGAAAGTCAAAAAAACTTTATTACTTCGAAAAAAATTAAATCAATCCTAAAATTTCATATTAACCTAGAAAATTAGTGTAATTCATAAAAAGTCTCAATTTACATTTATTTGGATATTTATAATATCAATTATTTTAATCTTTCATTATTATGGTAATCATTGCATCGTTAATGTGTCAAAAATAAATTTAATTATTTAATGTCTAAAAATTATAAATAAAATACCATTATATTGGAAATAATTTTAGATTTCTAATTAATATTTATATTATAATTTATCTTATGTATAACCCTATATTAAAAATGTTTTAGATATAAAATTTTGAATTTAACACTTTTAACTCTTCTTTAAATAAAATAATAATAAATGTCCTTATCTAATCCAAGTGGATCAAAGAGGATCATATTTTATTCATAAGGTTGATTTTGGTCTAAATACACTTATCCAATAGAATTAGGACATTTGTTAGGGTAATTATAATATCATTTTTAACTTTAATTACCCTATTTACTTTTAACCGTGGTAAATAAAATTCAAAAGTTAATATTCACCAAAAAAATATTTCAATCCTATTGAAGAAAATTTTACTTACTGATGTCAACTGTGTCTCTAAGATTTTTGAAATTCAATTCACGGAATCGTTAAAATTACGTTTTATGCAAATTTGCAAATGTGCCTAGAAGGTAGGTAAATGACGCTAAAAAGTTCAATAAAATTTTATATATCTAATCTTATTATAAAATCACTCCAATGAATTAAATTGGACTAGTATAGGTATTCTGTATATATTTTTAATTTAAAATAAATTTTAATTAAAAATAATTATTTAAATAAAAAGTCGGTTTTAAACAATTACATAGTGTTTTTCACTATCCATCCAAAATTGAATATTTTCAGAAAAATACCAAAAATTTACCCAAGATAATTTTGATATTCCGAATTCAAAAATGATGTATATTTTAAAAAAAATAAAAACATATAATTTTCATTAATTAATTTAAAATTAACTCATGTTATCAAAACCAGAAAGCGGGTTTTTTAGAAGTAAAAACTATCAAAAGATTGATTTGTGTTTATGTATAATTTAAATGTAAAATTACTTCCAATGACCAACATTGGATTAAATTATAAAAATATAATATAATTATAATTCAAAACCATTCAAATGTATAATTTAAAAATATAAATTATTTTGATTAAAAAAGTTTTTTTCAATTAAAATTTAGTATTTTTCACTATTCATCAAAATATGAAAGTTATCAGAAAAACATCAAAAAATTATCCAAACTAAATTTTTATGTCCCTCTTCCAAATAAGAAGTTTATTTTGTCAAATTTAATATATAAGTATCAAATATTAGATTTAAAAATGGTTATACATTAAAAGGCGGTAAAATTGCCTTTTTTGAAAAACACTCCTTTTATCTGAAAAATTGAATTTTTTCTTATATTATGTATAAAAAACACATAATATGGATGTTAAAATTATATAGAGTAGATAAAATTCAAAATTCAGTTAATACTATTCATAACTGCTTTTTAGAGGGATGGTTTGGTAAGTCGTGGTGGGCTCGAACTCGTTTTTGTGTGTGGCGCAAGTTATTGAATTAATTTAAAGAGATAATGTATTATGAAATACTGGGGTGTTACATTCTCCCCTCCTTTAATAAATTGTGTCCTCACAATTCGAAATTGTTCTTCGAAAATAAAAGGTTGAAAATAGAAAATACCTTTTTGTAAAACCCACATCAGAAATACGGTTAATAAAATTTAGTCTTAATAAGAAGGAAAAGGAAATGAAAAATTCACCACAAAATTAGGGTTTCGATTAGTTGAACATTGGTGTAAATTATAGATACATAATTGTAGGGAAATGTAAATTTTTATAGAGAGTGATTGAGGTCATCAATCACAAACAAGTGAACAATAAATGGAAAATTGAGGGCTCTAAAGCCATGAATTTATGATGAGTTAAAATATCATCGGTTCAACAAAACATAAGGTATTAGGATTAAACATTTTTGGTTTTGAGATCCTTTCCCCAATGTTTAAGAATTAATTTCTTCATATAATAATAAAAAAAATACTTGAAAAGTAGAGTTCCATCCATTAACTAATTTATACCAGAAACTCATCTTTCACTCTAAAAGATAATAGAACTCAAAAATATTCTATTTATCTTAATCATATAGGGTTACAAATAAATGAATTTATAATTCATCTGTCATACCTTTTAAAAATAACTACATTATACAATCCAGGACATCACGTAGGATAGTGGTAGGTGATGTACCCTTTTCTCCATTCGGTTGCGGGTTCAAGTCTCGCAGCCTTGACGAACGCGACAGGTTGTTTCCCAACCTTCGAGTTTTCCTTTTTATAAAAATCCAAAAATAATCTTAAGAAATGATTTAACATTAAACAGTAGTTTCTAATTTCAAACTTAATCCATTCCAACCTTTAGACTTATCCACAATACTTCTGTCCAAACTCACAGTCCAAAATTTATAAGGAAGGTCACATAATATACATGTGAATACCTTCATCGTGTATTATCTTAAAATGTGGTAATAAAATGAATTACTAGAAAACTATATTGATTACGTTCATTCTTCCTCATTCCTTATGTAAAACATAGAATATGGGATATACACCTTAAATTCAAAAAATGTTGAAAACTCTAAATAATGATGGAATATACAAATCATTAATCAGTTTCAAGGTAGTCAAGAATATCCAATATAATTTATCCAAATCAATCATATCTTATTCCAAAATCACTAACCCAGTATCAAAACCATATTAGGGTAAATATTTCCTTCAACCATGTATTTTTCAAAAAAAATAACTACCTATTGATTCACTTTTCTTATAACCATATAATCTCAAATCCTTAATGAAATAGTACTGCAGTACAATCCTTATTTATTTCCATAATTAATATAACCATTACATCATTGATACAACACTCAAATGACATAATTAATTAATAAAAATATAAGAATGCTAACTATTCCTCTTCGTCTGTGGTAGTATCATAACTTGATTATTATCTAATAGAATCATTTGGGTTATACTCTAATGATTGGGACATTGATTCACATAGTGTCCCAACTCCTTGAAGATGAAGCATTGTACATTTGAAACCTTTTTCTTACACTTGAAATCACATACTTAGTATCCTATTTCTCCATACTTATAAAAAACTTTGATTCTCTTCAAGAATTTACCAAGGTGATTCTTTCCACAGTTATCACATATGGGAAAATCCTTCTTTCCCTTCTTCCCTTTATCCATATTTCTCTATACCATCCTTTTTTTCTATGGGTTACCTTCAAAGCCATAGGACTCAGATAATTCTTTACTTATCTTATTAACACATGATAATATTTCTTCATATGATGAGAATACATGGGAGACTATTTCCCTTCTAAATGTTGGATTAATACCATGAAAGATATGATACTTCTTACTCTTTAGATCATGTGTATTGCTGGAGTTCTCATTCCTTCTACTGGGCACCATTTCTAAACAATGGCATACACTAGGTTAGTTTATGAATCATGATGAATAATTAAAAACTTGTAAAAATACTAACATGAATTGAAAATTTTATGCATATAATCCATAATCATAAAAATGTTTTCATTGAGGAATTATTTAATCATAAATCATTCATAATGTTTTGTAAAAAAATGTGAATTATCCTAAGCATGTCCCTCGGGGGTGTCGTAACCAAGAGTGAAGAAAGGATTATTGTCATGTACTAGGATACACTGGGTCAAGCCCAAAACTCCTTTTTGGATTTTTCACTACTAGGTACATCTATTCCAGTGCCGCATCTACCTTCTCATATCCAGACAAGGATGTATTGCTTGGAAAATTCACAAAATCTCTATATTACCAAAATTCTAGGAAGTTATTTTATACTAATCTTAAAAGTTTATCTTAGATTAATGTTCCCTAATAATAGTTTTTTCTAAATCTATTTTCCAAGATTTTTACTAAACACCCTCTAATACCAACTGCAATGCCCCGACCCCAGTTACCCATAGTCGGTGCATTATTTTAAAAAATTGGCATGATTACAAGGAATTAAGTCCCGAATGACCAATCAGTTTAGCAATCTTGGAAAATATATTACATATATAAATGTTACATTAATATTTCTAAAATAAAACACAAAATAAATAATCCTTTGATAATTCCATTATTCCCCTAGCTTAACCCTTCATGTCAATCATAATACACTTTTTCGTATCCTGGAAAAATAAAACACAAGAAAGGGGTGAGCTCAGATGCTCAGTAAAGATAACAATATTGTGGAAACTATCATAAATAAGCATAAACATTTAAGGCAATGTATAAGACTAAAATAAAATCCTTTTAAACATAAACTTAAAAATAATATATAAAAAATAAATCAAATAATTCCATTTACTTATTCACATGGATATTCTACTAGTCAAATAATCACATATAATATCAATAGCTAATTTCATAATGATTTAATGCATAATTTCGTACATCATAACCACATAGTCAATGCCTCATTCCAAGACTACAAATAAAAATTTTGTCAAGGCCTTGTTCTAAGACCCTAATTTTTCTCATGAGACCTACTGATGCATCGAGGAGCTATAGCGGGCTCCACCCGTCACTTACTATGTCCAATGTATTCCTCATATGAAAATGTTGAAATATAACATAAATTTTTGTATTAAAACTAGCATACGAAATGTCAATACTTTAACCATAAACCATGAATGGTATAAAAATAGCACATCCATAGTAAAACATATCATAAATCATTCAATAAAATATAGAAGATTGTATTATAATAAATCAAACTCAATCAAGAATAATATCCAGTAAATGATGTTTACATAGTTGAAAATGATTAGTAAAACTCTTTGAGATAAATATCCTTTTTTGTCAAATCATTTAAAAGTCACGCATTTATAAAGGAATTAATTTAAAATATATTTTTGAATCAAAGTTTCCCATACCAATTTGAAACTTTTGAATGTAATTAACATTTTAAAACAATCATGTCCATATAAATAAATCCTTAAAATCATTTTTAAAACATGTACATTAATTAAAATATTTAGAAAAATAAATCATTAAAATATTTAAAATGATAATATTGATAATGTGTATCTTCCAAAAAAACTTAAAATATTCATTTTGAAAACATTTTTATAAAACATGTACATGGATGATAAAATTTTCCCAGTAAATACTTACACATAAACAATCTTGGATAATAATTAGATTGAGGAATTAACCCTTACCTTGTACTTTCCTTTGGTCGAGGGTACGTTTAACCTTTTGTATAATGACCATAGTATGTTATTAAATTATAAAATAACCATATTCATATTTATTATATCATAATTGATTCATTTATGGCTTTATACTACCCATTTAATAATAATTTCTATGTTAAAATAACATTTCGGGTAAAAATCACTTTCTTTATCATACGTGTTTTAACTTGTTATTCTTGATTGTATAACTATATCATGATTTAATTGATTACAGAATATAAAACATTATTTTTTTATCATATATATTTAGAATATAAGTATGTATAATAGATAGATATATGAAATGGAAAACACCATTCATGGAGACAGTAGGTCGTACGTATGCATAAACGTCGTTTCTGTTTTCATATCGTATTGAACGGAAGTAAGTGAATGAGATATATGTAAATACATACATACATACATACATACATATATAAATATATATATATATATATATATATCCAATAGAATTATTATGTCATATATTACATACTTATTAATAATATATATTTATAATCATCATTGAATGGTGAACGTGGAAATGAATCTCATCGCGTCGTGGAGCGGTAAGTCGTACGTACGAATGAGAGATGATATCATTATATTGATGGTAAAATATTATATAATTGGATGGTATATTATAGATAAAGAATAATTAACATGTTATATTTATTATTTAAATCAATTATACTCATTATTATACCCATCCAAATAATGAAGTGTTGAATAACAAACTACACCACGACGTGGAGACGGTAAGTCATACATACACACGTATGGTGACTTGTCATTCATAGTATGGATAGATAAATGAATATGGTTGTACCATATTTATAATAACATCACAGTATGTATAAGGTAATGTAGTGATTATTTTGGTATGGAAACAACAAAGAAAGAGGAAGTGGAAGAAGAAAAGAACTTTGAAAGAGGTGATGAAATTATTACCTCTTCTTCGAGTGATTCCTTTTGATTTGATCAAAATGGATCCTTAGGTTGGATTTATGATCAAATTAAGGAATTTAGGTTGAATTAAGGGTATTTGGAAGGATATTTTAGCAGGTTTTGTCTGATCCAAATGACTTTGGAGGTGTTATTTTGAGAGAAGGGGAAGTACCCTTTTATAAGAGAGGCGAGGGTCACTTTAAGAAAGGCTTCAAATATTAATTTATTATACAATAATATTCAGTTAATAATGTCTCAAAAAATATTTATTTATAGGATAATGTGTAGTTGGGTCTAAAACCTCTCAAAAAAAGGTTTTATACAGGTTTAGGTCACCATATTAACCTTATCTTTTAGATTTAGCTCTTTGTTAAATAGTTTAACTTTTACCATATATTATTATATTATTATAATAAATGGTTAATAAACTTAATATAAAAATACAAGAGAACCAAAAGTGGTTAATTATTGAAATATCTAACCTTATCTAAGTCCTTTGGCCGAACATTGGATTTTGAGGAATATTATATCAATTAATAATATAGTATTTGTTTAGAAACTCATTTATGTCAGTTTTGAAACTATTTAGTATTTGGTTTTTGTGAAAGTCAAAAAACTTGATTAATTCAAAAAAAAATCAGTACTAAAATGTCACATTAACCTAGAAAATTAGTGTAATGCATCAAAAATCTCAATTTACATTTATTTGGATATTTATAATATCAATTATTTTAATATTTCATTAATAAGGTAATTACTACATCATCATTGTGTCGTAAAAAAATTAATTATTTAATGTATAAAAATTATAAATAAAATACCATTATGTAGGAAATATTTTTATCTTTCTAATTAATATTTATAGTCTAATTTATATTATGTATAACCCTATATTAAAAATGTTTTAGTTATGAAAATTTGAATTTAACACTTTTAACTCTTCTTTAAATAAAATAATAATAAATGTCCTAATCTAATAAAAGTGGATAAAATAGGATAATATTTTATTCATAAGGTTTATTTTGGTCTAAATACACTTATTCAATAGAATTAGTACATGTGTTAGGTTAATTATAATATCATTTTTACCTTTAATTACCCTATTTACTTTTAACCGTGGTAAATAAAATTCAAAAGTTAATATTCAAAAAAAATAATTTCATCCTATTAAACCAAATTTTACTTATTAATGTAAATCGTGTATCTTGTATTTTGAAATTTAATTCACAGAATTGGTAAAATTATATTTTATGCAAATTTGCAAATGTGCCTAGAAGGTTGGTAAAGGATGCTAAAAAGTTCAATAAAATTTTATATATCTAATCTTATTATAAAATAACTCCAATTAATTAAATTATACTAATATAGGTATTATGTGTCTATTTTTACTTTAAAATAAATTTTAATTAAAAAAATATTTAAATATAAAGTCAGCTTTAAACAATAACACAGTGTTTTTCACTGTTCATCAAAAATTTAATGTTTTCAGAAAAAAAAACCAAAAAATCACCCTAAGATAATTTTGATATTCAAAATTAAAAAATGATGTATATTTTACCAAATTAAAAACATAGAAGTTTCATTAATTAATTTAAAGTTAATTCCCATTTTCAAAACTAGAAAGCGATTTTTTGAGAAGTAAAAACTATCAAAAGATTGATATGTGTTTATGTCTAATTTAAATGTAAAATTACTTCTAATGATCAAAATTGGATAAAATTATAAAAATATAATCTAATTATACTTCAAAACCATTAAAATGTATAGTTTAACAATATAAATTATGTTGATTAAAAAATTTGTTTTCAATTAAAATTTAATATTTTTCATTATTCATCAAAATATGAAAGTTATCCGAAAAACACCAAAAATTTATCCAAACTAAATTTGTATGTCCCTCTTCTAAAGAAGAATTTTATTTTGTAAAATTTAATATATAAAAGTGTCAAATATTGGATTTAAAAAGGGTTCTCCATTAAAAGGTGGTAAAATTACATTATTTTGAAAAACACTTCTTTTATTTGAAAAAATTAATTTGTTCTTATATTATGTACAAAAAACATAATATAGATGTTAAAATTATTTGGAGTATATAAAATTTAAAATTCAGTTAATATTATTCATAACCACTTTTTAAATGGCTAGTTTGTTGAGTCGAGGTGTGCTCGGACTCGGTGTTACGTGTGGCGCAAGCTATTGAATTGCTTTAAAGAGATAATGTATTATGAAATCCCAGGATGTTACACCAACCTCAAGTCAATCTTTGAAAAATTATGAGCTCCCTGGAGATGATCAAAAAAATCATTGATATGAGGAAAATGATGCTTGTTCTTAATAGTGATATTATTCAAGGCTCTATAATCAATTAAAAGTCTCATTGAACCATGTTTGTAAAGACTCGTAAAATTCAAGGGAAATTTTTTCTTAATTTTCTTTAGAATTTTACAAGAGCGCGGTTTCAGACGGCACCTGATTCCGAGGTCCGGAGTGCCCGGAATTAATTTCCGAAGTTTGGCTCGGGTACGTTCAGTGAACGAATGAGCGGGAATTTCTAACTTTTGATACGGTGCTCGGAATTGAAATCCGATGGCACCGATGAACTCGCAGTGCCGATATTCGCTTAATGAGACCTTTTCGGAAGTTGCGTTTTTTGCGGGTTGAAAGTTAGTTTTTGGGTTTTTAGTTTAAGTTAAATAAAATTTGTGAGGAACAAATTTTATTTCTTTTTATCTAGTTAAGTCCTACCAAAGGGAGTTGGGAGTGGGACCCACATCCACTTAACCTCCCTTGGGAGGATTAAGTGAGGTGGGGCCCACACGAACCCCAACTCCTCAAATTCTCTCAAAACCTCCCCTTTAACTCTTTTCTTTTAATGTTGTCAACTTGGCTTAAGTTACTCTTAATTAATTAAGGGAGTTTAACCCTTTTTGAATTTCAAACCTTTGAAATTCTTGTGGTTAAGTTATGTAATAATATAAGTTAAAGCTTATATTATTCTAGGGGATTCTTTTAACACCTTGGGAGGATTTCTTGAGAGCTTTGGAAGCTTTTCTTCTTCTTCTTCAAGCTCTGACGAAGAACGAAGAACGCTCAAACTCCGACGAAGAACGACGCCTCTCTTCTTCGTCCTCGGTGTCAACAAGAGGGAACGCCGCTTCCTCTTCGGACCTTCTTCGTCGGCATACGAAGATTCGACAACGACTCTTCCTCCGCGACACCGATATTTCACGATCAACGTGCGACTATCGAGGTAGGGGTTCTTGAGTTCGTTGCTTTCTTTATTTTTGACTTTCCTCGAGACTTGACGTAGAACGCTCAAGTTCCGACGAAGAACGCCGCTCCGCTTTTCTTCATCTTCGGTGTCAACGATAGAGAACACCGCACCTTCCTCGGACAACCTTCGTCGGCGTACAAGGATTCGCCAACGACGTGCCTCTTCGGACGCGCCTCTTCGTCGTTGAATTTGACGAACGACGACCGCGTCGCCCGACCTCCGCGACGTCGTCTTCCGCGGACATAGTCAAATCCTCGAACTTATACCCGAGGTAGGGGATGTTGTTTAATATTTAATTATCTCATTCTTGCTCGTGGTTCGTATGACTAACGTGAGGATGTTGATTATTTAAAGTTGCGTTATTATTTTAACGTGAGGGGGCCGGACTGCACGAACACGGCCGAACCCCCTCCAACGATCTTGTTTGTTCTTGCGGGTGGAAGCAAGTGGCGTGGTGCCGTCGCACCACGCGGTTGATCGTGCGTTTATTTTACGCAACGCCGTCGCGCGCACACCATGGAAGAAACATCAAGAACGCGACGCCGTCGCGCCGCGTTGAAAGAACTTAAAGTGCGGCGGAGGGGCGCGGTGCCGTCGCACCGCGCCGGACGACGAACGCCGCGGCCGGTTCCGGGCCGCGGCGGGACGAAGAGACCGCGGCCGGTTCCGGGCCGCGGCGGAAGAGAAGGCCGGCGGCCGGGCCGCCGGCGTCGGTAGTCGAAGGCGGGACCGGAATTTCCGGTCCCTTTGGTAAAAACCGGCCGGCCAGCTGGCCGGCCGGATGACTGAAAACCGGGGGAATAAATCCCCCGGACCGTTCAGCAAAACCCCCCTCCTAATGAGGGGGGCGGTTCCACGAAAGGGGGGGCAGCAGCCCCCCGGTTCCCTTGAATCAAATCGGCCCCCACGTGGGGGCCGATTGTTGAAAAAGGCGCGGCACAAGGCCGCGCCGCTCCAAAGAAGTGGGGGTTGAGCCCCCCGCGTGCGGCTCCCCGTGCGGCGCCGGCGCCAGCCGCCGCGGCCCGCCGCCCCGCCGCCGCCGCCGCCCGCCGCCGCCGCCCGCCGCCGCCGTCCGCCGCCGCCGCCGCCGGCCCAGGGGGGGGTCGGGCCGGGTCGGCCCGGACCCGGACCCCCCCGTTTCGAACCAGATTTGGTTTTTGGCTCATAACTTAGGCCTCGGACCTCCGAATGACGAACCGTCTGCGGCAAAGCGATCCTTGGATCGAGACGGTCGTTTCGGTATATCGCACTCAAGGTTTAGGATTACTTTGAGTTCGGCCGGGTTGGTTCGTTCACGAAACCAACCGGGCCTTCGGAGCGGAAACGCTCATATCTTGAGCTACGGACGTCCGATTGACGTGCCGTCAGCCGCGTTGTGTTCCTCTTAGAGAGACAGATCTTTTGGCATACTCCGCCCGAGGTTTGGACGCAGGTGGAGTACGGTCGGGTTGGTTTTGCCTTAAAACCCAACCGGGCCCCGGAGACGAAAAAGCCAATAACTCACAGACCGGGCGTCCGATTGACGCGCCGTCTGTTTCGTTGACTTCCTCTTGATGAGACGGAACTTTTGACATACTCCGCCCGAGTTTTGGATGCAGTCGGAGTATGGCCGAGTTGGATTGTACCCGAAATCCAACCGGGCCCCTGGAACGGGAAAGCTGATATCTTTCAGACAGGACGTCCGTTTGACGAACCGTCAGCGGCGTTGGTGTTTACGTTTAGTAACGGTCCCTATGAGTATACCCTATGGGAGTTCGGGGTACAGATGAGATACAGCTGGGATTGGTTCGCACTCGAAACCAACCGGGCCCCTGGGACGAAAAGGCTAATAACTCACAGACCGGGCGTCCGATCGACGTGCCGTCTGTTGCGTTGAGACCCCTGTGACAAAACGGACTTTTGAGATACTTCTTCGTGGGACTTTGAGATACTTGGAGTATCGACCTGTAGCTCGTGGAGCGGACCCTCCCAGTGACGAGCATGCGATGTACGGAGACCGTGTAGCTGGCTGAGACCTGACGACTGCTTGACCGACTCAACTTGGAGTGAGTCGACTAGCCCAGTGGACGGAGCACTACTTTCTGAGGTGCAGACCCATGGCGGACGGAGCACTACCTGTGTGACAGTGCAGACCCGCGGTGCTCGTCCGGAGAGTACCTCAGCAGGCTACTAGGGGGTGTGCACTACGGAGTTTGGGTGACATACCTCGGCGGGAAGCACTACTGTGTTTGGGTGGCTGGCCCGCAGTACTCGACAGGAAGAGTACTTCAGCAGTCTTAGGTTAGTGAGCAGTACCTCGGAGTCGTGACAGGACCACTGCACACTCCAGAGACGGAGCTCTTCAGCTGTTACGGTTTCGATAATGAAAATCCTGGTTTGAGCTGAGACTTTGACCTTTGTGTTTCCTCATGATTGAGATGGGTTACTTGATAACGTAGGTATATGTATGGGCATATACCTGGGTAGTGGTTATCCGTTGATCTCATGATTCTTGTGTTTCCTCATGACTGAGATGGGTTACTTGATAACTTAGGTATATGTATGGGCATATACCTAAGTAGAGTTTATCTGTTGAGATCTTCTTGTGTTTATCCTTGTTGGTTTTAGTGAGACCTTGAGGGTCTCGGGGTCCCTACTGAGTATCGTTATACTCACCCCTGCACGGGCTATGCCCGCACCTCGTTGTGTTGGTTGCAGACGACGGACAGTGCTGACAGAAGCCGAAGGTTCGAGGACTGGACGGTACCTGGAGGTGGACTATACGACGAGGCGGTACCCGGAGGTGGACCACTGGGCGGGACATACACGGAGCGGATGGTGGGACCCGAGGAGCAGAGGAGCTATCTGTACCCACCCTTCAGGTGGGATTTCCAGTGGACATCTCAGCGTAGCAGCTTTACTTTTCAGTCGTTGTTTTCCCTTTCGAGTTGTACTTTACAGTTGGTCTTGTATTTCCGACCCCTTTTTACTTTTCAGCTCTTCTTTTTGTACTTAGTGTTTTACTTCCGCTTGTACTCTGTGGTGCTTGTTTTCTTTATAAAGGCAATGCCTTCCCAGTTATCGGGATTTTACGCCTTTGGTGCTAGTCGCCAGCCCCTGGCCTATGGAAGGCGGGCTTGGGGTAGTCACGGCACGGGCCCTGAGGACGGGTCGTGACAAATTGGTATCAGAGGAGTTCGGTTCTACCGCAGAACTTATAACTCTGATCTTTCTTTCTGTGAAGCGATAGTGTTAAGGGTACCGAGTGTGGTTTTCAGTTCAGGGAGTCCAGTGTTGGTGCGGGCGGCCGACGTATCCATACACCAGGACCCTGACAACTGATTTCCGACTTTGTGCACGAAAACACTGATTTCGTGTGTGTTTTCAAAGGTTTTTCCCCTTAAAACAGCTCAAACCATGTCAGCTCACCAGGTATAATCGTTTGATCGTGTTACGTTGTTTCTTTCAGGATGTCTTTTCTCAGACGACCAGCTAGGGTTCCGAGAATCGAACGTGACGATAGCCCACCGAGCGACGAGGCCTCGGTGCAGGGCCCTTTGTCAGCAGTGGCACCGGCGGTAGCTCTACCCGCCGAGCCCCCGATGCTTCCAGCAGCAGCCACTGACGATGCACGTCGCCTCAGCGCACTGCATGAGTTTCAGCGCCAGCGACCACCCAGGTTTCGCGGGGAGACGGATCCCCAGGCTGCAGAGGACTGGCTGGAGGCAGTGGTACGAGTTTTTAGGCTAGTGAGGACACCAGCAGACCTCATGGTGATCCTCGCTGCGAGCCTACTACACGCAGCAGCAGGTAGGTGGTGGAGCCACTTGTTTCAGTTTTGCGATGAGATGAACTTCGCATGGGAAGACTTCGAGACCTTCTTCAGGGTGGAGTTTGTGCCAGTATCTCTACACCCCGAGCGTGTACAGGAGATTCTGCCTTTGCTGCGTGTTTTTCGATCAGAAGCCGAGTCATCTGTGGGCAGTAGACAGATGATGCAGAGGTCCAGGAGGACCAGACCAGCAGTTGGGCGATCTCGGGTTTTAGGACCAGTGGTGCAGGGCACCCGGAGTGGGAACAGAGCTAGCTGTGCAAGGAGCAGGTTGTGTTACTTATGCCGCGGAAAGGGTCACCTGGCACGTGACTATCCGACTTCTCGATCCGCAGGCTTGGAGGGAGCCACCGAGGTTGAGGCAGCGACAAATGCTTGAGCAACAGTAAAGCAGGTGGACAGGAGCGGAACTAGTGGATACGTCTTTTGTACTTCTAGTTCCATGTTGATGTTGCTTTTGTGTAGCGTCTTGTAATATGAGCTGCAATAATAAAAGACGCATACCTTTGTGATGTTTTCTTTCCTGTCCTCTTTTGTGATGTTACTAAGAGGTTCCAGTTGACTGTTGACTTGACCCTCACTTGTGAGACATCTACTGGAGGAGACCCAGTTACCACACACTGATGCCGACAGTGTGACTCAACCCTTGGAGGCGAGAGTAACGGTTGGATCTCTTAGTAGTAGCGTCGAGGCCTTACGACGTCATCCTTGGTATGGATTAGTATCATCCATGTTAGGATTGACTATTTTAGGCAAAGAATGTGGTTCATCCAGGGGATGAGACCAGGTTTCTCTTATCGGCAAAGAAGAAATATTGCAGCTCTTGTGGGACCAGAGATGGTCTGGGCCACGTCGGAGGAGGTCCATGTCATCCAGGAGCGGATGAGGACAACACAGAGCCGGCAGAAGTCATACGCTGACAGGAGGCGGAGGCCACTAGAGTTCGAGGATGGTGACCACGTCTTCTTGCGGGTCTCACCTCGACGTGGTATTCGGAGATTTGGCCGAGGCGACAAGTTATCTCCGTGCTTCATCGGACCCTTCCAGGTCCTCAGCAGAGTTGGTGAGGTGGCTTATCGCCTGGCTCTACCACCTCAGATACACCGAGTGCACGACGTCTTCCACGTGTCTCAACTGAGGAGATACGTGCACGACCCGACGCACATCTTTGACCATGGGGAGCTTGACGTTGTCGATGGGGCGACTTTTACGGAGGTCCCGGAGAAGATAGAGGATAGACAGGAGCGGGTCCTACATGGGCGATCGATTCCTCTTGTGCGCAACAGATGGCGGCACGGGAATCTCCAGGAGAGCACATGGGAGCGGGAGGCTCAGATGCGTGCTCAGTACCCTCTTTTGTTTCCCTAGTTTTTGATGTAGCTTTACGGGGACGTAAAGCCCTGAGGTGGGAGTAATATAAAGACCCGTAAAATTCAAGGGAAATTTTTTCTTAATTTTCTTTAGAATTTTACAAGAGCGCGGTTTCAGACGGCACCTGATTCCGAGGTCCGGAGTGCCCGGAATTAATTTCCGAAGTTTGGCTCGGGTACGTTCAGTGAACGAACGAGCGGGAATTTCTAACTTTTGATACGGTGCTCGGAATTGAAATCCGAGGGCACCGATGAACTCGCAGCGCCGATATTCGATTAATGAGACCTTTTCGGAAGTTGCGTTTGTTGCGGGTTGAAAGTTAGTTTTTGGGTTTTTAGTTTAAGTTAAATAAAATTTGTGAGGAACAAATTTTATTTCTTTTTATCTAGTTAAGTCCTACCAAAGGGAGTTGGGAGTGGGACCCACATCCACTTAACCTCCCTTGGGAGGATTAAGTGAGGTGGGGCCCACACGAACCCCAACTCCTCAAATTCTCTCAAAACCTCCCCTTTAACTCTTTTCTTTTAATGTTGTCAACTTGGCTTAAGTTACTCTTAATTAATTAAGGGAGTTTAACCCTTTTTGAATTTCAAACCTTTGAAATTCTTGTGGTTAAGTTATGTAATAATATAAGTTAAAGCTTATATTATTCTAGGGGATTCTTTTAACACCTTGGGAGGATTTCTTGAGAGCTTTGGAAGCTTTTCTTCTTCTTCTTCAAGCTCTGACGAAGAACGAAGAACGCTCAAACTCCGACGAAGAACGACGCCTCTCTTCTTCGTCCTCGGTGTCAACAAGAGGGAACGCCGCTTCCTCTTCGGACCTTCTTCGTCGGCATACGAAGATTCGACAACGACTCTTCCTCCGCGACACCGATATTTCACGATCAACGTGCGACTATCGAGGTAGGGGTTCTTGAGTTCGTTGCTTTCTTTATTTTTGACTTTCCTCGAGACTTGACGTAGAACGCTCAAGCTCCGACGAAGAACGTCGCTCCGCTTTTCTTCGTCTTCGGTGTCAACGAGAGAGAACACCGCACCTTCCTCGGACAACCTTCGTCGGCGTACAAGGATTCGCCAACGACGTGCCTCTTCGGACGCGCCTCTTCGTCGTTGAATTTGACGAACGACGACCGCGTCGCCCGACCTCCGCGACGTCGTCTTCCGCGGACATAGTCAAATCCTCGAACTTATACCCGAGGTAGGGGATGTTGTTTAATATTTAATTATCTCATTCTTGCTCGTGGTTCGTATGACTAACGTGAGGATGTTGATTATTTAAAGTTGCGTTATTATTTTAACGTGAGGGGGCCGGACCGCACGAACACGGCCGAACCCCCTCCAACGATCTTGTTTGTTCTTGCGGGTGGAAGCAAGTGGCGTGGTGCCGTCGCACCACGCGGTTGATCGTGCGTTTATTTTACGCAACTCCGTCGCGCGCACACCATGGAAGAAACATCAAGAACGCGACGCCGTCGCGCCGCGTTGAAAGAACTTAAAGTGCGGCGGAGGGGCGCGGTGCCGTCGCACTGCGCCGGACGACGAACGCCGCGGCCGGTTCCGGGCCGCGGCGGGACGAAGAGACCGCGGCCGGTTCCGGGCCGCGGCGGAAGAGAAGGCCGGCGGCCGGGCCGCCGGCGTCGGTAGTCGAAGGCGGGACCGGAATTTCCGGTCCCTTTGGTAAAAACCGGCCAGCCAGCTGGCCGGCCGGATGACTGAAAACCGGGGGAATAAATCCCCCGGACCGTTCAGCAAAACCCCTCTCTTAATGAGGGAGGCGGTTCCATGAAAGGGGGGGGCAACAGCCCCCCGGTTCCCTTGAATCAAACCGGCCCCCACGTGGGGGCCGATTGTTGAAAAAGGCGCGGCACAAGGCCGCGCCGCTCCAAAGAAGCGGGGGCTGAGCCCCCCGCGTGCGGCTCCCCGTGCGGCGCCGGCGCCAGCCGCCGCGGCCCGCCGCCCCGCCGCCGCCGCCGCCCGCCGCCGCCGCCCGCCGCCGCCGGCCGCCGCCGCCGGCCGCCGCGCCGCCCCAGGGGGGGGTCGGGCCGGGTCAGCCCGGACCCGGACCCCCCCGTTTCGAACCAGATTTGGTTTTTGGCTCATAACTTAGGCCTTGGACCTCCGAATGAAGAACCGTCTGCGGAAAAGCGATCCTTGGATCGAGACGGTCGTTTCGGTATATCGCACTCAAGGTTTCGGATTACTTTGAGTTCGGCCGGGTTGGTTCGTTCACGAAACCAACCGGGCCTTCGGAGCGGAAACGCTCATATCTTGAGCTACGGACGTCCGATTGACGTGCCGTCAGCCGCATTGTGTTCCTCATAGAGAGACAGATCTTTTGGCATACTCCGCCCGAGGTTTGGACGCAGGTGGAGTACGGTCGGGTTGGTTTTTCCTTAAAAACCAACCGGGCCCCGGAGATGAAAAAGCCAATAACTCACAGACCGGGCGTCCGATTGACGCGCCGTCTGTTTCGTTGACTTCCTCTTGATGAGACGGAACTTTTGACATACTCCGCCCGAGTTTTGGATGCAGTCGGAGTATGGCCGGGTTGGATTGTACCCGAAATCCAACCGGGCCCCTGGAACGGGAAAGCTGATATCTTTCAGACAGGACGTCCGTTTGACGAACCGTCAGCGGCGTTGGTGTTTACGTTTAGTAACGGTTCCTATGAGTATACCCTATGGGAGTTCGGGGTACAGATGAGATACAGCCGGGATTGGTTCGCACTCGAAACCAACCGGGCCCCTGGGACGAAAAGGCTAATAACTCACAGATCGGGCGTCCGATCGACGTGTCGTCTGTTGCGTTGAGACCCCTGTGACGAAACGGACTTTTGAGATACTTCTTCGTGGGACTTTGAGATACTTGGAGTATCGACCTGTAGCTCGTGGAGCGGACCCTCCCAGTGACGAGCATGCGATGTACGGAGACCGTGTAGCTGGCTGAGACCTGACGACTACTTGACCGACTCGACTTGGAGTGAGTCGACTAGCCCAGTGGACGGAGCACTACTTTCTGAGGTGCAGACCCATGGCGGACGGAGCACTACCTGTGTGACAGTGCAGACCCGCGGTGCTCGTCCGGAGAGTACCTCAGCAGGCTACTAGGGGGTGTGCACTACGGAGTTTGGGTGACATACCTCGGCGGGAAGCACTACTGTGTTTGGGTGGCTGGCCCGCAGTACTCGACAGGAGGAGTACTTCAGCAGTCTTAGGTTAGTGAGCAGTACCTCGGAGTCGTGACAGGACCACTGCATACTCCAGAGACGGAGCTCTTCAGCAGTTACAGTTTCGATAATGAAAATCCTGGTTTGAGCTGAGACTTTGACCTTTGTGTTTCCTCATGATTGAGATGGGTTACTTGATAACTTAGGTATATGTATGGGCATATACCTGGGTAGTGGTTATCCATTGATCTCATGATTCTTGTGTTTCCTCATGACTGAGATGGGTTACTTGATAACTTAGGTATATGTATGGGCATATACCTAAGTAGAGTTTATCTGTTGAGATCTTCTTGTGTTTATCCTTGTTGGTTTTAGTGAGACCTTGAGGGTCTCGGGGTCCCTACTGAGTATCGTTATACTCACCCCTGCACGGGCTATGCCCGCACCTCGTTGTGTTGGTTGCAGACGACGGACAGTGCTGACAGAAGCTGAAGGTTCGAGGACTGGACGGTACCTGGAGGTGGACTATACGACGAGGCGGTACCCGGAGGTGGACCACTGGGCGGGACATACACGGAGCGGATGGCGGGACCCGAGGAGCAGAGGAGCTATCTGTACCCACCCTTCAGGTGGGATTTCCAGTGGACATCTCAGCGTAGCAGCTTTACTTTTCAGTCGCTGTTTTCCCTTTCGAGTTGTACTTTACAGTTGGGCTTGTATTTTCGGCCCCTTTTTACTTTTCAGCTCTTCTTTTTGTACTTAGTGTTTTACTTCCGCTTGTACTCTGTGGTGCTTGTTTTCTTTATAAAGGCAATGCCTTCCCAGTTATCGGGATTTTACGCCTTTGGTGCTAGTCGCCAGCCCCTGGCCTATGGAAGGCGGGCTTGGGGTAGTCACGGCACGGGCCCCGAGGACGGGTCGTGACAATGTTACTTTTTAACAAACAATACAGAAGAACCCCGTGGTGATGTTCTAGGTTTAATGAAACCTTTATCTAATAACTCCTTTAATTGCTTCTTTAACTCTAAAAGTTCAATTTGAGCCATTCGATAAGGGGGTTTTGAAATTGTCTTAGCATCAGGAACTAAGTCAACCGTAAATTCAACTTCCTGATCAGGTTTTATACCAGACAAATCATCAGGAAAAATATCAAGATACTCATTTACCACTGGCACATCATTAATCTGAATAGTTCCTTTGTTTTCAAGAATATGTTCAAGGTAAAATTCATTTCCGTCTTTTACTAGTTTCTCAGCTTGCTAATATGTTATCAAAAGTAAGGGTTCATTCTTGTACACAAACTAAAATTCTTTCTGAAAAGAAACCTATTTAGCTCTGCAGGAAATCTTAGAATGATAAATGGAAATCCAATCCATACCCAAAATAACATCAAACTCTACTATAGTCAAAACAATAAGGTTTTCAGGTAGATTCTTTCGGCACACAAGTACAGGAATGTTCTTATAATTTCTTTCTGTCTCAATGTTTCCTCTATGTTTTTTTACCACAAGTTTAGGATTCATATCTTGAGATTGAATTCCCAATTTATTAGAAAATTTCTCAGAAATGAAAGAATGTGTAGATCCTGAATCAAAAAACACATTGGAATAATCTGAATAAACAAACAGCGTACATGATACTACTTCATTTGATGGCCCAACATCTGCTGAAGTAGTCATAAAGCATTTCACCACCACTTTCGGCTTTTATTTTGGCTTATTTCCCTTAGTTTAGTTCTTGTTTGGACACTCATTTACATAATGAACAATTTCATTTTACTTAAAACATTTTACTAACTGTAAATCAAATTTTTTATTACCATTACCCTGATCTTTTTCAGTGCAATTACGAGCCTTATGCCCCATTTTACCACATTAGTAGCACTTACTAGAATTCAAAAGGCATTCCCCAGTGTTCTTTTTACCACAATTTTCACAAACTGTAAACTTAAGTTTCTTACCATCAGAATTTTTTGAAGAGTTATTACCTTTTGTCTTCCACCTCGACCCCTTATTCTATTGTTTTTTAAAGAACTCTTGATCATCAGCAAACTCCATTTCCACCATCTCTACACATCGAACAAGTTTTTCATAACTTTTAAACTCACATAAAGCTAAATCCCTTCGATACTTTGTCATTTCTGGGTAAAAATGAATGATTTTATTATCAAGATCTCATATGAAATTTGAAGCATACCTTGCTAGTTGAGTGAATTTTTCTTCATAAGTAACCACTGAGTCACCCTCTTACCTTAATTCCAAGAATTTTTTTTCAATCCTATGTTAAACTTCCTTAGGAAAATATTTCTCAAAAAACATACCTTTTAATTCATCCCAATCAAGAGCATCAATCTCCTCACTATCCCTAATATTTTTAACCATCGACCACCACTAATCAGCTTCACCTTCAAAATGGTAAACAAAAAGACTAACCTTTTGATGTTATGAAAACCCTATGACATCAAAAAAAATTCTAGAGCTTTAATCCACCATTTAGCTAGCATAGGTTCAGATGATCCTCTGAATGACAGGGGATGTTGCCTCATGAAATGCTCTACTACGAACATATTCTTTTTTGGTTGATCTAGCTGACCTCGTGCATCGATACCACCACCATTTGTAGCCTGATTCAACTGTTACATCACTACAAAAAACTATTCAGTTCCAATTCCAAACATCTCAGCTTACTAATTTGGAAGGTTGTTTTCCTCTTGATGTCATCCCATCATAGCTACCCTCTTTCCTTTGTGGAAAACCATTCTGAACACAGAAATATCTTAGGCAAAGAAGCATGGTAATCTGTAAATGCTATATCATTTCAATATTACCATAAATTAATATATGGATATTAATTTAACAATATCCTAAATCCTAAAGTTGTCTAAAATGAGCTTTGATAACAACTATAAAGACCCAGCCTTAAACATTACATAATCTTGAATTAATTTAATAATTCACATTGAGTATATTTTCAGGTTTCTAAATTTAAATAATTAGGTCATAACTTATACATAACAACTTGAATATTATAATTAGACACTTCTACTCAGTATCCATTTTTTTCATAAAAATAAAACTCCTTAAATAAAACAAGAGTTCTTTTCTTGATATAAATCTTCTTGAATACTTCCTTTCTCTTACCCTTCCTTATACCCTATGAAAAACATTTCAAAAACTTGGGATGAGAATAAAAATATCATTAAGGGTTATAAAATAAAGAAAGGAAACATTAGTCCATTAATACATACAAGACATAAGCTCTTTAACATACCTCATGAAATCATAAGATTTATGAATAACACATAGTAATCACAAATCATAAAGGTAACTTGTGGAATCCATATCATACTTACATTATATCTTTTACAGCTACATAGGGAGTTACATTTGGAATACCCATCATAGTATATTACTTAATTATCTTAGGAGAAACATTAACTTTTACCTCTGTCAAGTTATCCAATGCATTGGAGATCCATATCAGGCTCACCTGCCCTAGGTTTATCATGTAATCACCCGTACACATAAACAATCCCCATGAACCATAACATAATCATAACACATAAAGGAAAGATAAAATTTCCACATTGTAATCACAAGATATCAGTTCAAGATATTGACATAATCAATCCATTATCAAAACCATTTTCAATACAAAAATATATAAAAATATTATATGGTATTTATTTTTCTTTTAAAAATAATACGGCTTGTAGAGGAATCCAAATATTAAATAATTCTCACGATGGTGAAAAGGTCGTTGTCACCGCGTACGTTAAAAAGAAACATTCACTTTATAATTTAGTAAAATGCTACATAGAAAAAATATTCCCTTTAAATGAAATTAAAGGTCAAAGGGTTTTATTATACACCGTGTAAAAGAATAAGGTTTATATTATCAAAATATGCCTCAATGAAAGGAGTTTAAGACAAAGTCTCTTACCTTGAGTCTGACTCGTCACGTATGTTCCTTGTTCTTCCAGAATAATAAACTTCAGTTAATTTCTACTTGATTCATAATATTTTTCAAGTTTATTATTCATTTTATATCACTTATTACTACATTTTAAACATTACATAATTATTTAAGTTAATATCTATTGTTTCGCCGATATTTGGTACTTGAGTCAAAAATGAACTTGTTATAATTACAAATTTTCCATGTGATAAAAAGTCTATTATCTCCATAATTGTATTCATGATTTAAATATCATATATATCTAGTATATATATATTTATAATAGTCCATAAAATTTGGATATAATAAATGAAAATCATCATTCCTGGAGATGGTAATTCGTACGTATACATGAACGCTACTTTCATTTCTTTTTCATAATTAAAGAAATGAAAACTAAATAATACAAAGGTATATTATAATTATAGTATAATATCATATTTTATATATGTTACATAATTTCATTAACACCATCCTTTATATGTTCCATGTATGGCATGAATGATTCATATCACTTTGAGGGGCGGTAATCCGCACTTCCTCAAATGAAATTACCGTATTTACCCATTATGGAAACCATAAAGGTGTGCTATAATAAAAAATAAAGAAGCATAGAGAAAATATAAATATAATATATATCACATATAAATACATTTCAATCATAATGTCAACCGTGAGATATGGTACGTAAAAATAGAACAATCATCGTTTCGTGAGGCAGTAGTTCGTCGTACACAGAAACAATATGTTCGTATCCATTATATGGAGGAGTGAGAAAGTGTAATGAGAATAATTATCATAAAAAATTATATTATATTTAAGATACTATTTTTTTTATAAAATAATGGAATAAATAGAGTTTAGGGGGTGGATAAGGAAAATAAATAAAAGAGGTTTGAGAGAAGACATTATCTTAAATCGAGTAACTCCTTTTGATTTAAGCTAAAAGGCCTTCTTTAATTTCCTTCTACCCAAGGTAAGGCTTCTAGGATAAAGATAGGGATTTTGGGAAATTATTTTGGTAGATTTTGTATGAGTCTATGGGGCTTGATAGGTGTGATTAAGGGTTAGAGTTGGTTCCCTTTTATAAGAGGGAGGAGGAGCACTTAAGGAATATCTTGAAATATTGTTTTATTATAAATTTATTTTCAATTTAAAAAGGTCCAAAAGTCATTTATTTAAGAGATAATATGATTTTGGGTCGACAACCTCTCAATCAATAGGTTTTAGACAAATTTGGGTCTCAATTTTAACCTTATCTTTTAGCTTTAACCCTTAGTTAACTAATTTGACTCTTACCATGTCTTCTTGTATATTCATACTATATGGTTAATATAGTTACTATAAAATGCCAATATAAACTCATGTGGTTCATTAATGAAATTTTAAACATTATCTCAGTCATTTGGTTAAATATTATATTTTTAGGACTATTATATCATTTAATAAAATAGTATTTGTTTTAAAACACATTTTTGTCAATTTTTATTCCATTCATATCATGGCTTTTAAAAATCCATAAAAACTTTATTACTTCGAAAAAAACTTCATTAATTAAAAGATAAAAAGTAATAATAATCCATAAAATTATTTTATGGCATAAAAAGTTTCAAAATAAATTTATTTTAATATATATAATTCCATTTATTTAAATCATTCATTAATAAGGAAATCAATACATCATCATTGTGTCATAAATATATTTATTTATTTAATCTCTCAAAACTATAAATAAAATAAAATGATGTAGGAAATATTTTTATATTTATAATGAAAATATATAGTCAAATATATCACTTATATAACCCCATATAAAAATTGTTTTAGTAAAAGATATATGTTTATGTTATATTTTCCTGAACTTTAAATTAAAAGTAATTAAATGTCATTTTCACACACAAGTGGCTCCATGGGGTCCTAAAATCGACCCAAGGATTCAAATGGGTGTAAATATCTCATCAAATAGGGTTAGGACATGTGTTATGATAATTTAATATTATTATAATATTATTTTTAACCCATATTTACCAGATTTACCATTTAACCATGGTAAATAAAATATTTACTGAAGTTACTATTCATAATGTTTAAAAATAAATGGTACCTATTTACACAATTTATACCTATGGATTACAAATATGGAATCCATTTTTCCAAATTCAAAGTACATAATCTTCAGAAATTAATTTAAAATTAATTCTTGTTGTCAAAACCAAAAAACGTGTTTTTAAGAAGTAAAAACTACTAAAAGATTTACATATGTTTATGTCCAATTTAAAATTGAAATTACTTCAAATGACCAACATTGGATTAAATGAAAAAAAAAATATAATTACATTTTAAAACTAATTAAAAATATAATAAAACTATATAAATAAATTATATGAAAACACAGTTTTGACTTCAAATGCAATATTTTTCACTATTCATTAAAAATGAACTTTATCAGAAAAATACCAAAAATTTACTCAAAGTAAATTTGTATTTCCCTATTATAAATAATAAGTTTATTTTGTCAAATTTAACATATAAAAGTGACAAAAACAAATTTAAAAATGGTTCACCATCAAAAAGCGGTAAAACTACATTTTAAAAGTATTATAGTGTTTATGCTTAAAATTTGATTCATTATCATTTTAAGCCTCTAAAATTTATTAGATAAATGTAAAAACATTTAACAAATATTTTTAATCATAATATAGTTAGTTCTATTCATTCTTACCAATACAACGGTTTGGTGTTAACTACCATTTAAAATAATAATATTATATTATTATTATTTTCAGTATAACTCAACATTGTGTGCAACATAAGATTTTGGAGAAACACATTGCTGCGTGTTGGGTATTCCATAAAACATATTATCCCCTTTAAATTAAAATTAATATTTAATTCAAAAATATTAAAAAAAATATTAAAATATCATATTCTTTATTTACCTAGGATGTTACATATCCCTTCCAAAATATTAAAATCCATAACTTTAGAAATAAGTGTTGGAGTTTGTTCCCTAGAATACTTTATGATGCCTAATATTCATGGTTTTTGAATATTAATAGATTACTTATCACATCATGATTGTTCTTCTGCGTAACATTGTATGTGATAATGTCCCAATAGTAGTTGTCGCACTAAAAGGTCATAGTATTTCCCTGCTATGATGAGAACCCAGAAGTGTTATGATGTTATTCTTAGATATATGTTCTATGGTCTAATGATATCATTTGAGGGACACAAATAATACAGGATACCAGGGGGTACTCATAGGACTTTGAGGCACCTTCTCATGGTGTGCACCCTTGGTGATATCCAGTAAGATATTATGAGAATGAGACCCGACAGTAGGAAATCCACATTTATAAGTGTCATTGGATGTTCCTATTTAAGGATGTGTGTATTAGTCCTTAGACTTTAAGATTATTATTAATGGATATTATGAGTCATGTACTTTGATGTATTGATGAAAGCTGTGACAACAGAAGTTCACAGTGAGGTAGGATGCGTTGGGTGTGTCACGAGTGATATTGCATTAATGAATAATGAGAGAAAGGTTTTATGCCTTATGTTCACTAAAAGAAGTTAATATCTCAAGACCTTTTATGGAAATGATATAGCCTAAATAAATCCATGGATATGGTGTTCTATAGGCAAGTTTTTATTTCTGAAAAGTCAAAGAAATAGATATTGAGCATATAGGTTGATGGCACTGGTATGTAACCTTCTCGGTTAGGGATACTGTGATAAAGGGATTATATTATATAGTAAAAGTTCACATGAGGTGACATGTCATTGTGGAAATATCTTCTTCCTCTATGGTTACCTTGGCATGTTGATAGACGTTAACCTTAGACTTTAGGTTACTCCGCCTAATTCCACTAAGAAAGATTCCTAGAGGGTCACGCACTAATTGTATCCAGGATCTCAGTTAAATAATTTATTATTTAAAAAGTTGAATAAATATTATTCCTGGTCTTGGTTTAATAATTATTCATGTATGCCTTATCCCATTTATTTTTTCACTAGTTATTTGAGATAATATATTGTAGGTGAAATAATTAATAAATATTGAGGAGGATTGGTGGACCGATATTAATGGTCTAGTGAGAAAAAATAATATTGACTATTATTTGATTAAATAATATTTAATTATAACTCAAATGTTAAGTGCATGTCAAGAAATAATAATATTGCTATTATTATTTAACATGGGGGTTTCTCTAGGATTAATGAAATAATTAAAGTCACTTGTGTAGATTATTTTATTATTACCCTAGTGAAATAAATTCCTTATTACATTATTCTCTTATTAGCTAAGGGAAATATAAGCGACACCAAGTGTGTTGTTCACAAAATTTCGAGAAAACCTATCAAGCATGGAGAGTTCTTTCCTCTCTAAGAACGCTCTCAAAAATGAGAGTGATCCTCCTCCACCAAATCAAAGAGAACGCTTTGGAAGATGTTCTCATGGAAATCAAAGGTGGATGATGCAAGCACAAGGATCTTCTGTGCTAGAACCTGAAGACTCCTTCAAAAACATTCAGAGATTTGTGGAGCATGTGTGGATCACCACTAGAGGAGATCTACCCTTGATCTCTACAAAGCAATGAAGGTGTGTTATAGATCTATGGTCAGATTCATCAATGAAGAAAGAATCTCCTTGGAGGTAATTCTATTTAATTAAATTAATTATAAACAATATATGTTAATCCTCTATCTTTGTTCTGGGTTTTTATTCCTTTGTCTTATTTATTTGATTCAATTCCATGGATTATAGAGTTCATCATCACATTGATCCCGTATTTTTCATTGATTATGGAAAAAATAAAAGTTGGGCAACGGCCCTCCCATGCTTCCACTGTTCCCAGAACTTATAAGTGGTATCAGAGTGGGCATATTATTTTTTATAATTATTTAATAATTTTTGGTTATTTTCGTATTTATAATTTAGTTTTTCAATTCAAGTTTAATCATTATTTTTAATTTTAATGAAAATATATATTTATTCCTCTATCATTTTTTGTAGAACCAACAGAAATGATTAATTTTATGATTAAAATTATATAGAGTATCTCATCCGAGTGTGCCAAGGATTATATCCAGGTAACACAGTAGTACACGCCGTATAATCATAATTACATGTTGTGTAGTTCTGTTCAATGCATTATGAGTAGTTTATAAATTACTCAAACTGTGTGCATTAAATACATGTGGTGTAGTTAATTCTTACATTGTGTGTTGACCAGGAAAAACTGGTGCATGGTCAGCTAGAATACACTACATGTGGCCTAATGGACATGGTGTGTAGTCCTTTTTGGGTCAGAGTTGGGTCGTGTATCCCATACACAGCTTAGCCAATTGGTGACCACGTAATAAGGATTCAACACAGCGTGTGGCCCACTGTACATTTTGTGTACTCCATGAATTCCAAATTATGCCTCACACATTGATTCCCTAGGAATTTACTTCAGATAAATGGTTAAGGTAGTACATTCCATGTAAATTGGATCTATATGCCATGTACTCACTACAACAAACTGCCCATTTCCCGGCGGTTTTTTAGCGGCGGTTTTGAAAACCGCCGCCAAAAAAAATCGGGGCAGCTATTTCGCGGCGGTTTTGAAAACCGCCGCCAAAAAACCGCCGCGACACGCGCGTAATTTTTTTTTTTTTAAAAAAAAAAAAAAAAATAAAAATAATTTTATGGGTCATTTAGCGGCGGTTTTAAACCGCCGCGAAAAAACCGCCGCGAAATGCAAGCGCGGGAAAAAAATAATAAAACCTAAAAAAAACCTAAGAAACTCTAAAATCACTAAAACGGTCATAACTTTTGACCCGGGAGTCCGCTGGAGCGCCGCGACCAGTCAAATCGAAGACATTGAAGAGATCTAGAGGCACATATGATGAAAACCCAGAGCCGATTTAAGGCCGGGAAGATATAAGAGTTATAAGAAAGTTGAAAAAAGTTTTCCAACTTCAAACGGCCATAACTTTCGCTCCGGGTGTCCGTTTTGGCTCCACCACATATCAAATCGAAGCCAGCGAAGAGAGCTACGCACTGGTTTGACATAAGCAAGCTTCTGTCAAGGTTTTCGACCCCAAAAACCCCTCCGAAGGCCTCCAAAACCCTCTTTCCGTCACCGGTGCCCCTTCGAACTTGCCTTCAAACGGACCTAACTTTTTATCCGCGTGTCCATTCGGACTCCTCCGCCTGCCAGATCATAGCTCGTTCCATGAGCTTCAGTTTGACTGGTCGCGGTGCCCACATGGACTCCTGGATCATATGTTATGCCCATTTTAGTGGGTACCGGGTTTGTTATGTTTTTCGATGCCTCGTTTCTAGCACCCGTTCCCCGTCAGCTTTTTTTTAAATGGTCGTAACTTCTGATCCACCCATCCATTCAGTCTATTTCACATATCAGGTCGAAGAACATTTCCGGATCTTTGATTTGATTGGTCGCAGATCTGGAACGGACTCTCGGATCATAAGTTATCTCTGTTACTGTGAGTTCAATATTTTTGTCACTTTATGACTGTTTTAACGGGTTTTAACGGTTGCTCCATTTATTACTATCTATTATTGACTCCATGACTCCATGGATTATTATCATTATCAATGGGTTTGGGGGGGGGGGTTATGATGATTATGTTGAATTTTTAATAGGTTTTTCAGAGTTGTCATGTTTTCTCATGCTTATCAGTGCTTCCCCATCCGTTTTCATGTGTTTTCATTATTTTCCTCCATTGTCATGTCTGTTCATGTTTTTTCATGCGTTTTATATATTATATCTTATTTATTATTATTTATTTATTGTTATTATTTATTTATTATAATTCATTGTTTCTTATTTATTATTATTTTTTATTTTTTTATTTGTTATTTATTATTTATTGTTATTATTGATTATTTATTGTTTATTATTTATAGTTTATAGTTTATTGTTTATTGTTTGTTGTTTATTGTTTATTGTTTCTTATATATTTTTTATTGTTTATTGTTTATTAAATATTAAATATTTTTTATTTTTTATTATTATTTATTATTTATTGTTTATTATTTATTACTTATTATTTATCATTATTTATCATTATTCATTATTATTATGTATTTATTGTTTATTGTTTATTTATTACAATTTATTTGTTATAATTTATTTATTATTTTGTTATTTGTTATTTATTATTTATTATTTATTATTTATTATTTTTTATAATTTATTATAACTTATTATATATTTTTAATTATAGTTTATTTATTATTTATCATTATTTATTATTATTGTTTATTTATTATTATTATTTATTTTTTATTAATTATTATTATTTATTGATTATTAATTATTATTTATTATTTATTATTATTTATTATTATTTATTATTATTATTATTTATTGTTTATTATTTATTGTTTATTGTTTATTCTTTATTTTTTATTCTTTATTGTTTATTCTTTATTGTTTATTATTTCTTATTTCTTATTTATTATTTATTATAATTTATTTATTATTTGTTATTTATTATTATTAATTATTTATTATTATTATTTATTTATTATAATACATTGTTTCTTATTTATTATTTGTTATTTATTATTTATTATTCATTATTTATTATTGATTATTTATTATTGATTATTTATTATTTATTATTTACTATTTATTGTTTATTGTTTATTCTTTTTTATTTATTTTTTATTATTTATTTTTTATTATTTATTGTTTATTACTCATTTTTAATTATAATTTATTTATTATTTATCATTATTCATTAATATTATGTATTTATTATTATTTATTATTTATTATTTATTATTTATTATTATTTATTATTTATTATTTATTATTTATTATTTATTATTTATTATTTATTATTTATTATTTATTATTTATTATTTATTATTTATTATTTGCTATTTATTATTAATCGGTTATTATTTATTATTTATTATTTATTGTTTATTATTTATTATTTATTCTTTATTATTTATTGGTTATTATTTATTATTTATTATTTATTATTTATTATTTATTATTTATTATTTATTATTTATTATTTATTATTTATTATTTATTATTTATTATTTATTATTTATTATTTATTATTTATTATTTATTATTTATTGTTTTCTATTTATTATTTATTGGTTATTATTTATTGTTTATTCTTTATTGTTTATTCTTTAGTATTATTTATTTATTATTTGTTATTTGTTATTTATTATTTATTATTTATTATTTATTCTTTATTCTTTATTCTTTATTCTTTATTATTTATTATTTATTATTTATTATTTATTATTTATTGGTTATTATTTATTATTTATTGTTTATTATTTATTATTATTATTTACTATTTGTTATTTATTATTATTTATTTATTATTTCTTGTTTATTATTTATTATTATTATTTACTATTTGTTATTTATTATTAATTATTTGTTATTTATTGTTTATTATTTATTATTATTTATTTATTTTTGCTATTTATTATTTATTCTTTATTATTTATTGGTTATTATTTATTGTTTATTATTTATTGTTTATTATTTATTATTATTTAATATTTGTTATATATTATTTATTCTTTGTTATTTATTATTTATTATTTATTATTTATTTTTATTATTTATATCAATTAGTTATGTATTATTTGTCTTTTCAATTAATATATATATAAGTATATAATATTCTGTTTATTAACTATATAGTGAGATTGGTGTAGTGGTAAAGTGTGTTGAGTGATATCCATGAGGTTGAGGGTTCAAATCTCACCCAACGCAGAATTTATATATATTGCATGGGGCATGGGCATGGGGCATGTGCATGGCATGGGGAGTAATATAATAATATAATAATATAATAATATAATAATATAATAAATACGAAAATAAATAAATACGAAAATAAATAAATACGAAAATAAATAAATACGAAAATAAATAAATACGAAAATAAATAAATACGAAAATAAATAAATAAAAATAAATAAAAATAAATAAAAATAAATAAAAATAAATAAAAATAAATAAAAATAAATAAAAATAAATAAAAATAAATAAAAATAAATAAAAATAAATAAAAATAAATAAAAATAAATAAAAATAAATAAAAATAAATAAAAATAAATAAAAATAAATAAAAATAAATAAAAATAAATAAAAATAAATAAAAATAAATAAAAATAAATAAAAATAAATAAAAATAAATAAAAATAAATAAAAATAAATAAAAATAAATAAAAATAAATAAATACGAAAATTAAAAATAAATAAATACGAAAATTAAAAATAATATGAAAAAGAATATAAAAATAAATATATACGGAAAATAAAAATAATATAAAAAAGAATATAAAAATAAATATATACGGAAAATAAAAATAAAAAAAATAAAAAAAAATTCATTTAGCGGCGGTTTAAACCGCCGCTAAACAACCGCCGCAAAATAAATAAATAAATAAATAAATATTTAAAAAAAAATTTAAACCGCCGCTAAAACATTTAGCGGCGGTTTAAACCGCCGCTAAAAAACCGCCGCGAAACGTTCTCCGGCGGTTCTTAAAACCGCCGCCAATAGTTTCCCGACGCCACATTTAGCGGCGGTTTTTCAAAACCGCCGCCAAACCATTTAGCGGCGGTTTAAACCGCCGCGAAACGAAAAAAAAACCGCCGCGAAATACATTTTTTGGTGTAGTGACTTTTACCAAATTATGCTGAATTAAAACTTTAATATCTACATAATGTTCATATCTGCATATCATTTATAAGTTATATTACATTTATTATTCTATGTGCATTAAAGCATGACATGTTACCGAAAAGTCATATAATTTTTGTAATCATTCATGGATTACACTTCATGAAATTACATGATAAGTCGTGCATGATATATGATACAAATAATAAAGTGTATACAAGTATAATACATGTTGAGTATATTTGGATAGGTATTCACCATGTTACCTCTAAGGAAAATTTATGTACAAGGTTAATTTTTAATGGATTTTAATTTATCTAAAATTATAATGGATGAGAATCTCAATGAAATTCAAAAAAGGGTTAAGATAAAAGGATTGATTAATTAAAGATAACAATTAATCGATTAGATTTTGATTTATCTTAAATAAGAATGATTAAATAATTGAATGATAATTTTATAAAATCTTTGATTCATTGCATTCATGTGGATGATCATGAGCTAGAACAAAAATTTGTATGTGATTGGTTTCCTTTTAATTTATTATCTACAAATAAATATTTTTATTAAAGAGACACTTTTTTCAAGAAAGTGTGAAACCAAATAGTTCAATGCATCCCTTAGACACTATAGCAAATAACAAAATTATTAAACACCAGCTTGAACCCATTTGACTTGACTTCCTTGAACAATTTCTAGGAAATATTTGTTACCTTTTTGTCAGGGTCGTCTCTAATAATGTCTTCAAAATGAGAAGCCAGATTAAGCCATGCTCGCAGGAACTCCTCTTCAACTATGTTCTTTTTGTTGAAACCTCTGACAAGGATTAGGTGTTGTTTTTTGATCCACTCACTTTACTCCTTATTCGTGTCAACTTGAATCAATATTGCTTGCAACCTTTCCCCAACCACAGTATAAGCACGTATGGATACCACGTTCTCTGTCATCTCTTCCTCGGATTGTAACAGCAGCTCCCATGGATCTTCCCTGATCACCACTTCTTCTTCCGGCTCCCCAGGCGTCCCCCCCTACTCCCACCTTAGAAATTGAGACTGGTTCCCTCTCATGTACCTCTATTTCCTCTACACCAACCATATTGGTTCCCGCCCCACACCGTGGACCAGGGGTAACTGCTGGTGTCACCTCCTCTGTATGCACGTACAGATCCTGTTGATCTCCTTCATTTTATGGTTCCGTCTCTTGCTTTTGAGATTCAGAGACCAAGGTTTTTTTTCCTTCCTCTCCCTCCACTGGATGAATCTCAAGCTCCTTGCGAATACCCCCTTTTTTTCTGACCAGGTCTCCATTGATTTTGGAAGATAGGAGTAGTCATTCCACCCCTTCGTATTTGTCTTCCTAGAAACAATGCATCACCCTGGGTCCCTGTTCTCTTTGTTTCATTTCTTCCTTATTTGTTTGTGCAAGGTTTTTCTAGCTCCTCCCAAGCCATTATCATCAAAAGCCTGCTCATCAGTCTCAGATTCCACCTCAGATTGACCCTTTGAATTTTACTCAGAATCTCCCTCATTGCTCAAGATTCCAAATCGGTTGTTGAGGTCAATGAAGGATAGGGTGCCCCTCAAGTAGGTGTACTTCTTGGTATCCAATGTTCTGCGTGCCCCATGGGAAGACTGCTCCCACTCATGGCTTGACTTCGATTTACTCTCACCAGTAGCCAGCCTACCAAAGTTCCTGCAACTACCAGTGTGCACCACCATTGCATACGAGCATGGAGCCACCACCCCATTGGATGGGCCAGTAGCACCAGCCACTCCAACATACTCCACCAGAGTCTGATTAGGTGATTTAAGGGTGTCTATATTTACTTCCTCCACTCCACTAGCCTTGGTTCCCCCTACTGTAATGCTATTAGGAATTCCATCCAGATCATTCTGAAGTCTTTTGAAAACTTCCACTACACTCGGCCCTGTTGGTATAGCATATTTGTGCATACTATCTCCACCCGAGCACCTGGTGTCCTTTGTCTCAACATTTCCTTGACCGGAACCAGTAGAAATTGCACCTGTCGCAACAACTGGATAACCGCCCACACCTTCCACCTCCATAAAGACTTCATGTTACCTCTCCCTTCTCCTGAAGATCTCCAGATTTTGTCCCAAATGCTTGAAAAAAGAACAGTAATCACACCAGGATTCAAAGATGACAGACTGCTTGTATCAGAATTCTTCTCCCACGGCAATCCAGAAAGATTAAACGGGTGCCTTCGAGACATCCACTTCGACACACACCCTCAGAGAAATCAAGTGGCACACCGCACGGGTCCGACTATCAGTACATAGGAATCCCCCAACCAAATTCCCAAGAAACCGAAGGATAGAAATATTTTGAAATGGAAGTGGAAGTTCTGGAAAACTTACCCAAATCGCCAGCTTAGAAGGGTATTGTTTCATGTGAAAGTCATATGACCATTTGAAGAGGAAGAATCAAGTACCATCACAGGAGCGAGGCGCGCTCGACCACACGTGAATCAGATCATCTTCGGATGAAAAGCAGAGCATAATGTTTCTGTAATCAAGAAGACCAATCGTGACTAGCTCCTGTAAACCCCATGATTCAAAAATCCAGAGGTCGAAGGAGTCTACTGACGGCCGGCGTCACTTGAATCGTGCAATCAAGGTCAGTTCCGGTATTGAGGATGACTGAGTAAATTCTAGGGTTGAAATTGGTAGAAGCGGGAGGCCCGCGAAGCATTCCAGAACTTTCAGGCATACTGAAATCTAAGGGAAGGGGGGAAGGTAGTCGGGATTTGAGAACGGAATGAAAGACTGATTCCCATGGAAATGCGGAAGAGGACCTTCCCCCTCCGAGGGGGGAGGGGCCGAAGCAAGGCTCATCACCTCCTAGGTCATGGACCCAGCATCAGCGAGAGAGACGAACCCTCGAGCTCGAAGAAAAGGATAAAATTTTCACCTTTTAATTTATTGTTAAATTAAATTTTTCGTCTTTATTCCTTCTCTCCTAATTAATATATAGGTTTTTCATTCCCATGGTTTCTTTTATGTAAACCCCCCTTTACCCCTCACCTACATGTGAGTAAAATCATATGTAATGAATAGAGCTCCCAATCTAGTGGAGGTGGTTCAAGTGAGGAGCTGAGGCGAAACCAATCCAAGGAGATACAAAGGTGGATATGTGGAAACATGTAAACACGAACCTAATTGGTTCAAGGTGTTTCTCCCCTAAGTCAGTGGTTAGTTTATCAACTACTAGATAAACTAAACATTAGAACATGCTCATGATCATACCCTTTATTTTATTTTTTATTAGTTGTATGGTTATTCATTATGAATGTTTTGTCGTGATCACATAATTAATGAATTAACAAGCATGCAATATGGAACTAAAATAAATTTTCTTATGAATAAATATTATCTAAATACGTAGTTAATCACTTAATTAATCCCACTTAATATTAAAAATCATGTGATAAAGATAATAAATATAAATTTATGCATAAAGGATAAAATCCCTCAATAAAATATTATGTCAGTATATCCTTCCATTAATTTGGTTAGAATCAAACCATAGTTCAAAGTGATTGACCAACCAAAGTTGGGTTGCTTTCAATTATCATGGAATTATAATTTGAGGTTTCGGGTTGACTTAACTTGGTTGAAATCAAGGGTTTACTACCAAAGTAGGACTTGGTGTAACTAAGAGGCAAAGGTTGGTGAAATTCAATTAAAGGACATCAGGATTGGGGAGTCCACTCAACGGATCAAGGAATTGTGAGTTAATGTAGTAGGAATTTGGAATGCCTACCTAAAACCTTTGATGTTTCTTGACCAACAAAATTTTGGGTAATGAGAAGGGGAATATTGATCCTTACCACTTGAATTTATAAGAAATAGGATATTCTGAAACCAATGTTTATGGATATTGGGTTTTGATAAAATAGTTTGAGACTAATAAATATAATTTTATTTATTTGTCTAAATTTATCAAGATAAAGTACTAAAATTATTCTCATCTTATTTTTAGAAATAGCATAAAAAATGACATCAAATATATCATTGTGATCGATAATCAATAAGTAAAACCTTCTCATCGTCACTAATTTCCATGAGTGGAAAAGGCGCCTAAAGGTAATCCTTCTCCGTGAAAGGAAACTATATGTACTGGAAGAACCTTTACCAGTTTCACCTAGAAATGAGGAAAGTGATGAAGAGTTCTCTCTGTATGAGAAAAATTTTAATGATGATACATATTTTCAGTGCTTCATCCTATCATCCATGTCCAATGATCCCTTGAAGAAACATGAGGAAATGGATGCTTATAGCATGATGTATCACCTTAGGGATATCTATCAAGAGAAGTCAAGACAAGAGAGGTATGAGATCTCCAACACTTTTTTCATGACTATGCTTAGAGAGTCTGTGCTAGCTGGGCCTCATGTAGTCAATATTATTGGATATATTGAATGAATGGACATATTAGGGATTAAATTCCAATATGAGTTATGTAAAGATCTCATACTATCATCATTACCTAAGACCTTCTCTAGTTTTATTGTGAATTATAATATGATAAATAATGATAAGTGTCTATCAGAACTTCTAACCATGATTCTATAAGTGGATAAGGACATGGGGCATGACAAACCCGCAATCCTTAGGGTTAATAGGAAGAGTAAGGACAAGGGAAAGGGGGATAAGACTTATAAATAGTCAAAATCCCCCAAGCACCATCCAACCAAGAAGAAGAAGATCTGAAGGCATGGAAAGGAAAAGGAGAAAGTGTGTTCTTCATGTGTCAAGTTAAGACATTAGAAGAGGAACTGTACTCAGAGGAAAGGGGAATTCAAATGTGCATTTATTATCGAGTGAAATCTTTACATTTCTACACATTGGGTATTAGATACAGATTTTGGTGCACACATCTATATCCAAATATAGGAACCAATTATACTTCTAAAAATTTCCAGAGGAGAGGTGGATCTATGAGTTTCCAATGGTGTGAGGTTGGCTGCTCTTGCCATCAGTTACTAGCACCTTTCATTGCCAACTAGGATAATTTTGGTTTTACATGACTGTTATTATGTACCAACTGTTACCAAGAACATAATTTTTGTATCATGTTTAGATACAGATGGGTTTATTATTAATTTCAAAAATAATAGTTGTTTCTTTTATATGGACAACATATGTTATGGTATGACACATTTAAATAATGGCATATATGTATAAAATTATAAAAACCAAGTGTTGGAAACCAATAATGAATCATGTTCACACGACTCATATAACACCAAATTGTGGCATCACCCTCTTAGTCATGTAAACAAGAAGTGTTTGACAAAGCTCTTTCAAGATGGTTATTTATATTCTTATAAGCTAAAACCACTTAATAGATATCACGTTTGTTTACAAGGGAAAATGACAAATCCACCATTCAGTAGATAGGGTGAAAGGTCCACATAGCTTCTAGGATTGGTACACACTGATATGTGTGTACCATTTCCATTAGAATCTATAGGTGGAAATTCTTACTTCATAACTTTTACTGATGACTTGAGTAGATGTAGCTATATTTACTTGATAATGTATAAGTCAGAGTCCTTTGAGAAATTCAAGGAATTCAATAATGAGGTAGAGAATAATCTTGGTAAGAAGATAAATAATCTTTGATGAGAGAGAGGTGTAGAATATCCTAACCAAGAGTTCATCAAATTTCTATGGGATTTTTGGGATTCTATTTCAACTCACTCCACCTTATAAACCATAGTGGAATGGTGTTAGTGAAAGGAGTAACTATACCTTATTGGACATGGTATGGTCGATGATGAGTTGTGAAGATATTATATTATCCTTTTAGGGATATGAATTAAAAAATATGGTATACACATTAAATAGAGTACCTACTAAAGTGAAAAATAGAAGTACCTTTGAGATATGGAATGGAAATAACCCTGTTTCATCGCGTACACATGTATGGGGATGTGAGGCATTTGTTAAGGATTTCTCAAGAAAAAAAATAGAACCCCATGGCATGAAGTGTATCTTTATAGGGTATCCCAAGAAAACAAAGGGATAATACATATACAACCCCTCATACAAAAAGTGATTGTTGCCCTACAAGTCGTCTTTCTTGAGATGGGTAACAAATTCAAAAAGGATAGTGGGATAAAGATTGAATTTTATGAATTTGATGCTTAAGATACACATGAGTAGGTAAATGAACAAGTTCAATAGGAACCTAAGGAATATGTAGTTATTGAAACACAAGTACTGTGTAGGAGTGTAAGAGAGGTAAGGGAACCAGAGAAATATGGTTTTCTAGTCACCGAGGATGGTGACTCATTAATGTTAGACAATGATGAACCTCTCTCCTACAATGAGGAAGTAGAGATATCAAAATATTCAAGATGGCTAGAAGATATGAATTTTGAGATGGATTCGATGTATCAAAACCAATATTGGGTTTTGGTCAATTCACCAGTTGATGTAAATCCTATTGGGTGTAAATGGGTACTCAAAAGGAAACTAGACATGGAAGGTAAATTAAGTACCTATAAGGAAAATATGGTGGATAAATTTTTTAAATAGCATCAAGGAATTGACTATGATGAAACATTTTTTCCAATTTCCATTTTTAAATCCATCAGAATCATATTTTCTATAGCAGCTTACCATGACTATGAGATTTTCCAGATGGATGTCAAGACTGTATTCCTTAACAGGAACCTTCAGGAAGATGTCTATATGACATAACCAAAAGGTTTTGTGACACTAGTTGATGCCAAAACTATTTTCAAGTTGCATATATCCATTTATGGATTGAATAAAATATTTAGGTGTTGGAAAATTCAATTCGATGAAGCCATAAGAGAATTTGGTTTCATTAAAAATAAATTTGATCCATGTGTTTACAAAAGTTTTTGTGGGAATTTGTTCATTATCCTAGTATTATATGTTGATTAAATATTACTTATTAGAAACGACATACCAGTCTTACAGTCTGTTAAGGTCTGGTTGAGCAAGTGATTCTCCATGAAATACATTGGCGAAACAGCCTACATTTAGGGATCAAGATCATTCATGATAGATCCAAGAAGCTTGTTGGACTAAGTCAAAGTACACATATTGACCAAATTCTAAAGAAATTTAGTATGGAAAAATCCAATAGGGGATTTGTTCCAATGTCATGTGGATTACAACTTTCTAAGAAAATGTGTCCCCAAACACAATAAGAAATTGATAGAATGAGTAAGATATCATATGCTTCAATAAAAGGATCAACCATGTATGAGATGTTATGTACTAGACTTAATGTTGCCTATGCATTGAGCATGGTAGGAAGATATCAAGAAGGTCCTGCAGAATAGCATTGGATTGTTGTTAAGGATATCCTTAAGTATTTTAGAAAAAATAAGGATATGTTCGTGGTGTATGGAGGATACGAAGAGCTTGTCATTAGAGTTTATGTTGATGCTAGTTTTTAGATAGATCAAAATGATCTGAAGTCACAATTAGGATATGTTTTCTATATCAACGGAGGAGCTATAAGCTAGAAGAGTTCTAAGCAACCAGTTTTCGCTGATTCTATAGTGGATTATGAGTATATAGCAGCTTATGATGCAGTTGAGGAAGCTATTTGGATTCAAACCTTTGTCTGGTATCTTGATGTGGTACCTATCAGTAAAGACCCTATCACATTGTATTGTGATAATACTATAATGGTGGATCTTGAAAAAAAGCCAAGGTCACATCAGCGAAAAAATCACATACTTTGAAAGTATCACCTCTTGAGGTATTTTCATCTTAGGGGTGAAGTTGTAGTGATCATATTATCCACAAAAGATAATTTAGAGGACCCCTTGACTAAATTACTATCTTAGCAGAATCATGAGTATCATGTGAGAGCTAGCAGACTGAAGGTTGTTAGCAGTTGGATCTAGTGTAAGTGGGAGTCTGTTGGAGTTAGTTCCTGAAAACCAACTTCTATATACCTTATGATAACTAATATTCATGGTTTTTTAATATCAATAAATTCCTTATCACATCATTATTATTATTCTATGTAACATTTTATGTGATAATTTCCCAAGAGTAGTTGTCGCACTAAAAGGTCATTGTAGTTCCCCATTATGATGAGAACCTGAAATTGATATGAAACTATTCTTAGATATATGTTCTATTGCCAGATGATATAATTTGGGGGACAAAAATGATACAGGCTATCAGGGGTGGAGACTCATAGTACTTTGAGGCACCTTCTCATGGTGTACACCCTTGGTGATATCTAGTAGGATATTATGAGAATGAGACTCAAAAGTAGGAAATCCACATTTATAAGTGTCATTGGATGTTCCTATCTTCAGACATGCACATTGTTCCTTATACATTAAGATTGTTATTAATGGATATTGTGATTTGTGTACTTTTATGTATTTATGAAAACTGTGATGACAGATGTTCGTGGCGAGGAAGGATGTGATGGGTGTGTCACGAGTGATATTTCATTAATGAATAATGTGAGAAAGGATTTATCCCTTTTCTCACTAAAGGAACTTAATATCTCCAACCCTTTAATGGAAATTATATATCCTAAAAAAATCCATGTCCATGGTGTTCTATAAGAAAATTATATTTCTAGAAAGTCAAAGAAAAAGATATTGAGCATATAGGTTGATGGCACTGGCATGAAACCTTCTCGATTAGAGATGTTGTGATAAAGGGATTATATTACATGGTAAACATTAATATTAGGTGAAATTTCATTCTAGAATTAACTTCTTTCTCTATGGGTGCCTCAGTGTGTTTTTAGATTCTAACCTTAGACATTAGGCCACTCCGTCTAATGCCACTGAGAAAGATGCCTAGAGGGTCACACACTAAATTTATCTAGGAAATTAGATAAATAATTTATTATTAAATAATTTGAATAAATATTATTCCCAGTCATGGTTTAATTATAATTTATGTATTCATGATCACATTTATTCTATCACTAGTTATTTGAGAGAATATATTGAGGGTGGAATAATTAATAAATATTGAGGAGGATTAGAGGACCGAGATTAATGGTCCAATGAGAAATAATAATATTGAATATTATTTTATTAAATAATATTTAATTATAACTCTCAATTTGAGAACATCTCCTGAAATAATAATATTGTTATTATTATTTGACATGGGGGTTTCACTAAGATTAATGAAATAATTAAATGAACTTGTGCAGATTATTTTATTATTACCCTAGTTAAATAAATGTCTGGTAATATTATTCTCTTATTATCCAAGGTAAATATAAGAAATGTCAATTGTGTTTTGTACAACATTTGGAGAAAACCACTTGATCCTAGAGAGTTCTTCCCTCTCCAAGAACGCTCTCAAGAACGAGAGTGATCCTCCTCCACCAGATCAAGAAGAATTATTTGGAAGCGGTTCTTAAGGTGATCAAAGGTAGATGATGAAAGCACAAGGATCTTCTGTGATAGCACCCAACGACTCCTTCGGTGTTTTCTAGATATTCATGGAGAATTTTTGGATCACCGCTAGAGAATATCTACCCTTGATCTCTATAACGCAATGAAGGTGTATTACAGATCTGTGATTGGATGCATCAAAAAAGAAAGAAACACCTTAGAAGTAATTCTATTTAATTAAATTAATTATAAAAAAATATATTTTGATCATATCTCTTGGTTATGGTTTTCTATTCCTTTGTCTTATTTCTTTGATTTAATTCTATGGATCACAGCATTTATCATCGCATAGATCTCGGATTGTTCATTGAATATGGAAAAAATCAAAGTTGGGCATTGTCCCTCCCGCACTTCCACTGTGCCTGGAACCTACAATAAGGTCACTAAATTTCCCAAATAAACTCATCATCAATCCCCCAAACAACATGAATTATCCCTTAATTATCACATTTGAAACATATGAAAACCTTCATCATGTATTCTCTTGAAACATAGTAATAACCTGAATTACTATAAAACCATATTGAAAATATACAATCTTCCTAATTCCTTATATAAAATATAGATTATTGGATATATTTCTTAAATCCAAAAATATTTTAAACTCTCAAAATTATAGAATAAAACACTTTTTCAAAAAATCATTAATCGATTCTAAGTTAATCAGTACTATCTAATTTAAGTTATCCATATCAATCATCTCTTTATACTACCATAATTATCTCAACATCAGAAATATATAAAGGGTTATCTTTCCCTTAATCATGTGTTTTCCATGAATATAACATTTCTATTAAATCACTTTTCTAGGTCATCATAACCTTTCTACATATTCTTATTAATAATTAATGAAAAATGTATACTAATAAATCCTTATGTACTTCATAATTCATAATTCTTGAATTACAATACAAAACCACATCAATCGTTCTACTTAATTCTTAAACCATTAACTAGGATTCGTCATCTTATTCATTAATAACTCTTTTATACAATTTGAGACATGAGTAATGTATTAACATTCATCAACCTTGATTTTATCAAGCTTCAATTTTTAAAAATAATCAATACTATAAAAAAAACCCATAACGTTCATATGTCATACATGGTCTCTACATCATTGGTAGTATAGCCATTACTCATACCACCTTCCTGATTACCTTTATGAGATTTCCCTAGAGGAAATCTATTTGCATAATTTCAATATATTAAAATTTTAAAAAATTATCCCTTAATAATAAATTAGGTAGACCAATATTCCAATCCATTATGTTAACTAGACTATTCATTTTCCCTTGAAAATTACTTGATTTGTGTTCTTTTTTCCACACTCAAAACATCCTCTCGTCCATTTGATACATTCTATTGAGTGATTCTTCCCACATTCTTGACATATATAAAACTGAATATTATTTCCTATATGATCTCCACTACCTGAATACATAGTTAAATATATCCTTCTCTTCTTTGATGAGTCCATTAT
Source organism: Viscum album (assembly GCA_963277665.1). Classification (NCBI taxonomy): domain Eukaryota; kingdom Viridiplantae; phylum Streptophyta; class Magnoliopsida; order Santalales; family Viscaceae; genus Viscum; species Viscum album. Next base: position 1,150,882,617 of record OY728135.1, read on the forward strand.
TTGGTTAAGGATTATGTAACAAATCATGTTTTGTGATAACTCATTAGGCATAATCACAGAATCCTTCACTCCAATCATCATCACATTTCGTAGCTCGTAAAAATATTATCTATAACATTCAAAATTAATCTGGTTCCTTATGGTCCCTACCATTGACTAAAAAAATATCATAGTGAGAGTAAATATATTCATTGTGGGAGGCCACATAATCATGAAATTATCTTATAGGATTTGAAAATCATGATAAATTATTTTAAATTTATGACACATTTGTCTTAACCTAGTTAATTCATGGTAATTATTCAAATATTTCATGATGGTTCATAGAGATTTTGTAAATTTACAAAGAGTATCTCTCTAGAGTGTCAAACCAAGTGTGGAGAAAGGCATGATGTCATGCACTAGTTGATGATCGAGTCTAGCTCAGTGCAATATTTTCAGAGTAAATACCCTAGGTACCTTAGTTCTAGAGAAAAATATACTTATAGTATCTAGATAGGGATATAATTTATTATAAACCAATTTCTCTATCCTTTCCCAAATTTCTAGATAGTTTCTTATACTTTGACTCATCCTTATACTTATCCTAGATATAAACACAAACATATCCTTAGAAATATACCTAGTGATATCTTAAAAGTATTTTAATATCAGTTTCCAAAGTTTAACTAAATCTATACTCTAATAAAAACTATAAGTATCTAGGATAATCATACACAGATATTATATCTTTTATATGAATATTCATTACATTACACAAATACGTTCCAATGTAACATAACATTTTAGTGACTTTGGAAAAATAGAACATAATTTTATTAATTTATGAATGGTCTTCAATCTCTCCCTTAAATATTTTCCTCTCTAGTACTCCTACTTAAAACCTTTCTTCAAAAACTAGGAAAATGAAACATAAGAAAGGGTGATCTTAGATGTTTTTTAAGGGTAAAAAAGGGAGATACATAAGTATAACATGAACATTAGGGTATTATAATATAATCATAACTTATGAAAACCATACCCTGAATATAAAATATTATAATATTGTGTCACAACATAAATCTAGGTAGTTAATAAGAAATAGATCATAAACAAATAAATAATATGATCCATGAGAGCATAATATTGGAATAATATATGGAGTTGTTTCATACATAGAATCATATAAAATCATTTCCATAGTTGTTAAGGCTTACTTCCATGGGTGTCATAGTAAATTTTATTTACTCCATAACCCATCATAGTAGTCAAGGATCACTCCTAAGACCATCATAACAAAAAAAATACCTTACTAAATCGGTTTCACTCTTTATTCTAGTCATGTCTATCTCATGAGATATAAATCATTACCCAATGCATTAGAGAGAGATATAGGTCCCACACATCACATAATAAAAATCATATATATGTGTGCCATGATATCATCAAAAATTAATCATATGACAACCCATAAAATGAAATGGGTTTCATGATCATTTCTTCATGTCATAACCTATGAAAAAGAGACATGTTTCATAATCAATTCCTCATTTCATCATAGAATAACCCATTGAAAAATAATTATGTTTCATAATAATATTTTTATTGTATTACCCAAGGAAGAGAAATGGGTTTCATAAATATCTTATTATCATAAACAAAAACCATTTTGAGAAATAATAATAATTATGTCTTTAGACCATATGCCTAGTAAAGAATAAGTAACCTCAAAGGATTTCACCTTAGATGGATAATTATTTTCAAATAAAAATCACTTGGAATGTTTCTTTAAGATATTAAATGTTCTTTGAAAATCACTTTTTAAAGGGAAATATTATCAAATATTCTAGTATTCATTTTCATTGAAGGTAAACTTAAAATTTTATAAATGATGATTTAAAAATAATTTAAAAATTTTATTGAGGAAAATATCATTTTCTATTTGAAAAACACTTTTTAAAGCATAAAAATTTTTGAAAATACTATTATTTTAAAATAATCTTGAAAACATATAATTAGTGCTTAAAATTTATATAAAACATTTATTTAGAAAAATACCCCTTCCACTTTGAAAAAAAATTAAACAATTAAACTTTTCAAAATATATTCATTTTAAAATAAACTTGATAAGTTATAAAGTAATATTCAATGATAACAATGGTCATAATGACGGGAAATCCTATTCATGTCAAACAAAAATATTCCTTTCACATTTTTTGAAAAAGACAAATGAACATTTTTTTTGAAAAGGACATGAAGATTACTTTTAATAAATTTTTAAAAAAAATAAAAATGGGTAAAATGTATTTAATAAATCATTTTTAAAAAATAATAATAACATTTTTTAAAAAAAAATTAGAAAACATTTTTTTGGAATAAAAGGGAGTTTTTGACTGAAAGGGTGATTATTTTTAAAAAACATTTATTTTAAACTCTTGAGTACATAAAGAGAGGAAAATTAAGGGAAAAATATATTATCAGGACATAACCACAGGATAATAAAAATCATGAGTTTCTTAATAAATGGATCAAAATATTCTATCATTGGGAATATTATCATAAATAATCTTGATAAACAATGAGATTGTATCATAAAGTCTTTATAAATTTTGTAACTTTGAAATGTAAGCCACATGAAGGAATATAATTAAATAAAATTTAAAAAATATTGAGGAAAAATAAATTACATATATTACATTTCAAAGGGGTTGTATATTCACATTGTACAATAATATTGGTTCATAATCTATTCATATGTCTCAAAGAAGGAAAATTGAGAAAAAGAATTCCCTTACCAATTTGGTAATGTTTAAACCATAAACTCCATGAAAGATGGATCATAAAATGGATATGTAAATTAAAATAATTTCTTTATAATCATAAAAAAATATTTTAATTGGCATTATTTGAACCACATAAAAGAAACACAAGGTTAATATGACATGTATCTCACCGAAAAATAAAAGTGAGACAAAAACCCTTACTACTTTAGAGATATTTTGAATCCTAAGCCCCAATAAAGAATAAAATAAAATGAAACATTAAATATAATTAAAATAATTTTATTCATGAAATAAAATTTCAAATGGTAATTATATACATCACACAAAATAGATGAGTGTTGAATTGACCTATGTCTCCTAAAAATAAAAGTGTGACTAGAAATCCCTTACCTTGAGTCTCAACTTCCTTCATACACATACAAAACTACTTTATAATAAATATATGTTTATTATTAATATATTATAGAACCATAATTATATATTTTATACCATATATTATTTACTTAGGAAAATTAACTAGCCATTTATTACAAATTCCTTGTTAAAATCACTTTTTGGGTAATATCTGCTTTGTTTTTCGTATATGTTTTAATTTTTAATTTTACGTACTCTTAATTTTATCTTGGTTATATCATCTCTATAATAATAAAAATAAAATAATTATCATATTTATAAATCATTTGAACTTTTAATACCAATCATGAAATATGATTTTGAGAAATGATATATGTTACGATTATGGAGACGGTAGGTCGTACGTACGCATGAGTAACATTTCCATTTTTCAAAGATCATTATGGAAAGGAGTTAAGTAATATTTTATCTTTAAATAAGTATCATAATATAATAAATGATATATTATCCATGTGGTGTAATGATAAAAATATAGAGTCACATCGCTTCAAGAATGCGGTAGTGCACACCGACATGAACGATGTTATGATCTAAAAGTGGGTAAAAAGGTAAGATAGTGATATATTATCCTTTAAGAATGATAAATATTCAATTAATATCATATATATTTCATTTAAATCATATATATACCTTAAATATATCCTTATTATCTTCCATGTAAATCATTAGTAAAAAATGAATCACATCGATTCACGATGCGATAATCTATAGTACACATGAGCAACGTTATCATATATCATAAAGAATAGAAATTAAAAAAGTTAAATATTTTATAATGTCTCCGTATTTATAATTATATTATATATATCATATATATACTTTATAACCATCATCATATCCAACCATGAGAGGTGAAAAGTGAAAAACCAAATACATTGATTCGCGAGGTGGTAGTCTACCGTATAGACAAACTATGATTTTGTAACCAATTTAATTGAATTATAGAAGGTTTTATGTCATGAAAATAATGTAAAGAATATATAATTATTTTTAATATAATTATTTTTTCATATAATAATTAAATAATAATAATTTAATAAGGTTTAGGAATAAATAAAATAAAAATGCTTGTTAAAGAACGTTACCTCTTATTTGGGTAACCTTCTTAGGTTCACACCAAAAGCCTTACTATGTTATCTATATTCCAAAAATAATTATTCTAACATGATATGGTTGAATTTGGGAAGTTATTTAGGTATGTTTTATTTGAATAAAATGGTTTTATAGTGTGAATAATAGATGAGAGGGGTGACCTTTTATAAGTTATGTGAGTGGCACACTTGCAGTTTGTTTGAAATAAAAAGGTGGAACCATTTTTTTACATGAAAATAGGGTCCATAATGGATTATTATTAAGACTTAATATTATAGGGTCTAATAATTTCCATAAATCATTTTTTATAAATATTTTTAGGTCATTTTAAACATTGAATTTTTAGTTTATCTCCTAGGAAACCCATTTTCACCATAATCATGATAATTAATTTTTATTGTTTTCCCTATTAATTTTGGTAAAAAATTATGTTTAAATTATTTTATAATATTAAATATTCTAATTAAAAAATATGGAATACCTTTTTCCAAATTTAATTCACAGAAGTGTAAATTTTTAATTTAAAATCAATCCCTCAAATGCGACGAGAAACCGAGTTTTCAAAGAGAAAATGTTCAAAAGTTTTTAATGTTTTTATATCCAATATCAATAATAAATTGATTAAAATTACATAAATTATATTAATAGATATAAACTTTAACTATTTTACTTTAAAACCAATTTATAATATAATTTATCTTTCTAAATAATTTTGATGAAAAAGAATTTTTCAATTAAAATTCATCATTTTTCACTATTCAATGGAATATTAATCTTTTCAAAAATTCCCCAAAAATTCCCCCAAATATAATCTTGAACTAATTTTTTAAAAAACTAAATTATTTTTATCATTTAAATTTTCTAAAATTTTTAATAATGTTTTTTAAAATATGTGTGCAAAAAGAAGACAAAACTGCTTTTATAGTTTTAAACCATAAAATTAGATTTATTATTATCTATTATCTAGAAATCATATAAGATTAAAGATAAATATATTATTGAATTTATAATATATAAATTTAATTAATATCATTAACCAAAAATTTTTTTTTCATTTCTTAATTTAAACTTATTATTTTATAAAAAATGTTTTTTTAGAAAATTATTTACTTTATTTTCATATAGCTTTTATTTTCATTCTTAAATTTATTTTTCCATAAATAATTTATTATATATAAATTTTAAAATCATATATTTTCATAATATTTTTAATCATTTTTATTCCCATCATTTCAATTTCTAGGTGATCACTATCATAGTAAATAATAATTTCTAAATAGTAAGTCACATTTTGTTTAAACTAAGAATGTTTTATAAAGCATGATAATATCAGTGTTTCATGTAATGAAAAATATTGAAAATATTAAATTTATTTGAGAAAAAAAATTCAAAAAATCTTAGTTTGTTACATGTAGTGTTTGGAAGATCAGAAATCATGACAGCTCTGGAGGACCTTGATTTTTTATCCTTTAATGTAACCATCCTCACCCCACTAGTGAAGAATAAAAAGGGATTGAAAGGATTGGTTGTGATGTTATGAATGTTCAGGTATTCGTATCCACTCAAGTGAGCACCCATCCATCCCCATGGAACCTAGAAGGGACATGAAATTATTTGTGGGGATCTTCCCCTGTAAATATGGATTAGGAGGCGATATAGTTTGGCCAACATAGGGATAGCCAAACTAACTTGACTCCTGCCTTCCATAGATTCCACCATTATAAAGGTGGAAACTCTGACTCCATCCTTGTCCTTTGTTGGGAGAAGGAACTCGCTTAAGTACATAGAAAGAAAATAGGCTAATTGATCAGCTCGGTAAATGCCTATAATAACCTCCCACTCCCAGTTAGAAAACAAACCCACTTCAACTAAGGGAAATTAAGCACCCTCATCACTACAGGATCCTTTTACAGGATAATCATTCAGCCTCTTAGAATTGGTTTTAGAACAAAATTTCTGGATAAAATATCCCACCCATTTCCTAAACATGAAGTCTTCCCAATGAAGTGATGCCTTCATAGGGGCCTTCTAATCCATTATGATAAGCTCTCTATAAATGGGAGGGGTCCTCTTTGAATTATTTCATATGGATGATAGTGGGAGAAACTCATCAAACATGTCTCCTAAAATTGGTTCACCAAAACCCTTCTCGTCATCCTAGAGACTGATTCCCACCTCACTATGTGTCATATGAAAGGTATTTTTGTCTGGAAATTATCATCTAAATAAGTATTCCATCAAGATATTATTATAGTATGTGAAGGTTTGGGAGATCTAAATGAATTCATACATCCCAATTTTTTTAGATCTGTGGAAAATTTGGAAGAGGTATATTTCTTCTAAAAGGGATATCTTCAGTCCATCCCAAAGATCCCTCTTGGTTGAAGGATATAGCTAGGAATCTATTAGAAACTCTAGTTCATGGAATATTTATACATTATTGATCACTACATATGGATGTCTAAATTGGATTTATAGAGGTTCACTCCAAATTTTATTGGAATGAACCTTATCATGTAGCCTTCAGAGTGATTTTCCTTAGAAATAAAGTATCTCATATGGTAGGTATTTTCTCTGAATGTATTTTAGGTCCTTCAGACCCAAGAACAAGGAATAATCAATTACTATAGTGTAGTTATTGGAGTGTAATTTGTAATACCAAACCCATAAATAGGTAGGATTTTTAATAAAGGACATTCCATGAGACTTATCACCATCAAGCCTATAAATTTGATATGTGATGACTCGATGATGGAACGATATATGAAATATACACATGAGGAAATGGAATTATGATGATTCATAGCTATTGTGACCTCTATTCTTGGATAATTAAGTGAATTAAAATCCATTTGAATGGGAAAATAAGTATATGTGATATGGGAAAGGATCCTTGTCAAAAGAGGTTCATTACTCAGACATCATCATATGAATCACATGAACCACATTAGGATTCATGGTTGAATGACATGGTACAGGTCTCTTGAATATTGTGACCCATGGAGAATATTTCAATAATATGACCCATTATAAGAATTTTGATCATGTAACCATGATGATTTCATGTGAACCACATAATGATTAAGAGATTATGTGTTAGAGATGGAAGATCATGTGAAGCCCATGGGATATCCATGCAGCTAAGAACATGAATCAAGGATCATCTAAATTAATATAAAATATGTTATTATATCTATCAAGAGATTCATTCAAATGATGAGATGACATGGTAGGATCACATGATAAAATCTCTTCAAATGGTTTTTGTGAATAAGACATGTGAAGTAGTAATGTGAGATAGGAGGTCAAAATAGATATGGAAGTCTGAGTCTCTAGTGTAATGATATTATACCAATCACCCATACTTATAGTATTCCCCACATAATACCATATTTCACCTAGAAGACAAAATTATGCTTGAGACACTGATCAGTAGAGGACTCATGGACTCAATCAGGCATTTACTCTCCTCAGAACCGAGTCCTAATCCTTGTGGACCCTACTTCAGATGGGCGCATTTTTTGGAACCCTCCAAATAAGCATTGAAAATTTTAGGATTGAATAAATACCCAATGTATAGGTATTATTTTTTTCAAAGGTAATGGAGGTGTAGCTTGGATACATGAAGAATGGGAAGATGGATCACATGAATCGTGTCACCCCAAGGAGAGAACATGATTTCATAACCCTAGTAATTTCACGTTGTTGGATATTTCACTCCATTTGATCTGATATTGGTCACATGAATACCATTTTTTGTTTCCTATTAATCATATAGAACCATATGAAAATCCCTCTTGTTCTTATGAAGGTGTCCAAAAAATTTATGATGGTCTGGTGAAGGCTTTCTAATGATATCCTTTGATCATGAAATATGTCAATCGACTGGCACCTAAAAATCACCCAAACCCCATTATGAAATAAAACTAAAAAATTATTATGCTTCATGTGATTGATGGTGTACTTATTTTTATATGTAGTGCTCATATGGATCATTTTATCGATTCAAAAATCATGAGGTATCCCTAGCGACAAGTACATCATGTTCCTTGAGAGTCTTTGGGTAAGTCACCTTCATCATGTGAAGGCCCTTGGACACATCCATTCGATCAAGGACACACCACAAAATGTGTAGAGAACATTGATGAAAATTCTTGCACGCCATTTCAAGATCCATCTTTGATCATGTGATGCACCAGAGACGGATGGGGAAACTATCCATGACAATGATCACATATTATCACAATATCAGACATTGATAATTTGATGCATCAAAATCAAGAAGATATACTATCCATGAAAATTATTTCACACCATCATGATATCCATCATTGATCATGTGAAACACCAAATAAAAGTGGATCGGTTATTTATAAAAATTCTCACACATCGTCATGATATCCAGTATTGATGACACGACTCACCAAGTGGAGAGTCCATCTATGGTAATTCTCACACATCGTAGTGAGATTAATTATTGATCATGTGACATCCAAATTGGAAACCAATGGGAAAAGGACACATGGTACGTAAAATAAAGAATATATGTTGTAATAGGTGGAAGCCTCGTGCGATGGAGAGTTATGATGTTTTTCATGTGATGGCCCTTTAATGAGCCAAGTGAATCTCACGAAGGACCCCAAAAAAGTCTCACTTGATCATGTAGAATACTATTTTACATGCTTCTTAGTCTCACATAGACTCCAAGACATGTAATTCTGATATTGTGAAGGCTTTGTGACATGTTGAAATGATCATGAGAAGGACCTTTAACAAGTCACAGATGTATTAAATATGGAAATGATGGAGTTATCTCACAGTCACTATTTATCACGTGGCACAAAGATGACATTATGGATGACCCATGACAAGATCAGGTGATGTGTATAATGTGATACCCCCACCACTAACTAGATCCCATATCTTTTATATATACACTATGAAAGGTGGTATAGAACTGGGGTGATGACTCCTATAAATTCCTCCCCCTCGGTATAAAAAACAAACACATAAGGCCCACTCATAGGAGTACAAAAGGGAGAGAATAAATTATGGAGTGGAAATCCACACAATTTCAAGGGGATTCTACTAGGTTGAACCCATGGAAAAACTTAAGAGATTATGCAGAACATATATATGCTTCACATGATCACCCTATTAATCATGAGAAGGAATTACAGTGCACCACCCAGAATATTCAAAGGATTTTCCACATGTCTACTTGGTTGGGAGAAAACTTAACAAGCTAATACTTTGAATAACATTGAGGAATATATGAAATGGAGGATGAAAAATATGAAAGAATTAGATGAAGATGGATGTGATGATTTTCACGTGAAGGCATCATACGCTTCTCATGATCAATCTAGATCACACAACAGTACCTAGACATGAATGTAAGATCATCTGACTTCTCCCAGACATGTCATCAGAGTCACATGAATTCCTCCGGACATGTAAAATGAGTCACATTAAGTCCTCCATACATGTAACTCAGATCATTTGATAGCCTTCTGACATGTTAGGCTTGATCATGCAACACCCTTGGACATGTCTATGTTGATCACACAAAGACCCAAGAATGTGATAGTTGAGTCATGCGACAGTCCTTTGAACATGTTGTCTAGATCATACGATAGTATTTTGACATGTTAGTTGATTCAAGTGAAGTCCTATGGAAAATTCAGCTAGATCATGTGACAAATTTTCTACATGTCATCCTTGATGCCCTCATCCATTTCAACATTGATCATGAGAATACCCATGAATGTGATAACTAATTCATGTTACTTTCCTCTCAAAATTTAATCCAGATCATGTGATAGAATTACAATATTCCATCTGAGTCATGTGAAGTACTTCAAACATGTCAGCGAGATCATGTGACAACCTTACAACATGTCATCATTTTTTACATGACATCATTGGATGTGTCTTTGTTGATCATGTGCATACCTTGATATGTGAAAACTGAGTAATGTGATAGTCCTATGGGCATGTTAGAAAGAACATGTGGAAGGACTTCTTCATGTATTTCTCAATCTTGAAAAGCACCCCAGGACATGCTATCCTTTTCAAAATGACCCTCGGGACATGTCAGACAGACACTTAGGCATGGACTCTTCGACATGTCAAGCATGTCAGGTTGACACTACGAGACATGATAACCTTTTTCAGTAGACACACTAAGACATAAACCATTTCAAACTATGTGGACTCTGAACTCTTTTATAATAAGGATATGTAGGATTCCTTTCTAAGGCCTTTTCTCCATATAAAACACTCTTCTAGGGCCACCACAATTCATTAGTTCTGTATCTATATGTGATGATTCTGATCAATTTTGATCCCTTGTTTCAAACATCAAGCATGACGCATGTTATAAGGTCCCGACCTTAAACATTAAATATTCTAGTTACTTAAACTAGATTTTACTTCTTTACATTCCCAAAGATCTTTTCATTTTCAAGTTTTAGAAAGTTATGACATAACACATATATATCAACCCACAAGCATACAAAGTGGGTACCATTAAAACAGTATCAATTTCTTCAAAAACATAAAATTTTAAACACAAAAAAACATCAGGATTTCTTTGAAAAATATTTACAACATTTAACTTGAATTCCTTATTTCTCTTACACATCCTTATAACATGTGAAAAGTATTTAAAAATATGGTATGAGCATAAAATTCTCTGTAATGGATATAAAAAGAAGTAAAGAAACCATTTTCCCATGAATACTTATAAACATATGAAATCATTTTAACAAAAACATACTTATCACACATAAAGAATCATAAACTTAATTTGTGAAACATGAGATTTACATAAATCATAGAAAACATAAATAGAGCATAAGGGTATCTTGGTAAATTACTTGCTTGATTTTGTAACTGTAATGACTCAGGTATTTATAGATTAATAATTTTGATTTCTATTAATACTTATGAATAAGATATTAATTTTATGTTAAAGGGGATGCTTTCTCCGATAGCGTACTCAACACGCAACAACGAATTTCTCTAAAATCTTACATTGCACACAATGTTGAGTTATACTGAAAAATAATATAATAAAATTATTATTTTAAATGTTAGTTAACACCTAACTCTTGTATTGGTGGGAATGAACAGAACTAACTCAAATATGATTATACATGTTTTTTAAATGTCTTTAAATTTATCCAATAAATTTTAGAGGATTAAAATAATAAAGAATCTGATTTTAAGCATGAAATACTCTAATATTCTTTAAAAGGTCGTTTTACTGCCTTTTGATGGCGAACCCTTTTTAAATCTATTTTTTGTCACTTTTATATGTTCCATTTGAAAAAATAAACTTCTTCTTTAGAAGTGGGACATTAAAATTTAATTTGGGTAAATGTTTTGTATTTTTCTGATAAAGTTCATTTTTTAATGAATAGTGAAAAATACTGTATTTTAATTCATTACTGCCTTTTCATCTAATTTATTTATATACTTATATTTCCCTTTTATTTAGTTTTAAAGTGTAATTGGATTATATTTTTATCATTTAATCCAATTATTGTCATTGTAAGTAATTTTACCTTTAAATTGGATATAAACACATGTCAATCTTTTGATAGTTATTACTTCTTAAAAACCCGTTTTTTAGTTTTGACAACGGGAATTAATTTTAAATTAATTTCTACCACTTTTTTGTTTTGAATTTAGGAAAATTGATTCCATATTTGGAATCATTAGGTCTAAATTGTGTAAATAGTTTCCTTTTATTTTTAGACAATATGAATAGTAACTTCAGTAAATATTTTATTTACCATGGTTAAAGGATAAACGTGGTAAATAAGGGTAAAAAATAATATTATAATAATATTAAATTACCCTAACACATGTCCTAACACTATAGGATGAGATATTTATGACCATGTGCATCCTTGGGTCGATTTTAGGACCCCATGGATCCACTTGTGTGTGAAAATGACATTAAATTACTTTTAATTTAAAGTTAAGGAAAATATAACCTAAACATGTATCTTTTACTAAAACAATTTTTATATGGGGTTATATAAGTTATCTCTTCAACTATAAATAGTAATTAGAAATCTAAAAATATTTACTACATCATGGTATTTCCTTTATAATTTTTAGACATCAAATAAATAAATATATTTATAACGCAATGATGATGTAGTGATTGCCTTGTTAATGAATGATTTAAATAAATGATATTATAAAAATTAAAATAAATTTATTTTGAAACTTTTTATGACATAAAAAATTTTATGGATGATTATTACTTGTTATATTTGAATTAATTAAGTTTTCTTTAAAGAATCAAGTTGTAATGTATTTTTGAAAAGTCATGATATGAATAGTATAAAAATTGACATAAATGAGTTTTTAAAAAAATACTATTTTATTAAATGATATAATAGTCATAAAATTATAATATTTGTCCAAATTACATAGGTAATGTTTTAAATTTTATTAATAAACCACTTGAGGTTTTATTGGCATTTTTTGGTAACTATATTAACCATATAGTATGATTACACAAGAAGACATGGTAAGAGTTAAATTAGTTAACTAAGGGTTAAAGCTAAATGATAAAGATAAATTTGAAACCAAAACTTGTCTAAAACATATTGTTTGAGAGGATTCAAAACATTCCTCATCTCATCTTCTAATTAAATAAGTTTTTTACCTTTTTAAAATCAAAATTCAGTTTATAATAAAATAATATATCAAGACATTCCTAAAGTACCCATCCTCCCTCTTATAAAAGGACACCACCTCTAACCCATTACTCACACATCTAAATCCCCTTGGATCGTCCAGAATCTACTACAATAATCTCCCAACATTCCTCTCTTCCTCTTACAAGCCTTCCACTAGTCATAAGGCAATTCAAGAAATCCCTTTGACTCAAATTAAAAGAAGTTACCCGATTTGAGATAACATCTTCTCTCAAGTTCCTTTCCATTATTTCTACTTCTTCACTCCCTATTATATTATTATTATTTGATTACATAACAACACCAGTATCCTAAATATACTAGGATGTTTTTATGAGAATTATTTTAACAACACTTACACACACCTCCATCTAATGGATTTAGAACATACTGTTTCTATGGACGGCGAACTACTACCTCACGAAATGATGATTGTTCAATTATCTCTTACTGCCTCTCATGGTGGCCATTATGATGGTACTGTAATTATATATGATATATATGGTATTTATTTTATCTATATTATTCTATAATTCTTATTAACAACATACCTTTATTCTTTTCATGTTGTATAAATACAATAATTTCATTTGAGGAAGTGCGGATTACCGCCCCGTCAAAGTGATATGACTCGTTCATGACATAAATGGACCGTATAAAGGATAGTTTTAATGAACTTATGTAAAATATATAAAATATGATATTATATTTGAATTATAATATACCTATGTATCATTAAGTTTTCATTCCTTTAAATATGAAATAGAAATGAAAGTAGTGTTCATGCGTTCGAACGGCTTACCGTCTCCATGAACTGTGAGTTTCATTTCTTATATACAAATGATATGGACTATTATAAATACATATATTGGATATATATGATATATATTATATTTAAGTAATGAATATTATTTTTTAGATAATGTAATTTTGACCTCATGGACAATTTTTAATTATAACAAGTTCATTTTTGAGTCAAGTACCGAATATCGACAAAACGACAGATATTAACATAAATAATTATGTAATGTTTATAACACAGTAGTAAGTGATATAAAATGAATAATAAACTTGAAAAAGGATATTAAGCAAGTATAAATTAACATAAGTTTATTATTCAGGAAGAACAAGGAACATACGTGACGAGTAGGACGCAAGGTAAGAAAGTTCGTCTCAATATCCTTTCATTAGGGCATAGTTTGATAATATTAACTTCCTTATTTTACACGATGTATAATAAAACCATTTTAATTTTACTTTCATTCAAAGGGAATATTTTTTCTACAAATCAATTTACTAAATGAAAAAAGGAATTTTTTTAACGTATTTGGTGAAAATGACATTTCTGCCGCTGTGAGCATTATTTGATATATGACTTCCTTAACAATCCATAATGTTTTTAAAAGGAAAATAAATACAATATAACATTTTTAAATATTTTGGTATGGAAATTTTTTTTTGAAATGGATTGAGTATTTCAATATCTTTAAATGATTCCTTGTGATTGCAAATGAAATGTTATTAGTGAAATGTTGATATTAGCAATATTTTATGTTTTATGATTATATAATGGTACTGGACATTTAACGGGTGGTTACGTGATAAAAAAATGATGGTTGGTTATGTGATAAACCAAATATTGGCTGGTTCCGTGATAAACCAATTATGGGTGGTTACGTTATAACCTCCAATACATTGGGTTTGGAAGTCGGTCGTATGACTATTCTATTTAGTGATATGTGTGGAAGTTGACTGTATGGTTATTCCATTTTAGTATGTTTATGTCCCAAGTTACATTTATATGATATATATTTCTTTCTATGGGATTTATGTTAATCTTTTGGTTACAAAAAAGGGTTAGCAATGAGGTTATATTCTGTGAACTATTTTTGTTACTTCTTTATGGTGAAAAGTATTACTTTATGATTATGTATTCATGGTTTACATGTTGTTTTGAAAAACTAATAGTTTTACTTATTTATATATCCATTACTAAGCATTGTATGCTCATCCAAAGTTTTGAAATGTTTTTCACAGGACTTAAAGAGGAATATGGTCAAGGATGGGGTCAAAGAAAAGTCATGTTGTTTAAAACATGGAACTAAACATGTTTCTTTTTTTAGAGGTTTTGTTTTATAAAAAAATAGATAGTGAGTAGAAGTGTCTACTTGTAACATTCAAGTTTTTATGTATAATTTATGATTTAATTCTCTAAAGCTATAAACCTGAAATGATCCTCAATTTGAATTATTAACTTAATTCAAGATTATGTAATTTTTAAGGTTTGGGCCTTATAGTTGGTATCAAAGGTAGGTTTAGATAACTTTAGGAGTTATAATCTTGTAAATAGAATATCCATAAATGATTTTTACATTATGGTCAAATTGAAATGATATATCATTTTAAGATTACCATGTTTCTTCATCTAATATATGTTTGTTCAGAATAGTTTTCTATAGAGGAAATAGGGCAGCAGTGCAAGGAAGGTATACAGAGGAGAATAACCTTCCAAATCAGCATCCCGAGATAGTTGGAATCGGAACTGAATAGTTTGTTTCAGTAATGTAATAGTTGACTCAGGATACAAATAGTGGTGGTATGCATGAATGGGATCAACTAGATCAACCCTAGAGGAACATTTCTATAGTGGGTCATTTCATAAGGCAAAATACCCCATCATTCATAGGATCATCTGACCCTGTTCAAGATAAAGGGAGGATCAAAGCACTAGAAAAGATTTTTGATGTCATGGGTTGTACAAACAATCAAAAAATTAGTCTTTTTGTTTATCATTTTGAAGTAGAAGCATATCAGTGGTGGTCTATGGTTAAAAATATCAGGGACACTGAGGAGATTGATGCTCTTGGTTGGGAAGAATTCAAAGGTATGTTTCTTTAAAAATATTTTCCTAAGGCGGTTCAACTTAGGATGGAAAAAAATCATTGGAATTGAGGAAGGAGGATGACTCAGTGGATGCTTATGAATAAAAGTTCACTTGACTGGAAAGGTATTCTCCAAATTTCATCTAAGATCTTGATAGTAAGATAAATCAATTTTACTTGAGACTAAAGCTATGATATTGAAGAGAATTAGCCTCTTGTGAATTCAAAATATATGAGAAACTTTTTAGATATTCTGAGAAGGTAGAAATGGAGTTTTCTGATGATCAGGTGTTCCACAAGAGTAAGAAAAATAATAGGTCCAATTGGTAGGCAAAGGTAAAGTATTCATCAAATAATCTTGGAGGTAAGAAAATTAAATTTTTATCTTATGAGAAGTGTGGTAAAAAGCATCCTCTAGAATTTTTATCAAAGTCTGAGAAGAGATTCTGGTGTGGTAAGACTAGTCATATTGCTCATAATTGTAAGGAAGATGATCAAGTAGGCAATGAAAAGCCAGCGGTAAGATATTTTAGTTTCAATGAGTTTAGAATTATTCCAATGTGTTTCCATAGTTGATTACCCTGGGTGGAAACTATTCAGATAAAAAGAAAAAGGGTGTGAAGAAATATTTTGCAACTACTATGGTTGATGTGGGACCATAAAATGAAGTGGTATCGGGTACTTTGTTTTTTCAGATTATTCCAATGTATTCTTTGATTCAGGGTCTACACATTCTTTCATTTCTGAGAAATTTTCAAGTAAATTTGGAATTCCACCTCAATAAATGAAAGCGGAACTTATGTTAAAAACACCTATGGGAAATGTTGAGTAAAAAATAAATTATAAGAATCTTCCTATCCTTATTTATGGAATTAATTTAACTGCAAATCTTGTTGTTTTACTCTAGTAGAGTTTGATGTTATTTTGGGAATGGATTAGATTTCTATTTACCATGCTAAGATTTATTGTAGAGCTAAAGAGGTTTAATTTCAGTAAGACTTTCATTTTGTGTACAATAATGAACCCTTATCTCTGATAACATATCAAGAATATGAGAAACTAGAGAAATATGGAAACAAATGTTACCTTTCACATATTTTTGAAAACAAAGTAACTGTTCAGATTAATGATGTGCCAGTAGTAAATGAGTAACTCGATGTTTTTTCTGATGAGTTTCCTGGTATTATTCCTGATAGGGAAGTTGAATTTATTGTTTACTTAGTTACTGATTCTAATACAATTTCAAAACCTCCTTATCGAATGGCTCAAATTGAACTTTTAGAGTTAAAGAAACAATTGTAGGAGTTGTTAGATAAAGGTTTCATTCGATCTAGCACATCACTGTGGGGTGCTCCAATCTTATTTGTTAAAAAGAAATATGATTCAATGAGTCTTTGCATTGATTATAAAGCCTTGAATAATATTACTATTAAGATCAAGTATCTTTTGCCTCATATCGATGATTTGTTTGATCAGCTCCAAGGAGATCAGTATTTTTCAAAGATTGACTTGAGGTCAGGGTACCATTAGTTGAAAGTAAAGGAATCAGACATTTTGTAGACTACATTTCATACTATATATATCCATTATGAATTTGTACTTATGCCATTTGGGTTAACAAATGCACCTTCTGTATTGATGGATCTTATGAATATAATTTTCCATGAGTTCTTGGATAAGTTTGTGTTTGTGTTTATTGATGACATTATGGTGTATTCCAAAAGTAAAGAGGAACATGAAATTCTTTTAAGGGTTATCTTGAAATCATTAAAAGAAAAGAAATTGTATGGTAAATTCAGCAAGTGTCAGTTTTGGTTACAGAAAATTTCATTCCTTGGTCACATTTTTCAAAAAATGGCATAAGTGTTGATCCTATTAAAACAAAATTTGTTGAATAATGGCCAAGAACTAAAAATATAACCGATATTCATAGTTTTCTTGGTTTGGAAGGCTATTACCAAAGGTTTATTGAAAATTTTGCACAGTTATCTAGCCCATTGACTAAGTTAACTCAAAAAGGTGTTAAGTTCATTTGGGCAAAATAATGTGATGATTGTTTTCATGAATTGAAAAGAAGATTGGTGATTGCTCCAGTTTTGGAACTGCCTTCCAAAAATGGTGAATTTTTTATCTATAGTGATGCTTATTTGAAAGGAATTGGTTGTATCCTAATACAGAATGATCAAGTAATTTCTTATGCTTCACATCAGTTGAAACATAATGAGTTAAATTACCCTACACATGATTTGTAATTAGCTACTATTGTTTTTTCTTTAAAAATTTGGAGGCATCATCTGTATCGAGTAAAATGTGAAATATATACTGACCAAAAAGGTTTGAATTATATATTCACTCAAAAATAATTGAACATGAGATAGATGATATGGATGGAATTAATCAATGATTATGACTTCATGATTCATTACCATCTAGGAAAATAAAATAAAGTGACTGATGCTTTGATTTGAAAAAGTAATGCTACATTAACCATGTTACGTTTGTAACAAGATCCTTTGATTAACAATTTATGAACTTTAGAATAGAAGTTGTTAGTGCAGGAAATTCCTCTATTTTGTTTTAAGTGTCAGTGAAATCATCTCTATCAGACATAATTAAGCAAGCACGGAAGGAAGATAGTGAGTTGCATAAAAAGGTAGATTTGGTTCAGAAGGGTAAGTTTCCTGAATTTAACATTGATAATGGTTGTATTTTGAGTTTTGGGAAGAGATTATGTGTGCCTTGTGATTCATAGATTAAGAAATAGTTATTTTGTTAAGCTCATAGTTCTCCATTTTTAGTTCATCTTAGCAAACTAAGATGTACAGATATATTCGGGAGTATTACTGGTGGGATGGAATAAAAAGAGATATTGTTGACTTTACTGTGAAGTTTTTGAATTTTAAATGGGTTAAAGTAGAGCGGAAGTTACCGAAAGGGATGATTTAGCCTTTTCCAATTCCAGAGTGGAAATGGGAAAATGTATCCATGGACTTCGTTGTGGGATTACCGAATACATCGTGAGGTAATAATGCAATCTAGTTTATTATTGATCGATTGACTAAATATACTCATTTCCTTCCTATTCAAGATACTCTGTCTCTAGATCAACTTTCTCGGTTGTATGTTAAAGAGATAGTCAGGTTTCATGGATTTTCCCTCTCCATTGTATCTGATCGTGATATGAGATTCACTTCTAACTTTTGGAAAGGCCTTTAGAAGTCGTTGGGTACTGAATTAAATTTTAGTACAGTTTTTCATCCTCAATCAGATGGGTAGTCAAAATGAACAATTCAGACATTGGAAGATATGCTACGTGCTTCTTCAATAGATTACCAAGGAAGTTGGGACCAACATATTTCTTTGGTTGAGTTTTCTTATAATAACAGTTTTCATTTCAATATAAATATGTCTTCATTTGAGTCATTATATGGAAATCGGTGTCTAACTCCAACTTTTTGGGATGATGTATGTGAAAAAAGTTAATGGGGACAGAATTGGTGGAATAGATGGAAGAGAACGTTTAGTTAATTCAAAAGCACGTGAGAACAGCTCAGAGAAGGTAGAAAATTTATATGGATAACCGAAGGAAGGATATTTCTTTCTAGGTAATTGATCATGTCTTTCTCAAAGATTCACCATGGAAAAGTGTGATTCATTTTAGTAAGAAGGGAAAGTTGAGTCTCAGTTTCATTGGACCCTATGAAATCCTGGAGAAAGTTGGATCAGTTTCCTACAGAGTGGATTTACCTCAAATTTTTTCCCAGGTACATAATGTTTTTCATGTTTCCATGTTAAGAAAGTATATTCCAGATCCATCTCATGTTTTTAGTCTAGAGGTTGTTCAGTTAAAAGATAATCTTTATTATGAGGAACAACCAATCCAGATTCTTGACCATAGAGAGAAAGTGTTGCAGAATAAGGTGATTCATCATGTTAAGGTTTTGTGGAAAAACCACATGGTTGAAGAGGCAACATGGGAATCATAAAATGTTATGAGGGATAAACACTCTCACTTATTTTATAAGTAAATAAAATTGCGAGGATGCAATTCCCAAAGGGGGGAAGGATGTAACGACCTAGGTATTTATAGAATAATACTTTTGATTTCTATTAATACTTATGAATAAGATATTAATTTTATATTAAAGGGGACACTTTTTCCGATAGTGTACTCAATACGCAACAACATATTTCTCCAAAATCTTACGTTGCACACAATGTTCAGTTATACCGAAAAATAATATATTATTATTATTATTTTAAATGGTAGTTAACGCATAGCCATTGTATTAGCGAGAATAAATAGAACTAACTAAAATAGGATTATACAAGTTTTATAAATGTCTTTACATTTATCCAATAAATTTTAGAGACTTAAAATAAGAAAAAATCTGATTTTAAGCATAAAATAATCTAATATTCCTTAAAATGTCGTTTTACCGCCTTTTGATAGAGAACCCTTTTTAAATCTAGTTTTTTTTCACTTTTATATATTCCATTTAACAAAATAAACTTCTTATTTAGAAGCATGACATCAAAATTTACTTTGGGTAAATTTTTGGTATTTTTCTGATAAAGTTCATTTTTAATGAATAGTGAAAAATACTGCATTTTAATTCAAAACTGCCTTTTTATCTAATTTATTTATATAGTGATGTTGTCCTTTTATTTGGTTTTAAAGTTTAATTAATTTATATTTTTATCATTTAATCCAATTATGGTAATTTTAATTAATTTCACTTTTAAATTGGACATAAACACATGTCAATCTTTTGATAGTTATTACTTCTTAAAAACCTGTTTTTTGGTTTTGACAATGGGAATTAATTTTAAATTAATTTATGCCACTTCTCTGTTTTGAATTTGGAAAAATTGATTCCATATTTGGAATCAGTAGGTCCAATTTTTTTAAATAGGTACCTTTTATTTTTAGACATTGTGAATAGTAACTTCAGTAAATATTTTATTTACCATGGTTAACAGGTAAACCTGGTAAATAAGGGTAAAAATAATATTATAATAATATTAAATTACCCTAAAATGTGTCATAACCCTATTTTATGAGATATGTCCAACCATGGTAATCCTTGGGTTTATTTTATAACCCCATGGAGCCACTTGTGTGTGAAAATGAAATTTAATTACTTTTAATTTAAAGTTAAGGAAAATATAACCTAAACATGTATCTTTTACTAAAAAAATATATGGGGTTATATAAGTGATATATTAGACTATAAATATTCATTAAAAAGATAAAACTATTTCCTGAATCATGGTATTTTATGTATAATTTTTAGACATCAAATAAAAAATATATTTATGACACACTGATGGTGTAGTGATTACCCTATTAATGAAATATTTAAATTAATGAGATTATAAAAATTAAAATAAATTTATTTTGAAAATTTTTATGCCATCCACAAATTTTATGGATGATTATTACTTTTTATATTTGAATTGATAAATTTTTTTCAAAATAATAAAGTTTTTATGGATTTTTAAAAAGTCATGATATGAATAGTATAAAAATTGACATAAATGAGTTTTTAAAAAAATACTATTTTATTAAATGATATTATAGTCCTAAAAATCTAAGATTCAAACAAATGAATTACATAATTTTTAAAATTTCATTAATGAACCACTTTAGGTTCAATTGGCATTTTATGGTAATTATATTAACCATATAGTATGATTACACAAGAAGACATGGTAAGAGTTAAATTAGTTAACTAAGGGTTAAAGTTAAATGATAAGGTTAAATTTGAAACCAAAACTTGTCTAAAACCTATTGGTTAAGAGGATTTAGAACAATCCTTATCTTATATTTGAATTAAATTAGTTGTGGACATTTTGAAAATAGAAATTCATTTTATAATAAAATAATCTTTCAAGACATTCCTAAAGTACCCCTCCTCCCTCTTATAAAAGGACACCACCTCAAACCCATTACTCACACATATCAAGCCCCTTGGATCATTAAAACTATACTCCAATAAAATCAAAACATTACTACCTTCTTCCAAGAATCCTTCCCCTATTCATAAGGTAATTCAAGAAATCCCTTTGGCTCAAATCAAAAGAAGTTACCTGATTTGAGGTAACGTCTTCTCTCAAGTTCCTTTCCATTATTTCTAATTCTTCACTCTGTATTATATTCTTATTATTTGAATACATAACAATACTAGTATAATAAATATACTAGGATGTTTTTATGAGAATTATTCAAACTACACTTATACACACCTCCATCTAATGGATTTAGAACATACTGTTTCTGTGGACGACGAATTACTACCTCACGAAATGATGATTATTGAATTATCTCCTACCGCCTCTCATGGTGGACATTATGATGGCACTATAATTATATATGATATATATGGTATTTATTTTATCTATATTCTTCTTTAATTCTCATTTAGAACATACCTTTATGTTTTTTATGTTGTATAAATATGATAATTTAATTTGAGGAAGTGCGGACTACCACCCTCTCAAATTGATATGACTCATTCATGCCATATATGGCACTTATAAAGTATGGAGTTAATGAAATTATGTAACATATATAAAATTTGATATTATAATGGAATTATAATTTTTGGTCGGAGTGGATACTCAAGAGGGGGGTGAATTGAGTTCCAATTAAAATTTCTGTTAAAATATTGTCTATTTAAAATCCCCTAATTTATACAACAAGTTAAACTGTAGTGAATTTATACAGATTGTAAATGTTCACTTAGCTTCTCAAATATTGATTAGTTCTCAGTTAATTTAACCACAATATTAAACTAACTTTTGAAACTAACCTACTGATTTACAATAAGTGTAAACACTTGCTAATTTAATTATCAAAGTAGCTTTAAAATAGTTTTGTATTTCAAAGTAACAGCAGCGGAATAAATAATATATATGAAGTAAACTTTGAACTTAAACTAAAAGTGCACAGTAGTTATAACAAGAGGTTCAGTCTCAAGCCGAGACTTAGTCCTCTCAAATTTATATAAAATTTGATCCACACCCTGGATCGGGGTTAACAACAGTTTACAAAACTGTTTAGGCCACGCAGGGACCTCTACCACTGTTCTTCGTGGGAAACAAAACAAAGACCAGACCACACAAGGACCTCTTCCACAGTTGACGTGGGTAAACAAGAGATAAGAGATTTGGAGTGAGGATTTTGATATCCTCCAGTTCAGTGCAGGAGACAGTGTGTGTATAAGAAATACAGAGTACACCACAATACTCAAAAGTTAATAAATAAATCACTTAGAGAGAGAAAATAAGAGTTTAGAAAGCTCTAGTGATTATCAATGCAGCTCTGGACTTGTTGAATTCAGCAGGAATGCTTCTGAGTCCTCTGGTTTTTCTGTTGAAAAACAGAGTGTCATAGTCAGCTTGTCTTCTACATGAATGAAAAAGATCTCTTGATTCGTCGTGTGTTCTTAAATGGTGTTGGATTGCATTCATGAGAATTCTTTGAAAGTCTGGAAATCTCTTTCTTGCTTAGGATTTTTCTTATTGTTCATCACAGTGCTCTCGGGTGTATGTAAGTTATTCTCGTTGTATATCCACACTTTCACGCCACACTTCTGTTCTGTATTTCATCTCTCTGTGTACTGCATATTAATCTTCCTTATATTTCACAAGTTCTGGTAGTAAGAAAGATTCTCTTTTCATAGGTACGAGATACGGTTTCCTGACATGACAAAAACTATCATTAAATAACATTAATTGCATTAAAAAGAACAAATATGACCATTAGTATTATTTAAATAACATTGACAAAAAAGTTAAGAAATGATGTCTTCTTCACGGTATGAGCTTCACGGTATGAGCTTCACGATATGAGTTTCATGGTATGAGCTTCACGGTATGAGCTTCACGGTATCTGGGTCACGGTGAGTCCTTCATGGTGTCTGGGTCACGGTGAGTCCTTCACGGTGTCTTGGTCATGGTGAGTCCTTCACGGTGTCTGGGTCACGGTGAGTCCTTCACGGTGTCTGGGTCACGGTGAGTCATTCACGGTGTCTGGGTCACGGTGAGTCCATACTTAGACAAATATCTGTATTTGGACTTAGACAGTAATATACAGAATATGGATTAAGTTTAATCATTAGAGAGTAAGAGAACTTGAATCATAAACATAAAGGCTTGATAATATATGTGATATTTGTGATCATGCATGAGACTTTTAAATAGTAAAGAGAGTAATTAACATCCATAAGATTTGTTATCATTAAAACATGATGAGTAGTTATTATAGAGATTGAAGAGAATTAGCAAGATGTGCAATGAAGATCGAGATTAATTAACAGTAATAAGATTTGTGAGAATTAAAACATGAGTAACACATGAGGAGTCCAACAATCTCCCCCTTTTTGATGATCACAAATCATATATAGTCAGAATATACATGAAATGTAACATTAAAGATACTAGCATAGAAAAAAAAACATTATAGAACTGACACTTTTAGTTTTTCTCCCCCATTTATACTTGTAGAGTTTTCTCCCCCTTTTGGGATTATCAAAAAGTAGAGAAAGGGAAATGAAACTCGGCAGTTTTCATTAAACAAAGGGTTCATAATAGAACATACAGGAGGAGTACAAACAGTAAACAAGAAATGACATCCCATCAAAAAGAAAACAGTTCCTGAACTCTTCAGGGATCCATCTTTTCCTTGCCTTTAGCAGTAGCAGGAGCTGTTGATGAAGTAGAAGAACTCATAGATGCAGTAGACAAAGAGGGTAAGGGTAGACCTTCAAAAAGAGATGGAGCCAAAGTGGGAGTAGTAGAAGATCTAGGCTTAGGTTGGTCAAGAATGACTGGATGGATCTGATAAAGAGCTTGGTTAACTGACATGGCAGTTGAGGCTAAGGCTGGTAGACCAGGTCTAAGGGGTGCAGCAGTTGGAGCAACTATAGCAGTACTCTTCACATGAAGATACGGCTTCAAAAGATTTATGAAATCAGTAATGATTTCACCACCATATTGCATAGCCTTTTCAAAATCATCCTTATTCTCCATAAACATGCCCAACAATCTGGTGAACTCTGTAAGTTTCTGAACTTGGTCTTTAAAAGCTTGAGTCACCGGAGGGATTCTCAAATTTTCAACAAGATATCTAAAGTGATCTGTCATATCACTTTTAGAGAAAATCCAGGAGAGATAAAGATCTATTTTCTTGGTGATCTCTTGTTGAGCATCATTGGCTATCTTAGAATGAATCCTAACCAAGTCCAATGCTCTATCACTGTTCTTAACCACTTCTGACAAAGAAGATAGATCCAAGCCATTGAAGGCACTCTGAAGTTCTTCCTTGACTATGGATCTCAGCATAGAATCATCCAAAGAAGATGTGGAGATCTGACCAGAAGTAGGTGAAGCCTTGACAGCTTCAGTTAGAACTTTGAGTTGTTTCAACACTTTTTACAGGCATCCAGTGTATTCATCTTTAAGCTTATTCAGATTTTCCA
The DNA here is from genome assembly GCA_963277665.1 of Viscum album. Taxonomy (NCBI): domain Eukaryota; kingdom Viridiplantae; phylum Streptophyta; class Magnoliopsida; order Santalales; family Viscaceae; genus Viscum; species Viscum album. The sequence goes on from OY728135.1 coordinate 1,150,907,972, forward strand.
CAAGCTCTCTCATGCGTTCCAGCATCTAGGTGTGCCTTTTTCCATTCTTTTAATCAAAATAAAGCAGGTATGGATGAACTTGAGACACAATCTCCCTAGCAAGGAGAGAATCAGATGTCTCAGGAGAAGTAGCAACAGGTGCAGGAGCAGAAACAGAAGCAGGCTCTGATCTCAAAGATAACTCATTCTGAAAATTTTCCATCATATTTTTCAGATTTGTAACATCAGCACTCAGAATCTTATTCTCAACTCTGACTTATTGAATTTCTCGGATCATCCTTGGTAGAATATGAAAGATAATATTTTCCAAGAGAATTGATGCATCTTCTTGACTTAACTGAGTCACTGGACGAGGTTGAGTGGATAGGATATTCTCAACTCCAGCTAAAAAAGTATCTCCAAAAACTTTCAGATCATCTTTAGTCACAAGGGAGTGATGCTCAGGTAAGGGTGCAGGTAAAGGAAGTGGTTCAGATTTTGGTTGAGGTTCAGAGTCATCTTCAGACTCAGATTCTGATTCGGAATGAGTTTGGGGCTCTGGTTCTCATTCTGGATGAGCTACAGAATTCAGTTGAAACAGAGAAGAAAGATCCATTCTAGTTGTAGACACTTTCTCTGACTCATCCACATCATAAAAGCTTGGGAAAACAAAACAGGTGTGCACAGAGTATGAGATAGAAGGTTGAGAAGCTTCAGCAGATCCAGCTTCTGTAATCTCAAGGTTTTGAGATTGCTCCCCCTCAAACTGTGCTTCCCTTTCAGATTCTTGATGCTCAGGAACATGGACAAGATCCCCATGATCATCCCTGATCTCTTCAGCAAACTCTTGCCTTGCCAGCTGAAAGGCAATTTCCATCCTCTCTTTAGCAAAGGGAATAATCTCAGGAATAGATTGTTCCACTGGTTGAACTTCCAAACTTATTTCTTTTTCCACAGAAAGATCCTCTTCAATAGGATCTGCCTCTAAGGTTACGTGTTGTTCTAAATCAGTAAAAACCAACTTTCTTGTAGCATTAGGATGAGATTCTGGATTTACATTCGCACTAGAAGCATGAGCTTCCTCTTCTCTCAAACTAACAGCAACTTCCTCATCTTGAGGTGTTTCAGCAGGGATAACAGCAGGGAAAACAATCCTTTCTTTTTCAACAGGAGTTGTTTCCATTTGAGGTCTTCCAGCTTCTTCTCTTGGAGATACTTCAATTGTTATTTCCTCTTCTTCTTCTTCTGAATACTCAGCCACTTCATCTGGTTCCAAACCAGGATCAGCCAGATTTTTAGGCCTTCTTGGATAGTCAACAGGATTAAACTTTTTATACACTTGATCATTATCCTCAACCCACTGCTTCTTCCAGGGGTTCTAGCTAATCCTCATCCTTTTGATGATAGGCATGGATAGGCAGAAATCCAAGTCCTCTAACTTTTATTCATTCGGTCCAACCATCCATTTGGCAACTAACATAGCTGAAATCATCCTTGAGTAAAACAAGGAGGTGGATTTGGAAGTGACTTTGATCAGATCACAGATATGGTTGATAACATACTTGCATAGGTTGATCTTATGGCCATTCTTCAACAGATGAATCAGGAACACATCCTGAAACTTCATCATAGCAAAATCTCCTTTTCTCGGGCTAATCAAATTTTGAACAAACTTGAACAGAAGTCTAGTCTCCCCATCTAATTCAGCAGCTATGGCCCTTCGCTTGGTGCCATTTCCAGTCAGGTTTTCCAAAGCAGTCTCTAGTTCAAATATGTCAGTTGTTGGAGGAGGGTCTCTCTGGTAATCCTCACAAACTTCTTCATGGGGAATCCCTAGGCATACAGCCCACAGCCTCGAAGAGAAAGAGCACTTTTGACCATTTATCCAGCTTTTCACCATAAAGCTTTCTCCAAACTCAAAAGAAAACTTCACATACTGATAGAATTGAGATACCAATCTCGGGTAAATCAGTCTATTCTATCCAGTGAACCATCCAAACCATCCTTGTTCTCTTAAAACTTTCAAAACTAAAGATCTACTAGATAGCAACCACTCTACACAAACCTCTTTTTCAGGTACAACTGTATGGCTTACCAGGTTTGGGTTTAGAGGTCCTTTGGGAGCTATCCTCGGTATCCTCTTCTGTTTCTTAGAGCGGCGCTTCTCAGACGAGGGTGAAGATGGACACTTCATCCTTGGCATCCACTAAAGGTTCGGGCGTGAGGGAAGATAAGGTTCAAGAGAGATTTCGGGTAAGGAATCGAATGAAACCCTTAGGTTTTATCATTTGGGAATGTCAAACGTCATAAAAACAAAAACGCGGGAAATCAAATAGAGATAAAATAAAAATTACGTGATACTGGTTAAAATAAGGATATAAATAATCTTCATGGTGAGACTATGAGTAGGCATTACAGTGTGATGAAAACTAGTCATCATAGTGAGACAGTTGGTAGTCACGGTGAGACAGTAAGTTGACAGACCGTGAGCATAAAGTCTTGACGGTGATACAGTGAACATAAAGCAGTAACTTAGAAACAGTGACCATGAAACCGTAAAGTAAAATATAGTAAAGTATTAAACATTAAGATCAGTAAGACATTTAATTAAGATTAATCATACCAAGATCATGTATGATGTAGTCTAATATTTCAGAATTTAATGGTTTAGTGAATATATCAGCAAGTTGATATTCAGTACCAATGAATTCCAAAGTGATATCACCTTTTTGATAATGATCCCTCAAAAAGTGATGTCTTATATCAATATGTTTTGTCCTAGAATGAGAAACATGATTCTTAGAAATATTAATAGCACTTGTGTTGTCACAATTTATTGGGACATGTCTGAATTGATATCCATAGTCTAGTAATGTGTGTTTCATCCACAAAATTTGTGCACAACAACTTCCAGCAGCTATGTATTCAGCCTCTGCAGTAGATAATGCAACAGAATTTTGTTTCTTACTACACCATGATACTAGTGACTTGCCTAAAAGTTGACACGTTCCAGGGGTTCTTTTTCTATCTAACTTACATCCAGCAAAATCAGCATCAGAATAACTAACTAATTCAAATGATTGTCCTTTGGGATAGAACAGTCTTAAATTGGGAGTATGCTTGAGGTATTTAAAAGTTCTTTTTACAACATTTAAATGTGAATCTTTAGGGTTTGCTTGAAAATGAGCACACATACACACGCTAAACATAATGTCAGGATGACTAGCAGTCAGGTAGAGTAGACTTCCAATCATTCCTCTATAAGTGGTTTGATCAACAGATTTATCATTTTCATCAAGATCCATCTTACAGGTGGTACTCATGGGAGTGTCACTACTTTTTGTGCTATCCAATCCAAAACGTTTTAAAATATATCTAGTATATTTACTTTGAGTTAAAATAATTCCATCATCATTTTGAAATATTTGAAATCCAAGAAAGAATTTAAGTTCACCCATTAAACTCATTTCAAATTTATTTTGCATCATTTTGGAAAAATCAGTACATAGGGAATTTCTTGAAGATCCAAAAATAATATCATCTACATAAATTTGTACTACTAAAACATCTTTAGAAATTCGTTTTATAAACATATTAGGATCAGCTATTCCTTTTGTGAAACCTTTAAAAATTAGAAAAGTACTTAATCTATCATACCAAGCCCTTGGAGCTTGCTTTAAACCATATAAATCTTTTGATAATTTGAAAATATGGTTTGGAAAATGAGGGTTTGAAAATCTAGGTGGTTATTCAACAAAAACATCCTCATCAATATATCCATTCAAGAATGCACTCTTGACATCCATTTTATATAGTTTGAAATTTAGATGTGCAGCATAAGTAAGTAAAATCCTAATAGCTTCTAATATGGATACTGGATCAAAAGTCTCCTCATAGTCAATACCTTCTTCTTGACTATAGCCTTGTGCAACTAGCCTAGCTTTATTTCTAACTATGTGTCCAGAATCATCAACTTTGTTTCTAAACACTCATTTAGTGCCTATTGTGAAAGTGTCCTGAGGTATTTCAACAAGATTCCAAACTTTATTTCTTTCAAATTTATTGAGTTCTTCTTGCATAGAAATTACCCAAAATTCATCATTAATATCATCATCAATGTTTTTATGTTCAATTTGTGACAAGAAGGATTGATGTTCAACCTGATTTCTAAGAGAAGCTCTAGTCTATGTCCCTCTATCAAGATTTCCTACAACAGCATCTAAAGGATGATTCTTTAGAATTCTAGTTGATCTAGTAAAGGTAGGACTAGAAATTTCATGTTTTTCTCTAGGTTCAGGTTCATTAGGAGAAGATTCTGGAATAAGTACAGAACTGGTTGTCTTTATAGCAGGTTCATTAGATTTGTCATTAAGGTCCAGAACAGATAAATCTTCTTCAAGATTTTCAAGAGAGGTTTTAGGCTTATGTGGATCAGTTTCATCAAACTTGATGTGAACAGATTATTCCACACACTTGGTTATCTTATTAAAGACTCTATAGGCTTTGATGGTTAAATAATATCCTAAAAAGATTCCTTCATCACTCTTAGAATAAAACTTATCAAGATTATTTTTTGTATTTAGAATAAAGACTTTGCAGCCAAAGTCTCTAAAGTAACTAACTTTAGGTTTTATATTATTCTACAACTCATACGGGGTCTTCTTAAGAAAAGTTATAATTAATACTCTATTAATAATATAACAATCTGTATTCACAGCTTCAGCCCAAAATTAAATAGGCAGGTCATATTCATTAAGCATAGTTCTAGAAATTTCTTGCAGGGTTCTATTCCTTCTTCCTACTACACCATTCTGATGAGGTGTCCTAGGAGTAGAAAAGTTATGACTATAGCCATTGTGTGAGCAATAGGATTCAAATTCATGATTTTCAAACTCACGGCCATGATCACTTCTTAGGGTTTTAATTTTAAGTCCACTTAGATTTTCTACATATTTGGAGTATTTAACAAAGTAAGAACAAGCTTCACTTTTTTGAGCTAAGAAGTATACCCAAGTATATCTAGAAAATTCATCTACTAGGACATAGACATAGTTCTTCCCATTTAAGCTAGAAAATCTAGATGGTCCAAACAAATCCATCTGAACCAACTCGAGAGGTTGAGAAGTTGAAACTTCTTTCTTTGATTTAAAAGAAAATTTATGTTGCTTTCCCTTTTGATAGGGATTACAGACTTTGTCATTTGGAAACTCAAGTTTAGGTAGGTATCTAACTAAGTTATTCCTAGTTAGTTTTCTAAGTGAGTGTAAATTTTAGTTTCCTAATCTTCTATGCCATAACCAGGACTCTTTATAAAAATCCTTTAAACAGGTAACATTTTTCTTAGCTAAGGAATTTAAATCAACAGCATAAAAATTTTCATTTCTTAAAGCAGAAAAGAATAAAACATTTTTAGAATTAAAAACATTACAAGAATCATTTTCAAATTTGACATTAAAACCATCATCACATAATTGATAAATACTTAACAGATTATATTTAAGTCCATCAACAAATAAAACTTTAGAAATTAAAACTGAATCAGTGTTACCAATTTGACCTAGGTCGATGATCTTTCCTTTAGAATTATCACCAAAGGTGACATGACCTCCATCAACATTTATTAAACTTTTGAAAAACGAGTAATCCCCAGACATATGTCTTGAACATCCACTGTCCAGATACCATGTCTTCTTGTGGGAACTCTTCAAGCAGGTTTCTTCAGAAGTGTTTGTCATAAAACACATGTTTGCCTTATTTCTGTTTTCAGTCTCAGAAGCTTCAGATTCACTGGAGCTATCCTCAGAATCACTCCATGTAGCCTTCATGGCTTTCTTATACTTATTATCCTTATACTCATATTTCTTCTTGGATTTCAGCTTTGGACAATCTGCTTTTATATGTCCTTTCCTTTTGCATTCATAACAGACAACTTCATCACTTTTATCTAGATTTTTTAAATCCTTCTTCTAATGTCCCTTATTATCATACTTTCCTTTGTAATTTGATTTTCTGAATAATTTCTTCTTCCTATAAAATTTTTTAAACCTTCTGTCTATCTGAGCCATTTCATCATCACTATCTGAATCATAATCTTCACTGGTTGAACTCTCAGTAGGTATTTTCATTTTATCCTTGTCTTTGCTCTTTGAAGCAGTAGTCTTGAAAGCCACAGATTTTCTCTTAGGTTCATCATCTTCATCTTTATTCACCTTGAGTTCTTCCTCATACATCATGATATTACCAATGAGTTCTTTGACATGTAGAGAAGCAATGTCACATGACTCTCTGATTGAAACAGATGTGCCTCTCCATCGGTCTGGTAAACATCTCAAGATTCTCATAATTTGTTCCTTTGCTGTAACAACCTTTCCGAGTGAATTCATTGTATTGACTATCTCATTAAACCTGAGATACATATCAAAAATAGGTTCATCAGTCTTCATTTTAAAATTATCATATTTAATAGTATAAGTATTTAATCTCATTTCTTTAACATTGGTTGTTCCCTCATGAGAAGCACCCAAAGTATCCCAAATTTCAAAAGCAGTTTTGCAAGCAGAAATTCTATTAAAATCTTCATCTCCTAGAGCACAGTATAGGGCATTCATAGATTTAAAATTATTATTGTAGGCAGTCTTTGTAGATTCATCCCAAGTTATTCTTTTATTTTCTGGAATTTTATATTGAGACTCTATAGCAGTCCAGATATCAAAACCCATTCTTTCTAAATGAATTTTCATTTTAAGTTTTCACTGAGCATAGTTTGTACCATTGAAGAAAGGTGTCATGTTAGTAGCAGCACCCTCTAGTCTATTATCCATAACTAGATTTTAGAAAGGTAATTTAAAGAAATAAAATTTAGAACTAACAAAAATTTAAGATCTTTAAAGATGCAATTAAATAACAGTTGAAAAACATAGTATTTCAAAAAATCCTTAAACAAAAACAAATCCTTTGATACCAAATATTGGTCGGAGTGGATACTCAAGAGGGGGGGTGAATTGAGCTCCAATTAAAATTTCTGTTAAAATATTTTCTATTTAAAATCCCCTAATTAATACAACAAGTTAAACTGTAGTGAATTTATACATATTGTAAATGTTCACTTAGCTTCTCAAAGATTGATTAGGTCTCAGTTAATTTAACCACAAGATTAAACTAACTTTTGAAACTAACCTACTAATTTACAATAAGTGTAAACACTTGCTAATTTAACTATCAAAGTAGCTTTAAAATAGTTTTTTATTTCAAAGTAACAGCAGCGGAATAAATAAGATATATGAAGTAAACTTTGAACTTAAACTAAAAGTGAACAGCAGTTATAACAAGAGGTTCAGTCTCAAGCCGAGACTTAGTCCTCTCAAATTTATATAAAATTTGATCCACACCCTAGATCGGGGTTAACAACAGTTTACAAAACTATTCAGGCTATGCAGGGACCTCTACCACTGTTCTTCATGGGAGACAAAACAAAGACCAGACCACACAAGGACCTCTTCCACAGTTGACGTGGGTAAACAATAGATAAGAGATTTGGAGTGAGGATTTTGATATCCTCCAGTTTAGTACAGGAGACAGTGTGTGTATAATAAATACAGAGTACACCACACTGCTCGAAAGTTAATAAATAAATCACTTAGAGAGAGAAAATAAGAGTTTAGAAAGGTCTAGTGATTATCAATGCATCTCTGGACTCGTTGGATTCAGCAGGAATGCTTCTGAGTCTTCTCTGGTTTTTCTGTTGAAAAATAGAGTGTCGTAGTCATCTTGTCTTCTACAGGAATGAAAAATATCTCTTGATTCATCGTGTGTTCTTTAGTGGTGTTGGATTTCATTCATGAGAATTCTTTGAAATTCTGGCAATCTCTTTCTTGCTTAGGATTGTTCTTCTTGTTCATCACAGTGCTCTCGGGTGTATGTAAGTTCTTCTCGTTGTATATCCACACTTGCACGCCACACTTCTGTTTTGTATTTCATCTCTCTGTGTACTGTATCTTAATCTTCCTTATATTACACAAGTTCTGGTAGTAGGAAAGATTCTCTTTTCATAGGTACGAGATACGGTTTCCTGACATGCCAACAACTATCATTAAATAATATTAATTTCATTAAAAACATCAAATATGACCGTTAGTATTATTTAAATAACATTGACAAAAAGTTAAGAAAAGGTATCTTCTTCACGGTATGAGCTTCATGGTATGAGCTTCACGATATGAGCTTCATGGTATGAGCTTCACGGTATAAGCTTCATGGTATGAGCTTCACGGTATCTAGGTCACGGTGAGTCCTTCACGGTGTTTGGGTCACGGTGAGTCCTTCACGGTGTCTGGGTCACGGTGAGTCCTTCACGGTGTCTAGGTCACGGTGAGTCCTTCACGGTGTCTGGGTCACGGTGAGTCCTTCACGGTGTTTGGGTCACGGGTGAGTCCTTCACGGTGAGTCCATACTTAGAAAAATATCTGTATTTGGACTTAGACAGTAATATGCAGAATATGGATTAAGTTTAATCATTAGAGAGTAAGAGAACTTGAATCATAAACATAAAGGCTTGATAATATATGTGAGATTTGTGATCATGCATGAGACTTGTAAATAGTAAAGAGAGTAATTAACATCCATAAGATTTTTTATCATTAAAACATGATGAGTAGTTATTATAGATATTGAAGAGGATTAGCAAGATGTGCAATGAAGATCGAGATTAATTAATAGTAATAAGATTTGTGAGCATTAAAGCATGAGTAACACATGAGGAGTCCAACAATAATATACCTATGTATAATTAAGTTTTTCTTCCTTTAAATATGAAATAGAAATAAAAGTAGTGTTCATGCGTACGAACGGCTTACCGTATCCATGAATGGTACGTTTCATTTCTTATCTCCAAATGATATGGACTATTATAAATAAATATATACTGGATATATATGATATATATGATATTTAATTCATGAATATCATTATGGAGATAATAGAATTTTGACCTCATGGACAATTCGTAATTATAACAAGTTTATTTTTTATTCAAGTACCGAATATCATGTAATGTTTATAACATGGTAATAAGTTATATAAAAGGAATAATAAACTCAAAAAAGGTTCTGAATCAAGTAGAAATTAAGATAAGTTTGTTATTCAAGAATAACAAGGAACATACATGATGATTCAGATGTAATGTAATGGACTTCGTCTCAATCTCCTTTCATTGATGCATATTTTGATAATATACACCTTCTTATTTTACATGGTGTATAATAAACCCCTTTGACTTTTAATTTCATTTAAAGGGAATCTTTTTTCTACGAATCATTTTATTAAACAAAGAAAGGAATGTTTTTAACGTATGCGGTGAAAACGACCTTTTCTCCACTATGAGCATTATTTGATATATGGCTTCCTTAACAAGTCATAATGTTTTTAAAAGGAAAATAAATACCATATACCCTTTTTACGTATTTTGGTATTGAAAATGTTTTTTTAAATGGATTGAGTATTTTAATATCTTGAAATGATTTCTTGTGATTTCAAATGAAATGTTATCTGTGAAATGTTGATATTTGAAATATTTTATGTTTTATGATTATATAATTGTACTTAGACATTTGACAAGTGGTTACGTGATAAACCAATGACAGGTGGTTAGGTGAAAAATTAAATAACGGGTGGTTCTGTGATAAACCAAGGACAGGTGATTACGTTATAAACTCCAATACATTGGGTATGGAAGTCGGTCATATGGATATTCCATTTAGTGATATGTTTGGAAGTCGACCGTCTGGTTATTCCATTTCAGTATGTTTATGTCTCATGTTACCTTTATATGTTATATGTTGCTTTCTATGGGATTTATGGTAATATTTTGGTTATAAAAAAGGGTAATAAATGAGTTTATAGATAGTGAACTGTTTTTTCTAGTTCATTAAGGTTAAAAGTATTAATTTATGGTAATTTATTAATGGTTTACATGTTGTTTTGAAAAACTAACAGTTTTCATTCTTTATTTATCCCATACTAAGCTTTGTATGCTCATCTCAATTTTTGAAATGTTTTTCACAGGACTTAAAGAAGAATAAGTCCAAGTATGGGATCAATGAAAATTCTTGTTGTCGAAAACATGGAACTAAACATGTTTCTTTTTTTAGAGTTTTTGTTTTATAAAAAATGGATAGTGAGTAGAAGTGTCTACTTGTAACATTCAAGTTGTTATGTATAAGTTATGACCTAATTATCTAAAGATATAAACCTAAAAATATCCTCAATATGAATTATTAACTTAATTCAAGATTATGTAATGTTTAAGGTTGGGGCCTTATAGTAACCCTCATAGCTAACTTATGATTTTTAACCCTCACGGATACCTTACAATATAACCCTCACAGTTACATTATGGTGTAACCATCACAGTTACATTTGAAGTAACCATACGGCCGACTTCCAAATTACACATAACCAATGAATTGGAGGGAGATATATGTCCTACACTTCATCATAAACAATTACTAATAACCAGAAAATAATCATAAAACATTAATAATGGCATAAAAACATTTCTTTTGAATTTCAAAAAAATATATTTTTAAAGAGGATTTTTAAAGGAATGCACTTTACAAATATCATATAATTGATGTGAGAATTAATAAAACGAATGGAATATGTGTATACATTTTAAATTCACATAATAAAACATAATATAAACAAATATTCATTACACAAACAATCTTCTAACCATATAATCAATGAAGTAGAAGGATAACCCAAAGAATGGAAATTTGGTTAAGAGTTCCCTTACCTCGGGTTTGTCTTACTTGAAAATTGTTTAAAACTCATCTATAATGGTTAAAATAGTGTTATTAATATTTTAAAGAAACATATTGATGTTTATAATACATTATATGATCATTTAATAACATCATTTCACCCATTAATTAATAATATTTTGTTCTTTCCATTGCTTCGGGTGCGTTCTTTACATGATTTCCAAGGTCAGTTCGTAAAGGATTTCCTTGTCGAATGGAAGTGAAAATTCATAAGTGGAATAAAATTATATTAATATGTTTACATAATATTAAATTATTCCATAAATCATTTTAGTTATATGGTAATAGGATGAATCATTATATAAATCATTAGTGATATCCGTTTAGATCATTTTGGTGGTTCTTTGATAATCACGAACTAGTTTCATTATATAACATAATATTATGTATATATGTTAACTATAGAACATGAAAGAGGATATATCATAAACTATAAAATCTATTTCAACCATTAAAATGGTTTTATAACTAGTTTTAAAGTAATTGATGGAAATTAAAAACACATCGTCCACGATTTTGGTAAATCGGCACATCACGAATGACGTTATTATTTTTTAGAATAAGAGGAAGAGGAGAAGAAGAATGATGATTAATTTTTTCCATAAATATGATAAATACATAATATATAAGATTATGGATCTTACATTCCTCTTGTATAAGGGTATAGGAATGGAGTATATGAAAAGAAAATGAATTGAAAAGAAAACACAAGAAAATAAAAGAGGATTACCTCTTGATCTCTTCTCCTTGAGATCCTTCTTAAGGCCTTTGGTTTTGGAATTTTGGTGAAACTATAAGGCCTTGGATGTGTGAAGGGACCTGGGAAGGGTATTTTTCAGAATTTAGACAATTCTCAAATCTTGAGAGGTGTGAGAGGAAGAGGGGTGAGGGTGGTATTTATAGTGGAGGATAGGAGGGATTTTCCATTATTTTAATCATTAGTTTAATATTTTTTCTCAAGACTATGAATAATCATGATTCAAGTGACCCTAAATAGTAAATAGAGAATGTGAGTTAGAACTAAGGTTTCTTAAATCATCCATGATTCTAGTAATAGTGTATTTAACTGATAATGTATATATACGGTATATTACCGTATTTTACTATTCATCAAAAATTCAAGAATTTTAGAAAAATCCTAAAAATTCACCCTAACCATTTTTTTATGTGTATGATTAAAATATGAAATCAATTTTTTGAAAATAATTTTCAAAATATGATTAATTTAATTTTTAAATAAAATTATATTTTATTCAAAAAATAACAATTTGAAAACTATAACAAATTTATATCACTTTAAAAAATTAATCAAGATATCATTATCTTATAAACTTAATAAAATAAAATAATAATATGATTCACTATTAAAAAGATTCATATTACTATTCATATTACTATTCATAAGGGTATGTTACTATTCACCATAAAAACAAGTTTGTTATATCAGGCTCTAAATAACTTACTGATCACAACCGTAGATGTTTGTTTTTCGAAATTAAAATCATAAAAGCAGAAAAATTAAGTTTAACAGCTAGTTTATAACTATCTAATTAAAAAATTATTATGTAGAGATTCAGTGTTTCATGTATTTCAATTTATTTTTAAAACCATAGGTGTTACATTCTCCCCACCTTCTAGAAATTGTGTCCTTGAAATTTTTTTATTTACTTATTAAACAAGTGAGGGTACCTTTCCCTCATATAATTTTCATATTACCATGTTTCTTTTTCTACCATGTGGCTTCTCTATAGTACCTTTACTTGGTGGATTACCATGTTCTTCAATACTTTTTCTCTTCGGTCAATAATCTAAACAGGTTTCTCTTCATAAGAAAGGCTCTCTTCCAACTGAACTGCTTTTGGTCTCAAAAAATAAGATGAATCTGGAACATAATTTCTCAACATCAAAACATGAAAAACATTGTGTACCTGAGGTAAAATCAAAGTAAAATCAACTCAGTAGGATACTGGTCTAAATTTATCTAGGATTTTATAAGGTCTAATGAATTGTGGACTTATCTTTTCTTTCTTACCAAAATGCATAACACTTTTCCATGGTGATATTCTAAGAAAAAACATGATCACCTACCTCGAAATAAAATTATATCCTCCTGTTATCTGCATAACTTTTATGCTTACTCTGAGCTGTCCTCATGTGTTTCTAGATCATCTTCACTTTATCAGCCACTTCCTCTACTAATTTTGGTCCCATCAATATCCTTTCCCTGACTTCGTCCCAAAATGATGAAGTTCAACACTACTTCCCATATAATTCCTCAAAAGGTTCCATTTGTATACTAGAATGAAAACTATTATTATAAGAAAAATAAAATAAATAAATATAATGATCCCAACTTCCCTAGTAATCCATTTAACAAGCTCAAAGCATATCCTCCAAAGTTTGAATTTTCCATTCTGACTTCCCATATGATTGAGGATGAAAATCTGTACTGAAATTTAATTCTGTTCCCAATGACTTCTGAAGGCCTTTCCAAAAGTTAGAAGTGAACCTGAAATCATGGTCAGATACAATGGAAAGAGGAAATACATGTAAACTAACAATATATTTGAGGTATAGTTTAGAAAACTGATCCAAATACATAGTATCTTGAATAGGAAGTAAATGAGCAGATTTAGTTAGTCGATCAACAATCGCCCAGATTTTATTTTTACCTAGATAAGTCTTTGGTAGCCCCACAATGAAGTCTATAGATATATCTTCCCATTTCCACTCTGGCACTAGTAAATTCTAAATCATACCCTTTGGTAACTGCCACTCTCCTTTAACCTATTTACATGTCAAAAATTTCATGGTAAAATCTACAATATCTCTTTTCATTCCATCCCACCAGTAATACTCCCAAAGGTCTCTGTACATCTTTGTGCTTACAGGATGAACTGAAAAAAAGAGAACTATGAGCTTATCACAACAACTCTTTTTTGATATGATAATAACAAGGCACGCACAATATTTTTCCAAATCTCAAAACAAAGTCTTTATCAATTTTAAATTCTGGAAACTTACCCATTTTAACCAATTCTACCTTTTTCTATAGCTACCCATCTTCCTTCTGTGCTTTCTTAATTCTGTCTGAAAAATATGACTGCACTGAAACCTGAAATAAAACAGAGTAATTTCTTGCACCAACAACTTCCAAGCCAAAATTCATTAAATCATTAATTAAGGGTTCATGTTCAAATAATATCATAGTTAATGATGCATGATGTTTTCGACTTAAGGCATCTTTCACTTTGTATTCTTTTCCTGGATAGTAATTGATCATGAAATCATAATTCTTTATCAATTCAATCCATCTTCTCTGCATCATGTTTAGTTCCTTCTGAGTGAATATATACTTCATACTTTTATGTTCGGTATATATTTCACATTTGGATCTGTATAAATGATACCTCTAAATTTTAAAAGAAAAACCCACAAATACTAATTCCAAATCATGTGTGGGATAATTTAACTAATGAAGTTTTAGTTGTCTTGAAGTTTTAGCAATTACCTGATCATTCTGCATAAGAACACAACCAATTCCCTTCAGTGAATCATCATTGTAGATAAAAAAACTCACTATTTCTAGAAGGCAAGTCCAAAACTGAAGCATTCACCAATATCTTCTTCAGTTCCTAAAAAAACATCACATTCTTATATCCAAATAAATTTAACCCCTTTTTATGTTAACTTAGTTAGCAGGATAAATAATCATGCAAATTTTTTAACAAACCGTTGGCAATAACCTACTAGTCCAAGAAAACTATGAATCTATGTAACATTTTTAGGTATTTTCCATTCATCAACCACTTTTGTTTTGGTAGGATCAACTGTTATTCCATATTTATTTACAATATTCCTAAGAAAAGAAATCTATTACAACCAAAATTCTAGCTTTATGAATTTTCCATACAGTTTATTTTCTTTTAAGGTTTCAAAAACAACCCTTATATGTTTTTTGTGCTCCTATTTACTTTTAGAATATATTTGAATATAATCAATAAACAAATCCACAAACTTATCCAAGAACTCTTGAAATATTATATTCATAAGATCCATGAATACAAAAGGTGCATTAGTTAACCCAAATGGAATGACAACAAATTCATAATGCCCATATCTAGTACAAAACATAGTCTTAGGGATGTTTTCTTCCTTTACTTTCAACTGATGGTACCCTGACCTCAAGTCAACCTTCAAAAAATACTATGCTCTCTAGAGATGATAAAAAAATCATTAATATGAGGAAAAGGAAACTTTTTTTTAATAGTTATGTTATTCAAGTCTCTATAATCAATGAAAAGTTTCATTGAACCATATTTCTTTTTAACGAACAAAACCAGAGCTCCCCATAGTGAAGTAATAGGATAAATGAAGCCTTTATAAAGAAACTCCGACAACTGATTTTAAAGTTCCATTTGATACATTCGATATAGGGGTTTTGAAATTGGATTAGCATAAGGAACTAAGTCAATTGTTAATTCAACTTCTCAATCATGTGTAACACCTGGTAACTTATCAGGAAAAACATCAAGGTATTCATTTACCACTGGCACACCATTAATATGAACAGTTCCCTTTTTCAACAATATGAGAAAGATAACTTTAATTTCTATATTTCAATAGTTTCTCAGTTTCCTGATACGTTATCAATTGTATGGGTTCATTCTTGTATAAAAACTAAAAATATTTCTAAAAAAAACTTATTTTTCTCTACAATAAATCTTAGAATGATAAACAGAAAGCCGATCTATACCTTCGATTGAAATCAAACTCTACTAAGGGAAAAAAATTCAGGTAAATTCTTTCCACAGACCACAATAAAAATATTCTTATAATTCCTCTTTACTGTAATATTTCCCCTATGTGTTTTAATAATAAGTTCTAGTCTCATTTGATGAGGTGATATTTCCAATTTATCTGAAAATTTCTTAGAAATAAAGGAATTTGTAGACCCCATATTAAACAAAACTTTAGTAAAATATGAGTAAACAAACAAGTTATGTGATACAACTTAATTGGATGGCCCGACCTCTTATGACATTGTCGTAAAGGAAATCTCTACACCTTTCTACTTATAGTCTAGCTTCTTTGTATCATTTAGATCTCTCTTTGGGCAGGTATTGTCATAATGACCCATCTCACCACATTTAAAACACTTTACATTTTTCTTATCAGGATTAGTCATAGGATCATTTTCATTACAATCACAGGTCATATGTCCAAACTTACCACATCAAAAACACTTCCCAGTTTTGGTAAGTCATTCCCTAGGGTGATTTTTAACATACTTTTCAAAAACTAGAAACTGAAATTTCTTACCATCATATTTCTTTGATTGATTCTTATCCATCACTTATCATCTGGACCTCTTATTCTATTTGTTTTCAAGGTACATGTGGTCATAAAAAAACTCCATTTCTACCCTCTCCACAAATCATACATGTTTCTCATAACTTTTTAACTCAAGGGAAACCAATTCCCTTCGATATCTTGGATTCAATTCTAAGTAAAAACCATTTATTTTTCTATCAAGATCTAGAATAAGATTTGGAGCATACCTATCCAGTCAGGTGAAGTTCTCTTCATACACAGCCACTGAATATTTCTCCTTCTGGTTCAATTCATGTTATTTATTATCCATCCTAAGTTGAACCACCTTTGGAAAATATTTTTCAAGGAAAAGATTTTTAAATTCATCTCATTCTAAGGCATCAATCACCTATATATCCCTGATATTATTGACCATTGACCACCACTGATCAGATTCACCTTCAAAAAAAATAATGGTAAAGACTTACCTTTTGATTATTTTAACATTACATAACATCAAATATCTTTTAAAGGGATTTAATCCATCCTTCAGCTGATATTATCTCATAATGTCCACTGAAATCAGGAGGGTGGTGCCTCATTAAATGTTCCAATATCATAATGTTACTTTATAGCAACTCTAATTGTTATATTCCATGGATGAAACTTCCATGTATTGCCTCTTTCAACTGATCCATTACTGTTACAAATTTCTCGGTTCCAATTCCTACCATTCCCGATTGCAGATTCAGAAAGATATCAGCCTCTTGGTTCCTTCCAACTTCAGCTTCCCTGTTTCTTCTGTGAAAAACCATTCTGAATAAACATATCTTATATAAAGAAACATGGTAATATTTAAATGTTATACCATTTCAGAATAAACATAAAGTAATAATAATTGATGGTATTCAATTAACATCATCCCAACCATTAAAGTTATCTAAACTGTTTGTTGTTACCAACTATAAGGTCTGAGCCTTAAACGTTACATATTCTAGTTATTTCAACTAGATTTCATTTATTTACATTACCAAATATATTTTAGGTTTATATTTTATAAATTTAGGTAATAACTCATACATATCAACCCACAAGCATACAAAGTGGGTACCATTAAAAGAGTATCCATTTCTTCCAAAACATAAAATTTTAAACACAAAACAATAGCATGATTTCTTTGACAAATCTTCATAACATTTAACTTGACTTCCTTCTTTCTATTACACATACTTATAACCTATGAAAATCATTTAAAAACATGGTATGGGCATAAAATTCTTATTAATGTGCATAAAAATAAATAAATAAACCATTATCCCATGAATACTTATAAACATATGAAATCATTTTCACAAATACATACTTCTCACCCATAAAGAATCATATACTTACTTTGTGAAACATGATATTTCCATAAATTATAGAAAACATAGACAAATCATAAGGTTATATTTGCAAATTAATTAATTAATTTTTTAACTCCCATGACTACCTTATGATTTGTAACCCTCACGGATACCTTACAATGTAACCCTCACGGCTACCTTATGGTGTAACCATCGTAGTTACACTTGGAGTAACCATACGGCTGACCTCCAACTTACACATACCCAATTCATTGGAGGGATATATAGGTTTAAAACTTTATCATAAACAATTCACAAGAACTAGAAAATATACATAAAACATGATAATGGCATAAAAATAATACATTTGAATTTTGAAAAATATAATTTTTAAAGAGGATTTTTAAAAGGAAAGTCCATTAAAAATATCATATTTTTTATGTGAGAATTAATATAACGGATATAATATGTTTATAAAATCTGAATTCACATAATAAATCATAATATAAACAAAAAATCATTACACAAACAATCTTATAGTCATATAATCAATGAAGTAGAAGGATAACCCAAAGAATGGAAATTGGGTTAAGAATTCCCTTACCTCAGGTTTGTCTTACTTGAAACTTATTTATACCTCCTATATAATGGTTAAAATAGTGTTATTAATATTTTAAAGAAACATATTTGTGTTTATAACACATTATATGATCATTTTATAACATCATTCCACCCATTAATTAATAATATTTTGTACTTTCTATTATTTCGGGTGCGTTCTTTACAGGATTTCCAAGGTTGGTTCGTAAAGGATTTCCTTGTTGAATGGAAGAGAAACTCCAGAAGTAGAATTAAATGGTATTAATATTTTTAAATAATATTAAATGATTCCACAAATCATTTTGGTTATATGGTAATAGGATGAATCATTAGATAAATCATTAGTGATATCCATTTAGATCATGTTGGTGGTTCTTTGATAATCACGAACTAGTTTTATTATATAACATAATATTATGTATATATGTTAACTATAGAACATTAAAGAGGATATATAATAAACTTTAAAATATTTTTCAATAATTAAAATGGTTTTATAACCAGTTTTTAAGGAAATAATAGAAATTGAAAACACATTGTCCACAATTTTGGTAAATCGGCACATCACGGATGGTGTTTTTGTTTTCTAGATTAAGAGGAAGAGTAGAGGAATAATGATGATTACTTTTTCCATAAACATGATAAAATCAGGAATATATATTATTCTAGAACTTTCATTCCACTTTGATAAGGGTATGGGGTAGGATTATATGAAAAGAAAAGGAATTGAAAATAAAACACAAGAAAATGAAAGGGGATTCTTACCTCTTGATCTCTTCTCCTTGAGATCCTCCTTAAGGAATTTGGTTTTGGCCTTTTGGTGAGACCAGAAGGTCTTGGATGTGGGAAGTTCATTGGGAAGGGGATTTGGAATAATTTATACAATGCTAAAATCATTATAGGTGTGATAGGAAATAGGGGGTGAGGGTGGTATTCATAGTGGAGGAGAGGAGGGATTTTCCATTATTTTAATCATTAGTTTAATATTTTTTCTAAAGACTATGAATAGTATTGATTCATGTGACCCTAAATATAAAATAGAGTATGTTATTTATAACCAAGGTTGATTACTTCATCAATGATTCTAGTAATAGTTTATTTAACTAATAATGTATATATACGGTATATTACCGTACTTTACTATTCATAAAAAAATCAAGAATTTCATAAAAATACCAAAAATTCACCCTACCATTTTTAAACATGTAGAATTCAAAAATGAACTCCGTTTTTTGGAAATAATTTTTTTAAATATGATTAATTTAATTTTTAAATAAAATCATATTTTATTTCAAAAATAACAATTTTAAAATTATAACTGATTTTATATCACCTTGAAAAAGTAATCAAGACCTCATTATCTAATAACATTAAGAAAATAAAATAATAATATGATTTACTATTTATAAGGTTCATATTATTATTAATAAGGGTATGTTACTATTCACCAAAAAACAATTTGTTTCTATCAAACTCCAAATAACTTACTGATCACAACTATAGATGTTTGTTTTTTCAAAATTCAAATCATAAAAGAAGAAAAATTAAGTTTAACCACTTTTTTATAATTATATACTTAAAAAAAGTTTCATTATGTAGAGATTCAGTGTTTCATTAATTTCAATTTATTTTTAAAACCTTGGGGTGTTACACATGTGGTCTTAGTTATTTTCAAATATTATATCACTTATATCATATATTACCCCCATCTAGGGAATCTTCAGTGTGTAAGCCCCATTCAGTGACATAATTTGATTTCCCCCATAAAAGGGTGTCATCCATAATTTATTTCCCATTGACATTACCATAATAGTAAACCCTGGGCAATATCCCTCTTGAGAATTAATTATATGTCACCTCCCATCATTAGGTTGAGCATGTATCTCACTATGATGAATTTGATTCCAATAATAAAAAAGGATACGTAGGATGACTTCTTATGTCTCGATATCCATATCAAGTTCTTATGTTCTATCATATATATCCTTCATATATGAAGTTAAACTACATGGCATTGACTGAAACAAACTATATGTGTTTTCATTCCTTTTTTAAATAGGATATGTAAGATACCTTATAATGGCCTAATCTCATCCATGAAATAACAATTTCCTCCCTCAATATCAATAAACTCTAAAGTGGCTGGTTATATGGAATTAAAATATGAGATTCTACCCATTTATAAATAATAATAGGAAAAAAATAGAAAACATCATGTATATATATAAATAGTATCATCATTAGAACCTCCTCTACATATAAAAGGATTTAACAGCTAGTCATTTTGTTAGGGTAACCAGTCCCATATTGGGATTTGGAAGAAATTCATGACCAAATATTAAATATATAAGAGAGTCCCAGAATAGGAAATAATTTCTCCTAAATGGGTGTGATGAGACCAAAATCCCATCCTCTTGACCAATTTGAGTTCCTGTTTTTTATTAGGTTTGAAACCACAATTGGCTTCTTGCCTTTATAAATAATGTATGTACCTAGTTATGGATGTGGGAACCATTAGATGTTTTTATAAAATATGAAAAATTCTAAACCCAATTTGAATGATTTTGAGACCATACTTTAACACCCCCCCACCCCACCCATAATCAATCTTAATAATTCATATTAAAAAAAGTTATGTAGGATACCTCATAAAGGATTAATCCCATTTTTGAAACACCAATTTCCATCCTGGATGGAATTAAAGTCCAATGATCCTATTTATATTGCATTATAATATGAGAAGCTACCCATTTCTAAGAAATAATATGAAATGGATAAAAAACCTCACATACATATAGATGATATCATTAATAGAACCCCCTCTACATAATGAAGGATTCAACACCCAATCATTTAGTTAGGGTAACCAGTCCTGTATTGGGATTTGGAAGAGATTCACGAACATGTCTTAAATCTATAAGAGAGTCCTGGAATATGCTATAATTCTCCCCAAAAGGGTTTTATGATCCCAACCTCTAATATTATTGACCAATTTGAGTTCCTATGAGTTATTAGGTTTGAATCCCTAATTGGATTCCAACCTATAGAAAGAGAGTATATACCTAGTTATGGTTATGGGAACCATTAGAAGTTTCTATAAAAGATGAAAAGGGTAAACCCGATGTGAATGATTGTGATACCATACTTGAAACCACCCACTATAAATATTTATAGGCCATATCTTTCCAAATTAAATGAAAATGGTGGACCCAATATTAATGCATGTAATTACATAATAACATAATCATTATAGGCTATGGGAATTATGTCACCTAAACCCTGGGGATACCAACCGACATCTTTTGAAGGAACCAATATATTTCATTGATGGTTCTAAAATTGTATTTACTATATAAAAATTAAAATTATGTAAAAATTAATGTCCTTCAGATGATGGAACCATGAACTCTTTAACCATAGTCAACCCACCAAAGTTGTTTTATGATTATGAACCAAATGTCCTCAAAGAATATATATTGAACTTAACTAATTTAATTACTATATAAGGAATCATAATAAATTAAATAAAAGGGATAATGATAAGGGAATACACCTGAGAAATTTTCTTAATTAGTTATAAAATTAATATATTATTATCATAACAAAGTTAAGGTATGTATGTGGGAATTTGGACTCGGTGTAATGGATTTTTCATTAAAAAATTATTTTAAAAGATAAATTTTTTTATTATATTTTCCCTCTATATACATGGTCTTTAAAATGTTTCAAAAATGTTATTAATATTATTAAATGTATTTTCAAATAAATTTTATACCATGTTTACATTTTTTTCAAATTTTCTAAAAGAATAATTTAAAATTATTTCTATATAGGTTATTTTTTACATTTATAACAAAATATGAAAGGATTGTCTTTTAACATACATGGAATGAGAAAAACATACCCCAATAATGATCATTATTATTTAAAAATATTATTATATAATTTTTAATAATCTCATATTCCTCGTTCTTCTAGGAGTTTTTGTTTGAGTATTTTTAGATGAAAATGATTTTTATCGATATTCTTACATGTTACCAAAAGTGCTTCTTCATATGTGTTAAACATAGTAATTTGTGGGATTTTATAATGGAAATGAATGATTATATTCTCTTTATGAATTTTATAGCCCTTGTACATTTTTCATGGTGATGGGTGATCCTGATACACCACTCAAACATATTAGGTGATGATTATGTTCTTTGGGGAATTATGTTCAAATTAATAGGGTTTGTTATTCCATTTGTAAGAATTATTATATGAGTGAAATGAAGATGATTTACAAGGTTATCTAATTTAATTTTCTATTCATTCAAATGATTTTTAATGGAATACTTTTAGTTTATATGGTTAACTAAAGAGGTAATGTTTACAAGAATGTTTAAACCTCTTATATGTGAGAAAAATATGTTTTCAGAAAATGTTTTAATGAGTAACCATGATTTATAAGAAACACTCATTATTATGGTTTTTACTTTTAAAATTTATAGGTGAAATTCTATGAAAATGTCATGATAATGAATCTTTTTTCAATAGTATGAAAATTAATATTTGACCTCAATGCTTATTATGTAAAAAGGAAAAAAATATGGGATTACATGGGTTTTAAAATGTATTACCTAAATTATTTATTTTTATCTCGTATTGGGGTTTTTTTCCTCATCCCATGTTTAAAAAAATTATATCGCCAAAAGATGAGTATGAAACTATATCAATGTCTTACATTATGATATGGGGGGTTCAAATTTAAAGTTGAGAGTCTATTTTTATTTAAGCTGGTGACTAAATTTAAGGATCCAAATTTCGTGGAAAAATGTATATTTAGTGGAATTTTACACTTTTTATTGTAAGGGTTTGATATGTGATTTTTTTTACTAATTATCAAAAACTATAAACAAATAAGATCATCAAAATTTAATAATTTGAAACCCTTATTATAAATCATGTAATTATATTGTGTTTAAGTTATAGGATGTTATTTTGGGTATCAAAGGAATTGTTTAGATAAAATTAGAGGCTTGGATATTGTTAATAAAAGTATTCTAATGGATTTAAATATATAGAATATATTATCATGATAAACCATTAAGGGTTTCCATGTTTCCTTATCTAGTATATATTGGTTTTAGAACATTTTTTCCGTAGAGGAAACTAGGTGAATGAAGTGGAAAGGCATCAAGAGGATAACTTCCTTTTAAATTGGTATCCTATAATGGTTAGAATCGGAATAGAAACATTTTTAGTTATACTAACTCAGTTGAAGTATCTTATTAATAGTGTTACCTATGGAAAAGAGAGAGTGAACTCTCCATAGAGTAACATGTATATAGAGGATCATTTCAGGAAATTTTACCCTCTGGAATTTGGTAGATCCTCAGATAATGTGGTATTAAAATTATGGATCAATTTTAGGGAAAATATATTAGAGGTTTTGGTTTATTCTATATATCAATACCCAATTCATAACAACTATTATTTTGAAGGTGGTGTTGATCAGTGGTGGTATCTAAGTAAGAATACCAAGGATAATTATGTGATTTTTTTAATGGAGTGAATTGTATTTAAATATATTTTAATTTATAATTATTATTCAAATGTTTATCTAATTTACAATAAATATCAGTTTTTTAAATGAAGAAAAGTTGGAGGACTGTGTTTTCAACTATGAATCAAATTTTACTAGATTGGCTTGGTAAGAACCAAATATCATTTTGGAACATGATTGTAAAATTAACATTTTTACTTAGGTTTTAAACCATGTTTTAAAAGTTCTTTAGCCTCACATGAATTTAAAAGCCATGAAGAAGTTTTATTAACATATGAGAAGGTTAAAATTGAGTTTTTTTTATTTATAAAAAATAAATATAAGAAGTGGTAGAAGTTGAAATAAATGGGAAAGTATCTATAAAATAAATATATTGGTAAGTGGAATAAATTTCCCTCTAGTGATATGTGTGGTAAGAATCATCCTGTAGAGTGTCATATGAAATATGGTAAGTGTTATTGATAGGGTATGTTGAGACATTTAACTCACAATTCTAAATAAATGAATCTTTGAAATGGTAAAAACAAATATGATAAGAAGGAATTGATATATTTTAATTATAATTGGATGGTCCACTATGGAATTAAATGTCCAAAGGAAATCATTAATGAACTTAACCATCAAGACCATTTTCATAAGGGTGTAAAAAATAAATTTGTGACTACCTCAAAAAAAATAGGACCACTAAATGAAGTTGTTATAGGAACATTACTTATTTACATGGATTATATCAAGGTATTGTTTGATTCATGGTCTACACTTTTTTTATTTTTGAGTAATTTTATTGTAAAATGAAAATATTACCTCAATAAATGGATAAATGAATTTTTTATAAACTCATAGTAGGAGTATTAAAGAAAAAAATAGGAATTGTCTTATTATTATCTATGGAATGATCTTTCATACAAATATTATTTTCTTTTCCATAGTCAATTCTGATGTTATTCTAGGTACGGATATTCTTTTAGTTTATCATGAAAAGATATGTTACATAGTTAAGGATATTATATTCTATTTTCAAAGTGACTTTTAATTTTTATATAATATTATCTTTAAATCTATAACAACACATTAATAATCTATGAATCTATTTAAATGTGGGATTGAATGTTATTTTTCTCATTTTTCATAAAAGGGATGTTGTTCATATTATAGATGTTCCATTATTAAATGAATTTGTGTTTTTATTTCCTGATTATTTTTCTAGTGTTATTCTAGATCAGGGGGTTGAATTTACTTTTGAATTAGTGACTAATGTTTATCCCATTTCAAAACCCCCATGTCAAATGGATATAATAGAGTTAGTAGATTTAAAAAATAAGTTACTAGAGTTTCTTGAAAAGTATTTTATTTATCCTCATGCCTCACCTTGATGTGATCCCATTTTATTACAAAAAAATAAGGATGGATCAATGAGATTTTTTATTTATTATAGAGAAAATAATAATATTACTGTTAAGAATAAGTATATATTGCCTTATAGAGATGAATTTTATGATCTTCTTCAGGAAGTGAAATATTTTTCAAAGATTAATCGCAGGTCCAAATATCATTATCTAAATATAAAGGAGGAAAAAATTCCAAATCCTTTGTATCAGACATGGTTTGGGAATTGTGATTTTGTGATTATTCCCATCATGTTGAATAATGAACTTTTTATAATCAGAGATATTATGAATATATTTCTCTATGAGTATTTTTATATATTTATTTTATATTTATTGATGATATTTTGGTTTATTCAAAAAGTTATAAGGAACATGAAAAACATATAAGGATTATTTTGTGGAAAATAAAAGAAAAAAAATTATGGAAAATCTAGTGAATATAATATTTGGTTACAGTATAATTCTTTAATTGAACATATTTTCTGTATAGATTTCATAAGTATTGATCCTAGAAAAACTAAGGTTGTGAAATATTGTCCAAGACCTACAAATTCCACTAAGGGGTAAATTTTTCTTGGATTTTCATGTTATTACCAATGATTTATTGAAAACATTTCTCAATTATCTATACCTATAAGTATTTTAACTTGTAAATGAATTATATTTATCTATACAATGGAATTTGGTGAATGGTTTAAAGGATTAAAAATAATATTTTTTAATTCCCATGTGTTGGCCTTTCTATCTAAAAATGGTTAGTTTGTCGTCTATAGTGATTCTTCATTGAAAATAATTGGTTGTGTTTTGATGAAATATGATCTTCCAATTTCATATGTATCATTCCAATTAAAATCCATGAATATAATTACCCCATGCATAATGTTTAACTGGATATATTACTTTTTGATTTAAAAATCTAGAGACATATTTAATTTTAGGTGAAATGTGAAATATATACTGGATATAATAGATTAAATTATATATTCACTTAAAAAGAGTTAAACATGAGGTAGAGAACATTATTTTAACTAATAAAGGAAAATGAATTCATAACTCACTATCATCTAGGTAACAGATAGAAGATAGTTGATTCCTTGATATGGAATGATAATGCATCATTATCTATGCTCTATTTTTATTTTGATCCTCTTGTTAATTATTTAACAAATATTGGCATATAAATTTTAATATAGAAACTACCACTTTATTGGTTCTGGTGTTATAGTATCCATAATTATGAGGTTTAATTAAGAATTATCAGAAGGAATATTTATCTTTGTAAAAAAATAGTAGATATTGTTAAGATGGGTTAGTTTCTATGATTTAATTTTGACAAGGTGTTATTAGATTGGGAAAGAGGTTATGTGTGTCATGTGATCCCCTATTTAAGAATTATTTGTTATGTGAAGATCATATATCCCCATTTTCTACTCATCTGGGAAGTAATAAGATATACAAATTCTATTAGTAATATTATTGTTCAGAAGGAATGAAGAATTATATTGTTGATTTTACTATGAAAGGTTTGACTTGTAAATAGGCTAAATCTATTTCAAAACTACTAAACTGGATTGCTTAGCCTTTTCCAATTTATGAATGGAAATGGGAGAATATACCCATGTATTTTTTGGTGGTAATAATAAATAAATCTAAAGATAAAAATTTGATTTGGGTTTCTTTTGATTATTTGAATAAATATATACGGTTTCTAGTTATTTGATATATTATGTCATTGGATAGACATGATATAATTTATGTTTAATAGATAATAAAATTACATGGATTCCCTTACTCTGTTGTATCTTTTGGATATCCCAAATTAACATCAATTTTTTTTATGGTACTTCAAAATTCATTAGGTACTTAATTAAATTTCAGTATATATATTCATCCTCAAACCGATGGACAATCTGATCAAACGATTCAAATTTTATAGGATTTTTTTTGTATTTATCATTAAATTTATAAGGAATTTGGGATAAGTATCATTTTTTAATGAAATTATCTTATAATTATAGTTTTATTTTGTTATAAAAATGGAAACTTTTGATACATTATATGGAAAGTGGTGTCGGAATCCTGCTTATTGGGATGAAGTTGGTGAAATAATGTTTTTGGGACCAGAACAGGTATAATAATTGGTTGAGAAATTAAAGATAATTAAGAAGAACATGAGGAAATATCAGATAAGGTAGATGATTTATCCAGATTACATAATTAAATACATTTCTTTTGATATAGGTAATCATATATTTCTTAAAATATCTTCTTAGAATGGTTTCATTTGTTTTAGAATGAATGGAAAGTAAATATCATAGTCTATTAGACCGTATAAAATTCTGGAAAATGTTGGATCAGTTTCATACTTAGTAGATTTACCTCTAAGTTTATCTTAGGTATGTTATATGTTTCATATTTCATTGTTAAAGAAATATGTATGGATACATCTCATGTTTTGATCCCTAAGGTATACATTTGGAAGAGAATTTTCTTATGAGGAAAATCTAGTGTAGATTCTAGATCACAATGTGGAGTTTTTATAGAATAATCTTACTCACCTAGTAAATATGGGAACCTAAAAAGGATTTGTAGAAAAAATATCCCTACATGTTTAAATAGTGAATAAAATTGCAAGGTCATAATTTCTCTAATAGGGGAAGAATTTGAAAACCCAAGTACTGTTAATAATAAATCAGTTTTATATCTTATTAATATTCATAATTATATTTTATATATTCATATTATCTATAATATTTTTCAATAATTATTATATTGAAAAATAAATAGTTTTATTATAACTAAAATGTTTTACATGTATTACATAGTTTTATTTTAATGTTCAATTTATATATTTTAAAAATTGAATTTGATAAAATGTATTTATTTTTTATATCAACATCTCAATTATTTATTGTCATTAATTATTTTATTTTCCTACCATGATTTATTATTTAGTGAATTGTAAAAAATGTGAATTTTAAAAAGAAACAATTTCTTTTTATTAAATAGTCTAATTTAAATGATTCTTTCCTTATTAGATTTTATTTTAAATTAATATAATATATATTGGATTAAATATAATAAAAAATCCACATGAATCAATATTATATTTTAGTCTTTTATAAGTTCATTTTTTCATTAAAATGAAATTTTCAAATAAACTGATTTTGTTGTTTCATTTGCACTTATATTAAAAGTAATTTCCACCACTTTAAAAAATTGAATCTTGAAAAATGGATTCCAGGTATAGAATTCAGAGGATCAATTTTTCTAATGAGTTCAATTTCATTTTTTCTTTTAATTAATAACAACCATGTTAAAAATGTACCGCCATGGTAAAAGGTAAGTCGGGATAATTATGGTAAATACTTTGTGACATGGACATCAAGATTTCATATAAAATCTTATTAGTGCAATTAATTTAGAACCATATCACCTTATCATCTAAATTGAATTTTTTTAGCCACTTTAACAAGGGTAAGTAATTTTTAATATTTTAATGTTTAGAAAAATTACAAGTGTGTCACTCCCTTCACTTATAAAAGGGAACAAACACTCCTTGAATCATCACACCTCTTGATCCACATTGATAGAAAAACTCAAACTAAATACCTTCCTAAAATTCCTCCCCATGACTTGGATTCTTTTGTCTCATCAAAATACCATCGTATAGTTCATATGGTGTAATCCAATTGTGGTTTTCCAAATAAGATGTATCGCTCCTAACCGAGAATTTTTTTTATTTCTTCTTATATCACTTTCAAATATTATTTAACCATGCTAAAATAATAGCAAAAATATATTTCATATATATAAATGTTATTATTGTTATTTTAAATCACTTTTTTATCTCATTTTCTACCTTATGGGGAACAAAAACATCATTCATGTGTACAGGTGCCCTACCACCTCCATGGAGTGATGTTATTATTTTTTCCATCACCACCTCTATTGGATGTTAATAATGATTGATTTGATTTATATATATAATATTATTAAAATAATTATCATTATATAAATATATTATATCATTTATTTTCATACCCAGCATTCTATTAGAAAATGATAATGTCGTTCAAGTGTACATTTAGATTACCACCTCCATGAAGTGATTTGATTTATTTAACTTTTACATCATTCATTAATAGTTATAAAAATATATTAAATGTATAAAATTTATAATATTTTCATTATTAATATTCTAGATATGATGGACCATGTCCCATTTTACCATGTTCATCCCACCAATGGTGGCAATTATCAATCGACTGACCTCAAAATGTCTGAAATGATCTGAACTAATTTAATTACTTCATAAGGAATAGTAATAAATGAAATAAATTGGATAATAATAAGTCAATACACTGAAAAAAATAATCAATTATACTGTTAATTTAACAATTTTATATAGGATTTAAAGTATGCACGTGGTGATTCAGAATCAAGGTAATGGATTTTTCATTAAAACCTTATTTTAAAAGTTTAAAATCTATTCTTCTATGTTTTATCCATATAAATGGTCCTTAAAGTGTATCAATTGTGTTATTAGTATTATTTATTGTGTTTTAAATTTAATTTTAATAAATTTTTTATTTTATTTATGATTATTTCAAAGTAAAACATTAAAATTTTCTCCAAATATTAAATTTTGACACTTTTTACAAAAGTGTTAAAGGAATATTTTTAATATATATGGTATTAGAGGAATTTCACACTATCATGACTGTTATTATTTAAAATTATTCCTATAAAATTTTTAATTTTTTTTTTAAATAATATCACTTTATCCATTCTTCTGTTAATTGTTTATTAAATAGCTTTCATTGAAAATGGTATTTTATCTATATTTTTACATGTAGAATAAAGTGGTTTTGAATATATTCAAATAGAATAATATATAAACTTTTGTAATGTAAATTAAATATTATATTTATGTTATTTATTTTATATACCATTTACATTGTTCATGATAATGGGTGAGCCTGATATAGCTCTCTAATGCATCGGGAAATGATTTTGATCTCTGGGGAATTGTGTTGTAATTAATTGGGTTTGTTATTCCATTTGTATGAGTCTTTGTAAGAGAGTGTGTAAAAGTGAAATAAATATAATTTCCCAAGGTATATACATTAATTGTTTATTCTTGTAAATTATTTTCCATTGAACAGTTTTGATTTCATATGGTTAGATAATGGGGTTATGTTTACAGGAATGTTTATTCCCATTTTGAGTGAGAAAGGTATGTTTTTTCAGAAAACGTTTCCTTTAGTTAAAATGTTTAAAAATAAACCCCAATGATTATGGTGTTTCCTTTAAAATTACATATGATATGTTTTGTAAAAATATTTTGGAAATGAATATTATTTCATGGGTAAGAAAATGAATACTAGAACATAATGTTTTTTATGGGAATATTTATTATGGGATTACATTATTTTCAAAATAATCTAATGGGTTTCTTTATTTTTTTCATGTCTTACTGGTCTTTTTATGATAATTAGAATTTTTTAATGTTTTTAATAGGGCCAATGGATGAATAGTAAACTATATCAAGGTTTAACATTTCTCTATGGGTATTCAACATTAAATAGGTGAATGAATTTTTAATAAAATGGGAGTATACATTTATGTATCATGTTTTGCATAAAAAATCCATATTGATTTGAAGGGTCCACTTTGAAGTATATGGGTTTTATATGTGACTTTTTTTCCTAAATATCTAAATATATATACCCAATATATCGTAAAAATGTAACGAAGTGTAATTATTATTACAAATCATATAATTATAGGTTCTTTAAGTTACAAGTTGTTATAGAATCCCTTCAATATCTCCATAAGAAACTATAATCCAAGACATTTCTTATTCACAGGATGATCCTCATTAAGATATTAAAGTTATAATTTATTGATAAGAAATGAGAAAATAATGTGGTGGATAACTATATTGATAGGATTTCTATATTTTAATACACTAAATTATTATCAATAAATGAACTATTTTTAGGTGATAAATTATAAAAATTGTATAGTTTTATTCTATGAAATACAAATATTTTAATTTTTTTATTAAAACATGTATTCCTAATAAATATAGTAATCACCAAACCCAAAAGGATAAACATTATTCTCATTGGTACACATAATATGACCATTTTCTAGAGGTATTTTATTATGATTAGGTTTTTAAAAAAATATTCCAATTCGTATTTTTAATTCAGTCCTTGTCTTCTAAAACCCCTTACTTTTAGAGGCCACTTTAGTCCACAAAAAACTATAAATGAGGTTCACTATTTTATTTTATTTTAGTTGACCATGTTGTTATATATCTATTATTATTAAAATTATTTTCATAGTTTTAAACTAATTTGGAATATATATAAAATAAGTTAAATTTCAAAAAGATTTTTTTGATAACATTTTTTATGTTTTGGGGATTTAATTATTAGGATTTCATCCTGGTGTATTTTAAATTTTTTAATTTATTTTGAATTTAATTTGGTATCTAAATGGGTATAATCATGTGATACAGGGACCAATAATTCCAATGTTATTTATTAGTTGATGAGAAACTGAAAAAATGGGTTGTCTTATTTACATCACTCTATTGTGGCCAGTGTAGTTAATTTTGTGACCACAACATACATTCAATATTATAGTACAATAAGGTTTCTCATAAAATATCAACACTGTTTCACTCTAATTTTTTTGAAAAGAGTGGTGTCTAACCAGTAGGTAATACATCCTACCTTTCCCAAATTATTTCCCAACCATCTGTCCAAGAGAAGATTAGGTAAGCAAAAAGGGATGATCTGGAGTTAAAAAAGAAGGTGAATATAGTAAAGGAAGGGAAAATACAAGATTTCCATATCTATGATGGTGGTGTAATTAAGTTTGGAATGAGTATTTGTGTGCCTTCATCACCAGGGATAAAGAATAATCTATTGGACAATTCACATAGCTCAACTTTCTCTATCCATCCTGGTAGTACCAAGATGTACCGTGATATCTGAGAACACTTCTGGTGGGACAACATAAATAAGTATATTGTTGAGTATATCTCAAGGTGCCTAATATGTAAAAAAGTTAAAGTTGAGTGACAGAAGTCCAAAGGGATGATGCAACCACTTCCTATACCCATGTGGAAATGGGAGAATGTCACTATGGACTTTTTCACAGGTATCCCAAAGACATCTAAATAAAATAATGTGATATGGGTTGTGGTAGACCGACTCACCATGACTACCCAATTTATCTTTATTCGGTAAGATATATCACTTGAACAAAATTCAAAAATATATGTGAAGGAAGTGGTGAGACTGCATGGAGTTCCGCTCTTGATTTTCTCTGATTGTGATCCCAATTTCACATATAAATTTTGGAGGATTCTTTAACATGCTTTGATTGATGAGTTAAATTTTAGCACATCCTATCACCCCCAAACGGATGGCCAATCTGAAAGGACTATTTTGATGCATGAAGATATGCTAAGATCATTCTCTTTAGAATTTAAAGGTGGATGGTATTAGCATCCCCCATTGATAGAGTTCTCATACAACAATATCTTCCACTCCAGTATTCATATGGCTCCATATGAAGCTCTGTATGGAAAGAGATGCGGAACTCCATCCTGTTGGGATGAGGTTGGTGAAAGAAAGATACTTGGACCTGATCTTGTGCAAGAGATTGCAGAGAAGGTTCAATCCATCTAGAAACATATCAAATCTTTTC
This sequence comes from Viscum album, assembly GCA_963277665.1. Lineage (NCBI taxonomy): Eukaryota > Viridiplantae > Streptophyta > Magnoliopsida > Santalales > Viscaceae > Viscum > Viscum album. Next base: position 1,150,940,694 of record OY728135.1, read on the forward strand.
AAAATCAACAAAAGAGTTATGCTGACAACCGTCGAAGGGACTTGGAGTTAGACATTAAAGATAAATTATTCCTTAGAATATCACAATGGAAGAGAGTCATGTGGTTTGGAAAGGAAGGGAAGCTAATCCCAAGGTACATTTCCCCCTTTGAGATCCTTGATTGCATAGGAGTTGTGGCCTATCAGCTTCCACATCCACTGAATATGGCTCGATTTCAAGATGTGTTCCACATATCACTCATGTGGAAGTATATACTAGATCCCTCACATGTACTGAACTCAGAGGTAGAACAATTGGAGGATGATTTGTCATATGAGGAGCAACCAGTAAATATTCTGGACTAGAGAGATAAGGTTCTACACAACAAGACAACATGCCTCGTAAAATTTTTGTGGAGGAACCATAATTATAAAGAAGAAACATAGGAATCGGAGGAGGTGATGAAGGATAATTACCCTCACTTGTTTATGTAAAACGAAATTTTTAGGGAAAATTTTCAAAAGGGGGGAAGAATGTAACGACCCAAATTTTTATCAATAGAATTTCTCCCTTATTATAGTAATTTCATATAGTATAAATCACATATGAACCATAATAAAAACTTTATAAATGAATAATTAATGGAATAAGAAGCATTTCTAGATGTTAAGGATCCAATATCAATGAAATATTAACTTGACCTTAGGAATATTAATATAACCCTTATGGAGATACCTGAATCTCCCAAAAAGAAAGCTAAAATCTGGGTCAAAAAAACAATATAACACAAATAGGGGGCACCTCGGGTATAAACTGGGAAGATGTTGCAGAAGAGGAGGAAAAATCTATTAATGATCAAAGAATTTTGGAAGAACTAGAAAATCTGGTCTTAAACACTGCCAGAATTTACAATGAGAAGGAAAAATAATCGAGGACTATCATCATCCAAGATGCAGATCACAACATATTTTCTGCACCTCCGCATAAGGATGATGGTCCTGAGATTTCCTCAACTCAAAATATGGTAAAACACACCTTGGATTTGGGTACTGGACAAATATAGAATCCACGTACTGTAAATGCCACTGAAATATCATAGACAAAGATTGAATACAGCAATAAAACTGATAAGGTACACTCTCCACACAATCAAGGCACATCTTTTACTTTCTCTAAAAATCATACTTCCACTGGACACAGTTCAGAAATTGGTAATCTATTGGCCATCCATAATGATACTCTGATCACAACACAATCCACTACTAATCAATTGACTAAAGTCACCAAAAAACTGGAACCTATCAACCCTATTAAGAGAACTCCACCCTCGGTACAAGCTCCTGCACAAACCCAAAACATCAACTACACAAAACAGATAGCAGTCGAACAAACTGGGGTGAAAGAAATTTCTATAGACATCTCTACTGTTACACAGTCCTCTTCTGATAGGTCTGGTGTTAATATTGTTTCCATGTCGTCCTGTAACATGACACCCACAACTCCAAACCTTAAAAATTCAGCAATGCAACCTACTAACAAAGGCTCCTCTCTAAGCCTAAAGAATGAAATCACAATGGAAAATGATGAACCAACTGCTACTTTTCCACCTCACTCTATCACTATAAACAGCCCTGATATTTCTGGATGTGTTGAGACTCTAAATAAACCATCTAATACTGATTTCATAGAACATGAACCGGTTGATCATAGTAGCATATTATCAGTACAGGAAACTCAGCCCGTGCATGTTATGAATGTTTTTGTAGAGAAAATACAGAGCTATCTAGATCTAGAAAACAACAAGAAACAGTATGCAGCCACTTCACAGGCGCCAGGTACACTTCTCTCCCTGCCGGTAGATACTACGAGTAATCTAATACTTGAACCTATAATGAAGAATTCCATAAAATCCAGCAATAATAAATAAAAGACCTATGATAATCATAAATTCAGAAGATCTTCAAGAAATAAAGGTTCTGGAAAAAAGAAAAAAGGGGGTTCTAACTCCAAAACTAAAATTTAATGAAGATCCTTTTTTGGAATTGTTAGATAATTGCAAACTCTGACACCTTCATTATGTTAAAAAGAATGATTGACACTCATCACCCTCTTTTATTTGTTATTGTAGAACCAAAAATTAACTATTCCTCTAAATACTCTTATTTATGTCAAAAAATATATGTTTTTACTGGTGCAATCGCTAATAACCTTAATGCGGAATATTTATGGCTTTTCTCACATTTCTCTTTACAGAATACTAGTGTCTACAATATCTCTGATCAGATTATTACTTGCAATTTTAATATTGATGACACATATATCTTCTGCTCTTTTTATGCTAAGAATAGATACCAAGAAAGAAGAACGTTATGGAATGACCTCTCTTATCTTGGCACTAATATTAATGCACCCTGGTTCATTATAAGTGATTTTAATGCCATTCTCAACTCAAGTGAGAAAATTGGACCCACTCACGATTCTATTTCCATAAGAGAATTTAAAACCTCAATAGATGACAATAATCTCATAGAAATTAATCTCACTGGTACAAAATACACTTGGTATAGAATGCACTACAATAGAGTAGTTTCCTCTAAGCTGGATAGAGCCTTCACAAATGTCCTAGCTTTAGATAATTGGGACACAATCTCCAGTATTACTCTTCATATAATAAACTTCGATCATTACCCCATCCTGATCAGTGTCCCCACCAAAGACATGAAACCCCGTATGCCTTTTAGATTTAACAATTCTTGGTTCTCTGATAACGAGTGCTCTCATATCATTAAAAACTTTTGGTCCTCAATGACTCGTAACTATGATGTTCTTGACTGTAGACTCAAATTAAAACATCTAAAATAGACTCTAAAAATTTGGTGTAGCTCTAAATCCAAACAAATCAATAATGACATCATGAATCTGGAAAAATATCTCAATGAGCTTCAAAACATAAACACCACCTATGATCCCAACATTGATCCCACTAACGAACTAAACATTGTGATCAAACTTAACTCCCTGCTCACTTTCAAAGACAATGTGAGAAAACAAATGTTTAAAGCTAAATGGTTAACATATGGTGATAGAAATACTAAATTTTACAATTCCCTTCAAAGAATCAAGAAGTCCTATAGGTCGTTATCTCTTTTAATGGATGGGGACAAGCTCCTTGACAATGAGAATGACATCGCTCATCGTATCGTCTCCCACTATGAAATGGTTTTCAATGGTCCTGATGTCACGACCCATCCTCGGGGCCCGTGTCGTGACTACCCCAAGCCCGCCTTCCATAGGCTAGGGGCTGGCGACTAGCACCAAGGCATAAATCCTGGAAAAAGGGAAGGCATTGCCTTTGGAAAGTAAACCACAAACACCACAGAGCAAGCAGGCAGAAGTAAACACTAAGTAAAAACTGGTACAACAGTAAGTGCGGAAAAGTAAGTGGGCCAGTATACAAACCCAAACTGAAAGTAAAGTACAACTGGAAAGGGAAAACAGCAACTGAAAATTAAAGCCGCAATGTCGAGCTGTCCACTGGAAATCCCACCTGGAGGGTGGGTACAGAAAGCCTCCACTGCTCCTCGGGTCCAGCCGACCGCTCTGAGTATGTCCCGCCCAGTGGTCCACCTCTAGGTACCGTCCTGCTCCGCAAGCCTCCACCATGATCAGCGTTGTCCGTCGTCTATAACCAACACAACGTAGTGCGGGCATAGCCCGTGCAGGGGTGAGTATAAGCTACTCGGTAGGGACCCCGAGACCCCCGAAGGTCTCCCAGAATCCACAAAGGATAATCCACAAAGGAAAGATACAATCACGAAGTAACATCCGAAACTGCTTAGGTATATGCCCATACATATACCTAAGTCATAAATTCCCATTCGGCTCCAACATCCAAACCAAAGTACAACCCAGTCCACATAGGAAATCAAAACGTAAATCCACACAGCATAGCACAACACAATCCACAAAGGAAAGCAAAACAGGATTCAGCTCACACAGGTATACTTCTTCGTATGACGATAGAGATGATCAGATATTGCCACTGAATCATCTAAGCCGTCAGACCCACAAAGGATCGATAGGTACTAACCCCCGCAATGACCCACAAAGGATCTGACCCACACAGGATCGATAGGTAACTAACCCCCGCAATGACCCACAAAGGATCTGACCCACATAGGATCGATAGGTAACTAACCCCCGCAATGACCCACAAAGAATCTGACCCACACAGGATCGATAGGTAACTAACCCCCGTAAAGACCCACACAGGATCGGACCCACACAGGATCTGTAGCACTGATCCAAAAAGGATCGCTGAGTGTTGTAGTCGTTTCCGTCAAATCCACTGAGAATCTCTGCACAGTCGTCATCGTCGCAGTCGCAGTCGACTATAGGGTTCCCGCACACAGCAAGCTCGTTCGGGAGGGTCCGCTCCACGAGCCGAGAGGCTGATACATCAACTGACACAAAGTCTGGAGTTGATGTATCCAAAAGTTCCGTATCGTCAACAGGAACTCAACGTCACAGACGGAGCATCAATCGGATGCCCGGTCTGAGAGTTATTGGGTTTTTCATCCCAGGGGCCCGGTTGGTTTTTTAAGGCAAAACCAACCCGACCGTACTCCACCTGCATCCAAACCTCGGTCAGAGTATGCCAAAAGATCCATCTCACTTAGAGGAATCCAACAAAGTTGATGGTACGTCAATCAGACATCCGTAGCTCAAGATATGAGTGTTTCTGCTCCGAGGGCCCGGTTGGTTTCGTGTACGAACCATCCTGGCCAAAACCAAATTCCTCAAAAACCATGAGTGTGATATACCGAAATGACTTTCTCGATCCAAGGATCGCATCTCCGCTGATGGTGCGTCGTTTGGAGGCCCGCAGCTCAAGTTATGATCAAAAGACCGAAAAGGTCCGAAAACGGGGGTCTGGGCCCGGACCGACCCGGCCCTACCCCCACCGGGTCGACCCGACCCGGGCCCAGGTCCGACCCGACCGACGTGGCCCGACCCGGCCAGGGTGGCCCGACCCGACCCGGCCAGGGTGGCCCGGCCCGACCTGGGCGCGACCCGGCCCGGCTTGGGCGCGACCCTGCCCGGCCTGGGTGCGTCCCGGCCCGGCCGGCGGGTCGGCTCGGCTGTTACGGCCGAGCCGTGGGCGGGGGTGCGCTGCCCCCGCGTGAAGGAGAGTTGCGGCCCCGCGTCGGGGCCGCTCCGTGTCACCGTACGCGGCGCAAGGCCGCGTCCCTTCCCCGCGGTCCCACGCTGCCGCGGGACCGGCCCTCGCCGCCGCGGCTTCAGTCGCGGCGGGTCTTCCCGGCGGCGCGTCGGGCGCCTCTGCTTCCTGGCGGCCGGCCGCTGCTGGCCGCTGCCTCCGGCTGCCGGCGCCACCATGCCGACGTGGCGCGCCAGCGGGAACTTCCATGGACCACCGGACGCGCTCCGGTGGTCCGTTTTGCCTACGGTTTGCGCCTACGGTTCTCCCATGATCCAAACTTTGCTGCGAAGGCCTCCAATCACCATTCCAATCCCATTTCGTAAACGCCTTTAATCCACTCATCAACGAAAAACTTCGGAGGGTTGGTGGTCCGTGTTTTATTGGCCCGCACCCTCCGCGTTAGGTGTTAACAATTGGGAATAATAATCAACACATGAAAACGTAACAAGGAACAATTTTAATAAATTAAAATTGAACTTTGATCTGGGTTCTCTGTTTTAGAAGGAAACAACCATGGGAATAAATATTATTCTCAAATAAAACCCCTACCTCGTAGAAGTCATCGAACGAGAGTTCTTCGCGGAATTGACTGTCACGGAAGAAGAGGATCATCGCGTCGTGGAAGGGCGTCGCGTCGTCGTGGTATACGGCGTCGCGTTGACGATCTATGAGGGTTAAAGAAAACACACAGATTTAATTTCACGAATTAAATCCATATTAATGATAAAAACCACAAAGGAAATTAAAAATATCCATATTCCCCTACCTCAATCGGTGTTGATCGAAGATGGTCGTGGGGAAGGATCGCCGCAGAAGAACGTTAGGGGAGGAGAATCATCAGCGTCGCGGTACACGGTTTCGCGTTGTCAATCTCCGAGGGTTCGGCATTCTTCGTCGCCTTTCGTCGAAGGTCGGCGTTCTTCGCGTTCTTCGCGTTCTTCACGTTCTTCGCGAAGGAGGATGAAGATACAGTTTCTCCAAATCCTCTCAACAAACCGCACCCAAGAATAAAGTGTGTTGGTCTTATTTTATTATTATGCCAACAGTTTGAAAACATGTTAAGAAACGAACCATTAATTCGATGAATTAATGGTAACAACTTAACTGTCCATTTAATAGGGGCGTTAAGAGTTTTAGAAAACGCACCAATTGACTTTCATTAAAGAGGAGTTTTCGCGGGTGCGTTACTTAGAGGAAAAGAAACGGTGGGGATCGTGCGGGCCCCACCTCACAAATATCCTACCAAGAGGGTAGGATATTTCGGGTTCCACCCTATCTGCTTCAACTCATCTTAAGTAGCTTTAAGTGGCTTTAAGTGGGTTTAAGTGAAATAAAATAAAGTTGTCACACCACTTTATTTTATTTTCTTCACTTAACCCCAAAAATTAAAAACCACACCCGAGAAAACGCAACTCCGGAAGAGGCATTTCTAAGAAAGTACCGGTGCTGTGATTCCATCGGTTCCCTCAGAATCCGATTCCGAGCACCGGTTCAAAAGTTAGAAAAACCCGCTCGTTCGTTCACTGAACGTACCCGAGCCAAACTTCAGAAAATGATTCCGAGCACACCGGGACTCGGAATCACGTACCGTCAGAAACTGCATTCTTGTAAAATCCCAAAGAAAATTAATAAAAGAAAAAAATCCTTTAATTTTACGGGTCTTTACATCACTCCCACCTCAGGGCTTTATGTCCCCGTAAAGATACATCATAAACTAGGGAAACAAATGTGGGTACTGAGCACGCATCTGAGCCTCCCGCTCCCAAGTGCTCTCCTAGAGGTTCCCATGATTCCATCTAATGCGCACAAGAGGAATCGATCGTCCACGTAGGACCCGCTCCTGTCGATCCTCGATCTCCACTGGGACCTCCGCAAAAGTCACCCCATCATCAACGTTCAGATCCCCATGGTCAATGATATGCATCGGGTCATGCACGTATCTCCTCAGCTGAGATACATAGAAGACATCGTGCACCCGGTGCAACTGAGGTAGTAGAGCCAGGCGATAAGCCACCTCGCCAATCCGGGTGAGGACCTGGAATGGTCCGATGAAGCGTGGAGACAACTTGCCACCTCGGCCAAATCTCCGTAATCCACGTCGAGGTGAGACACGTAAGAAGACGTGGTCGCCATCCTCGAACTCTAGTGGCCTCCGCCTCCTATCAGCATAAGACTTCTGCCGGCTCAGAGCTGTCCTCATCCGCTCCTGGATGACCTGGACCTTATCTGTCGTGGCCTGGACCATCTCCGGTCCCATAAGTGCTGACTCCCCAGGGTCTGTCCAGCACAAAGGAGATCTGCAAGGTCGGTCGTACAACGCCTCTTATGGTGACATCCCGATGGTGGAGTGGTAGCTGTTGTTGTATGCAAACTCCACCAAGGGTAGGTGGTCCTCCCAGCTGCGACCCAAGTCGAGGACACATGCGCGGAGCATGTCCTCGAGAGTCTGAATGGTCCTCTCCGTCTGACCATCCATCTGAGGGTGAAAGGTGGTGCTCAGACGTAGCTGCATCCCGAACGCCTCCTGCAACCCCTTCCAAAGCCGGGAAGTAAAGCGAGCATCTTGATCGGAAACGATAGATGATGGAACACTGTGAAGCCGTACAATCTTCTGAACGTAGAGTCGTCCTAAGTTCTCCACTGAGCCCTACTCTCTGATGGGTAAGAAGTATTCTGACTTGTTGAGTCGGTCGAAAATCACCCAAATGGATTCGTGACCTCTGGAAGTGCGTGGAAGTCCATTAACGAAGTCCATAGATATCCCATCCCACTTCCACTCCGGGACCTCCAAGGGCTGTACCAAGCCTGCTGGTACCTGATGCTCTGCCTTCACCTGCTGGCAGGTGAGGCATCGTGAAACGAACTCTGCCACAGCCTTCTTCATGCCCGTCCACTAGTGCTGTCATCTGAGGTCCTAGTACATCTTCGCCACTCCAGGATGTACCGCCAAAGGAGAAGTTTGAAACTCTCTCAGTACCTCCTCCCGTAAGGAAACTGGTACCAAGGTATGTCCTCTAAAAAGGACGGCGTGCTCTGCTCCAAAGGAGAAACCATCAGGTGTCTGTCCTGAGGATATCTGCACACGCCGCGTCTCATAGTCAGCATCCCCATGTTGTACCTCTCTAACCCGCTGTAGTAGCAGAGGAGAGACTGTGAGTGACTAAAGGAAAGATGCTCCATCTCTATCCAAAAAGGATATCCGTAAAGCGGATAGCTACTTTGTCGCCTCCTCGAGTAGCTGAATGCCCGTCCTCCTGCTGAGAGCATCGGCTACCACGTTCCCCTTCCCAGGAGTATAGACTATCTCAAAGTCATAGTCCTGGAGGAACTCGATCCATCGCCGCTGTCTCAGGTTCAGATCCTTCTGAGAAAAGATGTACCTAATACTCTGATGGTCAGAAAAGACTGTAAAGCGCTCGCCCATAATATAGTGTCACCATGTCTTCAGAGCGAAGACCACTGCTGCTAACTCCAGGTCATGGGTAGCGTAATTATGCTCATGCGGCCTCAACTAACGTGATCCATAGGCGATCACGGCCCGCTCCTGCATCAGGACACATCCGAGTCAGGTCCCTGATGCATCGCAGTAGACTACGTACCCTACTCCCTCCTCAGGCAACCTCAAGATAGGTGTGCTGGTCAATCTCTGTCTCATCTCCTGGAAGCTCTGATGACATCTGTCTGACCACACAAAGGGTTTCCCCTTCTTCTTCAAAGATGAGAGTAGTGCCGCAACTCTGGAGAAGTCTGGAACGAATCTCCGGTAGTATCCAGCTAGTCCCAAGAAACTCCGCACCTCCTTCACGCTCCTGGGTGGCTCCCAATCTAGCACTGCCTCGATCTTCACAGGATCCACTGCATCTCCCTCCTCAGAGATGACGTGTCCCAAGAAGTGGACCTCACGTATCCAGAACTGACACTTCGAGAGCTTTCCATAAAGCTGGTGCTCTCGGAGTGTGTCCAGTACAACTCGCAAGTGGTAGGCGTGCTCCTCCTCAGTCGTCGAGTATATCAAAATGTCGTCAATGAAGACCATGACAAATCGATCGAGGTATGGCTGAAAGATCTTGTTCATGAGGCCCATGAACACTGTCGGAGCATTGGCTACACCAAATGGCATAACCAAGAACTCATAGTGTCCATACCGACATCTGAAGGTCGTCTTCTGCATGTCCTCGTCCCGAACTCTGAGCTGATGATAGCCTGACCTGAGGTCTATCTTCGAGAACCACCGTGCTCCCTTGAGCTGATCGAAGAGGTCATCAACCCTCGGTAGTGGATACTTGTTCCTCACTGTTACCTGGTTCAGGTGACGATAGTCGACACAAAGTCGCAAGCTCCCGTCCGCCTTCTTGGCGAACAGTATCGGGGAAGCCCAGGGTGAAACACTGGGTCGGATGAAACCCTTGCCCTGCAAGTCCTCCAACTGTACCCGTAGCTCTCGAAGCTCAGTAGGGGCCATCCAATATGCTGGAGTGGATATTGGGGCTGTCTCGGGGTACAGATCAATATAAAAGTCTACCTCTCTGCAAGTAGGTAGTCCTGGAACGTCGTCGGGAAAGACATCCGCATACTGATCCACCACTGCAGGAAAACTAGGACTCCGCACATCAACTGCTCCTAGGATGAGGCTAGACAACTGATGAGTGACGGGCTGTCCTCTCCTCTGCGAGAGTCCATCCTGTGCTGCAAAGGATCCCTTCTCGCCAGTGAAGGTGAACCTGCTCCCGTCGGTGCGTACACATCGCACCTTGCGCCTAATACAGTCAATCTGTGTATGGACTGTAGATAACCAATCCATTCCCAAGATGACGTCGTAAGGCCTCGACGCCGCTACAAGAAGATCTCAGCTGAATCTCTCGCCTCCTAGAGTAATCTCACACTGCCGGTACCAGTGCGTAATCGTCGAGTCTTCTCCCGTAGGAGTCTCTAGCCATAAGGATCGAGCCAACGGCTCTGTCAGAATCTCCGAGCTCCGAACAAGGGCAGTGGCTATGAAAGAGTGACTCGATCGTGTGTCTATAAGAACTGCATCAAGGGTGAAATAGACACAGATAGTACCTTGAATCATCTCGGGCGCGCCGTGGTCGTAGGACTCCGCTGCCTGGAGCTGTGTCTGTCTCTGCCCGCCAGCTCCCTGTGGTCGGGGTGGACCTCCTGGTGGTGGTGGTGGTAGAGCCTCAAAACGTCGCCCACCACCTGCTACTCGGCCAGCTCCTCTGCATCGTCCTCCTCCCTGTGGACCGCCACGGTCGACCCTCTGCCTCTGCCTAAGTCGGAATGCTGAGGGAGATCAGCGATGCCCTGATCTCATGTCTCAAACTCTACTCAAAGGTCCGGGCCCGGAAGAACGGGTCCTTTACCATGTCTGTCGAGTAGCGTGAGAGATCGGTAAATCTCGCCGAGTACTGGGCGACCGTCAAGCTTCCCTGCCGCAGCTGTAGAAGCTCCTGGATGCATAACGCACGGAGGGTGGTTGGGACAAACTCTGAGCGGAAGAGGCTCTCAAAGTTCATCCAGAGAAGAGATGCCTCATCGTGCACCTGGAGCATCAAGATCCACCATCGGCCCGCTGCTGCGTGCAGTAGGCTCGCTGCGAGGATCACCATGAGGTCTGCTGGTGTCATCACTAACCGGAAAACTCGTACCACTGCCTCCAGCCAGTCCTCGGCTGCCTGAGGGTCCGTCTCCCCGCGGAACCTGGGTGGTCGCTGGCGTTGGAACTCATGTAGTGCACTAAGGCGACGTGCATCATCACCGGCTGGGGCTGGAAGCATTGGTGGCTCGGCGGGTAGAGGTATCGTCGGTGCCTCAGCTGTCAAAGGGACATGTACCGAGGCCTCGTCACTCGGCGGGCTGTCGTCACGCTCAACTCTCGGAACCCTAGCTGGCTTCCGTCATGGGGCCATCCTGAAAAAGAAACAGGTGTGCCATGTTCAGAACAGTATACCTGGTGATCTGACACAAAGTAATCACAAAGAAAACTTGAAACACACATGCAATCAATGTTTTCATGCATTAAGTCGGAAATCAGAAGTCAGGGTCCTGGTGTACAGATACGTCGGTCGCCGCACCAACACTGGACTCCCTGAACTGATAACCACAGCCAATACGCTTAACATTATTGCTTCACATAGAAAAAGATCAGAGTCCAAGTTCTGCGGTAGAACCGAACTCCTCTGATACCAATTTGTCACGACCTGTCCTCGGGGCCCGTGTCGTGACTACCCCAAGCCCGCCTTCCATAGGCCAAGGGCTGGCGACTAGCACCAAGGCGTAAATCCCGGAAAAAGGGAAGGCATTGCCTTTGGAAAGTAAACTACAAACACCACAGAGCAAGCAGGCAGAAATAAACACTAAGTAAAAACTGGTACAACAGTAAGTGCGGAAAAGTAAGTGGGCCAGTATACAAACCCAAACTGAAAGTAAAGTACAACTGGAAAGGGAAAACAGCAACTGAAAAGTAAAGCCGCAACGTCGAGATGTCCACTGAAAATCCCACCTAGAGGGTGGGTATATAAAGCCTCCACTGCTCCTCGGGTCCATCCGACCGCTCCGAGTACGTCCCGCCCAGTGGTCCACCTCCAGGTACTGTCCTGCTTCACAAGCCTCCACCACGATCAGCGTTGTCCGTCGTCTGCAACCAACACAACGTAGTGCGGGCATAGCCCGTGCAGGGGTGAGTATAAGCTACTCAATAGGGACCCCGAGACCCCCGAAGGTCTCCCAGAATCCAAAAAGGATAATCCACAAAGGAAAGATACAATCACGAAGTAACATCCGACACTGCTTAGGTATATGCCCATACATATACCTATGTCATCAATTCTCATTCGGCTCCAACATCCGAACCCAAGTACAACCCAGTCCACACATGAAAGAAAAACGTAAATCCACACAGGATAGCACAACACAATCCACAAAGGAAAGCAAAACAGGATTCAGCTCACACAGGTATACTTCTTCGTATGACGATAGAGATGATCAGATATTTCCATTGAATCATCTAAGTCGTCGGACCCACAAAGGATCGATAGGTACTAACCCCCGCAATGACCCACAAAGGATCTGACCCACACAGGATCGATAGGTAATTAACCCCCGCAATGACCCACAAAGGATATGACCCACACAGGATCGATAGGTAACTAACCCCTGCAATGACCCACAAAGGATCTGACCCACACAGGATCGATAGGTAACTAACCCCCGCAAAGACCCACACAGGATCGGACCCACACAGGATCGGACCCACACAGGATCTGTAGCACTGATCCACAAAGGATCGCTGAGTGTTGTAGTCATTGCCGTCGAATCCACTGAGGATCTCTGCACAGTCGTCGTCGTCGCAGTCGCAGTCGGCTCTAGGGTTCTCGCACACAGCAAGCTCGTTCGGGAGGGTCCGCTCCACGAGCCAAGAGGCTGATACATCAACTGACACAAAGTCTGGAGTTGATGTATCCAAAAGTTCTGTATCGTCAACAGGAACTCAACGCCACAGACGGCGCGTCAATCGGACGCCCGGTCTGAGAGTTATTGGCTTTTTCGTCCCAGGGGCCCGGTTGGTTTTTTAAGGCAAAAGCAACCCGACCATACTCCACCTGCGTCCAAACCTCAGGAGGAGTATTCCAGAAGATCCGTCTCACTTAGAGAAATCCAACAAAGTTGACGGCACGTCAATCGGACTTCTGTAGCTCAAGATATGAGTGTTTCTGCTCTGAGGGCCCGGTTGGTTTCGTGTACGAACCATCCCGGCCAAAAACAAATTCCTCCGAAACCATGAGTGCGATATACCGAAACGACCGTATCGATCCAAGGATCGCATCGCCGCTAACGGTGTGTCTTTCGGAGGCCCTCAGCTCAAGTTATGATCAAAAGACAAAAAAGGTCCGAAAACGGGGGGTCTGGGCCCGGACTGACCCGGCCCAACCCCCCCTGGGTCGGTCCAAACCGGGTCGACCCGACCCGAGCCCGAGTCCGCCCCGGCTGGCCCGACCGGGGTGGCCCGGGCCGGCCTGGGCGCGACTCGGCCTGGCCGGCGGGTCGGCTCGGCTGTTACGGCCGAGCCGCGGGCGGGGGTGCGCTGCCCCCGCGTGAAGGAGAGTCGCGGCCCCGCGTGGGGGCCGCTCCGTGTCACCGGACGCGGCGCAAGGCCGCGTCCCTTCCCCGTGGTCTTGCGTGGTCACGGGACCGGCCCTCGCCACTGCGGCTTCAGCCGCGGCAGGTCTTCCCGGCTGCGCGCCGGGCGCCGCCGCTTCCTGGTGGCCGGCCGCTGCCGGCCGCCGCCTCCGGCTGCCGGTGCCGCCGTGCCGGCGTGGCGCGCCGGCGGGAACTTCCGCGGACCACCGGACGCGCTCCAGTGGTCCGTTTTGCCTGCGGTTTGCGCCTACGGTTCTCCCAGGATCCGAACTTTGCTGGGAATGCTTCCAATCGCCATTCTGATCCCATTTCGTAAACGCCATTAATCCACGCATCAAAGAAAAACTGTGGAAGGTTGTTGGGCCGTGTTTGTTTGGCCCGCACCCTCCGCGTTAAGTGTTAACAATTGGGAATAATAATCAACACATGAAAACGTAACAAGGCACAATTTTAATAAATTAAAATTGAACTTTGATCAGGGTTCTCTGTTTTAGAAGGAAACAACCATGGGAATAAATATTATTCTCAAATAAAACCCCTACCTCGTAGAAGTCGTCGAACGAGAGTTCTTCGCGGAATTGACTGTCGCAGAAGAAGAGGATCGTCGCGTCGCGGAAGGGCATCGCGTCGTCGTGGTATACGGCGTCGCGTCGATGATCTCCGAGGGTTAAAGAAAACACACAGATTTAATTTCACGAATTAAATCCATGTTAAGGATAAAAACCACAAAGGAAATTAAAAAGATCCGTATTCCCCTACCTCAATCGGTGTTGATCGAAGATGGTCGTGGGGAAGGATCGTCGTAGAAGAACGTCGGGGGAGGAGAATCATCGGCGTCGCGGTACACGGAGTCACGTCATCGATCTCTGAGGGTTCGGCATTCTTTGTCACCTTTCGTCGAAGGCCGATGTTCTTCGCGTTCTTCGCGTTCTTTGCGTTCTTCGCGAAGGAGGATGAAGATACAGTTTCTCCAAATCCTCTCAACAAACCACACCCAAGAAGAAAGTGTGTTGGTCTTATTTTATTATTATGCCAACAGTTTGAAAACATGTTAAGAAACGAACCATTAATTCGGTGAATTAATGGTAACGACTTAACTGTCCATTTAATAGGGGCGTTAAGAGTTTTAGAAAACGCACCAGTTGACTTTCCTTAAAGAGGAGTTTTCGTGGGTGCGTTACTTAGAGGAAAAGAAATGGTGGGGCTCGTTCGGGCCCCACCTCACAAATATCCTACCAAGAGGGTAGGATATTTCGGGTTCCACCCTATCCGCTTCAACTCAGCTTAAGTAGATTTAAGTGGCTTTAAGTGGCTTTAATTGAAATAAAATAAAGTTGTCGCACCACTTTATTTTATTTTCTTCACTTAACCCCAAAAATTAAAAACCACACCCGAGAAAACGCAACTCCGGAAGAGGCGTTTCTAAGAAAGTACCGGCGCTGTGATTCCATCGGTGCCCTCAAAATCCGATTCTGAGCACCAGTTCAAAAGTTAGAAAAACCCGCTCATTCGTTCACTGAACGTACCCGAGCCAAACTTCGGAAAATGATTCTGGGCACACCGGGCCTCGGAATCACGTGCCGTCAGAAACTGCGTTCTTGTAAAATTCCAAAGAAAATTAAGAAAAGAAAAAAAATCCTTGAATTTTACGGGTCTTTACACCCGATCTAAACAAAGACCTCCTTCATAATGTCATTCCCCTTGTGATCAATGATGAGGAAAACTCCTTCCTTCTTAACACCCCGATGGATCATGAAATCAAAGACACTGTCTTTAGTCTGAACCCTGATAGTGCCCTGGGTCCTGATGGTTTTAACAATGGTTTTTTCCATCATTATTGGGATGTGATTCAGATGGATGTTTGTAAAAAATTTAAAACCTTTTCACCAATGGGGTTATCCCTCATGCCCTAAATTCCCAGTTTCTCAACTTGATACCAAAAGTGGATAACACCTCTGAGATTCATTTATTTAGACCCATTGCTCTTATCAACACCCTTTTTAAATTCATCACAAAAATCATTGCCAACAGACTCTCCACTCTCATAAACAAAATTGTCTCATGGAACCAATTTGGTTTTATAAAGGGAAGATCCATTCAAGACTGCATTTGCCTCACCTATGAGTGTGTCAATAATTTGAATAAAACCAACAAGGGAGGCAACATAGCGATCAAGCTTGACATCAAAAAATCTTTTGACACCATGGACTGGAGTTTTATTTTCAAAGTCCTTCATGGTTATGGTTTTAACACCTCTTTTATAACTACAATTAGAACCCTCTTCAACTCGGCGTCTATCTCCATCCAGGTCAATGGATCACCTAAAGTTTATTTTAAATGCACTAAAGGTGTCAGGCAAGGTGACCCCCTTTCTTCCATTCTCTTCTTGATATCAGAAGACTACCTCAGTCGTCTGATCAACAGGCTGGTAAACCAGAACAAAATAAAGCCCATTCATGTCTCTAGAAATGTGAACGCTCCCACTCATCTTTTTTACACTGATGACATCATCCTTTTCCTTCAGGGGGATAAAATAAACATTCTTAACCTAAAAAATGTGCTCTCACACTATGAAAATATTTCTAGTCAAACCATTAGCTAGAAAAAATATTGCATCTTCTTTGGGAAGAATTTCCCTCCCAGAAGAAAATGTAACATTCTCAGTGACCTGGGTCTAATAGAAGGCACACTTCCATTCACCTATCTTGGCATTCCCATTTTTTGAGGAAGACCCAAATATTGTCACTTTATGACTATTGTTGACCAAGTTCTAAATCAACTTTCTTCTTGGAAAGGTAAATCTCTCTCTATGGCTGGTAGGACTTGCCTTGTTAAATCCATTATTGTCTCCAAGATGGTTTATTCAATGATGGTCTATAGATGGCCAATTGGACTCATTAAAAAAATGAATACAGCCATAAAGAACTTTATCTGGACCTGTATCACTCTAGAAAGAAAACTTGTGACTATGCCCTGGTCAAATTGTTGCAAAACCATCGAAAATTGTGGTATTGGTACTAAAAATATCAAGAACTTCAATGAATCCCTTCAAGAAAGACTCAATTGGAACATTTTTCACAATACCTCTGAAGCTATTTCCTTTCTAAAAAATAGGTTTCTAGACAAACTTAAAACAGGCAACTTGAACTTCATTAACTCGTCTATCTAGCCCTCCATCAAAAACTCCTTCGCTAATATTTTGCATAACTCTAAATGGATGGTCTCCAGAGACTCCTCCATGAAATTTTGGTTGGATAACTAGACTGGCATGCCTTTAATTTCCATGTTGACTCCTAATCAAACCCTTGATATTACCAACAGCTCTATCAGAGACATTTTAAACTCCCCACATGATCACCTTCCTGACACTATTCTGAACGTTATTGAAAACTACTCTTTCTCTCCCACCAGTTATTTCTTAACTTGGGAACCTTCTCACAATGGTATGCTCAATTCAAAACATTTCTACAAACATTATTTTTGTATCTCATAAAACGGCTATAGTTGGTTAAAACACTTCAACAAACCTTGGATAAAACCATCGCGATTCAACCTCATGTGGCGTCTTGCTCACAATAGAGTGCCCACTGATCTTTGCCTCTAATATTTTGGCATCCATCTCTATTCTAAATGAAAAATCTGTAATCAAAACAGGAAATATGCTAACCACTTATTTCTCTCTTGTGCTACTGCTTCTGCTCTCTGGAACTATATTCTTGACATTTTTGACTGTAGATGGTTGAATCTTAATTCTGTCAAATCTCAACTTAAAAAATGTACAGAAGTGGAAGGCTCTCAACAAATCAAGAACATCTTTCATGCTGTAGTTGCTAAGCTCCATCATGTGATTTGGTATGATCGGAATGCTATTATTCATCATAATTACCCATTCAATCAAAATGTAGGTCGAATGAGGATCCTCATTGCCATACAAGAAGCTACATCGATTCAAAAGGGATGTTGCCAAAACATTGTGCATGACTTTGTGATCCTGAGGCATCTCAGGATTAAAGGCAATTTCTGTTAGCCGTGTCGTACACTGGAGGTGTTCTAGAGAGCCCCCTGCCTAGATAGATCAAGATCAATATCGACGGCGCCTCTAAGGGCAATTTGGAATCTTCAGGATGTGGTGTTGTCTTCATAAATCACCACGGCCAGATCCTTGGATGCTTCATGGGTAAATGTGGCATTGCCACCTCCCTCGAAGCTGAGATGTTGGGCTTGATTCATTCCATTACCTTTGAAAAATCCTTTGGTTGGAATAACCTTTGGATTGAAAGTGACTCAATGACTATTGTCCAAGCAATTTGGAATAGTGTAATCCACCTTTCTTGGCCGATTATTACCTGCTGGATGGATTTCTCCCGTTCGCTTAGCGATCTTAACTATATCATCACACATGTTTATTGAGAAGAAAACATGGTTTCAGATGTTCTAGCCAACATGGGAGTCAATCAGGACATTACTTGGTTCAAAGACCTTCCCATTTCTCTCCTTTACTTTCATGAAAAATATTGTAATATGATCCCATCTTTTAGACTCTTGTAATCTTTCTTCCTTTTTAATTATATTTATGCTTTGGTCGTTTTTGACCAAGGCATCACCTTTTAAAAAAACATTATAAGTTAAATACACTATTCATTAAGTTATTGATGATGTAAGAACCATTGGTATGAAATAAAATGATATAATTATTGTATTTAGTCACATGAATTAACACTATTTCTTATCTTGAGAAAAATAATAGACTAATGAATTAAATAATGAGAAAACACTCCTCTCCTCCACTATAAAAACCACCTATCACACCCTCTTCTCCTTACACCTATCAAGATTTGAGTATTTCTTAAATTCTAACAAATATTATTCCCTAGACCCTTCCCTATATCTATAAGCTCTTGGTCTCATCAGAAGACCAATCCTAGGTGCCTTAAGAAGGATATCAAGAGGAGAATTTAGGTGGTAAATCCTCTCTCTCTTTTTCTTTTAATTTCCTTTCAATTTCTTTTATTTTATTATATTCTCCTAACATTATCTTATCCAAATGGCATGATAAATCAATTATGTTTTATATAATATTATTTTATCATGTCAACAGAATATCCATCAATAAACTCCTCCCTATCACTCTTGTATTATAAAAATGAAATCGTCGCCCGTAATGTTCCAATTTATCGACATCCTGGGCGATGCACTTTCATTTTCCTTAAATGCCTTCAAGTATGTTCATAAAAATATTAAATGGTTTAAAAAATATATGTGTATGATATAAACCTATTTATCTTCTAGAACTGATATTTATACATAATACTAAATGATAAAACAAAACGAGCTGGTTGTGATCGAAAAAACGCCAAAATTAACCTAAAATGATCATCATTAACTTTATCTAATGATTCATCCCCATTCCATATAACCAGATTCTTTATAAGATCATTTAAGATTATGTATGGTCATTAATAACATATAATAATAATTTTGTATAATTATCATCATTTTTCATGAACTTTCATTCATGAATATAAGTGAATTGATCGTGAAAACCAAGGAAACGAATGCTCCCGAACGATGAAATTAAATTCTATAACTCATCGAAAATCCCATAAATTAACTAAATAAAACCATAATGAATCAAATTCATGTATAAAAGGTTTTGGATTTGTTAATTAATTAATCTAATCTGATTATACAGGATATTAAAGTGGAGAAATCTTTTAGACTCAAGGTAAGGGGAATTCTCGAACCCAACTCTCTTTCTTTGGGTTTTCCCTCCTTCACCCCATTTTATATGTGGATATTCCTTAAATATTATTTCTTAATCATTATATTACCTTTTATGGGATATATATGTTTTCTACTTTATTTTATGACAAAAAACTATGTTTTCCAAAATAACTCTTCTTTAAAAAACACCTTTTACTTCTCGAGATTGTTTCTTCTTCACTCAAGGTTGATGATTCTTATATCAATTATGTTACTCCTTTTATTTTGGAACCCAAATTTTATGAATTTATGAATTATTAAATGGAACCCATTCATTTTCATGGGTTATTTTATGACCAAAATTAATATATGTTCTATGTGGCATGCATGATAATGTAAATGTTATGATGTGACGGGTGCTCCCAGAATTATATAGATCTCTAATGAATTGGGTAATTTGATGTATCTTATGAGAAAATTGAAATATTCATGAACACGGTGCTATATTTGTTCACAACTATGAGTGGTATTTTACTACTAAGACATTTTGTTTCATTTTTATGTATTTATGCATTACATGTCATTATCTAATGCTTCCTCCCATGATTATGATGACGATGTTATGATTATGCTAACCCCATGTTATATTTTTTCATGTTCTTATCTATCCTCTTACTGAACTTTTAGATCACCCTTTTTTATTTATATCCTCAGGTTATTGCATGTACTAAGAAGAATTCAAGGGCCAATAAGAAGCTATATAAGAATGAATTAAATAAATGTTTATGTTTTATTTTGTAAATGTTATGTATGGTCCTAATTTTCCCAATACACTAAACCTTTATATCCTCATTGTGAAATGATTTTATGTTGTTTATCTTTAAAATTATGTAATAAGATATGAAAAAAATAAGGGACACTATATTAGAGGTCATGATGAATATTACAAGCTCATAGTTTTTTAGGAGTTGTTTTTTCTTTCTGGTCACAGTCATCTTTAACTTTTGGTACTTGTAGTTTTCCTTTCAGTTGTTATGGTATTGTATTAAATTGCATGTTTTCATTTGGTATTTCATTATATATTTATCTATGCAGGTTTTGAATATTATATATTTCTAATCCCTCTCTTTTTAATTTTTTCTTAGTGGTTAATGCCTCCCTTATGAATTTTTATTATACAATCAATACTAGTCTTCAAATCGGGGTCTACTAGAGGTGGGACTCAAGATATCATAATCTACCTTCTCTCATTGTTGGCCCAATAGGGGTGCACTGGGGGGTCAAGATAGAGTGGTATCAGAGGTTTAGTTTGAGGGATAATATGGAGTTTGTAGTTATGAAATGGTGAGGTTTCATGGGTTAATATGTAAATGGTGTTAGCTGAGTTAAATAAGAGATGTAGACATATGATACTGACTGATACATGTGTATTTTTGGGCCCCATGTGATCTAATGCACAGACCATTAATTTTACTATGATAACTAAATGAATCGGCACTAGTTTAAAGGTAGATACTAAGGAAATGATCATGCATCATTCTTAATTTCACCTATGTTTGTAATGGGTAAACCTTGGGATAGATTAAAATCTTAAAAGGAAAATAAATAAATAATGCTATGTTATGTTATGTATTCCATATTATAGGCATGGGGTCTCTAACAGTTTTTTATATTTTCATGTATGGATCGAGGTCTATATCCAATTTAGGTTTATGAAAAAGATGTTCAACGGGATTGGCTAGCATATAAACACAGAGTAGAGGTCAATGACCATGAGGTTCAAGGAGGAAACTCCCAAAGTTTTAGAACTAGAGTCTAAAAATTTATGGGGAATCTATTTCAAATTCAATCATAGAAGACTTATTGGAGGAGGTTGATATAGAATTCAGATTGATCCTTTCTTAGAAGAGGTATTGGGTTTTTTTGGTTGTGACGATGCTACATGGAGCAGCAAGGTAGTGGTGGTTCTTGTTCCTTAGGGAACACGATGAGTCAAGAGTCTCATGGGAGATGTTTCAAGAACAATTCCAAGAGGAGTTCCTTTCTTTGACTATGAATTCTTCCAGTCACCAGGAGTTATTTACCCTTCAACAGAGGATTTCCAACGTGTGAGATTTTGGGGTCCATTTCAGTACTCTTCTACGATATTCTTTACAATTATTGTTAGATAAGGAGGACGTGGCGAGGTAATTCAAGGAGGCTTTGTGTTCAGAGCTCTAGCACTAAGACACCTCTTTTATGTTGAAGATGTATCTTGAGGTGCTGGAAAGAGTATATGTTATTGATAGGATGATGGACCTAATTGGATCATCATGAGATGGGTTTCTATATGATTCCTCAATAAGAAGAAATGTGGTATGGGGTTCCAAGTTTCTTGGACATAAAAGTTTTTCATCAACCAGGAGAAGGTCCCAACCCTCATCATCTTGTTTATCCAGGTGTTGTGGCTCTCAAACATATTCCAAGGGATCAGAGACATGTTTTTATTTTGGAGGATAAGGTCATCAATAGTGATAGTGCCTAAACATTATGTGCAATTAGCATGCGTTAGGTGTTCAGATTTAGGTTTCTTTATTGAGGCAGATTCATCTGAGGCAGCAGTAGTGGGTTGTTCCAGTATGGGATCAGTAGAGTAGAGATGGGGCATGTTGAGAAAATCCCTGAGATGCTCCTTATCCTCAAAGAGAAGAGTGTTTCAATAAAGTTAGTCATTAATAGGGTAGGATAGGATGTAGATAAGTTCATGGTCAGCTTCATTCCTTATCATTTCCAGCACTGGGTGAACCATACATTAGTCAAGGAAACCTTTTCTTGTTTTCTACATGGGTGCTTGATTTTTTTATTCAAAACTAAATTAATCCTTTATATCACCAACCCATATCCATGCTTTTGGACTCGATGTATAGATTCTTCCAGTTTCCTTGGTGTTGACTATGCTAGTTGGGTTTCTTGTATAAAGTCTGTAGAGATTGTGAGGTGGTGTTGGGGAATCACTTCTTTTGGGGAGATTTCATATGTTTATAAATACAACCTTTTAAAATCATCCATAGTATGGATTGGTTGTATTCATTATAAGATATCATGGATTCAGGATAAAGGTTTTATTTCATGATTCTGATAGAGGGACGGTATTGTTTGTTGGTGATTTATAACCTCGGATGGGTTGGAGTTGTGTTTCATCCTTGTCTTCTATGATGGACAAGATGGTACTAAGTCCATTGGATGCTCCTTAGTCATTGTTTCCTAAGGATGTATAATATTACCCTGATGTATTTCCAAAATAGGTTTTAGAATTACTCTTTTGATGGTAGATTTAGTTTGGGATTAAGCTAGAGTCAAGTGTGTCTCATATCTCGATTTCTCCATATAGGATGTCACCTTATGATATGTTAGATCTGCGAGTACAACTCGGTGTTTTTTTATAGTGAGGTTTTGTTTGGCTGAGTGTGTCACCTTGTGATGAACCCATTTTTTATGTGAGGAAGAAATATTGTAGTTTGTGGTATTGTATCAATTATTGTCTCTTGAACCAAGTGACAGTGAAAAACTATTATCCTCTTCTACAGATTGAAGATTCACTCGACCAGTTGAAGGGGGAAAAAATCTCGAAGACCGACCCGGTATCAGGATATCATCATATGTGGGTGAATGATGACAATATTTAAAAGACTACATTCTATTTTCATTGTGGTAATTATGAGTTTGTTGTGATGAAGTTCAGTGCGAAGAATGCTTCAGCCATGTTCATGAGTTTGATAAACGCAGTGTTTAGATAGTTTATGGATAAGTTCATTGTGGTTTTCATCGATGACATCATTGTGTACTCTGTATATGAGGGTGATCATGTACATAATATGTGTTCTATTTTGGTATTTCTTCGTCGGGAGAAGCTATTTGGGAAGTTGTCAAAGTGTGAGTTCTGGGCACATGATATTCATTTCTCAGGGCATGTCATGTCCCAACAGGGAGTAGTTATGTATCCCTCAAAGATAGAGGCTTTTGTTTCTTGGGCCACCTTCAAGACAATAGTAGAGGTGTATATATTCCTTGGTATTACAAGCCATTATAGGAGGTTTATAGCCAATTTCACTTGGGTTGTGAGTTCTCTGACAACCTTGACCGAAAAGGATCAAGCGTTCTTATAGGCTGGCCAATGTCAAGAAGCTTTTGAGTACTTAAAAGAGAAGTCATTCGATACTCCAATCCTTTGTTTTCCAATATAAGGAGTTCATTTTAAGGTTTTCTGTGATCTTTTTCATCTTGTCTTGTGTTGTGTTCTGATGCAGTTGATATCAGTTTCTTCTTATGGGTCTCGGCTGTTACATTCACATGAGCATAAATATGTCACCCATGATCTTGAGTTAGTCGTAATTGTGTTTTCTTTGATGTTGTGGTGAAATTATATCATCAGAGATCACTTTGTTATTTTAACCAACCATAAGACCCTAAGGTATATCTTCTCCCGGTGTGACTTGAACTTGTGTCATCATCAGTGGATGGAATTCTTGTGGGATTATGACATTTATATTTAGTATACGCCGAGAAAGGGAAATGTTGTGGTTGATGCATTGATTAGGAAGACACGTAGTGATGCCATGCATGAATCTAGAGATTCTGAAAGAGTGATGGAAGAACTCCCAACAATGTATATAAATATGGGATAGGTTTGAGGGAGAGGTTTTTTTATAGATGACAGTGCAGTCATCATTGGTGAAACAGGTGGAGGAGTCCTAAGGGAGAAACCCAAGGCCAAAAGATAAACTAGAACATATGTTCAAAAAAAATTCAGGTGTGACAATTCTACCCACCAATATGATTTTTGCCCCCAAAATTCCACAACATCATCCAATTGATCGATCAAAGATTAATGATGTCAACATCTACATAATCCAACCTTTAAAACCAAGAACATATCAACCACATCCAAAAAAACTCATGCCTTTTATCCACAATGATCCAATGATCCAAAATCACCTCCAGAAACACGACGGAAGCTCGAACCAAAATTCTTAAAAGATCCCTATGTTTTCCCCCCAAATTGAGAGGAACAAAAAATCTATAACTTTGAACAAACAATCCACTTCCAAGCTAACACCAAAAACATTAAACCGGATTATCAATATGGGAGGCCGGTGAAGTGGACTATATTCATTTCAATTTTTGCCAAATCTTTTTTTGGGGATTTCCTATTTATTTAATGATTGTAGTAACAAAAATGACTTTAATTTAGTTAATAATCGCTTTTTGGATAACATATAGTGGATTTATTAAATTAACTAAGTTGTTAATAATAATGCTTGTCTAATTGTTTAATCTTTCAATTATTTATTCTTCGTTTTATTTAATATCGTTTGATTGAATTATTAATTGTTATAAATGTTCATAATTAATTATTTCAGTTTTATTTAATTTTCTTTTCCGTGTACTTAATTATTTATTCCATTTGAGATCTCGGTCTTTGAGAAAGGTGTTGAACCAGTGAGTCTTTGAAGACGGTCCTGATTCCTTTCCCGTTTCTGCTGAAAGCAGGCATGTGGTCTTCGTCGATGGAGTTCAGATTTGAAGAACACGAACTCAAGATGAATCTGTTGTACATGAACCAGAACCGAGCAATAAAGAACCCTACTGTGATGTTCGATCTGGTGAAACCGTAGCCGAAGAAGGCAAACCCTGATTTTTGGTCTTTGGCCGATCTGATTCCAACTGGTCTCACCGAAGCTTTGCGATGTTGATCCTTACTCGTGAAGGAGAATACACCGAGATCTCACCGGTTTCAATGATTCCCATCGATGAACATTAGGTTGAAGACGACCTAACCTTCCGTTCGCACGCACTACCACTATCGATGCTTTGAAATTAGCAATCAGGTCTGCTAAGCGGACGATGGCCCGAATCGAGGTTCAGATCTGAGGAATCTGAGGTCCGTCGCGACCTGCCGCTTATTATTCTTCCGAAGCAGAATGAAGATGAACCTCTATTGAATCATTCTGAGGCCGAGAGAGGGATAAAACCTGATTAGTGACATGTTGAAGAAGATCTCGGGGAGATGAGCAGAGCTTTATTGAATAAGGAGGTTAAACCGATTGAACTGGAGAGCTCGACTCATGACTGATGCAAGTGTCATGCCCGCCTATAAAGACTGTTGGGATGAAGACATCCGAAGCTCGCTGATGATTGAGTAAAAAGCTACAGAAGAACTGATCTCGATGAAACTGTTTGAAGGAAGAACATAAATTCCCGAAGCCACTGAATTCCATGCCAACCTGTGAAGAAGACGATTCTAGTTTCGTTTGAAGATTTTGACCGGTTGATGAAGCCGAAGAACTAAGCCAAGCCACTGAATCTGTTTGTGTCGACTGAATTCATTGTGGAGGTTATTAATTTGTTTGTAGGAGGACGAGCCTAATTAAGATGATGGAATTCATGCTGAGTTTAAGTTCTGATGATAAAAATGATGGACGAGCTGATTTATGTGGAAGGCAATCGTGGATGGCGATGTCCATTATGTTGGAGGCGTGGCCGGAGGGTCCGTGAAGTGTCCAGCAATTAATGATGACAAGTGATAGTGGTGTCAGTGGTTAGTGCAAGGTTTTATTAAAATCAGTGTGCAGTGACTTACGGAATGGGAGTTTGCACTCTCTATTGGTCTGTCACCAATTTTAGTTGGTGAATCGGGGTGAAATTTTTTGAGGAAAATAAAAATAAATCGTTGGACAGAAACACACATTATTCTTCACACAGACATGAGTTGATACCAGGAGCGGACAAGAAGCAGCGGAACGACGACGACAAAATAACGAATCTTGATTAGAGCTGTTAACGGACCGGGCCAGGCCAGTCCACAAGGCGGATCATGTGGCCTGCGGATTTAATAGAACGGACCAGCCCGGGCCACAAAAAATGCGGACTGTAAAATAAAGGCCCTAGCCCTACCCTGACAGGACCCACGGGCTTGCGGATCAGCTCCCGGACCTAAAAAATTATATGTATAAAAATTTGATAAAAAACATAAAGAATGGTTAACAAATAAAATTACATCCAAACATAAAATGTATTAAAAAGTTTCAGCATTAAATGCCTAAGTACAAACCAACTATTCATAAAAACATCACTCATGCCAACATCCTCCTACCCACTCCAACTTCATCCTCTGAGATTCTATTCTTGGGAGTTCCACAATTTTTTTAAAATTACAACACCCAAGCCGGAAAGCCGAAAAATCAAGAAATAATTTAAATCATTTAACAATAATGAAATAAACAATTTATTTTAAAACTTCAAGGAGTAAAATGAATTCACCTCTTCGGTTAGAAAAATGATTAGTATTAAATGAAATTTGACCATCAAATTCATATCCTGCATAGAAATGAAGAATATTATTTAGTGCAAAATGAAATATGAAGTCAATATAATGTTTTCTGTGGAACATTTTTTCTCAAGATTTGAATTAAAAATATATTTAACAAACTAAACTATAAACTGCCAATTTTCAAAATAAAAGTCAAATATATTCAAATCAAGAAGTTATGAAATACAAACAAACAAAAACGAACTTACAATTGATATATTTCATATCATCATCTCCTTCATGGATATCTATAAAATTAGACTCTTCTTTGGACGCATCATCATCCTCGATATCATGTTAGTCATCTTCTTCTGTAGTAAAAAAAACAAGTTTATTAATAATTATAAAAATGAAGGAACAATATAATTAATATATTAAAATTCAAAAAATTGTGGCATATATATACCTTTTTCAAATGATTGAAATCCATTTAACCAATTTCTAGTACATATGAGACCTTGAAGATGATTATCAAGCATTGAAGACCGATATTTGTTAAAAATACGACCTCCGATGCTAAAAGAAGATTCAGAAGCAACTGTTGTAATTGGAATGCTTAAAATATCACATGTCATATTTGCAAGAGCTCCAAAGCGATGTTTGTGATCTTTCCAATATTGAAGCACGTCTCGATCCTCAGAATGGTTCATTGGTAATTTTGGCTCATCTAAATAAAGATCTAAATGAAACTTTCCAGTTTTTGTCGCACGTTGAATCTCATATTGCAAATATTCCTATATCAATAAAAGAATGCATATGATTAAAAACAAATAATTTTATAAATTTATAAGAACATAATTTAAATAATACTTACATCAAAGAAATCCAGGCTGGTTACAAATCCTCTATTGTCATGTTTAGAGGAAGATGCAGAAGCTTGAACTTGAAAACCATCACATGCTTCATTGTTAGAATCCTTTTTTTCATAATTTTCATGCAACTTATACAACCACTTCTTGACATCTGCAACTTTTTCTTCACAGGTAAAAGGATTAAGCCTTCAATAACAAAACTTTAACAAATCAAGCTTCATTCTTGGATCGAGAACTACTCCAAGGGCAAGAACAACACTATATTCTGTCCAATACTTGTCAAATTTACTTTTTATTCTAGAAGCCATGTCCTTAACAAGATCATCACCACTTGTCATGTTTTCTCTGAGCAAACATTCAATTTTCCACACTTGCATGAAGTAAATATTTGATGTTGGATAAGATGATCCTGATATCAACTTGGTCATCACGTAAAATGGACGCAAAACTCACATATAATTGACGCCCTTTTCCACTCCTCTTCTAATGGGCAGTATTGATATTTAGCATCACTCAAAGCAAGATCATAAAAAACCTGTTTATACTTGATAGCACTTTCAAGCATAGTAAAAGTTGAATTCCATCTAGTTGACACGTCAAGACGTAATCCAACTTTAGTGTCAACACCACCAACATGTTTAATTGACACTTGAAAAGTTTTCATTATAGCCTCAGAAGATTTAACATATTTTACACTTCCTCGAATTTTAAAGAGTGCATCACTGAATATTTTTAAACCTTCTTGAACAATAAGGTTTAAGATGTGAGCACAACATCTCACATGGGAAAATTTTCCATCACATAACAGACTATTTTGATTATGAAAACGTTGCTTCAAAAATTCCTGCATGTTATCATTAGCTGATGCATTATCCAAGGTAAGAGAGAATTTTTTTTGTCAATGCCCCAATCTTTCAAAGCAACAAAAACTTTCTTTCCCAATTCAATTCCTGTATGGGGAACATCCAATTTACAGAAACATAATAACTTGCTATTCAACTTCCAATTATGATCAACAAAGTGAGCAGTCAGACATATGTATCTTTCACTGTTGCAAGCAGTCCAACAATCAGATGTCAAACATATTCTTCGAGGACCAGAATCCATTATTTGTTTTAACTTTTCCTTATGAGTGGAATAATATTTCATAACATCGGATGTTTCAGTTCCTCTACTGTATGTCTTGACATCAAATTTAATCAACTTCATAAGTTCTCTGATTCTTTTATACTCAACAAAACGAAATGGAAGATCATGCTCTATGATACACATAGAGAGGCATTCTCGAACTAGTTTTTCATCAAGTTTTCTAGATGCCAACCTCCCTTCATGATCAATAATCATTTTGGACACATCACCATAACATCTTTTCTTCTTCTTATAACTGAGAAAATTACGAGATAATGTTGAAGTA
This sequence comes from Viscum album, assembly GCA_963277665.1. Taxonomy (NCBI): domain Eukaryota; kingdom Viridiplantae; phylum Streptophyta; class Magnoliopsida; order Santalales; family Viscaceae; genus Viscum; species Viscum album. The sequence continues at coordinate 1,150,969,310 of OY728135.1, forward strand.
CCATATTTGTTTCCCCCACAAACAAACAATTTTCCACATAAGTTGCATTTGGCATGGCTTTTATCAGTTTTGGTGCACCAATTCCAAACATCTGATGTGGTTTGTCTCGTATTCTTGGGCTCTAAATTAACATCACTTTCTATCTCACCAATTCCAATATGATTTTGTTGCTCGACATTATTTTCCCTATGAGTTGGTTGTGATATAATTTCATCACAATTGATTCTAATTCCATCCAAAATATTGTGATTCATACTGTAAAAAAACAAAAAACATATAAATATTATACAAGAATATGTTATGTGTTAAATTTAAATGCATTCATTGAACCTGGTTTATAGAGGGTTTGCGCCGACGTGTGGTTGATTAGAGACAGATTGTTGTATTGGCGTAAAACTCTTCAGTAAAACCCTGCAATAAATAACAAAATATTCAGCAGCTGTCCATCTCAAATCCGTTGAGATAATGAAGAGAAAAATATGTACACTAACCTGTAGTTTGAATGTCTCAGCCTTCAACACAAACTAAAACCGGAAGAACAAGCAAGTATCTACATCTATAGCAGTAGTTCTCAACTTAACTTCAACAAATACAAACAACAACTCCAACCCTCTAAAGATAACCGAAGTTCATACCTCAAAATAAGCCAGCCCTATCCCGAAGCCCTAATCAAACCATGATTTCAGCTAAAACCCATAAGCAACACTATTGAGGTGCAACCCCCGCAGTGGCACTTGAACCCAGCGGCACCAGAAGCATTGAGTCTCAACATTAGTGCCGCGAACTAAGTGACAGTGGAACCTACAGACAACAACGTTGAACCTCAACCCCACAACAGCACTCTAACCCACACCGACCACTATCACCCAGAGTGAAAAAAATGACGACGAGATAGGAGGGAAGGGAATCCAGAGATTTCCAATGATTTGGGTAGTTGGGGGAGGGCGTTGTGTGTGCAACGTGCATGAGGGATCTGAGGGCTGGATTTTAAGGGTTTTTTTTGGGAAGATGGATGTGAGAGGGTTGCGAACTTGCGGCGGGGTGAGGGATGACCAGACAAAAGAGGGAGAGTCGGGCAGACAGGCCGCATGCGTAGGAAGCGAAGGGGAGGAGGGGCGACAGGGGGTGTGGGGTAATTTGGGGGAGCATGATTTTTTTTGGAAAGTGTAGATGAGGGAGGGAATTAATTTTCAACGGGTTTTTTTGGGAAGTGAAAGTGTAAATGGGTGCTTTATTTTTCAACGGGAATGATTTTTTTGTGGGAGATGGTGTAAGTGAATTCATTCATTTTTTTATTTTATATTTTGGTTATAGGTTGGATATAAATTATAATGGATAATATAAATTGGTTTTATTTTATTGCAAAATAAAACACTTACGGGCTTAACGGGACCTGCGGATACCCAACAGATTTATCCGCATGGGCTGCGGGTTTTACGGACCGGGCCATCTATAGTCTAGATTTACGCGGACTTAAATATTTGAAGCCCTAACCCGCAAAAATCCACGGGCTAACGGATCGACCCGCGGACTTGCGGTTTTTTTCACAGCTCTAATCTTGATATGGTGGGGAAATTGACTTCGGTAAGAGAAGATTTCTCCCTTAATTTCCTGATTTCTTTATTGTTTTTCTATTGTGATAACTTTGTTGAATATTTTTCCTAAAGTTGTCACTCCAATAATGAGTGGATAACATTTTAGGGTTTAAGATCGCAATGAATTGATAATTTTTTGATATGTTTGGTTTCATTTTCATAATCATGTCGAAATATTTTTCATTTAGTGAACATCTTTTCGTTGTTGATGAGTATCATTTTTACGCTATACTAAGTACCAACATGAGAGTGAATCTGTTGCTTTTGAGCATCTCCAAATTACCAAAAATTGAAAATGAACGATGTCTCTCTTTTCTATCAATGAACATCTTTTTTCTTGAATTTTATTTTCTTATCATCTTTTTTAAGAGTTCACTGGATTTTTTAGAGCACTTGAATGACCATTAGGTGTCTTGATGCACCTTTTTCTTAGTCTCTGGCACGATTGTGTTTATTTAAATTAAATAGATAAAATCATTTTTAATCAATTCAGAACAGTCTGATTCCCTTATTTTCATCTACTACCAGTCTCTCTCTCTCATATCTCTTGTTTCCTTTTCACAATCTCATAATCAATTCCATTTTTCTATTTTCATATTTTTTGTTTTATTTTTTTCTGTCACACAGTTTAGCCTTACCTGTGGAATTCGATACTCTTGCTTGCCACTATTCTAGTTTTTAACAGGTTTTAAAATAATTATTTTTTCATAAAGCTCAACGACATTCATGTCATATTTTAACACCATTGCCTGAGAGAGTTTAACACCACAAAACTTTATAATATTTTCATTTATAAATAATTTTTTTCTTGGTTTCTTTTTACCCAACACCATGTTATGTTTACGCTACACACACTAGTGAAAAAAACGTTTTTTATGTCAGTTTTTTTAGGTTTTTCACATCGTTTTTATGGCGACATTGTTGGAGGAGACGTAAAAAATCCTATTTTTTTACATCGGTTATATTAATCGATGTTAAAACATATTATCTTGGAAGTTTTTCATGTCGGTTATTTAATAACCGATGTGAAAGATGCTTCGGTAAAGGGTTTTCACGTCGGTTACTTAAATAAACAATGTAAAAAACATCCTTCCAAATCGGTTATATAAAAACCAACATGGATAAATCTAATCCCAACACATTTTTCACGTCGGTTATTAAATAACCGACGTAAAAAACTATATACCACATCAGTTATAAAAAAACTGATGTGGAAAACCGATTTTTTTTACGTTTTAACATCGGTTAATAAATAACTGACATAAAAACTATTTTTTTAAATAATTTATGAAACCCTTCCTCTCCACTACAGAACCAGACCTGAAAACAACCAAAACCAGACCGAAAACAAGCACAAACAAACCAAGAACAAGCAAAACCAACAGCAAAATTACACATTAACATTTACAACATTCAAAAATTATAATATTAACCAAAAACGAAACCTAAATCCAACCAAAACAACTACCAAATACACATTTATAATTACAACATTCAAAATTACAATATTCACTAAAAACATACTAAAATCCAATCAAACCTGTAAAATAATTTGACCATTCCACTTGTAAATGTTTGACCTCTTGTGCACTATAAGGTTGAGGGTCATCAAATAACTACAAATTAAAAAGAAAGTTGTTAACATGTATAATGAATAAAAAAAATGAAATATTAATGAATAATTTATAAGGAAATCTAACCTGGTCGAAGTTTGTAACTGTTGCAGTAGTAATTATTTTATACATAAATCTTAACATATAATATCTGCATTCGATGACGCCTTGTTGTTTATGAAAATTCTATTTAAATTATTTTTTCAATTCAAAATATCATTTTTATGTAATCCAAAATGTACTAATTATAAATGGATATTCACATTTACTTTTATATATTTGATCTTGACACTCTTTCTTTGTGGATCTTCGAAATAAAGCCCATACCCTGTTAGAAAATAATATTAATGAAATAAATTTAAAATTCATTATACTATAAAAAACTATTAAGAAATTAAAACTTACTTTTGCAACATGTTCTTAAAATTTCCTCACACATCGCTATGGACATAGCATATCCAATAAAGTGTTTTCTCCATCGGACAAAAAAAACCTAACATCCAATAGTCACTAATATAAAAGAAAATTTAATGTTAGTGATTATTATTTTAAAAGATAAATAACAATTTGTGAGACATATGTTTCATACCTATCAACAAAAGGAAACATCCAACATTGCGTAATTATATTCTGTTGAAATATTTCTGCAATATAAACTGCTTTTTGTTCTTCATCCAATTCACACCCTTCAGGTGAAATCAACTGCGGGTACATCAATCTATATACATCTGTTTGCTCATTCGTATCACATATTTTATAAAGATACCTAATACAAAATAGATAAGTATAAATTTTCAATAAATTTAATGCAGAGAAAGATTTGTGTTAAGACATACATGGAAAAAACTTACACCACATTGATGCCCAACTTATCTCCAATAACAAGCTCCATGATATCATTTTTCATAATCCCCACATCTATTGCACGTCCAAAAACTTGAGCTTCCATTGGAAACGTATAATGACCCGCTAACAAATTTGAATATCTTAACAATCTGTCAAAACTACTAGAATCTGAATCTAATGTCATATCCCTTTGTCTTTGTTGTTGGATATACAATATTTCTTTACCTTTAAAGTATTCTTGTAAATAAATAGAAAAAATATATTAACATTCAAATGTTAAAACAAATTTAATATAAAAATAAAATAAAAGATATAACATACACATACCTCTATGGTAACGGGTCGCAGAAGTCTAGATGACCAAACTAAGAAGTGGATGATACTTTGTCCAACTATCATCACCTCATCTGTAGGTAATGATATTCCAATTTATATATCTATAATATCATGTAAAGTGACCCTATGATGCTCTACCTCTAACTGTTGATGATGAATTGTATCTTCTATATAATATATAAGCCCATATACAACTATATGATAGTGAAGATCATCAACATACAAATCACAATAACTAGGAAGCTGTGGAGAAGGGGGTGTGAGAGTAGGATAAAAAATGGGGTCTGCAGGCGGAGGTGGAGGATAAATAATGGGGTCTGTAGGTGGAGGTGAGGGAGTGGGAGTTGCTGGCAGAGGTGGAGTGGGAGCTGTAGTCTGAAATTATCATTGCATGTCTGCAAACATAGACTATACCGACGCTATAATCTTTTCCTCTATCTTCACATTAATATTATGAACTTCAGCCTCCAAAGATTATTTTTTATATATACCTTCCATGGAAGAAGATGAAGTATGTGGTAACACTTTTTTTATCGATACACCCGCTAGGTATCCTCGTACACGACTCAGATGATTGGGCTTTCCCAATGCAACAGATAAAATATCATGCCTCTCATCAGCTTTAAATACACCCCTGTGTGCTCTGTTCCTCAAGAGAATCCTGTAGGAATTATTTGAAAAATTATTTAATGATTCAAAGTATATAAAGAATTGAATTTACTTAAATAAATAAAATAAACAACTTACAATCCTCTCAGCTACGACGCTCAATTCTTCTGTAAGATATTTCCCCTTTTTGCTCATCTGATCCCTCTTCCATTTTTCATATCTAGGCGGAGGGGATGGAGGGGAAACCTCTCGAGAGCCGGAAGACTCATCTCTAAGTTTTTGTAAATTTTCAGATATCATTTGTTCTTCCAATAAAGTATTACCTCCCCGAGATAAACTATGAGGGTATACATTTCTGGATTGGATCTCCCGATGAGCTCTCCTTTATTCTTGTAAATTAAGAATAATAAATCATTAAGAAGTTATTAATAAGATCATTAATATAAGAAAACATACTACTGGAAATGGGAGTTTTCCCAACAGTTGTTTACCAACGGTTCAAATAAACCATTGGTATATTCTATCTTTTCCAACGGTTTATATAAACCGTTGGGAAATACCTTTTACAAGAGACTTTTCCCAACGATTTTATGAAACCATTGGGAAAAGTAGAGAAAATTCAGTCTTTCCCAACGGTTTCATAAAACCGTTGGGAAAAGGTGGGAAAAACTTATTTTTCCCAACGGTTTTATGAAACTGTTGGGAAAGACTGGTTTTTCCCAACAGTTTTTATGAACCGTTGGAAAAAAAACCCCAAATACCCCAATGCTAGCAGCGGCCTCCCCACGATTCAGAAGCGGATCCAGAGCCTTCCGCTCATCTCCAGAAGCTCTCCAGAAGCGATTCCTTGGCAGAATCACTTCCCAATCCCCACATCTTCCATCGGATCACCAGCCACCAGGTTAGATTCCTATATTTTAGTTCCACCTGTTATAAATAATATACTTCTACGAATGATTTCCTAATTCCCAAATTTTAGGGTTTCTATAAAAATTTATGATTGTTCCACGAATTGTGTAGTCAAATCCCTATATCGGTGTATGTCCAATTAATGTTTTCATTACACATTTACATTTATAAGGGCACGATGTCTCTTTATTGTGTTCTAATTTTAAAGATTCATAGTTTTGGTTGTGCGGTGGTTTGTGATGTGCAATATTTTTGTTGTGATATGTGGTTGTTTTGGTGAGATGGTTGGTCGATGTAACATGGCGTCGATGGTTATTGTGAGATGGTGAGTTATTGTGTGGTGGTTTTATTAGTTTCTTGGTTATCTATGGAATAAATTATGCTGTTAAAACCAAAAAACAAGATATTAAATAAATGAGATGGAATAGAAATGGATGTGTGGTAAATGGATTTAATTAATTTAACATTAAATGAATGGACAATGTAAGTGTGAATGAAGTGGCTTATAAATGAAAGTGAGAAATGCTATGCGTCTTGTGTGGTGGTGGTGTGGTTTATGTGTTTTATGGTAGTAGTGAAGTGTGTGATTATGTAGTTAATGTGAACCCATAGGTTGAGTATTTTGTGCTATCTATATATCATGTATTTTTATGTCATTTCTACACATTCCCAACCAGAGTTGGATAAACTTACCAACGATCAGAGGTTTTGAGTTATGGGTATTTTTTCTAATATCTAGGATGGTGGTTATATGGTTGGATAGCTACCATGTCTTCCCTACTCTTCCTTCAAAAGTGATTGACCATGTGTTTTTAGGCAAGATGCGATGTGATTGTCCATGTGTCTTCAGGTGAGATGTACTATGATTTCCCTAGTGTTTTCCGGTGAGGTGTGATGTGATAAGGCTATAATAAGATGTGGCATGTGGTTGGGGTCATGTAGGGTAGGATGATGGCACAAGGTTGATGTTATTCATGTTCATGATACCCTACTAATATGGTTATGGGATGAGGCATGCTGTGATGTGATATAACACATTAATTTCTTGTTGGTTTTACATTTTTTCAATAACACATTTGTATGTTTTTTTCACATGTGTAGTTGATACCTTGACTATTTTCTTCCTTTATCGTTTACTTAAATGTATTTTCTATTAAAGTTCAATCCGAGGCGCGGTGTGGCCGCCACCACTCAAAGTGTCTGTCTTTTGCTTAAAATGGACAACAATTTAAGTACATACGGAAAACCGACCAAACGCATTCGGTTTCCATTGAAACTTTAGGAGAATGATCCATGGGTCATATGTGATGTGTACGAGTCAACCCCGCCTCAATCCGAGGCGCGATGTGGCCGCCACCACTCAAAGTGTCTGTCTTCTATTTCAAAAGGACGTCATTTGAAGTGAAATACATCAACTGACATACGGAAAACCGACCAAACGCATTCAGATTATGTCGATACTTTAGCACAACGATCAATGGGTCATATGTGACGTGTATGAGTCAACCCCGCCTCAATCCAAGGTGCGGTGTGGCCGCCACCACTCAAAGTGTCTGTCTTTTGCTTAAAATGGACAACAATTTAAGTACATACGGAAAACCGACCAAAAACATTCGGATTGTGTCGATACATTAGAACAACGATCCATGGGTCATATGTGACGTGTACGAGTCAACCACGCCTAAATCTAAGGCGCGGTGTGGCCGCCACCACTCAAAGTGTATGTCTTCTGTTTCAAAAGGACGTCATTTGAAGTGAAAAACATCAACTGGCATACGGAAAACTGACCAAACGCATTCGGATTGTGTCGATACTTTAGCACAACGATCCATGGGTCATATTTGATGTGTACGAGTCAACCCCGCCTCAATACGAGGCGCGGTGTGGCCGCCACCACTCAAAGTGTCTGTCTTTTTCTTAAAATGGACAACAATTTAAGTACATACGTAAAACCGACCAAACACATTCAGTTTCCATTGAAACTTTAGGAGAATGATCCATGGGTCATATGTGACGTGTACGAGTCAACGCTGCCTCAATCTGAGGCACGGTGTGGCCGACACCACTCAAAGTGTCTGCCTTTTGTTTCAAAAGTACGGCATTTTAATTGAAAAACATCAACTGACATACGGAAAACCTACCAAACGCATTCAGATTGTGTCGATACATTAGCACAACGATCCATGGGTCATATGTGACGTGTAAAAGTCAACCCCGCCTCAATCCGAGGCGTGTTGTGGCCGCCACCACTCAATGTGTCTGTCTTCTGTTTCAAAAGGACATCATTTGAAGTGAAATACATCAACTGGCATACAGAAAACCGACCAAACGCATTCGGATTGTGTCGATAATTTAGCACAACGATCCATGGGTCATATGTGACGTGTATGAGTCAACCCCACCTCAATCCGAGGTGCGGTGTGGCTGCCACCACTCAAAGTGTCTGTCTTTTGCTTAAAATGGACAACAATTTAAGTACATACGGAAAACCGACCAAATGCATTCGGTTTCCATTTAAACTTTAGGAGAACGATCCATGGGTCATATGTGACGTGTACAAGTCAACCCCGCCTCAATCCGAGGTGCGGTGTGGCCGCCACCACTCAAAGTGTCTGTCTTCTGTTTCAAAAGGACGTCATTTGAAGTGAAATACATCAACTGGCATACGGAAAACTGACCAAACGCATTCGGATTGTGTCGATACTTTAGCACAACGATCCATGGGTCATATGTGACGTGTAAGAGTCAACCCTGCCTCAATATGAGGCGCGGTGTGGCCGCCACCACTCAAAGTGTCTGTCTTTTTCTTAAAATGGACAACAATTTAAGTACATACGGAAAACCGACCAAACGCATTCGTATTGTGTCGATACTTTAGCACAACGATCCATGGGTCATATGTGACGTGTACGAGTCAAACCCGCCTCAATACGAGGCATGGTGTGGCCGCCACCACTCAAAGTGTATGTCTTCTGTTTCAAAAGGACATCATTTGAAGTGAAAAACATCAACTGGCATACGGAAAACTGACCAAATGCATTCGGATTGTGTCGATACTTTAGCACAACGATCCATGGGTCATATGTGATGTGTATGAGTCAACCTCGCCTCCATCTGAGGCACTGTGTGGCTGCCACCACTCAAAGTGTCTGTCTTTTGCTTAAAATGGACAAGAATTTAAGTACATACAGAAAACCGACCAAACGCATTCGGTTTCCATTGAAACTTTAGGAGAAAGATCCATGGGTCATATGTGACGTGTACGAGTCAACACTGCCTCAATCCGAGGTGCAGTGTGGCCGACACCACTCAAAGTGTCTGCCTTTTGTTTCAAAAGTACGTCATTTTAATCGAAAAACATCAACTGACATACGGAAAACCTACCAAACACATTAGGATTGTATCGATACATTAGCACAAAGATCCATGGGTCATATGTGACGTGTATAAGTCAACCCCACCTCAATCCGAGGCGCAGTGTGGCCGGTAGCTCTCCAGGTGTATGTATTATGTTTAAAATGGACATTATTTCAAGTAAAAATATATGGTATACAAAAAACCGATCAAATTATGAATTGACTTCCAGATTCCACATATAATTGTCATCTAAATTATAATTACGTTATGAATTATAATTTAATTATGGATGTGTATAGTTCCACCATTATATGTTAAATGTGTATGAATTTGTTCTCTATATGTAACTGTTAGTTGGTTATTGTAGGTACAATAATTGTATATGTATGTGTTAGTTTCTTGCAGGTACAATAATTGGATTTAAAATGAGAGGGAACCCACAAAATGAGACCTGGTGGGCAAATTGGATATCTGCTGGGTAAATTGCAGAGCTGCTGTGCAATTTTCCCAGCAGAGGCTATGCCAACGGTTTTGAACCGTTGGCATAGAATATGTAGGCCTTGTTTTACCAATGCTTCCATGAACCGTTGGTAAAACACTTTTCCCAACGGTTATAAACCGTTGGGAAAGATAATATATTGGGTTTTTCCCAATGGTTATCCAAACCGTTGGGAAAAAGATTTCCCAACGGTTTGGATAACCGTTGGGAAAGAGGATATGTTTGGTTATTTCCCAACGGTTCTTGAAAACTGTTGGGATAGGGTAATTTTTCAACACCCTATCCCAACAGTTCACTGTAAACCGTTGGGAAAAACTTTTACCAATGGCTTACTTCCCTACGGGTTGCAGAACCGTTAGTATAACATATACCAACGGTTCTGCAGCCTTTCCCAACGGTTCTAAACCGTTGGGAAATCCTGCATTTCCAGTAGTGACATCTAAAAGTTTACATTGGACTTACAAAATATGCTTCTTGTATTCTACTTTCGATAAATTTTTTCCATGTGTCTTCATCTATAAAAGGATATATATGACATGGACTGTCATGTTGCATATCTGCAAAAATGAAATCATATGTGAGAGTTGATTTGAAATCCCTCCATCTCCTAGCATCTATTGATAAATATTTCCTCCTAACTCCTAAAGTGTCAGGTATATCAAATTTCATCTGATAAAGAAGAGGGAAAACATATTATAAAAAAAAAATTCAAGATAAGTCAAACAATAGCAAAAGAGATTACCAAAATGGTCTCCCACAACTAAGCTAGTGTTGTTTTTTCAACACTTCTCCAATTATTAAACAAAATGCTGATTTTTCTTTTACCTTGAGTTGATACAAAACTCTTGAACTGTTTTTCATTAAGACCTCTTGGAACATCATTCTCATCAAGGTATAAATCTATCCTATGGTCCTGGCTATGAGCAAATGATAATTTTGGTAAACATGTGCTTCCACATTTACCAACCCTCGAACTCTTCTTTACTGTTGTGGGATCACATGCAGAAGATTGAAGAACATCAAGAGAATCATGTGGATGTTCCTCCCCAGAGGTATGATCAAGACACTCATCTTCAGTAGTTTGTGGTTGATTATCTGATTGATCTGTCATTATCCTTCAAATCAAAAAAACGAACATTTAGTACACAAAATATAAAAATTCACATATTATAATACTAATGTAAATGAAAAAAAGAAAAATTATGAAAGACAAAAGTAAACTAAAACTTAACACATTATAATTCATATTTTTTATAGTTAACTAAAATGCTAAACAGTAATAATATATGAAATGTCATGTAAATGAATGAAAAAAATCCAAAATTCGTATAAGAATATTAAAAATGGTCCAACCTAATAAATAATTTTTTTACATAAAAAATATTATTTTTTAACATATATATTTAAAATAATTATCATTCAACGAAATCAATAAATATATAAGTTATGTAATGGTAAACATGGTAAAATAAAAAAAACTAAACTAAAATAAACAAACATTTCTACTGATTCGTTTTAATATATGTTTTAATAAATAAAAAAAATACAATATAACATTTTATGAAATTAATAAAATTAAGTGAGAAATAAACATATGTTACCTGTAATATTATGAATGTACTAATGGATTGTTTTCCCAAATTCCTCCATCATGATCGTTCCTTATGGCACAAACCATGTTTACAACATGCTCATCATTATTATCTATTAATCTTTCCATGGAAGTAGGGATCTCACACAAATCAGTATCTTCATTAAGTTGATCATCACCAACATATTGTTTTTTCCTTGTAAAACAATAGACCACTACATATTAGATTGATCAGGAACAAAGAAAATTTATTTTTCATGTGTTTCCATTATAAAATAATCAACTGTGTCTTCCAATCTATTCATATTAACAAGTGTCATTCCAAATTCATCATGTCCGACACTATTGTTACCGATAAATCATTTTTAGTTAAACATAAGAACTTTAATTTTAATTTAATTAACCTCACATATTTTTTCAATGACTCCATAATATAAACTTGATGCAGAAATTGGGTTTTTGTCTTTAGAACTCGAAAAATGCATTGCTTCTGCGAACACCAATATACCACTATTCTGAACCGCATTTCTATTTTCCTGAGATTTCGTATAAAATGTATAGTCATTAATGTCATACTCAGACCATATTATCACATTTAAACTTGGAGCACCCACTAACCATCTTAATGTCTCTGATGCATCTGATCTACCAAGCATGGTCTTTTTAAACCATGGAAAAAAGTTTTTTTATGCTCATTCAAAATCCACATTTCTTTCTTCTTTGGATGAAATTGTTTCAACTCATTAATAGGAAATGTTATATATGGTTAAGTATCATGAATGTTATTAAAGATGTATAAATATAACTTCTTTATCTATTCACCTGAAAATGATTTGAATTCAATCCATGAATCCCCTTTCCCTCATTATTAACTCGTTCATGGTGAGGTGGAGGCAAACAAATGTGCTCCACCACTGACAAGTAGCTCGTACAAAACTCCACAACCTCCTTAGAAATATACTCTTCAAAAATGGAGGCTTCAAGTCTATATGGATTCTTAACATATCCATTCAATATCTTCATATACCTTTCAAAAGGATACATCCAACGTAGATATACAGGTCCACAAATCTTTATTTCTAGAAACATATGAACCATTAAATGCACCATTATATCAAAAAAAGATAGAGTAAAATACATTTCCAATTGACAAAGTATATAATTTTATTCATTTTACAAAATGTTCAAAGCATCCAGATCAATTACCTTATTATAAATTTAATTGAAAAAATAACACACCTTCATGATAGTCTTTCTAACACGGATGGACAATATTCCATGCAATGAAGCTGGTAGAATTTGTTGCATCATGATGTGACAATCATGATATTTCATACATGTAAACTTCAAATCATTCAAAGAGACAAATTTTTTTACATTCGAAGAATAACCCTGCGACACTTTGATATCATGAAGATATTAAAAAAATCTAATTTCCCCCTCTTGGATAATGTATGACAAGCTGGGGGAAGAAATGTTCGTCTTCCATCAGGTGTGAGTACTAACTCCAAAAGTATTCCCATTGATAGTAAGTCTAATCGTGCATTCAACCCATCTTTAGTTTTTCCTTTAATATATAACAATTTTCCAATCAAATTATCACATATATTCTTATCTAAATGCATGACATTAATGTTATGTTTCACTTTATGATATCTCCAATATGGAAGCTCAAAAAATATTGACCGTTTATTCCAAATATGTCTATCATTACCAAATTTATGTGCCTTTCCCAATGTCACATCAAGGTTTTGAACCCTATCAAAATACTCATTAGTGGATAAATTTTTTAGAGCAATATAAAATTCTTGTGATCCATTGAATTCCTTTTCTAATCTTCTATAAGAGTGATCCATAAACAAAAACTTTTGATAACCCATGTATACTGTTTTCCTCCCATGATGCAACTGACAATATGAAGTCTATTGTTTGCAAATTAGACATGATTTATGCCCCTTAACACTGTATCCAAACAAATTTCCATACACTAGGAAGTCATTTATAGTGAACATAATCACTGCATGCAGTTGAAAATATTCCATTTTATAAGAATCATACACCCTAATACCATCTTCACATAAGAGTTTCAAATCATCAATTAATGGTGACAAGAAAAAATCAATATCATTTTCGAGTTGTTTTGGTCCAGAGATCATTAAACTCATCATGACATATTTACACTTCATACAAAATTTGGGAGATAGGTTGTAAATTACCAATAAAACAGGCCATGAACTATGTTTTCTATTGAGGCTTCGATGTGGATTCATTATATCCATGCACAAACTAAGTCTAAGATATCTAACTTCATTTTCGAATATAGGATAATTCTCATCAATTTTCTTCCACTGTGGAAAATCTACTGGATAATGTATTTTTCCATAACATATTCGCTCATCAGCATGCCATATTAACCTTTTTTTCATCATGTGAATTAGAAAATAAATGTTTCAAATGAGTAATTATAGGAAGATACCAAAATAACTTGGTAGGGATCTCTGTAATCTCTAGATCAGCCTATGATTTTACTCTCAACTTCTACCGTGATGTTTCACATTTAGGACACTCTGATAGAAATCTATATTCCTTCCTAAATATCACAAAGTCATTCAGACATGCATGTATTTTCTTGTATCCCAATACCATCAGGCATAATATTTTCTTGGCCTTATAATGTGAATCTGGAAGATCATTGTCTTCAGGAAGGATGTCTTTCCACAAGTTTAGCAGCTCTGTAAAACTTTTGTCACTTCATCCATGCTTCACCTTCAGGTTAGTCAATATTAACACCAAAAATAAAACCGTAAAATCTGTACACCTAGGATACAATGGTTTTTCAGCATCACCGTATATATTCTCAATTTTTGGTTCTTTCTCAATTTTTTCTGCTTCAATATCACGAATCATTTCTTCAATTTCATCAAAGTTACTATCTTGAAAAACATCATCATTAGTAGATCTGAAATTCTACCCAATTTCACCATACCAAATCCAAGGGTTGTAACTTGGATTAAAACCACGACAAATTAAATGATCTTTGATCTCTCTACTTTTTAACTTCTTCATATTTAAACATTTCAGGCATGCACATAAAAATGTGTCATTGTTTGGAACATTTCGTTTAGAAAATTCAAAAAAAGCATCAACACCTTCCTTATATTCATCACCCATTCGATGTGCTGTGATCCAAATTCGACTCATTATTACCTATAACAAATATCAAAATTATATATCTTGTTAAGATAATACAATTTTATATTTATACAAAAATATTTCATAATTTGAAAGTAACACAATTTTGAAATATAAAAAAAATATACGCATATTTGAAAAATATAATTACAAATTCTAAATAATAAAGGAAGATAAGTTTAAATATAAATGATAAATCATAAAAATACATGCATGCAAATAATTTTAAAAAGAAAATATAGTTAGATTTTATATTTATACAAAATATTCCATAATTTGAAAGTAACACAATTTTGAAATATAAAACAGATATATGCTTATTTGAAAATTATAATAATATTTTTTTGAGAAATAAGATAGAAAACCACTAAATTAAAAAAAACACCATCCACTACTGTGATATATTATTAACCCATCACAACATGAGTTTTTTTTACTTAATTTTTTATCGTAATTATCTAAAATATTAACCTAATAGTCTTAAGATTGTATTGAACTGAAATATTTTCTTTATTTCTTGTAATTTTGATGGTCACATTTATGAATTTTAAAATTCTTATTGATTTTCTTATGGAAAATTGTATTTTGGAAAAATGTCTTGTGAAAAAATTTCCTATGGGAAAAGGTCTTGAGGATAATAGTATTGTGGAAAAAGGTCTTGTGTATAGGTCTTGAAAGGAATCTAGACTATCTTGGGAAGGTGGTGCAAATATCTCTTAAGCATAAGAAGTTCTAATGACTTTATTATCAAAATGTACAAGTGTCGTCTAGTATCTAAATGACCGTTTCATCTATTTATAACACATCAGGATACATAAAAAATGTAGATTGGGTGACATGGTATGCATATCTAAATGAAAATCCATATTTAATTTTATCACCCTTAAATACTCATTGGAAATAAGGTAAGTAACTAAAGGGAAAAAATCATTGAATAAAAATTCTAGGATACCAATGATAAAACAATATTAGGATACTAAACCACCTTCAACAATTAATAGTGAAATACACGATGAATGAAATCGAAAAACATAGATTTAGGGCATCTGTGAACAACCAATGATTTATAACACAACGGATGGGTTGGATCTTGGACATGGGACCAACATGGGGTTAATCAAAACATCACACCATAAACCATTTTTATGATCTTTACTCTAATAAACACACATTTTGAAAACATTTGAGAGAATGTTTGAGTATTTTTAAAAAATAAAAATCCTTCCTAAAACCCACCCTTTCTAAAAAACCCAAATATAGAAAAAAACCAATCATTTCCTTTTTGAAAACATACTTCTTCAAAATTCACCATTAAATTTCTTTAAGAAAAATTTAATCAAATTAAAAGAATAAAAACAGAACACAAAAAGGCACCATAGAATCAATGTAGTAATGGAAAGAAACAACATACCATGGTTCCACACAATCCAATCAAACTAGGTAATTTGATAAAATGAATGATGGTAATCCCCTATAATTTCATAAACCATCACTAAGTATTAGGGGAAAATAAATAACACCTAAGGTGCGATTTTCCTAGAAAGTAAAAATACAATAGACAAATTTTTGGCTATTTTGTGTCTAAACCGAAACACAAACTATCCATATAGTCCATACTAGAATAATCGGCCCCCTAGCCCCGGTATTATATAACTAGGGAAACTAGAACTTTTATACACTGAACTAATATAGGATAAATCTGGATCTCTATCTTAGTTCCTAAGGTTCCAATGAATGCAAATAAAGTGGATATGTGCAAATAATGAATCATTAAATTATCACATCACCACTAATGACCTTGCTAACCCCTTTTCAAATCAACCATGTCATAATTTCTAATAAACTACATCCCCCTTAGGGACCAAAATTCATAGCAAGTATAAAAAAATTCAGAGGGCCAGCAAATGGTCCCATATTCAATATGAAAACTCTCTTATAAAGTTCAAAATGATACTTTACCAAAATGAACTCATAATTTCAATTCATTTCCACTATTCAAGATCCCAATTTTAAATTTTCTACTAAAACTAAGCCATGGTAAACCACATATGAAACCATTTAAAGTGTAAACCATATTAATTTTAAATCATTTTTAAAATCCATCCATTTTCTTATTTTCAAAAAAATCCATGAAAAATGCACCTTTTATATTCCAATAAACAAAATGAGTTTAAACTATTCAAAACATAAATCTCATTTAGAAAAAACATTTTAAACATTTTTACAAACACTTGGCATTTGAAACATCTCTATAGAAACTAGAAAATCATTAAAATTTGATTATACCAAGTGATAAAAATAGTAAAAACATGATGAAATGAATTTGGACTATCACATATATAATTAATTTTACAAACATGTAATTATAAAGCATATATAATTAAATGAAATGTATATTAAAGGAATTATACCAAAACCCCTACCTATATCAAGTAAAAATAAAGATATAGAAAGTCTTCTATAACGATGAAGCTCAATAAATCAAATAAGATACCTCTATAATTACAAAACACCAAAAACCCCAAAATTAGATCCATACCTAAACCCTATTCTCATCCACATATCCACTATGGTTTATAGGGATAGACATACCAAGAATGTATGGGTGTATGGAAGATTATAGATGATGTAAAAGAAGAAAATGGATATTGACCTTAAGAATCTATTTGAGAGTTGCAAGTAGATCAGATAGAGGTACTGTGAAAAAACATGATGAAAAAAGATTTCAAAATGATTTTAGAGGCCACAAGATCAAATATTTGAATGTAGGGTTTCGGCATGAGAGAGACCGAGTCGCTGTCGCTCGAAAGAAAAATAGTGAAATAACATGAAACAAGATTTCATAAATTTTTTAAAAGATTTATCACGTTGGTTATATAATAACCTATGTGATAAATAGTTTTTTTTACATTTATCACATCGGTTATAAAATAACCAACGTGATAAATCTATATATTTGATTTATCATTTCGGTTATTTTATAACTGATGTGATAAATCAAGAAAATTCTTTTTTACATCGGTTATAGTATAACCGAGTGATAAATCATTTTTTTGGCTTTTCATGTTAGTTATTTATAATTGATGTAAAAAATTTCTACATGGTAAATGCTTTTTGTACTAGTGACACAACAACGAGTTGGCTTGTGTTACATGCAAGACTCAATTTTACCAAACAACAATATGTTAATAAAATATTATTATAATATGTAGCATAACTGTTAAATTAGAGGTTATAAATATTATTATCCACATTTTAAATTATATATATTCCATATAATTTTAATATTCATATTATGTATTTTATAGTCATGATATAAGAAAATATTCCATTTTTTCAGATAAAAGAAGTATTTTTCAAAAATACAGTTTGGCCACCATTTAATGGCGCATCAATTTTAAATCTAGTTTTTTAAAATATTATATATTATTTTTTTAAAAATAAACTTTTTATTTTTAATTGGGATATTAAAATTTACTTTTGATGAATTTTTGATATTTTTCTGATAAGTTTTATGTTTTGATGAATAATCAAAATATCTTAAATTTTAATTGAAAACAAAAAATTTCATCAAAATAATTAATGCAATTAAATTATATTATTGAATGGTTTTAAAGTATAAATATAATATTTTTTATCATTTAATATAATATAGTTCATTTTAATTAATTTTATATTGAATTCAGATGTTAAAACATGTCAATCTTTTGCAACGTTTTAACTTTTAAAAACCTGTTTTTCATTCCAAAAATGAGGTTTATTTTAAATTAATTATTGCAACTTATGTGTTTTGAATTTTGAAAAATGGATTCTATATTTGGAATCAGTGGGTCCAAATTATTTAAATAGGGACCTTTTATTTTTGGGTATTATGAATAGTAACTTTAATAATATTTTTATTACCGCAGTTAAGGGTAAATTAGGTAATTAAAGGTAAAAATAATATTATAAAATTACCTTAACACCTTTAAAAATATTATTGGATGAATAAATATAACCCTTATCGTCTAATGTTCAAAATGGAATCATTTAATGGACCCTTTTCTATGAATATGACTTGAATATTATTATAATTAACGAATGCGACAAAATGTCACTCTCATTTATTATAAGTATAATAATTTTAATATAGAGATATATAAGAGATAAAGTTGATTATAAATAGTCTATGTAAATATAAAATAATTACCTACATCAAATTAATTTATTTCTAATTTTTAGAGATTAAATAATTACCATTAATGATGAAATAATAGTGATGAAGAAATTATTTTATTAATATAAATATCAAATAAATGATAATAAAAATATTAAAATAAAAATAATTTGAATTAATTAATGACATAAATTAATTTTATAGATAAATTATACATTTTATTGACATATTATAATTATTTGTTTGAAGTTATCATATTGGTTTGATATTTTTTTTTAAATACAAATATTAAATATTATTAAAATTGACATAAATGATATTTCAAAATAAATACTATTTTATTAAATGATATAAAAAACATAAAAATCTATGGTTTGACCAAATAACTTAGATAATGTCAAATATGTCATAAATGATCCAATTGGGGTTTGTTTTACATTTTATAGTAACTATATTAACCCTATAGTATAAAAATACAAGAAGACACAACAAGAGTTAAACTGTTTAACTAAGACTTAAATCCAAAAGATAAGATTAATTTTATAACCTAAAAATATAAAAAATTCATTGGTTTATGGTATTTAAACCCATAATCATTTAATCCTAGAAATAAATCACTTTGGAGCTATTTGAAATGGAAAATAAATTTATAATAAATTAATATTTTAAGATCTTCCAAAAGTGCCCCTCACCTCTCTTATAAAAGGGCACTTCTCCTTATCTTTAATTCACACCTATAATACCTTTTAATCATCCAAAACCTTCTCAATTATCCTAAAAAATTCTCTCAATTCATCCTAGAGGCCACACGTTGGGAAAAAATTCATCCTAAGGAGTCCTTTTGTGAAAATCAATAGGAGACACCAAGAAAAAGGTAATTGTTTTATCACCTCTTTCAAAGTTATTTTCTTCTTATACTTCTTATTTATATGTTATTTCCATAAAAAATTAATAAATACAGTATCATACATATACTTAGATGTTATTATAATCATGTGAAATCCATTTTCCTCATTTTATCCATCCTACAAATAATAATATCACCACGCGTGCATACGTACGACTTACTGTCTCCACACCGTGGTGTAATTTGTTATTCAACACTAATTTATTGTAATGGATATTATTATGAGTATAATGAATATAAATAAAGAATATAACATGATAATTATTTTTTATAATTAATATACTATCAAATTCCATACCATTTAACTATGAAGGGAATTATATAGTCGCTCGTGTGTACGTACAACCTACCGTCTCCATGATGCGGTGAGATTCATTCTCCACTTATCCATTCAAGAATGATTATAAAATTTACATGATGAGTAAAAATAATGATCATTAACTTAATATAATTATGTATATGAATAAAATACATCCTATTTATAACAAACATGACTTACACGACAAAACAGGAATGGGAAAACAAAGCAGTTAACACCCTAAATAATGGTAATATTGAAATAATATTAAAAAAATGATATAATAGGATCATATATGATATAATAAATATTAATATGGTCCTGTTATAATTTAATAACATGTTTTAACCATTATATATAAAACTAACTCACATTCTACTTAAGGAAAGTACAAGGTAAGCGTTAATTTCACAATCTCATTATTATTCGAGGCTGTTTATATGTAAGTATCTAATGCGATGTATTTATCATCCATGTCCATGTTTCTTACAAATTTATTTCAAAATATCATTAATATTACTAGAAAATTGTTTAAAGTAATTTATACCCATGTTTTTTTATAAAGCATTTTGAAAGGAATATTTTCCTCATTTTCCCAACGAGGTCCTTTATGACCTTTTTGACAAATTAAGGAAATAATGTTTTTTAACTTATATAGCGCGAGCATCTATTTTCCGCTATTATAACAACCTAACATTTTGAAGATTCCCTTACAATATTACATGGTTATTTTTAAAAGAAATGTTTTCTTTTATAATTTTGTGTCTTTTAAAATATTTCAATGTAAAAAGGGATATCTCTCTCAAAGAGTTTTAATGATTTTATTAGATTATTTTCATCTATGTCAACATCCTTGTTGGATTTTATGATTAATTGAGATTGATTTATTATTATACAATCTTCCATATTATATTGAATTGTTTATGATATGTTTGACTATAGATTTTATATTTTAACACCATTCATGGTTTATGGTTAAAGTATTAACATTTTGTATGCTAGTTTTAATACAAAATTTTATGTTATGTTTCACCATTTTAATATGAGGAATGTATTGGATTTAGTAAGTGACGGGCGAAACCTACTATAGCCCCTCGATACATCGATAGGTCTTATGAGACAAACTAGATATGGAGTTGGTAGAGGCCTTTCACATTTATTTTCAGATATGGATTTGACTGAGGACTTAACCATATATTTTCAGATGTTTTGGATGAGGTATCAACAATATATTTCAGATGTTTGGAATTATGAATTCTCTCATTATGAGATTAGTTTTTGATATTACATGTGATTATTCAACTAGTATAATATACATGTGAATGTTTAAATGGAATTATTTGATTTATTCTTGCCATATTATGTTCAAGTTTATGTTTAAAATACTTGGGGTTTCTGTTTTATACTTTCTTTAAAGTTTATGGTTATTTATGATAGCTTCCGCTATATTATTTACACTTAATGAGCGTATGAGCTAAAACTTTCTTATATTTTATTTTCCCAGAAATCCAATAAGTGTATTGTGATTTATAGGTAGGGTTAATCTAGTAGAATAATGACATTCTCAAAGGACTATCTATATTGTATTTTATGTTTTGAAATTTCATTGTAAAGTTCATGTATGTAATACATTTTACAAGACTGCTAAACTAATTGGTCCTTCAGGATTTTATTCCTTGTAATCATGCCAATGTATTAAAATAATGCACTGGATCCAAGCTTCAGGGGTTAGGGTGTTACAGTTGGTATCCAAGGAAGTTCAGTAACAACCTTGGAAATTAGATTTAGAAATCAAATATTAGACAACATAGCCCTATGAATAACTTTGAGGAGAAGTATAAGTATAGAATATAATACTTTAGATTTGGTAATGGATAACCTTCGTTAATCCTATGGACTTACGTATTAATTAGAATATTAAATCATTTAGAGATCCTATAAATGATTCTTCATGACTATATCACCATGACTAGTGTTTCTCACTTTGTGCTTTGAGTTTTGGTCAATAGTTAGTTTAGAAAGGTTATACAAGTAATGGTTATACTATTGATAATGAAGTGACTACACAAGTTAAATGAGATGAATGAGGTATTAAAGAATATGATATTGAATCATAGTTAATGGTTCAATAGTGAAGTAGAATGATTAAGGTTATTTTGTATTTGGATTCAATAATTATTACATCAATGGTTCTATATTTATAAGATTCATGAGATATATAAGGGTTGTATTAAAGTACTTATTCTATAAGGATTTGGAATAATGAATTATTTCATTAAGGATTTTGAGTTTATAAAGCTATTTTTTAATAATGGATACATTATCTTGTTTGGGGAATCTGATGTTATGATTGATTTTGGAAATGTAGAGACCTTTTTGGATAGTGAATTTGGATGGAAGTGTTTTCGAAAAGTCTTAAGGTTAGAATGGATTAAGTTGAACATTGGATAATATTGTTTGAGGTTAAAACATTTCTTAAGATTATTTTTGTAATGTTATAATAATATAGTTTTAAGAAAAGGAGAACCTGTAGGTCGGGCTACAACTTGTCACATCTGGGAAGACCGCGAGACTTGAACCTTCAACCAAAGGTTAATAAGGGTGCATCACCTACCAATGGCCTACGTGATGTCTTGGTTAGTATAACATAGTTTTTATTTATTTAAAAGATATGAAAGATGAAGTATAAGTTAATTTTTGGAACCCAATATGATTAAGATAAATAGAATATTTTTTAATTTTATTATCTTTTGTATGATTTTGTGGTAGAAATTAGTTAAAGTATGGAACTTTACTTGAAAAGTAAGTATGATTCCTTGTGTTCTTATTATATAAAGTAAATTAATGTCTCAACTATATAGAAAAGATAATAAAACCAATTTTTTTTTCCTATTACTTTTTCCAATGACTCAAATAGTCCCTTAGACCATCACAGATTTATGGCTTTATGGTTGTTAACTTTCTTATGATCATGTTCTCTATCACTCTCCATCATAACTTGATGGTTAAATTTTCTTTCATATCCATGTTTTTCTACATGGAACCCTAGTAGGTGTTATCTCCGATGACCTTCATAATCCCCTTTATTTATTTTAAAGTGGGGGTCTCATTAATCCTTTTTCCGATGTGGGATTTCAATAAAAATATTTCGAAAAGTCCAAACCCCTAGTTTTTGATCCCGAGTTTAAATTGCAAGGATGAAATTTATTATAGGAGGGGAGAATGTAACACCCAGAGACTTTATAATATTTTCATTTATAAATAAATTTATTTTTCTATCTCTTTATTTTTACGCAACACCATGTTATGTTTATGCTACACAAAACAATGAGTTGGCTTGCGTTACACGCAAGACCCGATTTTACCGAACAACAATATATTAATAAAATATTATTATAATATATATCCTAGCTGTTAAATTATCGGTTATGAATATTATTAACCAAATTTTCAATTTCATATGTTCTATATAATTTTAACATTAATCTTATATATTTTCTAGACATGATATAAGAAAAGATTCCATTTTTTGAATAAAAGAAGTATTTTTCAAAATTCAGTTTTGCCGCCTTTTGATGGCACACCAATTTTAAATCTATTTTTTGAAATATTATATATTATATTTAACAAAATATAATTCTTATTTTGAAGCGGGATATTAAAATTTACTTTGGATGAATTTTGGATATTTTTCTGATAAGTTTTAATTTTTGATGAATAGTAAAAAAATACTAAATTTTAATTGAAAACAAAATTTTTCATCAAAATAATTAATGTAATTAAATTATATTATTGAATGGTTTTAAAGTACAAATAGAATATTTTTTTTATCATTTAATATAATATTGGTCATTTTCATTAATTTTACAATGAAGTCAGATGTAAAAACTTGTCAATCTTTTGCAATGTTTTAACTTTTAAAAATCTGTTTTTCATTCCGACAACAGGATTTATTTTAAATTAATTATTGAAAATTTTGTGTTTTGAATTTTGAAAAATGGATTCTATATTTAAAATAAGTGGGTCAAAATTATTTAAATAGGTTCATTTTATTTTTGGGCATTACAAATAGTAACTTTAATAATTTTTTTATTACCACAGTTAAGGGTAAATCATGTAATTAAAGATAAAAATAATATTATAAAATTACCCTAACACCTTTAAAAATTCTATTGGATGACTAAATCCGACCCTTATCATCTAATTTTCAAAATGTAATCATTTAATGGACCCTTTTCCATAAATATGACATGAATATTATTATAATTAATGAATGTGACAAAATGTCACACTCTCATTTCTTATAAGAATAATAATTTTAATATAGAGATATCCAAGAGATAAAATTGATTATAAATAGTCCATGGAAATATAAAATAATTAACTACATCAAATAAATTTATTTATAATTTTTACAGATTAGATAATTAACATTAATGATAACACAATAGTGATGAAGAAATTAAATTATTATTATAAATATCAAATAAATGATAATAAAAATATTTAAATAAATATAATTTGACTTAATTAATGACATAAATTAATTTTATAGATAACTTAGATATTTTAGTGACATATTTGAATTATTGGTTCAAATTTTTCATGTTGGTTTGATATTTTTTTAAAATGAAAATATTGGATAGTATTAAAATTAACATAAATGATATTTTAAAATAAATACTATTTTATTAAATGATATAAAAGTCATAAAAATATATAGTTTGACCAAATAAGTTGTACAATGTCAAAAATGTCAAAAATGATCCAATTGGGGTTCGTTTGGAATTTTATAGTAACTATATTAACCCTATAGTGTAAAAATACAAGAAGGCATGGTAAGAGTTAAATCCAAAATATAAGGTTAATTTTATGACCTAAAGTGTCTAAAATTCATTAGTTGATGAGATTTAGACCCATAATAATCTCATACTCTAAATAAATCACTTTGGATCTATTTTAAATAGAAAATAAATTTATAATAAATCAATATTTTAAGAGATTCCAAAAGTGCACCTCACCTATCTTATAATAGGAAACTTCTATTTATAATTAATTAACACCTCTAAAGCCCTTTGGCTCAAAAAACCCTTCCCAATTCTCCTCAAAACTTCTATAAATTCATCTTATAGGCAACACATTGGGCATAAAGCTATCCTAAGGATTCCTTTTGTAAAAAACAAAAGAAGACACAAAAAAGGTAATTATTTTATCACCTCTTTCAAAGTTATTTTCTTATTATACTTCCTATTTCTATGTTGTTTCCATAAAAAAGTAGTAACTAAAGTATCATACACATACTTATATGTTATTATAATCATGGGAAAACCATTTTACTCATTTTATCCATCCTACAAATAACAATATCACCATGCATGCGTACGCACAACTTACCATCTCCATGTCGTGGTGTAATTTAATATTCAACACTAATTTATTGTAATACATATGAAAATGAGTATAATGAATATAAATAAAAAATATAACATGATAAAAATTATTTATAATTAATATACCATCAAATTATATACCATTTAACCATCAATATAATTATACCATTACTCGTGCGTATGTACAACCTACTGTCTTCACGATGCAGTGAGATTCATTCTCCAATTATCCTTTCAATAATGATTATGAAATTTATATGATGAGTGAAAATAATTATTATGAAATTAATATCATTATAGATATGAATAAAATACATCACATATATAAAAAACATGACTTATATGGAAAAAAAGAATGGGAAAACGAAGTAGTTAACACCCAAAATAATGGTAATATTGAAATACTATTAACAAAATGATATAATAGGATTATATATGATATAATAAATATGGAAATGGTTCTAGTATAATTTAATAACATGCTTTAACCATTATACATGAGGCTAAATAACCCGTATATTAATGAAAGTACAAGGTAAGAGTTAATTTCACAATCTCATTATTATTCAAGGTTGTTTATACGTAAGTATCTACTGAGACATCTTTATCATCCATGTCCATGTTTCTTAAAAATGTATTTAGAAATATTATTACTATTCCTAGAAAATAGTTTAAATTCATTTATACCCATGTTTGTCTTCTTATGAAACATTTTTAAAGAAACATTTCGATCATTTTCCAAATGATATGCTTTATGACCTTTTCGATAAATTAAGGAAAAAATGTTTTTTAACTTATACAATGCGAGTAGTTATTTTCCACTATTATGACACCCTAACATTTTGAATATTCCCTTACAATATTACAAATTTATTTTTAAAATAAATGTTTTCTTTTATAATTTTATATCTTTTAAAATATTTCAGCGTAAAAAAAGGATATCTCTGTCAATGAGTTTTAGTGGTTTTATTAGATTATTTTCATATATGTCAACATCCTTGTTGGATTTTATTCTTAATTGAGATTGATTTATTATGATTCAATCTTATATATTTTATTGAAGGGTTTATGATATGTTTTATTGTGTATGTGCTATTTTAACACTATTCATGGTTTATGGTTAAAGTGTTAACATTTCATATGGTAGTGTTCATATGAATGTTTATGTTATGTTTCACACTTTTCATATGAAGAATGCATTGGAATTAGTAAGTGATGGGCATGGTCTACTATAGCCCCTCGATGCATCAGTATGTCTCATGAGAAAAACTAAATATGAACTTGGCTGAGGACTTTCCCATTTATTTTCAGATATAGATTTAGATGAGGCCTTAACCATTTATTTTCAGATGTCTTGGCCGAGGCATCGACAATATGTTTCAGATGTTCAACATTATGCATTCCCTCATTATGAGATTAGTTTTTGATATTACATGTGATTATTCAACTAGTAGAATATCCATGTAAATGTTTAAATGACATTATTTGAGTTATTCTTGTCATATTATGTTCAAGTTTATGTTTAAAAGGCATGTGTTTCAGTTTTATACATGATTTAAAGTTTATGCTTATTTATGATAGCTTCCTCTATATTATTTACACTTACTGAGCATCTTATATCACCCCTTTATTTTATTTTATTTTCCCAATATGACAAGAATTGTATTATGATTTATATACAGGGTTAAGCTAGGAGAATAATGGTGTGATCAAAATATTATCTATGTTTTATTTTATGTTTTGAAATTTTAATGTAAAGTTCATGTATGTAATCTATTTTCCAAGACTGCTAAACTAATCGGTCCTTCGAGATTTAATTCCTTGTAATCTTGCCAATGTATTTAAATAATGCACTGGATCTGGGCTTTTGGGGTTAGGGTGTTATAGAGGGTTCATGAGACCAACAGAAAAATAATATTTTTTTAAAACTATTTAATATTTTCAAAAAAAATAAACCGGTTTCTTAAAAAATTTTCAAAAAAAAAATTGTAAATTTTTTTATAAAAAAATATTCTTAAAATATTCTTGTCATCCACTATAGTATAGTATTTTTAACCTATTTGAACCTAGATTTTTATGCACACTAGATCAAGTTCAAGTTATGAACTTGATCCTTTATTACCTGAGATAAACATACAATGCTCATCCCTTAAAAATAAGAATAAAATAGAAAATCCAGACCAAAATCAAAATCTGGACATTCTGAGAGCCGTAATATAAAATTAAAATCATATTGAACCTCAACCTAGGAATGAAAATGATAAGAGGTCTAGGCTTAGGTATTTCCTTCTTCCAACCATTTTAAGTAATCCTTCATGTATACGGTTATCCCCTATGTCTTGAAATTGTTAAATTAAACAATCTTACCTTTCTATGTTACCCTCCTTTAGTTTTCATCCCAATAAAGATCCTCTTGATTTTATTAGAGATTTTTATGGTATTTTACATCAGATACCTTTGTATGGGATGAATAAGGAGCATCTTAGGTTGATATTATTCCTATTCTATTTGAAAATTATGGCTAGGATCTGGTTTCATAATTTAGATAAAGAAAATTTTTGTCACATGGGATAAAATTTTCAATTCCTTTGTGACTAAGTTTTATCCTAGGAACACCACTACTAATGTGAGGTATGAAATCACTATTTTTTTCAATATGAGGGTGATATTTTCCATGAAAAATGGGACAAATTTAGATAAATTCTTAGAAAATTTCATAGGCACCAATTGGCTCCCCATCCATTGATGGAAACTTTTATAATAATCTCACTCCTTACAGTCAAAATATTGTCAATCAATCTTGTGGTCGTGATTTCTCAGACATGATAGTGGATGATCTCAAACAAGTTTTTAATAAAATCTCACAAAATACTCAATATACAATCACAAGGAAGAGAGTTATTCACCGATATAAAACAAATTCTCAAGTCACTATTGTTGATGATAGAGTTCTTAGGGAGTAATATTGTCAATGTGGGATGTTTAGTAATTCTTAGCATTGTTGCCCCAACATTGACCTCCTTGTAAAGTCTGAGGAGAGTGCTCAACTTGTGGATTTTAGAGCTAGTAATAAAGGGGTTAGTGATCCATTATCTAATCAGTATAAATCTAGTTATAAAAATCACTCTATCTTTCTTAGAGAGAGAAAGGGGCGTTAAAACCTAATGCTGCCCCTGGTTTCCCAAATTATCCCAGAAATCAATTTCAAAATAATATTGTAACTTGAAATTCAAATTATGATTTATATGGAATATCTATTCAATTGATTTATAAGGTATATTCTCAATAGTATATCACCAATAGTTTGTATTTTTAGCTGGGTCAAATGGATAGGGATTTAGGTGTAAGGGAAAAAGGAAATTTTCCCACCATAACTAAGCCTAACCGGAGGGAAAATGAAATAGTTGTAACCACTAGAACAGACCTAAAACTCAAGAAAAAGTAAAGTAAAAACAAAATGAGGTTAAAATTGATGAAAATGATTAATATGAGGTTGAAATTCTCGAAAACTTAAAATCTATAAATTTAGACATCAATGCCCAAGATGAACAAAATGTTGAATCTTCACAAGATAAATCCCAATAACCAAGAAAAATTAAGAGGGAGTTGAAAAAAGAGGGAAATAAAAATGTGATATTTGAGGATGAGGAGAGTAATATACCATTTTTAAAACATTATACCCCTCCCTTCCCTTTCCCTAAAATAATAAAAAAAAGTGACAAACCTGACAACTTAAGATTTCTAAAAGTGATCAGGCCCTTTAGAATTAATATTCCATTTTTGAAAGCCTTAGATAAAATACCATCATACGTAAAACTCAAAAAGAGGTTTATGGATAACAAAAACGATTGGAATAAATTAGATACCATTAATCTCAATGAGTAATGTAGTGTTGTTCTTCACAAGGAATAGCCTCCAATGTTAATAGACCATGGAATATTTTTTATTCAATTTCAAATAGGAGGAAGTGGTAAACTGAATTTCATATGTGATTTAGGAGCAAGTATTAATTTGATTCCTTACTCCTTTTATAAAAAATTGGGTCTTATCGATTTACAACCAACTTCTCTCTACCTTCAACTTGCAGATAGGTCACTCACTTATCCTTACAGAAGGGTGGATGATTTATTAGTTAGTGTAGGGAAGTTTAATTTTCCCAATGATTTTATTATTAATATGGATTGTGATGAAAATTCCCCAATCATCTTAGGAAGACCATTCCTTGATACTGGAGGTGCTTTCATAGATATGTCCCAAGGTAAACTTACCCTTAAAGCAGTAGATGATGTGGAGGAAATTCTGGTGCTTGAAAATCCAAATCATGAGGTTAGTTGTAACTTCATTGATATTGCTGAGAATGAGTGCTTTAAAATCAATGTAAGATCTGAGTATGGTTATTTCCCTCTTTTGGTTACTAAGATTAGAATTCACCATCCCATTGAGAATATTATTCAGGCAACTAATCCACCTTCTCAACTATCTGTTGTTGAAGAAAAACCTTTCCAAGAACCAAATCTGGAGTTAGAAATGGAAATCTTTAATTTTGAATTTTTTGAGCCTGAGTATGACTATTTTTATACTAATTTTGAGAGTTAGGAAGTGTCTGAAACTGGAGAAAATTTTGGATTTAGCCTCTCTGAAAAATTAGAAGTTTTTCAACCTGAATAAGTCTATTTTCTATAAAGTTTCACCCATACTGTTGTTGGACCAGTGCTTGTTGCGTGACCACATATTTTTGATAAAATCACTTCTTTTGAGTCTTCTGAACACTCTGAAAATTTTATTTTCTATTCTAAATTTAAAAATTTTAGGTAGGAACATTATAAGTTAACATTTTGAAAAAATATTTTTCACAAAATTATCCATTTTAGTGAGCATGTTGCAGAAGTTTTGCACCTATTTTGAGTATTTGGAATCCCTATATGTGGGGGAAAACCTTGAGATCACTACTGGTTTACATGGATCTTTTTATAGGGTGTTGACTACAATTTTTTGTTTTAATTTTGAAAATTTGGACACTGAAACAATAGTGGACAACAACCTCAGTGATTAGTTTTTAATTGAGCTTACAAAACCCTTACTTGAATTTGGTGATTTTAAAGTGTTTGAAAATTGTATTGAAATATGCTCAAATATAGTTTCATTCATCAATAAAACTTTCCCATTGAATGACCATGGATAGACCCTTAGGAGATAAAGTTCGGACAAAGACTTAAAATTTTGCACTACATGGGAGTCAACCCATGACTTAATTTTTTCTTAGATTTTCTTTTGAGATAAATGTTTCTCCTCTATTCCTATCCAGTTCTATAGCTACCCAGTCTCTATTTCATATGGTCCATTGATTTCATTTTTACAAATGGATTTTTTTATATTCACTACCATGGGAGTTACACACTTGAGAAACCAATATCAAGATTCCTTCTTTTAATCTCTAGCTACATTCTTTCATGAACATTAAATTTTGGTTACTTAAGTTTTATTTTTCCAATATTGTAGGTATTGCATCTTGGTGGCTTGATTAATCAATCTTGAATCTAATAAGGGAGTCTTTTTTATATTCATTAATGATAAAAAGATTCTTTACACTAGGGGATTACTTATTTTAATTACTTAATTTTTAATGCTTCTAAATTTGTTTGTTCTCTCATGATTGTTTTTATTTATTCTTGCTGATAATTATTTCAGATTTTTTGTGTTGCATGTTAAAAATATTTTTAATTATCTTGTTGAGAGCTTCTTTTGTCGACTGATGTGTTTTATTTAAAGGTTCATGCACTTGAAATTTTTTCTAATTATTTGAAAATATTTTTTTGAGTTTAAAATAATAAATAATGAATTATTTTAGATATCCTTTTCTATGCTAATTTTTTTTATGGCCAAAAAAATTGTTACACATTTTGTTATTTTTGTTTAGTTTGATGTGGAAAAATAATATTGGAACTTCATTATCACCCTTTACATGAAACATTCAATACTTAATTGAAAATCATTTTTAACATTAAAGTGCTATAATTATTCTTCCACCTTGAATTCAACAATGAGGACATTTTTGGGTTTTAAGTGTGGGGGAGGGGTGTTTAACAATGCTCGAGCTGTGTTCCACTGTAAGCCCAAAAAAAACCCTTATTTTTTTTAAAATTTTATGTTTTAAATAATCTATTATAAATTTTCACTAGGTGAAATTTTTTACTTAAAATTAAAGGTTTTGATACCACCTTAAGGAGATTAATCATTAATACCTCTTTGATTTAATTGGTTAAAACCCCCCCTTAAAAATATGACTTTTGAAAAAATCTTGGGAAAATGTTATATGACTTTTATTTACTTTTAAATTTTTAATTTTAATCTAACTTATAAGATATGCATCCGAATTGATTATTAAACTAAAATCATAATTCAGGTTGAGCCACAAATTTTTTCTTTCTTTAATTATTTAAGTTGAAGTATGGG
Source organism: Viscum album (assembly GCA_963277665.1). Lineage (NCBI taxonomy): Eukaryota > Viridiplantae > Streptophyta > Magnoliopsida > Santalales > Viscaceae > Viscum > Viscum album. The sequence continues at coordinate 1,151,001,061 of OY728135.1, forward strand.
TTATTTATCTCGATTTTAATTATTAAACTTGCCCATCCAATAAAAGTGTCTATTTATTATTCATTCTAATTATGTGAGTCAGTTCACTTGGAGGTAAAGAGAAGTTTGGAATTTCATTTTGAGGTAAATTGATGTTTGTTAAATTCTTTTTAAAATTATAAATTTAAACAATTTTTATAAAATAGTAACCAATTTTGAACTGAAGAAATTTATTTTTCGGGGACATTAATTTTTTCTATTTGAAAGAATGCTTGAGGTAAAATCACTTTGAAAATCAATTCTTAGTGGCATTACAATTTTTCTATTTTAAGATTTGTTTTCTACCATTGAATATGAATAAGGGTTGCTTGAGGACAAGTAATGACTTAAGCATGGGGGAATTTGATGCAGCCTTTATTCATTACATTTTTTTCCATTGGGGGGGGGGGGGGTTCCTATGTATTTAATTCTTGTAATAACTAAAATGACTTTAATTTAGTTAATAATAAATTTTTGGCTAAAATATAGTGGATTTAGTAAATTAACTAAGTTGTTAATAATAATTCTTGTTTAATTGTTTACTCTTTAAATTATTTTTTATTTGTTTTATTTAATATCATTTATTTGAATTATTAATTGTTATAAATGTTCTTAATCAATTATTTTAGTTTTATTTAATTTTCTATTCTGTGTAATTAATTATTTATTCCCTTTTTATTTTTGGAATTAATATATAAATTAATTAACTATAGTTTAAATTTTTATTAATTTTCTTTAAATACCAATTTAATAATTTATTACATTTATTTTAATTAAATACCTTCTTAATTTTCATCTTTTATTTATTTAGTTAATCGTTTTATCATTTTAATCTTTAAATTTAGTTTGTTTTTAATAATCTAAATAGTAATTTTTTATTTATTTTTATATCGTGTTAGTTTATTTTGTCTATTTGTTTTTTAGGACATGCAGCACGTAAAATAAATTTTTCTACGAGTGTCTTATTTGAGGATTTTCTCTGTAATAGATTTGGTTGAATAGTGACTAATATAAAATCCTTCTACATAAGAGAAATTCAATTTTAAGACCAGTAAGATAATTCATTACGTATGCTATTTTCCAAAAATGACCCACATATGATAATTGAGTCAAACATCATTTCTGGGGGGAAATTATGATAAAATCGCAACTTAAGATGATTATCTTACGCACCGATGAGATTTTTTTTAATCGCCTGTTGATAAAATGGGGAGCCGAGAACCAGTTAAAACCGAGATTGAAATTCTGCCACCAAGAAGACAAATAAAGAGTAAGGCTTCATATCTCAGTCTTTGAGGAAGCTGTCAAAGCAGCGAGACTTTGAAGACGGTCCCACTCAAGCCTAATGCATGTTTCATGCCCGCCTATAAAGACCATAATGGTATGAATACATTTGAATCTCACTGATGGTTGATTAAGAATCTACCAAATAACCGGTCTTGATGAAACTGATTAAAGTAAGAACATAAATTAATGAATCCACCAAATTCCATGACAACCCATGAAGAAGACGATTCTGGTTTCGTTTGAAGATTTTGACCAGTTGATGAAGCCGATGAGCTGAACTAAGTTGATGAATCTATTGATGTCAAATGAATTCATTGTGGAGGTTATCAATTTATTTATAGGAGGATGAGGCTAATTAAGTTTATATAATTCATGCCAAGTTTATGTTCTGATGTTAAAAATGATGGACGAGCTGATATCTGTTGAAGGAAGTAGAGAATGGAGATACCCGGTATGTTGAAGGTGTGGCTGGAGGGAACGTGAAGTGTATGGATGGGTGTAGTAATTAATGATGAAAAGTGATAGTGGTGTCAGTGTTTAGTGTAAGGTTTTATTAAAGTCATAGTGCAGTGAATTAAGGACCAGGAGTTTGCATTGCCTATTCTTCTGTCACCAATTTATGTCAGTGAATTGGGGTGATAGTTTTTTATGGAAATAAAAAAAATTACTGGACATAAAGAAATAGAAACATTATTCTACATATAGATGGGATTTGAGAACAGAAGCAAACTAGGATCAACAAAACGATGATGATGCTTGATATAAAGGGTAAATTGACTTGATAGAGAAAATTTCTCCCTTAATATCTTCTTTCCTCCATTTTTTTTATATTGTGATAACTTTATTGAATATTTTTGTTGTATTTCTCTCTCCAATCATTAGAGGATAAACATTTTACAGTTTCATATTTAAATGAATTTATAAACTTTCGATCTATTTGTTTTCATTTTCATAATTGTGTCAAATCATTTTTCATTTAGTGAACTTCTTTTCATTCTTGATGAGTATATTTTTTACGCTATACTAAGTACTGATAAAAGATGGTAGAGAATCTGTTTCATTTGAGCATCATCCAAATTACCAAAAATTGGAAAAGGATGATGTCTCTCTTTTCCATTAACAAACACCTTTCTTATGGAATTTGATTTTCCAATCATCTTTTTAAAAAGTTCACTAGATTTTTTAGAGAACATGAATGACTATTAGGTGTCTCGATATACTTTTTTATCAGTCTTTAGCATGACTGTGATTATTGAAATTAAATAGATAAAATAATTTTTAATCAATTTAGAATAGTCTACTTCCCTTATTTTCATTTTCTTCCAGTCTCTCTCTCTCATATCTCTTATTTCTTATTCACAATCTCATCATCAATTCAATTGTTATATTTTATTCTTATTTTATTCCTTTTGTTCAGTCACACAATTTATTTATCATTACTTGTGGAATTCGATACTCTTTCTTGCCACTATTCTAGTTGTTAGTAAGTTTTAAAATAATTATATTTGCACAAAGTTCAACAACATTTGTGTCAGCTGGAATAGACTCCCCACCATTAGAAATAGTCTAGCACCAATTTATTTCAGGGAATATCTCAACACGACCCACGACGAGTCTCCCCATCATTAAAAACCAACTAGCTTACCAACTAATAAGAGAACTCCCCACATGGGCCAAAAACCCCCACCACAAGGGGCCCCAATGAAGAAACTTTAAACCAAATGACATACCAAAATCAAACTAATCTACAAGGGGGAACTTACAATGATAAGGAAAGCTACAATGATAATACTTAAACTGTCTCTACCCAATGATGGATACAAGAGATGAACTAGTGTTCCCCACACCCCTATGGTTTCCTAACTATGTGAAAAGAATCACTCTGAGGCCTATGGATGGAGCCCTGATGTTCAAAGCATCTACTTACCTACAATTAAGAGCTAATAATCCCTGATCTTATCTCACAATTCAAAATTTTCCAAAACACGCTTCCACTAAAATAAAAGTTTATAGGGAATTAACAATATTTAAACTTACAATTCTAGATAATGTAACACCAAAAACACCACTGGACACAACCATTAAAACAAAGAAACATTACAATTGAAAGCGTCTTTAAACTGAGCTTGAACAACACACCACTCCTATAAATGGGCATAGGTGTCTTTCAAAAAGGTGGACCTGGATTCACGAATCTTCATAGACACACCCCGATAGAACCGTTGCAAGTGACCTAAGCATCCACATGAAAGACAGGTCTTTGGAGCACTTGGGCATGACAACTTCTTATGATCTATCTTTCCACACTGATGGAATGCCATGATCCTACACTTAGAAGAAGTAGATGAAAGATACAATGGCCTTTTAATACCACAACCAGTACCGGCATCTTCAATACACTTCCCCACTTCCTTATTTTAACCACCTTCACCACTTCAAGGAAATGAATGCGGGAAGACTACCTCAATAACTCCTTCCCTCACATATTCAACATGAACAAATTTCCTCACCACTTCAGCAAAATAAGTTAGATTAAACTTCAACACTGTTCACTGCATATTAGGATAAAGACCAAACTCAAAATGTCAAGCCTTAAAGGAATATTTCATGGCCCACTACAGAGTGTAAGGAACAATATCCATGAAAAGATGAAAGTATTCCAATACCGATCCATCACCCTACTATAAATAGATTATCTCCATTCCCTTTATCACCTTCACCATTTCAAAGAAATATTTCTAGATAAACGAAGACTTGAAAAAATCCCAAGAAAGATCATCCTAAGGCTTATTCTGAGAGACTAACATCCACCACTTCTAGATCGGTCCTTCAAACATAATTATGGAAATCATAACCTTCAATGACTCGAGCAACTCAATGAGGCTGAAGTTTATTTTAATTTTTTGCATCCACTCTTCCACTTCGATAGGATCCACTTGACCATAAAAGAGAGGTGGATTCAACTTCCAAAACTCAATAAAAATCCTTTGGTTGATCAAATTGAAATCCTGCTAATAAAAAATAACCCATAGATACACCTTGAACACCTATCAAATCTCTATAAGGGAAAACAACGAGAAACAAAAAATCCAAAATCTCAATCAAACAATTCCATCAACCTAAACTCACCTCAAACAAACACTATCAAAAAAATGGGAAACCAACTCAACAATGAGAGTTCTTAAACTCAAAACCACCACATAAAAACACTTCCCAAATCATAGTAAAACAATCCATACAACTACTGGATATCAAAAAATTACAAATTTTCTCTTAAAAACACTTTTGAAAAGAAAAACATGCTTGGTGGGTTGCATAATCACCAATGAAATTCCATGGATCCTCACACATGCATATTCTCGTGCCACCCTAGTAACCCATCTACTCATTTAAATATGGGAACTCATCTTCCCACATAATCATCCAACCACTTTCCACACACAACCATTAATGTGAGCATCCATGGGCATACCAATGGTCAAATAAAACATTAAAATTTCAAAATTAAAAAAACATGTCAAAATCCCACAATATACCAATTCAAAAAACCATTTTCAAATTATAGGTTTCAAACCATTTCATGTTGCTCAAAAATAAAATCCCTTGTATTTCTATCCAAAAATTCCAATTCACACCATTCAAAACATTTTTAGTGGCTCAATAGATCTCATTCATAAAAAATGTTTGATTAAAAATCACTTCTTATTTAATTGTTTTCCAAAACTTCATTCAAAATAAACTTCTGATTTCTATGCAAGAAATTTTAATTAATCCATATTTTGATTATAAAAATCCAATCCCTTTAAACTATTTTCATTTCACCCTAATTTTTTTATAAAAATCCATTTTTCGAAATCCTTCCTCAAAGTTAATTATGAAAATATATTTTCCACTTTACAAAAATCCAAGCATTACCACTAAAAACCATGTTTTCATAATTCCAAAATATGAGTTTTTAAAATAATTTTCAGAATCAATGAAGATTTAAAAAAATACACAAGGGGAAACTAGTTTCGATGGGTGACTTGGTCATATGGTTGACAACCATATTCTAAAGACACCACTGCCATAAAGAGTATTCTAGGACCATGTCCCCAGCTCCACATAACTTTCCAGGCCCTGGGAGTTTACTGAGACCATTGGACCAACTCCTTTTTTGTATACCAAACACAAAACAACCAAAAAGAACCAGATTAAGAAAAATAAACCCAACTTCCCATGGAAACTCAAGGTTCAGTCAAGAAAGTGTTGTCTATACACTCCCTTGACTTTTACCCCATGTTTTGAAAATCCTAATCTATCTACCATGAAATCCCAAATAAAACAAGGATATCTGAAATATAGGTCCTCAAAGGGAGACTTCTCTGATACCATTTTGTTACAAACCAACCTGTTTCAACCCCAAACTAGTCACCCGAACCGATCTGTGGCAAGGCCCAAAGGGCCTTCCCGATCACTATGGGATGACAACTAGTGTCGAGGAATCAATAAAGTATCCAAGGGAAAAATTTCTCTTAGTATAATAAACTAAACAATGGTAATAAACAGAGAAACACAACACTAATATATATATTTAAAATTAAACATCTTTTATACAAGACTGAAAAATACAAAAAAACTATACAAAAACATCCAAACTGAACCTGACAAGCACAATGTTTCCATGTGACCTCAAGGGTCACTATCTGATAATAAAACCAACCATTTCCCATGGAGATCCAAACCAAGATAAACCGAAAACAAAATATAAAATAAGAAAGAACTATTTTCATGAGTATTAAAACTCAGTAGGCATACCCAAACAAAGCTATTCCCAATGCACTTCCTTTAAACAAAAGAAAAATCAACTTGAGTTTTGAAATACAATTTATGAAAGTAACATTTTTCCACACATTTCCCCCTTTAAATTAAAACATGGTTCATTTTCATTTTTACCATTTGAAACCACATTCTTTTCCAAGTTTTCACTATAATCATTTTAAATAAGAAATATAACCTTTTATTTAAAATAGAGAGAAAGAGTGTAAAACACTTCAAAAACCTTTTTCCATAAATAGTTGAAAACATTTTATCATTTTTGGCATAAATCCACACTACTCAAGAAGTATGAACAACAATCATACAACAAGGGAAATGGGAAAATATCACAAAAGAGTGTCCAACCAACAATGCATCACTATCATTCACCAAATAAAACTAAGTGCCAATAGACATGGGAGAAACCTAGGAGCTCATGAATAATCCATAACATACTAATACAAGTTGACTCATCTTGAAAAGCATGCCTCACTCGATGCCATAAATAACTCCCACACACACTCGGCCACACCCTACCTGGTACATACTGAGGGGCACTATCCCATATCAATAAAACTCAATATATCCCCCAACTATGGGACACTAACCAGAGTATAAAATCTAAGCTAGTGTAGCAATCATTCTCATAATATTCAATAGCTATTCCAGGTTCCAATGTCAAGAGTATAAAGGGGGTGAGCCTACCAATGCCAACCAAGTATCCAATCACAAGAACACATATACCACATATATATATATATCACACAACAAAAATCACTTTAATCACTCTAAGGATCAATCTATTTCCTAAAAACAAATAGATCTCAAAGGGGTCCACCCCATGGATCTTCCATTTTTCACAAGTAAATAGGTCACAAGGAGTCCACAATAAGGAAGTCCCACCCATTCACATAAATGGATCAAGAGGATTCCACAATGATGAAACATCATTAAAATAACATAAATTCAGCAAGAGAATTATCTAAGGAGGGATTTTATAATAAAAACTTTCACTATTTTCATAATATTTCCAAACAGGACTCAAACTGTTTTCACAAAACCATCATTTAGTAAAGAACCAAATCTCCTTTCCAAAAAGGTAAAAATACTCTATTTCCCATTTCACAACCATTTCAGAAAATACCATTTGGAAATTTACATCAAATTTTCAAGTCAAAGTCATTTTCATTAAAAATTCCAAACTAGACACAATACACCATCACAGGTCAACCCACTTTCAAAATCCATATACACACTTCTTTTAAATACAAACCAATTAGAAACTATTCCAAGAAACCCAAATCACCTTTTAAAATGAAAAAGAATTATTTTCAAAGCCAAAACATTCTTTAAAAATCACAAATTCCTCACAAAATTCAATCAGGCATTTCATCAAACACTTGGTGTGCAATATTTAACAAAACAATACCATTTATCAAAAAAAGGGACAACACACCACTTTTCACACCAATTTTTTTTCCAAAGATCACGAATCACTATTTAACATATATTGAAGGTGTGGAATGAAAGGAACCAATAATTCTTAAAAAAAAAGGAATGTTAAAATGGAAATCTACCTCAATATTACGGTGCATCGCACACCCAAAACCACATCACAAAGGATCCAAGATCCAAGATCGACCTAGAGAAACCTCAAAAAAGAAAAACCCTCACCATAAACTAGGGGAAACACAAACCCTAGATCCACATGACCATGGGTGAAGAAGAACTCAAGAGAAAATGGAATAAGGATGGAGAGGGAGAAGAGAGGAGGATATTACCTTGAGAGATTTACCCCAAAAATTGAAGAAACCACTTAGATCAACACTTGGGAGGAAGGAGGAGGTTTGAATTACCAAGGAGGATATCCCCTAGGGATGTACAAGCACAGAGGAGTAAAAAATGGGAGGATTGGGGCTAAAAATATTAATAATGAAAAAGATAAATTTCACATTTTTAATGACCTGGGAAGCTCGTACGGTTTACCAAACTGTGCGCCCCTCACAAGGCATAGAGAGAACCCTACACATTTTTCCCACTCAGTTTAGTAAACCATGCTCCAACCATGATAAATGGTCCTGTCCCAATACAGAGGCTTCCAACACGCATTCCACATTGTTTGACAAACCATGCGCAAGCCGTACACCATGGCACTTTCAGCAAACTTTAATCCGCATAGTTTCCTGGAGGACGACACACAATTTACTCTAACCATGCATCTAAACCGTTCAACATGAGAAAAACACTCTAAAAATCAATACTTAAACTTGGAACACCTGGAACCTGAGGAAAAAACCCAATGGAAAAATATAAACTAGAATTGAGGTCCAAAATAAAAAACTCGGTGCGACATCATAGATATATAATGCCCTCATTTTTAGTTGATTACAGATTCTTATTATTTATTTATAATAAGTATATCAATTATTCCATATTTATATTATGATATAATCCATTGAATGATACTCTTTATTAAGAATCTAATCTCAACATTATTTTATTTCATTTCCCTTGGAAATATAGAGGATAACTATGGTGTAACGATATTAGACAGCTTCATGTGACATAAACCTCTAGAATTTAGTTTAACTACTGATCCACTAGTAGTTGAACAATGGATCATGTCCCTAGAGAGGATATTTATCACTTTATAAGTAGTTAAAAGGAAAAATTCATCATGGTGGTGTATCACCTCGAACAATATGTGGACCAATGGTAGTAACTATTTCAAAAAACTAGTGAGAAATATCAAGTATAATCTATAAATAGTAAAGATATCTTAAGAATAGAGGTTATACCCATGGTATAAAAATTCCTTGATGTTTTTCCTTAGGGATATTCTGTTCCTCAAACAGAGAATGAAGTCGAGTTCTCCAATGAGCTCATTTTTTATGTAAGACATATATATAAAAATCCCACTAGAAGTTCCTATGGTGTTAGCAGAGTTAATGAAATTGATATAGGTTTTGTGTGATAAGGTATTTGTATGGCTTAGTTATTCACCATGGGGAGACCCTATTTTATTCATGAAAAATATGGATGGTTCTATGATATTTTTCATTGATTATAGGGAGATAAATTCCATTAATATGAATAATTCATATCATTTACCATGAATTAATGAATTATTTTATCATATTTTAAGATCCCCATACTTTTTGAAGATCAATATTCACTCTGGTTATCATCAACTAAGGGTGAATAGCTATGATATATTGAAGATTAAATTTTTAATGAGGTATATACATTATGAGTTTTTAGTGATTCTCTTTTTATTGACTAATATACATTCTATCTTTATGGGTTATATGAATAAAGTATTCAAGGTTTATCTTGATAAATTTTTGGTGGTATTAATTGATTATATCTTGTTATATTATATGGGATATGAAGAGAATGAGATTCATTAATAAATAATCCTAAAGAACATCATTCGAAAATAATTAATATGGAAATATAGTAAGTGTGAATTTTGACTAAATGGACTTTAATTTCTTTACCATATTGTCTCTAAGGATTGAATATTTGTTGACCCTTCAAATACAAATGTGTCCAAAGAATAATATAGTCCAATGAACATAACCGATATCCGAACATTCTTGGGTTTAGTAGGTCACTATAGATGGCTATATTATTATTTATCCTGGTTGTCTAACCCATTAACTAAGTTAACACATAAAGGGGTTAAATTCACATAGTCAATGGAATGTAAGGACTATTTTGAATAACTAGAGTGTAGATTAATTAATGAACCTATGTTAACTCTAAAATATAATAATTGAGTATTTTTAATATATAGTTATGCATCAAATAAATATTGGATTGTGTTATTATATAGATTTATAGTGTGATTTCCTCTGCACCAAGGTAATTGAAAATCCATAAACAGAACTATCCAACTCATGAACTTGATATGGAAGCTAGAATTTTATTTGAAAATATAGAGACACTACCTATATAGTGAGATATGTGATATATATATATATTTATATACATATTATCCTCATGAGTTTGAAGTATATATTATCTCATAAGCAGTTCAATATGAGGAAAATTATATTGTTAGAACTACTAAAGAACTATGAATTCTCAATACATTACTACCCTAGGAAGGAAAAAAAGGCAGTCAATACATTGAGTAGGAGGGAACACGAATTTATAACCATGATGAAGATTAAAAAGGATCCTATATATAGATATCTTGTAAAGAAGGATGTGGTGATTTTTAGGAAAGGGATTCCAATATTCCATTGTCAATCAATTTCTTACTATAAAAGATAGAGATGTACTTATAGGATAAAAATAACTTTCAATGGAAGATTAAATCAATAAATGATATGAAACCAACTAAATCCATTAATAGAAATGGAGTGTTGATGATTGGGAAGATGTTATGTGTTCCATTCATACTGATTTTGAAAGGGGAACTTCCATATGAATCATATATCTCAAATAACTCTATACACATTGGTAGAAAAAATATGTATATGGATTTAAGAGAACATCCCTTGTGGGATAGTATGAAGTAATAAGTTTAGGAATATGTGTCTAAAATCATAGTATTATATAGGTAAATTATGAAAGAAAACATCCTAAGGGCATCATGCAACATATGTATATACCTTTTTAGAAGTGGGACAATATTAAAATGGACATTGTCACTAAATTATCAAAGACACCATGGAAGAACAATATTATATCTGTAATAAGTTATTGTACTAGTAAGTCTAATCATTTACTAGTGAAAAGAGAATATATACCCATTTAGTGCCTTACCCAAACCTATATCAATTAAATAGTAAGGATTCTTGGGGAAACTATATTGAATATATATTATTGTGAACCTCAGTTTACATAAAAATTATGTTAGAGTCTTATGAGGTCTCTCAATACTGAGATACATTTAAGAACCACCTATCATCCCCAAAATGATTGATTGTCTGAAAGGACTATCTATAATTTTTAAGACATGCTGATATCATGTTCTCTTAATTTCAAAGGTATATGGTATTAATATATACCATTGGTGTAATTTTCATATAATAATAAATTCCATTTGAGAATGTAGATGTAATAATACAAACAATTGTATCGTAAGAGGTGTCATAATCTAACCTATTGCGAAGAATATGGAGAAATAAAACTAATTTTACTAGATCTTGTATAAGATATGACTATTAATGTGTGGACTATTCATTGTCATATTAAAGAATACTAGAGCCAAAAAATATATATTTTGATAATTTAACGAAAGACATGGAATTTAAAGTTGGATATCATGTATTTTTAAATATTTCCCCATGGAAGGGAGTTGTAAAATTAGATAAATGAAGAAGTTAAGCTCTAGGTACATGGGTCTTTTGAAATACTAGAGTTAATTTGAGTTATTTCTTCCCAATTGGCTATGTCTCCCAAAATTTCTATAGTATATGATGCCTTCCATGCATTATTTTTTAGTAAGTAAATTTTAAGTCCAAAACATTTTCTAACATATAGGGGAATAGAATTGGATATTGATTTTTCTTTTAATTAATATCTTATATATAATATTGACATGAAAGTTAATTTTTTTCAAAATAAGAAAACTCGGTTAGTAAAAGTCCTTTGGAGAAATCACAAACATGAAAGGAAACCTGGTATCCTAGATAATATATGAGGAAGGATTACCCATACCTGTTCAATATTATATATATAACCATGTTTTGAAAAATAAATTATTTAATGGGGAGAATGTAATACCCAAGACCCCACTTTAGTAGGTAAACACCATATCTTGGACCATCACACAGTGTACACTCTAAAGAGAGTTTATTCATGAATTTAATTAAAAAATAAATTTTATAGTATTAAATTTAAAAAATTACCCTTGTTTTTGAATTATTCCAATCAAAATCAGATTAGTATTAATTTTGGAGATATTTTGAAAAGGTTGGTTTTTAATATAAAATACAATTTTCATGGAGATTTTAATTTGTGTGACTTTATCATTAGATAATAACGATATATAATTTTACAAAAAATAACTATGTGATCTAATATGAATTCAAGTAATAACAATATGAATTTCAAAATATTCATTGATCATAGGAAACATATGGAAAACATTTTCAAAACTAAAGTAAAATGTTACATTAATAAAAACTATTTTTAGTATTTTCTTTGAATGAAAAACATTCAAATAGAGATTTATTTTTTGATTTCATTAAAATCCTAAAAAATTATATATGTTTTATAATATATCAATTTATTTTAATAAAATTAGTATCTGGGATAATTTTTTATTATAAATAAATTTAAATCTCAAAAACATTATTTTTCTAAAAACTATTTTATGTTATTAAGTGCATTTATATTAAAATTAACATATCAAAACTATAGATGTTTTTTGATAAAATATTATTTGTTTATTATATAAGAGGTTTAAAATTAGGTAAAATGTAAATTTTTTAATTTTTATCATTAAACTTTATTAGTAAGGATAAACATTAATTACCAAGGTAAAAGTAAATTAGGGTAAAAGTTAAAAAGTTAAAACAAAATCTCTAAAATAGTCAAGGTTATCACAAAAATGTGTGGTTGAGGTGATTTTCAACCCAAATTTACTATCCATTTATCTTTTTTCCATTTTTTGGAATTTATCCTTGAATAATAACTTTACATTATTGAAAATGTTCAGGTTACTCCCAAAACTACCCTTATAATGACTTATAAAAGAGTAACATCCATGCTGATTCAAGAAACCTCTTACCATTGTATTTATCCATGAAACTATACCAAATTTATCCTATTAGAACCATTTTACATTTATAAAATCCTATGGTCACCATTATTTTCCATAATTAATTCAGTTCAAAGGATAATACTTTGAACAAAAATTCAACTCTATGATGTGAGTATCCACTTATTCTTAGTCTTTTCTTCATAATCATACTCTTCTTAACCTCTTATATCCATTAAAATATAATTAAATCAGAATAATTATTATATTGATATGTTTTTATATGAATGTAATAACTATTATTTATTTCTATATACCCATGAAGAAAAAAACAAAAGTTTCATTAGTGTGTGTGTGCGGACTACCACTTCCATGAATCAACGTCTTCATTTTCACATACTGGATATCGTGATTGGTATTGTTGATAGTATTGAGGAATAAATATGATATATATAAATATAAATATAATATTAATATGATTATTAATATGATTATTAATATTCAAATTTTTATATACCTTAATCCCCTCTTGTTCTTTCAGAAATAGAAATGTTAATAGTGTATTGTGTAGACTACCGCCTCTATGAAGTAACATATATCATTTTTCAAAGAGTTTATTTCTTATTTATTAAAATATTTTTAAATATAATTCACAAACTTAAGAGTATCTAAATAATATAATTATGATATTTAATAATTATATTATTTCAAAAAATAATCCACTTTCATAATCAAAATCGTCCATTAATTATAGTGTGTCCACATTTGGGTCAGTTTAACCACATACTTGAATAATGCTATAAAAATACATCATGGATGACTATGGTAACCTAAATAATAATTTAATTATAGGTTAAAAATATAATAATAATTTTTTCATGGTTATATAATGGTTATATTAAGTATTTAACTTATTATTGAAATTTCATCTTCGATCACTAAAATTATCGATATAAGATGAAACTAATTGCACTTTCACACTACATAACTAAAACACTAATGGAATTAGATAATATAATTTTAAATAAATAAAATTTATATAATAGTATTCCTTATATAATCTATGAGTGGTTAATTTTTTTATAAGAATAAGAAAAAACAATGATTTTATAAAACAAGTAAAAATGATCAAACTATAAACACCTGATGTGGGAAAATAAGTAAACTAACAAGAATTCATATAGATAATAACTATATATGAAGTGTATAATTTAAAATGAATATGGGTAAATTTTTTAATTAAGTTATTAATTTATCTATGTTTTTTTATATCGGAGGTTAAAGTACATTTGTGGATGTCAAAACAAGACGTAAGGGTCTTCCGTCTCAAATTCCATTCTTTAATACATGTTTTGTATTATGCACATAATTTGTTTTATGTGGTGTATATACTACCTATTTGACATGTTATATCATCATATTTAAATATTAATGGTATTTTAAGATAAATTTTAATCCCACTCTTTCAATATGTTTTTATTAAATTTATACCTAATCCATACGTGGGTTTTACCATCTCAATTTTTAATATTTGGGACACATGCTATAATAAAAAGATATTTAGTTTTTTGTGATGAATACATTGATATAGAATAATTTTTACCATATACACCATGAATATTTTGGTATTTACATGTATATTTTTTATCACTCCCTCATATCCAATTTATTGAAGAGTTACCACAATCGTTGTAAAACTAAATATTTTCCATGGTGGAAAAACCATCCCAAGTTTTGGTAATGTAAAAGTGTGTATAGTTTACTAGAAAATACATCCTTGTCTAGATACTGGAAATAGGATGTGATAGTTTCATAACAAAAAAAGGCGTAATCTTCCCCAAAAGGGTTGGTTAATCATTGAATCAACCATCACTCAGATGCATGATGAGTGGGCCTAAGACTGCACATCTAGATAGAAACTCATTAGATATATTCTTCCGAATATTAACATTTTCTTTATGATCCATGATAAAGTATTTTTACTACCATTTCCTTGGTATCCTACCATATCAATTAAGGTATGTTATCTTATACATCCACATTATTTCATTGAATTGGGAAGTACTGTTTTCTATATTTTTTTTATATGGTTATCCATGTTTTTAGTTAGAAAAATGTTCCTTAGGTAATGGTATGAAGTGTCTTGTTGAATCTTATATTGAATTCATTAGACTTAATCAGGCGATGGGTGGGTTCCAGAATTATATAGTTCTGAGATGCATTGATGAGTATCATAATTCAAAATATCTTGGATTTTGGGGTATAACACTCACCATATTAGCATGGAGTCTTCTTACAAGGTATTGAAATCAAGTTTTGATATTTGGAATTATTAATTCCATAATTATATGATCAATGATTATTTATATATATATATACATACATATATTCATTTAGTATAATAGATATAGAATTTCCTCAACATTATTTTATTATTGAGTCATGTTGTTTATTTATTCTCACCATATTAGTTATTCCATGTTTACTTTATGATATCTTTCTTTGTATGCATCTCCTTTCTGAGAATTTGATCTTTCCATTCTTTTTTACCTTTCCCCAAAAAACGTGGAGGAGAAAAATGTGTAATTTTCAAGGATATGATGGAAGGAAAAATAATGTTATCATAATATGTTTATACTGTATCTTATGTTTTAAAAATTTAATGCATGTATGTAAATAGTCTTCCTAGATTACTAAGTTGTTGAATCCTTTTTGAACTCATTTATTCTGTGTCAATATTGTAACATAAAATCTGTCACTAGGTTTCAATAGTCTAGGATATTATAGTTGGTATTAAGGAAAGTTTACTAAGATCCTTGGGGACTAGATTTAAAGGAACCTAGTTACATAAAACAAGTTTTATAAAAACCCCATCAATATTTATAGATAATGCCCTAGAAATATTAATAGGAATCATTTTTTACAATTCAATATCATCAGACGACTATGTGTATGACATTGTAGAAATATATAAACTAATGGAATGAATGAGAACCTTATCAACACCCATAGACAATATTGGGATATTCCCCCTGAGAAAGTAAATGAAACTAAATTTGGGGCTAATTAGATCATAACCATATCAAGGAAATTGAAATAGCTTATGATAAATAATATCCTCTATATAGGGTATCTTTATGATTCACAACATGTTTTAACTACATTGGAAAACTTCATGTGTCATCAACCTCTAGAATTCAATGTAACTATTAATGGATTAGTAGCTGAATAATAGATCAAGTTCCTAGAGAGGAGTATTCTCACTTTGGGAAGTTGTGAAAAGGAAAAAGTCATTAGGGTGGTCTATCATCTGATGGGATATACAGACCAATGGTGAATTCTAATTCAATACAATAGAGAGTAAAATCAAGAATATTCTATAGATAAGTAAGATATAGTAGGAATAATGGATGTATATATGGTATAAAATTCATTTAGGATATTCCATAAAAATTATCAGGTCATCCACTAAAGTGTGAAGTTAATTTATTCATTGAAATCATTCATGATGCAAGAACTATATCTTAAACTCTATATAAAAGTACAGGTGGAGTGAGTGGAGTTGAATAAATAGCTTCAAGAGTTTTTTGATAAGGTATTTATACACCCTAGAGTTTCACCATGGGGAGCCCCGATTTTATTTGTAAAAAAGAAGGATGTGTCTATGGTAATGTGCATCAATTATAGGGAGATCAATGTCATTAATATAATTAATAAGTTTCATTTACTATGTATTTATGACTCATTTAATCATATTCAAGGAGTCCAATACATTTAAATGATCAATATTTTCTCTAGTTATCATCTGTTAAGGTTGAACAAGGGTAAAATGATGAAAAGACATTTTGAACAAGGTGTGGAAATTATCAGTTTACAATAATGAATATTGGATTAACTAATGATCCTTTTATAATTATGTTTCTAATGAATATAGTAGTAAAGGGATATATCGATAACATTTTGGTGGTATCCATTGATTATATCTGTATTTACACTAAAATCCATAAAGATCATGAGATTCATATGTAAATAATTCTAGAGACCCTCAGAAAAAAAATTATATTGGAAATATATTAAGTGTAAATTTTGGATCAATGAAGTTTGTTTTCTTAGATATATTATCTCCAAGGATGAAATATCTATTGGCCCTTCAATGAAAAAGTTATTCAAATAATGGACTATACTAATGAACATAAAAATGTTCTGAAGTTTACTGGGTTTAGTAGGTTACTATCAGTAGTTCATTCAATATTTCACCTTGTTTACCAGACTATTAACCATGTTAACACGTAAAGAGGTTAAATTCACATGGTCAAGGGAATGCAGTGAATTTTTTGAAGAGTATAATAGGATACATATTATTACATCGGTATTAACTCAATTATCCAGTAAGGATGGATTTGTAATGTATAATGATGCATTGAATAAATTAATTGGTTGTGTACATATATGGAATGATATAGTGATTTCATATAAATCAAGGAAATTTAAAATCCATCAATAGAACTATCAGGCTCTTGACCTTGAGTTGGATATTGCAATCCTTTTCTTTTAAAATATAGAGACAATTTCTATATGGTGAGAGATGTCATATATATATAGACCATGAGAGTTTGAAGTATATACTCTCTCATAAATAACCCAAAATGAGGAAACAAAGAAGGCAGGAACTACTTAAGGACTATGATTACTAGATACACTACCACCCTGGGAAGGAAAATAATGTATCTGATGCATTGAGTAAGAGGGACCATAGAATTATACCCATGATGAGGATTAACAAATGTTCCTATATAATGATATCTAATAAAGAAGGATATGGTGATTTTTGGTCAGGGGGACCCATCCTTATTTGTTCAATAAATCACTTACTAGAAAAGATATAAAATTCCTATCATGATGAAAATATGTTACAAATGATGATTAATAGAGAAAATTATGGGAAATTGATAATATTAATCTATATAGATAATGTATTGATGTTTCAAAAGAGGTTATGTTTTTTCATATATATGATAATTGAAAGAGGAACTATTAGACGAATAAAATAGCTCATATATCTCTATAAACCATAGAAGTAAAAAGATGTATAGGGATATAAGATAACATTTATGGTGGGAAGGAATGAAGTGAGAAATTTCAAACTATGTTTCCAGATTCATAGTTTTATAGTATATAAAGGATGAAAGATAACATCAAAATTTAATCATGAAACCTCTATTATCTATAACTATACATAAGTGGGATAATATTAGAATTGGCATTGTTAATGGAATCCCAATGACTCTATAGAAGAAAAATGTTATCTAGGTCATATTTGATTGACTTACTATGTCTGTTCATTTCTTAATGATAAGAGAAGATGTATCCATTGATCTCCTTACCCAAATCTATATCAATAAAATCATAATGCTTCATGGTAAAACTCTGTCAATTATATATGATGGTGAACCTTGGTTCTAATCAAAATTTTGAAATATTTTTTAAAGGGCTCTCAATACTGAGATATATTTAATCACTGCATATCATCCCCAAATAGATGGGGTAGTCTAAAAGGACAATACATACCTTCTAAGACATACTAATATTATTGTCTCATGTCTTCCATGGTATGTGGGAATAGTATCTACCTATGTTGGAATTTTAATACAATAATAGCTTCCATTTTAACATCTAGATTGCACTAAAAAAATCATTGTATGGGAACAATTATTATATTCCAACCTATTGGGAAGAATTTAGAGACATAAATATAATTGGACTAGAGATTGTATAGGATATGACTATTAAATTGAAGACTATTAAAAATCATATTAAATAATCCTAGATCTAAAAAAATAGTTATGGTGATAATTAAAGGAAATAATTATAATTTCATGTATGATATCATGTGTACATTAAGGTTTACCCAAGGAAGGGAGTTTAAAGATTAGGTAAATTGGGAGGTTAATCCCTAGGTATATTGGGCCTTTTTAAATATAGGAAAGAATTGGAGTTGTATCATACTGATTGGATTCATATCCCAAGATTACTAAATTACATGAAATCTTACTTTTTTCATTATTGTATAAATACATGTTAGATCCAAAGCATGTGATTAGAACTTGTGGAATAGAGTTAGAGCCTAACATGTCATATAATGAATAGCCTGTCCAGATTCTAGAAACTAGAGAGATTGTGTGGCCGAATCAGACAACTTGGCTGGTAAAAGTAATTTATAGAAATCCAAAACTATAAGCGGGAACCTATGAGCCTAAATAATAGTTGAGAAAGTAATACACATATTTTTTCAATATATTATATTTAAACTAATTTTTAGGATTAAATTATTGAATGGGGGGAATATAATACTCGAGACCCTACTATAGTAGGTGAACACCATATCTAAAACTATCACATAATGTGAACTCTAAAAAGCCTTTATTCATGAAATTATTTAAATGTTAGATTTTATAATTTTATAATTTTAAATTTACTAAATTAACTTCTCTTTTTATATCAACACACCAAAATTAGGTTATTAAGAAATTTTGATCTTTTTATGAAATAGTTGGTTTTACTAAAAAAATATAGTTTTCATGATACTTGTAATTTGTATTACTTTATACTTAGATATAAATGGTATATAATTTTATAAAACCTTTTAAGTGATCAAATATAATTTTTTTTAATATAATTATGAATTTTTAAATATTATATAAACTTAGAAAACCTATAGAAAACATTTTTAAAACTAAATTAAAATGTTACTTTAATGAAACTGTTTTTGGTCTTTTATTATAATCAAGTATTTACAATGTGAAATGCAGTTATTAGCTTTCCTTTAAATCATAATATATTTTATTATTTTATAATAAATCAATTTTTAACATTAAAATAATTATCCAAGATAAATTTATCCTATATATTAATTTTAAATATTTTTTTAAAACTATTTTAAGCACTTTAGTGTGTTTATTTTAAAAGTAAAATTTCACACCATTAGAAATAATATTTGATAAATTTATTTTAAGTTTCTAAATCATATTTTTTAAATTAGGTAAAATATTCAAAATTAATTTTTATCATTAAAATTATTTACTAAAGTTAAAAATTAATTACCAATGTAAAAGTAAATTAGGGTAAACGATAAAAAGTTTAAATAAAAATACCTAAAAAAGTAAATATCATATATAAAGGATTGATTGTGGTTATTTTAAACCCACAAAAAATATTTCATCCTCTTTCTTCCATTTTTTGGCCATTCAACCATTAATAGTGACATCTATTACTAAAAATGTAAGGGTTTCCCCCAAAACTACCCTTAACTTCACTTAGAAAAGAGAAACATCCCCACCACATCAAGTCTGATCTTCGCATAGAATTTCTCCTTGAAACTATACCAAATTTATCCTCCTAAAACCTTCTCATAGGTATAAAATCTTTTAGTCTCCATTAGTTATCATAAGGCCATCATTTCAAAGGATAATAACTATAAAAATTTCAAGTCCCTAACGTTAGTATACACTTCATCTTAGTGTTCTTTTCATAATATTACACTTACTAAAAATATACATTAATACCAATATAATAAAATTACTATCATTATTATATTAATGGAAAAACTTTTATTTGTTCATCTACACACATTAGTAAAAAATAAAAGCGTCGTTAGTGATTGTGTGCAGACTAATGCCTTACTGAATCAACATCTTCCTTTTTTTCATAATTTCTCTCATGGTCATTTTTAATGATGATATTGAAGAATACATATGATATATATAATATAACTATGATTATGAAAATTTTAATTATCACATACCTTAATTCCAACTCACCATTAGAGAAATAAAAATGTTAACTTTGCGTTGTGTAGACTACCACCTCCACAAAGTAACATATCACATTTTCACCTAGTTACTTTCTTATTTATTAAAAAAACATTAAACATGAATCACCAAAATAAATATATATTAATTATATCATTTTTATCTATTAATAATTATATTATGTCCAAAATAGACCACATTTATAACCCTGACCATCCATTATTCTTAATATATTCACGATTAGATTAGTTTAACCACCTAAATGAACAAGCTATAAAACTCCATCATGGATGAATATAGTAACATAAATACTAATTATTTTTAAAATTTAATAAGAAAATTTTAATTTTATAATGGTTCTATATTGGTTATATTATGTATTTAACTTATTATATAAATTATATCACCGATCATTAAAATTTTCAAAATAAGATGACATTGATTCCACATTAAAAAAAAACTAAAACACCATTAGAATGATGTAGTATCATTTTAAATCAATAGAAGTTATATATTATAGTATAATATATTATATTAATTAACAAATTTTAGAGATTAATGATGATCTACACTAATTTTATGAATGTATTATGAATGATAAAACTATAAACACATGATGTGAGAAAATAAGTAAACTAACTTGAATTCATATAGAGAATGAATATATATAAACACTATAATTTAAATTTTAAATGATTAATCATTGTAATTAATTGGTTAAGCCATGTTTTTGTGACATCAGAGGTTAATTTTTTTAGAATTCAAGATAAGAGGTAAGGGTTTTCCATCTCAAATTCCTCTCTATGAGATATGTTTTGTATTATTCACCAAATTTACTTTATGTGGTGTATACACTGCCTATTTGAAATGTTATATTATGAAATTCACTTATTAATGGTATTTTAATATCAATTTTAATCCATCCATTTCATGAGGTTTTTATTGAATTTCTATTCAATCTATAAGTGGGGTTTTCCATCTCAATTTTTAAACTTTGGGACTAATGTTATAATTTCCCCTTATTTAATTTTTTCATGGAGAATAAATTTCCATGGTAGAATTTTTACCATACACCCCATTAATTTAAATGTATTTAAGAGTATTTTTTTATCCACCCATCATACTATTTTCATTTAATAGTTACCAAAATCGTTATAAAACTCAATCTTTTTCATGGTGGAAAAATAGTCCCAGGTTTTGTTAAAGTAAAAGTGTGTGTATATTGATATCAAATACATCCCTATCTAGATACAGAAAAGTGAATGAGGTTTTTAATAGAATAACCTAGGGGTAATAACCCCAAAAGTGTTAGTTTATAAATAACTCAATCATCACTCAGATAATTGTAGAATGGTTCTATGAGTGCACAACTAGCTAAAAACTCCTAGGGAATATGATTTTGGATATTCGAACGCTATTTTTGAACCTTGATAAAGGATTTTTACTACAATTTCCTTGGTATCCTAATAAAAAAATTTGAACCCAATTAATATCTTATAGGGATAATCTAGTACATTGAATGCACCCCCTCATCTATATATCATCGATATGTATAATTCTGGTAATGTTGATGATACCCACACAACTTTTAAATTTATTAACATATTTTCTCCAAGACATCCCATCATTATTTCTAATAGAGATGTATTTTTTTATATTTTTAATTATTTGGATATACATTATTTTATTCAAACATAGGTTCCTTTGGTAGTAGTAATAAATTTCATGTTGTCTCTTATAGTGAATTCATTGGAATTATTCAGTTGATCAATGGGGGCTAAAATTATATAACCTCTCAATGTGTTTACAGGTATCATGAGACAAAATAACTTGGTTTTTGGTGTATAACTATCCTCATATTAGTGTTGTGTCTTATAATAAGGCCTTAATATAATGTTTTGATGCACAGATTATAAATTCCAACATTATGAGACCAATGGTTATTGTTATCCATGTTTTAATCTACTTTCATGAAAATAACATGTCCTCATTTTTAGTTGGCTATGGATTCATGCTGATTATTTATTATGGCCATATCACTTATTCCATGTTTATGTTATTATAGCATTAATTTTATGCTAATACTTATTGATCATCTAAGGTCACCCTTATTTTTATTCCTTTCCCTAGGAAACCTAGAGGAAAACTATGTGCAATTTTCAAGGATATGATCATAGGTATAATAATGTTCCTACAAAGTTTTAATGTTTTATATTATGTTTTCAAATGTTATGTATGTATGTATGCATATAATATTCCATGAATACTATGTTGTTGAATATTGTGAGGAATCTTTTTTTGTACCAATAATGTAATGCAACTACTTGCTTCAAGTTTCTAGAGTCAGGTATGTTATAAGTGGCATCAGAGTATGTTTTATAGGAGCCTTGAGGAATATATTTATAGGAACCTAGATAGATAGAATAAGTATTATAAAAACACCCCAATATTTCTTGAGAACAATCAAGAAAATTCAATAGTAATTATATTTTAAAATTAAATATCATATGATAATTATGATTATGAAATTGTAGAAAGATAGAGAATAATTGATAGAATGGGAACTATATCACCACCCGCAGTAAGTGTTGAGATGTTCCCCCCTAATAAAGTAAATAAAAATTATCATTATATTAATCAGATCATATTCATATTACACCAGTTTATTCAACTTATGATAAATAATATCACCTATATTGGGTGACCTATTGATCCAAAACATGGTGTAACTATGTTGGATATATTCAAGCGACATTAACCACTAGTATTTAGTGTAAGAAAAAAAATACATTGGTAGCTAAACAAAGGATCAAGTCCCTAGAGAGGATCTTCTACACATTGGGAAGTAGTGAAATGGAAAAATTTATCATGGTAGTATATCATCTAGTGGGAGATGCATAAAAATGGTCTTCATGAATTCAAAACACTCTATAATAAGATCAACCACAATATTTTTATAAATAATAGATCCTATGAATAGAAGATGTAACTTTGGTATAAAAATACATTGATGTTTTTCAAATATAATTACATATTCATCCACTAGAGTATGAAGTTTATTTCTCCATTGAACTCATTACTAATGAAAGATCTATATCTAAAACTTCCTATATAATAGAACTAGTGGAGTTAATGGAGTTGATAAAACAATTACATGACTTGTGTAAGGTATTTATACACCCTAGTGTTTCACCATGGGGAGCCCCTATTTAATTTGTGAAAAATAAGGATGGTTATATGAGGTTGTGAATCAGTTATAGGGAGATAAATTTCATTTATATAAACAATAAGTATAATTTAGCTTGAATTGATAAATTATTTCCTAAAATTCAAGGATCTCAATACTTTTCTAAGATCAAAATTTTCTCTGGTTATCAATAGCTAAGGCTTATCAAGGATGATATAAAAAAGATTTCATTTTTGGAAAAGTTATAGACATTATATGATTATGGAAATTAATTTTGGATTGAATAATGAACAATATATCTTTATGGATATGGGGAATAGATTATTCAAGAACTTTCTTGATATTTTTTTGTATTCATTAGAAGTATCTCGATATAATCTATGAGCTCTGAATAGAATTAGAGTTATCTAAAAATATTTATAGAGATTCTCAAAAAAAAAAAATTACATGGGAAATATAGTTAGTGTGAATTTTGTCTCAATGATGTTTCTTTTATTGTCCATACTATCTTTAATGATGGAATATCTGCTGACCCTTCAAAGAAAAAGGTAGTTAAAGAATAGATTCCACCAATGAACATAACTGAGATCAAATGTTTCTTGGGTTTAGAAATTTTCTATTGATAATACATTCAAGATTTTTTTTGGCCAACCCATCAACCAATTTAACAGGTGAAGGTGGTAAATTCACATGGAAAATATAATACGAGGAATGTTTTGAAGAGAATAAGGGGAGTATTATTAATGAATTGGTATTATCTATACCATCTAATAAGGAATAATTTATAATATATTGTGATGAATTAAATAAATTAATTTGTTGTGTCTTTATACTGAATGATATGGTGATTTCATAGGCATTAACGTAATTGAAAATACATGGAAAAAACTATTAAAATCATGACCTTGAGTTGGATGCTGTAATATTTTCTTTAAAAACATGGAGAAAAATCTTCTATGGTGAGATATTTGATATACATATAGAACAAAATAGTTTGAAGTATAAATTTTCTCACATGGTACACAACATGATGAAAACAAGATGATTGGAACTACTCAAGAACAATGATTACTAGATAAACTATAACCATGGGAAGGAAAACAAGGTGGATACATCATTGATTTGGATGTACCATGGTGTTACGACCATGAAGAGGATTAAAAAATATCCTATATATAGATATCTAGTAAATATGGATATGGAGATTTTTAGTCAAGGGGATCCACCCTTACGTTTTTAAGAAATTACATTCTAGAAAAGATAGTGAATTCTCAACAGGATTAAAAGAATATTCATTGAAAGATTAAAGTAGTAAATCATGGAAAATTGATAGAATTTATATATAGAGAAGGAGTGTTGATGTTTGGGAAGAGGTTTTGTGTTTCATCTATAATAGAGTTAAAAAAGGGCAAGGATAGATGAATCACATAGCTCAAATTTCTCTATACACCCTAGTAGTGAAAGATATATATAGATATTTAAGATAACATCTTTGGTGGGATGGTACGATGTGAGAAATTGTGAAATATGTGTCTAGATGTTTAGTATGTTTATATTTAAAGTTTAAAATAAAATATCCTAAGGGATTAATGAAATAGATATCTATACCTATATGGAAGTGGGACAATATTACAATGGACATTGTCCCTATATTACCAAAGAATCCATGGAAGAAATATGTTATATGGGTCATTTTTGATCACCTTACTATGATTTCTCATTAATTTTTTATAAGAGAAGATATACCCTTTGAGTTCCTTTCCTAGCTTGATAATAATGAAATTGTAGCATCTCATGATTTTGGACCGGATGAAATTCCATGGAATTTCAAATTTTTATCATTTGGTGGATGGTCTATTTTTTAAAATGAAATTAGGATCATAAATTCAAGTTATGGAACACTTAAAAGTATTGTTTTTATATGTGGTTGAGAGCCTGAGAGGTTTCTTGGTTGGTTCATTGGGTTTCAGAAGCATCAACCCCTATAAACTCAATTTTGGGTGGACAGGTAAGGGTGCACAGTTTGTCTAAAACCATGTGTCCCACCAATGTAAATAGCATGCCTTGTGTAGGTGGGAAGATGTTACCCACATGGGATATGCACGATTTTCCCAAATGTGTGCCTATCCCGCATGATTAGTGCCACTTAAGCAACATGTGAGCACTGTTTGGCACTGTTTTTCCACATTGTTGGACAAACGGTGAAAGGAAATTATGCGAGGGTGTGGTTCTTATGTAGTGGGAGCTGCACGGCTATTGCACATTTTTGAAAAATCATACAGCCAAACTGTACGACCCCATTATTGAGTGTGAAATTACAAATTTTCCCTTAATGAATTAATAAAAAAAATTCATTCTTCCTTTTTACCATTTCCAGTAGGTGAGCCCCTATCCCTCTTTTGTGAGGCTCCTCTAAATACTAACCTAGGATTTGATCCATCTCCTCTATCCATTGTAGGAATCGAGCACCATAGGTCCCTATGGATTTCTCTTGGTATTTTCTTCATTCCTCTAGCTCCTTTCTTATTTAATCTTTTCCTTGACTACACTATATTCATGTGATCTAATTCACCCTAATTTTAGGTCATTCATACATTTCATCAATTTATCTTGAACTGGAATGAATTAAGCCTTAATATTGGATGAGTGGGTATTACAAATAATGAGCAAGGTGGCCTATTTATTTTTCCTCAATTTCTGCCATTTTTATAAAATGTTGTCATGTGGTGCACGTTAGTCTTACCTAGTGTCGCTCTTAATTTATATATTTTGGCTTAAATTAATTTTCTTAGACCACATTATGGTATGTTTGGACCCTCCTTATTATGGTTGGAGGTTACGACCTCAACCCAAACCACTTATTTAGGGTGGGTTCATTAAATTACCCATGTTAAACTTTTTTATGTCTGATGTATGAGCTACCCATTTAGGTATTCCATTTATATACATATACTTTTATTAAATTGAGTCACTTACAGATTTAAACCATCATTGTAGTGAGATGATTTAATCTTTATGATGAAATTTAATTTTTTAAATTAAACAAATTTAATTGTTTGATAACAATGTCACATTTTCTAATAAAATACCTATATTGAGGAGTATCATCTTTGAAGAAAAAAATATTATGTTTGTTGGTTAGTTGTTTGGATTCATTTCATGATTAGTACATGGGGATATTGTTTTATAATTAAAGTTATTGATGGGATTGTCCTTTTCCATTAGTATTCATGACTTGTGATTAAACCCCTTATAAATTTGTTCCTTTCCTTCAAAAATAAAATGGAAAATGGGAGAGGTACTCTTAAGGAATTTTTTCTCCTATTATGGAATGCTTGATTTCATGGCTTTTGTATTATTTAATTTAATTAATTAAATTAACTACGAACACCATGAGTGATACTCATGTTTCCTTCCATTTAACACTGACGATAGGCTCATCATTATCATGATCATTTTTGCTGATAGATAGTGTATACGCTAGGGGTGATAATGGTATGCCAGGATAGGCTCACTTTACCTCATTCTGATGGATAATGGTTCCCTAGGGGATACACCTTGGACAATATATTTTGTGAGATGGTTATACCAGGACATGAGTGAAACTTGGTCCCCTATGTGAGGTACCAGGTATGGGATCAGATATTGTTGTCACACATTAGGCCTACAGTGACACTTGCGAGAACATTTATGGATCACATTGGATGGACTCTGATGGTAGTGAGTGTTTAAGGTTATCCTGGAGTGATTTATGGGTTCCTTGTAAAGGTTCACCTCACACGGGCCCAAGATGCTTCTTATTTAGTTTTGGTAATTAATATTATAATAAAAGATGACAATACATACTGGTTTTCCTGGGTATGTGTCCACCAATCGAAATTACATGCTTGGTTTCGGTCCATCCCATAAAATATGCTTTAAGATATTTTATTATCACTCCTCACATATATCATTTGTAAAGGTTTCCTATAGTTCATACATTTATGGATTAGGAAAAATCATGTATGGTCGGGCTAGGTGTCCTTGACGAACCTGATCCAACTTGGTTATTTATTTGTTTCACATTGCTGTTTTACTTTGATATCATGTACACTTTTTATTTTATATGAATGAACTTGGATATGAAATAGACATAATTTTTGGTGGACTAATAATTATATCGCACAACCTTATCAGGTTTCCATTACAGTGGGACACTCTAGAATATCTTCATGTTCGTAGGACTAGGGTTTATTGCTTGTGTTGTGCATAGTTTGTGGGAGTTAGGAGCATATGACTGATTTGGTACTCAAGATGCTCATGGAGCTAGTTTTTGGGATTTTATTCTTTAATTTCATTGTACTGGTTACTATTTTTCTTTTTTTATTGTAATTTTTTGATTATCTAGAAATGTATTATTTTATGTATTTTATATTGGCCACTTTTATTGAGTTATTACAATTATCTTCCATTGTTTAACTTATCATTTATTAATACTTTCGCTATTTTCTATTGATTTCATTATTTTTATACTGTTGTTCCACTATGATCTCGAGGGTATAGTACCCCCACCATACCACCATTAGAACATCACTTCTAGTCAGAAGCCTTTGGCATATAGGGAGGCGTGCTTGAGGCCATGTGGTGACCAGTCTGACTTCTATTTCCATAGCCAGTCGGGCCAGGAAATTACAGAGTTGTATCAAAGATTTTTATTTTACTTTATCTTACTATTTTTGGATACTAGATAGGAGACTATAAATGTGTTGGATATTAGTAAATAACTATGCCTAGAAGTGATCAACCCATGTATGGGGAAGAGTCCAACCGTCTAAGGATGGGACTATTGTTTGTAATTACAGTTGATTATGATTTCACCTTGATTGATTGGATTATTTTCGACTTCTTACTAATTTGTGAAATTCACGGTATTTTACCCTTGTCATGGTGTGGTAAGGAAGAAATATTACATTCATCATCTTAGACACACATGAACTTACCTTCCAGGCACATTCCATGCCATTTAGATTTCATTACTAGGATGTTTAAATTTGTTGATGTGCTTTTTGTGCTATTTTCCTACCTGTTATATTCCATGCTATGTGTTTTTAGTAACATTAATGTTTTCTACCTTCTTAGGTATTTCATTTCATTCTTGTGTATAACATGATTTATTGTTTAATTAGTATATTTTTCTTGGGTCTCATAAAATGTTCCCATGATTTTACTATTATGATTAACATGTTTTTTTATGATTCTATGCTTCCTTACCATGTTAAACCATATGGAACAGCTATGTCTAGAATGACTAGTTAAAAATTTTAAATTTTTCAATTGTATATTGATGGAGACACCTCACTAATCAATTATGATATGTTTAATCATAAACCACTGGTTTAATGGGATGAAACATTTATTGGATCTGATTAAATGGGGGCCAATTTTAAATATATAAAGTGTATAGGTGCTTTATAATTTGGGAATTGAAGACCCATATAATAAAACCATCATTGGGTCACTTTATATAGTTAATTTCTTTACTTTATAAATGATAAGATTGATGAATTTATTTCATTTAATTCTAGATAAAATGATTGTAGTTATATGGGTTTCACCCACAATTCATAAAGCGTATGGGTGCTTTATAAATTGAGAAGTGGTAACCCATATAACCAAACCATATGATACAAGACTTATATATTTAGAGACTCCAGTAAATAAAAATGTTGTTCAATTTTGACACTAAATGTTTTGGTTTCCTTATTAATTCTTGTACCCCTATTTCTTGGGATAATGACCTATATAACTAAAATTGTTAAATGAAAAACTTGAACCAAGTAGGTAAGATGGAGAATGTTTTTTATTTTATGAATATGCTATTGGTTTTTTTAAAAAATATATATACTTAAATTGTTGGGGTTTTATTAGTTGAACCCAAGATGGCTTGATGGGACCCTTACAAGTTGCCTTTTATTTTATTATTCCCCAATGAATAACCCTGTGGGGGTGTGTTTATGATATGTATTGGGGTTATCTTAAAGTGTCGTAGCCACCTATATGGTTTTTCATGTAAACGTAATGTGGATTTCTATTTGACTAACACATATTTATTTAATAGGAGACCATTAAATATAATTTTATATATATTTTTGTGAGGCCTTATAAATAAATAAATGTTGTTTAAAAATGATGTTATGTGATTAAATGACATGGTTATAATGGGATCTTTTTAAATAAATAATGTTAAGGGTATGTTTAATAAAACATGTTTTTTTCCTTATGGTCTTATCTATGTGCTCTTACCTTATGATTGATATTATTTTTTCCTTAAAACTAAACCTTGAAATTTATAATGAATTAAAAAAGTTGTTTTAATGAATTAAATGGAACCTTAAGAGGTATTTTAGTTTCACCCCCCATGTAAGGGTGGTTAAAGTGTTTTCTTGGGTGTTGCCTTGATAAATTGAAACATGAGTTTTTCTATCAGCCTATCTTTATATCACTTGAACCCAAAATATAGGCCCTTAATCCTAGTGACTTTTCTTCTAGCATGACCCAGTTATAGGGTCGATTTTCCTTCTTTGTTAAGGGGATATCATGTTGTTGGTATCACAGTCAGATCTTTAAAATTATTGTTAAGTGTTATTAGATTTATAACATGTGGTGCTATTTGGGTCCTGTCTATCACTAGTAGTACTCTTAGTTCTGAAATGAAACTCTAGTTGATAGGTGGATATTCAGTGAGTTAACCCCTTCTTACTATAATGAGAATCATGTAATGATTGTTTTCAGTAGTATAGGAATTCCTAGGGCATGATTGTTTGCTAATTAGGTCGTGTAACCCTTCTTCCTCCTCTCCAGTGATGGATGACTCAATACATCATCAGTTAGGTTAATAGTCATATCGGGTAATATGGATTTGGGTTTAATTTTTTAGGCCATCAGATAATCGAATGCATATAGTCTTCATGTTTGTGGATATTATCAGGGATTTTTTGTTTTTTTGGGGAACCCCTTGGTAGTATGAGTTGATATACGCAGCACCCATCAGGTGCTAGATTAGTACAAAAAATCATAAGAATTTGGTGGTATATGTTTAATTCTTGAGCTATGATACTTCATTCACAGGTCATCTCTGGGATAAAGTGACCTAGCTCAGAGATATTGAGTTGTCCCAATGTTCAGAATAACATTCTATTAAGGATCATGTGTTGACATGCTGATCATTTCAGTTGTGATTTTATGTATAATGTCTTGTTTCTTAGTGAACGTGGGAGTAACTTGATAAAAATTCCACTTGTAAGCCCAGAGTAAATCTATCCAAGCATGCTTATAAGCTACTAGTCTATCTACCTTTTTGGTTTAACACTCTCTAAAGGGTTTTTTGATTTCCTTTTTTTAGTGAACAATGACCATGACACACTTAAGGTGGGGAGCATCTTGTCAGAAGTGTCATGGTGTCTCCTCCAAGTATAGGTAACTCCATCATGGAAAAAACAACCTTAAATGCTTGGTCTTACTTAAAATTCCATGGGGAAGTTAATCTTTTTTTAAGTAATTTCTTGCAATAGAGCACAATGATGTGGTTCTTAGCTATACATGCAACCTATAAATACACCATTGGTTGGGGATGTTCCCTGGTGGTTGTTATTAAGTGATCATAGGATTCCTCAGGTGGTAAAGGCATTATGATCAATTTTGGTGTCTGTCAGAAGGTGATTCCAGAATTTTCAAATTAAATTGGCCTATGAGGTTTGAATACCTATTTATTATGATTTTGGAAAGGTTAGTTTGATTCTATACCAATCACTTATCCCTCATCACTGTAGGAGTGTCTCAGGTCCTTTTTGGTAGTCTTTAAAATCCACTTAGTGTACCTTTTCTGAATGATGATCTTTTCCCCTATCATGGTATCATCCATGTACATTGGTAGAGCATTAGTTATATGCCATGCTTAGTTTTAAAAAGTTTATGGGATTGTTAAGTGGTCTCTATTAGAGTGTTCTATAGAAGAGTAATTTTTGATATATGCATGGTTTGTTTGGGGTGATACCCATGTTCCCAAAATAGGAACACCATGGTCGGACTCATGGACACAATCTATTTCCATCAACTTGATCTCTAGGCGGATTTTTCTTGGAATTAGTAAGCATTCTTGGTATATGGACATTTGGCTTCTATCGAGGTTTCACTTGTAAGCTCTGAATGTGGTTTTCCATTTGATGAGATCCATAAACTCTATTTGTGGACTCCAAATCCTCCTCTATTCTTATTCAGACTCGGAAGGGGTGTTTTAACCATGATGATTCAAATGTGCTAGATTAATAAATTTTTCTAGGTTCATACGGAGGTATAGTAGATTAAGAAATCTTTTAGGCTAGAGAGGTCCCCAATTTCTATCTAATGGATTTAGTGTGTGTCCTTGGTTAAATCCTAAGATAATTTATTTTATTTACTTCAAGTTTGGATTTTGAAATACATCGACCATCTAAGACGGGCGTTTTAGAAATAGTCGACCAATGATGGATTGAATTTTCTTCCTATGGATTCATTAAATGTGATAGGTTTTGAACCTCTTCATGAAATTGTCAGGTAATATGGGTGAAATGTAGATGTTGGATGAAAATTTTCACGGAAAGGTCATCACAATCAATTTAAATGAGATTCTTTGGGAATAAAACCTTCAATTAGATTGTGAATCATGTCTCATTTCATGAGTGTAATTGTAATGAAACATGCATGATTCGAAATACAATTCCAAAAGTAGAGATTCCATGATTTGAAATTGGTGGTTAAATGGTAGAACCTATGGTTGGAGGCACCATAGGAAGGTTTTTTAAAGGGATGACATGGAGACCATGTATCCCATTAGATAAGTGCGGGTATGCCCATATCTATGTTTTGGATTTGGATTTGAGTGTTAATTTGATTTTCCTCAGCTTCTATAACATATGTTAAAGTGATTCTCAGTGATGCATTGGGCATTTTGAAACACAACCCGTTAGTTTGGAAATGATTTCTAGAACTGAGTAGGTTGGGTGATGTTCAATTTATTTCTATAAGATTTATTGGGGATGAGAAGTTATAAGGTGGATGTATTATAGAATCCCATGTTTTTTGTAATGGATGAAATTCCATAGAATTTTGAAATTTTATCAGTTGGTGGATGGTCCATTTTTTAAACTAATATCCATAGTGTAAATTTAAGTTTTGGAACACTTAAAAGTATTGTTTTTAGATGTGGTTGAGAGATCAAGAGGTGTATCATGTGGTTTATTGAGTTTTGGGAGTGCTAAAACCCATAA
The DNA here is from genome assembly GCA_963277665.1 of Viscum album. Classification (NCBI taxonomy): domain Eukaryota; kingdom Viridiplantae; phylum Streptophyta; class Magnoliopsida; order Santalales; family Viscaceae; genus Viscum; species Viscum album. Next base: position 1,151,034,160 of record OY728135.1, read on the forward strand.
ACTAATGTTTGGGTGGATAGGCAAGGGAACACGGTTTGTTTGAAACCATGCATCCCACCAGTGTAAATGGTGTACCATGTGCAAGAGAGAAGAGGATACCCACACAAGCTATAAAGGGTTTTAGAAAACCTTATGCCTATCCCACATGTTTAGTGCCAGTTAGGTAGTATTTTTGCCCTTTTTGGAGCGTGGTTAGAGCATGGTTGGACAAATTGTGTAGGGAAACTGTGCAGGGGTGTAGTTATTATGCTGTGGGATCCAAATGATTGGTGCATGGTTTAGCCAAACCGTGTGGCCAAACCATGTGACCCTAGCCTTGAGAATGAAATTATTGTTTTCCCTTAATGAATTAAAAACCTAATTCCTCATTCATTTTCCCATTTTTAGTGAGTGATAAATTCTCCCTCTCACATGTGGCTCCTCCCAAGCCTAACCTAGGATTTGATTGATCTCCTTCATCCATTATCATAATTGAGCATCACTGATCTCTATAGATTCCAATAAGTATGATCTTCATTCCTCTAACTCCATTATTAGTTTATCTTCTCATTAACTACACTATCTTCATGAGATATAATTCATGATATTTTCATAGCATTCATCCATTTCTTCAATTCCTCAAAAACCATATCAAATAAAGCCTTGATATTGGATTAGTGGGTCTTCCTAAGCATGAGGTAGGTGGTATATTAATTTTCCCTCAAGTTCTGTATTTTTTTAAAATGTCATTTTGTGTTACACATCGATCTAACCCATTATCACTCCCAATTTATATATTTTGGATTAAATTAATTTCATTAGACCACCTTATGATGTGTTTGGACCTTCATTAGTATGGTTGAACAATATGACATCACCCAAACCACCCCTTTAGGGTGGGTTTGTTAAATAGATCATGTTAATTTTTTTTAACTTATGTACGAGACACCCCATTGGGTGTGTCATTCATATAAATATACTTTTATTGAATTGATTCGATGCTTTCTTTAAACAACCATTATAACAATATCCTTTAAGTCTTGTTATGAAATTGAATTATTTAAATTAAATGAATTGAATTGTTTGATAACAATGTCATGTTTTCTAATAAAATCCCTCTGTTAAGGTGTGCTGTAATGAACCAACCCGAGTTACCCTCAAACTTGGAACTCGACCCATTCTGTCACATACTCGAAGGGCATTCCTGATCCCCACGAGCTGGAAAAAAGCACCCAAGAATCGAACAAAGAACTATAGGAGACTATTTCTATCAACCTAAACAAACACATGGTATATATATACATGTAACAAGAAGGGAAAAAAAACTAATTATCTTATGCCATAACTTTAAGAAAATATAAAAAATAATGACTGTAAAATAGCCAAAATCTCCAAGAGACAAGTCCAACTTCAAAGTAAAAAAACCAAATAGCTACTCCAAATGATAGTGTAGACAAACTCCCACCATATCTCCACTAGATACCCAACTTAGCTGACATGAAACCTCACCGACTCACTGTGGCGCCCTTCTTTTCCCTACATTGAAAGTCATACAAAGGTCTTCACACCAACGAATAGGTATGTAGGGTGTGAGATAATAGGATTAATAGGATCCCACTGAAGTGTTCCATAAAAATTATATGTATGAAAATTCCTATATTCTCATTTAAAATAAAACATGACATGATAAATAGTAAATAGTTTTATAGAAAGCATGGTAAACATTTCCCTTTTTCACGGTTCTAAAAAAAGAAGGTATGTCAATTTAAAATAACGTTTTACATATCATATTTCCCAATAATAAGCATGCATATCAAGGATATAACAACAATACCATGAAAAAAATAGAGGCATAGGTATCAACACCAAGGATCACTATAGGTCAGACTTGCAGAATACTCATACCATAATCAATCAACTGCACAATCCAATTCCTAGAACACGGGCCTAGGAAGTAGAGGAATACACAATGAGTAAAACCCCATAACAATATCAATAATAGTCCTCTAGAACAATGATCCTAGGAAACAGATGAAAACCCCATGAGTAAACCTCCCAATAATCAAAAAATAATGGATGATGGCCTCAAACTAAACTATAAACCTAAGTACCCAAGGTATCCCATGTTCTTGTTTTTCAAAATTCATTTCAATGATTTGAAAACCATTTCAAAATCCAATTTAATACTTTGAAAATACCCCTTTTATTTATATTTATCAATAATAATGGAAAAACATTTTTTTAAAAAAAATCCTTTCAACACACACAAAATAGTCATGCCAATTCCATGTATAAATGTGTTTATAAAGAAGGAAAAATAAGGTTCATCAACATAGAATAGAGATGGAACCCCCTACCTCGAAACATAGGTCACACATTCCCATAACATGATCCACCAACAACAAAAACCCAACGATGTATATGAAGGCCCTAGAATGAAATCCAGATCTCAAGATAGATTCAATTTAGAAAAAGGGGTCATAGGAAAGGAGGAAACCCACATACCTTAAGAACTAACACCCCCTAACCACCAAAAATAAAGAAATGTCCTCTAGAATGGGATTGTACAATGGATCTGGATAAAGACATGAAGAAACACCAATTTAGACCAATGAATCTGATAATGGAACTCAAGGGTGCTTCCATGATCAATGTAAATAAAGAAGCATAAAGTTCACTTACCTAGAGAGATGCATTACAACCAAAATGAAGATAAAATTCCAAATGAATCGATTAGGATGGAACTATGTCTCCAAAAATCATCAGAGAGGAACCTTTGATCAAGAGAAAGGGAGAACTGACATCCAAATGGACATCCAAAACCTAAATGACACCCTACAAATCCCTTATTAGGAAATTACATGACATTTAATACCATTACACGTCATGAAATCCATGATGTAAAAAATAATCTAAAAAACCGATCACCTCATATTAAAATCTGTTCTTAAATTAACTCACAACATGTAAAAACTCATCACGTCATGTAACCTTTCATGATGTGAATCCTTCTCACCTCATGAACCCAAAACCATTACATGTTTTGTAACCTAGTCACACGAAATGTAAATCTACTATAGCCTATAGAAAATATAAAAACCCACATCTAAAACTCCACACCAAAAAGTGAACTCAGAGACAAAAAATGTATCTTATCAAGGTAACAAAATGTTACAAACTCCCCACTATAAATACTTTCTATCCTCGGGAAGTCATGTGGAAGATGTGGCCACTAAAAAAAGATGATGCCCTTGATCCCTCATCAAATAATCACATTCCTAAGTCTCATGATAATCTGATCCTTATTTCCATAAAAATATAACCAACATAATCGACTTCCCATGCAAGGCTTTTACTTGAGAGTCAACGATCTCAACTGGTTTCTTTGAAATATAAGCATATGTCTCTAACTCAATTTCTTTCCAACTCAGAATGTGAGCAGGATCAAGATATCACTTACTGAGCTGATATATGTGGAAAACATCATTAATACCTATCAACTAAACTGAAAATGCTAATCGATAAGAAACCTACCCCAACCGCTCAGTGACCTCAAACAGTCTAACATATCTTAGAGAAAACATTACCTATTTTCCAAGCTGATGATGACCCAAAAGAGGAGAAACTTTAAACAAAACCTAGTCACCAAAGGAAAACTCTAATAGAATATTTCACTAATCTATATATGATTTCTTTCAACTTCGGGATGTAACTAGACATCTATGTACATCCTAAATATTTTCTGATGTCTCATAGAACAAACTTGGTCCATTAAAGCTACTTCTCCCACCTTAACCCATCAAAGAGGTGATCTGCACGAGTGAACATACAATCCCTCAAAGGGAGACATTATTATCGATGACTAATAACTATTTTTATAAAAAAATTCAACCAGTCCTTGATGGCTATCCCATGATCTACTGAAATTCAAGACACAAGTACGAAGAATTTCCTCTAGGATCTGAATCACATGCTCCGTTTGACCGTCTGTCTATGGATGGTAAGATATTATCAACTTGAATTGAGTTCCCATCACCTCTTGAATACTCTTCCATCACCTTGAGTTAAACCTAGGATCCATTTGTAAAATAATGGTATAAGGAATCTCATGTAACCTTACAATCTCTTTCACATACATATTTCCTAGATCTTAAACCTAAGTGGTATCTTTGATTAGAATGAAATGAGAATACTTCACCAACCAATAAAAAAAATACCCAGATAACATTCCTCCATCGGGTAGTCCTTGGTAATCCAAAAAAAATCCATGGATACCTCATCCCATTTCCAAATCAACACTGGAAGAGGCTTAATTAAACCATAGTGTTTCAAGTGATTTCCCTTAATCCATTGGATGGTGTAACATCGGGATACATAATACGCAATGCCATGCTTTATACCTGACCACCAGAATCATCATATCATGTCACAATACATCTTCATAGTGTCTATATGAACATACCATGAGGATTTGTGACAATTAAACAAGACTAAACTCCTCACATATGTTAAGATAACAACACATTTCTCAAAGTGGATCATACCATCTAAATATAGAGACCAAAAAGAAATGGTATCCCCCCCATAAAGGATTTATTGAATTATACTAAACTCATCATCCTACTAATGAATCTACAAAATAGAATTCAGGAGAGATTATGATAACTGAACACTGGTTAGAACCATACCTAAAACATCCTCCTGATCTTCTAGGTGTAACTGAGCTAAAATCCCCATAAGGTCCCACTCCTTCGATTCCAGAATAGCCTACGACAATACTTTCCTGCTAAGATCATCTACAATGACATTCTTCTTCTCAAGGTGTAGGTGATATCAAAGTAAAATGTATACAGGTATTCTACCCATTGTATCTATCTGAGATTCAAGTCCATCTGAGAAAATATATAACTCAAACTCTTATGACCATAAAAGACTGTGAACTTTTCCTTAAAAATATAGTGCCACCATAATTTAAGTGCATGCATAATAACACCAAGATCTAAATTGCGAGTAGGGTAATTAGTCTCATGTAAATAAAGATGATGAGATCCGTAAGATACCACATGGCCATCCTGCATAAGAACACATCCTAAACCATCACTAAAAGCATAAAAAAACACTATGTACCCATTACTGGGATCAAGTAAGATCAGAATAGGAGCTGATGTCAGAATTTGTTTTAGTTCATTGAAAGAAGACTGACACTTTTCATCCAATGTGAATTTCACTACTTTCCTGGTAAGAGAAGTCAAATGTGACACTAGTTTAGAGATATCATTAACAAACTATTAGTAGTATCCAGCAAGACCAAGGAAGATCTTTAACTCAAAGACATTCTGTGGTTCTCTCCATGAAAATACAACCATCACCTTCTTAGGATAAACTGATAATCCATTTTCAAAAATCTTCTTCCCTAAGAACATCACTTCTAGAATCTAGAAACTATTTTTCAAAAACATTCCATATAAATATTTACTTCTCTTAGAATTCCCAGAACCAAACTCAGATGGAACTCATGCTCATGCTTATATTTAGAGTAAACCAGAACATCATACATGAAAACAACCACAAAAGCATCAAGATATTGATGGAATATCTGATTCATCAAAGACATAAAAACTGTAGGAGTGTTAGTGAGACTAAAAGGAATCACAAGATATTCATAATGGCCATACCTAATCCTAAAAGTTTTATTTGGAACTCTAAGATGATGATAACTTGACTAAATATAAATATTTGAAAACCACTTTTCCACCTTTAACTGATCAAACAAATCATCCACATGAGGTAAATGATACTTATTCTTAACTGTTACCTAGTTCAACTTCTGATAGTCCACACACAACCGAAGTGAACCATTTTCCTTCTTGGTAAAGAGCGCATAAGTTTCCCAAGGTGAAACACTAGGGAGAACAGAACCTTTTTCCAATAGGTCATCCAACTAAATCCTAATCTCTTTCAACTTCACTGGTTCCATATGATATGAGGGTATCGATATTGGCTATGTACCTAGCACCGAGTCAATCATAAAATCTATCTCTCTTTCTGGAGGAAGACCAAAGAAATCATCTGGGAAAACATTAGAGAAGTACCAAAAAACAATGGGAAGATCAATAACAGAAGACATTTCATCAAGATCAATCACAATAGAAAACAAAAAACTCATGATCTCTTGGTGGGAATGTTATACATGACTAGAACTCAGGTCCCACTCCCCCTGAAACACACATAATCTCCAATCATTAGAAAGAAACAAAACACACTGATGGTAAAAATAAACCTCAACTCGATGAGTGACAAGATAATTCATATAGATGATGAATTCAAATAGATCAAGATCAAGAATGAGAAAATCCCAAACCAACTCTGTATCAGCTATCGTTAATGAACAAGAAGGAAACTGAAACCCCTTATCTTTCCTATTACCAAGAGGCATATCTAACTCCATTACAAAGGACATAAGTTATATTTCAAGTTTTAAAATATCAAAAAAATGTATAGATATAAATGAGTGAGAGGAAAAAATATCAAATAAATAAATTTCTACAGAATATGAAATAATGATAGTACCTCTCACTATTGTCGGGCTAGCATCGACCTCTATTAGAAAATCATCTACTTTGTGAAATTTCTTCACTCCTGAGGCCTATGGATGGATCCATATAGTCCTTGAAGAATCTGATTTCCCTACAGTAAGCTTTGGAGATGATAAACCCTGATCATAATGAGGCATAGTCATAGCCTGACAGAAGCACTGTAAGTGACCAACACACCCATAGTTGTTGCACGTATTCATGGGCATATGACAAGAACATATTGTGTGTAGAACCTTTCCATACTGATAGAAAGGTAGAGGCACATTTATATCTATTGTAGATGGCGTGGAGTAGGCTTGTTGCTAAAACCCACCTCCACCACTCCCATGATGATCTTTACACTTTCTCTTATTCCCATGCACACCACTGTAACTAGCACTGGATGAAAGATAAGAGGTGGAAAAACCAACCTTTACTTCCATATTAATATCTTTCATCATAGATTTGTCTACCATTTATGTATATTTAGAAAGATTTAACATAAATACCTATGATATGATATCTGGTCACAAACCCTAGAGGTACTTTTGAGCCTTCAACTGGTCATTCTTTACCATATCTGGAGAAAAATGGAAAATCTCAGCAATCCTATTGGTGTACACCAACACCAAACACTCTCCGTTCTATGAATAGAGGAACTCTGGAGACTTTTCCAACATCAGTGACTCTAGGAAAAACTACTGGAAGAACAGGTTTTTGAAACCATTCCAATCCAAGTCCACATGTCTGTCTGCTTAGACTATGGAATCCCACCATCACTTACTAGAACCCTCAAACCTAAACACTGCACAAATTACCCTGATATTCTCAGGTGTCTCTAGGAAGTCAAAGATTTAATCGATCTTATCCATCCAGTCCTCTAACTATTAAGGTTAATTCATTCCTTTAAAGGATAATGACTTATCATACATGAATTCTAGAGATCTCTCTCTCTCTCTCTCCTCAAACTCCTTGATGTACCTCAACAATTGCATTCTGAACTCATGGTACATTATAATCAATAACATGAACTACCTATACAATAGTCTCAATTATATTATGATATATTGGTAGATTTCATCGAGGAGCATCAACTGCACCCTCCTAAGAATCTCATGGAAGACGTCTCAGAGGCATACTGCGGCCCACCGAAATAGAAGGAACAATCAAACAATATAGAAAATATCAATTCAAACAAGAAAACCCATAAGAAGAAATTGATATTAAAAAAAATATCACTAGAGACACATATCCCAACATCCCAAGGAAACTTGAGTCTCCTCATGACTAGAGATGACCAGACACTCATTGCAACATACCTCTCAAGTCACTACAATCCTATGTCCAGTCTAATAGATGTCCCAAAGACAAGGACTCTTGAGGACATAACTCATTTGATACCACTTTGTAATGAACTGAAATGAGTTACCCTCAAACCTGGAACTCGACCCATTCCTTCAAATAATTGAAGGGTGTTCCCAATCCCCACAAGCTGGTGACAAGCACCCAGACATCGAAAAATAAACCAGAGGGAATGATTTCTCCCAACCTGAATAAACACATGGAATATATACACATGGAGAAATAAGGAACAATGAAAAGATAATAAATATATTCCATAACTGTAATAAAATAGCGAAAATAATAATAATAAGAGTATCCAAAATATCCAAGAGACAAGTTTAATTGCAGAGGAACAAAATCAAATAGCTACTCCATGTGATAGTGTGGATGAACTCACAACATCTCATAACTATCTACCAACTCAGTTAACACAAAATTTCTCCACCTCACTACGTCGCCTTACCTTTCCCTACATTAGAAAACATACATAGGTATGCACACCATTGAAGAGGCATATAGGGTGTGAGATAACAGGCTCAATAGGATCCCACCCAAGTGTTACATAAAAATTCTCTCTATAAAAATTCATATACGATCATTTGAAATAAAACATGGTATGAAAAGTAGTACATCAGTTTTATAGAAAACATGGAAAATATTTCCCTTTTTCACAGTTCTAAAACAAAAGTAGGTATATCGATTTAAAATAACATTTTCCATATCATATTTCATAAGAATTAACATGAATATCAAGGCTAAAATAAAAAATCCATGCAAAAAAAAACATAATCACATGTATCAACACTAAGTATCACTATTAGTTAGACTAGAAGACTACCCGTACCACAATCAATTAAGTGCACAATCTGGTTCCTAGAACACATTCCTAGAAAGTAGAGGAATACCCCATGTGTAAACCACCATATCAATGTCAATATCAGTCCCCTAGAACAACGGGGCTAAGAAACAGAGGAAATCCCCATGAGAATACCTCCCAATAATCAGAAAACAATGGATGATGGCCTCAAGATAAACCTTCCACCTAAGTACCCAAGGAAACCCATATGCTCATTTTTCACAATTCATTTCAATTATTTGAAAACCATTTCAAACCATTTTATAATCCATTTCAATGATTTGAAAATACCCCATTTCTTTCCATTTATCAACAACCAGGGAAAACCAATTTTCTTGAAAAACTCTTTTCAACACACACAAAATAGTCATGCTAATTTTATATATAAATTGGTTTTTAAAGTAAGAACAATAAGTTTCATTAGCACAGGATGAAGATAGAACCACCTACCTAAAAACTCAGGACACACATTCCCACAATAGGATCCACCAACAAAAAAAAACCCAATGACATCTACGAAGGCCCTAGAATCCAATCCATATATCAAGATATATTCAATTTTGAAAAAGGGGTTATCCAAAAGGAGGAAACCCACATACCTTAATAATGAACACCCACCACACCACAACCAACAAAGGAACAAACTCTAAAATGATATCACACAATAGATATGGAAGATGAAACAAAGAAAAACCAATTCAGACTAATGAATATGATAATGTAACTCAAGGGTACTGTCACGATCAATGGTAATGAATAATCGGAAAGGTCACTTACCCAGAGAGACGCATCGAAATCTCAATGACGGTCAAATATTTAATGGATTGACCAAGAATGAATGGTGTCTCCAAAAATTACTAGAGAGGAACCTTTGGTTGAGATCAAGGGAGAACCAGTAGCCGAATGGACACACAAAACCCGAACCATGCCCTAAAAATCCCTTCTTGGGAAATTACATGACGTGTAATAACATTACACATCATGAAATACATGATGGAAAAAATATGCTAAAAAACCCATCACATCAGATTAAAATATGGTCTTAAAACTCATGATGTGTAAAAAATCGTCATGTCGTGTAACCTTTTATGGCATGATTATTTCTCACAGCATGAACCCATCAACCATTACACATCATGTAACCTAGTTACACTACATGTAATAAAATATAGAAAACAACATCTAAAGATCCTATCCAAAAAGGGAACTTATAGAGAGGGAAAAAAGTACTTGATCAAGGTAATGGGATGTTACATGCACTGTATTTGAAGCAAAAAATGTTATGTTTATTGGTTCTTTGTTTGGATTTGTGGAATGATTAGTACATGGGCCTCTTTTTTTTTAATTTAAGTGATTAATGGGATTGTCCATCTCATTTATTATCCATGACTTGTGATGTTCCCCCTTATTAATGTTTCCCTTTCCATAAAAAATAAATTAGAAAATGTATAAATCCCTTTTAAGTAATTTTTTCACCTATTATGGCTTTCTTTATTTCTAATATTATTTATTGTTTAATTTAATTAGTTAAATAAACTATGGACATCATGAGTGATACTCAGGTTTCCTTCCATTAAATGTTGAGGATGATGGGATTATAATTCTTGTGATAATATTTTCTGATAGATTATGTATACACTAGGGGAGATACTAGTATTTTAGGATGGGCTCACTGTACGTTCCTCTTAACTTACTATGAGCGATATTAGTTCACTAGGGGAGTCACATTGTATGGTATAATTACAGAGATGGTTATACTAGGACACGAGTGAGACTTGGTCTCCTATGTGAGATAATAGGTATGAGATCAAGGGTTATTGTCTCACATTATGCATGGAGTGACACTTGCAAGACCATTCATGGATCACATTGGATAAAATCTGACAAAAATGAGTATTTAAGGAGTTCTTGGTGCAACACATGGGTTCCATGTAAATTTTCACCTCGCATGGGGCCAAGATGATTATTATTTAGTTTTGGTAATTACTTTTATAATAAAAGCCAACAATGCATACTGATTATCCTAGGGATCCGCCTACTAAGCCAAATCACATGATTAAGTTCAGTCCATTCCATGAAATGCACTTTAAGACATTTATTTATCATTCATCATATATCTCATTTGTAAAGTTTACCTATGGTTCAGAAATTTATGGATTAAGATGAAGTAGGTATGGCCAGTCCAGGTGTCCTTGAGGAACCTCATATGACTTGGTTATTTGTTTGTTTCACATTACTTCTTTACTTTGATATCCTATACACTTGTTATTTTCTATGCATGAAATTAGTTATGCTATAAACACTATTAGTGGTGTCCTACTAAGTATATATCACACCCTGATTGGGCTTCCATTGCACTGGGGTACCCAAGCGGATCTTCATGTTTGCAGGACAAGGGTTTATTACTTGTGCTATGCATAATACATGGGAGTTATGAGAACAAGATTGAGCTGGTACTTAGGATTATCGTGGAGCTTGTTTTTGGTATTTTATTTTATTTTTTTATTTCATTTTACTCCTTAATATTTTTTTACTATAATTTTAGAATCATATAGACATGAATGATTTTGTGTATTTGGAATTGGTCACTATGATCTAGTTATTACATTTATCTTATATTATTTGTCTTTTAATTTATTACTTCTTAAGATATTGTCTTTTGATTTCATTAGTGTTATACTATTGTGACACTCTGATCTAGAGGGTATCGTCTCCCCACCATACCACTATTAGATCATCACTTCTAGTCGACAACCTCTAGTATATGGGGAGGCATGCTTAAGGCCATGTGGAGACTGGTCCAGCTATTGTTTCTATAATCAGTTAGGATAGGACATTAAATTTTTTAAGGATTCATGGGAAGACACTATAAATTATATATAATGGTGGCCCTTAGTTGACATCAAAATACTAGAGTCTTTAAAGGGTGCTCATAACTAAGAAACATTTAGGAATTTCCCATAATCCCCAAACTAATGGGAAATCTGAAAGGGCTATCCAAAATTTGGAAGATATTCTGAGAATATATTCTATTAAATTACATGGTATGTATGATTATTATCTACCTTTGGTGGAATTAGAATAAAATATAATCTTTTTTGAAAATTATTATCACACCATAAAAAAGTTATGTGGAAAGAGGTGTCAAATCCAACATATTGGGAAGAATTTAGAGAAATAAATATATTTTTCTTAGATCATATATATTATATGAATATTAATGTATGAACTATTCAGGATTATAATGAAGTATTATAGATAATAAAAAATAGAAATGATGATAATTGAATGAAAGAATTGGAATTTCAAGTAGCAGATCACATATTATAAAAGGATTCCCCATGGAATGATGTTGTGAGATTTGGTAAAAATGGGAATTAAATAGTTAGGTACATTAAGCATTTTTATATACTAGAAATAATTGGATTTTTACCTTACTAATTTTCTATTCCATCCAACATTTATAAAAGCACCCAAAATATTATATGTTTCATTACCGTGAAAATACATGTCAGATAAAACACATGTAATCACATCTAGGGGAATAGAGTTGGATTAAGAATTTTCTTATAATGAACATCATATCCATATTCTTGACACAAGAGATAAAGTGTTTCAGGATTGGAAAAAATGATTGGTAATAGTCTTTTTGAGAAATCAAAAACAAGAAGAGGTAACCTTAGAGCCCAAAGAATATATGAGTAAGAAAAATGAATATTTTTACAATATATTATATATAACACAATTTCAAGAATGAAATTATTTTGGTGGGGTATAATTTAATACAGGAGACACTATTGTAGTAGGTAAACACCATATTGTGGACGATCACAAAATTTTCACTCTAAAGTTAATTTATTCATGTCTTTATTTTAAAGTTAAATTTTATAATTTTAAATTATCAAAATTAACTTCAAATTTTAATTCAAAAAATCTTAATTATCTTAGTATATATTTTTAATTTTTTTTGAAAAGGTTGGTTTTTAGTAAAAAAATAAAAATTTCATGAATCTTGTAATTTATATGACTTTTTTATTAGTAAAAAATGAACTAGAAGTTCATAAAAACTTTTTAGTGATCAAATATGAAATTATGGAATACAATTTCTCATTTTAAAATATCCATTGAACTTAGAAAACTTATAAATAACATTTTCATAACTAAATTAAAATGTTACTTTCATAAAAATGATTTTCATAATTTTGTTTGAATCATATATTTTCAAGGTGGGATTTAGTTTTGGGTTTACTTGAATGCCAAATTCCTTTTATTTTTTTATAATAAATATATTAATATTATTAAAATATGTATCTGATATAATTTTATCCTATATATAAATTTTATTTGTAAAAGCATAAATTTTATAAAAACTATTTTTATATGATTTAGTGTGTATATATTAAAAATAACAATTCACACCATTACAAATTTTATTTGATAAAAGTATTTTAAAATATAAAATAATAATGTTAAAATTAGGTTAAAGGTTCAATATTAATTTTTATGATTAAAATTAATTTCTATAGTTAAAAAATAATTACCAAGGTCAATATAAATTAGGGAAAAAGATAAATATTTAAAGAAAAATCCCTAAAAACTGAATTTTGTCTAAAAAGTTGTGTTTTGGTGATTTTATATCCAAACTCACTATACCCACCACTTTTTCCATTTTTTTCCATTGACACTTGAATAATAACATTACATTATTGAAAATGTAAGGGTTACTCCCAAAACTACCCTTCTTTACACTTATAAAAGAGTAACAACCCCACCACTTTGAGTATCACCTTCCATTCAAATTTCTCCTTAAAAAATTTATCCTCTTAAAAAATTCCCCATATTCCATAATCATTTTGATACCATTATTTTGTATATCGTCTTCATCTCAAATGAGAATATATAGGGAAAATATATGTCCCTGAAGACAGTATCCACTTATTGTTAGTCTTTTATTCCTAATATTCCTCTTCATAAACACTTATATCCATACCAATATATTTAAATACATGTAATTATAATACTATTATGTTATTATATCAATTTAATATCTATTAATTATTCAACTCTATAAATTAAGAAAAAATAAAAGTGTCGTTAGTGCGTTTGTGTGGACTACCAACTCCATGAATCAATGTCTTCCGTTTTTTGTACCACCACTCATGGTTGGTTTTAATGATGGTATTGATGAATAGATATTATATAAATAAAATAAAATTATTTACAAATGTAAAATTATCACATAGCATTAATCCCTCTCATTCGTTGAGAAACCAAAACATTAATTGTGCATTGTGTGGACTATAGTCTCTACAATGTAACGTATCTAATTCTAACCTTATTTAATTATTATTTATTAAAAACTATTTAAATATAACCCAAAACTTAAAATTTTCTGACTAATATTATTATTCTCTAGTAATAATTACTTTATGTCCAAAATAAACAACTTTCATAATCATAACCATCCATTAATTATAGTATGTTGATGTTTGGGTTTATTTAACAACGTACTTGAACAACTATATAAAACTCCATCATGAATTACTATGGTAAATAAACTACTAATTTTATTAAAATTTAATAATATGTTAATAATTATTTAATGGTTCTATAATGTTTATATTAAGTATTTAACTTATTGTAGAAATATAATTTTTTAACTTTAATATATCCAAAATAAGACAACATCGATTCCACTTTCACAAAATAAAACTAAAACACTAATGGAATACGATAATAGAATTTTATATTTAAAAAATTTATATATTCCAGTACCTTATATTATATAGGTTTGATTAACTTTGGAATAAGAATAAATAAAAACACTTCTTTTATGAAACTAGTGTGAAGGATTAAACTATAAACACCTAATGCGGAAAATTATTAAACCTTTTTTAATTGTAATAGATAATAACTATATATGAAAAGTATAACTAAAAATTTATATGTGTAAGGTTATGAATTAAGTGATTAATGTAGGTATTTTTTTATTAAAGGTTAATGTTTGATCATGGAATTTAGTATAATAGGTAAGTGTTTTTTGTCTCAAATTCCTCTCATTATGACATGATTTGTATTACGCACATAATTTCAATTATCTAGTGTATATACTGTCTATTTGATATGTATACCATTAAATTAATTTATTATTGTTATTTTATGTTAAATTTTAACCACTATGACTTGGGAGGTTTTTATTGAATTTCTATATGTTCCAGAAGTGGGTATTTCCATCACAATTTTCATTATTTTGAACTCATTCTATAATCCCCACTTTCTTCCTATTGCGTAGTTCATAAATTTCCATGGAATCCCTTTTATTATATAACACATGAATTTTAAGGGATTTAAAATTATATTTTTATCCATATATCATATTCTTTTAATTCAATAGTTATTAAAATTATTGTAAAACTAAATCATTTCCATGGTGAAAAAACTATCCCATGATTTGGTAATATAAAATTTTTCATATTTTTCTAGAAAAGAAATCCATTTATAAATATAGAAGTTGGATGTGTTTTCAGTATAGATTAAACTAGTTATAATCACCCAAAAAAGGGTTATTTTAGAATTTAGTCAATCATCATTCTGATGCACGATGAGTTGACCTAAGAGTGCACACTTTTCTAGACACTCTTGGAGGATTTTCTTTGAAATATTCATACACTCTTTATTAACCATGATGAATTATTTTTCCTATAATTTCCTTGGAATACTACAAATTCAAATTGTTGAACCCAATTATTATCTTCCCTAGATTACCCAGTGAATTTAAGTTAGCTTCTACACTATATATCTTTGATAAGGGAACTTCTTGTTATTTTGATGGTACCCCGGAGATTATATGTTGGTAAAATTATATTCTCCTAGACATAAAAATTATTACATTTAATGGGGATTTTTTTTTATATTTTTCATTATATAGATATCTATTATTTTATTCAATTATAGGTTGTTTAGGAGAAATTTATGAAATGTATTTTTTTTCTATTATGGTGAATGCATTGGAATTAATCAGGTGATGGGTGGGGTTCATAATTATATATCCCTTTGATGCATAAACATGTATTATGTGGATAAATAGATTGGGTTTTGGTATATACCTCTCCCCATATCAGTATTGTCTCCTAGAATAAGTTTTTGACAATATGTTATGATGTCTAGAATTTTTAATTCCATCAGTATGAGATCAATGATTATTGTTATCCATGTTTTTATTTGTTTTCATGTGTATAGAATGCCCTCAGTTTTAGTTGACTGTGATATCATGTTGTTTATTTAGTTATAAAATATCACTCATTACATGTTAATTTTAGGATATCATCTACTATATTCTGCCCATTAATGATGAAATGAGCCCACCATTATTTTTTACCTTCTTAAGGAATCCTAGAGGATAATTGTGTGTACTTTTCAAGGATATAATATATGGGTTAATAATGTTATATCAATGTGCTCATATTTTATCTTCTATTTTCAAATTTAATGTATCAATGTATCTAGTATTTGAAGTCTAATAAGATATTAGATCATCAAGGAACTATGTTATTCTTTATAAATAATGTAATATAACTATCGTCTCTAGGTTACAATGATATGGGGTGTTACATGATTTAATTGTGATCGAATAATTTGTTTTCATCAAAAAACCAAGGTATGCATTCCCATATTATATCTTTTTCATTTTTTATTTATATCCTTTATTTCCTTTAATCATACATAGTTATTTGATTTTATGTTTTAAGAAATGCATGATGAAATAATTTCTTAGCTTTGAGGTTCCACCACTTTGGATTAAGGGAATCTCCTATGGGTTGATTGGCGTAACTCCCCAAAATTTCGATGTATATTTTCCTAAATTTTTACCATAAATTATATATATATATATTATATTAAATTATTTTATATTGACTATGATGATGAGAAAATAATTTTTTTTGAATTCTTATGCCTTATTTAGATTCCAATTCTAAATATATATGTGTGTAAAAAATTTCAATTCATTAATAATGGAATACCGTAAATAAATAGAATATAATACATTAAAAAGAAATAAGTATTTTATTTATTCATCATAAAACATTAAATATGAATGTTATATACATCCCATACAATTATAAATAGTAAAATGTTATAATAAACATGAGTAAATAATATAACTAGAATTTTAAATTATGGTGTTTTTTGTCTTGTAGAAATATCATTCTCGTAAACAACACTATGAAAAGAAAACAAAACATTAGTAATATGATTTGAATTGTGTAAATAAAGTATATATAACCATAATAAAAAAAGTTAATGAAGAATGATGGGAATAATATGTATTTATAGAAAATATAAGGATTATATGACCATTGGAAATATGATCGATAAAATGGATACCTAACCATTAGAATAGTATCCCCACTGTTGGAATGGTAAAATGTCCATTAGAGAGACTAATTAAGTTTCATTATAATTTATGTTAATCAATGATAAATTATATTTAAATAATAATAAAATATCATAAAATAAATTACCCAATCAATGTAACATATTGTTGGTATGAGTAGACATTTTTATCAAAAGATGTTTTTAATACTATAATAAAATAGTACAAAAATTACAAAATACAAATGTAATTTGAAAAACAGATTTAATTTTTGAAATCAACATATCCAAATTAAGAAATGGTAATGTTTTCTTATTTTTCATGAAAGGTTAAATATATTGTTGAATATAAAAATATAGTAAAATATAGTATTTCAAATTATATGTTAAAAAATTGTTAATTACATCCTAGACGAGTTAAAAACGTTTATATTTGTATCAAATGAATCAATTAATTTATTTATTAAAAAATAAATACTATTCTGAATCATGATAAAATATAACAAGTTAATAAAAATTTTATTCTAAAACAACCCTCCCCTTCACCTATAAATACACACAAATTCAATTGATTTCTATTTACATTAAAACTACTTCCCTTATAGAATAGTTACACAAATCTATCCCAAAACCTAGTTATTAAGGTTTTTAATGATATTTTTTCATCAAAATACTATTCTAAGAATCATTAAGGTGTAGTCTTAAGGGGTCATCTCAAGGAAGGAATTATGTGTTCTAATTTAATCCCTTTCAATTCCATTATTTTTTATTTATTCAAAATACAAATTAAAATTATAATAAAGAATAATTTTCCATAAAATTAGTTATATAATTATTATTAAATATGAATTATACAATCATATAATTCCTAAAAATCTATGTTAGGGATTTTTAAAAAATTTGTTCCATCATAGAAAATTTTAAATGCTTGTATGTATGATGTTATGATTTGATTACTACTGACTTACATGAATGGGCCTAAAAATTTATATAATGAATATATATAGTTTTTATGATAGTATTAATATTTTAAAAAGATAAATTGTGAATTATATAATTAAAAATAAATAATAATGTCCATTTAAAATTCCAAAAATGAACATAGAGATACACATGTATTAATTTACATACATTTTGGACTATATATTGAACATGGAAATTTAGTACAGCAATTGTAACATCCCATTACCTTGATCAGGTATGTTTCCCCGTTTTCTAAGTTCCCCTTTGGTTCAAAGTCCTTATAAGTGGTTTTTTTGTTTTTCTACAGGCTATAGAGAAGGTGTATGTTGTGTAACTATGGTGCACGCTGTGTACATGAGGTACACATCATGACCATGGATTACATGATGTGATTGATAAAAATGTCAATTTTTAACCTGAGGCAATGGGTTTTTCGATGTAAATTATCCAGCATGGACTACACGTCATGACCCTTGGTTGCACATTGTGACCCGACTCGTTCCCATATTTAAGTCACGCATTTGTAAGTTTCACTTGTTCTATTATTTATAGACCTCTTGGCTCTCAAACCAGAACCATTCCTAGGTGTTTTTCAGAGGTTCCCCTACTTCTAGATCATCTCCTTTGGCTTTCGATCATCCTTTCTCTTGCGATGTGATTCCCTGGTAAATTTTCTCCCTCATTCTTCAAGTTTATCTCTTTATCCTCTCTTGGGTTTTGATATATCATATATGAATTGATGGAACTATACCCTATGGTGATGTATCTTACTTCTGGGTCGAGTTTCAAGATCTTCTACACCTTTATTCTCATTGACGAGTTCTGTTGTGAGTGTTTTATTTTGGGAAGTGGTAGGTGGTTCTGTCCCAATTTTGCCAATTTTATTACCATCGTATTGATTGATTCATTTCAATTGCTGATTTAGATTCAATTTCTTAAAATTTATTTCAATTGATTTAATAAAATTTTATTCTAGTGAATTGGGAGATTTGAAATGGTTTTGGTACAGATATTTGGAAAACCCCCAATTCCATTGAATTGGGGTGGGTTTGTAGAAATTGGTTTATTTAAATTATTGAATCTAAATTTTGGATTTGATGGAAATGTTTTTAATTAAATTATTTAATTTAATTGTAAAAATGAATTGTGGAAAGGATGGAATTGGTTTTGAATGGATTTCAAAACTCATGAAAATGGTTTAAAATGATTTGATAGAAACCCAGTGGTTTTATCTTGTGAAAGAGACATGTTTGTCAATAAAACCTATTTTAATTTTATATGGAAATAAATTTGCATCTTAGAAATGGATGGATGGGATTTATTTTATTTTAAGCATTCTTAAAATAAATTTCGCATCATGTAAGAGAACATGTAGGCCTTTAGTAGTTAGTGAGTTATTTGGATACATTCTATGCTATGAAAATGTTCTATAACATACTTGTGGTGGGTTACATCCCTGATGGGAGGGTGAGGAGTCACATCTGGCCAATGTTAGGGGGATGTGAGTGACTCATTTTACTATGTCAACTTAGAGAGTGTGGAATCCTATAGCTGGTTAATACTATCGTACCTTTTAAAAGATGACCATATTGTTTGCTTATTTATTTCTATTTGAGATATAAATGTATGCCAATGTTTTTTGAACTACTTTACATGACTACTGAATTTATATAAACTATTGTATATAAATGTTTTACTTAATCCATTGTTTTGGAATGTTCCATATTTTGTAAATAAACAAATGTTCCTTAAAAGTATATTTCCATAATTTTTAAAATACATAGCATGTTTTGTTTAAATATGCGTTTGATTTTCCAAACCTATTTACCTTGAAAAAAATTTAAAGTTTTTATTTGGATAATCTATATTTGGAATCTGTTATAGAATCTTTGGTGGTATCTTACTGGGATTAGGATCACACCCTACTTGCACCTTAAGGTATTTGTAGACTTTCTTCTTCCAGGTTCGAGCAAAGGGAAGGGATCTCTTGGAGGTGGATCTAGCTGCTAAACCATGGTCTTTGTGAGTTGTTTCCTTAGAGACCTTGGGGTTTATTTTCCCATTTTAGTGCTTTGGGTTTTAGTAATTTGGGATTTTATGCCTTGTTATATTCTAGTACTTTACTCCCAGTGGATTTTTCTTTTGATATCCATACTATATTGCTTCTTTTACTTCCACCATGTTTTGTGGGAAATTCATTCCCACTTGAATGTTATATGACACTAGGTTCTAGTCACCAACCCTTGGGGATCAGGAACACCCTTATATCCATGTCATGGATGGATTGGTTATTGGGTTACCAAGGTACCTGGACTAGTTTGTGACAAATTTGTATTAGATGAAAGTTCAACATCTTTCCTCGATGACAATATGCATTTGAGTATCATATCAGGACATAGGAGGTAGTTGTGATTGAGTGCTTGGATAGCTCTCACTGTAATGAAACTTATGTCACCAGGAGTGTTTAGGGAAACATATCTTGTGGATTAGTTCTACTCTTTTCCCTATTGATATTTGGATAGAGAGAAATCCAAATCCTATTTGTTCCACATGTGGATAATTTTTATTCTCTCTTGTTACTTAGTTTGTGTGTTAATATAATGTTTTCCTTTTATTTGTTGATGTTTTATAGAATCATGCCTCCAATAAGATGTGAAAATCAGATATAGGGATAGGCTGTTCTTGAACCTCGTTAAGAAAATCCTGTTTTTGATCTGAATCAAGTTGAGGTGATTGTGTGCACTGTCCAAGCTCCAAGATATCCACCACCTCTAGTTCCCGCTCAGGCTCCAACTATGGATCCTCTGGGGGATGTTCTTCAAAATCATTCTCAAGATTTCATTTTCCATAATCCACCAGTCTTTAAGGGATCCACTGAACCTCAGTATGCTGAGGAATGGTTGAACAAGATAAAATGTTTGTTTGGGTTCTTGGAGACACCTGACGTGATAAAGGTGAAGTGTGCCGCCTTCATGATGTAAGGATCGAGCAGGATATGTAGGGACACAATGGTGATGGAAGGGAAACACGAGGGCTTAGAGTGGAAAGAATTCAAGGTTCTTTTCACCAACCAGTTCTATCCAGATTCAATGGTTTTGTCTAAGGCTATAGATTTCTTCATGCTTGAGTAGGATAATAAAACCGTGACTAAGTATTCAAATTGCTTTGCTGAGTTGGTACAATTTTCTCCTGAGATTGTATCTAATGAGAGGATGAAGGCTTGAAAATTTGAATTGGGACTTCAATCAAATATATGTTCTATGATATTCTGGCATAACCATCCCACTTATATTGATTTGATGGATAGGGAGATGATGGTTGATATGGACCTAGATAGGAAGTCCTGGTTTATGGGAGTTCCTTTTCCTCCTAGGGGAAGTATTGGTTCCTTCAAAGGAAAATAAAAGCATGATGATTCTCATGATGGTTCTTGATGGCAGAGTCATTTCATACCTCCTAAATCTCAGGGAGGAAATTATTTAGTTGTCTATCAGTGTGGAAATCTGGGAACGAACCATAGGCATATGAAACTATGAGTCAATCAAATGCTTCACATTCAAAAGGTATCCAACCATAGGCATCTGGAATGAAGCTTCTTCACACAGTGGAAGATTTTACAAAGGAAGCAGACATAGGTCCAGTGACTGTGAGAGGTACCATTACTATAGAACCATCATTAGTGAATTCTCCTTTTTATACTAGTTCATATCACTATTTTATTTCAACCCGTACTGTTAATCTTCTTAATCTTCTTATGTAGCAACTATCTTAGTTAATGGATATTACTACACCCATTAGTACGAAGAGAGAGAATGGTCTCTATAGTCCTGATTGTGTCTTATATATATCAAATTCTAAGCTATCTTGGAGTTTTTTAGTTCTTTATATGAAATCTCTTGACATTATATTTAGGATGGATTGGCTCATTTCCAAAAAATCCTGAATTGATTGTTATCTTTGATGGGTCTAATTTACTACACCCGGTGGTGTGCCTCTTGTTTTACAAGGAGATTGGGACCCATGGTCGAGCAGAGCCATAGCTTCTTATCCAGAATTTTGGAAAGTGATATCAGCATTTTATTTTGATTTGGAGAGGGATTCAATGAGCGGTGATCTCCCTCCAATCGCCATCGAGTTTTCTGACATGTTTCCTTTAGATTTATCTGGCCTTCCACTGGAGAGAGAGGATGATTTTTCTATTAAATTAATGCAGGGAACTCAACCAGTATCTATTCCCTCTTACTGAATGGATCCATTTAAATTAAAAAAGATAAAGTCCCATTTGGACAATCTTCTTAATAAATGCTTTATTCACCTGAGTGTGTCACCTTAGGCAGCACAGATTCTCTTCACCAATAAAGTTGATGGTTCTCCTCTCCTATGCGTAAATTATCAAAATCTAAATAAATTTAAAATAAAGAAAAAATATCCACTACCATAGATTTATGATCTGTTCAATATTTGAAAGGGGTGAAGTGGTTTTTGAAGATCGACCTTTGATCTGGTTACCATTAGTTGAGGAAAAAAAATCTGACATTCAATGTAACATCCCTGGTATTTATAGAATAATACCTTTTCATATCAATTAATATTTATGATTAAGATATTAATTTTACATTAAAGGGGATTATTTTTCCGATATCTTACTCAATACGCAACAATGATTTTCTCCAAAAGCTTACGTTGCACACAACATTGAGTTATACCGAAAAATAATACAATAAAAATATTATTATTTTAAATGGTACTTAATGCCTAGCCATTTTATTGGTGGGAATGAACAAAACTAACTAAAATATGATTACAAATGTTTATTAAATGTTTTTTACTTTTATCTAGTAAATTTTAGAGTCTTAAAATGTGAATAAATCCAATTCTAAGCATAAAATATTCTAATATTTTTAAAAGGTCATTTTACCTCCTTTTGATAGAGAACCATTTTTAAATATAGTTTTTTTTCACTTTTATATATTCTATTTGAAAAAAACTTCTTATTTATAATAGGAACATAAAAATTTACTTTGGTTGAAATTTTGGTATTTTATTGATGAAATTCATATTTTAATGAATAGTGAAAAATACTGCATTTTAATTCAAAACCATCTTTTCGTATAATTTATTTATATAGTTATGTTATAATTTTAATTGGGTTTAAAGTGTAATTGTATTATGTTTTTATAATTTAATCCAATTTTGGTCATTGGAAATAATTTCACAATGAAATTAGACATGAGCACATGTCAATCTTTTGGTAGCTTTTACTTCTTAAAAACACGCTTTCTGGTTTTGACAACGAGAATTAATTTTAAATTAATTACTATAATTTCTATGTGTTGAATTTGGAAAAATAGATTCCATATTTTGAATAATAATTTTCAAATTGTGTAATAGGTAACTTTTATTTTTGGACATTATGAATAATAAATTTAGTAATTATTTTTATTTTCCATGGTTAAAGAGTAAATCAGGTAAATAAAGGTAAAAAAATATTATAATAATATAAAATTACCCTAAAACGTTTATTAATCCTATTTTATGTGATATGTACGACCATGATCATCCTTTGGCCAAAATTTTGGCATTTGGGAGCCACTTGGGTGTGAAAATCATATTTTATAAATTTTAATTTAAAGAAAAGGGAAATATAATATAAACATGTATCTTTTAATAAATTTTTTTTATTATAGAGTAATATAACTGATATATTTGACTATAAATATTCATTATAAATATAAAAATATTTCCTATATAATGGTATTTAATTTATAATTTTTAGACATTAAATAAATAAATTTATTTATGAGACAATGATGATGCAGTGACTACCTTATTAATGAAATATTCAAGTAAATGATATTATAAATAATAAAATAAATCCAATTTGAACTTTTTGATTCCATAAATGAAATTTTTGGATTATTATGATATTTTATCTTTGATTAAACGACTTTTTTTCAAAGGAATCAAGTTTTTATGACTTTAACAGAAATCAATTTCTAAATAGTGTCAAAATTGACATAAATGATTTTTTAAAACAAATACTATTTTATTAAATGATATAATAGTCCTAAAAATATAATATTTAGATAAATGACTTATATAATATTAAAAATTTCATTAATGATCCACTTTTGGTTATATTGTAATTTTATATTAACTATAGTAACCATATATTACGAAAATACAAGAAGACATGGTAAGAGTTAATGTTTTTAACTAAGGGTTAAAGCTAAAGGATGTGGTTAATTTTGTGACTTACACTTGTCTAAAACCTATTGGTTGAGAGGATTTAGACCTATAATCATCTTATATTAGAAATATATCACTTTTTAACTATTATAATTTGAAAATCAATTTATAATAAAACAATATTTCAAGACTTCCCTAAAGTGCCCCTCCCCCATCTTATAAAAGTCCACAACCTCTACCCACTTACGCACACCATTAAATCCCCCTGTATAATCCAATTTATTCTCAAATAAGCTCTCAAAATCCATAATTTCCTTCTATAAGACTTACCTTACGTAGAAGGAAATTCAAGAAATCCTTTTGGCTCAAATCAAAAGAAGTTACCCGATTTAGAGGTAACGTCTTCTCTCAAGTTATTTTCCTTTATTTTACTTATCTACTCCCTATGTTATTCTTATTATTTTATTACATAACAAAACTAGTATCCTCAATATACTAGTATGTTTTTATGAGAATTATCATAACTAAACTTACACACACCTCCATCGAATGAATACAAACATACTGTTTCTGTGTACGACGAACTACTGCCTCACGAAACGATGATTGTTCAATTTTATACTACCACCTCTCATGGTGGACATTATGATGGAACTATATTTATATATGACATATATTATATTTATAGTTTCTATATTATTATGTAATTTTTATTTAAAACATACTTTTATGCTTTCCATGATGTGTAAATATGATAATTTCATTTGAGGAAGTCTGGACTACCGCCCCCTCAAAGTGATATGACTCATTCATGCTATACATTGAACATATAAAGGATGGTTTTATTAAAACTATGATACATAAATTACATAAATATAATAATGGTATTAAAATATACATTTATATCATTTTATTATTATTATTTTAATATGAAAAAGTAATGAAAGTAGCGTTCATGCGTACGTACAACCTACCATCTCCATTAATGGTGCATTTCATTTATTATCAAAACATATTATAGAAATTATAAATACATATACAATGTATATATATGATATTTAAATCATGAATAATATTCTAGAGATGATGGACTCTGACCACATAGACAATTTACATCACAACGAGCTCATTTTTGACTCAAGTACCAAATATCGAAAAAATGAACGACATGAACTTAAATAATTATATATTTTTTATAACATGATAATAAGTAATATAAAATGAATAATAAACTATAAAAGGTTCCTAATCAAGTATAAATTATCCTATTTTTATTATTTAGTAATATAAAGTATAAATGAGAAAATTCAGACGTAAGGTAAGGGACTACATCTCAATATCTTTTCATTGAGGAATATTTTAATGTTATACACCACCTTCTTTTATATGGTGTATAATAAATAACTTTGACTTTTAATTTCATTCAAAAGTAATTTTTTTTATTTTGAGTTTTTACTAAATGAAAAAAAGGAATGTTTTTAATGTATGCGATGACAATAACTTCTCTGCCGATGTAACTGTTATTTGATATTTGGATTCCTCTATATGACTTAATGTTTTTAAAAGGAAAATAAATCCCTTATTAATTTTTTTGGGTGTTTTGGTATTGAAAATGGTTCTGAAATTGTATTTACTATTTTAATATCTTGAAATGATCTCTTGTGATTTCAAATGTAAATTTATGAGTGAAATGTTGATAACTTCAATCTTTATGTTTTGTGATTATATAATGGTACTTAGAAATTTTATGGGTGGTTACGTGATAAACCAAAGACAGGTGGTTATTTGATAAACCAAATATGGGTGGATCTGTGATAAACCATGGATGGGTGGTTACATTATAACTTCCAATGCATTGGTTATGGAATTTGACTATATGGCGATTCCATTTAGTGATATATGTGGAAGTCAACCATATGGTTATTCCATTTAAGTATGTTTATGTCCCAAGTTACCTATGTATATAATAAGTTTATTTATATAGGATTTATGGTAATATTTTGGTTTCAAAAGGTTAAGAAATTATCATATTTTCAGTGAAATATATTTACTACTTCTTAAAGGTGAAAAGTATTACTTTATGATAAAGTATTTATGGTATTGATGTTTTCCCAAGACTAATAGTTTTCCTTCTTTGTGTATACTTTACTAAGATTTAATTCTCATCCCAAGTTTTGAAATGTTTTTCATAGGACATAAATAATAATAAAGTCAAGGATGGGATCAAGGAAAAGTTATGCTGTTAAAAGTAGATTTACATGGAAATTCCAGGTCTTTATAGAGAACCCTTTTTAAATATAGTTTTTTCACTTTTATATATTCTATTTGACAAAATAAACTTCTTATTTAGAACCATAACATCAAAATTTACTTTGGTTTCAATTTTGGTATTTTTCTGATGAAATTCATATTTTAATGAATAGTGAAAAATACTGCATTTTAATTTAAAATGAATTTTTTATCTAATTTATTTATATATTTATGTTATCATTTTAATTGTTTTTAAAGTTTAATTGGATTATTATTTTCTCATTTAATCTAATATTGGTCATTTGAAGTAACTTCACTTTGAAATTAGACATAAACACATGTCAATCTTTTGGTAGTTTTAAGTTCTTAAAAACACTCTTTCTGGTTGTACAATGAGAATTAATTTTAAATTAATCACTAAAATTTCTATGTTTTGAATTTAGAAAAATTTATTCCATATTTTGAATTAGAATTTTCAAATTGTGTAAATTGGTACCTTTTAATTTTGGACATTATGAATAGCAACTTCAGTAATTATTTTTTTTACCAAGGTTAAAGGGTAAATCAGGTAAATAAGGGTAAAAAATAATATTATAATAATATAAAACAACCCTAAAATGTGTCATAATCCTATTGTATGAGATATTTCCGACCATGAACATCCTTAGGCCAAACTGTTTACATTTGGGTGCCACTTGGGTGTGAAAATGACATTTTATAATTTTTAATTTAAAGAAAAGAGAAATATAACATAAACATGTATCTTTTAATAAATTTTTTTTAATATAGGGTTATATAAATGATATATTTGACTATAAATAGTAATTATAAAAATAAAAACATTTCCTACATAATGGTATTTTATTTATAATTTTTTTACATTAAATAAATAAATTTATTTATGAAATAATGATGATGTAGTGACTACCTTACTAATGAAATATTCAAGGAAACGATATTATAAATTTTAAAATAAATGTAATTTTAATATTTTGAAGCCATAAACGAATTTAATAGATGATTATGAAATTTTATCTTTTAATTAATTCCTTTTTATTGAAGTAATTAAGTTGTTACGACTTTAAAAAAAATCCATTTCTAAATAGTGTCAAAATTGACATAAATGAGTTTAAAAAAATTCTATTTTATTAAATGATATATTAGTACTAATAATATAATATTATGAAACTGAATTATATAATTTTACAAATATCATTAATGATCCAATTTTGGTTCTATTGGAATTTTATAATAACTATAGTAACCATATATTATGAAACTACAAGAAGACATGGTAAGAGTTAATGTTTTTAACTAAAGGTTAAAGCTAAAAGATAAGGTTAGTTTTGTGACCTAACTTGTATAAAACCTATTTTTTGAGATGATTTAGACCCATAATCATATTATCCTAAAAAAATATCACTTTTTAACTATTATAATTCAAAAATAAATTTATAATAAAATAATATTTCAATAATTTCCTAAAGTGCCTCTCCTCCCTCTTATAAAAGGCCACCACCTCTACCCACTTACTCACACATCTCAATCCCATTGGTTTATCCAAAGTATGCTCACATAATCTCCCAAAATCCATAATTTCCTCCTATAAGCCTTACCTTATGTAGAAGGAAATTCAAGAAATCCTTTTGGATCAAATCAGAAGAAGTTACCCGATTTAGAGGTAACGTCTTCTCTTAAGTTCCTTTCCTTTATTTTCTATCTCTAATACCTATTATATTTTTATTAATTGATTACATAAAAAAATAATTATCATAAATATACTAGGATATTGTTATGAGAATTATTCTAACTACACTTACACACACCTCCATCTAATGGATATGAACATACTGTTTCTGTGTCCGGCAAATTACTGCCTCACGAAACGATGATTGTTCAATTTTCTCCTACCACATCTCATGGTGTCCATTATGATGGCAATATATTTATATATAATATATAATATATTTATATTATCTCTATTATTATTTAATTTTTATTTACAACATGCCATTATTCTTTTCATGATGTTTAAATATGATAATTTCATTTGAGAAAGTGTGGACTACCGCCCCCTCAAAGTGATATGACTCATTCATGCTATAAATGGAACTTATAAAGGGTGGTTTTATTAAACCTATGAGTAATAAATGACATAAATATAATACTAGTATAATATACATTTATATCATTTGATTATTATTCCTTTAATATGATAAATAAATTAAAGTAGCGTTCATGCGTACGTATGACCAACCATCTCCATGAACAATGCATTTCATTTATTATCTCAAAATATTATGGAAGATATAAATAAATATAAACTATATATATATATATATATATGTGATATTTAAATCATTAATAATATTCTGGAGATGATGGACTCTAACCACATGGACAATTCACATCAAAATGAGTTCATTTTCGACTCAAGTACCGAATATCGACAAAATGACTGATATGAACTTAAATAGTTATGCAATTTTTATAACATGATAATAAGTAATATAAAATGAATAATAAACTTGAAAAAGGTTTTGAAGCAATTATAAATTAACATAAGTTTATCATTCAGGAATATAAAGAACGAACGAGACAAGTCAGAATCAAGGTAAGGGACTTTGTCTCAATATCCTTTCATTGAGCCGTATTTTGATGTTATACACCACCTTTTTTTATAAGGTGTATAATAAACCCATTTTACTTTAAATTTAATTAAAAGGGAATATTTTTTCTATGAAGTGTTTACTAAACGACAAAAAGGAATGTTTTTAATGTATGCGGTGACAACGATTTCTCCACCCCTGTAACCATTATTTGATATTTGGCTTCCTCTATAGGTCTTAATGTTTTTAAAAGGAAAAGAAATCCCTTATTCCATTTTTTTGGTTATTTTGGTATTGAAAGTGGTTCTGAAAGTGGATTTACTATTTCAATATCTTGAAATTATCTCTTTTGATTGAAAATGTTATTTTATGAGTGAAATGTTGATAATTGAAATCTTTTATGTTTTATGATTATATAATGGTACTTAGACTTTTAACGAGTGGTTACATAATAAACCAAAGATGGATGGTTACATGATAAACCAAATATGGGTGGTTTTGTGATAAACCATGGGCGGGTGGTTACGTTATAACCTCCAAAACATTGGGTATAGAAGTTGGTAATATGGCTATTCTATTTAGTGATATGTGTGGAAGTCGAATGTATGGTTATTCCATTTAAGTATGTTTATGTCCCAAGTTACTTATATATGTCATACGTTGATTTCTATGGGATTTATGGTAATATTTTTATTACAAAAGGGTATTTAATGAGCTTATATCCAGTGAAGTATATTTACTACTTCTTAATGGTGAAAAGCATTAATTTATGATAAAGTATTCATGGTTTTCATTTTTTCCCAAGACAAAAAGTTTTCCATCTTTGTGTATCCCTTACTAAGATTTTAATGATCAACCAATATTTTGAAATGTTTTTCATAGGACTTAAAGAGGAATGGAGTCAAATATGGGATCAAGGAAAAGTTATGCTGTTAAAACATTAAACGATACCATGTTTTATTTTAAAGAGTTTTTGATTTATGAAAAAATGGATAGTTAGTAGAAATGTATACTTGTAATATTTAATTTGTTATATATAAGTTATGACCTAATTATCTAAATTTATAAACCATAAAATATCCTCTATGTGAATTAAATTCAAATTAATCACTTATCTCAAGATTAATTAATGTTTAATGCTACGGTCTTATATTAAAAAAAACCGCCTTTCAGAGTAGGTATGACCACTATGAGTACCTTATTATGCCCTTTGTTTTAACCAATGCTCATTCTGTTTTCATGGATTTAATGATAAAGATTTTCCATGAGTATTTGGATAACTTTATAATAGTATTTTTGGATGAAATTATTGTCTAATCTAGGTCTAAGGAGGATCATGTGAAACATCTGGGGAAAATTATGAATCTGCTGAGAAATTACTGCCTTTATTACAAGCTTTCAAAGTGTGATTTCTGGATTTGGAAAGTGAAATTCTTAGGACACATGGTGTCTGAATAGGGTATATCAGTTGATCCTGAGAAGGTGAATGCTGTCATGACTTGGGAGAAACCATGAAATGTCTTTGAGATCAAGAGATTCTTGGGATTAGATGGATATTACTACAGGTTTGTGAAAGACTTCTCGAAGTTGGATTCTATGATGATTGATCTGACTTAGAAGGGGGTAAAGTTTGTGTATAATGATAGATGTCATAGTTCTTTTGTCGATCTAAAATGTATGTTGACTACTTCGTCGGTACTGAATCCTTAAGAATCCGAGCAGGGCAATGTGGATTTTTGTGATGCATCAGGTTTAGGCTTGGGCTTTGTTCTTATTCAGGGTGATCATGTAGTAGCATATGAATCTCATCATATTATGCCACACGAGAAGAATTATCCTATCCATGACCTATAACTTTCAGTAGTGATGCACACACTTAAGAGTTTGTGGCACTACCTTTTTGGCAAAAGGTTCATGGTGTATTTAGAATACAAAAGCCTAAGTTATATCTTATCTAAAAAATATTTTAATCTTAAGAAGAGGTAATGAGTGGAGTACCTTCAGTCTTTCTACTTTGACATTACCTGTACCCTAGGGAATGGGAATGTTATTGAAGATGAATTAAGTAGGAAACTTCTAACCCATAAAGTGAAAGAATCCTCAAAAGAGTGTAATTTTATGGATATATTTGCAAAGTTTCGTATTGGAGTTCAGGAGGAAGGAGCTAAGGTTTCTTTATCCAGTGTTCAGTTGATATATTCCCTTCTCAAGTTGATTATTCATGATCAATAGCTTGATGATGAGTTTTATATCATTAGAGAATCCGTTTATGATGGGGATAAATTTTACCTGTGGTCATTCTCTAAAGAGGGTGTTCTATGTCATTGGAACCACTTCATTGTTCTGTTATTAAAAAGGAAGGCTGTGATGTTATATTTCTATAACTCCCAATGGGTTGTGCACCCAAGAACTAAAAAAATGTTCTATGATGTGCGGCGACAATTCTGGAGGTTGGGAATGAGATGGGACATTGCTGAGTTGGTATCTAATTTCTATACATTCCATCAAGTTAAGGATGAGATTTTGAAACCTTTTTGGTTTACTTCAGACACTTCTAGTTCCTACATGGAAGTGCGATGAGATCTCTATGAACTTTTTGGTTGGGTTTTCTTATATATTGAGAAAGAAGAATGCAATTTGGGTTGTGATTGAAAAGCTGACCAAGTCGGATCACTTTATACCCATTCGATATACAGACAAGGTTGAGGAGTTGGGAATTCTCTATGTGAAAGAGATTGTTTGTTTTCACAGAGTTCCATATACTATAGTCTTTGATAGGAATCTTCAGTTTACTTCTCTCTTTTGGAGAGGCCTTCAAGAGGAACTAGGATCTCAGGTCCATATGGGCATGGAATACCTTTTGAAGATGGATGGTTAGACAGAAATATATATATAAATTCTTGAGGATATTATTTGCTCCCGTGTTCTTGACTTCAGGGGGATTGGGATGATCACTTAGGTCTAGTTGAGTTTTCTTAAAACAACAGTTACTAGTCCATGATCAGAATGTCACATTTTGAATAATTGTGTGGACATCCTTGAAAATATTCATTATGTTGGTCAGAGGTGGGTGAAAGTTACTTGGTTGGACCAAGCTTGGTGCAAGAGATGACAACTAAGATTTAGTTAATTTATTAGAGGATGTTGACAACACAAATCTGATATAAGTTTTATTCTGATTGTCACTGTAGACCTTTGGTGTTTTGAATTTGTGATCCGGAGTTCTTGAAGGTTTCACCCCGGTTGGGTCATTGATGTCTTGGGAGACAATGGAATCTTGTTCCTCGCTTTGTGGGACCTTTAAAGGTTGTTGACCAGGTGGGGAAGGTTTCACACCATTTTGAACTTCAACTGTAGCTGACGTCGATACATAATGTGTTCCATGTATCCCAGCTGAGAAAATATCTATCTGATCTATCTCATGTTTTGAGCTGGAGTGATCTTGAGATCAAGCCTGATTTATCTTTGATTGAGCGACCAGTCAGGATAGTTGATTCTAAGTACAAGGTACTTTATGGGAGGATGATACATTTGGTTCATTTATTATGGAATCATGGCTCTGATAGTCATGAGACGTGGGAACACGAGACACTGATGAGGGAGCAGTGGCCTCATCTATTTTAATGGAAGCTTATTCATAGGATTTTTGGGGGCAGAAAGTTTTTATGGTGGGGAGTTTGTAACATCCCATTACCATGATTGGGTAGGTTTTCCCTTTTTCTAAGTTCCCTTTTCGCTCAAATTACTTAGAAGTGGTTTTATAGTTTTTCTATAAGCTTCCGAGCAGGTACATGTCGTGTACCTGAGGTATATGTCATGTACCTGAGGTAAACTTTATAACTGGGGCCTATATTATGTGACTCGAAAAAATGTCAATTTTTAACTTGAGGCGATGAGTTTTTTAGCGCAACTTATCCAGTGTGGGATACAACTCATGAACCTTGGGTACACATCATGACCTGGCCCATTCCCAACTTTAAGTCACACATTTGGTAGTTTTGATCGGTATTTTATTTCTATAGCTCTTGGATCTTGAACCATAACCCTTACTAGGTGTTTTTCATAGGTGCCTCTTTTTTCGAATCCTCTCCTTTGGCTTTCGATCATCCTTTCATTTCAGTGTGATTCCTAGGTAAGTGTTATCCCTCATTCTTAAATTTTCTTTCTTTATCCTCTCTTGGGGTTTGATAGATCATCTAGGAATTGATGGACCTATTCCCTGTGGTATTGGATCTTGCTTCTAGGTTTAGTTTCAAGTTATTATACACCTTAGTTCTCATTTATGTGTTCTGTTTCGAGTGTTTTATTTTGGGAATAGGTAGGTGGTTCCGTCTCGATTTGGATAATTTGATTACCATTTTATTTCTTGATTCATTTCAATTGCTGATTTAAATTCAATTTCTTAAACTTTCTTTCAATTGATTTTATAAAACCCAATTCCTATGAATAGGAATATTTGAAATGGTTTTGGCGCATAAATTTGGAAAACCCACAATTCCATTGATTTGGGGGGTGTTTGCACAAATTGGTTGATTTAAATTTTTGAATTAAAATTTTGGATTTGATGGAAATGTTTTCAATGAAACTGTTGAATTTAATTGTGAAAATTAATTGTGGAAAGGATGGAATTGGGTTTGAATAGATTTCAAACTCATGAAAATGGATTAAAATTATTTGATAAAAACCCAATAGTTTTATCTTGTGAAAGAGGCATGTTTTTGAATAAAACCTATTTTGTTTTTAAATGGAAAGAAATTGGAATTTTTGAAATGTAAGAATGAGATTTATTATATTTTAAGTAGTATTAAAATAAATTTCCTAACATGTAAGAGCACGTGAAAACCTTAGGTAGTTGTTGAGTTATTTTGATACACTCTATGCTATGAAAACATTCTATAACATACCTATGACGGGTCACATTTCTGATGGGAGGGTGATGATTCACCTCTGGCCAATGTCAGGGGGACGTGAGTATACTCATTTTTCTGTGTCCACTTAGAGAGTGCGAAATCCTATAGCTGGTTAATACTATCGTACCTTTTAGAATATAACCATGTTGCTATCTTTTTTATTTATATTTGAGATATAAATGTATGCCAATGTTGTTTTAACTTCTTTACATGCCTTCTGAATTTATAT
This sequence comes from Viscum album, assembly GCA_963277665.1. Lineage (NCBI taxonomy): Eukaryota > Viridiplantae > Streptophyta > Magnoliopsida > Santalales > Viscaceae > Viscum > Viscum album. The sequence goes on from OY728135.1 coordinate 1,151,068,437, forward strand.
AAACTGTTTTATATAAATGTTTTACTTTAGACATTATTTTAGAAATGTTCCACCTTTTGTAAAGAAAATTATGTGATTTAAAATCATCTTTACATAATTTTTAAAATATATTGCATGTTTTATTTAAATATGATTTTTATTTTCCAAACCTATTTACCTCGATTTTTTTTTGAAATCTTTTCTTTGGATAATCTGTATTTGTTATATGTTATGGAATCTTTGGTGGTATCCTAATAGGCTTAGGCTCACACCCTACACGTGCCTTTGGGTTTTTGTAGACTTTCTTCTTCCAAGTTCGAGAAAAGGGATGAGATCTCTTGGAGGTGGATCCAGTTGCTGAATCATGGTCTTAGTGAGTTGTTTCCTTAGGGACCTTGGGGGTTGTTTTCCCGTTTTAGTGATTTGGGTTTTAGTACTTTGGGATTTTATGACTTGTTGTATTCTGGTACTTTACTCCTAATGGAGTTTTCTTTTGATATGAATAATGTCTTTATTCTTTTACGTTTGTTATATTTTGTTGAAAATTCATTCCCACATGAATTTTGTATGATGCTAGGTGCTATTCGCCAACCCATGGGGATCAAGAACACCCTTCGGGCCATGTTAGATACGACTCGGTTATCAGGTTACCAAGGTACCCAGGCTTGTTCGTGATGGAAAAATTTTTAAAAATACCAGTACTTTGAAGCTTTTTGATCATATGAAACCATTTAATATTGACCTTTTACCATAAAAATTACATCGAAGTAGTTTTGGAACTATGAACTGAGAAACCTCCAAACACCTAATTCACAAAAACTAGTCTATTAAATGAATGTAATGTGATAATAAATTGTTAATAATAGATTATATAACAATTAATAATTTTCTTAATTCTAAAATTAATAATTGAAATTTAATTATTTAGAAGCTAGATGTGTGCCTAATAAAATTGGGACTCACATTAAGGGTTCATAATCCTACATCATTTTTTGAAAACTCTTTATTTAAAATATATTTTAAACTAATTATTTATTTTTTAAAAAGATTATAATTCCATGATATTCTCATAATAATGATCTATTATGCATGATATATTACTCAATATCTCTCATTTAACATATTTTGTAAGTTGTTACTATGTCAAAGGAAGTGGTTCTCTTACAAATCATTATTTTCCCCATGTATTATTTCTTTATTTTTTATTTTATCTTCTATTTCATACACCAATGTATTGAAATCATTATTTACTGGTTTTCCTAGATTTTAAGGTTTTATTATCTCACTACCTCACTTATTGATGTAATGGATATATCTCACCCTAATTAAATTCTTGTGATTATGTTGTTGATTGATATCTCTCTCTCTATCTCTTAACATTATCATTTTAATAAATGTTTATATTATTTATCTCATGGATGTATTTTAAAATTTTTTAATGATTTATATTGACTTGACCATATAAATTTTAGTCTATAATATTTGAATACCTAATATTTCATAATTCAATTTGATGGGTGTTTATCTATAAATTTATACCAATCATTTTAATAGTGAAATATCAATAATATATATTCTTACTATTTAAATATATATGATTATTGAGTATATATAAATGATTATATTAGATAATCCTTAAGTAAAATTCTATATTGTATTATTTATCCATTTATTTTATTCATATGATTAATGAATAGGACTAAGTAATTGATTGGTGGGCCCTAGAATTTTATGGCCACTTGATTCATTGATAGGCGTATTAAGACAAAATACATTGGTAATTTTGTGTATGTCATCCTATTTATGTATGATGATTTGGATGATGCTTGAATATATGGTTATGATATCCAGTATTATGTTTTCTATCACTATGAAATTATTTATTTCTGTCAATTTTATTGTTTATTTTATTGTTTTTTCAATCATGGATATATTATAGTCTTGTCATCGGCTTCATGGAATTATTTGAATATTTATTTCAATAATATTAAGTTATATATTCTTGATATTATGATAGATTTCACTATATACTGACACTTATTGGGATTGTGAACTCACACCTTTTTATTGGTTTCCCATTTCTCATAGAATCCATGGATATTCATTTGAATTATATTTGTATAATAAAAGGAGTAATAATAATATTTCATGTGTTTTAATGATGTTTTTAATATAATATATTAATCATGTAATCATCTAGTCTCCTCAGACTACTAAAGTTCAGATCATGTGTATTATGATCTATGCATTCTATATAATTGTAATAAATAGTCATCAACTATGGGTAACTAGAGTCATGATTATTAAAGTTTTCATGAGAGAAAGTTTAGTTGTAACCATAAAAACTATATTTAGATGTACATGGCTAGAAAAATAAATGTTATGATAAACCATTTAGAATTTTGATATATTTTTCTTAAATTGTAAGAGTATCAGATATGAATTTGTAATATATTCATAATTAATTCAAACTATAAATTATATATAAAAGTGTCATATATTCACTATTTAGTGTATGCTATTATTTTAAAATAGTTTCTAACAGAAGGGTCAGAAATTGTGTCAACACCCACATTTAGTGTAAGGATATCACTTGTGAGAAAAAAATGAAACTGATGCTACAAATGAAAAACATTATCTCTATATTAGTGTAGTTGACCCAAGTTTTGATGAATAACATTACCCACATGAAATATAATATTATCTATCAAATGTTTTTAAAATTATTAGATTATATCATGAGGTAAAAACCTTCATCATTCAATTGAATCACAAAATAAATAGTGGTAGGGAAACAAATTAAGTATATCGAAAATATATTCATTGCATAAGGATATAATGAAAGGGAGAATTTTATTATAGAGGTATATCATTTAAAGAACTATATTGATCAATAGTGGAAATCAAAATTATGAAAAAGGAGGAATAGATAGAAATCATGGAATAAAATGATTTTAAGGTACAATTCCAAGAGAAATATTTTCCTCAAGATTAACGGGATGATATAGAAAGATGAATTTAAGATAAAAATAATAGAAGGATATAGTTTTATATGAGATAAAATTCATAGGACTATGGAGACACACTATAGATTATGTTTATAATCTACAAATAAATATAAACCACTTATTTTAGGGACTAAAGAAAATTCTCCAAATGGAAATAGTCTAAAAAATTTTCATCATGTGAGGTAATAGTTAAAAATGTCATTGTAACACCCTGAAATTATAAAGTACATCGTTGTATTCAATAGTGTTTATGACATGAAAAACCAAGTGTAAAAGGGGAATATATTAACCTGATACCTTACAATATATTTACTATCTTAAATAAATATAATATATTCTATAGCTTGTATTGAATCAAACATCGATTTAGCTTGAGTTACATGCAAGAGATACCTTCCTAAATAGCTTGAATTACACAAAAGAGAAACCTTCCTCAATATATTTTATTATATGAATGATTAACCTTCCTCGATATCTTTTGTTACATGCAAGACCGAGTTTCACCAAAATAATAACACATTACTAAAATATAATTATTTAATATAATAAGATACAAATTAGCCATTATGTTAGCAGTTATGAATAGTATTGAATAAATTTTTAAAATGTATTCTTTATATATAAATAAAATTAATTCATTGGTAACCAATTAATGAGAAATGAAAATAAGAACCAATTGGATATAAAAAGAAATATTATTATTTTTATACTTTCAAAGGATTTTTGTCTTAATAAACATAATTAATTACAATTGGTTAAGGATTTTAATGAAATATATATATATATATATATATATTATATATTCAATAAATAATTTTTGATATTAGTCCAATAGGTTTGATATGCATAAGATAAGAATGAACCCTATTTCACACATAAAAACCTATATAGTTATAAAGACAATTTTACCACCTTTTAATGGAGAACCCACTATAAATATGAATTTTGAGACATTAAATGATTTAATATGTCAAAATAAACTTCATATTTGAAATATAAACATAATATTTAGGTTATTTTGAATTTTTGATATCTTCCGAAAACACATCATTTATGATGAATAGTTAAAAATACTGCATTTTAGTTAAAAACTGCCCTTTCATTTAAATAATTATGAATTTTAAATTATATTTTAAATTTGTTATAAAGTAACATTTGATCAATAATACACCTATTAATACAATTTAATTTATTAGAATCAATTTCACATTGAAATTGAATATAAAAAACTCAACAATATTTTGATCATTTTTCTACTAGAACTAGTTAAATCGTTTATTTGATAGATTATAATTAATCTTATTTTTTTTCTTTTTTCATTTAAATTTTTAAAAAATATACACACCCCATTTTAATTAGGATGTTATTTTGAGTCTAATAATATCAACTCAATTTTTACCAAAATTATTTGTGAAAGTAATTAAAATTAATTACAGTGATTCAGGTGTAATTAGTCTTAAAAATAAACTAAACCTTATATTTAAGGGCCCAAATGACCTAGAAACTTGTCCAAAACCCATTTTATGTCCATAATTAGGCCATTAAACATTAATTATTTAGTTTCTTTGATTCTATATTACTTTTTTAGGTAAGAAAATTTGTATAGCTAACTTGTTTCCAAAAATTCCAAGTGAGTCCTTTTCCTTCCCTATAAAGGTCACCACCTCCCCCCTTCCTCACACCTATCAAACAACATTGTATACTAAAAAATCTGACTAATTAATCTTCCTAAATCCTTCACCTCATCCTATAATCCTCCAAATGGATAGAAAGCAATCAAAGTAAGCTTTTGGTTCAAACCAAAAGAATTTACCCGATTAATAGGTAACATCTTCTCTCAAGATCCCGAGTTTCATTTCCATTATCCACCACCTTAAATTTATTTTTTCCATAAATATATAAAAAATAGTTTACAAAATATACTAGGATGTTTTTGTGTTAATATTTCTACCTACACTTACACAAACCTCCATCTAATGGGTTACAGACATACTGTTTCTTTGTATGGAGAACTACTACCTTATGAAACAATGATTGTTCCTTTTTCCATTTCCAACTTCATGGTTGGAAATTATGATAGAAAATCTATTTATATATGTATTATATATTATATTTATAATTTCTTTATTCTTCTAAAATATTTATTTATAACATACCTTTATTTTTTCCATCATGTGTAAATACAATAATTTTGTTTGAGGAAGTGTGTACTACTACCCCCTCAAAGCGATATGAATCGTTCATGCCATACATGGAACTTATAAAGTATGGTTTTAATAAACCTATTTAACATATATAACATATATATTCTACTGGAATTATAATATACATATATATCATTTATCTTTTATTATTTTAATACGACAAAGAAATGAAAGTAGCGTTAATGCGTACGTATGACCTACCGTCTCCAAGAATGGTGTACTTAATTTATAATATCAATAAATTATAGACTAATATAAATACATATAAACTAGATATATATGATATTAAAATCATGGTTTACATTACAGAGAATATGAAATCATGATATATTTAATAATAATGATAAATAACATATTAATACATACTCGACAAACTAGGTAATTAACACCCAAAATAGTCAAAACAATGAAAGGTTATTAAAAAAATGGAAATAAGATATCATAATAGGATAATGTATTCTGGTATAAGTTCGTAACATTTTCAAACCCACTATATAGGAGGATAAAGACCACACAATATAGATAAGTTTAAGGTAAGGGACTCTTGTCTCACTTTTCTTTCCGTGAGGCATAATTTATTGTTGTGCACCTAATATATTATATATGGTGTACATACTTCCACATTGACATGTAATATCATGAATTATTTTATATTCATGTCATTTAGATGTTTCAATTTATGATTATTACTTTTGGTTCTTTCGATTCATATGTAAGGGATTCTTGTCTTAGTTTTCTTTTCGTAAGGCATACACCATATACACCACACACTTATTTTGTATAGTGTATCTACTGCAACTTTTATACATTATATCATGAATCATTTTTCCACATGGTATGAAAAAATTTCCTTCATGTGTATTATGAATTAAATGTTTCAAGTGGTATGGGACCCTTTGGGATGTTTAATGATTAATTTCTGAAAACATATTCGTAATGATTATCTTTGAAATCTCACTTCCTTTTGTGATTGTTAACTTTATTTGGGAAAAAATAAATTTATTGAAATCATTTTTCTTTATAAATTAACTTGAATATCCATATTCTCACACAATTAATATTATTATTACCTAAACCATATGTCATTTTAAAAGTGGTGTTCAATTTGATAGTTATCTGATTTACTGGGGAATTATTGATAAATCTATATCTCTTATTCAATACAGATACATTTTGATAAGGCACATTCTTCATGAATATGAGAAATGTTTTAGACTAGTATGAAATGGGAAGGGCCTGGTTATAGGTAGCTCATTGATGCATCAATAGTTTCATGGGACGATTCATTTTCCTAGCCGCGTCAGATGGGTTTTTACCCTACATTTTGTAAACTGTCTTGTGAAAGGTCATGATGGTAAAGGTACCATAGACCTTGGAAAAATGACGTCCAATAATTAAGAATTTACCTCATTTATATTTAGTTATTATTAATCAATGATATTTTTTGTAAACATATCTATAGATACATTTTACATTAGTTTCAGTTATTATTCATCCATGAGATTTTGTGTCGATATATCTATGGATACATTTCATAATTATTTTATTGATTTAGATAGCATGAGTTTTAGTTTATTACCTTTACATGTTGATATTACCACATTTAATTATTTTAATGGCATGTGTTATTAGTTATTTACCTTACCATGTTAATATATTCTCATTGATTCATTATTGCTTCCACTTTACTCAAACTTACTGAGAATTTGAGATCACCCTTATTATGTTTATTTCCCCAGGAATCCAGGAAGCTTACTACGAAAGATATGAATGGATTTACAAGATAGATTATGTTTATCCTCAAATTTATTTTTTTAGAAGAAAAAAATTATGTTGTAATTAGTGTAGTCATTTGTAATACAAAGCTTATATATGTATCTGGTTTAACAAGAATACTAAACTCTCATTCATTCGGGGCTTGATTCCTTTTAATCATGATAACGTAATTGATATAATCCACCAAATCTAGGCTATCTGAGGCTGGTTCACTATAGTTGGAATCAAAGGAAGTTTATTTGAAACCTTGGGAACTATATTTAGGAAAACATAGGTTCGAAAAAATAACCCTAAGGTAGAATTTATGGATAAGTATAGAAGAACACCATCGATTTTCGGAAAAGTATAGATTAGGTGGGTCTTACAGGAAATATATCCCTGTATGGATACTACTAGTGGACATGGATTTGGATAATATGTACCTAGGAGTAACAACTCTGAAAAGATTTTCTAGTCCTGAATTGGGGTAACCTGACACATGACAATGGGCCTTACTGCACACTTGGTTTGACACTCCTGGGAGATTTTCTATAGATAATCCACATTTTTTTTTACAAACCATTATGAAAGATTTTGAGGATGAATATCAGAAGTCAAACCTAAGGTGCTTTAGATTGAAAATAAGGTGTCATGATTTAGAAATCCTAGAAATGATATTGTGGATAAACTTTACACCAAGGAAGGACCTATGTGGTAATAATTGGATGAAGTATTTATGCATTGAGGTTGTATTAAAAAACCCAGTTAAAAGGATATTTAGTGATTAAAATAATTTTAAGGATTTACATCATATTTATTTTTGAAATTATATTAATTTTTTTTATAAAATCACAAAATTTATTCCGGGTGACAACCAATCAAATATGGCAAGGCTGCAAGTCTTGAACCCATGACCAAAGGACGATAAGGGTTTTCTGCTAACCAATGACCTGCAATGTCCTGGTTAATTTTTCATTTTTTAGTTAAACAATTTGATTAATAAATGTTAATTATGAACAAGTATTATCACTTTTGAGGATTAGAGATTAATCTATTTACCATATTGGTTTTAGAAGATAGTTAAAGACAAATAGTTGGAATTTTCACTCTTTTATGGGACTTGAGATCCTTTAGAAATGTATTTTAGTGTTTCAAGCATCAAAAAATTTTTAGATGAATTATAATTTGATTGAAGAATAACCAAAATTTAGGATTGTTCATATGAAATCGAAACCTATCCAGTAAGAATATTTTTTTTATTTGTGGTCAGTAAAAGAATTAACCAAAACTAGGAAAATAACTTAGAATTTTTTTTCATAATAATTTAATTTCTATCTAACCAATGGTATTATAAATCATCAAAGATTTATTTATTTTAGGACCTCAACTTTCTATTAATAATTCACTTGTTTGTGATTGATGACCTCATTCATTCCCAATATATATTTATGCTTTTCCTACAACTTTGTATCTATACTTTCCAATAATGATATCATAAATATAAACCAAGATACATGGTATTACATGTATCCCTTGTACTTACCATTTTCTATTTTATAGAGGATATTTTAAAAACCCTTCTCATGATGTGGGATTTAAATATAGAAAATACCAAACAATCTAACACCAAGATTGAGTTTAAATTGAGAGGATGCAATTTATTTAATATGGGGATAATGTAACACCCGAAAATTATAAATTACATCTTTGTATTCAATAGTGTTTATGACATGAAACACCATGTGTAAAAAAGAATATATTAACCTGATACTTTATAATATATTTACTATATTAAATAAATATAATATATTCTATAGATTGTAATGAATGAAATAATGATTTAGCTTGAGTTACATGTAAGAGATACCTTCCTCAATATATTTGGTTACACACAAGATATACCTTCCATAATATATTTAATTACACACAAGAGAGACCTTCCTAGATAGCTTGTGTTATACGCAAGACTGAGTTTCAAAAAAATTACAATGTATTTTTAAAATATTATTATTATTATAATAAGATATATAATATCTGTTATGTTAATGGTTATGAATATTATTAAATAAATTTTGAAAATTTATCATTTATATAAATATAAAATGAATTCACTGGCTACCAATTAATGAGAAATTTAAATAAGAACTAATTTGATATAAAAAGAAATATTATTATTTTTATGCATCCAAAGGAATTTTGTATTAATTAAAATAATTAATTACAATTAGTTAATGATTTTAAAGATATATATATATATTATATTTAATCAAATATTTTTTATATTCATCCATTAGTTTTGATATTCATAAGATAAGTATAACCCCTATTTCACATATAAAAACCAACATTTTTATAATGGCAATTTTACTACCTTTTAATTGAGAACCCACTTTAAATATGAATTTTAACACATTAAATGATTTAATATGTCAAAATAAAATTTATATTTTAAATAAAAACATAATATTTAGGTTAGGGTGAATTTTTGATATATTTTGAAAACATATCATTTTTTGATGAATAGTAAAAAATACAGCTTTTTAATTAAAATAGCCTTTTCGTTTAAATAAATATTAATGTTAAATAATATTTTTTTATAAAGAAACATTAGATAAATAATGCATCTATTAATATAATTTGTTTTATTATAATCAATTTCACATTGAAAGTGAATATAAAAAACTCAACAATCTTTTGAACATTTTTCTACTAAAACCTGTTAAACCGTATGTCTGCAAGATTAACATTAATATTAATTTATCTGATTATGTGATTTGAATTTTGAAAAAAATACATAAACCATTGTAATAAGGATTATATCCTGATTCTAATAATTTCAACTAATTTTTTTACCAAAATGATCAGTGAAAATGATTAAAATTAATTACATTGAATAAGGTGTAATTAGGCTTAAAAATTGACTAAAACTTATATTTAAGGTCCCAAATGACCAAGAAACTTGTCCAAAACCCATTTTATATCCATAATTAGTCCATTAAACTTCCATTATTTAGTTGTTTTTGGTTTTTTTTGAATTGTTTTAAGTAAGAACATGTGTACAACTAACTTGTTTCCAAAAATTCCAAGAGAGTCTTTTTTCTTCCCTATAATAGGCCACCAACTCTCCCCCTTCCTCACACATCTAAAGAAATGTTGTATCATCCAAAATATACAAAATTAGTCTTCCAACATCCCTCCACTCATTATATAATCCTATCCTTGGGTTGAAATCTGTCCAATGAAGATTTGGTTCAAACCAAAATAAGTTACCCAATTAAGAGGCAATATCTTCTCCAAGCTCTCTAGTTTATTTTCCATTATCCACCCCCTAAAATATTTTTTTTCCATAATTATATAACAAAAATAGTATCTTAAATATAATAGTATGTTTTTATGTAAATATTTATACCTACACTTACGCACACCTCCATCGAATGGGTAACGAACAAACTGTTTCTGTGTATGATGAACTACTACCTCACGAAATGATGATTGTTCATTTTTTCATTTCCAAATTTCATGGTTTTAAATTATTATAGAAACTATATTTATATATGTATTATATATTATATTTAAAATTTATTTATTCTTATATAATTTTTATTTACAACAGACCTTTATTCTTTCCATCATGTGAAAATACGATAATTTGATTTTGAGGAAGTGTGGACTACCGCCCCTCAAAGAGACATGAATCATTCATACCATATATAGAACATATAAAAGATGGTTTTAATAAACATATGTAAAATATATAACATATATATTTCTAATTTAATCATAATATACATATGTATCTTTTATCTTTCATTATTTTAATACGACAAATAAGTGAAAGTAGCATTTATGCGTATGTACGACCTACCGTCTTCATGAACAGTGCACTTTATTTCTAAAATAAAAATATTATATACTACTATAAATTAATATATAATGGACATATATGATATTAAAATCTTGGATTACATTTTGGAGATGATGAAACCATGATATATTTAATAATAATGACAAATAACATGTTAAAACATACTCAACAAACTAAGAAATTAACCCCCGAAATAGTTAAAATAATGAAAGGTCATTAAAAAATGGATAATAAGATATTATAAGAGGATAATATATGATATGATAAATATTAATACATTTTTATAAGTTATTAACATGTTTAAACCCACTATATAAGAGGATAAAAACCACACAACACAAAGAAGTTTACGGTAAGGGTCACTTGTCTCACTTTTATTTCCATGTGATATGCTTTATTGTTGTGGAACAAATTTCTTATACACGGTGTACATAATAACACATTGAAATTTAATATAATTAATTATTTTATCTCCATTTTATTTATATGTTTCAATTAATTATTATTAATTTTTGATCTTTCAATTCATATGTAAGGGATTATTGTCTTACTTTTCTTTTCAAAAGGAATTAACCATATACACCACACACTTCCTTTGTATAGTGTACCTACTGTCCATTTTATACATTATATCACAAATCCATTTTCTTCATGGTATAAAAAAATTTCCTTCATGGGTATTATGAATTAAATGTTTCAAGTGGTATGGAAGACTTTGTAATGTTTAATTATTAATTTCCTAAAGCATATTATTAATGATTATCTTTAAAATGTCAATTCTTTTTGTGATTATTAACTTTATCTAGGAAAAAATCACTTTATTGTAATAATTTTTCATTGGAAATTAACTTGAATATCCATTTTATCACACAATGGATATTATTATTTCCTAAACTGTATATCATTTTACATACGATGTTCAATTTGGAAATTATCTGATTAATTGTGGAATTTTTGATAAATCTATATATTCTATTCAATTAAGATACAATTTGATAAGGAAAATTGTTCATGAATTTGAGAAATGTTTTAGACTAGTACGATATGGGTGGGACCTAGTTATATATATATTCCCTTGATGCATCGATAGGCTCATGGGAAGAGCCATTTGGATAGCCTCCTCAGATGGGGTTTTACCCTACATTTTGTAAACCGTCTTATAAAAGGTCTTAATGGTAAAGGTACCATATACCTAGGAAACATGGAGTACAATAATTAAGCATTTAACACATTTAAATTTAGTTATTATTCATCCATGATATTTTGTGTCAACATATCTATGGATAAATTTTACCTTAGTTTCAGTTATTATTCATCACTGAGATTTTACGTCGACATATATATGGATATGTTTCATTATTAGTTTATTGATTTAGATAGAATGAGTTTAATTTTATTACCTTACCACATTGATATTTCCTCATCTAGTTATTTTAATGGCATGTGTTATCAGTTATTTACCTTGGAATGTTAATTTATTCTCATTGATTCATTAATGATTCCACTTTACTTACCCTTACTGAGCATTTGAGCTCACCCTTATTATGTTTCTTTCCCTAGGAATCCAAGAAGCGTACTATGAAATATACACATGGATTTACTAGATGGATTAGAGTTACCCTCAATGTTATTTATTTGGAATAAAAAATATGTTTCAATTAGTGTAGTAATTTGTAATACAAGACTCATGTATATATCTTGTTTACCAAGACTTCTAAAATCTCATTCCTTAGAGGCTTGATTACTTGTAATCATGCCAATGTAAAAAATAATATACACTGAATTCTGGATTTCTGATGTTGGGTCTCTTTAGTCATCAAAACTAAGGAGTTATCCAAGTCTTATATTTCTACAGGAATGTAAGAGTAGATGAGGTGATTGAGATCCATATATATATATATTTAGATAATAAGAATAAGGGAAGGGAAAATTTAAAAAAAAGTAATAATTATGGGAGTAAACTCCCTAGGGGTTTCTTGGAGGTCTTTAGAGTTTTTTACAAGTTTCATGATAAAGACCATCAAGCTCATGAGTGTAAAAGTAAGAGAAAATATGAAAATGTTAAAAGATTCAATTTCAATGAGATAGGGTAATATTATAATCAATGGAAAAATCATCAAGGTAATATACATTAAAAAGAGATTAAGGGAGAATGGTTGGGATTATGAAATTACTATAGCAGAAGTTGCAGTTCCAAATGATGCCATAGTTGGTACTTTGATTATAAAATCAAAGTGATTTGATACATTATTTGATTATATTTATACACTATTTAATATATTTTTTGTTTTATAAGAACATTGAAATATTCTATAATACATTATAGGATATGTTTTAAATTACAATACTGAGTGTAAATCATATTATAAAACAATAATATTCAATTGATTTTATTATAATGCAAAGATGTTACATAGATTCAAACATTACAACAATGGTTGAATTTGAAGAATTTTACATCAATGTATAATAAATGAATCATTTTTAAGTAAAGAACATATAATCCTTAAGTTAAGAGAAAAATCATTCTATTTAGAGGATAAAAGTTAAAGATTCCAATGTAGAAGAGATAATGAAACAATTAAACCAAAATTGAAAAAGGTTACAAAATATTAGGATTTATTTTTTCATTTATATAAAAAATTTTACATTAATTTTATTTGATATTAACATTACACATAGTAGGAACTTAACATTTAAAAAATTATTTAAAAAATATAACGAAGTTGATTTGGTAAAAGGTACATCTCAAGAATTCTATGTATCTTATTTAATGGATCAAGCTTGAAAAGAAAACCAAATGGGGTAGACTAATGAAAAAAATTAACATATGCATATTTCAAGGGAAATGATGAGTTACCTTATCTTTCCATAGAAGCAAAAATTAAAATCTTAATATAATTAATATATATATATATATATATATATATATTCATACATATTTTAAATAACATCGACACCTATTTCAATAGTGAAATTAAATTAAAATTTCATGAACTTAATTTATATAAGGGTTAAAATTTAACATATAATAATTTCAATATATATTTTTATAAATTGTTTCGTTACATTATCTATGACAATTTTAAATGAATTTATTTTCTTTTTTTATAATGATGTGAAACTAGTATTTTTAATATTTACAAATGAATTAGTTTTTATTTCTAAATACATGTGTGTCCTCAAAATATTAATTCATGTATAAAGGAATATTGTAAATAAATATAAGAAAAGTTATAATGACCTAATAATTATTTTATTTATTAACCATAAAACATTTCATATTAATGATAAATATACCTTTTAAAATTATAAATAATACAATGAGATAATAAACATAAGTAAATAATATAACTATAATTTGAAATTCTGATTCATTATAGTCACCTAAAAATATCACTCCTCTGAACAACACTGTGAAAACAAAAATAAAACCATAAAAATATGACTAATTTTATTAAATTATGTATATAGAATCTTGAGAGAAAATTAAATGAATTAAAAATGATGGATATTTTATATATTTATAATAAATTTAATGATTACAATACTATCAGAATATGAATGTTAGAATAGTAGTATGGTTATTAGAATAGTAAAACGATCATTAGAATAGTAAAATGATCATTAAGTAAACTAATTATGTAACCTTTTAAGTAAGGTTTACCAAAGATGATTTTTTTAAATAATTATAAAAATATCATAAAATAATTACTCAGTCAATATAATAGAATGTTAGTATCAGTATACATTTTTAGCAAAAAACTGATTTACATTATTTAATAATTTTTTTACAATATTTAAATTTCATTACTACAAAATTTATAAATATTTGTTAGAAAAATGGATTTAATTTTTGAAATCATTACATACAAAATAGTTATGGTTAGAGTTTTAGTATTTTTCATGAATAGTGAAATATGTAGGTGAATATTGAAATATAGTAAAATACGGTAATTTAAATTATGTGTTAATTACTGGATTAATTATATCCATCATGATGTAAGAATAAATTATCTTGGTGTAAAACATATCAATTACCATATTTGGTCATAACAATATATAATATTGATATTCTTGAGTAAAAGTAAAAAATTAATCAATATTTTATTCTAAAACACACCTTTCCTTAACATATAAATACACCACTCTTCCACACATTGGTCTTAACATAAAAAACACTTTCCCTTGAAAATGATATAAAAAATCATTCTAGGTCAACCTGACCTATCATCCGAGATGGCCTGGCATAAGGTCTAATGCATGTTCTCGATTACCACTGGATGGTTACAAGAACTAGGGTATCAGAATAACCATTTTTGAATGGTTTTACCTTAAAAACCTAATATAGATAACCTAATAATTGGACAACCACACCAAAAAAATAAACATGATAAACATATATAAGCATATAAAATATTAAACATGATAATTTTTAATAGTAGATATCACAAATGTTATCACAATACCATATACAACATGTCAAATTCAATACATATACATGATATTTATTTGAAAATTTTCAAAAATATAAAATAGGTATCAGGACAGAAATGGGTAATACATACATCTGAACTAAACCAAAATCTCAAAATATCTTCTCATGAGATCATCCCTAAGAGACCATATCTACTACAACATAACAACCCCAGAAAATGGTAATCAAGAAGAGCCGCTGAATTTCATGGCTCCCTTGCCTTTAACTGTTTACAGCAAAATAAAGTATTTAGACTCTTAACAAAATTTATAGGTTTTGAGGAAGAAATCCAAATAGGATACCACAACAAATCTCTTTAAGGCTCTTAACCATGAAAACTAATAAATCCAATTTGAAAATCATTTTCAAAATTATGTTCACTTTAAAAACAATATCATTTAAAAACATTTTTCCTATCTAAATCCCATATATTTTTATCAAAACAACCATGTTTCCAAGAATTAGAAAAGTATGTCTAAAAATAAAATATAAATCCACCCAATATAATCATGTTCAACACACACAAACAATACATAACAAGGGTATAAAAACAGAACCATTATATAATCAAATAAGTATAAATGAATATAATACATGATATCTCAATCAAATAAGACACTAACATAATGCAAGAAATCATATAAATTAATCATGAATAAGAAATAAATAGCATGTTCTCTAAAAATAAGCATCTACTATGAGTAAGACTACAATAAGGATTGATATCCAACTAAGAAAGTAAAATAAAATTTTAAGCTCACCCAGTCTTCCCAAGTCTCACATCAAAGTGCTCTCTTAATTTATTGTCTAACATGTTGGATGTTATCTTAGTATTCCTCCCAAAGGATCTCCCAGTCAATTGTACAACACAATAGAATATCCATCATTCTTCCTCCCAAAGGATATCTCAGTTCATTTTATAAAAAACTCTTTGTCTAAGTTATACACACCCTCACACCTAAGGTCTCCTATTTGCAACTCATTTCAAAACATTTAAGCACTAACAAGTTCCATTCACAAAGGCCACTTCAAAATCCAGTTTTACCAATCAACAATACCATTTCAATTTAAGCATCAACATCATGAAATAACCCTATGAAACCTTCTTCCAAACTCCATTTTATAGCATAAAAATTCTTTAATCCATTCTAACAACCACATGGGGGGTATTAATCCCACCCCCACTGAAAACCCACATTAAAACATCAAAGTCCAATTAAAAACCATGAAACATAGAAAATATGGAATATATATCAATCATATTTTAATTTAATGTCAATTTGATAAACATAAACTGATGGATATATGAAATCAAAGGTTAGCCATTGAAAATACACTAAAAAAGAGACACCTACCTCAAAATCGGTTCCAAACTCTCCAACTTCGATGAAAACCACTAAAATAAAGAAGGATATGTCCTAAACCAAATAAACTATATTTAAACAAGACAAATATCCCATTAAAAACCCTATATTCAACCATATAGTTTGATAGGGTTCTATATATCCATGAAAAATTAAGAATCATGAATAGTAAGGGGAAAAGATGAATAAATCTTAATTCAATAGGATTACCACAATTAAAACCACCAATAATCCAAGTAGATTTGAAAAAAATGAAGAGTTATAATATTTCAATATTGGGGAATAATATGTTCATGATATGGATGTGAAATGAGGGAAAGATACTTAAAATATCATAAGAGAAAAATGGTCATTTCAATAAGGTTTAATAACATGGACAACACGCATGGTTTGCTCGCATGTTTAGAAAAACCATGTGTCAACTATTTGGTAGTTGTTTTCTCCAAAAACCAAAGACACATAGTTTATCTTAAAAATCAAATGAATAGAAAAATATGAATTATCCATGTAAAATGGATCTTTCCCCCAAACATCCCTCTCACATGGTTATCTAAAATGTTATAAAACAGTTCACCAACCTTGTACCAGGGTTTGTATTCCCAAAAAACCATATTTCAACCCTCGATACTCAGAAACTCTATGATATAATAAAAAATTAAATAAAAAATCAAATAATATATACTAGTAACTGGATGGGTTTCACAAACCTCCCCATTATACCACTCCCCCCACATAAAGTCCTCTGGAATCCTAATAAGAAAACAGGTGGGGCTACTAATACCTTAGCAATGCTTCCTGATCACATGTATTGTTTATATCACCACCATGATTCTAAATAACATAAAAAATGCCATTGATTTACCATATATACCCTTGTTCTAGTATTCCAAGTTACATATGTGTTGCTAAAAAATGATGACGCTAGGTTATACATCTAAAAGATCCCACACAATTTAATGAGATGAGTTTGTATGGTATCACTTCAACTAGGAAACATGAAATATGTAATGAGTTGATTTTATCCATCCAACTAATAGGTTACCATATAAATATTCTCCATAAACTAAGAAGAACTATCATAACATGGATTAAATCTCAATTTGTTTCACAAGTGATGGTGTCCCAGCCAAATAGATACCCCAAGAAACACATGGATACCAACCTTAAACTCTAGCGGGTGATGACATTGATTATAATATAACTTCTAATGAATCTAATTTGTAAATAATTTTTTTTGAATCAACCACACTTTATCTATCATCCCATATATGAGACATAATCCTAAAAATTTGTTCTCACCCACCTCTATCCAAGATAAAGAGTAATTGCATGGCTTCCCATATGACACAAAAAATGGGGCCATCCTGACTGAGGTCTGATTATTATTTATTAATCAGAGTGAGTATATCATGAGAGGGATGAATCGAGTATAAAATCCCCCAAATAATTAAAATAGTCCAATTAATCAAAATAGAAGATCAATATAAGTTGTGATCTTTTAAAATATTTCTCAAAGTGATTAAGTCTTAGTTAAAAAAATATACTAATATTAAATTAATTTTCGAGATCAATTTACTCAATAAAACCCATATATAAACACTAATTAAGACTAACTATCAAAGTAATGGTTTTGTTCATAGTTTAAAAGAAATTTAGTTTAAAGCTTTGAAAAGAAAAAAAACAAAACATATAACAAAATAAATACAAGATGTTCAGGCTCAATTTGAGACCTAATCCTCTCCACTTGAAAATCACACATTGCCAATAAGATTATATAAAATTATTTTGATCCACAACTCGGATCGAGTATACAACAAAAAACTAGTCGTCCATTCCATGCACGTCCTCTTCCACAACAACCGTGGGAAAAGAATACTCATGTCACATAAAGAACTCTTCCACAACATGTGGTTAAACAAGTTTAATGATATTTGAGAAGATATCTAGTATCTTCTAGTTTAATTATAGGATATAATGTGTGTGTTTAATATATAGAGTAAATCAGACACTTCACAAAATGTAAAGATAATAGATAGTGAGATAAAATAAAAAGTTTTCAAGGGTAGTATTGCTCTATATAATGTATTATAAATTCTTGAGTATCCTTGGATATATCTCGAAAAGTATATCAAGTTGTATTTATAAAAACAGTGGTAAAACAGAGTGTCATAATCTCACTTTCCTGTGAATTTAGGAAAAGAACTACATGTTCTATAGGATCTACTTTTTCATAGTCAGTCGAAGTCAAGGATGTTTCGTGTAATTATCTTTATCTAGTTGCAGAATTAATAAAATTCTATTGTTCTTGAAATATTCCATCTCTATTCTATGTGCTCTATATCTCTTTGTTTTTATCATGCATGAGGGATTATGCTTCCTAACATATCAGCAATATACAAAAAGAATCATCTAGATTCTCTTCCCATCATACTGGATAAGTAACACAAAAATTAATACATCCCTGCGATAGATTATAAAAATCATTAAAATAATTATGAAAATTAAGTTTGATAATATAGCTATTGTAATAAATTAATTTAAATATCCAAGAAATTGGAATGGTGACTCCTCTGAATGGTGGGAAAACTATGGTGGTGACTTAGGTTGGTTATGAGTCAGACCAACATTGAGTTAGGCAGATGGTATGTCACACTTAATGGTGATTTTTATATGTATTTATGTCATCTAAAAACTTATCTAGATTTGGAGGTGAATAAGTTTGGACGATGATTCATCCTATGGAGGTGGGTCTTTTCCATACTTATCCAAATTCTCATTTTGATGGTGACTGGTCTCTAACGGTGGGTGTTTTCAACACTTTATAACATTTCTTGGTTAAAAAATGAGTCATGTATGACAATGGTTCTTTCCAATACTTAGCCAAATTCTCATTCCAATGGTTATTATTCCCTAGCAGTGACTCATCTTCGACGACTAGTCGTTACTGGCGGTGCCTCATTCTCAATAGTGAGTAGATTCTGATGGTGGGTCTTTCCAAAACTTAGCCTAAATTCCACCTATCTTACTTATAGGATAATGTTCTATCATAAAGAATAAATATCAATAATAAAATAATTAACATGATTTTGTGGTCATTAAAACAAGATTGAAAACAATATCACCCTTTTTGATGATCATAAATCATGGAATTTTTATAAACCATGTATAGAATAAACTAAAATTTTAAAATAGATCAACTTATCTCTTTAAAAATATATAGTGAGAGTTTTGTCATAGTGGAATCAAAGGTTGTTAAATAGTAATCAATATTAGAGTAAGTTAAAAAAATAATGAAAATATTGTGTCAAAGGAATAAATTTAACAAATATGGTATAAAAAAATATCATTAATGAAGGTATCAAAGGATAATATTACAATTATATTAGTATATTCATTTGTAACAAAGAAACATTTGAAAACACTATAAAGGATGGTATCAAAGAAAAGTCACTATAAAATGAATAAATAAATTCCATAGATCCATTCACCCCATTTTTGTATTATCAAAAGATTAAAATAAAATAGACAATTCAACAAGGCAAAATAAGAATATTAAGAGAATTTCCATTGATAAAAGTAATTGAAGTACAACAAAAAAATACAAAAAAAGTTATAAAAAAAGTCCCTGTCAAATAATAAAGTTGTAATCTCAACTATTTTTTGGATGGGTAGGAGGAATAAGTGGATATTTACAATTCATATTATCAAAACCATAAGATTAAACAAAAAAAAACTGAGGAAACTGTAGGGATGGTTATAGGGATAGTAGGTGGAGAAGGATTATATATGAAAATAATAGGATTGGGATACTAGATGAATTCTATGGGAGTCATATTGAAGGTATGAAAGTGAGTAGGTAAGGGTTTATCTAGATATCTAGTAACACCTAGTATGAGAAAATTTTGAGAAA
The DNA here is from genome assembly GCA_963277665.1 of Viscum album. NCBI lineage: Eukaryota > Viridiplantae > Streptophyta > Magnoliopsida > Santalales > Viscaceae > Viscum > Viscum album. The sequence continues at coordinate 1,151,088,999 of OY728135.1, forward strand.
AAGTTGGAAGGGTGAGATAAGAAGTGACTGGAATGGAATCTTGAGTCACCACTAGAGTTCTAGAGACATGAAGAATTGGATTCATGTGATTTATTAAGTCTATAATTATATTTCCTACCCTTTACATAGCATTAAAAAGATCTTTTTCTCTACCATATACAACTTGAGCAATGGGGTCATCACTTTCAACTGATTAGCTTGTTCTTTAAAGTCTTGAGTTACTAAAGGCATTCTAAAATTATCAGTAATAAATTTGAAATGAGAGTTAAGATCAATATTACTATAAATCCTTCAAAGGTAATACTTCACTGACTTTGTAACTATCTCTCTATTATTATTCCTATCCTTCATATAATTTCTAACTATCATATTCACATGATCACTGTTATGCTAGATTTTCCCCAATATTTCCTAAGGGGTGTCAGGTACATCACCTAAAACACCATGAATCTCTTATCTAACCACATACATGGTCACTTAAACATCAACAAGAGGAGGTGGAGAACTAGAAGTATAATCTCTAGAAAAAATATTCTCCACCTTATCTTTAAAATAATCCATAGAATCTACAATGGAAGATATTATCTCTTCCATTATAGATATCGAAGTCTATATATCATTTTCTAACCTCTTATTCTCTGTCTCCACTTCTTGAATGTGATGAATCATATTTGGATTGATGTCAGGTATCACAAGATCAAAAATATACCTTACATCTCTCTCAATCAACTTAGTGACCCGAGGTTCCTGATTTCTCAATAACAAACCAAAATCAAAGAGCAGACTTTCCATGATGGATTCCAAGTTAAATCTAGATGTAGTATCAACTGGAACTGTTGCAACGGTATTTGAACCAACAACCTCTGCTGGATCATAAATAGAAAGAACATCTGAATTAAATCTCTATAGTTATCTTTCAGCATCAATATACTCTACCAAGATCCTTTAATATTCATTTCATCCAGAATAGAAGGCCCACCATGCTTCGATGAACTACCATAATTATATGAATCAGTGTATTCCAGTCCTAATATCACATAACTAGCGTGCTTCTCCCATTCATCAAGATATGTGTCCCCCAAACTGGAAGAATACTTACCATAATTCATAATAACTATAGGCTCAAAAACTAAAGAAATAATACCTAACTACATATCAAATCACTTCACATTAGTTTTCTTCTAAAAAATACAGGCTCAATAATAGTAGGCTCAACCACCATATTCTCATCGACTAACAGTTCATCAACTATCTACTCAGAAACCCTACGTACCAAATTTTAAGTCTCAAAAATTATATGCATACCATGATATCCATTAATAGGATCAATATGAAAACTATCCATGCTTAGGGATCCCTCCCCATCAGCAGATGATTCTATTTCATATTCAGAAGCAATATCCATATATTGAACTATCTAGGTATTTATTCACATATATAAACAACTGATAAAATTCAAGAATAAATAATTTCCTAAGGCATCTCAACATCCTCAACACTAATGTGGCCACTTGGACCATCTTGTTCAGAACCACTACTGTTGTCATGTACATTTTCTTCTTCATCTTCTCCCTCTTCTTCTTATTTATCATCATAATTATCACCATTTTATTAAGAATATTTAGAAGTTATTTTTACCTATTCTTCACCATAAACTTCATTTTCTTCCTCATCACTTTCTTCTTTTTAAAGAGTCTCTTGAATAGGGAGTTATCTAAGAGGGCTAAGATCACCATAAGAAATAGATGGAGAACTATTGGGAAGATTTGGGTCACTACATTCATCCACTAAAAAATAGTTCTCCTTATTACTAGAGGCATAAAAATCCTCTTCTTTATATAAGTACTCAACCATAGCATTTAGATCCAATCCAACATCCACAATATTCTTCAGTCTGGAAGGGTGATCAACTAGATTAATATCCTCACAGATCCTATCAGGGTCATCAACCCATTGTTTCTTCTATAGGTTCCAAATTATATTTATTATTTTAAAATGACCATTGTATTGAAAAATCCTTCACTTTTTACTACATTTTCTTCTTCCCAAAAAACAAGTACCTTTGAGACTTTCACGGAAAAAATGAACTTGGGGTACATTAGAGAATTTGACCTTAAATATAGATTGCACATTTACATCATATGAGTCATCAGATATCTAAAATGATTGATCTTTTCTCATATATTCATAATATATAAAATATATACGTTTTGATACCTCATTGTGAAAAAATCACCTTTCCTTAGTCACACTATATATTGAAAAAACTTGAAAAGAAAATAGAATTCACCATAAATCTCAGTGGGAGTTATCCTTCTCACTATCCCATCTCTAGTCAATTTTGAAAAGGCATCCTCTTATAAAAAGGTATCACTATCACTTAGAACAATTCCTTGATAGTCACTGGAAACACCTTTATAAGGTAATTTCAGACATCTTTCCCATTGACTAGAATAACAAATAACTTTTCACCCATTTATTCTACATTTGACCCAGTCTTTATGTTCCTAAAAACTAAATTTTATTTTCTGATAGAGCTGGTGAACTTAAATAGGATAGAATAGTGTATAATTATTATATAACCACTCTACCCATCCCTAGTATTGTAAAACATTAATAATAAATGACTTTCTCGACAACAACCATTCAATATGAATATCTTTATCAGGTACCACAACTCGCTTCAGAAGCTCTAGGTTCACTAGATCAACAACAATTGGATGGATTAAATCTATTTTATGCTTCTTTGAAGGACACAAATCATCTGAAGAGGATTCAGTGGATCTCTTTACTCTAGCAATGGTGATCATATCAGTCATTTTGGGCGAATGAAAGGGAAGGACAACGATCAAGAGAGAAGGGGTCACCATGTGGGTTGAGAGTAATGTGCGATGGAGTGAGAGTGTCGAAATTTAAAAAGTTTCTAATTTATATCATTTAGGGATTTATAAATAAAAAAGAAAAATAAAATTCGAATTGAATAGAAATTGAATAAATACGCTGTAAATAAAAACAAGAGTAGTATCTTAGAAACTAATGACGGGACATTTGACAATGGAATGTTGTGTCCAACGGTGGATAAACACCAACGGTGGGTAAACACTAATGGTGGGTAAACTCCAACGATGGGTAAACACCACTGTTAGGTAAACACCAATAGTTGGAAAACTCTAATGGTGGGTAAACACCAACTGTGGGTAAACAACAATAGTGGGTAAACACTAACCTTGGGTAAACACCAATGGCAGGTAAACACCAATGGTGGGTAAACACTAATGGTGGGTAAACTCCAACGGTGGGTAAACTCCAACATTTGGTAAACTCTAAAGGTGGGTAAACACCAATGGTGGGTAAAATCCAATGGTGGGTAAACTCTAATGATGGGTAAACACCAACGGTGGGTTCAATAAAATTAAACTTAACCAAAATTAATCATTTCTAATTCATTTTTGATTTAGTTTATTCTCTCATAATTCAAGGGCTTAGTAAAAATATCAGCAAGATGATATTCAGTTCCCTTGTATTCAAGGGTTATATCAAACATTTGAAAATGGTCTCTCAAAAAGTGATCTATTACATCAATGTGTTTTGTTCTAGATTGAGATACATGGTTCTTTGAAATATTTATAGAACTTTTATTGTCACAATTTATAGGTACGTGTAGGAATTGATATCCATATTCTAATAAAGTGTGTTTCATCTAAAATATTTGAGCACATCAGCTACATGTATCTATGTATTCAGATTCAGTAGTAGATAGTGAAATATAATTCTTTTTACTACATCAAGAAACTATAGAATTTCCCCAATGATTTCATGTTCCAAAGGTTCTTTTTCTATCCAAATTTCAACAACTAAAATCAGAATCTGAATAAATAACTAGGTCAAATTCTTGTCCTTTAGGATAAAATAGTACTAAATTGGTTCTATACTTGAGATATTTTAAAATAATTTTTACAACAATTAAGTGTGAATTTTTTGAATTTTATTGAAAATTAGAACACATACAAAAACTAAACATAATGTTTGGTTGAGTTGTAATTAAATAGAGGAGGCTTTGAATCATACCTCTGTAATTGGTTTCATCCACTGATTTCACATATTCATCAAGATCCAATTTACATGTGGTACTCATAGAAGTATCACTAATCTGAGTTCTATCCAAACTAAAAGGTTTTAAAATTTCTTTACTATATTTACTTTGGTTTAGTATAATTCCTTATTTTTTTTGAAAAATATGAAAAACGATAAATAATTTTAGTTTACCCATTAACCTCATTTAGAAGTACTTTTTCATCATTTTTGAAAATTTAGTACATAAATAATTTTTAGAAGATCCAAATATAATATCATCGACATATATTTGAACAAAAATACTTCTTTTTATTTTTTTATAAAATGGGTAAGATCATCTATACCTTTCGAAAATAATTTTGAAATAAGAAAAGAGATGATATTTTCATACAAAGATCTAGGAACTTATTTTAAACCATATAATGATTTTCTAAACTTAAAAACATGATTTGGAAAATGAGGATTTTGAAATCCCGTGGGGTGTTGAACAAAAACATCCTCAGCAATATACCCATTCAATAATTCACTTTTGACATCTATTTGATATAGTTTGAAATCTAGATTTGCTGCATATGCTAGTAGTATTCTAATGGATCTATGTATGGATATAGGTGCAGGGGTATCTTCATAGTCTATACCATCTTCATGACTATACCATTATGCAACTAGTATATCCTTGTTCCATACTATTGTGCCAAATTCATCAAACTTGTTTCTAAACACCCATTTAGTTCCTATAGTCAAGGTTTATTTAGTTCTATAAAACATTTACCAAACAATTTTTATTTAAAATGGATTAAGTTCTTCTTGTATAGCCATCACCCAAAATCCATCATTTATTGCATCATCGATGTTCTTAGGTTCAAGATGTGACATGAAAGCTTAATGTTCACCATGTTTTATCATAGAATCTCTTGTTTGTGTACCTATATCTAAGTCTCCAATAAAAAAATCTAAAGGATGTAATTTTATAGTCCTAACAGCTCTAGAAATGGATTGGATGTTCACTTTAAGCTTTTCTATAGGTTTAGGTATAGGTTATGGAAGTTACTCATAACTAGATGATTTTTTTCTTGTTTCACATCAAAATTATAAAGTTTTGAATTTACATTAAAGGTGGATAAATTATCCTCATGGTTCTCTAAAGGGTTTTTAGGTTCAATTGGATCTGTCTCATCAAACATGACATGGAAAGACTCTTCTATAGTCTTGATTCGTTTATTTAAAACTATATAGGATTTACTTGAAGTTGAATAACATAGGAAAATTCCTTCATCACTTTTGGAGGTGAACATTTTAATATTATCCTTAGTGTTAATAATGAAGACTTTAAAAACAAAAACTCTAAAGTAATTAAACTTAGGCTTTTTATTATTCCAAATTTCATAATGGGTTTTATATAAAATAGGTATAATTAAAAACATATTAATTATATAATAGGCTGTGTTCAAAGCCTCTACCCATAAGTAGATAGGTAAGTCATATTCATTAAGAATTATCCAGGATATCTATTTAAGTGTTCTATTTATTATTTCTATAACTCCATTATGCAGAGGGGTATGAGTATCAGAGAATTTATGAATATAACCATTTTGTGAGAAAAAGGATTCAAAGTATTTATTTTCAAACTCACAGCCATGGTAATTTATTAAGTTATTAATTTTAATTCTATAAAAGTTTTCTATAGATTTAGCATACTTGATAAAACAATAACAATATTCACTCTTGTGAGCTAAAAATAATATCCAAGAATGCCTCAAAAATTTATATAAAAGTACACCGAAATAGTTCTTCCCATTTTAAATAGAAACTATGGATCATCCAAATAACTATATGTGAACCAAATTAAGAGGTCGATAAGTTGAAACATCTTTCATTAATTTAAAATATACCTTGTGTTATTTACCTTTTTGATAGGGGTTACAAACTTTGTCATTTGAGAATTCAAGTGTGGGTAGATCCCTGAATAATCCTTTCCTTGTAAGCTTTCTAAGTGAGTGAATGTTATAGTGGCCTAGTCTACTATTACAAAGCTAATATTATCTATTAAAGGTACTTAATAAAGAAACATTTTGAGAAATTAATGAATCCAGATTAACTGCATACACAGTTTCATTCCTCAATGTAGTAAATACTAGAGAATTTTTAGAATTAATAACATTACAGGAATTTTACCCAAACTTCACATGAAAACCATAATCACATAATTATAAGATTCTAAGAATATTATAATTTAAGCCAATAAAAAAATTACTTTAGAAATTAAAACTAAATTAGAGTTACCGATTTGGCCAAGGAAAATGATCATTCCTTTATCATTTTTAATAAAGGTAACATATCCACCATAAACCTATATCAGGTTATTGAAACTCAAGTAATCTCCTATCATATTCCTTGAACATATGTTGTCCAAGTACCACTAATTTCTATAGGTTTTTTAAGTAGTTTTCTTATAAAATAATGTTTATACAAAGAATGATTTTGGTACCCATATTTTTTTGGGTCCAAATATGTTAGTGAACAGGGCCTTAAAAACCCATATTTTATTTATTAATTTCCTATAATTATATTGTAAACTCTTTGAAATAAAATAGTTATTAGGTCCACTTGAATAAAAATTTGCAGTAGAATTTTCAGAATTGGATTTAAGATCAAAATTTATCTTAACAATTTTTCTTTTTCCGGGTTGGTAACCTAGACAATAAATATATTTAGGAAAATTTTATCCCCTTATATTTCAGTAATATTTTATATTCCATTTTTAATTATCTCTATTTCTTTATTTAGTTTCTAATTTTTCAATTTTAGTTCTGTAGTTTCTCTCAATAACTGAGAATTATTTTCTTTTTCTATAGTGAAGTTAGTTAGAACTCTAGAAAATAAAACACGTTGTTTCCTTATAACTATGTTTTTTTATTTTAGCTCATTAACTATATATTAAATAATATTTTCTCACTCAAAACTTTCATATTTTTACATACTATTATAATTTTCATCTACATAATGGTCAGAATTATGTATAGAAGATCAATAGGTACCTCATATATATTTGTTATGAAGCACATATTTTCTCTTTCAGGATTTTCTTCACGAGTTGAGTCTGAGTCATTGGAGATTTCTTCAGAGGAAATACATGTGGATTTGGTGTATTTATTATAATTTCCATCCCTGTCCTCATATTTATTTTTTTACATCAACTTAGGACAATCATCCTTAACATGTCCTTTCCTTATACACTATTAACAGGTAATATCATTTTCATTCTCATCTCTTTTCTAGTAATTGATACAATTTACTATATGATCATATATTCCATTATATCCTAGTATCTTGAATAATTTATTCTACTTATATAACTTCTAAAACCTTCTGTCCAGATCAACCATTTCATCATCACTGTCGGTTGGTGATTCATCACCACTGGATCTTTCAGCTTAAACTATTTCCTTTTATTTTTGTTTTAATGCAGTAGACTTAAAGGGTACAAATTTACTCTTAGATTAATCATCGTATTCATGATTAAAATTAACCTTTTCTTCATACATAATCAACTTCCCAATCAATTCCTCGACTGGTATCTTACTGATGTCATAAGATTATCTTATTGAAACTGATGTCCCTCTTCATATATCTGTAATACATATCAAAAATCAAAAAATTTGACCATTGTCTGACATTGGACTCCCCAAGAATCTCATTGGGTTAAATATCTCATTGGACATGAGATACATACTAGAAATAAACTCATAAGGTTTCATTTTAAATGTTTTATATTTAATTGTATAAGTGTTCAATCTCATTTCTTTATCATTAATAGTTCTGTCATGTGAAATAGCTAATGTATCGCATATTTCATAAGTTGTTTTACCAAAAGACATATAATTAAATTATTTATCTCCTAATTCACATTAAAGAGTATTCATGGCTTTTAAATTATTATTATATGCAAGTTTAGTATCATCATCCCATGTATTTTAGGTAGTCTTAGGTAATTCATATTTATCCTCTATAACATGCCATATTTCAAAACCCATTCTTTCAATATGAATTTTTATTTTTATTTTCCATTGAACATAATTATTTCCATTAAATAAAGGAGTTATATTAGTAAAATATCCTTATTTTATTCTATCCATTTAATGATCTAAATTTTAAACTAACAGAAATTTAGGATCTATAAAACACAACTAAAACCATAGTTGAAAATATTTTAAAAAATATTCGATACCAAATGTTGGTCAGAGTGAGTATCTCAAGAGGGGGTGAATTGAGTACCCCATAAATTTTTTTGTTAATTTTTTTAAATAAATCCCCCAAATAGCTAAAAGAGTATAGTTAATCAAAATAGTAGATCGATATAAGTTCTGATCTTTTAAAAGATTTATCAAAGAGAGATAAATCTTAGTTAAAACAATATATAAATATTAAATTAACTTTTGAAATCAATTTACAAAATAAAAAACTTATATAAACTCTAATTAATATTAACTATCAAATTAGTGGTTTTTTAAGTTAATTTTTTTTAAATCATTGAAAAGAAACAAAAAAATCACATAGTAGAATAAATACAATATGTATAGTCTGAAGCTGAGACCTAATCCTATCCACTTGGAAATCACATACTTCCTAGAATATTATAGAAAATAATTGTGCTCTAAAACCTATATTTTTTATTTAATAGTAGACCAACTATCCAAGCCATGCATAACCACTTCTAAAAAAACATGGAAAAAGAATACTCAGGTCACAAAAGGACCTATTCTAGAAAATTTGTGTAAAAAACATAAAGTGAGTTGAGAAGATATCCAATATCTTCAATTTTAAAAAATTGATATAGTGTGTGTGTGTATTTAATATATAGATTAAATAAAAAACTACATAAAATTTAAATATGATAGAAATATAGAGAAAATAATAAGGCCTAGAAGGTAGTGTTTCTCTATCTGATGTATTTTGAATGCTTGAGTCTCCTTGGATGTAGATTAAATAGGAGATCAAGTCATGTTTTTTAAAATTTAAGTAAAATAGATAATCATATAATCACATTTATATGAATTTAGGAAAGGAACTAGATGTCCTGTAGGATCCACCCTTTCACAATTGGTTGAATTTAAGGATGCTTCATGTAAATATCTTTAGCAAGTTGCACACTTCACAACACTCTATAGTTCTCGCAATATTCCAGATCGCTTCTATGTTATCTATATATCTCTCGGTGTGTATTGTGCATGAGGGATTTTTCTTCCAAATATATCATCACCATGCAAGAATAATCATTCAGATCCTCTTCTCCCCGTACTGGCTGACTGACAAAAACATTAATGCATCCGTAAAATAGATTAAGAATAATCATTAAAAAAATTATCAACATTAAATTTGATAATATATCCATTAGAATAAATTAATTTAAATATCCTAGAAATATTGATGGTGACTCTTATGAATGGTGAGAAAACTCTGGTGATGACTGAGGATGGTGGTGTGTCAGGCCAACGGTGAGTCAGGAAAATAGTAGGTCACGATCAATGGTGAGTCTTCTCTGGCAGCAGGTCATCTCAACACTTTTCTAAATTTTTAGGTGACTAAGTTCTGATAATGATTCATCCTCTTGTGGTGGTTATTTTCCATAAATATCTAAATTTTCATTATGACAATGACTGGCCTCTAACGTTGGGTGTTTTAAACACTTTATTCAAATTTCTTGGTTCAATAGAGAGTCATATCAGACAATGGGTCTTTCCCATACTTATCCAAATTATCATCCCAATATCGAGTCTTCCTTGGGGTGACTCATCTTCAACAATGAGTCATTTTTTGTTGTGACTCATTCTCAATGGGGAGTAGAGTCTGACGGTGGATCTTTCCAACACTTAGCCAAAATTATGAAAATCTTCCTTATAGGATAAAATTCTATCATAAAGAATAAAAATCAATAATGACATAATTAACATGCTTTTTTATCATTAAAACAGGGGTTCCAAAACATATGTTTTAGTAAAACTTATCCAAATATATTTTCCTCTCCCATGAACCATTGAATTCATGAACAAACATTTAGATAATATCCTTGAGAGTGTGAATGATTTTCTAAGTCTGACGATTTTTCTATGGTTGATACACAATGATCATCCTCAACTTGGTTCCAAAATATTCATAATGACCCTTACAACACCAATAACTGAAATCTTTGTATTGGTCAAACACTATCAATGAGGGTACTTCCTGAATCCTAATAACTACCAGACACAGGTTCATGAGCTCCTGTACCTTCACCTACTCCCTAATGAAAAGGAAATGGGTTGTTTTCATCAAATGATCTACAATAAAAAATATAGATTCTTTCCCACTCAAACTATTTTATAGTCCAATATGAAAATCCATCCATATTTCATCCCAATTTCCATGATCTAATTGGAAGAGGATAAAAAAACTAGTTGGTCTTTGATGCTCATCTTTGATTCTTTATTAGGTTAAGCATTGGGTATAAAAATATAGAACTGATCGCCTCATATCAGGACCCCAATACCAACTCCTCATGGTATAAAACATCTTGGTACTCGTAGTGTGAAAAACCCAACAATAATTATTCCCCTCTATATCACCTCATGTATCAAGGTTAATGGAAATACCATCCAATTACAGAAAAATGGCGAACCATTCGATGACCAAAATCAATCACCCAAGAAATCAACTAACACTCATGTTTAGATGCCTACTCACTATGAACACAATAAAAATGAGAGGATATAACCTAAAAAATGGCCAAAAACACCTTCTCTCCATTCTCATGCACCTCCAGACTCTAATCAATAACCAACCCATCAAACCCACCCATACACTAATTCTCAAATAAACTGAATCAGAAACTTCTTTCTCAGGGAATTGGTGATTACATCCACCTTTCCATATGTATAAGAAATTTCCAAATCAAATCTCCTGTTATATTATACACAGATTCTATATATGAGGTTTAGGTCTCTATAGGTAAAGATATACATCATTCATTTATTAACCCGATAGACTCTAAAACTCTCCATGAAGAGGTAATGATTCCACATATTCAACTCATGCATCAAAACTACCTCCTATAGGACATGGGTAGGATATTAATCTTTATGTGCTTATAGATACTATGAATCATAGACAATGAAATGAGTATACAACATCATTACACAACACAACCTTACACCTGAGGTGTCATAATACATTTAATAACTATTCTCATCGATAAGAATTAAATTTCTTAATGGATTTAAAATAGGAAATAAAATCCAAAAAATGTTTGCACACCTCATTCTAGTCAAGATTCACACATTTCCAATTCAAATCCATCAACAAAGTATCTAAACTAGATTATTTCTAAACCAAACATTTATAAATTTCATCTGAACCCAAAAATATCTTGATCTAAAAAAACTCCTCAAGACATTCTAAAGACATGACTGTTCAAATATTCTTAAGGTATACTAAAAATCCTAACTAAAAAAACACATGGACCTAGTAAATAAACACATGAATTCAAAACAGACATTTGGATAGATCAAAGTATAGAAAATTATCTCTTAATATTCAAAAAGTAACCTTTAGGTGGTCATCATGATCCTCCTCCATCTTAGAATACACTAAAATTGCATCCTAAAATATGACTATGAAGGAGTCCCAAAGTGATGGAAGATAATTTTAATCAATTTCATAAAGAATATAGGATCATTGTTAAGGAAAAACGACATAACAAAATACTCAAAGTGACTATAATATATTCAAAAGTTGTTCATAGAAATATCCTCATTCTGAAACTTCAACTAGTAGTACCTTGACATCAAGTAGATATTTGAAAACTAACAATATCCTCTAAGATAATAAAAAATAAAATAAATCCTAGGAAATGGGCATTTATTCATTACAGTCACCTAAATAATATTACGGTAATATATTCAACATTAGGTACTACCATATACCTTATTTTTTGAATAGAAATTTTGACACCCATTTGTGACATGCTGGGATGAATAAGACCCTTACTTTAAACATCCTTTAAATAATTTTTCAGCTATTTAATTTTATTTAGTTATATATTATAAGACTATAATTAAATGGGTCTCATCTCATGGAGAAGATAAATAGTGAACTCAACATCTCGTTGTGGAAAAAACCCAAAAAAATACTCTAGAAACACATCAGGGTACCAGTCCATGACCATTGTAAGACAACTAACTAAAATTATCTATGAGCCATCAAAGTAAAACCTAGAAAACTATTATATAAAAAAACCCATATATGAAACAATGTTTTCATACCTACCTATTTTTGAATGCCACTCACTATAGAATATATGATTTATCCCATCATATTATAAAAACTAGAAACTAGGGTGATAAAAATAAATCTAAGATTTAAATTCGATCAACCAATCCATATCAATGACGAGGTCAAAAACACCCAGGTCCAACATGAGGAAATACCACATGATTTCTAAGATAGTAATCAAAACATGACTCTTTGGGCAATTAAAACCTCACTCCTTCTTTATACCATGGTGGGGGGGGGGGTAAGAAAATCTTTCACAAAAGGACTAATATTTTTTAACATACAAAAGGTATTAAGTAACTTCATTATCAAATAAAATTGAATCTTTGGAATAATAAATAGACATTTTAACTTTGATAATGGTTAGATCAGAATTTTTGTCCTTAGGTTCCCTATATGCTGCATAAATACATCTTGAATCGGGCCTACCCTAAGACTTATTTTCTTAGTGATAGTCTAATTTTAACATTATTAAAGACACTAAACCCTTATAAGCATCTTATTTCACTTATGAACCCTTAAAAATTAATATCCAACCCCATTAACCTATGTAGAATCTTGAAATATACATCAAAGATGACCCATATATCAACACTGGTGAAACATCCATAGAGCTTCAGGGATACTAGTCCTAGTATGGCCACCTGTTCCACACTAATAAAATACAAATTTCTTATTCCCTGAAGAAATAATAATTATTGAACCTAATGAAAACGGACCAATCCTACCACATATCCATCAAGGTTCATCCTATTTCCTATTTGGAATTAATAAAGAACTTTGGATACCACCCACAGAAGGAAAAGTATTAAGTCCTATCTCCCTAGCCATGTATTCCACTTCTATGTGTTTCTTATCAACCACCTAAGTATAGGTTGGTAAGTAGATATGGATAAGTATGGACCTGATCCCATTCTTCAGTCCCATTTATAAATATTGAGATTTAAGTAAATCATTCATGAGGTGTTCAGGAGATACATGAACCAACTAGACAAACTGAAAAGTATAACCCATCATTGAATGGTCTACTTATTCCAATATCATGAATTCATGGTCATACTCTACCATTAATATCTCCTCATATAACTTATAATTAAATGATTATTTAATGTTAATCCATGTGATATATTTATGTCACTTCACTAACACCACAAATTTCCAGCATTTTTAATTCAGTCCTTCCACCATATAGGCGGTGAAGCTAACCTATGAAGACTTAGGGGTCTTCATAAATTTAATGATTATCTTTATCCATTCTCTCTACTACTCAGAATAATGGTCTCCCTTATTTCCATGAAGGGTAGGTAACTTTTTCTTAGTAAAATCCTATGCATGGCCCACTCTCTGTGTCTTTATGCACCATGGACTCGATCATATAGATAAATAAATCTACCATAGTCAGATAAACTGTAGGGTTTTCTTGCAGTACTTGCATCACATTACCCTCACTATTCCTAGATAAGGACTTTCAGGGAGGAATTATATAAAAAAAAAGAATCCCAAAATCATTCAATACTGAATTTAATCACAAACATAATTATTAAAACCAGAAGAAAAATTTATAGTAGGCCTCAAAAAAAATAATTAGCATTAAAAACACTTTAAAATGAATAAGGAGAATTCTAAAACATTACATTTTTTTCACTATGCATAGTTGAAATAAATGTTAGGAAAACTATGCAACATCCATGCAAGTTCCAATACAAGATACCAAAAAATGTTTCATTGTTTCCCACAAGGTTATTACTAACTATTAACATAAAATATATGCCTCATGTTGTTTTCCCATTTCACCCTGAAATTAAATATAACTCATAGGATCACCCTATAACTCATAATCAACATGGAAATAAATTAAATTCACAACAAAACAACCCATAATAAAACTCATAAATTAAACACAATCCCATACCACATATTATAAATCATGGTTCAACATAAAGAAGAGCTATCTATGAACTCCTCTTCTCCTACCTATTCAGTTCCACAAGTCCAAGATCATTTCTACCACTAAGACCCAAACAAGTAAGGGATCTCTGAAAATAGTTTTTTTATGAACCAGCCTTGGTCAACCCAACCTGTCACCCAATATGGAATGACCCAATGCCCAAAGAATGTTCTTGATCACACGCGCCTGGTGACAAGCACTAGGTAATCACAATAATAATTTGGGAATGATTTCACCCATAAAAAACTAGCATGACCTATGAAATCACCACCCAACCCATTGTATTTGGTTGGATCATAGGTGTAACTAGTCATTGGTGATGTCTCCAAGACAAGGAATTCTAGAAATTACTACTAAGGGATTAAGAAAACATTATGAGGGTGATTTTACATAAAGAAAAACAGATATTGACAAGATAAAATACAAATACCAACCCTATTATATGATGTATGTGGGTAAACATTATAACTCAAATTAAAACCAATAAACCGATAATATCATATTAGTGGAAATAATGTATAGATAATCGACTCAAGAAAAACAAAATATGTCTCAAAACAAAAACAACAATGATGCATGAAACTAAATAATCCATGAGAGAAAACTCTATGCTCTATAAAATAACCCAAGTAAGTAGCATCATGATACTACAAAAGAGAAGAAATAGACCTTTTCTTGACTAGTTTCATGAAAAATTATATATTTATATGCACTAAAGTTCATATATAGTGGGTCTATAATCACATATAGTAGGATTTACCTAATATATTTCCCACATAGGCCACTAATACTAATGTCAAGTTATCTCAATCTTTTAATAAAATAGAGTGTTAGGATATCAAAAACAATTCAAAATAAAATAGTTTATAAAAATAATTATACCAAATTATTTTTCCAGTATTTCTTATATTTAACTTTGTATACCCATCCCATGTCTCTCACACACATAAACATACACATACATGCCAAATGATAATCCCTATAGTCTCGAGTGGATATCCATCCTTCACTGAGTTGTTACAATTTGATAAATCTCATGTGAGTTTTGAGTTTGGTACCAAGAACTAAGTCTAAACCAATAAGGTATTTTATAATAAAATATGAACACATGACTCCATGTATTCTAATAACATATTCGATAATTACTTTTTAAAATGAAAACTTATCTTTTTTCAAAAAATAATTTAAATACAAGTTTTATACTAAAACTATTGAAATAGTTCTTCCACAATGTTCCACAAAATTTTCATTATGAAAAATGATATTTAACAAAAAATAATAATAAATTTATTAAAGACATGGAAACTAATATTTAAAAAAAAGTACAGTAGGGGTTTTATATTTTAAATAATAAAAAGTTAGTTTTGGAATATAAGCCTTCAAATTCTGGTAAAAATAGAGTCATGGAGAAGACACCTACCTCTTCCAATATATCTCACCATATACAATCAAGAGAGAAGAATGCACTATATCACCAAGAAATGGAATCCCAATATAACTATACAAAAAAAGTTTATCTAAAGGATATCACTAAAATTATAGATCCTGAAACACCATGAAAAGAAGGAAATAAAATGGTTATAATAGGAAAAAATTCACTCAAAAACCACAATAAAAAACTCCCATGAAGAAAATATGTGAACCCATAACTCCCCTCATGAATTAAAATGACAATTGGCTATTTCAAAATGATTTGTCCATTGCCATTACCTCGTGGTGCTAAAATGACTATGGTTATTTCAATAGGGTAATAAAAATGAAATTTGACATTGCTATCCAACACACATTGGTGTAGAACAATATACTGGTTTAGGATCACCATCCTCAAGAACATGGCATGATGAGGCTTCTCTAGTCTTTTTATATAAAGATTTATCTTGTGATCCACCACCCCAACCATTCCCAATATTTACCTACTTTTATTTCATAAGGAAACAACCATCATAACACACCCAACACCATATCATGTTACTGCATGTGTTTGACCCATAATAGAAAAAAACCTCCAATACTCTCTAATAACATCACCCAAGCTATCCCAACCCAACTAAAACAAAGAAAAAGGATTTAAAATACTAAGAGAAAATGGAATATACCTCTAACTGGTGGTGTTACATTCTACCTACTATTGGTATTTCTATCCCTAGAAACTAGTATATTTCTAATATATTGGAAATGTTTATGTCATCAATCTAGTATAAAGGATTCATGTTCCCATTTATCTTCCCAAATCTATATATTCTAATACAATAATCATAAAAAATGAACATTCTTTCCATGTAATCTTAATATTTTATTTAAAGAATCTATATCATCATGTGTAGAAATGTACCATTTGGTGAAAGATCAATGTGGTCCCATCATATCACATATTCAATATCATTCTGGTAAAACATCAATTTAGATACATTAAATATATTGTGTGTGAGGATTAATTGTGGAGGTAAATCAAACTGATAAACTACATCACCAATACATTCCAATATTTCCAAAGGATTAATGTATCAAGGAAGAAATTTACCTTTCTTACCCTAATGTATATTCCTCATCATTATATAAACTTTTAAGAACACATGATCTCCCATATAAAACGATAATGACTAATGATAATGATTTCCATAATAATTCATAAGACTATTAGTAATTTCCATAAATTTCCTTACGAACATTATTTTCTTAGTTATCTCAAAAACAAGGATAGATCCCAATAATGAATCTCCTTTGGTATCTATATAATAAAGTTATGGATGACAATGATGGATATATAATGTGTTAAAAAGATCAAATGTATTAATGACTAAGAACCGTTATTATAGAGAACTCCACTAACACTCTATGACTCTTCCACGAGCCTCCAAAATCCATAACACAATCTCATAACATGTCTTGAAATGTATAAATCCTTAATTTATACCACCCATCCTTTTGAAGATGATACACTATACTCATAGTAAACTGGGTACCCGAAATTTCTTAAAGTGATCAGTAAATTGATACGTAAAATATGGAAATATTATGGAGACAATATAAAATGGTATTCCATGTAACTCTACATCTTCCTATATATAGATTTTTTTAATATATTCTACCATATTGGATTCATGAATCAGAATTAAGTGAGTTGAATTTGTGATCTAATCTAAAATCACCCATATGACATCGTGTTTCGAAATATTTCATGGTATAATTTTGGAAACTTCCATATCTTTGTTGTCTCATTTCAAGATATGGATAGGTAAAGATTTAAAAATAAAATTTGGTCATTGTTTCTCAGACTTATCCTATTAACAAGCGAGGAACATCGAGACATACTCTTCCAATTTACCTTTCAAGACAACCTAAAATAAGTGAGTTTTAAAAAAATTACATGTATTCTAAATTCCAAGATTGATATACCATTTTGAGTGGTTTTATACATAAAAATTTGTTCTTATCATGATATAGGAATAACTATCTGATCTTGAAAAATAAACATAAAGTTCTCATATTTTTTCCATTCATTAATTGTATCCCCACCATTAATATTTGATTTAATGGATAGGATTTCAGAATACGTTCATTAAGAATCCATAAATTTGTCAAACATGTTAGTAATAAGAGTTCTGAGATAGAAAATTTCACCTTAATTTTCCAATTGTAATCCCAATTCATATCAGCAATGATATCCATTAATTTCTACTAATTATGATCTTCTTAAGAAAAATGATTATATGACTTCCATATTAAATGTTCATCCAAAAAATCTACTTTAACTAGTGTATACACCTTTTTAAATTTAAAAATTTAGAGATACTCCATCTATATTTTTTCTTATGTTTAGATCACTTTTTAAAATTATGTATTTCAAACTCTTATGATATGTGAATACAATGAAATTCCAACCAATGTGATAATGATGCCTTGTTTTCAAATCATGGGATAACATATCAAATTAAAAATCATGGTAAAATTATTCATCTCATTAATTCACAATTTTGATGATCTATAAAATATGACATAATCTCTATACACAAGTAAACAATAGATTTCAGATCCAGATGTGTCACAATAATCCACATAACCCTTTTCAGGTTCTATCAAAACAAAAATTGGCGTTGAAGTGAGCCCAACCTTAAGATCCAAGAAGGATTGTAGACATTACTCAATATAATATAATATAGTTACCTTCTTGGTAGTGTGATCATATGATAAGTGAGTCATGATAATTCCTGAAAAAAGTGATGATTGTAACCTAACAGGTAAAAAATTAGGTATCTGAAGACATTTTTTGATAGTTCTCCATAGTGAATGACTACTATATTTTCTAGGTCAATTGATATTACTTTCTTATAAGTGACATGGGAATGGAAGTGAACTTATTTTATCCTAAAATCATATTAACACCCTAACACAAGTATCGTAGAGTCAATGGTTACATTATTACAATTTTTATAGATACAGGGAATCTCATCCTAAAGGATAGAAGAGTGCAGTAGTATTAGAATACTAGATAAATACTTTAATATCATATTAAAATTATAAACATAAAATTAAACACACAATTTTATTTTAGTACACCATTATTATTTTTATAATATCATTGTATATCAATTATAAAACAATTAATAGAATCCTAAGGAAAGGAAACATAATAAAGGGGTGAGATATAATACCTAGTAAGGGTATGCATAAAATGGAATCTATCATGAATAAATATAGAATAATCAATATAAAAAGTTAAAAAAACTACAAAAAATTCTATTTAATCAATAAATTTAACATAAAGAATAATATGGTAGGAATAAATGACGATCAAATAATTCCATGTAAATAATCACTTGATTTTGAAACTTGTACATGGATATTCTAACTAATCGACTAATCACATGGACATCGATAAATAACCACATAATGAGTGAATTTATAGTGTTAGAAAAAATAACCATACCATAAATTACTTGTTCCAAGACATACAACAAAAAATGAGTAAGGCCTTGGTTAAAAACCCATGCTAGTTTATCTCATGAGACCCACCAATGCAATGAGGGACTATATCAGGACATTCCTATCCCATACTATATCCAATGAATTCCTCATATGAAACCGGAAAAATATAATCAACCTAAAAATTCATATTTAAACACTATCATACGATATGGTCATGATTTCTCCAATAAATATAAAAATTCATATTGTAAAACTACCATATAAATTTTAATAATTTTCTTAATCAATAAACATAATAAAAAACCAACCAGAGTAATATTGAGAATGGTATTAAAATAGTACATCCCAATTGAACTGATCATAAAAAATCTATAGAAATAACAAGGATGGTATATTTATAACATATTTTCAATTGATCATAACATAAATAGATGGTTTTATAATTAATGAATATAAATTCCATAAAAATTTGATACAAAAAATATTGAAGAAAATATCCATTCAACATTGAAAATAACTTTTTAAAACTAAAAAATTCCCGAATATTAGGAAAAATATTTTATATAAAAACAATATTTTAAACATGTAATAGAAGATTAAAAAAATGAGTTATTATAATGGAGGGTAATTCCATACTTATAACATATGTTAAAAAACAATCTTTTCACACTATTATAAAAGGCTAAAAATACCTTATTTAAAAAATAAAAAGAATATTTCATTAAAATAATTTTTTAAGAAGTAAAACATGGGTAAAATTTTCATTAATAAATAATTGGTTGATTTTTAAAAATATTTTTGAAAATATTTTTAGAAAACATGGATAGTAAAGAAAATTTTTTTTTGACCGAAGAGATAAATAGAGTCAAATTTTATTCAAAATATTTTCTTAATAATTTTAAGTACTAAAGATAGGGAAATGATATTATTAATTGAAAATATCATTAATAAAAAGTGGATAATTAATTTTATTTGTTTTTTGAGAGGTAAATCATAATATTTTATCATTGGAAACTTAATCATAAATAATTCTGATAAACTATTAGATTATAATCATATAACCCTTACCACTTTGGTAACTTTTGAACCATAACACCCATGAAAGAAATATAATCAAATGAAACTTCAAATATTGTGAAGATAAATATATTAAAGATATAACATATAAAATATTTATTATATATGTATCTACCTGATATTTTAGGAATTTTGTTTCAAATAAATTTTATTTCTTCGATAGCTTGCGTTACACACAACACCGAGTTTTAACGAAATAAGACATACTATTAGAAAACTATTATTTATCATAATAGTTATAACCTAGCCATTAGAAAGGTGGGTAGGAATAGAGATAAATAAATTATGAAAATATATGGTTTATAAATGTATATAAAATCAATTCTTCAATTATTATTTAATTATAAATGAAAGTAAGAACCAGTTGAAAAAAAAAGAAAATATTTTTCTAAATAACTATTTTTATTCCCAAAAAAGTGTATTAAATAAATAAATTAAACTACTAAAATTTTATTAATTATATAAATTAAATTTATATATTATATATTATATATAATATATAATATTTAACTTATTTTTTTTCATCATGAGATAAAATAAATCCCATTTTATGCTAAAAACAGTATTTTTCTAAAAATAAGTATTATCATATTTTGTGAACATATTTTAAAATTATTTTTTCTCACTTTAATAAAATTTAATTTAAAAAATTAACTAATTTTTTTTAATAAAACTTTTGTAATTATATTGTAGTTATTTGTTTGGCAATTTTTAGAAAAGATAAAATTTTCAATGAACAGTGAAAATACTGTTTTTTATAAAAAAATTCATTTTCATTCAAGGAATTTACAAGGAAAAATTAATTTTAAAACTATTTAAAAATTAAAATTTGTTATATTATATATCTATTAATACAATTTAGGTCATTGGAATCAATTTCATATTTAATTATTATATAAAAACTTTTTAAACTTTTTACACTACTGTATTTTGAAACCTAATTTTTAGTCTCATTGGATAGATTAATTTTAAACTAATGTTTCCAAATTATGTGGATATAATTTTTAAAAATGGATACCATATTTGTATCAAAATAATTGATATTATATAATAGGTTCAAATAATTTTTTCCCACATTGAATAGTAAAAACAATAAAAATTAGTTGTTGTAGTTAAGGTTAAAATGAGCTTACAAAGGGATTAAACTGAAATAATAAGTTGTAAAATGACCTATAAACTTTTCCAAAACCCATTTTAAATCCATGTTTAGAAATTACAATATATAAGGTTATCTAATGGAACAATTTTTATCCTTTTGTTTCATGTGATAAATGTTGGTATACCTTTTTAAAAAAAAATTAAAAGTTTGTGACTCATCACACTTATAAAAGGCTACCCATATCCTCTCTTATTTACACCTAAAACCCATTGTTTATCAAAATACCTACCAAAATATATTTATTACACACTTAAAAAAAATCCTAGAGTCCTTTTTTATATCTTAAATCCAATCTAGGAAGGATTTAGGTTAAACCTAAAGGGGTTTTCCGAATAAGTGGTATGATTTTTAACTATGCATTTTTGTTTTACTTCTTCATCTAAATCCTTAAAATATTTTACAAATATGATAAAAAAATAAAAAAGTATATAATATATTAAAATATTTAATTAGGTTAATTTTATAACATATATCTATATCCACTTCCATCAAATGTGATACGAAATCATCATTCATATATGCGACAGACTATCGCCTTACGAACCGATGTCATTCATCTTCTATCACCACCACTAAATACTGGATATAATGATGGATTTAATGTTTATAAATAATTTTTATAATATTATTATACCTATATAATTATAATACTATATCTATATTCTTACCTACCAACCCATTGGATAACTATAACATTGGTCGTGTGTACGACGAACAACCGCTTCACGAACCGTTGTGATGTATTTTTCATTTATGTTTTTCCTGTATGGTAATAAGTATATATTAAATGAATATATAGTATAATATTAAAATAATTATACTTATTTAATTATTATATCACATATATGTTCTTACTTTCCATTTTATGGGGGAAACAATAATGTTTTTCATGCGTATGGAAGACTACCGCCTTGTGGAGCGATGTGATTTTGTTTTCACTAACACTTTGCATAGATGATAATTAGGTTAAATTTAATGAATATGTTTGATATATTTTATGTAAAAATTATTCTTTAAGGGTAATATATTATTTACCTTACTTTTATTTCATTCTTTGAGAAAATTGAAACAACATTCATGAGTATGTATGGTCTACCGTCTCTATGAATGATGTATTTCATTTTATATCTCTAAAATTTAAGGATTACTCTAAATAAATACATATTGAATATATATGATATTTAAATCATTTTTAAAATTATAGATAATATTTAAACATGATCAATGTAATAGGATTAAAAGTACAAAATGAAAACATATATTAGAAACAATCAAATTCTTACCCGAAACATTACTTTATAAATGATTTTTTAATAAACAGGTAATAAAAGGTCATAAGTAAATCATAAATAGAATTATATATATATATATATTTATATTTATGGTTCTATAATATATGTATAATAAACTTATATTTAATATACAGGATGTTCGAATGTGTATGGAAGAATTCAATACATATGGTAAGGGATTTCCATCTCACTTTTTTACATCTACGAGACACATTCCATATTCACCAATGATTTCTTTTATGTTGTGTATATACTGAAAATGAATGTATTTTATGATGATTTTATGTAAAATTATGGGGTTTTATATATCCATTTTAGGATCCATCTTTCATGGGTATTTCAACTCAATGTTACAAAAGTGGTAATGGTTTTATGATACAATATCACCTTTTATCGATATTTTCTATGTTTATAATTTCTATGATTAAATATTATTATCCTTATATCAAGAAACTCATGAATTTTATTCTCATCTAGTTATGTCTTTATAATAAATTATTTCCATTCATTTTCCTCTCTTTATATACATAAGAGTTCAAAATAATGTTTTTAAAAAAACCAAACTTTATTTCTCTCTTTAGTCGAATACACTTTTTATTCCATATCCATGTCTTATAAATACATTTTCAATTTTTTAAACTTTTACAAAACTATTTATTAAATAATTTTACCTTTTTTATAATTTTTACAAAATATTTTAAAAGTAATCTTCATGTTTTGTTCGAAATAAGGCAAGTTTGGCCTTTACTAAAAATGTGAAAACAATAATTATTTTAACATATACAACATTACCAACCATCATGACCACACAATGTTTTAAATATTACTTCATTAGTTTCAAAGTTTATTTTCAAGGTAATGGATTTTGAAAATGTTTTAGGTTTAAAAAAAAATTCAAAGGGGAAGGGATATTTTCTTCAAGAAAAAGTTTAAATGGGTTTTAAGGATTCATTTATAAATTTTCAACGTTATAATAAAATAAATGGTTTTTGAAATTGTTTTATGTTTTAATTTTTTTCTCAAAGTGGAAATTATATTTTCCTCATGAAATTTTCAATGTGATCTATGGAAATAATTTTCCTTCTAATATGACATCATTTTATGTTACTTACGATTTATTTAGGATAATATGGAATGAAACAATCCTTATTCATTCTCTAGATAGTTAATGTTTATGTTGATTAAATCTGTATTAAATAAATTTTAATGGTTATTTGATGGTTAATTTATGAAATGTTTATGAAACCTGTTTTATTTACATGGGTTATGATGTGATGATATGATCAATGGTTTATGATATTTTGGAATACATAATTATGGTTTTAATTATGAGATATTTTGGACCTATGTCTCCCTCTAATCTATTAGTTAAATCTTTATATATCTTGAGATAACAATGGGAACAATTCAATGGTATTGATCCACTATGGGAAATAGGTGAGTGCTAATCCACTATGGGAAATAAGTGCATCCTGATCCATAATGGGAAATGTGTTATAATTACTGATTTACTATATTAATGTTCTTGGTAGTTAACCATGACATATGAAATGATTTTTTATATTTATGATGTTACACACATTTATTACATGATATTACAGTACATGATTAATTACTCACTCTCATGGGACATGTTATTTTTGAAATTATAAATTCAATTCCAAGAATCATGTTTATGATCTATGACAGGTTGGGTATGAACATAGTAATTTATATTTATAATCACATACCCTTATGTTTATATTATTATTTAATATGATAATTGATATATATATCATTTTTACCCTCACTGATCACATGAGATCACACTTTATTATGTTTCCTTCCCCATGTTATGAAGAAATATTTTGGGTGGGTATGCCTAAGAGGAGTACTATGTGAGAAGAAATTTGTGGGAGATGGTGAAAATATTTTATAAAATAAGAAGATTGAGTTTCTAGTCCTCAAAGACACTAAAATATTATAGTACTCAGGTGTTTGTTTGTGTAATTAAATAAATATTCATCTAAAACTATGTGATATTCCTGTATTGTATCATATATAATATCATTAAATCTATCCTTTATACGTATCACATATGGTATTAACGAATCAAATCACTTTGAGGGGGCGGTAGTCCGCACTTCCTAAAATGAAGATATCGCATTTACCCATAATGGAAACCATAAAGGTATGCCATAAATGAAAAATACAGAAGCTTAAATAAAACATAAAAATATTATATATCATATATAAATATAGTTACATCTTAATGGCCACCTTTGAAGGTGTTAGAAGAATATTGAACAATCATCGCTTCGTGAGGCAGAAATTTGCCATCCACAGGAACAGTATGTTGTTTAACCATTAGATGTAGGTTTGTGTAAGTATATATCAAATAATTCTTATAAAAACATCATAGTATATTGAAGATACTGGTGTTGTTACAAAAGAAAGGAATAAAATGAGTTTAGAGGGTTGGAGAAGCAAAATAAAACATAAGAACACAAGAGAAAACACTACCTTTAAAACGGGTAATTCTTTTTGATTTGAGCTCAAAGGCTTCCTTGGGAAGACTTCTGCCCAAAGTTAGGATTCTAAGAGTTAGAGAGAGATGTGGAGAGAAAAAATGGGCAGGGTTTGTCCGATCCAAAGGCTTTGGAAGTGTGGGTAAGGAGGTAGAGGTGGGGGCCTTTTATAAGAGGAGAGGAGGGGCACTCTTGGAAAGTTACAAAATGTTACTTTATTTTCAATTGAGTTTCGGATTTTAAGGGTCCCACATTGATTTATTTAGAGGATAAGGGGATAAGTGTTCTAAATATACTCATCCAATAGATCTTTGACAAGTTTAAGTTATAGCTTTAACATTATCGTTTCATTTTATTTAAATCCTTTATCAATGAGGTAATCATTGCATCATCATGATGTCATAAATAATTTAATTTATTTAATGTATAAAAATAATGAAAACAACTATGATGTAGGAAATATTTTTAGCTTTCCAATGAATATTTATAGTCTATAATATCATCTATGTAGACAAAATTAATTTTTTTTACTCAGGTGATACATTCTTTGTTATATTTACTTTCTTTAAAAAATTAAAAAGATAAAAAGTCACTTTCACACAAAAGTGATTCCATGGGGTCCCCAAGATTGGCACAAGGCATCCCATGGTCGGCCATTAGACAACCAGTAGCATTAAGACACATGTTGGTGTCATTTTGTATTATTATGATATTATTTTATTATCCTTAACTACCTGATTACTCATTAATCAAGATAATTAAAGATAATTATTGTCGTTACTATTCATAATGTCAAAAAAACAAAAGAGTCTTGATTACATAATTTGGAACTTATGATTACAAATATGTAATCCATTTTACCAAATTACAAACACAGAAATTGCAATAATTAATTTAAAAATAATTCCCGTTGTCAAAACAAATAGCGGGTTTTTTGAAACAATATCTATGAAAAGTTTGGCATTAGTTTATGCCCAATTCCAAAGTAAAATTAATCCTAATGACCAAAATTGGATTAAATGGTAAAAATATATTCAAATTACACTTTAAGACCAATTAAAAAGATAATATAACCATATAATTAAATTAGATGAAAAATCAGTTTTGATGTAAAATGCAGCATTTTTTTCACTATTCATTAAAAAAATGAACATTGTCAGAAAAATACCAAAAATTTATCCAATGTAAATTTAAATGTCCCAATCATAAAGAATATGTTTTTTGACAAATAGAGCTTATAAAATTTTCAAAATTTTGATTTAGAAATGGTTTTTCTTCAAAAGGCAGTAAAACAATCTTTTAAAAATATCATTGTATTCCCTGCTTAAGATTGGATTTATTCTCATTTTACGCCTCTAAAACACTATCTAATTCATAAATAGACATAGATAAAAATATCTATTATTCATTACTTACTTGGGATGTTACAATCAATGTATTCACATATTTCGTATGTGAAATTAAGAGAAACTGTATGATATTTACGTGATTAGTGTTAAGTTTTTTTTAAATTTAGTGACCTTATTTATAAATTTTTAATTTTTAAAGGGTTATAAGGATAAACCTTTATGGAATGGTTTACATTGAACATTTGATGAGGTTTTGGAGATTAATTTTTTATTTAACCATATTAATATTTATGTATAACCTTTTCTATCTATTTTATATAATAACTAGAGACCAAAGGAATGACTATTCATTATTTTATGGATCTTATTATCCGTTAGTGCTTCCGACATGAAAAATTAACCTCTTAGAGTAAGATATGAAGTGAAAAATTATCAAGTCACAACTAAATTATGGGATTGTGCTTATGAAATAGAATGAAATAAAGTAAGTATATCATCTCATGAAAATTATTGAACCTCATGACAAGGATCTTAAAATGATTTTTTTTACTTTTACCATAATTTCTAATGATATTAATGACATTTTCACACTTATTTTGTTTATGGTATTGTTTTTGTTGATTTTATCATGATCATTCACTTTCTTGTGATGAATGATTATGTTAATCTCTATCATTATTTGAAAATTACCCTTTTATTCCATGTTTAAATATTCAATTCCCACCAATGTTATCTTATTTTGAAACCTATTATGTTTTATTCTAGATGACCTTCGCACATCCCTTTCTCTCTTATTAAGATAATTTTTTATAAACCCTTTTTTCAATATGGGTTTACCACAAATGTATTTTAAAAAGTTAAAACCTTTATTAAAGATCCCAAGTTAATATTGCGAGGTTGAAATAAATTTTATGCTAGTAAAATTTAATACATTGAGATTTTATGAAAAATAATTTTCAAATAAATTTAATTTCTCTGATATTTTGTGTTATGCGCAACACAAATTTTTAACAAAATGTGACATACTATTAAATATTATTATTAATTATGATAGTTATGACCTAGACCATGGAATGATAGGTAAGAAAAAAATTAAAAAAATTATGAAAATATATGGTTTAAAACTTTATAAAAAAGTAATTCTTTGGCGAATAATTAATTAGAAATGAAAATAAGATCCATTTGAAAATAATGAAAATATTTTTATAAAAAAATTCATTTTTTGTGTAAAAATGTGTTTTAAATTAATAAAATAAAAAAATAACCTTTGGTGAATGATATTAATTAAATTTATATATTATATAAAAATTATAATACTTAAAAATCATCTTTTTTATTTTCTATGCATGATATAAATAAATCCAATTTTTGGCTTAAAAATTGTATTTTTCTAAAAAGTAGTTTTGTTACATTGTGCACACTTATCGTAAATTAATTTTCTACACTTTTATAAAATTTATTTTAAACATTTAACTTTTTAAAAAAATCAAAATTTAAAAATTATATTAGATTGATGTTTTATGAATTTTTTAAAAAAGATAAAATTTTCAGTGAATAGTGAAAATACCAGTTTTTATTAAAAAAATTGCATTTTCATTAAAGGAATTTACAAGATAAATTTTATTTTTATATGGTTTTAAAAGTAAAATTATTTAAATTATATATTTATATATTAATACAATTTATTTCGTTTGAATCAATTTAATATTTAATTTTGTTAGAAAATATTTTTTAACTTTTAAAACTTTTCTCTTTAGAAAACCGTTTCTTCATTGAGTCAATGAGATTAATTTTTAATAAATTTCTACTACTTATTTCAATGAAATTTTTAAAAATAAATTCCATAGATGTAATAAAAATTATTTATATTATTTATTAAGTTCAACTTAATTTGTTACATTAATGACTTGTAAAAACAGTAAAGATTAATTATCACAGTTAATGTTAAAACTAGTTTACCAGGGGTCAAACTAGAAAATGATGAGAGGTAAAATGACCTATAAAAATGTAAAAAACCCATTTTATGGAAATATTTTGGCCTTAAAACCTATAAGTTTTGATAATCGTCCATTTTAGAGACCTTTTTCATGTGAAAAAAGTTGTTACACCATTATCGTATTGAAAATTACAAGTGTGACACTCACCTCGTTTATAAAAGGCCACCCCTCCCCTCTCCTCTTCATAGTTACAGAACACTCTATTTTACCCAATTTCTATATAATTTTATTACATAATTTCATAACCATATCCTATAGTTCTTTTTGATATCATAAATCTAATCTAGGAAGGATTTAGGTTCAATTTAAATAGGTTGTCCGAATAAGAGGTAATGTTTTTAACTATGCATTTTTTTACTTCTTATAAATCATTAAAATATTTTCCAAATATGATAAAATAATAAAATAATACTCATATGTACTGATATTTTATTATTTTAATGTAATAACCAATATCCATATCCACTTACATGAAATGGGATACAAAATCATCATTCTTGTGTACAGTAGACTACCACCTTAAGAATTGATGTTATTCATTTTCCATTGCCACCAATAACTGCTTTATATAATGAGGTATTTAATATTTTCATATTATATTTATGATATTAATATAAATTTTTGATTATAACAAAACATATTATTTATTACCTCCCAAATCATTGGAAAACAATAACATCGCTCTGCCTTACGAACCAATGTGATGTGTTTTTCATTTCTTATTTAATTGGATGGTAATAAGGATATATTAAATGAATATATAATATATATTCAAATTAATTATAACTATTTAATTATTACATCTCCAATATATTCTAACATTCCATTTCATGGGGGATATGAAAATTTTGTTCATCTAAAAGGCGAACTACCTCCTCCCGATGCGATGTGATTCATTTTTCACTAAAGCTTTTCATGGAAGGTAATTAAGGAATGTTTATTGAATATATGTGAAAAATATGGAGTAAAAATTATTCTATAATGGAAATATATTATTTAAATTTATTTCATTTCATTCTTTGAGAAAATTGAAACAACGTTCATGTGTATGTACGTTCTACCATCTCTTTGAAAAATGTATTTCATTTTCTATCATTAAAATTTAAAGATTACTCTAAATACATATAAAATGAATATATATTATATTTATATCATGGTTAAAATTATTTATATTATTTAACCATGATCAATTTAATTGGAAAAAAATAACAAATAAAAACATACATGAGATACAAAGAAGTTATTACCCGAAACATGATTTAAACAATGAATTGTTCCTAAAAGGGTAATGAAAGGCCATATGTAAATCAAATATGGTATGATATATATATATATATATGTGTGTGTGTGTGTGTGTGTGTGTGTTTATGTATGGTTATTTAATAGTTTTATAATAATTTTATATTTATTATACATAAGGTTTAAAGGTGTATAGAATAATTTGACACTAATTGTAAGAGATTTCCATCTAACTTTTTTTTCTTCTATGAGACACTTTCCATACTCAAAACCTGTTTCTTTTATGTGGTGTATATACTACCCATAAATGTATTGTTTTATTTTTTTTGATAAAATTATGAGTATTTACATATCAATTTTAGGATCACTCTTTTACGGGGCTTATGATTCAATGTTACTAAAGAGGTGATGGTTTTATGATACAATCTCATAATTTATCGAGATTGTTTATGTTTATTCTTATGATGATGAAATATTATGATATATATCATAAGAAACACATGAATTTTATTATTCTATATCTATATCATGAGAATAAATTTTGTCCTTCTTTTTCTTCTCTTTATGTACTCATGAGTACAATATAATGTTTATAATAAAAACTGACTTTAATTCTCTCTTTAGTCAAAAACCTTTTTCTTACATATCCTGGTTTTCTAAAAAGATTAAATTTTTTTAACATTACTCAAATGATTTCTTAATTAATTTTATCCTTTTTAATTTTTTTTAAAAAAAATTAAAATTTATCTTCATGTTACTTTCTAAGTGAGGCCCATTTTTATTTTACTTAATATTTGAAAGGAATATTTATTCTTACATGTACAAAATTACTCGTCATTAGGGACATTCAATGGTTTAAATATTTATTCATTTGGTTTCAATATTATTTTTAAATAAAAGTATTTTAAAACAATTTTATATTAAAAAAAAATAAAACTGGAAAAGATATTTTCTATAATAAATGTTTTAAATTATTTTTAAGCTTCCTTTATAAGTTTCTAAGGTTATTTTTAGAGAAAAGTATTTTGAATTTTTTTTATGTTTTAATAAGTGTAATCCAAAGTGGTAACACTATTTTCCTTAATAAATGTTCGATGTGATCTTTAAAAATAATTTTCCATCTAAGATAAAATATTTTTATGTTTCTTATTATTTACTTGGGATAATATTGAATGATACTATTGTTATTCTATATTTGTATGGTTAATGTTTATATTTATGTAATGTTTACTACTGGAAATATGATCTATACCAATAACCCTATCCCAATGGTTCTTTGAAACAGTTTGGATAGGTTCCATTTCCCAACGGTTTTCTCAAAACCCTTGGAAAAGGGTATAGATTACTATGCTTTCCCAATAGTTTTTCAAAAACGTTGGGAAAAGGCCAGTGAAAATAGTATATACCAACAATTTTTATTAACCGTTGAGATATTTTCTCCCAAAATACAGCAACCCTGATCCCCCTCCCCATTCTAGATCTAATTGATTTTTACCCTATAATAGTGCCTCTCTTCCCAGCCATTGACCACTCTTCCAAGAGCAAATCCATCAGTCTAAAATCTCTTCTACTCATCCACTACACATTGATACTTCTATTATTGTAGGTTTGTGCACAATTTATTAGGATGGTTTGATCACCAATATATTATACGGTTCTAGGTCACCGTAACCTTAATTTCTTACAATTTTTAATTTTACTTTTATTTATTTAATGTTATCACTATTTATATTTAATCATTCATTTTCTTTTTCCTAATCTGCAGCTATTGCGGGTTATTTTCACTACATGTTGTGGTTATTTTTATATGGTGTGGTTATGTATTGATTAGTTATGAGATTCTAATATTTTCTTATTTTATGTCTTTAGTTTGATTATTTTTCATTCAATTTAAAAACATAATTTATAAATTTCTTTAAGTAAAAAAAACAATGAATAGATTTAAATTAATTAGTTTCATTATTTTAAGTTTTATAGGCATTTTTGTGTTTTCTTTAATAATGGGTTTAAGTGAATTTATAAAACTGGTGGTTTTACTTAAATAATGTGGTGTGATTTTTAAAAATGGTAATTGAAATTTATTTATTCATTTTGATTTTATCAAAATGGAAAAAGTTATTAATTTAATAAAATGAATTTCAAAGTAACATTAGTGGAATGTATTATAAAATGAATTTCATAAAGTATTTTGTTGGTGGAAACATACTAGGCATGTATAGATCACTCCCTAACATTAATCCAAGGTGTGTGTATAGTTTGTTTTGTATTCTAAATATTCAAAAGTATAACCTAATGTGGATAGTGGGTACTATTTCATTTGTTGATTGATATATCATGATATAGAAGTGGTCTTGGGAAACTGTATGATGTTCTCACGATAGCTCGAGTTTAGTGGTTTATCTTGTATGGTTGATGTAACAGCCACTTGTATTTTTTTAATATTTTGTCTCTTCTGTACTTGTTTTATTTTTTTATATATTTTATTTTTCATATAAAGTGTGGGTTTGATTTTTTATGTTGTTTATTCCATGTTTGGTTTCAATCTATATTTGAAACTACTTATTTGATTTACATACCAGTCCAACTTACAAGTTGGTCATTATGGATTTTTTTATAAAACTATTATGTGTGTTTACTTATATTTGAGAAAATCATTCCCAATCTATCATTTTTTATTCCCTTAGTATTTTTTTATAGTCCATGGGGATAGAGAACACCCTTCAGGCCTTATCACGGGTCAATTTGTGTGACATGTTAGGTTGAAATAGGTTAGTTTAGAACAAAATGGTATCAGTGTTCCCTTCAAAATTTTGTGGAGTCTGGTAGATTGGATATATGTCTGTTGGAACTTAATAAGTAGGTCATGAGTGGGTGTCTGATCACCACCTTTCATGAAAAGACTTGAGTTCCCATGCATAGTCAGGATTTCTTCCATGAAGTTTAGTTTAATTTTTTATTATTTTTTATATATTTTGATATGAATTGATGTTATATTAATATATAGTGTAGTTATATGGTTTATTTTAAGGTATTTTTAGTTTTGGGGTGAAATTTGAGGAGGAATGAAAGCCACACAATTAGCTCATGTAGTCTGGAAAACCATGTGGAGCCCATGTGGAAGGTTCTGTAACTTTTATTAGAAGGCGTTTCATGGTTGATGCATAGTTATTCAATAAATTTCATCAAACCATGAATAGTTATAAATTTCCCATATATATTTTTTCCTACCTTTCCTTTCTAACTTGGTTAAAATGGTGGTTACCATTAGTGTGGAAATAATAAAGGGATTTTTATTATAAATTAATGTTACTATTATGATTCTCATATAAGGTAGTGTTTCAGTTATGGTTTTATATAAATTAAATAATTCTCATTTACTTAAATATATTTTCAGTTACACTTAAATCTTATTGAAATGCCCAAAATGACTTATAACAAATTTTATTATAGAATCGATAGAAGTTGGATGTATGAAACCGATCAAATATAAAATGTTTTTCAAGACAATTTGGAGAGATTTTTGGATTTTGAATTTGAAGATTCTTTAGATAGTGGTCACATACACTTCCCATGTTATAATTTTTTTTGTAAGACCTTAGTTGATATGTGAAAAAGTTAGCTACCATATAACCAAATATAGTTTTCAAACAAACTACTATGTGTGGTTTCACAATGGGGAGAAATGGAATCTCAAAATGATGATGATCTAAATGAGAGGATTGTATTAGAGAATTTTATATATAAATGATTTTTGTTTATTCTTAATCTTTATAAGAAAAGGATTTTGACCCAATAAGACTTCGATACAAGAACACATGATACGTCCAATAGAAATGATAATGTTGATAGGGTGAAAAAATTGAATTATGCGGCCACAACTCCAGTATATTGGCAATGTGGTAAAATTAAAGAGCTAGAATTTGTAATTCGATTGTTTAATGGGTAAACCATGTATGGTATTTCTAATACTTCCATCAATTACATTCTTACTTTCTTGAATAACTTACTTCCAGATGGTGTAGATATTCCCTCAATCCGCTATATTCCATGGAAGTTAGTTTAAGAAATTGGATTAAAAAATACAAAATTCATGATTTCCCAAAATATTGAAACTTATTCTCAGGGGAAACTACTGAAATAAATGATTGTATAAAATTTGGAACATCCTTATGGAAGCCAAAAGATGATGGAACACCATTCCATGTGCCATATAAAGTAATGTGGAACTTTTCATTGATCCCCAGATTGCATAATATTTTCATGTCAGATGAAATATCAATAAAAATGTGATGCCATGATACTGAGAGAAATAAGAATAATGAAGAGTTGGTTCACTTTGTAGGTGGATTTGTATGGAAGAGATTTGATGATCGATATCCTTATTTTGCAGCTGATACATGTAATGTGAGGACAGATCTTTTATAAGATTTTTTTAATCCATTTGGGTAGATTCTTTCTTTTCACAACACATGGATGGTTTTCATACACATTTATAACCTTCCGCCATGGTTGTGTATGAAAAAACCTTACACTAGTATACTTATATTTGGACCTTGTGATTCTTACAATGATATAGATGTATACATGAAACCTTGAATAAAATAGTTGAAAATTCATTGGAATGTGGGTGTGTGAATATATCATGCATGTTCTAAAGAAATATTTCAGATGCGTGTTGTGCTTATATGTACGATCAATGATTTTTCTGCTTATACAATGATGTCTGGAAGGAGAACGAAGGGAAAACTATCATGTCATGTTTTTATGAAGAATACACGATTCAGAAGACTGAAATATCACTGTAGTGTTAGTTTTATGTGACATCAATGATTCTTGCCAATGGAACATCCATATAGAAATAATAATTGAAGATTTGACAATACCATGGATACCGACGATTCACCTCACTATATTTCTAGAACTGATGTGCTTAATGAATTTAAAGATTTAAGATTTTCATTTGGGAAGGGTCAAATGAAATATAGAAAGAGGAATAATGTTTCAAATGATACCTATTACAATTGTGAGAAGATTAGTACCGTCTTTGAGATTCCTTATTGGTCAACCAATTTGTTATGTCATTGCTTAGATGTAATTTATATTGAAAAGAATGTATGTGAAATGTTGCTTTCGATTTTTTTAAATGTCAAGGGAAAGACAAAATATGATTTAAAATCTCAGCGTGAATTGGTAGATTAGGGGATCAGACCAAAATTTCATCATGTGTATATCATTGAAAATAAATGGAAAGTTCCATGTGATTTTTATGTGTTGAAAACTGCAAAAAAAATCAATTTATGGAAATAATAGAGACTATTAAAGTTCACAATGGATATTCAAGAAATATGTCAATATGGGTCAACAGAAGAGAGTTGAAGCTAATATCTTTTAAGACTCATGATTATCAAATCCTTCTGTATGAGTTGTTTCCAATAGAAATCTTTCATATTTTGTATAATAACATAAGGGTGTTAGTTATTCAGTTGTTCCATTTTTTTATAGATCTTTGTGCTAAGAAGTTTTCCATGTCTTTCTTGTAAAAAATGTTGGCAGAGACACCATTAATTTTGTGTGAGTTATAAAAAATATTTCCTCTATAATTTTTCACATGTATGTTGCATCTAACTATCCATATTCCAACTGAAATACTTCTTAGATAACCTGTTTATTTTCATTGGATGTATCCAACTGAAATATATATGTACACCTTGAAATCTTATGTCTAGAACATGAAACATCCTAAAGGTTCTATCGTGAACAGTTACTTGGCTCAAGAATGCATAGATTGCTACTCAATGTATTTATCTTATCTTACTATGAGAATGAATAGACCAATGAGAAATGAATAAGAGAAATATGAGAAAATTGAACCTCGTTTTCCATCACTTCCTCAAACAGGAGTAATTCCCAGATTATATACATGGACGACATTAAGCCTTGAAGAGCGGGAGATGACACATCACAGAATGTTTTTCAATTATGATTTGTTCGATGACTACATAAAGTATGTAAATTGAACATGTTTATATTATCTCATCTCTTGTAATTTTACATATATGTTAAAATATTTCTATTTTTATCTATAGGTAACAAAAAGAAATGATAAATAGAAAACACCATTCTTTATCTTTGAAAAGTATATAGACTTTTCATAGAAAAGAGTTTTATACTTGGTTAAAATTGTAGGTAGAACTATTTCTATAATAAATAAATAAAATAAGTATTTAATTAAGTTTAATATTTTTTTATATTTCAGGTATCGAGTTTTCCAGCTGACTCTATTTCTAAGGAAATAAGAGCTTTGGCTTTTGGTCATAATACTGTGGTTCGTGAATGTAAATCAATTGTGATCAATGGGTATATATTTATTATTACCGAATGAGAAAAGAACATGATAAAAAAACATATTGGTGTTATGTTAACTTCCAAAATAGATTGTTTTTCCAGTGTATTAGATAATAGACCTTATCTTGAAAATGTAGCATATTATGGAGTCATAGAGAAAAAAATAATATTGGATTATTACTCTCATGGTCAAACAATGATGATGAAATTCCTATGGTTTGATTTGATGATGAGGCATGTCACCTTTATTGATGATTTTGGATTCCGAGTTATTGACCTGACTCACACTCTTGCTACCGATGAACCATATATATTGACATCAATGAAAAAACAGGTTTTTATGTCAAAGATCATCTTTGACCTAAATTTGGTGTCATTATTGAAGTAATTCCAAGAAATGTTTTTTTATTATGGTGATGATGGAATTAAAAATATCCCTTCTTCCATTATCACCAATCCATTTATTACTTATGATGACTCTAATAGCTCAATTTTTAGAGTTGATTGTGAACCAAAAGTTGTGGTGGGAAATATATAGAATCATTCATCTGTGTTCTTAGTTCTTTTGGTTTAGATTGACTTAGGTTGTTAAGGTTAGTAATATTCGAAATTATTTAACATTGATTAGAAATTTTTTGTATCCCAGTTGACCTTAAAGTTAAATTTTAATATTTATTGGTTATAATTTTATTTGAGTTGCATTTTTTAATATTGAATTGATCTATATTCAAACCTACAAAACAAAACACAATTAAAACAATTAAATTAGAATAAAAATAAATTGAAATTAAATTGGACCTATTAAACCTATTGATATGAAAATAAAAAAATGAAAATAATGACCTAACCAAAAAAATTGCTAAATTACATAACCAAAAATATGAACCAAATGATCTAAGACAAATTATTCATGTATTATATTTTTTTTGTTTTTTGGGTTAAACATTAGTTATAATTTTCTAATTACTTCAATATTTGTTTTCAAATGAAGGAAATTAAAAATATTTAGGAGAATATAAGAAAAAGGATGATGGATAACAATCATTGAATGACTGAGATATAGATTCTTCAATTAATGCCTATTGTGAGTATTTCATTTAAAAAATATATATATCAATAACATATAATGGAATGTGCTTAATTTTTTTAAAAATTTTATGAAGGATACACCACTTAAGAAATAGTTATTTTATGAGAAGCCTATTAGTGGTCCTAATACTCAGGCTGGTGGTATGAGGGGGGTGGGGTAAGAGAGCTAGGCGCTGCAGTCAGCGTACCTCATTAGACCTTTGCCCTCCCACTGGCATACCATATTCCACACATTATGATCATGCTGTGTCGTTATGGACACACATGATATTTAGGCCTCCCATGTTTTCACTAGCCGTTATATCTAAGCCTCCTCACCAATATTTACCATATTAGATTATGATTCCCACTCTTCATCCATATTATGCATTTGACCAACCATCCATGCCATCTTCTTTACCATCTACTTCTTTTTCTCTGAGCTTCTACATTCCTTCTTCGACTCTTGATACAACATAGTATATGCCTAAAGAGAATACAATGGGACCCACTCCACCTATATAGGTGATGTTCCTTCAGTTACTTTAGATCCAATGGTTCCCATTGATCATATTTCCACAGGTATATTTTATAACCCTAACAAAGTTTTATACCATAATTTATTTTCATTATAATATTTGTTTTTTTTCTTTAATAATAGATACATATACTGATAAGAGGAAGAGGTGAGTGAATACATGTATGCGTATGGTGTGGAACTGCTGAATACAGTTGATGGTGGACTACAATGAAGATATCCAAATGATCAAAAAAATAGGACAACAATGTCGATGTTTTTTGGTGACACTTTCTAAATACTCCGACATCATTCCCGTCAGCTCACTCTCATGAAGATAGTTTCCAAACAACTTCAAGGATAATTATTGGGATAACATATGGGTAAACAAATATTGGATTTATTTTAATATTGTTTTTTATTTATATGAATTAATATTTTGGTGTCAAATTCTGTTTAATTTTATCGATGTTGAGGGTGCACAACTAACATGTTTGGAGGATTTAAATGAGATTTGGGGAGTATATTAACACAAGTTGTATATTGGATGGAGTGCTACATTTGGAATATATTTAGAGGTATTAACTTTCAAGAATGAGTTTATGATAGAATAATATTGAAAAATGATTACTCGTTGAAAAAACTACCAAGTTTAAGGTGTTAATCACATTTGAGGTTTTCAAATGAAAATTTTCATGTTTTTAATTAATAATATCTTTTGTATTATTTAATTTTATTTAGGAATTATATGAATAAAATAAAGAAAACATTGATTCTAAAAAATAACTCCACACTTTGGGGCGTACTACGATGTCAGATCATGGGAGGAACCAGGTACGACAGTTGTTTATAATTTTTATCTAGAACTTGCACTTTCTATTGTTTCCTCCATAACTTATTCAATTTCTAAAGTTTTGATATATTTTTAGTTTTGAAATTAATTATTGGAAACCTATTTTTAATAATGTTTTCCTAAATTCAATATCATTGTAGAAGAAGGTATTGAATATTGAAGGACATGCACCTCTAACAAAACTGTTTTGCTTGAGTAAAAAGAAAAAATATGAAAGTGTGGGCAACGAACTGACATAACAATAGATTATAAGTTTAAATTTGTTGATTTAAAATTTTAATATCTATTTTGTAACTTAATAATCTATTTATATTTTCAACAGGCTACTTTGGAGGCCCTTTATGCCTAGGAACTTAACAATTTTGGGAAAAATGATCATTTACATCAGGTGTTGGGAGAGGAGCACCTTGGTAGAGTACGCTACCGACCTAGGAAGAGTATAGTCCTGAAAAGGTATTGAACATATTTAGGTACCGATTGTAGTACCACCGAGTTGAAAAAGGTTAAGGCATGGATAGAAAAGGCTGAAAAAGGCTCACATAGGTTGACGGAAAGGTTGATATAGAAAACACTAAATTTATGAAACTGATGATAGTTTTATGTCCATCACATCCACCCGAGGCCATCATAGATTGTGATGAATATATGTTATATATGTGTTCATTATATAGTGCACCAAGTGATAGTTCTAGTGGTGGTTGAGACGATGTCATTCCTGGTGATGAAGATGGTGAGGAATAGACCGAAGATGATGATGATTTCGAGGATGAGGCCGATGCTGAGGCTGAGGCAGAGGAGGAGGGAAAGGATGAGGCTGAGGATGAGGACGTGGATAAGGACGAGGATGATGATGAGGATAGGGATGAAGATGAGGATGAGGCTGATGATGATGGTGATGACAGTGATGGTGAGAGGGACAAATTGATCTGTTACATTTTTGACTGATATTACAGACATTTGATGTTTGATGATTTATTGTGACTGAATATATGTGTGATTAGGTAGGTCACATTATGATTGAATAGGGTAGCCTAAATACTACATAGTTTTTATCACAGCACCTTTTACCAATGTATTATGATATTTTTGATAAAGTAATTAGGGTATTTGGATATTTAATATATGATTCAACATTCAAGGGCATGGTGGTGTGCACTATTCCACTACTCATGGACTTTCTTATGGAGGTGGCTATAGAAACATTATTTTACAACATTATGGAAAAAAATTACATCAAATTAAAGTCTATTAGACTCTCAATAGATTCCCAATGGCCCTTCACACTACCCAGAAATCCTTTAATGAGTCATAAGATCCACCAAAGCAAACAATCAAACTCTTGGCTAAAGAACATGAGATTATTCATTATAATTATACCACTTCTTAATCATATTCCTCTAATTCATTATATTTTTATGCTTTAAATAATGGGAATGTGGATGTTGTTCTTTCAAGTTTTTTCTTTTCCCTATCACTGTATTGTATATTGTCTTTATTTTTAGGTGTATTTACAGTGTGGTGTTTTTTCCAGTGCGGTATTTTTCAGGTGTTGTATAAGTTTTGTTTTCAGGTGTTGTATTCATCATTATTATATAGTGTTTTTAGATGTTTGTGGAGTATTTTAAGGTGTTTTGATTTTCAGTGTGGTATTCTTTATATTTTCTTCATTAGTGTTATTTTATTTTTTATTTCTTCACCTTGTCATTTATTTAACTGATGTAGGAATATAATGATCAAATGATTGAAATAGTTAATACTATGTTTTGGTACATTCCATGGTGGAAATGAAAAATCCTTATCTAAAATGATGAAGGGGGATTATACTGTGATAGAAATTGTATTGATCGAGTGTTCAAACTAAATCAACATTTATACATGTCATTCTTTACTAGGTCTTTTGAGAATATTTTTAGAGTAGTTGAAAGAGGCTGAACCAAAAAATCTTAATACATTTTGTACTGAGGGGAGTCTTCTATTTTTACTATGCTGTTGTAGGTGTTTTTTCTGATGTTTTAAGTGATGTATGAAGGTGTGTGCAAAGGATGGGAGTATACTGGCTACTTTGTAGATTTCTGGAAATAACCTATACCAATGGTTTTAAACCGTTGGTATAGTGTTTAACAACATAGTATTACCAATAGTTTATTAAAGATGTTGCTAATACTCTATACCAATAGTTTTTCAACAGTTGATAAACTGGTTAATGATACAATATACCAACAGTTTATTAACCATTGGTATAAATCTATACCAATGGTCTTTCTAAAACCAAAGGTACACTAAAATTTAAACTAACCAATACCAACAGTTAAGGAATAATCATTGGTATAGGCCTATCCTAACGCTTTACTAACCAATGGTTTGGAAAACAATTGATATAGGATATACCAATATTTTTCCTTCCTATACCAACAATTTGAAACTGTTGTTATAGACTGCATTTCCAATAGTGGTTTACGAAACCAATTAATTTTTTTGGGCTATGATATGGTGAATTTATGAAATGTTTACAAAAACATTTTTATTTACATGAGTTATGATGTGATGATATAATGAATGCTTAATGATATTGTTGTAAAGACCTAGAAATTCCGTGGAATTTTTTTTCTCAAATATATGTGATTTTGACGAGTCCGCGAAAATTTACGGTGCTTGATTCCGAGGCCTGGTATTCCCAGAATAAATTTCTGAAGATTTATTCAGGTACGTTCCGTAAAAGTACGAGCGAGTTTTTATAACTTTTGAACTGGTGCTCGGAATTGAAATTTGAGGGCACCGTTGAACTCACAATGTCAATATTCCCTTAAGAAGACTTTCACCTCGACGACAGTTGGTCAAGAATAAAAGTTAGTTTTTGGCTTTTTATAAAAAAATAATAAAGTGTGAGACAACTTTATTTTACTTGATCCACCTTTGGGTGTGTGGAGGTTAAAACCTCCAAGAGGATGTTGGAGGTGGGGGCCAACACAACTTAACCTCCCATGAGAGGTTATGGTGGTGGGTCCCACCCGGGCTGGTAACCCCTTGGAACTCCCCATTTAAGGTGGAAGAAATGCTTGATCACCCCTCACCTTAATGAAGCCCACTCCCCTAACAATTAATGGTGCCACCACCACCCCAATTAATTGCCAAATCATCCTTTTTGAATTTTTTTCAATCTCCCCTAATTAACTGCACTAACGCGTGTGAATTAATTAAGGGGAGCCTCTTGACATCCTCAAAATTAAATGTGACACCTCTCGTGCAATTAATTTGGTGGAGCTGGGTTAATTAATTTAACCTTTTTGATTTATTGTGCCAACAAAATAATAGACAAACCATTCCTCTATTATTTTCGTTGGGCATTTTGTGGATATTGGGAGTAGGAAAGATAGTGAGAAAAGAAGTTCTCCCAATGAAGAACACTTCCAACAAAGAACACGAAGAACGCCGCTAACGATTTCCTCCTTAGACTTCCTCCCTCAAGTCCTACCAATATGGATTGTCTTCCACGACCGATGCAGCTCAGAAGTGGAAGTGTGCGGCGAATGCGACGAATGAAAATTTCGTCTTCTTCCCACAACTCCATCAACAAATGTTGAGTGACGAATCAAAGGTAGGGGTTTAGTTTCTTTAAGTTCCACGTTTTTTTAAGAATAGAAGAACAATGATTATTATCTTTTACGGGTAGAATATTGTGCTTTGTTCTTGAGAACCAATTGTTAACACCCTAAACGCGGAGGGTGAGGGCCAAACCATCATGGCCCGACCCCTCTACTGATCTTGTTTTGATTAAACCTTGGCTTGGCGATGAAGCAAGAGGCAATGAAGGCGGAAAAGACGAAGGCCGCACTACCCACGGACTCTGCGAATCGCGCCGCCCCCCTTGGTGCACCAGTGCTCCCGGACGAACACCGTCGGCCGAGCGGCACCCGACCCAATTACCTGCGGCCTCCTGATTCCCTGCCCGGTGCATGCCTCAGTCGAACCCGCGGCCTGCCCGGCCCCGTCGGCGCCCTACCCGGCGCCCCCGCACGCTCCACCTACGCACTGCCTCGGCTCGCTGCTGCACCCTTCTCGGCGCCCTCGGCACCCTGCTGCGCCCTACTAGGTGCCCTCGGTGCCCTGCTGCACCCTTCCCGGCGCCCCCGGCACCCTACTGTGGCCTGCCCGGCCCCTACCGCCGCTTGCCCGGTGCCCCCGCAGCGTCACAGCTCCCTCGCGGCCACCCTGCCAAGCCAATGTCCCGGTCCCCTCATGGTACCCTGGCCGAACCGGCCCAGCCGCACCCTCCGGGACGAGCCGTGCCGGGCCGTGCTCTCGCAACGTTCCGGGCCGAACTGCCCCTGAGCCCGGGCGGAACCGCCTCCGCAGTCCGCTGAGCTTAGCCCAGCGGAACGGGTTGAACTTAGCGGGCTGACCCACCCAACGGGCCGGGCTAGACCCAATGGGTCTATCCGGGTTGACCAAGACCGGGTCAGCCCAGACTGGGTTGGGTCGAGTCGGTCCGACCGGGTGGGACCGGACCCAGGCCCACTACCGACCCTTTACTTCCTTTGGCCATAACTTTGGTACCAGACGTCCGTTTGATGAACCGCTGGTGGCGCTAGTATTCTTGGAGCATAGACGTCCCTTTGAGTATACCCCACTGGAGTTTGGGGTTTAGTTGATATCCATTCAGGTTGGATCGTACTCGAATCCAACCGGGCCCCGACGACTAAAAGGCTAATAACTCATACACCGGGCGTCCGATTGACACACCGTCAGTTGCGTTGAGACCCCTATGACGAGGAGGACCTTTAAGATACTTATTCATGTCACTTTGTGAAATTTGGAGTGTTAACCAGTAGATCGTGGAGCAGATCTTTCCGGTGATGAGCAGACAGAGTGCAAAGACCTAGTAGCTGGCTAAGACCTGACGACTACTTGACCGATTTGACTCGGAGTGATTCGAGTAGCCTAGTGAGGAGCGCTTGGTAGTTGTATGTAGACCCATGGAGGAGGAGCGCCTAGTAGTTGGCAGCTGACCCGCTGTACTCGATAGGAGGAGTACCTCTGCAGGCTATTAGGGGGAGCGCCTAGTAGTTGGCGTCAGACCCACAATGGGGAGCACCTCTATGTGAGCGCGACAGACCCATGGTACTCGACAGGAGGAGTACCTCAGCAGTTCAAGTTTAGTGGGAAGCGCCTGGTAGTTGGTGGTAGACCCACTGTACTCGACAAAGGAGTAGTTGTCCAGTAGCCGTGGTTTCGACAATGTGAATAAAAATCTTAGTTGAGCTGAGATAATGACTTTTGTGTTTTCCTCATGATTGAGATGGGTTACTATATAACTTAGGTTTATATATGAGAATATACCTAAGTAATGGTTATCCGTTGATTTCATACTTTAGGGTTTATCCTTGTTAGATTTTTTGAGACCTTGAGGGTCTCGGGGCCCCTACTGAGTATCGTTATACTCACCCCTGTACGGGCTATGCCCGCACCTCGTTGTTTTGGTTGCAGACAACGGACAATGCTGACTGAGGCAGAGAGTAGCAGGACTGGACGGTACCCGGAGG
The DNA here is from genome assembly GCA_963277665.1 of Viscum album. NCBI lineage: Eukaryota > Viridiplantae > Streptophyta > Magnoliopsida > Santalales > Viscaceae > Viscum > Viscum album. Next base: position 1,151,133,197 of record OY728135.1, read on the forward strand.
TGGACCACTCGGCGTGACAGTGCACGGAGGAGACGGACGAATGAGGAGTGCTGAGGAGTCCCTCTGTACCTACCCTTCAGGTAGAAACCCCGGAGGACAACCCAGTAGCTACTTTACTTTTCTTCAGTTGTACATTCTTTTCAGTTGTACTTGTACTTTCCTATTGGGATTTATTTCCAACCCCTTTTTACTTTCCATCACTTCTCTTGTTTTCAATTTTACTTAGTTTTTTGCTTCCAGTTGTGTACTATGATATGTTTGTTTACAGTTATAAAGTCAATTCCTTCCCAGTTTAGGGATTTACACCTTTGGTGCTAGTCGCCGGCCCCTGGCCTATGTAAGGTGGGGTTGGGGTAGTCACGATACGGGCCCCGGGGGATGAGTGATGACAATTGTGGCCCACATATGTATGAGTTTTATTATGAGATCAGTTGAACCTATATTTCCCTCTAATTCATTAGGTTATGATTTATATCTCATGAGATAATAATGAGAAACAAGTCGATGGTCTTAATCCACTATAGGAAATAGGTGAGTCCAGATCCACTATGGAAAATAGTTGATATTTCATGATCTGTAATAAGAAATATGTGATATGTCCTCATCCACTATGTTGATGGTCTTTGTAGTTAACCTTGACATATGAAATGGTGTTCTGTATTTAAAATGGTTCCATGATTTTATGACATGAGATTATGGTTCATGATTGATTTATAAATATTTATCACTATTATAAGATGTGTTTTTTTTGAAATGATAATGTTTTATTCCATGAATAACTTTATTATATATGATAGGTTAGGTATGAACTTCATACTTTATGTTCAAGATCACACACCCTTATGTGTATCCTATTCATTCATGTGATCATATATTAATATATATTATAATTACACTTATTTAAAATCTGATATATCCATTTATTACATTTCATTTCCAAGGTTATGAATAAAGGTTTAGGTAGGGTATAACTAATAGGAGTTCTATGTGATAATATATTTTTGGTATATGTTGAACATCTTTCATTTAATAAGAACATTACGTTTCTAGTCTCTAAAGAAACTAAACAATTATGTTCCTTAGGGGATTTTTTATGTAGTGTAATGAATATTCATCTAAAAGGATGTGATATTTATGTAAATCCTAGTTTTTTTATAATATATACCAGAAAAAATAAATAAGTGGTGAATATTGAAAATGTCTCATGAATGTAAATGTGAGACGAGAAACCCTTACCTTGGGTGTGATTTACTTCATACATGTTTAAAACTCCTGTATAATGAATATAAATTTATTATAAATATATTAATGAACCATAAAAATATATATCACACCATATATTATTTTCTTAAAACTTTTTTATCATCTAGTTATTAACAATTATTTATTAAAAACAATATTCAGGTTGATAACTGCTTCATCTTTCATATATGTTTTGGTTCGGTAGTTTTAGTTATTGTAATTTGATCATGTTTACATCATATCAAAAGTGTTACCTATTATATAAATATTTAATATAATAATTATATACTTATTTAGAATGGTCTATAAAATTTATAGGTAGGAAAATGAGTTATGCCATTCCTTAAAACGGTTGATCGTATGTACACAAGAACGTTGTTTTAATGTTTTTTACAAATATAATGAAAGAAAAATAAATAATATTGAACCATTAAATAATAATTATTATATCTTATATATCATATTTATATCAATTACATATTTCATTATTTCCATCATTTTCAATATAAAATTAAAAACATATCACATCATTATGTGGAGTTGTAGTCCACACATACGCTTGAGAAATGTTATCATTTTCCATATGATTGGATTGTAAGAATAAAGATGTGATACTGTAATTTTAGAATTATAATTACTTCATAAATAATATATATATATATATATATATTAAATCCATTATTATATCCTTCCATGATAGGTGGTGATGGAAAATGAATTACATTTGTTCATGAGGCGGTAGTCCGTCGTACAAAGGATTGACTGTTTCATTTTTCATTTAATGGAAGAGGATATGGAAATGGATTATGAAATTAACATTATAAAATATCATTATATGGTAGATAATGGTTTTATTTTTTATCATAATTGAAGGAGATTTTAGGGAGTTAATAGAAGAAATAAAATGAAAATGCATGGTTAATAACTATGCCTCTTCTCCAGACAACCTCTTTAGATTTATATCTAATTCCTTCCAAAATTGTTTTTATGATAAAAAAGTACTATAGGTAATAGAGAGGTATTTAAGAAATTTATTTTTTTAGGTAATATCCTATACAAAAATATTTTTATTTTTTAAGGGGATAGGAGAGTGGGTTTTCTTTTATTAGTGGGGGGAAGGACACACTTGTAATTTTTTAAAAGAATAAATTATACCCACATTTTTCACATCACATGCAGATAAAAAATTTATCATTATAGAAAATTATATGATGTAAGGTAAAAATATTTACATAAAATAGTAATTTTAATAGTTTTAGTTCATTTTAACCCTTATCTTATTAGTTTAAAGACAGAAAAACCAGTTTTAACCTTAACCACATTAATTATTTTTTACTATTTATACTATCCATTATGACCAAAAATTAAGTTGAACTTATTATATAATTTTAATTATTATATTTAAAAATATGGAAACATCTTTTCTAGATTTAATTCATAGAATTTCAATAATTTAATTTAAATTTAAACCTATATAGGTGATGAAAAAAAGTTTTCCAATGAAATGCTTTCATAAGTATAAACAATTTTTATATTAAATTTTAACATATAATTGATTATAATGAAATAAATTGGGTTAATTTTAATATAATTTTAATATTTCACATGAAAATAATTTTAAACCAAAAATATGCGTTTTAAATTCTTTAAACAGAAAGGAGGTTTTTAATAAATTTAGTTATTTTCACTATTCATCAAAAAATAAATCATTTTAGAAAATTATTAAAAAATATCTGTTAAATAATTTTAAAATTGTGATTTAAAAATGAATTTCATTTTTCAATTTTTTTTATAAAATGTGTACAAGTTAATTTTAAAATATGTGTACAAAACATGACAAAACCATTTTTTAGAAAAATTTAGTTTTTAAGCGTAAAACTGGATTTATTCTTATCTCATGATAAAAAAATGTATTAGATGAATGATAAAATATTTATATTAATATGTTATATATAAATTTCATTAAAATTATTCAATAATAGTGATTTATTTAATTTATACGAAGAAACATGTTTCCCAAATAAAATAGTTTTTTCTGAAATATATTAACTTTACTTTAAACTCATTTTTATTTTATTTTAATTTATAATAAATTAACTAAAAATGAATTTATTATATATATATGTAAAACATATTCTTTTAATAATTTTTTTAGTATTATTCATACCGACCAATTTAATGGCTATGTTATGATAGTCATATTTAAATAATACATTTTGAGGGTTATTTAAGCTTAGTGTTGTTTGTCATATATCCTATAGAATATAAATATCTAATTCTAAAATGTTTGGGTGTTACATTCTCAACCCATTGAATAAAGTTTTTCTCAAAATATTATATTATACTCAGAAATCAAGGGTTTTATATTTTAAGATAGCTCTGTTGAAAACCTACATAGTAAAAAAGGGTTGATAACAATTTTGATTGATAAGAAAGAAAAGGAAGTACGATTGTTATCTATAATAACAAATAAATATTCTTCCAAGTTGTAAAATATTAGTGGGAAGTGAAAATATGGACATAGAATAAAATCAAAAATAACTATAGATAGTTATAGAGATCATTGATCATAATAAAGAGATTGATCAAGAGAAAGTCAATGACCCAAAATCCATAAATTTGTGTTGGGTGAAAAGACCATTGATTCATCAAAAATGAAGGAAAATGTATAAAATTTTAATTTAAAGATCATTTTCCTAATTTTGAGGTATTATTTTACTATCATGATAGAGAACACCATAAAATTTACTTATTTAATGAATTCTTATTTCAAAATCATACTTTCATCCATTATTTATTCTTCGATAAACATTCACCTCAATTTTTACTCCAATAAATGAATATCCAAGATGAATTTTTCCTGGATAAAGAAATAAAGTTAACTTTTAATGGATCACATAATCCACTAAATAATAACAAGAAATTTATTTTTTATTTACCAAAACCAAAATGGTTAGCATAATGTATGACAATACCCTAAATAAATAAACCTCCACATTAACCTCCAAAATTAAATAACAAATCCTAAGGTATGTTATATATAATTATATAAATAAATAAACCTACACCCAAATTAATCCCAATTAACCTCAATAGCCTAACAATTATTGAATGTTTTATCCTTAAGGGTTATCTTATACCCTTCATCTTACATATCCAAATGCGTAATGACATTATTCCAAAATAATTAATTATATTAAACCGAATGTTAATATATGTATCTCAACCCATTAAAACATCTCTCAAAATATAATTAATCAACTAAAAATAATGAAAACTTAATAATATTTGATTAAATTAATATTTATCCATCAAACTGTTTGAGTAAAAACAATTTCATATTAACAAGTACATCAATGTAGGCTAGTGGTGGGCACTGTGCCCTTGTAGATCTTAGACTGTGGGTTCAAGCCCCACAACCTTCCAAAATATGATGGGTTGTCACCTAGCATTCAATTTTTTACTTTTTATAAAACTATATTAAAATATTTTCTATAATAATCTTAAAAACACTATAAACACCATCAAAAAATAACATTAGTCACTAAATCACTATTATTTTTCTATACGACTTATTTTCCCAAAAAATCAGATAATCTAAATTGACTATTATTACCTTATTATAAATGATCATATTAACCATAATGTTGTCAATTAATTTAAACTTATTTCCAAAAAATTCATTCTTCCTCAAATAACTTTTATATTAAAACCCATATTAATCTGAGGGGTTATATTTCCATAAATGTCTCCCGCTGTTAATTATCTTGGACTTCTATCACTTAAAACATCAAGAGGTATGTCTAAGAAATTAACCTTATGATTATCTATAAACTCATAAACTTTCGATGGTATCCATAATTATTAAATTAATCTTAGACCAAGACATATATTCTTCTAAAAATTAACACAATCCTTAGGTGTTATATGATTATTATAACCAAAATACAATTGATAAAAACACTTCCACAACATAATTCTTGGTTACCAATACATAAATAATTCAAATCATTTAATTCAATTAATGGTATAATGTAGGTCATTCTTTTTTTTAATAGTTATCTTTTAAATATGGCATTGAATCAGATGATTCCTAGGTTCCCCTCATTTTACACAAGAAACTATAGATGGATCTATAAGATGAAATTTATTTATATCTATTGAAATATTAACTTTTACTTTTAAATGTTTTGTTCTATGCCCTTATTTTCTACACAGAAAACATTTTCTTATTCAATTTATACATTCTTATAGGTATCTAAATATACATTATTGGTATGAAGAAAATTGAGCCTTCTTTCATCCATGGTATCCACTACTCGATCTCTTAAAAAACTCCATACTTCTCTTTTTGGTGATTCTAAAAGTTATTTAGGGACTAAGTTGTTAATTATATACTAGGACAAGTGATTAGACATAACCAAAATATATGTTTTCTTTATTAATCATCCAATTTTTTTATTATAATCACTATTTTCCCATCACATTCAGCATTAACATCATTCCTCCTACTTCCATCCATTAACTAAAACCAAAAACCATGATGTGAGAAAAAAATAATTATTATAAAAACTCATGTATAGGATGTCTAAATCGTGACACCTACATTTCATACTATAAAACCTTAGTATTATCCTAGGTCATTCATGGATATCATTTATTTAAATAATTCCTAACTGGTTTTAAAGAAAATATTATTTAACCCAAGAATATCCCCTGAGAGTTTCAAGATAGGTGTGAAAAACCTCTAATTTTCTTGCACAAGGTGATGATCAATTCAATGAAAAATGCACCATTTTCAAAGATATAACACCTAGGTAAAATTCTGTAAGATCTACATCTACTTTTAGTATCTATACAGATATTTATTTCTCTGAAATCAAAATAATCTCCATCTTACCAAAACTTTAGGATGTTATCCTATAGATAGAATTATCCCCAAGTAAGTCATAGGGATATAATTCTTATTATATGATTTCTTAAATCTAGCTTCCAATTTTTTACTAAATTTCATATTCTAAAAATAGAAAATACCCTAACTCTAGTAGCCCAGAATTGGTGGTTACTTTATTACATTGGCACAAGATACATGTAATTTCATGTTGAAGTACTAAATAGTTTTGTAGTCTTGGAAGAATTGATACATAATTAAATCTCATATTAAAATTGGATAAACAGAATAAAACATAGAATTTTCTTTGAGTACACCATTTTTTTCCTTTAGAATATCCCAACATATCATTCTTAATACACTTATTAGCATCATGGGAAAAGGAAACATTAAGAAATGGGTGAGCTCTAATTCCCAGTAATGGTATGTGTAATGAAGAAGATAACAGGAATAAATAATCAATAATAAATATGGAAAAGTATATAACTGAAATACATGACATTTCTTAAAAAACATGAACATGAAGAATAATGTGGAAAGAATAAATAATGATCAAATAATGTCATATAAATAATCACATGAGATTGGAACTTATCCATAGATATTATAAATAATAGAAAAATCTCATGGACATCAATAAGAAATCACATAATGAGGGAATATATAATTTTGGTCATCATAACCATACCATCTAGGCATCATTCTAAACTATATCACACTACTAGGTAGTGTCTTTGATAAAAAATCAACCTAGTTTGTCTCATGAGACCTACTGATGTATCAAGGGTTTATATAGGGACCCACTAGTCAGTTTCTATATCCAATGAATTACTCACATGAATGGAAAGAAAAATATTCAATGATAACATTAATATTTATAAAATAATTCATGAAATGTTAATAATTTCCCCAATTGATAAACATAATTAATATAAACATTCTTTTTGGAACACTAGTATATGATTGTTAATACATTCCCAAATAAAAAAACATAATAAAAAATCATCCAGAGTACTATGGTGAATGGTATCAAAATTGTATATCCCAGTCAAATTGATCATAAAATATCCAGAAAAATAACAATGATCATATCATTACAACATATTCCCTATGGATAATAAGGTAAATTAAAGGGTTTTGACATTAATGAATATAAATACCATAAAAATTCCATTAAAACATTCTTGAGGAAAATATCCTTTTCACTTTGAAAATTAAATTTAAAAACAAAAAAATACAATAATATTAGGAAAAAATGTTTTAAAATAACCTTATAAAACTAAAAATTAATCTTAAAAACAATGTGTGGTCATAATGGGTGGTAATTCTATAAATTTCATAGAAGTTAAATAAAAATTCATTTCACAATATTGTAAAAAGGTTAAAAAGTAAATCATTTAGAAAACATCAAGAAGATTCCATTGATTTTTTTTATAAAAAGTTAATAATGGGTAAAAATTTCTAAAACAAATAATTTAGATATTTCTAAAAACATTTTTAAAGACATTTTTAGAAAATATTGATACGAAATAAAAATGATTTTCAACCGAATAGAGAAATAGAGTCAGATTTTGTTAAAAAAAATTTCTAAAAAATGTTAAGTTTGAAATAGAGGTAAAATATACTATTGATTGAATAGTTTATGAAAAGCCATAGGAAAAGAAAATTCATGAGTTACTTGATAGATATATCATAATATCTCATCATTATAAACTTAATCTTAAATAGTCCAGAAATACTTTGTGATTATAATTATAAAACCCTTGCCACTTTGGTTGATTTTGAATCACAAACCTCATGAAACAAATAAATTCAAATAAAACATCAAATATCACGAAGATAAAGAGATTATGGATCTGAAATATAAATAGGGAATTTTTTTACACTACCTAAAATAAATAAGTTATGAATATTGTATATGTCTCATAGAAGTAAAAGTGATACGAGAAACCCTTACATGAGGTCCGATTTTTTTGTACCTATTTGAGCCTACTATATAATAAATATATATTCATTATACATATATTAAAGAACTATACACACACATACACACACATATATGTATATATCTTACCATATATGATTTTCTTATAACTTTTTATCACCAATTTATTAATAATTCTTTATTAAAAACCCTATTTTGAGTGATAAATGCTTGATTTTTCATATATTTTTTTGGTTTATTGGTTTTACTACTTGTACATGGGTCATGGTCCCATAATCTCAAAAATGTTACCCATGATATACATTACATATAAATTCATTATATAAGTATCCAGAATATTCTATAAATGTTATAGGTAGAAAAATTAGGTAAACCATTCATGGAGATGATATGCCATATTTATACATGAACATTGTAAGGAATGGATTTGGGTGGGGATTGGCTGAACCAAAATTATTTTGAATTGTGAAGGGGAGAGGATAGGGAGTTCCCCTTTATATGTGTGGGGAAAGACACACATGGATTTTTTAAAGTATTAAATTGTACCCAAAATTTTCAAATGTCACACAGATCCAAAATGGATCATTCTCCAACCATATATGATATAAGGTCAAAATATGGACATACAATCGGAATTGGACAAGTTTTTAGTCATTTTAACCTTATAATATTATATTATTTATTTTTATTAAAGAGGTAAAATCCATTTTTCTAAATTAAATTTATAGAATTAGTGGAATATAATTTAAGATTAAACTCATAGACATGATCAAAAAAACAAGGTTTCAAAGGAAAGGTTTTTATAACTATAAAAATATTAATATTAAAATTGAATATATAATTATTCCAATAAACTAAATTGGATTGATTATAATATTGTTGAAATAATTTATTTTTAAAAAATATTAAAAAAATTATTTTTTAAAATTATTTAAACAAATAGAAAGTTTCAATAAAATCATTATTTTTCACCATTCAATGAAAAATTAATATTTTCCAAAAAAATAAAAAATTCATTTGAAGATAATTTTTACATTATTATTTCAAAAAATAATTTCATTTTTTAAAATAGATTTTCAGAAAGTGGTAAAAATAAAATAAAATAACCTATAGAATTCACAATGAATCTCCTTTTTAGAAAAATACAATTTTAATCATAAAACTAGATTTATTATTATTTTTTGATTAAAAAATATATTAGGGGAATGATAAAATATTTATTGGAATATATAATATATAAATCTCATTAAAATAATTCACCAATAATTAATAATTTAATTAATAAGATAAAAACACACTAGGCACATAATTTTTTTTTTAGAAAAACATTTCTTTTACTATAAAATTATTTTTAATTTATTTTCATTTCTCATCAATTAATAAAAAAATGAATTTATTTTATACATTTGTAATCCATATATTTTTTAAAATTTAGTTAACATAATTCATATCGGCCAATTTAACTTCTATTTTATAACTCCCATATTTAAATAATATATTTCAGGGTTCGTTTAAACGTGGTATTATGTGTCATATACACTTCTGAACATAATTATATACTTATAAAATCTTAGTGTTTTACAGATCACATTTCGAAACAAAAATTATACAACCTCTTATCTCCTAAAATGATCAACATAGTCTCTAAATGATCTTTATATTCTTTATGATCATGATAATACACTAGAATTACTTCCCCAAATACCACAGTAAAGGAGTATATATACCACTGTAATACATGATTAATTAATACTATGAAATACACTAGTTATTTTTTAAGACCAATGAACACAAATTCCAAACGACCACAACAACTCCTAAAATATGTTTTTAGAATATCCTCTTTCCTAACATGAAGTTGATTATACCCATAACATAAATGAATTTTAAAGAAAAATTGGGATCCATTCAATTGATAAAAATTTCATTAATCCAAGGTAGTGGATATCTATTCTTTATTGCAACATAATTTAGCTTAAAATAATCAAAAGAGATCCATAAAGAACCATCTTCCATCTTAAGAAAAAAGAACTAGATCCACCCAAGGTGACATAATCTATCTTATGAACCCTTTAATTTCCAACTATTCCAATTGAAAATTCATTTCCTTCAATTTTTATGGTTTCATTATATATTATGGAATTAAAATAGGATTTTCCATAGTAGGAGAAAAATTAAAAATTCTAAATCTATTTAAGGTGGAAAGTTGGGGAAATATTCAGGAAACACATCAGTATAGAGATCCACAAAGGTATAAAATTTCCTCATCTCAATTATGACATTAGTACCCTAATATAGTGCTATTAATTAATAATAAATAGGTCCAACCATGGGTTTTAAAATTCCCAATTTTACAAAATTTACATCGAAACCTCATTTAAAGAGATACACTTCCCCATATTAAAATATAAACAATACCCTTCATGCATAATAATTGATATGGGCCTAAAAAGTGACTAACCAATCCATTCCCATGACCAATACAAAGACATCCATGTATAAAATAGAAAATTACCAATCAAACTAGACACTATATATTGTTATAGAACAAGCTAGAAATTTAAATCCCATACACTCACTACCCGAGAAGTGTTAAGATACTTAGCTTGTATGGAATCATATTGATGTGTAATACCATTTTATTAATGACTTATGAAGTAATAAAATAGTGGGATGAACAATTATTAGATAGAACTTGTATTATATTTGAGTAATAAATAATGCTACCCAAACTTGTCAAAGGACCTTATTGGTCTTCCATGATCATCAAAATAGTACCATTGAATTGCTTACTCTCTCCCTCATGTTCCTTAATTACATATTGTTGATGAATTATCTATGGAGACAGGGTGTTCCTAGAAGGTTCCATATTCTTTTGATTCTAAATATTAGATCTTTTTTGTTGTGATCGTCTAGTTGAAGCATAAGATGTCTGAGAGACATGATTTGTAATTTTAGAAACTTCCTTTGGATCATTATGAAAATAACACTAGAGATGTCCCATATGATAATAGTTGTGACATTATTTTCTTTGTGTCACTAAATCTCACATAGTATTTTTGAATGAACCATATTAGAAGTATGAAGGATTAATATTTGGTTATTGAGGAATAAGAACTGATTTAGTGGTTTGATTTGGTGATCATCCACCACCATGGAAGTAGGTGTACCTCTTCAACTTATTCATTGTATTATTGCTCCCACTTGTTCTTATAGAGAAACAATTACTCCATCTAGTCATATATGTATTGATATTCATTTTTATCAATATAAATATATTATCAATCTCTTTATAATCAGTAATAGAGATCATAGATATCTTAAAATAAATTTCTATTCATAGTCCCAACTCAAATATGTATGAATTCAAGGACGAACTCGAATCTAATTTTAGAGGGAGAGAGAGAGAGGAATAAATACGTTCATAAACAAATAATCATTTTATACTACTGATATATTTTATTTTTAAGACGAATAAATCTATCATTATTTCCATCTTGAAAGTGTGAGGATAGATGTTTTTTGATGAAAAGACCTTAAATTTCCTCCCACAGAAGTCCTCTTGTAAATGAGACAAAAAACCCACCATTAGAAGTATAGATACACAAGTATTTATACTATTGAATTCACCTTTAGATTTGTAGGGGTTATAGGGAAATAAAATATTAAATTTATTTTACTAATCCACTCCCATTCCATTTTAGATTCTAAATCCCACTATAAGATTGGTGTCTTATGTCTTGAAATTTTACAAAATGATCTACGTTTTGGGGTTAGTCATTTTGATTTACTTTATCAATATATTTAAATGCTTGAATGATTCTATAAATAATATACTTGTTCACCTATGGATCAGGTGAAACCAAATTTTATACTACCTCTTCATGTGGGTTTCTAGGTCATATAACTAGTTCCACTTCTATATCAACTGAATAAAACACCACTGAGTCATTTATCATTTGAAAATAAAGGATTAGAATATTACAAATCATAAAAAGAATAAATAATTATAACTAATTTCCAAAAAACATCAAACATAATATGAACAATGTGGTCCTATTGGGAAGTCTCACTATAAATAAATTATATGCGACCCTATTCATCTAAAAACACAAAGATGAGATGAAAAACACCTATATGTTTCTAATTTTTTTTTCTAGGGAGACCACCTTGGTAAATTGGATTTTAAGATAAAGAGGTTAGTTATAAATTTTTATGATACACATTTTGATTCTCATCAATACTACCTCCTTGATACGATCCCAAAATGATGGACTAACCAAGATAGATAAGATTTGTGACATCTCCATGAACTTATTAGCTTGGGTCAGGTCAGAGGTGCTAATGACTATAGATGAATTGTCAAAGACACCAAAGGCCTAAAGTAAATTACTAGGTCTTATTTAAAAGTTGGGTAATGATTTTACCTACTAAAAAACATAAAATAATAATATAAAATAAAAAAACAAATGAATCTATATTTTCAAGTTTATAAAAAATATAAATAAAATAAAAACCTATAAAAAAATATTATCTATGTATCAGTGAAAAAGTATGGAAAATTGACTCAATAAAACCAAAATACATCTCTACATAGAAACACTAATTTGACATCCTCCAAACACTCAATGAGAAAAATATCCATGATGCAAAAAATAAATTGAGGAATTTGTATCATAATTACACACTATAGTAGAATTTTATCTTACATTTAAATGTGTCAGGATGAATAATTTTTATATATGAACCAAAGTGAATATACAGGGTGTGAGTAATCATACCTATAAGTTTTATCATAAAATAATTTACACACACAACACTAGGATGAGAAAAAATATAGATAATAGATTATATAAAATAGAGGGTTAAAATATAAAAATATTTTTCCATAAGAAAATATTTTAAGAAAAAAGAATAAAAAAATTTATTTGTCCATTCTTTCATTCCTTATAGTTAGAATACACATCTTTTGTCTCACAGAAACAAACATAGATGCATGCTGAATGAAAATCCCAATACTCATGAGTGATGATCCATCTATCACTAAGTCATCATAAATTAAAAAATATCATGTTAATTTCTAGTATAATAATGATAAACAAGTTCAAACTGATAAGTCTATATATAATGCAATATTAACACACACCATCATGTATTCCAAGACCATATTCCATAATTTCTTTCCCATACGAAAAAATTTCATTTTAAAAAATGTATTGAATATAAATTTCATACTCAACACATTAATACAAGGATTCTATAAGGATCCAAAAAATTTCCTTTGAGACACAAACCATTTAACAGAAAATAACTATGAATTTCTTAAATCCATGGATACCAATATTTTCAAAAAATATACCCCAAGGGATATCTATTGAAAATAAAAATAATAGGGTCTATAAATATAAGCCCTCTAATTATATAAATAATAGAATCATAATTAATCCACCTAACTATTAAAATTGATTTCACCGTATGAAAACGGACAGAGAATAGATCATTATAACATCAATAAATTTCCTCCCAAGATAACTCCATAAATGAACAAATGGAATTTTTTGAATGATTTTCCCTAAAATACCTAACCTAAAAAGACCTTGTAGTGGAAGAAATACATGGGTTATGAGAGGTGATTTACACTCAAAACAACATTAAAACCCCTTCCATTAAGATCATACATGAACCCATAACTCCTCCACAAATAATCAATATAAAAAGAAATCGTTTCAAAATGATTTTGTTATCACTATAGAATAGTAGAGATAAAACAGATGTGGTTCCCTCAATAGGGTGATAAATATGAGGTGTGACATGGCTAGCCCAAATTACCTAGTGAAAAACCATAGCCCATTTTAGGGTGACACTACCAAAAAATGGGGCAAGGCCAGTGCCACCCTTTATCAGCGCTAACGAAAAAGCGCTGATAAAGGGGGGTACCTTTATCAGCCCTAAAAAAACGCTGATAAAAGTACCCATTTATCATCGCCTTTTTTAGCACTGATAAAGGTACCCCCTTTAATAGTTCTTTTTTTAGTGCTGTTAAAGGGAACCCCTTTATCAGCGCTTTTTTTAGTAGCGGTGATAAAGGGGGGTCTTTATCAGCACTTTTTTTAAAAGCGCTGATAAAGGGTATACTTCCAAAAAAAAATTCATTAAAAAAATATACTAATATTTAAATATATAGATATAGTTATATTGATATAAATATAATATATATTTTTTAAATATAATTTTAAATATATTTTAGATAAGTATAAATATACAGTTACACTTAATATATAATATATTTAGTGAAAATGGCTTAAAAAAATTTTTAATGATATTTTTAATTAATAATTTACAAATTATTATGGATTAATAGTATTTTAATAAAAATTTGAAGACTAAAAAAATAAAAAAAATTAAAAAAAGATCCAAAATATGTTGAAAACGCAACTCGAAATTCAAACGGCCATAACTTTTGATCTAGGTGTCCGTTTGAGCTCTACCACATATCAAATAGAAGCCTGCGACGAGCGCTATACCCTTGTGTTTGAGGAAGGCCCAAATAAAGGATTTTTTGAGGCTAAAAGCGTCCCAAAATGCCTCTAAAACTGAGTTTTTAGTCGGGATACCCCGATTTTTAACATTTTTTTTATTTTCAGCCCCATTTAAGAGGGTATTATTGGTTTTTTTTGGTGGGGAATGAATTTATTCCAAGGTATTATATTCATATTGATATTATTTCTTTGAAATGTTATCATTTTTTATAATGAACTGCTATTTATAATCAAATATATAATAATATAAACAGATTTTTTATATATTCACACATAAAAATTTAATTATAAATATAAATAATAAAATATATTTACAAATAAAATATATTAGATTTATCTAAATAATAACTAATATCCATTTTATTTAAAATACCAATATAGAAATATTTATAAACCTATACATTAATCTAAGTATATATATATTAATATAACTGCATATATATATTGATATAACTGTAACTATATACATATTAATATCACTATAAATATATATATTAATATAACTATATATATATAAATATATAGATATGTCATTAACTGGAGAATAAATCAATATGGCAGAGTGGTAAAGGCTTTAGGCGTGCAAGGGGGAGGTCTCGAGATCAAATCTTAGTGGAGGCAAGGGCGTGCACATGGGGGTGGATTTGGGGGGATAATGCTGATAATGGGGGTGGGTGTAGCGCTGATATAGGGTGGAGGGGGGGTGAGTGCGGGCGCTGGAGGGGCTGGAAAGCGCTGTTAAAAGGGGGGCTCAAGCGCTATAAAATCCCATAGATTGGTAGGATTTTTTTAATTTCTTTTAATTTTTTTACTTTTTTCAGTTCTTTTAAAAAAGAAATGATAAAAGGGGTCTTTTATCAGCCCTAAAAAGAAATAGTTGATAAAGGACCCTTTTATCAACACTTCTTTTCAGTGCTGATAAAAGACCCCTTTTATCAGCTCTTTTTTTAGCGCTGATAAAAGGGGTCTTTATCAGTTCTTTTTGGAGCACTGATAAAGGGGACCCCCCTTTATCTATGCCAGCTTTAACAGTGTTTTTTTAGCACTGTTAAAGGCCATTTTTAGCACTGATAAAAGAGGTATTTGTAGGAGTGGATCACCATACCCTAGACCACATCATGGTGAGGACTCTCTAGTCATTTTACATAATAAAAAACCTAGGGCACTATGAATAAGACCACACTAATTTTTTTTCCTTATCATGTTCCATAGGGATACAACCAACACAACACTCCCACCACCACAACATGTTACATCTATTGTTGGATCCCTAATAGGATAAAACCATCTAAACTCTCCAAACAAACCCCTAAGCTCTTTGAACCAAACTAAAACACTAAAAAGGATTTAAAACACTATGAGAAAATGGAACATACCTAAAACTATGGGGTGTTACATGACCCATCCATGAATTGGATAGCCATAAAATATTAAGAAACAATATCAACATATATAAATATATAATAGAGTAAAAATAACAATAACTAATATAAGATATAATAATCATCAACACATTACTATAATAACATGTCATATAAAATATATATACATGGTATCTATAGGAAAAAATATTAAAACTATGAAATTGGGATCAATACCAAAATTGGTAATACATAAGTAAAAACTAATCCAAAATGTCAAAATAGTTCCCCATGAGCTCAAACCAATGATACCATGTATTTTAAAACATAAAAACCTTTGAATATGGTAATAATGAAGAGCCAATGAAATTCATGGTTCCCTTACCTATTCTTATGTACTATAAAACAATGTCTGCAAGTTCCCAAAGGTATATATAGGTTGTGAGGCACAAAGCCTAGTAGGATACCACTATAAATCTAATTAAGTATTTTAACCATCCAAACCAATAAATAAAATTTGAAACTCATTTTAAAAACCATGTTCAATTTTTAAAACAATATAACTTGAAAATATTTTCCCTTTTTTAATCCCTTTGGGTTTTCTCAATATAACCATGTTTCAAAGAATGAGTAAAGTAAGGCTCAAATAAAAAGATGAAACTGCCCAACATAATAATTTTCAATACAAACAAACAAGTCATAATGAGGGTATAATTTTATGCACTATAAATATAATCAAATAAGTTGAAATAGGTATAAAACTTGATATATGAATCAAATAAGGAAATAAAATAATATATGAAAGCATAAAAATAAATTGGGTATAAGAAATATGCAACATAAAATATAAACATAAGGGTCTACTATGACTTATACTAAAAAAAGTTTTTTTATTTATCTACTCAAGTATTAAAATATTGGAAGGTCCCATGGTCTTCCTTGATCCCCCTTTTATGAGCTATCTCGATCTATTGTCTATTATATTTGAAGCTCTCTAAGTCATAATCCCAAAGGCTCTCTCAAAACCTTTGAAAAAAATCATGGAATCTCCCATAGACTTCCTACCAAAGGCACTCAATTTCACTTGGTAAACACGCTCATGATCTATTTCATGCACACCCTTACACCCTAGGTCTCCCAACTGCTACTCATTTCCAAACATATCAAAATCAATAATAAAAATTAGTAAACTCTATTTCAAAATACAATTTCATCAATAAATATTCCATTTTCAAGTTAAGAAACAATAACATGAAAATCCCCTTTAAAAAATCCTTTCAAAACCCATTTTAAATAATAAAACATATTTGAGACATTTTAAAAAACACATTGGGTGAATTAAAACTAACCCCTTTGAAAACCCACTTTAAAAGATAAAATTCCAATAGAAACCATGAATCCCAAAATAAAAGGAATAAAAAAATCATAATTAAATTTAAAGGAAATTTAGTAAATGAAAACCAAATGTGGTTATGAATAAAAGGTAAGCCATGGAAACACCCTTAAATAGAGACACCTACCTCAAAATTTGTTTCATACTTCTCATCTTCAAGTAAAATTGATATATATGATAATAAAAGGTCCTCACAAACCTAAACCACAAATATACCAACCAATTTCCCTATCAACAACCCTTTATTTGACCATGGGTCATGATAGGGTTCCATACATCCATGAAAAAGGAATAACAAGGAATGATAATGAGTAAACATGAATAAATATAAAATTAATATAATTACATCAATCCAAACAACCAAGTATCCAAGGAGAGTCCACCAAAAATAATAGAGAGGAAGCTCCAAATATTGGGGAAGAAGGTGTTCATAATGGAGAGAATAAATGAGGGTGAGATACTTAAATTCCTATAAGGGACAAATGATAATCTGTCAAAATTTTAATCCTCTATACAAATTGCATAGTTCAGCTACCTGATTAGATAAATTATGTGCCTACTGAGCAAGAGGTACTTTCTACCTAATCCAAATCCACATGGTTTCAAATGAACTTCAAATGGTTTTAAAAACCATCATCAAGCCTTGGAAAATTGAGATACCCCCTAAATATCCCTCCAACATGGTTATGTAATTTTTTTGAAAAACCACGTGATAGGGTTTGTCTTCCCCAAAAATCAAAATTTTCATTCTGGAACATGACAACTCTGTAAATGAATATAAATTTAAGTAAAAAACTCAAATAAGATGTACCATTGACTCAGATGGTGTCAAAAATATCTTCAAAAATTCAACTAAAAACATTTCTATCCATGTCTCTACTATTATCATCAAATAAAAATATTATTCTAAGAATCTTTAAGGTGTAGTAATAAGGATTCATCTCATGGAATAAAGTAAATATTATAATTTATGTCCTTTAAATTACTTTTTTTTCACAATTTTACTCTTTATAAATTTAATAATATATCATCAAAATAAAAAAAAATATATTTTATAATATGAATTATACTATCATATATTTCATAAAAACTATGTCATAGTTGTTTGTACCATTTATTCCATCATGACCTATTTTCACAACATATATGAAAGATGCTATGAATCTACTACTACTTCCTTAAATGAATGGTTTTGAAAATGGATTTAATTAATATATATATATATATATACATATTATTAATGAAATTATTGACATTATAAAAATATAAAATTTTTATTATATAAATTTTGTTAATAATAAATAATCATGGTTGTTTAAATTTCTAACAATGAGCATATTGATACACATATAATAATATGAATACATTTTTGACTACATATTGAAAATTTAACTTTTACAGAACTGGACTAAAATGATGAATAATACCTTAAAAATCTTAAATATTATTGAACCATTGGATTATGGGCTTTGAAAATTACTATTACATCGAAATGATTTTGTAACTATGAAATGAAAAACCTCCAAACAACTAACATAGGGAAACTAGTCTAACAAATGAATAACATAGAGTAAAAAATGGGGTAATAATACATGAAATAAGAATTAATAATTTTATTAATTATTTAATTAAAATATCAAATTCAGATTTTTAAGAGGTTAGAGGTTTTTCTAAGAGAATCAATACTCACCAGAAGAGTTTTCAATACTACACATTTATTTTAAAAATACTTTTTTAAAACAACATTTTTACCCATTATTTTTATTTTAAAATGATTGTAATTACATTTTATTACAATAATTTTTATTTTTTTTATATATTACACATTCCCTCTCATCGAACCCATTTCTTAAGCTGTTATTATGTCAAATTAAAGGTTATCTATTTCAAATCAGCATTCCATTAGTATATTATTTCTCTGTTATTTATATTATCTTATTTGTATTAAAACCAATGTATTAAAAGTATTTTATTTTGGATTTACTTCATTTTTGGGTATCCATGCATAATTTCCTCTCTTATTGATTTAGGGGGTCTCTCCCAGTCCCTTTTCCTTTATTTGTATTATATTCTCAATCAATATTTGTGTCTCATTCTTGACTTCATCTCTATCTTCTATGTTTGTACTATTTATCTCATATTTGTATTTTATATCTTATTAACCATTTATATAAACTTAACCGTGTAACTTATACTATATACATTGTGAACACCCAATATTTTTTAATTTAGTTTGAAGGATGTTTACCTAAAAAGTTATACCAATCATTTGACATAGGAAATATTAACAATCTATATTCCCATTATTTCCGTATGGATCACCATTGATTATGAAATCACATTTAAATAAAATGTTCCTCAGGAAATATTGTGTGATGTATTTTTATCCAATTATTCTTTTTATATGATGAAATAATTTGACCTACTAAATGATGTGTGGGGACTAGAATTATATATCCCATCGATACATCAGTAGGTCTCATGAGAAAAACATGTTTAGGTATTTGGTATATGTCTACCCATTTATGTATGATTTCTTGGAGAATTCATTGAATGCATGGTTATGATATTTAACATTATTCATTCTATCACTATAAAATTATTTATTTCTATCCACATGATTATTTATTTCCATGGTTATTCCATCCATTAATATATTATGCTTATGTTATCATTTATATATCATTATTGAGTTATTTTTTGTTGATATATTATTTATTTATTATTTATGTTATGATAGATTCCACTGTAAGTAAACCCTTACAAATTATATTAGCTCACAGATTTTACAATTTCCCTATTTCCCCAAGAAATCATGATGATTACTAAAAATGATATGAGTATTTGAAAAAGAGTTATAATAACACTCCATGTGTTGAATTGATGTTCCCAATATATATATATATATATTAATAGGGTATACATCTATTATTATGAGACAACTAAAATTTAGATATTTTATATTGAGATCTATGTATTCTATATGATTATAATAAATAACAACCATATTTGGGTTACTTGAGTCATGGTAGTTATAATTTTCTACTATTTATCATTGTTTTTATATAAAGAAATAAAGGTGTGATTTTTCCTTGTTATTTAAGGTTTTATGAGTGAATTTTTTAAATGATTAAATTATTTTAAATATGTAATTTTTATATTATGAAATTGGTTATATTTTATAAGTAGTATGTCTAGGTTCTTATTTTTATTTATCCATTTTTTGTATTATTTAAATTGTGTAATTATAATTATTTATTTATGGAATATTATTCCATGGTTTTTATATGATAATTTTTAACTATTGAGATATGATTCGATGATTATTCAAATTGATAAATCTAACTGATGATTATGGTAGTTTGTATAAAAATTCTTAGTAAATCCCTACTCTATTCATAGAACATGTCTTCCACGTGTTTTCATTATCTAATAATAATGTAGCCACTATACTATTGGAAATAAAAATGGTCTGTATTTTACGACCCTATAGTATTATAAATAAACCATTTCTAATATTTGTTTTATGAATTTTGTGTTTTATTTTATAAACTCTTGATTTGTTTATAAAACTTTATTTATGGTTTGGAAAAATAGATTTATTTTAGGTAATTATATACTTATATTAATGTTTAAATAAAATAATATTGATTAGAAATATCTAAGGATTGTTTAGGTTAAACATTTAAGTATCCATTTTTAAATTTATTATCTATGAGTCATTACACATGCTTCTATTATATATATATATAATGCATGATTTTTTTCTTTGACTATATCAGTATTAAATTTGAAGGATGATCAGGTATTCTATTTGGGGTTGTTATGTCCCCCGATATATAGTTCACATATAATATTCTTCTACATGTCTCATGGATTTAATTTTATAGAATAATTAGTTGTGTAATTTATGCTGGGATATATCACTTGATTATAAGTTAATGGTATGTTAAAAATATTCTTTTAATATGGATTCATTCTTGTATAAATTCTTCATGGTTTTTTATTTTTTGGATTATTATGAACTATTCTAATCATTGATTATACTTCATGATGTGATTCCGTATCATTAAACTATAACTTGAATGAGTTATAAGTTAACAATATATGTATATACATATATAAATAAGTGATTACATCTGTGGTGATTTGATGTATGGATTAACCAAATTGGAATAAATGGATATAATTTTAAACATTTTTGGTTTTTAAATATATAAATATATATATATATATATATATTACTATTTTTCATAAACTAACTGGAATTATTTTTCAAAAATATTGGTATCGACATGATTGCAAAAAAAGAATCATATTTTGTAAACCCTTTCCTTTATAAAAATTTCCTTTGGGAAATTTCTTCATATTTTAAAATGTTTAATCAAAGCTCTATTTTTTAATTACTACCAAATTTAATGAATTATTTCACTTTTAAACAGAGGGTGTTAAGTGTTAAATAAGAGTTTATACTATTTTTTATATTATTATATATAATTTTTTAAGGTTTTTGATATGTAGAAAATACAAAATCTAAAATTTCAATTACACATGAAAATGAATAAATTATAAATTTTGTTACTCAAAATGGAATTTTTGAAAAAAGGTTCTTGGACTAAATAATTGGTTATATTAGGAAATTATAATATACGCCTTCTTTCATGGTTCATTTTAATAGGTCACCAATTATTGAAACACTTTTAAAATAATTTACCAGAGATAAAGACCCTTAGTATCTCCTCATATTTGGATTATTTTGGGATAACCATTCTTGACATTTAAATATATTTTATTTCAACCATAGAGTAAATACTACTGATTTTTAATATTTAAATTGCATATAGTTAGACCTTTTTAACATCACTTTAAGTATTAAATACCTAAAACCATTTTTTTATTATGATAATAAGGACTATGTTTGGATATAATAGGTATATATTTATAGATAATTAATATTGTATACATGATCTTGGATATTTCATCATTTATTAATCTTGATGAAAATGAGAAATTCATTTTTGTATAAATGGTACTCCAAGAAACCTATTTTTAATGGATAATTTGATAGTGGTTGGGATGGGATCGAAATTCCCTAAATCATTATACCAATGATCAATTTTCCTCTGGAAAAATATGAGTGATTTACCTAACTCATTATACACTATTACACTTCCCCTAGGATGGGTATTGAACCCTAATAGCTCTATCCTCAGTTCATTAGGATGTGTTGTATGATTTCCATTCATAGTTTGTCTCAGACCTGAACTCAAACAAGGTTTGAAAAGGTATGGATCCTCCTTGTACATGTAGTTATCTTATATGGTTTATATTATCCTTTACTATAATGACCCTCCCTTTTCATAAATTAAATTACATAACTTTTTCAAAATACTTAAAACATTATACAAACAAACGCCTAAATCCCATACTAGTCTAGTGCCTTTAGAAACATAGAAACATAAACACTGGTACATAAATGAGCTACATCATCTCCCACTAAGTTATTCTAGGCTAGAAACCTTCTCAAACACATCAAATATAATACATATCTTTATAACCTAGGGTAAGGATATATAAAAATGGATGATCTCAAATGTTCAGTAAGGG
The DNA here is from genome assembly GCA_963277665.1 of Viscum album. NCBI lineage: Eukaryota > Viridiplantae > Streptophyta > Magnoliopsida > Santalales > Viscaceae > Viscum > Viscum album. The sequence continues at coordinate 1,151,156,175 of OY728135.1, forward strand.
TTAAAAATAGAGATATATAAGCATAATCATATGCACAAGGGTATGAGAACATGATCATGAAAATAGAAGATCATACCCTACATAACAAGAATCATAAACCTGAATCACAGAATAAAGCTTAGAGTTCCATAATAAATGAATCACAACAAAATAAAGAACATAATTCATGAAATAATAACATAGGAGTAGAACATGGAATTGGGGTAGACACATAAGCATATATAATTATTTCTATAGTAGCAAGGCATTACTTATAAGACTATCTTAGCAGGAAAAGTCTTTTACTGAACTGGGTTTACACCCCATTCTCGCCATGTATTATTGAACCGAGTTCACTCCTTTTTCCATACCTTTAATACTAAATAGATTTCATTTCTTTTTCCAACCCTATAATATTGAACCAAGTTCATTTCCTATTCTAGCCATGTCTATCTCATGATATATAAATCTTTACCCAATGCATTGGAGGGAGATATAGGTCCCACCTATCTCATAGTAAAATCATATATACATGTGACAAAAAATCATAAAAATCCATATCATAACACATGAAAGGAAATGGGTATTATAAACATTTAATCATATAAAAAACTTTTAAAAAATATAGGTTTCATAATCTTTTAATTATAAACATAACCCGTGAAAAAAAGTGGGTTTCAAAATCATATAACCCATGAATGAAAAATAGGTTTCATAATTATTATTCCATAAAAGAATAATTCATTAAGAGAAGGAATATGAATATAAACACTGAATAATTTCCCCAAAAATTCATGAGTAACACCAATGGATTTTATCTTAAATGGGAAATAATTTTGAATGATATTTTAAAAACATTTCTTGAGGAAAATATCCTTTCTTCTTTGAAAAATGATTTTTAAAACATTAAACCTTTTGAAAAAAATTTTATTTGAAAATATATTTTTAAACTTATAAAGGAATCTTTGAAAACAATGAAAATTTTTAAAAATAAATTATCCTTGAAAATTATCTTCAAGGATCATTTTAAAACATTTTTGAAAACATGGTTTTTGAAATAAAATAGATTTCTGACCGAAGATAAAAATACAATCTGATTTTTTAAAAAACAAGTTATTAGTTATATTAAGTACTTAATAGTGGAAAATTGTAATATTACATGGATATATCTTGAACAAATAGAGGAGAATGAAACTCATGAGTTTTCTTGAGAGATGGGTTATAATATTTCATTAAATAAGCACAATCATTAATAATCTTGAAAAGCGATGAGATTATTTCAATAAAATATTATCACTTGGTAACATGTGATTAAGAAAAGGAAATTACATGATGATTAAAATATCATTTAAATAACTATATTCATTATATAACATGTAAAATGGAAGTATATACACCTTAAAAAATAATTTTGGTGCATAAAAAACATGAGTCTCAAGGAAGGAAAATTGAGACAAAACAATTTTTCCGATTTGGTAACGTTTTCAACTTAAACCCCATGAAATAAATATGATAAAATTTATATGTAAATATCCATAAAATTTAGAATAATATTCATACAATACATTCATGGGAATTATATACACCATGTAAAAGGAAAGAGTGGTGAACATGGAATGTATCTCACAGAAATAAAAAGTGATATGAAATCCCCTTACCTTGTGTCTTGAATCTCTTCATACTCGTACAATATTCCTTTATAATAAATGTAAGTTTATTATAAATATTTTATATAATAATATTATTTTATCTAATACTATATATGGTTTTATTATGACCTTATATTACCCACTTGTTAACAATTATATGTCAAGGTTTCACTTTAGGTAATATCCTCTTTGTTCTTCCCATATCTTAATTTGTTATATCTTGGGTACTTATAATTATATAATAATTTACAGAATTTAAACCATGATATAAATATAATTTATATTAAGTATATTTGTATTATAATAATCTATATTATATAGAAGTATGAAAAGGAATACACTGTTCATAGAGATGGCAGGTCGTACGTACACATGGACGTTGTTTCTGTTTAATTGTCATATTGAAAGAAAGAACATAAATGAAATATATGTATATATATATATATAATTATTAAATTAGATTTATTATATCATATATATCAAATAATTTCATTAAAATCATCCTTAATACATTCCATTTAGTGTGTGAACGAATCACATTGCTTTGAGGGGGAGGTAGTCCACACTTCCTCAAAACGAAATTATCATATTTACACCAAATGGAATGTATAAAGATATGTGTCTTAAAAGGATTAAAGAATATTAAATACATAATAAATATAATATATATTATATATAAATATATTTTCCATCATAATTCCCACCATGATAGGTGGTAGAGGAAAAATGAACAACCATCATTTTGAGAGACAGTAGTTCATCATACACATAAACAGTATGTTTATTACCCATTAGATAGAGGTGTGTGTAACTGTAGGTTGGAAAATTATAATAAAAACATCTCATTATATTTATTATTATAGATATATTATAATAATTAAATAATATTAATTGAGGTAGTGGAGAAATAAAACAAAATAAAGGAGTTTGAGGGAGGGTGTTACCTCTTAATCAGAAAACTCTTTTTTGTTTACACCTAAATGATTCCTTGGTAGACCTTATTACCAAAGGGATGATTCAAGAAGTAAGGGAGGATTTTTGGGAGGATATTTGAGTAGATATTTTCTTAATATAATTTGTTTGAGAGGTGTAAATATGTGGAGGAGAAGAAGCCTATTTATAGTAGAGGAGTGACACTGTTGTAATATTTTGAAAAAGGAATTCCATAAATGTTTTTCACATGTCATGTGGATCCAATAATGAACCAAATTCGATAAAAGGGATGAGAGGGTATAAATATGTCCATAAAGGTCCCTTTTAATATTTTTTAGGTTATTATAGGTCTTAAATTTATGGTTTAGGTATTAGTTATGTTTAATTTTACCTTAATCGATGCAATTAATTTTAATAACATTCACTAATAATTTTTCTCAAAAAATAAGTTGAACTTATTTTAAATTATAAATTATTATAATTATAAATATTAAATCTATTTTTCTCAATTCCAATCACATAAGTGTAATAAATTAATTTAAAATTAATTATGCAGGTGGGTCGATAATATGGTTTTTTAAAGTAAAAACATTCAAAAGTTTGCTATGATTTTATACCCAAGCTCAATTTGAAATTTATCTCAATGAACTAAATTTTATTAATTTATAATTTTTTTATCTAATTAAACTTTGAAACTAATTTAAAATATAATTTAACCTTATAAATAAATTAAATGAAAATTCAGTTTTGAATTAAAATCCGATATCTTTCACTATTCATCCAAATATAAAGTTTCTCAGAAAAATCCCAAAAAATCCCCCTAAAATAATTTAGAAATTATAAATTAAAGAATTAAGTTCATTTTATCAAATTAAATTTATAAACTTGTCTAAATTAATTTTATTATTTTTCCCTGGAAGACATTAAAAGTGGTTCATTTGGGAAAATAGTATATTTAAATATATAAAGACTTTACAAAAATTTTATTTTTCATTATAAATATATTTTACTTATATAAAAAAATTATAAAAAATATTTGAAAAATTGTTATTTCTATTCATATTACTAAGTTTAATGGAAAGGTTATAATTATCTCATTTAAAAAATCATAATAATAAAATGATGTTTCATAGAAACATCAGTGTTGAGTATAACATATGACAAGTCGGTGTTGCATGTATCATAAACCAAGTCACTATTCCATTTAATGTATGCCAAATTCTATGTTATGTGTAACATAAACCGAGTCAGTGCTGGGTGAATTTAATGTTTGACTTAGTGCATTGCAAGACATAAATAAAAATTAATTTATTCGAGAGAAAAAAATGCTCCAAAAAACTCGGTGTGTTACATTATAATCCATTTAAAATGAAATTATCCCTCAAAATTTGACACTTAGGTAAAAAATAGGGCGGATAATTATACTTCATCATATCCTCAAGTTCCCATGTATCTTCTTACAACTAATGATTTCTCCACAAAACATTGACCAGGTGAGTGTTCTTGTTTGGTAGAACTTTCTCTTATTAGTATAGAATTTCAACTAGTTGATCTTCGTAATAAATATCATGATCCAGAGATATGACCCATGAGTTCTGTACATGTTAAGGGTTAGTTATGTACTTCATTAGGATAGATATATGGAACACATTATGTACTTGATAGATATTTAGTGGAAGTTCCAAGCGATATGCTACAATCCCGATATGATCAAGAATATCAAAGGGACCGATATAATTAGGGCTCAGTTTCCCTTCCTTTCCTAACCTCAAAAATTTATTCCAGGGTGATATTCATAGAAACACATTTTCAATAACTTCAAATTCTAGATCATGCCATTGGTTATCAGTATATCTTTTATGTTGAATTTGAGATTCCTTGATATGCTGTTGAATGGTTCTAACCTTCTTGACCATTTGTTCAGTGATATTAGTTCCCAATAGCTTTATTTATATGACATTGTCCCAGAACATTAGGGCCTTACATTTCTTCCCATATAGGGATTCATAAGGTGCCATCAAAATTCTTGAGTGAAAGCTATTGTTATAAGAAAACTCAACTAGAGGATTGTGTTGATCCCAACCACCTTTGAAATCTAGATAACACTATATCAACATATGCTCTAGGGTTTGAATTTTTATTTCAGATTGAACATCTATATAAGGATAATAATCAGTGTTGAAACTCCATTCTGTATCAAGTTCTTACAGAAGACTTTTCCAAAACATTGATTTGAAACATATATCCTGATCCGATAAAATGGAATGTAGTACTCCATGAAACCATACCATTTTCTTAATGTATATCTTTTAAAGATAATCCAGAGATAAGTATTCTCTAATAGAGATGATGTGTATTGACTTAGTAAGGCTATCGAATACCACCCATATATCATTAATCCTTTTAGAGGTTTTAGGGAGTACCAAAAAAAATCCATAGTGATGTTATCCCATTTCAATTACAATATAGGCAATGGATGAAACATCCCTTTAGAATTTTGTCTTTAATACTCAACTTGTTTGAATACCAAGAACTAAGATACAAACTCTACGATATCTCTCTTTATCCCATCCCACCAGAAGTATTCTTTTAAGTCTCTATACATCTTTTTTACTTCCAAGATGAATAGATAATGAATAAATATGAACTTCTTCTAACCGATCCTTCCTAAAATATGGTATGGAAGGAACAAAAACATGGTTCTTAAATATTATCATTCTATCTTTATTAAGGTAAAATTTAGGAACATTTCAGACTTTATTTTATAGCTATTTATCTTTCTTCTGTGCCACCATAATCATTACTTGGATAGATTTTTGAAAATTAATTTGAGAAAGATAATATTTCCCCACTACTTATAAATTTATATATCCATCCTTTTCAGATAAAAAAATATTGGATATTTTGTGATCCTTATCATGGATAATCTAGCACGATCCTTTCGACTCAAAGCATAGACCACCTTGTTCGTTTTCCCAGGGTGGTAATTTATTGAGTAGTCATAATAGTTTATCAACTCTAACCATATTTTTTGGAGCATGTTCAACTCATTATGTGTGAATATATATTTCATACTTTTATGATAATTATATATATCACACTTTTCTCCATAAACATACTGCCTTCATATCTTTAATGAAAAAATTACCATTGCTAACTCCAAATCATGAGTATGGAAATTTTGATAATGAATCTTAAACTTCCATGAGGCATAAGTAATAACCATGTTATTATGTATAATAACACATCCCAATTCCCTTCTTGGATGCATCAATATAGATGAAATCACTTCTCCACTATAGGATAATATAAGAATAGGTTCACTAACTAACATTCTCTTCAGTTCCTTGAAATTTTCCTCACATTCATCTGTCCAGAGGAACTTGAAACACTTCCAAGTTAACTTGGTTAGATGATTAGTTAGTCATGAGAAATTCTACAAAAAGTTTTGATAATATCAAGATAAACCAAGAAATTTATATATCTTAGTCACCAAGGTTGGTCTAGGACATCATTCAATAGTCTCCGTCTTTGATGGATCTACTGCTTTACCATCTCTTGAGATTATGTGACCCAAAAATGAAACCTTCCTCAGGGTATTTAGTACAATTATCAAGTCATATTCATTATCTTCCTTTATATTTGAATATATAAGAATATAATCTATAAATACTACCAAAAACTAATCTAGGTAATCTATAAAGAATCTATTCATTAAATCCATGAAGATAACAGTGAAATTAGTAACACAAAAAGCATCACTATATATTTATATTTTCCATAACTTGTATGAAATGTCATCTTGGGTATATCCTCCATAAAGACCCTCAATTGATGATATATAGAATGAAGATAAATCTTGGAAAAGTATTGATATCTAAACAATTGATCAAAAAAGTCATCAATATGGGGAAGATGATATTTGTTCTTGATTGTGATCTCATTCATCTCCTGATAATCAAAGAAAAGTCACATTGATCCATATTTCTTTTTCATAAAAACAATGAGTGAACCCCAAGGTGACACACTTGGCTGAACGAATCCCTTATCAAGGTTTTCTTGGAGTTTCTTCTTCAATTCCTGTAACTCAATCAAGGCCATTCTATAAGGAGTCTTTGAAATTGATGTGGAAAAAGGTATGAGTTCTATCGAGAACTCAACTTCACATTTTGGTGGAAGGCTAGGAAATTCTTCTAGAAATACATGAAAAAATCAAGAACAATAAGCATATAATAGATATCAATTTTCTAGATAATCATTTGAGATAAACACCCATTTTGAATGGGAATTAAGACCCATACACTGGATGTGATCTCCATAACAAATTCATACTTATCGTCACATGAATGAATGATCATAGGAGGGTTTGAAATATCAAATGTAACTTTCCTTACTCAAAAATTAATGTGGTCCTTCAAAATAGAAAACCAATCCACGCCTGAGATGACATCAAATTCAACCAAAGGAAGAATCACAATATTTATAGGAATCACATTCCCATAAACTTTAACCAGCGAGGAATCATTGACATGGGATGTAATCATCATACCATTAGTATTTTTCACTGATAATTACACATTTAATATTTTTGGTGGATTATTAACACCCTTATAAAATTATTTAGATATGAAAGAGTGGTAAGATCTAGAATAAAATATGACATTATCAGTTCTAGAGTGGATAGTAAGTGTACCTTTCATCACATCATTATCACACCCCTCATCATAAATAGCGATTGCATGAGATTTTCACTTGTCCCCTGGCTTAAGAGGTTATTAACGTTGATCATCATAACTATACCTTGGGTTTGAGAAGTGGTTAGCATAATTACCATTATAATTACACTTGAATCCCTGAATCATGGGTGGTGAATTCTATACGGTGTTTTCTCCGTTAGTATTTTGATATGACTTCTTCCCATCATTCTGACAATCAATTTCCCTATGATGTTACTTTATGAACTTAAAACATTTACTAGACCCCTTAATACAAATTCATCCATGATTCTTCCCCCATTTATAGAATTAATAAAAAATCATCTTCTTTTCTCCATGGTTTTTAGAGTTTCCTTTGAACTCCATCTTACTTTTCTTTTAAAAACCACGAGGTTGATACATGAATCCAACCACGATTTGAACCATGATTGCATAACACACAATTTTATCATAGATTTTAAAGTATCTTATGGACATCACCCTTATCAGACTTGGATTAAATCCACTGAAGAACCTATCAACTTTACTTTCTTTTTGGATGATAATTCTTAAAGTATACCTTGAAAGTCCTGTGAAATTTGCCTCGTAGGTACCATCCAATTCATCATCCCTTTGCATCAACTCAATAAAATATTTTTCTATCATGGTACAAAGATTCGGAGGAAAGTACTTTTTGAAAAATAAGTTCTTGAACTCATCCTATTCCATGGATTTAATTTTATATTGATTACTTTTATTCTTAATTAGAGTCCATGACTGACCTGCTTCACCTTCTAAATGATAACAATCTAGAATAACTCTCTCATGTTCCAAACACTTAAGGACGGAAAATATATTTTTAGTGGTACCGATCCATTTTTCATCAACAATTGGATCAATAGACCCTTTGAAAGAAGGTGGACATTTCCACATGAAGGACTCAGTAAAATTTTGTTCCTACCTTTTCTTATTTGGATGTCCACCCTGAATCATATCTTAAGAAAGATATGTGAGTATAGTAACATGATTTTTTATTCCATATCCCATAGCATTTAGTTTATCAGGAGGAAAATAATTTCATTGTCCATCATAATCATCATTAACAAGTTTCCTTCAGTTTCAGACCATTGAATAAAACCAAAAATCATATAGTAAGAACCAATTATCATAGTGAGAAACCAAATAATCATGAAAGGTCACTTATAAGATATATACATTCTGACACATTTCTTTAATCTATGACACATTTGATTTACCCAAGGTTATTCATATCCAATTTATGTTTAAAACTTTATAATGGTCTTTGAATAGTTTTTAAATTCCCAAAGAATATCCCCTAGGAGTGTTAAACTAGGTGTGCAGCAAGACCCATTTTCATATACCAGATTACCCCGAGTCAAGACCGAGACATATCTCCAGAGTTGTTACCTCTAGATACATCTATCCCATATCCAAATTCTCTTTTAGTATCTATATAAGGATGTATTTCTAGGAAACCACTCACTTTATCCTTTACCAAAATTGTAAGAAATTTTCCGATAATTTTTATTATCCTTAGACTTATCCTTAGACATGTACTTAGGGTTACCACTAAGGTTTTCTCATCCTAGATTCAAACGGTTAACTATAAATTGACTCTGATACCAGCTATAACAACCCTTTATTTTCATATATTAACATTACATAACTTTTAATGAATACTTAAAAAATTATACAAACAAACTCCCAAAGAGAATACTAGTCTAGTGCATTTAGAAACATGTAAACATAAACACTAGTACATAAATATACAAGGTCCTCTCCCACTAGGTTCTTCTTGACTAGAACCCTTTTTGGATACATCAAACATAATACATATCTTCATAACCAGGGGGAATGAAACATAAAAGGGGGTGATCTTAGATGCTTAAAAAGGGTAAAAAAGGGATATACACAATCATAATCATGAGAATAGGCTTATAAGAACATGATCATGAAAATAAAAGATCATAACCTTCATAAAAAATATTATAAACATGAATCATGACATAAATCTCGATAGTTCATCTGAAATATACAATAAGAAAATAAATAACATAATCCATTGAAGCATAAAATAGTAATGAAACATGAAATTGTGTAAGAAACATAAGTATATATAATGATTTACATAATAGTAAAAGAATTTATACCAAGACCATCTTAGTGGAAAAGTACTTTACTTTTCTGGGTTCACACCCTATTTCGTCCCTATATTATTAAATTGAGTTCACTCCTAATTCCGAACCTGTAATACTGAACTGAGTTCATTTATCATTCCAGCTCGGTAATACTAAACCACATTCATTTCTCGTTCTTTCCATGTCTATCTCATGAGATGTAAATATTTACCCAATTCATTGGAGGGGGATACAGGTCCCACCCATCTCATAGTTAAATCATACACACATGTGGAACAAAATAATGAACAATCATAACTTAACCCATGAAATGAAATGGGTATCATAAACATGCAATCATTTCATAACTTGTAAAAAAATATATGTTTTATAATCATTTAATCATAAAAAAAACTCATGAAAATAAGTGGGTTTCAAAAGCATATAACCCATGAAATATAACAAGTTTCATAAAAATCATTCCATCAAAACATAATCCATTCAGAGAAATAATATGAATAGAAAAATTGAATAATTTCCCCAAAAAGGAATTAGTAACACCAACATATGTGAAATAATTTATAATGATGTTTTTAAAAACATTTACTTAGGAAAATATAAATTATTCATTGAAAAATTCATTTTAAAACATAAAACCTTTTGAAAACATTTTTATTTAAAAATATATTTGAAAACATATAAAGTAAGTTTTGAAAACAATAAAACATTTAATTTTTTTTCCCTTCCAAATTATCTTCATGTATCACTTGGAAACATTTTCTAAAACATGGTTTTTCAAATAAAACCGATTTCTGACTGAATAGAGAAATACGATCATATTTTCTTAAAAACATTGTTTTTAATTATCTTAAGTAAAAAAGAGTTGGAAAATGGTACTAATACATGGATATATCTTGAATAAATATTGGATAATAAATCTCATGAGTGTTCTTGAAAAATGGATAATAATATTTCATCAAATAATCATAATCATTAACAATCTCAAAAAGTGATGAGATTGTTTCAATAAACTCTTATCACTTGGTAACTTGGGATAATACTATACATGTAAGAAAAGAAAATTACATGAAACTTTAAAAATAATGAAAATAATTAGATTCATTATATAATTTGTAAATTTTAAGTATATAAATTTTGAAAAATAATTTATGTGCATAACAAAACATGAGTCTCAAAGAAGGAAAATTGAGACAAAACTATTTTGGCGATTTGGTATCTTTTGAAACATAAAACCAATGAATGAAAGATCATAAAATGGATATTTAAATACCCATAAATTTAAAAATTATATTTATATAATACATTAATTGTCATTATATACACCATGAAAAAGGAAAAGGTGGTGAACATGACATTTATCTCACGAAAATAAAAAGTGAGATGAAATCCCCTTACCACATGTCTTGACTCTCTTAGTAATCCTACAAGATTTATGTGTAAAAAATTTAAGTTTATTATAAATAATTTATATAATAATATTCTTATATATAATACCATATATGGTTTGATTATGACCTTATATTACCTTCTAGTTAACAATTCTATGTTAAGGTTTCACTTCTGGTAATATCCTCTTTGTTCTTCGCATGTGTCTTAATTTGTTATATATTTGGTCCTTATACTTATATCATGATTTAAAAAATGTACTCCATGATATAAATATAATTTGTATTCAATTTATTTTTATTGTAATAATCTATATAATATAGAAATATGAAATGGAATACACTGTTCATGGAGACGGTATACCGTACATACGCACAGAACATTGTTTATGTTTAATTGTCATATTAAAAGAAAGAACATGAATGAAATATATGTATATATTCATACATATATAATTATTACATTATAATTATTATATCATATTATATTATATAATTTCATTAAACCCATCCTTAATACATATCATGTAGCGCGTGAACGAATCACATCGCTTTGAGGGGGTGGTAGTCCACACTTCCTCTAACGAAATTATCATATTTACACCAAATGGAACGTATACAGATATTTGTGTTAAAAGTATTAAATAATAGTAATGAAATAATAAATATAATATATATTAAATATAAACAAAATTTCAATTTTAATTCCCACCATGATATGCGATAGAGGAAGAATGAACAATCATTATTTTGTGAGAAGTTAGTTCATCATACACATAAACAATATGTTTGTTAACCATTAGATGGAGATGTGTATAAGTTTAGGTATAACACCTATCATGAAAAAATATAAATATATTGATTATACTGGTGTTATTGTAAAATAATGGAATAATATGAATTGATGGAGTGGAGAAAGAAAATAAAAGAAAGGAGTTTGAGGGAGGGTGTTACCTATTAATCGGGTAACTCATTTTGGTTTGCACCAAAGGTATTATTTGGAAGACTTTATATGACTCCCTAGACTTTAACGTTAAATAATATTGAGTTAAATCAATAATCCACATTGAGGATCTTTTTAAGTTTTGAGTTTCAGAGAATTAGGACATTACTATTTCATAACAACTCAAATATTACAAAGTAGACAAGTCTATTCAATATCCATTTGTTTAATAATATAAAACATTTTAAAAATAAATCATGATTTCTTTTTCTTGATAAAAATCTTCCTAAAATTCCTCTTTACTTATTCCTTTCTCCTACCCATTGTTATACCCTATGGAAAAACATTTCAGAAAACTTGGGATAAGCACAAAAATCTAAGTAAGGAATATAAATAAGGAATGAAACTGTTAGTCCAAGAATGATTTAAACTCATGAAAACATTTTCAAAAAATCATACTTTTCACCCATAAAAACCTCATGAAATGATAAGATTCCTGAAAAACTTCTTAGAAATCATAAATCATAAAGGTAACCTGTGGTATCCATAACATACTTACATTATAGATTTCACATCTATATAGGGAGTAACCTTCATGGTTACGTTTGGAATACCCATCACAATATATTCCATAAATATCTTAAGAGAAAACTTATTTTTTAACTCTGTTTAACTAGCCAATGCATTGGAGAGCTATCATGGGCTCACCCACCCTCAATTTATCATGAAAGCACTCGTATATATAAGCAATGCCTAAGAACCATAACATAATCATAACACATCAACAATAATAAAGGAAAAATAACATTTCCACATTGAAATTGCAAGATTTTATTTTATATTATTGACATAATCAGTACCTCCTAAAACCCATTTTAAATACCAAAATAAATTAATACGAAATATATTATTTATGTTCCTTTTAAAAACATTAAGGGTTATATAGGAAGCTAAATATCAAATAATGGTCAGGATGGAGGAGAAATAATTGTCATTGTATACGTTAAAAAAAATTTCTTTTTTGATTTAGGGAAATTATTCATAGAAAAATATTCCTTTATAAAACATTTGAATTAAATTAAAATTCAATGTGGTTAATTATACACCATATAAAAGAAGGTGGTTTATATTGTCAAAATATGACTCAATGAAAGGAGTTTGAGATGAAGTCCCTTACCGTGATTTCAACTCATCACATACAATCTTTAAATTCTTGAATAATAAACTCAAGTTAATTTCTACTTACTTTAGACCATTTTTAAAGTTTATTATTTCTTTTATATCACTTATTACCATGTTATAAATATTACACAATTATTTAAGTTCATAATGGATGTTCTGTCGATATTTGGTAATTGAGTTGAAAATGAACTTCGTATGATGTCAATAGTCCATGTGGTCATAATTAAATAATCTCTAGAATAATATTCACTAAATAATAATCACTTTTATAAATAAATTATACTTTTAAATAAAACCATTTATTTATTGTATTAAAAACGAACAATGTTATAATCATGGAAAGGGTAGGTCGTACGTACACGTGAGTAACATCTTCATTTTTCATTGATCATTTTGGAAATAAAGTAATTATTATTTTTTATTTCTATAATTATCATAATATAAATAAAATCATAATAATAATTTAAATATTCTAACATATATCATACAAGTTATGTGGTGAATAAAAACGATTCACATCGCTTCATGGAGGTGATAGTTCACACGTGCACAGAGACGACATTATCATTTTTATGTTTTAGGAAAGTAAGAACACAATTGAAATATTATTCTTTTATAATGACAAATATGTCATGAAAATCATATAAAAAATTAATTCCATAATTTTGACCATTCTTGAGAGACAGTAATGATAAATGAAATATAACGGTTTGTGAGGCGGTAGTCTGCCGTACACACTAACAAAATTTTCATTTACCATTTAATGAAATTAGAGAAGGATTTAGGTGATTATATTAATATAGTAAAATATTAGTATATTAAGTATACTGTAGATGTTATATAATCATAGTTGGAGGAGATTTGAATGAAGTGGAATAAGAAATAAAATAGAAACATTTAAATAAAAACATTACCTTTCCTTCAAATGATCAATATTCTTAACACCTTAACACATATAAGGAGGGTGTTTTGACTAAACTAAGGCTTAAAGAATGTGGGTATGGATTATAGGAATAGTTTTTGGTAGGGTATATCAAAACCAAAATGTTTTGGAAGTGTGAGTAATAGAGAGGAATAAGTGCCTTTTTATAGGAGAGGGGAGGGGCACCCTTGAAATTATTGAAAATATTAAATTAATATAAATTAAATTTCAATTCCAAATGGGTCAAAACTAATTTTTTATAATATAGGATGATTATATGTCTAAATATAATAAAACAATTATAATTAGACAAGTTTTGAATAATTTTAAATCCTTATCAGTATGTTTTAACCTTTTTTTAACTATTACCATTTTATCAAGTAATTTACACATTGAGAGTTAAAATAATTACCAGATCATGCCAAATGATCAATTAATGAGTCATTAATGATATTTTTTGACTTATATAAAATTTTTGGTCTAATCTTGGATTTTTTTAATTTTATACCATTTAATTATATATTATATATTTTAAGTTGTGAATTATGTCAATTTTGATGCTATTCATTACTTGAATTTTTTAAAAAACCATAACAACTTGATTATTTATAAAAAAATAAATTAAATCATCTATAACAAATCAAAGTCATTTATAAAATTAGTTTATAGCACAAAATATATTAAAATATATTTATTTTAATATTATTAATATTATTTATTTTATTATTTCTTTAATAAATCTATTATTGTATTATCTTTCTGTCATAATTAAATTTATTTATTTAATTCCTAAAAATTATAAATAAATTTACATGATATAGCTAATATTTTTATCTTTCTATGTATTATTCATAGTATAATATATCACTTATATAACACCATATTAAAATTTTTATAGTTATGAGAGACATGATTATGACATCTTTCTCTTTACTTTAAATAAAAAGTTATAAGTGTCATAATCACACCCAAGTGGAATCCAAATTCCACAATTCGAGCAAAATTATTTTATCGGTCTAAACTTACTCATCCAATAATATTAGGAAAAGTTTTATGATAGTTTTATAATATTTATAATATTATTTTAACCTTTAATTACCTGATTTACCCTTAACCATTATAACAAAAATAATTACTAAAGTTACTATTCCTAATGTCTAAAAATAAACAGAACATATTTCAATAATTTAAAACTATAATTAAAAATACGGAATACATTTTTCATATTTCAAAGTACATAGTTATCATAAATTAATTAAAAATTAATCCCCTTGATGGAACGAGAAAATGTGTTTTTAAAGTAAAACGTTCAAAAGTTCACATAGTTTTTCTATTTCATTTTAATTTGAAAAAACATCCAATGAACTAAATTGGACTAATTGATAAAAACTTCATCTAATTATACCTTAAAACCATATATAAGGATAATCTAACAATATAAATAAATTATATAAAAAGACAGTTTTGAATTAAAAAGCATTATTTTTCACTATTCATTAAGAGGTAAATTTAATTAGAAAAATACAAAAAATTAAACCTAAGGAAATTTTGATGTCATAATTCAAATGAATAAGTTTATTTTGTCAAATAGAATATATAAAAGTGACAAAAAGACATATTTAAAAAGGTCTCTCCATCAAAAGGTGGTAAAACTACCTTTCAAAAATATTAGAGTATTTTATGCTTACAATTGGATTTATTCTCATTTTAAGTATATAAAATCTATTGAAGAAAGAAAAAATATTGAATAAACATGTGTAAACATAATATATTTAGTTATGTTCATTCCCACTAAAACTACATCTTGGTGATAACTACTATTTAAAATAATAATATTTATAGAATATTATTTTTCGATATAACTCAATCTTGTGTGCAACATAAGATTTCGAAGAAACCCATTGTTGAGTGTTGAGTACGCTATCATACATAGAATCAAATTTAAAGTAAAATTAATATCTAATTCATAAATATTAATAGATATGAAAAATTATTATTGTATAATTACTTGGGATGTTACATTTTCCCCCCTTTTGGAAATTGCGTCATTGAAAATATATTTACTTATCAAATAAGTGGGGGTATTTCTCCCTCATAGCATTTTAAAATTCCCATATTTCATATTCAACCATATGGTTTCCCCATAAATCCTTAACATAATGAATCACCTTATTCCACAACACTTTCTCTATGTGGTCACGAATTTGGACTGGCTATTCCCCATAAGAAAGATTCTCATGTAACTGAACTACTTCTAGACCCACTACATGAGATAGATCCGGAATATACTTTATTAACATTGAAACATGAAAAAAATTGTGTACCTATAATAGACTTGGAGGTAAATCCACTCAGTAGGAAACTAGTCCACTTTTCTCCAAAATCTCATAGGGTCCAATGAACCATGGGCTCGTCTTCCCTTTTTTACCAAAAAAATATCACACTTTTCCATGGTGAAACATTGAGGAAAACATGATCACTTACGTCGAAGGAAAGATCCTTTATTCAGTTATCCACATAACTTTTCTTCTTACTATGTGATGTCCTCACATGTCTCTAAATCAGCTAAACTTTTTCTGCCATCTCTTCTACCAACTCTTGTCCCATCATCTTCCTTTCTCTAACATCATCCAAAAATATATATAGTTTGAAACCAATTCCATATAATACCTTAAATGCTGCCATATGTATACTGGAATGAAAACTATTATTATAATAAAAAAAACCAAAGAATTTTGTTGATCCCAACTTCCCTGGTAATCCATTGAATAAGTGTATATCATATCCTCCATGATTTTAATTTTTTGTTCATTCTTCCCATATGATTGGGGATGAAAATTTGTACTAAAATTTAATTTGGTACCCATAGAATTTTGAAGGCCTTTCTAAAAGTTATAAGTGAACCTACAATAACAATTAGATACAATGGAGAGAGGAACTCCATGTAACCAGACTATATCTTTAAGATATAATCAAGAAAGTTGATCTAGAGATAGTGTATCTCAAATATGAAGAAAATGAGTAAATTTAGTCAATCGATCTGAAATAACCTAGATCACATTGTTACCTTGTGAAGTATTTGGTAATACGACTAAAAAATCCATGGATATATTTTTCACTTTCCACTCTGGTATTGGAAAAGGTTGAAGCATCGCCTTTGGAAACTATCGCTCTGCTATAACCTGCTGACATGTCAAACACTTCATAGTAAAGTTATCAACATCTATTTTCATTATATCCCACCAGTAATACTACCAAAGGTCTCTGTACATATTATTACTTCGAAGATGAACTAAAAATATAGAACTATGTTCTTCATATAATAACTCTTTCCTCAGCTATGAATTACAAGGAAAACATAATCTCTTCACAAATCTCAAAACACAATCTTTATTAAAAATAAATTCAGTAAAATCAATCTTTGGAACCAATATTAACTTTTTCTAAAACTCATTATCTTCCTTATGCACTTTCTTAATTATATTTTATAGATATAATGTCACAGAAACCAGAAAAAAAACAAATGGATTTTCTACACTAACAACTTCGAAGCCATAATTCATCAAATTATTAACCAAAGGATCATGTTCCAAGCATAGCATCGTTAATGTATCATTACTTTTTCGACTCAAAGCATCAAACACTTTATTTTATTTTCCTGGATGGTAATAAATAGTAAAATCATAATCCTTGATTAGTTCCAAACGTCTTCAATGTATCATGTTCAATTATTTCAGAGTGAATATATACTTCA
Organism: Viscum album; assembly: GCA_963277665.1. NCBI lineage: Eukaryota > Viridiplantae > Streptophyta > Magnoliopsida > Santalales > Viscaceae > Viscum > Viscum album. The sequence continues at coordinate 1,151,173,775 of OY728135.1, forward strand.
AACTTTTATGGTCAGTATATATTTCATATTTTACTCCAGACAGATGATGCCACCAAATTTTTAAAGAAAAAAAACATCATCTAATTCCAAATTATGTGTATTGTAATTAAACTCATGATTTTTTAATTGATGTAAAGCACAAGAAATTACCTGATCATTCTTCATTAGGACATAACCAATTCCTTTCAACGAAGCATCACTATAGATAAAAAATTCACCATTTCTATAAGGCATGACCGGAATTGGATCATTCAGCAATATTATTTTCAATTCATGAAAACAATCATCACATTATTTTTTCCAGATAAACCTAACAAATTTTTAATTTAACTTAGTTAGTGGTCCAGATAACTGTGAAAAATTATCAACAAACGTCTGATAATAAACTTTTAAACCAAGAAAAATACGAATCTCTATGATATTGGTAGGTCTTGGATACTCTTCAAATACTTTGGTTTTAGTATGATTAATGGTTATTCCATCTTTAAAAACATTGTGACCAAGGAAATAATTTTTTTACAACCAAAATTCACTCTTGCTGAATTTTCCATACAATTTATTTTCTTTTATGGTTTTCAAAATAACCCTTAGATGACTTTGATGCTCCTCTTTACTTTTATAATATACCAAAATTTAATCAATAAACACAACCAAGAACTTATCTAAGAACTTTTGGAATATTATATTCATAATATCCATGAATATAGAAGGTGCATTAGTTAATCCAAACAGAATAACTACAAATTCATAATGGACATATCTAGTACGAAACCCAATTTTCAGAATGTCTCCTTCCTTTACTTTCAACTGATGGTACCCCAACCTCACGTCAAACTTTAATAAACATTGTACTCCCTAGAACTGATCAAACAAATCATCAATATGAGGAAACAAATACTTTTTCTTAATAGTGATGTTATTCAAGGCTCTATAATCAATGAAAAGTGTCATTGGACCATTTTTCTTTTTAAAAAATAATATGGGAGCACCCCATAGTGATGTACTAGGTAGAATGAAACCTTTATCTAATAACCACTAAAATTTATTATTCAACTCTAAAAGTTCAATTCGATCCATTCGATAAGGATTTTTTGAAATTAGCTTAGTATTAGGAACTAAGTCAACCATGAATTAAACTCCTTGATCAGATATAATACCATGCAACTCATCAAAAAAAAACATCAAGATTCTCATTTTCCAATGAAACATCATTAATCTAAATAGTTCATTTGTTTTCTACAATATGTGTAAGGTAACATTTATTTCCATATTTTAATAGTTTCATAACTTCCTAATATATTATAAATGGTAAGTGTTCATTCTTGTACACAAACTAAAAGTATTTCTATAAAGAAACCTCTTTAGATCTACAGTCAATCCTAGCATTGAAAAAATAAAGATAATACTTACCCAGAATAACATCAAATTCTACTAGAGGAAAAACAATAAGGTTTTTAGGTAAATTATTTTCATATATAAGGATATAAATATTCTTATAATTTCTTTTTTTCCCCAAAATTTCCCCCAGGGGTTTTTACCATAAGTTCTGGATGTATTTCTTAAGGTGTAATTTCCAATTTACAAGAACATTTTACATAAATGAAAGAATTTCTAGACCCCAAATCAAACAACACATAGGAATACTCTAAAAAAATGTATATGATACCACTTTATTTGATGGCCCAATATCTTCTAAAGTAGTCGCAAAGTATTTCACCACACCTTTATGCTTATAGTCTGGATACTTCGCTTCATTGAAATTCTTTATCACACAATCATTTGTATAATGCCCGATCTCATTACACTTAAAACATTTTACTGATTGTAAATCACATTATTTATTACCACATACTTGATATTTTTAGTGTAGTTATGGGCTATATGTCTCATTTTAACACATTAAAAGAACTTCCAAGAATTAAGAAGGAATTCTATAGTATGTTTTTACCATAATTTTGACAAACTATAAACTTAATTTTTATACAATTATACTTTTTTGAAGAATAACTCATTTTTTCTAGACACCTAGACCTCTTATTTTTCTATTTTTCAAGGAAAACTTGATCATTGGAAAACTATATTTCCACCTTCTCCACACATAAAACATGTTTTTGATAACTTTTAGACTCACAAGAAGCTAATTCCCTCAGATACATTGGCTTTAATCCTGAGTAAAAATGATTGATTTTACTATCAAGATCCCAGATGAAATTTGGAGCATACCTTTCCATTTTAGTGGATTTTTCTTCATTTGTAGCCACTGAATACTAATATTTACTCAATTCCATGAATTGTATTTCCATTTTAAGTCAAACCACCTTAAGAAAATATTTCTCAAGAAAAATATTTTTGAATTCATCCCACTCAAGAGAACAAATATCTTCATTATCCCTGATATTCTTAACCATAAACCACCACTAATCGAATTCACCTTAAAAAAAGTAAAAAAAAAAGAATAACATTTTGATTTTTTGAACACCCCATGACATACAAAATATTTTCTATAGATTTAATCAACCCTTTAGCTATCATGAGGTTAGATAACCCTCTCAATGATGGGGTTTTTTACCTCATGAAATGCTCTACTACCGAAATGATATTTTATAGTGTATATGAATAATCTCATGAATGGATACCACCGCCATTTATTGCCTGAGTCAAATGTGCCATCGTTACAACAGATTGTTTAGTTTTGATTCTAACCATCTCAGGTTGCTCTTTCTGAAAGTTTTTTTCCTCTGGATATCATCCCAACACAACTTCCCTATTTCCTCAGTGGAAAACCATTATGAACAAAAATATCTTAGATGGAGAAACAATGTAATATTCAAATTATATATCATTTTAATTTATCATAAATTAAAAATCATTTATGGAAATTATATTAATAATATTCTAACCCCTAAAGTTATCTAAAATGACCTATGATACCAACTATAAGGCCCCAAATTTTAACATTACATAATATTGAGTTAAATAAGGAATTCTCGTTGAGGATCTTTTCAGGTTTAGAGATTCAAAGAATTAGTCCATTACTATTTCTTAAAAACTCATATATTACAAAGTATACAATTATACTCAATATCCATTTTTTCATAATCTAATTTTATTTAAAATAAATACTGATTTATTTTTCTTGATAAACATATTGATAACATTTCTCTTGACTTCTTCTTTTATCATACCAATTTTTATACCCTGTGGAAAACATTTTGAAAACTTGGGATGAGCACAAAAAGATCAGTAAGGGATATAAATAATAAATGAAACCGTTAGTCCAATAATATTTTAAAATCATGAAAACATTTTCAAAAAATTATACTTCTCAACAATAAAACAAACCTCACGAAATCATAAGATTTCTGGAAATCTTCTCAACAATCAAAAATCATAAAGGTAAATTGCGGAATCCATAACATACTTACATTGTAGCTTTCACAACTATATAGGGGGTAACCTATATAGTTATGTTTGGAATACCCATAATAGTATATTCCCTAAATCTCTTAGAAGAAACATTATTGTTTAACTCCATCTCATTATCCAATGCATTAGAGAGCTATCACAGGCTCACCTGGACTTGTTTTATCATATAACCACTTGTATAAATTAACAATTCCAATAAACCATAACATAATCACAACATATTAAAAAGAATAAAGGAAAAATAACATTTCCACATTTCAATCACAAATACCATTTCAAGATATTCACATAATCAATCCCTCATCAAAACTATTTTCAATACCAAAATACATGAAAAGGGAATATGGTATTTATTTTCCTTTTAAAACAATAATGCTTATAGAGAAATCCAAATATCAGATAATGGTCATGATGGAAGAAAAGTCATTATCACCATGTACATTAAAAAACATTACTTTTGTCATTTAGTAAAATTATTCATAGAAAAAGATTCCTTTATAAAACCTTTGTATGAAATTAAAAGTCAAACGGGTTAATTATACACCATATAAAAGAAGTTGGTGTATATTATCGAAATATGACCAAATGAAAGGAGTTTGAGAGGAATTCCCTTACTGTGAGTATGAATCGTCATGTACAATATTTATATTCATGAATAATAAACTTAGGTTAATTTATAATTTATTGAGAACCGTTTTAAAGTTTATTATTTATTTTATATCACTTATTACTATGTTATAAAAATTACATAATTATTTAAGTTCATATCGGACGTTCTGTCGATATTCGGTACTTGAGTCAAAAATAAACCTGGTATGATGTCAATAGTCCATGTGGTCATAAGTCCATCACAATAAACATAATATTAATGACATAATAATTAATTTTATACATCAATTATACTTTTAAATCAAACCATTTATTTATGGTATGAAAAATGAACAATGTTATAATCAAGGAGATGGTAAGCCATACGTACTCAGGGGTAACGTCTTCATTTTTCATTGATAATTATGGAAATAAGGTAAATATTATTTTATATTTATAGAATTATCATAATATAATTTACATAATAATAATCATTCAAATATACTTATATATATCATACAAGTGATGTGGTGAATAAAAACGATTCGCATCACTTCGTGGAGGTGATATTTCAAAGGTATGCACGAATGACGTTATCATTTTTATGTGCATGGAAAGTAAGAAAAAAATTGATATATTATTATATTATAATGCTAAATATGTCATTAAAATCATATAAAAACATTAATTACATCATCATGACTAGTCTTAAGAGACGGTAATGAAAAATGAACTATATATGTTCGTGAGGCGGTAGTCCACCGTACACATGAATGAAAATTTTATTTACCATTTGATGAAATTGGAGATGGATTTAGGTGATGATATTAATATAATAAGATCTTAGTATGTGTAGGATAATTTATTTATTATATAATCATGGTTGGAGGATATTTTAAGGGAGTGGAATAAGAAATGAAATAGAAACACTTCAATAAAAACATTACCTTTCATTCAGGTGATCACCTTTGTTAACACCTTAACGCCTCTAAAGAGGCTTTTCTTCCAAAAATAAGACTTCAAGAATGTGGTTAGGGATACTAGGAAGGTATATAGGTAGCTATAGGTTAAAATAAGAGGTTTTTTAAAGTATGATTAACAGAGAGGAATGAATGTCTTTTTATAGGAGAGGGGATGGGCACCCTTGAAATTATTAAAAGTATTAAATTAATATAAATTTAATTTCAATTCCAAATGGGTCCAAAATAATTTATTTATAAAATAGTATGCGTATGGGCTTAAATATAATCATAAAATGACAATTAGACACGTTTTGAATAATTTTCAATCCTTATATTTTTGTTTTAACTTTTTTAACTCTTACAATTTTATCAAGTAATTTACAGTTTGAGAGTTAAAATAATTAACAAATATTTCTAAATGACCAATAAATGAGTTATTAATGAAATTTGGGGACTTATATAATTTATTATATTTAATATTGGGTTTTTAAAAATTTTATATAATTTAATTAGATATTTTATATATTAAGTTATGAATTATGTCAATTTTGATACTATTCATTGCTTGACCTTTAAAAAAATATATCAACTTGATTCCATTTAATAAAATACATTAAATCATCTATAACATGTAAATTTAATCTAGAAAATTATCTTTTGGAATCAAATATTTCAAATTATATATATTTTTATATTATTAATATCATTAATTTGATTATTTCTTTAATAAATCTATTATTGCATCATCTTTATGTCATAATTAAATTTAATTAATTAATTACTAAAAATTATAAATATATTTAAATAATGTAAGTAATATTTTTAGATTTATAAGGACTATTTATAGTCCAATATATCACTTTTATATCCCCATATTAAAATTATTATAGTTATGAGAGACATGGTTATGACATATTTCTCTTTACATTAAATAAAATGTTATAAGTGTCATAAACACACCTAAGTGGATTCCAAAGGCCAAAACTTCATACCAAGTAATTTTTGGATTGAAAATAACTCATAAAATAAGATTAGGACAAGTTTTTGGGTAGTTTTTTAATATTTATAATTTTATTTTAACCTTTAATTACTTGATTTACCTTTAACCATGGTAATAAAAATAATTACTAAAGCTACTATTCATAAAGTCCAAAAATAATAGGAACCTATTTAAATAATTTGGAACTTATGATAACAAATATGGAATCAATTTTTACAATTTCAAAACATATAATTGGTAGAATTTTATTAAAAATTAATCTCGTTGATAGAATGAGAAAATAGGTATTTAATGTAAAATGTCCAAAAGTTCACATAGTTTTTCTATTTAATTTTAATTTGATAAAGCATACAATGAAATAAATTGGATTAAATGATAAAAAAATAACATAATTATACCTTAGAACAATTTAAAAGGATAATCTAACAATATTAATAATTTATATGAAAAGGTAGTTTTGAATTAAAATGCATTATATTTCACTATTCATTAAAATATGAATTTAATCAAAAAAATTCAAAAAATTCAGGAAAAGTTAATTTTTATGTCCCGATTCCAAAGAAGAAGTTTATTTTGTCAAATAGAACATATATAAGTAACAAAAAATATATTTAAAAAGGATTCATCGTCAAAAGGTGGTAAAACTTCTATTTAAAAATATTAGGGTATTTTATGCTAAAAATTTGATTTATTATCATTTTAAGCCTCTAGAATTTATTATAAGAAAGTATAAATATTAAATAAACATGTTTAAACATAATATAGTTAGTTATTTTCATTCTCTCCAATACAAAAGCTAGGTTATAACTACCATTTAATAATAATATTAATAATATATTATTTTTCTGTTAAAACTCGGTTTTGTGAGAAATATAAGATTTTAGAAAAAAACGTTGTTGTGTGTCGAGTATGCTATCATAAATAGCATCCCCGTTAAAGTTAAATTAATATCTAATCCATAAATATTAATAGATATGAAAAGGTACCATTCTATAATTACCTGGGATGTTACACTTTTTACCCAAAGGGAGGATTCAATGAGGAAGGGAGGATTGTTGGGAAGATATTTGAGTAGATATTGGCCGATCCTAAGTGTTTTTAGTGGTGTAAAGATATAGAATAGAGGATGCCTTTTTATAGTAGAGGAGGAATGACACTCTTGTAATATTTTGAAAATGGTATTACATACATGTTTTTGACTTGTAAAGTGAATCCAATAATGGATAAAATTCAAGAAAAGGGGTGATAGGGTCAAAATATAGCCATCCAATGGATCTTGGACAAGTTTCTAGGTCATTTTTCGGTCTTAAATTTAAGGTTTAATTTTTAGTCAACCTTAATTTTACCTTAATTGTTGTAATTAATTTTCATCACATTCACTAATTATTTTGGTAAAAAAATAATTTGAACTTATTACACATTATAAATTTGATTGATTTAAAATATGGAATCCATTTTTCCAAATTATAATAACAAAATTTTCAGAAAATAATTTTAAATTAATCTCATAGTTGGGTCGACAATGTGAGTTTTTAAAATAAAAACATTCAAAAGTTTGCTAAGTTTTTATACCAAATTTTAAAGTGATATTGATATCAATGACATAAATTTTATTAATTTCTAAAAATATTATCTAATTAAACTTTTAAACCAATTTAAAATATAATTTAACCTTTTAAATAAATTAGATGAAGATACAGTTTTGAATTAAAATCCAGTATCTTTCATTATTCCTCCAAAAAATGAAGTTTCTCAAAAAAATCCCAAAAAAACACCCGAAGATATTTTTTACATTATAAATTCAAAAATTAAGTTTATTTTATAAAATTAAATTTATAAATATGTTTAAAATTAATTTTATTATTTTTCACACGAGGACATTAAAAATAGTTCATTTGAGAAAATAGTATTTTTAAATATATAAGGACTTATCCAGAAATTATATATTTCATTATAAATATGTTTATTTATATAAAATAATTATAAAAAATATTTAAAAAGTATTTATTACTATTCATATTACTATTTTAATGACTCGTTTATAATTATATTATTTAAATAATTATAAAAATAAAATAATGTTTCGTAGAAACATCATTATTGCGTGTAACGTATGCCATGTGGGTGTTGCATGTAACATATTCCAAGTTTTTGTTCCATGTAATGTATGCCAAGTCAATATTCTATATAACATACACTGAATCAGTTCCATGTGAAAGGAACATTTAACTTAGTGTATTGCAAGACATAAATGAAAATTAATTTTTTTGATAGAAAAAAGGTCCATAAAAACTTGGGGTGTTACATTTACTTCAGTTTAATTATTATTTATTAAATATTTGTTATTGAATGAAAAGTTTTTTTCTATATACAAATTAAAATATGTATAAATTCTCATGAATACACATATTCATTTACAGTCTGAGTTGATATATTGTTTATTGTTCCTTACATAGTATTTGTGTTCAAACCCTACAAGGACACATCAATGTAAATTTATTCATGTTTAATTCATTCTAGTTATAAAAAGTGAATGGTAGGTTAATGATGAGAAGGGAAAATCGGCTAGGAAAACTTCAATACTAGTTTCCCTTATTCAAACACTAGAATTTAAACTTTCGGATCTTACTAAAAGTAGTGGACCGAATTTTGAATCTAGTAAACATATGATAGAATTGACCTCTATAGTTTATCAACTACATAGATCATTCAACCACCAATTTGGAATGATCATAAATTAATGAGTTCAAAATGTCAGTTGATCTCAATGATCCTATCTCTTTTAACCATGATTAAATTATTTATGAAATCCTCATATTGAAAATGATTTAAATTTAAATTTTTTCAAGATCTGTTTCCATTGATTCCTGATGTTTTGGAAAAGAAAATTGTCCAAAGAGTGAGAGAGAGAGGTGATACAAAAGAATAAATATATATAAATAAATGGAAATTATATTTAACCAACACAACCTTTTCCTATGATAGATATTATACAATCATTATGATCAAAATAAGAAGATTGTCAAATATAAAAATAGTTGAGTTCATGATATAGAAAATACAGAAAAAAGATCAAGGGAGTAAATAGTTCTCTATCTCCCTACTCAATATCCAGAACATTTAATGTATGATCCTGATGCTCTACTCCTATCTGAATGGTATCTTAAAATGATTATCTATCGATCTACCACCCTATAAATGTGGAATGGATTATTCTCTCTAATGGGATTTGAAGGTGCAATTTTATCATTGATTTGATACTCCAGGAAGTCATCTGAGTGGGGGTCTCAGGTCGATATCCTCCTTCTAGTGGTGAAGTATGAATTCTCTCTGATGGATCACGGTGTGTATCTTATAAGTATTTATAAAATGTGTGAAATTGGTTCCATAAAATATATTGTTGCTTATGGAGTTTTCAATGCTTCATCATGAGTCTTTGTCACTCCATTTAGATATCTTCTTTGGCCTCTGTGTGGAACTTTCACAGTGTTTCTTCCTTTATGTTAGTCATTGAAGAAAAATACATCCTAAAAGAATGTCAAACTCCTTGAAGACCTAATATTGCAGCAAGATACCTCCCCTTACTTTAAAAAAAATATTTCTTAATAAGAAAAAATATGCACTTAAATGAAAATATAACAAAAATAGTTATCATTATATTTATATAAACATATAATTTTTATTAATTTTTTTATATATAATTACTTAATATATATTTATTATTAACATACATGAAATATTTAAAAAGTGATGTTAATATGGATAATATATATTATTAATATATAATTTTAGTAAATATTAAAATTATTAGATAAAATTATGTACAAAATATTTAATTATAATTGAAATTATAAAACAATAAATGTATTAATAAATATATATACTATTATAATTAATCAATTTTCCTTAACTTTATTACTATAATTATTAATTTTATATTAATTATATTAATAAAAAATATATATATTATTATATATATATATAGTATTATAATTAGATATGTAAAGAAAATAAAAAGGATAATAAACAAGGGGTGCATTTAGATCTCGAGTAGTAAGAGGAATGAGTGTGTGCAGGAAGCTTCAGTAGGATATTCCTGGCCTCCTCCCTCTATGAATAAAGAGAGGCAATAGTTTGATAGTTCTTCGGGGGGGGGGGGGGCTACGGATGTGGTGTGTAGTGAAGGTGTCTTCAACGGCGGTCGCTGACATGGACGACTCAAGCAGCAGTGATGGTTGGATCATGATAGATGGTGGTCCGAGTTCAGGGTTGTCAGTTCTCATAGAGAGGGTGGAGAGTCAAGGTGAGGGTGAAACCACGATTCTAGGCTCGATGTTAGTTGTAGAAGGTCTTTGGTTATTTGAGATCTGATTTTTAGGTTTATTTATGAATGAAATTGAATTTATGATTTGATTTTATCTATCCTGTCGGTTAAATCTTTCTTCTAATTCTCAAATTTCTTGTGGTGGAATTTTTTATATGTTTTGGTGCTTGTTGATATTCATTTGTTCTTATATGGTGATGTTTACACAAGTGTATGAATAATTCACTATCGATGGGTAGGTTTGGGTGTGGCGTTGGGTATGTAGCCAGCGATGACTCCTAATGTCACCATTGGTGGGTGGCAGTGTTTTGGAATGAAGTTTTTTCCAATGGTGACTTAAGTAGAGTAGATGATAGAGAGAGGTGGGTGGTGACTTGTAGAGTCACTATTGAGTGGCTGATGGATGGTATAAAGGTGGTGGTGAGTGAATTTGGAGAGTAATAGCGGATGACCGTGAGTAGAAAGGAACTCTTTGTTGTGATTGCATTGAGAAGGGTGCTAGAGGTGACTCAACGAGTTACTGCTGGGTAGCAGTAGAAAGAGGAGGGTGTGATTATTTTGGAAAAGGAAAGAAAACAACCATTGGTAGTGGCCAACGGTGGGTAAATTCAGGAATTTTTCAAATTATATGGGCTGGCGGTGGGTAGTCCAACAATGGAACCTGAAATAAAAAACAAAGAAATAAATTAAATGAATTAAAATTACAAAAAAACACAAAAAAATGAAATCAATTTTTTTTTTCAAATTAAACTAATAAATTAAATCAATTAATTTAAAAGGAAAAAATAAATTGATTAAATAATTAATAAAAAGAATTAATTAATTAAAAAATGAATTTAAATTTGATGAAATCAAAATTAATTAAAAAAATTAATATAAAGACTCGACCTTAAACCTTACATAATATTGAATTAAATGAATAATTCTTGTAGAGTATCTTTTCAGGTTTAGAGTTTTAGTGAGTTAGGCCATAACTATTACATTTCAAAATATTAAAAAATAGACACTTCTACTCAGTTTCCATTTTTTTACAAAACATGAACTCTCAAAAAAAAGTGTCATGTCTAGTTCCATGTTTTATATGGCATGAATTTTCCTTGATCCCATCCATGACCCTATTTCACTTTATTTCCTGTGAAAAACATTTCAAAACTTAGGATGAGCATATAAATCTTAATAATGGATACACAAAGAAGGAAAATTGTTAGCTTTTCAAAACAAAAAATAAAACATGAATACTTAATCATAAGTAATACTTTTCACCATTTTTGAAAAAGTAAATACTCTTCACTGAATAAAATATCATTACTTACACTTTTGTAACCAAAAGATTACCATAAACCCAAATAAAGAACACATAACTTATAAAGGTAACTTGGGACATAAACATACTTAAATGAAATAACCATACGGTTTAATTCCTCACATATCACTAAATGGAATAGCCATACGACCGACTTCCATACCCAATTCATTGGAGGTTATAACGTAACCTCCCATCCTGGTATTCACGACACCACCCGTCATTTGGTTTATCACGTAACCACCCGTCAAATGTCCAAGTACCATTATAAAATCATAAGACATGAAACAAATATAAAGGAAACAAAACATTTCCACATTTCAATCACAATATATCACTTAAATATATTGACATAGAAAATCCATTTTCAAAACCATTTTCAATACCAAAAATATGTAAAAGAGTATATGGTATTTATTTTCTTTTAAAACATTACGGCTTGTTGAGGAAGCTAGAGATCAAATAATAATCGAGGTGGTGGAAAAGGTTATTATCACTGCTTACGTTAAAAGAAACAATCATTTTTTCATTTAGTAAAACAATTTTTAGAAAAATATTACCTTTGAAAACTCAAGGGTGTTTATACAACGTATAAAATAAAGTCGTGTATTAAAACAAAATATGTCTCAGTGGAAGGAGATTGAGACGAAGTCCCTTACCTCACGTCCAACTTGACTCGATCATTCTTTAATCTCCTGAATAATAAACTAAAGTTTATTTCTACTTTCTTAAGAACCTTTTTCAAGTTTATTATTCCTTTTATATAACTTATTATCATGTTATAATCATTATTTAATCATTTAAGTTAATAATGTTCATTTTGTCGATATTTGGTACTTGAGTCGAAATGAACACCTTATATTTACATGTTGTCCATATGGTCAATAGTCCATTATATCCAGGTTGATATTCATGATTTAAATATCATATATATCATATATATTCACTACATACATGTATTTATAATAGTACATAACGTTTGGAGGTAAGAAATGAAATGCACCATTCATGGAGACGGTATGCCGTACGTACGTATGAACTCTACTTTCATTTATATTTCTTATTTTAATGGAATTAAAACATAATTACACATTGGTATATTATAATTACAGTATAATATCATATATAATACCATTAACTATATCCTTTATACATCCCACATAAGGCATTAACGAGTCACATCACTTTAAGGGGGCGGTAGTCCGCACTTCTTCAAATGAGATTATCGTATTTACCCACTATGGAAACCATAAAGGCTTGATATAATTGTGAATTATAGAAGAATAAGAAAATCATAAACATAATATATATCATATATAAATATATTTCCATCATAATGGCCACCATGAGAGGAGGTAAGATGTAATTGAATAATCATCGTTTCGTGAGGCGTTAGTTTTCCATCCACAGAAATATTATTTTCTCCATCCATTAGATGGAGTTGTGTGTAAGTGTAGTTCTAATACTTCTCATACCGACATCCTAGTATATTGAGGATACTGGTGTTGTTACAAAATAAAGGAAATAAAAAGAGTTTAGGGGTTGGAGAAGCAAAACAAAAGAAGACAATTTAAGAGAATCTGTTACCTTTAATTTGGTTAACTCAATTTGGTTTGAACCAAAGGACTTCTTAAGTGCCTTTTGACTAAGGTAAGGCTTCTAGGAAAAGGATAGGGATATAGGGAGTGTAATTAGGAAGAGTTTGGTTGAGCCAAATGGCTTTAGAGGTGTGAGTAATTGGTTAGAAATGGTATCTTTTTATAAGGGAGTGGAGGGGCTCTTTAAGAAAGTGTGAAAATATTATTTTATAATATAATGATATTAGGTTTCTAATGGTCCAAAAATCATTAAGGTCAAATATAAGATGACTAATATTCGAAAAAAAATCATCCAATTAGAATTGGACATGTTTTGGATAATAATTTAATCATTATAATCTTATTTATTGACATCATTTATTAATGAGGTAAATACTGCATCATTATTGTATCATAAATAATTTAATTTATTTGATGTCTAAAAATTATAAAAAAATACCCTGATGTAGGATATATTTTTTTATTTCAAAATAATCTTTTTATTATAAAATATGACTTATATAACACCATATAAAAAGTAATTACTAAAAGATTTTTGTTAATGTCAATTTTGTCTTCACATTAAATTAATTTATCTAGATTGTCATTTTCACTCCCAAGTGGCTCAATGGGGTCCCCAAATCGACCCAAATATGCCCATGGTAGTTAATTACTCAACCAATAAGTTTTGGACAAGTTTTAAGGTAATTTTGAATTATTATAATATTCTTTTTACCTTGAATTATCCTATTTACCTTTAACCGCGGTAAATAAAATTCAAAAGTTACTATTCACCAAAAATTATTTTCATCTTAATGAACCATATTTTAGTTCTTGATAACAACCATGTATGTAGAATTTGTTAAATTCATTTCACAGAAGTGGTAAAATTTCATTTAAATGAAAAAGTCAGTTTTTTAACTCCCATTAAGTTGTTTCACTATTCATCAAAAATTGAAGTTTTTCAGAAAAATACCAAAAAATCAGCCTAATCATTATTTGATATTCCAAATTCAAAATTGATGTCTATTTTTCCAAATTCAAAACATAGAAGTGGCATTAATGAATTTTAAAATTAATTCCCGTTATCAAAACAAATAGCGTGTTTTTAAGAAATAATAACTATCAAAAGATTGATACTTGTTTATGTCCAATTTCAAAGTGAAATTAATTCCAATGACCAACATTGGATTAAATAGTAAAAATATATTTTAATTTATTTTTAAAACAAATTAAAAAAATTATCTAACCATATAAATAAATTAGATTAAAAGGCACTTTTGAATTAAAATACAATATTTTTCACTATTCATTAAAAAATGAACTTTATTGGAAAAATACCAAACAATTACCCAAAGTAAAAATTTGATTTCCCCATTCTAAAGAAGGATTTTATTTGGTCAATTAAAATGTATTAATGTGACCAAAACTATATTTAAAGAGGGTTCTCCATTAAAAGGTGATAAATCATCCATTTATTGTAAATTATGCTTAAAATTAGATTCATTCACATTTTAAGCCTCTAACTTTTTATTGGATAAATGTAAATACATTTAACAATCATGTATAATCATATTGTAGTTAGTTTCGTTCATTCCCGCCAATACAACGACTAGGAGTTAACTACTATTTAAAATAATAATATAATATTATTAGTGTGCAATGTAAGATTCCAAAGAAACCTGTTGTTGCGTATCGGGTACACTATCGAACATAGAAACCCCTTTAAAGTAAAATTAATATTTAATTCAAAAATATTAATAAATATGAAAATATATTATTCTTCATTTACTTTGGATGTTACATCCTTCCCCCTTTTGGAAATTGCGTCCTAGGAATTTTTATTCACTTATCAAAATAAGTGGGGGGTATTTATCCCTCATAGCATTTTCAGATTCCCACATTGCCTCTTCAACCATATGGTTTTTACACAAAACCTTTACCTGGTGAATTACCTTATTCCACAACACTTGCTCTATGTGGTCAAGAATTTGGACTGGTTGTTCTTCATAAGAGAGATTCTCTTCCAACTGAACTACCTCTGGGCTCAAAACATAAGATGAATCTGGAATATACTTTCTCAACATCGAAACATGAAAAACATTGTGTACCTAGGATAAACTTGGTGGTGAAGCTACTCTGTGTGCAACTCCAACTTTCTCCAGGATTTCATAGGGTCCAATGAACATTGGAATCAACTTTCCCTTCTTACCAAAACGCATCACACTTTTCCATGGAGAAATTTTGAGAAAGACATGATCTCCTACCTCAAAAGAAATATCCTTCCTTCGGTTATCTGCATAACTTTTTTGTCTGCTCTGAGCTGTTCTCATGTGCTTCTAAATCAACTGAACTTTCTCTGCCATATCTTCTACTAATTCGGGTCCCATCAGCTTCCTTTCACTTACTTCATCCCAAAAATTCAGAGTTCGACAACGCTTTCTATATAATGCCTCAAATGGATCCATTTGTATACTGGAATGAAAACTGTTAGTATAAAAAAATTCAACTAAAGAAAGATATTGGTCCCAATTTCCATGATAATCCATCGAGCAAGCACATAATATATCCTCCAATTTATGAATTGTTCATTCTGATTTCCCATATGATTGAGGGTGAAAAGCTGTACTAAAATTTAATTCAGTACCCAAAAACTTCTGAAGGCCTTTTCAAAAGTTAGAAGTAAACCTAGAATCACGATCAGATACAATGGAGAGGGGGACACCATGAAACCTAACTATCTCTTTAACATACAACTTATCAAGTTGATCTAGAGACAAAGTATCTCTAATAGGAAGGAAATGATCAGATTTAGTCAATCGATCAACTATAACCCAGATTACATTATTACCTCGAGAAGTCTTTGGTAATCTCACAATGAAGTCCATGGATATATTTTTCCATTTCCATTCTGGCACCTATAAAGGCTGAAGCATTCCTTTTGGTAAATATCGCTCTGCTATAACCTGCTGACAAGTCAAACACTTCACAGTAAAATAAACAATATCTCTTTTCATTCCATCCCACCAGTAATACTCCCGATGATATCTGTACATCTTAGTACTGACAGGATGAACTGAAAACGGAGAACTATGAGCTTCACATAACAACTCATTCTTCAACTGTGAATCACAAGGCACACATAATCTCTTTCCAAACCTCAAAACACAATCATTATCAATGTTAAATTCAGGTAACTTACCCTTCTGAACCAACTCTACCTTTTTATGCAACTCACTGTCTTCCTTCTGCGCATTCTTTATTCTGTCTGATAGAGGTGATTTCACTGACACCTAAAACAAAACAGAATAATTTCTTGCACCAACAACTTCTATGCCAAAGTTCACCAAATCAAAAACCAAAGGATCTCATTCCAAATGTAGTATGGATAATGAGACATTACTTTTCTGACTCAAAGCATCAACCACTTTATTTTCTTTTCCCGGATGGTAATAGATCATGCAATCATAATCCATGATTAATTCTAGCCATCTCCTTTGTCTCATGTTCAATTATTTTTGAGTGAATATATACTTTTAACTTTTGTGATCAGTATATATTTCACATTTTACTCCATACAAATGATGCCTCCAAATTTTTAAAGCAAAAAGCAATAGTAGCTAATTCCAAATCATGTGTAGGGTAATTTAACTCATGAGATTTCAACTGACGTGAAGCATAAGAAATTACCTGATCATTCTGCATTAGTACACAACCCACTCCTTTCAACGAAGCATCACTGTATATAACAAACTCACCATTTCTGGAAGGCAGTTCCAAAACTAGACCATTCACCAATCTTCTTTTCAATTCCTGAAAGCAATCATCAAATTCTTTTTTCCAGATGAACTTAACACCTTTTCGAGTTAACTTAGTCATTGGACTAGATAACTGTGAAAATTTTTCAACAAACTATCGGTAATAACCTACCGAACCAAAAAAACTATGAATATCGGTTATATTTGTCAGTCTTGTCCATTCTCCAACTACCTTTGTTTTCGTAGGATCAACAGTTATACCATTTTTTGAAACAATGTGACCAAGGAATGAAATTTGTTGTAACCAAAACTCACACTTGCTGAATTTCCCATAAAGTTTCTTTTCTTTTAATGTTTTCAAGACAACCCTTAAATGACTTTCATGTTCCTACTTACCTTTGGAATAAACCAAAATATCATCAACAAACACAACCAGAAACTTATCCAAGAACTCACAGAAAATTCTATTCATAAGATCCATGAATACAACATGGGCATTGGTTAACCCAAAAGGCATAAAAAAAAATTCATAATGGAAATATCTAGTACGAAACGCGGTCTTCAGAACGTTTTCTTATATTACTTTCAACCGATGGTACCCTGACCTCAAGCCAATCTTCTAAAAATACTGAGCTCCCTGGAGCTGATCAAACAAATCATCGATATGAGGAAAAAGATACTTATTCTCAACAGTGATGTTATTCAATGCTATATAATCGATGAAAAGTATCATTGAACCATACTTCTTTTGAACAAACAATATAGGATCACCCCACAGTGATGTGCTAGGTCAAATAAAACCTTTATCTAATAACTCTTGTAATTTATTCTTTAACTTGAAAAGTTCAATTTGAGCCATTTGATAAGGGGGTTTTGAAATTGGCTTAGCATCAGGAACTAAGTCAACAGTAAATTCAACTTCCTGATCAGGTATAATTCCAGGCAACTCATCGGGAAAAATATCAAGGTACTCATTTACCACTAGCACATCATTAATCTGAACAGTTCCTTTATTTTCAACAATATGTGCAAGGTAACATTCATTTCCATTTTTTACTAGTTTCTCAGCTTCCTGACATGTTATCAAAAGAAAGGGTTAATTCTTGTACACAAACTGTAAATATTTCTGAAAAGAAACCTCTTTAGCTTTGCAGTCAATCTTAGCATGATAAATAGAAATCCAATCCATTCCCAAAATAATATCAAACTCTACTAGAGGAAAAACAATAAGGTTTGCAGGTAGATTCTTTCTGCACACAAGGAAAAGAATGTTTTTATGTTTTCTTTTGGTCTCAACATTTCCTCCAGGTGTTTTTAACATATGTTCAGTATTCATATCATGAGATGGAATTCCCAATTTACTAGAAAACTTCTCAGAAATGAAAGAGTGTGTAGAACCTGAATCAAAAAACACATTGGCATAATCTGAACAAACAAAAAGTGTACCGGATAATACTTCATTTGATGGCCCAACATCTACTGAATTAGTTCCAAAGGATTTCACCACCCCTTTCTACTTGTTGTCCGACTGATTTCCCTCAGTTGAGTTCTTCACTGGACACTCATTTGTATAATGACCCATTTCGTTACACTTAAAATATATTACTGATGGCTTTTCATTGCATGCTTGTTCATCTTCCTTACAGTTACGAGCAATATGACTAGAGTTACCACACCAGAATCACTTTCCAATATTTTATAAACATTCTACAGGATGCTTTTTTCCACACTTCTCACAAGTTGGATATTTAGTTTTCTTACCTCCAGGATTCTTTGATGAATTCTTCCCCTTTGCCTACCAACTGGACCTCTTATTCTGTTGTTTTTCAAAGAACACTTGATCATCAGAAAACTCCATTTCCACCTTATTCGCACATCGAACATGTTTTTCATAACTTTTGAACTCACAAGAGGCTAACACTCTTCGATATCTTGGCTTCAATACTGAGTAAAATCAATTTATCTTACTATCAAGATCTCGGATGAACTTTGGTGCATACCTTTCTAGTTGAGTGAACTTTGCTTCATAAGTAGCCACTGAGTCAACCTCCTGCCTTAATTCTAGGAATTTTTTTTCTATCCTAAGACGAACCGCCTTAGGAAAATATTTTTCAAGAAACATATCTTTGAATTCATCCCAATCAAGAGTATCAATCTATTTAATATCCCTGATATTTTTCACCGTTGACCACCACTAATCAGATTCACCTTCAAAATGGTAAACAACGAGACTAACCTTTTGATGTTCTGAACAACCAATGACATCAAAAATCTTCTCCAGTGCTTTAATCCACCCTTCAGCTAGCACCAGATCAGATGATCCTCTGAATGATGGGGGATGTTGCCTCATGGAATGTTCCACTACTAACATGTTCCTCTGTGGTTGATCTGGATGATCTCATGCATGGATACCACCACCATTTATCTTCGGATCCAACTATTCCATCACTGCAACAAACTATTCAGTTCCGATTCTGACCATCTCAGGTTGCTGATTTAGAAGGATGTCTTCCTCCTGATGTCGTCCCAACATAGCTGCCCTATTTCCTCTGTGGAAAACAATTATGAACACAGAAATATCATAGGCGAAGCAACATGGTAATCTATAAATGCTATATGATATCAATATTAACATAAATTACTTTATGGATATTAATTTATCAATACCCTAACTCCTAAAGTTATCTAAAACGACCTATGACACCAACTATAAAGACCCAGCCTTAAAACTTACATAATATTTAATTAAATGAATAATCCATGTAGAGGAACTTTTCAGGTTTAGAGTTTTAGAGAGTTAGGCCATAAGTATTACATTTAAAAATATTACAAAATAGACATTTCTACTCAGTTTCCATTTTTTTACAAAGCATGAACTCTTGAAAAAAAGAGTCATGTCTAGTTCCATGTTTTAGACCGCATGAATTTTCCTTGATCCCATCCTTGACCCTATTCCACTTTATGTACTGTGAAATTTTTTTCAAAACTTGGGATGAGCATATAAAGCTCAGTAAGGGATGCACAAAGAAGGAAAAATGTTAGATTTTCAAAACAACAAATAAACCATGAATACTTAATCATAAGTAATACTTTTCACCTTTTTTGAAGAAGTAAATACTCTTCATTGAATAAAATATCATTACTTACCCTTTTTTAACCAAAAGATTACCATAAAACCCATATAAAGAACACATAACTTATAAAGGTAACTTGGGACATAAACATACTTAAATGGAATAACCACACGGTCGACTTCCACACATATCACTAAATGGAATAGCCATACGACCAACTTCCATACCCAATGCATTGGAGGTTATAACGTAACCACCCATCCTGGTATTCATGGCACAACCCTTTATTTGGTTTATCATGTAACCACCCATCAAATGTCCAAGTACCATTATAAAATCATAAGACATGAAACAAATATAAAGGAAAGAAAACATTTCCACATTTCAATCACAATATATCACTTAAATATATTGACATAGAAAATCCATTTTCAAAACCATTTTCAATACCAAAAACACGTAAAAGAGTATATGGTATTTATTTTCTTTTAAAACATTATGGCTTGTTGAGGAAGCCAGAGATCAAATAATACTCGCGGTGGAATAAAAGGTCATTGTCACTACTTACATTAAAAGAAACAATCATTTTTTTCGTTTAGTAAAACACTTTTTAGAAAAATATTCCCTTTGAAAAGTCAAGGGTGTTTATATAGCGTATAAAATAAAGTTGTGTATTAAAACAAAATATGCCTCAATGAAAGGATATTGAGACAAAGTCCCTTACCTCGCGTCCGATTTGACTCGATCGTTCTTTAATCTACTGAATAATAAACTAAAGTTAATTTCTACTTTCTTAGGAAAATTTTTCATGTTTATTATTCCTTTTATATAACTTATTATCATGTTATAAACATTATGTAATCATTTAAGTTAATAACGTTCATTTTGTCGATATTTGGTACTTGAGTCAAAATGAACACCTTATATTAACATGTTGTCCATGTGGTCAATAGTCCATTATATCTAGATTGATATTCATGATTTAAATATCATATATATCATATATATTGAGTATATACATGTATTTATAATAGTACATAACATTTGGAGGTAAGAAATGAAATGCACCGTTCATAGAGACGGTAAGCCATACGTACGCATGAACACTACTTTCATTTATATTTCTTATTTTAATTGAATTAAAACATAATTATACATAGTTATATTATAATACCAATATAATATCATATATAATATCATTAAATCTATCCTTTATACATCACACATAAGGCATTAACGAGTCACATCACTTTAAGGGGGCGGTAGTCCGTACTTCCTCAAATGAGATTATCATATTTATCCACTATGGAAACCATAAAGGCTTGATATAATTTAGAAGTACAGAAGCATAAAGAAATCATAAACAAAATATATATTATATATAAATACAGTTCCATCATAATGGCCACCATGAGAGGCGGTATGATGTAATTGAACAATCATTGTTTTGTGAGGCGTTAGTTTGCCATCCACAGAAACATTATGTTCTTCATCCATTAGATGGATTTGTGTGTAATTGTAGCTCGAATACTTCTCATAACAAAATCCTAGTATATTTAGGATACTTGTGTTGTTACCAAAGAAAAGAAATAAAAAGAGTTTAGGGGTTGGAGAAGAAAAATAAAAGAAAACAATTTAAGAGAAACTGTTACCTTTAATTTGGGTAACTCATTTTGGTTTGAACCAAAGGACTTCTTAAGTGCCTTATGCCTAAGGTAAGGATTCTATGAGTAGTAGAGGGATGTAGGGAGTGTAATTGGGCAGAGTCTGGACAAGCCAAATGGCTTGAGAGGTGTGGGGAATTGGTTAGAAGTGGTCTCCTTTTATAAGGGAGAGGATGCGCTCTTTAGGAAAGTGTGAAAATATTATTTTATAATATAATGATATTCGGTTTATAATGGTCCAAAAATCATTAAGGTCAAAGATAAGATGACTCATATTAGAAATAAAATCATCCAATCATAATTGGACATGTTTTGGATAATAATTTAATCATTATAATCTTATTTATTTAAATCATTTATTAATTAGGTAAATACCGCATCATTATTGTGTCATAAATAATTTAATTTATTTGATGTCTAAAAATTATAAAAAAATACCATGATGTAGGATATCGTTTTATCTTTCCAAAGAATATTTTTATTCGAAAATAGTACTTATATAACACCATATAAAAATTAATTACTAAAATATTTTTGTTAATGTCAATTTTGTCTTCACATTAAATTAATTAATCTAGATTTCATTCCCAAGTGGCTCAATGGGGTCCCAAAATCGACCCAAAGATGATCATGGTCATTAATGACACAAAAAATAAGGTTTTTAATAGTGTTAAGGTAATTTTGAATTATTATAATATTCTTTTTACCTTGAATTACCCTATTTACCTTTAACCGCGGTAAATAAAATTCAAAAGTTACCATCCACCAAAAATTATTTTCATCTTAATGAACCAAATTTTACTTCTTGATAACAAACATGTACATCATATTTTTGAAATTCAATTCACAGAAGTGGTAAAATTTCATTTAAATGAAAAAGTCAGTTTTTTTAACTACCACTAAGTGGTTTCACTATTCATCAAAAATTGAAGATTTTCAGAAAAATACCAAAAATTCAGCCTAAGCATTATTTGATATTCTGAATTCAAAATTGATTTCTATTTTTCCAAATTCAAAACATAGAAGTGGAATTAATTAATTTTAAAATTATTTCCCATTATCAAAACAAATAGCGTGTTTTTAAGAAACAATAACTATCAAAAGATTGAAACTTGTTTATGTCCAATTTCTAAGTGAAATTAATTCCAATGACCAAAATTGGATTAAATAGTAAAAATATATTTTAATTTCACTTTAAAACCAATTAAAATGATAATATAACCATATAAATAAATTAGATTAAAAGGTATTTTTGAATTAAAATACAATATTTTTCACTATTCATTAAAAAAATGAACATTATCAGAAAAATACCAAACAATTACCCAAATTAAAAATTTGATGTCCCCATTCTAAAGAAGGATTTTATTTGGTAAATTAGAATGTATTAAAGTGACCAAAACTATATTTAAATATGGTTCACCATTAAAAGGCGATAAATCAACCATTTATTGTAAATTATGCTTAAAATTAGATTCATTCACATTTTAAGACTCCAACTTTTTATTGGATAAATGTAAATACATTTAATAATCATGTATAATAATATTTTAGTTAGTTTCGTTCATTCCCATCAATACAATGGCTAGGAGTTAACTACTATTTAAAATAATAATATTTTATTATTAGTGTGCAACGTAAGATTCCAAAGAAACCCGTTGTTGCGTATCAGGTACTCTATCGAACATATAAACCCCTTTAAAGTAAAATTAATATTTAATTGAAAAATATTAATAAATATGAAAATATCTTATTCTTCATTTACATGGGATGTTACAGTTAATTATTTAAATGTAATAGTTATTTTGAAAAAATGAAAAATTGAATGAATTAAAAGAAAAAAAATGAAAAATTTAAATGTTAAACAAACTTATAAATTGATTTTTTAAAATTATTAAAAAAATGAAAAAAACAATAAAATACATAATTGAAAAAAAGAATCATTATTTTACGAATAATGTATAAAAAGAACAACATTTGATAATTATTAATTAAAATACATTATTTTGATATTAAAAGGTCAATAAAATACAAAAAGGATGGGTCAAAGAGTTTGAAAATACAACCGTATCAAACAACCCCACACTTAAATATTTATTTTCCTCAAATAAATACATACTTTTTGGCTTAATACAATAGAAGTAATTATTTTATATATAAAGTTCAAAATGATCATGTTGATAATTTTACAAACATAGGATAAGAATCTCAAAATGGGTTAGGCTTTTCAAATATTGCATAAGAAAAGTGATCCTACCTAACTTAAAAAACCCACATGATATCAAGTGAACAAAAACTCATACATTTTCAATGATTTTATGCCTCATATATGAAGTCATTACCACCCAACTTCAATTCTATTTTAAGTTCAAATTCATGGAGTGATGTCATGTTAAATCATGTAGAATTAAAACCCTAACAAAAGGCACATTCAATTTTTTTACTTTCTCATAGGTTATTTTTTTTATTATTAAATTATATATATATATATATTATTTTATTTTTAAATTTTTTTAATCTCCTTATTGATACAACTCAAATGATCTTCAAAAATATCAGTTGTTCCCTTCTTCATATGGGTTCAAATTCCCCTTACATTAATGAACTCATTTTTAACTACTAGACACTTTATTTTTCTTATTTTCCCAACCATTTATGTGAAAAGAGCTACGAAAAAGAACATATTGATATGTGTAGAGAGCTAACACACACACCCAATGCCTAGAGTCTCAGATATCCACCATGAGATCCCATTTCCTAATTTTACCCTAGTTTCAAAGGACTTCTAATAATACAATTTGATTTGGTTACCTAAAGTGATTATTTTTTTTATTTTTTTTAAAATATGATACCCCTAGGTTAGATTTAAAATATCCAATTTCCTAGTTTCATTATCATAATTCTACAAAAACTATAATATCTCACTTTCTTCATCAGTTCCAAAATAGAATATCCAAATAAATAGTGAGAAACTTTTCTTAGAAAACATACATCCCCAACAGTTTCATACAAAGTGAAACTATGAAAAATTAGTAGGTTGTTATTCACTAGTAATAATAGAATTTATGTGAAAAATTGTTCCAAATAACCCTCAATTTGTGAACTAATTTGAATTTTTTTGAAGGAATTTGATTTTTTTTGAAAAAAGTTAACCATTTTTTCCCAAAAAACCAATGGGGGGGATTTATGTGACAAGAATTTAAGCATAGAAAGACCCCTCTCCCTAACACTTAAAACCTAACAATGTCCCCATTATTTACTCCTAAAGTGGGTGAAACAATTTAAGATTTTGAAACATCTTTTGAAGTGTAGCATAATAAAATGGAGTTTGAGGGGTGCTAGGGAAGTTCAAAAAGTTGTTTTCTACATTGAAAATAATAGAAAAGAAAGAAAAAATATATAAAAAATAAATCCCACCAACCACCATCAGCATGTTGGTGCGTATTCTGAAAATTCCATGATTTTAATTTTCATGAGAAGACAAAATATTGGGAAAAGTATTTCAAAAAGTAGCATGTTGACCTATGTTATAATAGCAAATGAATGAAAGTGAATTCAAAGGGTTCAGTAGGTCTCACAATTCAGTTCAAATAAATTCTATAGTCACTAGATTTTAATAAGATAAAACCCATGTAGGAAAATAAATTCTGAATTTTCAAGGCAATAGGGGGACTACCCCCATTTAGCAACTTGCCATAGGAAATAAAATATGAGCAGAAAATAAAATTGTAAAAATAGAACAATACTTCACTGGATTTTTGGTTATTGACCAATAATGTTTACTAAAAAGATCCTAATCCATGGTACAAGTGAAGTTCTCTGGTTGGTGTTCTCACATTCCTGTAAGTGTCAGAAAACAAGAATAATAAACCAGAATTTACTAGTCAAGAAAAGTTAAACCATGGATTTTGGTGAATAAAGGTTATCCAGATGATGCAGTGTAATACTACCTTGGTTTTCCATTACTGTATTTCTGGAAGCAGTAACACTCTAACAAAAAAAATTAATTAGAAACCAACTGACAGGGAAGAAATTATACTAGAAAATAAATAAACATAAGTAATTTTTATTGAAAACATAAATAAAAAAAAGAGAACAAATAACATGGGTTAGTTCCCATGACACATCGAGTTTATAGTTATCTATTAAACTTGATACAAATTCATTATTCAAGTAGAGAAATGGCCACCAAGCCATTTTTATACCCATAAAATAAATATTTGATCCTTTTTACATTAACCAAAAATGGTTTTTTATTATCTAACTAGATCCACAACTCAATTAACAAGACTCTCAAAATTTTGAATGGTCATGACCACTTGGTCTTCAACATAACTAGAAAAAGGTTAAGTATAGAATTTAAAAGGACCCTTTGACCAACCTTGAAATCCCTATTTTGAATTATTGAATCATGAAAATATTTCTTTATTTATTTTTAAATTTAATAATTATCATAATACTCTCTTCTAATTTCCTCCAGATCACTAATCTCTAAAAATCTTCTCTCACCATTATGATTTAAGTCAATGTTTAGGGCCTTCACTACCCAATAAGACTTTTGACGCAATTACATAGGTAGATGGAATATCTTACCAAAGAGAAGTCTGTATGGTGACATCCCTATGGGAGTCTTGTATGTAGTTCCATAGGCCCATATAACCTCATATGACCTCACTGGCCAATATTTTCTAGAGAAAGAAATTCTCTTTTCCAAAATCTTCTTTAACTCCATGTTAATAACTTCAACATTCCCACTAGACCATGGGTGGTAGGTAGTACATGTTCTATGAGATAATCCACACTTCTCCATTATGTTCTTGACCATGTAATTATTGATCAAACTTTTAGTGTATTTAATGAATTATCTAAGTACTCTAAACATAGAAAAAATTATTATATTGATAAACTTCACCAAACTGAAAGTATAATTGTTGGGAAGAGCCACTAACTCAACGAAATTGGACAAGAAGTTCACAGTAACCAAAATATACTCATTCACATAATAGAACGGGAATGTTACCATGAAATACAATCCCCATACATCAAGAACTTTAATTTCCAAAATTCGTTTTTGAGGAAAATATTTCATTCTTCTAACATTTACAAGCATATAACACTTTTCACAGTGAATGACCAAAATCATAGAATCTTTGAAAAAATTAGTACACTATAAACCACCTTGTATAAAATTAAGAGTAAGTATATCTCCTTCGTGGTGGCCACCCCAAGGTGATGAATGGTATCCCTAAAGAATGTGTATCATTTCATCATCAACAACACATCTTATCAAAATACCATCAAAACATCTCCTAAAAATAAGGGAGTCATCCCAGAAATAGTATTTCAACTCATATATAAATTTATTTCTTTGGTTTTGTGATAGGTCCTTGGGCTGAAACCAACAGTCAAAAAGTTGGAAATGTCTACAAACCAAACAGACTGCTACACAACAAAATCAAACCATTTTTTGTCTAGGAATGCGGTATTAATCTCTCTTGGTTCTTCACTTTGGGTGTTGGGTATCCTAGGAAAGTGATATAACACAAAATTTTCATCCCCTTATTATACTTAATAACTAGATCTAACTCTTTAAATTACAGGGTCTTCCTCATGAGCATAGGTTTTGAGTTCTTCTTAGCCAGTAAGTACTTAAGGGATGTATGGTTAGTAAAAATGATTACTTTAGAACCAATAAAGTATTGTTTAAATTTTTTCAGAGAAAACATCACAATATCCATTTCCTTTTAAGTGGTAAAATAGTTATTTTGAACATCATATAACAACTTAATGGAATAGTAAATGACATAAAAATTCTTATCTTTCCTATAACCCAAAACAACATCTACTTCTAGGTCACTTTCATAACACATTACCTCAAATAGGAGATTCCTTTCCGGGGAAGTGATAACTAATGAGGTAGTAAGATTATCTTTAAGAAGATTAAAGGTCTCTAATAATTTTTCATAAGAAACAAAGAATGTTTTCTTAAATAGAAATGAGAATAGGGGCCTAGAAATCTTAGAAAATTCTTAATGAATCTCCTCCAAAAACTAGTATGTACCAATAAACTTCTGATCCCCTTGGCATTCTCAGTTGGGGAAATCTTTTAGATAACCTCAATCTTGTAGTTATCAACCTATAGTACCTTCTTAGATATTTTTTGAGATAAAAAACTCCCTTACAAGACATTAATTGAAACTTTTTCCAATTGAGAACAATATTTTTCTCTTATAACCATTCTAAAAAAACTTCCATATTCTCAATAAAGTACTCAAAATTACACCCAAAAATTGAAAAATCATCCAAGAACAATTCAATTATCCTTTCAATATTGTATAATAAAATTACCATCATGTATCTTTGAAATGTTTCTATACCAACACACAAGAGAAATGGCATATGCTGATAGAAAAATGTCATAAATAGACAATTTAATGTTGTTTTTTGTTGATCATTAGGTTAAATAGAAATATCATTGTAACCAGAGTAATCATCATGAAAAAAGAAACATTAATTTACAACCAAACATTCTAATATTTGGTTCAAAAATGTTATGGGAAAATGGTCCTTGTGGAAAATAGTGTTTTATATAATCTATACAAACCCTCGATTTTCTCACAGATCTTGTTTATATTTTCTTATTTTTATCATTTTTTGACCATAGTCACTCCACTTTTCTTAGTGACTACCTAGATAATACTAACCTAAGGACATTTAGTGATGGAAAAAATAATCACATCATCAAGTTGTATGATCACTTATTCTGTCACCACTTCTTTCATGTTTGGTTTAAATATCCTTTGGGATTCCACTCTTAGTTTAACTCAGGATCCATTATAATTTGTGCCTAAAAAAATATGGGCATATCCCCATTATTACAATAGTTGACCAAACAATAAAAATATTTCACTTCCTCAAAACTATCAACATTTTTTCCTATTGAATTTCCTCCGTCTTTGATGAGATGATAAAATGAAGTGTATATTTATTTCCTAAAAAAATAACACTTTTGATGGGAAAGGAGGGGTTTGAGCTCTATAATGGGTAGTAATTTGCTTGAGGGAAGACACTTGATCATGGGTAGACCAAGGCCTTCATGCAACATATTTAAGAAGGTAGTGTAGAAGGTTTCCTCCTCATCACTATTACTTCCAGAAAAAAATCTCCTCACATATAGATTCTTATTTTTAGGGAATAATGTGTTCCAATGAAAACTCATCTAGGTGTTCCAGAATCTATCCTTGAAACTCATAAACAGACTCATTCTTCTTACATGAGCTAATCCCGATGCAATTAGTAGAAGGGGTCTTGGGTTCACCATTGATCAATTATAGAATCATCAAAAACTAATCTTCCTCCTCATTAAAAAAACCTTTAGCTACTAATAGTTTATATCTAGGAAAGATTGGGTGGGTGGGTTCGTTAATTTTCTTGAACACATTGATCTCCTATTTTTGTTCACCCAAGTTGAAAATTAACTTACCCTTTGAGACATATATGATAGATCCCCATGTATATAGGAAAGGCTTTCCAATGATGATAGGTACCTCCTGGTCACAATCCATATCTAGAATCAAAAAGTTAGTTGGAAAAAAGAGTAAACCTACTCCCGCTATAAGGTCATTTACCCTACCCATTGAGTGAGTAATGGATTTATCAACAAGTTGTAACATAACAGTGGTGATTTCAGGCACTCCTAATATCAAGTGTTGAAATAGACACAGTGAGATCAAGTTGATTATATCTCCCAAATCACACAAATATTTAGACTTACCACCTCTATCTCTAAAGGTACAAGAAATTACAAAGATCACTGGGTCTTGATGCTTTGGAGGTATCCTATTATGAAACACAACAATACACTCCTCTATCATACTATAGATGGAATATTCTTCAAGGGTATTTTGTTTGGGAAAATTTTCTTGAGGTATTTTAGGTAAGATGAGAATTGAATAAGGGCTTCATGGAATGATATGTCAATTTTTAGCTTTTTATTCACTATAATAAATTTTAGAAACTAAAAATCATGGGTTTCCTTTTTTTATTCTTTGAGAAAAAGGGATTATAGGAGAAAAGTTTATTACAATTTTGGGAATCCTAATAAATTTTTTATTTAATATTGTTTATTTCATTTTTTATTTGGTTTTGAAGCCAATTATTGGTATTTTTTAGTTAGAGCAGTAGGAAATAAAGGGTTTTCAGTGATCTTATCCAATTTTTTAGTTTTTATATTTTCTATATTTTAATTTTTAGGTTCATGAAGATTTTCATTTTCAGTAGTTTGGGGTTATTTATTAGGTACTTGGTGGGTTTAGAGACCACTTCTAGTGGTAACAACCATTTCATTATCTCTTGGACTGGCTTTAGTAGTACTTAAAATCTTACCCTTGTCTCTACTGCCAAAATCCCAAGACAACTGTACCATTTGAATTTCCATATTTTTCATTTTTGAATCAATTTTCACTTTTTCAAAATTTTGTTCAGTACTTTGTTTATCAAATCATTATATCAAATGTTGGAATGCACATATCACTTCATCTTGTGAATTGATTGACTCAACCTTAGGTTGGGGATGAAACTAATGTCTTGGAGGTTGTTGGAATCTTGGAGTGGCAGTAGGTTAAAGGACACCATGATCCATACAAGAGAGGATTGGGTGGATCCTATACCCCTGATTATAGTTATTTGAAATTGGGTATTCCCTAGGATGTATCCTAGGACTATAGACAACAAAAATGGAACTTTATAGAGATTATAAAGGTGTGTCAAAATTCAGATGAAAAATATATGAGTGCCCAAATATGCCACAATGGTGGAATTGGTCCCTAATATTATTATGAGTGTTATCATTGAAGAACCCAATAACTTGAACTTCAGCTTGTGGAACAGGGTTTGGATCCTTCCTCCTTATGGCTTTATCTTAGAGAACTTGTGCTGTGATTTTTGTGATAAAGTGTTAAAAATCTATTTCAACTACTCAATTGTCCTATCACTAAAATCTCCTCTAGCATATTGATCCACTATGTTTTGGTGGTAAGGGGCGAGGCTATTGTAAAATGTGTAAATGAGAAATTGAGGAGTGCATTGGTGGTTTGGGAACTGTATGAGTAATCCCCTAACTCTATCCTAAGATTCATGAAATTTCCCCCCTCATCTTACATGAAACTGGTAATTTTGTGCCTAATATTTGAGTTCATTTTCCTAGGATATAATTTCATGGTGAACTCATTACAGACTTGAACTAATGTGACAAATATTTCATCCTCTAACTGTTGGAAACAAGACCTAGCATCTCCCTTGAGGCGGAAAGGGAACACTATCAGTTTCAGCTCTTCCTCACTAAGGCCCCTCAGTGAAAGCTATTGGACACAATAATACAAGTCCCTAATTAATTCAAGTGAGTCTTTATTCGGCATTCCATTGAAGGTTGGAAATTTAGACAACACTGACAATTTTATTTCATAATTTCAGGACCTAAGTGAGAGCCTATGTTAAGAAATATTTCTAGATATAGTAGGCAGTATGAACTCCCTTAGAATATGCCTCCCAAAAATCTCATTTCTATGTGGATTCACATTTATAGATAGTGGGTCGTTCAGGTTTTGGTTATCGACTTCCCTATTAACTTTCATTTTGATTTTCTATTTTTTTTATTCAAGTCATTGAGGTGTTTTTAAATTTCCAGAATTATAGGTTCTATATTCTCAGGATTAGACCAAGTTTGTATTCATTAGTAGGTTCAACAATTTTTTTGAGTTTTTTAATATAATTTTTTAGATAGTTATTTTTTTATATTTATATTTTTTTAAGAAAACCTTAGAATTTTAAAAAAATTTATTTTAGGTTATTCAAATATTTTTTTATTTTTTTATATTTTAATTTTTGTTTTGTTTTTATAATTGGTCTCATGAACCATCCATAAAAATGGTACCAAAATTTCACCATGTACAGGTGCAGTGGTAAGAAGGGTATCATGACATCGTGAAGGATTGTTTGTGCTAGTGACAAAATATAAAGCAAAAAGTAAATTAAAAAAACTAAAACAAACAAGAAACATCAGATTTTGATGTAGTAGTGAAGAAAATTAATATTGTGTGTGTGTATGAAGTGAATGTGAGTGCAGATAGTCAAGAAAAATAAAAAAACCAGATAGTGAGAATAATAAAATGATGAGAAGGGGAAATCGGTTGGCCGACTTCAATACTGGTTTCCCTTATTAACGCACTAGAAGTTAAACTTCTGGATCTAATTTAAAGTGACTGACCAGATATTTTTTTCGATAAACCTATGAAATAATTTACCTCTACAGTTTATTAACTATATGGATTATTCAATCACCAATTGAGAATAATAAAAAATCATTGAGTTCAAAATGTCAGTTGAACTCAGTGCACCTATCTCATTCGATCATGAATCATTTTACAATTAAATACTAAGATCGAAAAAAATTTAAATTTAACTCTAATCAAGATCATTTTCCAATTATTTTTTAGGTTTTTTAAAATAAAACTGAATAGAGAGTGAAAGAGAGAGATATAGGAGATCTAAAAGAAGAAACATGCATGAATAAAGAAATATCATAGTTAACTAACTCATCCTATTCTCCTAAGAGGGATTAACTGAGAAATATGATCAAAATAAGAATATTAATAGATATAAAAAATATTAGTTCATGATGTAGGAAATACAGAAAAACATATCAGGGGGTAAAGATTTATCTCTCTCCCTGTTCAGTCTCTAGAACTTTGAATGTCTGATATTGATGCTATACTCCTTCATAAATGGTGTCTTGGATTCATGTTCTCCCAATCTTTTGTCATGGGAATGCGGAATTGATCCTAATCACCGATGGGATTTAGAGGTGTGATCTGCTCCTTGATCTACTACTCCAGGAAGTCGTCATTGTGTGGGTCTCATGTCGATGTCCTCATGCCAGTGGTGAAGTCTGATGTCTCTTTGATGGATCATGGTGTATATCCTGTAAGTCTCTATAAAATGTGTGAATATGGTTCCCTAAAATCTCTTGTTTCTTCTAGAGTCTTATAAACTTCATCATGAGTCTTTGACTCTGCTTTCGGATTACTTCTTTGGCATCAGTGTGGCACTTTCACAACATCTCTTCCTCTCTATAGATAATCGAAGCACAAACAAACCCAAAAAAATGTCCAACTACTTGAATCCCCAATAATTCAACACGATCCCTCCCCCTACTTGAAAAAATATTACTTAATAAGAAAAAAATATGTACATAAATAAAAATATAAAAAATATAGCTTTTAAGATATTTATATAAACATATAATTATTATGAAAAAAATTATAATATATAATTACTTATTATATTTATTTAGTATTAAAATACATGAAAGATTTAAAAAGATATGTTAATAGTAACAATATATATTATTAATATATGCATACTATTTTTATTAAAGTTATTAGCTTAAATTATGTACAAAATACATAATTATAATTGGAATTATAAAATAATAAATGTATTAATAAATATATATACTATTATAATCATTCAACTTATATTAACTTTATTATTATAATTATTATTTTATAATAATAATATTAGTAAATATATATATGATATTATTATTATTATATATAATATTATAATTAAATATATAATGAAAATAAAAAATATAATAAATAGGGGGTGCATTTCAGCCTCGAGAAGCAAGAGGAATGGGGGTGTGAAGGCGACTTCGGTAAGATATTCTTAGCATCCTCCCACAAAAGAAGAGTGGGGATGGTCCGGAGGTTCATCATGGGGGATTTGGATAGGGGTGCACATAGAAGGGGTCTTCAATGGCTATCACTAGTATAGACAACTCGAGCAGTGGTGACACGTAGCTCGTGGTAGCGGGTGGTCCGAGTTTAAGGAGGCTAGTGATCTTGGTTAGGGAAAAGAGTCAATGTGGGGGTATGGATGTGGTTATAGGCTTGGAGTCAACATCATAAGGTCTTTGGTATTTCCAGATCTGATTTTGAGGGTTTTATTTGAATGAAATCAAATTTCTAATTTTATTTCATTTTTTGTGTTAGTTGAATCATTATTTTGAGTCTTGAATTTCTTGTGCAAGATTTTTTTATATGTTGTGATGATTTATGATTTTCATTTTTTAGATGCGGTGATTTTTTCACCGATGGATGAAGAAGGCTTGGCCAATGGGTAGGTTAGGGTGTACCGGTGGTTAGACAGCCCACGGTGGCTACCTGGGTCGCTGTTGGTGGGTGGTGGTGAGTTGGGATGAAGCTGTTTCCAACATCGACTTTAGAAGAGGAGATGGTGGAGGGTGGTAGTAGATGACTTGCTGAGTCACCATTGAGTGGATGAAGAATGGAATGGAGGTGTAAGTGAGTGAATTTGGAGATTTGTAGTGGACGGTGGTGATTATATGGGGAGATTCCTGTGGTGAGTGCAAGGATAAGGGTGCTGGCGGTGACTTAATGAGTAGTTGATGGGTAGAAGTGTATAGTGAAGGGTGTTATTATTTTGAAAAAGAAAGGAAATCCACCATTGATAGTTCCCAATAGTGAGTAAATTTAGGACCTTTTCCAAATATGAGGGCTTGTGGTCGGTAGTCTAATGGTGAAACTTATAATTAAAAACAAATAAATAAAATAAATGAATTACTATTACAAAAAAACACAAAAAAATAAAATCAATGTTATTTTCAAATTAAACTAATAAATAAAATCAATTAATTTGGAAAAATAAAAAAATAAATTGATTATAGTATTAATAAAAAGAATGAATTAATTAAAAAATGAACTGAAAATTTATGAAATCAAAATTAATTACATAAAGAATTAGTTAAATAAATGAAATATTTATTTTGAAATAAAAATGAAATAATTAAAGAAGTAAAATAATGAAAATGAAAAATGTGAAAGTTATAAAAAATTTTGAATTGAAATTGAAAATTATTAAAAAAAATGACAAAAATAAATAATAAAATACATAAATGAAAAAAAATCATTGTTTTACTAATAATTTACCAAAAAGTACAACCTTTGATAATTATTAATTAAAATACAATATTTTTACAATAAAAGTTCAGTAAAATACAAAAAAGGATGTGAAAAAGAGTGTCAAAACACAACCACACCACTTGTTAGGCCAATAACATCTAACATATAAAATAATCAATCAAAAACATTGTGATAATTTAATCATAACTTATTCTATAAACCAAATAAGTTAAATCATTCCTCACTAGTATACAGAGACCCACAAGACCAGTCGCTAGCCCTTAGTGATCGGGGATCAATTGTTGTCAATTAAATTCCTGATTCTGCTACCTATGTATTATTATTAGTATAGATCATTATAAACTAGTACCAAGGTTATTGTAAAATTATCCTGATAGGAAGTAATATTTTTAAATGTATACGAAAAAATCAATTGCTAAAAAAACCATAAATAAGATAGATTTCACCCATATAAATGAATGAACATAAGTATGTGTATGTCAAACCAGAAAACTTGAACATTAACACTCTATAAAATATAAATAAAAATACCATCATAATTATCCACATACTCCCAACAAGATCAACTCATTCAAGAACTAACATCGCCTGACACCCCCCTCCACATGATCCTATATATCTAAAAAATAATAGATAACAATATGGTGAGTATAAATGTATACTCTGTAGTTTTCTCCTCTAACCTCTATGGTGTCTAGTGAATAGGGAAAAATTATTGATGAATAAAATATATAAATATTAATAAAATCAACATTTTATAATTATAATAGAAAAATGAAACCTTTATAAAATATCTTTATAGTATCATCCATTTTACAAAAACCATGACACCACATCCAATATAACAATAAACCCTTCCTATTTTATAAACATCCAATTAATGTAACTACAACTATAATATCTATTTTTAATTATAACAAGGTATTAAAAAAAAAAATCAGAAAATATCTAGTGATATAGCTGCAATTAAAATATTTTTATATATGGGGGAATAAAAAATCCCTCATCTACATCAACATTAAGGATTAAAAATCCATCTTGTTACATAAAAATATGGTTATATTGAATACCAAGGAGCATAACATCTTACATATATATCTAATCATCATATAGGAATGCCATACTCCTCTTATAACCATAGAAAAATAATATAAAAAAATGAGAAAATATTTTGGCATATCATCAACACCATATAATACAATAAGCATATAAAATCACCACATTAATTAAAATACATGAACACAATCTAAAATATTACAATAATTATAACATGTTAGCTATAAAAATTTCCTCTTCCCACAAAATATTCATTCCAATATCTATATTAAATCAATGAAACCATACTTAAAATTCCTTAGTGTTCCATATTTAACCCACCATCCAAAACTACTATACCACCACCTTATAACTTTATAATCCCATTCACTATATATGGTTCCTAGTCCCTCATTACACCATATCATTCATGATCCATAACTATTTATGAAAAATAATGATTTACAATCATACACCAAAAACTATTAAACATTATTAATAAGAATCTAACTCTGTATATTCTATGTACATACCATAAATACTTCTTGCTTCCCATTCTAATTAAATTTTATTCATACTCTCTCGTTAAAGTATCACCAATCACCTGTCCTTGTTCATATAATTATTATTTTCCTATCCAAAGATAATAAGAATTCATATACCTTATTCAAACATTTGATTATTTTGGTATCCCATTTTCATTCCTTTCTATATGATCTATTACATCACCAATACCATCACATCATAAATAAAAAATGATCAAGATTCTTAACATCATAAAACAAGATCAACAAAATCATACCTCATATAAATTTAATTCATAATAAATTTAATTCATAATAAATTTAATTAATTAATATTAGCTTAGGATAGTAAACCTTATGTTATATTCTATACAACCTCATTAATCCTGATTAATCAAATTCATCACGTTTTTCCACAATTTACAACTCAAATTTATTCAATATTTTTCATTTAATTATTTTTCCCAAATTTGACAATATCTATATTATTTCCATGTAAAATGAAAAACATTTCCCATAACCAGGATAATATGATAATGAAAATCCACTAAACATGCTTAAAAGTTATGTTAAAATCTCTGAGGTCACCAAATCTTTTTTCCTTTTAATGATAATCTTTCAATCTATCCATATATATCTATAAATCCTATTAATCCAGGCTTTAGTTTGATCACTCCCACTAAAACATATATAAAAAAAATATACCATGGAGCCTTATATATATCAACCTAAATCACCGAATGTATATGTAAAAGTATAAATAGAAGTTATGTGGGATAAAATATATAATTTTTGTATCGTATATATATATATATATCCTCATAGGTTATGGTTTGGTTACCCTATCCATGGAATGTTTTTATTAGTTTAAGATAAATCACAAAAAAATAGAATATAATCACTCCCTAACTTTTAAATTTATAAGATATTTCTATTTAAATTTTATATGATAAACCAAAACCATGGAGAGGTCCAGTCCCCCCTAGATAGTTTCACCGAATCACTTCATACCATGATCAGAACATCATAGTTTCTTATCCTCAAAGCATGTAATTTTTTGCACCATGGCATTAAACCAACATATTATTTATATCAATTTTTAATAGTATCTCTAAAAAATATATCACTATACCAAAACATGTAATATGGTTATTTTAAATAGTCCACATCATAATATAAACAATTAAGACATAATTTTATTCCACTTAGTGACTAATAACTCCACCAAATCTCCTTCCTCAAAACTTCAATGCCCCAAAAAATGAGGTAATTATGTTATTAATATCACTATTATTATTATTTATTATTATTATCTTATGAAAATAAATGTTATTAATTCATATAGATTCAAGAAATAAGAACATACGAGAAATATTTCTATTAATAAAACACTAATACATTACATCATTATGAGGCTAAATTCATCAACTACTCTAGAAAACTCACTGCATGCCCTAGAAGCACCACCGAAATATCTCCCATCATCACAATAAGACCGATTGTGTAGCCTTCATCCCATATATCTACCATAATAAAAAAATAAATGGAAATAATAATAATTAAAATACTGAGAACTAGAGGGATGAATAGAATCACTAGGAAGAATTTTAACTCAGAATAATTCTTGATGTGACCTTTAACACCTTAAGATATGGGTATTTAAAAAAAATTTGTGATCATTGTAAAATTATAGCCATTTGAAATTTTAGTAACTATAGATGTTTTGATAACCATTGGGTTTAATTTTAATTTTTTCGTTGGATATTTGAAAATTTTAAAATGAATAATATTTGAAAATAATAAAATTAATGACATGTAATGATAATGTTTTAATTTTTAATTAAGATTTTAAAATTTGATATTATAACCTTATAATTTTGTAAAGATAATTTTATATTAATAAATAAGAATTGGAAATTAATTTCCTAAAAAAGAAAATGTTTTAAAGTGATATATATGTATATGTGCTTATATATATATATATTATTTTTCTTAAGTTTAACAATTTTTTACAAAAATATTATTAAGTTCACATAACAACCAAAGGCAAGATATAAGGAAAAGACCTCAAGGTTTATCCAGGAGCAATACTAGGTCGAGAAACCCATGTTCGTCTCTTATATAAGGATACAAGTAAGATTCAGCTTGTTTTTAAGGGGGATCGAGACCAGTCCACGCATAGGTTTGGCCATAGCTAGGCGAGAGGCCATATATAAGCCTCCCCTGAGTGTGGTGTGTATTATGTTATTGAGATGGTGGGATTAAATCTTGATGTTATAAAGTGGGGGACGAAACCCCTGAGTTTCGATATTGGATGCCCAATCTCTCGAGAGATGTGATTGGGACCGTTCGATCGGACCGTGTGAATCTCGACTATCTGCTTCCTTCCCTTATAAAACATCCTCTCCTCCCTGTTAAAATGTTAGGTCATTTATTCCAACCATATGATCTGATAGAACATGATATAGAACCTCCATCCAAATTTCAGCCTTATCCCTTGATGAACCAATTTTGCGATGTGCCAGTAGGTCAGCCAATGAGTCCCTCTTCTCCGTCGATATCTCCATCCTCTATGACCCCTAGCTTGATTTGTTTTCCATAGAAATGACACAAATGGATTTATTTTAATCCAAATCCTTATATATATACTTTATCTTCCCTTATAGTCCTTGAATACAATATATATATATATATAATTTTTATTTTTCTCTAATTAATACCTTTATTTTAATTCAAATTTGGCACCTTTTTTACATATTTTTGGATTATTCACTGTTTGATCAGAAAAAATTGGCCAAATGGGTCCAAAAACATGAGTAATTTGTCATTAGGGGGTATTATTTTAGGAATTTTTTTTATTTAAACTCCCATATGTACACTATGAAACACCGGGACTACACCACTCTCTTATTTTCCTTAAGTCTATCACTGCTCTTCCAATCTCAAAATTAAGGTAAGGGTTAGTTTTATTTTCATCCATTTGTGTCTAATTTAAAAAATTATATACATATACTATTATATATAAATCTAAAAATTTGTTATAATTTATATGATAATGGTTTTCTTTTAAATTTTACTCTCAAACCCATGATATGCAAGGGTTGTATTTGTTTTACAATTTATATAAGTATAATTTTATATGCGTACCACATTATTTTAAAATTTATAAACCATGAAAGGTATTATTTAGGTTTATGTCTTAGGTTGTGGTTTTACAAAGGGGGTTTAATTTTTATTCAATCCATTTATGTTTTTATTTTCAAAAAAAATATATGTATATGTATCTACCTATTTTCACTTTTTTTATAGTTTTAAAAATCTTCTAAATCTATATTTTGAAATGGTTTTAATTTTATTATTTATTTTGTGATAGATTTACAAAATTATAGGTACTTAGTTTCAATATTATAAGGATGTTATAAATTTAAAGTTTTATTATTAGAAATCTACTTTTTATCTTTATTTTCAAACATTTATTTGAATTCAAAACACTCTATAAGAATTAAATCTACTACTCATTTTAAAAGTATTAACTAGGTATATGTATGTATATAATTATATATTTACATATATAAATATTACCATTATTACCCTTAAAAATATTGGTTTTAATTAAAAATTCAATTTTTATAATTGATGTTATTTTCTAATCTACAATGACAAACAATATTGAAACCCTGTTTTTTATTGTATGCTTTATTTTAAAAAAAGGATATTTAATTTTATTTTTATGTTTCAGATATTATTTCATATGTATAAAAGCAATTATTTTATGTGTAAATACTTAATTATAGTAGGTTTTAATAAATTTCATCATGTTTTTTTATCATTTAGCATGAATAACTTGTCTACAGACGTTAATGGTATCATTTTATGTGCCAATGATATTATTTCTTGTGAAAAAATGTCTCTACTCATTTATACATGTCATTCATAAATTAGATATGGCCATCATATAAATTATAATAGATATTCCATGCATTTTTAATCAAGATTGTATTTATTTTATTATGAACTTTTATTTATGGATTTCAAATAGAAACAAATATTTAAAAGCATTGATTTATCCTAAAAATGTATTTAGAAATTATCAAGAAAATGTTTATTAAATTTTATAAGAAAGGTAATTTTATTTTAAGGAAAATAATTTTTATATTTGTATTTTGAAATTTTTTGGGTTATGATTGAGAAAGGAAGGTCCATTAAAAGTGTACTCTCAAATTTGAACTAGTATAATGAATGTTAAGTGATGCTATGGGGAGTGAACCAATAATATTAAGGGGAAATTTTACCATATGAGATATGAATATCGACCTTATGTTTTTAATATGGTCTTCCAAGTATCAAAAATAACCCACCAAAAATTATTATTGTCAATAGAGAAATCACAATGATATTTCCAATTATAATTATTTTGACAAAATAATGGTTTTATAAATTATTTATTTAGTATAAAAATGATATGAAAATATATTTTTAAGTACATACATTTATTTCAAGGAATTGTTTTAAAATAATTTATTAACATTTTCAGAACACATTACTGGGTATACTAAATGATCACTCCATGTTTTAAAGTCATTTTCTATATGTTTAGTAGAGTTAATTATGAGGTATTCTTCTGGATGAGGATGCACACTGAAGACCCATTTGTTATTTAATTTTATTTTGTATAGTTTAGTCGAGATATAATATTTTCATGTAATTCCCCAGAATCTAGACTGGTAAAAGTTTATGTAATTGTAAATGATATGTGTATTTTTAGTTATCTTTTATATAAAAAATATAGAAATTATTTCTAATCACTGAACGAGGAAGCGCGTGTTATAGTATTTATAGTTGGTATCAGAGAAATGGTCTAGATAATTTAGAACAAAATTAGTAATTAAATATACCTCCAATGTATTTTTTTAATATTTTCAGATGGAAGGCAGAAGATCACAAATGAATCTTTGGTCCCTTAACAATGAATTACTTGAAAAGATAATTTTAAAGTCATGTTAAGATGATTATGAACCGTTTTCAAAACTTCTTTTATCCTGTAAAACTCTTTACCAAATATACAATTCAACTGATATACTCAGATTCTTTCAAGGATCCAGTTTTGTTTCTTTTGTCACTTTGCATGAAAATTTTTTATTTTATGTACGTCAAGGAAAATATTTTGAAGGTATTTTCAAATGTTTCAGTCTATCTGAACAATTTCAATCCTTAGTATACTTTCTTGAACTTGCAAGAGAAGGTGACCTCTGTGCAGCCTATCTATGTCATGTTTTATGTTTCAGTTTATATGGGGGAATAAAAGACTTTGATGCTTTAGAAGACAAGTCTGTTTGGTTGTTTTATAAAAATAAAGTCCACTCAGACATACCTAAGATTTACACCCTCTATACCTTTTTCTAAAAAACCTACCATTGTTTACATGAGTTTGAACCTAGATTATTGAGTAGTGTTTGGGTGAAAGAAGATGAGGAAATTGAAACTACTATGAGGATCAATTTAACTAGAAGAAACCCAACTTTTCAAAAGAATTGAAGAAACTAGAGAATCTAGTAAAGGTATAGTTTAATCACTATAACCCATTTATGATAATTAATAGTAATAATAAATATGTTTATGTAGTATCATCAAGATTGAAGTTTGGAAGAATAAAGATTTGGGTGTGTGAAAATTAATTATGAGGGTGAAATTCAGTTAATGGTGGAAGAATGTAATTACATAAACTCATG
The DNA here is from genome assembly GCA_963277665.1 of Viscum album. Taxonomy (NCBI): domain Eukaryota; kingdom Viridiplantae; phylum Streptophyta; class Magnoliopsida; order Santalales; family Viscaceae; genus Viscum; species Viscum album. Next base: position 1,151,215,743 of record OY728135.1, read on the forward strand.
ATGTAATTATTTTATTAATATCATTGTTACAATTATTTATTATTATTATATTTTTTAAATAAATGTTATTAATTTATATGAATTAAATAAATAAGAATATATGAGAAATATTTCTATTAATAAAACACTAATACCTTACATCATTACAAAGATAATGACCTCAACTACTCTAGAGAACTCATTCAAGCCATAGCAGAACCACCAGAATAACTCCCATCAGCACAATAAGACTGAATGCGTAGCCTTCATCCCATGGATCTAAAATAATAAGAAAAACAATGAAAAGAAGAATAATAAGAATAGTAAGAACTAAAGGGATGAATAACACCATTATGAATAATTTGAACTCCGAAGAATTATTGATGTTTTCTTGAATACCCTAAGACATGAGTATTTATACAAATTTTGTTAACATTGTAAAATTATAGCCATTATAAATTTTAGTGATCATTGATGTTTTGATAACCGTTAGGTTTTCGTTTAATTTTTCTATTGGATGTTTTAAAATTTTAAAATGAATTATATTTTCAAATAACAAAATTAATGAAATGTAATGATAATGTTTAAATTATTAATTAAGATTTTAAAATTTAATATTATAACCTTATAATTAAATAACAATAATTTTATATTTCCAAATAAGAATAGAAAATTAATTTTTTAAAATGAAAATGGTTTAAAGTGATATATATATATACTTTATTTTTATTATGTTTAACAAATTTTTAGAGTAATATTATGAAGTTTATAGCACAACAGAAGGTATCCTATAAGTCCAAGCCCTCAAGGTTTATCATGGTTCAAGACCATCTCGAGAATCCCATTTAAGCCTGTGTATAAGTTTACAAGTAAGACCCAGCCCATCTTTAAGGTGGCCTGAGACTGGTCTGCACATAGGTTTGGCTATAGCCAGGAGGGAGGTCGTGTATACTCCTCCCTTGAGTATGGTGTGTGTTGGGTTATCGATCTAATGGTATTAGCAATCAGTATTATAAAGTGATTTTAAAACTCCTATGTTTCAATGTGGGACATGAGATATCTTGGGAGATGCGATCTGGACAATCCGATCGAACCACATGAATCCTGATTGTCCGCTTCCTTCCCTGATCGGGCCTCCACTCCTCCCTATTAAAATGTTAGGACTTTTATTCTAACCATACAATCTTCCCAGATATGATACTGAACCTCCATCAAAATTTCAGTCTTCTACCTCATTGATCCGGTTCCGTGCCGCACTAGAAGGCCGGCCGATAAGTCCATATTCTCTGTCGAAGTCTCTATCCTCCAAGGCCCCCATCTTGCATTGTTTTCCACATAAATGACAAAAAATGGTTTTATTTTAAACCAAATACTTATCTCCATGCTTTTACTTCCACTATAATCCATGAATATATATATATATACACACAAATATATTTTTTTCTCAAATTAATACCTTTATTTTAATTCAAATTGGTCCCCTTTTCTATTTTTTGGATTATTCAATGTTTGATCTGACCAAATTGGAAAAATGGGTCCAAATCTATGCCTAATTTGTCAAAAGGGGTGTATTATTTTAGAAAATATATTTTATTTAAACTTCCATATGCACACCATAAAACATCAGGAATGCACCACTCTCTAATTTTTCTTAAGACCAATATTTATACTCCATTATCAAAATCAATGTAAAATTAAGTTTTATTTTCATTTTTTTGTGTATGATTTACAAAATTATATATATATATATATATATATTTATATAAATCAAAAATTTTCTTATAATTTATAAGATAAGGGTTATGTTTTAAATTTTACTTCAAAACCCATGATATATAAGGGTTGTATTTGTTTTACAATTTATACAAGTATAATTTTATATGTGTAATACATTATTATAAAACTTATAAACCCTAAAACGGATTATTTATATTTATTTATTAATTTGTGGTTTTATAAATTGGGTATAATTTTTATTCAATATATTTAAGTTTTTATTTGAAAAAATATATATGTATGTGTATCTCCTTATTTTTACTTGTTTTAATGATTTAAAAGATCATCTAAATCTATAAATTAAAAAGGGTTTAATTTTATTATGTCATTTTTAATATATTTAAAAGATTATGTGTTTGTACTTTCAATACTATAAGGATGTTAGAAATTTCATGTTTTTTTATAAATCTATGTTTTATCTTTATTTTCAAATATCTATTTGAATTCCAAACACTACACAAGAATTCAATATACTACTCATTTTCAAAGGATTAACTTGGTATATGAATGTATATAAATATATATTTATATATATAAATAATAACATGATTATCCTTTAAAATCTTGGTTTTAATTTGAAATCCAATTTGTATAATTTATATTATTTTGTGATCTACAATGACAAACAATAATGAAACCCTGTTTTGTTATTGTATGCATTAATATTTTTAGAAAGGGATATTTAATTTTTTTTCAATATTTTATATAATACTTCATGTGTATATAATCTATTATTTTATATGTAAATACTTAATTAAAATTATTTTAAATAAATTTCATCATGTTATTTTTATCATTTTGCATGAATCTATTGTGTACAAACGTTAATGGTTTCATTTTGTGTTCCAATGTTATCATTTCATGTTAACTTTTTTAATTATCATTCATATTTTTCATTAATAAATTAGATATGACCATCGTATAAATTGTAATATACATATCCTACATTTTTAATCAAGCATGCATTTATTTTATGATGCACTTTTATATAAGGATTTCAAATAGAAACAAATATTTCAAAGCATGGATTTCTCCTAAAAATGGTGTTGAAAATTCTCAAGAAATTTTTTATAACATTATATAAGAAAGGTTTTTTAATTTTAAATTAAATTATTTTTTATGTAATTATTTTGAGATTTTTTGAGTTATGATTGAGAAAGGTTAGTCCATTAAAAATGTTTTCTGAAATTAAAACTATTATAATGAATATTATGTTATGTTATGGGGAGTGAACCTCGAAATATTAAGGGCACTTTGTACCATATGAGTTATTACTATAGGACTTATGTATTTGATATGGTATTCCAAGTATAAAAAATGACCAAACAAAAATTATTCTTTCTAATGGAGAAATCTGAATGATATTTTCAATTATAATTATTTTTTAGAAAATAACGTTTTTTAATATATTTATTTAGTATACAATCATTATGAAAATCTATTTTTAAGTATATTTGTTTATTTCAAGGTATTATTTTAAAATAATTTATTAAAATTTTAGAAAACCCTTATTGGGAATAATAAATACTCAATCAATGTTTTAAAATAATTTTTGTACAGGTTTAATAGAATTACTTGTGTTGTATTCTTCTTGAGGAGGAAGTGCACTGAAGAATATTTTATTATTTAATTTTATTTTGTATAGTTTATTTAAGGTGTAATATTTTTATCCAATTCCCCAGAACCTAGACTGGAAAAAGTTCATATAATTGTATATGTTATGGGTATTTTAGTTATCTTTTATATAAAAAAATACACAAAATTTATAAGATCTGAACCTAAAACTGTGGGTTTAGGTATTTATAGTTGGTATTAGAGAAATGGTTTAGAAAATTTTGAAAAATTAGAAAAAAAATTAATAATTTAAATATGACTCCTTATCAAAATTTCTCTAATATTTTTATATGGAAGGCATAAGATCATGAACAACTCTTTTTTCCCTTCCAAATGGATTACATGAAAAGATAATTTTAAAGTTATGTTTATATGATTATTAAAACTTTTCAAACCATTTTTCATCTTGTAAACATCTTTACCAAACATCCTATACTCCTGATATACTCTGATTCTTTTGGGAATTTAGTTTTGTTTAGTTTTTCATTATCCATTCATAACTTACATTCTATGCAAGTCAAGGAAAATATTTTTTAGATCTATTCAAATGTTTCACCCTATATAAAAAATTTCAATCCTTAGTAGGATTTTTGGAAGATGTACAATCAAGTGATTTTTTCACATCCTATATGTGTAAAAGTTTGTGTTTCAGTTTATATAGGAGGCTAAAAGACTTTTAGAATTATAAAATATGATCCACCAGGTTGTTTTATAGAAATGAATTCCACTTAGACATCACTAATCTTTACACCCCCATGCCTCTATCTCAATAACCTATGGTTTTTACTTGATTTTGACATTATTTTCCCAAGTTGTGTTTTGGAGAAAGAAGCCGAGGAACTTGAAAGTACATTAAGGATCAGTTTAATTGGAAGAAATCCACCATTTCATTAGAATCACCGTCACTGGAGATTCTGGTGATGGTATGGATTAATTACTACAAATCATTTGTTATAATTGTTAATAATAATAAATTTTTATATGTAGGAGCATCAAAATTAAATTTCAGAAGAATAAAGATATGGGTATGTGCAAATTAATTGTGAGGGATCAATTCAGTTAATGGGTGAAGAATGTAACGCCCTGATCTCATGATGTAATTATGTTATTAATATCATCATTATTATTATTTATTATTATTATCTTATGAAAATAAATTCTATCAATTTATAAGAATTAAATAAATAATAACATACAAGAAATTTTTCTATTAATAAAACAATAATATATTATATCATTATAAGGATAAAGACCTCAAATACTCTAAAAAACTCATCACAATCCTAGTAGTACCAAGAGAATAACTCCCATCAGCACAATAAGACCAATTTTGTGGCCTTAATCCCTTAGATCTACAATAATATGAAAATAAATGGAAAGGATAATAATTATAATACCAAGAACTAAAGGGATGAATAACACTATTATGAATAATTTGAAATCTCAAGAATTTTTTATGTGCCTTTAAATACTCTAAGAAATGGTTTTTTATACTAATTTTGTAACCATTGTAAAATCATAGCTGTTTGAAATTTTAGTGACCATTTATGTTTTGATAACTGTAGGGTTTTCTTTTAATTTTTCTATTAGATGTTTTAAAAATTAAAAATGAATAATATTTGCAAATAATAAAATTAATTTCATATAATGATAATTTTTAAATTATTAATTATGATTTTAAAATTTTATATTATAACCATATAATTTAATAAAAAAAATTTATATTTCCAATTAAGAATGGAAAAATAATTTTTTAAAAATAAAATAGTTTAAAGTGATATATATATATGTGTGTGTGTTTGTGTGTGCGTATATATATTATTTTGCTTATATTTAACAATTTTTTATAAAAGATCATTAAGTGAACAACTAAACCAATGGTAGCCTATATGGCCAAGCCCTCATAGTTTATTTAGGTTCAAGACTAGCTGAAGAAACACATGTCAGGCCTTTGTATAGGGTTTAAAGTTGGAACCGACCCATGTTTAAGGTGGACTAAGACTATTCCACACATAGGTTTGGCCATAGCTGAGCAAAAGGCTAGGTATATGCCTACTTTGAGTGTGGAATGTCTTGTTTTATTGAGTTTATGTGAGTAGAACTCAGTATTATAAAGAAGTGGTAAAAATCCTTTTGTATCGATGTGGGACACATGATCTCCTGGGAGACGTGATTGGGACCATATGATCAGACCGTGTGAATCACAACCCTGCAATTACTTCCCTGATCTAGCCTCCTCTCCTACCTATTAAAATGTTAGATATTTTATTCCAACCATCTAATCTACCCAGACATGATATCGATCATCCCTCCAAATTTCATCCTTCTCCCTTATTGAGCCTGTTCCACTCTGCACCAGTAGGTCAGCTGATGAGTCCCTATTATCCGTCGAAGTCTCCATCCTCCATGGCCCCCATCTTTATTTATTTTCCATACTAATTACACAAATGGTTATTTTTTAAACTAATTCCTTATATTCTTGCTTTGGATTCCCCCATAAGCATTGGATATAATGAATATATATATATATATATATATAATTTCAATTTTTCTCTATTTAATACCTTTATTTTAATTCATATTGGATCCCTTTTTCATTTTTTTGGATTATTCAATGTTTTTCTGAGTAAATTGGGCAAATGGGCCCAAAACCATAGAATATTTTTGAAACGGGGTGTATTATTTTAGCAAAAAATATTTATTTGAACTCCCACACACACACACCATGAAACACCGGCACTGCACTACTCTCTTGTTTTCTTTGAGACCAACATTGCTTTTCCTTTCTGAAAATCAAGGTAAGGGTTAGTTTTATTTTCATATATTTTTTTTCTGATTTAAAAACTTTTATACATATACGAAGACACACACACACACAAATATATATATAAATCTATCCTTTTCATAGAATTTATAAGATAAGGGTTATGTTTTAAAATTTTATTTTAAACCCATGATATGAAAGATTTTGTATTTGTTTTACAATTTATGAAAATATAATTTAATATGTGTAGTATATTATTATAAAATTTATAAACCATGGAAGGGATTATTTATTTTTATGTCTTAAGTTGTGGTTTTAAAAAGGGGTTAAATTCTTATTTAATCAATTTAATTTTTGATTTGAATATATATATATATATATATATTTGCATGTATGTACCGTTTTTAACTTATTTTAATTATTTAAACATATTCTAAATATAAAATTTGAAAAGGGTTTAATTTGATTCTATCATTTGAGATAAATATAGAAAATTAAATGTATTCATTTTAAATATTATAAAAATGTTATATATTTTATTTTTTGTTTTTATAAATATAAGTTTTATCTTTATTTTCAAACATTTTTTTGAATTCAAAACACTCCCTAGGAACTCAATATACTAATAATTATCAAAAGATTAACTAGTTATATGTATGTAAATAAATATATATTTACATATATAAATATTACAAAGACAACCCTTGAAAATATTGGTTTTAATTAAGAATAAAATTTTTATAATTGATGTTATTTTCTTATCTACAATGAAAAATAATAACAAAACCCTATTTTGTTATTTTATGCATTAATTTTTTTTCAAACAGATAATTAATTTTATTTAGATGTTACACATATTATTTATTATGTATATAAGCTATTATTTTATGTTGAAATACTTTATTATAAGAATTTTAAATAAATTTCACAATTTGTTTTTCATTTTTAATGAATATATTGTCTACAGACGTTAATGGTATCATTTTTTGTGCCAATGTTATCATTTCATGTGAAAAAATGTTTCTTATCATTCTTATATGTCATTAATAAATTAAATATATCCATAATCTAAATTATAATAGTCATTCCCTAAAATTTTAATCAAGAACACACTTATTTTATTATGCACTTTTATTTATGGATTTCAAATAGAAGCAACTATTTAAAGGCACATATTTCTCCTAAAAAGTTTTTTGGAAATTATCAATAAAATGATTATGAAATGTTATAAGAAAGTTTATTTTGTTTTTAAAGAAAATAATTTTTATATAAGTTTTCACTAGAGACCTTATGTTTTTAATATAGTCTACCAAGTATAAAAAATGACCCACCAAAAATTATTATTTCCAATGGAGAAATCCTAATGATCTTTTCAATTATAATTATTTTGAAAAAATAATGGTTTTATAAATTATTTATTAAGTAAAAAAATGTTATGAAAATCTATTTTTAAGTACATATGTTTATTTCAAGGAATTGTTTTAATAGAATTTATTAACATTTTCAAAACCCCTTACAAGGAATACTAAATTCTCTTTCCATGTTTTAAAATCATTTTTGTACAGGTTTATTAGAATTAATTGCGATGTATTCTTCATGAGGAGGCGATGCACTGAAGACTCTTTTTTTATTTAATTTTATTTTGTACAGTTTAGTTATGATGTAATACTAGTATCTACCTCTAAGAACCTATACTAGTAAAAGTTTCTAAATCTTTAAATACTATGTGTATTCTGAGTTATAATTTATATAAAAAATATACACATAATTTCAAATCACTGAACCCGAAAACACGGGTTCAGGTCCTTATAAAAACGTCACCTCTCTACATGATGAGTCCACTGTCATATAGAAAGATAGAAAAACCGTGATGTTCAATTAAATTATCTTCCAAAATCAATATGTAAACTCCCTCCTTCATTCCCCAATATCAATAAACTCCCAAAGTAGTGAAGCATGGATTTTTTATCCACCAAAATGAGGATTATAATAAAACATATACCCCTAATATGATAATGACATAACGAATGAATTTCCATGTAATGGACATAGTGGTTAATCCTTACTAAAATCCATGTTCTTTTATTAATGAGTGAAACTAAATATATTTATATGATCCTAATATCATGCTAGTAATCACATGTTTTAATAACCAAAAAATCTCTATGATATAATTGATTTGGGTTAACTCAAAGTCGTACTTTGAGGCACTAATAATTATTTCATTCTATGAAACATAAATCCCACATTAATGAAAGATCAATAAAATATGTCTCATGTATGACATAATATATTTTAAATATTTTTAAAATAATTTACTAATACTAAAATAACTATACATAAGCATTAATATTTACCACATTTAATATGTTTAGATCAAAAAATATCTTATATTTGTAGTATTACTTAGTCTTATAAAACATGTTATATAATTTATAACACTTCTCAGATCACTATATGATACGTACTATATCTCAAAATATTTATATAATAAATACCCTCCCTAAAATACTTTAGTTTTAAAACATTACTCAAAAAATTATTGAATAACAGAGATATTAAGAATTATAATCCTAATGTTCAATACATGAGCATTATATTAAAAAATTGTTTATTTATATTTTCTACTATTATGATGTTAAAAACTTATGTTAATTTAAATACATATAAATATTATAATATTTATACTACCATTTTCTTAGAACCTTTAAATTTAAATATATATTTCATATTATTTTGGTTACTAATTTTAAATGTAATAGATTACATTTAGATCATCCTTAATCAACATATTTAAAAAAATTACGTGAAGTGACTTTTAAATTGAATTAGACACAAATATCATTTTTTAGTTCACATTGATGTTATCAAGGTTAAAACACACTCCAACTAAACTATTAGAAATTATATTTTCTATAAATATAATCCTAATTCATACAATTTTTTTTAATGAAACACCCAGATTTTTAATAATTTGAATATTCTTACTAAAAAACCAACGGAAATATCTCATATTATATATTATCAATTTAATGAAATAATTATGGAAATAAAATAATTATTTATTAAAATATATAATTATACAACGGTGTTAACCTATTACCTTATATATAAAAAACAAAATAGATAAAACAATTCAATCCAAGATAAAACTCCATTTATCCTCATTTATCTCAAAATAATTTATCTAATATAAAAAATTACAATATATGTGCATTAAAATAATTTCATATTTTAGTCAAACAGAAGCATCATTTTACATATGAATTATCTTATCTTATAATATGACAATTATATGATAAATACTCATTGCTTATAATTTCAAAATCCATCAATATTGAAGTAATTGTTTTCATTTTATATCTCAATAGTGTAATCTATTATCAATTTGTTAACAAACTATTCAATATATATAATTTATTTTCTTAATTTTAAATAATTTTACACACTTTAAACTATTTTTAATCAATAGTTGGTAAAATATAAACATCAATATAAGGGATTTTATTTTAAAACATCAATAATAGACATGAAATAAATATAGTTTCACTTACATCCCTTCATGAATTTTGGTAAATCCTATCAGCAATGTCCATGATTACCATAATATAATCTTTTCCATTACTTCCTAATACCACCTTTAGGTTTTTATTAATTGAGCTTGACTATTGGACCCTCTAATAATTTTCATCATTTTATAACTTGAACTTTTCCCCTACTATATTTTCATTACAACACCAAATCCTACATATCCCATGTATATCTCAATTATCCTTAATATATTGAGGAGATTGAGTAAACTTTTATTTTACTCATTCATATTATAATTAATTATTCACCGTAAGACCCTTTTTTACTATAATTGTGGAATTAAATCTATTATAGGATCTATCCTTAAAGAAGAATTGTTTTTTCTCCATGTATTTAATATATTCAATCACAATGAATATTTTTTATATAACGATGTTTCATATATAATTTTCATCTAATAAGGAACTAAAATCATTATATTTATCATCCATTTATTATCTTCTATAGATCTTATTTATGTTAACTTTCATTTTAAATCCATTTGAATTATATTATTACTTTGAAAACTTAGTCTCCATGTATACAAGGAGTGGAGTAGATATATCAAGATAATATGAAACTTCATGACCTAAAAAATTAAACGGTGTCCCAAACCGGTGGATCACATGGCCTCAAGCATGCCTCCCCATACTCCATTGGATTTTGACTAGCATTTAGGGTCTAAGGTGGTATAGTGGGGAGATTATACTGTCATAATCAGAGTGTATCATAGTGGTGTTATCACAACAATCAATAGTGGAAGCATATATACCAGTAGCAACAATAAATAAAAATCTATATAGTAATACTAATAAACAAATCTAATGTAAATATCATATAAAAAATTCTTATGCTATGCCTTTATAAAAAATGATAGGGAATACATGGAAACAAGCATCTAGTACAATTCATGTATCAAAGCACAAAAAGGGAAAAAAAACTATCTCTATATAGAATCATGAGAATAGATATGTCTTATGATCACCTACCCTTAAGTATAATCAATCAACCATTAGAAAATGGCCGCTTAAAATAATTCCTTGACCCCATAACCTAGGAGATGGTGCCTTACTTTATAAAATTGGAATGATTACAAGGAATAAATTCATAAAGGATCAATTAGTTTAACAGTTTTTGAAAATCAAATACATAAATGAAACCCATTTTACATTGCGAATAGAAAATAAAACATAATACATCACAAAATCTAATAAACAATGTCCTTGAAAACTCATTCAAAGTTCTCTAAACCTGAAGAAAAAAACAAAATAAGGGTGAACACAAATATCAGTGAGGGTTTATTATAGTATAAGAAATAATGAATCAATACAAATTATTAACATGGAAAGTTAGATAACTAAACACACATTCCATTTATTAACTGGATAATGAATAATCAATTTGGAAAGGTAAATAAATGAACACATCCGCCATTTTATCAATAAAATTAAAATGAAATTAATCTACAGATTTTTTAATAGTGAAAATATTAATTATAATAATAATTGAAATAATATAGGAAATACTTAATTATTTAACATCAAGTATCTAAAACATTAATGATTACCATCAAGACCTTTCATAAGATAATTTAATCTATGGGTAAAACCCATTTAATGTTATCTTAACTAATTCATCCCAAGAAACTACCAATGCGTCGAGGGAAATATATAATTATGCCCCATATATGAATTTTATTACAAATCATTCATCATATATCTAATAATAAATTTAATTAACAAAAATTGATCCTTATCATCAAATATCTGTATTGAATAAAAGATATGAATTTTTCAATATATCCAAAATTAATCAAATAACATTAAAAATTAAAACTAAATGTAAAAAATGAAATATGGTTAAGGCTATAATCATATCCTTCATACAATAATATAAAATTTTAATATAAATTTAATTTTCAATGAAAAATTATTATAATCATGTTATTGTTTCCAGAGAAAGTTAACAGTCACAAAAGGAAGTGATATTAAACAATAACTTTTATCCCTAGGAAAATTTTCAAGTTAAATACTCATGGATGGAATGATTCAAATTAAAACATAAAATACCATGATTAATGAATACATTATGATATTACAAGTCCAAGGTATAGTATATACACTACACAGAAGTGAATTTTTGTATAATAGAAAATAAATCTCATTGGAATGCGAATTTAGACAGAATCCCTTACTATGCGAGTGACTTTTGAATCATAATCCCAATGAAAGAATAAAATCAATTATAATATCAAATATTATGAAAGAAAGTAAATTCATGAAATAAAATTTCAAAAATAATTATATACACTACAAAAAATAAATGAGTTTTTAATATGGAATTAGTCTCGCAGAAATAAAAGTGAGCCTAGAGATCCCCATAACTTATGCTTCCTTTTGGTTACACACTAATTAAAATTAATTATAATGGTTCAAAAAATGTTAATAATTTTTAATAGAACCATATTAATATTTATTATATCATATATGATCCCTTTTCAACATATTATCATCCTTTCATTAATAATATTTAATTATTTTCATTGTTTTGGGTGTCAACTGCCTTGTTTTCCGAGTATGTTTTGACATCACTATTTTATTTAATATTAATTAGATTATTATTTAATTATTTATGGAATTTAATAAATTATTTAGATATCATATATATGAATTATATATGTATTTAGAGAAACCCATAAAATTTGGTGATATAAAGTAACACGTCGTTCCTGGAGATGGTAGGCTGTAGGTACGCATAAAAGTTTTTTCCATTTTATTACAGTATTAAAAGAAATAAAATAAAATAATATATGTATATATTATCATTTCAGTATATTGTTTTATTTAATCTACAAAATATATGTTTATTTAAAACCACACTTATTATATTTAATGTAAATCACGAATGAATTACATCATTTTGAGTAGGCGTTAGTCCGCACGTCCACTAACGATGTTATTATATTCCCACAAAATGAAATGCATAAATTTATGCGTTAAATAATAATTTAAGAATCATAAATAAATTATATATATCATATATATCATATTTAATTATAAATCCATCATTATTACCGACCTTTAATAGTGGTAATAGAAGAATGAATGACATAGGTTCACGAGGTGGTATTATGCCACACACACAACATATGATTGTGTATCCCATTTGATGGAAGTGTTTGTGAGTTTTAGAAATAACATTCAAATAAAAACATCTAATTGTATTTAAGATACCTATTTTATTATACAATAATGTAATGTAAGTAATTTAAGAGGTGTATAACTAAATAAAACAGAAGTTCTCATTGAAGAATGTTACCTCATCTTCAGGTAACTCTTTTTGGTTTATACCAAAATTATTCATTTGTTTGATTTAAATTCCAAAATGAGGGTTATAGGGTGAGTTTTGGGACATTGGGAGTTTATTTTTTGAGGGTTTTGATGATCCAAAAGGGTTTAAAGGTGTGAAGGATTAAGGGGGGAGTGCCTTTTTATAGTGGAGGGGGAGTGGAACTCTTGTAAATATAAAAAGGTAAACACTACGGAGAGGTCTACCATACATAATGTGCCTAGAATAATGATCCAAATTTGATCAAATATCTTTAATGGTATAAATAAGGATATAAAATGGGTATTGTGAAAATTTATATATCTTGTGGACCCTTAAGATGAAATTGTAGTCACTTGGTCAACTTAATTTCACTTTAGTCACTGTAATTAATTTTAATTGATTTCACTAGTTATTTTTGTAAAAAACAGAGTTGAACATAATATAAATCATAGATTATTATTATTTTAAATATGGAATAACTTTTTTCAAATTCCAATCATAGAAGTGGAAAAAATAATTTAAAATTAATCCCTTAGATTGGAGGGAAAACGAGGGTTTAAAGTGAAATTATTAAAAAGGTCATTATGTTTATATATCTAAAATCAATATAAAAAATGATTACAATAACCAAAATTGTATTAATAGATATAAAATTTATCTATTAATACATTAAAAACAATTAATTATATAATTGTATAGTATAAATTATTTATATGAAGATTCATTTTTTATTAAAATTCAATATTTTTTTACTATTTGTAAAGAAATAAAACTTTACAGAAAAACATCAAAAGTTCACCAAAAGAAAATTTTGATTTTTTGATTTCAAAAATGAAGTTTATTTTATTATATAAATTTTTTAAAAATTCTAAAATTTATTTTTAAAATAGGTGTTCCATTAAAAGGTGGTAAAACTTCTTTGAGAAAAATATTGATTTTTATGCATAAAATTGGACTTGTTCTCATTATATAACTATAAAAAATATTGGATGAATTTAAAAAATAATTGATTTAATATGTAATATATATAACTAATTAATATCATTAACTAATATAAATTAATTTAATTTATTAATACAAAACTCCTTTGGGATAATAAAAATAGTTTTTTTTATAAAAAAAATTCGTTTATTTTAAATTGGGTTTTATATTAATTTATAATAAATTAGTAACTGATGAATTCAATTATATTTTCATAAGTTAGTTAATGGTATTTATAACCATTAATTTAATGTCTATGAGATAATTTTAATTTTAAAAAATATAAATAGTATTTTTTAAAACCCAGCCTTGTGTGTAACACAAGCCATCAAATGTAGTTACTGTAGCATGTAACATCCAACGGCCCGAAGACCTTCAATTTTTTTATTATAATAATACCCCCTTTTAAGGGAAGAAGGGGGGAACCCACTGTTTCATGTAACACAAGTTAAAATTAATTTTGTTTGTAGCATAATAATAACTTGGTGTTTTTTATAAATACAGATAGTAACAATTTTTTTTTGTAAAAATAAAATATTTTAAAGTCTTGGGGTGTTATATTATATCTACCTTAAATAAATTGCATCCTAAAAATTCAAACATGATCTCAAAAATTGAGGGTTATATATTTAAAAATAATATTATTAAAAAACCAACATCATAAATAGGTTTAATAACACATCTTCGTAATAATTTGGAAATGGAAATGAAAAGTTCACCACAAAACTAGTCTTTAAAATTGGATAACATTAGTGAAAAAAATGAAATGGACAAGAAATATAATTATCAAGCTCTGATGGCCAATGACAGGGATTATATATCATAATAAAGTGGTTGAAATAGAGATGTTTAATGACCACAAGTCCATAAACCATATAAGTGGAAAAATTTCATTGATGTCATAAAAAATGATGATAATAGGGAATTTTTTTATTCAAGACACTTTTTCCTAGAGTTGATAATTAATTATCTGATTAAGAATATATGTAAATATATGTTTCTATTTTATAAACACAATCTTACCATTTATTTTCACCATGAGATATTTCTTATTCATGTATCATCATAGGTTCTATCCTATGGCGATGTAATACAATAATATCAAAAAACTTTAACATAGATCAATATAATCCATTTTATAAATGGTTAACTTTTCAAAAACATTATGATCCAACACTTTAGAAATAAGGTCACTGAATTTGTCAAATTAACTTATTAATATACAATCAATACGAAGTAGCTCTTAATTATCTCTTACCAAACATGTGAATACCTCCATTATGAATTTTCTTGAAACATGGTGATTACTTGAATAACCATAAAACATTATTGAAAACATAAATCCTTCCTTATTCCTTAAATAAGACATATATTATTAGATATATTCCTTAAATCCAAAAAATAATATAAACATCATAAATGATAGAATCAACCACATTATTAAAAAATCGTCAATCAGTTCCATGGTAGTCAGTAATATCAATTTACATTATCCATATAAATAATCTATTTATCCAAAAATAATTGTCTCAACCACATGAACATATTAAGGATTTTCTTTATCACAATTATATGTTTTAAAAGACGTTAAACTTATCACGGAATCATTTTTCTTGGTCATTAATACCGATCAAAAAATACTTGTAAATCCTTGTTGAAAAAGAAATGAAATAAAATCCTTATACATTTCATATTACATATTACCAGGATATCATCAATTACATAATATTACAATATTATTCAAGTATCCAAATATAGGAGATAAATTATCATACCACTTCAGCAATATTGATTCCATAATCTTAAAATTGATCCCTTAAATTCTTCCAAGGTATATTCTGTTGATACTTGGGGAATTAATTTGTGTAGTAACCCATTTACTTGTAGTTGTAACACTAAATTATGGCTGTTTTCTCCTTCTCTTAGCATTATTTTTCCTGGTTACACCTATCTCCACACTGATAAAAAACAACCGATCCTTTCAAGCATTTCACAGGGTGAATCTTTCCATAGTTATCAAAGGTGGGAAAATATTTATTTCCCTTATTTCTTTATCCATAGTCTTCCCTTCAATAATTTTCTTCTCTATCTTCCCTTTGATTTCATAAGAACTGGAGAATTATTTTTCTATCTTGATAGCTCAAGAAAATATTTCATTTTATAAAGAAAAAATTTGTGAGACTAGTTCCCTATAGAGACTTGGCTTCACCCCTTCAATGAAATGAAAAATATTCCATTCCTTATTGTGTATTAAATCTATAGTATACATTTATATCCATATAAAGGTATATTCATAATTTGAAAAACTTTATTCTTAATTTTTCTTTAAACTAATGAAATTTATCTTCGTCATAGTTTCTTCCTCATGAATGAAATACTTTCCAAATAATGTATCCTTAAAAGATTTCCATTCAATGTGTTATATTTTTTATTCTCGCTAGTATTTTGGATCAATAACCACCATTTATCAGCATAACATTTGAGAAAATGCACCAAAAGTGTGAACTTTTCATTTTCACCACATCCCAAGTCCATGAAAATATTCTCTATAGACATAATACATTTATAATCCCATCGTGGATTACTAGACCCACTAAATTAAGAGGGCCTCTTCCATATAAAGTTATCCAACATATGATAATCTCACAATTGAACCGGTTTCTCCATCTGGGAAAGGTTATTTTTTATAAATTCATTAATATACATTAATATATCCGTAACTATATCAGTTCCAATACTAGCTATATCAACTTCCTTGGAAGATAAACCTCTACTTTGTCCATGATTGTTGATACCATTCTTCATTTTAGGTGCCATTTCTAAGAAATTTCATACAATATATTAGATCACAACATTATGAAACATAGCATATAATCACAAATCTAATGAAATACTATACATAAATTAAAAAATTCTTTCATATATAATCACATAATATTAAACATGGTTTCTTTGGGATGTTCTTCTATACTTATCCACAATTTCTATCATAGGATTGTTTTTTCTAATCCATGTTTTCATAAATATAGTTTCCAAGGTTTCTACTAAAATTCCTATAATACTAACTATAACATCTTGACCCCAGAAGACCAGAGATTGTTCCATACTTTATTACATTGGCACGATCACAAGAAATAAAATCTAGATGGATCGATCAGTTTAGTATTTTTGGAAATCCAGATACATACATGGAACTCATTTTATATTGGTAATATAAAATAAAACATAATACATCACAAAATCTAATAAACTACATCCTCTAAACCTCACCCTTTGATCTCTTAACTTTGAGAAAAGTAAAAAAATAAGCGTGAGATAGAATTATTAGTAAGGTTTAAGTATAGTGGAAGAAACCATGAATCAATAAACATAATTAACATGTAAATTTAGATAACTAAATACTCATTCCATTTAAATAATGAGATATTGCATAATCAATATTATAGGGAAAATAACCAAACTTACATTACATTTAATATGTAAGATGAGAATGAAATGAATCCACATATTTTTTCATAGTAAAAATCACATGGACAATAATAACTAAAATCTAAATTTTGTCAATTCTTAATTATTGGACATCGTGTATCTATAACATGAACCACTACTCTTAAGACCTTTCATATGACAATTTAATCTACATGTAAAAACACATATAATTATTTCTTAACTAATTTTCCCCATGAGACTACCGATGAATAAAGGAACTATATATAATTATAACCCACCTATATAAATCTCTCCAAATAATTCCTCACATATCAAATAATTTATTTAATTAAAAATAAGTTTTCCTTATCATCAAATATCTGTATAGAATAAAAGATACAAATTTAACAACATTTCCAAAATTAATCAAATAAATTTTAATGTAAAATCCATATGTAAAAATGGAATAAAGTTTATGATATAATCATACCAATCAGAAATAATGTGGATATTTAATATAAATTTAATTTCCAATGAAAACTTATTATAATACACCGATTTTTTTAAGAGAAAGTAAAAAATTACAAAAGAAAGTGATATTGAAGAATAAATTTTATCACTTGGTAATTTTTCAATTCATATAAAATTGGATGAAATAATCCAAAATAAAATATTAAATAAAATTAGGAATAAATAAATCATTATTTTACTTGTCAAAGGGATAATATATACACTAAATATAAGTTATTTGGTAATTAATAGTAAATAATTGTCAATGGAATGTAAATTGAGAAATAATCCCTTACTATTTGGGTAAATCTTGAATCATGTGCCACATGAAAGAATAACATCAATTGAAAATTTTAATATCATTAAATAAAGTACATTAATGATATAACATGTCATAGGTAAGTATATATAAAACATAAAATAAATGAGTGTTAAATAAGGAATATGTCTCATATAAATAAAACTGATACTAAAAGTCCCCTTACCTTACTCTTGTTTTTGGTTGAATTCTCTTTAACCTCTTGTATAGTGTTTTAATTTTTTTAATAAATTATTATATACCCATATTAATATTTATGATATCATATATTATCCTTTTATAACATATTATTATCATTTAGTTAATAATCCTTGGTTATTTTCATCATTTCGGGTGTTAATTGCCTTGTTTTTCAAGTATGTTTGTATATTTTTTTATCTTACATAGATAATTATTTTATTATTTAATAAAGTTAAAACAATATTTATATATCATATATATTCAGTATATATTTATTTATAATAATCCTTAAAATTTCGTTATAGAAATAAAACACACCGTTCATGGGGATATTAGGTCGTACGTACGCATGGAAACTGTTACCATAATCTTGTCACATTGAAATAAATTAAAGTAAAATTTATATGTATATATTATCATTTACTTATTATATTTATTTCATATACATGACATATTTTTATTTTAAACCATCATTAATACATTCCTTGTAATGCGTGAATGAATCACATCGCTTTGATCAAGCGGTAGTCCACACATCCACTAACAGTGTTATCGTATTCCGAAAAAATGGAATGCATGAAGTTATGTGTTATATAATATTAAAATAATCATAAATACATTATAAATATCATATATATCAAGTATAACTATAAATACATCATTATTACAAACCTTGAAAAGGGGTAATGGAAGAACAAACAACATCGGTTTATGAGGCGGTGGTCCGTCGTATACACGAACATTGTATCCAATTTGATGGAAGTGTGTGTGAGTATAGTTTATAACATTGAAATAAAATATTATAATTATATTTTATATAATGATGTTATTATATAATAATTTAATAATAATAATTTAATGGGTGTAGAACGAAATAAAATGAAAGTTCTCATTGAAGAAAATTACCTCTTCTTCGGGTAACTCCTTTAGGATTATACGAAAAATATTCCTTGATTTGAAATCATCCCACAATGATGATTCTGGAGCTATTGGAGGTATTTTTGAGTTTATTTTGGAAGGGTTTTTATTATCCAAAAGGCTTTATAAGTTTTAATAATCGAGGGTTTAAATGCCTTTTTATAGTGGAGGGGGAATGGTATTCTTGTAAATTTAAAGAGGTAAATAGTATTGAGAGGTATCCCTTACATAATTTTCCTAAAATAAGGATCCAAATTATATAAAATATGTGTAATTTTATAAATATTAAATTACAACGGGTATCAGATAAGTTTCTAGGTTATTTTTCCCCTTAAGATGAAAGTTTAGTCCCTTTGTAAGCTTAGTTTCACCTTAATTTCTGTAATTAATTTTTTTTTATTTTCACAAATATATTTTAAAAAAACAAAGGTAAAATTACAAGAAATTATAAATTATTTTAATTTAAAATAATTAATCCATTTTTACAAATTAAAATCACATAAATTTCATTAATTAATTTAAAATTAATCCCACATACGGGACGAGAAATCAGATTTGTAAAGTGAAAATGTTCAAAAGTTCACAATGTTTTTTATATCTAAATTCAATATAAAAATGATTCCAATAACATAAAGTATATTAATAGATGATAAATTTTTCTAATAATACTTAAAAAAATTAAAATATAATTTACCACTATAAATTATTTAGATGAAAAGTTTGTTTTCAATTAAAATTCAGTATTTTCACTGTTCATCAAAAAATAAAACTCCACAAAAAATATCAAAATATTACCCTAATATAAATTTTATATTACTCTTTGAAATAACAAAGTTTAATTTTTCATAAATAATTTATAAAAATTCCAAAATTCTGTTGTAAAATAGGCGCACCAATAAAAGGCGACAAAACATCCTTTAAAAAAATATAGCTTTTTATGCATAAAATTAGATCTGTTCATATCTTATGATAATAAAACATTTTTAATTAATTTAAAAAATAATCTATTGATTATATAAGATTTATAAACTTCCTTAATATCATTATCTAATATAAATTAATGTAATTTATTAAGATAAAACACCTTTGTGTGTATAAAAATATTTTTTCTATAAAAAAATTTCCTTTACATTTAATTAGTTTTTATATTCATTTATAATAAATTGGTTACCAATGAATTCAAAAAAAAAATCATAAGTCAGTTAATCTAATTTATAACTTCTAATTTATTAGTTATGATATGATTTTCATTTATAATAAAAATATCAACAATATTTGGTAAAACTCAGTCTTATGTGCAACACAAGACATCGAAGGAAGTTATTTTCTCCTACAACACAAGATTAACTCAATGTTCTATGTATCATAATCTTAACATGTTTTTTAATATAAATCATGCTACTAATGTAATCAAATTTATTCTAAAAAGAAAATATTGTAATTTCTTGGGGTGTTACACTATCCCCAATCCCTACATGCATCCATGAAGTATGTCTGGGTAGAAGATAGTGGATTGAATATGGTGTGAGATAAAACATAGTAGGCTACCAATGACAATGTCTATAATAAGTATAGTGTGTGTATATAAGAAAAACATGTATGTAATATATAACAGTAATTTAAATGGATAAGAAAAAATAATGTATGGTAAAGAGATATTTCCCAGCCTACAAAGGCTCACTATATATATGAAATCATAATCGAAGACCATTTGTAAAGCATGGTAAAAATATCCACTATGGCCTATAATAAGTAATCCAGTGTCAGAAACAATGGTAATGTTAAAAGTATTATAAATTTCTAGGGTATCTTTAATGAACTATGTTGTGTAATCAAGGTTCAGACCCAATAATCACATCCAAGGAGTGGTAGTGTCTAAGACATACCATATAATCCATATTCTTGGAGTAGAAATGTCCATGGAGTCTAATGTAATCATGAATCTATGAATTATAAAATTCTATGGAATTTGATATAATCATAACCATTTCTTTAACCCATTTTAGAATTCATTTTACAAACATACAGAAGCCAAGAGTACATCCAACTCATTCTACATTTCAATTTTAATGATTTTAAAAACATGTATTCACATGGAAAAGTGGAATAAACTATATCACAATATTTAATTCAATTCATTACAACTCCCACTAAGATGGATATATCACACATGAACCCAAAAAGGTGGAAACCCATCTGAAATATACATAAATACTGTGATTCCTAATACATATTTATATTTTTAATAATAATATTTTGTTTGTTATTATGACTAATAGTATTATTACTGTTTTTTTGTTTAATATTGGTTCCATAAAAAAATTCTTACAGAATGAAACAAGACACATTTTATTCAGTAGAAACACAGATACATTACTTTGATTCAAGGAATTTTAATTACTCAAGGAAACTCATTACAAGACCTAAAAGAACAAAGAGAAGAACACCCAACATCACAATGATATCGATTAAGTATCCCTTGTACCTTGAATCCACCAAAACAAAGAAATAAATATTTAGAATAATAGCCATAAAACAGAGAGTCAATGGAATGTAGAGCACCATCCTTATAATCCAAAATGGTTTGATGTTTTGAAATACCGTAAACATTTATTTATAAGGCCTTTGTAACCGTTGAAGTTAAATATGACCGTTATTTTCTACTAATATCCATTGGGGTTCAGAAACATGTGACCGTCGGTATTTTTATAAAACCTTTATGATGCCATTAAGTATTTCAAATGTTTTAGAATTATTTAAATATTTTAAAGTTATATATTTGGTTAAATCATGACATTTTTTGAATTAAAGTTGTATTTTATATTTATATTTTGAAATTATAATGTTCTAAAACCCAAAATGAATAAAAACTTATGAAAATAATGTCATTTAGAATTTTTTTAACTCTGAGAAAGAATGTTTTTATATATAAGGAAATTGATATATATGTTCTTTTTTTCTTAACTATTTATGTTTAATAAATTTTTGATAAAACATTTGGTGACCACCCCATATGATGGAGGATATCCTTGAAGGCCAAGTCCTCAGGGTCCGTGGGCATCTCACAAAGGCAACTGAATTCATACATAGCTAGGCCAAGCTCAAGTGTTGTGCATGATGAGTCGCGCACGAGCTATGTATGGTGTGGGCTAAGCACGTGCATGAACCTGTGTATAAGGCCCATATGAGTGCAGTGTAGGGTTTGGGCCAAAGCCTATGTGGATCCTTTTGTGTTGGATCCCCTGTGTGCGCGCATGTGTTATTGAAATATGGTCGGTGGGCCATCACTTATAAGGTGGTCCCAAAGACCCAACCATTTCAATTCAGGATAAAAATTTTAAACTAAAGAATTAATCATGGCTGTTGGTTTCTCCTCATATCATCCCAGCCATCCGCCTCTATTAATCCACTCGATTCATCATGCCCACTCCTACAGCCATCCGATCAAGTCGAAATGATTTGAGCCATCCATCCCTTTTCTTCTTCTTCTTCTTCAACGAACCCTCGAACTAGTGAGACACAACCCACAGATTCCTCCTCCTCTACTGTTCTTCCTTATCCCGTGACCCTCCCATCACTCTCCTCAGACACAACCACTTTATTTTTTTCCATGATTCTAACTTTGATCTAAGTATTTTATTTCCAACCTCGTGGATTCCTATATAATCTTTCCTAATATATATATATATATATATATATAAACGATTAATTTAGGCTTTACATTGATCAGGGTGTTTGTTATCATCTTCAATAGTCATATTCAAGTTTCTTTATTTATATTTTATGTTTGAACCATAGTGTATAAAAATATATATATAGACCACTTATATAAACCCCTATTTTCACACTTAACCTTACGAGGTTTTTTTTCATCCCAACTCTCCATCGACCTCTTGTCGATTCGATCTCCTTCTTGAAGTCAGGTAAGGGTTTGTTTTACTTTGTTTTCATTATACAAAACCCTTGTATACATTTTATATATATACGGTGATATATTTATATATATATATAGATTTTAATATTAATCTGATTTAGGTTTTCATATGATTGATATTAGTGATTAAATGATGTTTTTGAAGTATATAATAAATTTTAAGGATTTATTATACTTCTTTTTAGTTGTGAAAATCCCATATATACACATTGTGTATATACAATTTTATATAACTTTCAATACTAAACTATTTTAGGTTTTCTAAATGTTTATTACCAGTATTTAATTGATGCTTATGATGTGTAAAACACTTTCAAAGGCTTTCTTAGTGAGGTTTTTTGAGTTTTCTAAACACATATATTTATATGTGTATATATGTTTTTTATAAATGGAATACTCAAAATATTTTAAGTTTCTTTTTAAAATATGATCAATTATTTTAAAGGGTATTTCCTCTACATGCTTATCTCACATAAGGATTTTTTATTCTCTTTTTATTTTTGCAAAACCAATGTAAATATATATAGGTATGTACAATTTCATAAATATATGTCAATGTTGTTTTCATTTAAGGAACTTTTTAATGGTATTATTTTTTCAATAATTTTATATTTTGAAAGCTGTACAATTGATTAGATAAAAAATAAAATGTTTAAGCATAAATATATATGAATAAACATATTTATACTAAACTTTTTACATGTTTTAAATTTTTTAAGTCAATCCATGAATTTATTGTTTTCGATTACATGGCCTAATTGTATGTGCGATCATGAATACTAATTTATAATGGAAAATAATAACAAAACCTTGTTTTGTTATTGTGTGACCAAAACTTTAAAATTGATCATTACCTTGTTATCCTTAAATGAATACATCCCAATTTATAATTTTGGGATAAAAGGTTGGAATTGTCTTTTATTTAATACACAAACACATATATATACATGCATAAAAAAATATAGTGAAGTCTGTTTAATTATTTTCCTATGGATCATGTTTTACATTTATAAATATTATATTTTAATTCATGATGAATCTGCCACAATGAATACTATTAATTATTAAATTTTATGATTTAATTTTATTGGCACTCCCATTTATCATTTTATGGTAATTTTAAGTATCTTAAATTCAGAAACATATATTTTTGTATTAAAAAAGTTTAATTTCATGAAACAAGCGTTTTGAATTTAAGAGTTATTATTTTATGTGACAAACCTAAACAATCTATTATTTTATATGAACCAGTTATCATAACATGTGTAAAAGTGTGTCTGTTTGTCCATGCATGTCATTGATTTCATATAGCCATAGCATAATGTATAACTGGAAAACTAGTGAATCTTTAGATTAAAGTTACATTTATTGCATGATTCACCTTTTTTACGAATATAGACAGTTATTGCAAGTTTGGGATATATCTTTTATGATAATATATAGATTAAGAAATAAACTTTCCAAGGTGTTATGGGACACTTTAGATCATTTAATGAATTTATTTCATCTATGAATAAGATTTAAATGAATCAAAGTGGTATGGGACACTTTGGTTTGTTTAATGAATTTATTTAACCTATAATTAAGATTAAAATAAATCAATGTGGTATGGGACACTTTTATTTAAAGACATATTTTTATTAGACATATGATGAATGCATATGACTTATTATATAATGGGTGAGTCCCCCTATAGACTCTCGATGCATCGATAGGTCTCATATGAAAAACTAGGTCGTGTCACGAAGCCTTGATAGAATGATTATGTATGGTCTTGGCACGAGGCCTTGAAAGAATGATTATTTGTGGTCTTGGTATGAGGCCTTGACAGAATGTTTATGATTGTCCTCCATTATTAATTCTATTATTATGTGATTAGTATTTAACCAACCATGTGATTATTAAACAAGTAGAATATACTTGGTTAGTAATCTTTTACTTATGATTATGGTAAGAAATTCACATGACATAATGATGTAAGTACTTAGAAAATAATTTATAAAGAAAATTTAGCATATATTTTCAGAACTTTAAAACAAAATTTATAAATTCATCTGTTATTTCATTAATTTCATTTTATGTGATAAGTGATTTATGATTTTATTTGTTGTGAATTTCTAAGAAAGTATTATTTCATTGGATAATTTTCACCTTCACTGTCACGAACCGAATCTGGTCGCCACCAAAACCAGCACCAAACCTACCCCGTGACAAGGCCCGAAGGGCGTCCTTGATCCCCACGGTCTGGTACAAGTGCCTGGGTATCATAAAATGAGAATTGGTAATGATTTACCCAAGTTTATAAACATAAAACAACAAATGAATCCAATAAAACGAATTTGGATTTTTCAAACCAAAAAATGTTTTACAAAAATTTAGAAATGAATTACATAGTCTAAAACAACTCACAAATACTATAACAAAGGTACAAAACAAAAAATTAACAGCCCAAAAACCTCAACATGGCAAGAGGCATTTCCCTTAAGCCATATCCACAACACCGCATCATGAATGACCGGTGAAAACCTGAACTGTTGGCACAAAATTTGTACCCAAACCTGTGACAAAAACAATAACCAAGTCTACTTACACCAAAGGGTGTAATTAGGGTGTGAGACAATGCCTATAAGGATACCACCACTAAGATATTCCATATTATAAACAATTAAAGACGAAAATCATGCAAGTTTTCAAAAACATGTAATTTCTAGATATAATTTCTAAAAGATGCAACTAAAAAAATAAGTCTTCAAGTGGGATAATTTAAAGAATAAAAACTTTTAAAATAAATACCAAAGATACTGAGTTTTCTAGCCACTCATACTGTATGCCGACGGTAAGAACAAAATATCCAGTGAGCACAAGCAATGGGAAATAACCCCTAGGCACTAGCTAGCTGTGGGTCCCAGGTACCTCGTATCTCGGTGAGAGTAACCACAAAAAATATAAATTATCATGCACAATACACTATTAGAGAATATAAAAATAACCTAGTGGTCCCCAATCATCATCATCATAGTTTAGATAGAGTTTTAAGTGTCAATATTTCTATGTGAAATAGAGGCCAGACCCCACAGATTCACTAGCATACTAGTACACGTCCACCCACCTAGATACCCGGGTTTTCCCTTTGTGCTCAAACAATTTCAACAAGTCAATGAATATAATTTTCACATGAAAATATCATTTCCATATCATAAATTCACTAAACATCCCACATGTATATAACACAAGTCACAAAAGTCCACTTTTCATTCAAATGCATTTTGAAATCAAACTCACACCAAAATAGCCCACAACACTTTTTGCATAACCTTCACAATCCAACACGTCCTTTAACAATTTTATAAAGTCCCTCCAAATATGCTAAACATAATATAACAGCCCATTCACATGTTTCATAAAACCCTTTTTATAAACAAAACCCATTTTACACATCACACTCACACAAACAGCCCACATCACGTTCACACCTCTTTCACATTTCAGTAAATCCATTAAATTTTTTTATAAAACATTTCCAAGTGGATAAACATAACATGACAGAACTATTCACATTTAAAATGGTCCATTTTAATGTATAAACAATCCAAAACATTTTTCCAATATGGTTTCACCTCCTACATAAATCATTAAACCATTCAAAACTTTCATAAAACAATTCTAAAGAGTGTACCAAATATTTTCACATAAAACCCATTTCAAAACCATATTTCGAGGAAAAAATCACACCAATATAAATTTAAAACATAATTTTCACCCCCAAAACCATTTATTAAACTACCCCCAAGTGTTATAAAAACACCTCAAACAGTACCACAATAGATGCACATGAAAATCACACGTTTTGAAAATCACTTTCAAGAAGTACAATAAGGTTTCACACCTTAAACCCATTAAAAAAACCTCTTTAAAACCTAATGGCACACTAATACCCTAAAAAATCATAGTTTTCAGCCAAAACAAGATTTATTAAACCAATTTCATATGTTATAAAACACACCCAAACAATACCCAAAGGGTTGCACATGAAAAACACCCAATTTTAAGCTAAAAGGAAACTGTAAAAACAAA
The DNA here is from genome assembly GCA_963277665.1 of Viscum album. Taxonomy (NCBI): domain Eukaryota; kingdom Viridiplantae; phylum Streptophyta; class Magnoliopsida; order Santalales; family Viscaceae; genus Viscum; species Viscum album. Next base: position 1,151,243,121 of record OY728135.1, read on the forward strand.
CGCTTTACCAAATCCAACATAAATAGTTACCGCACCACACACAAAATATTAGTAACATTCATAATAAGTAATTCAAGCAAACTAACTCATCTAGAAATGATTACACATGGAATCACCTAACTTTTATGCCGAAACCCTCAAAACATGGCGCGAAACATCAACCGCACCACCGTCGCACCTCAAGGAATATAAATATATCCCTATACCATAATATTTGACCAAACTGACATCAAATAAAACCCTAGTATCAAACGTCAACTTCTGGACATGAGGAACTTCATGAAAGGGTGAGAGAAACCCTTAGGAAGGGGAATAAATCAAGGAAAGAAACACTTACTTGAAACATCTTGAATCAAACAAACCAAATACACCAAAATTTGAATCTCCATGCAACCAAAAATGATATGGAGGATATAATGGGTATGATAAGGTAATTTGGGGACTGAAATGGGGGCAAAATAGCAGAAATTGAAGGAGTAATGAAATAAACGATTTACCACTTCAAATCTGGATGATTTGAGAAATCCAGAGCAGTTTTGCCCGAATTCGGGACACAAATGAGCTCCAGAGTGGAGTAATAGATATTGGGGGTATTCCTTAGGTACTTGGATTCGCGTGGGAGGTGTAACAACCTAATAATAGTAAATATTTAATGAGATATTAAAATATTAAAAATAAAACTTAAAGCAAGAAATGAGCTTTCGGGCTGGCCCACAACCTTAATAAAAAACCCAAATCCCTCATGATTATGAATTTTTATGAGGCCCAAAGGGATATGGTGATTTTAATATATCAGGTTATTCTAATTGGGAAGTATAATGGGTATAAAACAGTAAAAATTGAAGGAGTTATAGAAGAAACAAAATTTGTTTTTAAATCTGGAATTGGGCTCACGGTTTGGCCCAAATTTTCAAAACCCACCATTTTCACCAAAATGAGTGGTAAACCCCAAAAGCAAACCAGGAATGGAAATTAAATGACAAATGAATTTAAAAAAATGTCATGGGTGTGGAAATTCTCAAACTGTGCGCCAACCATGTGGCCGTCCCAATACTTTAATTTTTGGGGTTTTTCTGTGCCGACCCATATTGGTCAGTTAAGATGGTTGGTTCTTATGGTGGGGAGACCCACTATTAGTTTCATGTATATTATTTTCAAAATTCCTAATTGGATTCTACCCCTTGTACCAGGAGTTTGTTCGGGGATCCCCTGTTAGTGTATTGATTCTGTCTTGGAAAAAAAATTTAAGTTGTCTCTTATGGTTGGGGAGCCCATTTGTGTATCCTTACCAGTAACTCACTTTTGTACTTGGTATTGGCTTGGAAGTGGGTAGTATCATTCAGAGATATATAACCACCTACATCTTCCTTGGGTAAACATTGGGATTGGAGAGTTCCCAATGGTTTAGTTATATCAAGGTAAGTGTAACCTTGTTCAATGTTCTTGTTTGTTTGGGTAAATTGCTTGAGCCTTGTTCAGATAGTGTTTGAAGAGTTTTCTTTTAGGATAAATCCTGAGTATGATTTATCATTTTAGTAAATAGTTTTATGTTTTTTTGTGAAGTATTCCTTCATTAATTGATCACTGGAGGTGTTTTGGCCTTTGGGGGCGAAGTTTAGCAAAGGAGTCCATTTCTGCCTTTCGGTTGGGTTTGGTTTTTTCTTTGTCCTTGATGTGGCTTTCTGAGGGCGGAAATTTTTATGGTGGGGAGAATTTCCACACCCATGAAATTTTTTTAAATTAATTTTTCATTTAATTTCCATTCCTGATTTGTTTTTGGGGTTTACCACTCATTTTGGTGAAAATGGTGGGTTTTTAAAATTTGGGCCAAATCATGAGCCCAATTGCAGATTTAAAAACAAATTTCATTTCTTCTATAACTCCTTCAATTTTTACTATTTTATACCCATTCTACTTCCCAATTGGAATACCCTGATATATTAAAATCACAATATCCCTTTGGGCCTCATAAAAATCCATAATCATGAGGGATTTGGGTTTTTTATTAAGGTTTTGAGCCAGCCTGAAATCCCATTTCCTACTTTAAGCTTTACTTTTAATATTTTAATATCTCATTCAATATTTACTATTATTCGGTTATTCTACCTCCAAATCTAATCCAAATACCTAAGGATCACCCCCAATATCTATTTCTCCGCTTTGGAGTTCATTTGTGTCCCACATTTGGGCGAAACTTCTCTAGATTTCTCAAATCGTCCAGATTTGAAGTGGTAAATCGTTTCTTTCATAACTCCTTCAATTTCTGCTCTTTTTCTCTAATTTCAGTCTCCACATTACCTTATAATCCCCATTAGAGCCTCCATATTAGGTTTGGTTGCTTGGAGATTCAAATTTTGGTATATTTGGTTCGTTTGATTCAAGATGTTTCAAGTAAGTGTTTCTTTCCTTGATTTCTTCCCCTTCCTTAGGGTTTCTTTCAACCTTTCATGATGTTCCTCATGTCCAGAAGTTGAGGTTAGAAACTAGGGTTTGATTTGATGTCCTTTTGGTCAAATATTATGGTCTAGGTCTGGATTTATATTTCTTGAGGTGTGGCGGTGGTGTGGTTGATATTTCACACCATGTTTTGAAGGTTTTGGAATAAAAGGTAGGTGATTCAATGTGTAATCATTTCTAGATGAGTTATTTTGCTTTAATTACTTATTATGAATGTTTCTAATATGCTGTGTGTGGTATAAGAACTTTTTATGTTGGATTTGGTAAAGCATTTGTTTTTATAGTTTCATTTTAGCTGAAAATTGGGTGTTGTTCATGTGCAACCCTTTGGGTATTGTTTGGGTGTGTTTTATAACATATGAAATTGGTTAAATAAATCTTGTTTTGGCTTAAAATTCTGATTTGGTAGGGTTTTAGTGTGCCATTAGGTTTGAAAGAGGGTTTTTAATGTGTTTAAGGTGTAAAACCTTATTGTACTTCTTGAAAGTGATTTTGAAAACGTGTGATTTTCAGGTGGATATTTTGTGGTATTGTTTGAGGTGTTTTTATAACACCTGGGGGTGGTTTAATAAATGTTTTTGGGGATTCCAATTATGTTTTTAATTTGTATTGGTGTGATTTTTTCCTTGAAATACGATTTTGAAATGGTTTTTATGTGAAAATATTTGGTACACTCTTTAGAATTGTTTTATGAAAGTTTTGAATGGTTTAATGATTTATGTAAGAGGTGAAACCATATTGGAAAACTGTTTTGGATTGTTTATACTTTAAAATGGACCATTTTAAATGTGAGTAGTTCTTTCATGTTATGTGTATCCTCTTGGAAATGTTTTATAAATTTTTTTAATGGATTTACTGAAATGTGAAAGATGTGTGAACGTGATGTGGGCTGTTTGTGTGAGTGCGATGTGAAAAATGGGTTTTGTTTATAAAAAGGGTTTTATGAAACATGTGAGTGGACTGTTATGTGATGTTTAGTATATTTGGAGGGACTTTATAAAATTGTTAAAGGATGTGTTGGATTGTGAAAGGTATGCAAAAAGTGTTGTGGGCTATTTTGGTGTGAGTTTGATTTCAAAATGCATTTGAATGAAAAGTGGACTTTTGTGACTTGTGTTGTATACATGTGGGATGTTTGGTGATTTTATGATATGGAAATGATATTTTCATGTGAAAAGTATATTCATTTACTTGTTGAAATTGTTTGAGCACAAAGAGAAAACCCGAGTATCTAGGTGGGTGGACGTGTACTAGTATGCTAGTGAATCCGTGGGGTTTGGCCTCAGTTTCACTTAGCAAGATTGACACTTACAACTCTAACTAAACTATGATGATGATGATTGGGGACCACTAGGTTATGGTTATGTTCCCTACTAGTGGCTTGTGCACGAGAACATATATATATTTTTTTGGTTACTCTCACCGAGATATGAGGAACCTGGGACCCACAACCGACTAGTGCCTAGGGGTTATTTCCCATTGGCTGTGCTCACTTGATATTTTGTGCTTACCGTCGACATATGGTATGAGAGGCTGGAAAATAAAATAGCTTTGGTATTTATTTTAAAAGTTTTTATTCTTCAAATTATCCCACTTGAAAACTGATTTTTTAGTTGCATCTTTTAGAAATTGTAACTAGAAATTACATGTTTTTGAAAACTTGCATGCTTTTTGTCTTTAAATTATTATCATATGGAATCTATTATTGGTGGTATCTGGATGGGCATTGTCTCACATCCTACTTACACCCTTGGGTGTAAGTAGACTTGGTTATTTTTGTTGTCGCAGGTTTGGGTACAAATTTTGTGCCAACAGTTCGGGTTTTCACCGGTCATTCATGATGTGGTGTTGTGGAGATGGCTTGAGGGCGATGCCTCTTTCCATGTTGAGGTTCTTGGACTGTTTATTTTTCATTTTGTACCTTTTTTATAGTCTTTGTGAGTTGTTTTAGACTATGTAATTCAGTTCTGAATTTTTGTAAAACATTGTTTGGTTTGAAAAATCCAGATTCGTTTTATTAGATTCATTTGTTGTTTTATGTTTATAAACTTGGGTAAATCATTCCCAATTCTCATTTTATGATACCCGGGCACTTGTGCCAGCCTGTGGGGACTGGCAACGCCCTGCGGGCCTTGTCACGGGCTGGGTTTGGTGCCGTTTTTGGCAGCGACCAGATTCGGTTTGTGACATTCACCCTTGTTTGTCACCCCTAAATTTAGTTCAATCAACTCCTGACTTATATGTAACATTCCATTAATTTTTGTATAAGTATGTATATTTTGAAATGTGTTCTATTTGTATCCTTTAAATAAATATATAAATTCTTGTGTAGGAGATTTCCTGAAAAATGATTTCTAGTAACCTTTAAAAAATGATGATGACGTAATACAAGAATTTTTTTTCTTTTAAGAATTTTTTTATGTATGTATAATTATTTTAAAGGGATATTTTTAAAAAGGATTTTATTAATTAATTTTAAAACCCCTTACTGAGCATTTTTTTTGTGCACACCCTATCTATTTAAATTATTTTTAATGTATTAGTATATTTGGTATCTTTGAGTTATTCTTTATGGTGGCAGCACTATAGAGTTTATCTCATATAGTTGTGAAGAAAAGAATTAGTTGTATCTGGTTTTCTAGAACCTATATTTTAGGAAGATCCTCTTTGAGGAGATGTGGTGTGTACTTTTATCAGCATATTTTTATAATTTCTTTACAAATCAGTTTTTAGGCACCAACTCTAGGCTTCTAGGGTTGGGGCATTACAGTTGGTATTAGAGGAACAGTCTAGAAAATTTAGTGAAATTAGAACAAATAAAAAAATTTATCTATGCTTTTCTGAGTATAATTTTTTTATAAAATTCTCAGATAGAAGACAAGAGTTCACCAACAAACCTCTTACCACTCCCTACTTAATTACATGAGAACATAATTGTAAAGTTGCGTTCAGAAATATACCGGCCTTTTGAAAACCTGCATTTGTCCTGCAAACACCTCTACCGGGTGTCAAAAAACCCAAATGTCCTTCGACTTGACCAAAGGCCATGTCATGTCTACTACATTATTTCTCATGCACATATTTCACATTATGTGCATAAGGTAAGGTACTACGAAGGACTCTTTATATGTTTCACCCTGTCTGAGACATATCCGGTCTTAGAGAGATTCCAAGAAGCTGTAGAGGCGGGTGACCCCCACGCAACATATCTGTTTCAGGTCCTAAGCTTTAGCATGCATGGAAGACTTTATGATATATGGTTTTTAGAAAATAATGTTTTCCGACTAGTCTTTCAGAACCAATTACACTCCGATATCTCTGAACTTTACAACTCTTGTGCCACTCTCTTGAGGACCTACTGCTATCTGTATGAGTTCAACCCTAACTGCCCAAGGATCATTTGGGAAAATGAAATTGAGGAATTTAAAAATGGTTTGGGGATCAACCTGATCAGAAGAACTTATAGGGAAAGTTTATGATGGCGGTGGACCTGATGAAGGTATAAATTAAATACTGTTTTCATTCAAATTATTCTAGTTAATAATGATTAAAAAACATTTTGTAGGGACATAAAGGGTGATGTGTATGGGTTGGTGCTGTGGAAGCATAAGAGTACAATAGAATTGCGAGGGAGAAATTCCATTAGGGGGGATAATGTGACTCCCTAGACATATTTATAATTATAATAATAATAATTTTTTAGTTATTATGATTAATAGTATTATTATTATTATTTTTGTTTAATATTAGTTCTATCTAAAACAAATTCTTGCAAAATGAAATAAGAAACATTTTATTTAGTAGAAATACTGATATATTACTTTGATGAAAGGGATTACATGTACTGAAGGAAACTCATTTCAATATCTAAGAGAAAAAATTTAAGACCACCCTACATCACAATGAGACTAATTATGTAGCCCTCATCCCTTGAATGCACCAAAACATTGAAAGAAATAGTGAGAAAAATATCCATAATACATAGAGTAAAAGGAATGTAAAGCACCATCCTTATAGGAAAAAATGGTTTGATGTTTTGAAATACCATAAACATTTATTTATAAGGCCTTTGTCATCATTGAAGATAAATATGAACATTATTTTCTCCTAATAGCTATTGGAGTTCAGAAACATGTGATTGTTGGTATTTTTATAAAACCTTTATAAAATTATTAAGTATTTCAAAATTTTTAAAATTATTTAAACATTTTAAAGTTATATATTTTGTTAAATGATGACATGATTTTAATTTAAGCTGTATTTTATATTTATATTTTGAAATTATAATGTTGTAAAACTCAAAATGAATACAAACTTAGAAAAATAATGACATTTATTTTTTATAACTATGAGAAATAATTTTTTTTATATTTAGGGAAATTAATATACATGTTCTATTTTTATTAACTATTTGGTTTTAATAAATTTTTGATAAAAAATTAGGAGATTACCCCATCTGAAAGAGGGAATCCTTAAAGGACATATCCACAAGGTCAGTGGACATCTCACAAAGTCAATCAAAGTCAATCCTAGCCAGTCCAAGGGCAAGCATGGTGCATGATGAGTCATGCATGAGCTGTGCATGGTGTGGGATAAGCACATGAACGAGCCCGTTTATAAGGATTTAAGAAGCATGATTTAGGGTTTAGTCCAATGCATGTGTGGAGACTCATGTGTAGGGTCCCCTGTGTGTGTGCATGTGTTATTGGAATACAGACAGTGCACCATTTCTTATAAGGTGATCCTAAAGTCCCAACCATTTTGATGTAGGACAAAAATTTTAACCGTATAAAAATAATCCTGATCGTTGGTTTCTCCTCGCATCATCCTAGCTTTCCACCTCTATTAGGTCACTTGATTCGTCTAACCCACTACCACAACCATCTGCTCAAGTCGAAATGATTTGAGCTGTCCATCCTTTTTCCTCTTATTCTTTGACGAACCCTCAAACCAGTGAGCTACAACCCGTAGATTCTTCATCCTCCACTATTCTTCCACATCCTATGACCCTCCCATCACTCTACTCAGACTAGCCACTTAATATTTTTCTATGAGTCTACCTTTGAACATAATATTTTATTTACAACCCCATGGATTCCTATGTAACCTCCCCTAAACTATATATATAATAAAACAACCGATTAATTTTGGGTTTACTTTGATTAGGGTGTTTTTTCTCATCTAAAATAGTTATATTCAAGTTTGTTTGTTTATATTTTATTTTTGAATAGTAGTGTATAAAAATATATATAAACCGCTTATATAAACCCCCATTTTCACACTTAACCTTATGGGTTTTCTTCTTCCCAAATCTCCATCGACCTCTTCTCGATTCGATCTCCTTCTTGAAGTCAGGTAAGGGTTTTTTTCTTTATTTTCATTATAAAAAACCCTTATATACATTTTTGTTTATATACGGTAATATATATATATATATATATATAGATTTTAATTCTAATCAAATTTAGATTTTTATATGGTTGATATTAGTGATTAACATATGTTTTTTGAAGTATATAATGCTTGTAAGGATTTATTAAACTTCATTTTAGTTATGGAAATCCCATATATACACTTTGTTTATATATATATTTATATAACATTCAATCCTAAACTATTTTAGGTGTTCTAAATATTGATTATCCGTATTTAATTGGTGTTTATGATGCGTATAACACTTATAATGGTTCACTAAGTGATGATGGTGGAGTTTTCTAAACTAATATATTAATATTTGTATGTACAATTTTTGTATAAATGGAATAATCAACCTATTTTAAGTTTATTTTTAAAGGATGAACAATTATTTTAAAGGGTATTTCCATTACCCGCATATATTACATAAGGATTCTTTTGATTCCCTTTTTATTTATGAAAAAAATGTATATATATATAAGTATGTACAATTTCATAAATATATGACAATATTGTTTTCATTTAAAGATGTTTTTAGTGGTACTAGCTTTGCTATGATTTTATTTTTTCAAAGGTGTACAATTTATTAGATCAAAAATAAATTTTTAGGAATATATATATATATATATATATTTATAAACATATTTATACTCACCTTTTTACATGTCTTACATTTTTAAGTCAATCCATGAGTTTAATGTTTTCAATTACATGACCTAATTGTATGTGTAGTCATGAATACTAATTTATAATGGAAAACAATAACAAAACCTTATTTTGTTATTGTGTTCCAAAAACTTTAAAAGGGATTATTACCTTGTTATCGTTATATAAATATATACCAATTTATAATTTTAGGATAAAAGGTTGGAATTATTGTTTTTTAATATGCATATATATACATGCATAAACACATATAGTGAATTGTGTTTAATTATTTTCTTATGAATCATGTTTTACATTTATAAATATTATATTTTAATTCATGATGAATATGCTGCAATGAATGTTATTAATTATTAAAGTTTGTGATTTGATTTGAATGACACTCCCATTTATCAGTGTATGGTAATGATAAGTATCTTAAATTCAAAAACATGTATTTTTGTATATAAAAGGTTTACTTTCATGAAACAAGGGTTTTGAATTTAAGAGCTATTATTTTATGTGAAAAACCTAAAAAATCTATTATTTTATGTGCACTAGTTATCATCACATGTGAAAAATCATGTTTTTGTCCATGCATGTCATTGATTTGATATAGCCATAGTCTAAAGTATAACTAAAAAACCATGAAATTTTTAGATTAAAGTTACATTTATTACATGATTCACTTTATTTATGAATATAGATAGTTATTACAAGTTTTGGATATATCTTTTATGATAATATATTGATTAATAACTAAACTTTCCAAGGTGGTATGGGACAATTTGTATCATTTAATGAATTTATTTCATCTATGAGTAAGATTTAAATGAATCAATGTGGTATGAGACACTTTGGTTTGTTTAATGAATTTATTTCACAAATGATAAAGATTAAAATAAATCGAAGTGGTATGGGAAACTTTGATTTAAAGACATTTTTTTATTAGACATATGAGGAATAAATAAGACTTATTACGTGATGGGTAAGGCCCTCTATATCCTCTTGATGAATCATTGGGTCTCACGAGACAAAATAGGTCTTGGAGTGAGGCCTTGGCAGAATGATTATGTATTTTCTTAGCACGAGGCCTTAATAGAATGATTATGTATGGTCTTGGCATGAGGCCTTGGCAGATTGTTTCTGATTATCCTGCATTATTAATTCCATAATTATGTGATTAGTATTTAACCAACCAAGTGATTATTCAACTATTATAATATCTTTGGTTAAGAATCCTTTACTTATTATTATGGTAATAAATTCACACGACATAATTTTATAAGTACTTAGCAAATTATTTATAAAAAATTTTAGCATCTATTTTTAGAACTTTAATACAAAAGTTAGAAATTCATCTATCATTTCATGAATCATATTTTATGTGATAAGTGATTTATGATTTTGTTTCTTGTGAAATTACAAGAAAGTATTATTTCATGTGCTAATTTGTACCTACACCCTTCCATGTCACTCCTAAATTTAGTTTGATCAACTCCTGACTTATATGCAACATTCCATGCATTTTTGTACGGGTATGCGTATTTTGAAATGTGTTTTATTTATAGACTTTAAATAAATATTTAAATTATTGTGTATTATATTTCCCTAAAAATTATTTCCAGTAACCTTTAAAAATGTTGATGACGTACTAAAAGAGAGATTTTTTTATTTTAAGAAAATGTTTTATGTATGTATAATTATTTTAACGGGATGTTTTTTAAAAGGATTTTATTAATTAATTTTAAAACCCCGTACTATGATTTTTTTGTACTCACCATATGTATTTAAATTATTTTTATAGAATTAATATATTTTCAAGATTTGGGTTATTCTCTATGGTGGCGGCACTTTGGAGTTTATCTCATACCGTTTTGAAGAAAAGAATCAGTTGTATATGGTTTTCAAGAACCTAGACCGGGAAGATCCTCTGTGATGAGATGTGATGTGTAATTTTATCATCATATTTTTGCAAATTGTTTTAAAAATCATGTTTTATGCACCAAGTATAGGCTTCTAGGGTCGGGGCATTACATATACACCTCATAGGTAATCCAGGATGAGGTTTACAACTTACAACCATCACATGGTACTATGTGGGAAACCAATCAAGGTTCCAATTATTTAATCAAGTAATTAATTTAATTTATGTGAAATTATTGGAAATTACAGTGTATGAAATAACAACTGGTTATAAAACAACTAGATTTTGTAGGATAAGTAAAATTACACATACCATATACTCGTGGTTGAACACTCATCAAGAATCAACTACCAACTCAACCCATATTGGAAGAAAATGGAATAATATATAAACTCCTTGGAAACTAGGCATACCATCTTACACTAAAATAACTACATATATATGAGTAGAAATGAAGAAAGAATCATAAGGATTTATGTACTATCCACTGTAAATCCAACAAGATAAACAATTCCCAAATTTTAGTCTGGATGATCAATCAACACCAAATCCTACCTCAAAGGCTTCAATAAATATATAATGGTAGAACCCCATTCCACTAGAGAAATAAATAAAGAAACATTTTAGTTTAAAGAAACATTAATGAAAAAATGGTCATTTTCCGTCAAACCACTAGGTCGCACGGTTTGGCCACACAGTTGGCAAAACCGTGCACCAACCATGTGCACCTCTCGATCTAAGGGGTGACTTCTCACAGTTCATTTACACAACATTGAATATTGTACGAAAACATTATTTTTCATATCTACTAAAAATTGAAGGTGGATCACATGGGTGTGTGACCCTAGCTACACAGTCTCCTAAAACCATGCGACCCTGTTCTTCTCTATGAAATTCCCCACACATTTTTCATGAATGGTTCTGGATAGGTTGTATGATTTCTATTAATCGATCAACATAGTTCTTTTATCCAATAACCCAAGATTCAAGATCTTAACAAGCCATGGACAACCCCGTTTCCTCTATATCCATACTAGTCATTCACAATAAATCAAAACTGAAAAATAAAAATAAAAAATATCCATACCTCAATAAGAAACCATGGATCTTACAAACTCCCCCTATTAAGACAAATCATCCCCAAGTTTCTATTCTAATGGTGGTAAAGCATCTGACAAGTGCTCCATCCACTGAGCACTTAAATATGCCTCTATAACCCATGTCTCTCCCTTTACATGGACATACTTTCATTTCAACCTAACTAAAGTAACTAACCTCCCTTAGATTGATATCATGATCAGGTAAATGATATGTATGGGTTTCCTCTAAAAAGGATGCATCTACCTATTGCTTAACCTCATCTGGTTGAGGAGTATGAGATGGTTCTAAGTTATAATGATGCAACTGAGATATATGGAAACCATCATGGATGGATCAGTACCTCTGTTGTAATTGTAACTGATAGGATACCATCTTGAATCTCACTAAAATCTAAAAAAGATCGATATATCATCAAGAAATATTATCATATATATGAATCCGTCTATTCCCTAACCTTCATGAGATATTTAAAAAGACTTGATCCATAACCTTCAACTCTAGAGGTCATCGACAGTGATCAAAAAATGATTTCTATCTAGACTATGTAGCATCCATCATCTTTCTGATCAATTAGACCGACTCTGATGTCTCTAACATGAGATTCGGTCTGAGTACTGCTACTAATCCTTCCTATAACTACAAAAGAAGTGATCAACATGTCCTACCATACAAAACCTCATAAAGTTCCATTTTTATAGTCTATTGATAACTATTATTATAGTTGAATTCAACTAGGGGTAAATTACTCTCTTAATAACCCTCACAATAATATAGGCATATTTTAATCATGTGCTCCAGAACCTGTATAGTGCACTCTAATTGGAAATCATTCTGAGGGTGGTATTTCATGCCAAAGAGAACTTTTTTTTACCCAAATACCTCTATAATATTCTCAAGAATCGAGACATAAACTGGGAATCTCAATATGATACAATACTATGAGGAACCTTGGGAAGGAATAAAATATCCCAAATATAGTCTCCCAGGCTCATCTACTTGGAAGGTATCCCTAATAATAAGGAAATGGGAGACATTAATGAGTATTTCCTCAAAAATGCACATAGTATCAATACCTCAAAGTTACCTCAACAACCCGATCACGAAATGCGTTAAAACATCATCTTATTTCTACTCTGTGTCTGGTAACTATTATAAAACCTATATGGTTCCTTGTGTCCCCCCTTCACTTTCTGACAAGTGGAAGACATGTTGATAAAACTAGATACCTCTCATTTCATCCCTATCAACCAGTATTGATGGTGTAAATCATGATATATATTTGTAATTCCATGATGTACTTCCAAAACCATGGAATAAAATTCCAGCATTATCACCTCATTTGTTTCTGCCAGATCCCATACCCAACCATGTATACATATAATCTTATCCTCATCAATGACCAAACTAGTAGACATTTCCTCACCTTCCACATTCTCCTATAGGATTAAACCCTTATAATATGATAGTTTCCTCATCCTCACCATATCTATAAGAGTTGAAGTCTCTATCATATATGAGTGAATTTTCATTCCATAACTATTAACCACCTCCAAGAGCATATTTCAAAATAAGTCCATAAGAAACCACTCGCAAATGGCCTCCTAAACTGCTCGCATCTGAGTCCTCCCACTTAGTGAATCTGCAATTCTGTTCACCTTTCTGAGTGTATAAGAAAGATAAATATCAAAATAATGTAAGTACTCAGACCATAATCATTGCATCAGTTTTTTTTCATGTTTTTTGAATATGTACTTAAGGCTTTTGTGGTCAATGTACACCACAAAATTCTCTCCCAATAAATAATTCCTAAACCATCTTAAGGCATGAACAGCATGGGATAATTAGAGACCATTTTTCGGGTAGTCCCTCTAGTGTGTCCTCAACTAGAAAGACTTTTATGCCACGACTCATTCCTCCTATATCGGAACTTCTCCTAGACTAACACCTGGTGCATCATAATATACTATATAGTTTTTTCCAGTCTATGGTATAATCGATATCAACAATTAATTCAGTCTCCATTTCAACTCCAGAAAGGTAGTATCACTGGTGGCTAACAATAAAAACTTCACACCCTTCTTAGTCAGGAATATAATATGTTCTTTTAATTATGATAAATTCTACATCAAAAGACTTTAATAATTTACTATCCCCAAGAAACTCTTAATATCAAAGACACTCTTGGGTTTCTCCAAATAAACGACAACTCTCCTTCTCCACATCAAATGATAATCCGGTCTCTAAGATAATATTAACTAATAAATGAATTTTAATTACCTAGAACTAATATTTTGTTGGAAACAAATACAACATATTATCTCTTAGTTTATTCATAATTATTTCAAGGTGTTTTTCAGGATCTTGTTGGGTATGAGAATAAACCAAAATTTAATAAAAAAAACACAACAAATGAATCTAGATATGGATAGAAAACCCGATTAATCAATTCCATGAAAACAACTCGAGCATTATTAAGACTGAATGAAATATTCATAAACTTATATAGATCATACATTCTATGAAAACTATATGAGGTATGTCTATAGGTTGAACACACACCTAAAGATAACCCAATCTCAGACCAATCATTGAGAAAAACTGAGCTCCCCAGAACTTGATAAAGAGATCATCTATCCAAGGAAAGGGATAATTGTTCTTAATCGGAAAATGGTTCAATTTATAGTAATCCATATATACCATGATGGTTATTTCCACCTTCTAAGAGAAAAAAACCAATTACCTAATAGAGAAGTATTGGGTATTATCAACCCATTTAGTTTTAATTTCTCTACCTCTCTCTTGAGCTCTTATAGCTCAGTGGTATCCATCCTATAATGAAGATTGGATAATGGTGTAGGTCTTCGAAACATATCAATAGAGAACTCCACATAAAATTTAAGAGGTTATTCAGAAATTTCATCTAGGAAGAAATCCATAAAACGATCGAAAACTGAATAAAATTTATCCTGATGTATTCCATGATCATATAGATATAAATTTTTTTTTCGCTATCAACACATTCTACCCAATATAATCTGGTCCAACTCTACCTTCATAGACATACTACTAACCCATGTGGATATATCTCCGTCCTTCTAGTGATGTGAAGGATACCTTATGGAGATAGACATTGATGTGGTAATGATAATGAATTAACCAATCCATTCTTATAATGACATAAAACCCTATTATATTGAGGATAAATAGATTCTAAAAAAATTGATACCCATATATCTCAAGGGGGAATACACTGCACAAGTGTATACTATTTGATTGGATTCCCAATCGAGTTTTGGTTGTCATAATGCCTTCCAAAAACTAAATAATGAACCCGATGCTAACAAAAATGGCTAAATATATTAATGAATTTGGAGCACCTATATCAATAGGGAATATACTAGTGTAGAGGATACTAAGATCACACCACTCACTGTATATGGAACAACCCTCTGATCCTTAGTTATAGGATGTTTTGAAATATCCATCCTAAACCAAAGACTTGAGAAATATTCTCAGTACCCTAAGTAGCCCCACTTTAATATAGAGGTGCAACCACTGTCTAGCTCCCCTGACCATGAACACCCCCTTGGCCTAAATAAATTGTATTACTATAGCTCCCAGCCTAACATAGAGCTGTAAATCCTGAGCTTGAACTTGGTGTCAGTGTCAACCACCTCCCACAGACCACAAGAGGAAAGGTCCTATAGAACCATTTTATATGACCCCTCTTGTTGTATAATCAACACTAGATTGGGTATCTATTACACTAGATCATCATCTTTCCTCACCTCCCACACTGATGATATAGGACTAAACTACCATCACTCACACTTCGTCTAGTATTCCCCTTATGGAAATACTCAAGACGTCGTTTCCCACCACTTAACAAGGGACCACTAGGTTAAGAATCTACACTACCATGATTGGGGTCTATAAATTTCATTAGGTTATTCTTAGTAATCAGTTCCTAAGTAACTATATCTGATAAAATAGTTAAAAAACACTTTCACCTATGATTTAATGACATGATTGAGACCTTCCTTGAATATTCTCTCCCTATATGGATCTTCAATAAGATACATGGGTGAAAAGCACTAAAGCTCTATAAACCAAGTTGAATAATCAATAACATTCATCACACCCTACTCTAGATGAATAATCTCTTAGAGTCTCAGGAAAGGAGTAATCATAAAAAAAGGATTGGAAATCTAACCAAAACATATCTTGAAGCCTATCATACTGATTTGAAATATCCCACCAGTGATTAGTGGCTCCCTAAAGTATATATTTTGTGAGATTCAATTCCCTCTCAGAAGCATCCTCGAGATGCTCAAAAATAGATATGGCTGTCTCCATACACAACTTAGTAGCTTATGGACCACCATCCCTAGAAAACATGGGTGATTATACAATTGGAACACACTCATCTGCTCTACCATGATCAAGGTAAACTATGGCGATCCCTTAATGATCTTCATAAAGTGTTGAAAACACTCTAGAAACTGAACAAAAACATCTATATCTGGAACAATGGGAAGTTCTATAATTGGAACTAATGGAGGTCCTACTGGTGGGTTTGGTACCACCACTTCCAAAGCATGTTCTTCACCACTCTCCTGGTACAAAACTCAAGTCTGTAATGGTGGGATATCTCTAGAAATACCAATCAAACACCTCAGAAAATATTCGGTAAAAACTAGATCACATATATAAACACTGGATAGGTAAAATCATTCCTATAATCAATCCAAAACCCTCCATTTACTCCTAAATCCATGACTGGGTAATAGAAATAATCATAAAGTACAGAAGGGACACAACCTACTACACACTACTAAACTTGGGTCAGAGCCAATCTCTTAGTTACACAGTATAGGTCTATGTGTATGGATTATCAAATAAAAATTGAAACTACAAATATTGATGAACACTCCATTTCATATTTAATTCTTTCTTAAGTTCACTCTCATTTATTTAAAAATTCCCATAAATGGTATAATTATATCGATCAATAATTCCAATCTATAAGAGACCCTACACATTATAAACTTAAATATGTAATCCTTTTAACCCCAACCTTAATGCATTCTAGCCCATTCAGTCCCTTACACGAAACTTTATTCAAATAAAATTTATTTTACACAAGGATCAAATAATAATGTCAAGAATTCAAGAATTTCATCTTATATGGAATGAAATATTCATGAAATGTGAATAATATAAAGTTCCTAAAATTATTCATGAACCATAATTCCTTTCCATATCGGGCCAAGGATAAAATGTAAATTTTTAATCATAGTAATAATAATATCACATATCATCTTAATCCCCCAACAATGGAATCAAATCAACTGTAACATGCAGAAATTAGAACATCATATACCATCCCAAGAAATTAGGATATTTTCTATACTCAGGTTAGCTATTAATAGGTATATATCATTATGAAACCCCAACACATTCATAGTTATCCTTTCTACTGTCCAAAAAATTATAGTAGAAAGAATAAAAAAGAAATCTATGATTCTACTTTGTAATGTACCAACTCGAAAGCCACTAAATGGTGCACGATCATATGGGTCTAATGACCTCAAGCGCGTATCCCCATATTCAAGAGGATTATAATTAGCAGTTAGGGTCTAAGGTGGTACAATGGGGAGACTATACCCTCTTAATCACAGTGTATCAATCACAAAAATGAACAATCTAAGCATTTATACCAGTAGTATAAAATAAACAACCATATTTTATGAATAATAAACAAATCCAAGGGAAATATCATATAAAATATTATTATTTCATGTCTCTATACAAAATGGAAAGAAATACATGGAAATAAGAATCCAGAACAATACATGTATCAAATTACAAAAATTCCAATAAAAATTATCTTCAGATAACATCACAATCATAGTTCAGTCATGTTATCCCTACTCCTAAGCATAACCAATCACACATAAAAAATGGGAACATGCCTCGATCCCTACCAATATCCATGAAGTACTTTTGTGTACCCAATAATGGCTTGAAAATGGTGTCAGATAATAGTTATTAGGACACCACCAATGTTTTATATAACAAGTGCAGTCTCTTTATATAAGAAAAAGAAGTGGGAAATATATAACAATAATGTAAATGGATAAGAAAAAGTGATAGAAGTAAAAGAGATATTGTCCATCCTACCAAGGATCACTATAAATAATGAAATCATAAACTATCCCCATTTGTGAATAATGATAAAAATATCCACTCTGGTCTATATAAAGAAATCTAATGTCTAACTCAATGTTCCAGATCGAAGGAGTAAAAAATTCCAAGGTATACTCAATGAACTATTCCATGTAATCAAGTGTCAGACCCGATGGATGGATCCAAGAATTAGTACTTTCCATGGCGTCCCATGTAATCTTGATCCATGGAGTTGAAATTTCCATGGAATCCAATATAATCTTGAATATATTTAGTAGAAATGTCCATGACATTAAATATAATAAAAAACATTTTATTAACCCCTCTCATAATTAATTTCATAAACATACACAATCCATAAGTTCATCAAACTCATTCAACATTTTCATTTAAACCATTTAATCCCTTTTAAAATCATGTAATCACATGGAAAAGAATCACAAAACCTCTCCCAATATTTTATTCAATTCATTAAAGGTAACACTAAGTTAGTGATCTCACACACGTACACAATAGTGTGGTAACTAATGGGGTAGATACAGAAATACACATCACGGGTGATCCGTTTTGAGGTTGAGAACCTACAACCCTCACACAGTTCTAAGTGATAAAACTATCAATGTTCCGGTAACTTAATTAATGCATACAATTAATTTAAGAGAAATTCTTAGAAGGTTTTAACTATGGAACAACAAAAACTAGATATAAAAACACTAGAAATTATATGAAAAGGTATAGTATGCTTTTCATATACCCATGGTAGAAAACTCTTCCAGTATTGGTTCCTAACTCAAGATTAATTAGAAGAAAAAAATAATAGAAGAACGCCCATGAAATAGGGCGTGTCATCTTTCAAAAAAATAACTTTGTCTATAAGTAGAAAAAATTAAGAAAAAAGCCTAAGGATTGAATAACTCATCGACATGGATCCAATGGGATGAACGGTTCTAAATTCCAAGTTTGGATGATGAATCATCAACATATTCTACTTTAAAGGATTGAAAAATGCTCAAACAGGAGAAAATAACCCCCATAGTCCTTTAGAAAAATGAAAAAAATTATGGATTTAGGTTTTAAGAGAATTTAAGAGATATATGGCTATTTTTAATCAAAGCATTAGGTCATATAGTTTGTCCACATAGTTGGACAAACCATTCGCCAACCTTACGCACCTATCTATCCAAGGAGGGACTACAAATGATTCGTGCACATAGTTTTTGAATCCATGCACAAACCATGATTTTTTCCTTTACTAATAATTGGAGGTGGCTTACATTGGAATGTAGCCCTGGTTACATGGTTACCTAAAAACAGTGCGGCCCTACTCTACTCTCAGAAACACCCTATACAGTTTACTCAAATTGTGCAATCTGTGGCACATGGTTTCTACTAACTATGTGGACCACCTATTTCCCCCCAAAATCCATGCTCTGGGCTCCAAACAAGCCCAGAGAAACCTTGTTTCCTCCATTGTCTCACTAGGCATTCAAAAGAGATCAAAACCAAGTAATTAAACTCAAAACAAAAAGATATATACCTCAAGGAAAATTCAAGAACTTAAAATATATATCCAATATTTATAGTAAAAAATAATGATATGGTTATTCAACAACACTACTTGATGATTTTCCAATAAGGGGATTATTTAATATATAAAATCATCCCCTGTCCTTAAAAAAAATTATTTATGTTTTTGTACCAATAAGATAATTTTATTCCATTAAGACTCTCTTTCACTAATATTGGTCTCAAAGATAAGTTTGATAATATTGCTATTTTTTCTACAATACAAGCTTTTATCATATGAGTATTATGTCCAAAAGTTTAATAAAAACTATTATTAAAATTGATCCTGACAAAATTATAATCATTTCAAATATTTTTCATCCTATCTATTACAAAGGAAAATGTATATTTTAAATATATATATGTTACTTTGGTGTTTCTAACATCAACTATGAATTTAGATATATAATCCTATAAATCATTTCATATATGACTGTTGGATAGAAGATTGGATAATTCTAAGATCAAATTCATTATATTGATTAACCCAACACTATTAACCAAGGAAACTTATATATTAGGGAAACCTAACTAAGTGTAACCATAACATGACATCAAGTTAATGAAAATAATTCTTTTAGGGTTACACATATAAATTTTTTCAAATTGAACATAATCCTTGGGTACACATATTTGTCATGAACTATACATTTGGATTATTGAGGTGTTATAAAGTTTTCAATTTGGAAGGAATATGGAACTTAGATTTTTAGTTGTTTTAATCCTTTCCATGTCTTATCATATGTATTACCATGATGTATAACTGCTTCGAGAGGCATAGTTTTTTTATCTTATTCCTTTAACCAAATTAATATATTTCAAACATATTAATGTATAAAACATTAAACAAATATTTTTTTATATTCCCAAAAATAAATTCTAATTACATATACACATATAAAATTCCATTGCATTCATAAGGTACATGAAATCCTTTTATAAAAAAGATTCATTATAATACAAAACCAAAATCCCCACAAGATATAGTATGGTGTAACAAGTAGATGTCTCCCAAATTTCCTAAAAGTTACTTATATCCTAATCTAGTGAGAATCCCAACCAAAAGTCTCACTATTCATTGATCTTTGTACTACTGATACATTAATTCATATACAATCATCACACCAAATATCTATAAATAATAACTAGCCTTTACTATCGAGTTCATCATCTAAAATAAAAATCATATAAATGGTTTAACATTACTAAATAATATAACTTACCTTGAATGTATCTATTTATATGCTGGGTATAACATTAATCAATATCCTTTTTTGGCCCCACAAAGAAATTATATCCTTATAGGGAGGAAACCTAATGTTTTTCAATTATAAATCTCCCTTATAGTGATATTGTCCCATGATTAGTCCCCACATTTCTCTATTATTTATTAAATATGAATGAAATAAATCACATGATACAGGTTATTTTACATGTTTCATTCACCCTAGGTTACATCCAAGGAGAATACACAAAAGATGTGTCTATATAAAATTTTTTAATAATGTTTACTACTTGTATAATGTTTGATGAAGATTCAAAATCTTTATTGGTTCACAACCACTCAAAAAATGTAATGTTCGCTAATAACTAAATCAAAAAAGAATATATACCCCTAAATACTACAATATTGGAATCTCAAATAAAAAAATAATTACATCTCTCTTTTTTTAACAGTATACTCCATATTCATCCTGAAAAATGATCTTCTTCCCCCATTTACTCTTATTTGGATTGATGTGTTAAAAAAATCCAAGATCACTATGTTCTTCCAATGATATCATGAATTATTTGTATAAACATTCTTATATCATATTTTTTCATAAAATATATTATTTTCCTTTGGTAAAATTATATTTGATCAATGGATAAGATGTCCTCATACTGTTCAAAAAATCTACGATCATATTAATTTCCTTTCCCCTAATTATATTATTCCCGGTATATAATAACTTCATGTTACATCTACTTATCTAAATTCAACATATATAAGTTGTATGTATATTAATTTATTTTTAATATTATAACACAACCTTATTACAATGTAACCAAAGGCATTATGAAATAATGCCTTCAAAATATATTCTCCTTTAGGAATCACATGCTAATTAATATTTTAAATCTAAATGTTATAATGTGATTGAAATTCAAAAACATTTATGATGAAAACTTTATTGAATAACCAGAATAACAAAAACACAATCAATAATTTATGGCCTTACATTACAAATTTATCCATAAGTCACAATATAAAGAGCATTATATTAAAATGTTTCATACCCTGACCAAAACCTATCTAACATCAAATAAACCTAAGAAAACTATAAAAAAAAGATCAATGATATATTGAGTTTTTTTAAGGATTTAAAATGATATTTATTCAAAAAAACAAAACAAATTTTATTCATGGATTTTTTAGCAATCCCCAATAGGTTTATTGGAAACAAAATGCATAAAAAAAGACCGACATTATACCATTTTTAACATCTCAAGTATGAATCCATCAATGTGTATCTATTTTAAAGTATATTAAATGATTAACAAATAAAAAACTGTAATACTACATTATTGATGATATTCATGATAAATAATAATGACAATAAATTTCCATTAATTGAAACATATTCTATAATAGAATTCTCTTAATCACTTGTTATAAAAACTCATATCAGTAAATTTAATTCATTAAATTTTATATTATATTCCCATATAGAATTTAAATATCATCCTCTAAACTTATTATAGGATACTTGATTATAATTTATAATTCTTTATAAAATTATCTATAACCATTAATGAAAATAATTATCTCCCCACATTATTTGGAGTATCTCTCAAACTCTTTCAATAAACCCAAAGAAAACTTATTAAAGATATAACGTGAAATAATTAACTTAAAAAAATAATTTTATAAAATAAACTAATACATTTCAAATAACACTTATTGAAAGTTATAGTTAGTGATTCCACTCATCAAAAAAATTTATAAAATGATAATAACCTATAAGAGAGAGGGTGTTCAATCTTTAATAATAAAGTGTATGGATAAATCAGTGCTTTAAGATAGAACTGATGTCTTACAAATATTCCTTTGGATAGTTACCTCTTCATGATATCCATAATTTGATCTTGAGTAGACACATATTCAGATTTCACCATCCCTTATTATACATTCTCCTTAATAAAGTGATACTTTCTCTTAATATTCTCTATCCTATGTGCTAGATTTTTTATAGATTTATAGTATATGAGCAATAATTTTTAATTAAAATCTAATAATATATATAAATAGTTCTTCCTTCAAGATATTTTTTAATCCATTTAAGTTTTATATAATATTGAGTAGCAACTACATATGTAGGATATTTAGTTCTCAATGATATGAAATTTTACTTCTAAAATAAGAAATAAAAAAATATATAGGTCAAAATTCACCACCCAAAGTTTATTTTATATTATCAAATGAACCAACTTAATTAGTATTCCTAAATACCAATCATTCCACTAATATTGTTCCTTTAAAGAACTATCCAAAATAAACCATTCATTTGATATAAAAAACCACCCTTTTACCATAAGAATACATATTTCTATAGTAAAAAATTCTTACATTTTTATTAAAATATATCAATCACAATGCCATGTCTTAATATTTTTATATACGATGTGCTTCTAATGGTTCCCATATTATATATAATGTGGAAAATACTTCCATCATTTTTCTTTGAAAAATTCATTTGGGTAAAAAAATATTTTGTCACAACTTTTAATTACTCCATTTAAAATATTTTCAATACTTATATATAATATTTTGATTGATATATGAAAGACCAATTCTTTTCATTTATCACTTGTAATCCAATGAAAAATATTTATTTACAAATTCTAAGAATTTTGAATTTTATCATGATCAATTCAATAAAATACATACATTTAGATTCTTTCAATCCTCTAAAAGTTATTCCATCGATATAGATTGGAACCATAATTATTTTAACATACTTTTTCTTAGAATAAAGACAATGATCAAATCCTACACATTAGAATCTAATAGTTTTCAATTGTTGATAAATTATAGAATACTATTATATTGGTGCTTATTTATAACCACATATTTTTTTCTTTAATGAAAACTCTTTTTTTTAATTTTAATATAGGATAAATCTCTCTGGTTGTTCAAGAACACTTGTTCAATAAGATATCTATTGAGTAATGTAGATTTATCATATATTTAAAATACCATAAACTATTATTTCACTAATATACTAAAAAATAATCTAATCCATTAAAATATATCCATGGGAGAAAATGTATCATCCACGTTAATCCTTTAATTTTAGAAATATCCTTTTTATACAAGAGATTTCATAATTTGAATGACCATACCTTCTTTATCCAAATTTCTCTCCAAAGTACTCACATAGTCTTGATAATTTTATTTATCTTATGGCTCAAAAAATAAACCATATCTAATTTTAATCCATTTATTCCAGCTCATCATTCATAGCTATGATTCAACTCTCTTCTATTGTGTCAATATCAAAATTTATAGGCCCTATGTGAGAGAATATCATATCATTTTATATATTATCCATCCTTCTTATTTTT
Organism: Viscum album; assembly: GCA_963277665.1. Lineage (NCBI taxonomy): Eukaryota > Viridiplantae > Streptophyta > Magnoliopsida > Santalales > Viscaceae > Viscum > Viscum album. The sequence goes on from OY728135.1 coordinate 1,151,267,029, forward strand.
ATCTAGAATTCCATAAGACAAAAAAAAGTTTTGTTCATTAATTTACACTATACCCATTAGTTCTAGTATATTTGATGAACTTTATCCTAAATCTAAATCATCTGTAATTTTTTATAATTAAATATCATTTTCTTATGCTACCCCTCAACTATTAAAATTATTAACTTTGTCTATTAAAATTTCATCAATATTTTATTGATAATTATTCTCATTATATAAAATAGTGAAATTTTAGATTTTAATAATTCTACTCATCCATTTGTTAAATATTTTTTTCTATTTTATCAGTGATAAGTATCTAATACATATTCTTTCATTCCCATATAACTCAAAAATTATGCGCCTCTTCTCTTTGTTGAGAGTAAAACATTTACATCTAAAATATATGAAAGTATTAAAATATTGGATTATTATTATGTCACATATTTTATGGGGTTTTATTATTACACATATATAATAAGGATATATATATAATTCACTAATGATGAGAGTCCTTCTTTTTAAAAATTTATCTTTTAGGAATTTATCAATGAGTGTTTTTGAGCCATTTTATTTATTATCCAATTTATTCCCTTAAGTAAAATGTTTTTTTTGATGATTTCTCACTATATGAAAATGATTATTTATTACACACTTCTTAAGAAAATCCTCAACTAGTATATTTGAAAATATTATTCCACAATTTTTTCAATATTTCATGATATTATTTCTGGAAATCATTTATGGAAGAATACGATAACATGTAATATAATTAAACACTCTAAATTTATGAGTAATCACCATCAACTAATATATACTACTATAATCATACATTAAGAGAATGATGTACCTATTTCCATTGATATACTTTGGTTATATCTGCATAGAAACATTAACCTTCAATAATTTCAACATTCATGATTTTTTATATTCATTCAGCATATACGTCTTCCCCATGGTCTTTCTTATTTGTAAAAAATAATACATTTGGATATGACCATGCATATAATTTTTAGTGTCTCATTCACCATAATGTTTCACCAAATATTATAGATATTTTTTTTATGAAAAGTATAAGTTATTTATACCATAGTTTGTTCTCATAATCCTTGAATAGAAATCACATAATTTCTTATTCATTAACAATATATATATATATATATCCCTTTATGTGATTTCATTACAAAATAATAACACCATATTTTCCTTCGACAAAAGAATTGTTCTTGGTAAATCTTATAGCATATCATAAGTTTTATAATTGATTTTCCATAAAATATTATTATTAGTTCCATTAAAAACACAGACATCCATATTACCTTGTATTTACCTCTAATTTTTGGATTTTCTAGAGCTAATAATTTTTAGGCATTCATTTTTTATAGACCTAAAAAATCCTTATTTATCAAACTATAGGATAGAAATATAGATGTAAATGCTCAATTTCATGTGGAGGTGGGGGTAAATTGTAAGTCTTAAAACAATCATTTTTAACCATAAAAAAATCTATGTTTAACAAAGTTAAACAATTTTAATTCACAAAACATATTTAGTTCTTAAACAAAGGGATAATTGGTAGGGCCCACGTCCAATTATAAAGAACCTAAACTTAAACAAATTTATCTTAATGAAACTTAAGAAAGTTTATATCAAGGAAATATTATACCTTAAAGTTTATAAAATCTTATTTATCAAATTATATAAGTTTAATAAATTATATTAAAGATATACTTTATTTCTTTAAAAAATACAACAGAAATAAAAATTGTAATAAAAAAAGTAAACAAGTAGGAAATATTTTAACTAAAAGAGAAGGATATCCAACAACCTCGGATAAAGGTCCCTTGATTTATACTTTCAAGAAATTATGTCTTACCCACACATGGGTAAGCCCTCAATAAGAATATCAATGTATATCTTCCTATCCCTGGAAGCCCTCAAAATTTAAGGAAGTCGACACATCTGTCTTCCTATCCCTATAATTCCTAAAACATTAATGTATTCAGTACCTCGATTTTCATATCCCTAGAATTTCTCGCTTGATCAAACAATTGGAATCACACTAGTCTGAACAATAATTTCACAGATCACACAAAGCATGAGAGTTTCTCTCTCCAGAAATCAGTATATCCAACACTTCTGAACTTTTCAACTCATATTTTTAACTCCTCAAATGGATGTGGTATTTATGGGAAAAAATCATAATGGTCATCTACTCCTCCAATGATCATATTTTTCTTTGAATTTCGGAGGGCTTGTAAACCTCTCACTTAAACAATGGTTAGTTAGAAACAGATTGTACTACATCATTTCATATAAGAAAACATTCTTAGGTTTTAGAAAATTAAGTAAACTAGGATCTGATAAAGTTGGAAAAATATCTTAATGAAAATAAGTAACCTTAACAAGTATAAATAATCGGATTCTAAAAATAATAGAAAATAGAGTCTGATTATTTAAATAAATAGATTCTGAAAAAATAAAAATTTAGATTATGAGTTTTAGAGAATTCAGAGTCTGGATTTCAGAGAATTTGGAGTCTCTTTGGATGAATCCATATAATCAGCAACAAGATTAAGATCATCAACTACTGATTTTGAACAAGATTTAATCTTCTTGAAATATATTCTATGAGCCTCATAGTTGATCATTAAGGTTTTGTATTCTATTTTTTGCTTGATTACCTTTTCCATCAGCAAATTTGTAGAATCTGTTTTCATGTTGACTAACTGTTGAATAAGACGACACTAAGATTAAATATTTGGAAAGAACGGTATTGAATCAAAAAAATTCTTTAAATATTTCACCATAAATTCATTTCACAAGGGTGATGTTGATTCATAATTAGAAGAAACTTTCTTAAGAGGATTATCTTTAACTTCATTATCATCCCTTGCTTTGGATGATTTAGAAAAATCACCTTTCTGAGGTGTATTAAGAAGGATTAATTTTATTTTAGAAATATATTTTTCAATACTACGTTCTATCTCACGATGTTGTTCATTAACATTAACTTATTTATCATATTCTTGAAAAATGTAATCATTTTCCTTGCTCTCTTCAAAAGAATGACTTTTTTTTAACTTCCTCTTCTTTAGAATTTTCTTACTATTTATCTGAAGCGATTTTAGTGGATGAAGCTTGGGAAGTTCTTATTGAGAGTTTATTAGATGGAATCTATTTATCATGATATTCTTCAACCATTTTTATCATGTCTTGACTTTATTCATATTCTTCTTATTCTTATTGAATTTATTCCTCTTCAACAATCATTTCCAGAACTGAAGCTTCCTTCAAGAAGGACTTTAGTACTTGAATCTATTCTGAAGCTTTCTCAAAATATTTTAACAACAATTGAGAAACCTAATATTGAAACTATTTTTCTTTTTTTCTTATTATCCTTTACTTTTTTATTGATAGTTTCAGCTCCAATAATTTTCAAATTCTTATCCTCCACAGGGTCAAGTCTGAAAATAAGATCACATTCCTTTCTCTTTTTCTTCTGATCCCTCCATTTATCAACTACTTTATCATAAAACATCATTTTCTTCTTCATTTTAGGGGGTGATGACTGAGATTCCAGAATGGGTTTGGTTGGTTGTGCTTCTATCTCCTTAGCCTTTCTTTTCTTCAAGGGTTCATCAACTTCATCTTTCTTAGCTTCAGATTGATCATCCTTATCAAGAAGATCATAAAACTCTTCAGATTCAACATTGAATGCTATTTTTATTCTTCTTAGAATATCATCACTGAGTAAGATAATATTGAAATTCTTAGCCTTTTAGGTGTAGGGGATCTTGAAAGATTCTAAGCACAAGACTATAATCTTTGAAATGATCACCAGATACATTAAGATCTGGGACTTTATATTGCCATTCTTGATGTTACTGATTGTGGGATGGATATATTTCACCAAATTTATCTTTCTTAGACTCACCAAGAAATCTAAGAGAAAGATATCACATTTGTTAAGTGAATCCTTATCACCCTTACTTGGGATAAGAAAACCTTTCGTCCATAAAGCGACCAACCTATGATTTGTTGAGAGGAGAGAAATTTTGGGTTTCATGACATTATTTAATCCAAGACATTCATAAGATTTACTCTTCACAAAAGATCCTTCTTTTTTTGGGTAACCAATATGAGAATAGGATAACATAACCTTTATAGGGGATATCTAGGATGCTGGTGACCTTGTTCAAGGATAGAGAGTACGATTTTCCATAGCTTCTGAACTTAAACATCTCTCTTACACCTTTCTCATAGAAACTAAATGAATCATATAATTTTTCTACAAGGTCCAAGTAGACCGGATATTGATTATTTTACTTATCAACACAAACACTTTCTCATCTATTAAACTTGATAATATTTTTAATCAAAGAATTATAATTCACAAATTAATTCTGACCTACTAACATTTATCGAATCATTAACCAGTCCTTTGGTTCCTTGTTGGAATAAGACTGTATTAGAGTCTGAGTAGAAGCTTCAAGAGACATTCAAAATTTGAGGAAATTGAAGAATCATAAAGAAAAACTTAAAGAACAATAGAGCCTTAACACAAAAATCTATGAAAACCGATGTGGGACAAGAAGATGGGGTTCTTTTAAATAGGTTTAGTTGTGGTGGTTTGAATTATCGCATATATCCAATGGTTGAGATTAACTTGATCTGATATGATAGTTGATATCAATTATGAAGAGGGATTTGTAGATTCTGTTCTTTTTAGATTTTAATAAAAAAATTAGATTTACAAAAAGTGAATCTAATAAAGTTTTATTAAAATAATATATAAATACCAACAATTAAAAAAACGCGGTTATGAAGATTTAAGTAAGAAAACATACCTTCCAGATTGCATAGAAGAAATTATCAATATTGATAAGATTATTCTTGAAGAACATAGGTTCTATAAATTTTTATTAGGGAAATAAAACATTATGTTCTGAAAAAAATATAAAATAATTAAGATTCTGAAAATTTTATTAAGGAAAAATTTAAGATTTCAAAATATTTATAAACTTATGTTCCCCCTTTTGAAAAGGAGTAAATTAATTTTAGGAGATAGGTTTCAATAAAAAGTTAATATGGAATATTACCTTATGGTTATAATTACAAACATTTTTTAATGTATTTAAATCTATCAGAGGGTAAATTTTTTTGTAAATATGTCATCAAGTTGATCTTGCATTTTGATAAATTGTAAAATAATATATCCTTTCAGTGTGTGATCCCTATGAAAGTGATGCGTAATATCTCTATTATTTACATGAGAGTGATATCCAATGTATTTTCTTAGGGAAATGGAACTAGTATTATCACTCATTATCTGTATTTTTGTAAAACTCATGCCATAGTTTGTGAGTGTGTGTTGTATCCACAACACTTGAGCATAACAACTTCCAGCTGCTACATATTCCGCTTCAGTAGCAGAAAGTGATACTGAGTATTGCTTCTTGCATGACCAAGAAACTAAAGAATATCCCAAGAAATGGAAATTTATGGATATACTTATCCTATCCATTATACATCCACTAAAAACCGTATCCAAAAATCTTTATAAAACAAAATAATTTCTAGAAGAATAGAAATTCCTAAATCTATGGTTCCCTTTAAATAGAAAAAAAATCTTTTCACTACTTTTAAATGAGATTCCTTTGGGTTAGATTGATATCTTTCACATAATCACACTGAAAACATTATATTTGGAAGACTATCTGTTAAGTATAATAAACTTCCTAGCATACCTCTAAAATATGTTTGATCTACTAATTTCCCAAATTCATCAAGATCAAAAGAATTTGAGGTATTGATTGGAGTACTTACAATTTTTGTGTTGTCATATTCATACTTTTTAAGAAGATATTTAATATAATTATGTTAAGGAATATAGGTTCCTTATAGTTTTTGATAAATTTAAAAACCACTGAAATTTTTTAACTCACCCATCATACAAATTTCAAACTCATGTTTCATAAGACTGACAAATGAATCTATTAAATATTCCTGGGTTGATTGGAGTATAATGTCATCAAACTAAATTTTAAAAATAAAACCTTTTTTCTTATATTTATTTATAAGAATGGTTGGATCATAATTTCTCTTAACATAATGGTTTTGTAACAAAAATCGTGTAAGTCTATCATACTAGGATCTAAGGGCTTGTTTAAGTCTATATAATGATTTGTAAGTTTAAAAATGTGTTTAGGATGTTTTATGTCTTAAAAACCAAGAGGTTGTTCAACATAAACTTCTTATTGAACATATCTATTAATGAAATAACACTTTACATCCATTTGAAATTTTTTGAAATTAATGAAAGCTATAAAGGCTAGTAGAATATTAATGGATTACAGTCCATCTACTGGAGTGTAAGTTTCTTCATAGTATATTCCTTCGTGTTGATTATCTCCATTAGAAACTAATCTTTCTTTATTTCATACAATGATTCCATTTTCATCAAATTTATTTCTTAAGACCCATTTTATACCAATTACATAAGTTTCCTATGGTCCTTCAAGCAAGGTCTAGAATTATTTCCTTTCGAATTCATTTAGTTCATCTTGCATAACTTTAATACAATCATCATCACCTAAAGATTCATTAGTGATTTTAGGTTCTAATTTGGAAATAAATGCTAGATGTTTTACTTCATTTATTAAATAACTTCTAGTCCTTATAGGTTTATTTAAATCACTAATGATACTATCACTGGGATGATTCTTAAAAAACAAATGATTTGGGTTTTGTAAAACCTGTTTATCAACATAAGGTAAAAAATATTCTGGGGTAAATACTTCAAAAATAGTTTCTTGAGTATTTTATTTATTAAAATAATCTTCCATCAAAGGTTGATAATTAGTTTTTGAGAACACATATGAAGATGTAGGTTATGGTAGTTTAAAAACAAAAGTTTTGATTAAGAAAAGGTCTGATGAAAATAGGTATTATAGTATAAAAGGTAGTACTAATAGGTTTTGTACAAAGTTTTTTTGATATAGAATATTCACTTAATTTGGTTCTAGTTATCTCTTGAAAAATTTTATTTATTCTTTCAAAAAAACCATTTTTAGGAGTTCTAGGAGATGAGAAGTTACGAGTAATGCTTTTTTTCTACGAAAAGTTTCAAAATCGGAATTTTTAAATTATCCCCCATGATCACTATGAGTATTTATCTATATAAAGGTTTTATCATTTTTAAATTATGATGTAAAATATTTAAAATAAAAAAGGCCTCATATTTATTTACTAAAAAATAGACCCATGTAAATCTAGTGTAATCATCAACTAAAATAAATACACAGTATTTCCCTCCAAAAATTCCAGTTTTTATTGGACCAAAAAGATCCATATACACTTGATATAATGCATTAGAAGTTGAGACTTAATTAATCGATTTAAATCTTGACTTATGTTTCTTTCCCTATTGACAAGGATCAATTTTTTAAGAATATAATCTAAGCTATAATAGATCATTAACAAGTATTTTCTTTTAGAGTTTGAATAGGTTTCTAAGGTTACAATGTCCTAGTCTTCTATACCATTACCAAGATTGATCTTCTTTTGAGCTAAGGAAAGGTAGGTATTGGATCCTAAGGTCTTCTAAGTTAAGTGTATAAACATTCTCATGCCTATGGACAGGGAGAATAAAATCTTCCTTGTAATTGTGTACTAAGAATTTATCATTGCTAAAATTCACATGTTAACCTTCATCCCATAATTTAATTATGCTTATAAGTTTGTTCTTAAGACCTTTGAAAAATAAAACATTTGAAATTAAGGTTTTTCTAAGAAGAACAATGTTACCTATAACAACAATTTCTACCCTAGAATTATCTCTAAAAGTTACTTTTCCTCCATTCATCTTGATAATCTTTTCAAGGATGTTTTTGTAACCAGTCATGTTTCAGGAACATGCACTATCCATGTACCATATGTTATTTTGGTACTTCCTGTATTTTTCTAAAAATAAAATAGTTATACTTTCAGAATCTAAACTTTCTTGGACCCAAAAATTATAGAAAGTAAAATCTTAGGCATCTACATTTTCTTAGAGAAGTAAGATTTATGAAGACCTAAGGATTGGGTTTTATTTAAAGAATATTGTTTCTCTCAATGTCCACCACATTGAAACTTAGTACAAAAAGGAACACTTTGGGGAATAAAATAGTTATTACTAAAAAAAGGTTTGGAGTGAGTGTAACCAAATCCATAACTATTTATAAGAGGGATAATTTGTGAATAATTTTATCAAATTCATTCCTTCTATAAGTGAAATTTTATAAAATTTTCATTAAGGAAAATATTTCAGATTTTAGTCTGATGACTAAATTCTTATCCTCATAGTCATTAGTCTTAGAGTTTGAGTTATTATCTAAAATTTTTTGTTATAAATAATATTTTCAAGATCCTTAGAAAGTTTATCTTTCTTAGAATTAAATTCCTTTAGGTTTTTAGAAATATTTTCAAAATCAAGAGTTTTTTGATGAATATCCTTTGAAAGATCTGATACTTATTTTTTTAAAACCTAAATTCTAGAATTTTCTTTCTCTAACTTTTTTTATCTTAATGTTCTCATCTCAAGTAATTTTGAAAATATAGAGACTTCTTCCAACAAAGGTAAAGTATTATCTTCTCATGAGGAAGATTCTTCATCTTAAAATATGTAAAATTCTTTATTAGAAAAAATTTTATTTAAAGAAATATTGGTTAAAGAATCATCATTTTGTACCTTATCCATTAGATAATGTTTTTAATAGGTAATTTGGCTATAAGGCCAATATTATTCTGAGAGAAATATGTATATTCCAAAGATTCATCTAAAGAGTCACCACCACTAGTACTCCAAATTTCATTATCCTTAAAGACATTCTTAGACTTGGACTTATATTTCTTCTTTCAGTTATTTTCATAATGCTTATCCTTTCTGTATTTTATCTCGAGAATAGGAAAATCAGGTCTGATGTGTCCAACCCTTTTACATTCATAATAGGTTACTTCAGAATATTTTTTTTCTTTTTTTTCTTTCTTCTTATATCTGTATTGAAAATATTTCTTTCCCAAAATCTTTTTCATCATTTAATCAAGATTGGATAATTCCTTTTCAGAATGATCACTGTCACTTGATTCAGATATAACAAAAGCTTTCTTATTTTTATATCTAGTAACATTTTATGATTCTTGGATTTAGATGTAGTAGTAAAAGAAATGATTCCATTACCATTCTTATTTTTTTTGAAATCAACATCTCTCTTTCTTCTTGTTTCATACTGAAGAAGAGTTCCAAATAACTTAACTAGAGTAATATTAGATACTTTCCTATTCTTAGCGATTGTTGTACTTTTGGATTCTCACTCATTGGTCATGATATCAATTAACTTATCTACAATAACTTAATCATAAAATCCTTTTTATCCCATATATTGAAGACTATTGATTACAATCATAAATCTTTGTTACACTTTGCAAACATGTTCTCCATAAGGAAGCATAAATCCATGATATTCATCTCTTAACATATCTCTTCTAATTTCTACCAATTTTTAAGTCCAAAGTGTATAACTTCAAGTTTTTTTAGATAATATTGACAGATTCACAAGAATATATCTGACTATAGATATTCATGGTCATAAAACATAATAAAATATTTCGTACCATCTAGTTTAGTTGATATTCTTGTTTTTATTTATTTTTGAAAGTTTTGTTTTCTTTGTTAGGAATATTGTATTCACCACTGAGAATAAAAAAGTTATCCACTTCAGTGTTAATTACAAAAGCCTTCATCCTATCTCTCTAGTACTCATAATTATTATCATAAAAAATTGGTGGCTTTGTAGGATTTAGGTTTTCTATTGAACCAACGTTAATTCCTTCCATTATATAAGAAAAATTATTTTCCAAAAAACTTGTTAGTAGTAAATTTTTATAAACAAATAGTTTATAAGAAAAATATTAAGAAAACTTGACCAAAGTTAAGAAGGAAAAGTTGAGCAAGAAAACCTATATGTATGTATAAGTATTTCAGAGACCTACTTTAATACCAATTGTAAGATCGAAATATAGATGCTGATGCCCAATTAGAAGAGGGGGGTGAATTGTAAGTTTAGAAACTTTAATTTTTAAACTAAAGAAAATCTATATTTAACAAAGTTAAACAAGGTTAATTCAAAAAACCTTTTTAGTTCTTAAAAAAAGGTGTAATTGGTAGGGACCAGGTCTAATAATAAAGATCCTAAACTTAAAAAAGTTTATCTTAAGGAAACATAATCCAGTTTATCTTATGAAATGATTATGCCTTAAAGTGTATATAATCTTATTTATTAAAGTATAAAAGTGTAGGAAAGTATAATAAAGTAATAATTTCTTTCTTTAAAAAAATACAGTGGAATTAAAGTCTGAAATAAAAACAAGTAAACAAGTAGGAAATCTTTGAACCCAAAGATAAGGGTATCCAACAACCATGGATAAACGTCCCTTGATTTATACTTTCAAGAAATTCTATCTTACCTAGACTAGGGTAAGCCCTTGATAAGAATATCGAAGTCTGGCTTCCTATCCCTAGAATCCCTTGAACTTTAAGGTTTTCAGCACCTCTTCTTTCCTATCCATGAAAGTCCTCTAACTTTAAAGTAGTCAGCACCTCTCACATCCTATCACTACAACAAAATCTCCATTTAGCGGTGGTTTTGTAGCGGCGGTTCCTAGAACCACCGAAAACCTTTTTTAAAAAAGTTTTCATGGTGGTTTATAATAAACCACCGCGAAACATTTTTTTAACAGCCCCGACCCTTCCTATTTCTCACCAGAGGCCGCGATTCCCCCGACCCCCCGTTTCCCCCGTTTCCCCCAGCCCCCCGCGACCCCGGTGACCTTGCGACCCCAGTGACCCCATGACCCCGACAACCCTGCTTCCCCAGCGACCTATACGAACCTAGGGTTTGATTTCTAATTTTTTTTATGTTGTTGTGATATTAGTTATTTCTTTATTATTATTGTTTATTATAATAAATTTTAATGTTGTATTTATTGTATTGTATGCAGATGTTTTCATTTATGATTATATATTTTTCTACTTATTACATGTGATTTTTTATATGTGTTTGTTAGTTTTTATTCTTAAGTGATTGTTTTTCTATCTACTTGATTGTTTGTGGTTGTTTGATACTATACTCATGGGTTGTGATGACTCATGGTTACAATACATGCTTATATCATGGGTTATAATGGATTAAAGTATAACATGTACACATTTCCCTAGGTTGTGTTCTCTTTAAGGCTATGTCATGTATTTGGTTGTGATGGATCGAGGTTATAACATGTGTCATTGAGGTAATGATGTGGAAATTTAGTGGATGTGGGGATGGTTAACACTGGTTGAGAGATGGACTTTCTTGTTATGCTGATGTGATGATGATGAGATGATTGACATAGGTTGAGAGTTGGGATTACCTATTTTCTAGCTAATATGATGATGTGACAGTGATGATTGACACATGTTAAGAGTTGGGTTTTTTGTTTTGTCAAAAATATTGATGGTTTTCATATTATCGAGTATATAATTGTAGATCTACATGACCTACCATTAGAACGAAACATATGCACCTCACTCCATTTGATTATAATTCCACCAAGAAATTATATGGGAAAGAGACATATGATCCATTTTTTACACTCAAAAAATTTAAACTCTATCATCAATGATAATAATCACACTAGCATGCCTATAAATGTCATGTGAATCCCATATGCCTAAACATGATTCATGATAGGCCTCTTCCCTCTACTATCCAAGAGTCAAAATCCTACAGAAATCACATATCCAACACCATGTTCATCCAAGTGAAAATCATATAACTGTAATAAAGAACAACAAGAACAAAAATTCCAAGCCCCTGGGAACTTAGAATCCCTACCAGAAAAGGTGTTCATGATGCACCAGTATTATATCTATTATAGGATTTTAAACATTCCTATATCATTGGGTTACCATATCTCAAATAGTAAAACAAAATAACCATTGATCAATTTGTAACATCTTGTCTTGACTCACTACGAATAGTAACCTCACCAATGGTACTATGTGACCGCAAGAACCCCTTCTTGTATACTAGAGGCTACTAAATAGTAATGGGGGGATAAAGTAGTATCATAGGGAGACTATAAGCCCATATTAGAGTGCACAATAATGATAAAATAACTAAGCATCATACACATCAGAGTACATAGAAATAATAATAAACTAAGAATTCCATTAAAAAATGAAAAGGTAGATAAAGGCATACAAACACAATTGATCACCCACTTGACCAATCACACATGTAAATAAAATACATAAATAAATAAAATTATAAGAGGCCATACTAAAACCTCATGCCTCACCTCATAAAAAACTCCAGTACATGAATCCGAAATATCCTAATCGACCTTGTAACTTTGAGTCTCTTCCCAACCTATTCCTATAACTAAGGGAGATCCTTCTTCGATAACCAATTGCAATGGTGGCCTAAGCATAGTGTGAGTAGAAAACTCAGTAGGTAATAACCTACTTAGTCTTGTAGATACCAAAAATATGGTTATATGTTCATGTTAAATTCTTGGAATAAATACATATTCTATGAAAATAAATAAAAGCACATTGTTGATCCTAAAGTACATGACCCCGATCGACTATACCTGCATCGAATGACATGGAGTGTCTCTAGTCACATCACGATGACCTTTCCAACCATAATATTAACCTGAGGTTATTCCACCCCCAGTATACAGGTAATTACTTGGGGGATTGATCCACCCTGGCATACATATAATGACCTAATAAATTCTCTATCCTAGAATAATAACCCAGGGAATGATCTTTCCCAATATAAAATAGTTCCTGAAAGCTGATGTCCGGCAGTGTGGGAGTCTCAACCACACCCACCAAATACCACACAAGATTTGATATCCAACACATGGAAGGACCTATACTCTTCCCATAAACAATATAACCCTAACTCCAAATCCATGGAATCTCCAACAATAGCATAAAAAATCTCTATAAAAGGGGATTTTTATTTAGTATCACTAACCTCCCGACAAGGAGATTTTTATTTAGTATCACAATCACTCCATGAGTATTTTCATTTCAAATTAATAACTTCTAAATGGAATATACCATATCAAGCATGAATACACACACAAACACAAATATATATATAAGATCAACATAGGTTTCAATCTCTCTAACCCATCATGTAAATTGTGGTTATCCCATAGACCCCTTATAGATTTATCACCTTATCCAATTCAGTTACAAGCATTTTAATTTAATTATATAACCCACTTAGTTCAATTAATTAACAAATTATTAAATAAAACTCAGCCAGTCACCCATAGTGGAAGGTCCATACTAATAAAATTCCAAATAATAAATAAAATAAAAAAATTACCATAGGGATATACTAAGGGACCACCAACCTATTTTGCACGATTCTTCTATTTTCATTCCAGGATTGAAAATTTTCTTAGGCTCACCGAGGCTTTACCAAACCCATAACACATTCTGAGTACCTATCTCCAACCCAAACATTCCGATTGAGTTAATTCGGTTCAATATTATAATTAATTAACAATTTCTTGTTAAAATATAATTAAATTCAAAGTTGTATAAATGTTGGATACTAATAAAGAGGAACCATCACACCAAAACCACTACCAATAATCCATGAGAAGTCATTTCCATGCCTCTAGAACAAACCTAGGAAAAAACCTATGAGACAAAACTAATTCCATAGTTAAATTACTTAAATTTAATGAAAAAACTTAGAAAAATCAGCATCACAATGTAACTCCACTGATTCAATGGGAAACCACATGTATATGACATTATGAGGTGTCCTATATGAAAACCATATGAAATCCCCATTGTTCTAGGATAATTATTCAATTATCCAGTGGAATTTTCACTCAATTCCTTAATCACTAAGATGAAAATTATAGATAATGGGAAGATATGTTAGATAGATATTTTAATAGGTGAATTCATACAAGACATTATTTAATAAAGAATCTAAAACCAAACCAAATTGAAGGGATTTTAATAGGTAAGGAGGTGAAGAATGTTGGGGTTTATATGCACCAAAAAATAGGAAAAAATAGGGATCCCCCTCTTAAAATACCAAGGGGATAATGGTAATAATTCACACTTAAAATCCCCAATAACTAGCTGGTATCTCCAAGTATGTTGGATAATGACTTCCTAGCCCACCGGCTAGTTGGTGGCTACAACTGCAGTCATGACTACTTTGAGCCTCCTCTGATTCTATCCCAAAATACTCAAGATACCTTTGAGACTTATAAAACATCCAGATTCATCCTTTTAATGTGTCCCAGCTATTGGAATTATATTCTGAAACCCATTTTAAAATCTGGCCCCTCAACCAATTAAAAAAAATCAAATTTTTTACTTAAAATCAAAACCTGTACGGACACAAGTTCTTACAATATTGACTTTTTTGGAAATATTTTAACTAGTTTAAAAAGTATAATAAAATTATAATAGTTCTCAGTATAATTTATTTTGAATATATATATATTTGTAAAAAATGGATTTAAAAGACATATTTTCTTCACAATGGTGCACACCATGTTGTGCCAATGGCGCGCGCCATTGAGCCTTTTTGAATTTTTTTATATTTTTTTAACCTGCTAACTCTTACGCCCCAATTGAAAATACCTCTTTTGAGGTCAAACAACGACCTCCCCTTTCGACTCTATGAAACACTCTTCCCATGAGTGTACCGACCCAGCCGGTGATGGACCACATTGACTGCCATGACCATACCAAGATCCCTCGACCGCCGTGACCCAGTCGACCACGACTAAGCCGAGATCCCTCAACCTCCACGACTTAGACACACAATGTTGAATTCATTTGTTTTTTGATGTATGGAATATGAATTATTGACATAAATATTTGTTTTTTATATATAAATTGTATAATTTATTATTTTTTATTGTTGATATATGTATACACCTCTTTTGTGCGCCGCAAGTTAATATTTCCACGCGCCATGCGCCGCGCCGTGCACTTTTGCGTTGGGGGCTCTTATCACCATTGTGTGCCATGCGCCGTAAATACTATCTGTTTTAATCATTTTTATTATTGTGTAGGAACATTGCGATATACATGGATAAAATCTAGATCACATTACCGAGGAACACACCTCAGTATGTTAAGGGTTTGAATGAGGTTTTAGATTTTTCTATTTCTAATCAATCTGTTGAAGGGAGAATAAAATTTCCATGTCATAAATGTAAATTTAGTACATGGTTGAAGAGAGATGAGGTTTGTGAACATTTAATACTGAATCAATTCCCTAGTCAATATTTGTGTCGAATTTGGCATGGAGAATCGAATGTTACCGAAAGATTGAGAACTGATGGTAATCTGCAGAATGAGGTCCCAAGTTCTTCGATAATGGAAAATGAAATGAAAAATCTCATAAATGATGCATTCGACACTACAAGACACCACTATAAGAATGAAAACATATCAGAAGAACTAGAAGAGGGTGATAAAAATTGCAATGTGACAAGTGATGTTTTTGAGACTGTTACAAAGACAAATCAAGATTGTAACATATCATTGGATCCTCCTCTTGATTCTGTGGATCCAAATATAAGAGAAAACTTCACTAAGGAAAATGCATTTCATGATTTTGTTGACGATGGAAATCAAGAGTTGTATAGTGGGTGTTTGAAATATTCAAAGATTTAATTTCTGCTGAAGTTGTACCATATCAAATGTCTATGTGGAATTACAAATAATGAAATTTCCATGATATTGGAATTCATTCGTGATGCATTTTCTGAAGCAAAAATACCAGAATATTTTTATGATATGAAAAAATTTGTTAACAAGATTATTCTGAATTATACAAAAATACATGCGTGTCCCAATGATTGTATGATTTATTAGGGAGAGGATTCAAGTAGACAGAATTCCAAGAAATGTTCTTCTTCTAGATGACAGGCAAAGGGTGATGTTGGAAGTCTGAATGAACATAATTTCATGGAGAAGAAGAAAAGGGACACACCTGCAAAGGTTTTGCGTTACTTTCATTTGAAGCCTCAATTGAAAAGATTATTCATGTCATTAAAAACCACTGAATACATGAAGTGGAATTATTTAGATAATAACAATGATGGGTTAATGAGACATCCTTGAGATTCTCAATTGTGGAAGGCATTTGATTCATTACATCTCGATTTATCTAATGATCCTAGAAATGTTCTATTGGGATTGGCTGTCAATGGATTCAACCCATTTGGGACTTTGAGTACCTGTTATAGCATTTGACCAGTTGTTTTGATCCCTTATAATCTGCCTCCTTGTATGTGTATGCAACAGACATCTTTTATCCTTTCGATGATTATTCCTGGAAAACAAATTCCTGGATATGATATTGATGTATACTTGCAGCCTTTGATTGACGAATTGTAGGAGTTATGGAGCAACGATGTTGAGACATTTGATGCTTATTCTAAAACAATGTTCAAAATGCATGCTGCTTTAATGTGGACCATTAGTGACTTCCCATAGCTTGGGAATTTATCTGGTTCGAACACTTAAATGGGTTTGGATTTTCCAGTTTGTATATTTGATTTCGAGCCCAAACGACTACCTCATATTAGAAAATGGTGCTTCTTGTGTCATCAAAGATTTCTTGATGCATCTCATAGATTTCGGCTGAATAGATCAAAATTTAATGGTTCCATTGATTGTAGACCACCTCCAAAGCTGTTAACTGGTTATGAAATATTGAAACATCTTGAAAATGTTGAAACAGAATTTGGGAAGGTTCATCATTTGAATGAGAGCGGAAAATGGGTTCGAAGTGCATCGTCAAGCGAAACCGGAACTCAACAATGGAAGAAAAAAGTATATTCTTCAAACTTTCGTGTGAGGAATTTAATTTGTTGTGGAATAATATTGATGTGATTCATATTGAGAAGAATTTATATGACAATTTGATATTCAAATTGCTTAATGAGCATGGAAAGTCGAAGGATCATCTCAATTCTCACAAAGACTTATAAGCAATGAACACAAAACACGATCTCTGGACAGATGATAATGAAAAGTATCCTCCGGAAATTTTTGTAAGGAAAAATAGGGATAAAGATACATTCCTTCGAATGTTAAAGAATGTTAAGGTATCTAATGGGTATTCAAGTAACATCTCGATGTGTGTTGACTTGAATAATCATACGTTACATGGATTGAAAAGTCACGATTCACATATTTTGTTACAACAATTACTACCATTGGAATTGCATACATTATTACCTGAAAAAATTACTGCTGTTGTACATTAGTTCTGCACATTTTTCAGAAAACTATGTGAGAAATCTCTACATCCATTTTAGCTTGATAAATCTAGGAGAGGTTTGTATTGACCCTTTGTGCAATGGAGATGATCTCTCCTTCGTCATTTTTTACTGTAATGATGCATTTAACTGTGCACTTGGTTGAGGAAGCTAAAATAGAAGACCCCGTTCATTATCGATGGATGTATCCAATTTAGAGGTACTTTATTTATATGTTTTCCAGTTAGGTAAACAATTTTTGGTACTTAATTAAATGAATAATTATGTTTATTTTATTTCACAAATATCTTGGGCATTTGAAATCATAGATGAGAAATAAAGCTCAACCAGAAGGCTCTATTTCTGAAGGCTATTTGGCTGAGGAGTTTTTAACCTTTTGTTCTCGATACTTAAATGATATTGAGACAATATTTAATCAAGTTGGACATGTTGAAGACACATCGTCTCAATCTCAAATACATCAGAAATCCAAAATATTTCTTACAATTGGCCGATCAGTTGGGAGGACCTCAAATGTGACATTGACTGAATTGGAATTATTACAGGCACATAGATATGTGCTGCTGAATAGTAAAATTGCAGATCCATTTATTGAAGATTTGATGATACAAACAAAGAGACGAATCAGAGGCTGAACACGAAATGAGAAATATATAATGAAATATGTTAATAAAGAGATTTTAGAATGGTTTTCACGACGTGTAAGTTCATAAATATTGAAATAAATATGAATATTAGTTTGACACATACATTTTGAAATTCTAATAAAGTATATTTCTTTTTTCAGTTCATGAATACTGATACTCGAGCAGAGGTGTCAGAAGATTTGAAGTTTCTTGCTAGAGGTCCTATAAAACAAGTTAGAAAGTTCGACTCTTATAATGTGAATGACTTTAGATTTCATACAGTCGATTGAGAAGTGGGTTTGAAAACAAAGAATAGTGGTATATTTACATTTTCTGAAGTGGAATACTATGGAAATATACATGATATTATTTAATTAAACTACCAGAGAAATTTTTCGGTTGTTTTATTCAAATGAAAATGGGTCGATTTTATCAGAGGTGTTAAAAGAGTTTCCTTTCAATTTACTTTTGCGAACTTCTCTCGCTTGATGGATGTTGGTGATCATGAACTGCAAGAACCATATATCTTAGAATCACAAGCAAAAATGGTATATTATGTGAATGATGTTTCCGATGAAGGGTGGAGTGTAGTTGCTCACGTAATACAAAGAGATTTGTATGATATGGGTGATGATGCGGAAAATTTGACCTCTGAAATTGGAGTTAATTAGCAACAGGAAGCAGGATTATTTGTCCATCATGATATTGAAAATATTAGTCTAGAAAAGATGAATGAAGTGGATAAAGTAATGGAGCAGGAAAATGAAATTATTGAAGGGGAAAATGATTGTATGTACAATTATTTATTTATTCATCAACCACTTGTTTCATTTCTGCAGTCATGCATTATCATTGTTATATATATTTTGTCTGTTAGTAATGGGAATCTATTATCATTTTTAATTTTTTTTCTGCATAATTTTTTTGAAATATATATTCTGAACATAATTTTATTTGATTAAATGACACGAATGCCAAGGAGGAAGCGGTACACTATTTCATCTAGTTCTGCGATAGATGGCGATCCATCTGGCTCCCTCCCCACGACATATGAGGCATTAGCTGCCGACACCCCTGCACCATCTCTCACACCATCTGTGGATGTCCCATTAGAGGGTGAGTCGTCAACTCCCCCTTCAGGAACCTCAGCAGTGGGGCAGTGACACGCCCCTTCCAGTTTATCCCGGGCATACTGGAGTGTCACTGTCATAGGTAAAAATTTTAATTAAATAAATTTATTGCATTTTGTTTATACTAATTGTTTTCTCATTGAATCTGAAAAAAATGAAACCTTGGAGAAAAACATAAAAAGTTCGAATGTTTGGAATATGACTGGCGAGAAGAATGTCGTTCCATTTGATTCTTATGGGGTCCCTACGGCTGACACTGCAGGGTTACTTGGCCAGATTATGGGCCACCTGGCAGCGGAGCCTGTTTCCCTTCCCATTTCATATGACAATTGGAGACATATTCCTCCAAGCTGGAAAAACGAAGTTTATGATTCTCAAATAAAGGTAAATTTATTACATTATGGTTTAATTGAATGTCATGTTACTAATATGTTCAAAATGAATTTCTGTATACAGATGTTCTTCCACTTTACCATTGCTGATGTGATAACACAGAAGTGGTTGTCGAAATATCTAGGTAAGAAGTGGAAAGATTTAAAATGGAGATTGTGGTGTGATGTCAATGATACTTCATTGAACGCGCAACAAATGTATGAGAAGCTACCCAGTGGGGTAGCGAAAGAACAATGGAAAGTGTTTGTTGACAGACATCGTGATCAGAAGCAGATGGTATTGAAATATATATTATTATATTATCCTCATTTTACATTTATACTTGTATATGAAAAGGAAATGTCATTCAATACATTAGTATTAAATTTCATTTTATTTATTTCAGGATCTCTCAAGATAGAATGCATTAAACCGGGCTAAGCAAGTCATCCCACACACTGTGGGCTCAAAAAGTTTTTCTAGAAGCCGAATGACATTGGTAATCTTTTAATTAGTATAAATATTTATAAGACAATATTATCTATTTAATATATTGAATTGTTGATTTATCTTTGCTTAATGCAGTCCCAGAGTTTAGGGCATGAAGCATCCAGAACTGAACTATGGTTGGATGTTCACAAGAAATCAGATGGAAGATTTGTCAATGAGCCTACTAAAGAAGTTGGGGTATGACGTCAATTTTTTATCATAATAACTTATTATCAGTATTTAATGTGTTAATATATATTGGTATTTGAGATATAGGTAAAAATTAAAGAACTAGGGGATGCCAATCCTGTGCAGTCCTACTCAGTCTCCCAGGAAGACCCGGTTGGTAAAGTCCTTGGGAAGGAGCATCCTGGGAGAGTGTGCGGGATGGGTTTGGGACCCATACCATCTGATGTTTTTAGCAGGCCACTGAGGATGGCAGCTGCATCTACTCCTGACTTTACTCTGCCCATACCCGAAGATGCTAAGAAAGAGATTGTTTCTTTACAAAACACAGTTCACCAGCAGGGGGATCAGATATATTCTTTGCTGAAAGAGTTGACTGAAATACGTTAGAAGATGAGAAGATATGCCCCCGGTGGTAGTGCATCGACTGGTGGTATACAGGTAAATCACAAAAAATCAAATTCATTTAGTTTTAAAACTTTCATTGGTTTTAAGTTTTAATATAAATATGCAACCGTATTTAATTTTCAATATAATGTTCTTATAGGTGACAATAGAAAGTGGAGATGAAGGTGGAGAGGGTGATGATGCATCATCGGACCATGAGTAGTTGTATTGCTGATGTGTCGAAAAAATATGGGAATAGTTGGTTTGTATATGTAACATTTGTGGAACATAGTTTCCACCACACATTTTCATGTCCTAAAATTTCCTTGATTTCTGATGTTTCTTTTTATGCATTTTATTGATTTCTAATGTTTCTTTTTATGTCTTGATTTCTCGAGTGTGGTATACATCATTCTATTTAGGCCTGTGTTTGAATTGGTAGTTTCCACCACACATTTTCATGTCCTAACATTCACCCATACTATCACACATCAATCAATTCTACATCCTCCCTCAATAGTATAAGTAATGATGGACTCATTAAGCACTAAATAATTTGTTATTCAAGAGGTTTACTGGCTGCAATGAATGATCTATGCCTCAATGTGCATTGTGTGCATCAACTGAGAGGGTTACCAACTCTATGAATGGAGGACCCAGGTCCTATCACTATGTTAGGGTTACGTAATCCAAAAAATAAATAGAGGACTCATTCCTTGGATCCATTATGCTACCAAGAGGGTTATCGACCCGATGGATGCTCCAATTGTCCACCCACACCTATCATAATATATACAAAGCTATAAAGCACCATCTACTTGTATGTTATCAATATAAACCCACGATTATGAATGCATGTGCATCATCATGTTCTATATAGAAAAATTATTAGAATGGACTACTCATCTGTCCCAAACTAACACTCTAGTGAGAAGATATATAAATTACTAGAATATATCTAGCACACAGGACCTGATGGATTGTTTTTGCAAAAAAGGTACCACCATTAGTTATACATCTATCATATATGATTGATGCTAGTTGTACTAAGTGTCCACATAAAATATTTCATGATAATAGATTAGAAACACAATAAGAATCAAATGGTCTCATCCATTCCAACAAGTGATTCACAGGTTTTCTAAGTAATGAAAATTGTGTCATGCCCAATTAGAGATTCTAATGAATATTGTTAAATATCATGAATCAAGACTGAATATAAATATAAATAAAACCGTGGTCAACCGAACACCCATTCCCATCATTATCATCTTAGCTCCATCAGGAATCCACATTGGTTCAGGTTCTATAGTGACACCTGTAACCATCTCTAAAGAAACACATGCACCTGTTTAGGGTTAGTCTATCTACCGGGAACCCACATGGGTCCTCTAGGTCTGTATGTATGTAGAGGAATCTCTCTTGATATCCTTGTTCATGGACCACTATCTCAATCTAGTACTTTTCATTCGATAAAATCACAATTTCTAGCAGTGTCTATATAAAATAATATCTCAACCTCAATGCAGAAACCAAATAATAAGCTTTCTAGGAATATGGATCATGGACCATCTTAGTTAGACGGTTTCACTTAGATAGTCCGCTCAGAAAACCCATTCCTAGTTCATCCTATGTTCGTCCACCTAGAGTAAATCACAACTAATGGAAAAGGGCTTGGTCAATACAAACAATTACTATGATTGCATAACTTGATGGTATACCCAAGACAAATTCCATACTAGATAGGTCACGGTTTCTAAGTCAAACATTTCTTATTTGTTGGAGGTGTCTCAAGGGTCTTAGATAGACCACATTGGATAGTCATATTATGTCACAAAACACCTCCATAAAAAGGTATACAAGGCTCATCCTCTAGGGAAAAGACATCTCAAAAGGTCACCCCCCCAATGAAGGGGTCAGGAAGTCACTTAAGATCTCTATGTTCAATGCCTCATCCTTTAGAGACCGAGGAATCAGGCCCGTACACAATCTTCTATTTTTTCCTTAGCACATAGTTTAGTTTTCTCATGGTCTTCAATCACCTTAACACTTTAATTTCAATTAACCATTTAATTAAAAAATAATAATTGGGATTATATAAGGAGAATGGAATCCAATGTAAACCTTACACACCTCAAACCACAAAAAAAAAAAAAATAAGTCTAGAACATTAGAGAGCCTAACTCATTTTGAAGCCCCTTTCCATTGACACACCACTTAACAGCTCATGGACAGACCTCACCCCCAAGCTTTCCATGGACCAATCTTTCACCTCCCATTTTATTAGGTCCTATAACATACAAAGGAATCATTCATAATTAATTATAATATTTTATCATTAGTTATAATTAATTAATCCATTTTAACCAAATATGAATAATATATAATTTCGTACCAAATGATTTTTTGTGGAAAGTGATGTTTTGGTGTGTGATTGTCATGTTGTTATTTTTGATATTGAGGAAGTGATTGTGGGAATGTGATGTAGTGAAGGAGGAGGGATAGTGATGATGATACATGATGTGGGTTATGCATGGAAGGAGGGATATAATGTATCTCAGTTGGTTTATATTTCTGGTTTGATTTGTTTTTCAGGGCAGTGATGCAGTAAAAGCAATTTTTTTTCTGGGCAGCTTTTAGCAGTGGTTTTAACTGCCACGACATTTATATGGGCGGTGGTTTAAAACACCGCTAAACTGTGAAAACCTCCGCTAAGAGTAATTTTTTTCTTACGTTTAGCGGTGGTTTTAACCACTGTGATATAGCTGAATCGTTGCTTCCTCGTTCCGCGATGGTTCTCGTGACTTCGACGGTGGTTTTACGACCGCTGAATTTGAGTTTATTAGCGGCGGTTATAACCGCCGCGAATAAATTGATATCCCGGGATTGTAAAAACAGCCGCGAAATTCAGGAAAACTGCCGCGAGATGAGGCAGCTACAACGCTTTCCTTAAACTGCCGTGAAATGGAAAAAACCACCGCGAATAGATTGGCGATGCCGTATTAGGCGGCGGTTTCTGTAAACCTCCGCTAAACCAAGCCGTGGTGGTTTAAACCACAGTGAAACGCAAAAAAAAACAGCCACTAAATGACGATTCTATTGTAGTGTATCCACAAAAGTCCTTAATTAATTAAACAATCAAAGTTGTACTAGGTTGAACAATATGTTCACAACTGAACAAGATGTTCATATATCACAAAAAGCTTGAGAGTTTATCTCTCTTGAAATTAGTACATCCAACACTTCTGAATGTTTCAACGCATATTTTTAAATCTTTAAATAGCTAGGGTATTTATAGGAAAAAATCCCAACGGTTATCTCCACCTCCAATGGTCATATTTTTCCTTAACTTTCTGAGGGACCTGCACATGTGTCACTTAATAAATGTTTAGTTAGAAAGAGATTGTATGACATCGTTTCATATAAGAAAAAAATATTAAGTTTAAGAAACTTAAGTAATATAGGATCCGATAAAGTTGGAACAATATCTTAAGGAAAATAAGTAACCTTAACAAGTATGAATAATAAAATTCTAAAAATAATGGGAAATGGTGTCTGGGTATATAAACAAATGGAGTCTAGAAAAATAAAAATTTGGAGTCTGAATTTCAAATAATTCGGATTTTGAATTTTAGATAATTTATTGTTTGAATTTTAGAGAATTCAGAGTCTGAATTTCAGAGTATTTAGAGTCTAAATTCTGATTAATTTGGAGTCTGAATTCTAATAGAATTGGAGTCTGAATTATGATGAATTCAGAATCCGAATTCTGATGAATTCAGAGTCTAAATTATAATGAATTCTGATCCTAAAAACAATGAGACTCAGTATCTAAGAAATTATAAGGTTCTGAGGTTTTGATAAGGATCCAATTATTCTCAAGGTCATTTGTTCTTAAGGAAGGATATAGTGAAACTTATATTAGGATCATTAATCATAACATATAAAAGATTGTGAAGGTTTAAGCAAATAAATTTCCTTGGAGAAATAAAATAATCTTTAAGGAAAAGAGTTTTTGATTTTTAAAACACAATGAAATGAAATAGTCATAAGAAATCTTATTTTCTTAACTCAAACATGATTCATATCCCAAGATTCATATTTCCTATGATGTAAGAGATAAATACATTTTTAAGTTTCCAAAATCTTGCGTTATTCAGTAATATTAAAGAAATATCGCCCAATATAACCTTATTTTTCATATTTTTATTTAACTAATCACATTTATTCCCATCTATTATTGGTTGATATGAATGTCCATCATCCATATATCTTGGACCCCTCTCATATTGTAAATATATAAATATTTTTTGAGATTTTATCTTTCTTAATTAATTCATGAAAAACTTCATCATCCACCATTGAGTCTCCCATTATATATTCCATTTAATGTTTAATAAAAAATACATAGATTTATTTTTATAATATCTCCACAAAAATATAATATCCATTGAAAACATATTCAGAGTATGCAAGTCTACCCACTTATTTTATTTGATATTTGGGATTTATGTACACTATTTTTCTAGAACACATGTTTTATACATTACCCATTATTAAATACCAATAACAACTAATACGAATTGTACTCTTGCGCTTCAACATAGGTGTATCAATGGTATTATAGGTTTCAATCGAATTAATCTTCTTTTTGAGTGGAAGAATTATTTAGTAAATTAAACAATGATATAATTTTGTTTGTTTTCAAGTCCCACACCCATTTTTACTTCATGATGAAATATTTTCTAATTTATTAAATACTGAAGATTATTTAAATGATCACTATTTCATTATTTTAATTCCCTAATATCTCATGTGATCCATGTTCATGAATATTTTATGAGATTCACATATTTTTCTTTATATTCATTTATTCATATCATTTTGATAAATTCTCTTTTAAGATCCTCAATTTGTATCACCCATTCTTACACTATGATAGGCTAATCAGAAATTATCAATAGAATGATACCCTAATTTAAGCATAATATCAACAACCTTCTTTATGTTTTTTTGATTTCGTTTTATTTTTTTTCTATCTTGGACTTAATTTTTCTTTCTCATAGTGTTTTTGTTTCATATAGAAATTTTATTCATGAATTGATACATTTAATGTCAGTATATTATCCATCTAAACATCTATTTATTAAATTATATCCCCTCATTCTACTTTGAGGTTAGAAATGTACACAATTTCTTCTTCTTTAATTTTTTTATCTCTTAACATTGTGGGTTTCAAATGGAATCACAATTACTTATAAATTGAGATCCTTACTATCATTATTTTATTTAAATTCAAATATATTCAAGATATGTAACTCTTATAAATTTAGTATCTTATTATTGAATAAATTATACTTACTACTTTTATTTCTATTATAATCTCTAAAAGATTTATTAATTGATGTATTGACTTCTATATCATCTTATATTTTTAGATACTTAGCCATGAGAATCCCAACCTTTTTATATATAATGATAATAAATGGAATCATTAATTTGAATGTTCTGTTCCCATATCAAATATGATGAATAAAAATATATTTCTTCAATAACAAATTTCTCCCTTAGATCATCCTTAATGAGGAATTTTTTAATAGCCTTGAATTACACTTCCTTGGATGTCACCTTTTCTATTTTATCACCTTCATCAGTTCTCAACTCATAAGAAATATAAATATAATATAAATATCCAATGATATAGTATTTGGATCATTTTCTATAATCAATAAAACTTATGAATTTAAGTGATATGGAAACCTTCTCAGTATATAATATATAATATTTACATATTTTATAATTTCACCATGCATGTGATGTCTTCGACACTCTCATTAACCCCAATAAATAATGTGTTAATGAATTCATTTGGATGCATCCTTAAGTAATATTATTTATTTTAAAACACTATAAATTCATATATTTTAACTATTGAGTAACTTTTATATATATTTATTAACCATTTCCACATAAAATTTGATTATTTACCTGAAATAATATCCATGAATATTATTCCATAAACACCCCCCAGAGAATTGATTACCATGGCATTGAAATCCAATTTCATTTAATCTATTTTCATGAGTTATATACATTCTATGTTTATGGAATTATAATATATGAGAGTCATATGATCATCTATTCTAAGTGATCAATAATAAGGTTTCATCAAATTCTACCATAGTTGGAAATTATATATATCAATGATCAAAATTCCCTTGGGATTAAAAATCATTGTCATGACTCCATAAGAGAGAGAAACACTTCTTAAAATAATTAATGATATTAATTCATTATCAATTAGGAAACTTCTACTATGGTACCACCTATTAGTCCCAAAATGGAATATTACCCTGATATAGGGGTGAATCAGGGTATTCAAATTTAGAATACCCCCTTCATTGATGTTTTTCCATGATAAGTTAGAACACTAAATTCTTTCTCCCCACATGTGATGGAATCAAAGAACATGATGCAGGCATTTACCTGGCTATCCCTCATTGGGTTATGTCTAATGTACATACTTAAGTGATGTGTCGATGTGGCACAACTCAAAAAAGAACACTAAATGTATATTGTTATATGAGGAATAATTATCCCTCTTGGTTTTAAAGCATTCATGAAATATAAATCTCACTATTATCTCCCTCCATAAATAATCACTATCATTAAAGCGTATTTTTTTACTCTCTTGAATCCAAAATAAGAAAAGAAAACCTCATACTATAGACAAACTAAATACATAATTATCACGAATGATGAGCTCTTTATTTTTCCTTAACTTATTTGTATTGATGTGTTATTAAGATCCAAGCTTCCTCTACTTATCTACAATCTCTATAATTCTACCTCAAAACTCCCCAGACCCTTTTTTATTTAAAAAATTTCCTCATTTATTTCCACTTCTTGAGATTCGATTAGTGGATATGATCTTATACTGTTTCTAAAATACTTTGTGATAATGACACATGTACTTTCTCTAACAAGATAGTTTAATATGTCCAATATTGTAATTTTATATTTCGTTTTTTAGTTTAAAAAATATATGTTTAAATGAATTTTAAATTATGTTAAATATAATTACTCAACCACATTATTGTATTGAAAATAATTATAATGTAATGTCTTCAAAATACACAATCCATAATTGTTTTGGCCAATACTTATAAAGACTTCAAATATTATGACATGTATGAATTTGAAAATCATATACAATTAACATATTGGGGTGTAATTGTAAGTGTAATGATACCATAAATAATTCATATCCTTTGTTTGTGTGGTGAGACATAAGTCAAATAACCATCCTCACAACAATTTATTAAGAAAAACCTTTAATAAGAAACCATTGGGTTTTGTTGTGTCTTGATAATCTACCCTCATTACTTAGATCTAAATTTAATCATCAAACTTCCACCATATAAAACAAATCATGAGGTTGTATTTCCACACTATGTCATAATATATACTTTAAATTTTTTACCAAAACACCACCATAAATAAATTATTTCATTGACATAAAAAATATTTCATAATCCCCAAACAATAATATCATTCTATACTGAAACCTAATTATGATGCAAGGAATAGAACATTGCAGTGTGATTTTATATTCTCTCACTAAAACCAATCTAACTTTTAAAAATATTCATGAAAATATAAAACAAAATCATTTCATCATATTTTTATTTTTTAAAGGATTTCCCATCAGGTTTTCTCAAAAAAATAAACCCAATATACACACATATTTTTTTCTATTATGTTAGATGAATTAAAACTAAATTATACATTAAATAATAATATAAACACCTTATATTAATGTGTAATATAGAAGCAGGAAATGACTAAATCAATGATCATTTCAAATATTTTGGAACGAGATATGTATTTATGAACAATTCATAAGTAGAAAACTTTTAACACTATAATTTAAACATGAATTTAGGTGAATTCCAAAAAATATAATTACAATCAGTTTATATTTATATAACAAATATGAAAACATCATATTTCATTATTTATGTATAAATAATTTAAACATATTTATATTAAATTCAAAGACTCTAATAAAAATAATTTTTTTATATTCCTAATGATATGAACACTTAATATTCTTTATGATAAGAAGAATTTATATTAACAATATATATCATTTTCATTATTCAAATATCACAGGTTTTATATTTATTTAAAAAAAATAATAAATACACCCAAAACATTATTTTCTTAGTTTATATAAATTTCTTAAATAAAATAATTAATATAAATAATATATATTATCATTTATCGATAATTTCATATAATAATATAAACTATTTTATATTTATCATTATTTCATGATTTATAAAATCTTTATAAATTAGTTTATAATATTGAAATGAAAAATTTATATTAAAATTATAAAAAAATATATTTAAATACAAGTTAATCATAGACCACATCCTCTAAAACAAATATATATATGGTTTAATTACCCCTTAGGATTCACTTTTGTCCCATAGGGCCTGAATGATAAATATTTCATAGAATTTAAGGAATAAAATCTTAAAAATTTATAAAACCATGTCTTTTGAAAACTTTGATGTGATTTTACTCATTTAACAACAATTATCAAATGAAAAAAAAATATTTTTTTCCTTATTATAAATTTTATTAGGTTGATCCTTTAAAATTAACACTTATGATACACAATATGGTTTTTCTAACATTTATATGTTTTTCCATATAGAACTATTATTCCTATGAAAACTGCTGCTTAAATGAGTCAACGATTTTTTTTGAAACTAAAAACTTTACTAATTCCATTCTCAGATTCAATTATATCTTTAATTATTTACTCATAATGTTTTTATTTGGTAACTATGTTGTTTTTAAACTATGTTTTTATGCTCCATCATTACATCAGATTGGGAAAATAATTAAATTTTATTTTTTCCTCAATATTTTTTTGAAATAAAAAGTTATATCTATTTAAATTATGATTTTAACATATATTTGTCTCCATTAAAAATAATAACAAGGTTAGGCTATTTTTCATCATCATGAACTTGATAATCATATAAATCATTCATTTTTTGATAAAAAATAACTTATTATACTAATAATTTAAATTATTACATTATACTTTTTATTAATTTTCAAACTGTCCACATTCATAATAATAATATTTATTCATATTATCATATTCACCAAAAAACATCTATAAAAAAATAATTTTATTAATCCTCTATCATAAATTAATTTTCTCCCCCATTATTACAAGTCACCTATTTATAGATTTTCTAACATGAAAAATATTACCTCTTTTCCATTAACCTTTATTTAGTACATTACCATATCTCATCCTATTCACTAATAATTATTATTATTTTAATATAAACACACTAAATTTATCAAATAATTATGATACACTAGGTATATTGCACTTTAGTCCATCAAACGATAATATGTTCCTCACAATCTACTTCTTTTCACCAATTTCTGCACACACAACTCCTCTAATATCAAGTAATTTATTATTTAAAAACTTTCCCATAATTTTTCTTATTTTTAAATATCTTCTTATATTAATTCAAAACATATATATGTTCAATAATTTTAAAATAACCCCTAGTATATAAAATCCATAGAAAATTAAATATATCCTTCAATACAAGTTCAACTAATCTTTATGATTGATTTTAATTAAATTTTATTTGAAAAACATGTAAAATATTATTTATTAAAAATATATCTAAAGGAGTGGAGATATAATCTTTAGTATCATGATTTGGTTGAAAAAATATTCCATTTAACATGATCGAGGACTAAAAATTATTTCCAACCTTCATATAAAAAATTTTAATCTAACATTGATTTTTTTGAGTGACCCCCACAACTATTATATTCCTTTAATTATAATAACTTTTTGATTTAATCCATTATAAATTACTATTTTATATATTACCATTTCATTTCAAACTATAAAATTTAACAAAATAGCTGAATTTTTCTCTTAAAATATCATTTTGTCCAGGATTCACACTTCTTTTCACTTTTACAATGTTTTTCTTCAATGTTTTCATTTTTAAACTAAGTTGATTTATTTATTTATTTACCATTTTATTATTCATTTCTATTTTGATCATAACTTGATGAATCTTAATATTTTTTAGTAATCAGCATAATTTTTGTGGGTTCATTTAATAATATACCT
The DNA here is from genome assembly GCA_963277665.1 of Viscum album. Taxonomy (NCBI): domain Eukaryota; kingdom Viridiplantae; phylum Streptophyta; class Magnoliopsida; order Santalales; family Viscaceae; genus Viscum; species Viscum album. The sequence goes on from OY728135.1 coordinate 1,151,297,766, forward strand.
TCATATATAATATATTTACTTAACTATTATTCCATTTTTGAAAATAAATTTTATTATTTTCATCTTATAAGTCATCTTCCCTTTATTCTTTTCCTAATATTTAAGTTCTCTAAACTTATTTTATTCTATATTTGAAATGTTTCTTTAAGAATCACCTTTAAAATCACTGATATATTTTTAAAACATGTAAAATTTCACTAGAAGTTTATAAATAGATTAATGTTTGAAACACTTTAATTTTATTTTACTATGGTATTAATATTTTTATTTATGAATGTTTACATATATAATAAATATTATAATATTAAAACCAATTTTTTTAATTTCTTCTATAAATCAAAAATTTCAAAAACATTAACTTCATATTTTCTTTTATCATTTTTTTCTTGAATGGATATATAATTAATAGTTTTATAATGTTACATTCCATTTCATTTTTGTAAAATCAAATAAAATTTAACGACATTTGAACTAGATGCAAGGGAGTTCAAAAATTAGGGGGTCAAAATTAAATTCCTTTTATCAAGTATTAAATTGAGGATTATTTTTGTAATTCACTAGACCAGGGCCACTCAATAGTTCATATACTAGGGAATCATTTGGCCTCAAGAACACCTCCCTATATTCTAGAGGCTTTCCACTAGATATGCAGGACTATATGATATAATGGGTAGAATATTCACACAAATCAAAGTCCTATAATAAAATAGAAATAACAAAAATCATCCATACAGTAATTATAATATGAATGAATAAATAAACACAATTATATAATAAATTTTATAAGGAATTAATATAGTCATAGATACTTTAATCTACTAATAGGACGATTTGAAATAAAAAATTAAACACATGCACACTGACGACACTTCCTTCCCCAAGCCCCACACAACTTATTTCCACATAAACTCATGCTGCACCAGTACAATATACTACATTTCCTATTCTAAACCTGATAGTATACATAAAGTATTCATATGAACTAATGTGTTTACATAGATATTGAGAAATACATCTCAATAGGTTCTCCCTATGGTACACTACTACACTTCATCATATATGTGTATTTACAAGGAATAGAATTTTTATTCCACAAAAACACCTTGATTATCATGTGCTAATGCAGACACCATAAATCCATGTGTATCAGATCGCCATATTCTTACTAAGAAACCATGGCACTTGATCATAAATGCTTCAGTGCAATTCCAAAATTCAACTTATTATCTCATTGTGAAACTACACAGATGAAAATTAAATATAAGAGGAATCAGGTTATGAAGGCCTCTATTACCCAGACCCACCACCAATAACAATTGGGTGTCTTAATTTTTTTATAATCCTTGATGCATTTCTTCTCAATTGAGGGAGGTCCATCGGTGTAGCTTCAACCCATGACCCAACTCCTAGGTTAGTACTAGATCCATTCCTCATAGGAAAGGTTCACTATCATCCATAAAATCACACCCTATCACTCAGGATGTTGTAAACTAAGAATTCCCCCACAAATAAAATCCCCTTCTACAACCAAAAACTTATCACCCAGGGTAATGTACCAATACTTGTACATTGACCCATACCACATATGGAATGGTCCAAGAACTAATGCCCATAGTATCAGGTCATGGTCATCCCAGTAACCCATCCTAAAAGACTATATGGAAGTCAAATCACACCAAATTATCCCCATAAACTCTAAAGATCTGTAATAAGTGCATTAAAATCATACAAGGATGCATCCCACCACATAGCTCATTAGTTGATCCCAAAGAACTGGTCATTCGATACCTTTCCCCCCATAGCTAACAAATCACATCACACCTATTAGGGTTTCCACTAAATCCTATATACCCACCATGGATTCTCCTAGATGATACCATCTCAAACACATTACCCTTTAGTGGAAATGCTACCCGAATTATCACCACGACCCAAACCCTTAGGATCAGTCCACATCCTCATCAAGCCCCTCAATGCTCTTAGCCCAGCTACCTAAGAACCATCCTAAGTCAATGCACACCATGACCCATCCTATCCACATACTAAGTCATGAACATCCCCCTAACCCCCACTTGGGTGAAATATCACATATCCTAATGTAAATCACTAAGATATACACTCATAGACTATTATCCATTTCACCTCATGTACTATTTGAGGACATATCTAACTCACAATGCTCACCAGGAGACCAACACTACCCTCAAGATGGTGTTTCTATCACCCATGGAACATTCATATATCTCATTAATCATAATAATGTCTAAACCCTCACCTAAATACTAAATAGACCAAGGTGAACCTACCTAGGATACCTGTGTCACATCTTACATCCCAAGATCACCAAAGGTCTATTTTTATGCCATAGTTTTCTCTTTTCCCATGGAGAAATAGTAATCAGGAAAATGAAAAACATTCAATGTTCTTAAAAACACATCTTCGGTCTATATGAGGTTGAACACCGCCCAATATCTCCTCTTAGGACACCCAAAAACCCAATCTATTCTACCCAAACCAATGAAACATGTATGTGGTGGAAAAATCATCCACAACACACATGTGATCTTATATCAAAGATACAACTACCTCAATCAAATATTTATCAACCAATTTGAGTTATAATGAGACTTTTTCTTTCCTATACATTCCTCATCTGAGCCTACATGACCATATGATCTCCTAACTCACATAATGTATAAAAAATAATTAATTATAATTAATTAAAATTTGTTATAATTAATTATAATTAATTATAATAATTTATTTAATTTTATCCAACAACTTGTAATAACTAAAAAAACCCCAAATATATTCATGTTGTTAGAACCTACATCTACCATATATGGAGGGTCTATAGCACACCCCTTGAACCAACCCAGGTAAAATCCAAAACCATCGACACCTGATTATGTGCCAAAATAATTTTATTCAAGAAAAAATGAACAGAACAATTAATGGGGTGATATTCCTCACAAAAATGGAAGGTAATGACATGATTATTCTATATTAGTATACAATATATATAGGATACATGAAACACCCATCAATTGCATCCAATTCTACCATGATCTATAGGAATTAGCACCAAAAATCTAAATAAAAACAAGAAACATATGCCCTTAAAATCAGGTAACCACAATCCATGTATCCTTTCTTAAAACAAACCATCCACCAAATAGATAATTTAAATTACTTTGCAAATTTCCATTTTGTAACAACATAGGCCATTACAAACTCCACACCAAAACGTTTCTCATCATCAAGAATCTATGGAAGACATAGAACTACATCTACTAATATACCTTAATTTTTTGTTCACTGAGAACATTCCATGATCTACTATGCAATTATCAGCCACACTCCTATCTCAAAACTCTATACACCAAACAAATTGTTCCCTAAAGTCAATACATGTACTTCTACCAACATAAATCCCAATATGGTGATCTCTACCCTAGTGTATCCTAAAACACCGCGGTTCCCTCAATTAATTCATCCCAAGGGTTATGGTTATCCCGTTAATAAGGATATAATCACCATGGAAAATTATAATCATGGTTATACCACTATAGGAATTTTCTACCAGAACATTCTTCTAGTGGTACACTGACCCACTAACCTCGTATCGAACACTACTACGAATACATCTTCCAATTCAGCATATCCAATTCCATGCTAAAATTACTGATTTACCCCCATTGTTCATACTTTAAAAACTTTAGTATACACATGAAAATGCATCTCCAAAGAACTAACCCTAGTCATGATGCATTAACACTCTTTTGAATAATAACATTGTCTCAAAATTTACATTGAATTCTAAACATGGCTCATGATGTATTTCTATAGTGGGATCACTAACCACATTGTCCAACACTTATGATTTTATCTTAAGAAATAGTTAACCTCTAATATCACCCATCCTAAGATTATAATAAACCACCCTATGTCTGATACTGACCCACTTAATCCAGCCAAAAATATATTTAAATCTTCATTCTGGTACTTATAAAGGAACCAGATCACATAACATCTTCTCATGAACTTGTATTAAAATGACTTCTCATTCATCCTTTGATCAATCCTACCACACCTTGAACCTTCTTAATTGAGGGTCTTTCAAAAATGATTAATACAATACTCCCAAACATAGAAGTATCATTATCATAACCCATTAAATATAATAACTAATATATATTATGCATGATCTATCAATAACCACATATGATGATTGGGTGTGGTTGTCTTTATCATACCCGAGAGTCAACCCAAAACACCTATAGTCAATCATTCCAAGCCTACCATAAAATATATTAAACAACATCCAATGGTGCACTCCCCACCACATGGCTTCCCTTATTTAACTCCATGAGCATTGACCCTTGTAAGTCCCAACACCACACACATGTCTCTATTCCCAACCACACTCACCACCATTATGCTAACCCTTGACACCCATTTCAATATTAGACCTAGATAGACCATTCCACAGTACATTGATCCAACTCTAATTTCACCTCCTACTACTGAGGATGGCTCCCAATATCATCTAACACGTCGATCCACTATGCTCATGAGCATCTCACTGATTACCCCTATTTCCTTCACATAGAGAGTGAACCGAAACCAAAAAACCATATCCCTTCTTGGGTTCATATAAAACCTAATCCATTCCTAATGGTCTTTCAAAATACTCATTCAATGATTCTCAACTCAACTAAACACTACACACACCCAGTGTGAACCACCCCTCTCAAAGTAATACTTTTCTCTAAATGTATCAACAATACCCATTCTACCCCTCAGAAAGAGTAATCAATCAAGAACTAGCTCAAAAAACTCACTAATTTTCATTCATAATCTCAATGGCCCTAATAGATTCAGGATCTCAAACAACCCAATCTCACACCACAAATCATTCTTTAAAGACTCAGTTCTCTTCTAACTATATCTCACACACCTAACCCTCTTCTTTTCTCCTCATTATGGCTGGCTTCACCCAACCAAACATCCAAAAAATCATATTCAAAATTGAGGCATATCACTCATTCCAAGATTTATCACATGGTAACCCACTACCCAAGTGTCATTCCAACCCTATTTGAATTTTCCCATGATCTATCTATTCCACTAAAGTTCAACCAAATATCTAATTGGTCCCAAAATCCAAATGATCCCACTATAGAACCTTAAACTGGATACCAGAAATACTCAATGTGTTTTTCATCATAAAATATCAATTCATATAACTCATTACCTTCCTAAACTATCTTAGGGTCTCCATATCTATAAGGTAACCCATTCCCATCCTCAAATCATTCCACATGTATTACATAAATATACCAAACACATTAGGATTCCATAATTGAGGCATCCAATGCCTAAACTATCCCACTAAGGGTCCCCATACATCCCTGAATGAAGGAAATGTAGTTATATCATCATTTTATAATGTCATGTGATATAATAAAAATGAATTTCCATTATAATAAACTATTTTTTTGTTTAGTTGAGTATAATGAAACCAAAAAGTTATATGGGAAAACGATGTATAAATTATTTTTGACATTATAAATAATTGAACCCTATAATTAGAAAATATAATCACATAAACGAAAGAATATTTCATATGATTTTCATCTACCGAATCATGACTCATTACCATTATCCTCTTTCTAATGGTAAAATATCCAAAATCATAAATTACATCTTTAGTATACCCATATTTCATAACCATCTCATCCATAATAGCACAAACCAAGAACAATAATATCATACCCCTGGTTAGTAAAACTTCCCACTAAAAAGGTTTTCATGACTCCCTAGTTATAGGTACATCACATACTCCAAACAATTCATAGAAAACCTATATATCATCTCCCCAAAGAGTAATACCAAAGAAAATAATGATACTATTTTTAATTCTCCATCCAAGGTCCACTTAGTAGTGTCTTTAGCAGAATCCACGTGGAACCAAGCATTCTTCCCTACACACTGATGGATACTGAATAGTGATGAGGTCCTAGTAAATACAATGTGGATACTATAACCTTTAATCATAGTCAAACAATATAATGGAAATATTAAAAAATATACATAACATAATCACAGTCCATATAAATAAATAAACATAATTCTATAATAAATTACATGCGTAAGTCATACAATCATACATATGTTGATCATCACTGATCTAGAATACAAAATAAAAAATATAAAACACACTCAAAATATCCATACTTCCATTCTCGGGCACCACATAACCCATCTCTACATATTGTCATGTTATTCTAGTTTAATCCACTATACATCATGCGCTCATACTGAAAGTAGACATAAGGTCTGCACAAGAACCAAGGTGATTTGGTAGGGTGGGAGAAATAAATATGTGTATGTTGTTACCATGTTACATTAGTATACACCATAATATACCTATATGCATAAGAAATAAAACAATCATGTCACAAAAGTTACTAGGACATCATGTTCTAACCAGGACACCATGAGTCCCTATCCATTTGGTCACTATGTGATAACTAATCCACAATGTTTTCCAATTATACCTAATTTAGTTCCATACATGAATTCAAGCCATCATCTGGTTATGCCACTACACCGATTCCTAGCCCATACATGAAAAAATAGGGTACCTTAAGGTGCTGGGAACTATTAGACATCCACAATTCTTGACCTATCCCTTCTCACTCAAGGGATGTCCATTGGTCTTGTATCATCCCACAAATAAGACCCCATGGTGGTCCTCTCCCCAAGAATCACTAGAACTATCCTATATAATTTTTTAAACCAAGACCTCTAACTCAGTACATGGCCATCCAAGCCTTCTCACTCAAGAGAAACACCCCTTCTACAACCACTACAATATCACTCAGTGTAAGGACCTCCAATATGCACACTAACCCAATCCATGTATGGAAAGGTAATTGACCCAATAATTAAAGATCAATGTCACATTCATCCAATTGGACCATCCTCATAGACTCTACGGTGGTGTAACAAAATCATCCATCCTCACAGACTCAAGGGAGTTCCAATAAGAACATGAAAATTACACAAGGCCACATCTTACCACAAAACATACAAGATAATCTCAAGGACCAAGTCACTTGAGACCTAGAACCTAATCTATAAAAATAAAAATATTACTCTTCATTGTTTACAATAGGTTATCTAGATCCACCATTGTCTCACATTTTAGATTCCATCTTTAACCCATCACCCATCAGTGACATCACTACCTGAAGGCTCACCTCAACCCAAACCCTAAGGCCCAACCCACATCCTCTTCAAGACAATCAATGATCTGGGTCTCAAAATCTAGGGACTATCCTAATTCAATGTTCTCCATGCCCATTTTCTTCCCTAAGCTATTTCCTAAATGTTATATCAACCCAAACTTGGGTCCAATCTCATATATCTTAAGGACTATCTCATAGCCCACTACATGAAGACTCAAATCTACCACACCTTGGATAGTTATACTATAATAACCCAATCTTAATTTAACTATACATTACATCATTTTTTCAGAATACATAAAAAATTACTGGAAAAGACTCACAAAGATTGTATTAGTTTAGTGCCTTTGGAAATAAGAACAAAAATATTATAACTTGGTGAAATAAATTCAATGTTTCCTATAAAGATCATACCCCTTAGTATTTATACATAAAAATATTTCTTCATAATCTAGGGAAGGTAAACAGATGAAAGGGGTGAGTTTAAAATCTTAGAAAGTGTAAATATAGGAAATGTGAAAAAATATCATGAATATAGGGGTATGCGAACATGATCATGATCATTAGAATATCATACCCTGTATATCAAGAATCATAAAAATGAATCTTGGAATTAATACTTGCAGATCATAATACATGAATCATAAGAAAATAAAGAACATAAACCATGAAATAATACTATAATAATAACACTTATAATTATGGAATACACATAAGTATATAAAAACACTTTTTCAAGGAGGACTACCAAGTCATTTATAACAGGTTGGGCTTGGGTTAATCACACATGCACCTGCTTCAAGATTGGGATTCCGTCCAGTGTATCCTCTTATTTCGGGAATGGGATGTCATCCTGTGTTCCCTCTTGTTTTTTTCTTGCGATTTCCTCCTATGTACCCTCTTGTTTCGGGATTGGGATGCCCACTCATGTATCCATTGAGCTCATCAAACATTTATCATTACCCAATTCATTTGAGGGAGGTATAGGTACTAACCATATCATAATGAAATCATACATAAATATGACAAAAAATCATAGGAAATAATATCATTACCAAATAAATAAAATTGGTTTAATAAAAATGAAATCATACATTAAAATTTGAAAAAATAGGTTTCATAATCATTTAATCATAGTATAACCCATTATAAGAAGTAGGTTTCATAGAAATATTATTGGTGAAATATAAAAAAATTTCATAAACATCATGCAATAAAATGAAAACCATTCAAAGAAATAATATGAATGGAAACATTAAATCATTTCCCCATAAAGTCATGAGTAAATTCAATGAATATTATCTTAAATGAAAAATAATTTTTAAATATCTTTAAGAAATTCTTCTTGATGGGAATATCCTTTCTTATTTGAAAAAGTATTTTTATTGCATAAAAACATTTAAAAAATATTTTCTTAGAAGATAACATGAAAACATATAAATACAACTTAAAATCATTTTGAAAACCATTTTTCTTGAAAACTTATAGAATAATATTAAAAACATTTTAAAATCTTTTTTTTGTTAATACACTTTGAAAATTTAAATGAAATCATAAAAACATTTTGAAAACCATTTCATTGAAAATACATTGAATACTTATAAAAAAATATTGAAAATGTTTTGAAAACCATTTATTTGAAAATAACATTCAAAATATATAAATTAACCTTGAAAATGTTTTGAAATCTTTTTTACTTGAAAACATATCAAATAATCTTGAAAACGTTTTGATAACCTCTTTTCCCCTTGAATCTTTAAAAATAAGATCAATTTTTTTAAAAAACCATTTACTTGAGAAAAACATTTGAAAAATGAATTTATATAATATTAGGAAAAATTTACCTTTAAAAACCTTTTTAATATTTTAAATTAATATTAGATGGAATGACGGTTCTGACAGTGTGTAAATTTGTATGTGTCGAACATTCCTTTTTCACCGTAAAAGGTTTAGAAAAGTGCCTCGATCAGAAAAAGAAATGAAGATCACTTTTTTAAAACCCTATTGTTTTTAAAAGGGAGAACATTGTTAAATATGTCATTTAAAGATCATAGGATAATAATATAATATTTTTTTAATCCTTTTATAAGATATGGATTTGAAGGAACACACATTTCAACCGAAGAGAGGTAAATTCAGACTTTCTTAAAAACAAATTATTAACAATCTTATGTACCAAAGAGAAGAAGAATGGTAAAAATATATGAAATAGGATAAATAAATATATAATAAGAAAATTAATGAGTGTTCTTGAGATATGTATCATAATATTTTATCAAAGGAATCAAAATGATAAACAATCTTGAAAAGCGATGATATTTTTTCAATAAACTCTAACCACTTTGTAACTTTGAACCATAATTACATTTTAAGAAAATTAAATTAAATTAATATTATAATATCATTAATATAAATTGATTCATGATATAAAATTTCAGATGCATTATATACACCTCATGGAAAAATATAGGTGCATAACATGACATGTGTCTCAAAAAAGGAAAATTAAGACAAAATTATTTTACCGATTTGGTGACTTTTGAAATAGAGTCACCATGAAATAAATATAATAAAATGGATATTTAAATACCTATAAATTTAACTATAATAATCATATAATACATCCATGTTCAGTATACACACCACACAAAATGAATAGGTGGTGAATAAAGCACGTATCCCATGGAAATAAAAAGTGAGAAAAAATTCCATTACCTTATGTATTGACGCTCATCGTACTCATACAAAACTACAACATAATAAATATATGTTTATTATACATATATAAAAGAACAATATTCTTATATCTAAATATAAAGACCCGACCATAAAACATTACATAATATTGAATTAAATGAATAATTCACATTGAGGATCTTTTCACGTTTAGAGTTTTAGAGAGTTAGGCCATAAATATTACATTTCAAAATATTACAAAGTAGAAACTTCTACACAGTTTCCATTTTTTTCATAAAATAAAAAATCTTGAAAAAAAGAGTCATGTATAGTTCCATGTTTAAGATATAATGACTTTTCCTTGATCCCATCCTTGACCCTATTCCACATTATGTCATGTGAAAAACATTTCAAAAACTTTGGATGAGCATAAAAAGCTCAGTAAGGGATACACAAAGAAGGAAAACAGTTAGTTTTTCAAAACAACAAGTAAACCATGAATAATTTAACATAAGTAATAATTTTCACCTTTATGAATCAGTAAACACTCTTCAATGAATAAAATATCATTACTTACCCTTTTGTAACCTAAATTTTACCGTAAAACCCATATAAAGAACATATAAAATATAAAGGTAACTTGGGACATAAACATACTTAAATGGAATAACCACATGGTCAACTTACACACATATCACTAAATGGAATAGCCATATGGATGAATTTTATACCCAATGCATTGGAGGTTATGATGTAACCACCCATCCCGATATTCACAGCACCACCCCTCATTTGGTTAATCACGTAACCACCCATCAAATGTCCACGTGCCAATATAAAATCATAACACATACAACAAATATAAAGGAAAGAAAACATTTCCAAATTTCAATCACAATATATCACTTAAATATATTGGCATAACAAATCCATTATCAAAACCATTTTCAATACAAAAATACATAAAATAGTTTATGGAATTTATTTTCTTTAAAAAATATTACGGCTTGTTGAGGAAGCCAAAGATCAAATAATACTCACAACGGCAGAAAATGTCGTTGTCACCGCTTACGTTAAAAGAAACAATCATTTTTTTTGTTTAGTAAAATGCTTTATAGAAAAATATTACCTTTTAAAAGTCATGGGTGTTTATATAGCGTATAAAATAAAGTATTGTATTTAAACAAAATATGCCTCAATGAAAGGAGATTGAGACGAAGTCCCTTACCTCATGTCCGACATGACTTGATCATTCTTTAATCTACTAAATAATAAACTAAAGTTTATTCCAACTTGATTAAGAACCATTTTTCAATTTTATTTTCCTTTTATATCACTTATTACCATGTTATAAACATTATGTAATCATTTAATTTAATAACATTCGTTTTGTCGATATTTGGTACTTGAGTCAAAAATGAACACCTTATATTTACAAGTTGTCCATGTGATCAATAGTCCATTATATCCAGAATGAAATTCATTATTTATATATAATATATATCATATATATCCAGTATATACATGTATTTATAATAGTACATAACATTTATAGGTAAGAAATGAAATGCACTGTTCATGGAGACGGTAAGCCGTACGTACGCATGAACGCTACTTCTATTTCTATTTCATATTTAATGGAATTAAAAAATAATGATAAATATTAGTATTATAATTATAGTATGTTATCATATATAATATCATTAAATCTATCCTTTATACGTACCACATATGGTATGAATGAGTCATATCACATTCAGGGGGCGGTAGTCCGCATTTCCTCTAATGAGATTATTGCGTTTACCCATAATGGAAACAATAAAGGCATGCTATAAAAGAAAATTACAGAAGAATAATGAAAACATAAACATAATATATATCATATATAAATATAGTTCCATCATAATGGACACCATGAGAGGTGGTAGGAGAAAATATAACAATCATCGTTTCATGAGGCGTTAGTTTCCCATCCACAGAAACATTATGTTCTTCATCCAATAGATGGATGTGTGTGTAAGTGTAGTTAGAGTCCTTCACATAAAAACATACTAGTATATTTAGGATACTAGTGTTGTTAAAAAATAAAGGAATATAAAGAGTTTAGAGGTTGGATAAGTAAAATAAAACAAAATAATTTAAGACAAACTGTTAACTTTAATTTGGGTAACTCCCTTTGGTTTGAACCAAATGACTTATTGAAGTGCCTTCTGCCTAAGGTAAGGCTTATAATAGGTGGAGAGGGATGTATGGAGCATAATTTGGCAGAGTTTGGATGAGCCAAATGGCTTTATAGGTGTGAATAATTGGATAGAAGTGGTCTCCTTTTATAAGGGAGAGGAGGGGCTCTTTAGAAAAGTGTGAAAATATTATTTTATAATATAATGATATTCGATTTATAATGGTCCAAAAATCATTGTAGTAGAAGATAAGATGACTAATGGTAGAAATAAAATCATCCAATATAAATTGGAAACGTTTGGATAATATTTTAATCATTATAATATTATTTATTTAAATGATTTCTTAATGAGGTAAACATTGCATCATTATTGTGTCAGGAATAATTTAATTTATTCAATGTCTAAAAATTATAAAAAAATACTATCATGTAGGAAATATTTTTATCTTTCAAATTAATATTTATAGACAAAAAGACAATTTATATAACCCCTTTTAAAAATTAATTTACTAAAAGATATTTTCTTTTGTCATTTTTGCCTTTACTTTAAGTTAATTAATCTAAATTGTCATTATCACTCCCAAGTGGCTCAATGGGGTCCAAAAATAGACCCAAAAATTCCCATGGTTATTAATGACTCAACCAATAATGTTTGGACAAGTGTTAAGGTAATTTTGAATTATTATAAAATTCTTTTTACCTTGAATTACCCTATTTAACTTTAACCGTGGTAAATAAAAGTCAAAAGTTACTATTCACAAAAAATTATTTTCATCTTATTGAACCACATTTTAATTCTTGATAACAACCATGCATGTCGGATTTTCAAAATTCAATTCACAAAAGTGGTTAAATTTCATTTAAAAGAAAAATTCAGTTTTTTTAACTACCACTAAGTGGTTTCACTATTCCTCAAAAAATGAAGTTTTTTCAGAAAAATACTAAAAATTCAGCCTAAGCTATATTTGATATACCGAATTCAAAAATGATGTCTATTTTTCCAAATTCAAAACATAGAAATGATATTAGTTAATTTTAAAACTAATTCCCGTTATCAAAACAAATAGCGTGTTTTTAAGAAACAATAACTATCAAAAAATTGATACTTGTTTATGTCCAATTTCAAAGTGAAATCAATTCCAATGACCAAAATTGAATGAAATGGTAAAAATATATTTTAATTTCACTTTAAAACCAACTTAAAAGAAAATCTAAACATGTAAATAAATTAGATTAAAATGCACTTTTGAATTAAAATACAATATTTTTCACTATTCATTAAAAAAATGAACATTATCGGAAAAATTCCAAAAATTTACCCAAAGTAAATTTTGATGTCCCCATTCTAAAGAAGTATTTTATTTGGTCATATATAATGTATTAAAGTGACCAAAACTAGATTTTAAAAAGGGTTCACCATTAAAAGGCGGTAAATCGACCTTTAAATGTAAATTACGGTTAAAATTAGATTCATTCATATTTTAAGCCTCTAACTTTTATTGGGTAAATGTAAATACATTTAAAAACCATGTATAATCATATTTTTGTTATTCTTGTTCATTCCCACCAATACAACGGCTAGGAGTTAACTACCATTTAAAATAATAATATTATATTATTGTTGTGCAACGTAAGATTTAAAAGAAACCAGTTGTTGCGTATTGGGTACGCTATCGAACATAGAAACCACTTTAAAATAAAATTAATATTTAATTCACAAATATTAATAAATTTTAAATATGTCTTATTCTTCATTTTCTTGGGATGTTACATCTTTCCCCCATTTTGGAAATTGCATCCCCGCAATTTTTATTCACTTATCAAATAAGTGGGGGGGTATTTATCCCTCATAACATTTTCAGATTCCCACGTTGCCTCTTCAATCATATGGTTTTTCCACAAAACCTTTACATGGTGAATTACCTTATTTCGCAACACTTTCCCTCTACAGTCATGAATCTGGACTGGTTGTTCTTCATAATAGAGATTCTCTTCCAACAGAACTACATCTGGGCTCAAAGCCTGAGATGGATCTGGCATATACTTTCTCAATATCAAAACATGAAAAACATTGTTTACCTGGGATAAAATTGGAGGTAAAGCCACTCTATACGCAACTGATCCAACTTTATCCAGAATTTCATAAGGTCCAATGAACCTCAAACTCAACTTTCCCATCTTACCAAAACACATCACACTTTTCCATGGAGAAACTTTAAGAAAGACATGATCACCTACCTCAAAAGAAAGATCCTTCATCTGGTTATCCATATAACTTTTCTGTCTGCTCTGAGCTGTTCTCATGTGCTTCTAAATCAACCGAACTTTCTCTGCCATCTCTTCTATAAATTATGATCCCATCATCTTCCTATCACCTAATTCATCCCAAAAATCTGGAGTTTGACAACGCTTTTCATATAATGCCTCAAATGGATCCATCGGTATACTGGATTGAAAACTGTTATTATATGAAAATTCAACCAAAGAAAGGTGTTGGTCCCAACTTTCTTGATAATCCATCGAGCAACCACGTAACATATCCTCCAATGTCTGAATTTTTCATTCTGATTGCCCATCTAATTGAGGATGAAAAGCTATACTAAAATTTAATTTAGTACCCAATGACTTCTAAAGGCCTTTCCAAAAGTTATAAGTGAACCTGTGATCACGATCAGAAATAATGGAGAGGGGAACTCTATTCAACCTGACTATCTCTTTAACATACAACCGAGATAGTTTATCTAGAGATAAAGTATCTCGAATAGAAAGGAAATGAGTTGATTTAGTCAACCAATCAACAATAACCCAGATTACATTATTACCTCGAGATGTCTTTGGTAATCCCACAACAAAGTCCATGGATATATTTTCCCATTTCCACTCTAGCGCCACTAAAGGCTGAAGCATTCCATTCGATATCTGCCGCTCTACTTTAACCTACTGACAATTCAAACACTTCACAGTAAAATCATCAATATCTCTTTTCATTCCATCCAACCAGTAATACTCACAAAGATCTCTGTACATATTAGTACTGCTAGGATGCACTGAAAACGGAGAACTATGAGCTTCACATAACAACACATTCTTCAACGGTGACTCACAAGGCACACATAATCTATTTCCAAACCTCAAAACACAATCATTCTCAATATTAAATTTAGGCAACTTACCCTTCTGATCCAACTCTTCCTTTTTTTTGCAACTCATTTTCTTCTTTCTGTGCTC
The DNA here is from genome assembly GCA_963277665.1 of Viscum album. Taxonomy (NCBI): domain Eukaryota; kingdom Viridiplantae; phylum Streptophyta; class Magnoliopsida; order Santalales; family Viscaceae; genus Viscum; species Viscum album. Next base: position 1,151,313,108 of record OY728135.1, read on the forward strand.
TCTTTATTATGTCTGATAGAGATGATCTCACTAACACCTGATACAAAAGAGACGAATTTCCTGCACCAACAACTTCTATGCCAAAGTTTATCAAATCAAAATCCAAATTATCTCGTTACAAATGTAACATGGTTAATGAAGTATTACTTTTTCAAGTCAAAGCATCAACCACTTTATTTTATTTTCCTAGATGATAAAAGATTGTTCAATCATAATCCTTGATTTATTCTAACCATATTCTCTATCTCATGTTCAATTCTTTCTAAGTGAATATATACTTCAAACTTTTGTGATCAGTATATATTTCACACTTCACTCCATATAGATGATTCCTCCAAATTTTTAAAGAAAAATCAACAACATTTAATTCGAAATCATGTGTAGGGTAATTTAACTCATGAGGTTTCAACTAACGTGAAACATAAGAAATTACCTGATCATTCTGCATAAGGACACTTCTAATTCCTTTCAACGAAGCATCAATGTAGATAAAAAACTCACCATTTCTGGATGGCAATGCCAAAACTGGAGCATTCACTAATCTCCTTTTCAATTCCTGAAAACAATCATCACATTCTTTTGTCCAGATGAACTTAACACCTTTTTGAGTTAACTTAGTCATTGGACTAGATAACCGTGAGAAGGTTTTAACAATCCTATGGTAATAACCTTCCAACCCCAGAAAAATATGGATCTTAGTTATATTTGTGGGTCGTGGCCATTCTTCAACAATTTCTTTTTAATAGGATCAACAGTTATGACATTTTTTGAAACAATGTGACCTAAGAAAGTTATTTGTTGTAACAAAAACTCACACTTGCTGAATTTCCCATAAAGTTTCTTTTCTTTTAAGGTTTTCAAGATGAACCTTAAATGAATTTCATGCTCCCCTTAACTTTTTGAATAAACCAAAATATCATGGATGAACACAACCAAAAACTTATCCAAGAACTCATGAAGAATTCTATTCATAAGATCCATGAATACAGCAGGTGCATTGGTTAACCCAAAAGGCATAACTACAAATTCCTAATGGCCATATCTATTATGAAATGAGGTCTTCAGAACATCTGCTTCTTTAACTTTCAACTGATTGTACCCTGATCTCAAATCAATCTTTGAAAAATACTGAGCTCCCTGGAGATGATCAAAAAAATCATCGATATGAGGAAAAGGATACTTATTCTTAATAGTGATGTTATTCAATGCTCTGTAATCAATGCCAAGTCTCATTGAACCATATTTCTTTTTAACAAACAATACAGGAGCACCCCATGGTGATGTTCTAGGTCGAATGAAACCTTTATCTAATAACTCTTACAGTTTCTTCTTTAACTCTAAAAGTTCAATTTGATCCATTTGATAAGGGGGTTTTGAAATTGGCTTAGCATCAGGAACTAATTCAACAGTAAATTCAACTTCCCGATCAGGTATAATACTAGAAAACCCATCAGGAAAACCATCATGGTACTGATTTACCACTGGCACATCATTAATCTAAACAGTTCTTTTGTTTTCAACAGTATGTGAAAGGTAATATTCATTTCCATCTTTTACTAGTTTCTCAGCTTCTTGATATGTTATCAAAATCAAGGGTTTATTTTTGTACACAAACTGAAAATCATTCTGAAAAGAAACCTCATTAGCTCTATAGTCAATCTTAGCACGATAAACAAAAATTCAATCCATGCCCTATATAACATCAAACTCTACTAGAGGAAAAAAATAAGGTTTGTAGGTAGATTTTTTCCGCACACAAGGACAGGAATGTTCTTATGTTTTCTTTTTGCCTAAAAATTTCCTCTAAGTGATTTTACTATAAGTTCTGTATTTATATCTTGAGATGGAATTCTAAATTTAATAGAAAACTTATCAGAAATGAAAGAGTGTGTAGACCCTGAATCAAATAACACATTGGCATAATATGAACAAACAAATAGTGTACCTGATACAACTTCGTTTGATGACCCAACATCTTCTGAAGTAGTTTCAAAGGACTTCACCACCCCTTTCTACTTATAGTCCAACTGATTTCCCTCAATTGAGTTCTTCTCCGGACACTCATTTTCATAATGACCAATTTCGTTACACTTAAAAAATATTACCGATGGATTTTCATTGCATGATGGTTAATATTCCTTACAGTTACGAGCAATATGACTATACTTACCACACCGGAGGCACTTTCCAGTCTTTGATAAACATTCTCCCAGATGCTTTTTACTGCACTTCTCACAAGATGGATATTTAGTTTTCTTACCTCCAGGCTTCTTAGATTAATTCTTCCCCTTTTCCTACCAACTGGACCTCTATTCTGTTGTTTTTCAAAGAACACTTGATCATCGACAAACTCCATTTCCACCTTCTCCACAAATCGAACAAGTTTTTCATAACTTTTTAACTCACAAGAGGCTAACGCTCTTCGATATCATGGATTCAGTGCTGAGTAAAATCGATTTATCTTACTATCATGATCTCGGATGAAATTTGGTACATACCTTGCCAGTCAAGTGAACTTTTCTTCATAAGAAGCCACTGAGTCATCCTCCTGCATCAATTCTAGGAATTGTTTTTCCATCCTAAGACGAACCACCTTGGGAAAATACTTCTCAAGAAATATACCTTTGAATTCATCCCAATCAAGAACATCAATCTCCTCACTATCCCGGATATTTTTCACCATCGACCATCACTGATCAACTTCACCTTCAAAACAGTAAACAACAAGACTAACCTTTTGATGTTCTGAACAACCCATAACATCAAAAATCTTTTCCAGTGCTTTAATCCACCCTTCTGATAGCACTGGATCTGATGATCCTCTGAATGATGGGGGATGTTGCCTCATGAAATTCTACACTATTGACATGTTCCTTTATGGTTAATCTGGCTGATCTCATGCCTGAATACCACCACCATTTATAGCCTAAGTCAATTGTGCCATCACTGCAACAAACTGTTCAGTTCTGATTCCGACCATCTCAGGTTGCTGATTTGGATGGTTGTCTTCCTCCTCACGTCGTCACAACATAACTACCCTGTTTCCTCTATGGAAAAACATTCTGAACATAGAAATATCTTAGGAGAACCAACATGGTAATGTCTAAATGATATATGATTTCAATATTATCATAAATTACTTTATGTACATTAATTTAACAATACCCTAACTCCTAATGTTATCTAAACTGACCTCTGATACCAACTATAAGGACCCGGCCTTAAAACATTACATAATCTTGAATTAAATGAATATTTCACATTGAGTATCTTTTTCAGGTTTAGAGTATTAGAGAGATAGGCCATAACTATTAAATTTCAAAATATTACAAAGTAGACACTTGTACACAATTTCCATTTATTTTCATAAAATACAAATTCTTGAAAAAAAGTTATGTATAGTTCCATGTTTAAGATAACATGACTTTTCCTTGATCCCATCCTTGACCCTATTCCACATTATGTCCTATGAAAAACATTTTAAAAACTTGGGATAAGAATAAAAAGCTCAGTAAGGGATTCACAAAGAAGGAAAATAGTTAGTTTTTCAAAACAAAAAGTAAACCATGAATACTTTAACATAGTTAATACTTTTCACCTTTCTGAATTAGTAACTACTTTTCACTGAATATAATATCATTACTTACCCTTTTGTAACCAAAATATTACCATAAAACCCATATAAAGAACACATAACATATAAAGGTAACTTGGGACATAAACATTCTTAAATGGAATAATCATACGGTCGACTTCCACACACATATCACTAAATGGAATAGCCATATGGCCGACTTCCATACCCAATGCATTGGAGGTTATGACGTAACCACACGTCTTGGTATTTACGGCACCACCCGTCATTTGGTTTATCATGTAACCACCCATCAAATGTCCAAGTACCAATATTAAATCATAACACATACAACAAATATAAAGGAAAGAAAACATTTCCACATTTCAATCACAATATATCACTTAAATATATTGACATAACAAATCCATTATCAAAACCATTTTCAATACCAAAATAAATAAATGAGTATATGGTTTTTTATTTTCTTTTAAAAACATTACAGCTTGTTGAGGAAGCCAAAGATCAAATAATACTCATGGCGGCGATAAAGGTCATTCTCACCTCTTACGTTAAAAGAAACAATCATTTTTGTCATTTAGTAAAATGCTTTGTAGAAAAATATTTCCTTTGAAAAGTCTAGGGTGTTTATACAGCATATAAACAAAAGTCGTGAATTAAAACAAAATATGCCTCAATGAAAGGAGATTGAGACGAAGTCCCTTACCTCGTGTCTGACTTGACTCAACCGTTCATTTATCTCCTTAATAATAAACTAAAATTAATTTCTACTTGCTTAATAACTCTTTTTCATGTTTATAATTCCTTTTATATCACTTATTACCATGTAATAAACATTATGTAATCATTTATGTTAATAAAATTCGTTTTGTTGATATTTGGTACTTGAGTAAAAAATGAACACCTTATATTTTCAAGTTGTCCATGTGGTCAAAATTACATTATATCCAGAATGAAATTCATTATTTAGATATCATATATATCATATATATCCAGTATATACATGTATTTATAATAGTTCATAACATTTAGAGGTAAGAAATAAAATTCATTGTTCATGGAGACGGTAAGCCGTACGTACGCATGTATGCTACTTCCTTTTCTATTTTATATTTAATGGAATTAAAACATAATGATACATAGTAGTATTATAATTCCAGTATGGTATCATATATAGTATCATTAAATAAATCCTTTATATGTACCACATATGGTATGAATGAGTCATATCACTTTTAAGGGGTAGTAGTCCGCACTTCCTCTAATGAGATTATCGCGTTTACCCATAATGGAAACCATAAATGCATGATATGAAAGAAAATTAAAGAAGAATAAATAAAACATAAACATAATATATATCATATATAAATACAGTTCCATCATAATGTCCCCCATTAGAGGAGGTAAGAGATAATCAAACTATCATCGTTTCGTGAGGTGTTAGTTTTCCATCCACAAAACAATTATGTTCTTCATCCATTAGATGGATGTGTGTGTAAGTGTAGTTAAAACCCTTCTCATAAAAACATCCTAATATATTTAGGATACTTTTTTTGTTAGAAAATAAAGGAATAAAAGGAGTTTAGGGGTTGGAGAAGTAAAATAAAAGAAAACAATTTAAGAGAAACAGTTACCTTTAATTTTGGTAACTTCCTTTGGTTTGAACCAAAGGACTTCTTGAAGTGCCTTCTGACTAAGGTAAGGCTTCTAGGAGGAGGAGAGGGATGTAGGGAGGTTAATCGGGCAGAGGTTTTACGAGCCAAATTGCTTGAGAGGTGTGAGGAATTGGTTAGAAGTGGTCTCCTTTTATAAGGGAGAGGTGGGGCTCTTTAAGAAAGTGTGAAAATATTATTTTATAATATAATGATATTCAGTTTCTAATGGTCCAAAAATCATTATAGTTGAAGATAAGATGACTCATGGTCGAAATAAAATCATCCAATAAGAATTATACAGGTTTTGGATAATATTTTAATCATTATAATCTTATTTATTTAAATGATTTATTAATGAGGTAAACACTGCATCATTATTGTGTCATGAGTTATTTAATTTATTGGATGTATAAAAATTATAAAAAAATACTATCATTTAGGAAATATTTTTATTCTTCCAATAAATATTTATAGACAAAAATATAATTTATATAACCCCTTCTAAAAATTAATTTACTAAAAGATATTTTCTTTTGTCATTTTTGCCTTTACTTTAAGTTAATTAATCTAAATTTTCATTATCACTTCCAAGTGGCTCAATGGGGTCCCAAAATCGACCCAAAGATGCCCATGGTCTTTAATGACTCAACCAATAATGTTTGGACAAGTGTTAAGGTAATTTTGAATTATTATAATATTCTTTTTACCTTGAATTACCCTATTTACCTTTAACCACGGTAAATAAAAGTCAAAAGTTACTATTCACCAAAAATTATTTTCATCTTATTGAACCACATTTTACGTCTTGATAACAACCATGTATGTCGGATTTTTAAAATTCAATTCATAGAAGTGGTAAAATTTCATTTAAATGAAAAAGTCAGTTTTTTAACTACCACTAAGTGGTTTCACTATTCATCAAAAAATTGAAGCTTTTCAGAAAAATACCAAAAAATCAGCCTAAGATATATTTGATATTATGAATTAAAAAATGATGTCTATTTTTCCAAATTCAAAACATATAATTGGAATTAATTAATTTTAAAATTAGTTCCCATTAACAAAACAAATAGTGTGTTTTTTTGAAACAATAACTATCAAAAGATTGATACTTGTTTATGTCTAATTTCAAAGTGAAATTAATTCCAATGAACAAAATTGGATTAAATGGTAAAAATATATTTTAATTTCACTTTAAAACCAACTAAAAAGGTAATATAACAATCTAAATAAATTAAATTAAAAGGCACTTTTGAATTAAAATACAATATTTTTCACTATTCATTAAAAAATGAACTTTATCGAAAAAATCCCAAAAATTTACCCAAAGTAAATTTTGATTTCCCCATTCTATAGAATGATTTTATTTGGTCATATATAATGCATTAAAGTTTCCAAAACTGGATTTAAAAAGGGTTCGCCATTAAGAGGCGGTAAATCGACCTTTAAATGTAAATTACGCTTAAAATTAGATTCTTTCATATTTTAAGCCTCTAAATTTTATTGGGTAAATGTAAATACATTTAAAAAGCATGTATAATCATATTTTATTTATTTTTGTTCATTCCTGCAAATATAACATCTAGGAGTTAAAAACCATTTAAAATAATAATATTATATTATTAGTGTGCAACGTATGATTTCAAAGAAACCCATTGCTGCATATTGGGTACGCTATCGAACATAACAACCCCTTTAAAATAAAATTAATACTTAATTCACAAATATTAATAAATATGAAATATGTCTTATTATTTATTTTCATAGGATGTTACACTAACACCTTATATGGTTTGATTATTACTTTATATTACCCTCTTGTTAACAATTCCATATTAAGGTTTCACTTTGGGTAATATCCACTTTGTTCTTTGTATGTTTCTTAATTTGTTATATACTTGGTACATATAACTATATCGTGAATTAATGAATTTAAAACATGACATAAATATCATGTATATTCAGTATATGTGTATCATAATAATCTATATAATATATAAGTATGAAATGGAATACACATTTCATGGAGATGGTAGGTCATACGTACGCATGAGCACTGTTTCTGTTTAACAGTCGTATTTAAAAAAGTAAGTAAATGAAATATATGTATAAATACAATTATTAAATTATAATTATTTTATAATAAATATCATATTAGTCCCCTAAACCCATTCTTAGTACATTCCATGTAGTGTGTGAATGAATCACATCGCTTTGAGGGGGCGGTCGTCCACACTTCCTCATACGAAATTATCATATTTACACATAATGGAAAGTATAAATATATGTGTTTTAAAATAATTAAAAAATATTTAAATAATAATAAATATAATATATATCAAATATAAACAGTGTGTCTATCATAATTTCCACCATGAGAGGTGGTAAAGGAAAAATGAACAATTGTCATTTTGTGAGGTGGTTGTTGATCGTACAAATAAACAATATATTTGTTACCCATTATATGGAGTTGAATGTAAGTTTAGGTAGAAATATTAGAATACAAAAATCCTAGTATATTTAATATAATTATTTTGTTATAAAATAATTTAATAAATATAGTTTAGGTGATGGTGAAAGAAAATAAAAGAAAGGAGCTTGGGAGAAGTTGTTACCTCATAATCGGGTAACCCCTTTTGGTTTATGCCAAAAGGATAACTTGTATTTATTTCTACCCATGTGAAGTATAATAGGAAGAAGGGAGTGATTTTGGTAAGTGTGTTTGGTAGATATTGGATGAATATAAGTGGTTCGAGATAATTGAATAAGAGTGATTGGTGGTGGCCTTTTATAGGGAAGGGAAAGGACACAGTTGACATTTTTGAAAACAAGTTATGTTTACCTATATTTTTACATAAAAAAGGCACAAAAAACAAACAAATCTAAATAATGGATGTTTCATGTCCTAACCATGTCCAAATAATGGTTTTTGAAAAATCTTCTAGGTCATTTTGGGTCTTAAATTTAAAGTTTATTACTTTGTTAACCTAATTTTTCTCTTAATCGTTGTAATTAATTTTAATCACTTTCACTAATATTTTTTGTAAAAAACATTGTTTAAATTATTAGAAATTAAAAATAATTCTGATTCCAAATATGTAATCCAATTTTCCAAATTCTAATCATAGATGTGATAGAAATTAATTGTAAAATATTCCCACTAATGAGATGACACTACGAGGTTTTAAAGTAAAAACATCCAAATATTTGCTAAGTTTTTACACCCAATTTCAAAGTTAAATTGATTATAATGAACTAAAATAGATTATTTTATAAAAATATCATATAATTAAACTTTTAAATCACTTTAAATTATAATTTAACTGTATAAATTAGTTATATTAAAAATACGTTTTGAATTAAAATTCAGTATTTTTAGTTATTCCTTAAAAATGAAACCTTACAGAAAAACAAAAAATTTATCCTAACCTAATTTTTATGATTATATTTAAAAGATAATGTTTATTTTGACATATTAAATATATAAATGTTAAAAAAATCTGATTTAAGATGGGTTCTCTATTAAAGGGTGGTAAAACAACCTTTATAAAAATATAGTTTTTTAGTATAAATTTTGTTTGCTCTTATATTATATCTATAAAATCTATTTGATTATAATAAATAATATTTTTTTTGAATATATAAAATATAAATTTAATTAATATAGTTCAATATTATTAATTAATTTAACTTTAAATATAAATCATCTCTTTTCACATAAAAATAGAATTTTATAAAATCAACCCCTTTATATTATTTTGATTTATATATTATTTTATAATTAATAGGTAACTAATGAATTAATATATATAAATATATTCAAGATTTAGTTAATCCTATAATCCTCAATTTAATTTCCATGTTATGTCCAATTAAATAATAATTTTTTAACAATGAATTACTGTTCGGTAACACTCGGTCTTGTGTGTTACGTAAGCCATTGAGGAAAGTCATTATTTCATGTAACATAAGATAACGTTGGTGTTACATGTAGAGAACTGTAAAATTTATGCTTCATGTAGTGCAAGATTAACTTGATGTTACATATAACGCAAGATAGACATAGTTCTTTAATATAAAATAAATTATTTTCACTGTTCTGTGAAATGAAAAATATCAAAGAGATTAAATTAATTCAAAAATATATATGTCAAAAAATCTCATGGATTTTCATTATACCCATATTAAAATTAATTTCTACCTCAATATTTATCTAGGTTATCATAAGTTTAATACTTCAAAGTTTCATTACTAGAAACCTATATCCTAGAAATGAATACTAAAAAATCTCTTAAAAAGGTAATGTTGGAACCATAGTGGTTACCCAAAGTTACTCATAAAAAGATTCCCACATAAGAGAACATATGTGGGATGTGAAAACTTGTACATGGGATATAAATCTTACCATCATGATCTTATGGAGAGTGATAGAGAAAAAGGTTAGTAGAAAGTTAACAATCAAAAAGAAATAAATATGTGATTACATGTGGGACCTTCTAACTCATCAAAAAAGAAATTACCAAGACAACATTTTTTTCTTGAAGATCCTTTTTCCTAAAGTTGAATATTTTTAATGAAAAGTTATACTTTCATGATTTCATGAAAACATCACCCTTTATTGTTCGTTGATCCACTTCACCTCTTTCTCTACAAAGTAAGGTAACTTTTTTCATTCCTAGAGTACTAATAGATAATGATATCAATGATATTACATCCCATTTTTCATTAGTTATTATCAACACAAATTATTTTTAACAAGTTATACAATATGCATAAATCATCATATGAAGATATAACACTTTAATCATACTTACTTTATTTGAAGTTTAACTTAAACATTCCATAAATGGTTATCCTTACAATCCTTCCAAAATATGAAAATTTAAACCTTTGTAAATAATTTCATGAAATTGGATTAACATTTATCCCCCATATATCACAAATTACAACTTGGTTATAAAATTCCAAACAAGTTAATACCCTCATCTTATATTCCCTTAAAACATGGTAATAACCTTAATTACCATAAATCCTTTTGGAAAACATGAATGATTCTTTATTCCAATTATTTTTTGATATATTCTTTAAATTCAAGATGTTATAAACTTCATCCTCGATAATATAAAACACTTTATCAATAATTAGTTCTAGGTTAATACATACCTTCGAATTTACTTATTCATATCAATAATATGTTTACCCAAACACCATTATCTCAACATCATGCATTAATTAAAGGTTTCCATCCCTTAATCAAAATATAACCATTCCATGAAATAATTTTTCTATTATTTCTTCACCATTCGACATGTCATTTTAAATCCTTAATGAAAACTTATACTTAAAATACTTATATATTTCATGAGTCATATAATATAATCTTTGAATTCCAAAACATAAATAATATATTCATCTGACTTTATTCTTAAACAATTACTTAGTCTTCATAAACTTATTCCTTAATAACTATTTCATATAATATGAACTTTGAATCATATTTTAAGGTTCCTAATCCTTAATATATTCATTCTTCTGATTTATAAAATAATCGAAGAACATCACATGCCTATCACATGTGGTCTGCGGTATCCTTAACTTCAGAAGTATAACCAATACTCATACCACCTTCCTAATTCTCTTTATGAGATTTCCACTTGTGTGATCAATTCACATAATTCCTATAATTTCCACATATTAAAAAATAATGTTTTACCGTGTTTCTCCTTGTTCTCTCCATTGACTAAAATGATAAAAAATATTATGAGAAACATTTATCATATTGGGATACCATATAATCAAGAAGAATTACTTATAGGGTACCTAAATCGTTTTTAATTAATATTTAATCTATTAAACCTTAGGTTTATACTAGGTTATTAATATTCATCCTCTATTTAAATCCTTAATGATAGTTCATAAAGAGTTTTTAAATTCACAAAGAATATCTTCAAGGAGTATCAAACTAGGTGTCCAACAAAGTCTGCTGTCTTGTACTAGATAACCTTCAGGTAGGCTCGAGACATATTTTTAAAGTTATTTACCCTAGGTAAATCTGTTCCTAATCCTAATCTACTTATAGTATCCAGAAAGGGATGTATTTATAGGAAACCACTCACTCTATCCTTTACAAAAATTCTTGGACATTTTCCTAAATTTTGGCTCATCTATATACTTATCCGTAGAGACATTGCTAGAAATATACTTAAAAATATAACTAGGGAGATCACTAAAGTTATCTCATAATAGTTTATAAAGGTTAACTAAAACTTCTCTCTAATACCAACTATAATGACCCAGTCTTAACGTACATAGACTTTTCATAACTTTTTCAAGTTACATAAAAATTACAAATTTAGATTACCAAAGACTGTATTAGTTTAGTGCCTTTGAAAACTTGGAACAAAAATATTCTAACTCATTGAAATATATCCAATATTTCCCACAATGATATTACCCCTTAGTATTTATACATAAAAACCTTTCTTTACAACCTCAGTAAGGGAAACCCATGAAAAGGGCAAAGTCAAATTCTTAGTAAGGGTAAATAAAGGAAATGCATAGGAATATCATGAATATAAGGGTATAAGAACATGATAATTATCATTAGAAGATCATAAAATGCATATAAAATATCATAGACATGAATCATGGCATAAATACATACAGATCATAAGACATGAATCATAAATAAATAAAGAACATGAGCAATGAAAGAATAATATAAGAATAAGACTTGGAATTCTGGGAGAAACCTAAGAATATAAAAACCCTATGTCAAGGAGGACAACCAATGCCTTTGTAAAATGTTATAATTGTCTTAATCACCCATGTACCTTTTTAGTGATTGGGATTCCCTCTTGTGTACCCTCTTTTTTCGGGTTTGGGATGTCCTCCTGTGTACCCTCTTACATCAGGAATGGGATGTCCTACCCTATACCCTCTTTTTTTGGGATTGGGATGTCCTCTAGTGTACCCTCTTATTTCTATAATGACATGTCCTACGATATACCCTATTTTTTTAGGATTGGGATTCTGTTATATGCACCCTTTGAACTCATAAAACAATGATCATTACCCAATGAATTTGAGGGAGATATAGGTCCTACAAATATCATAATTAAATCATACATACATGTGCCAAAAAATGATAAACAAGAATATAATAACCCATGAAATGAGATGGGTTTCATAAACTTGAAATCATACATTAACCTATGAAAATGAAACAAGTTTCATAATAATTTCATTAAAGAATAACCCATGAAAAGAAATGGGTTTCATAGATATATAACCCATGAAAGATAAAAAACTTTTCATAAACATCATGCTATAGAATTTAAATCATTTAGAGAAAAAATATGAATGGAGACATTGAATAATTTCCACATAAATTCATGAGTAACATCAATTTATGTCATCATAGAAGGATAATAATTTTTAAATATCTTCCAAAAAACATTTCTTGATGAAAATATCATTTCTTCTTTGAATTTTTTTAACGCATAAAACCATTTGAAAATAATTTTATTTAAAAATACATTGGAAACATATAAATAAAATGATTTATTGAGCCTTCCCATTCCCTTGTATTGAGGAGCATCAAAATCATACTCTTATATGGGTTCTCTCAAAGGAAGAAGTCAAGGAGGACCTCTTCTCTCTTAACATGGAAAGTACACCTGGACCGGATGGCTTCACCGACATGTTTTTTTATGTTCTTTTAGGATATTTTACACAATGACTTGGTTAATGAATTTTGGGAGTTCTTCACTCGGGGTTACATCCCTTATGGTTTAAACTCTAATATTATCACCTTGATTCCTAAGAAGGACAATGCAATTGATGTCAAAGTCTTCAGGCCTGTTGCAATTGGGAACACCACCCCAAAAATAATTAGTAAAATCTTGAGGAATAGATTAGGGGGATTAATAAAGGACCAAATATATCTCAATTAGTATGATTTTATACCTAGTAAAAACATTCAGTCCTGCCTCTTCACTGCATCGGATGGCATCAACCAAATGAAAAAGAAGGCAAAGCATGGAAATTTAGCTCTCAAAATAGACATCTCCAAACCCTTTGAAACCCTCAAGTGGAGGTTTCTCCTTGATTTTATTAGTATATTTGGTTTCTGAAGTGGATTAATCAATCTTATTAGAAGTATTATTACCTCTATAATATTGTCTATTTTAATTAATGGATCTCCCAGGGGTTATTTTCACTGAACCCGTGGTGATCGACAAGGTGATCTGATCTATGGGATTATTTTTTCCATTTTTGAAGAATAAATGAGTAGATGTATTAATGAGCTATCCCAAATTGGTATCTTTAGATAGATAAAAGTTGGAAGAGATAACCATGTCCCATCTCATCTTCTATATGCTGATAACATCTTGTTTTTTGGGGAAGCCTCAAGGAAATCAATTTCTACACTCAAATCAATATTCTCACACTATGAGACTGTTTCTGGACAATATATAAGCTGGAGTAAATCCTTCATTGTTTTTGGTGATGGGGTTACTATTGGTAAATAGAACAGGGTCACCTAGTCCCTCTGAGTCAGAAAAGGGGAACTTCCATTAATTTATCTTGGAGTTCAAATATTTTTTCTTAAGATAGGTAAGAAGTATCTTGATGGAATTTACTCTGGTATCATTAACTAGATGGTGAAATGGAAGGGTAAAGAACTGTCTCAAGCTGGTAGGGTGTTCTATATAAACTCAGTGATTACCTCGATGTTTGTTTATTACTTATCACTCCATAAATGGAAAAAAAATCTACTCAAATAACATCAGTGCATGATGAGGAATTTCATCTGGACATGCTCTATCATTGAGAGTAAGTTGATTACTGTTTCTTGGAAGGATTTTATTAAACCCCTTGAGTTGGGTGGTCTTGGAATCAAGGACCTTCAGATCTTCAATATGTGACTTATTAATAAATTCACATGGAATCTTTTAACCTCTAATGACTCATCCATGAATTTTTTTCATGCAGGTTTAGAATAAGGATTATTAATGGTTACTATCACTACATTTAATCATCTATATGGACATCCATTCATAAAACCTTCAATGAAATTATTTACAAATCTAAATGGCTTGTGTCCTGACACTCTAGTCTCAACTGTTGTTACTGTCCCTGGATGGACATCCCCTTGTATACTGGTGATATTCCCTCCTACCTACTGGATATGTCTATAGAAGATTTTATGGATCAATGTGATAGTCCTAAAATCATGGTTACACCTCAAGATAAACATGAAATCCAGACTTACGGTTTCATGAATAGTGATATCCTAGTATGGAACCCCAATAGGAATGGACATTTTAATCTCAAAGAGTCCTATAACCTATAGCTTGATGGATCCATATGAGCTCCTTCTAAGCCTCTTTGGTATAAAGTGACTTTTGTCCACTTCTCCCGGATTCTTCTTCTCCGGAGAATATGGCAGAACAGGCTGCCAACACATGATCAATTAAGAAATTCAGGTCAGTGTATCATGTTTGCCTGCTATCTGTGCCTGAATGAAACTGAAACTGCACAACACCTCTTCATCTGGTGTTATTTTGCTCAGAATCCATCGAAATACATTGGGGGATTATTAAACATGTATTTATGATCACATAGCTTGATGTATTACTTGATGATATACATATCCAAGTCTGGTAGGAGAGAATAGGTCCAGAATATGCTGCTGGTTGCTGTAGCAGCATTTTTTCATGCCATATGGACATCCTGAAACAACCTCATCTTTGACAGAAAGGCTCCGTCCTTCCATACAAGTGAAATGTTGGTTCATAGTACATACACACTTCCAATGTGATACAGAATGTCTGAATGGATAACAACTATACATATTTAATTGCACTACTGATGCATGGTATTACAGGAAAACCGAAGAAGCCACTGATGATTAAATTTATTCGCTTGATACCACCAATCATTCCATGTGTCAAAGTTAGTGATGATAGAGCTGCATTTGGAGTGCTGAGAAGATTGGTTTGTGGAGGTTTCTTCCACACATTTCATGGTTTTTCAAGGTATATTTTTATTATCTTATTGGGATGGTAATTTCTTTTAAAGCCGAACTATGGGCCATTATCTATGCTGTTATGCATACTGTCTTTCATAACTAGATACTCTTGTGGATTGAATAAGACTTTGAACTTGCAGTACATGCTCTAAAGAAAAGAAAACAGGCTGTTCCATGGAGTATTTTGCCTCCCCAGATTGGATGTCTTAACCAGGCAAAGAATCTCAACTTAATGATCTCTCATGCTTACCGAGAGGCCAATCAAGTGGCTGAGGCTTTGTCCAAGAGTGAATTCACATAAATGAATACCATGTGGTACTTTCGAGCTCCTGAATTATTTTCATCCTTGGTAGAGGCTGATATGATGGGTGTGTCTTATTCTCGGATTTTTAAAACCCCTTTCTCCGCTTGACTTTGTACTTTTAAATTTTTATTAATATTTTATACGGACGGATCAACCAGACCCGATTTTCTTTGTATGTAACAAAGAGAGGAAAAATAGTACCAATATATGAAAATATCACGAATAACCATAGAATAATATAATTCAGGAATTTTCCTGAGATATTGATCATAATACTTCATCAAAAGAAGTATAATCATAAACAATCTGGAAAAAGATATGGGATTATTTTAATAAACTCTTAACACCTTGTAATCTTAAACCATAATTTAATTTTAAGAAAATGAAATTTCATGAATCATAAAATATAATTAATAGAAATAGATTCATTTTATAACATTTAAAATTTATTATATACACCTCATGGACAAATATAGGTCCATAACATGGCAAGTTTCTCAAAGAAGGATAATTGTGACAAAATCATGTTACCAATTTCGTAACTTTTGAAACATAGTACTCATGAAAGAAATAAAAAAATGGATAGGAAAAAAACCCATAAATTTATCTATAATAATCCTGGAATACATCTATGGGGAATATAAACACCACATAAAAGGAATGGGTGGTGAATAAATCATGTATCTCATGAAAATAAAAAGTGAGATCAAATTCCATTACCTTGTGTCTTGAATCTCATCATACTCATAAAAACGTCCTGTATAATAAAGGTAAGTTTATTTTACATCTAAAAAAACCATATTCTTATATTTAATACGTTATATGGTTTGATTAGGACTTTATATTACCATATTGTTAACATATCTATTTTAAGGTTTCACTTTGGGTAATATCTGCTTTGTTCTTTGAATGTGTCTTAGTTTGTTATATATTTGGTCCTTATACTTATTTCATGATTTATAGAATTTAAAAAATTATACAAATATACTTTATATTTTTTATATGTGTATTATAATAATCTATATAATATAGAATTATGAAATGGAAAACATCATTTCTGGAGACGATAAGTCATACGCACACATGCACATTGTTTCGTTTAATAATCGTATTGCAAGAAAGTAAGTAAATGACATATATGTATATATATCATTATTATAGTAGTATTATTATATCATATATATCATATAATTTCACTACACCCATCCTTAATACATTCCATGTAGTGTGTGAATGAATCACATCACTTTGAGGGGGCGGTAGTCCACACTTCCTCAAACGAAATTATCGTATTTACAAAAAATGGAAAGCATAAAGATATGTGTTGTAAAACAATTAGAGAATATTAAAGATAAAATAAATAAAATAAATATAATATATAAATATATTTTCCAGAATAATGTCCACAATGAGAGGCGTAAATGAAAAATGGACAATCATCATTTTCTGAGACGGTAGTTCACTGTACACATAAACAGTATGTTCTTTACCCATTAGATGGAGGTGTGTGTAAGTGTAGGTATAAACCATATCATAAAAAAAATCCTATTTTATTTAATATACTTTTGTTTTTAGAAAATCATGGAATAAATATAGAGGAGGGGTGGAGAATGAAAATAAAAGAAAGGGCTTGAGCGAAGTTGTTACCTCTTAATCGGGTAACTCAATTTGGTTTATGCCAAAAGGATTTATTTTATTTATTTTTACCTAAGGTGAGGATTATATGTGGAAGTGAGGGATAGTGTGAAGTGTATTGGGTAGATATTGGCCGATCCTAAGTAGTTTGATAGGTGAAGAAGAGGGATAGGTGGTGACCTTTTATAGAGAAGTGAAAGGACACACATGACATTTTTGAAAATAGGTTTGGTGTACCCATGTTTTTACCTAAAAATGGTCAGACCAAACAAACTGGACACAATAATTTAGGGATAATGGTTGAATAATTTCCATCTTATGTGTGTTGGACAAGTTTTTAGGTCATTTGAGGTCTTAAATTTAAGGTTTAGTACTTTGTAAACCTAATTTTTCACTTAATCATTATAATTAATTTTAATCACATTCAATAATATTTTTGGTCAAAAAAGTTAAAATTATTAAAAATTATAAATGATAATTATTAAAAATATTTAATCTTGTTTTCTAAATTATAATCACAGAAGTTGGAGAAACTAATTTAAAAATAATCCCATTGATGGGAAGACATTGCTGGTTTTTATAGTAAAAAATATCCAAAGGTTTTCTTTGTTTTTATTAAAAATTTAAATGTGAAATTAACTCAAATAAATTAAATTAGAATAATTAATAAAATTATTATCTAATTAAACTTTAAAATATCTTTAAAATATAATTTAACCTTATAAAAGAATAAGATGAAAAAGCTGTTTTGAATTAAAATTCATAATTTTTAACTATTAATTAAAAAAAATGAACCCTGATAGAAAAATACAAAACATTTATCCTAGGATAATTTTTATATTTATATTTTAAATATAAAATTTATTTTCAAAAATTAAATCTATAAAATTTCCAAAAATTGGATTTAAAATGGTTTCCCCATTAAAAGGCAGTAAAAATACCTTTTATAAAAATATAGGGGTTTAAGCATAAAATTGTGGTTGTCCTTATATTATATCTATCAAATATATTAGATTATTATCAATTTTTTTTCAATATATTAAATATAAATATTTTTAATATCATTCAGTGTTACTAATTAATTTAACTTACTAATATAAATATTCTTTTTCAAATAAAAATACAATTTCATAAGATCTGTCCATTTATTTTCATTTGGTTTATATTCTATTTTCTAATTATTAGGTAACCAATTAATTCAAATACATATATTCATAAGTTATTTAATCCTAAATATTCAAATTAATGGTCATTTTATATCATATTAAAAATTAATATTTTAATAATGAATTGTTGTTTGGTAACACTCGGTCTTGTGTGTTACGTAACCCGTCATGGAAAGCCTGTATTTCATGTAACATAAGCTAAACTTGGTGTTCCATGAATAGAAAGATAAAATTTATGTTTCATGTAGTTCACTATTAAATTTTTTTTGTATATAACACAATCCATACATAGTGCTTTAATATAAAATAAACTATATTCTCTATGGTGTGAAATGAAAAATATCAAAGAGATTAAAATAAATTAAAAAAATTATTCCACAAAATCTTGGGGTGTTAAACCTACAAGACTTTTCATTCTCACAATTCTCTTTAATATGCTTCAAAAAACCCAATAGGGTGTTCTTATCACCTAAAATACATTAAATCATCCTATTATTGGATATAGGGCCCAAACACTCACACACTTGCCCACTAGGCATATGATAACCCACCTCGGCCAGCCATGTCATATCTCACATCCAAAGACCATCAAACGTCTCTTGTTATCCAAAATACTACTCTATCCCCTTTGCAACATAGTCACTAGGAAAATCTAGGATACTCAAAGTGCTTATTATTAATTTTCTCCAGTATAGGAGGCCAAATTCCACACTATATATCCTTCTTGTCCACCCTTAGTCCCTATCCATTCTACCCATACTAATGAAACATGAATTTAGTATGAAATTTATACATAATTGAATATTAACTTGTATTAAAGACACCACCTACCTATATCAAGATTCCATCATCCTCACTAGTCACCACCCAACCTTGACCTTGCCCACACATGCCTCGTCCGAGCCTACACCGCCACCTCACCTTATAACTCACACAAAAAAATTAATTATATACCATTATAATTAACTAATTTAATTTTAACCAACATGGAGTAATCACTAAAAAACTCACCATGCGCCGTTGTGTCACTGGAAACTTGATAGACCACATTCAGAGGGACTTCATCAAACCCTTAACAACTTCATAAAAAAAATCCCCAACAAAAAAACACGATTATATGCTAGTACAATTTAATTCAATCTAAAAATATTAGAAAAATCACTTTAGCGAAATACCTCAAAAAATATAACTTGATGGAATATGGATAATGTCTTAGGATGACATATTGATTGGATTCACAAAATCCCCATCCATTTTAGACAATTCCCCAATGATATGGTGGAATCAACATTGAATCAATAAATAAAATAGTGAAAAATAATTGTTCAGTGAGGGGTATTTAAAAAATGAAAGAGGAATAAATTAACATACATGATGTTTCCACAAAAATGCTTCTGAAACTACCCCTTCCAAAGGGGTTCAAAGGAGGGTAATGGAGGGAAAATAATATAATAATGGCCTCTTCTTGACCCTAAATAAACTTATGTTTGGGCTCCCCTAAAACAAATACCAAAATTCCCCATCTAGAAATCCCATACAGGCCTCACAAGCTTTCAATTGGGCCTCAATGACAAACTAGTGGACCATTTTTAAGTTATTGATCTCAGATAGTGATATGGGACATTGTCTATCCACAAAATTCCCATTCTTCTTCTGATTCCTTTAAAATCCCTCAAGGTATCAATAAAACCTAAAAAAAATCAAATTATATATCTTATGAGTGTTTTAAAGATTTTAACCCATGTTCTAGTCCCATGTTTTTTAAAATAAACCTTCATCGAAGTGTAAAATTCAAATTACCTTAAGAGTTTCCAATATGCAATAACATGGGTCATTTTAATTATGATGTGTTTAATGATATATAAGTAATTTTATTGAAATGGGAAAAGATAAGAAAATGTGATTTTATTTTATTTATAATATAATATCATATAGTACCTAATGGGGATGCCCAAAATACTTGGTAATGTGGGGATGGTCAAATTATGGTCATTGAGTAGATGATGGCCACACACTGGGAGTTTAGTGGACCACCAAATAATTTATAAATACCATGGGGTACCAAATTTTATATTTATATGATTATTTTAATTATAAAATATATAAATTTTGGCTAAAAACATAAACATACCATATTTTTAATTTTTTTATACCACATACCCCAACTAGTTTGGCCATGTTTTTTAATATCCCTTTTCTAAGATCTAATATTCAGGTTTCTTATCTGATACATGTTTCATTTTAAGTGGTAGTATTATAGGGATAAGGATAACATTTTTTACCCCTATATTTTATATTTCACTTATTGTTTATTACTAATCCACCCTAAATCCTCTAATTCTAGGTGTTTTATCAAATTCACTTATTTTTGGAAATTGAGGACAATTTAACCCTTTATTATAGAAAACATAACTCCTATTTCAACTTAGAAGGATGCCATTTCCATATCAAGAAATTTATTTCACGATTTATATATGATATAAATTATGTAATCATGGTCATTTAGTCTTGGAAATCCTATCCAGGGACTATGTGGGTCATAAATTGTTAGATAAAATATATATAGTCTTTTATAATTAGAATGCCCATTTTTCAAAAGGTTGGATGGATTTATGTTTTACCAATAACTAAATCACCAACTAACCCCTATTCAAGTTATGTGTGTTAGACCCCAAATGAGTTTTTTTCATGATATAAAATATTAATTGTCTTCTGCAGTAACTGATGGGATAGTTAGAGGTGTCTATAGAGTATAAGTCTTTTTGCAGTTGGTTTTGGAGAGGGTTTCCTCATAATAAAATTTGATAATGTTTTCAGTATATTTTGTAGACCTATAAACCTCACTTAAATTAATGAATGTGGTTTGGTAATGAAATTTTACAGGAGAATATTTTTAAGTATTGTTCAATACCTATTTAGAGGCTTACATGGAAATACCTACACAAATTAGAGCATAGGTTTTATGTGGAAAGCCTCATATAACATAATACATTTTGGGAATGTGTCTTACCTATGTTATGGTATTGGGTTGAAAAGTAGTGAGGGAAATGCCTATTATGCTTCATATATATTAGGTATACATACAGAAAACAAGAAAAGAAATAACTATAGAGGATATTATTATTTTGGTTAGTAACTAAAAGTGAAAGTTGGGGTTAGGTTCTAGGATACCAGGTGATATTATTTACTATATAGATGATTTGATAACCATTTTTATTAGTTTTATATGAATAATGGGATTATATATAGTGTAATAGGTTATAAACTATGACCTTGGGGATATTTTAGAGGGAAGATGATGTTATAAAGAACTATTTCAGTTATGACAATGACTACGTAGTGTGAGTTTGGATTTGTAGAGGATTATCATAGTTTATTATTAGTCAAGAGAAAGTAATGGGTTTCATGATGACATATTATTATTTACATTTTTATATATACTAATAGTGCTATTATATATAATTCTTGTTTATTAAAAAACACTCTCAATTGTTAGTCTTGGATACTAGGTGATTCTAGTGAGCCATAGTTCCCTACTATGAGGTTGTTTCCCAACAGTCAGTTTAGGAAGCAAGGGGGTGAGGTTCAGTCTCATTATACACACTATATAGTTTTTTCTGGAGTGTTAGAATCTAATTAAAGGAGCGATAAGCTCAGCCATATGAAACCATGGTGTGTACTAAATTTAAATTTCCTAAAAAATAATTATTGGACGACCTATAAACTGGGGTACCACCACAGTATAGATTTCTACTATGACTAGTATGATTCACCAGTAGTGGATGATGTTATTAGTATTGGTAATAATGGTATCATAGAAAAGTCAGGATTGGTTGACTTGGTGTATTTTTATATTGAGAGTTTATTTTTATAATCCCACCTTTCTTGTGATGGCTAGTGTAAATACAAACCATAGTTTTAGATGAATATCAGGGCTGGGGCCCAAAAACAAAAATAACCAAAACACCGCTGTTAATTTTTTAATAATTCTCTAATGACTATCTTATGATCCTCATTGTATACTTAGTGAGCTCATGAAATTCCTTGGGTTCTCGGAAAACACACTGGCTCTTAGGTGGTTTCTCACTAGCTTGATTGTAGATGGTAAAAAGTTTCAGTATCCCCTAGCCTCCCATCTATCATCTAATGGATTCTCTATCCCCCAAAGCATTTATAAAACCTCAAAAAATTTCGAATTACATTTATTATATAATTTCAAAATCCAATAATCACATTCCGAGTCTCAATTATTAAAGAAACCATCAAAAACTTAAAATCAAAATTTCATGAGGAATTTATAACTCTCAATGACACATGTCCTTATAATTTTGGAGGAATTTAATGATTTTTATGAAATTTTAATGTCATGGGTAAATTTTGGGAGATGTGGTATTTTTATAATTAAAAATCTATACCATCGAGTACTAAATGTTGATGAACTAAATACTAGATAAGGAAGGTATGTGTCAGGAATGTTCATCGGGTATCTAGTGATCATACACTAGGTGTCCAGTGAACCACTAGTTACTTTATGATGACTATAGGCCTACATTTTTTGTTTAAATTTTAAGTATATAATTTTTATTTAAAAACATAAGTATAGACTGTTTTATTTATTTATTTTAAGCCATATACCCAATCAAGTTGAGATATATTCTTTCTTATTCTTTTTCCAAACTCTAGACTTCCTATTAATTTTCTAATTCATGATTTATTTGAACTCTTAGTATTCTAGTGACAAGGAAAACAATTTTCACCCTACTATTAGTGGTTTCCTTTATTGTTTAGTATTCTCCCACCCTATATCATTTTATTTTTTTAGGTTTTGTTATATTCTTTTATTTTTCAAAAATGAGGATAATTTAATTCTCAATTATTGAAAAGAAAACATATATTTCTTTATGGTAAGTGATACACAAGTTATTTATATTTTTTAATGTTTAATTGTTTATAAACCCTATTAAAAGATGTATAAAATACACTAGGGTATCAAACCCAAGGGATGGTTTGTGAACAAATTTTTGAAAAGAAAAACTCCCTGTGAATAGTATATGAAGTATTTTTAAGAGATTTTACTTTGAACCAGTTAAAAAATATTATGAGAAATTTATTTTCAAAGAAGCTAGTTGATATTGGAGACATGTTGACGAAACAATAATATTAGTGTTTGGGAAAAAATATCAAGAACAACAAATTGGAAAATTAAAAATATTGACTTAAAAATGATAAATTATTCCAAGATATTTAATTTAATTAGAAACTATATAAAATATTAGATCAATATCCATCATTAGGAGGTGAATCATGTAGAAAAATAAATCTTAGAGTTTTACACTTCAAGAAAAATAAAACTACAATGGAATTTGAGGAAAAAGTAATATAAAATAATCTCGTCAATTATTTCTGATGTTTTTGAAATTAAATTAGAAAAAATGAAATCAAGATCAATCTCTTCGGTTAATACTGATTTTTTGAAATGAAGTTCAAAATGCTCAATTTTGTTTGACAAACATAGAATAAATCTCATTGATCGATTCTTGTATTTGAAGAATTTAAATCTTGAATAAGTGAGAATAATAGAGCCAATAGATTAAATTCTAAAAATCATGAAAGTTTTTACCCAATAATCATATTAAATTCAAAAGAAACGATTACAGTATGCTACGGTTGAAAGAAAATACAAAGGAGAAATTATCTCCCTCAAAAAAATAGAAAAGATATGTTGTCTATCTATATGTATTTAGGTTTCTTTCCTCTAATCTACCACCCCCATTATAGCCTATAAAGAATGAATGTATATGTGAACTTTTAATCCTCTATCTAACTCTTGATTGGTCACTAAATTCTTGCACCAGCTAAGGTCAATCAATGCTTTCCCAATCACTTGATCAACCCCCATATAACAAACTTTTATATCTATTTGAGATGAACCTGGACTTGACTATGGGTTTTGTCTGAAACTACATATTAAAAACATAGTATAAATAATAAGTATACATTTCATTGTTAAAAAAATTACTTTTATTATTATATATAAAATATAATTATGATAAATATTTAATATATTTATAAACAAATTTATTAAAGTTGATGT
Organism: Viscum album; assembly: GCA_963277665.1. Classification (NCBI taxonomy): domain Eukaryota; kingdom Viridiplantae; phylum Streptophyta; class Magnoliopsida; order Santalales; family Viscaceae; genus Viscum; species Viscum album. The sequence goes on from OY728135.1 coordinate 1,151,337,593, forward strand.
AAATATTAATATAATTATAATTTAATAAAGAAATAAATTATATTTATATTATTTCTTATTATTTTTTAGATTTAAATATTAAATAATTTTGTTTATCTATTTATATATATATATTTAATTTATTAGTATTTATACTATTTTATTTAATTAATATTTCATTAATTATTATTATCATTTATATTATTTTATATTTAAAATATAATATTATGTAAACTTATCCCATGAACCTTCTGCGGCTTCAACCTTCACTCTTAGGATGGGAGTTTGATGGAGATTCTAGATAATTCATCCTCAGTGAAAATGTCTCTCCAACAATGGTGGTAAGGGATCATAAAGTCTTCTTCTTCATCTGGTGTAATCGTCTATGGTTAAGGAGGGTTTGTGGATGAGCTCTCATTGATGAGATCTCATGGTCTTCACTACCATTTCTCACTTAGATGGTAACCGACAATGTCAAATATGGAGGTCCCAGTGGGTGATGACTACAACATCATTAATAAAGGGTAGTGATGGATGAAGCTCAAACAGCAGTGAAAGATAGTCTCTATTAATTTAGTGACAATTCAGATATATGTGGCGAAGACTAGATTAAGGAAAAGGAGGAACAACTTGGTTCGGCTCATCCACGACATCAAATATGGCGATGGTGGCATTGATTGTGTATTAGTTTCGAATCACCAGGATCCGGAAGGTCTTCTTAGATATAGGGATGACTAGATATGGCAGTGGGTCGTGCAGTGGAGTCTTGAGAGCTGTTGTTGGGTTTCCAATGATGGGTGAAATTTTCTAATGGTGGGTAGGTTTTTTCCAGTGGCGAGTGAAATAAGAGAGGAAGTTATGGGTACCCCAACATGGGGTAGTAGGGATGATGATGGGTACAGTGGTAGTGGGTGGTGGTGACATCAGGTGTAGTGGAGGTGGGTGATTATGAATTCCAGTGGTGAGTTAGGAGGTAGTGAAAGGAGAACATAGATTGGAAGGTGATTAGTGAGTTACAGGTGATATCCTAGACCGGGTGATATTTGTGACAGTGGATAGTGATTGATAATGGTGACTCACTTGAGTCACCATTTTGTGGAAGGGTGGTGGTGAATAAAGGGAGTCACCATTGGGCTCCTGGTGGTACCTTGGGAGCCACCGTTGGGACCCCAAGGGTGAGTCATGTTTCCAATGGTTGGTGCTGTAGTAGAAAAAAAACTATAAAAAATAAAAGGTTAAATTAAATGAAACTTAATTTGAAATTCAAATTAATAAAATTACAAGTAATATAATAATTAAAAATAATAAAAATATAAAAACAAAAAACAAATAACCAAAATAAAATATAAATTAAAACCAAAATTAAAAACGCAATCAAATAATTATTTGATAGAAACTCAAATATATTTTAGATTTGTAAAAAAGTAAAATAACTAAAAATAATTAATGAAGTTGAAAATAGTAAATTAATAGTTAAATTCACACTTTAATAAACACTAATATTAAAATTCAGAGTAAATAAATAATTTTACATTTTATGTATAAATTGAAAGAAAACATAAAATCTAAACGATTTAAATTAATTGTAGAGATCACATTAAATAATAAAATTGATTAATTACTATTCAATAATATTAATACTAGACTCAGATTAATTTGAAATATCATAAACTGTAATATATATAAAATGATAAAATATTTAATTACATATATGAAAAAATAAAAACATGAACATAAAATTAATATTTTAGAAAAACTAGTAATAAAATATAAAGAAAAACTACATAAACTGAATTAAAAGTAAAAATTGAATAACACAAAAAAACACAAAAATTGACAAATTAGTAAAATCAACTAATTTAATACAAAAGATCTATTATATATTAATGAAGTCACCTTAAATTAATTAAAATATTGAAAACACAATCAAGAGATGTGTCGATTTAATACATTTAAAGTCTACATCTGGAGGTAATACTTACCATGTTTACATTTCATATTTATTTGGGCCTTATATATGATCATCCGAATGGGTTATCCATTTTCATAATATATGTACCTCATGGTTTTTATTGTTTTATTTTGATAAGGTATTGATTAATGTATTTGTTATATTTATTATTATTATTTTTGTTTATTTTTCTTGTTTTAATTTCATAAACTTTTATCTATTTATTATGATGCACCATGTTACATTCTTACATATTCATTATTGTAAATGTGAGGTTTACGGTCTTATTAAATTCCTATTTTTATTATAATTAATTAATTATTTTTCAACCTCATTTTCTAAACACAAATATAATAATTTTTATGCTTTTGTCTATTTTTTACCTTTTAAATCTCAATTTATATTCTATTAATTATTTTGAAAAACCATTTTTATTTAATTAACACTTAACAAATTCATTCTTAAAATAATTAAATATATAGTTATTTAACTTTTATTTTTATAATATTTAATGATTTGATTGTATTTTATATAATGAAAAAATTTAGGTTATTTATATTGTAAATTTTTATTTTATTATCTAGTTAGTGTAACACTGTTGTTATTAATCAATTTATATTTATTTTATTTTTTACCTAATTTAATTATTAATTGAATATTTCATTATTTATTCTAAATGATTTATGTTTTATTTATAAATTTTTATCACTTATTTAATTTATACTGTTCAAGAAAACAAGTCGGTTGGTTATGTGATTATGGAATACAAGCATTCACACACTATATATGACGATCTCATAGAAAGAAAAACCCACACAACACTATCCATGTCATATCCGAGAGGGGAAAAGAAATACTAAATATACTTTCATTTATAATATGACATATTGAGATTCTTTCCATGGAAGGAGTGTTGTGACACTCTATTTAATGGGGGTGATTAGTGGTGTACTTTCCTAACTCCGACGCCACTGATCATTAAATGTATCCTCAATGCATATTGTGGAAGGAACCCTTTAGAACACGTGACACCAATATAGGTAGTGACACTATAATTTTATTTTTTATGATACCAACATAGCCTAAGAGATCTATAGATCACTTTCTATTCCAGTAATTATGTTGATTTCATATATTATTGTAGATCAATTGTTTTAAAAAAATGACAATTGGTCCTTCCATTCACCATACAAGATCAAAAACCCCAAATTTGGTAACTCAGTGGAAGTGGTTTATTTATTAAATTGGTACAACATACAAGGTATATCATCATATATGATCACATATTTTATTTTTATTAAAGACTAGATACATACATGATTCTAAAATCGGATTTGAAAACATGATATGCAACTTAAAATTCTAGTCAAAACATTACTATTTCTTCTATCATATCACCAAAATAAATCCAAGTTCACTTTTAGGTACTCTAGGGTTAAGAAAAATAATAAAATGGTTATCCTGAATGCTAAATAAGAGATAAAATACAAAAGAATTTATCACATAATAACCAAGGAATGAATTATAATGAAGAGATAAAAACAATAAAATATTTCATATAACTAATATCATGAAAGAGAAATATATTCATAGACGACATAACAACATAAAAAATCACATGGATAGAAATAATTATTTTCATTGAGATATAATGAAATGTATTTGACATCGTATTCTTATTATCAAAGCCCTGTTCCAATTCATCACATATAAATCGATATGGAATTGACAAAATATCCAAAATAGTTTATCTCAAGAGAGTTACTGATGCATCAAGGTTGTATTGTGGACCACACCAATCAAGTAATTGGCCACAATCATTCATCACATGAAAGAAATGAATAAAAATACAATTCATAATCATCATTCCTTAGTAATCAATAAACATTTGTATTTGAATGACAAGTATATTGTATTTCAACACGTTCCTCATAAATAAATGGAATAAAATTATATTAATCCATTTTGAGAAAGAAGGTAGATGATATCATTAGAGTATATTCCCATTGAAAAATAAGAGACTTTAAAGACGTTTACACAGATAAAAAACACATTTTCAAGAGCATAAAAAATTTAATTGGATAAAGAAGAAAAAACAACCATTAACTATTTATAACCTTTTTAGAAAATATTTTACATATCAAAGGGAAAAAAATATCCTTAAAACACATAAAAATAAGAATATTATTTTTTATATAAAATAATGAAGTAGCAAATAATGTATTTTCCAATGAAACATTTAAAATGATATTCATTATATAATATGTTTTTTAAAAATCTGTTTTAAATTTAATTTTTGAGAATATTTCCATAATAATTTTTAAAACATTATTTCAAAATATAAATATAAAAAAATTAATTTTGAAAATAAATAAGGGATAAGTCAAAAAATAAGGAGGTGAAGATAAAAGATACGAATGTTGATAATATTTAAAAATATATTTTTTTAACCCCCATATCATTATATGACTAATATGAATCTATTTTGAAAATAAATATGGAGAATTTTGTGGGTTATAATATTTAATACATATTAGGATTTTAAAATACAAAAAGAGCACCTTGATGGGAATAGTGAGAATATACATTGAAGGAAAATTTCTTATTTTGAAAAATTGATTCATTTCATAGAAATGAAGGAGAAAAGTAAATATTATATTATCATAGTATATAATAAAACCATATTGTTTAACCATATTAAAATATGAAAAATTATGACTTAATAAAAAAAGATGAGTAAATAAAACACCATAATGGATTTGTTAAATTTTTAATGGATTGTATTTAAAAAATGTAACTTAAAATGGATGGGTAAAACATTTAAATTCAAGAAAGGTATAAAAAAATCTATTTGTTAGTATATTGACAACAAATTAAACATCTAGTGAATGATTTATTTGTCTCAATGAATAAAAAATGAAATTATAGAAACCCTTACCTTTTACTCCCAACATTCACAAAATCTCTTCACCAACATTTATAAAATCCACAACCATATTAGTCACTTATTTAATAACCTTATTCATGTATATTATCATTTATTTTATTCAATTATACACATTAAATGCATATATATTAGTTAGTTAATGTTTATTTTCATCATCATATGTTTTCTGTTTTGACTGTTTCATGCCTTCACTGTAAGGGAGATATTATACCATGTTCTTTGACAAAAAGTTAATTATTGATATATTATTCAATATATTTATTATATCTGTTTTAATTATTTATTAATTCACATTTTCGTTAACTATAAGTCATGGGTGTGGTTTGTGAAAATGGAATTCAGGAGGAGCTTGTTTCTGGTAATTTACAAATATCAATCAGTTGCATTATAAGGATTATTAATTATATTTTTATACTTACATAATCTAATTAATGATGTATATTACTTCTTAAAATAATATATATTCATTAATTGAATTATTATAACCAACAATGTAAGGTAATGATTAAAAGGAAAAAATGCCTCATCCTAGATGTAGTTATCTACACATACATACGGATAATGTTTTCATTTTTCATTTAAATAAAGGAAGGAATAAAATGGTTGGTCTTTTAGAAATATTGAAAATGTTATAAATATAATATTTATTCATTAAATAATCATTTATATCCATTTTTAAATATGATTTTGAAAAAATTATATACATCACTTTGTGAATGTAGTAGTCTATCCATACACACAAACGACATTCTATTTTTTATAAGGAATTTAGAAGGGTATATAATTGTTATATAATGATAAAAATAAAATTTTAGAATACTAATAATACTAATTTTATTATATTATATTTATTAAAATATATTTTTGGTTAAATATAGAGAAGAAACAAATTTAAGAAGTGACTATTACTCATGTTGAGAATTTGAACATTCTCTTTGAAAAACACTTGAAAATATATGATCTAGGGATTTTTGTAGTGACCGGGAATTTTAAAAATATTATTATACTATTTTTAACATAAAAATATATTAATCTAAACCTAAATAATATGAGGACTTGTTACATTTCATGATTAGGATCATAATACATCAAATTTAGGATAAAAATAAGACATCTTTATTTTATTCTCCATAATGAGCTCCTAAATCCTTTAGAGCTCCTAAAACTAAATGGGATATCCTTGGTAATAAATAGAATAAATGGGTGAGCTAAAAATACACTTATGTGAATAATAATGATAATGAATAATAACTTGGGAGTGAAATCTTTAACAAGATATCATAAAATACAATGCTCAAGAGTAATCACATTGATGTATGGCATAAATAAAATGGGATAAAAAGATCATGGAATCATAGGAAATGTTTTAGAAACATATAATATGATGTAAATAGGATTAAATTATAACTCCCTATACAATATAAAATGGAGTAAAAAGTCCCATAAGGGATTATGTTTACTCCATAATCCCATAAATCACTCCTCATGAGACTAAAGATTGACCAATACATTGGATACCTATATGGGTAAAATCATCATAACGTTCTAATTATTTATGTGTGCCACATAAATGAAATCAATCATAATATATAACATAAGAATTTTCTAGGGAAATAAAAAGGACTGCATAATCTTTCCTCAAACCATAATCTTAGGAAATTTCATAACAAAGCCATTTGAGAACTGAATATAAAGAATGTATTTCCCCATAAAAGTTAGGTAGAATAATCTAAGTACATATTTGAGATAAATATATACATAATTTATAAGTAATCAAAAACATCATAGTTTTATTCATTGATAAGTTTTTTAAAAAAGTATTTCATTTAATATTATTTTAGGATAATACCTTATAAATATTGAAATCGATTCTTCAAAATTTAAAATTTACCAAATATTTTAAAAAATATTTATATTAAAATTAATACTAGAAACTTATAAAATATTCTTAGGAATATTGAGTGGTCATGATGGCGGTTAAATATATTTATGCCATATAAGTTAAAAAAATCCATCCACACTTTTTTGAAAAGGTAAAAACGTACCTCATTATAAAAAAGATAACAATATTACATTCAAACAATTTTAAAAAGAGTTAAATATGGGTAAAAATTTATTTAATCAAATATTTTTAACATTTTACAAATATTGTTGAACATATTTTTAGAAAACACATATATGGAAGAAAAATGAATTTTTTGACCGAAGAGATAATTGAAGTTAAAAAATTTCTCAATAATTTTAAGTACCAAAGATATGAAAAAATTATTTTTATGTGAAAATTTCATGAATTACTATAGTAAAGGAAAATCAATGGGTTTTATTATAAATTGATCAAATAATTTCCTATATTAAAATCAGATTGAAACATAAACCATTACTACTTGGGTTTTTTTGAATAATAACTGCCATGAGTAAAGTTAATGAATTTTAACATAGAACATTATTAATTATGCATTATTCATGATATAATATTTAATGTGGAATTATATATTAATTTTAAAATAAATAAGGTTCATAAAAGAACATATGTATCAAATAAGAATGTTTTGAGACTAAACTCTTACCTCAAGTCCAAATTTTTTCATATATATCTTTTATCTGATGTATAATAAACTTATATAAATTAATATTTTTTCAGAAAATAATTTTATTGGTTTAATCCTTTGTACTTAAACCATTTACTTCATTTATTTTAAATATGTATTTTATTACACAATCTGTTATATCCATGTCGAGTGTTTTGAGGTTTCTCTGTTCAAAATTTCAAAATAGAATCGATGTATAGATCATGGTAAAAGTGGTCATTTTGAAATTATCTACAAAGTAATAATCATTAAATAATAATATTTTTTTATAAATAAATTATAATTATAAAAATAACCCTAAATTATGGTTACAAAAAAAGAAATGCTTTACCATCATGGAGATGGTAAGTTTGTTTACACATTTGTGAAGCCTCCATTTTTCAATGATCATGATGGAAAGAAGGTAATATTTATTTCAAAATTTTAGAATTACAAAAATATCATAACTATACAATTATTTTTTTAAATACAATTACCTTTACCATCCATGTGATGTGATAATAAATAAATTAATAACATCTCTTTGTGAGGCGGTAGTCTATCATACACACAAATGACATTATCATTTTCGATGTTTAGTAATTTAATATATTACATGTTATTTTAATTTTAGTTAATTATTTATATTTAAATAATATAATATAAAAATATTTAATCCATCATTATAAATAGTCACGAGAGGTGATGATGGAAAATGAACTAAATCGGTTCGTGTGGCTGTAGTTTACTGTAAACAAAAAAAAAGGGTTTCATTTCACATTTGATAGAATAGAAATGGATTTATGTTGTTTCATTAAAAAATATCTCAGTAAAGTGAAGATAAATATTTTATTGAATCATCATGTTTGATTAATATTTTATGGTGGTGGAAGAAGATATAAATCAAATATGCTTGTTTAAGAATGATACCTCTTATTCCAACCACCTTTTTAGGATTATAAATATTAGATTTATGATAAAAAAAATTAATCTAGGAAAAAGGGAGATAAGTATTTAATGTATTTGGTTTGGTATTGGATAAACCACAAGGTTTTGGACATGTAAAGTAGAGGGGAGAAGATGTTCCCATTAATATGTAGCAGGGAGGAAACAATTGGAATTTTTTAAAATAAAATGTTATACCTACATTTTACATATTCCTAAAGGATAAATAATGGATCATTATCATACCTTGGCATTATATCGAAGATATACTTCCAAAATTGGAATTGGAATTTTTTTTGGCCATTTTCACACTTATCATTTTAGTTTATCTGACGAGAAACATGTTTAAACATTAAATGTAGTAATAAATTTATTCTATTTTTACTATTAATTTGGTCAAAATTTTATGTTGTCATTATTATATAATATTATCAATTATGATTAAAAAATAAAATCTATTTTTCTAATACAAATGTGGTATAATTTAATTTAATATTAAACTCACAGACATGATAAAAATGGTTTTCCAGAGAAAATGTTTTTGTATGTATAAAAAGTTTTTATATGAAAATTCAGAATAAAATTGATTTCAATGGCATAAATTAAATTTATCATAAAATAAAATATTTTTAATTCTAAAACATTCAAGTAAAACATATCTTATAAAATATTTAAGAAAAAATAATGTTTTCAATAAAAAATAGTAGTTTTCACTATTCATTAAAAATTTAAACTTTTTACTAAAATCTCTAAAATTCATCAAAAGATAATTTAGACATGTTGATTCCAAAAATTTAGTTCATAACTTTAAATAAAGTTTTTTTTTAAAAGTTGAAAAAATTTAATTTATTATTTTTTCAAAAAGAATATAATTCTTTTTGGAGAAAAAGATATTTTCAAGGCATATAAAGACATTACAAAGAATTACGTACTTATTTATTAATTTAATTTCATTATCCTCCATAAATAATTTTCAAAATATTTTTATTCCTATTCATAATTCCAAATTTAATGGCTAGGTTTTGAGTGTCCATTTTAAATAACAATATTTTAATTTTATATCATGGTTTGTAAAAATTTAGTGCTGCATTTTGTATACTTTATTGGATATAGTGTTCTATTAAAATATCAGGGTTTTACATTATACCCCCATTAAATAATTTTTTACCTAAAAATTTAAACATTTTCTTAGTAATTAAGGGTTTGAAATTCAAAAATTCTATTCAGTAAAATGCACATCTTAAAAAGGGTTAACAAAACATCATATTAAAAAGAGGGAAAATAAAAAATGAAGGTTATCACATAACCAATATTCCAAATAGGAAAACATTGGTGAGAAGTGAAAACGTGGTTTTTGAAAGACGATCCATTTAAGAGATAACATTGTAATTTTTTAGAGAGAAGAGACCATTAATTTATGTAAAATTAATAATATTTTTATTAAAAGGTCATTCTACATAATTTTTAGGGATAATTTTACCAACTAGACTAAGAGCATGGGGAGATATACTTACATGAAAAATATAATTTCATTATTTGTTCATTTTTGACCAAAACCTTATATTTTTCTCCAAACAATGATTAAATCATAAAACTATAAAATTATTTTCTAATGGATCACAATATTTCACAAAATGATATCATGATATTCCTATTTTCCTTATACATTATCACAATCCTTAAATGGTTATCATAAGGTGATATAATTTCCAAAGTGAATACACCTTTATATTACTATCAAAATCTAATGTTCAACTTAAATCATTCCAAAATTAAAAAAACAATACATCCCAAATTACAATAACATTCAATGGTTATTCAAGATTAATCTTTCATATCAAATCACATGTCATTCCAAAGGGTTTTATATAACTCATCCAAATGAAACATTTCCCAAAATATCATTAATCCCCATAAAATATAAAAAAATAAAAAATATTTTGTTCCAAAATATGTTAACTAGAGTCAACATTTAATTTTAACATAAAATCATTTATGTCAAAAAATCATAAAAATAAATATACCATGTTGTCCATTGGTAGACAATGAACCCTTTTCACGTTTTGGTTGTGGGTTTAATCCTAACTACCTTGCCAGATGTGATGAGTAGTCTCTTGGAATTTGGGTTTTACGTTTTATACAAATATAATAATTTAATTCTTATAACATTACCAAAATATGTTTAATATTCTCAAAATAAAATTAACCATAAAATCATTTTTAGCCTCTATGGTTTTCTATATAGCTTATTTTTCTCATAAAATAAAATAATTTTAATTGACTATAATAACCTCAATATAAAGAAGATTTTAAATATAATATCTTAATAAATCATTTTTTTAATAAAATATCAACTTACCATTGAATTAACATTCAATTTAATTAGTACCATTACAAATATTAATGATTTAAAAAAACAACTGTAGAACAATCCTTATATGTTTTATGAATGTTATAATAAGAATATCATTAATAAAAATGATTCCGTAACATGATTATCGAGATCAAATACCTAAAAACTTCAATAATTCCACTTAATGTTTTCATAAAATCGTACCTTATGAATTAATACTTTTATTTAGGAATTGACTTGGACAATGATCATGCTCTAAACATCTACGACATTTAATTGTTATTGGATCCTTAATTTGAACTTTATTTACCTGCATCTTGTTAACTAAAATCATCATTTTTCTTCATTAATTAACTTCTTTTTTCCCAAATTTTCCATTCAAATTCGTTTAAGTAATTTTATATTAATCCTCTTCCCCCAGTTTTGAGATGTATGAAATTGAATATTCTTTTATTTATAATCTTTAAGACATGAACATTAATGATATGTCAACCTTCTCTTCTTTTATGTTTTTAAAATTTTAACTGTGTTATAGTTGTTAATCATAATTTAAGAGGGATAATTTTTCATTATAAATAGATATATTAATTACAACCCTATCAGGTTAGGGATATCATTATAGAAATAATTATATTTATCAAAACATTGGTTGTTGGAATTATTTCTCATATTTACCACCATTAACTAAAAATTATTAAAGAATAAAGATGATAATGCATTAGAATTCAAAGGGGTAAACATATAAAATGATGAAAAATGCATCTACAGGAACTTTTGGAAAATTTTTTAACATAAACCAACACCAAAAACACCATTAAAACAATTTATGGAATCAGTAATAAAAAAATACCATAAATGAAAAAAACTCTGTATCATTTCTAAAAAAACCGAGGTTATAAATGTAAAAACAAATCGGCATCGATTTTAAAAAAAACCCACCGCAAAAATATTTCATGAAACACATGGGATCATGAAACCCTCATTGTTTTAGATCTATGAAAACCTCTATTAACTCACAACAATCCCGAAAATGATCTAGTGACCACAACAACTATTATTGTTTATTTCCTTCAATTTTTATCACCATTTCACAATTTGTGGTGTCAATTCTTCATCCTCTATCATTATTTCATCATCTATAGAAGTAGTTCTCTTCGAAAACCATTTTTCGGACGACCATCATTCATAGTTTCATTTTATATTTTTGTTCTTATTTATTGTTCATTTTTATAAACATTTTTTTATATCCTGTTGTGTTTGTTATTCCAATTAATTTTGAGGGAGAAAGGTCAAATTAAGGATCCATTTTCATTTTTGAAATCATAATTTCATATTTTCTTTAATTATGAAGTTAAATTAAATATCATTTATTTATATTTTGGAGTTATTGTTTCAATTATTTGTATGCAGTTGAATATTATTTATAAATGTTGTTCTTAAAGTTTGTTTATTTTGATAAATTTTTTATTTTATGAAATTATGAAATGGTCTTGATGATATATATTAAATAATTAAAAATGATATATTGTGTCATCATTCAGAAATATAATGTACATCACACTAATAAATCCATATTTTTCACCCATTACATAAATACAATCTTCAATAACATTTGACACACGTGACACCGAACTAATGTAACATCTTTGTAATATGAACTAATACCTATTAGGTGATTGAAAATAGTTATGTTATGATATCAATAAATAACATGTATATAATTTGAAAATAAAAAATTTACTATTTGTAAATTCAAATGTTATATAATTTATATCATAATAAGATTTTTATTCAAATAAAATATGTTAACATTTTGTGTAATGACCTTAATAAATTTAATTTAATACTTTTAAATGATTGAAACAATATTTATATATATGAAAAAATATATTATCATTAATTAATTTTTTATATTCTTTTGAAATAATATCCCAAAACAATAAATGTTCAAATTGTCATATTCTTTTGAAATGATATATTAACATTAATTAATTTTCATATTATTTTGATGTTTACTATTTGATTAGCAATCATTTTTATTGAATGTGTTTATGTTTAAAATTTATCTATATATATATTTAAATGTTTATACATTTTAATATATTTACTGATTATATTGCGATATCAAGTATTGAATGGATTATAATGGGATATATTTACAATGAACCACCTGTGAATATGAAAAAGGAGTTGATGAATTATTGGAATTTTCTAAATGAAATATTTAAAGAAAAGATTTTATATTATGTCCCTGTTTGAAGTGTTTGAATATGAGAAAGTTAAACTTTAGAGAAATCAAGGATTATCTCATTTGTTATGGTTTTAGCCTTAATTATACACGTTGTATCTAGCGTGGTGAAAGAACTGAAAAAATCAACATCTAATGTTGATGACAATATTCATATTGTGGAAGAGGATTGTATTGAAGAATTAATTCCTGATTTAAGTGTTTAAACCATAAAAAAAAGGTACAGTTGAAAGAATGTACATAGATTCTGAGAAACCATTATTCTTAGGTTTTAGTAAATAAACAACATCATTAGCTATTTTGAGATTATTTAACTTAAAAGAAAGAAATGGCTGGAGTGATAAAAGTTTCTCAAACATACTTGAGATTTTAAAAGAGTTACTTTTAGAAGGAAACGAGCTTCTGGATTCCAATTAGGAGGGAAGTGAAATATTATTCCCAATTGTATTGGGGTATAGAAAGATACATGGTTTCCCCAATGATTGCTTTTTGTATAGAAAAGAATATTAATATTTATCAAGTTGTCCTACATATGGGAAATCATGAAAAAAGAGGGATAAAAAAGTAATCTCAGATTCATTCTCACATATTGACATCTAACCTCATGAAAAATAAATTTTTTACTTTTTTATGATTTCATCCAATAATTTCTTCATACAATTCTGATAGTTAAACTGTTATTCATTATTAGGTACTAGAATCAATGACCATCCTAAAGAAATTTGGTACTATCCAATAATTCCTTGTTTGAAGTGTCTATTTGAAAATTTAATTGATGATAAAAGGTTAAGATGGAATTTAGATGAGCGCTTCTCTGATGGTAACTTATGTCACCCTGCCAATTCACTATAGTGGAAGATATTCGATAAAAAATTTCATGATTTTGGAAGTGAAGTTAGAAATCTCAGAATTGGACTATTTACTAATGGAATAAATCCATATCTAAGCTTAAGTAGCCAACATAGTTCATGGACTATATTTTTGGTAATTTATCACTTATCCCCACATATATGTATAATGAAAAAACATGTTATGATGATCTTGATTATTTCTAGACCAAAAAAAAACCAGAAAATGATACTGATTTGTATCTTTCACCATTTATTTATGAATTGAAACTACTATGGGAGATGACTATTAATGTTTTTGATGCGTACAAGAATGAGTATTTTATTTTTTTGTGCTATGATAATGTTCACTGTTAACAACTTTCCTGCATATGGAAACTTATTTGGATACAATGTTATGGGATATAAATCATGTCCAATCTGTGAATATTATACTTTATATTATCAATTGTACAATGGAAAAATGTTAGTGTACACGGGACATCAAATATTTTTTTTAATTGAACATCCTTGTAATAGATTTAAAAATGAATTTAATGGTTTATAGGAATACAATATTCCAATTTTTCGTTGAAGAATATTACAATAGGATAAAAATTATTGATTCAAAATTTGGAAAGAAAATAATTTATGTTCTTCAAAAATATATATGGAAGAAAAAATTTATCTTTTTCAAACTACCTTATTTGAATTTTTAGAGATATAACATAAAATTGGTGTTTTGAATTTTGAGGAAAAAATATGCGATAATTTGATTGGACCTTTTTTAGTCATAAAAAGAAATAAAAAAGATATATTTTATGCTAGATTGGACTTGATATCAATGGGAATATATTTTAATTTAGCACCTGCTATGAAAAGAAATAGAAAATATTTACCTCTAGATTTTCACACATTAAACAAGATTTAGAAGATAATTTTTTTTTCACTATCTTCATGGTATTAAAGTACCCATTGGTTATTCTTCAAATTTGAATACTTTTGTGTCATTGAATGATTATAAATTAATAGGTTTTAAATATCATGATTTTCATGTATTGATGCAACAACTTCTACCAGTCGCATGGTGTTGTATATTGCTGATAGCTATCAGAAAGACTATTATCTGGTTATGTAATTTTTTCAAATCCATTTGTAGTAAATATGTTGATAAATTTTTTTATATGTTTTGGATAATGAATATTCTCTTATTATTTTCAACTATAAATGTATTTCCCACCTATGTTTTTTGATATAATGGGGCATCTGGTGATTCATTTAGTGTGTGAGATAAGAATATGTGGGCTTATTTATTTACGATAGATGCATCCTTTTGTAATATATATAATTTTTTTGAAGGGTAATGTTAAAATCATTAACAACCAGATGCCTCTTCTATTTAAAAATATGTATTAGAAGAGGTTATTGTGTTCTATAATAATTATTTGTATGAAGTGGAGCATATTCATCTCCCAATATCTCGACTTATGATAATTTATAGTGAATGTAGAGGGATTCAAGGCTTAAAGTTAATTTTTATTCTATGTGATGAAGTGATTCATGAACATTTATACATTTTGAACAACCCAAATTAGGTTCAATCATATATATCATCACATATTAAAAAATTAAAGTTATAATATCCAAAAAGAAATGGAAATTGGATGATGATTAATCATAAAAAGAAATTTGTTTCATGGTTTAAAGAGAAAGTCATCAAATATATATCTATATTAGAAACATTGAAATTGTTGGAAGGGGGACCATCTATTAATATGATCACATGGTATGGGTTTGATATTAATTGGTGTACATTTTACACAAAGAAGCTGGGTGATAAGAGTTCTGTTCAAAATAGTGGTGTAATGGTTGTTGCTGAAGCTCTGTATTTATCAAGTGAAAAAGATAAAAACCCAATTTATGCATCAACACCATATTTTGGAGTTCTTGAAGACATATGAGAAATTAATTATATTAAATTTTGAGTCACCGTGTTTTATTGTAATTTGGTTACAATTAATAGTGGTGTGAATCATGATGAATATGAGTTTAAACTGGTTGATTTGAAGAGATTTAGTTGCAATGAGGAACCAATTATAATATACACACATGCAAAGAAAATATTTTATGTCACTAGTCTATCAAATGACCAGTGGTCCATCATTTTTCAAGGGAGAAGAATCCATTTGTATGATGAGGATGATGTGGATGTTATTGATTGATATGATGTTTCTTTGTCTATTATATTATTTATGGATAAAAATGTCTATAACACCGACATAATTCTTGGAATACAAAATGATCATGTTGAAGGGATATGGGAAAAAACTAAATTAATCTCCAAATTATTCTGGTAATTATTTACATATGTTTTTTTTGAAATTTACATGTTTAAAAATTGTATTATTTAAAAAATATTCAATATTTAAATTTATAAATGTTTCTATAATTATAGAAGTAATTTTTATATTTAATATATTTCATTTTATATATTTTTTGGTTAATAATCATTACATCATTATTTTTTTCTTTAACTTACACATGTGTTCCCTTCTTTTACTTACATATTTTAGGCTTCCTGTTTTTTTAATTACTCAATTGGTTAAAAATATGTAGGTCTACAAGAATATTATTATAATATATTGTTTCAATTATGAACATAGATTCAGATATAGAGGTAGATGTACCGAGATATTTTTATTTTTTTAATATTATTAAATATCCATAAATATAATTATTTAATGAAAATTTAATTTTAATTTCCAAAAAATAATTATAGGACTACTAATGAGACTTCAGTGGTAGAGTCCAATACTTTTACAATTAAAAAATCGAGTTCTTGTGTTGGTAAACATGGCATTACACATTTACCAAAACTATCACTTTCATATGGAGATGAGTGATTACATATTACTTTTGCAGATAATAATAATGCAACTGGACCAAATACATCAAAATTTATCGACTATGTGTCCATGAAGATCCATTGCAGTATTTTCATTATGTATCTTGATTGGAAGGAAATCAACAAGATAGAGAAAGATCATATTTTTGTGGCCATAATGGTATAATATCACAGTTGATTTTTTAATCTTATTTTTCAAACATGAAATATTTTAAATGACTTATTTATAATTTATTCAATTACAAATGACATTCAATTTTGAATAAACAAAAGAAATTAAGAAAATATGTCCTACTTGGGAGGTGATTCTATGGATAAATTTAAAAATAAAATTGAAAAAAATTATGTTTTTTGGAAAGAGACAAAAAGAAAACCCATGCCTCATGTATGAGTTTATAGATGCATATACATGGAAGATATTTGTTTCTAGCTAACATGATGAATCCATTCTGATATGATAACTATATTATATTTTAAAATTTCATATATATGCAATTATTTACTTATTAGTTTACTTTTTTTATAACTCGCGTCTAGGAAATCCCATCAAGGAATCCAGCTACAGAATATACACCCTCATACTTTATCATGTGGAGGGTATCATTTATTAGAGAAAAAAGTGATTGAGGAAATGTTGGAAGCTCTAGGAGATCACTGCACTAGTGGTTTTGATGATATCTAGTTTGGTCCTCCATCTCCCCCACTCACCATGAAAATGAGAAAGATAAAGAAGAAGAAAAAAATAAAAAGTATCTTATAGAGAAAGATAAAGAATTAGATGAAAAAATTGTAAGTAAATATTATTTATTTTTCAATAATTTTTCTATTTGATAAATTAAAAACACTAATATAACATTTTAATTTTTTATTTCAGGATGAAATTTTGGAGAAAAATACATAAGAATCTTTTATCCATGAGGGTAGGGTAAACTTCCTAGACACTTCTTTAGGAATGCCTGAACACCCCGGCTATAAAATAAGATTTCAGAGTAAGCTATCAAGAGTCCCAAAAATAGAATTCTTTAAAGTTGAGTTGTAAGATGTGAAATAGTCCATGGGAGATCAAACTCAATTAGCTATGGAGGCTATGTTAGAATAATTAATGAGTCAATCACATCTTGCACAACCTTCTTAGCTGAACAAACCTACCTAACCGACATACTCAGATCCTCCACCTCCTCACTTAGACCTAAACTTATACTGTGAGTGTTATACTGTAGATCCTGAAATACATATTACAACATTAGGACTTGTGAATTTTTGGGGGATTATGAACATCACTAGCCCATGAAGATGGGTCAGGTTATAGTATCATTACTTGATATTATTGATCATACTGTTCTACTACCATTTCCAACTGAGGAGGTTACTGGAGTTAGGCATTTTGGGGTCATTTTTTACTTTGGCCATATGGATTTATTCATTATCTATCATATGAGGAATGAATTTTTTAAATTATTAATTAAATATGATTTAAATTTACATATAATTGTTTCTAAAATTTAACTTATATAGAAGTGTCTAAAAGAAAAATAAATGGAACAAATGAAACAAAAGGTTCAAGAACAAACAATTTTAGATACTTCTGATATTTATGAAGGTATATAAATATTATCTTATACTTATTCTTTTATGGGTAATAGCTATGAGTTTTTGACAACATCCAATATACGTGGAATATATTATCCATTGAGAATATTCAATAATGATATCATATATCTTTTTCATTTTAAAGAGCTCAGTGTGAATGTGTTGCAATTGTTTTCCATGTTAGTAAATTGATGTTTCATTTTTTATTTCTTTAATTAAAGATGATTTAAATTGACTAAATATATTAATTTTTCAATTAGGTACCTACACACGATTCTTATAAAAAATTACACTATAGGAATTTATGGTTTTATACATCCAAAATTAATTTCCATGAATGTGAAATATGTGCAGAATAAAATTTGAATTGCATATATATGTGAGAGATTATTACAGACAGATATTGGGTGTTGGTTTTTCCCATTACTTGATGGGTAATAACACAAACATAATTATGAAATAATTTTCATTATAAATTAATTAATTGTGAACTTTTTGTATTATAGGGGGAATTGGATGTTAGGTGTATTCTGCCCAAGTGAATGCACCTTATATTGCCTTTTCTCTTTACTAGGTGGTGTTCATAAAAAATTACCACCTTGTTAGAAAATTAACTTTTCTTATTTTTTATAAATTCACAGTATTTAATTATTATTTTATATACATGTATTATTAGTTGATATATATGAAAATTTAGATCATGGGAAAAATTTAACCAAGATCACAGGTCGATAAAGAACCCAAATGCAATACAATATGTGAAAGTAATGGTAATTATATTTTATATTAGATATTATTTTGATTTTTGATATATATATATATATATATATTTGTTTTTATTATCAAGTTAATTTTTATAACATTAATTTCATCATCAATAAGGACATGTTGAACGTGGTTATTATATTCTACGATTCATGTATGAGATAATCAAAGCTAGGGTAACTACTGAATTTTATATGGTTGGTTATTTTAATTATTTTATATTTTTTATCATAGTATTCTATTTTTTAATCTCATATCCTTAAATGTTATTTTAGACATTCCATAATGTCATGTCTTATATGAAAAATGAACTTACCCAACATTGATCTTTGTTTACGAAATATGATTTTAAGTATAATTATAATTTAAGGTATGAATATTCTAATGATTATGACTAATATTAAATTTTCTTAATAACATATATTAAAAAAATAATTCCTTTTTTATAATAGGTGTTTCAACATAATGATATCAAATGAATGCTTCAACAATAACCAATAATGATTATGTTGTAAATTTCATGTATTTTTTTCATTTCTACTTTATAATACAAATGCGTATATAATTTTTTAATTGACTAGATCAATGTATGTATGTTTTTATAGAATTTTAGTCAATGATACATGTAATTTGATTTCTATATACTATTTTTCTATCCAAAGTATTCTGAATATTTGGGGGGGGGGGTGTAATATTCAATTTTTTTTTTATTTTTTTAACTTTCTACATATGTTTTTATCAAAACCCATGATGAATTATTAAAATAATAGAAAGGATTTCAGTGCCAGTTTTTAAAAACCAACATTGAAAACCTTCTTTTATACACCACCTTTATAGAAATTTGTTAAAAAACGATGTCAATATTGAAGAAAATGATGATAAATAATGTTTTATCACTAGTAAATATTATGTGAATTTCCGAAACATAACCCATGGGAATGTCAAACCAACTATACAGAAAAGCCCATTTTCTTGCACCGGGTGATAATCGAGTCCATATGAATATGAAATTCTAATATTTATTATCCAAAGGCACAACTATTCTAGAGCCAAATCAACATATAAAATCTCAACAAGTATGTAATTTATTATAACCCACTTACTATATACATCACTAAAATTCAAGGATATTTGGATTTATATAGTCTTATCCTTATACATTTCCCGACAGTTCCCACTAAATTATTCAAGTCGTAATCCCAAAAAATTAATAGAACTTTCTCTGATACAAACTCTAGAAACCCAATCCTTTTACACATATTATTATATGTTTTTAATACAAAATTTATCAATTAAAACCCAAAGATTATGAGGCCTAGTTTATTTGGAATACTAGGTTCATAATACATCATTACGAGACTAAAAATAAAACTTCATTACTTTATCAACAACAATGAGATCCTAGATCGTTTAAAGTTCTTAAAACTCCATGGGATAACCTATGGAATACATATGAAAAAGGGGTGAGTTAAAAATACCATTAATGGAATAAAAATGATAATAAAGCATAATTTAGGAGTCCTATGTATAACCTTATATAATAAAATATAAGGATAAATTTTGATCGTGTGGGAGCATAACAAAAATAAAATGGTATCATATAATCACGATATCATAAGATATGTGGCAGTAACATATAAAATGACAATGAATGAGTTAAGGCTAATAACCTAGATAATATCACATGGTGGAAGAAGTTCTAACATGGATTTGGTTTACTTCCTAATCCCACACATGACACATCATGAGGAAAAATATCTACCTAATGAATTGGAGAGCTATCTAGGTGAACCCATAATAACCTGTTGTGATTTATGTGTTTCACATAAATGAAATCAATCATAATTCATAACATAATAATTACCCATAGAAATAAAATTCATTTCATAATCTTGCATCATATAATAATAAAATAAAATTTCAAATTAAGGAATTTTATAAATGAACAGAAGTCATGTATTACCCTATTTATTAAATGGTGAATAATCTTGGAATACATGTAATATAAATATAAACTTAATTTAGAAGCAATATATATCATAAAAGGTTTTTTTCATTGATGAAAATTTATTTAGAATATTACGTGGAATATTTTAAGGTGAAGATAACCTTTTCACATTGAAATACCATCTAAAAAGTCAGGAAAATTACAAAACATTATAAAAAAATACTTTTATAAAAGAACAATGTAAACTTATAAAATAACCTTCAAATAATTGAATGTTCGTGATAGTGGTTAATTACATTCATGCCATATAAGTTAATTTTTTACTATCAAAATAGTATGGAAAGGTTAAAATAGACCTCATTTTGAAAATAACAAGAATATTCCCTTGAGAGTATTTTTAAAAAATTCAATTAAATTTTAAAATGTATTTAATTAATCATTTTTAGAATTTTAAAAAAATTATTAATTTTTTTAGAAAACATAGATATAGAAGAAACAAAATTATCATACAAAGATAAAAATGTAGTCAAGTTCTCTTAAAAACATATTCTTAATCATTTTAAGTAAATAATTCTGGAAAATGATACTATTACTTGAAAATTTATTAAATAAGAAGAGGAAAAAAATTAAAATATTTTATTAGTGTAAAGACCCCAACCCCTGTATCCTATTGTTGCTGCATTAATTTATTACATTAGAATAGATAAAAGAATCAAATTCTAAAGGACCAATTAGTTTACCAGTTTTTTAGTCCATATTACATACATGAAACACACATTATAATCGATACTACAAAATACAATATATTAAATCTTTTAAGAGCCACAATATTATCCTAGATTAACCCTACATATCAATCATAATATAAATATTAAAATAATGGAAAAATAAATTATAATAAATGGGTGAGATCATATACTTAGTAAGGGTAAGTGTAAAATAGAATCTATTATGAATAAATAAGAATAACCATTATGGTATGGTAAAAAAAAGAAACACAATCCATTTAAAAATAATCTTCAGTATAATATTGCAAGAATAAATGAAAAATAATATAATTCCATATAAATAATCACATGGATATTGTATTAATTGAATTATCAAATGAAATTCCAATAACTTATATCATAATGTGGAAATTCATTATTCCTGACCTTATAAACATACCATAAAGGCTTCAGCCAGGACACCATACATAAACATGTAAGGCCTCGTCTAATACCCAAACTAGTTTGTCTCATGAGACCTAATGATACACCGATGGTATATAAAAATCCCCACCCATAACTTACTAATTCGAATGAATTACTCATACGAAAATGGTGAAACATAAATAATACAAACATTCATATTTAAAAACTAGCATACAAAATGTGAATACTTTAACCCTAAACCTTGAACGGTATAAAAATAAAACATCCATAGCCTTACTGATAAAAAACCATCGATAAAATATTTCAGAAGATATCATAATAGAAAAATCTCAATAAATCATAATATCTAACTATGGATGTTGAAATATATTAAAAATACTCTAATAAAATCATTAAATATTAGTTGGGATAGATAATTCTTTTTTTACTTTGAAATCATTTATTTAAAATACCGCACAATGTTAAAATAAAAAATTTTCATTAAAAAGAAACTTGTAAACTTGTAAAGAAAGCTTCAATACATTAAGGTCTCATGGTCATGGAAAAATCCACTCATGATGTATAAGTTAAAAAAACATTTCCTCTGTATTTTTATCTAAAAAGTCATGAAACATCTCATTTTGAAAAAGACAAAAAATTTCCTTAAATCCATTTTAAAAAAATTAGAACATGAGTAAAAAAAATTTAAATATTTTAGGGTAATAGTACAAAAAATTTATTTTTTTTAAGAATCCTGGACATGCATGATAAATATTCCCCAATAGATACTTTTGTATGAAAAATCCCAAATAATATTGAGAATATGAAATTATACCTTACCTAGCACTTTCTTTCAGTTGAACGTGATTTATCATCCATTATAATGGTTTAAATAATGTTATTAATTTATAACATAATCATACTCATATTTATTATATCATATATGATCCTATTATACCATTTTGTTTATAATATTTCATTATAAACCTTTTTTCGAGTGTTAGCTACTTCATTTTCGTATGCATGTATTGTCATGTAAGTAATTTTTCTCATGCTTATCATATATTTATTTCATTAAAAAATTATATAAAGTTCATAAATATTATATTTAATCATTATAAAAATTTTTATTATCATTCTTAAATGGTTAATATGGAAAATGAGTCACATCACATCTTGGAGATGGTAGGTCATACATATGCACACACGACAATATCATTCCCTTATTGGTAAAAGGGTAAGGAATTGAATGATATATTAATTATAAAGAATTAATATAATTTAATATTTATTATTTATATCCATTATATTCATTATTATACCCATCCAAATAAAGTGGTCCTGAAAAAAATATTACATCGCATCATGGATATAGTAAGTCATATATATGCATTAATGATGATTTTATTTTTCATAGTATGAATAAATGGTGAAATATGGTTTTACTAAAATCATAATAAAATATTAGAATATAGATGATAAATTATTTATTAATTTATAATGGAAACACTAAATTAATAAGAAGAGTAAGAAGAAATGAACATGAATGAATTTGAAAAAACAATTACCTCTTCTTTGGAGAAATTACGTTAGATCTATTCTTAAGATATCTAAGGTTAGTATTTTTGTAAGAAAACGATCTCCAAAACATGTAAAATGATTTTGGGAGGATAGATTTTCTGGTTTTATTTGATATATAAGTCTTAATATGGTCAAAATAAGTGAGGGTGAGCTGCCCTATTATAATTGAGGTGAGGGTCAATTTTGGAAACTCCTAAAATATTAAATTAATAATAATTAATTTCGAATTATAAATGATTCATAAGTGATTTATTTCAAATATAATATGATTATGGGTTGAAAAAAACTCAAATAATAATTTTTATACATTCTACATCACATTTTTACAATTACATTTTTGTTTTAAATTTTATTTAAAACCTTTAACTCTTACCCTCACAACATGTATTTTTACCTTTTGAAGGTTAATATAGTTAATATTAAATTTCATACAAACCATAAATGCATAATTAATGACACACTTAACTTCATAACAATAATTTTTCTAATTTTCAATTTTTTTATGAATTTTATATCATTTAATGAACAATAATTTATTTTAATATAACATTAATGACAATTTTGATACTATTCATTACTTTGAATTTTACAAGAAATCAATAAAAAATAATATATTTGAACCAAACCCTTTAAAATATCACCAAAATGTCAAAGTTATCTATAAATATTTTGTATGACATTAAGTATCTAAAATTATATTTATTTTAATATTTTTAAGAACATTAATTTGATATTTCCATTAATTAAATAATTACTTTGTCATAATTGTATAAGACTTTAAGGTATTTATTTATTTCATAAAAATTAATTTTTTTTTATCATGATGAAGATAAATATTTATCTCTAAAATGACTATTTATAGTCATATTTATCTTCTTTATAATTATATATATTAAAAATGATATAGTTCATAAAAATATGAGTATGACATCTTTAACTTTTCATAAAATAAAATAAAATTAATATCATAATTTCATCCATGTGTCTAAAAAATATTATAATCTCAGCCCAAGTATTATTATGGTTGATAAATACTCATACAATGAAATTTGTATAAGTGTTATGGTTTTTTTCTAATACTTATAATATTATTGTTACACATAATTACTCAATTAACCTTAAACCATGTTAATAAAAATTTACAAAAGTTACTATTCATAATGTCCAAAAATAAAATAAACACATTTAAATAATTTTAGCCAACTGATTTCAAATATGGAATCCATTTTCAAAAATAAAAAACATAAAAGTTTTACTAATTAACTTAAAATTAATCCAGTTGACGGAACGAGAAAATGAATTTTTAAAGTGAAAACGTTCTATAGATTGAACTGTTTTTATATCCATATTCAACATGAAATGGATTAAAATTAATTGAATTGGATTAAACAACAATAAATAAATCTAACTACACTTTAAAACCAATTGAAAATATAAATTTACATGATAAATGTTTTAGATGAAAAATTTATTTTCAATTAGAATGTAATATTGTATCACTATTCATCAAAACCTGAAAATTATCAAAACAATATGAAAAAATGAACGAGGCTAATTTTTTAATATTTAAAATAATTTTTTTATTTTTTTACAATATAATTTATAAAAGTGTTAAAAACTATATTTAAAATAAGTATGCCATCAAAAGGTAGTAAAAATGCCTTTAAAAATATATAGCCTTTTAATACATAAGATTGGATTTATTTTTTTATCATGTCTATAAAACACAAAGGATGAATTTTATAGATTATATTGAAATTATTAAAAATAAATTTCATTAAGATCATTCACTAATATTAATTAATTTAATTTATTAGGATAAAACACCTTTAGCATCTAATAATAGTTTTTTTATAAAAACTTTTCCTTTATATTTAATTGTTTTTTATATTTATTTCTAAATAATTGGTAACCAACGAATTCAATGTTATATTTTTATAAATTATTTAATCATATTAATAAACCCCAATTTAATTTTTAGGAGATAATTTTTAATTTAAATAATAATATTAATAGTATATCATTGTTTGTTTATGCATGTTGTAACGTGGAATGTATACTATCGATGAAGTTAAATTTAAAAAGATACATACCTTAAAATCATGGTGTTTGAAGTTATCTTATTCTTCAATATTTTTTTCCTAGAAATTTGAAATTGCACTTTAAAAATTATAGGTTGATACTTGAAAATTACTTTATGGGAAACCCAAATAAAAAATATGATTAATAAAGTATCCCCATAAGAAGAGGGAAATGTAAATGTGAAGGTCACCACAGAATTAGGCATTCAAATATGATAAAATTTGTGGAAAATGAAAACATGGACATAGAAGACACATAAAACTACCAATTTCTAATAAGGATTGATTTAGAACATGGTCATTAGAAAGTTAACCATCCCCAATCTGAAAGTCTTGTGATTAGTTAAAAGACCATTTATTTCACATAATCAAAAGTTTATGGATAATATTTTTGTTGAAAAATATTTCCCTAGAGTTGCGGGACCCTTTTACAATTGAAATGATCACTTATTTTATTTCATTAAATTTCATTAAATTTCATTAGAAAAATACCATCCTTTGGTTATGCTTAGATCAATTTATACTTCATCCTTTATAACAGGAAATGAATATTCCAGATGAAATTGTGATACCTAAAGAATTTTTATGAATCATAAAATCTATGTGTAATTACTTATATTTTTAAATGATTATAGAAACCAAAATAGTTAGTATATGGTATCTAATATGATACATCATTTTTTAAACTTAAACAATAATATCAAATGTTCAACTTAATCCATTCCAACCTTAAGACTCATCCAAAATAAATCTATCCATATTCACAGTCCAAAAAATTATAAGGTCACTAAATTCAAAATTCTACATAATATCATATTTTATCCCAAAAACAATAATGAAATTATTTTTATCACATACCAAATATATGAATACCTTGATCACCTTAAAACCTTAATAAAATCATGCATTCTTTCATATCCACAAAGAAGAAGAATTGCAATAGAATCATTATATATCTCATGATTCTTATAACCAGAATATCATTACAAAATTCTTGAATCCACACACAAGAATATTAACCATTCCTCTTCATCTGTGGTTGTAGCATAAGATTTACCATGATATATTACCCTTTTTGGGGTAAATTCCTTTGATTCTTGAGACATTGATTTTCATAGTGTAACTTCTTCTTTTAGTTGAAGCATTGTCTATTGGAAACCTTTTTCTTACCCTTTTAGTCAAAACAATGGTGGTATTTATCTCCATAATTGTAGCAAACTCCTAATCCTTTTAAAAAATTACCAGGGTGTTTCTTTCCAAATTTATCACATGTGTGAATATATTTATTTCTTTTATTCCATTTATCCATATTTTCCCTATTTTTTCTCTTATTACCCATCTTTTCTTTGAATCCATATGAATTGGATAGAGAAATTATATCCTTATATGATGAGAATGTTTAAGAGAATAATTATATTCAAAATATTTTCTTAATACCATAAATTACTTTTTAATTTTTTCTCTTCATATCACTTACATTAGTGAGGTCCACATTCCTTCCTCTATGAGATTTTTCTAAATGACAACACATACAATATTAGATCAAGACATTATGAATCATAATACATAATATATGAAATAGTGAATTACATTACCTAAATAAAAAATTTAGGAATAATTAATCTCTAAATATTAATATATGTTTATTATGATACAATTTCAAATTCTGTCTAGGGTTTCAGTCTCTAATATATTTTTTCCTACATCAAGTTCCCAAGGTTTATACTGAACTTTATCTAATACCAATTTTAAATACACTAACCCTAGTAGCCAGAAGCTAGTGCATTACTTTATTATATTAGAATAGATACAAGACTCAAATCTCAAAGGATTAATCAATTTAGAAGTTTTGAAAACTAGATTAAATACTTAAAACAGACATTAGAATTTAAAATATAAAATACAACATAGTCAATACTTTTAGAGAACCAATATTATCATATATTAACACTTCATATCAATCATAATATACATCTTTCCATGTGGTAAAAAATATAACCTAAGAAAGGAGCGAGCTCAGATTATCAGTACAGGTAAGTGCACAACAAAAGATGTTATTAATTAATAATAATATCCATTATGGCAAGGTATATAACACAAACACAATCCATTTAAACGTAACCTTGGGAATAATATTGAAAGAATAAATGAAAAACCAATAATTCCATATAAATAATTACATAAATAATATAATAATGTAATAATCACATGGAATATCAATAACTATTTTCATAATGATGAAATTTAAAATTCTAGACATCATAAACATACCATCAATGCTTCATCCAAAACACCATATAAAAATGGGTAAGGCCTCAGCCAATACCCAAACTAGTTTGTCTCCTGAGACCTACTAATGCATCGAGACTCTATATCAGACTCTGACCATCACTTACTAAGTCTAATGAATTAATTATATGAAATATCTAAAATAAATAAAATGAAAACATTTTTATTGAAAAACTAACATACAAAATATATATAATTTAATCATAAACCATGAATGGTATCAAAATAGAACATCTGCATCAAAACATGTAGTAAAACCATTAATAAAATAATGTTGATGATATCATAAGAGATTAATCTCAATCAATAATAAGATCCAACTAAGGATGTTTACATATATAAAAATACTATAATAAAACCATTAAATATTTCTAAATAAAAATACCCATTTTTTAGTTTGATATAATTTATTAAAATTCCCTAAAATTTTAAAAGAAAACATTTTCATTGAAAAGAATCTTATAAACTTGTAAAGGAAGACTAAAGAAATTAATATATCATGATAGTGGGAAAATATGCACATGCTATATAAGTTAAGAAAAATTTTCCTTCCATATTTTTATTTAATAATTCATAATGTTCTTCTTTCAAAAAATGATAAAAAGATTCCATTAAAAACATTTTTATAAAATTAGAACATGGGTAAAACGACTTTAAACATTTGAAGGGTAATAATAAAAATATTTTGGAAATATTTTATAAGAAACATGGGCTTGGATGATAAATATTCCCCAGTCGATACTTATGTATAATTAATCTGGAATAATAATGTGATTTTTAAATTAACACTTACCACGACCTTTCATTTAGTTGAGCATTCTTTAGCCTCTTGTATAATGGTTTAAATCATTTTATTAATTTATACCATAACCATATCCATATTTATGATATCATATATGGTACTTTTATACCATTTTGATAAAAATATTTCATTTTAACCCTTATTTATGGTGTTAACTGCTTCACTTTTTTATGTATGTATTGCCGTGTAAGTCGTGTTTCATAATAATATGGTATAATTAATTATTATAAAGAATGATATTAAGATAATATATATTATATTTACTCATTATTATCATTTTTATAATCATTATTGAATGATAAACATGGAAAATGAATCAGATCATGTTATGGAGATGGTAGGTCATACATACACAGGAGTGAAGATGTCCTTTCATTAATGGATAAAGGGTAAGGAATTTTTTGATATATTAATTATAAAAAATTAATAAAATTTCATATTTAATATTTAGGGTTGGTATTTTTATAATAAAATCATCTAAAAACATAGATAAGTATTTTTTAAGGAGAAATGGGTAGGCTTTGGTCGAGATAGAAGGCTCAAAGTGGTGTGAAGAAGTGAGGGAGGATGTTTCCTTTTATAATTGTGCTGAGAGTCACTTTTGGAAACTCCCATAATATTAAATTAATATTAAATTAATTTCTAATTACAATTATAAAAAATGGATTTATTTAGAATATTAAATGAGGATTTGTTTAAATTACCTCATCCAATAATTTTTAGACATGTTTAGGTCATATTAATACCCTTATCTTTTGGTTTTAATGCTTATTTAAAACATTTAACTCTTACGATGATAATATGTATTTTTACTTTTAAAAGGTTAATGAATTTACTATAAAATGAAAAACGATACAAAAAGGGATAATTTATAAAATATTTATCTTAATCCAAATAATTTTCTGAATTTTATATTTTTATTAATTTTATATCATTTAATAAACAATATTTATTTTCATATAATATTAATGAAAAATTTGATACTATTGATTACATTGACTTTAAAAAAAACCATAAAACAAAATTACTATAAAAGAAACATATAATATATCACTAAAATAAAATTGTTATCTATAAAAGTTTTGGATGAAGTTAATGATGTAAAATTATATTTATTTTAAAATTTTAATATCATTTAATTGATATTTCAATTAATAAAATAAATACTGCATCATCATTATATACGCCTTTAATGTAATTATTTGTTTCACAAAAATTAAAAATAAATTATCATGATTAATGAAAATATTTTATCTTCCAAATAATTTTTTATAGTTTAATTTATCTTCTGTATAACTAGATGTTAAAAATAATATAGTTTTTAAAAATATAAGTGCAATATCTTTAACTTTTCATTAAATAAAATATAATAAATATCATACCCTCATCAAAGTGGTATAGAAATGTTATAATATCATCTCAAGGATGATTTTGGTAGAAAATCACACATCCAATGAAAATTTTAAAATTATTAGGACAATATTCTAATATTTATAATATTATTTTTACCGTTAATTACTCGATTAACCTCGAACTGTGTTAATAAAAAATTACTAAAGTTACTATTCAAAATTCACAAAAAATAAAAAAAATATTTAAATTATTTAGACCCACTAATTATAAATATGGAATTAATTTTTCAAAATTAAAAACACATAATTTGTAGTAATTAATTTCAAATTTATCCCATTGATGGAATGAGAAAACATGTTTATAAAGTAAAAATGTTCCCAAGATTAAAAATTTTTTATATCAAAATTCAATGTTAAATATATTCCAATGAACTATATTGGATTAAATGATCCAAAATTAATCTAATTAAACTTTAAAACTAATTAATAATATATTTTATCACAATATATTATTTAGAAAAAAAGTTTTTTCAATTAAATTGCAATATTTTATCACTATTCATCAAAACATGAAACTTATCTAAAAAATACCAAAATGGATCCAATTAATAATTTGATATTAATATGTAACAAAATAAGTTTATTTTTCAAATAAACTTTATAAAATTTTCAAAATCAAGATTTAAAACAAGTGCGCCATCAAAATACGGTAAAATTACCTTTCAAAAAATATTGCATTTTAATGCGTAGAATTAGATTTATTTTTATATCTTTCCTAGAAAACACATTGGATGAATTTTAAATATTATATTGAATATATTACATATAAATTTCATAAATATCATTCAATAATAATAATTAATTTAATTTTTTGGGATAAAACACCTTTTCAAAATAATAATAGTATTTTTATAAAAATATTTCCCTTATATTAAATAGATTTTAATATTTATTTCTAAATAATTGGTAGCCAATGAATTAAATCATAAATTTTCAAAATTTATTTAATCATATTCATAACCACAAATTTAAATACTAGGAGATAATTTTCATTTTAAATAATAATAATAATAGTATATCACTTTTTGTTTAATCTCATTGTTACATTCAATATAATCCATCAAAGAAGTTAAATATAAAATGATAAATATCATAAAATATTATAGTGTTACAATTATACAATGATAATATAGTTTCATACAATGTAAATTAATGTACAAACAATCTTGATTAAAATGATACTGAAATATAACCATGTATCGCTTAGTAATTTTTATATCCAAACTCTCAAGAGTGAAGTAAATGAATTGTCACTTAAAATATATTGAGGTATGAATTATTTATTATATAATATTTAACTAGGCATTATATACTCAATTTAAAATAAATTGGGTTCATAAGAAAACATGTTTCTCAAAGAATGTTGTTTTGAGATAAAACCCTTAGCTCATGTCCCTAGAATGTCGTGTATGTATTTTATCTCATGTATAATAAAATTATATAAATTATTTATTTTATTAATAATATTTTCCATGAATAATAAATTATAATTAATCCATTTAATTCATTTATTTCAATGAAATATTTTATTTCTTAACCAGTTTTTTTCACATCGGGTCTTTTGAGGATGCCCAATTCATAATTTTAAAAAAAATTGGCATGTTGATGGTGGTGATAGGGGTAATTATTGAATAATATATAGAAATATAATAATGAAATAATTAAAATTTTTATTCATAAATTATACTTTTAAAAACAACTATTAATTCTGGTTATGAAAATTTAATTATGTTAATATCATGGAGACGGTAGATTGTACGTACAAATATATAACATTACAATTTTCAATGATCATGATAGAAAGAAAGTAAATGTTATTTTATCATTAAATAATGAAAATAATATCCCTAATATCATATTATTCTTTTAATACACTTACATATACCTTCCAGGTAGCGTGGTAATAAAACAATGAATCACATCACTTTGTGAGGTAGTGTTCTACCGTACACACGAACAATGTTATAATGTTTCCATAGATGGTATGGTTATAAATTTTATGATATATTAATTTTTTAGAATGATTAATTTTTACTAAATATAAAATATCAAATTTAAATCCATCAATATAAACATTCATGAGATGCAATGATGGGAAACGAATCACCTCAGTTATTAAGGCGGTAGTCCGCCATACATGTGAAGGATGGTTTCACTTCCCATTTGATGGAAGATAATGTGAATTTATGTTATGAAATTAACATAATAATAAATTATTAAATGGTATATACTTATTTTGTTATATCATAATTATTTAGTAAGATTTTAAGGATGTGAAAACGAAATAATACAAATATTCTTGGTTAAGAACAATACCTCTTTTTCGGACCACCTCTTTAGAATTATACATAATGTCTCTCTAGATTGAATTTTTTATAAATAAATATCTCTAAGAAATTGGTAGGGATGTAAGGATTTTATTTTTTTATATATTTTAAAAAAGGATTTAGAGGTGTAAAGAGAAGAAAATAGTGGGTTCCCTAGTATTTGTTGGGAAGAAGACTACCTTGATATTTTAGAAAATAAAAAGTTATAAACACTTTTTAAACATATAAAAATTCTATAAAATGAATGTATTATAAAAATTTATATGATATATGTTTTATATATTATCATAAAATGTCATTTTAAATGATTTAGGTCATTTTAAACGACGTCTTTTTAGTTTAACCCATGGAAACCATGTTTTAACCTTAATTGCTTTAATTAATTTTTATTGTTTTTACAATTTATTATGAAAACAAATTAGTTAGAATTTTTATATAATATTAATTATTATAATTCCAAATATTTATTATTTTTATAAGATTCATTTGAATAATTGAACTAATGTAATTTAAAATTAATCCCATAGACGTGATAAAAAATGTTTTCCAAAGAAAATGTTTTCATAAGTATAAAAGGTTTTTATCTAAAAATTTAACATGAAGTTAATTCTAATAAACTAAATTAGATATATAAAAAATTAATTGAACTAATTTTACTTTTAAATAATTTTCAAATAAACTATTAATTTTTAAATTATTTAAAAAAAGGTGGGTTTTAATAAAAACTTGTGTTTTTAAATATTCATTAAAAATTAAACCAGTTACGAAAATAAAAAAACTTAAACCTATGATTATTTTTAAAGTTTGATTCCAAAAAGGAACTTCAATTCCTAAAATAATTTTTTAAAAAAATTGGAAAAAATTAATTTTATTATTTTTACAAAATAGGCAATAAAAATTATTTTTTGGGAAAAACGATTTTTGAAGCCTATAATGGATTCACAAAAAATTGAGTACTTATTTATCAAAATATTTTATTTCTACACCATAATTATTTTTCAAAATGTGGTTATTACTATTCATACTTCCAAATATAATGGCTATGTTATAATTTTCACATTTAAAAAAAAAATTTAAGAGTAAATCATGGTTTGGGTAAACTCATTGTTGCATGTTTTATAGGCTATCAAACATAGTGTTCTTTTAAAATATTAGGGTTTTATAAATTTCATTCAATAAAGGGGATTCTAATCATGTGAGAGGGATCTTGGGGAATATTAACAGATATATATTCAATAAGAATTATAATTTGATAGTGTATATAAATGGTTGATATATGTATCCTTTTATAAGTGAGGGGAGTGAATTTTTTTGTGATATTATAAAAGGTCAAGTCGCTAATCAGTTCATGTGAGTCCAAAATTTTCAAAAATGGTTTTTATGAGTAGAGGGTGTATATAATCATTCACAACAAATTTTTAGACAATATCTCAGGAATTTTATTCGTTTTCTCCTTAGTTATAACTTTTACCATAATTTATTTGTAAAATGATAACCCATTTTCAACCACAGTAATTTATTTTAGTAAAAAAAATTAAAATTGACCTTATAACATATTTTTTTTTAAAATATGAGAATTATAATATCAAATAAATTTTTTAAGGAAGATAAATTTAAATTTTAATATTAATTCACACATGTATAATAACCATTTTTTTAAAAAGTGTCTTTTTTAGAACGAAATTATTTTTTGGATAAAATTATCATATATAGTGATTTTAATAAAATTAATTATTTTATTAATAAAAATATAAGATTTATGTGCCTTTAAAATCAATCTAAAACCAAAATCCACCTTGTGATTGTTAAATTTATAGAAAATACAAAAAAAAGTTTCTATTAGAATAAAAATTACTTGACTTCAAAAATGATAAACCTAGATATTTAAATTTTAAAAAAAAATTAAATATATAATTTTTCTTATTAAATAAATATTTTATCTGTAAATTTTTTTCATAAACTATCAATTCTTTCTTATATCCTAATGATGATAGTATCTGTAAAAATATTATTTTTCACTATTAACCCAAAAATTAAACCCTTTAATAAAAATATCATATATTCACCCTATGTGAATATTTACATGATTAATCAAAAAATTATATAATTTTTATCAAAAAAAATTATATTATTTTAAAATTTAAAATTTTAATGTAATCGTGAATAATTGAACTTTAGAGTGCGGATTTTGAAAAAAATATAAGGTGTTTACCTTCTATTGTAGGGTCTTAGGGTAACATATTACCCCCCCAAATAATTTAATCCTTTAAATTTAGATATATATAAACTGTTAATCAAATTTATGCAATCCTTCCTCATAGATTCTTATCAAACTGATGCTTCATCCTTTAATCTTTGATTTCTCCAAAGGATATTTGCAAGCCTGGTTACATGATTATATAACACTTACTCTCTACTATTAAGAATATATATACTCTATTAATTATACAATTTTTTATCAACTCTATTCCATAAAATTGTAGCATATTTATTTGATTTGGTATATATTTCCGTAATAATGAAACATGGAATATTTTAGGTACTTTACAGTGGTTTGGTGGAATAAAAAATCAATACAATGTAACTCCAATTCTCTATAGAATTTCAAAAGGACCAATGTACCATATATTAACTTCCCAATTATAATGAATCTTATAACTCTTTTCCATGGGTAAACCATTTGGAATACATGATTCCCCACTTAAAATTACAATTATTTCCTCCATTTATCATCATAGATCTTTTTTTTTGCTTTTAGCTAGTTTGATATTATTTTTAATGGTTATTAATTTAATAGTTTTCTCCTTAATATTTTATATGAATAATAAATTCATTTCACAAAATTCATCCAAACATGTTGGAATAAAAAATCACTTCTGATACAGTGCTTCATATGGTGTTATCTATATGCCAAAATACAATCTGTTATTGTTTGAAAATTATACCGAAGGTGGTTACTAATCCCATATAGATTAAAATTAAAAAGATAATGATCTTATCATGTCTTATGATTTCATAATATAACTTTTAGACATCCCATCAGTTTGGGGATGATTGGTGCTTCTTAAATGTGGCTAAATGTAAATAGCCTTTTGAGTACTCTTCCTAAATTTTGATGTGAACTAAGGGCCAGAATCAGATACAATGGATAGTGGTACACCATGATGTCTCAGTTTTTTGTTTATATAGACCTAGAAAATTCATTTTAGGTATAGAGCTTCCATTAATATAATTAAATGTGAATAAATGGTAAGGTGATCAATAATGACCCGTATAACATCATTTTTTCTTGAAGTTTTTGGATGTATAGTGAAAATGTCAACTGTAACATTGTACCACTTCCATATCCATATAGGAAGATGTTTAAAAACTATATTTGGATGTTTTATTTAAATATTTAGCAATTGATTGATTGATAATATTGATACATAGTACTTAATTTCATTCTCCATACCATACCACCATAAATGTTCTTTTAAATCTCTGTACATTTTTATTATTCCATGGTGTATAGAGAAATTTGATCCCTGTGTATCAACTAGTAGCTCCCTATTTTTATTCGGTATGTATAAAACACATAACATCTATCTAAACACCAATAAACCCTTAAAGATTATGTCTATAAATTTCCAATAATTTATTGATTTAAACTTATTTTGTAAATCATTATCATCCAAGTAGAAATTTTTTATATTTTCTCATAATGATGGTTTAAATTTT
Organism: Viscum album; assembly: GCA_963277665.1. Lineage (NCBI taxonomy): Eukaryota > Viridiplantae > Streptophyta > Magnoliopsida > Santalales > Viscaceae > Viscum > Viscum album. The sequence goes on from OY728135.1 coordinate 1,151,373,963, forward strand.
TTGTATAAAATTAATTTCTTCTCTACCTTCCAATAAATTACCATATCAATATATACTGAACCCTAGATATAGGATCTTTCTTAGCCCTCATCATGGTTAGAACACTATGGTACCTCCTATTCAATGCATTCATCACCTCGTTTAGCTTTTATGGGTAGTAGTGCATCAAGAACTCAAAGTCCATGAGTTATTCTGACCATATTTATTTCCTCATAATGATATCTTTCTTAGAAAAAATGTACTTTAAAATATTTTGGTTTATATATATGTTTCATTTTTCACCATAATGATATTTTCTTCATTTAATCAATGGAAAAAATTATATATTTTAACTCAAGAACATGATTTGGATAGTTCTATTAATGGATATCCAATTTTAATGATTCAAAAAAGTAACTCCATTATTTTTCATAAGGACATAGTCGAGTCTTTTATTTTATTCATTCTGATATATTAAAAATCCTTCAATTCCTAATGAAATATTCCATAAAAATTCATTAATAAAATTATTTTATATCTCCTCAAAAATTTATTCACATTCCCTTGACCATGTAAATTTTACCCAATTATGTCTTAAATTAGTTAATGTGTTTTTCAATCCGGAAATGTTTGAAAAAAATACCAATAGTAATATAATAATCTAAAGAAACTATATTGGGTTTTTTATGTTTTATTTAGGTTCAATTTTGTTCAAATTTATCGATGGATATGATCATATGTAGTTCAGCAGTCAGACTAGACAAACGTTTTCCTATTGTGAAGTTTCACCGTGTATTAGTATAAGGTTTTTTGATAGGAAAAAACATCCAATGGGTAGTATATGTCCAAAAGAGTTTGAGTGGGTGAATCTTATCAGACTGATGGATTTTTTTGGTGAGGCACTAATAATTAATAAAAGATCACCATATGGATTTATTATTTTTAATGTTCATGGTTTACCCTTACATGGGTAAAGTAAACTCATTGTTATGTTCACAGTGTGGCAGAGATACCCATATGTAGGCACTGACAACAACACGTTGACTAACACTTGGTTATTTTAATGTGTGTTGATATAGTGTATTGTCTATTTCTCATGTCAATGGAAGGTTGACCATGAAACTTGTAGGTCTATGAATATCATTTTCTAGACACCTACATCCATAAAGATTTGTAGTGGACTATATCTATTTAGTTAATGATAGTTTTTTAATAGTTTGAAATTATATCTAAATTTACTGAGACCCAAAACATTTGAGAGGAAGGTGAGTGAGTTTTTTTACTCACGTATATGTTGAAAAATGAAATATTTATACAGTGTTATCCTATGTATATAGGACCTTTTTCAAACCACATTAAATGAAGTTTTTCAATTTTATGGTTATTTTGTGTGAAATACAATCATAGAGATTTCTGTAGTGATTAGGTTGGATCATCCTAATTCTAGTGCATAAAAAAATGAGAGGGGAAAATTATTATAAAAACACTTTCCCAAATAATATTATGGAGAATATAATTTATGTATGCTGAAGTAATTGGATGGACAATATCATCTAGTAAACTTTATTGTGCCAGGTTGATACGTTCAGTAGAATAGAAGGATGTTTCTTCTCAAGGGATCATATCCATTGAATTTTTTTATCATATTATTTTGGTATGGTTGGTTCTACTTCACCTAGATTATTCATGTGAATATTCTCACTATATTTTGTTTTATTTAAGTTGGATTACTATTATATGAATAATGAATTCATAGGAAAGAAAATTATATATTGATAAGTTCTATGGAATATATGTTTCCTTTTGGAGAATTAATTTATTGGATATTTTTATTAAAAAATATCTTCAATATCCATTTTCTGGAAAGTTTCTAGAGAAAATAGACAAAATATAGTGGGGGTGGTTGGATAGAAAGTCTTTATCATTTATCTAGATGTATCTTTATCTAAATATTATGTTCAATATCAGAGAGAAGAAAATTATTACAAATAATATGAAATAATTGGATGAAATATATAAAAATATAATAAATTTTAACAAACTTTTCATGATTCGATGGGTTTTCAACTTATAGTAATCATATGGAAGGCCTACTTCATATCAGGTGAATGAAGTCAATATGATCTGAGGGAAACTTGATTATGTCAAATAACATTAAGAGAATTTTTTTTGGATTTTATTATTGTATTTTGACTTCCAAAGAGATAGTATACCATGATTACAATATTGAGAAACTATAGTGGGAAGGTAGATCTAATGCTTGATGATATTCAAAAAATGATCATGAATGAGGGATTGAGGTAGAAGGATGTTCAGACTCCATTTAAGAGTTCTCTCAATACCCCTGAAAAAGGAAAGTTAGTTCATTAGAAATATTATTAATAGAAGAAACATTACAAGGATAAGAATAACATAATAATTCAAATTAAATTAATTGTTTTAAATCCTACATATTTTATTTGTGTAAAAAAGTATAATATCAATAAGTATTATAGGAAGTTTATAGAGGCATCCACTTCTAAAAAAAATAAGTTTGTCTGTATAATGGATGAAAGGTTTAAATTAATAGTTAGAATTATTATTTAGGAGAAGTCACAAGTTATTGAATCAATAGAATAATTCCATTAAACTATTGATTGAGGGTACATAGTTAATTATGTCACCAATATTCATGAGTATAGTATATCTATAAGATAAAAAATATCTAGACATAGTTGAGAAAGGTGATGTGTGAATTTTAATGAAATGTTGTAGTATCTTAAAACATAAAAATGTTAGATAAATTCTAGGCGTCCCAAAGAACCTCATATCAATTGGACAGATAGATGATGTGTGTTTTGGGAAAACCTATTTGAATAAAGTATGGAATATTAGTAATGTTTCTACAGTGATTTGTCACAAATTAAAAAAAGCTATATTGTATCTTATTAGACAAAGTGATGGAGTTGGAGAAACTATAACAACTCCATCAGATCGTATGAAAAATTGAAACATCGGTTTTGGTCACCACAATGATAAGATTCATAATTTTTTAGTGGTGAAGGTTATACTAAAACTAAATCAAATTGACCTTGTAATATATGAGATTTATATTCTAGAAAAATAAAAAAATAGTTTCCTTTATCTTGGATGGAAGAAAGAAGAAGAATTTAATTTTAGGACATGTTTATTCTTTTGTTTGGGGTGTGTCCCTTGAGAACTAATATGGAGGACCACAATGTTTTGTAACCATCATTAATGATGGAAATTTAAAGGTCTAGATTCAATTCTTAAATAATAAATATAATTTTTTTTTAGAACTTACTTGGTTCATTGTATTTTTTGAAAAGAGTTTGAGGTAAAGTGTAATTTCTTCGAATTGACAAGTGTGTGGAACAAACTAGAAAAGAAAATTCACATATATTATAAAAAAGACATTAGGTCAGAGAATATTGAACTAGTTACTCCAAAAATGAATGTTATAGTAAAAAGAATGAATTGTATGCTGATAGATAAATATATAAGTATGTGGATTCAGTTGATAATTCTTAATGGAATTTTGGTAGAATATTTTAAGACAATAAATTATATGGTGAACAAAATTCCATCTTCAACTATGAGATATGAACTTCATGAAAAATATTTTCTTAAAAGGATACAATAATTAAAACATATCAAGATCTTTGATTGGCTCACATATGTTCATATAAATGATAAATATAGGGATTAGTTCGAGGATAAATCTTGATATTGTTTTATTGATGGATTTGGTGATGAGAACATTGGTTATCACCTATTGGATGCTGAAAATAACTAAATAATCTGGAGAAAATATGTTGTTTTTAATGAAGAAGTTTTTTAAGTATCATAACATAACTTTGAATTAATTTGATGATAGATCAACTATTACATTTCAGGGTTATTAGAAAGAAGATACCATAAAAACCTTCAGTCTAGAATATTCAAGAGAAACATTAAAGTATAACCCGAAGGCTTTCTTTTTATTGATTTTTGATAACCCCCATTTCAAGGGATGAGGAGGAACCCTTAGAAGGCCTATAGCCTTAGAGATTACATGACCCTTAGGTCTTATGAAATATACATACTATACTTGGAACTCCTCCTCTTATATTCTTCATCGTGATTTCATCTCTCCACCTTCGCATGGGTGTTAGGATAGGCTTCTCGTGCAAGAACATGCTGGCATTGATGGCAATTCCATACCCTATCTTTCTGATAAATCCTCTTATCTTATACTCTGGTGAATGCGCATGCTCTAAATCCTCATCTGGATTCTTCTCTTTGTAGAGTATTTCTGATCATTAAGAACTATTTCAGGTGGCCTGAAGGCCTTGAGGTGGCCTAAAGGCCTTGAGTTTTCTCGAAAGCCTTGCTGGCCCGAAGGCCTTAGGTGGCTCGATGGCCTTAATGGACCCGAGGTCAAAACCGGTGGCCCGAAAGCCCAAACAGATGAATAGTCCCGACTGCTATGGTACCGAACAATTACTGCTATAGTGCCTTCTACAGTACTGTTATAGTACCCGAAAATATGTCTATGCCCAGTTTTGAACTCGGGTCTCTTGGATGCACTTGTCGAGTCCTCACCAACTGGGCTGAGGCTCTTGTGAAAAACATTGGAGTATAGAAATATTAATTTCAGGGAACCATGAAAAGTTTTATTGGAAAAAAATTGATATTTGGTGAAAATTTCTATATACAAGTACCATGAAGAGAACCATAATACATACCTTTACCAAACATAAGACTACTTGATAAATAGATTCCTATTGGCAAACCTAATATCATTTTAAGGGGATCAAATCATATCAAGAAACATATTTAAAGGTTTGGGGGGTATATATGAACTTCTTACTTCATAAATACTTAACGATACTAGATAGTCCAAAAGAATCATATACTCTTAGAGACTCTAAATATTGAATCTCAGTCACAGAATAGTAAATGAGTTACATAAATCTTAACGATAAAAGGGAGTTATCTAAGATACTAGAATGGGATAAGGCTCTGGAAAATACATTTATGTTTCATTTGAAAGTGGAATCTGAGGAATTTAAGTGATACAATGAAATGTTGGTGGTGAAAGGTTTTTAGTTAATGTTAGAAATTGAATTTTTTAAAATTTATCACAATTGGTGAAGAGTAGAACCATTCAACCATTTAAATGAATTATATTATCTGATGATCTTTAATTAGAGTATATGGATGTAAAAACAATATTTTTTAGTTGTGATATGAAGGGATAAATTTACAAGGTTCAACACCAGTGTTATGAATCTTATCATATTTAGGATTCTATTTGTATATTGAAAAAAATTCCTTAAGTCTTGAGTCAAGCTCCAAGATAGTATAATATAAATTTTGATACTTTTTTGTATGAATAATGTTTTATTCAATGTGAGTATGATTTTTGTTGTTATAATAAGTAATGGTATGATGGATAATATCTCATATTATTTTTGTATGTGGAAGATATGGTAATTATTGGTTCAAAGTTCGAATAGATTGAGGAACTTAAGAGTTTGCTATCAATAAGGTTTGAGATCAAGAATATTGGGAAATAAAAGAAAATCTTGTGATGATAATTGAGAGGGATTATAAATCCAAATCATTGGTTTCATCCTAGAATGAAGATGTTATGAATTTCATTAAATTATTTGGAACCACTATTTGTAATAACTTCTCAACACCCCTATTCATAAACATTAGACATACTAATACACAGGAACCATTAATGGATAGATAAGTTCATAACATAAATAATGTTTCTTATGATTAATATATATGAATTTTTATTTATGTAATGGTTTCTATATTGATTTATATTTATTTTTAAGTGGTATTTTTTGTCATTTGATGTCAAATGTGGGAAGAAAATATTTGGAATTTGTGAAATGTATCTTACAATAATTGAAAAGGTCTTAGGATAAAACATTTTGTTTTGGTGATGATGATTAGTTTATTGTTTTTATTTTTGTAGATTTTATTGGAGGAATTGACTCATAAAAAATTACTACTAGTTCTGTATTCAATTTATTTTACAATAGTAGTAATTTTGATGTCTTAGTTGCAACTAGTATTCACTTTATCTAGAATAGAATTAGAATATTTTGCCTCTAATAAATCACGGAAAGAGATGATTTGGTTGATGTGATTACTTAAAAAACATGGTTTCAGACCACAAAGGGAAATGTTATTATGTAATAGTTAGAGTTTCATTTATCATTCTCACAACCTAGTGTTTCATCGAAGAAAAAACACATTAACTTAAATATTCACTTCAGACAAATTATACTATAAGATAAATCCTTGTATCTTCATAAATATTCTAGAATGATAAATACATTGGATATGTTTACAAAATAGATCGATCAATAAATTTTTAGGAAACATTGTCCCTATATGGGACTTGGATGACTGGAAAGAATGAGGACACTACATTTAATAGACGAAGGAATAGATTTAGTGAATAAATAAAGAAAAAGGATAAATATCCTAAATCAATTTCTATGTGGGAGATTGTTTGGTTTTTAAATGTTTCCTTCAGTTTTCATCTGAGATATATTTTCAAAAAGGAGATGATCAGAATCATTTTATTTGTTAGATATGATGGAATCAATTCTATTTAGATGTTTTATAGTGTATGGCTAGAAGGTTTTGTCATCATAAAAAATATCTAATGGGTTTTATGCATTCGATAGAGTATGAGTGGATGTATCATATCATAAAAATGGTTTCTATGGTAAGGATTAGATGATAAAATTGTTATTATTAGACATAAAACTCATATTTAATGTTCACATATTACCCTTACATGGGAAAAGGGTCACTTTGGTACCTTTACATTATTTTAAGGACACCCTTATGTAGGTATGGATTGTTTCATATTGGCTTGATGTTAGAGTTTTCAATGGTTTTTTCGATTTTTTATTGGTGGTTTCTCATATCAATGGATGTTTGAATGTAAAACATAGAGATGGGTGCAACTTGTTTAGCAGAAATAGACCTCTATAGAGAGGTGTGGTGGGCCAAATTTCCTTTTATATTGATAGCTATAAGAATAGTGCCACTTCTTGTATTAAATTTATAATAACCATTAATTTGGATAGAAAGGGAGTTGGTGTTTTGTAATTGATTATATTAAATGAAATATTTTTGAAGTGTTCTCCCATGTATATAGGAAATTTCATGGAAAATGTAATTTTTTTCCAATTCATCCGCTCCGAGTATGTTCCGCAAAGAAGTGTCTCAAAAGTCCGTCTCGTCACAGGGGTCTCAACGCAACAGACGGCGCGTCGATCGGACGCCCGGTCTGTGATTTATTAGCCTTTTTGGTTGTCTATATGAAGTAAAATCATTGAGTTTTTGTGGTTATTAGGTTAGATCATCCTCGTTAAATTAAAGATACTGTATATATTAGTAATTTATAAAAACAATATATCTAATAAGATTATGGAGTATATTTTTGATGTAGTGTGAAGCAATGAGATGAAAAAAATAATTCGGTTATTGTTGTTTTTTCTAAGTCTATCTATTGGGAAGAACATACTATGGTTTATTATCAACATTTCAAGTCCATTCAAAACAATTACCCCCTCCTTAAATAATTTATTTCTTTAAATTTGGATATATATCAACTATTAAACAAATGTGTTTAATCATTCCTCATATGTTCTTATGGCACAGCTGTTTCCTCCCTTAGTTTATTATTATACCAATTGACTTTAACCAATTGAGTTGTATGATTACGTATCACCTTCTCTATAGTGTCAATATTCTGAAAAAACTATTCATTATAAGAAAATTCATGTTCTTACTCTATTCCCTCATATGTGTGTACATGCGATGGATCTATCCTATATTTTATTAATAATGAAGCATAAAATATTTTTTGTACTTTAGAAAGGTTGGGAGGATAATCAATAGGTAAGTTGTGACTACAATTATCTCAATAATTTCAAAATGCATAATGTACATATGGATTAAATTTACCCTTTTAATGAATCTTATAATTAATTTCCATGGGGATACCATTAATAATACATGATCCCCACATAAAATTCCAAGCGTTTACTTTGATTATTAGTATTTACATTTTTTCAACATTGAGATGCTTTGATTTGATTTTGAATTTTCCATACGTTCATAGTTGTCTCATTAATATGATACAAGACTACTAGTTTCCTTTAACCAAAATCATCCCAACATTTTTTAGAATGAGATATCTTCTCATACAATGCTTTGTATGGATCCATATAGATTGTTGAATAGAATCTATTTTTGTATAAAAATTCCAAAACTGGTGGATACTGACCCCACATACTATAAAATTCAAGAGATCATGATCTTAGAATATCTTATAATTTATTAATAAACCTTTTATACATCCCAAAAATTTGGGGATCAAAAGATATTCTTAAATGTGTCTTGGTGTTAAGATCCTTTAAAAAATTATTCCATAATTTTGAGGTTAAAAAAGGGTTACAATCAAATTAAATGAAAACAAGTGAACAATGAAGTCTCATATTTTCATTGATATGGAGAAAGGTAAGGCAATATAAGGATAAATCATAATTTACTAAAAAGAAATGTGTATACTTGGTATGTGTATTAACAAGGACCCATATAATATCATTCATACTAGATGTTTTTGGAATCCCATTAAAAATTACAATATAATGTTGTCCCACTTCTACATTGGTATAGGAAAAGGATTCATAACTCTATTATGATGTTTTAATTCGGCCTTTACATACTATCACACCAAGAATATGAAAAAATAGTTCAAAATTTCTTCCTCCATAACATCCAACCAAACTATTTATTTTAGATACATATACATCATTTATATAGCATGTTTTATAGTTAAATTTATGCTATGTTCGTTTTCTAGTAGATCCATATTTTTATTCGGTATATAAGAAACACATGAAATATTTCCCAAAATCAACAATTCTTCTTTATAGATTAATAATATCAATTTATCATCACTAAATTATTTAATATTATTTGGTAAATCATTCCACATGAAATATTTTCTTCTTTTTTATTCCATGGAATATGAATAATGTATCCCCCTGACTAAACATTACCATATCCATCTATACTAAATCCTATTATATAGGATCCTTTTTAATCCCATCATAGTCTTAACTCCATGGAACCTCAATTAAAATGAATCAGCCAACTTATTTTCCTTCACAGGGTAGTATTTATGAAAATATCACTGTCCTATATTAGTTCCAACTAGCTTTTTCATCTCATATTGTGCACTTTCTATGAAAAAGTATTTGTTAAAATTTTATACTCAATATTTTTGTTTCATTTTTCAATATAAAAATAGTGACTCTATATATTCAAGGGAAAAAATTGAATCTTGCAACTCATGTTAATGAGTTGGATAGTTCTATTCATGGATCTATAGTTTCTTTAATGTATAAGAAATAATCCTATCATTCTATATAAGGAAACATCCCAATCCTTTATTCAATGCATTATTATATATTAAAAATCCTTCCTTTCCAAATGTTAAATTCAATAATGATGCAATAAAAAATATCATCATTATCACTTCGAAATTTTCTTTACATTCTCATGACCATGTTAGTTTAATCCCTTTATGTATCTACTTGGTTAATAAGTTAACAAATTTGGAATGTTTGGACAAACCACTGATAGTAATCTTCAAAACCTAGGAAAATACCTATATCAGTTATATTAATTAGTGTATTCCATTATTTGAGTACCTTTGTCTTTTAAGGTTCAATAGATATTACATCCTTTGAGATAATATTTCCTTGAAAAGAAACCTCATGTAATAAGAATTAAAACTTATATAATTTCAAATATAATTACTTTTCTTTGAGAGTTTGAATAATTATTCATATATAGGTCTAAGGATATTTTATTATTTTAAATTATAAAAAGATATCAATAATGAATACCATGATGATTTTATCCTGAAAAAACTTGAATACTCTATCCAATAGATCAAATTTTAAACTCATATTTTCCATACCTCATATGAAATTTTATATTTGGTATATCATCCTTCTTTTCACATAACTGATGATATCTAATGTAAATATAGATCTTTGAAAAAATTGATGCCATTGAATTTGATGAAATAAAACATAAATTCATGTTAAATGATACTTATTATTTATTTTAATGTAATTGATCTCCCTATAACTACAACACAACCAAATAAATCCATCCTTCTTTTCACAAATAAAACAACAGCTCACCTAGATGAAATACAAGGGAGTAAAAATCCATTATCCAAAAAATCCTATAGTTGTCTCTTTATCTCTACTAATTATAGTAGTGTGACAATATCGGGGTATTAGATAAAGGATTTTCATTAGGGATTATTTCAATATAAAACTAAACATCATGTCTAGGTGGATATACCAATAATTATTCTAAAAATAAATCAACGAATTATTGAATAATAGGTACATCATCTATTCTTAGGATTTCTTTCCCATACATAGATAGTGTTTTATCCTCTAATTCTATAAAAAATCAAATATGGTAAGCTGCTGGAGGTAGATCCATAAAATATTCAAATTATGATTTCTATCCTTAAAAAAAGGGATTCTCTACCCCTTCTTAAATTGAAATATCATTTTACCGATAAAAAATTCTTCCATTATAAATTTTTAAAAAATAAATACCGAGGATTATATAAAACTAAATCATATGATTGATAATAAAATCTTTAAATTTTGAATATCTATGCTTCTAAAAAGAGACTACCAATTATATACTAGTAGAACTAATATTCCCACTATATGTCCTGACTGATAACTATTTCCTTACATTGTTGGGGAATAATTTAATATTTCCAAAAACATACACGATATAAAAGTGTGTTTAAATCTAAAATAAAATAAATTATTATTTAAAATTGATTTTAAAACATAGTACCTTTTACCATGTCATTTGGGATTTCAAATTTAGTTATAGTGATCATATAATATTGGACTTTCTCGATTTTCATTTTATTAGTTAAATTTCGTTGATTTTTGGGGATGTTTTTAAAGTATTATGCAAATCAATATATTTTAAGCATGAGTAATTGGTTGATTCTTTATGTCCCTTTCATTCAATAGCTAGATGAACTTTCCCTCCACACTTAAAATAAATTATAATTTCATTCAAGTATGTTTCAAAGTGTTTCTATCCACAACTATTATATGTTAGAAATCATTCCCTTCCCTTATTACCTTTATTCATATTTCTTTTTATTGAGTGTTCAATTAATCGTTTATTTTATTTATTTCCCTAGAAAACATAAGAATTGTATAATTTTTCTCCATCTTCGAGACACTTGATACTATATCTTCAAATAATAAAAATATGTGAGAACTTAAAGAACTTTAAAGGATAGTATTTATCCTATCAAAGAAATGAACAATATAACTTATTATATTATATACTTAATCCGTAGTATGAGTTGTTAACCTTATAATTTTAACATCATATGTAGTGATATTTTCATCTTCCTTTTTATTTCAGTTCAAGATTTTCCTTTTCATAATAGCGTACTGTTCATGAGGAAAGTACTTTTCAAATAATATCTGCTTAAAAGTATTCCATTTTGTGCTCTATATCTCCTCCACAACCTTAGTTATATGAAACATCCCAATAAAATATTTAATCAACTTATGTAAAATTATGATGATGATATTGAGTATTTCTTTTGGTCATGTAATTTATGAAATCTTTTTTTAATATTTTTTTAATATTATAGTTTATTTTATATTTATCAAAGATTTTATACATATATAAAATGGGATTCATTAGGTTATAATTAAATGATTATGATATGGAATTAGAGGGATTTAAAACACAATTATAATTTTATTATTGTTTATTGTTGTTTTTTTATTTTTAATAATTACTCTTATTATTATATGAATGTTATTTAAAACCCCATTCATATCATTTATCCACCACTATAATGAGTGGTGAATATCACTTTATTCATTATTTTAATTTTTTAGGGTCTTCTTCTATTATCTCACGTGGTTATTCAAAGTAGAATATCTTTACCCCTATTTATATTATTTATATTATCCTTACCTTCATTATCTTTTATGGTCTTCTCATATCTAAGGTTCATGGGTGTGTTTCGATTTTCTATATCAAGGGAAAAAATTAAAACTTCATAGTAATTTTATGTTTCAAGCATATGAACTGCTTTTCTAACCCTATTATATCATTTTTTGAAGAAGGCATTAAGTTTGCAGTGAATTTTGATAAGTGATTCTATCATTTTCTATTTATTTGTAAACACCATGAGTTTTTTAGAACATAAAATTTATATTCTACTTAAAAAAATTATATATGAATTATTTAGGATAATTTTATAAAAATTTTAAATCATTTATTTGGGAAATTAATGTTATATTAACATGTATTTCATATAATGATTATTTAAAATTATACTCATGTATTTTTATGCACACAATGTGTTAAATAAAACCCAAAGGTGTTATATTATGACATAAACAAAATTTATATTATTAATATTAGTTCATATTGATTTTAAAAATATTATTTCATGATTTTAGAATCACATTTAATGCATAAAGAGGTTTTTGGATAACATTAAGTTTTAGGTTGTTTTGGTTGAATTATAAAACAACAACATTATGTTTTATTTCCTTTTTTTCTCAAAATTATTATTTTTAGAATTTTTTAATATGATTTATAAATAAATTATGTAATTATTTCATTTATTTTCAACGAATAATGTTCTATTTGGAAAGAAACAAAGAAGTTCTCAGGTTCTTTTCTTTCACCATTGATGTTATGTCCTTGATTGTAACACCCTAACATTCCGCACATAAATTTAATAGTGAATGCATGAAATACTAAGTCTCTAAAAAACACCACTTTGTTATAACCTATCCCGTAAAAATAATTTTTCCACCTCTGTGATTTGAATTTTGAAAACATAACATACACAATTGCATTCAGTAAGATATTTAGAGTCTAAAAGGGAAAACATAATTTTGTATGAATAGTAACATACCCTTATTAATGGTAATGGTATTATTATGAATAGTATTGAATAATAAATCTGCAAAAAAGTAGAAACTTCACCCATCAATGTATAAATATAATTTAGACTTTTTATAAGTGAAAGAACGATCATAGTATAAGTATTGGTATTTTTATATTTCATAAATAGATTAGATACAATTTTATTATTAATTTAATAATTTAAAATGGAAATTTATTTTTACACAATATAATTAGAAATTATTAATTTATTGTCTTATGGCTATAATATAATTTTATGGGACCCAGTTTAATTTCTCAAGGTGTTATAAAATGAGTTATAGTTTAAAGTTGTTTTTTTGAATAAATTATGATTTTATTTAAAAATTAAATTAAAAATATTTTTAAAATCAATTTCAAAAAATAGAAATCATTTTTTAATTCTACACATAAAAAATGGTTTGGGTGAATGTTTGGGAGTTTTCTAAAATACTTGAATTTTTCATGAAAAGTAAAAATACAGTTCTGAGTTTTCAATTTATTTAATGACATCATAATGATGTAATAATTAATATAAAATTCTGGTAGAATTTTTTTAAAATAAAATATGATATTAGGTGTCCCAAGTGGCCAATACCATGGAAAAATACCATGAGAAATCCCATGGTTTTACAAAAACCCCTAATGAGGTGTCCATTGAAATTAATAAACCCCCCCTCTTTTACTAAAAATACACACCCATTCATTCATTTTAATTCATTCAAAACACATAATACTCGAATATATGATAGTTTTAACTCTCTAGGATTCCTCCCAAGGTGTCCTCAATCCCCTAAGGTCCAAACCATCTTGTTTTAGGAGTTACTCTACAAGGTAAGTGAATCTACCACCCTTCTCTTTTTCAAGAACTCTTTTTTATGTTATTCAATTTTTATTTATTTTAGATTATGTTGGGATATGTAATTATATATATCCCTTAATTTAAAAATTATTTAATAATTATTAGATAACCCTCTTATCTTGTCAAAATATTTTATGAATATTTAAGCAACACAGTTAGGCTACCAAATTTTAGTAAGGGATTTCGCAACTTTTCTTTTATTTCGAGTACCTTTCTTTCATTTTTTTATTTACTCACCTTATTTCATCCAAATGATATGATAAATATAGTACCTTACATGTACTACAATTTTGTTTTGATAGTGTAATAATTCATCATCATCTCCCTTTTCTAATTCTTTTATACTAAAAATGAAAACACCATTCGAGATGTGTTAATTTATCACATTCAAGGAAGACGGGTTTTCAATTTCTATTACCTTATTCAATTATAGTCATGCATAAATTTTAATGGTTGAAATATAGTATAATACATATTATTACTTATTTATTGTACTGTAATATCTTTTTACACATCATATTAATTTATAAATCAAAATGATTTCATTGTGATAAAAAACCAACCATTAACCTAAACAATTATCATTAACTTTTTATATAAGGATTCATCTTCACTCCCAAGAACCAAATGAATTTTATAACTATTTAATATTTTTTATGTTCACTAATAACATATAACTTGAGTTCTATTCAACCATTATCATTTTATATGTTTATCTGTACATGAATATAAGTAATCCAATCATGAAAACCATGGAAGGAAATGCTCACAAACAATGAAATTGAATATGTTAACCCATAAAAAGGCCATGTATGAACCTAATAAAGTTACAATAAATCAATTACATTTATATATGGTTCTGAAACCATAAATTCATGATCCTAAATTTGATTATTCCGGTTGTCAAGATCAAGTGAGGAACACCTTCTGACTTAAGGTAGGTGTTTTCCATGCAAACCTCCATTTTCATTCGGGTAACATTTATTGTCTACTTACCTCAATGAAATTATTATTTATTATTATATACCCCTAAAAAATTCTCTATGAGTGTTCTATATATTTTTACCAACCTGAATACTTCATTATTTTATGGTGAGTTACACATTTTAAAAGGACCTTTCAAACATTCTTCCCGGAAATACAAGCACGATTCAAGAGAATTTCTCAATTATTTAATATTTTCAAGATCACTTTATAATATATTTTTAAAAAATTTATTCTAAAAAATAAATCTTTTTATTATGAGAAATCTACCTCAAATCACTTATGGTTCTATACAGACATTTTTTCAAACTAACTATTCTTTTCCAAGTAAAAGGGTTTTTATAACAAGAATTACTCGGTGATTTTAAAAGAGTATTTTCACCCATTTAAACACTCTTGTTTATTATTATTTTTTAATGGGGTTAATATTTTGTGATATCATCAACTATTTTTTAAATGTTTATGTTATATCTTAAAACCATTCATAAATTTACTCTGAATGGTTTGTGTTTGAGCTTAATGTTTGGGGAAAGTTATTAACATTTCATATATTAGTTTCAATATGAATGTATTTGTTGTTTATGTTTATCCCATTTCATATGAGGAATGAATTAGACTTAGTAAGTATCATCTGGGGCCCTCTAAAGATCCTCAGTTCATCGGTAGGTCTCATGAGACAAACTATGGTCTTGACACGAGGCCTTGACAAAATGGATATTTATGGTCTTAGAATGAGGCCTTGACACTATGGTTATGATGTCGCATATAATGAATTCCCTCATTACGAAACAATTATTGATAGTTCATGTGGTTATTCGACTCGTAGAATAACCATGAATATGTTTTATTATGGAATTATTTATTTAACTCTTAATCCTTCCATAATGTGTTCAAGTTCATTTTTAATGGCCAGGGTTTTTAATTATTCACGATAGACCATATTTATGTTTATGACATCTTCTACTATATTTATAACCCATAATAAGCATTTGAGATGACCCATT
This sequence comes from Viscum album, assembly GCA_963277665.1. Lineage (NCBI taxonomy): Eukaryota > Viridiplantae > Streptophyta > Magnoliopsida > Santalales > Viscaceae > Viscum > Viscum album. The sequence continues at coordinate 1,151,389,842 of OY728135.1, forward strand.
TCTTATGTTTCATTTTCTTAGGAAATGAAGAAGTTTATTATGAATGAATTTTAGGGATAAACTTTTAGTTGTGTACATTCCCAATAAAATTTATGTGTTGTTTTTTATTACAATTTGTAATGATGAATTTATGTTGGAATCTTGTTTTCAAACTTACTAAACTAATCGGTCCATCAGGATGCATATTCCTTGTATATATGACAATGTAATAAAATAAGGCATCCACTCCGGGTAACTGGGGTCTAGTCTTTACAATTGGTATTAAAGGATGTTTAGTAGAAAACATGGAATCTAGATTTAGAAAACATATATTAGGGAAAAAATCCCTAAGATATTCATTAAGGATAAACATACAAGAACATCTTGGAATTTTGGCAAGGAATAGATTATGTGGATCTTTATAGAAAATACATCCCTATCTAGATACTACATGTGGATGTGGTTCTGGAATAGATATACCTAGGAATGAAAACTATGACAAGGAGTTTTAGGCTCGACCCAGGGCATCCTAGTACTCGATAACGAGTCTTACTGCGCACCTGGTTGGACACTCCCAAGGGATATGCTTAGGATAATTCACATTTTCTTTACAATCCATTATAAAGGATTTAAATATAAATTTTCCTAAAGGAAACCATGTTTATGATTATGATATTAGATATTCATGCTAAGTATTTTTCTACATTAAGATTATACATTATGATACATAACCTAATATAGTATATGCCATTATTTAGAAATGTCGCCTAGTAGAAGGAACAAAAACCACATGAATGTGTGGGTATTATGTAGGTATTTCCCTCTGATGCAAGATAATGATGCTGGATCTGGATCTAAGACTGGTGCAGAGAAACCTATAATTATACTAGGATAACTTAATCTGGTTATGAACAATAACCTTACCCAAATGGAACATCCGGATCCACAATGTAGAGGATCTTTGTTAGATCTCTATATACGACAACAACCTAAATCATTCAATTGGACTACAAACATATTTTTAGATGATCAGTGGATATGTTTTCTAGAGAAGATATTTCTCACTTTGGGAAATAATGAAACATAGAAGGTTTTCATTGAAATTTATCTTCTATCAGGAGATTTGGATCAGCGGTGGTCGTTAATCCATAACGCAAAGGAGGTGGACAAATTAAATGATATGGAATGGAGGGATTTTAGGGAAATTTTCCATGAAAAATACTTCCCTCATGAACACCAAGAAGATATGAAAGAGAAGTTTCTGAATTAGAAGAAAAAAGTGGATGAGAATTTTGAAAAGTATGAAGCTAACATCACAAGGTTATTAAGGCATGCTTCAGACTACATACATAATCCAAGGAGAAATATTGATCAATTCTTAGAGGGTTTAAAACCATTCCTCCGAATGGCACTAGTCTCCCAGAATTTCTCATCATATTAAGATTTAGTCTCATGTGATATCAAGAAAAAAAATAATTTTCTAAGTCTTATGACTTTAAAGGGAAGACACAAAAGAAGAGGGCTACCAAAAACATTGGTAAAGGGAATAAGGAAATTGGGAATAAGGGAAGAGTTGACCTTCAACCCTACTGTAATTATGAGAAGAAACCCTTTGGTAGATTCCTGAAGGGAATGGGAGTCTATTACAAGTGCAAAGAAAAAGTCCACCAATCTTGTGATTGTAAGGGGAAGAAAGAAAAAAACAATGTTTAATGTTATAGTTTAAAATAGATGGGTAATTATGCACATTAATGTCCTAAGCTTCATGGAAACATTCCCCAATGGAGGCCATGGGAGAAATGATAAGCTTATCCAGTCACCAATGCTGAGGTTGATGTTCTTAACAATGTGGCGGAAGGTACTTTAATCGTTTTCTCAAAATTATCCAACTATTTATTTGATTTTTGGATCATCACATTCTTTTATATCTTCCCAATTTGATAAGAAAATTAAACATTTCCAATTTAATTTAATAAAGGAGTTTTGAATCAAAAATCCTATGGGATGTATCATTGCAATAAATATGGGCTGATCCATCCCCTCGTGACATATAAACATGCTTTAGTTTCTAACCTTATCATCATACCCATGATTGAATTTTATATAATCCATGGTATTTTTTGTATTTCACGTTATGATATGAAGATATATTTCAAGAATAGGAAAGTTATGATATTTGAGAACGATGTTGAATACCTTATCATTAGAGAAGAAACATCACCAGTTGATTCTTATCTTGATCCACCCCTAGTAGCTCTACTAAATTAAATTATTTGGGTGGAAGGGAATGAAATATCAATGGGTGAGGAAAGAAATGTTCAAATAGAGTAAATACCTATTTTGAAATAATATATTGATGTGTTTCTAGAGGATTTACCTGGACATCCTCTGGAGCGGGAAATTGCGTTTTCTATTGATTAAATTCCTAGTTCAAGGCCTATATCAAAGACTGGTTATAGAATAGAAACTGTGGAATTAATAGAACTAAGGAAAAACTAGAGTAATTGAACGATAAATGATTTATTAACCCTCGTGTCTCTCTTGGGGATCCCCTATTCTTTTTGTTAAGAAGAAAGATGGATCTATGAGGTAGTACATTAACTACAGGGAGATCAATGCTATGACAATAAATAACAAGTATCCACTACCTCACATTGAAGATTTATCTGATCAACTTCATGGAACCCACTTTTTTTCAAAGATTAACCTTCAATCTGGATATGATCAGTTGCTAGTAAGGAAGTAAGAAATTTCAAATATAGTGTTTTGAATTAGTTACGGGCCTTATGAGTTTATAGTAATTCCTTTTTGACTGACCAATTCTCCCTCTATTTTCATGGATCTAATGAATAGGTTTTTCAAGAAATATTTTGATGAATTTGTGGTGGAATTTATTGATGAAATCTTGGTATACTCCAAAATCTACAATGATCATGAAAATTACATGTGCACTATTATGAATACTCTTAGAATAAATGAATTATATGGGATGTTTAGAAAGTGTGAATTTTGGATTCAATTAGTTTCCTTTCTTGGAAACATTTTCTCTAAGGATGGAATATTTGTTGATCCTTTGAAGACAAAATCTGTTCAATAATGGCCTACTCCAATGATCATAACTGAGGTATGCAGTTTTATTGGTTTACCAGAATATTATCATTATTTCTTTCAGAAATTCGCTCATTTCGCCAACCCGATGAACAAACATACATGTAAAGGGGTCATGTTTGTGTGTACAAAATAATGTGAGCATTGTTTTGAATAATTAAAGTGGCGATTAGTGAATGATCCAATCCTAACTCTACCACCGGGGTGTGATTGGTATGTGATCTATATTGATGCATCAAATAAAGGACTTGGTTGAGTTCTTAAGAAGAATGATAAAGTTATTGCCTATGCATCAAGGTAGATAAAAATTCGTGAAACGAACTATTCTACTAATGATATTGAGTTAAATACTGTGATATTTTCTCTAAAGATACAAAGACACTATCTCTATGGTGAAAGATGTGAGATATATATGGATCAAAAAAGTCTGAAGTATATTTTCTCACAGAAAGAACTCAAAATAAGGCAAAGGCGATGGATCGAACTACTCAAGGATTATTATTGTTCCATACACTACCACCCAAGAAAGGAAAATAAGGTAGATGATGCATTGATCATGAAGGATCATAGATATTTAAATAAAATTATGATTTAAAGGGATCCTATATTCATGGATCAAATAAGTATGGACATAGGAATTATCAAAGAAGGTGAAACATCAATAATTTTTCAAATGGTTTCCCAACCATCTTTACTGGAAATAATTAAATCTTCACAGTCTGAGGAAGAGAATCTTAAAAAGAAAATTATTGATGTGAAATATGGGAAGTTGGTTGACTTCATATATGAAGATGGAATTCTATAATTTGGGAATAGGCTATGTGTTCCCTCTATACCTTGGATGAAAAGGGAGTCATTGAATGATTCCCATTACTCAAATTTCTCTATACACCATGGTATCACAAAAATGTATAGATATTTGAAGAAAAATTTCTGGTGGGACAACATGAAATAGGAAATTGTTGATTATGTATCAAGATGTTTATTTTGTCAACAAGTGAAGGCTAAAAGACAACATCCAAGAGGACTCATGAAACCTCTACCAATTCCTACTTGGAAATGGGATGAAATCACTTTGGCTTTTGTCACTGGATTACCCAAAACACCATGAAAGAATGATGCAATATGGGTAATTGTTTATTGATATAAAAAATATTCACATTTTCTCTCTATAAGAAAGGATTTTCCACAGGAGTAGCTTGCATGACATTATATCAATGAAGATGTAAGACTTCATGAAGCACCTATTTCAATAGTGGCTTATCGCGATCCTCGGTTTACATCAGAATTCTGGAAAAGTCTTAAGAAATATTTGGACACTGAGCTTCATTTGAGTACTGCTTATCATCCTCAAATTGATGGGCAATTAGAAAGGATGATCCAGACTTTAGAAGACCTGTTGAGATCAACCTCACTTTATTTTCATGGCATTTGGGATCAACATTTACCTTTGGGGGACTTTTCTTAAAATAAAATTTCCATTCCAGTATTAAAATGGTACCATATAAATCCTTGTACATAAAGGGATGTCTTACACCAACATGTTGGGATGAAGTTGGTGAAAGGAAGCTACTAGGCCAAGAACATTTGAAGGAAATAATGAAGAAGGTAAAGAAAATACAAAGCCATATCAAAGAAGCTCAAAGCAGACATAAAAGCGATGATGATAATCGAAGGAAGGATTTGTAATTTCAAGTGGGAGATCAAGTTTTCTTAAAAGTATCTCCATTGAAGGGTGTTATAAGATTTGGGAAGAAGTGAAAACTGAACCCTAAGTACATAGGTTCTTTTAAAATTTTGGAGATAATTGGAGCTATTGCATATCCTTTGGCTATACCGCCTAGCATGTCTAAGTAAAAAATGTGTTCCATGTCTCATTGATGAGAAATTACATGCTAGATCCAACACATGTCCTCACATATGAAGGTATAGAATTGGAACCTGACCTATCTTATTATGAAGTCACTATCCAGATTCTAGACACTAAATAACAACTGTTAATGAATCAGATAACTCGACTAGTAAGGATACTTTGGAGAAATCATAAAATTTAATGGAAAAAATGGGATCCTAAGGAGCTTATTATGAAGAACTATCCAAATCTCTTTGTGAGGTAACATTCTGTTAATTTCGAGGATGAATTTTTTTTTGTAAAGAGGGTATAATGTAACACCCAAGATTCTAAACATAAATTAAATATTTAATGCATAAAATACTAAGTCTATACAAAACACCACTTTGTTTTAACCTTTCTATTAGACATAATTTTTCCACCTTTGTGATTTGAATTTTAATAAATTGACATACACATTTGCGTTCAGTAAGATATTTGGAGTTTGATAAGACAAGAATAATTGTTAATGAATAGTAACATACAATTATGAATAGTAACATAGCCTTATGAATAGCAATGTTACTATTATGAATAGTATATCTACCAAAAAAAATATAATCTTGAAACATCAATGTATATATATAATTTAGACATCTTATAAGTGAAAAAGCAATCATAGTATAAGTATTGGTATTTTTGCATGTCATAAATATTTTCTTTACAATTTTATGATTAATTCAATAATTCAAAATGGAAATGTATTTTCATAAAAAGTAATTATAAATTGTTACTTTATTTTCTTATGGTTATAAGATAATTATATGGGAACTTGATTAATTTCTCAAGGTGTTATTAAATGAGTTATATTTTTAAAGTTGTTTTTTCGAATAAATTATGATTTTATTTAAAAATTAAATTAAAAATCATCTGAAAATTATTTTCAAAAAATTGATTTCATTTTTTGATTCTACACATCAAAAAATGATTGGGGTGAATATTTGTGGGTTTTTCTAAAATACATGTATTTTTTGTGAATAATAAAAATACAATTATGAGGTTTATGTATGTTTAATGACATCTTAATGACATAATAATTAATATAAAATGATTGTATACTTGTGTAAATTTAAATATATTTTGAAGTTTCTTGAGTTTCCTATACCATGGGAAAATATCATGGGAAAGACCATGGTTTTTTAAAAACCACTAATGAGGTGTCCTTTAAAATTAATAAACAACTCCCTGTCTTTTACTGTAAATACCCATCCATTCCTTAGTTTTATTTAATTCCAAATTCATAATACTAGAATATATAGTATTTATAAATACCTAATGGTCCTCCCAAGGTGTCCTCATTCCCCCAAGTTCCCAACCTTTATGTTTTAGGAGTTACTCTACAAGTTAAGGGAATCTTCCACCCTTCCCTTTTTCAAGAACTCTTTTTATGTGATTCTATTTTAATTTCTTTTGGATTATGACAGGATATGTAATTCCATATCTCATTTAATATACATATTATGTAATAATTATGAGATACCCATTATCTCTAATCAAAATTATTTATGAATTTTTAAGCGATGTTGTTAGGCTTCCAATTTTTCGTAAGGGATTTCTCAACTTTTCTTTTATTCTGAGTTCCTTTATTTTATTTTCTTTTTTTCCTTTCTCACCTCCATTCATCCTAATGTTATGATAACTCCAGTAACTTACATGTACTAGAATATTTTTGTGATAATGGAATAATTCATCATCATTTATCCTTTCCCATTCTTTTATTTTAAAAATGAATCATCATTTGAGACGTGTTAATTTATCACATTCAAGGACGACAAGTTTTCAATTTGTATTACCATATTGAATTATGGTCATGAAACCATTTTTATTGTTGAAACAAAATATAATATATATATTATAAATTATTTAAGGTTACAGAATCGTTTTTTACACATGATATTAATTTATAAATCAAAATAAGTTCGTTGTGATAAAAAACCACCAATTAATCAAAATAATTATCATTTATGTTTTATATAATGATTCATCATCACTACCTATAACCAAATTAATTTTACATATTTTTAATTATATATGTGTTCAATAATAACTTATAACTTCAATTATGGACAACCATTTTCATTATACATGTTTATCTGTACATGAATATATGTAATACAATCATGAAAACCAAGGAAAAAATGCTCCCAAACAATGAAACTGAATCTCTTAACCCATAAAAAGGCCATGAATGAACAACAATAAGGTTATAATAAATAAATTAAATGCATATGAGGTTTTTTAATCGTTAATTTATGAACCTAAATATGATTATTCATGTCATTAATATCAAGTGAGGAACACATTCATACTTAAGGTAAGGGTCTTCCACCCGAACATCCATTTTCATTCGAGTTACATTTATTGTATTATTTCATGAATAAAATTATTATGTATTATTATTTACCCCTCATAAATTATATATTAGTGTCATATATATTTTTAGCAGCCATAATTATTCTTTATTTTTTGGGGAGTTACATGTTTTAAATGGAACTTTAAAAAATTATTCCCGAAATACAATCCCGATTCAAGCGAATTTCTCAATTATTATCTATTTTAAAGAACACTCTAAAATACGTTTTTAACCAAAATTATTTTCATAAAATCAATATTTTAATTATGATAATGTTACCAAAAATAACTTTTAGTTTTACATAGATATGTTTCCAAAAGAACTCTTCTTTTCCAAGTAAAAGGGTTTTTATAACAAGAATTACTCGGTGATTTTACAAGTTCTTTTTCACTCATTTCAACACCATTGTTAATTATTATGTTTAAATGGGGTTAATATTTTATGATATCATCCACTATGTTTTGAATGTGGATGTACTATCTTAAAATCATTCACCAATTTACTCTGAATGGTTTGTGTTTGTGCATAAGGTTTGGGGAAAGTTAATTACATTTCATATGTTAGATTCAATATGAATGTATATGTTATTTTGGTTTATAAAAATTAATATGAGGAATGAATTGGACTTAGTAACTGTCTTGTGGAGCCTGATATATCCCCTAAGTTGATCGGTAGTTCTCATGAGACAAACTATGGTCTTTGCACGATTCCTTGAAAAATGGATATTTAAGGTCTTGACATGAGGCCTTGACGATATGGTTATGACGTCCCGCATTATGAATTACATAATTGTGAGTCTAGTATTGATATTTCATGTGGTTATTTTACTAATATAATACCCATGACTATGTTTTATTATGTATTTGTTTATTTAGCTCTTAATCTTTCTGTAATGTGTTCAAGTTCATTTTTTAAAGGTATGTGTTTTTAGTTATTCACCATGCCTCATGTTTATGTTTTTGATATCTTTCGTTGTATTTATTACCCTTCTTGAGAATTTAAGCTCAACCCTTTCTTATGTTTAATTTTCTCAGGACATGAAGAAGGTTATTATGAATGACCTACATGGATAAACATATAGTTGTGGACCTTACCAACAAAACTTATGTGTTTTTTTCATTCCAAGTTTTAATGATGAATTTATATAGGTATCTTGTTTCAAAATATACCAAAATAATTGGTCATTCGGGATGCATATAACTATTTTATATGCCAATGTAATAAAATAAGGCAATGGATCTGGGAAATTGGGGTTGGGTCATTATGTTGATGGCTTTACTTAAAATGTGAAAGTATGTTGTGTTATATCGATTTTTAAATATTTAATATTATTTAAAAAATGTTATTTCTTCTTTGAAGGTTTTTTGAAGGTGATATTAAATTTTATTTGATTAATTTGATGAATTTATATTAAGGTGATTAATATATTGAATTATTCTCTCACCTCTATTTAGAAATTTTCATGTAAATACCTTAGGTGTATTATGTGGTTAAGTCTATTGAAAAGAATATGCTATGTGATGATTATAGTCTTCCTAGAATCTATATACTTTTATTTGATATTTTTCTCTTGCTAAGATAAAATAGTTTAGGATTTATATTTGATTAGATACATTTGGGATCCATTTTATTCACTATTTTAGTACACTACTCTAACTAATGTCTCACTCCTAGTTTAGGATTATACTTTGACTAGTATCCTATATGAGTATGATTGATGGGTTTAGTTCTAGGATCTTATAGCTTCATTTGTTAATCTCATAGGCAGTTATCCCCCGATGCTCATTGAGTGACTCTTTTTTATTGATGGTTATCTATTTTTTCACAGTCACATATTATTCCTTTATTTTTGAGAGGATATTTATATATTTTATGAATTTATATATTTTATAACGGTTTGTTTTTTTATGTGACTCATTTTTATTTATAAAATAAAATGGATAAAATGGATTTTGAATTGGTTTTGAAACTAAAAATTTGATTCCTATACAAAATAAATGTTATAAGGACTATAATTTCATTTAATTATTTAATCAATAATAATTAAAAAATATTAAATATTTATTTTAAATATGTATCTATGGTTATTGGTGAAAAATAAAATATATATGATATTATTGGTGTCCTACTAGGATTTCACTCATATTCTATATACACACATTAGTGTGTATATAGACTTATCATCTCGTGATTTTACTTGAAGGTATAATTAATGTTACCATTTAAAGGAGAGGACCATGGGAACAATTGTAACACCATGGATGTTTTTACCACGTGTTAAATAGAGATTTTTGGATTGTTTATTTCATTTATCTAAACTCTTGTATAACATATATAAACATTGTTTCAATATTCCAATATGTATGTTTTGCATTGTATTATTGAATGTTGGTTACTTAGTTTTTTCATTATTTTTTTCTCATTTATTATTTGTATAATATAGAGGGTATATTGATCTCTTTCTTTAAATTAAAACCCTTGACACATGTTCCAACCTATGGTGATTTTGAATGCACCATATGTCTTAGTCATGTTGTTTCAGATATGATGGAATAGTATTTAGTATTATCTGCAACATCTATAGTGGAATATATCTATGAAATATCAATTGGATAGAGATTTTATTTTTTATAAGGGTATATTTAATAATCTATAACCTAATATGACATTTCATATTAAGTTTTTCTAATATTAAATGATAGTTTTCATGGGATCTGGATATATAGATAAACCAATGCACTATCACACCTATAGTTGAATGCATAATTTTTGGAGGTTGTGTTGAATATTACATAAGGAAGCATAGATATGGTACTATTTAATATGTATTTTATGAGGTAGTGATGATATATGTTCACTTTTGACATATACTTTAAATTATTATATAGATTTGTGAAATTTATGTTTCTGTTGGTTATGTTAATGGTTTTTACTATATAACTTATATGTGATGTTTTTGTGGTGATTGAAAGATGATTATTATTAGTTATAATGATATATTATCATGATATCAAACATTAGTAAAAATTACTTACATTTTAGAATGTGGATCATGGGATGGGTTATTGGGTTATATCAAGTAAGGATTCGAAGTAAAAAATTTCCAGTTATATTATTTTTCATGTGTTTTAGATTAGTAAGAAAATGATATAATTAATCCTATAGTGGGGATAATTATGCATATCTCTTGAAGGTATGATTAAAAATGTCGAGTGGGGAATGGTGAACTTTGAGGGTGACGTGAATAGTGAAACTGGATGATGGTAACATAAGTTTTACTATGAGTGAATAACATTGGAAGAAGAGAGGGATAAACTTTTGGAGTATCATTGTGAAGAGTCTATGTAGAATCATATATGGAATTGCCTATGTAGGAAGATAGGGATAAGATGAGGATATTATAGAGAGCTCCATTTTAGTTTATATAGAAAAAACATGAAATAATGGTTTAAGTAGAGTAAATTTTAAAATGAAATTACCATTTTACCAAAATTTTATAAAACATGTTTGGTTTTGGTCGAGTACCCCATGGGGACCACCGAACAACCACTGTCGATAAGGTACATGATATAAAGACACTGATTCACTATTAAAATCCTAAATGGTTCTAAAATTTCTACCATATACCACTTGGAACTTTGTACACAAGCACTGAGTATGTGGTGACCCTTCTACACCAAATACAATTTTTTTTCTTCTAAATATTCAGTCCATTTATCTCTAAAAACTTATTTAACATAAAATTAAATAATTTAACAAAATAGATAACCAAAATTAAAGTAAAATTCTAAATTAAATTACATAGTTCATTACTAACTCCACACTATTGGGATTCTCATCCTTGAGAATATTCGATGAACTTATGGGTGAAATAATTTATTCCATTAAGAATTAATTTTAGTCTATCGCTCCAATGTTTTATCTCAATATTTTCCATGATTACATCATACCTAGACCAATGTAATTTATTTCACCTATAATACCTTTACACTTCAGTAAATGATACAAAACTATCACTCAATATATGAACCCCCAGCTTCAATATTAGTATCATCAAATAGAATATCATAATCTGTATTAGGTATATATTTCCTTAATAGATACACATGGAAATAATTATTTAAGGTAACAAAATAAGGTTTTAAAGCTAATTTATCTTTTTTTTTTCTATAGTACTATTTATTATTTCAATTATCCATGTAAATTGAGGATATATTTTTTCTTAAATACCCACTCTTTGGTGACTAAATCATAGAGAGACCCAAGGAAATACAAAACTAACAACCTAAAATTCCAAAGTTCATTTACTATGATCGACATGTTACTTATTGTTTATTGGATAAATTTATAATTATTTTTAACTCAATCTCACCTATATGGTCATTTCATGAACTATTTTATGTATAATCAAATATTATACACCAATTTAATTTTAATATATGGGAAAATGATATAGTATATCATAGGGATATTCAAGAGTATTGGTTTGAATGGATGAATGATAAGTATTATTAAAAATAATCTCTACTAATGATATATGATCTTCCTAAAGGACACTGAACTTCATGATATAGGCATAAATTATATATTCTAGAATGTAAATTATTCACTTATATTGGTAATCAGTTTGAGGATTGTAGGTTTTACATAATTTTATCCATGAACCAATAGCTTTCTAAAACCCTTGGTAATGTTTAGAAGTGAACCTTGAGTCTCAATTTTAGATAGTATTCCCTAGAAACCCATGAAGTTTCACCATTTCCCATATATATAAATATCATATATCTTATATAAAGGTGGATTCAATAATAGGTAGGAAGTTATATACCTTAGTGAACTGATACATGATAAACTAGTCCATGTACGAACAACTCAGGGATCTCAGAATTCTAGTAACAAAATCCATTATGTTTTCATCTCATTATAAAAATGATATTGGGATTGGATAAATTTATTATATAGGTTATCATTATTTATATTTCACCTATTAAAAATTAAATGATCTGTAAAAAAACCCTATTATCTCTCATTCCTTGCATGAGCCCCAGAATCTCCCATAGATATCATGATAAACATTTGATACTCCAAAGTGAACGATCTATAGAGAAGAGTTATAATATATCATGAAATAATCTATTTAACTGGTAGGTACTATAAGTATTCCATAAAAAAGGGAATTAATGTGAATTTTGAACCATACTTTATGAATATTCCCACTAATGAATATTTCCATTAATTATAATACAATACTAATCTAGTATTTATAAATCTATAACCCAATAAAGAATTGGAAAATAAAGATCGATATTATATAAATATATCCCATTATAGTCCTTCAAGATTTCTTAGTGAATCTCATCAATCAATGATATATATATCAACTCGTTTTTTTCACACTACCCGTTTTATTATTTAGTTTCTATACTAAGTAAATATAAAACCATGTTCCCTTTCCAAATTTCTTGATGTTGCTAAAAATCAAATTAATATATGTATTCAACCCTCCTTCACTTACACAAATTCAAATCTTTATTGAAAATATATATTAGACGATATTATGATTTTTTATACCAAAAATATCTCTCTAAATGGATAGTGCTTCCATTATTTTAGGTCATGAAATAGAGTTACCAACTCAAGATAACGGGTTAGATAATTTTTTTACGATAACTAAAGATGTTGAATACTATAGAAAACTACAATATTCCCCTACATAATCACATATCCAAGAACAAATATAGACATAATATAAAATATGATAAACCTTTTATATAAATCCAAAATTATTAAGACCAGATAAATGGTATTCCTTTTCATAAACTCAAAAAATATGCCTCACATTGATTAGAACAAATTATCTTTAAACATTTATTTATCAATTTCTTTATAGGATATATTTTTTTGAAAAATATTGAATAGAGAAACTATAGTATCCAGAAAATCAAAAGAAACTTTAGATATCAATTATATTATTAGCCCCATACCAAGAAATGACCACCTCTACCTTTTCAGGATCTAAAATTATTTCAAAATTCAATACTACATACATAAGAAATTTTATCTCTTAAATCCTTAAGGATCATTTTTATGCATGTTATAGAGTTAAGGATATAATGATTTATCAAATATAGTTTAGAAATGTCATATATATTCTTCCAAATAAATAACATATATGATAATTTCAACCACAAATATAATTTAAAAAGTTTCTAATAATGGATGAAATATTTTTTTCCTTAGGTTAATGAAAAAATTGGTAAATTCGATAATAAAAATGGAATAATAATTATTTAATGTGATAATATCATCTTTGTGAATCTAGATTTATAATATACTCAACTCTATCCTATAGTTGATGGAAATATGATCATAAGTGAATATTTTTAAACTATGTATACCCTTTCATCTGATCACACAAATAATCAATTTGAGGAAATGTATGATGACCATTGATGGTTTCCTAGATTTGTTTTATGTTATTTATGCATTGATATAATTTCATATAAATTGTTTAGGGAAACATTTGGGGAACCCATGGAGATATTAGAGGTTTAATGAATAACTTTACATCAATATCCATGAGATGGATTTTTTAATAAATTAATACGGTTAGGTGTATCTCGTATACGAATCAAGATCAGTTTGGTTCTAGGAAATAACTAGATCATGAATTCCAACTCTCTTTTAGGTGGTAAGTCTAAAAATTATACATGTAATATATAATTAAATAGGTCTATGATAGGAGGAAATACCCATCCCTCATTGGTATCAACTACCTCGTGTTATAACATCTCCATTTAATAGGTACTAGTTCAAATATTTTATTGATCAAGAACTGTTTGATCTTCTTGAAATTATCAATCAACAGTAAGAGTATAACTAATATTAGAAAGATTGGATAATAAAATATACCTATGATAATATTAAATATGGTCATTAAGTAGTGTTTACTAATCTATAGTAAATATAATGTCAAAAATTTCATTTTAAGGGGGTTAAAATTATAAAAATCCCAATAAGTTCCAAGAAAATACACATGATTTATTTTTTTAACTCTTATCTAATAATTTTAACATGGGAGTATCAATAATCATTAGCATATGTGATATGCACACACCTATTCCTATAAATGATACTATATTATCAATGATAAAGGAATTAGATGATCTTTTATAAAATAAAGAACATTCTAGTGTAAATGATGTTAAAATAGTACGTCTCATTGTGGAAAGACCTTCATAGAAATCAATTGTGTACTAATATGAAATAAATACCTTTCTTATACTATTTTTGTAAACCTATAACTATTTTGTATATATAAAATGTGAAGCTGTTAACTATTAATTCAACACAGATATCATATTTCCTTGAAGAGTTTTACCTATAATAATTCGACAACCTCTAATACATTTTCCACCTGATTGAGTATAAGAAGTTTTAATATAATGAAATCATTGGAAAATAATTTTTGATTAATTTACCAAAATGAACCTATGGATTTTTATATTATCAAAATAAAAGAAACTAATTGATCTCGAAGGTTCAAAAATGCTTGGTGTATTCTGGGTTGCAAGATTCATAACATCAAATTGGTGTACTTCTAAATATAAGATGGATATGGGTTATTCCCAATTAACATACTTTAAAATATCCAATCCAGCTCATCTCATCACACCGATGTTTTAATACATTAAAAATATTTACTTTTTATTCAACTAGTAGGTAATCCACCGGTCACATGACTTATAAAAAATCTAGTCCCATCTACAATATAATTCTTCATAATACATAAAGGGTATGATGACTAAAGATAATCACTTGGGTCTATAAGAGTTCTTTCAATATCATCTTAAAGTGACTAGTCTTAGAGTCTTCATACCACTCATGTAAGGTTCCTATTGAATAAAAAAATGAATAATACCCTAATAGGATGTGAATAAAGGTATTAAAATTTAAAACATCCCTTTTAATGATATTGGTCTATGTTTTGTATAATCACTCTTCTATCCCCCTCTCAATGAATATGAAATTAGTAAATCATAAAGGGATGTATAAAAAATTTACTTCGTTTACCCATAGTGAGGCATATCCAAGGAGCATGTAGTGGTGATGTTCTAATATACCAATCTATTAATAGAGAAATACATTTTCATATAAATTTTTGGAAAAAACATTGTACCTCTTGGTATACAAACCTCACAATGATTTTTGAACTCACTTATCTCCCCATATAAATTAATTATAAACTCCTCAAATATAATACCTTGAAATTAATGAAACAAGAATACGATATTACACATGGGTATGTTGAAAAATATAATTTTTATTTATTAACTCTTTGAAATATATCTATTTTTTAAATAGATAAACTCATGAAATCTATTTTATCTCTATATTTTTAAAATATTATATTCTATAATATGACTCTCCTATTTCTCATAAATCCCCATTATTTACATAAAAATGGGTTTCCCTAAATCCAAGAGAGAATATCTATGTTTTTCATCCTTAAAATACATAACTTTATTTGATTATCATTGGTAATTTCATCAAAAAATGTTCCTAAAATCTAAGTCAGACAATCCTATTATAGATCAGATGTTATCTCATAAAATATAAAAAATTAAAAATATATTTTAACTACATTAGCACCATAAAGATTTTGTGATAATAGGTGTTATAATTCTCTCCATCATCCCTATGAAAATTATACCATAGACTCTGATATTTATGGAATGAGGAATCTTTAAAATTTATCACTATTAAATAAATTATGGAATAATATTTTCCTCATAGTGTGATTTCCTTCAATCATAGATTCACAGAATTTTATGGTCTCTCCATTACAGTGAAAATTATTATTTTATAGTACAACCAATTTCGATTTAGTATGATTGGTTGATTCATATCCATCCCACTCCATATTTTGGTATTCCACTATATATTCATAGTGAAAACCACAAACTAGATATAAAATATCCTAGATCCAATATATTATAGAATGATTCCTCATGAATTGCAGTGTGATTTTGTTTCTCCATACCAAAACTCCTCAAAATTATCCAAAATTTTAAAAAATCCATCACCCAAATCCATAAATATTCAATGATTCATTTAGAGGAGTTTATCCATTTTATTAATAACCATAACCTAATATATATATTCTAGAAAATATCCACCTTTGTGTATTTTCACTAAACCTTTTCTCTTTAACACCATTTCAAAAAACACAATCTTTCCACTACCACCTACATACGTGAAATAGTGAATTCAATGATTCACTTATCATTGACTCTAAACTCATAAGATTTTTTCTCAAAATAAGAATCAAGAGTTAAAAAATTAATCAATGATATACTTTATTCATCTAATGGTTTTCTCTATACAAAATATGTTATTTCACAAAAACTATAAACACTACTTGTTACCACCATCACTTGGAAATAAACATCTTTAGCCCCACTTTCTTAAAAAATTCTTGAAATTATTTTCTTTAGTAAAAAAACTTTTTAACCCCACCTTTTTTTCACTATAAATATTGATACAACTCCTACAATAAGCTATGTACCACTTGTTATAGTGATAATTAACTCATCTTTTAATAAAATATATTTAATCTTTTATTCTTATACTCTTACATAACAAATATTAAAGAAATTAATATCCCTCTATATCATTTAATATATATGTAAAACTACCCCTTTAACAACATTAAGGTACTAATAACCATCCTTCCTTTAGTGCATCTTTATATTTCAATGAAATCTACTTATATATACCCCTTTTATTATTTTATGATTATATCTCACTTTTCATAAATGAACACAATGATTACGTTTTGAAATCCATTAAGAGGAAATAAAAACATATCTAATTATACCATGAGATATAAAGTAACATCCTTGACTTGGACAAGCCAACCCTTAGCCCAAAAAGATGTGCTAATTGACAATCATTGAAGCTCCCTATAGTCTATAAGTTTTGATATAGTAGTGTGGTCATTTATTGTGTTATGGGAAGACTAGGTCCTCGTATTATAGTTCCTGATAATTAGTGTAAATCATTAATTAATATATCTACAATGAAATATCTACTGATTAAAAAATACTACAAGTAGTACACAAGATACCATAACCTATGATAAAAAATGATATATAACACGAATTGAATAAAAATTAAATATATTGGGTTAGCCAACATGGCTCAACCATATAGATCATAGTATAAAATGAACACAAAAATAAACCAACTCAAACATAGCAGCGAGGGACTTCTCAATCCAACTAAAAAACCAAAAATATTCCCCATGTATATCCACTATACCTATAGTTCACTAGTAAATTATCACTTGTCCCTTTCCCATTATTATGTCATGATTTAGAAATTCTATATTTTCGTCAGGGTTTCTAACAAAATTCATATCTTTAGCACAACTTAATTCATGATTTATTACATTAAGATACACATAATAATGTCATAAAAGATCCATATCCCTAATATATTTGGTAAATTAGATAAATTGAACAATAAAATATAGTGGTATAATGAAATTATTTAAAACGCTTTAACTTTATCTTAAAATTACTTCACTCTTCTAAAATTGCATGAGATAACCCTTGGACATATATAAGAAAGGGATGACTTATAAAGGATATTAAGAGAATAATCAAAGAATAACATAATGAAAGTAATGCATGTTATTTAAGAGGTATATCAAGGTTACATAAAATGGGTGAAAATAATTGACATGAACATTGAAGCATGATAAAATATGATAACAACAAGGAAACTTAGGAATTTGGAAAGAACATAAAACGTGGAATAATAAGAATAAGTTAGGGCTACCCAACAAGAAATTTACACATAATATTATTAGGATAACCTCTCATTCACCATACATGGTATCTCATTAGATAAAAACATTACCTAAAGCATTGGAGGGCTATATAATTTTAGCACACCCATATCACTCATATCATGTACATGGATTTGTACTCCACATAGATCATGCAATACATAGATGTATTTCATAACATTGTATCCCATGATTAAAGAGTGTCTGTTATAAAAATCTAATTACACAATAAATTATGGATAGGTATATCTATTTTAATACCATTGAGTGGAAATGGGATGGGTATTCACTGTAAAAATGTTTTTTACAGAAAATAGAAGGATAATTTCAGTAGTATAATGGGTGTACATAAATATTCATAGAAGGTTTTAAAGTGAGTGAAAAAGTTTTTCTAGTTATTTGGATGTCATAAGGATAGAAAAATAGATGTTTAAGAACATAAATCAACATGAAAAATTGGAAATATAAAATAAATGATCAAATAAAGTGATAGAATAAAGAGTAGGAGATAATCTCTTACCTTTAGAGGGTTCTTCTAAAATTTTTCAAGGATACTATTAAGTGCATGGGAATACCTTGGGAGGGTTTTTAAGATATAGAGGGGGAGTAACTTCATGAAAAATTATTTTTGAGTGAAGATGATTGTGAGTTTGGGTGGGAATTTATAGAAAAAGAGAAGGGAATTATTTATTAATTTAAAAACATTGGTTTTGTACTATATATGATAAAATAATCAAAACCAAAAACCCTCCCATCCCTTTTCCCATGGTTTCTACCAAATAAGAGTGGTTTTTGGTATTTTATTAGGCCAATAAACAAACATATTAAAATAATACCACCATTGATGTGGAAGTGAGTTGCGTTCATAAAGAATAGATTTTAAAACCATAAAATATAATATATGTTTTGGATAATCCATCAATAGATTATAAAATTACACAAATAACATCAATAAATAATTTTTTTAAAGGGTAAATATTTTTTTTGGTGATGCCTTTTGTAGAATTTATTACATCACATTTGGGATATTACGATATCATTATACAAACCATATATTTATAATATGTATAATTATTTCACAAAGAAACATATTATCTCAAAAAATTAGTAAAAAAATAAAAACATGCAAATTTCAATGTTATAATTTCCAAAATAATATTTTTTTATCAAATTAATTTTCTAAATATTTGAATATTCACTTTAAAAAAATCCTTATTTATTTGAAAAATACTAGTTTTTACAATACTAAAAACTTTCTTACCCTTATAAAAATTACATTTGGATTCATTAAATGATACTATTATTAATTATTTTTTTAATAAGAATATTTTATTAAAATTAAATTTATTAAAAAAATTATAGAAATTATCAAATGTGTGTCTTCATTGGGAGTATATATTTCATAAAAATAAAATTTTTATTTCATAATATAAAAATATATTTTTTAACAAACTCATTATATAGTAATTTATAAAGTATTAAAAATAGGGATAAATATAATCATCATTTCGTTAGAAAATAAAATTTAAAATTCATATTAACAAGGTTTAGATACGTAACCCCCTTTTACACCGATGTATTCCCTATGGGTAAGGTGTGTGATGATGGTGGTTTTATAAAGTGGATCAGTGAAAATTATTTGGGTCGTGATCTCAATAGGCTTGAATATATCCTAAAAATGGTTTTTCTCAAGATTCATTTTTTGAATCTTAGAGTGACTTTGGTCAAGGGTAATTACCAATGATGTCATACCCCTTATAATCTCTAATAAATGGGATTAATAGGATATAATCATATTGGTCGAGGCCATCACTTCATTCATCATTATCAATTATACTTTATCATAAATGTTTTTATATAATAATCTAAATGGTCTTTATACAATAGAAATTTTATTAATAGTTAATATGTTTAAAATTATTTTAAATATGAAATCCTGTATTTTATCATTAATCTAAATCTTCCAAAGTAGTTTATGCATAACTATATTACATAAAAATTACTCTATTTATTCAATTAAAATTTTCATTTATTAAAGTTTGGGTCGTTACATTCTTACCCCTTGGAAAATTCCATAGTTGAAATTTCATTTCATATTTTAAAAAATATGATGGTACTTATATTTCATCACTTATTATAGTTCCTAGGTTTATTCCTCAAACATATGGTTACAAAAAAATATATGGACTTTGTGATTTTTCTTGTTTCATATAACATTTTTTCTATTATCTAAGTGTTGAGTCAAAATTTCTACTTTTAACACTATATAATATTTGTTTTTAAAATAAAAACATATATTCATAAATGAAATGTTTTAATAAATCTTTAAATCCCATGGGTTTATAATGTTTTTGTAGAAAACATATTTTTATAGAAACGATAGAAAACATTATTTATCAGATGATATTTGTTAATCATATAATCTGTGTTAATCCGATGATCATTGTTAATCAGATGATCTTTATAATTGAATCAAACAATATTCATAAAATATATATATAAATTTTACATCAAATGGTTAATTTTATATTTTGTTCCATAATGTTTTTTATAATTTCTATCATAAAAATAATAACTAATTCTCATTGGATGAAGTCCTAATTTATTAACCAGAAAGACATTCATTGGAAATATGTAGAAAAACTATCCAATTATATCTTTGTAAAACTATCATATTCTGATTCTAATTATACTAGAATAATAATTTTTATTGAATTTTAAAGATAAATTTTACTCTATTTATAATAAAATTTATAGAATTTTGATGATTTTATGAAAAGAAAAATCAGAAGATGTCTGTATAGAACATTCCAAGTGAATGAATAGTTTAACTAAAGCAGTTACAACTCACTCCAAGGAACACAAAATATTATTTTTAGAGAATTTTCTATAAATACAAGTGAATTAAAGTATGAGGGAGATCATAGTTTTATCAACTCAATCAATTTTGGGATTTTTCGTAAAATTTTGTTACTATTATGCTCATTATAATCCTTACATTGTTTTCTATTTTAAAGGAAGATTTATATAGATTGGAAATAAATTACAATATTTTCTATGATTTTATTCACTATGTCCAATCAAGTTTGATCATTGGAATCTAGGGATAAAAATAAATTTTTGTATGATCTTTTTGATCAGCGGATTCTAGGTCATGGGAGATAGAGTTATTTTGATCATTTGGATGAAGGGATTCCTAGGCAAGGAAGAAGAGTTATTATGATCCTTGTGATCAATGGATTTATTTTTGTAGAAAAAAAATTTATGGTTAGGATAAACCATGGATACCATAATTCATGGTGATTTACTACCTTTTCATAGGAGGATAAAGTGTTTGTATTATTTTATAAATTTTCTATAATTTTTTAATTAAGAACATTATAATGATTTAATTTACTTATTTTTATATGTTTTATTTTAATTATTCATATATAAGGAATGTTTAACTATGTAATAAACATATCTTATTCAAATTATTATATAAAAACTATTAGAATTATGTTAATCCAATAATATATTTGAAAAAGATATGAAATATTATCAGTCTGATAAATTAAAAGTGAGGTAAAAGGAAATTTTTTGTTTTTATTTTAGAAACTAATATTCCCCTACCTATTATAGTATTGTGTGTACTCTTAAAAAATACTATATCTGGTATTAGAGATGGTTTTACTGCTTTTACTTGAAATCCCATTTTATATTTTTTATTTTTCATACCTAGCATGTTTTTAAGTTTATGATTTTATTTGTTTACAAATTCTATTGTAAACTGTTTTAAACTAATGTTTATTTGTTGAAATATAATTTTTTTTGTAAAAATGACATGTTTGAATATTGGGACTCTTGAGAATTTAAATCCAAGTAGACGGAAATTTTTTGGTTATGTTGAATCTGATTATTGGAGAGGTCATACGAAAACCTTTTTCATCAATATTGGGGTATATAATTCATTATAATGAATAGAAGTTATCATATTACTAAAATATATGTTTTTACTATTACTAACCAATAAATGCTATAATATATTCTATATTGAATATTATGAAATACGTTTCAATGTTCTATTACTAGAAATATCTATAGTTATATATCTTGATGTAAAGCTTCTAATAGTTTCTTGAAAAAACATAAATCTGAAAAATTTGGAATATCTTAAGTAATTGATACCTGAAGATCTATGTTGAGAGAAGATTATTAGGCTTTTGAATTCTTACCTAGAGAATTTGTTGCAAAGATGAATTTGAGATTCATGATGATTGTTAGTATCCCATAATCACATGGTGATAATGATCTTAATGATACAATTTAGTCTTATAATATCCTTTATATTATTCCTAGATAGTGGGAATCTAAAAGAACATATGTACATGACACTATAAAAATTGAAAAGTTAAGATTAAATGACCTAACTAGAACTATCATATATTATGAGGGTAGATATAGAGAGATGATGAATAGATGAAATGGAAAAAGAGTAGAGTATTCTTCTCTTCAACACTAGATGTTTCTAAGAAAATTATATCTATATAAAATGATTCTAAATATTATAATAAGACTAATGTTAGAGTCAAAACTAAAAGTATTTTTTCTGAATAACGTCAAAATTAACTTTCTTAACTTGCTCAGGGAATGAATATGATTACTGGAAAGAAATAATTTAGATACAAGTATAATAATAATTTCAAATAAAAAATTAGTGGAAATATTATTATTAGAGGAAGTTTTATGAGTGTAAGAAACTATCTGTCATTAGGCTATACTTCCAAATGTATATAAAAAAGGATAAATATTATGATTGAAATTTTAAAAAGTCCTAAAAGCATATAAGAATGAAAGTTTTTAAATCTTTTAATGCTTGTATTGAAAATTAATAAGATAAATATTCAAATATTTTTTCATATAGTAAAATAGTTAATCATAAAAATATTGGTTTTATAGATAACATTATGAAGAACAACAATTTATTCAAGAATAAGGTATCTTATAAAATCATAACCAACATTACTTTGAATGAAAACTATCCAGATATAGAAAATGAAAATAATTTTATATCATCAAATTATGAATCTAATTCTTCATAAAAGGATTATACTTTATTTATCTTTGAATAAGTTTCTCATTTTTTATCTTTTTTTAGAAAAAAAAATTGAAGTGTTTCTCAAAAAAATCAAAAAAATTTATGCATTTTTTGCTAAATAAAATTTGATAATTTCTAAACATACTAGTAAAATTTTAAATCATTCTAAATAATCTGAAGAATTTAATTTATTATAATAGAATATTTATAAATAATTGTAAAAATATAAATCAATTAAATCATATGAGAATGAATATTTAGTTGTTCAACTAAATTATGAATTTTTTATTCTAAAGAAATTACTATCAAAATTCACTTATTATAAGGAAAAATTAAGAATATGTATAGAAGAATAAAAACTAATATTAATCTTTCTAGAATTGGTTTTACTAATTAAAAACCTCATTTTTTGAATGTCTATTTTTTTCTAAAAAGTGTACATTTTTTTACTAGTTTTCAATGTTTTAGACATTGGAAAAACGTTTTCTTTAAATAGAGTAAAATCCGTAGGATTTCATAAATCTTATTTTTCTTAATAATTAGTAACTTAGAAAGAAAAATTTGGATAGATATAGATTACTAAATTTATTTTGTCTAATAATGATGGACCCAGTCATCCATGGGTAAGAAAATTCCATTTTTCTTAATTTTAGTAAAATAAGAAGTATATCAAAAGAAACAACATTTCATACCTAGATAGTGGTTATTCTCACAAAATAATTGGAAAAATTATTTCTTCTAGAATATTATTAATATGAAATGTGGAAAAGTAACTTTTAGTGAAAATTATAAAGGATAAATATATGGTATAGGTAAAGAAATTCATCATGAAAAATATTAAATTTCAAATGTCTTATCATTTTAGTACTTAATAACTACCTTATTATGATAATCCAATTTTATGATTAGGGTTATCTTGTGACCATCAATAATAATAAATGTTTTCATTATAGTTTATACGATAAATTTATTCACTTTATAGATTGACATGTGAATGTATACACACTTAACATAGAATAAATTAAAAGCTAAGATCTACCATAACTTAGTGAAATAGAAGATCAATCATGGTTGTGGTATAGAAGTTTAGGATAATGTAATGTTATAACTTTCGCTCAATTTTCAATGAAAGTACTAGTTAGAGATCAACCAGAGCTTAAAATTAATTTTCTTTAAATTTTTTGATCCCTTTAATTTTGGAAATAAGCATAAGTCGTGTTTTAAATATGTTAGATAAGTTTCAAATTATAATGTTTTGTAGTTAGTTCAAATGTATTTATTTGGTCCTACACAAACTGGATGTATTGGTGTAAAATAAAATTTATATGTTTTATTTTATGACTACACTAGATATAAATGGGTCTATTTTATAGTAAAACTTTCAAAAAGTTTTTTATATTTTAAATATTTTATAGTTTGTGTTAAGAATAAGAGAAAAATACATCTAATAACTATTTTTAGTTATCACAGTGGAGAATATTTTAATTCAGAGTTTGAAACATTTTTCAGTAAAAAAAATATAATATATAACTACTCAGCACTGAAACCTCTTCAAAAAGAGGTGTACTTCAAAGAAAAATAGAGTTCTTCAGTATATTACAAGAATAATGTTTTGTGAATACTCAATTTATAAACATTTTATAGGATGAATAAGTTATTACTTCCTGTTATAATATAAATAATGTTTTAATAAAACCTTTTAATAATAAATCTTCCTATGTGTTTTGACAAATTCGAAATCCAAGAAATTATTACTTAATTTTTTAGATGAGAAGTATTCATCCTGAATGCTAAACATAATTTACATATATTTACTCCAAAATATATTGAAGGAATATTTTTACATTATTCTATATCTCTCAAGGCTTATAGAGTTTTTAATAAAAACAATTTACTTTTGTGGAAATAGTGCATCTTAAATTTGATGAAATATGTCATTTTTTTAAAACAATCCCAAACCCTTCATGTGCAATTTAAAAAAAAACATTAAACCCATGTGTGAATTTTTTCCCATGAGAGAACAGCTAAATAAATTTTCTCAAACGTTTTACCTCAATACGAAATTTAACTTGTTATTGAGGAACATATTTTTAAAAGTCGAATGGCTCATTTAATCCTTAGGAATAATTCTAGTGATAATATCGTTGGTGATATATATCAACCAATCAAAGATAGAAATTACTTATGAAATTAAGTTGAACACATTACATTTTTATCTCAATTTGAACTAAAGACTCCTGATGAGGATTTAACAAATGAATATTGGATACACTCTTTGAAAGATAACTTCAATAAATTTGAGGGGAATAAAGTTTAATTTTTTTTGAATATTTTAAAGACTCAAATTTAATTGGTTTAAAAGGTTTCTTTAAAATAAATGTGATTTAAATAGATTCATAGTTTGAAATAATGAAATACTTGTTGAAAAGGGTTATAGTCAACAAAAATACATAGACTATGAATAAAATTATTCTCTAGTATCTAGAATTGATTTTATCTATATACTTCTAGATTATATGGAATTTCTATGTTTTAAACGTTTTCAAATGGATGTGATGTGTCATTTTGTTAATGGATGTATAAAGGAGGATGATTATGAATAAAAATCCCCTATTTTTTTAAATAGAATATCTCTTGACCATCTATTTATACTTTCTAGTGAAGTTTTGTAATTAAACAATCCCCTAGATCCTATTATGATAGTTTAACTATATTTTTATTACAAAAAAACATTTTGAATGGTGTTGTGGATATAAATATTTTTATTAATTTTTTTGTAAGGATATCATCATTATTAAAGTTTATATTGAATAAATTATATTTTCACCAACTCAAAAATCCATTTATAGATTCCCTTTTGGATTATAAGAAATTTGATTTTGAGATGAGCATAATGGGTGAAATTATTTATTTTCTTGGTTTTCGAATCTTACATAAACTAGAAGGATCATTTATATCTCCACATAAGTATATAATAACATATTCTTAATAATTTTGGATGGGACAACACTAAAAGTATAAGTACCCCTATCATAACCTAAAATACATTAGATATTGATGAATATGGGAAACCATTTGATCAAAAATACTTCAAGGAATGATTGGTAGTTCACTATACTAATCACTTAGTCATCAATATTTAATGTTTTTTTGTATGATTAGGTTCAGGATATCAATAAAATCCAAAATAATCCCATTTTTAAATTTTAATTTTTTTATTATCTTAATGGGTCTATGGATTTTGGATTATTTTACTCTAATAGATATGAATTTTGAACTTAAAATTTTATTATATGCTAGGATTGGTGGTTGTAAAATGGATTAATAAAGTATATATGAAAATGTTCATTTCATAAGATAGGCTTTAGCTTCTTGATCTAGTATGAAAAAACATTCTGTATAAATTTCAAGTACTGAATCAGAATATGTGGCTGCTAAAAGTTTTTATTCTCCATTATTATAGTTTCAACACAAACTCATTGATTTTTGATTTATTTTTAGAAAAATTACAATCTTTTTTGATAACAAAAGACACATAGATTTATGTAAAAAATTAAATCATCACTCCGAAGATAGACACATAGATATAAGACATAATTTCTTTTGGGACCACACACAAAAATGATATTCCATTTTAATATTCATTATGATGAAATAAAAACATTCGTATATTATAAAAAATCACAAAATTTTAATAGATTTAAATATATTAAATCGAGGCTTGGAATGGTCAACATAAATGATCCTTCATATCTAAATTTGGTTTAAACCAAATCCTTACAGTAATACACTCCTTTAAAATGGGGGACATCATATATATCTTTGTTTTCTTTTAAAAAACTGTTTTCTTAAAAAGATTTGTTTTTTAAAAACTTTATTTTTCAAAACCATTTACCTTTTAATTATCATCAATTTTCTAAAAATTAATATATTGAAAATTTTATTTTTCTAATAAAATTTCATAAACATCTTTTTAGGAAAAGTTTTTATTATGAAAACTTACAAAAACATTATTTAAAAATACTAGAAGAACATGTTACTAGAAAAACATTCCTATATGATGTTTCAATTTTACTCTGAGATATAATTTCAATTAATAATTTATTACTATCTATTTTCCTTTTCTAATTAATGTTTTTTATATCATATCTAGTTTTATAACATCCAACAAAATTTCAAGATAAAATTTTCATCATAAATATTTTAGAATAAAAAAATTGAAAATTGAAAATATATAGTAAATATTTTTTAGAAAACTATCTATCATCATATTTAGAAATGGTTAATTTGTGAGAAATTATATTAACAAAAGTTGAAGGGTCACCCCTCTAACACCTATATATTGGACTGTGGGTTGCCACTCCCCCTCCAATTTTTTTTCCTGTATCAGCACTTGTAACCCAATTTCTTGTTTATCCAATACTTTTAGATTCATCTATCCAAGAATATTATTTCCACTTAATAATGATGATTTATGTTGATGTTTTATAAAAAAATATCATGTAAAAGAGAGGTTGTTAGAAAATTCTCATTTGATAAAATTGATTCTTTATTGAAGAATATGATTATCCTATAAACATGGAAAGATAAATACAATTAAAAAGAATATTTTGATCTTCAATATCTGTCAATAGTAAGTTAGTTTTATTCCTGAGTTGATATTAATGAAAAATAGGGGATTTAATGTCAGTAATTTCAATTTATTTGAATATTTCTAAAAGTTATGTATAAAAAAATTACATAAATGGTATGTAATGACCTTAGTTTTCTATATAATACTTCGCAATATTTATAAGAATATATTTGAAACTTGGTGAGGAGTCTATGTAAATTTATGGGGGCTATATAACCTCAATGTGGTGATATTAACAATATTAAATACATTATATCACACATATGTAATTTTTTTATGAATTATAGAATGATTCATAATAGATTCCTAGGTCATAAATTTAAGACCACGGTAATGTTTGGAACATGGGTTTTACCCTAACATGACATAATGATTTTCAGCATTAGGTGCTTAATTAAAATAGATCATTGGATGATGTATGAATGATATATTAGTTTTTTAAGAAAATAAATAAACTAATATATACTCTCATCCATTGGGTTCCACACATGGAAGAAGGGGAACATGTTTTCCTCCATTCCATGAAATATGACCCATAAATGAATAGAGGGATGGGTGGATCTGGCAGACTATGCCCTTTTTGACGATTGACATATGATTAAGGTGTAGTAGGTTATGGGCATCACGTTGGACCAAATTCATTGGGTTTTTTCCACAAGGTTGGTAGATTTATTAAATTTACATATTGATCCTCATATATGTGTTCTTATGGTTTTTGAGCCCTATTAGGGCTGTTATAGATCCTACGGGGGTAGATCTGTGGTTTTTTGTTGAAAATCAGGGGTTTTGGGTGTATCTTGGGGCATATTCATTCAAAAATATGGATCACATGATATATAGTATAGGAAAAAATGCCTTGTGTACTTCCCATTTATGGAAGATAGAGATCTGGGAACTACATGTCATGTACTGGGGGTACACACCATGTAGAAATGTTTGGACATGTGACAGAGGATATGGGAATACACTCAATGTATGGGGACATGGTCATGTGAAAGTACATGGAAAGAAACATGACGTTGGATGAGGTACACTAGCATGAGTTAGGGGACATGTCTAGGTGATTGAGTAATTAGGACATATAGTGTACTATTGGCACATTCCTTATAGAGTAACATGGCTAGCAGGCCATGTGAATTAGGAAACACATAGCCATTAAAGTAGGATCACATACCATGTAATAAAAAGTAAACACCATGTACTATCCTTTTTATAAGAATGTTTATTGGGGGGGGGGATATGGCCAGGGGGAAGCCTTGAGAGACACATTTGGTACTGAGGGTACACCTCATGTACTCCCCTCAGAGATTTATCTCTTGCACGTCTCAATATTCAGGACTCATATAGAGTCTCATGAGTATCCTATCCTAAGTAGTTTTCCACATATAATGTGATGGTTTCCATGTCTTTGGATTTAGATAAGTGATGCATAGTCAATCTTGTGGGAAACCTATTTTACCTACACTTTTCCAGTATCAGTTGGATGTCTTCCATTGGCCCATTGCCTTGATGGAATGATGTGGAATCACACCCTCATCATATGATTTTTACCATATCTATAGAATTATTTTGGATATAGTTTTTTGAATCCCTTTGTGAGACCAAATAAAGATCCTATATAATCTCTTAATTATTCCTAATTAGAGTTTTTGGTATCTATGTGATCATAATTCATGGAAATTTATGGCATACATTGAGGGTTGTTCCACTGTAGTTCCATATATTGTCAAGAATATGATCCCTTATTTGATGAGTAGTTCTATATTGGGTTTTTGGTATATTCTAATGGTCTTGGGTGTTACCCCTATCCATGTATCATGGTTATAAGTTCTTGTAGGGGTTTTACCCCAATTGATCCTAGTTGTGATGGCTTAACGGTTCAATGTGGTCGATGGAGTACTATATTGGTTTTATGGTGTCCCCCAAAAATATTTAGAGTGATACCCTATCTATGAGTTGATATATTCTATGTTAAGGTAGGGTTCCTGGATTCCCCCATGAGACATGTTCATGATCCCCTATTTGAGCATCAATATTTTCTGGGTTACATCATGACTTTCTCCAGGGATAGACCAGAAGATAATGTTCTTCTGAGTGTATGATAATAAGGATGGAAAGGATGTTCCATCGGCATAGTCATACCTAATGAGTGAAATATCTCATATGTGTACTATTGAGGATGGTATAGATTAGGGATTTTTTTATCTTGGATGAGTGATATGTTTGAGCCTCACGTAGAGTCTTGTGGCAGGTTGTATGGTTAAAGCCACAAGACATGGAGTATATAAAAATTTTATCATTTTTATTTTGGAAGTCCTTTTAGTTTGTCCAAAAATTAATTAACATACTATGTGTGATAAGATTACTAGTCTTGTATCTCTAAGGTGTGAGGATATAGATAAAATTTCTCTCTCATTTTAGATTCTATACCCACTGGATATGGATCGAGTGGACTATTGACTTTTAGTTGATCCCTTTTATTTTGATTTTTTAGGGGTGCCTACTGGGTATTGTTATATATTCCCCATATTTAGCTCCACCCACACCGTCCATTTCTTAATCAAATGAAATGTCTTTTGACATACTCCTAGGAAGATCTAGAGTAGGTGGATCACAGTGAGCTAGATAGACCAAGGTGTCTACTAGTGGATGAATTTTACAACATTCCCCTTCTACTAATCAATTTGGATGTTTTATCATTTTTTGGTGGGATTGTATTTCAAATTTTCATGCATTCATTAATTTTTTATACTATAATTGTGAAATATATGTATGAAAACATTTTGGTATCAGTTGTATTATTTTCTATACAACATTTCATGGAGATTAATGAGTGTACATGCATATGGGTACCAAAGGATAAGGCCTCTCATGTGTGTCATATTCCTACTCGGAACTGGTCTCTATCCCATGGAGTATTGGAAATGGTCTTGGGGTATTCGCACTAGGCTTATCGCTAGCCAAGCTTGCCATAGTGGGTCGTGTAACGATAGAGTGATATCAAAGGGGGTTCCTCATTGAACTAAAGTGATATTATTGAATAGATGTGATATTGGTTTTTATTTTCATTGATTTTTTTAGTTTCTTTAGTTCATATTTTTGGCTAGGGAATCTAGTGTTGGTGTAGAGGTCGACACATTCATTTAGTAGGACTCTAAAAATATGCTAGTTTTATCGGAACATATAAGAATTGATTATTGGGAAACATTGGTACATGAAATATATTGGCGTGGAATGCGATTTCCATGTACTTCATGATTAATATCCCCAAATATGATCTTCACAATGGTACATATTTATTATTATAGGATTCCTCAATGATGAAATCTGACTAGGATTACTAGGATGCATCATTATGACAATTTTACTAGGGATAAGCCATTAGTGAATGGGTCTTTACAGGTGGTGGTTTCTTTGGGAGAGTTTCCATTTACACCACCACCTATTGCGATATAGGTTGTCCAGGAGTATTGGTTAATTATTTTCATAGGTTGATCACCGTCTTTGAGAATAAAAGTTATAAACCTCTTTTTTGGGGTGATCTTGATCCCCGTATTGCTGATTATTGTATTGAGTCAGTCACACATGTTTTCTACCTTGTGGGGAAACCTCCAGATCATATGGGATTCCTATTGGCAAGTCTTATGTTGGGATCCTCAGGGCTATGGAGGGATCTAGTGACCTAAAAATATGATGAAATTATGTTCACTTTGATAATGTTTGAGTGGCTATTTTGGGGAGAGTTTTATCTTATTATGTTATGATCAGTGTATATCGAAGAGTATCTGTAGCTTTATAAGTCTAGAATGGATATGGAGGAGTATTTAGCGAGTTTCAAGGACATTTAGAGATACATCCTAGATATGGTTCAATATCTATTTTCTGAGCATGAACCTCTGAGAAGGTCTCATATAGAGATTTTAGGGAATCAGTGGAATCTGTAGTCATTCCCACCTTTGATGGTGTACTCAAGTGGGCCTTGATAGTGGAGAGATTTATAGCTGAGTAGATGCTGACATTATATTATGGAAATATTGGAGATAGGAGCATGAAAGATTCCAATTGATTCTAAGATCAAGGGTAAGGGGATACAAGATACTTTTGAATGTGATCCCGAGATGGGGGTCTGCGGCTTATTGATCTCAGACCAGTTCTCATCATCCATGAGAGAGATAGTGTTTCTTTTGTGGAAGATAGGTATATATCACACAGGATTATCAGAACCACCATGCTTCTGACAAGGAGATAATTGATCGACCACCCTGGAAAATACTTTGATAATTAAATGGAGTTATACATGATAATAGACGTGGAATAGGATAGGGAAGAGTAGCAGGAGGTGGGATATAGGATGATGTATTTCCACCATCACCACCAGGTGGTCTATTCCAAACTTGAGAAGCTATACGATGGGCGTGAGGACAACTATAAAACATATACGCTTATGAACCATAGGCTATGGTGATGATTTGTGGTATTATCTCAATCTTTTATACTTTTTTACATGTACTAATAGACACATGTGTGAGATACTATTTTTTCAGACTTTTTTCTTGAAGATTTTATATGGTGAAGTGGGGTTTTGGTGGAGCCCTATGATAGTAATGTTTTAGGTGACTTTGTAATCATAAGAAAGAGGGACACTCCCCCCCCACCGAAACATGTTCTTGTGATGTGATTAAAACCATGTGGGAAAGTTGGGGCCATAAAAAGTAGATAATGTCAATGTGTGGAAGATGAGTTCCTTTGACTTCTATGTTCATGGTAGTTTGTTGTTTTGAGGTGTTAGAGAATTCCCTAGTTGTAGTGAATAGGAAATGAAGGTAAAGGATTAGATTTTGGTATAAGGTGATTCTATCGTAGATTATTGAGTATGGTTTGATTTTTTCCATGTGACTTCACTTTCCTAGACATAGTTAACACAAGTTCATGACAAAATATTCCCTACACGTATCCCATTTTTTGGCCTAATGATACCATATGATCCTTTTAGCTCAACCACTATGCTTAGAGGCTCCATCAGAGAGTGTTATAAATCATGAACTCCTGTTAAAAGTGTTAACCAATTCAGGAGGAGATAGAGCCACACATTGAACCCTCATATAGAATAAGAGAGGACCTATGATATTTAGTTAGTGTTGATTGGTTTCCTACCATCCATGATAATATGATTTATTTCAGTGGGTTTGGTAGTGTATCTAGCATATAAGACTATGTTTTCCTCATTTAATGAGGAGTGAACCTAGAAAGAGAAGGTTTCTGTGATTTGAGGGTGGGTAAAACCAAAATTTTATCAATTAAGTTGTATGAATCTGGAAGTAGAATATGTTATGAGCTTTATATTCTCTTCAGAAAGGGTGATGTGTAAAGATGTATTTAAATAGGTTGTTTCGGGTATACCTCCTCACTGATAGTTGGAATTCTACATAGACCATCCCCTAGAGTCTACCCAAGTATTTCCATCATCATATTAGATAAATCTCATATATATTCATGAGATGAGGTAAAGTTTGACATTTACAAAAGGAGGGATTGTTAAGATATATTGTGGTATCTTTGGAAGATTTTTGTTTTTCACCATGTATGTACATGATAAACATTAGAAGATAATAATATAAACCTGTTTGGATGAATTATTTTCAGTATTTTTTGGTACTGTTTTGTGCTCAGTATCATAGTTCCACATGAGACACTTGGGGATGGTTTACAGAAATTTTATAAGAATAACATGTTCTTGGGGTTCCCTTTTGTAGTCACGAACAGATTCCAGAAGTCCACTTCTTTTGATATGTATTCTCAGGCATGAGAGTGTGTGGACCAAGAAGTGGTTGAGGATGTACTAGCTCTAGAGAAACCAAACGGTGTGGCCTTAACATCAAACACTCACAATGATGTTCCTATGTTCTATTATTGAGTGTGTAAACATAGTACTTTTACCTTTTGAAGTGCACCAATATGGGTAAGGATGGTTAAACATATCTGCAGTCCATGGTTGTTACCTATCCCGTTTTTCATCATTATAGGGAGGAAAACATGGGGATATTTTCTACGAGGTCTCACATGATAATGTATCTACTGAACATGTTCCTAATGAATTTTTAAATGTGGATAGAACATCATCCTCTTAAGGATTGGTGATGAAACCTATCAGTGTGCGAGATGAGGTATCTAGGATGGTTTTTTCCTTACTATTATACCCAAAAGAGGGGTGGTTCTATCGAGATCCCTGGGCATTAGGTGTGGAGACTATAGATTTTGTGTCTTATTGTGGTGTTAGATCTTGATATGTCACCTATTAGTACATGGAGATCAAGGTGCCTATATGATAGAGTAAATGGGGTGGAGATTGTGGTTTTTTTGTTATGGGTCTCCCAATATTTATAAGGCCCCAGCCTTAAACCTTACTTAATCTTGAGTTTTTACAAGATTACACATTGAGGATCTTTTCGGGTTTAGAGTTTTAGAGAATTAGATCATAAAACTTGCATTACATTCCACGTAAAAACAAAGTGGTTACATAAAGATAGTATTCTTCTTTACCATCAATGGAAACATATTTAAAATAAAACATGGATTCTTTCTTGACACTTCCTTGACACTATCATCTTATCATGTACCTTTCCCTTGACCTGTGAAAAACATTTCAAAAAAACGTGGGATGAGCATAAAAAGCTCAGTAAGGGATATAAAAATATGGAAACGAAACATGGGTACATATATACATAAGAATGAAATCATACTTTACCCATAAAACATAAGCACTTTAACATACCTCATCAAATCATTAATAAATCATAGAAATCATAAGACATAAAGGTAACTTGAGGCATTCATAACATTCTTACGTAGGGAGTAACCCTCTTGGTTAAGTTTGGAATACCCATCACAGTATATTCCCTAAATCTCTTCAGAGAAACCTTAACGTTTCACTCATTCACATTACCCAATGCATTGGAGAGCTATATCAGGCTCACCTGCCCTTATTTTATCACGGAGCCACCCGTCTTCATAATAATGCCCAAGAACCTCAACATAACCGTATCACATAAAACATCCATAAAGGAAACATAACATTTCCGCCTTTCAATCACAAGATATCAATACAATACATTGATATAGAAACATTATGAAAACCATTTTCAATACCAAAATAAAAGAAAATTAAAACATGGTATTTATTTTTCTTTTAAAAAGAAGGTATGGCTTGTAGAGGAAGCCGAAACTCAAATAACGGTCACGGCGGCGGAGAAGTCATTGTCGCCGCATACGTACGACAAAAACATTCCATTTTTTCGTTTAGTAAAATGATTCATATAAAAAAGATTCCTTTTGGATAAACGTAAAATTCAAAGGGGTTTATACACCGTATGAAAGAAGGTTGTGTATAAAACAAAATATGAATCAATGAAAGGAGATTGAGACGAAGTACCATACCTCGGGTCCGACTTGACTCGATCGTTCTTTAATGTCCTGAATAATAAACTTGAGTTAATTTCTACTTCTTTAAGAACCTTTTTCAAGTTCATTATACCTTTTATATCACTTATTTCCATGTCATGAACACTATGTAATTATTTAAGTTAATAACGGTCGTTTTAACGATCATTGGTACTTGAGTCAAAAATAAACCCTTTATAATTACATGTTGTTCATGTATCCATTATATCCAGAATTATAATCATTATGTATATATCATATATATCCAGTATATACATGCATTTATAATATTACATAATCATTTAGAGGTAAGAAATGAAATGCACCGTTCATGGAGACGGTAAGCCGTACGTACGCATGAACGCTACTTTGATTTCTATTTCGTATTTTATAGAATGGAATCTTAATGATATAAAGGTATATTATAATTACAGTATAATATCATATATAATATCATTGTTTCATCCTTTATACGTCCCACATATGGTATTTAATGAATCAAATCACTTTGAGGGGGCGGTAGTCCGCACTTCCTTAAATGAAGATATCACGTTTACCCATAATGGAAACCATAAAGGTATGACCAAAAAGAAAAAAACAGAAGATTAAGGAAAACATAAACATATTATATATCATATATAAATATAGTGACATCTTAATGGACACCTTTGAAGGTGTTAAAAGAATGTTGAACAATCATCGTTTCAGGAGGCATAAATTCACCATCCACGGAAATAGTATGTTCGTTAACCATTAGATGTAGGTGTGTGTAAGTGTAGATCAGATACATATTATAAAAACATCCTAGTATTTTGAGGATACCGTAGTTGTTACAAAAGAAAAGAATAAAAAGAGTTTAGGGGGTTGTAGAATCAAAATAAAACAAAAGGACTCTAAAGAAGACATTACCATAAAATCGGGTAACTCCCTTTGGATTGAGCACAAAGGCTTCCTTGGGAAGAATTATGCCCAAAGTGAGGCTTCAAGGAGTAATAGAGGGAAGTGGAGAGACAAAATGGGCAGGGGTTGGCCAAGCCAAAGGCTTTGGGAGTGTGGGTAAGGAGGTAGAGGTGGGGGCCTTTTATAAGAGGAGAGGAGGGGCACTCTTAGAAAGTAAAGATAAGATACTTTATTTTAAAATGAGTTTCGGATTCCAAAGGTCCCACATTGATATAATTAGATGATAAGGTGATAAGGGTTCGAAATACACTCATACAATTGGTTTTGTCCATGTGTAGGTTTTAGATTTTACATTAACCTTCCATTTTATTTAAATCGTTAAATAATGAGGTCATCGCTGCATCATCATGATGTCATAAATAATTTAATTTATTTAATGTCTAAAAATTATAAAAAAAACTACTATGATGTAGGAAATAATTTTAGATTTCTAATTAATATTTATAGTAAAAAATCTAACTTGTATAACCCCATATAAAAATTGTTTTAGTAACATAACTCATGTTTGTGTCATTTTTACTTTAACATTAAATAAAAAGTTATTTATGTCATTTCCCAACCAAAGTGGCTCCATGGGGTCCCCAAGTTGACCCATGGCTTGTCTTGGTCGGCCATGACACATCCAATGAGGGTAGGACATGTGTCAGGCTCATCTCATACTATTAAAACATTATTTTTACCTTAAACTACACTAATTACCACTAATCGCGATTAAGATCTTAATAAGTTACTATTCACCAAAAAATTATTTTAATCCCATTGAACCACATTTTACTTCTTAATAAAAACCATGTATGTCGGATTTTTGAAATTCAAAACACAATGATGGCAAAATTTCATTTAAACGGAAAAATCAGTTTTTATAAGTACCACTTAGTGGTTTCACTATTCATCAAAAATTGAAGTTTTTCAGAAAATTACCAAAACTTCACCCTAAGCTATATTTGATATTCCGAATTAAAAAATGAAGTCTATTTTAAAAAATTCAAAACATATAAGTCACATTAATTAATTTAATAATTAATTCCCGCTGTCATGACAAATAGCGGGTTTTTTTGAAACAATATCTATGAAAAGTTTGGCATTAGTTTATGACCAATTCCAAAGTGAAATTAATCCTAATGACCACCATTGGATTAAATGTTAAAATTATATTCATATTACACTTTAATACCAATTAAAAATATAATCTAACCATATAATTAAATTAATGAAAAACAGTTTTGATGTAAAATGCAGTATTTTTCATTATTCATTAAAAAATGGACATTGTCAGAAAAATACCAAAAATTTATCCAATGTAAAATTCAACGTCCCAATCATAATGAATATGTTTATTTTGAAAAACATAGATTATAAAATTGTCAAAATATTTATTTTAAAAAGGGTTTGCCATCAAAAGGCAGTAAAACAATCTTTTAAGAATATTAGTGTATTCCATGCTTAAGATTGGATTTATTTTCATTTTAAGCCTCTAAAACACTATATAATTCATTAATAGACATAGATAAAAATATCTATTATTCATTACTTACTTGGGATGTTACATCCTTCCCCCCTTTAAAAAATTGCATCCCCTCAATTTATTTACTTATCAAATAAATGGTGGTACTTATCCCTCATTGCATTTTCAGATTCCCATGTTGCCTCTTCCATCATGTGGTTTTTCCACAAAACCTTTACCTGCTTAATCAACTTATTCTGTTACACTTTCTCCCTATGGTCTAGAATCTAGACCGGTTGTTCCTCATAAGATAGGTTCTCTTCCAGTTGAACTACCTCTGGACTCAAAACATGAGATGGATCTGGCATATACTTTCTCAACATCGAAACGTGAAAAACATTGTGTACCTAAGATAAACTCGGAGGTAAAGCCACTCAGTATGCAACTGATCCAACTCTCTCCAGAATTTCATATGGTCCTATAAACGTTGGACTCAGCTTTCCTTTCTTACCAAATCTCATCACACTTTTCCAAGGAGAAACCTTGAGAAAAACATGATCACCTACCTCGAAAGATAGATCCTTCCTCTGGCTATCCGCATAACTCTTCTGCCTGCTCTGAGTTGTTCTCATGTGCTTCTGAATCAGCTGACCTTTTTCTGCCATCTCTTCTACCAATTATGGTCCCATCAACTTCCTTTCACCCACTCCATCCCAGAAATATGGAATTCAACACCGCTTCCCATATAATTCTTGAAATGGTTCCATCTGTATACTGGAATGAAAACTGTTATTATATGAAAATTCAACCAAAGAAAGATGTTGGTCCCAACTTCCCTGATAATCCATAGAGCAAGAACGTAGCATATCCTCCAATGTCTGAATTGTTCATTCTGACTTCCCATCTGATTGCGGATGAAAAGCTGTACTAAAATTTAATTCAGTACCCAATGACTTTTGAAGGCCTTTCCAAAAGTTAGAAGTGAACCTGGGATCACGGTCAGATATAATGGAGAGGGGAACTCCATGTAAACTGAATATCTCTTTAAGATACAAACGGGAAAGTTGATCCAGGGAAAAAGTATCTCGTATAGCAAGGAAATGAGCAGATTTAGTCAAGCGATCAACAATAACCCAGATTGCATTATTACCTCGAGATGTCTTCGGTAATCCCACAACAAAGTCCATGGATATATTATCCCATTTCCACTCTGGTACTGGTAAAGGCTGATGCATCCCTTTCGGTAACTGCCGCTCTTCTTTAACCTGTTGACATGTCAAACACTATATAGTAAAATCAGCAATATCTCTTTTCATTCCATCCCACCCGTAATACTCCCGCAGATCTCTGTACATCTTAGTACTGCCAGGATGAACTGAAAATGGAGAACTATGAGCTGCACATAACAAGTCTCTCTTCAACTGTGAATAAAAAGGCACACACAATCTCTTCCCAAATCTCAAAACGCAATCATTATCAATGTTGAATTCAGGCAACTTATCTTTCTGAACCAGCTCTACCTTTTTCTGCAACTCACTGTCTTGCTTCTGTGCTTGCTTGATTCTATCTGATAGAGATGATCTCACTGATACCTGAAACAAAACAGAAGAACTTCCTGCACCAACAACTTCTATGCCAAAGTTCATTAAATCCTTAACCAAAGGATCACATTCCAAACACAACATTTCTAATGAAGCATTACTTTTTCGACACAAAGCATCAGCCACTTTATTTGCTTTTCCCGGATGGTAAAGAATTGTACAATCATAATCCTTGATTAATTATAGCCATCTCCTTTGTCTCATGTTTAATTCTTTCTGAGTGAATATATACTTTAAACTTTTGTGATCAGTATATATTTCACACTTTACTCCATACAAATGATGCCTCCAAATTTTTAAAGAAAAAACAACAGCAGCTAATTCCAAATCATGTGTATGGTAATTTACCTCCTGAGTTTTCAACTGTCATGAAGCATAAGCAATTACCTGATCATTCTGCATTAGGACGCAACCAAGTCCTTTCAATGAAGCATCACTGTATATAACAAACTCACCATTCCTGGAAGGTAGTGCCAAAACCGGAGCATTCACCAATCTTCTTTTCAATTCTTTAAAACAATAATCACATTCTTTTGTCCAGATAAACATAACACCCTTCAGAGTTAGCTTAGTCATTGGGCTAGATAACCGTGAAAAATTTCTAACAAACCTTCGGTAATAGCCTGCCAAACCAAGGAAGCTACGAATCTCAGTTACATTTGTGGGTCTTGGCCATTCTTCAACAACCCTTTTTTTGCAGGATCAACAGTTATCCCATCTTTAGAAACAATATGACCAAGGAAAGAAATTTGTTGCAACAAAAACTCACACTTGCTGAATTTTCCATACAGTTTCTTTTCTTTTAAGGTTTGCAAGATAACCATTAAATGTCTTTCATGCTCCTCTTTACTTTTAGAAAACACCAAAATATCATCAATAAAAACCACCACAAACTTTTCCAAGAACTCATGGAAAATTCTATTCATTAAGTCCATGAATACAGCAGGTGCATTGGTCATCGCAAAAGGCATTACTACAAATTCATAATGGCCATATCTTTTACAGAACGCGGTCTTCGGAACATCTTCTTCCTTTAACTTCAGCTGATGGTACCCCAATCTCAAGTCAATATTTGAAAAAAACTGAGCTCCCTGGAGCTGATACAACTTCATTTGATGGCCCAACATCTGCTTAAGTAGTTGTAAAGGATTTCACCACCCCTTTCTGCTTGTATTGTAACTGCTTCCCATCACTCAAGCTCTTTGTTGGAAACTCGTTTGCATAGTGACCCATCTCATTTCACTTATAACATTTCACTAACTGTAAATCAAATTTGGTCTTACCTTCACCCTGATCCTTTTCAGTGCAATCACGAGCCTTATGTCCCATATTACCACATCGGTAGAACTTTCCAGAATTCAGAAGACATTCCCCAGCATGCCTTTTTCCACATTTATCACAAATTGGAAACTTAGTTTTCTTACCATCAGACTTTTTTGAAGAATTCTTACCTTTCTCCTGCAACCTTGGTCTCTTCTTCTGTTGGTTGTTATAGAACACTTGATCATCGGCAAACTCCATTTCCACCTTCTCAGCACACCGAACAAGCTTTTCATAACTTTTAAACTAACGAGAAGCTAATGCCCTTCGATATTTTGGATTTAATCCTGAGTAAAAAAGATTGATTTTACTATCAAGGTCTCGGATAAAATTTGGAGCATACCTTGCCAATCGAGTGAACCTTTCTTCATAGGTAGCCACTGAGTCTTCCTCTTGCCTCAATTCCAAGAATTGTTTTTCCATCCTAAGTCGAACAACCTTAGGAAAATACTTCTCAAGAAACATACCTTTGAATTCATCCCAGTCAAGAGCATCAATCTCATCAGTGTCCCTGATATTTTTAACCATCGACCACCACTGATCTGCCTCACCCTCCAAACGGTAAATAGCAAGACTAACCTTTTGATTGTCTGAACACCCCATGACATAAAAAATCTTCTCCAGTGCTTTAATCCACCCTTCAGCTAGCATAGGGTCAGATGATCCTCTGAATGATGGGGGATGTTGCCTCATGAAATGTTCCACCACTGACATGTTCCTCTGTGGTTGATCTGGCTGATCTCGTGTATGGATACCACCGCCATTTATCGCTTGAGTCAACTGCGCCATTACTGCAACAAACTGTTCAGTTCCAATTCCGACCATATCAGGATGCTGATTCGGAAGGTTATTTCCTTCTGTATGCCTTCCTAGCACTGCTTCCCTGTTTCCTCTACGGAAAACAATTCTGAACAAATATGTCTTGGATGAAGCAACATGGTAATCTTCAAATGCTATATAATTTCAAAAAACAATATTTTTGGATAATTATTTAATAGAATTCTAACTCCTAAAGTTATCTAAACTGACCTCTGATACCAACTATAAGGCCCCAGCCTTAAACCTTACTTAATCTTGAGTTATTATAAGATTACACATTGAGGATCTTTTCAAGTTTAAAGTTTTAGAGAATTAGATCATAAAACTTGCATTACATTCCACGTAAAAACAAAGTGGTTACATAAAGATAGTATTCTTCTTTCCCATCAATGGAAACATATTTAAAATAAAACATGGATTCTTTCTTGACACTTCCTTGACACTATCATCATATCATGTACCTTTCCCTTGACCTGTGAAAAACATTTCAAAAAAAATTGGGATGAGCACAAAAATCTTAGTAAGGGATATAAAAATATGGAAAGGAAACATGGGTACATATATACATAAGAATGAAATAATAATTTACCCATAAAACATAAGAATTTTAACATACCTCATCAAATCATGAATAAATCATAGAAATCATAAGACATAAAGGTAACTTGAGGCATTCATATCATTCTTACGTAGGGATTAACCCTCTTGGTTACGTTTGGAATACCCATCACAGTATATTCCCTAAATATCTTCGGATAAACCTTAACGTTTCACTCCTTCACGTTACCCAATCCATTGGAGAGCTATATCGGGCTCACCCGCCCTTAGTTTATCACGGAACCACCCATCTTCATAATAATGCCCAAGAACCTCAACATAATCGTATCACAAAAAACATGTATAAAGGAAACATAACATTTCCACCTTTCAATCACAAGATATCAATAAAACACATTGATATAAAAACATTATGAAAACCATTTTCAATACCAAAATAAAAGAAAATTAAAACATGGTATTTATTTTTCTTTTAAAAAGAAGGTATGGCTTGTAGAGGAAGCCGAAACTCAAATAACAGTCACTGCGGCGGAGAAGTCGTTGTCGCCGCATACGTACGACAAAAAAATTCCCTTTTGTCGTTTAGTAAAACGATTCGTATAAAAAATATTCCTTTTGGATAAACGTAAAAGTCAAAGGAGTTTATACACCGTATAAAAGAAGGTTGTGTATAAAACAAAATATGCCTCAATGAAAGGAGATTGAGACGAAGTCCCATACCTCAGGTCCGACTTGACTCGATCGTTCTTTAATGTCCTGAAAAATAAACTTGAGTTAATTTATACTTCTTTAAGAACCTTTTTCAAGTTCATTATTCATTTTATATCACTTATTCCCATGTCATGAACACTATGTAATTATTTAAGTTAATAACGGTCGTTTTAACGATCATTGGTACTTGAGTCAAAAATAAACCCTTTATAATTACATGTTGTTCATGTATCCATTATATCCAGAATTATAATCATTATTTATATATCATATATATCCAGTATATACATGCATTTATAATATTATATAATCATTTAGAGGTATGAAATGAAATGCACCGTTCATGGAGATGGTAAGCCGTACGCACGCATGAACGCTACTTTCATTTATATTTCGTATTTTATAGAATGGAATCATAATGATATAAAGGTATATTATAATTCCAGTATAATATCACATATAATATCATAGTTCCATCCTTTATATTTCCCACATATGGTATTTAACGAATCAAATCACTTTGAGGGGGCGGTAGTCCGCACTTCCTTAAATGAAGATATCGCGTTTACCCATAATGGAAACCATAAAGGTATGACCAAAAAGAAAAAAACAGAAGCTTAAGGAAAACATAAACATATTATATATCATATATAAATATAGTGACATCTTAATATCCACCTTTTAAGGTGTTAAAAGAATGTTGAACAATCATCGTTTAGGGAGGTATAAATTCACCATCCACGGAAACAGTATGTTTGTTAACCATTAGATGTAGGTGTGTGTAAGTGTAGCTCGAATCCATATTATAACAACATCTTAGTATATTTAGTATACTGTATTTGTTACAAAATAAAAGAATAAAAAGAGTTTAGGGGGTTGGAGAAGCAAAATAAAACCGAAGGACTCAAAAGAAGACATTACCTTAAAATCGGGCAACTCCCTTTGGTTTGAGCTCAAAGGCTTCCTTGGGAAGAATTCTGCCCAAAGTGAGGATTCAAGGAGTAAGAGAGGAAAGTGGAGAGACAAAATGGGCAGGGGTTGGCAGAGACAAGGGCTTTGGGAGTGTGCGTAAGGAGGTAGAGGTGGGGTCCTTTTATAAGAGGAGAGCAGGGGCACTCTTGGAAAGTAAAGATAAGTTACTTTATTTTAAAATGAGTTTCAGATTCAAAAGGTCCCACATTGATATAATTCGATGATAAGGTGATAAGGGTTCTAAATACACTCATCCAATTGGTTTTGTTCATGTTTAGGTTTTAGATTTTACATTAACATTCCATTTTATTTAAATCGTTAAATAATGAGGTCATCGCTGCATCATCATGATGTCATAAATAATTTAATTTATTTAACATCTACAAATTATAAAAAAATTACTATGATGTAGGTAATCTTTTTATATTTCTAATGAATATTTATAGTAAAAAATCTTACTTTTATAACCCCATATAAAAATTGTTTTAGTAACATAACTCATGTTTGTGTCATTTTTACTTTAACATTAAATAAAAGGTTATTTATGTCATTTCCCAACCAAAGTGGCTCCATGGGGTCCCCAAGTTGACCCATGGCTTTTCTTGGTCGTCCATTACACATCCAATGAGGTTAGGACATGTGTAAAGCTCATCTCATACTATTAAAACATTATTTTTACCTTAAACTACACTAATTACCACTAATCGCGATTAAGAACTTAATAAGTTACTATTCACCAAAAAATTATTTTAATCCCATTGAACCACATTTTACTTATTAATGAAAACAATGTATGTAGGATTTTTGAAATTCAAAACACATTGATTGAAAAATTTCATTTAAACGGAAAAATCAGTTTTTATAAGTACCACTTAGTGGTTTCAATATTCATCAAAAATTGAAGTATTTCAGAAAATTACCAAAAATTCACCCTAAGCTATATTTGATATTCCGAATTCAAAAATGAAGTCTATTTTAAAAAATTCAAAACATATAAGTCACATTAATTAATTTAATAATTAATTCCCGCTGTCATGACAAATAGCGGGTTTTTTTGAAACAATATCTATGAAAAGTTTGGCATTAGTTGATGACCAATTCCAAAGTGAAATTAATCCTAATGACCACCATTGGATTAAATGGTAAAATTATATTCAGATTATACTTTAAGACCAATTAAAAATATAATCTAACCATATAATTAAATTAA
The DNA here is from genome assembly GCA_963277665.1 of Viscum album. Taxonomy (NCBI): domain Eukaryota; kingdom Viridiplantae; phylum Streptophyta; class Magnoliopsida; order Santalales; family Viscaceae; genus Viscum; species Viscum album. The sequence goes on from OY728135.1 coordinate 1,151,434,770, forward strand.
TGAAAAAGCAGTTTTGATGTAAAATGCAGTATTTTTCACTATTTATTAAAAAAATGAACATTGTCAGAAAAATACCAAAAATTTATCCAATGTAAAATTAAATGTCCCAATCATAATGAATATGTTTATTTTGACAAAAATAGATTATAAAATTGTCAAAATATTGATTTAAAAAGGGTTTGGCATCAAAAGGCAGTAAAACGATCTTTTAAGAATATTAGTGTATTCCATGCTTAAGATTGGATTTATTTTCATTTTAAGCCTCTAAAACACTATATAATTCATTAATAGACATAGATAAAAATATCTATTATTCATTAATTACTTGGGATGTTACATCCTTCCCCCCTTTTGAAAATTGCGTCCCCGCAATTTATTTACTTATCAAATAAATGGGGGTACTTATCCCTCATTGCATTTTCAGATTCCCATGTTGCCTCTTCCATCATGTGGTTTTTCCACAAAACCTTTACCTGCTTAATCACCTTATTCTGTAACACTTGCTCCCTATGGTCAAGAATTTGGACCGGTTGTTCCTCATAAGATAGGTTCTCTTCCAGCTGAACTACCTCTAGACTCAAAACATGAGATGGATCGGGCATATACTTTCTCAACATCGAAACGTGAAAAACATTGTGTACCTGAGATAAACTCGGAGGTAAAGCCACTCGGTATGCAACTGATCCAACTCTCTCCAGAATTTCATATGGTCCTATAAACCTTGGACTCAACTTTACTTTCTTACCAAATCTCATCACACTTTTCCAAGGAGAAACCTTGAGAAAAACATGATCACCTACCTCGAAAGATAGATCCTTCCTCCGGTTATCCGAATAACTCTTCTGACTGCTCTGAGCTGTTCTCATGTGCTTCTGAATCAGCTGAACTTTTTCTGCCATCTCTTCTACCAATTCGGGTCCCATCAACTTCTTTCACCCACTTCATCCCAGAAAGCTGGAGTTCGACACCGCTTCCCATATAATGCCTGAAATGTCGCCATCTGTATACTGGAATGAAAACTGTTATTGTATGAAAATTCAACCAAAGAAATATGTTGGTCCCAACTTCCCTGATAATCCATAGAGAAAGAACGTAGCATATCCTCCAATATCTGAATTGTTCGTTCCGACTGCCCATCTGATTGAGGATGAAAAGCTGTACTAAAATTTAATTCAGTACCCAACGATTTCTGAAGGCCTTTCCAAAAGTTAGAAGTGAACCTGGGATCACGGTCAGATACAATGGAGAAGGAAACTCCATGTAACCTGACTATCTCTTTAAGATACAAACAGGAAAGTTGATCCAGGGAAAAAGTATCTTGTATAGCAAGGAAATGAGCATATTTAGTCAAGCGATCAACAATAACCCAGATTGAATTATTACCTCAAGATGTCTTCGGTAATCCCACGACAAAGTCCATGGATATATTCTCCCATTTCCACTCTGGCACTGGTAATGGCTGAAGCATCCCTTTCGGTAACTGCCGCTCTGCTTTAACCTGTTGACATGTCAAACACTTCACAGTAAAATCAGTAATATCTCTTTTCATTCCATCCCACCAGTAATACTCCTGCAGATCTCTGTACATCTTAGCACTGCCAGGATTAACTGAAAACAGAGAACTATGATCTTCACATAACAAGTCTCTCTTCAACTGTGAATCACAAGGCACACACAATCTCTTCCCAAATCTCAAAACACAATCATTATCAATGTTGAATTCAGGCAACTTACCTTTCTAAACCAGCTCTAACGTTTTCTGCAACTCACTGTCTTGCTTCTGTGCTTGCTTGATTCTATCTGATTGAGATTATCTCACTGATACCTGAAACAAAACAGAAGAACTTCCTGAACCAAGAACTTCTATGCCAAAGTTCATCAAATCCTTAACCAAAGGATCACGTTCCAAACACAACATTGCTAATGAAGCATTACTTTTTCGACTCAAAGCATCAGCCACTTTATTTTCTTTTCCCAGATGGTAATGAATTGTACAATGATAATCCTTGATTAATTCTAGCCATCTCCTTTTTCTCATGTTTAATTATTTCTGAGTGAATATATACTTTAAACCTTTGTGATTGGTATATATTTCACACTTTACTCCATACAAATGATGCCTCCAAATTTTTAAAGCAAAAACAACAGCATCTAATTCCAAATCATGTGTAGGGTAATTTACCTCATGAGTTTTCAACTGTCGTGAAGCATAAGCAATTACCCGATCATTTTGTATTAGGACGCAACCAAGTCCTTTCAATGAAGCATCACTGTATATAAAAAACTCACCATTCCTGGAAGGTAGTGCCAAAACTGGAGCATTCACCAATCTTCTTTTCAATTATTGAAAACAATCATCACATTCTTTTGTCTGGATAAACTTAACACCCTTCCGAGTTATCTTAGTCATTGGACTAGATAACCGTGAAAAATTTCTAACAAACCTTCGGTAATAGCCTGCCAAACCAAGGAAGCTACGAATCTCAGTAACATTTGTGTGTCTTGGCCATTCTTCAACAACCTTTGTTTTTGCAGGATCAACAGTTATCCCATATTTAGAAACAAAATGACCAAGGAAAGAAATTTGTTGCAACCAAAACTCACACTTTCTGAATTTTCCATACAGTTTCTTTTCTTTTAAGGTTTGCAAGATAACCATTAAATGTCTTTCATGCTTCTCTTTACTTTTAGAAAACACCAAAATATCATCAATAAAAACCACCAAAAACTTATCCAAGAACTCATGGAAAATTCTATTCATTAAGTCCATGAATATAGCAGGTGCATTGGTTAGCCCAAAAGGCATTACTACAAATTCATAATGGCCATATCTTTTACGGAACGCGGTCTTCAGAACATCTTCTTCCTTTACCTTCAGCTGATGGTACCCCGATCTCAAGTCAATCTTTGAAAAAAACAGAGCTCCCTGGAGCTGATACAACTTCATTTGATGGCCCGACATCTGCTGAAGTAGTTCCAAAGGATTTCACCACCCCTTTCTGCTTGTAGTCTAACTGCTTCCCATCACTCAAGCTCTTTGTCGGACACTCGTTTGCATAGTGACCCATCGCATTTCACTTATAACATTTCACTAACTGTAAATCAAATTTGGTCTTACCTTCACCTTGATCCTTTTCAGTGCAATCATGAGTCTTATGTCCCATCTTACCACATCGGTAGCACTTTCCAGAATTCAGAAGACATTCCCCAGCATGCCTTTTGCCACATTTATCACAAACTGGAAACATAGTTTTCTTACCATCAAACGTTTTTGAAGAATTCTTACCTTTCTCCTGCCACCTCGGTCTCTTCTTCTGTTGGTTGTTATAGAACACTTGATCATCGACAAACTCCATTTCCACCTTCTCAGCACATTGAAAAAGATTTTCATAAATTTTAAACTCACAAGAAGCTAATGCCTTTCGATATTTTGGCTTTAATCCTGAGTAAAAACGATTGATTTTACTATCAAGGTCTCGGATAAAATTTGGAGCATACCTTGCCAATCGAGTGAAACTTTCTTCATAGGTAGTCAGTGAGTCTTCCTCTTGCCTCAATTCCAAGAATTGTTTTTCCATCCTAAGTCGAACAGCCTTAGGAAAATACTTCTCAAGAAACATACCTTTGAATTCATCCCAGTCAAGAGCATCAATCTCATCAGCGTTCCTGATATTTTTAACCATCGACCACCACTGATCTACCTCACCCTCCAAACGGTAAATATCAAGACTAACCTTTTGATTGTCTGAACACCCCATGACATCAAAAATCTTCTCCAGTGCTTTAATCCACCCTTCAGCTAGCACATGGTCAGATGATCCTCTGAATGATGGGGGATGTTGCCTCATGAAATGTTTCACCAATGACATGTTCCTCTGCCGTTGATCTGGCTGATCTCGTGTATGGATACCACCACCATTTATCGCTTGAGTCAACTGCGCCATTACTTCAACAAACTGTTCAGTTCCAATTCCGACCATCTCAGGATGCTGATTCGGAAGGTTATTTCCTTCTGTATGCCTTCCTAGCACTGCTTCCCTGTTTCCTCTACGGAAAACCATTCTGAACAAACATGTATTAGATGAAGCAGCATGGTAATCTTCAAATTCTATATCATTTCAAAAAAAAAATATTTTTGAATCATCATTTAATAGAATTGTAACTCCTAAAGTTATCTAAACTGACCTCTGATACCAACTATAAGGCCCCAGCCTTAAACCTTACTTAATCTTGAGTTATTACAAGATTACACATTGAGGATCTTTTCGGGTTTAGAGTTTTAGAGAATTAGATCATAAAACTTGCATTACATTCCACGTAAAAACAAAGTGGTTACATAAAGATAGTATTCTTCTTTCCCATCAATGGAAACATATTTAAAATAAAACATGGATTCTTTCTTGACACTTCCTTGACACTGTCATCATATCATGTACCCTTCCCTTGACCTGTGAAAAAAATTTCAAAAAAACATGGGATGAGCATAAAAAACTCAGTAAGGGATATAAAAATATGGGACGACAACATGGGTACATATATACATAAGAATGAAATCATACTTTACCCATAAAACATAAGAACTTTAACATACCTCATCAAATCATGAATAAATCATAGAAATCATTAGACATAAAGGTAACTTGAGGCATTCATAACATTCTTATGTAGGGATTAACCCTCTTGGTTACGTTTGGAATACCCATCACAGTATATTCCCTACATCTCTTCGGAGAAACCTTAACGTTTCAGTCCTTTGCGTTACCCAATGAATTGGAGAGCTATATCGGGCTCGCCCGCCCTTAGTTTATCACGGAACCACCCATCTTCATAATAATGCCCAAGAACCTCAACATAATCGTATCACATAAAACATGCATAAAGGAAACATAACATTTCCACCTTTCAATCACAAGATATCAATACAAAACATTGATATAAAAACATTATGAAAACCATTTTCAATACCAAAATAAAAGAAAATTAAAAAATGGTATTTATTTTTCTTTTAAAAAGAAGGTATGGCTTGTAGAGGAAGTCGAAACTCAAATAACGGTCACGGCGGCAGAGAAGTCGTTGTCGCCACATACGTATGACAAAGACATTCCCTTTTGTCATTTAGTAAAACGCTTCGTATAAAAAAGATTCCTTTTGGATAAACGTAAAATTCAATGGGGTTTATACACCGTATAAAAGAAGGTTGTGTATAAAACAAAATATGCCTCAATGAAAAGAGATTGAGACGAAGTCCCATACCTCGGGTCCGACTTGACTCGATCGTTATTTAATGTCCTAAATAATTAACTTGAGTTAATTTATACTTATTTAAGAACCTTTTTCAAGTTCATTATTCCTTTTATATCACTTATTTCCATGTCATGAACACTATGTAATTATTAATGTTAATAACGGTCGTTTTAACGATCATTGGTACTTGAGTCAAAAATAAACCCTTTATAATTACATGTTGTTCATGTGTCCATTATATCCAGAATTATAATCATTACGTATATATCATATATATCCAGTATATACATTCATTTATAATATTACATAATCATTTATAGGTAAGAAATGAAATGCACCGTTCATGGAGACGGTAAGCCGTACGTACGCATGAACACTATTTTCATTTCTATTTCGTATTTTATAGAATGGAATCATAATGATATAAAGGTATATTATAATTCCAGTATAATATCATATATAATATCATAGTTCCATCCTTTATACGTCCCACATATGGTATTTAACGAATCAAATCACTTTGAGGGGGCGGTAGTCCGCACTTCCTTAAATGAAGATATCGCGTTTACCCATAATGGAAACCGTAAAGGTATGAACAAAAAGAAAAAAACAGAAGCTTAAGGAAAACATAAACATATTATATATCATATATAAATATAGTGACATCTTAATGGACACCTTTGAAGGTGTTAAAAGAATGTTGAACAATCATCGTTTCAGAAGGCATAAATTTACCATCCACGGAAACAGTATGTTCGTTAACCATTATATGTAGGTGTGTGTAAGTGTAGCTCGAATCCATATTATAATAACATCCTAGTATATTGAGTATACTGGAGTTGTTACAATAGAAAAGAATAAAAAGAGTTTAGGGGGTTGGAGATGCAAAATAAAACAAAAGGACTCAAAAGAAGACATTACCTTAAAATCGGGTAACTCCCTTTGGTTTGAGTTCAAAGGTTTCCTTGGGAAGAATTCTGCCCAAAGTGAGGCTTCAAGGAGTAAGATAGGGAAGTGGAGAGACAAAATGGGCATGGGTTGGCCGAGCCAAATGCATTGGGAATGAGGGTAAGGAGGTAGAGGTGGGGGCCTTTTATAAGAGGAGAGGAGGGGCACTCTTGGAAAGTAAAGATAAGTTACTTTATTTTAAAATGAGTTTCGGATTAAAAAGGTCCCAAATTGATATAATTTGATGAAAATGTGATAAGGGTTCGAAATCCACTCATCCAATTGGTTTTGGACATGTGTAGGTTTTAGATGTTACATTAACTTTCCATTTTATTTAAATCGTTAAATAATGAGGTCATCGCTGCATCATCATGATGTCATAAATAATTTAATTTTTTTAATGTCTAAAAATTATAAAAAAAAACTATGATGTAGGAAATATTTTTATCTTTCTAATGAATATTTATAGTCAAAAATATGAATTGTATAACCCCATATAAAAATTGTTTTAGTAACATAACTCATGTTTGTGTCATTTTTACTTTAACATTAAATTAAAAGTTATTTATGTCATTTCCCAACCAAAGTGGCTCCATGGGGTCCCCAAGTTGACCCATGTCTTGTCTTGGTCGGCCATGACACATCCAATTAGGGTAGGACATGTTTCAAGCTCATATCATACTATTAAAACATTATTTTTACCTCAAACTACACTAATTACCACTAATCGCGATTAAGAACTTAATAAGTTACTATTCACCAAAAAATTATTTTAATTCCATTGAACCACATTTTACTTCTTAATGACAACCATGTATGTCGGATTTTTGAAATTCAAAACACAATGATGGCAAAATTTCATTTAAACGGAAAAATCAATTTTTATAAGTACCACTTAGTGGTTTCACTATTCATCAAAAGTTGAAGTTTTTCAGAAAATTACCAAAAATTCACCCTAAGCTATATTTGAAATTCCAAATTCAAAAATGAAGTCTATTTTACAAAATTCAAAACATATAAGTCACATTAATTAATTTAATAATTAATTCCCGCTGTCATGACAAATAGAGGGTTTTTTTGAAACAATATCTATGAAAAGTTTGGCATTAGTTTATGACCAATTCCAAAGTGAAATTAATCATAATGACCACCATTGGATTAAATGGTAAAATTATATTCAGATTACACTTTAAGACCAATTAAAAATATAATCTAACCATTTAATTAAATTAATGAAAAAGCAGTTTTGATGTAAAATGCAGTATTTTTCACTATTCATTAAAAAAATGAACATTGTGAGAAAAATACCAAAAATTTATCCAATGTAAAATTCAATGTCCCAATCATAATGAATATATTTATTTTGACAAACATAGATTATAAAATTGTCAAAATATTGATTTAAAAAGGGTTTGCCATCAAAAGGCAATAAAACAATCTTTTAAGAATATTAGTGTATTCCATGCTTAAGATTGGATTTATTTTCATTTTAAGCCTCTAAAACGCTATATAATTCATTAATAGACATAGATAAAAATATCTATTATTCATTACTTACTTGGGATGTTACATCCTTCCCCCCTTTAGAAAATTGCGTCCCCACAATTTATTTACTTATCAAATAAATGGGGGTACTTATCCCTCATTGCATTTTCAGATTCCCATGTTACCTCTTCCATCATGGGGTTTTTCCCCAAAACCTTTACCTGCATAATCACCTTATTCTGTAACACTTGCTCCCTATGGTCAAGAATCTGGACTGGTTGTTCCTCATAAGATAGGTTCTCTTCCAGCTGAACTACCTCTGGACTCAAAACATGAGATGGATCTGGAATATACTTTCTCAACATCGAAACGTGAAAAACATTGTGTACCTGAGATAAACTCGGAGGTAAAGCCACTCGGTATGCAACTGATCCAACTCTCTCCATAATTTCATATGGTCCTATAAACCTTGGACTCAACTTTCCTTTCTTACCAAATCTCATCACACTTTTCAAGGAGAAACCTTTAGAAAAACATGATCACCTACCTCGAAAGATAGATCCTTCCTCCGATTATCCGCATAACTCTTCTGCCTCCTCTGAGCTATTCTCATGTGCTTCTGAATCAGCTGAACTTTTTCTGCCATCTCTTCTACCAATTTTGGTCCCATCAACTTCCTTTCACCCACTTCATCCCAGAAAGCTGGAGTTCGACACCGCTTCCCATATAATGCCTGAAATGGCACCATCTATATACTGGAATGAAAACTGTTATTATATGAAAATTCAACCAAAGAAAGATGTTGGTCCCAACTTCCCTGATAATCCATAGAGCAAGAACATATCATATCCTCCAATGTCTGAATTGTTCGTTCTGACTGCCCATCTGACTGAGGATTAAAAGCTGTACTAAAATTTAATTCAGTACCCAACGACTTCTGAAGGCCTTTCCAAAAGTTAGAAGTGAAACTTGGATCATGGTCAGATACAATGGAGAGGGGAACTCCATGTAACCTGAATATCTCTTTAAAATACAAACTGGAAAGTTGATCCAGGGAAAAAGTATCTCGTATAGCAAGGAAATGAGCAGATTTAGTCAAGCGATCAACAATATCCAAGATTGTATTATTACCTCGAGATGTCTTCGGTAATCCCACAACAAAGTCCATGGATATATTCTCCCATTTCCACTCTGGCACTGGTAAAGGCTGAAGCATCCCTTTCGGTAATTTCCGCTCTGCTTTAACCTGTTGACATGTCAAACACTTCATAGTAAAATAAGCAATATCTCTTTTCATTCCATCCCACCAGTAATACTCTCGCAGATCTCTGTACATCTTAGTACTGCCAGGATGAACTGAAAACGGAGACCTATGAGCTTCACATAACAAGTCTCTCTTCAACTGTGAATCACAAGGCACACACAATCTCTTCACAAATCTCAAAATTCAATCATTATCAATGTTGAATTCGGGCAACTTACCTTTCTGAACCAGCTCTACCTTTTTCTGCAACTCACTGTCTTGCTTATGTACTTACTTGATTCTATCTGATAGAGATGATCTCACTGATACCTGAAACAAAACAGAAGAACTTCCTGCACCAACAACTTCTATGCCAAAGTTCATCAAATACTTAACCAAAGGATCACCTTCCAAACGCAACATTGCTAATGAAGCATTACTTTTTCGACTCAAAGCATCAGCCACTTTATTTGCTTTTCCCGGATGGTAATGAATTGTACAATCATAATCCTTGATTAATTCTAGCCATCTCCTTTGTCTCATGTTCGATTATTTCTGAGTGAATATATACTTTAAACTTTTGTGATCGGTATATATTTCACGCTTTACTCCATACAAATGATGCCTCCAAATTTTTAAAGCAAAAACAACAGCAGCTAATTCCAAATCATGTGTAGGGTAATTTACCTCATCAGTTTTCAACTGTTGTGAAACATAAGCAATTACCTAATCATTCTGCATTAGGACGCAACCAAGTCCTTTCAATGAAGCATCACTGTATATAATAAACGCACCATTCCTGGAAGGTAGTGCCAAAACTGGAGCATTCACCAATATTATTTTCAATTCCTGAAAACAATCATCACATTATTTTGTCCGGATAAACTTAACACCCTTCCAAGTTAGCTTAGTCATTGGACTAGATAACCATGAAAAATTTCTAACAAACCTTTGGTAATAGCCAGCCAAACCAAGGAAGCTACGAATCTCTGTTACATTTGTGTGTCTTGGCCATTATTCAACAACCTTTGTTTTTTCAAGATCAAGAGTTATCCTATCTTTAGAAACAATATGACCAAGGAAAGAAATTTGTTTCAACCAAAACTCACACTTGCTGATTTTTCCATACAGTTTCTTTTATTTTAAGGTTTGTAAGATAACCATTAAATGTATTTCATGCTCCTCTTTACTTTTATAAAACACCAAAATATCATCAATAAAAACCACCAAAAAATTATCCAAGAACTCATGGAAAATTCTATTCATTAAGTCCATGAATACAACAGGTGCATTGGTTAGCCCAAAAGGCATTACTACAAATTCATAATGGCCATATCTTGTACGGAAAGCGGTCTTCGGAACATCTTCTTCCTTTACCTTCAGCTGATGGTACCCCGATCTCAAGTCAGTCTTTGAAAAAACCTGAGCTCCCTGGAGCTGATACAACTTCATTTGATGGCCCGACATCTGCTGAAGTAGTTGCAAAGGATTTCACCACCCCTTTCTGCTTGTAGTCTAACTGCTTCCCATCACTCAAGATCTTTGTTGGACACTCGTTTGCATAGTGACCCATCTCATTTCACTTATAACATTTCACTAACTGTAAATCAAATTTGGTCTTACCTTCACCTTGATCCTTTTCAGTGCAATCATGAGCCTTATGTCCCATATTACCACATCGGTAGAACTTTCCAGAATTCAGAAGACATTCCCCAGCATGCCTTTTGCCACATTTATCACAAACTGGAAACTTTGTTTTCTTACCATAATACTTTTTTGAAGAATTCTTACCTTTCTCCTGCCACCTCAGTCTCTTCTTCTGTTGGTTGTTATAAAACACTTGATCATCGGCAAACTCCATTTCCACCTTCTCAGCACATCGAACAAGATTTTCATAACTTTTAAACTCACGAGAAGCTAATGCCCTTCGATATTTTGGCTTTAATCCTGTGTAAAAACGATTGATTTTACTATCAAGGTCTCGGATAAAATTTGGAGCATACCTTGCCAATAGAGTGAACCTTTCTTCATAGGTAGCCACTGAGTCTTCCTCTTGCCTCAATTCCAAGAATTTTTTTCCATCCTAAGTCGAACAGCCTTAGGAAAATACTTCTCAAGAAACATACCTTTGAATTCATCCCAGTCAAGAGCATCAATCTCATCAGCGTCCCTGATATTTTTAACCATCGACCACCACTGATCTGCCTCACCCTCCAAATGGTAAATATCAAGACTAACCTTTTGATTTTCTGAACACCCCATGACATCAAAAATCTTCTCTAGTGCTTTAATCCACCCTTCAGTGAGCACATAGTCAGATGATCCTATGAATGATGGGGGATGTTGCCTCATGAAATGTTCCACCACTGACATGTTTCTCTGTGGTTGATCTGGCTGATCTCGTGTATGGAAACAACCTCCATTTATCGCTTGAGTCAACTGCGCCATTACTACAATAAACTATTCAGTTCCAATTCCGACCATCTCAGGATGCTGATTCGGAAGGTTATTTCCTTCTGTATGCCTTCCTAGTACTGCTTCCCTGTTTCCTCTGCGGAAAACCATTCTGAACAAACATGTCTTAGATGAAGCAACTTGGTAATCTTCAAATGCTATATCATTTCAAAAAAAATATTTTTGGATAATCATTTAATAGAATTTTAAATCCTAAATTTATCTAAACCGACCTCTGATACCAACTATAAGGCCCCATCCTTAATCCCTACTTAATCTTGAGTTATTACAAGATTACACATTGAGGATCTTTTCGGGTTTAGAGTATTATAGAATTAGATCATAAAACTTGCATTACATTCCACGTAAAAACAAAGTGGTTACATAAAGATAGTATTATTCTTTCCCATCAATGGAAACATATTTAAAATAAAAAATGGATTCTTTCTTGACACTTCCTTGACACTATCATCATATCATGTACCTTTCCCTTGACCTGTGAAAAACATTTCAAAAAAACTTGGGATGAGCATAAAAATCTCAGTAAGGGATATAAAAATATGGAAAGGAAACATGGGTACATATATACATAAGAATGAAATCATACTTTACCCATACAACATAATCAATTTAACATTCCTCATCAAATCATGAATAAATCATAGAAATCATAAGACATAAAGGTAACTTGAGGCATTCATAACATTCTTACATAGGGAGTAACCCTCTTGGTTACGTTTGGAATACCTATCACAGTATATTCCCTAAATCTCTTCGGAGAAACCTTAAAGTTTCACTCCTTCGCGTTACCCAATGTATTGGAGAGCTATATCGGGCTCACCCACCCTTAGTTTATCACGGAACCACCCGTCTTCATAATAATGCCCAAGAACCTCAACATAATCGTATCACATAAAACATGCATAAAGGAAACATAACATTTCCACATTTCAATCACAAGATGTCAATACAACACATTGATATAAAAAAATTATGAAAACCATTTTCAATACCAAAATAAAAGAAAATTAAAACATGGTATTTATTTTTCTTTTAAAAAGAAGGTATGGCTTGTAGAGGAAGCCGAAACTCAAATAAAGGTCACGGCGGCAGAGAAGTCGTTATCGCCGCATACGTACGACAAAAACATTCCCTTTTGTCGTTTAGTAAAACGCTTCGTATAAAAAATATTCCTTTTGGATAAACGTAAAAGTCAACGGAGTTTATACACCGTATAAAAGAAGGTTGTGTATAAAACAAAATATGCCTCAATGAAAAGAGATTGAGACGAAGTCCCATACCTCGGGTCCGACTTGACTCGATCGTTCTTTAATGTCCTGAATAATAAACTTGAGTTAATTTATACTTATTTAAGAACCTTTTCAAGTTCATTATTCCTTGTATATCACTTATTTCCATGTCATGAACACTATGTAATTATTTAAGTTAATAACGGTCGTTTTAACAATCATTGGTACATGAGTAAAAAATAAACCCTTTATAATTACATGTTGTTCATGTATCCATTATATCCATAATTATAATCATTATGTATATATCATATATATCCAGTATATACATTAATTTATAATATTACATAATCATTTAGAGGTAAGAAATGAAATGCACCGTTAATGGAGACGGTAAGCCGTACGTACGCATGAACGCTACTTTCATTTCTATTTTGTATTTTATAGAATGGAATCATAATGATATAAAGGTATATTATAATTCCAGTATAATATCATATATAATATCATAGTTCCATCCTTTATACGTCCCACATATGGTATTTAACTAATCAAATCACTTTGAGGGGGCGGTAGTCCGCACTTCCTTAAATGAAGATATCGCGTTTAACCATAATGGAAACCATAAAGGTATGACCAAAAAGAAAAAAACAGAAGCTTAAGGAAAACATAAACATATTATATATCATATATAAATATAGTTACATCTTAATGGACACCTTTGAAGGTGTTAAAAGAATGTTGAACAATCATCGTTTCGGGAGGCATAAATTTACCATCCACGGAAATAGTATGTTCGTTAACCATTAGATGTAGGTGTGTATAAGTGTAGCTCGAATAAATATTATAAACACATCCTAGTATATTGAGGATACTGGATTTGTTACAAAAGAAAAGAATAAAAATAGTTTAGGGGGTTGGAGAAGCAAAATAAAACAAAAGGACTCAAAAGAAGACATTACCTTAAAATCGGGTAACTCTCTTTGGTTTGAGCTCAAAGGCTTCCTTGGGAAGCATTATGCCCAAAGTGAGGCTTCAAGGAGTAATATAGGGAAGTGTAGAGACAAAATGGGAAGGGGTTGGCCGAGCCAAAGGCTTTGGGTGTGTGGGTAAGGAGGTAGAGGTGGGGGCCTTTTATAAGAGGAGAGGAGGGGCACTCTTGGAAAGTAAAGATAAGTTACTTTATTTTAAAATGGTTTTAGGATTAAAAAGGTTCCACATTGATATAATTCGATGATAAGGTGATAGGGGTTCTAAATCCACTCATCCAATTGGTTTTTTCCATGTGTAGGTTTTATATTTTACATTAACTTTCCATTTTATTTAAATCGTTAAATAATGAGGTCATCGCTGCATCATCATGATGTCATAAATAATTTAATTTATTTAATGTCTAAAAATTATAAAAAAATACTATGATGTAGGAAATCTTTTTATATTTCTAATGAATATTTATAGTCAAAAATATGACTTGTATAACCCCATATAAAAATTGTTTTAGTAACATAACTCATGTTTGTGTCATTTTTACTTTAACATTAAATAAAACGTTATTTATGTCATTTACCAACCAAAGTGGCTCCATGGGGTCCCCAAGTTTACCCATGGCTTGTATTGGTCGTCCATGACACATCCAAGGAGGGTAGGACATGTTTAAAGCTCATCTCATACTATTAAAACATTATTTTTACCTTAAACTACACTAATTACCACTAATTGCGATTAAGAACTTAATAAGTTACTATTCACCAAAAAATTATTTTAATCCCATTGAACCACATTTTACTTCTTAATGAAAACCATGTATGTCGGATTTTTGAAATTCAAAACACAATGATGGCAAAATTTCATTTAAACGGAAAAATCAGTTTTTATAAGTACCACTTAGTGGTTTCACTATTCATCAAAAATTGAAGTTTTTCAGAAAATTACCAAAAATTCACTCTAAGCTATATTTGATATTCCGAATTCAAAACTGAAGTCTATTTTACAAAATTCCAAACATATAAGTCACATTAATTAATTTAATAATTAATTCCCGCTGTCATGACAAATAGCGGGTTTTTTTGAAACAATATCTATGAAAAGATTGGCATTAGTTTATGACCAATTCCAAAGTGAAATTAATCCCAATGACCACCATTGGATTAAACGGTAAAATTATATTCAGATTACACTTTAATACCAATTAAAAATATAATCTAACTATATAATTAAATTAATGAAAAATCAGTTTTGATGTAAAATGCAGTATTTTTCACTATTCATTAAAAAATGAACATTGTCAGAAAAATACCAAAAATTTATCCAATGTAAAATTCAATGTCCCGATCATAATGAATTTGTTTATTTTGAAAAACATAGATTATAAAATTGTCAAAATATTGATTTAAAAAGGGTTTTCCATCAAAAGGCAGTAAAACAATCTTTTAAGAATATTAGTGTATTCCATGCTTAAGATTGGATTTATTTTCATTTTAAGCCTCTAAAACACTATATAATTCATTAATAGACATAGATAAAAATATCTATTATTCATTACTTACTTGGGATGTTACAATATTAGTGATAGGTCCCAAAACTACCTTAGTGATCATAGGCTTCTTAATAGGTTGGCCCAATTTCTAACCATGTGAGAGAAGACATTAGTGGATATTTATACATGATAACAATTTATATATAGGTTTTATATACCCTTTTTTCAATATATTCATGGGTTATTGAGGTTTCATGATGCTAGACCATGTGTTCATAGTTAGACTAGATTCTTACTTCTTTCCATATGTCACAGTGGAGGATAAATATGCATGATTCATTGATTGATGTTGGTCTGGTGAGCTAGACTATGAGTATAGAGTTTTTTATGGTGCCAAGGCTTTATTAAGATATGAATTAAGAACACCCTTTGTTGGAATTTTGTTCCCCAAGGTGTGTATTCTTTGTTTGTATTGTAATAAATGGGAGAGATTTTATATAACACCATGAAATTATAGAGTATTAATTTGTATTCAATAGTGCCACTACTACAAATAAGGCCTTTATCAGTGCTAGAAAAGTCGATTAACAATGCTAAAACAACAATGTTAATCGAGGTGAGGATAAGGGGGGGGGGGTCCGTTTTATTAACGCTCCAAAAAGCGCTGATAGAGGACACTTTTATCATAGCAAAAAAAAAGCGCTGATAAAAGTAAAAAAAATACAATATAATTATATAATTGGGTGGGGGGGGAGCTTTTAACAACCATTGACCCCCCTTTAAGTTCTAGGAGGACTCCCCCTCACACTCTCCCACACGCTGCCCTTCCCGCACATCCCCACACGTGCTCAACCCATTATTTCCACCCGAACTCGAACCCGTGACCTCCCCCCTTTCGTGGCTGCACCTTTACCACTAATCCATTTCATTTTTTTCTCTATTTAATAATATATCTATTTGTTTATATATATATATAGTTATATTTATTATTATATTAATATAGATTCATATTAATATTAATATATTTATTCATATATTAGTATATATATATTCACTCATATATTAATATATATTAATATTTTTTTATATATTATTTTTAGTTATAATTTTTTATCCGTATATTTATTTGTATATTATTATATATTTATAAGATTAGTATTAAATACATTTAGGAAATATTTTTTATGTGTGTTTATAAATAAATAAATAAATACATATATACATACATACATACATATATACAACACACACACATAGACAGATAGACACACACACATACACACATGTATTTAGGAATAATTACATATATATGTGTATTTGAAAAGCCATAGAATGATAAAACGACCATAATTTATAATCCATAAGCCTGTTTCAACTCCACAACCAGTCAAATCGATGAAAATGAAACAATATTCAATATGTTATGTGGTATAGGCCTAACGAACATCCGGATCAAAAGTTATTTTTGTTTGATTGTTAACAAATCGGGGTATCCTGGCTAAAAACTCAGTTTTGGATGCCTTATGGGACTTTTTTGGCATCGAAAAGTGTGACAAAAGCTTTTCTTCAATCATTAGTGCATAGAGCTCATTGCATGATTCAATTTGATATGCTGTAGAGCTCAAACAGACACTCGGGTCAAAAGTTATGGCTATATGAAGTTTGAATTACATTTTCTACTTATTTTAGATCTTTTATTAATTTTTTGATTTTTTTGTCTTCAAATTGTTCTTAAATGATTTTTAATCAACAATAATTAGTAAATTATTAATTAATAATATTTTTGAAAAAATTTTAAATTCATTTTCACTAACTTTTTTATATATTAAATGTAATAGTATATTTATACTTATCTAAAACATATTTAAAAAATTTATATTATATTTATATCAATATAAATATACTTATATAACAATATTTTATTTTTTAGTGTTTTTTTGAAACATAAAATTTATCAGCAGTAGGAAAAAAACATTGATAAATCCTCCCTTTATCAGTGCTACAAAAATAAGCGTTGATAAAGGGATCCCCTTTATTAGCGCTAAAAAAATCGCAGATAAAGGGTCACTTTTAACAGCGTTGTTAAAAGTGCCCCTTTATCATCACTTTTTTTAGAGATGATAAAAGGGTAGCGCTTACCTTGACCGTTTTTGTAGTAGTGTGTATATGCCACACACCAACAACCACGTAATGGAATTTAATATCCTGAGACTCTAATATATATTAAATATTTTAAATAAATTCAATACAATATATAGCTTGTAATTCATGCAAAAATGATTTATCTTTTATCGCACGCAGGACCGACCTTCCATGATAGCTTACGTTACATGCAAGACTGAGTTTCACTAAATAAAAATGCATTATTAAAATATTATTATTTAATATTATATGATATAACCTAGATGTTATGTTAGTAGTTATGATTAATATTAACTGAATTATGTAAATGTATGATTTATATAAATATAAAATGAATTATTTGTTTACCAATTAATAAGAAATGAAAATAAAAACCAATTGGATATAAAATGAAATATTATTAATTTTATGATTCCAAAGGAGTTTAATCATAACAAAAATAATTAATAAAAATTAGTGAATGATTTTATTAAAATATATATTTTATTTATTCAATAAAATATTTTTTATATTAATCCATTATGTTCGATAGGTGTAAGATAAAAACCAACCCTATTTTACACATAAAAACCTATAATTCTATAAAAGAAATTTTACTGCCTTTTAATGGAGAACATAATTTAATTATGAATTTTGACAATTTAATTGATTTAATATGTGAATATAAACTTTATATTTTAAATAAAAACATAAAAATTATGTTTGGGTGAGCTTTTGATATTTTTCCTAAACATGTCATTTTTAAATGTATGATGAAAAATAATGAATTTTAGTTCAAAATTTATTTTTCATTAAATTTATTTATAAGGTTAAATTATAATTTTTGTTGTTTTTAAATTTTAATTATATATTTTTTTTCCAATTAAAACAATTTATTTCATTGGAATCAATTTCAATATGAAATTGATTATAAAAACATAGAAAAAATTTCGGACGTTTTCACTTAAACCCCCTCATTATTGTCCCGCTTGCGAGATGAATTTTAAATTAATTTATACCCCATCTATGATTGAGATTTGGAAAAATAGATTACATATTTATAAAAAATAATTAATTATGACTTCTAATCATACAAAATTTGTTTTTAAAAAATAATATTATTGATTATGATTAAAATTAATTACAATGATTAATGTTAAATTAAGCTTAATAAGGGACTAAACCTTAATCTTAAAGACACAAATGACCTATAAACTTGTACAAGAGAAATTTTATGGCCATATTTAGACCCTATACTACCTTTTACTAAATTATTTATTTTATTGGAGCCACTTGAAATGTGAAAAATGCGCATAGAATTCCTTTGTAAAAATATTACAAGAGTGCCACTCCTCCTCCACTATAAAAGGACCGCATCTCCTCCAACTTCCTTACACCTCTCAAGAAAAATTGATTCAACCAATATCTTATCAAATATATCCTAAAAATCCCTAAAATAATCATAGAATCCTCCCCTTTTAGATAAATCTGTCCATGTAATCCATTTGGTATAAACCAAAAGGAGTTACCTGATATTTAAGGAAACTGTTTCCAATGATGTATTCTCTTTCATTTAATTTTCCACCACCTCAAATATTATTCTTCCATTTTCATATAATAAAAAAATATTTTAAAAATACTTATATATTTTTATATTCTGTATTTTAACTACACTTACACACACTTTCATCTAATGTGTGACAAACATATTGTTTCTATGTACGGAGAACTACTACCTCACAAATTGATGATTGGTCATTTTTCCTTTACCACCTGTCATGGTAGCCATTATGAAGGAAAATCAATTTATATATTATATATATGATATTTATCATGTATTTATACTTCTTTAATCCTTTTATAACACATGTATTTAATATTTTCCATTTCATGTTAATACAGTAATGTTGTTTGAGGAAGTTTTGACTACCGCCCCCTTGAAACGATGTGATTCATTCACACTATACATAGAATGTATGAAGGATAGTTTCAATTAAATATATGAGACATAAAAAATCATTTTTATTATATTAATGAAATAATTTTTTTAAATAGACTATATATATATATATATCATTTTATTTATTACCCTCTCACACACTTAAAAAGTGATAACATTATTCATGGACAGTGGATTAACACCTCCTCGACATGATGTGATACATATTTCATCAAATTAATTATATATATATGTATATGTATATATGATTAAATAATATTTTATTTATTATATAATTATAATTCTTTTAAGATATGGTGTTACTTACCTTCTTCTTATAATGATAATTGAAAAAATAAGAACATTACTCATGGGTATGTACGACCTACCATCTCCATGATTGTAACATTGAATCATTTTTCATAACCATATATAAGGATTATTTTTAAAAATATAATTTATATATAAATATGATATCTATTCCATTATTATTATTCATTAGATTTTATATAATGAACCCTTTGACCGTAGTTTACCTACCAAAGTTGTTTTCGACACCTAAACAGAATTTGGTCTAAACACCCAATACAAATAGAATTGTTTAATTATTTATATAAAACATTTGAAAAATTGAAATAAATGTAATGATAAACATGGAAAAAATTCTCAAGAAATTAAATAATTAACATAAGTTTATTATATATGAATTTAAAGGATGTTTACTCAAAAGGAAGCACAAGGTAAGGGATTCTCATCTCACATTTTACATCCGTAAGATAATTGTCATTTTAACCACTTAAATATTTTGTGTGGTGTTCTAATTCACATTTTGTTATATAATAATAATAATAATATTATCTAAATGGTATTTTAAGATTTAATTTAATGTTATTCCTTTATAATGATTATGATTTAAAATGTTTTATATTGGTATGGGACACTTTGGAATGTTTAAATATTATTTTCTTCAATAATAACTTTAATGATATATCAATGGTATTTCCATTCAAGGATATTATATATACATTGTTCAATAAAACCATTAATTTTTCTCTCATCTGGTTATTCATGACCTTTTTAATTAATATTAACTTTTCCACTCTTTTGTACATAAAATATTTTAGAAAATATTCTATAAAAAACATGACTTTATTTATCTCTCCAGTCAGAGAACATGTTTCATTCTAAAACACATGTCTTAATATAGTGTTTGAAAAATGTTTTTAAATTTTTTTGGTAAAGAAAAAGTTTCCCATTTTTTATTTTACAAATGTTTTCAAAGGAATATTCTTATTGCTTTTTGAATAAGGCATTTTCCGAACCTTTTACCACACCAAAGAAATGTTATTTTACCTCATACATCTTTTACAAATTAACCCTATATCATTTATTTAATGTTTTATTTTCATTTTTAAAAGTTTACTTTTAATATAAAATGTTTTGAAGAATTATTTTCTTATATAAATATATTTTCAAAAGTTTTTTGAAAGAAAAATGATATTTTCCTCAAAAATGTTTTAAAAATATTTTTTTATAATATTTTCATTCACCAATGACAAAAAACCTTTATTTTAATCCACTTGGGTTATGGTATATTGATACCATATATAATATTCATATGGATGGATTATGATTGATTTGACCAAAGATAATATATACATTCATTTTCTTGATTCCTTTTAGTCCCCTTGAAATATTCAATTTCTTATAATGATTTGACATTGCATTTCCCCTAAATATGCATATCATTTTTCATGAAGAAGATTATTTCCTAAAATTTATAACAATTTTCATATGGTGTTAATTTGAAAATTATTTGACTATTGGGGGAAATATTCATAAAATTGTATACTTTATTCAATACAAATCATTGATAAGGCGTATTGTTTATTTGATATGAGGACTATTTTGGACATACAATACATGGGTTCAGGACTGTTTAAGGAAATACCTATGGGTTATGGACCGATTAATTAAAGACCCTCCAGGCATCAGTAGTCTCAAAATATTAATTTTCTATGAAAATTTGAATAGTTAAATTATCTCTCGATGGTAATGGTTCCATGTACCTAAGAAACATGGAGTCCAATAATTAAGTAGTTTACTTTATTTATTTCTAGTTATTATTCATCCATTAGATTTAGCATCGACATATCTCTGAATATCTTTCAATTTCAGTTCGTTTTTTAAATGGAGTGTGTTTTAGTTGCTTACCTTTCCATATTTATTTTACATTATCTAGTTATTTAATTTAAATGTGTTTTTATTTGCCTTACCTTATTGTTTATTCACTTGATTTTCAAGAATATTGGTTACTTAGAATATGTTTTTAGTTAATTACAATGCCATAATTATTATAAATGTTTATTCATTATTTATTTTGCTATAATTTACCCTTACTGGTCATTTAATCTCACCATTATTATGTTTTATTTCCCTAGAAATTCAGGAAGTGTACAATGAATGATATGAATGGATTTTTCACTGAATGTTATATATTTATTTAGAAGAAAAAAATTATGTTTTAATTATTGTATTCATTTGTAATACATGACTCGTTTCTATGTCTGGTTTACCAAGACTACTAACCTATTTGTTCCTTATATATTAGATTCCGTGTAGTCATACTAATGTAGTTGATAGCAGACATCGACTCCAGTCTCTCTAGGGTCAGATCTATATAGCTGGTATCAAAGGAATTTTTGTAACAATGGTGAGAACTAGTTTTAGGAAAACATAGGTTAGAAAACATAAACCTATGATATAATTTTATGATGAGTATAGAAGAATATCCTAAAATATTGGCAAGGTAGAGATTGTGTGGGTCTTCCTAGAAACATAGCACTGTCTGGATACTATAAGTGGATGTGGTTCTAGAACAGATGTACCTAGGAGTAATAACTCTGACAAGGTTTTATGATCCTAACTCGGGGTAACTTGGTACATGAAAATGGGCCTTACTATGCACTTAGTTTAACAATCTCAGGGGATATACTTAGGATAATCCAATTTTTCTTTATAAACCATTATGAATAATTTGAATTGATAATGACCATAAATAACCTATTTTAAACCAATTGTGTTTTAGATTGATGAGAAGGTTTCATTATTTAGCAATCCTATAAATGATATTATGGATAAAATCTAGAATAATGAAGGATCTATTTGGAAATAAGTGGATGAATTATTTTTGTGTTGAGGTTGTATTGAGAATCTTATTTAAGGGGATATTTATTTATTAACCATTTTCAATTATGTACATTATATTTAATTTAGAAATTATATTAATTTGTTTTTAGAAAAGGAAATCCTATAATCCTGGCGACAACCAATAAAATTTGGAAAGGTCATGTGTCTTGAACCCATGACTTAAAAACAATAAGGTTTTCACACCAACTAGTAACCAATGAAATATCATAGTTAAATTTTCGTTATTTTTAGTTAAATAATTTGATGAAACAATTTTAATAATGAACTTCTAGTAAAACTTTTTAATATTAGAGAATAATATATTAACCATATTGGTTTTGGAACATAGTTCATGGAAAATAGTTGGACTTGTTAATCTTTTATAGGCCTTATGATCTTCTAAATGTTTCTTTTAGTGCTTTAGGTATAAAAAAATAATTATTGGGTATTTATTTCTAGGTGTAGAGGGAAAAATTAAAATTTGACCGAAGCACAACCAAAATTTAGGATTGTTTATATGAAATTGAAACCTATCAAGTAATAATACTTACTTATAATATTAGTTAATAAATTAATTACCCAATATTATTAAAATTAATTTAAAATAAAATTTTGTCTTAATACCTTAATTTGAATTGTACGTATGGTCTCTTCAATCATCACATATTTATTTCTTTGAGGCCCTCAAGTTTTTATTGATAATTCACTTATTTATGATTGATGACCTAAATCACTCACTATAAATATTTACACTTTCCCTTTAAATATGTATTTTCACTTTCCACTAATGTTCTCTTACTTAGATACCTAGTTATATGGTTGTTCATGTGACCTTGGTACTTCACATTATCTCTTTTCTATTGGATTTTTTACAAACCTTTCACGCGATGTGGGATTTAAATGTAATAAATATCAAACAATCTATTACCAAGATCAAGTTTAAATTATAAGGGTGAAATTTAATTAAGGTGGGAGAATGTAACACCCCTAAAAGATACAGTACAACATTGTATTTAATAGCGTGTATGAAACACATCACTAAGCACATAAGGGAATACAATATCCCAATAATATACTATATATTTAATATTTTAAATAAATTAAATACAATATATCAATTTTAATTCATGCAATAATGAGTTATCTTTTATCATATGCAAGATTGACCTTCCACAATAGCTTGCATTACATGCAAGACTGAGTTTTACCAAATAATAATATATTATCAATATATTTATTTTAATATAATATGATATAACCTATATGTTATATTAGTGGTTTTAAATAGTATTAACTAACTTATTAAGACTTATGGTTTAAATTAATATAAAATTAATTCATGGGATACCAATTAATGAGAAATAAAAATAAGAACCAATTGAATATAAAAAGAAATATTATTATTTTAATTCTTCCAAAGGAGTTTTATCTTAATAAAAATTATTAATTACAATTAGTGAATCATTTTAGTGAAATATATATTTTATATATTCAATAAAATATTTTTGATATTAATATATTATGTTTTACATGTTTAAAATAAGAACAAATACTTTTTTACACATAAAACCAACATTTTTATAAAGGCAATTTTACCATCTTTTAATAGAGAACCCATATTAAATCTAAATTTTGAAAATTTAATTGATTTAATATGTCCAATTAAACTTCATATTTGATATATAAATATAAAAATTATGTTAGGGTGCTTTTTTATATTTATTGGAAACAGATCTTTTTTTAATGTATAATGAAAAATACTGAATCTTAGTTCGAAACTTTTTTTCATAAAATTTATTTATAAGGTTAAATAATAATTTCAATTGGTTTTAAATTTTAATTATAATATATATTTTTATCAATTATTACAATTTATTTCATTGGAATCAATTTCACTTTGAACATGATTATAAAAACATAGCAAAGTTTCGGACGTTTTCACTTTAAAAACGTGCATTGTTGTCCCACCCGGGGGATGAATTTTATATTACTTTCTTCTAATTATATGATTAGAATTTGAAAAAATTGATTCCATATTTTTAATCATATAAAATTATAATTTATAATAAGACACATTTTTTTTCCAAAATATATTAGTGAATGTGATTAAAATTAATTACAATGATTAAGGTTAAATTAAGCCTAATAAAGGAATATACCTTAATATTAAGGGCCTAAATTACCTATAAAATTATAAAAGATCCATTTTATGGAAATATTTATCCCCTATGTTTCCTTTTATCGATTTTTTTCATTATTGGAGCCACTTGAAATGTGATAAACGTGCATGTAATTGCTTTGTAAAAATATTACAAGAGTGCCACTCCTCCTCCACTATAAAAGGACATCCTCTCCTCCCACTTCCTCACACCACTCAAGACAATTTTTCTAAAACATTATCAGACCAAATAGCTACTAAATATCCCTCCCCTAAACATTGAATCCTCAATTTAGGAACAAATCCTTCCAATAAACCCCATTGGTATAAACCAAAAGGAGTTACCCGATTTTAAGGTAACGCTTTCCAACGATCTCTTTACTTTCATTTACTTTTACACCACCTAAAATATTCTTATTACATGTCAATATAATAACAAAGGTATTTTAAATCTATTTATATGTTTCTATATTATGGTTTTTACCTATACTTATACACAATTAAATCTAATGGGAAAAGAATATATTGTTTCTATGTACATTGAACTATTACCTCACAAAACGATGATTGTTCATTTTTTCCTCTACCACCACTCATGGTGTCCATTATGATAGAAAATATTTATATATATTTGTATATATTATATTTATTATGTTTTTATACTTATTTAATTCCTTTATATCACATACCTTTAATGCTTTCCATTTTGTGTTAATATGATAACATCGTTTGAGGTAATGTGGACTACTGCCCCCTCAAAGCGATGTGATTCATTCACACTATACATGGAACGTATAAAGGATGATTTCGATCAAAAATATGTGAAATAAAAAACCTATATATGATATTCATG
This sequence comes from Viscum album, assembly GCA_963277665.1. NCBI lineage: Eukaryota > Viridiplantae > Streptophyta > Magnoliopsida > Santalales > Viscaceae > Viscum > Viscum album. The sequence goes on from OY728135.1 coordinate 1,151,460,130, forward strand.
ACATAATTACCTTTCAGGTAGTACTATATATATATATATGTATGTCATTTTCATTACCACCCTTTCACACACTTAAAAAGTGATAACATTATTCGTGGATATGTAGACTGCCGCATCGTCGATATCATGTATTTACCTTTTCATAAAAATAATTATATATTGAATTATATATGATAAAATAATATGTTATTTATTATATAATGATCATTATGGAAGGATATGTTGTTACTTACCTTCTTTCCATAAGGATCATTGAAAAATTATAATGTTACTCATGCAGACGTACGACCTACCATCTCCGTGATTGTAATGTTGATTAAATTTTCATTACTATATGTAATGATTTTTCTTAAAATTGAAATTGATTTATAAATATGATAATTATTCAATAAATATTATTCTTTATATGTCATATAATGACCCCTTTTACCATAGATGACTTACCAATGTTTTTTTGACACATAAACCGAATTTGGTCTAAACACCCGACATAAACATAATTTTTTATGCATTTGTATAAAACATAGTAAAAATTGAAATAAAAGTTATTATAAACTTTAAAAAATATCTAAATAAAGTAAATTATTAACATATGTTTATTATATAGTATGTTAAAATATTCTCACCCAATAGGAAACAAACGTTAATAGATTATCATCTCACTTTTTACATCCATGAGATAAATGTCATGTTCACAAATTAAATATTTTATGTGGTGTATCTACTTCTAATTTTTTATATTATATTAATAAAATTTTATCCACATGGAAATTTAAACTTTCATTTAATGTTATTCCTTTATGAGGATTATGATTTAAAATGTTTCAAAGTGGTATATGATACATTGGAATGTTTGAAGATTATTTTCCTCAACAATAACATTAATGACATTTCAATGGTATTTAAATTTGAAGAAATTATATGAAAATTGTTCAATAAAACCATTAATTTTTATATCCTCTAGTTAGTCATGACCTTTTCCAAGTATTACGAACATTTTGACACTATTTGGTACTCAAAAACTTTTAGAAATTGTTTTACAAAAAACCTAAATTTATTTCTCTCTTTAGTTAGTGAACATGTTTTCCTATAAAGCCCATTTTTTATTCAAGTATTTTCAAAAACGTTTTTAAAATTATTTGGTAAAAAATTCAACATTTTTTAATTTTACTAATGTTTTCAAAGTAATATTCTTTCCACTTTCCAAATAAGTTATTTTTCTAACTTTTTCCATGTAAAAGAAATGTTTTTTTTCCTCGTACGACTTGTATGAAATTACCCTCCGTCATTTATTTTAATCATCCTTTTTCTGTTTAAAAGGTTAATTTTAAAAGAAAATGTTTTCAAAAATTATTTTCTAAGAATTATTTTTGGAAAAGTTAAAAAAATGATAATTTCCTTTATAAAACTATTAAAGTATATTTTTATAATGTTTCTATTCATCAACGAAAACAACCCTTTATTTTAATGCACTTAGGACATGTCATATTGATACCATTTTTATTCTTATTATGGATGGATTATGATTGTTTTTCTCGAGGATAGTATTTACATTCACTTCCTTGAATCCATTTAGTCCCCTTGAAATATTCAATTTCCTATGATCAATTGACATTGAATTTCCTCTAAATATCTATATAATTTTTCATTGATATGATTATTACCTAAAACATATACCATTATTTATATGGTGTTAAATTCGAAAGTTATTTTATTATTTGTGTAAATATTTATAAATCATTATACTTTATTCAATATGAATATTTGATAAGGCATATTGTTTATTAAATATTAGGAATCTTTTGGATATGAAATACTTGGGTTGGGGACTATTTAAAGAAATACGTATGGGTTAGGGATAGGTTAATAAAAGTCCCTTGATGCATCAGCAGTATCATGAGATGAATTATTTGTGAAAAAGGGAATAGGTAAACTTTATCTTTATTTTAATTATTCTATGTGCCTAGGAAACATGACATCCAATAATTAAGAATTTTCCTTCATTTAGTTTCAGTTATTATTCATCCATGAGATTTTGCGTCTTCATTTTCCTTTTATTGTTTAAATAGAATGTGTTTCAGTTTGTTACCTTTGCATATTTATTTTATCTTATATAGTTATTTTAATGGATTTTTCGTTCATTTACATTACCTTATTGTTTATTCACCTCATTTTTGGCCTATTGGTCACTTGGCATGTGTGTTCAGTTAATGACCATTCCATGATTGTTATTACTATTGATTCATTACATATTCCGCTATACTTTACCCTTACTAAGTATTTGAGCTCACCCTTATTATATTTTCCTTATCCAAAAATTGAAGAGGAATATTATGAATGATATTCGGGGATTTACTTGATTTAATAATGTTCTCCTTGAAGTTATTTAATTATTTATGAGAAAAATTTATGTTGTAATTAATGTATTCATTTGAAATAAAAGACTCATTTTTGTATTTGGCTTACCAAGAATACTAAACTATTTGGTTCTTTGGGATTTAATTCCTTATAATAACTATATTTTAATTAATATCAGACACCTACTCCAAGATCTCTAGGGTTGGTTCGCTACATCGCAAGTGTGGGAGACCCAGTTGGGAGCTATGTTTTCCCCTTTATGGGTAGAATTTCACTTTTTGGGATGTGAATCCTTGAAGGTACGAGGATTTGATGACTCTAGTGTATCCCTGTATTAATTTAGAATATTTATGTTAATATTTTTGATGCCAAGAGTTGAGCTGATTCAGAATTATAGGGACAGAGATCCTCGGTGTAGTGATATTAAAAATATTAAATATGTTATATCATGTATCCATAGTTTTTCAAGAATTGTGGAATTAACCTCGAATGGATTCTAATCTCATAAATACTACACTGCAGTTGTGTCTTAATTATTGGTTTTTCCATAGGGACAAAATAATGTTTTCAGTATGAGGCTCCCAGTTGAGCGTGAGAATTGGAAATTGTGTTGATGTTATTCTAGATTATTTTATAAAATAAATAACCTAGTAAATCCTCGTAACCTTTGGGTTCGATGAATGGAAGATTCATATGAGGTAATCCACCCATGTATGAAAGACATCTATAGGATAAAAAAGGTTATAAGAGGCACCATATAATAATTCCCTTGATGGTGACGAATACCAGTTTGAGGTGCAATAGGTTCTGGGTATCATATTGGACTTGAAGCTTTATTATTTCACCATGAGGTAGGAAGATTGATGAACTATACATCCTGATCACCCTATATTCATTGTGTTAATGTTCTAGTGACATATTATAACTGTTAGGGATCCCATGGGGGTAAATCTGTGGGTTTGTTTTTGAAAATAAGGGGTTTCAAAATCATCATAGAGAATTTCTATTTAGAAATCCCGATCACATGATGTGTAGTGTATGATCACACGCTATGTGTAATTACCATTTTGGGAAGATATATATGTTATAAATACACACCATGTACTGGGGGTATATGTAGTGTAGTGTGGTTTGACCATGTGGCCGACGACATGGACACGTACACCATGTAATGGGGAATTGTTGTGGAAAATTACATTAGATGATACATTACATGGGATGAGGTAAAAAATCATGGGATAAAGGACATAAACAGGTTCCTAATTTGGTATAACATGTCACATACTATAGGTATATGTCTTTTAGGGTAACATGGACAGTCGTTCCACATGAGTGAGGATATTCCAATGTATTTTTGTTCGGTCACACAGTACGTAACAAAAAGTAAATGCCATGTACATTTATTTTTACTTGTCAAGTTCATTGAGGGGATATGACCAGGGGTCATCCATGAGAGAAAAATCATGTATTGAGGGTACACATCATGTACTCCTCTTAGGGGTTTCTCCCTTTAACATCATTTCAACATGAATCATTTGGAGGCCCATGAGTAGCCTATCGTGAGTCATTTTTCCTTGTAGAAGGTGACATTGGGCATGTTTTTTATATCAGATATGTGACGAAATTTGATTCTAGTAGGTTTATTCTTTATATAATGATTTTATATTATTAGTTGGGTGAATTCGCTTGACCATTTCCCTTTGAGGGTATTGTGTGGCATCATATATTCAAAATATAACTGTGATCCTATCTTTGGGATTTATTTGGATACATTTTTTGGTATCCCATATTTAGAACAAGGTGGGATCCTATATAATCTATTTGTCATTCCTAAGTCAATATTTTTTTATTGTCATGAAACTCATGCATGGGTCTTGATCCCATACATAGAGGGATATTCCAGTGGAGTTCTTGGTAGCATCAAACATATGACCCCTTACAAGATGGGTCGATCTGTATTGGTTTTGAGGTATCTCCCAGTGGTCCTAGGTGTGATCCCATATGAGTGTATCATTTTTATGAGTCTTGATTGGATTCATGGTGTCCCATAGTTTCCCTTTTTCTGATCCCCTATCAAATCATTGAGATACTAGGATTTCCATATTGGGTTTTTAGAGTCCCCCAATGGTCTTGGGAGTGATACCCTATCTATAGGTTGAGATCTTTTGAGTTCTAGTAGGGTTCATAGAGTCCCCCATGAGACAAGGGTAGGATCCCCTATATAATTATGTATGGTAGGGAAGTTTAATTTTATTAGTGATATATAATGAGTCAGATATATCATATGAGTTCTATTGGAGATGGTAGGGCTCGTGGAGTGAGTTTATTTGGAAAAGTTATACCTTTGAACCTTGAGTAGATTCTTGTGGGAAATTTTATGGTAGATACCATGAGACACGGAGTTTGTGATGAGTATATCTATGTTTTTATGGGATTACTTTTGGTTTTTATCATATTTTATTGGAATACCACAATTTTATGAGATGATAATTAAGGCATATCTGAGGTGTAGAGATAGAGATTCATGTTATCTATATTTTGGGTTTTTATGCCCTATAGATATGCATCGAGTGCGCTATTTTATTTTAGTTTTTCATTTTTATTCTGGGTTTTGGGGTGCCTATTTGGAATTTTTATACTCACCACTTTATGGGCTCTTCTTGCACCAGTTGTGTTTTTGCAGACAATAGTCTTTTTTGATAGAGTCCTAGGAGGGCTCAGAGTAGGCAATACAGAGTGATCTAGATGCACTGAGGTGTGTTATGTTAGATTAATTTTATAAAATTCCCCTCATTCTTAGTAGGTTGGATGATTTTAGACGTTTCCAATGAGATTTCATTTCTCCCTTTCATGATTTCAATACTATTACTGTACTATAATTATGGGATATTTTTCTGGATCCATTTTTCTATCAGTGTATTAATATATCTCTATAGTTTTAGGGAGATATATATATATATCTCTGTGTGTATGTACATATATGATAGTCTATGGCCTCAAATGTGTGTGATATTCCTAAAAAATGTCGGTTCTATCCCATTGCCTATTAGAGGTGGGATTTGAGTGGTTGTGCCCGACTTATCACTGGACAGGTCGGCCCTATTGGGTTGGTTCATGACATGATATGAGTTTCTTTAAAAGGTGAGGAAAATATTTTTACCCAAAACATTCCAAATAATTTTTATTATTTTGAGAAGTAAAATGTAGAAAACTCTATATTTCCTTATGAAAAATATGGAAAGTTTTTCATTTGTTACTAGATGAAAGGGAAGTTACATTATGGATGAAAAATTATTTTATTCCAAGGAATGAGCTAGATATGATGAAATGGTGTAAGATATATATGTTATTTATAATCCTTTTAAAATTTGAATGTTCAATTTTATTATATATTTGTTTTAATCTATTAAATCAAAAAATAAAGAAACTATCAAATTCCTAATTCAGTGGTTTAGTGTTTCATAAATATAATTATGGTGAATTTTATAAAAAATCAAAAAGTGAATAATAATGGTTGATCTATAAGGGATAAAGATTAGTTTATGAGATTAGGGACACAAAATTTAATAAAGTTGGTTTATTTTCCAAAGTTTATAAAGTATTTGATAAATCAGACAAGGATGTGTCTAATGTTAAAATATAAATGTTGAATAAAATAATTCATGGAAATATAAATTTTGAATCTTCTCCACGATATCAAAAAAATCAATAACAATTTTAAATGAGGCTTTCAAAGAGTTTATGAAGATGAAAGTAAAGAAGAGTCTAGGAGATCTAGGTTTTAGACAAGACATAAAAAATCCATTTGATTAAAATATTAATCCTATATAATTCAAAAGGAAGATAAATAGAAGAAGAAGTTTAATTAAATGTTAGATGAATTTAAAATTATAGAAAATATAATGAATGTTTTAGATAAATGATATGGATATTTTTAATGTCCATTTTAAAAATCAACCTCTTTTAGTTCCTCTATTATCTGTTACTCAAACAGTTATTGTTTCTATTTTCTACTAAAATAGTTCCTCAATATGTTCCACCTCAATTAGTTGATTCTCAATACATTCCAAAAAAATGAAAGAAAATTAGAAAATAAAAATTTCCTCAATATACATATAAAGGAAACCAAAAATAAGTTACTAATGAAGATGAAGTTTTATAATTTATATGAAATTATGAAAAGGAAAATTTGAGAATTGATCAGTAATTTGATATGGATTTACAAGAAGAGTTGGCATAAGAAGAAAAATAAATTTCCACTAAATCAAGATTTTTTTCTTCTCAGTCTCAAATGGAAAATAATTTTGATAAATTTAACGAATAGTAAAGTTAATAAGAAGATAAGAAAGGTCAAATTTCACATTCCAAGGTTCTATACATACCTGTTCCTAAAAAAATATTTAATAGGTAGAAGTTTTAGTTGAATAAAATGATAACAGAATGAAGAAAAATGGAAAATATTATAAACCTCAAGTTTTAGATGTTTCATCTGATTCAAATCAAAATCCATAAAGTTATTCTCATGGAAGTATATAATTGAGATTAACTTAAATTAATAAAGTCTCAAATAATGTTAAATAAGTTCTCCATTATTTTTTAAACATTGATTCTAAATAAAAATACATTCAAGGAATTATGGATGCTTTAGAAAATTCAAATTCCTTAAAATAACTAGTAGAGATAGTTATTCAGAATAAAGAATATTTAAAATATTTCATATATAATTCAAAGGATGAAATATTAAAAATTAATGAAATTGGTTATATAGATAAAAATAACTAAAGAAGGTATAAAATACCATGATGATTAGATTAAATGTTGTATGGAATCTAATTAGGTTATTAAAAATTGTTTCAATTTTTTTTGATGTTTTAGAAAGAAAAAATGATGTAGATAATATTAATAACATTTATCAAATTCATAAAAAATAATTATCATAAAATATAAATATAATAATTGATCTTGGATAAGAATCTTTAAAAATGAATGTTAAGAGTTAAGAATTTTTGTTTCTTTAATAAGATGTGATCAGGTTAAGGAAGGAGAGTAAAAAGTTTCAAGAGATAGGGGAAATGGATTCCAAAATGGTATATTATATGGTATATTAAGAGAAATTTTAGTATGGATTTAAGAAGACTAAATTCATCATGAATATTTAATGAAATAAAGATTTATTTCCCAAATTTTTAGAGCTCTTGAGGATTTTCTAATAATCAAACTTGTTTTGAATGAATAATTCAGTGAATGTTTCTCAATTTATTATTGAATTGATTTTTACAATTTTAATTTTATGAATTTCCATTTATATTAAATTATTTTGTAATTTTTTTAATTAAACTTATCAGGTACAATTTCCATCTCCCATTTTTTTAAAATCAGAAAGTGAGAGAAAATTGTCCAAAGAACCTATTTATAGAATGTTAAAGAAACATAATGTTATAAAAAATATTTCAGAAAAATATTCTCTAAAAAATGGGGTATAAAAAATATTGGGGAATAAAAGAAAGAATGAATAAGAAATAAAGATAACAATTTTATATTTATAATAGTAAAAATGGAATGTAAGTTTTTTAATGTATTTTAATTTAAGGGTATGTTTTTTTATTCTTTTCCAACAAGGGGAGATTATTTTGTCAAAATTTATACATTCAAAACTTTCTAATTTTCTTAAATTACAATAAAATTTATTAAATACCATTTTGTACTAAATTTATACTTCCCAAGGTTTTAATAAGTTTTTATAGAAAACATATATTTATACGAGATGTCAAAATCTTTGAAAATCAACTAATCTTTGTTAATCAGATGATATTTTTTAATAATATGGTCTTTATAATTGAATGAAGCTTTATACATTATCTTAACATATACTCTTTTACATCATACAGAAGGTTTTATATTTCATAAAAAGAAGTTTTTATAATTTATAACTTAAATAGTAAAACTAAGTCTCACTGGAGTAAGTCTTATTTTTTAAATTGGACAGATATTCACCAGATGGAAGTAAAAATAATCCCTATATGTATCTTTATAAAAACTATAAAATAATTATTCTTATTCTACCTAACTAATAAATATTATTCTATCAAACAAACCTAGTTTACTCTATCAATAGAATATTTTATTGCATTGTGATGATGAAACCAAAATGAACAATGGCCGAATTCTATAGAGAATATTCAATGAGAAGGAATATTTAATTTTCATCCATTACAACTTACTCCACGAATCCCAAATTTTTATTTTTAGACCTTTGACTATAAATATTAGTACATTAATGGAGGGGGAACTGATAATTTTTTCATGTAAATTGATCTAAAGATTGTTTATTGATTTTTTAACATATTATTAAAAGTATGTTTATTTTAATAATTAGAGAAATTTCTATTTTAAAAGAATAAATATGAGCAATAAAAAGTTATTCCATTATGGTTATCAAGGGTTTACAGGGATAGAAATATAGAGTTATAATGATAATTTAAATTGACAGATTTCTTGCTGAATAAAGGAATAACATTATGGTTAGTTTAAAAAATTACTATATTTCAAGGTGATTGAATTCCTTTTCACTGATGTTTAAAATGTTTATATTCTTTTATAATATTTTTTCTATTTTTCATTAAAAACTTTACAAATATTTACTTTGTTTAGTTTTCTGTTTTTTATTTCATTTTTTCATATATAGGGAAATTTTAATTTTGTAATAATATTTTCTTAATAACTCTAATTATATAAAAATTACTAGAATAAGGTTCATTTAATTATATAATTGTAACAGATCGTACATATTGTTCATCTAAAAAATGAAAAGATTGGTAAAATAAAATTGTAGTTTTTAATTTAAAAAAAATATAATTCACCCACTCCCCCCTCTTGAAGTATTCTTTATACTCTTATAATCATTCACTAATATCATAACTCTCTACACTTTTTATGAAATATCATTCTACAAGTCTACTTCCACTATATTCAGTTCTTGTGAGGGGTCTAGTATGTACTTCGTCAAGAGGGATACATGGAACATGTCATGTACTTAAGATAGGTTATATGAGAGTGATTTGTAATATAAAACTACTTTGAGGTGATCAAGTACATATAAGGATCCAATGTATCTAGAATTAATCTTTACCTTTTCCACAAAACTCATGAATTTCTTAAATTTCAATATATAAAGGAACACATTATCTATAGCATCAAACTCCTTGTCTCATAAATTGTTACCTTCAAATATTTTTTGTCGAAATTTTTGGGATTTCATATGATGATTAATGTTTTGATGATTATGTATCATCTATTGGATAAGACCATGTCCCATAATCTTATATTCTCCCAATTCATCCTAGTATATTATAGTATAACACATATTTTTTTACAGAGCATAATAAGGTGATATTTGAATTCTAGATTGGAAACTATTATTAAATGAGAACTGCAGTATGGTAAGGTGTTGATCTCAACATCCTTGCAAATACATTGAAAATGATCTTAGTGTATCCTATATATTTTTAATTGTTCTGTTAGACTAACCACCTATCCGAGGGTGGAAATAAGTACTGAAACTCAACTCTATATCAAATTATTTTTTAAGTATTCTATAGAATCTTGATGTAAAATTCATATGTCAATCAAAAATAATGTTGAGTGGTACTCCAAAAAATATTTCCACATTCCTTATATATATATTATAGAGTTGGTAAAAATGAAATATTCCTTGATTGTAATGAAATTTACCAACTTTATAAGGTGATCAACTACTTACAAGGCGGTGTTGTTTCCTTTAGATGTCTTGGGATTCATTTAAATAAATTCATTGTTATATATTCACATTTCCATTCTATTATAGAAAATTGTTTTATTATACCCTTATACTTTAAATATATTCATGGTTATTTCTATTACATGTCTTGGTAGTCCTCTAAATAAATTCATTGTTATATCTTCCCATTTTCATATCAGTATGGGAAATAGTTTCATCACACCCATAGGCTTTTATTATTCATTCATGACTTGGTAACATACTATGTTTTGAGATACAAATTCTACAATATCCCCCTTTATGTTATCCTACTATAAGTTTTGATTCATATTTCTATAAATATTAGTTCATAGTAGATGAATAGTGAAGGATGATGTAAGTGCATTATCTAGAAGATCCCTCCTCAATTAAGTGTTGATTGGACACATATCTAGGTTAAAAACTTTATAAATCCATCTCTAGAAAAATTAACTACATAATATAAACTAACTCATTTTGTAGTCCTCGTTATCTTTTTGGGCCTTATCTATCCTCTTAGGAGTTGATGGTTTATAATTTATTTGAGAAATGTATGATAGAGATCCTTTTATAATTTCCTATCTATCCATCACATGTATGAGAATACTATATCCATTTGGATACCCATCATAGAGAGGATCGTGGGATCATTTCTACTCAGATCATATGCCACTTTTTTCACCTTCATACGACGCTAATAGATTGAATAATCATAACCATTGATTATCTTTAACTACATTTATTTGTGTATATTGATCGCATTTAATGTGAATGTATACTTGAGGTTTATATGATCCACATATATATATATATATATCAAAATTCTCTCCATAGATATATTGTCTCCATATAATCAATGTAACGATCACTATAGCTAATTCTAGATCGTGCATTGGGTCGTTTTCCTCATGGATATTTAATTAGAATGAGTCATAGGCTATCAATTTTTCATCTTTCTTGAGTAGAAACCAAAATAAATTTTGGGATGAATCAATGTATATAAAAAATCCTTCCACAATGGTTGGAAATGGGAGCCTATGTATAGTGAATAACCTCTTCATTGCCTCTATAAATCTGTCCATGCATTCATCAGTCTAGAAAAACATCACTCCATTCCGAGTTATCTTGGTTAGTTGCGTTACAAATAATGAGAGACTTCACAAAAATTGGTTATAGTAACCATATATTCCAAGGAAACTATTGATATCCATTATATACATTAGTCTTGACTGTCCATCAATTTTATACGTTTTCAAAGGATCCTTAGATATCCATTTTTTGGCGATAACATGCCCTTGAAAAGTTACTTGATCCATCCAAAACTCACATTTATTATACATTACATACTACATTAAATTTCACAAGGAATTTAGTATAATGTTCAAATACTCCTCATATTCCACCTTACTTTTGGAGAATAAAAGAATATAATCTATAAAGTCTACCAAAAATTTATTGAGGTAATCTTTAAATACTCTATTAAATAAGTCCATGAATATAATAGAGCCTTAGTGATTCAAAATGAAATCACTATGAACTCATAGTGCTACTATGATGTAAGAAAAATGGTGTTGGGAATATCCTCATTCTTCACAATTAGATGATAATATCACCTTCTATAAGAACTACCAAATATTTATTGAGGTAATCCATAAATCCTCAATAAGTCCATGAATAAAATGAAACCTTAGTGAGTCCAAATAGAATCCCTATGCACTAGTAATTCTCGTACCTATTATAAAATCAATATTTGGGATGTTCTTATTCTTTATCATTAATTTATAGTATCTCATATGAAGATCCACTATCGAGAAGTAATGGAATTAACATAGCTAATTCAATAAGTCATAAATCCATGGAAGTGGATACTTGTTCATTATCATGGTCATTTTCAGCTCATGATAAACATTGAATTGGTGCATAGACCCATCCTTATTCTTGGTAAAGAGGAATTGTGCATCCCATGGTGAATCACTTAGGCATATAATCCATTTATCTAGATTTTCCTATATTTTTTTCATTATTTCGTCAATTTTACCAGTGGTTTTTAAATATAGAGTCTTTGATATTAGAAAAGATCTAGGTATAAGATAAATTGAGATCTAAACCTCATGTCTTGGAGAAAGACAAGACAATTATTCAGGAAACACAACACCATATTTCCTTACAACAAGCATGTCATAAAGGATAAAATCTTCTTGGGTCTCAATCATTTGATATGGATATGTTTTCTCATAAGGTAATAATATCCATTCGTGAGATGATAATACCAAAGTAGATTAATCATACTCACAATTTTATATAATCATATAGTGATTCTCACTCACAATTGTATATAATCATATAGTGATTCTCGATATGAAGGGTGATTTTCTTCTTCCATATATTTATGTTTAATCCATGTGATGAAATCCAGCATATACCAAGAATAATATCAAATTCTGCCAAAGATAGAATTACAAGGATCATTAGGAAATTCAACATGAAAATGTAGATAGGGGAAGTTATATACTTAGTATGCAATAATTACCCCATAATATATTTTTATAGATATCTATACTCCCATTTTTTTGGTGTTTTAATATTTTTACTAAACATATATGATATTAAATAATTCTTAGAGAAATAATCGAATAATATGGTAACTATTCATGAATGAATAACTTATGTTATTGTCACCATTTCAGTTTCAAGATTCATTTTATCAGTAGTGATGATATAGGCTCTCTTTTTCCCTCTAGGCCATGTGGGTTTTTTTTTTCAGTTACCATCAACAACTCTTATCTTAGTGAATTTATTTGAATAGTTTACTTGTTCTTTAAAATTGAAACATTATATGCTATGATGAGAGTTGACCAAAGTATTATTTTTTCCATCACATTTGTGGGTTTATTCCATCATAATTAATTAACTAAGGGTCCTTCCTTTGCATACCTAAAGTATTTGCTTTCCCCCTTTAGGGAATTTCCTACTTGCTTCTTCCCACTATTGTTAAAAGTGGAATATTTGACTTTATTTACACAATGAGATTTATCCATCACTCTACCATAATTGAAATCAATTTTTGACTATAAATCTATTAACAATTGAGATTGACTAACCTATAATTCAATATTGAGGGAACATCATACAATTTTCACATAGCTGTCAATGTCTAAAATCACCAAAGTTCTTCAAAAATTCAAAATTATCACCCAAAATAAATGGTCACCATTAATTTTGGTGTCAACGAGAAGGGAAATGGCATGTTGTGCAAGTATTGTGAAGTTTGTATCATATTACCAATTGGATTCAAAGTCCTTTTTCTTGACACCAAGGAACACCCTCTCTATTTTTAGTAAGAGAGTATGAGTAAAATATTTGGTGAAAAATATTTTCTTTAATTCTTTATCCTCCATTTAATTAATATCCTCCTTGTTCTTCATATACATTATAAATGTCCACTGTCGGTCAGTTTCTCCCTATATATGACAAACAACCTTCATCACCTTATTTTCCACTATGTACTGAAGGATGTAGAAGATATTTTCAATGGATTTTATCCACAATTCTATTATTAAAGGATCTAATATCCACTAAACCTCAGAAAAATTTCTCATATAATGGTATCAATTTAAAGGTGAGAATTCTTAGGAGGATGTAATTTTTCCCATTTATTCATATTTCTATTCAGAACTTGAGTTTATTGGGTATGTATTTTCATGAAGTTCATGACTTATGCGCTCTTTGGGTTGGGTATCTCATTTAGTTATTTCCCCTCACATTAGTTGTTTACACTATTCCTCTTATTTCCATCCAATGATGAAAATAAATGAAAATTAGAGATGTGAATTATTAAACTATTAAACACACAAAATTTTAACTGTGAACTTTCAATGGAAAACTCATAAATGGAATAAATTACAAAACCTATGAATTTCTATGTTTTAATCTATGTTTTCCATGGGATCTTTATAAACATAAAATGTTATTGTAATTTTATTCAGTTCATAATTATCCGTAATTAATGGATAAATTTACCAAATAATATCCCCCTAGATTTTATATCTAGGTGTGTATCAAGGCCTCTTTTTCATGCACCACATGATGATCAAGTAAATTCCCAATGGTTCCTTTTTGAGATTATTAACCCTAGGTACAACTATATCCGATCCACATCCACTTGTAGTGTCTAAATTGGGATTTTTATGCATGTAAAAAACTTACTCTATACTTAACATGATTTTTGGAATTTCAATGTTTTAGTGTTATCCATAATTCATTCACTATGGTAATCAAATCCAAATCCCAAAAAGTTGATAGAACTTCATATAATTCCAACTAGGATAACACATATCTTTAATAGCCATTAATTCGTGATTTATTAAAAAATTATACTCTTAATACAATACTAGAAGATTAAGAGACCTAGTGACTTCATAACATAATAACATAAAATAGATTTACCGAAACATTATTCAAAACACCATAACATTCTATTATTATTCCATCAAACTTCTAAAACTCCATAGGATAACCTAGGGAAATACCTAAGAAAGGTGTGAGATATAAATCCCATTAAAAGAATAATCAAATCATAACATGATGAAATTAATAAAAATTACTTGATAGCCATATCAAGGTGACATAAAATGGGTGATAATTATAATCATGAACATCAAATCATGATAAAGAAGATAACATCAATGAAACATAGGAATTGAGAAACAATATAAAGCATGACATCATAAGCATATGTCAAGGATATCTGTCAATAAATCATAAAATAGTGTTCTTAGGATAACCTAATATGCACCATACATGCAATCTTAGGAGATAATATCATTACCCAATGCATTGGAGGGAAAAATAATTTTAACCACACCCGTCGTGTTCATATAAAGTGCATGAATTTGTGTGCCACATAGATCGTACAACATAAGGATATATTTAATAAATTTTAATAAAATTATCAAGGATTGTGGGTACCATACACGGAAGTCCCCAATAAATGAAGGGTAGGTATATTTATATGAGTACACTTGACTAGAATTTGGGATGTGTATTCACTACAAAAATGTTTGGCATGGAAAATTGGAGGATAATTTTGGTTGCATAACGACTATACATAAGGATTAATGGATGGTTTTAATGGTAGTGAAATGCGGAATATTATTACTTGTAAGTCATTAGGGTATTAAAAGGGATGTATAAAAATTTATTAGAACAAGAAAATTTTTGACATCAAAAGGACTAACTAAAATAATTCTATTGAGTAATTGGGAGGAAGAGATAATCCCTTACCTTGAAAGGGTGCTTCTGAAATATTGGGAGGATATTATTAAGTGAATGAAAACTCATTGGGAGGGATTTAGATAGGGGCATGGATAGTAAATTAATTTCCAAAGGTTTTTGAGTCAAATGGTGTGGAAGGTTGGGTGGATATTTATATAAAAAGAGATGGGGAATGTTTATTAATTTTAAAATGTAGGTTTTGTAAACTATATGATAAAATCATCAAAACCAAAAACCATCCTAGAATGTTTCCCATAGTTTAATCCAAATAGTAGTGTTTTAGAATATTCTATATGTTATAGAACTAAAACTATTCAAATTATACTATTTCTGATGTCGAAGTGAGTCATAATCATAAATAAATGATTTTAAAACATTATAAATAATACGTGTTTTGAAGGATCTATTAATTGATTAAAAAATTAATCAAATATCCTAAAAATAATTATTTTAAAGTGTAAATATATATTTTTTCATGAATTAATTTTATATAATTTGTTAAAATAGTTTGTTTTCTATTACGATGTCATAATATATACCATATATTTATACTGTAGTTAATTTATCCCAAATTTTTTATTATCCCTAGAAAATTATGAAAAAATTACCTTTGGATTTTTTTTTGATTTCAAAAATAATATTTATTTTATCAAACTAATTTACTAAATATGATAATTTTACATTTTAAATAGAAATTTCTTAGACTCTAAATTATAATATTATTTATGATAGTAATAGATTTCTAGAACTTATAAAAATTACATTGGTCTTCATGAAATTATATTTTTTTAGAAATGATATTTAATAAGAATATTTTATTAATATGACATTTATTTCAAAAGTTCCTGAATTTATCAAATGAGTTTCTTCATTGAGAGTATAAATTTCTAAAAAATACAATTTTTTATATCATAATATTGAACTATAATCTTTATTAAAATTACTTTATAATAATATATAAATAAGTTATAACAATGGATAAA
Organism: Viscum album; assembly: GCA_963277665.1. NCBI lineage: Eukaryota > Viridiplantae > Streptophyta > Magnoliopsida > Santalales > Viscaceae > Viscum > Viscum album. Next base: position 1,151,476,519 of record OY728135.1, read on the forward strand.
TATAATTATTATTTCACTAAAATAAAATAAATAAATTCCTAATACTATGGTCCATATACATAATCCCCTATTACACCAGCGTATTACCTAATGTTAAGGTGTGTGATGGTGGTGATATCTTGGTGTGGTTCCACACAGATTGTTTGGGTCAAGATCTCAATAACCTCTGAATTATTTAGTAAATGGTTTCACTTGAGCTTTAGTGGTTGAATATCGACTTGATCATGCTTAGGGTAAGATCCTAGTGATGTTATCTCCCTTGTAATCTTTCATAAATGGGATTCAGAGGATTTTATCCTTATAGTCAAGGCCATCAATTCATCAATATGTGTCAATTAGACTTGGTCATAACCCATATTGTATAATAGTGTTAATAACCACTACATTAAGACTATATTAAAAAAAATTAGATGCTTAGTAGTTTTTTAAATTTTATGGGATTTATTTTATAGTTCGTCTAAAATAACTACATTATATCATTTATAAATATATGAAATGATAAATCATTGTTCTATTCAAATGGGTATTTCATTTTTAAAATTTTGGTTCATTATAGTTCCCAATAATTGTGTGAGTATAAACTCTGCAAGGCACATATAATGGTGTCCCTCATAAGTATATGAGATTATATGGGTACATGTAAACTGAAATTTATGTGAAAAAAAGGATAATAAATACACAATACACCACTATGTGCTAAAAAAACCACTATTCGGAGACCTACCTACATTGACCAGAAATTATATTCAATTCTAAAGATACATATAGTCTCACATAATCTACCAATAATTCCTATACAACTTGGAAAAACATATTGAAATATATTCCATTAAACTTATACAATCCTTCATGAAACACATAAAAGTCACACATCTCACATCATAGAAAGTGTAATAAATCAATCACCATCATGATATATTCCAAAATGACCCTGATGAAGACCCATACATTGTGATTGTATCACATATGAATGATGACTACAGTCACCACCCAAAACTACATCCACCTCTATGGTACATCCCCTGAAAATTCAACTAATTGACACTACTATCTAGTTTCATTAAATTTTCGTAGGATATCACCACAATTCAAGTGTATAATTGACCATGTTTCTAGAAAACATTAATAGACTTAGCCCTAATGATGATAAAAATTACCAACATCTTATGACCCCAAAAAGGAGAACCTTAGTCACTTCCATAAAAATTTATTCATATAACCCCTCATCAAGATGATGAACAACATCATGACTGAACTATGAACATAATAATATTTTTGTATACATAACGAAAAATATAGATATTATATGAATAATGGTTCAAATAGGTCTTATAACCGTTAGACGTCACACAACCTTTCTTATTCATAGATGAATTCATAACCTCACACTATTTTATAAGAAGTCCCCTAGGAAACCCCTATGAATAATGTAGACCATAGTATGTATGGATCCCAATTTCTCTCACACTTCATCCCATGCTCTAAAACAATGTAGTGAATGAAATATTATAAATAATGAAAGTAACTAATAACCACCTACCCCATCTTAACCAGACTTCACTCAAAAAATATCAATGAACTATTTGGATCTAATCAGTTAAAATGTAAAATATAGAATAAGACTTGAAATTAGTGATAACTATAAGTGAAAAATTAAAATATAATTTATATAAGGATTAAACAAAAAAGGACGATTAATCTTACCTACATTGATCCCTGGGGTTATATGGAATGAAGAACTACCCATGAATTAATTAGATTCAACATTAGTTAAAATAACATGAGGGAAGAGGGGGGCGATTTAGTGGTTCTACTGGGAAGTAAATAATGTCTTTTTTTAAAAAATTAACATATTTTAATGATTAATTTTAAATTAAAAAAACAACTATATAAAGACTATTGAGTATCCATTAGACACTACTGGAACAAGGGATTGTTGTGATGGGATCCTGTCGCAAATGACCCATTGTGGAAAATGACATCACAAAAAACATTCAACAATTTTTTTAAGAAACAATTTGCAGTGGACCACCGACCCGTCACAAATGGTTTCTTGGTTTTTAATATTTTTGGAAGGGTCGTCGTAATTAATAATTGTGATGGCCTGTCCCAATTACTCCTCATAATATATAAAAAAATAAAATCTTTTGTGACGGGCCATCGAAATTAGTATTTGCGACGACCCATCGCAAATAGTTAAAAAATTAAGAAAAAATTGAAAAATTAAATAATATTAATAATAAAATAATATTAATATAAATAAAATCATAATATTAATATTAATAGAATAAAATTATTTATATAAAAATAAATATAATATAATATAAATATAAATAAAATAATTATATTAATATTCATAAAATAAATTTGTGTATAAAATAAGAAATTAATATAATAATAAGATTATTAATATTAATTAAATAATAATATAAGTAATATAATAAAAACCTGAGTATTCACAAAAATATAATAATATATTAATTAATAAAATAATAAATACAATAAAAAATTAGATAAATAATAAAAAACTGTAATTTTTGAGACAATATAAAACACACACTATTTAAAACATTAAATAGTTAATATTACAAAAAAATAAATTAAAATGTTACATCATAAAAGAAATACATCACTAAGTGGGAGGGTCGTCTGGAGGAGCTGGAGGAGATGGTGGAGGGAACACTATCCCTAAACTATGAGCCAAACGTCACATGTAATCCATCTCCTGCTCTTGCTCATGCTCTTTCCACCATCGATATATCTCATCGTGCATCTGCTACTACTATCGAAGGAACTCATCATGCTGCTATTGATTCCACTAACGCATCTCATCCTCCTCCCTACACATAGTATTTATAATCTCACTCTGAGATCGCATCTTCTCCTGATACTGTATATGTGATGATGATGACTCTTTATGAGATCCTCATGAGCTAGACACTGATATCACATAGGTTCTATAAAAACCCCCATTGGTCACTCGAGAGCAAATAATAACAACTCGGTCTTTCTCAAAGTCATACCAGGCCATTTGGATCTATGCTGCCTCCTCAAATCGAGGGGCATTGGTCTGACTATCGGTCTTAGCCTGACTCTCAACATATATATAAAAAGTCACAACCTCATATGAATCCTTCAATAGAAATTTAAAATTTAAATATTTAAAATATTATTTTTAGTTAAATTTAAAACTCAAAAAAAATTATACTGACCACAATATGATTCTGGTGAGCACCTATAATCTCCCTAGAGATTGGATCACTATACATCCTCCTATAAATGTCGTACTCCATAATATCGAGCTGTGAAACTGCCTATATTTATATAAAATAAAACATTTACATTTAAATTTATATACAAAATTTTAAAAAAAAGCACTTATCATATGAACCATATGCGTACTGAACGTACGACTCCAAACATGATGTGTCACCTCATGTCTCCCCCGATTTGTCTAGCCTACTAATGATCTACTCTGAAATCGCTTACTTAACTAGTGTGTACATAATCCATCCCAAAACTGAGATGAAATATAATCAGGTCGGTGGATGCGACATGCCTCTTCAAACATCTGCACTCCTTCTTTCTCTATTTGATTCATTTTAAAATCTTCCAAAAACTGCGTGCAACATGGATTCATAGCTCCCTACCATGCCTTCCAAATAGCCTCACACATTCTCTCATGAATGGGCTACAATAAACCCTATATATAATTTATTATGTCAAGTTATTAATTTAATTAATTTCAAAATAAATATTATTTATTTACATATCATCCAATTATTGAACATGAACTGCTGAACATCAATGGTAATATGATCCCACAACACCCATGCATCAGAAATATAATTACACAATATAGCGTTGTCATGTCCAACAAATAAATGCGTCAAGCTGTGAAAATAATAATAATAACAAAAAAAATTAGAATATAAATAAATTAATAAAAACTAACTAAAATTCATAGGTAATGTAACACCCCAAGCTTCTACGGTACGCTTCTCTTTGAATAATGTGATAGCGTGTGTTGTACGCAACACCGAGTCCTAACACACCATAACCAATCAAACTAGCCGTTATGAATAGTAATACCTACCTTTTGAAATTATATATATATTTGATATTTCAAAATGGACTTCATTTTTGGATTCGTAATATCGAATTTATCCTAAGGTGATATTTTGGTACTTTTCAGATAACTTTAATATTTTGATGAATAGTGAAAATTACTAAATTTTAATTAAAAACAACTTTTTTAATCAAAATAATTAATAGTGATAAATTATGATTTTGAGTGGTTTTAAAGTATATTTAGAATATAGTTTTACCATTTAATAAAATTTTGGTCATTGGACATAATTTTACAATTAAACTGGACATAAACAAGTGTCAATCTTTTGATAGTTATTATCACTTAAAAACACACTTTTTATTTTAACAACGGGAATTAATTTTAAATTAATTTCTTCCACTTATGTGTTTTTAATTTGGAAAAATGGATTCAATATTTGGAATTGGTATGTTCAAATTGTGTAAATAGGTAACTTTTATTTTTTGACATTTTGAATAATTACTTCGGTAAATATTTTATTTACCATGGTTAAAGGTAAATCTGGTAAATAAGGGTTAAATAATAATATTATAATAATACTAAATTACCATAAAACGTGTCCTAGCCTCATTGGTTGATACATGTTCGACCATAGGCATCTTTTGGTCGATTTTGGGACCCCATGGAGCCACTTGTAGGTGATAGGGACACTTAATTTTAATTAAGTTAAAATAAGTACAAAAATGACATAAGCATATATATTTTAGAAAAACAATTTTTACATAGGGTTATATATATTGTATTTTGGACTATAAATATTAATTATAAATATAAAGCGATTTCCTACATAATTATATTTTATTTATAATTTTTAGAGATTACATAATTTAATTTATTTATGACACAATGATGATCGAGTAATTACCATATTAGTGAAAATTTAAAATAATTGATCTTATATATACCCAAATAAATATAATTTGAGACCTTTAATGAATTAAAATAATTCTATAGGATAATATGACATATTAGTATTGATTTAATTAACTTTTTTTGAAGTAATAATTCTGTTATGAGTTTCAAAAAAATCAACTATTGAATAGTGTCAAAATTGACATAAAAGAGTTTTTTAAACAAATATTATATTATTAATTGATATTATATTCCTAAAAATATATGGTTCGGCAAAGAGACTTATATAATAATAGGTGTATCATTAATGGACCATTTGGGAGTCGCTTGGATGTATATAGTAAGTTAATTAACCATATAATATAAAAAAACAAAGAGACGTTGTAAAAGTGAAACTAATTAACTTAGAGTTAATACCTAAAGATAAGGTTAATATAAGTACCCAAACATGTATAAATTATATTTGTTGAGTGGTGTTAGACCAATACCCACCTTAAAATTTAAATAATCCACTTTGGAGCCATTATAAACCTAATATGAATTTATTATAAATTAATATTTCTAGATTTTCCAAAGGTGCCCCTCACCCCTCTTATAAAAGGGCACTCCTCCTTCTCATTTATGCACACCTTCAAAGCCTCTTGGTTCGGCCAAACTCTGCCCAAATACTCTCCCAACATCCCTCACTACATCCTAGAGGCCTTATTTTGATCCTAAAGCCAACCTAAGGAGCCCTTTTGATCAAATCAAAAGGAAGAACTCAAAGAAGAGGCAATGATTTCACCAACCCTTTCCAAGTTCCTTTATTCTTCCACTTCTTCTTCCTTTGTTATTAACATTCTAAAATAATAACTCTAGTATCATATATATACTGTGATATTATTATAAATATGGTAAAACCATATTCAATATTCTATCCATCCTTTGAATAACATGTCACCATACGTGCGTACGTACGGCTTACCGTCTCCACATCGTGGTGTAATTGTTATTCAATAAATTATTATTTCGATGGGTATAATAATGATGTTTAACTCATTTAAATAATAAATATAACATTATAATGATTATTTATATATGATATACCATACATTTATATATATTTTTAATATCAAAAGAATGATATTGTTGCTCGTGCGTACATACGGACTACCGTCTCCATGAACGTGATGAGATTCATTCTCCATCGTATCCATTCAAGTATAATTATCATTTGATGATTTAAAAATGATGTTTAAGGACTTGATATAATTATGGATATGAATAATATACAACCTATCCATTACAAACATGGCTTACGTAACAAAACATATAAAAGAAAATGAGTAAGTTAACAACCGAAACAATAATAATACTAAGATATTATAAACAAATCACTATTAAAAGATCATATATGATATCATATTAATATATATGATTATTGTATAATTTAATAACAATTATTTCACAATTATACAAGAGGTTAACCTACCCTCAACCAAGGAAAAGTGCAAGGTAAGGGTTTATTTCACAATCTCTTCATTATCTGAGGTTGTTTATACGTAATTATCTACTGGGATCACTTTATCATCCACATCCATGTTTCTTAAAAATATATTTCAAAACATTTTTAATATTTACAAGAATATGGGTTAAAGTCATTTGTACCCTTGTTTGAATTTTTATAAGTGGTTTATAAAGGAATCTTTCTGTCATTTTCCAAACAAGGTGCCTTTTTACCTTTTCGGCAGAATTAAGGTAAGAATGTTTTTTTATCTTATACGGCGGGTGTGGCTATTTTCCGCCATTATAAAATCGTCGAAGCTTCCCTTACAAGCTTATAAGATTATTTTCAAAGAAAATGTTTTATTTATAAATATATGACTCTTAAATGATTTCAAAAATAGAAAGAGATATTTCTCTAAAAAGAGTTTTGATGTCATCTATGTCAACATCCTTTGATGGAATTTACGGTTATTTGAAGTTGATTTATTATGATACAAAACTTATATATTGTATTGAAGGTTTCATGATATGTTTGACTATGGATGTACTATTTTTATACCATTCATAGTTTATGGTGACAATATTGACATTTCGTATGCTAGTTTTAATACAAATGTTTATGTTATGTTTAAAACTTTTCATATGGGAATGCATTGGACTTAATATGTGACGGGTGGAGCCCGCTATAGCTCCTCGATGCATCGGTAGGTCTAATGAGACAAACTAGTGTCTTGGCACAAGGCCTTGGAAAAATCTTATTTGTAGTCTTGGCACGAGGCCTTGGCTATGTGGTTATGATAGTCTGGCATTATGCATTCCATTATTATGAAAGTGGTTATTGATATTGCATGTGATTATTCGATTAGAAAAATATCCATGTGAATAAGTAAATGGAATTATTTCAATTTATTTTTGCCATACTATGTTGAAGTTCAAGTTTAAAAGGCTTTTGTTTTAGTTATACATTTCTCTAAATGTTTATTCTTATTTATGAAAGTTTCCGCTATATTGTTATCCTTACTGGGAATTTGAGCTCACCCCTTTTCTATGTTTTATTTTTCCCAGGACGTGAAGAAGTAAATTATGAATGACCTGCAAGGATATTATGAGGGGATAATAGTGTGGATTATGGAGACAATATGTTGTTGTAGTAGTTTTTCACGTCATGATGTAATGTAAAACTTTATGAATATATCTAGTGTTTCCAAGGCTACTAAACCAATCAGTCGTTCGAGATATGTTCTTTCTTGTGATCATGCCAATGCTATGTAATAATGCACCGACTCTAGGTAACTTGGGTAGGGGCGTTACAGTTGGTATCCGAGGAAGTTTAGTACAAACATTGGAAGCTAGATTTAGACAAACTCTGATTAGAGCACGTAGACCTAAGATGAACTTTGAGGATTAGTATAGAATAACTTCCTATAATTTTGGTAGTGTAGAGATTTTGTGAGTTTTCCGAGAAATAAATCCCTGTCTGGATATGATCAGGTAGAGGCGGCTCTGGAACAGATGTACCTAGGGGTAAAACCCGAAAACACCGCTTTGAGCTAGACTCGAACGAGAACTGGTGCACGACAACAGGCCTTGCTGCACTCTTGTTTACGACACACCCGGGGGATATGTTTAGGATAATTCTCATTTTATTTACAAATAATTATAAAGGGTTTATGAGTATATAATTACTCAAAGAAAACATTCTTATGATTATGGATTATATCCATAAATAGTTCAATTTATGTTAAGTGTTTTATAAGTATGTGATTATGTATTTTGATTCAAAAACTGATCTGGGTTATGCCATTGTTTAGAAATGGCGCCTAGTGGAAGAAATGGAAACTGTATCAATGCACGCACTCCATGTAGGGATTTCCCTCCTGCTCAAGATATTTATAGTGGAGCTGGTGATGCAACTGGTGCCGGTCAGCTAATCACCATACTGGGACAACTCACTCAGGTTATGAATAATAACCTTACCCGTATAGAGCACCCTGATCCACAACGTGGAGGATCAATGTTAGATCGATTCATGAGGCAAAAACCACCAACGTTCAATGGGAGTACAAATCCCTTAGTAGATGAGCAATGGATATTTTCACTAGAGAAAATATTTCAGGCTTTGGGGAGTAGTGAAAGGGAAAAAGTTATCATGGTAGTTTACCGCCTCACTGGATATGCTGATCAATGGTGGTCATTGATTCAAAATACTAAGGAAGATGATGAAGTATCAAATATGGAATGGAGGGAGTTCAAAGATCTATTTTTAGAAAAATACTTTCCTCGTGACCATCAAACAGATATGGAAAGGCAGTTTCTGAGTCTGAGACAAAAGGAGGATGAGAATGTCACAAAGTATAAGGCTAACTTTACAAGGTTAGCAAGATATGCTGGAGATTATATACGTAACTCAAGAAGTAAGATTGATCGTTTCTTTGATGGGTTAAAACCATTTCTCCGTCGAGCATTAGTCTCACAATCCTTTTCAACGTACGAAGACATTGTCTCATGTGCTATCAAGACCGAAAAGGAATTCTCTAAGTCTTATGAATTTAAAGAAAAGAAAGAGAAGAAGAGACCTGCTGATCAATCTGGGAGTGGAAATAAGGGGAAGAAGGGAAAGGTTGAATATCCATCCTATGGTAAATGTGGTAAGAAACACCCCGGTACTTGCTTAAAGGGAACAAGAGTCTATTACAAGTGTGGTGAAAAAGGCCACCAAGCTCGTGATTGCAAGGGGAAGAAGGATGCTACCAATGTTCAGTGCTAAAATTGCAGGGAGACGGGTCATTATGCAAATGAATTTCCTAAGCGTCAAGAGAACTTACCTCAGAAAAGGCCAAGGGATCAAGGCCAAGCTTATGCTATCACTACTACTGAGGTAGAAGCTCCGAAAGAAGTGGTGGAAGGTAATTTAATGGTTTCCTCAAGTTTAGCAAATGCATTATTTGATTCTGGATCATCGCATTGTTTCATATCTTCCCAGTTTGCTAAGAAAATTAGATATTTCCAATTTAATTTAACAAGGGAGTTGTCAGTTAAAACTCCTAAGGGAAGTATCATTGCAACAAAGTTTTGTGAATCAGTCCCCATTGGAGAACATAAATGTTCTTTATCTGCTGATCTCGTCATCATACCTATGATTGAGTTTGATATAATCCTCGGTATGGACTAGATTTTGGACTATGATGCGAAGATTTATTGTAAGAAGAAAGAGGTTAGGATTCTTGATGATGATGATAAGGAACACCTTATCTTTAGAGTAGAATCGTCACCACCTAATTCTTATTTAGAACCACCCATAGTAGCTCAACTAAATTCAATTATTGGGGAGGAAGAGAATTAAATAACTGTAGGTGAGTAAAGGAATGTTCAAATAGAGGATGTACCTGTTGTGAAAGAATTTGTAGATGTATTTCCGGAAGATTTACCTGGACATCCTCCAGAACGAGAAGTTGAGTTTTCCATTGATTTAATTCCTGGATCAAGGCCTATATCAAAGACCCCTTATAGAATGGCCTATGTAGAATTAGTTGAACTAAAGAAACAACATGAGGAATTGTGTAATAAGGGATTTATTCACCCTAGTGTTTCTCCATGGGGATCCCCTGTTCTTATTGTTAAAAAGAAAGACGGATCTATGAGGTTATGTATCGACTACAGGGAGATCAATGTTATAACAATAAAGAACAAGTATACCCTACCACGCATTGATGATTTATTTGACCAACTGCATGGAGCTCAAAACTTTACAAAGATTGACCTTAGATCTAGATACCATCAGTTGTGTGTGAAGAAGGAAGACATTCCAAAGACAACATTTCAAACCAGGTACGGGCATTACAAGTTTACTGTAATGCCTTTTGGATTAACTAATTCACCCTCTATTTTCATGGATCTGATGAATAGAGTTTTCAAGGAGTATCTTGATGAATTTGTGGTGGTATTTATTGATGATATCTTAGTATACTCCAAAAGCTACGAAGATCATGAAAATCACTTGCACATTATCTTGAAGACTCTGAGAAGGCATGAATTATATGGGAAGTTTAGAAAGTGTGAATTCTGGCTTCAGAAGGTTTCTTTTCTTGTCCATATTATCTCTAAAGATGGAATCTCTATTGATCCTTCTAAGATCAAGGCAATCCAAGAATGGCCAGCACCTACGAGTATAATTGAGGTACGTAGTTTTATTGGTTTGGAAGGTTGTTATCGACGTTTCGTCCAGAATTTTTCTCGATTGGCTAACCCATTAACGAAGCTCACACGTAAAGGGGTTAAATTTGTTTGGACAAAAGAGTGTGAAGAATGTTTCGAAGAACTGAAGAGAAGATTAGTCAATGCTCCTATATTGACTCTACCATCGGGTAATGATGGGTTCGTTATTTATAGTGATGCATCGAAGAAAGTACTTGGTTGTGTCCTTATGCAGAATGATAGAGATATTGCCTATACATCACGAAAGTTGAAAATTCATGAACAAAACTATCATACTCATGATCTCGAGTTAGCAGCTGTGATCTTTGCTTTAAAGATATGGAGGCACTACCTCTATGGTGAAAAATGTGAGATTTATACTGATCACAAGAGTTTGAAGTATATTTTCTCACAAAAAGAACTCAACATGAGGAAAAGGAGATGACTTGAATTACTCAAGGATTATGATTGAACGATACACTACCACCCTGGGAAGGAAAACCAGGTGGCAGATGCTTTGAGCAGAAAAGATCATGGAGTTTTGAACAATATGAGAATTGAAAGGGATCCAATTTTCATGGATCTAGTGAAGATGGACATGGGAATAACCAGGGAAGGAGAAACATCAATGATTTTTCAAATGTTTGTCAAACCATCTTTACTAGAAAGGAATAAGAGTTATCAGAACGATGATGAAGAATGTAAAAAGAAGATTAAAGCTGTGAATGATGGGATACTGAGAGACTATGTGTATGAAGATGGAATTTTGAAATTCGGGAAGAGACTTTGTGTTCCCGATATACAAGATCTAAAAAGGGAATTGCTGGATGATGCTCATAGTTCCAATTTCTATATACACCCTGGGAGAACCAAAATGTATAGATATTTGAAGGAACATTTTTGGTGGGACAATATGAAGTGGGAGATAGCTGGTTTTGTGTCAAGATGTATGGTTTGTCAACAAGTGAAAGCTGGAAGGCAACACCCTGGAGGAGTCATGAAACATCTTCCCATACCGGAGTGGAAATGGGATAATATTACGATGGACTTTTTCATGGGGCTACCAAAGAATCCTAGATGGAATGATAAAATATTGGTTATTGTTGATCGCCTTACCAAGTCATCACATTTTCTTGCTATAAGAGAAGATCTACCACTGGAACGTCTAGCAAGACTATATATTAATGAAGTTGTGAGACTTTATGGAGTACCCCTATCGATTGTTTCTGATCATGATCCCCATTTTTCTTCAAGATTCTGGAAGAGTATTAAGAAATCCCTGGATACTGAACTTCATTTGAGCACTGGCTACCACCCTCAGACAGACGGACAATCAGAACAGACTATTCAAACCTTAGAAGACATGTTGAGATCCTGCTAACTTGACTTTCAGGGTATGTGGGATCAGTATTTACCTATGGTAGAATTTTCCTATAACAATATCTTCCATTCGAGTATTCAGATGGCACCATATGAAGCGTTATATGGAAAGAGATGTCGCGCACCAACCTGTTGGGATGACGTTGGTGAAAGAAAACTTGTAGGTCTAGAACTGATGGAAGAAACGATGGAAAATGTTAAGGTAATCCAAAATCACATCAAAGCATCTCCAAGTAGGCAGAAGATCTATACCGATAATCGAAGGAAGGATTTGGAATTTCAAGTCGGTGATCATGTTTTCCTGAAGGTATCTCCATGGAAGGGAGTCATATGTTTTGGTAAGAAAGGTAAATTGAGTCCCATGTACATCGGACCTTTCGAAATTCTAGAATGAATTGGGGCTGTAGCTTACCGATTGGCAATGCCGCCAAGTCTCTCCAAAGTTCATGATGTGTTCCACGTATCTCTGTTGAGGAAATACATGCCTAACCGAACGCATGTACTCACCTATGAGGAGTTAGAACTGGAACCCGATCTATCTTATTGCGAAGTGCCCGTCAGGATTCTTGATACGAGAGAACAAGTACTGAGAAACTGGACAACGCGTCTGGTAAAAGTTTTGTGGAGAAACCATAAGATGGAAGAGGCAACGTGGGAACCCGATGAACTTATGATGAAGAACCACCCGAGTCTTTTCATGTGATAAGTATTCTAGAAATTTCGATGAAGAAATTATTTGAAGGAGGGGAGAATGTAACACCCCAAGCTTCTACGGTACGCTTCTCTTTGAATAATGTGATAGCGTGTGTTGTACGCAACACCGAGTCCTAACACACCATAACCAATCAAACTAGCCGTTATGAATAGTAATACCTATTTTTTGAAATTATATATATATTTTATATTTCAAAATGGACTTCATTTTTGGATTCAGAATATCGAATTTAGCCTAAGGTGAGATTTTGGTACTTTTCGGATAACTTTAATATTTTGATGAATAGTGAAAATTACTAAATTTTAATTAAAAACAACTTTTTTAATCAAAATAATTAATAGTGATAAATTATGAATTCGAGTGGTTTTAAAGTATATTTAGAATATATTTTTACCATTTAATATAATGTTGTTCATTGGACATAATTTTACAATTAAACCGAACATAAACAAGTGTCAATCTTTTGATAGTTATTATCTCTTAAAATCACGTTTTTTGTTTTAACAACGGGAATTAATTTTAAATTAATTTCTGACACTTCTATGTTTTGAATTTGGAAAAATGGATTCCATATTTGGAATTTGGATGTTCAAATTGTGTAAATAGGTAACTTTTATTTTTAGACATTTTGAATAATTACTTCGGTAAATATTTTATTTACCGTGGTTAAGGGTAAATCCGGTAAATAAGGGTTAGAAAATAATATTATAATAATACTAAATTACCCTAAAACGTGTCCTAGCCTCATTGGTTGATACATTTTCGACCATAGGCATATTGGGGTCGATTTTGGGACCCCATGGAGCCACTTGTAGGTGATAGGGACACTTAATTTTAATTAAGTTAAAATAAGTACAAAAATGACATAAGCATATATCTTTTAGCAAAACAATTTTTACATAGGGTTATATATATTGGATTTTCGACTATAAATATTAATTATAAATATAAAAATATTTCCTACATAATTATAGTTTATTTATAATTTTTATAGATTACATAATTTAATTTATTTATGACACAATGATGATGTAGTAATTACCATATTAGTGAAAATTTAAAATAATTGATATTATAAATACCCAAATAAATATAATTTGAGACTTTTAATGAATTAAAATAATTTTCTAGGATAATATGACATATTATTATTGATTTAATTAACTTTTTTCGAAGTAATAATTCTGTTACGAGTTTCACAAAAATCAACTATTGAATAGTTTCAAAATTGACATAAAAGAGTTTTTAAAACAAATATTATATTATTAATTGATATTAAATTCCTAAAAATCTACTTTTCAGTCAAGAGACTTATATAATAATAGGTGTATCATTAATGGACCACTTGGGGGTCTCTTGGATATATATAGTAAGTTTATTAACCATATAATATAAAAATAAAAAGATACATTGTAAAAGTGAAACTAATTAACTTAGAGTTAATACTTAAAGATAAGGTTAATATAAGTACCCAAACCTGTCTAAATTCTATTTTTTGAGTGGTGTTCGACCCATACCCACCTTAAAATTTAAATAATACACTTTGGTGCCATTATAAACCGAATATTAATTTATTATAAATTTATATTTCTAGCTTTTCCAAAGGTGCCCCTCACCCCTCTTATAAAAGGGCACTCCTCTTTATCATTTCTTCACACCTTCAAAGCCTTTTGGTTCGGCAAAAATCTACCCAAATACTCTCCCAACATCCCTCACTACAACCTAGAGGCCTTAGTTTGATCGAAAAGACAACCTAAGGATCCCTTTTGATCAAATCAAAAGGAAGAACCCGAAGAAGAGGTAATGATTTCACCACCCTTTTCCAAGTTCCTTTCTTCTTCCACTTCTTCTTCCTTTGTTATTACCATTATAAAATAATAACTCCAGTATCATATATATAATGTTATGTTATTATAAATATGGTACAACCATATTCAATATTCTATCCATCCTTTGAATAACATGTCACCATACATGCGTACGTACGGCTTACCGTCTCCACGTCGTGGTGTAATTGTTATTCAATAAATTATTATTTCGATGGGTATAATAATGATGTGTAACTCATGTAAATAATAAATATAACATGATAATTATTCTTTATATATGATATACCATCCTTTTATATATTATTTTAAAATCAAAAGAATGATATTGTCGCTCGTGCGTACGTACGGACTACCGTCTCCACGAACACGATGAGATTCATTCCCCATCATATCCATTCAAGTCTAATTCCCATTTGATGATTAAGAATAATGTTTAAGGACTTGGTATCATTATGGATATGAATAATATACAACCTATCCATTACAAACCTGGCTTATGTAACAAAACATATAAAAGAAAATGAGTAAGTTAACACCCGAACAATAATAATACTAATATATTATTAACAAATCACCTTTAAAAGATCATATATGATATCATATTAATATATATGATTCATGTATAATTTAATAACAATTATTTAACCATTATATAGGAGGTTAACCTACCCTCAACCAAGGAAAAGTTCAAGGTAAGGGTTTATTTCACAATCTCTTCATTATCCGAGGTTGTTTATACGTAATTATCTACTGGGATATATTTATTATCCACATCCATGTTTCTTAAAAATGTATTTCAAAACATTTTTACTATTTACAAGAATATGGGTTAATGTCATTTATACCCTTGTTTGAATTTTTATAAGTGGTTTATAAAGGAATCTTTTCGTCGTTTTCCAAACAAGGTGCCTTTTAACCTTTTCGACAGAATTAAGGTAAGAATGTTTTTTTAAATTATACGGAGGGTGCGGCTATTTTCCGCCGTTATAAAATCGTCGAAGCTTCCCTTACAAGCTTATAAGATTATTTTCAAAGAAAATGTTTTATTTATAAATATATGACTCTTAAATGATTTCCAAAATAGAAAGAGATATTTCTCTAAAAAGAGTTTTGATTTCATCTATGTCAACATCCTTTGATGGAATTTACACTTATTTGAAGTTGATTTATTATGATACAAAACCTCTATATTGTGTTGAAGGTTTTGTGATTTGTTTGACTATGGATGTGCTATTTTTATACCATTCATAGTTTATGGTGAAAGTATTGACATTTCGTATGCTAGTTTTAATACAAATGTTTATGTTATGTTTAAACCTTTTCATATGGGAATGTATTGGACTTAATATGTGACGGGTGGAGCTCGCTATAGCTCCTCGATGCATCGGTAGGTCTCATGAGACAAACTAGTGTCTTGGCACAAGGCCTTGACAAAATATTATTTGTAGTCTTGGCACGAGGCCTTGGCTATGTGGTTATGATAGTCTGGCATTATGCATTCTATCATTATGAAAGTGGTTATTGATATTGCATGTGATTATTCGATTAGTAGAATATCCATGTGAATAAGTAAATGGAATTATTTAATTTTATTTTTGCCATACTATATTGAAGTTCAAGTTTAAAAGGATTTTGTTTTAGTTATACATTGCCTTAAATGTTTATTCTTATTTAATAAAGTTTCCGCTATATTTTTATCCTTACAGGGCATTTGAGCTCACCCCTTTTCTATATTTTATTTTTCTCAGGAAGTGAAAAAGTAAATTATGAATGACCTGTAGAGATATTATGAGGGGATAATAGTGTGGATTATGGAGACAATATGTTGTTGTAGTAGTTTTTAACCTCATGGTGTAATGTAAAACTTTATGAATATATCTAGTGTTTCCAAGCCTACTAAACCAATCGGTCTTTCGAGATTTGATCTTTCTTGTGATCATGCCAATGTTATGTAATAATGCACCGACTCTGGGTAAATGGGTTCGGGGCGTTACAGGTAAACACACCTCTGAATGTATGGATCAAACCCAAGATGTGGACATATCTTGGGTATAGGGTTGGGAATCATCAGTCGGGAAAGACCATGCCCCTGCAGAGTACCCCCTGAACTGCCTGCAGTCTGAGGGTCCGCTGATCCGACCTCCTACTCATCTAATGGTAGATCTGTCTCCTGTAACATACGATACAAATCCTCGTCCATCTGAAACAAAAAATGATTATTATTAGTAAATAGTTGAAAACAAATATTATATATAGATATATATTATATATGATTATAACCATTATTTTACTATCTCAAATTCCATCTTCATCGTCATCTTCATAGCTATTGATGTCAATGTCTTCATCTTCCCCATCAATATCAACAATTTCCATATTTGTTTCAGTTTCATAATATATTGTCACTTCAAATTCAGTAGTAACATCCTTACCCTCATCATCACCATCATCCATTAACTATGGGGTATCATCAATGATATTCCTATCTCTTCTTGAAAAGGATGGATTCAGAGAAGTCTCTTGAAAAATTTCAAATCATTTCACTTTTGCAGAACGACATTCACATTCAGTAAAATGATTCTCTTGAGATTTAATTTTTATTATGCTCCACCAATCACCCAACTTCCTTCAAATAACTCAATAATTTTTATAATAATTTTTATTTCCTAGATGAGATAATAAAATTGGTTCATTTACTAAAAGAATAATTTTATATTTAATATCAACGATTCCATGGATCAGATAAAAATTAAAGACTCTCTCAGTATCCAACCAGTGGAATTTAAACATCGTTAGGTAATGTTTTCCCAAATAACACAATTTAATTATTTTTTTCCAACATGTCATAAAAGAAAACTTCAGTTTTTCTATGATGTGATCCTCTCAATAAAACACCACTAATAATTGTTTTTTATTCCCCATATGCATGTTTATGAAATCAAACACTATTCACCACATATGCATTATAATATTTAACCATTTTTGATGGTGGGTTACTTAATACAGACAATTTATTATCAATTTTATCAGCATGTTGAGATAGCAACAATGTTTTTGAAATAATTATCACTATAACAAGTATTAAATTTATTTTTTATGTGAAATGAAAAATAAGTTATATCACCAGTTTTTGAGACCAGTAGGAATTTTTTAAACCGTTATTCAAGGGAAACTTTTGTAATTTGGGGAAACATTTTCTTGATATGATTATCATATAACCTACAAATAAAATAAGATTAATGTATTGTTATAAAAATTATAGAACAATTGATAAGATCAGTTACTGTAAAAATGGTGTAATTTCCTCATAGTTGAGCAGAATATATGTATGATCTCTATATTGTTCGTCATCTGAAAGCCATTATTTATTAACTCTGCCAAAGACATGTTCAGGATGATTGATATTTGATAATTGATTTTTTTATTTCATCTTCAAAATTTCCCTCATTATGGCTATTCGGTTGTGTTTTTAAGGATATTCAGATTGAAATTAATGAGAGTAGAAAAAAGAAATTTCCTCTTACAAATGAGCTTCTGTAATTGAGCCTTCAATTGATGCTTTTTTATGTATGTTTTTTCAATTTCTACATGAATTAATCAAATGGGTACATCCATTAGAACAATACCAGTCCTCAACATTTTTTTGATGAGGCAAATATAATACCAAATGTTCCATTAAGTCAAATAAACCCAACATGATTATTTTTTTCTAATTTACATAAAATTAAAATGACATCTTCATGCAGTTCTTTTACAGCATTGTAGTCCGTTTTTATGCATAAATGTCTCAAAAAATAAATCACATGTCTTTAATAATATCCCAAATCAGAGGATATAAGAAACCTCTTAATCTAATTGGTAGAAGTTTTTCCATTAAAACATGATAGTCATGAATTTTCAATCCAGTAATATGACTATTTTTACACACCTTCCCAAATTGGAAGATTAACTATATTGAAGTCTCAAATCTTCAATCCAATGACAAAATAATGAGATAATCTATTTGGATAGTGTTTAAGTGTATTTTTTTATTAACATCTGTGATCTGAAATTTTCAAACTATTCATGTTCTGGTCGCTTGTAAATTTGGGCAATATCTAATCATTCATTTACATTATCTCTGGTCTTTTCTGAAGTATCCAAAATTGTATGAAATAAATTATCAAAATATTTATTCTTAGTATGAATCAAATCCTACATGCGATAGTCCAACAAATCTAACTAATATAGAAAATCTCAAAAAATGTTTTGTTTTATCCAATTATTCTCTTTTCCAAACCCATCAATTTTCTGTTGGTTTATTTTTGGTCTGAATGTTCTGAGAGGTAATGAAGAGACACTTGATTTCAAATATGTAACTGATATCATTTTTGGAGGACCATCTTTTTCAAATTTTCCTTTTCTGAAATGATATTTTTTTCTTCGAAAGGATTATCAGTTGGAAGAAATCTGCGATGACAGCCAAAAAACAAGGTTTTTTCCATTTACAAGAATAAACTCTTTTCTATCTCTCAAATAGTATGTACATGATTTTGGAACATGTGTACTCTAACTAGATTACATGCCATATGCTAAAAAGTCACTAATTTGCTACCTCAATTAAGCTTTTAGTAGGAAGTTTTGTTTTAAAAAAATCATATGTACTAACACCATTAATCCATAGTGAATTCAACTCATCAATCAATAGTTTCAAATAAAAATTGATATTCTTTTTCGATGAAATGAAATTAATAAGGTTGAAAATATATATGGATCCTTCATCAACATCCATAGAGGTAAATCATATAGAGTTATAAAGATAGGCCAACATGAATAATAACTACCTTAATAACCAAATGTACAGAAACCATTAATAGAAAGTCCCAATCACACGTTTTGAGATTTTAAAGCAAACGATGGATGCAATTTGTCAAATGTTTTCCATGAATCACCATCAGAGTGATGATTTGAGATTTTACTGGATGAAATGATGGTTTTGTGCAATAAAATCAATGATTCTATGTTTTGAGACATAAATAAACGCTGCGATATTGGTGTGAGCAAGAAATATCTCAATTGTTTTATAGGAACAAATCCAGACTTCCTTGGTTAATATTCTTTATACCTTGTCTTTCCACATGTAGGACAACTATCCATCAACTCATTTTAACTATAATATTAGATGCAATCATTTGAACATGCATGAATCTTCTGATAACCAAGACCCAGATTACAAACCATCCTCTTTCTCTTATAAACTTTTATAGGCAACATATTTTCTTCATATAGTAGTGTTTTTAATAATGAGAACATCTGATCACAACAACTATTTGACACTCCATTATCTGATTTAATGGCCATAAATTTAAAAACTACTTCAAAATTTCTTATCTTGAAACCAGGATATAAGGCATCCTTAGAGGACCTCAAAAAATCATATAAATGAGGTGGTTCCAACTTAGTAGTTAAATCAATATCATCTCGAGTTTCAGTTTGTTGAATAGACGACCCTGTCACATCATTTACTAAACATTGAAACTGTGCTAGATCTCGAACCGTTTTTATTAATATCTTCTCTAGAACTGTGTTCACCATGTCGATACCAAAAAACAAAAATTGATTGAAAACTAAAACGTAATAAATGACCTCCAAAGTTTTCAAATGTGTCATATGTCCTTTGATCACATTTTTCAAGGACACTTAATTTTACCATCTGAATTAAATTGTGAATTTTATGATGCAAATGATAAGAAAGCTTGAACACCCCCAATATATACAGGATTTAAAACAAAACTGTTTGGATTCTTTTCCAGAGTTATTAATGTATGGTTATCTAATAATGACTCTTGTTGACTTCTTAGTTCCATATTTTTCTAAAAAATGTGAAACAATTTGATATTTTGTAGAATTAGATATAAGATAAACACAATTAAAAAAAGACAAGAAAATTAAATTGTCATTTCAAGAAATTTTTTATAGTTTCTATTATTTTCTATTTATTTATACTATTTTTAAGCTTTTATACTAATCTATACTAATTTATAAAAATTTATTCTAATTATCCTAATTATTATTAATTTCAAGTATTTTATACTAATTATTCTTAATTACCTATGGCACAATTTCCAACGGATTGGAAGAAACTTGTTTTCCTGACGACTCATCCCCTTGAGACTTTTCTATGACTAAAAGCACTATGAAAAATCTGCTCAGGTGTACGAATTTCTATTTTTATATGCATGATGATAAAGAGAAGAGAGGACTCACCATGCTGCTCTCCATGCTCTAGTTCATACGAAAATGAATATTTTTACATCGGAGTAGACTATTCATATTGATTTTAGTTGTAGAAAGTTGCAAAGGGATGAGTCATTAGAAAAAAGAGCTTCTTTTGTTCGACGACACACCTCCTTGCAACTTTCTCCAATATAAATCACTATTAAAAATCTGCTTCAACATATGTCTGAGAAGATTATTCAAATTGATTTCAGTGGAAGAAAGTTGCAAGGAACTCAGCTTTCGATCAAAATTAATGCCTCCAACCTACTAGAAATTATACTAGTTTATCAATGTACTCAAATTTATTATGATTTATTACTAATAATTACAAATAATTACTAATTGGTAATAATTATTACTAATAATAAATAATTATAACTAATTATTACTTACTATAACTATTTATTACTAATTATTACTAATTAATCCTATTTATTCCTAATTAATCCTAATTATTATTAATTGATCCTAATTGTTACTAATTAATCATAATTATTACTAATTAATCCTAATTATTAATAGTTTATCCTAATCATTACTAATTAATCTTAATTATTACTAATTAAACTTAATTAGTGATAATTAATCCAAATTAATCCAAATTAATCCAAATTAATCCCAATTATTCTTAATCATTCATAATTATTCCTAATTATTCTTGATTATTCCTAATTATTGTTAATTATTGCTAATTAATTCTAATTATTACTAATTATTCTCAATTATTGCTAAATAATCCAAATTAATCCTAATTAATCTTAATTATTTTTAATTAATCCTAATTATTCCTAATTATTCCTAATTATTTCTAATTAATCCTAATTAATCCTAATTAATCCAAATTAATCCAAATTATTCTTCATTATTCCAAATTATTGCTAATTATTCCCAATTATTCCTAATTAATCCTAATTAATCTTATTTATTCATAATTAATCCTAATTACTCTGAATTATTCCTAATTGTTTATAATTATTTCAAAATTATAACTAATTATTACTAATTAACACTATTTATTACTAAATATTACTATTTATTACAATTTATTACAATTTGTTTTTCTAATTATTACTATTTATTACTAACTATTACTAATTATTACTAATTATTACTATTTACTACTATTTTATATTAATTATTACTAATTATTACTAATTATTAGTAATTATAACTAATTATTACTAATTATTACTAATTATTACTAATTATTTCTAACTATTAAATTTTATTACTAATTATTTCTAATTAATCCCACTTATTACAATTTATTACTATTGATTTCAATTTTTTACTAATTATTTCTAATTATTATAATTTATTTCTAATTATTTAAATTTATAACTTATTATTACTAATTATTACAAATTCTTACTAATTATTACTAATTATTAGTAATTATTACTAATTATTACTAATTATTAATAATTATTAATAATTATTAGTAATTATTACTAATTAATACTATTTATCATTATTTATTACTATTTATTAGTATTTATTAGTATTTATTAGTATTTATTAGTATTTATTACCATTTATTACTAAGTATAACTATTTAATACAACTTATGACTATTTATTACTATTTATTACTAATTATTACTAATTATTACTATTTAATACTAATTATTATTAATTATTACTATTTATTACTAATTGTTACTAATTATTACTAATTATTTTTAATTATTACTATTTATTACTATTTATTACAATTTTTTACTAATTATAACAAATTAATACTAATTAATCATAATTATTACAATTTATTACAATTTATTACTATTTATTACAATTTATTACTAATTATTACTAATTTAATTCTAATTATTAAAATTTATTACTAATTATAACTAATTATTTTTAATTATTACTAATAATTATGAATTATTAAGAATTATTACTAATTATTACTAATGATTACTAATCATTACTAATTAATAATAATTAATTCTATTTATTATAATTTATTACTATTTATTATAATTTTTTACTATTTTTTACTATTTATTACTATTTGTTACTATTTATTACTATTTACTACTATTTCTTACTATTTGTTACTATTTATTACTTATTATTAATAATTATAACAAATTATTACAAATTATTACAAATTATTATTAATTATTACTAAATATTACTAATTATTTGAAATTATTTCTATTTATTACTATTTATTACTATTTATTACAATTTATTACTATTTCTTACTATTTATTTCTAATTACTAAAATTTATTACTAATTAATCCTAATTATTACAAATTATTTCTATTTACTATTAATTATTAATAATTATTTATAATTATTTATATTTTTTCTAATTAATTCTAATTATTACAAATTTTTTCTAATTGTTACAGTTTTTTCTAATTATTACAAATTATGTATAATTATTACAATTTATTTTTAATTATTAGAAATTATTTTTAATTGTTTTTAATTATTACTAATTTTTTCTAATTTTTTTTAATTATTACTAATCAATAAAATTTATTACTAGTGAATAAAATTTATTACTAGTTATTACAAATAAATACTAAGTATTACTAATTATTACAGATTATTTAAAATTAGTGTTAATAATTACAATTTATTGCTAATTAACACGTAGAAATAACTATTCTTAAAAATAAATACTGAAACCCAATATCCAATTCTAATTTAATTAATTTATATCTAATGAACAAAAAATATAAATAATTTAAAATAAAATAAATTGACTAAATAATAAAAAATAGATAAATACCTTAAAACTGAAACTTTCAGAGTATTAAAGTTGCAAATAATGTTCTAATTTAAATGTTTAAACTATGAAAAAATTTGAAAGAAAATTTTTCTGTAGAGATAGAGAAGTTGAGTAAAGAGTGAAATGAGAAGAAAAACGAATGAGAGTACATAAAGGTTAGCTTATTTGTGATGGGTTACCCATTGCAAATAGTTGTATTTGCGGCGGGCCCCGTCGCAAAAGACTCTAACCGCATTGATTACGATGACTCGTTAAAAGGATATTTGTGATGGGGCCCTTCGCTAATAGTACCTTCTGAAAAAACTTTTGCGATTAGGCAAGTATCCAACGCAAATACTAAAAACCACCACCGGTTATTTGTGACGGGAATAAGAACCCATCACAAATACCCTTACCCATGGTTTGGCGCGTGTTTCGTGCCAAACCCTTTTCGACGGGTGGTAAGTACCGGTCGAAAATGATGGTTATTTGCGACGAGCAGATTACCCCGTCGCAAATAGCCCCTTTTGACTAGTTATATGCGATGGGCCATTGACCCATCAAAAACAACCTGTCGCAAATAGCCATTTTTTCCGTAGTGAGATATCTATTGGGTAACCAATACCTCATTGTGTACCAGCCCTAGGGTGACCAGTCACCCGTTGTCCTCTAGGGATTCCATAATTTTTTCTCTTTCCACTAGATACTTGGTACATTATTTTAGATACACAATGTTATATTTTCACAATAGGATATACCCCACACCCTGTCTTTATCCTGAAATCTTGGCTCCTAACTTCCGCAAATAGTTATGAAACCACATATTGATCAAAATTCACTTAGATAAGTTGAAATTATATAAACAATTCCCCAGTTAAATTGCTAGGTTATTATGACCTTGCCACCATAAAATAGCTCATCCTTGAGATTTTTCTAGCCATAATTATAACTAACCCCTGAATATAAAATTAACATCGTCATCATCCCACCCTCAAAGAACTAAGAATGTTATAAATGGATTTGTAAATTCCCAATTAGTGTAACAAATATATTCATAAATATTAACTCTAACTATGAAAACTCCCCACCCAAGGTGTAACACCACAAGTTTTATAATCCACATTTTTAATATTATTTTTATCATCTATAATTGTAAAGAAATAGTCTCTATTCATTAAAAATAATGGATACGTGATTATAGATTGGGCACACAGGATATGAACCAAGCTAAAAAAACTTTATTCAATTATAATATAACATTACAATGAAGGTATGTGAAACCACACACAACATACAATGTATTATTACACATCATAGATGATTACATTAATTAAAACATCTAAAAAATTAAAGGGGCTGATAAATTTAAAAGAATAATATATTCAAAACTAGAACCTCCCTTGTACTACCATCACCTTTAAGAATATTCATTAGTATAACAAAACATACAATGAGAAAGAATACTATGAAGGGAGAAATCATATAGACAGATAAAAATTAAAACTATGGAAATGAGAATTTTGAATGGAATGAGTTTAGTAAATCTATACATACAAATGAGATCTATCCATTGAAAATATAGTCATTGCAATTATGGTCATTTCAAATATAGTGGTCTAAATTATGGTCGTTGGCCATATATCCTATATGTATACTGAAGTTCAGTATTGTTAAGTGGTAAATATAAAATACTATAACTCATAATGAAATAAAAACACGATATTAAAATACTATAGATATATATACACATTTTGTATAAATATTATTATGATTAAAATATAATATGTTGTATATATAAAATTCAAAAAATATTTTTATATCAATGGATTAGTAAAAATTTAAATTTTAGAATATAAATAATTAATTAATTTTATGTGTTGAATCATATTTAGTATAAAAGTAATATTTATTTTTAATGAATGGGTTTTTATTATCATATATTTTTTATGATAAAATTTAAATTAGACCATTAAAATACTATTATATATAAAGTCATATTTGAACATCACTCATATTTGAAATCAATATGAAATAATATTAAGAACACATAATTCATAAAAATATCATTTCCCAATAAAATGAGATTAATTTATAATATATATATATATATATATATAAATATATATTTTTTTTGAATTTTGACTTAATAAAATAAAAATCAATTTTTATTTCATTATATCAATATTAACTTATGTGTATATTTTGAGTCTTTTTGAATATAAATAAATTTTAAGTGAATAGTAAAAGTTAAATTTTAGTATAAAACTATCACTTTTACAATGTAAGAATGAATTTAAAATTTAACAAAACAAATTATCATAATTTTTTTTATTAATAATTAATTAGAATTAATTTTAAAAAAAATACATTTCTTAATTTATCAAACACATGTTTAAATTTTTTAAAACCCATTAAATATTTCATAGTAAATAAACTATTTTTATATGCTTATAATACGAATTAGACATTATCACTTTTAAAAATTAAATATGAAAATATTTATTTATAATTTTATTTTAAAATTTCAATATTGGATAATAAGTTCAATTTCATTTTTAGACAGAGAGATTTAATTTTTAAGATTAGTGTTAGTTAGAGTGATGATAGAACATATATTATGATTATAATGTAATTTTTTTATTTAAACAATATACTTGATCTAATTTAAAATTATAATTTTAATATATTTATAAACATATATTTAATTTTATTAACACTCATTCAATTGGTAATCAATACTAAATAAAATTAAAGAACACATATTGGTTTAAAGTCATTTTTCTAAAAACGTTGATTTTTAATATTTTACATATTTTAATTAAAAAGATAATTTTATAATATTTTATATATTTAATTTAATTAAATGGATATTAAATTTTGGTTAAAAACAATATTTTTGTAATAGGTGCTAGAATATATATTTATGAAATATAAATATTACTTAGTTAAAAACTCATTACCGTGGTAAAAATCAAATTGTAAAAATGTAAAAACATATGGTAAAGACTTGAAACATGTTTAATCAATGGGATTAAAGTATTTTTTGAGTCTTTATTTACACAAGCTCACACCACAAAACATTATTATTAAATTTTGGATGCATTGATTAAGGAATAATGTATTAATATCATGGAAGTGTAATTGGTATTCCCTGAAGTGACCCTTTCTTCAATTATAAAAGGGAATGAATTCCACCACGCAATAGTTACAATTACCATTAATAATTTTCATTAAAAATATTTATAAAATATCACTACTATAATATTTTTTCTCATACTTAATCCCATTCTCTCCATATTTTATCTTAAGGCTTTCACATCCAAGTAAATCTCTAAGAGAAGATCAAGTCTCCAACATGAGTATTCCTCTCTCGCAACATTTAGACTTCATATATTTCTTCAAAATACCTTATATCTATGAAAATAGGATGAAAGAAATATCATTTTATTATGATATGTTATTATATTAACAATATAACTATTATTTATTATTCTTCACCTGATAATAAAAAAAGCATCGTTAGTGTATTGTGTGGACTATCACTTCCACAAAGCGACATCTTCTGTTTTTCATCACTGTTATTCATGGATGATAAAAAGCATATATTGGATGAATAAATATAAAATATAAAATATAAATATGATTATAAAATTTCATATTATCATTTACCTTCTTTAAATATCATTCATTTAGAAATAGAGACCTTAATCATGTGTACATTCGAACTATCACATCTAGGAATAATGTGTTCCATTTTTCACCACCACCCACCATGGTTGAAAATAAAAGTATACATAACATATTGGAATTTTAATAATAATACTATTAATATTATATATATTATGAAACTATTTTATAATGATTTTGACAATGGTCAACAAGCATAAGGAGTTATGGTAAATTTGACCGAACAACCTCAACTAACCAACATGGGAAAGAAAACTATATTATAAATAAATAATATTTCATAGTTGAAATTCCTTGTAATATTATATATAGATGAATAATATTATTGGATATATATTTAACTTAATTTAATTATTTAGGATGTTACATACAAGTGAATAGATCTTTCATGTAAGACCTAAGGTTTCTGTCTCAATTCGTCTTCACTGAGACATGTTTTAATGTTATGAACCAATTTCATATTCCTCTAGTGTATATACATACCTAGAATCTATTTTTTTATACTTTATGAATTAAATCAATGTATTTACATGACCACATAATTATTATGACTCCAATTAATTTTGATTCAAAAATTACTATAGTCGTAAGGGTCTTTCATAACATAATCCGATTTCATATGTTATAATGATTTTCCTTGAATTAATAATTTAGTTAATATGGTATACCCTATTTATATCTTGAAATGAATCTTTTTTGTTCATTTTTTCATTACTTTAGAGGTCAAATATTTAATGAAAATGTTATTATGTTAATAATAATTCCAATCCATTTAAACAATAGTTCCCCCTCATTGTCTATAATTTCCCTCCCAACCAAGGTTCACCTTTTTAATTGAAAATGTAATAAATTATTATCTCTTGTGAACTATATAATCTAATTATTATATTTTAAATTAATTTTTTAATATTTGTTTTTATGATGTTGGATTTTAGATAAAGGTGTTTTAAAATATAGTAATAGATCCTTCATAACTTGTTTAAGACTTTCTGGCTATGAATTCTCTTTCTTATTCTTCCTTGTATTAAATATTCTTCTCATATAACAAATATATATTTTTATATATTATTTAAAATATACCTAGTTAAATATAAGTTTCATTTAAGGGTATATATATATATATATATTTATTTTAGTTCCCTTTTAAATTTCAGATTTTTAGTAAACCATGTTTAAGGGAAATTTTCTATTTCTCGACTCATATCCAACATCACCCCCATTAAAATTGTTTTAAACAATGAATAGATTTAAAACCATTATTATATTTTGGAAACCCATCTTGGTTTAATTATTGGTTTTTGGAAAATAATAGTTTATATCCTTATTTAGAAAATCCTCTATTTATTTCAAAAATCACCACAAGAGTGGTTCGTTTTCATTCATTATTCTCCAAGATCCTTCTCATGAATATTATATATTGGATATCCAGGTTTATGAACTATGTACCTATTTTAAATTATAAAAGTTCCAATTATTTAATTTATATTTGGAATCTATACAATTTATACTTTTATTATTCATTCAATCAGAATTAAAAAACCTACATCCTTCCCATGGGGTTTATCATGAAAATGATTTATGTTTAGTTTATTTTCCTCATGTGTCCCACATATGTGTGATTATTATTTATTTAATGGGTGGTATAAGAATTGTATATCCATCCAATGCCTTGGTTAAATATTTATATCTCATGATATGTTATGTAAGGGATTAGGGTGTGAACCTAATCCACTATAGGACATTGTACACTTTGTGATAATGGTCTTCGGGTGTCCCCTAACATATGTTTTTTAAGTTTAATATTGTTTACACATGTTAATTATTCCATGATATTATGATATAGTTTCATCATTCCATGTTTCTATACTTATTTTTTTCCTCTTTATGATATAATGTTAATCATTTTGACTCTATTGTTATACTTTACTTTCATGTTTAATACCTCACTAGGGTTTCTTTATCTCCCTTTTCTTTATGTATTTTACCTTATATATCCTATGTAGTTTTAGAATATTTTTATTATATAGGATAACTATGTAGAGTATTAATTAAATTTGATTATTTTATGTTCAATATGATGTATTTTTATGTTTAATATTCTAAATAAACTATACCTCTAGATCATTTCCATGTGTTTTTAGGACTATATATTATAAAACATGAAATAAATTATGTTTAGGGATTGGATTACCATAATTAGTATTATAATAAGGTCTAGTTATTTTTGGAGATTATTATTAGAGAACATCAGTATAAGTACTATGGATAAGTATAAGGGATAATATTATGCAATGTATAAAATCAGAATATTTTAGTAATGTATGTATTTTTTTATATTATAAGAAATACATCCTTGTATGGATATTATAAATTATATGAGGTTGTTCTGCATAATAACATTGGGGTAATCACCCTAAAATTGATTGGTTTAGCATTGACTCAATCATTAATAAGATGCATGATGAGTGGGACTATGATTGTGCTCCTAGATAGACACTCCTATAAGATATGATTTGGTTGATCATATACTATTTATAAACTACTATGAAGGATTGGTTTTCATGTTACTATATATTACTAGGTTTATAAGTATAAAATAACCCAACATAAATTAACCTAGGATAAACCAAGTGTAATATAGGTTAAACTAATGGAATTATAGGATAACATGATGATGAAGAGGGGTAAAAGTTTTTTATGGTTATAACCATTTTATGTTATTTATTATGATAATTACCTTGTTATGTTAAATCATCATCACTCATGTTGAACCATTCTTTAGTGATTCTTCGAACTTGAATACAATGAGTTAATATTCGGTGCATTGGAAAATGCAATGATTACCTAAATGATAATCCTATAGAAATAAGAAACAGATAGAGAAATCATGCAACTATGCCATACCAGATATCATGAAACATGATTAAAAAATTTACCATAGTTTATATCATGGGTGTGATAAAGAAAAGAAGGATACATGATAATGAAATATCAGTTAATAAAGGTGATTAAAGAAAGAAGACTCAATTTTATTCATGTCAAAAATTTGGAAAGAAGAACCAAGGAAATTGACTCAATGGTACTGGAAAATTCTTTACTTATAAAATATAGGGTCATTAAGCATCGAAATACCCCATAAATATAAGGAGGTCACTTAGGACAATCAAAGTGGAAAGTGTATGTCCAAAAGAATCACTAATAGTATAATTCCATAATTGTAGAAAACATGGGATTTATCTTTGTAAATTATCTAATATAAATGATAAAAATGATTATAGGAATCAATAACTTCCACAACCAAGGAAATAAGAGAAATCCTATGTAATCACAACTACATAAGTGATTTTAAAAATGATGTGTAGTGGGGATCTCCGTCTATCCAATCTAGAATCATGAGTATTATATTTATATCTTCTTTAACTGACTACTTTACACCTACAATGTTTTTAAAGAACATTAAATATTAACATCGATGTGAAGATATTGAATTATTAATAAAATCTTCTAGTTTTATGGTTACATTATAAAAAACATTTGTTTATGGAAATTACTCTTATGAAAATCATATTATTCCTGATAAATTTATTTGATTTTGGAAATTGATCAATACTCTCCCCTTATAAGAAAAACAATTTGGAACAAAAATATCACATTTTATATCATCCTATGATCTTCAATGAAAGGATTATTATGGACACCCTTTATAAGAAAATTATATTATGTGAGTCTCAATGTTGAACAACGATAGACTATTGGCCCAAACAGTTGGAGAAAACTCACTATTTTGGATAATAATATTATAAAATAAAATATCTTTCTTAAGTTTGTAAGGTTAATTCCACTATATAAAATTAAATCTTTACTAAAATTATTGATACTCTTAGCTAACATTGTTAGTCAATACTAATTTAAATTGTGATTAAGAAATTTATATAAGATGGGGAATTTAAATCCGTAGGTTTTATGATCTATTTTTTTTATTTTTTTATTATTATGATTAATTAGATCTATAATTATAAATGATATTACTTTATTGTTTCAAAATAATCAACACTTTATAATAAATTGAGCCACACAAGATAAGAACCAAGTTAATGATCTTTTATTCAATTATAATGGAACATTACAATGAAGGTATATGAAACAATTTATCACATAAAATGGATTATTACACATCATGGATGATTATATCCATTAATAATATAAAAATTAAAATGGGATATTAAATTGAAAAGAATAATTTCATTACAACTAGAAACTCCCATAGACTACCATTTCCATTTAGAATCAATATTTTAATGAAAACCAATAATGAGAAAGAATACTATGAATGTTGAGAGAATGTTGTTACATTTAAAATGATAATTTTGAAAATGAGAGGTGTGCATGGAATATGTTTAGTAGGTCTATATATAGAAATTAAATCTGATTATTTAAAAGATTTTCTTTTCAGTTATGGCCATTCCAAATATGGTCATAGAAATTATGATCATTGGTATTATATTATATAAGTATACTTAATTCATTTATTATTAACTGGCAAATTTAAAATAAAATAACTCACTTTTAAAAAAATATAAAATATGAAAATATAATAAATATATTTCATTATTTACTTGTTACATATAAATGTTATTATTATTAAAATATTATATTTGTTTATATAAAATTAAAATAAATATTTCAATATAAATAGATTATAAAAAGGTAAATTTTAGAATATAAATAAATAATCAATGGTAATTGTTAAACCATATTTAATATAAATAAAATATGTGTTTTCAAATAGTTGTTTTATTAATTATTTTATATTTTTTCTTAATAAATTAATTTTACACCTTTAAAATATAATTATATATTAACTAATATATTAACCTCGATTAAATTAGAAATCAATCTTAAATATTATTAAGAATACATGATGCTTAAAATGCTACTTTTTAATAAAGTGGTTTAATTTATAATTTATATAATTTTCTAAAATATAAATATAAAATTTTATGAATTTTAGTTTCTTGTAATAAAATTATATTTTTAATTCATTTAATCAATATTATCCTAGGATGAATTTTTGAGTATTTTTAGAAATAATAAATTTCTTGGTGAATAATAAAAATATTAACTTTTACTAAAAATTATCATATATAGAATATAATAATGAAATAAAATACTGATAGATCATATTGATATAAAAATAATATATTTAATAATTAATATAATTCATTAAAAAAATAATTTTTAGAATTTATAAAACATATGTTTAATATTTTTGAAACTCAAGTAATATTACACACAAATTAAGGCTTTTACATGCTTATAATAAATAATTATACTTTAACACTTTTAGAAATTAATCATAAAAAATGTATTTATTATTTGGGTTCAAAATTTCAAGATTAATAAAAAGTTCAATTTAATTTTTAGGAAAAATATAATATTAGAAAGATTAGTGTTAATTAAAGAAATATTGGTATATTTGTTTTAAGAATATTTTATTCATATCATGTAATTTAGAACTTACTCAAAAAATTGATGTAATTTAAATTATGAATGTCATATTCTTTTAAACTTATATATATCTATAATAATACTCATTAAATTGGTAATCAATAATAAATAATATTAAAGAACACATAATGGTTAAATGTCATTTTTCTACTAATACTATTTTCTTTAATACTATATGTTTCCATTTAAATTTTAATTCTCACATATTTATAAATTTTATTAGATTAAATTAAGATTAAATTGAGGTTAAAATCTTCAAAATTTAGTAATAGAGTTTACTTTATTTTTTTAAATAAAATATAAATTGCATAGTTAAAGTCAAGTTATCAAAGTAAAAAAATCAAAAGTATTAAATGTAAAAAACATATGGTAAAAAAATTAAACATTTTAAAAACATTTTTATAAAGTCTTAGATATGTAATTCACAAACCAAGATCACCCCAAAATCATTTATTTTGAATTTTTTGAGCAATTTAGAAAAAAATAGTGTATTAATATCACGGAAGAGTAAATCATATTCCCAAAAGTTTCATTTCATCACTTATAACAGTGGCCAATTCCACCCCACTATAGTTACACTTACCATTCAAATTTTCATTGAACCTCTACCCAATATACCTTTTTATCAATCCATTTTCGCATCTATAATCCTATAGTCTCTTCAAGATATCTTAATTCCTTCACTTCTAGGGAAATAATTAAGAAAAGATTAATTCTCCAATGTAAATAATAACGTCTTTATAACTTCACCCACTTAATGTTTATTATAATGTCCTTACCCTAGAGACACTAAACAGTGCCTAGATCATGTTCTCCATATATACTCAAGTGTGCCTCCCCATATTCCCGAGGCTGCTGACTAGTAATTATGGTCTAATAATATGGTATTGGGGAAACTATACCCTCCTGATCAGAGTATCACTATAGTATATAAATGTGAAACAATAGTGTAAGATAGAATAACTGAAAATAAATAATAAAATGGTTATATAAAAATAAATAACCACCCATGAACATGTTATCCATTATTAAAAATCATTCACACATACAACATGTGATACATACAACACATGTATAATAAAGGAAAACAAAATAC
Source organism: Viscum album (assembly GCA_963277665.1). Taxonomy (NCBI): domain Eukaryota; kingdom Viridiplantae; phylum Streptophyta; class Magnoliopsida; order Santalales; family Viscaceae; genus Viscum; species Viscum album. The sequence continues at coordinate 1,151,510,363 of OY728135.1, forward strand.
CCTATAGCTGTATCTATTAGAATCTTACTCCCTTGTCCCAGTCTCTTTCATGCATCCAACTCAAACAAGCATCCATAAGGGTACCCCCCCTTTAACATGACCTACAATCATGAGGTATATCATGGTACCAATCGACGACACGAATGGGGTGTGAGTAAAACTCAGTGGCCCATAACCAAAAGTGTCTAATGCAGATCCATTCTATGAATTTAAAATGAAGCAATGTGGAGGATAATAAATAAATAGTACATAAATAAAATGTAATGAAGTATAACATAGGATCCTCCTGGACACTTGGCCAACCATACCTTCTTCGAACTAAGAAGGAATATCTATGAACATTCCATCATGTATATATATATATATATATTCATATATGTGCACATATATATATAAAAATATAAATTCATCAATGAGTACCCAAGGAATATGACTAAGGAATCCTGACATAATAGTAATAAAATAAAAAGGGGCTCATCCTATAAATAAGGGTATAAGCCTTTGCATTTGAATAGATGATAAAAATCATAATTTTCATCAATCCCAATCGATGATTTCACGTCCAATATCCCAGTCATGGGCATAAAAAATGATGTACAAAATGCTAAAATGATTTAAAATTTCATGTCCAACATTCAAGACCAAGGGGTTGTGAAACATCATGTCCAAAACCCCTAACCATGGTCTCTCAGTAATAATCATTTATAAGGTGATACCACATGACCTATTATCCATTAACCAATGTGTTCAGTAAAGAGGAATATGGTATCTCTCAAGGTAAAATGTATCCCATATGACCTATGAGATCATCCAAGGTATTCATACTTTGTAATAATAGTTTCACAAAAGGTGCAATAATTTATGTACAGGTAGTTCATATTTAACAATTAAACGAACTCCATGTGAAGTAAACCAAGACATTTAAATGAGATTATTCAATATTATTCCATTTATAAATAAAAAATTATTAAATAAGATATCCATGTAATCATATATTCCATGATACAATTAATCATAATAGGTTTATCAAGTGGGAAAATTCAAGAATTTCATGTAACAAATTGGTCATGGATAAGGGTAAATCATAGACTTAAACATCCAAATTGATTATAATTTAACATTATTTTATTATTTATGTCTCTAATATAATATAAATAATTAACATAACCAAATTGGATCTTTCACACCTCTTAGAGTTTATTTATTTCCATTTAAAAACTTCATATGAAGAAAGGAAAGTTAACATTCTACAATTGCTATTTTAATTCCAAATCTAAAGAATAAGGTTTCTAGATTATGAGAAACATACCCCCAATGGGTGATTCAAGTCATGGTATAAAATTTTCTATAGTTTAATTTAGTGAATAAGGACTCAAATAATTAAGGAATTTGTATTTAAAATTTTAACCACAATTTTAAAGGAAGATGATATGAAATTTCAATGAAAGACACACCAACATATTTAATAAACACTATAGACATTAATAGAACAAATATAGACTACCTAACCCATGATTAGGAAGCCTAACCCATCCATTATTAGGCTTTGATTAGAGATAAAATTATAGAAAATTAAAAAATATACAAAACCCTAACAAATAGGGCATATTATCTCACATAGAAATAACAACCAATATTGTAAGATAGTTTAAGAAAATAAAGAATGAGAATCATAATATTTCAAAGGGTTATCCAATGAAACTGAAGGTGGTCAATTCTGAGCTCAGAAATAGCACATAGGGAAATTCCATGGAGGAGGCCAAGGAAGAGCTCCCGACAAGGGGAATTATATTCACTTATGAGAGGAGAAACAAGAGAAGTGAAGGAATTAAATTAGGGGGGTAAGAATGGTCATTTACATCCTATTAAAGATTCTCATGGTTTTATAACAAGGTCTGGAAAACTATGCACCAACCGTATGGTGCTATTGTCTAAAGTGACACCCCATTCATGACTTGGTGCACGGTTTAACAAACCATGTGTAATTTATATGACCCCTATAAAATGTTAATAAAACAACAGAGAATTCCATGTAACCCATCTCACATGGTTTAGAAATTATGTGCGCCTATACAATAGGTCAACCTGTTAGGGGTCTTGATTAAGACAAACTGTGCGCTAATCGTGCACCTTTGTCTACCTCTTCCCGAAACTATGTTCTCAAATAAAAATTCCTAAAAAAAACATGCAAACTTATTATACATTACTTAGGACTTTAACCTTATCAAAAAAGAAAACTTTTATGTGTTCCAACTAGTTATGTTTCATTTTGATTCTTAATTTAATGTTTCTCTCATCCAAAAAATGAAAATGAAAATTCCTTTGGAATAATTTCACCCACTCAAAACATAGGACATTGCAACCTCCCATCATAGAATATATAATCCTTGATTTTCTTTGGGTAATAGTGAAAACATTACCTAAACTATATGTGTTATGAGATTTTTGTTGTGGTGGATTCATTGCATTTTAAACTCCCAACACACCTATAAGAATCAATTTTATCACATGGAACTTTTACCCCCCAAAATCATGACAATTATTATATTCCAAACTAAAACATCATGACAGAGCATACTCAAGACTGTATAACCCGAGACTTGATCATTTAATAATCACTTTCATCATCGTGCCTATGGTGCTTCCCAATATATTAATTATTATTCAATGTCCAATTATGAGACATGGTACTCCCATAATTCAAAATTCCAATTGAAACAAGGCCCTAGATTCCTAACAATGCTTCTAGGATTATTCTCAACTCATAATCCCAATCACACATGAGGAATCTGATCATGGTCCCTGTTTAGATCAAAACAGTCTAATTTCAATTGACTAATGTTAAATGGTCATTCTATATTTCCTTGAAAATGCCCAACTAAGTCTTTACTACACTTTTCTCCTTTTGTGAGGTTCCCAACACAGTTCCTCACATAACTAAATTCATCTAAAAACAAAACAATGTTCAAGCCACATTCACCTGATTGACTTCCAAAATCTCGGCTACATGAGCGAATGCATTCTCAAAACTAGATTCCAATGCCTTTAACAAAGGCACACAAAGATCAATTCAATAATGTTCATAAAATATCATATAATAACATGCACCTAGTATTCATTCATAAATTAGGTCATATATAATTCTATTTATCAAATGGAACACCGAGTTTCCAAAAAGACCATCCAAATAATGATCTCATGATAGGATCTTCTTACACAATGGTCCATCTGTCAAATAAGAAAGTCATTTGATTAGCTTTTTATATAGCCTATGTTGTTTTAAGCATACTCAGGATGATGTAATGATAAGTAACATGATCATATATAAACCAAGTGTATACAAATACATTATCAAGTATTTCCATTGATATGTGTATATAGATATACTAATCCATGCTCTGTCAAAAAATGTTGTACCTGTTGTGAATGAAAATCCAACACCACATATCGCAAAAATGTATGAAGATGTACAAAGATGGGTCAATGACCTTTTGAACCCTTAAAAATATGATCATACCTATTTTATTATAGTTTTAAGGTTAATTCATCAAATGTTCATGTTGTACAGATTTGATGAAAATCTAACGGCCTAATTCCTCTATCGATATTTATTTATCAAGGTGTCAGTCAATCCACTCTAGAATATCTTATTATGAAACATATAAGTTAGAAGATGATGTAGTATTTTATTTCTTAATCACTTCATCATAAATCCAATGTTACCAATGATTATTATAAACAAATACTATTGATTCATCCTGATTTTAAAGACCTGTGTTTTTCTTGACTGGGAATTCGTGCAGAAATTTGATTTTTTTTATTTCAGATGATTTTGAGAGGTAAATGTTTGTATTCTACTATCATATGATCTCTAAATATTTTTTTGACTACTTAATTGGGCCCAGAATATGGTGATTAACAAAGGAGAACGATTCATTGGAATATGTGTTGTTTTTATTTTCATGGAATAATTGATGTTAATATTTAACTGCTTAAATTTTAATTTATTCACATACTTTTATTTATATATATATTTTGAATGAAGCATCAGATTGATATTTCCTATCCTCTATTAATTTGGAAACATGGGGTTTTTTATAGGCTATGGACAACCTTGAGTTATGTTTCAGGGCTTAGATCATACCCCTTTTTATTTTTATTTTCTCTTTCTTCCATTTCTTTTTCATTATTATTTTCTATTTTCACCCCTAACATCACTTACATGCCCCTTGTGGGTTTCCATCACCATGCAAAAGAGACAAATGGAGATGGAAAGAGATAAATATTTATATAGGAAGATAAATTACATAGTAGAGTTTGGGAGGAGCTTGATCATCGTGTGGTCCCCACGGAGCCCGAATATGGGCAAAGCATAAGAATATTCTACCCAATGGTAGCTTATTTTAATGTTTATATCATAAATACAAGTAGATTTTATTATTTATAATTTATATCCCTTTACGATTTCTATAGTCCCCAAAATGGATTGGTCTATATATTTTGTGGAAAAAATGGCGGTTTTAGGCTGAGTTCATGGGTTCCCATTTTGGAAATCCAAATCACAGGGACTGTAGTTTAGGAATACATGCCATGTATTCTTAATATTCAAGGATGATCACTTTTTGGGAGTAAGAACTATGTAATATGATATAGACACCATGAAGGGGTACTCAACCATGTAGCTAAGTACACGATAAGATGAATATTTCAAAATTACACGCCACTTACTCAGGGTACACACTGTCTTTCCAAGTACCAATCCAAACAAACCGTATAGTGGAACTCAAAATTTTAAAGTACACATACAAACCCCTTGAGGTTTACATGCCATGTAGTGTAACATGACATAACTAAGAAACATTCATAGGCCATATGAGGTATGCAGGCATGTACACCATGTAGAGAACAGTCTACACATATGATCCACTTTCCATCTGCAAGGGTTTTAAACACCACGTTTTATTGGAGTACATGCCTAGGTGGGTATATTGGAGAAAATTTTCATGTACTTTGGTATACACTTCGTGTACTTCTCGTTCTCTTCACTTTTATGGTTTTTAATATTTTGATGCCTTGGGGTAAGAATTTGATGTATGAGTGGTCCATTTTGAGAATCATTCTATGAATATTGTGATGGTGAAACCATTTTGGTGACTTAAGGAATCCAAGTTGGTTTTTGGGGGAGAGAGATATATAATAGAGATGTTATTCCTCCATTAAATAGTTTTATTTATCTCTTGAGAGTGATACCATGATCTTAGATGGGCCAGATCTATATGTGTTGACTAATGATTTTGTATCTCTTCCCTTGGTGATGTATCACTTGATACATGTTCCCTTATATATTAGGAGGCTCTGAGACTAGTTTATTTTTATAATCCCCTATAATATGCCTCTACATATGTTTCAACCTAGATGATTTCTTATAGGATTATTTATATTAACCACTTCTTTATGAAGATCCATTATTGTATACCTCTTTTTATATTCAACCAAGTGGATCCCAGGTAGGATGCTTTCACTTACACTTTCATAAAATCATTTGGGGGAATTACACAACTTACAAAACTTTATGAGGATCTCTTTTGGGATCCCTCCTATAATTACAATTTAATATGATCCCTTAAAGGATTCCTTCATTTACTTACTCTTTTTTAGGGTTCCAGGAAGTATACCTCTACCTACATATTGACCTTAAGAATCCCGAGTAGGATACCTCTACTATGTTTGATTTAGGGGGCCCATTGGGTTCCCCAATGTTTGAATGAACCCGAACATGTATGTTGGTTATGGCTAGATATGGTAGTGGATTTCACCATAAAACCCCTACTGAACATATAAACTCATGAGGCCGTTGAATTAGTGGTGTGCTTATGCATTCATCCACCCTTACACCTTTATTCATATATTCACACGGTTAATGTTGATGTGTCTAGGATAACCATATGTATTTTCTACTTTGTGGATATTATTCCTGACATGATGAGATATATAATAGGGGTTTCTAGATGTAATTCTTCAGATCTTGCTGTTGATCTTTCTTTTTTGACTATTACTTTATTGGGAAACCTAGATGAACTTATAGGGATCTTGCTTATGATTTTAATATATTATATTATTTTTGGAATGCCAAGACATACATACTAGGATCTGGTTTATGATCATTACTTGATTATATTTTGGAAGTAATTCTCCTCATTATATATTGAGACTGGTGGTTATTTCATCCGTAGGATATATTGTTGTGTGGTAACACATCCCTGGATATCTTAATATTAAGATACACTCGAGAATGATTATTTTATATTCAAGTGGTGCATAAGATTATCCCTAGTGTCATATAGATGAACCATTACTATAATATCTATATTTTTGTGGGATTGTGATGTAGATAATTTTATTGAATGGATCACGATTTATCTCCTCATTTTTAGAGAGACTTTGGTGAGGGTTTTTAACAAGATGATTCACACCCCCTTGGTCAATGATTTTGGATATGGAATTTCACATCATTATTGAGTTGTTTTACATGACATTTCATGACCTTTTATTAGGATTTCAGACACGATTATTCATATAATTGATTAGTACTATCAGCCGTAGAGTTTGGTATTCATGGTTGAATTCTAGGTATGATTTCCTGTTATTAAATTTATGTTACCCATATGACTTTATTCATGGATTCCTTGGTTTCATTCCTTTGGTACTTGATAGTACCACGTATCTACACACACACACATATATATTATACATATATTATATATATACATACACATTCACACACACATATATATATATATGGTGATATATGTTCATAGGAAATTTGGATGTTTTTCGAAGTAGGTATCGTCAATTAGGATCACAGACCCATGGATCAACACTGGATCTAGTTTATTTGTTTATTTAAGTTTAGTCTCAACTAGGATGACCATATTTCATGATCAAGAACATATTACAATGGATTTTATGTTCACCATCTGGGGATTCCTATAAATATTTATTTCTCATCGCCTATACATACCCCTTGGTGTGAATACATACCTTATGTTTGGTTTTAGGTTGAGTATGTAACATGATGGATTGGGTTGAGGCCCAAGGTTTTATTATCATGTAGAGCTACATGAGTGGATTATTATGATCAGGCTAGAGCATTTTAATAGTATTAGAAGACTAGGTATTTTCTCTAACTCATAGTTTTTAGTATTTATTTGTAATTTAATTTTTATTTCTCTTTTTTACACTAGTATATGTGATTAGCCCAATGGGAAACTAGTGTTATACGTATGGCATGGATATTTGAGACTTCACGACATTTAATTTTATTATTAAATCCTTGTTTACATTTATTTCATATGTAATCTATTTTTTTACTTCTATTCATGATGTTTTGTTATTTCCACTGGATTTTTACTCCAATATGCTGGTATAGTATCTTCATAGACAAACCCTATTCCCTCATATATAGTTTCTATCCTTTGTAATATGAATAGGAAATATTTAATCCTTGTGGTTAACCAAATCAAGGAATACATTTTTTGGATTCTATGTTGGGATGTGACAATGTGGCATTAGTTTTGTTCCTTTCATGTTTAATTAATATTTCGAATATAATATAAATGAGTGTTAGGAATGTGTTGGATCTAGTGACAGACATTGGATGGGTGCATCGAGAACACTTATTCTAATTTGAAGTCATAGTTTCCAAGGATATGGGATTTTTATTATTTATATGGGAGAGTATAGTTTTATTTTATTTCTTCTTTTAGATATACACATGTGTTTTATAATTTTTGATTTATTATGTTTTTATGGATCATATCACATTAGTGAGAGGCCAATGATTTATTTTGACTCATGGATTCTAATGGAATGAGTCATCTCTTTCTTCATATTTTTCATTGATTTCCACATGTTATAGGTCTTCTAGGGTGTGATAATTATTGATAAAAGAGTAAAATTATTTAATCTTTCAATAATAACCTAAATGTTGATTTCCCATATTGGTTCTTGGTAGAATTATACTCATTTATAATAACATGTATATATAATTCCTTCTGATGTTATGCTATGTGGATCTACAATGAGAAGCCTGCCATTAATTTTGATGACTCAATCCTCAGGAACAAGGGTTCAGGTGATCATATTAGGTCAATAATGGCATGTGATGTCTTTTCAGTAGACCCATTATGGGTATTTCGTTTCGGTAGTGGTTAACTAAAATCAATAACAACCAACATGTAATTTTCTAGTCTAGCATATTTTATTTAATTAACCTTAATTAATAGTTATATAGTTGTATCATCTAGCATTACATGGATAGGAACCTAATCCTTCATAGTGAACGAGGACGTCGAGGGGGTATTATCATATGTGGATGCTCAATGAGTGTCATTTCATTAACATTTTTACAATCATATCATGATACTATTGGGTTAGTCCCATATGAGGATTCTTGTTTATAATAAGGACCCTAGGAGACTGAAGCTTGGAATGTGATTTCATTATAGTTAAACTTAAATATAGTAGTCACCAATGGGTTTCCAATTGAAACCTAAAGGGTATTTTCCTCTATATATTTCAATTAAAAACCTATATAATTGAACCCATGTTGAAATAATTTTACCCTTTTAGGTCTATGTAATATCTACCTCCCTTAGAGAGTATTTAGTGGTACTCTAGAGGCCTTGTGTTGAGATAGCTGTGTGGATGATTCCTCATGAGACGCGACCTTGGTGAGAGTTTTGAATTAGGGGATAGGGGGTCAGAACTAGGGACCCTGATATAATATTTGATCTATAGTTCTTGGTGGGAGACCTATATGTTCTTTGTGGTGGATCAAACCCTTGTAGGTCAATTTTTATTTCGATCAAGGGAAATACATAAGAGGGGTCAACATGAGTTTATGGATGCTTTATGAGGCAAGGAGATTGGTTTCATGCTTGTTTTGAAACCGATGAATGAGAGGTTCCCTAGTTATATAATATAGGCATGATGATGCATTGGGTTTTTTTTGTAGATCACATACGGTGCTTATTTATTTATACTAGTTTCAATGTGTAGGATTTTTAAGGTTCATGGCCATGTTGACAAGTAGTTGAGTGTTTGAGAAGTTAATTTCAGAAAACAGTTGTATGAAATGGGAAATCATGGAATAAATATTAGAAGATGAGAGGAGAAATTTTTTAAGAGGATTTAAAATGGAGATTCTAGAATAATGAGACTAATGCTCCATGTATCAAGGATAGATCAAATTATAATGGATGATTGTAAGAGCATGAGTCGGGTGATAATAGTATTCGTCGGTTGTGCATGGTACTATTTGAACCATTAAATTAGTGAGTGGTCATGTTTGAGCCTAGGACTGATGGTTTCATAGAAATTTTGTGGAAATGGTTTCTTGTGAGTTTTTATAAGATGATAAATGTCTCTCTATGGTTTAGGACACATAAATAATGGATTAGATGTTGTGACATGACTAAATTTGCTTAACCCTGGACAGTTGTTGATAAGATGGTGAGCGTGGCTTGGAGAGATCTATACACACCTATCCATGGAATCATAGCATAAAAATAGTTATAGATGATAAATATCCCTATAGTGACAATATCTTTAGTAAACTCAGAAGGTGTTTTCTATATGATTAGATTTTTAAATATCATTTCTTGTTTGATGAAGAAACCTGATAATTTTGTGCTCGAGGGGCTATATAATGCAATCTACAGGTAGGGGAGTGAATCTTTGGCCATTTGAGGGTTGTGAAACTCATTTTGGGTTTTAATTCTCCCTTTACTTGTTAAAATATTCTACATAAGATAGAACATGTTATTTTTTTATGCTTATGCATTTGCGCTCTAGTATGAATGGTTTTGGCCGCAATAGTCCCCATGTTCATTGATGGACATAGTGTGGGACTTTTCTCTTAGAGTTTAGGTATAAGGTGATGATATGTATTCCCATATGGTGAGGATTATAATATGTTACACCCCAAGATTTTGTGTTATGTATACTTTAAAATTTAACATCTTTGATATTTTATGCTTCACACGACACTTGGTTTGAAACCGTAACATATTTTTAAATATGACTATTGGAATAGTAATGTGACCCCTAAGAATAGTAATCCATCCAATAGAATAGTGACGTCACCAATTAAAGTATAAATATAATTTATTATTCTTAACAGAAAAAATATTATATATTTATATCTTGTAAAAATTAGATAAAATTTTTAAAAATGATAAATTAAGTGTTGGTATTTTTGTGAAAAATAAATGTTTATTTGAAATTTTATAATTAATATAATTATTTAAAAGATAATATATTTTCATAAAATAGATTAATAAATTAATATTTTCTTCTTATAATTATATAATAATTTAATAAAACCTTAATTAATTTTTTAAATTTTCATAAAATCATTTATAATAGTAAAATCGATATTTTTTTGAGTAAATGATGATTTTATTTAAAAAATAAATTTCACATATTTAGAAAATTATTTTCAAAAATTGTATCGAATTTTTTAATTATACACATTAAAAAATTGTTAAGTTTAATATTTGGGATTTTTCTAAAATAGTTGAATTTTTGGTTAATAATGAAATATGATAATTTATGATATTTAATAGATAAATTAATTATCGAGTCATAGATGATGTGTGGTTTATGTTATCCAAAAATATAAACCTATCCTGAATTATTTTAATATATTTTGTGATAATTTTTAAACTATTTATAGTCTTGATCCAAAATAATAAACTAATGAATAAAATAATCCAAAAACATTCCTCTTCTCTACTATAAATATCACCCCTTCTCCTCACACCTCCAAGTACTTAAAACATGATTATATTATGAATTTTTTCTCTCCCAAACCCATCCTACACATTCTATTATTTACGGTATCACAAAAATACCACATCCATGTTCCTTAAGGAGGTCCTCTAGGAGAAGAATTCAAGAGGTAAAAACCCCTATCGTTCTTTTAATTTTATTTCAATTTCTTTTATTTTCTTAACCTTTTCTTACCCCCTCTATCCAAACCTTCATGATGACTATTGTATATTATATATACTATAATTTCATCATGATAATTTCATATCCTCCATCAATTCTTTTCTATTCCCCTTTTTATTCTAAAAAAGAAAACATCGTCTATGAGGTGTTGATTCACCACCTTTATCAATGATGATTCTTTTGTTTTATAACACATCTAAAAAGGTTGGTCATAAAACCATTTTTATGTTTAAAAATTTAATAATATTTCTATTATAACTTATTTAATGTTCTGGAACCAGTATATATACAGAATATTAATTTATAATACAAAACTAATTCGTGATGATAGAAAAAATGAAAAAAATCTAAATTGTTATCATTAACACTTTATATAATGAATAATCCTCAGATCTAGAAACAAAATTATATATAAGACCATTAAATATCCTTTAAATTCATTAATAACATATAATTTAAATTCTAGACAACTAATTCTATTTCACATGATCTTTCGTATATGTATACATGTGAACCAATCATAAAAACCATAGAAATGAACACTCACTAATAGTGAAATTGAATCATATAAATCATTAGACGCCATAAATGAACATAATAAAATTATTATAAATTAAATAAAAGATTAATATGTTCTGAATAAAATTAGAAATAAATCTAATTTCATTATCCATGATATTGAGTACTAGTGGAGAACACCTTCAGACACAAGGTAAGGGGTTTCTCACCTCACTTTTTTTTTGTGAGATTTCCCTTATTCACCACTTATTTATTATGCATGGTCTATATATAATACCATTTGATAAATAATATAAATAATATATTTATCTTCATGTTTTTGAATGTATCCTTTTATGATTATTACTTTTTGGGTCATATGATTCAATTTATTACCGAGTGTACAGGTTTCTTCGAGAATCTTTATTTTTCCACCGGGTTACATTTTCCCTCTCATTAACCCAATGTAATTATTAATTCTTCTTATTTAATCCACGTAAATTATTTGTGTATCTCCCAAAAATATGCACCTTTATCAATTATTCTTTATTTAATGGTAAATACATGTTTTATCTGTCGTCCTTTTCAATTTCTCCTAATAAGAAATCCCGATTAAAGGGGACATCCCAATTTGATACCCATTTTCAAGAATACTCCATAATCTAATTTATGTGACCATTTTTTTTTTTGAAATCAGTAGTTTAATAATGAAACATATTTTATTTTATTTCTGGTTTTATTCAAAAAAAATTAGGTCAATTTTTATTTATAGACACTTTTATATTTTTCCCTTAAACCACACCAAAGAGGCTAATTTAAAAAGTTTCATAAAGAAAAGTTTTACAATTTAGACATAACTTATTGAACACATATATTTGTTATTCCATTTTATTTTCTATGATATAAAAGTTTTAAATATGATTTTAGGAATAATACAAAATATTTTCTAAAATAACACTTTTTTCCAATCTAAAAAAATTTATTTCTCTCTATAATTCCTAAATTATTTTTTTAGAATATTTACATATATTTCAAAACCGTATGTTGAATCCTATGAATTATTTAGATTTATCCCTTATTCTACCATATACCAAATTTTATTTAATAGTTAATTATTATTTATGGGGATGTACTATCTTTATACCATTCTCTATATTACTCTGGATGGTTAAAGATTATGTTTATTATTTGGGGAAAGTTATTAAAATTTTATATGATTGTTTCAATATGAATGTATATGTTGACTATATTTTAACCCTTTTATACGGGGGATTTATTAGACTTATTAAATAATGTTAATGGATCTCTATACCCCTCGACACATCGGTAGGTCTCCTGAGATAAACTACAATGTGTTTTTACCCATTTCGGGTGTATTGGATAAAGCCTTGATGGTATGTTTATGATGTCAAAAATTATTAATTTCATTATTATGATACTAGTAACTGATATTCCATGTGATTATTTGGATAGTATAATATCCATGGTTAAGTTTCATTTTCATGTGACTATTTGTTAAACTGTTTATTATGTTTTTATTCCAGTCATATAATGCTCAAGATTATGTTTTAATGGCGTAGGTTTTTATTTAATCACCTTACGTTGTTAGTTATGCTTATTTATATTAGATTCTATTGTTTTACATACCCTTAATGAACATATGAGATCACCAATTTCTTACATTTTATTTTCTCCCAAGATGAGAAAATGAATATTATGAATGAATTTCAAGGATATTCTATGAGTTTATGGGTGTTCCCAATGGAGTTTCTGTGATGTATTTTATTTAATGTTGGAATGTAAAAATTATGCTTGTATCTATTTTTATAAATCTACTAAACTATTTCGACCATTGGTATGTGATAAAATTTTCATAGTACTAATGTTATTAATTAAGAAGCTGGACCAAGACTTCTAGGATCAAGGTATTTATAGTTGGTATCATATAATGTTTAGTAGAACCATTGAAAATAGATTAAGAAAACTTAGTTTACAGAACATAAACCTAAGATGTAATTTAAGGATATGTGTAGAATAATATCCTATAATTTTGGTAAGGTATATACTATGTGGATTTTCCTAGAATTAAATCTGTTTTCGGATACTAAAAGTGTGCATGTTTCTGGCACAAATTTACTTAGACATAATAACTTCATCATGGGGTATCAGTCCTAACTCGATGTTACCTGGTACATGACAATGTGACTTACTATGCAAATTATTTGACACTCCTAGGTGATATTATTTGGATAATTCATATTTTATTTATAAACCATTATGAATGATTGAAAAGTAAACATGTCCCAAAATAAATAATGTTTATGATAATGAGATTTTCTATGCACTAAATTTATAATTTATGTTAAGTGTTTTACTAGTTTGAAATTATGCAGTATAATTTATATCCTAATTTAGTGTATTCCACTTTTTAGAAATGGATCCTAGTGAAAGTAATTGAAATTGTATTAACGCATGAATTCTATATATGGATTTACCTCCAATGCAAGATAATGATATAGGAGATGAAGTTAAAACTAGATATGAGTAACTTATAACTACATTGTGACAATTAAATCAGTTAATGAGTAATAAATTTACTCACCTAAAGAATCTTGATTCACAATGTGGTGTAACAATGTTAGACAACTTCATTTGAAAAAAACCTCCATTATTAGATGGGACTATAAATCTATTTGTAGCTAAGGAATGGATAAGTTATTTCGAGAAGATATTTCTCTCTTTGGGTAGTAATGAAAGTTACAAGGTAAATATCAAATTCTATAATATCTTAGGATATACCGATCAATAGTGGTCATTAATTAAAAACAAAAAGGAGGAGGAAGAAATTAATATTATGGAATGGAAGGATTTTTAGGAAATTTTGATGGAAACATATTTCACTTGGGAACATTGAACAAATACAGAGAGAAAATTCCAGAGGCTGAGAAAAAAAGAATATAATTTTTTTACAAGAATGAATCCAAATTTACTAGGTTAACCAGGTATGCTATAGATTTTGTACTTAATCCAAATATAAATACAGATTTATTCTTTGATGGGTTAAAGCCATTCATACTAAGGGAACTGGTCTCCCAAAATTACTCATCATATGTTGATTTAGTCTCATGTTATATAAATATAGATCATGAATTCTCAATGTATTATGAATTTAAGAGAATTAATGAGTAGAAGAGAATGGTAGATCAAGATATGGATAATGGGAAAAAGGTATTGAAGGATTTTTCCCACATGTGATAATTGTGGGAAGAAACACCTTGAGACTTTTCTGAAGGGAATGGGAGTTTGTTTCAAACATGGAGAGAAAGGCCATTGGGCTCTTGAATGTAAGGGAAGGAAAGAAGTTGTACATGTTCAATTTTTCAACTGTAAGTAGATGAGGCACTATGTAAATGAACATCCCAATCATTAAGTAAATATATCTTATAAAAATTAAATTGATCAAGGTCAATCACGTGTTGTTACTATAGTCTATGTGGAAAAATTAATTTATTTATATATTTGGATTCAATATTTATGTTATGATATTATGGTTATAAGAATCACGAGATATATATGGATTTTATTATAGTTTATATTCTTTATATATATAGAAGCACACATGGCTTTATTAAGGGTTTAAAGTGTCATGGTATTCCTATATTTGTTATGCGGGATTAAGAGAAACATTGTTTAGAGGATCTTATGTTAAGTTGATTTTAGAAATTTAGTGACCATCCTTTTAAATATTTGGTTGTTTAATTTAGACACATATGTTTTAGATTAATATTAAATTTAAATACTTATAGAATAGATTATTTTAAAATTTGAAAATTATTGTTCATTTATAACATATACTAACCATCTTTATTTCAGTAAAAAAATTAATAGTAGATGGAATGCATTAATGACCATATGATTCATTAAAAGTGATTAAGGGATGAAAAATTCATCATGTACATTCATTTCTAAGTGTAAGGGGTGAAGTGAAAATATATAAAAGTGGAATAAAAGGATGATATTATAATTATGAAATGGAATGTGATCAATTAATTATAAATTCTCAAGTGATTATCTGAAAATTAAAAGAATCCCTCTAATCTATGAAAAATATTTTGGAAAAAAGTGTTATCCAGTTACTTTTATTTCTAAGAAATTAGTGGTCTTTTAACTGGTTAGAATATTTATGGTTTTATGTTGGTTAAATTTCAAACGAACATGTTCTCTATCAATCTCCTCAAGAACATGATAGTTATATTTCTCTTCCATGTTAAATCTATCTCTTTGTAAGAACCCAGATCTTCTTTTCAGGTACGTTTTCCCTTTTTCTAGAGTTTTTTAAAAAATGATTTTTCTGGGAATTATCAAAGTACACGCAGTGTACTTTCTGAGTACATGCCGTGTACTCTTTTCTGGATCAAAGCCGTCTGCTGGCCATGTCCGGGCCACACACACGGTGTGTAAGGCTGAGGTGGAGGCCGATTAATTCGGAGTACGGAAAATTGAAGTACACGCCATGTACTCAAGAAGTACACGCCGCGTACTTGTTTTTTCATTAAACAGACCGGGGTCGCGCCTAACCCCCAGTTTCGTATTCTTCTTTAGTTTTCATCCATCCGAGAGCAACCATATGGTCGGATCTTTGATGGGATCCCGCCTCGCCGTCTGTTCTCCAATTCGAGCATGTTCGATTGCGTTGGAATCGCAGCGGTGAGTTCTTTTTTCTGCTTTAGCCTTGTTTCTTGATTCCCCCTCATTTCCAAGTTATCATGGGATTAACTTTTTGTGCGTTTTCTAAGATCTACGTCGTTATAAGGGGAATCTGTCGTCGAGGTTCACGTATATCGATCTCCTAGGATCGAGGTAGGTGGTTTGTGCCTTTCCGTATAAAGTTGATGAATATTATGTGAAAATTCCACCAATACCCTTGAACGAGGTATTGCGTGTTTCCTGTTTTTCCCTTATTGTTTTCCAACTTTTCTTGATTTCTTTATTAGAGGTTATTGCTTGTGAGTAGAGTAAATTATTTTGTGCTCAGGTTTCTTTTCCATGATTGTTTTGCCTATTGGGCGTTTTGCCAATTTCCATACCTTGTTGTAGGATAGTGGAACTATCTCTTTTATTATACTGCTGAGCGTTAGTTGATAGCAAAGTAGTTCTTGAGGTTTACATGGACAATACACGCGCGCTGAGAATGTTTAGTTATACTCAGGACTGTGAGAACCTAGAGTAGTAGACCAAAGGGAGAATTGACGGAAGAGCTTCTCCAGAGTGTCTTTTAATCACGATGCGAGACCAAATAGAGAATTGACGGAAGGGCTTCTCCAGAGTGTCTTTTAATCAAGATGCAAGAAAAAAGGGATAATTGACAGAAGGGCTTATCCAGAGTGTCTTTTAATTACGACGCATGCCACAAGGGGAATTGACGTTGAGTGCTTCCCCAGAGAGCCTTTAGCACAATACGAGACTATAGGGGGAATTGGCAGTGAGTGCTTCCCCAGAGAGTCTTCTTAATTTCGTAGTTGAACCAGAGGAGTGAGACTGTGTGTGACTCCCAGAGGGTTTCTAAGACTATAGGTTGAACCATAGGGGTTAGGTTGTGAGAGCTATCCAGAGGGTTACCTGTTATCTTCTTGTTGTTGACTGCTTACTTGTGTACTTTGTCTGCCAGAACTGTGGATTGTAGCTGCTTGTGCTTTTCTGTTTACTGCTTCTTGTTTTATTACTGCCATGTATTCATTGAATGTTAGGCACAAATATTTGCGTGATTGCCTACTGGGATTGTATCTCACACCCTGTTTGGGCCATGCTTTTGGGCCCAAGCAGACTATGTTGCTGCAGGTATAGATAAGGGCAAGCACCCTTCTACTTCAGGATCTTGACTGCATCAGGAGATGGGGAGCATGGGACTGAGCCGTGGTTCGCGATGCTGAGGAGCTTACTTTGTTTTCTTTTTCACTTGGTTTCAGTTTTATTCCAGTACGTTGTTGTGTTTGCAGTTTTCCTTAGATACTTGTATCTGCTGCATCATTGTCATCATAGTTATATATCTACATTGCTTCCGCTATTTGGTTTCTGTTGTTATGCATGTTGTTTAATGATTACATTGTTTATTATTGTTTTCTTACCTTTTATACCTTACCGAATGAGGGCATAGTTTACCCACCGACTCACCAAGGCCCTCGCTGCTAGTCGGCAGCCTATGGCGTTCGGGGAAACGCGCTTGAGGTCATGTGATGAACCGGGTACGGGGCACCAGTGGAGGGGCTCTGGACTCGGGTCATTACACTCTTTCCACTAATGATTTCCTACCAGAAATCCTAGTTTTGTGGTGACATTCACATTTTCCATCTCCTCTTTTTAAGAGGATGTTTTGCTAACCCCATTTATGATGTGGTTTTCCGAAAAAGTAATTTTAAAGTATCGAACTTTTATATTTGAGTTACAATTTTCAATTGTTAGGATTAAATTTATTGATTTGTGAGAATGAAACACCCCAATATTTTATGGTGTGTCTCCTTGAAAATTTAACATCTTCAATAGTTTATTCTTCACACAACTCTGAGTTTAAAATCCTAATATATTATTAAATATAATTATTGGAATATTAATATGAACCTAAGAAATAGTATTTAATCCAATAGAATAGTAAGCTCACCTGTAAAAGTAAAAAATATGTTTCTTATAAATGAAAATATGTTTTATTTATATCTTGAAAAAATTAGATATATGTTTTAAAAATGATAAATTAAGTGTTGGTATTTTTCTAAAACATAAATTATATTTAAAATTTTATAATTAATATAATAATATAAAATAAAATTTGTTTTCATAAAATAGATTCATAAATTCATATTTTTTTCTTATAATTATAATAAAATTTTATGACACCTTAATAATTTTTTGAAATTTTCATAAAATCAGTTATAATATTAAAATTGATATTTTTCATGTAAATGATGATTTTATATAAAAATTTATTGTCATATATTTATAAACTAATTTTCAAAAAATTTATTTCATTTTTTAATTCTAAATATCAAGAAATAATTAGTGTGAATTTTTGGGATTTTTCGAAAATAGTTGAATATTTGGTGAACAGTGAAGTACAATAATTTAAAGTATTTAATAAATTCATGAATCATTGATTCCTAGATGATTTTTGGATGATGTATGCTTGAAATATTGAACTCTCCTTAATTATTTGAATACATTTAGTGATAATTATTAAATTATTGATATTGTTGATCCAAAATAATAAACTACTGGATAAAATAATAAAAAAATACCCCTCTTCTCCAATATAAATACCACCTATCACCATCCATCCTCCTCACAACTCCAGTGCCTTGAAGCAAGATTAAATTATAACCATTTTATCTCCCATATTTTATGGTCTTTATGTTATGAAAAAAATACAACTTCCAAGTTTCCTAAGGAGGTCCTCAAGGAGAAAAAATCAAGAGGTAAAATCCTCTTTCGTTCTTTTAATTTTCTTTCAATTTTTTCCTTTTATTAAACTTTCCTTACCTCATTAGTCAAAAAAAGAATGATAACTCTAGTATCTTATATATGCTGGAATTTTGTTATGATAATGGTATATTCCCCATCAATTCCTTTCCCTTCACCTTTTTGTTCTAAAAATCAAAACATCGTCCGTGAGTTGTCGATTCACCACCTTTGTGGATGATGATTCATTACATTTCTAATACTACCTTCAATAATTTTCATAAAACAATTTTTATAGATAAATTTTTTTTAATATTTATATTAAATCTTATTTAATGTCATATAACCATTATATGTATATAATATTACATTATAAGAAAAAATGAGTTTGTGATGATTGAAAAATCCAAAATAATCTAAAAGGTTATCATTATTTATTTATCTAATGAATCATCCTCACATATAAAAAAATGATATATAAGACCATTAAATCACATTTAATCTCATTAATAACATAAAATCTCAAATATGGATGACTATTTCTATATTACATGATATTTCGTACATGTATACCAGTGAACCAATCATGAAAACCAAGGAAACGAGCACCCCCAAATGATGAAATTGAATCTTATAACCCATAAAAAGGTAATAAATGAACTTAATAGATTTATATTGAATCAAATATATATTAATATGTTTTTAATAAAATTATTAATAAATATAATTTCATTATCTTGGTCATTAAGAATAAGTGCAGAACACTTTCAGCCATATGCTAAGGGGTTTATAATCTCACTTTTATTTTTTTAACAACCCTTATTCACCACTTATTTATTTATTTTGGTGTATGTATACAAAAATTTTATATATAATATCATTAATATATTTATATTCATGGTATTAAATATTTCATTTAATGATGATTATTTTTTGGGGCATACGACTCAATGGGTAATAAAGTATAAGGGTTTCTTCATAAGCCTCCATTTTTCCTTAGGTGTACAGTTTATCCCTATTTACCCCAATATAATTCTTAATTATTATCATGTAATTCTACTGAATTATGTTTGAATGTTCTAAAATTATCTACCTTTGCCAATTATCCTTTATTTTAGGGAAAATACAAGTTTTATAAGGTTTCCTTTTCAATTCCTCAATTTATGGTGGCCCGATTAAAGGTAACTTCCCAATGTCATACCCATTTTCAAGTATACTCCATAATATATTATAAAAAACCATTATTTTTATGATATAACTCATTTAATCATGAGTAACTATATAAGTTCATTTATGGTTTTATTCAAACAATTATATCATTTCCTTTTTAAATACTATTTTATATTTTTCCCATAAATCTCACTAAAGTTTCTCAAATATAATGTTTCTTAAAAACTATTATATATGTTGGAAATTATTTATGCCTATAATATTTTTTTTATTCCATTTTATGTTATATTATATACATTTTTACAATATTATTTTATGACAAAAAAAATTATTTTTGAAAAAAACTCTTCTTTACAAAGAGAATAGGGTATTTCTTTCAAGAATTCCTCAATGATTTTATTTGAATATTTATATCTATTTTGACACACAACGATGAATAAATTTAATTATTGATATTAATATCTTATTCTACCATCTACATTATTTTATTGAACGGTTTATGATGATTTTTTGGGATGTACTATCTTAATACCTTTCTCCATATTACTCTAGATGGTTTATGATTATGTTTATTGTTTGGGGATAGTTTATAATATTTAATACGATAGTATACATATGAATGTCTATGTTGATTATGTTTTACCCATTTTATATAATGAATGAATTGAACATAGAAAATTATGAGCATGGCTCACTATATCCCCTCAATACATTGGTAGGTCACATTAGAGAAACTAGATTGGGTTTCACCCATTTACGGTGTCTTGGTCGAATCCTTTAAGGTATGTTTATGATGTACAACATTATGAATTACCTCCTTACAATACTTCTAATTGATAGTGCATGTGATTATTCTACTAGTTGAATATACATGGTAAAGTATCTTTCTCATGTTATTATTTATGGAATTATTTATTCAGATTTTATTCCTCTTATATTATGATCAAGATTATGTTTTATTAGAATATGTTTTTAATTATTCACATTTAATTTTTGTTCATGTTTGTGTATGTTAGCTTCTTCTGTATTTATTATCCTTATTGAGAATATAATATCACCACTTTTTTTCTGTTTAATTTTTACCTAGGATGAGAATATATATATTACGAATGACTTGGAGGGATAATCTAAGTGTTTATGGGTGTTTCAAATGGAGTTTCACTATTGTATTTTTTAAAGTTGTAATGTAATAATTATGTTTATATTTTGTTTTTCAATGATAATACACTATTTATTCCTTCAGGGTGCAATGAAATGTTCATAGTTACAATGTAATTAAGTAAGTCACCATCTTATGGATACTAGGGTTTGGGTATTTACAGTTGGTATCCGAGTAATCTTAGTTGAAACCTTGGAAACTAGACATAGAAAACATATTTTAGGGAACAAAACCCTAAGATAGGATTTGAGGAAAAGTATAAAAGAACATTCTAAAATTTTGGTAAGGTGGATATTATATGGGTCTTCATAGAAATACTTAATTGTATGGATACTACAAGTGGACATGGTTCTAACATAGATGTACCTAGGGGTAACAACTCTAACCAGGAGCATCAGGCTAGACATGGTGTAACTTCATACACAATAATGAGACTTACTATGAACCTTTTTTGAAACTCACAATGGATATAATTTTGATAATTAACATTCTATTTAAAAACTATTATAAATGAGTTAAATTTAAAAATGTACCCAAAGAAACCATGTTTATTATTCTGAGATTATCTATGCATAAAGTAACAATTTATGTTGTCTGTTTTGGTAGTTCGAAATTATGCATTATGATTTATAAGATAATTTTCTGTACACCATTATATAGAAATGACACCTAGTAGAAGGAATGTAAACCATATCAACACTTGTATTCCAATAGATATTACCCTTTAAAGCAGGATAATGATCTTAGATCTAGAGTTGAAACTAGAGCTAAACAACTTATAACTATACTAGGACAATTGACTTAGGTAATTTATAATAACATCAATCACATGGAGCATCCCGATCCACAACAAGATGTAACAATGTTAGATGGTTTCATATGTTAACAACCTCCATTATTCAATGGGACTACAAATCTATTTGTAGATAATCAATGGATAAGTTCCTTATAGAATATATTTCTTCTTTAAGAAGTAATGAAAGGGTGATGGTTTTCATGGTAGTTTATCCTCTATCCATAGATGTTGATCAAAAAGTTCATTGATTCAAAACAAAATGGAGGAGGATGAAATTTAAAATATAAAATAAAAGGATTTTAAAGAAAGTTTGTTGAAAAATATTTCCCTTTGGAACAACAAGTGTATATGGAGAGAGAATTATAGAGTCTATGTAAAAAAGAGGATGAAACTATTTCAAAGTATAAATCCAACTTTACAAGGTCATCAAGGCATGATATGAGTTATGTACCTAATATAAAGATAAATAAAGATGGATTATTTTACGGGTTACCATTCCTTCGAAGGCCATTGGTCTCACAAACTTTCCACAATATGATTATATAGTCTCATGTGCTATCAATATAGATAAATAATTCTATAAGTTTTATTAATTTAAGGAAAGCCAACAGAATAAGAGAATAATAGAGAATGAGGTAGATATAGGGAAAATGGAAATAATAATTTTACCACTTGTGATAATTGTGGGAATAAACACCCCATTAATTTCATTAAGAAAATGTTATTTTGTTATAATTTTTGAGATAATGGTCCCCCGACTCATGAATGTTAGGGAAAATAAGATGGTGTAAATGCCCATTATTTCAAATGTAATTATATGGGGAACTACAAAAATGATTGCAGTAAGAGTCAAGGAAGTGTATCTCAAATAAAAGAAAAGGGATCAAGGTTAATATTGTTCTGTTACAATAGTGAAAGGGGAATAATTAATGTATTTGTAATATTGAATTGAATTATTATGTTATGATATTATAGTTATAAGAATCATGAGATATATAAGTATTTTACTGTAGTAATGTTTCATCACAAATTTTTAACCATGCATATTCTTATTAAGGTTGTAAGGTGTCAAGTTATTCATAGATTTGGTATGTGGGATTAAGAGAAACATTATTTTGAAAATCTTATGATAAGTTTATTTTGGAAATTTAGTGAGATTCTTTATAAAGTTCTTGTCATTGAATGTGGAGATACATGTTTTATATGAGTCTTAATATGAAGTACTTATATAATGGATCAAGTTAAACTTTAAAAATTATTGTTCATTGATAAAATATACTAACATTATTAGTTTCAGTAAAAATTTGAAGGTAAAAGTAATGGCTTAAGGACCATATTAATCTTTAAAGGTGATCTAGGAATGAATAATTTATCTTAAACATTCATTTCAAGGTGCAAGAGATGAAGTGAAAATAGATCGAATCAAAACAAAAGGATGCTATTATTATTATGACATGGAAAGTAATAAAGTTTATTTTCTCAAGTGATTTTATGAATATTAAAAGAATCCCTCAACTATAGGAAACATATTTTTAAATAAAATTGTTATTTTTTTACTTTTTTTTTGAGAAATCGATGGTCTTTTAACCTATCATAAAATTTACGGTTTTGTGATGGTTACTTTTATAATGACCATGTTATATATCACTATCCATCAGAAATTTATATTTATATTCGTCTTCCATGTCTATGTTAAATCTTTCCTCTAATGATTTCCCACCTAAAATCCTAGTTTTTTGGTGACCTACAAATTTCCCTTTCCCCATTATTTTGCGGATGTTTTATTAACCCTATTTCTGATGTGAGTTTCCCACAATGGAATTTTTAGTAGCGAATGTCAATGTAAAAAGGAAAATTTCAAATTGTGAGAATACAATTTATTTATGGGAGGGGGGGATGTAACACCTCATGATTTTATGGTATCTCTCCTTTAAAAATTAATATATTTTACAATTTCTGTTTCATAAAACACTGAGTTTAAAATTGTAACATAGTATTAAATATAACCATTGGAATAATATGTGACCCTTAGGAATAGTAATATGGAAAATATAATAGTAACCAAACCTATTAAAGTATAAATAAAATTTTAATTTCTTATAAATGAAAATATGATATATTTATATCTTTGAAAAAATAGATGAATGTTTTAAAAACGAAAAATTAAGTGTGGGAATTTTTATGAAACATAAATGTTTATTCAAACTATTTTAATGAACAATTTTTTGAAGAAAATTTATTTTCATAAAATTGATTCATAAATTAATATTTTTGTCTTATAATTATTAATGATACCTTAATTAATTTTTGAAAGTGTTATAAAATCAGTTATAATATTAAAATCGATTTTTTGAGTAAATGATTATTTTATTTTAAAATTAAATTTCACATATTTATAATTCATTTTGTAAAATGGAGTAAATTTTTGAATTCTACACATAAAAAAAATTTAGGGTGAATTTTTGGGACTTTTCTAAAATAATTGAATTTTTGGTGAATAGTGAAATACGGTAATTTACGGTATTTAACAAATACATGAATTATTGAGTCATAAATGATATATGGATGATTTAAGTACATAATATATAACTCTAATTAATTATTTTAATATTTTTATTGATAAGTTTAAAACTATTTATATTCTTGAGCCTAAATAATAAACTAATTAATAAAATAATCAATAAACACCCATATCCTCTATTATAAATACCAACCCTTATCCTCACACCTTCTAATAATTAAATCTTGCTTATATTAAATCCATTTACACTCTAAAACCTCTACCCACATTCTATTATTTATGGTTTCACTAAAATACCACTTCCACGTTCGATAAGGAGGTCCTCATAGAGAATACTTCAAGAGGTAAAATCCCATTTTGTTCTTGTAATTTTCATTGAATTTATTTTCTTTTCTTATCATTTACTTTCCTTCTATGAAGAAACATTCATGATAAATAAATTAAAATATATATAATTTTATTCTATTATGATAATGGGATATCAACCTTTAATTCTTTTCCCTCCCACTTTTTGTACTAAAAATGAAAACCATGACCGTGAGGTGTTGATTCACATCATTCTTGGATGATGATTGTTTATTTTTATAATAACGACTTCAAGTATTGTCATTGAACCATTTTTATGGTTAAAAAAAATACTATAATATGTATACTACAACTAATTTAATGTTATTTAACCTGTATATAAACAGAAAACTAATTCATAAGACAAAACTTGTTTGTGATGAACGAGGAAACACCAAAATGATCTAAATTGTTATCATTAAATATTTATAAAATGAATCATCCTCATATTGGGAAAAAATTATATATAAGACCATTAAATTTCATATAATATCATTAGTAACATATAATTTCAATTCTGGATAAATATTTCCATTTTACATGATATTTCATACATGTATACAACTGAACCAATCATGAAATCCAAGGAAACAAACACTCCCAAATGATGAAATTGAATCTTATAACTAATAAAAAAGGCTATAAATGAAATTAATAAAATTATAATAAATAAAATAAATATTTAATAGGTTCTGAATAAAATTATTAATTAATATAATCTCATTATCTAGGAAATTAAGTTCAATTACAGAATGCTTTTGTACATAAGGTAAGGTGTTTCTCATCTCATTTTTATTTTCGTGAGATTATAATTATTATCTACTTATTTTGTATCTGTGTTGTATTTATACTTAATTTTTTTTGTATATTATCATCAATATTTATATCTTTATGGTATTCAAAGTTTCATTTTATTATTATTAATTCTTTGGGCATACAATTCAATTGATTACAATGTGTAAGGGTTTCTTCCCAAACATCCATTTTTTCTTCGAGTTACGCTTTATCTCTCATTTACCCAATATAATTCTTATGTAATATTATGTACTCATCATAAATTTTTTGTGTATATTATAAAAATATTAAAATTTATAAACTATTCTTTATTTTATGGGAAATACATGTTTTACAAGGGTTTCATTTCAATTCCTCCCGATAAGAAATCATGATTAAAGGGAACTTGCCAATTTCATATCCAATTTCAAGTATACTCCATAATCTGTTTTAAGAATCCATAATTTTTTATAAATAATTCATTTAATCATGAAAAACTATCTTATTTCATTTATGGTTTTATGTAAACAATTATAAATTTTTCTATTTAAAGAAAATTTTATATTTTTCCCACATATCGCTTAAAAGTGGCTCAAATATAATGTTTTATAAAAACTATTTTTTAAATGTTTAAAATAATTTATTCTTAAAATATATTTGTTATTACCTTTTATTTTATAGGATATAGATGTTTAAAATCTGATTTTATGACAAATATAAATTATCTTTTGAAATAACTCTTCTTTATAAAGAAAAAAAATATATTTCTCTCAAGAATTCATCAATGATTTTATTAGAATATTTACATATATTTCAACAACATCTTTTTAATCCTATGATTTATTGATATTGATATCTTATTCTACCATATTCCATATTTTATTAAAACGTTTATGATTATTTATGGGGATTTACTATCTTGATACCATTCTTCATATTACTCTGGAAGGTTTATGATTTTGTTTTTTATATGGGAAAATTTATTAATAATTGATAGGATAGTTTTAATATGAATTTATTTGTTTATTATGTTTCATACCTTTTATATGAGAATGAATTGGAATTACTAAGTGACAGGTGGGCCCACTATAGACCCTCGATGCATTAGTAGCTCTCGTGAGACAAACTAGACCAGATTTTTTATCCAATTTACTGTTCCCTGGGTGAAGACTTAAAGGTATTATTATAATGTATGACAATATGAATTTATTAATTATGATATTATTAATTTCTAGTCCATGTGATTATTTGACTTGCATAATGTCCATTTTTATTTTTCTTTCTAATGTGACTATTTATGGAATTATTTATCAATTATTTATTCATGTCATATTATGCTCAAGATTATGTTTTAATAGAATGTGTTTTTTGTTATTAACCTATCATTATTATTTATGTGTATTTATGTTAGATTCCCCTATATTTCTTACTCTTAATAATCATCTGATATCTCGCTTTTACTATGTTTTATTTTACCCTAACATACAAAGTTGTATATTATGAATGACTTGAAAGGATAACAAAAGAGTTTATGGGTGTTTCCAATGTAGTTTCTATGTTGTATTTTATTTCAAGTTTTAATGAAATAATTATGTTTGTATATGGTTTTCCAAATATATTAAACTATTCAGTAATTTGAGATGTGATCACATGTTCATAGTACCAATGTAACTAAGTAAGGCATCAACTCTATGCTACTGGGGTTGGGGTCTTGACATCATATTAGATGTGATTGTACATATTACTTTTGGGAAGAATTAATTATAATAGACCAATAATTGGATGGTTAATATAGAGTTGTTTGGAAAATACTCAGCATGAGAACATGACTATGTTTGACCACATAGGTATCGCGGGGATGAGATGGTTTCGGTGTGGAGGTTGTAAATCCAGTGTTTTTCTAGACATGGAATTTGAAAAGAAATTTGATTTTTTCTTTTAGATGATTGTGATATGGAAAATGATAATTTTTTCTTGGAGGATAATATCATATACTTTTTATGAACACTCTGTTGGTCAAATAATAAGTTTTTTACCCTAATACGGTAGTATTATAGAAATACGAGTCATTTGATTTTTCATTGAATAATGAAAATTTAATATAAAATCATTTATATATTAATTCAAATGCATGTTAATATTCAGATCTAAATTCGGATTTTGGTATCAGATTGATATATTTTATCTTTCATTTATTTTATTATAGTGGTTTTTCCAATGAAATACCTAACCATGAGTTGGGAACCAGGGGATGACCTAGGACCCTTTTTTATTTTATCTTTCATTCCTTTATTTTTCCTTTTTCTTTTATCTTTTCTTCCTTAGATTCATAGGCACTCCCCTTGTGGGTTTCATTCATAGTTACTATTATATTAGAGGAATAGGGAGATATATATAGATGGATATAGGAAGAGAAGTGCCACCACAGATCTTGGGAGGATTCAGATTGTTGTGGGGTAGCCGTGTAGCCCAGATGAGAGTGAGGTTTTAGAAGATTCAACCAAAAGTTTAGTATTTTTCGTTTTATGTTATAAATACACATATATTTACCATATAATTGTTTTACAAACCTTTTACGAATACTAAAGACCCCTAAAGTGTCGATCTATTGCTTTTTTCAAAACGATTAGGGTTTTAGTAGTATTTTTGGGGTTTCTATTCGAGAAATCCGAATCACATATTGTGTAGTTTATGAAAACATGTCATGTATTCATTATGTTCTAGGAAGATCTCTTTTTGGGAGTATACACCATGTACTACAGACACACGTCGTTTAGTGTTAGTTGGCCATGTAGCTGAGTACATGAGAAAGTGATGATTTCAGAACTACATGATGTATACCCAAGGTACATATCATGTTGTCATACTCATCCATAGAGCTGTGAACCATGAAAGAAAGGTATGGTAGGGTCACTCATACAAAAAAAGTTCACATCCATAACTCATTTTGGTTACACATCGTGTATTAGAACATAATCAAGCTACGAAATATGGTCAGACCGTGTGAGGTATATGGAAGGTACCCAATGTTGGGTGCACAATGTTTGTCTAATCCACAAGCCATGTACAATGGATTTAGATTCCATGTTTACCTGGAGTACACACCCATGTGTGTATCTGATAGAACACACCATACACTTTGGTATAAACATCATGTATTTCTACTTTTATAGCCTTTTGCGGGGTTTTTGTGTCTTGATGCCCTGAGGTCAAAATTAGACATATGGTTAGTCCATTTTTATTATATTTATACATACATCACATTGTTTGATCCCTTTTAGTGACTCAAGGACTCATAATAGGATTTTTTGGGTGAGCGATCTATAATGGAGAGGTTCTCCCTCTAGTAAATAGTCATAGTTATATCTTGAGAGTGATAATTTGATCAGAGATGGTCTATGGGACATCTGTCTTGACTAATGCTTTCATAGATTTTACCTTAGATATATCTCCCTTGTGATATATTACCTTTTAGATTCTGATTCCATAAGATTAGTTGATTCTGATCATCCCCTATAGGATTCCTCAGTATACGTTTCATCCTAGAGGATTCTTTTTTAGGATGCCTTCTCTTACCTACTTCTTTCCAAGGATCCCTTTTAGGATGACTCAACTTATATTAAAATAAGATGATATCATTTAGGATTCCCCTACTTACTCCTTTTTAGGATGCTATGTGGGATGCATCCACTTACTACCCTATCTAAGGATCCCATGTGGTATGCCTCTACTTAATACTATTTTATAGTATGACACATAAGATACCTCCATTTACACTACAAGAAAACCACCTATTAGCGGCGGTTTTTTTCATATAGTGGTGGTTTAAACCACCGCTATATAGTTTGGCAGCAGTTTACATAAACCACCGCTAAACTTGGCGTCGGCAATCTATTAGCGGTGGTTTTATACATTTCACGATGGTCAAAGAAAAGCGTCGTAGTACCTCATTTCATGGCGGTTTTTGGTAAATTTAGCGACGGTTTGAAGGGATATTTAATTAGCGGTGGTTATAATCGACGCGAAATTCAGGCGTTCCAGGCGCCTGCTTAGCGACGGTTAAAACTGCCGCTAATTATGACGTGATTTCACGGCGGTTTTAACCGCCGCTAAGCAGTCTGCCGAATATATTTCACGGTGGTTTACAACGCTGCTAAATGTATAAGTGGTAAAACATTAACGGCGGTTAAAACCACCGCGAAATGCTGACCTGAAAAAAAAAATAGAATTTCTGTTTATACTCCACCACTACCCTGGAAAACAAACCAAACAACACATACAACATATATATAATAAGGTGAAAATTTAAGAACCACCTACACAATATTCATAAACACCCTTTCATTTAATGTTGATGAAAAAGTTGATCCAATTCAATAAGAATACCTAAAGCATACAAAATACCTAAAATTATGGATTTAGAATGAAACACAAGATAACATCAAATGAAACAAGAGATTGGGGGTTACATGGATTTATACTTATAGTTTACAGATGATCAAAATTGAAAATATTTGATTCCATAAAGGATTAAAGTGTATGGATCAAAATGTGCCAAAGAAGAAAGGGGGGGATCACTACTAGTCGTTTGTCCAATAAGGATGAGGAACAAGGATTAAATGGGTTGATGTTCAGTCAGAATAAGAACCTTTAAAACATTATTGTTATAAAATACTTTATATCGATGATTGACATTATGGTTCCAGGAAATAAGGTCTCTCCAGTCTACCACATAAGAAGGCATTTGAGAAATAGAGGGAATATTTAAAGAGAATAGAGAATATATTAGAAGATATGTAACCATTAATAGAGAATCAGTTGTGCTAATCAAACAAAATAAGTGCATAACATGGAAAACATTACGTGGACCACATGATCCATTATAGGTCACGAAAATCACATAACCTATAAAACATATTTTTATCACAATATTTTTCATAATACATATTTTCATGTTACCATGTGAAGGTCACATGAATCACATAAAGATTAGTAGATCATGAAAAAATCCTCAAGAGACAACCGAATAACATAAGATAGACTAATGGCCAAGGGTGTGCATCAATGTTCTAATAAATTACCATTGATTAGTTCATGGATTGATTAAGTGAGATATTTAGACAAGGTGATCACACAAAGAGGTCAAGTGACATGATCACATGATTAGGTCTCTTGTATGGTTCTTGTGATGAGGTCATGCAAAGTTGTCTTTCAAAACAAACGCACGAGAGATAGGGTTTTGGGAGCTATGGAGCTTCATGTCACCGGTCAAATGACCAGCCTCTCACCCCCTATTTATAGAGAACCTCAAGGAATATGAATGGACTTATAGAAGACAAAAAGATGTTTTTAATTCCAACCAGAGAAAGCATAAGAGACTCATGAAGTCATTTCCTACCTCATAACTGAGTCCTTGTTCCTTCGAACATCACTTTTGTGGGTGGGGGGAATTTTTTGACGCTAGCCAAATGAGCATTATATATTTTAGGAACAACGAAATACCCAAAGCCTAGGTATTAATATATACCCAATGGAAAGAAAATTCTAGCATGTATACATATAGATTAATCACCTAGGTCACAAGGACCATGTGAACTTCAATGAGGCTCATGATCACATGACCCTAGGAACATCATGCAAAGGGGTTATGCAATTCATGTGATCTGTTCCGGATCATGTGAAGCCCCATAAAATAGCCCAATTAATCATGTAAAACCCCTATGATTATTATTTTTTATTATATGACATTTCATCTAACAATCTCCCAATATTTTCATAAAATAAAAGTTAGAAAAGAGGGAAGCTTCAGGGGAAGGGAGTTGCATTGGTTTTCATGTGATGTGGTTACTTGCCTCATAAAAACTATTAATGATCATGAAAATCACCTCAAAAAACTATCTTGATCTAGTGATATCCATTCAACATGGCTGTTTGGACATGCAACACCCTAATGAGTCAAATTCCCAATGCTGAATTTACAATAGAAACATCAAAGAGCCTATTACCATAGATCATCTAACCTATGAAACAAACACATCATTCTCTCTACCACCTAAGGTTATTGTGATCATTCAAGGTTAGACATTGAAGCTCCTCCAAGACCAATGGTTTTTTAAAGGTTCCATACACCACACATGTTATATATACAAACCAACCTTTCCCATATTTGTTCAACACATCAACAATACTACTCATGGTCCGATGATGCATCGTCACCCTCTCCACCTCCATCTCCTGCTGCCACCTGTAAGAAAATTTTATTGAAAACTAAATATTGTTGCATATTTATAATTATACTTAAAACCAATAAAAGTTTGAAAACTAAATGATTGTGATTTTTTGTGATTTACCTGCTCACCACCACTCGGTTCACTACCACTGGGGGCATATCTGCTCATCTGCGGATATAAATCAGTCAATGCCTTCTGCATAGTGGATATCTGAGCCCCTTGGTCTTGAACTGAGTCTCGTAGAGAAGAAATCTCCCTCTGAGCATCTTCAGGTATGGGCTGACCATAACCAGGAGTAGATGCCGCTGGAATCCCTGATGGCCTTCTAAAGACCTCAGATGGTTTGGGTCCCAAACCCATCCCACGCACTCTACCAGGATGCTCCTTCCCAAGGACTTGAGCTACTGGGTCATCCTGGGAGACTGAGTAGGACTGCCCTGGACTAGCATCCCATAGTTCTTTAATTTTTACCTATAAATAAAATATCAATACATATTAACACAGTAAAAACTGATAATAAGTTATTATAATAAAAATTTGACTTCATACCCCAACTTCTTTGGTAGGATCATTAACAAAAGAGCCATCTGATTTTCTATGAACATCCAACCACAGTTCAGTCCAGGAGGCTTCGTGCCCTAAATTCTGTGACTGCATTAAGCAAAGATAAATAAAAAATTCAATATATTAAATATATAATATTTTATTATAAATATTTAAACTATTTAAAATATTACCAATGACATTCGGCTTCTAGAAAAGATTTTTGAGCCCACCGTGTGAGGGATGACTTGCTTTTCCCTATTTGATGCATTCTATCTTAAAAGATCCTGAAATAAATAAAATGAAATTTAACAGTAATGTATCCAATGTCATCTCCTCTTCATATACATGTTTTAATGTAAAATGAGGATAATATAATAATATATATTTCAATACCATCCTCTTCTCATCACGATGTCTGTCAACAAAATCTTTCCACTACTCTTTCGGTACCCCACTGGGTAGCTTGTCATACATTTGTTCCAAGGTCAACGAAGTATCGTTGACATCACACCACAATCTCCATTTGAAATCTTTCCATTTTTTACCGAGATTTTTCAAAGTCCACTTCTGTGTTATCACATTAGAAACTGTGAAGTGGAAGAACATCTGTATACAGAAATTCATTTTGAACATATTAGTAACATGACATTCAATTAAACCATAATGTAATAAAATTACATTTATTTGAGAGGCATATGTATCCAATCATCATATGAAATGGAAAGGGAAATGGGCTCCGCTGCCAACTGACCTATATTCTAGCCAAGTAACCCCGCGACCTCATCCATAGGGACCCCATAAGAATCAAATGGCATGACTATCTTTTCTCCATTCAAGTTCCAAACATCTGAGCTTTTTAGGTGTTTCTCCGCGGTTTTATTTTTATCATCTTCAATGAGCAAACAATTAGTATAAACAAAATTCAATAAATTTATTTAATTAAAATTTATACCTATGACTGTGAACCTCCAGTGTGTCCGGGATGAACTGGAAGGGGTCTATTGCCGCCCAACTAATGAGGCACCTGTAGGGGGAGTCGATGACTCAGCCTCTAATGGGAGGCTCTCTGATGGTGTGAGAGATGGTGTAGGGGGAGATGGTGCGGGGGTGTAGGCAGCTGGTGCCTCAGATGTCGTGGGGAGTGACCTAGATGGATCAACATCCGTCACAGAACTAGAAGATATAGTATACTGCTTCCTCCTTGGCATTCTTGTCATTTAATCAAATCAAATAAAGTTCAGAATATATATTTCAAAAAAATTATGCAGAAAAAAAAATTAAAAATGATAATAGATGCCGTGTACTAACAAACAAAATATATATAACAATGATAATGAATGACTGTAGAAATGAAACAAGTGGTTGCTGCATGAATGAATAATTGTACATACAATAATTTTCCCCTTCAATAATGTCGGTTTCCTGCTCCATTGCTTCATCCAATTCATTCATCCTTGCAAGACTAATATTTACAATATCATGATAGAAAAATAATTCTGCTTCCTGTTGTTGATGACATTCTACTTCAGAGGTCAAATCTTCCACTTCATCACCCATATCATACAAATCTCTTTGTATTACGTGAGTAACTACACTCCACCCTTCATCCACAACATCATTCACATAATATACCATTTTTTCTTGCGATGCTAAGTTATATGGATCATGCGTTTCACGATCACCAACATCCATCAAGCGAGAGAAGTTCATAGAAGTAAATTGCCATGAATCTCATTTAACACCTCTGATAATATCGACCCATTTGAATTTGAATAAAACAACAGAAAAATGTACATGGTAGTTTAATTGAATAATATCATGTAGCTTTCCATAATATCCCACTTCAGCAAATGTAAATATACCACTATTTTGTGTTTTCAAACCCACTTCTCGATCAACTGTACGAAATCTAAAGCCATTCACATTATAAGCATCGAACTTTCTAACTTGCTTTATAGGACCTCTAGCAAGAAACTTCAAATCTTCTGAAAAGTATGCTCGAGTATCAGTATTCATGATCTGAAAAAAGAAATATAATTTAATAGATTTACAAATTGTATGTGTCAAACTAATATTCTTATTTATTGCAATATTTATGAACTTACACGTCGTGAAAACCATTCTACAATCTCTTTATTCACAACTTTAATTATATCTTTCTCATTTCATGTTTGGCCTCTCATTAGTCTCTTTGTTTGTATCCTCAACTCTTCAATAAATGGATCTGCAATTTCACTATTCAGCAGCACATATCTATGTGCCTTTAATAATTTCAATTCTGTCAGTGTCACATTTGAGGTCCTTCCAACTGATCGACCAATAACAAGAAATATTTTTGATTTCTGATGCATTTGAGATTGAGTTGATGTGTCGTCAACACATCCAACTCGATTAAATCTTGTCTCAATATCATCTAAATACCTGGAACAAAAGGTAAGACATTCCTTGGCCAAATATCCTTCAACAATAGAGCCTTCTGGTTGAGCTTTATTTCTCACGTATGATTTCAAATGCCCAAGATATCAGCGAAATAAAATAATAATATTATGCATTTATTTAAATGTCAAAAATTGTTTACATAACTGGAAAACATATAAATAAAATACCTCTCAATTGAATACATCCATCAATAATGAACGGGGCCTCTTAATTTAACTTCTTCAACCAAATTCACAGTTAAATGCATCATGATAGTAAAAAACGATGGAGGAAAGATCATCTCCATTGCAAAAAGAGTCAATACAAACCTCTCCTGGAGGTTGTCAAGATGAAATGGATGTACAACTTTCTCACATAATTTCCTGATAAATTTGCAGAATTGGAGTACAACAACAGTAACTTTTTCAGGTAATAATGTACGCAATGCCAATGGTAGTAACTGCTGTAACAAAATTTGTGAATCGTGACTTTTCAATCCATGTAACTTACGATTATTCAAGTCAACACACCTCGAGATGTTACTCGAATACCCATCATATAGCTTCACATTCTTTAAAATTCTAAGGAACGTATCTTTATCCCTATTTTTCATTGCGAAAATGGCCGGAGCATACTTTTCATTCTCATCTGGCCATAGATCGCATTTTATGTTCATTACTTGTAAGTCTTTGCGAGCATTAAGATGATCCTTCGACTTTCCATGCTCATTAAGTAATGTGAAAATAAAATTATCATAAACATTCTTCTCAATATGAATCACATCAAGATTGTGGCGCAACAAATTAAATTCCGAATACGAAAGTTTAAAGAATATACGTTTTTTCGTCCATTGTTGCGTTCTGATTTCACTTGACGATGCACTTCGGACCCGTTTTCCGCTATCATTGTAATGATGAACCTTCCCAAATACTGTTTCAACATTTGCAAGCTGTGTCAATATTTCAGAACCGGTTAACAACTTTGAAGGTGGTCTACGATCAATGAAACCATTAAATTTTTATTTGTTCAGCCGAAATCTATGAGATGCATCGAGAAATCTTCGATGGCATAAAAAGCACCATTTTCTACTGTGAGGTAACCGTTTGGGCTCAAAATCAAAGTTACAAACGGGACAAGACAAACCCATATAAGTGTTCCAACCAGTTAAATTCCCAAGCCCAGGGAAGTCTCTAATGGTCCACAGTAAAGCAGCATGCATTTTGAAATTTTTTTAGAAGAAACATCAAATGCCTCAACACTGTTACTCCATAACTCCTACAATTCTTCAATCAAAGGCTGCAAGTATACATCAATATCATTTCCAGGCATTTGTTTTCCAGGAATAATCATTGATATGATAAAAGATGATTGTTGCATACACATCCATGGAGGCAGATTATAAGGGATCAAATACAACTGGCCAAATGCTATAACTTGTACTCAAAGTCCCAAATGTGTTGAATCCATCGGTGGCCAATCACAATCGAAGATTCCTAGGATCAGCAAAGAAATATGGATGTAATGAATCAAATTTATTCCATGATTGAGAATCTCGTGGATGTCTCATTAACCCATCATTGTTATTATCTACAGAATGCCACTTCATGTGTTCGGCGGTTTTTGATGACATGAATAATCTTTGCAATCGCGGCTTCAAAGGAAAGTAATGCAAAACCTTTGTAGGTGTGTTCATTTTCTTCTTCTTCATGAAATTATGTTCAGTCAGACTTCCAACATCACCCGTTAACTGCCATCTAGAAGAAGAACATTTCTTGCAATTCTGTCTACTTGAACCCTCTCCCCAATAAAGCATACAATCATTAGGACACATATGTATTTTTATATAATTCAGACCAAGCTTGTTAACAACTTTTTTCATTTCATAAAAAGATTCTGGGATTTTTGCTTCAGGAAATGCATCACGAATCAATTCCAATATCATGGACATTGCTTTATTTGTAATTCCACATAGACATTTGATATGGTACAACTTCAGCAGAAATGAAAGCTTTGAATATTTCAAACACCAACTATACAACTCTTGATTTCCATCATCAATTAAATCATGAAACGCATTTTTCTAAGTAAAGTTTTCCATTACATTTGGCTCTACAGAATCAAGAGGAGGATCCAATGGTATGTTCCAATCTTGATCTACTTGTGTTACAGTCTCAAAAACATCACTTGTCACGTTGCAATTTGTAGCACCCTCTTCTGGTTGTTCTGATATGTTTTGATGCTGATAGTGGTGTCTTGCAGTGCCGAATGTATCATTTATGAGTTTTTGCATTTCATTTTCCATTGTCGGCGAACTTGGGACCTCATTCTGTGGATTAACATCAGTGCTCAATCTTTCTGTATTGTTCAATTCTCCATGCCAATTCCAACACAAATATTGACCAGGGAATTGCATCAGTATTAAATGTTCATAAACTTCATCTCTCTTCAACCATGTTCTAAATTTACATTTAGGACATGGACATCTTATTCTCCCTTCAACGGATCGATTAGAAATAGCAAAATCTAAAAACTCATTCAAACCCTTAACATACTGAGGTGTGTTCCTCGGTAATGTGATCCAGCTTCTATCCATATATATCACAATGTGCCTACACAAAATATACGATAGTGTAATATTGCAGAATCATAATATAATAAAGATGACCCATTGATCATAAAGTATGCATAATATAATAAAGATGATTCATTGATCATAATATAATAAAGATGACCAATTGATCATAAAGTATGCATAACATAATAAAGATGACCTATTGCTCATAAAGTATGCATAATATAATAAAGATGATTCATTGATCACATTTAAAATGGGCGATTGGCTATTTTGGTTTCAGTTCTTTTCTCCAGGCCCTTGGATCCCTACCAAGAGATCTTCTCGGGGTTTTTGGGAGACTATGCTCCATCTAGATTGATCCATTAAACATTGGATCTTTTATTATAGTTGTGGCGCATCTCTCTGGGTAAGAAATATTTCCGATTCTTCATTTCTCTTGATAATGGTGGCACCCTAGGGTAACATTATCAGATCTGGTGGCCTATGTTTTTGAATCTTTGTGTATTCTTCTAGATCCTTTGGGAGATCTCATTATGGAGGCCATTCCTTGGTTAGTTGTGGTGCGGTGGATGTCTTTTCTTGAGGTATTTGGTGTTTTCCATTTCCGCCAACCCCTTCTTTTCTAATTTATATCAATATTAATGTTTTTATTATATTCTAGGGCCTTCGTTTTCATCATTGGGTTTTCATTATTGGTGGATCCCATTACGGGAATGTGTGACTTGAGCTTATAGGTAGGTTGTTCCATCTCTAGCCTATGATAATTAACCTAATTTTTCTTAATTTATAAGTTGATATATCAAATTGGAATGGCTATTTTCATTATTTTAAGAAGGGGTTTTTGAGAGAAATGTTTTTCCATGATTTTTGATAAATGAAAATGAAATGGGTACGTTAACAAAAATATGGGTTAGTGTTCAACAACTGATTGTGATCATAAATGTAAGAATAAAATTATGTATTCTTTTTTTAACAATACCCATTTTTGGTAAATCTATTTTATTAGTTATGTAAATAGAGATAAATTTATAAAAAAATCCCTATAATATCTATTGTGTTTTAATAAGATCATGATATCAAATTCATGACTCAAATATTACCATAAATTAACTACCTTAATTTCAATTGGATCAACTGACACCCAATGATTCTATTCCAGATACAATATGAATTTGACTAATACTTATAAAATGTGTAAGTCCAATTTCTCTTATATTTAAAGGGATCTATAGGAGTCTAACCCTGATGAGGGTATGGAGGCTGATATGGGGATAAAGCCTGATTAACTAGACTAGGTAGTAGTTCTTGAGGGGGTGGCACTGACTCGTTCTACAGTGGTTGATGTATAGCCTGAGGCTGAGTAAGATGTTTATTCCTTAGTGAGGCTATAAAGGCTGATCTATTAGTAAAAATTCTAGTAGACTAGGGGACTCAACCTGTGAAACAATATCAATCTAGAACATAGAGTCTCTTTTCATAGGATACCTGAGTGAAAAAATTAACACCTTCTTAGCATGTTGGATGGATTTCTCCTTGCGATGAGTCCTATTAGAGAATTTTTTGAATCCACCTATAATGCTTGGAGTGATGGGGGAGGGAATCAGTTTAGCCTTACCATTCACCATGCACATCATCAATAGATTTTTTTGAGTTAATGACATGTCAAGTGAATTCATGAGGCCCTTCCACCTAGCGACAATGTCTATGACTCACTCATCTGGTCGTTGTTTTCAAATAAAGTAGTCAGATGTTCTGGAATTTCCCATAGTGGTGCTAAACTGTAAAATAAATTGATTATGATGGTCTTCCCAACAAGCTATAGACCCAATGGATAACTAGATGTACCAAAAAAACTCTGGCCCTTCTAATGTCAGCACAAAACATAGTGCATTGTGTCTTCCTACTATGATAGAGTTCACAACATAGGGCCACACATTTAAATAAAATGGGCTTGGTGTTGTAGAAGATTACACATCCCATTGAAGGGGGGAATTGTTGGATTCTCAAATTTTATTGGTGCTGACATATCATAACCCGATGCATTTTCTGACATTCCATCAAGTGGTATTTCCACCTATCACTTCTCCAGGGCCTCAATGGATACGATGAGGTTTTCCATTGTGTCCTCTAGGAAAGGATTCCATTCTGGGCCAGGATCAATGACAACTAATGAATTTCTAATATCATCAACATGGTAGGTAGGCTAAACCACCAATGAAGTGATAGTTATAACAACTGGGAGAATTCCATAAGATAATACTGGGGGAATTACTAGAGCCAGGTCTCGAGGAAGATTCCCATTCAATTTTGGTGGATTAGGCAATAAATAGTGTGATCACTTGTCATAGGCTCCTAAATTTACCGAATTGAGAGGAAATCGATTTTCCAGATTAAAGGGAATTATTTTCTTAATGAATTTTGGATTCCCCTAATTATCTAGTGGATATAGGACAAGATTATATCATATATCTCCATATTGTAGAAACTAATTAGCATGGAGCTCATTAATGGGAATCTTCTATTCGGAAAGATACTGAAACATAAGAGTCATACCAAGATCAACTATATTCTACATTGTACTAGACGGGTCATAGGGATTAGCAGTCCTGGTCGGTCCTTTGCCTTGGTTGGGGTCTTGGTGTAAGGGTAATTACTTAGAGGAATCTTAAAGGCCATGCGTCTTTCTTTGATGGTGGGTGTCAACACTTGGGGTGTCTAGTAGATGTTGTGCTACTGCAAAGGGTGGGTCCTCTTAATCAGAATTTAATTTAGTTTATCACTCCCTAACTGTAAAAATATCATCTATATTCAAGGTGATTATGCACAGAGGCACATTATTGACGTCATTGGGAAGATTTGGCTATCATAGGATGGGATTGAAGTGGAGAGAAATATAATTCCCTACGATGAAAATCTGTACTGGTGGGGACACTTCCTTAATAATTATATGGATTAGAAAAATGTTCTGAAGACATCATTGTAGATGGTACTGGTGGTATCTTGTTGATGTGGGTGGATACGACATGAGAAGCCCTGCTAAATAAACCATGTAACATTAATGGAAAATGTCATCCCAATGCTCTTGGATATTATAAAATTCAAAATAAGGTTCAAGGGGAAGAAATGTGTCTCCCAAATGGTTAAAAAAACCCTATCATGATTGTGTGACCCAAGAATTATGATGTTGGAAGTAGTGATCATCCTTAATATATCAGAAAACTGATCAGTGGTTATAGTTTCATATCATATTCTCTACTCAGAAGTGCAGTTTAACTCTTCATTTCCACATTCTTATACTTTAGGTGGCTCAGGAACTTGAAAAAACGGTTCTGTATACCATTGTGGTAGTGGATTATCTGGTGGGGATAATGTTTCATGAGATGATAGTCCACAACCTACTAGATTGTATCTCAAAGATGGTACATACTACTTCACCATTATCTTATAGGACAGAGTATATTCCACATATTTATGTGAAAGGGAAGAGGCTGTCAGTTGAGAATCTTGTGAGTGATATCCACCAATCATACCCAAAACAACTCTCTCTGATATCATGTTGATGAGTATAATGAGTCTGTAAACTAAATAAAAGATTGCAATGTGATTTTCTGGAAGGGATCCAAATCCTCTTCTCCTTTGTTGTATGTATGAAGGGATTTAAGGATCTGGTACATCTCATCTTATGAAATGAATAAACTCACAGACTTGGTTCATTCCCCAAACTCTAATGTAGAGGGTCGAGGTGAGGACACCATCAGTGGGACCCACTTATCATCAGAATCAGATAAATGGACATGATTTACAATAATTTAACAATTCTCATAATTATTCCTTTAGTGGCGATGATTCTTGCATATTCTCCAGGGTGGTTCATTGGAATAGGAAAAACCATTATCATGGGGAGGACCATTTATTAGGTTGGATCTAGAGTGGGGAGTACACCCTAGGGAGCTAGCCATTAAAATAGAGGGCCTTCGTATCAGTTGTCATGGGAGTGGGGATGACCTCCTCTTTGGTGATCCAGGGTGTGAGGACCACCAATGTGTCTATATAGAGGAACATGAG
Organism: Viscum album; assembly: GCA_963277665.1. Taxonomy (NCBI): domain Eukaryota; kingdom Viridiplantae; phylum Streptophyta; class Magnoliopsida; order Santalales; family Viscaceae; genus Viscum; species Viscum album. The sequence continues at coordinate 1,151,551,922 of OY728135.1, forward strand.
GAAGATAATTGTGTATTCTAATAAATTCATTGGGAGGACCTTCAAGGTTTGGGAGTGTTGGAGTGCAGAAGACCTTTGTTGGAGTTTGTGAGAAAATTTTGATGAACTCCATGTCTATTGAAAGTTGTAGAATGAGGAGGGAATTAATACTAGTCGAACTGGACATTAGGAGTACATCAATGTATGTTAATAAAGTGTGGATGTACTCCTTTATAATTGTTCATGGAGTGGGGAGACATCCCCTAAATCTAGTGAAAACATGGGGAGGACCACCATGCTGACGGGGGGTGGAGCAAAGAGGACCTTCACTCTAGTCAATGTTGTTTTGGGGAGGACATCTTCTTTAACTGGGAATGACGCGAGGAGGAGCTCTTTGATGATGATTTGAGACACTGGGAGTAACACTATATCTAGAATTATAATCATGGGGATGACATAAATTATGAATATCAACTATATGGGGTGTACCTCCACTTGGATTGATTCATGTGACATGAGGACGACATCTGTGATGAGTGAAATAGAGGAGAGGACCTCCACTCTGTCCAATGATGATAAGGGGAGGACATCCATAATATATATTATAATCATTAGTTTGCCCATGATGGCTAATAATTGTGCTGACGACTGAAAGATTCATCCAAGACTACTGGTGTGGTGGCTGAGTTCTCGATCCATTTCAGGTGTTGTAGATCCCCTACTATATAGTAGTAGGGAACTGGTAGTATATGTTGGCGGTGGAACGGGCCGCTGGAGCTGTATAAGATTATTAACCATGATATAAATATCTTTAAGCATGTGATTTTATGCTATTGTCAAATTATCTAGACCAGGGACGACATGAAATTGGTGTATACCACTTGTTATTCAGTATAAGGGGTGGGTGGGGTAGTTCTTACAACGACTGGTGGGATCCCTCCCTGGAGGCTCCCGAGTGGGTGTTATAGATGGGATGAATCAGATATCCCTTACATGACTGACATAGGGGTGTGAGTCATAATATCACTCCATTGAAAGACTCCAGAAGTAGTTGAACATTGGACTGGGAGTCAAAACTCCCAGTGCAGCCCTTAGGGAGACAGGGATTAAGATTCACTAAAGCCTTCAAATACTTGTGTGACTTGTACCTCATAGGAATGAACCCTATTTATCTTATCGAAAAACATGGGTGTCTATCAACCTTATCTAGATTATTATATATGGCGATATGGGGGTGGGAACCTGATAGAGATTGTTAGGGATGAATTTGTTGATGTGGCGGAGTCATGTCGTATTTCCACATTGCTATTCCTTCTTACCCAGCTTCTTGAGTAGGGGTTATTGGATTCCAATAGCTAGGATGCTTCAATGAAGGAAGCTTTAGCTGTTAATATGGATACATGGTAAGAAATTTTCAATTACACAATGCAGTCTAATCATTTATGACATTACAGAGATATCTCCACTAATGATTTCATAGTTCAGAATTATGAATGATTAACTACCAAAATTCTGGTGAGTTTCACACCAAGACCACTCTTTTCTTTGCATTAACTAGTGTCAGAAATATGGATTTGATGGAATACTAATCTACTAATTTATCAAGTTTTAATAATAATATATTGTAGATAAGTGTTCATGTTGGGTTAATTTACACCATAAAGACTGGTCTTGAAACCAGTGTGGGTGGATTAGTATAGGTAAACCCCAATGAGGGGGACAACAAGGTTTCCAATTAGTAGGGATTGAACAAAAAACATAACTAGTAATCACCTAGTAATTAAGTCACCGGAGATGGAGGTTGCGGGGTCGCCGGAGATGGAGGTCGCGGGGTCACCGGAAGTCGCGGGTCGCCGGAGGTCGCGGGACGCCGGAGGTCGCGGGTCGCCGGAGCTCGCAGGTCAAGGATTGCGGGTCGCTGGGGGGTTAGAGGAGGAAGGGAGGGCACGAGGGTTCGGGGAATGATCGGGGTGGAGGAAGAAGGGTCGGGATTGTGAAAATGAATTTCGGGTTTCGCGGCGGTTTATTTAAAACCGCCGCGAAACCTTTCAGTGAAAACGTTTAGCGGCGGTTTTGTGAACCGCCGCCACAAAACCGCCGCTAAACACGGTTTTTGTTGTAGTGTTACTTACTATTTATGAGGATCACGTGTAGTATGCCTCTACTTACATACTAAACATAAATATTCCAAGTTGGATACATTTATTATGTTTTATTTAGGGGGCACCCTGAGTGCCCCAATGTATGACCATCCTAGAACTAGTATGTTAGGTTTTGGTATAGATGGAAATGGGTGTCAGTTTAGAACCCATAACTTTTGAGGCTATGGCAGTAGTGGTGGGTTTAGCCATTTGACCACCCTCACACCATTATTCATATATTCAAATGGTTTATAATGATATAAATTTGATCACCATAGGGATTTATTGGTTTTGTATGATTTTTCTGAGGTGATATGGTATATAATAGGGGTTCCAAGACGTACCTCCTTGGATCTAGTTATTCAACCTTCTTGTTTGACTTTTACCTTATTGGGATGCATAGATGTACATCATGGGAACTTGATTCTAGTATTTTTACATTATATTGTTATTATAATTCCCATACACACCTCTTGTGGCTTGAAATAATATTTAAACTTCATCAGATGTTGGTCATAATGCTCCTCATCAGTTATTAAGGGTAGTTTTAATTTCATTCCACATATGATATTACAGTGTGGGAGCACTTTCCCTAAGTTATTAATACTCAGATACTCTTTAGGATGATTAATCTCTATTGGAGTGACACCAAGGATTCTCTCTTGGGTTAGTTGGACACACCATTACTATAAAAAAATATTATTTTCTAGGACTGGGAAATTTATCCATTTACTGAATGGATCATGGGATATCCCCTCAGTTTCATAGAGACATTGGTTAGGGTCGTTTGATGTGATGATTCACACCCCTTGTTATAATATATGGGGAATAGAATCTCACATTGTTATTGGGTTTTTGTACATGAATTTTTCTATAAAATGATTATGATGTTTTATATGATGCATCAAACCATTAACTAGGATTATTGGAATTGGTGCTATATATCCCCAGTTGAATTATAGGTCTTATTTCCCATTATTAAAGACTTGTATGATGTTATTAATAAATGTCTTAGATTCATTCCTCATATACTGGCCAGTACAATGTATCCATATATATATCTTATACATATAATACATATATATATACATTCAATTTCATTTGAATCTATATTCATATATATATATTGTGATATATTTTCAGATACATTTATAGATTTTTTCAAAACTGGTTCATTGATTAGAGTCATAGACCTATGGATCGATATTGGATATATTTTATTTAATTAATTCAAATTATTCTTGTCTATGATAAATATATTTCATGATCATGATATTATGAAAATAGATTATATGTTTACCTGTTGGGATTAGCCTACTATGATTTACTTCTCACACCTTATACGTGCACCTTGGTGTGAGAGCAGAACTTATGTCTTCTTTTAGGTTTAGTATGGATATATGAATTATAAATCTGAGGCCTAGGCTTTCAATATTGAGGGGAGCTACTTTTGTGTATTCTTATGATTGGTTGGAATATTTTTACAGTGTTAGGACACCAGGTATGTGGTATAGCTTGGATTTAGTGGTAGATCCTTGTACATTTACTTATGTTCCTCTTATTTACCCATGCATATATAATGAAAACATGGAGAGATCAGAGTTTTTTGAATAACAGAGTTGTTTTGGACTTAACTATATTCCATTTTTTATTATATTCTTGTTTATATTTATTTCTTCCATAGTATTTTCCTTTACTTATATGAATGGTATTTGATTATTTCTAATTTTTTCTTACTTTTATATGAGTATATAGTCTCTTCAAGTACACACCCTATGACTTAATTACTAGTTAGTATCCTCTAGTGTATGAGTAAGCATGCTTGAGGCCTTTTTTAGAACTCTCTTAGGGCACTAGTTTAGTGTCTTTTAGGATTACACATGACACCAACCCTCAACATTCCTCAATGGTTATATACTCAAAAAACTATCTATCCATCATGATTACTGGCTTATCAACTCCTAGGTTTCCAATTCATCATAATTCTGAATCTTACATTCATAGACTATCCCAACCCATAACCAGATGTTATGTTAACCATCATTTTAATGACTTGAAAACTCAAAATCACTATCATCACAGCTTCTAAAATCTATTCTGTTCATTTTTAACAATTCCATTATGATCATTATAACTCAACTTGTTAGGACACATTAAACACATTTTATATGATTATACCTTCCTTAGGAGTTTCATAGTTATCATTTTTTGAAAATGAAAACTCATCCAATGGAACTTGTTCCATTACCACTGAATGTGCCTTCTAGAAATGGAAACATGATTATGCTAAGCACTAACATGAGAAAATATTAACCACCCTCATATCAGTGTGGTAAAACTATTTTTCTCTTAGATGAATACATGAATCCTATCCTGAGTCATGTTCATGAACATCATTATCATCTAAGATATATTAAAAACTAAATCGGGTGGGTCGTGTTATCACACCCAATTATTTTTAGAATGTTAATGAAAGAAATAGAATAACTCATCTTAGTTTCAACAACTCATGGCTACATAGATATACCCAATATTTCACATCTAGATCACTCTAATCTAGAGATGACCAATTATATAGCCGTACTGAATTCATGAAATTTTATCCAAGAGGTCATGAAGAAACCAAATTTAAGGTTTTACACAACCTTATCTCTCAAATAGAATGAATTTTTATGAATCAATTTCATAATTTACGGGTAATATGTGTGAAAAAGTGTGTTAAAATGAGATTAAAACAATTAAGAGTCACTAAAAAATCATACCATATAATAATATACCCATTGATCAACCCAATGTCTTTTTATACACATGACTATTAATAGGATGATGAATCTCAAGTCATTCCCCATTAGAAAAGAAGAGAGGTCACACAAACAACCAAACATATGACCATGCTCGAGGCATACCAAAACTTCTTAACTAGAGAATTATATAGACATCATTATTGAAAAAAAGATCAACTAGTTCTTGACCACCCACTTTACCTGAATATCATTATATAAACTAATAGTCATACCCCACCCAAATGGCACTCAAACTACACCTCTCATCTAAAAACTCAATTCAACATCCATCAATACTTCCTAATTCCTATGGTGATCTGAAAAAAGGCTATCCCATTCTTACTAGAAAGTAATACATTGACTATTAAATGGAAGGCCCATTTTAAAATCTCACTAGGCTCTACAACCTATCATTTATATTCTGGTGAAAAAAGTAGAATCTTATGGGAAATGCTCATATTCCCATCCAATGTAACAATATATAACTACCCTTAATTGAGGGTAAAAACTTAGAAAACCACATAAACGATTCCTATTTAAGGAAATTAATTGATGCTCTTCATCACAACATTTAAATAAACTCATTTATAATCAATATCAAGTACCGGTTATAAAATAAAACATTAATTTGGACTTTATTAAGCCGATTCCATGAAGCATAATAGGAAAGTTTCCACATAATTTCATTTTGAACATTTAATAATTATTTATTTAATCATTAAGTAATCAAAACCTTATTAGTTAAAGAAAATTTTAATTCTATGTTCTATATGAAAACACCCTTTAGGTTGTAACTAGAATTTTATTTAATGGAAGCCTCATAAAATTAATATCAATAGCTGATAGAAGGCTTTTTTCACTTGAAAATTAACCATTTTAGTAAGATGAAACCATAAATTTATATATAACCTATATAAGTGATTATTGAAACATTAAATAACTATACAAAATTTATCACATTCATATCCCATAGGGTTATGTACTAGGGAATAAAAAGGTAAAGGTGGCCTATAAGGGTCTTATAATTCTAACCTAGGTCGATTTATGTGACCCACAATACCAGTTGATTTATTAAAGATTTGTTATACCCTTATTATGTTTATCTCATAGGAATATAGTTCTATACTGACCTATAAAGGTTGGTTAAAACATATGTGGATTGATTCATAAGGTTTATTATGACAAAGTTATAGAAGTACTATACTTCATAAATTAAAAATTTTACTACTTTATTTAAGGTGAACTATTTTCTATAAGGATTACAATTCAACATATATAATGGTTTCATTAGAGCATTAACATTCCTATATTAGATAGATTCATGAACTTATAAGTTATAATTGGCATTCTTATAACTACAACCAGGATTTTACCTTCATTATAAAAATTTAAGAAGTTCATGTATAATGATTTGATTATATGGGTCACCGTTTCCAATTTATAATGTCTCATACTCATTATATATTTCACTTAGCACCCATTTAATTTTAACTATTAACGTTCTAGCACATGAAACCAATGGTTCATGTCCCAATAATTTCATAATTGTTTAGTTAATGTTCCAAAATTAATCAATATGTTAAAACACCATTTAGGTTGATGTAAAAGCTTTAATAACCAATCATATATCATAATTATAAAAAGGCAAGATATAATAGAGAAATTAATAAGAGTAGGCACAAACAGATACTATATAAATAGATTATATAGATAAACCTATAAATTAATACCCATGATGGGAATATATATTACAATTCTAAATAATCATAAAGGATTGGTATACATACATGCATCATGTTGTCTAGTAATGAAACCTACATGGCATTAAATATACAAGGCAGGTTAATTTATATATGATTATGATGACTCATATATAAATACTTCTTTTCTATATTTGGTAAAGGGTAAAATATCATAAATCATTAAGCAGTGGAAAAGTAAACTAATCACTCAACATGAAGTTATAATTAATCATAATAAGAGCATCATGAATCATCCCATCCCAGGTACCTTGATGATTCCCCCATGCATGGGTTGGAATGACCCAAACCAGAGCTATATACCATGTTCTAAAACGTTCCTAATATCTTTAATTCCCTCCCAAAAATAATAAGACAAAAGAAAAAAAGAACCCCTAATACCACTTTGTAAACTCCTGACCTGGGAACCACTAAATGGGTCCTGAGCTGGTTTCACCACATGGCCTCAAGCATTCTTCCCTGTATGCCAAATACTTAAAACTAGTAGTTAGTGTTTAATGATGGTATGTTTGGAAGACTATACCCTCATGATTATAGTATCAAACATTTATATAAAAAAATAGATGAATGAAAAATAACTAACAATGAATAATAAAACCACCAGTACCAAATAAAAAACCTTAACTGAACATGTTATCCATAATTACAAAGAACTAACTCATGAAATAGGTGGCACATACTACACAAGTATAACAAAGGAAAAAATTACCCAAGATACATCTTTATAATAATCTTAATCCCTTGTATTATTCTTTTTCCTAGATCCATAGAAAACAAGGATCAATAAGGCCCCCCTTTCACTTGACCAACAACCATGAGGTTTCTATAGTTACCAATTGGCGACCTCAAAAGGGTGTGAGTAAACTATATTAGCCACGAGAATTTATTTCTAATGAATATCCATTCCATGAATATAATGTGAGGAAATATAAAGTTATTATAAATACACTGTATATAAATAAAATTTAAACAAGTTGGCCACTGGTTCCTCATGGACACATGGCTGACCTTACCTACTTCTTCCGATGCTGGAATATAACTAAAAATTCCATGATTCATATATTTTAATATATGTGAACATATATAATATATATTATTAGATATACATGTATCATTGATGACCCAAGGCACATAACTAATGAATCCCCATATATTAACAATAATATAATAAGGGGATCATCATATAAATAAGGGTACACGACCATGCATTTGAATAGGGGATACATAACATCATACATGTCACTCCAAATCAATGATTTGAGTCATCTTTTCCATCACACTAATCATGGTCATGAAACATCATTTCCAACAACCCAAAATGATGTGAAACAACAAGTCCAACATCTTAGAATAAAGGGATATGAAACTTCATGTCTAAGAAACCCTTACCAAGAAATCTTAGTAATAATGATATATAATATTATCCCAATTTCTCTATGATCCTATAACCATTATATTTCAAAATGAGTAACCCGAAATCACTGAAGGCACATTGTATCCCATCTAACGAATGATCCCATACAAGGTATTTCTACATGGGAATCCAAGGTTCACTCAAATCATAATAATTCTTCTGTTGGAAATTCACATTTTAAAAATTGATCATAGTCCCTAATTATTCAGTCATTACATTTAACTATTATTCATATATCATATTCAATTTGAAATTCAACTTCTAATTAATAAAATAGAATTGAAATCATACAAGTTTTAATGCAATTCGTCATTATAGGTTTATCATGTGTGATGAATCAAGAATTATATTTAAAACATTTATCATGTCCAAGGGTAAATCATTACCTTAACGATCCCAATTGACTATAATCATCCATTTCTTTTATAAAAATGCATCTATAATAATATAAAAAATTATCATAAGAAAATTCCCTCATCACTACCACTTACATTTCATTTAATCCCATTTAACCATTTCATTTTAAGAAAGGAATGTTAACATGCATGAAATGTTATTATAATTCTAAATATAATTCATAAGGGTTATGGATTATGAGAGACGCACCCCCAATGAGTGATTCAAGTCGAGGTATACATCCTCCAATGGTGAAATTTAGTGCATAAGGACAGACTATTTTAAGGAATTATTATCACCTTAATTAATATCATGTTTAAAGGGATATGATAGAAATCTAAAACACATTGCATAATAGAATATTTTATAAACACTATATACTTCAATAAAAAACATATATAATTCCTACCTTATTCTTAGGAAGCCTCACTCACATAATATCTGACATCGATTCAGTTCGGAAAGAGAAAATAGAAGAATAGATAAATTCCTTGAAAATAGGCCATATTACATCATATTCAAATAGAATCTGATAAATAGAGATAAAAAATGAAAAAAACTATCAGAATCATAGTCCTACATAGGGATATTCAACACAACCAATAGAGGCTGATTTTGAGATTGAAAGACGGGGTAGGGCAATGCCTAGGAGGATGCCAGGGGGGAACTCCCAACAAGGTGGTTGTTGTGCTTGAATGGGAGGAGAAAAAATAATGGGGAAGGATTTTAAGTAGGAATAGAGGAATGTAAATTTATATCCTATTAAATAGTGTCATGATTTATCCACACAATTTGGTATCCTTTTCACCAATCGTAGGGTGCTACTGTCTGAAGGGACAACCTATCGCACTGCTATGTTTATGGATTGACAAACCCTGTGAATCTCATGTGAACCCCTATGTAATTTTCTATATAAATAATTCATAGTTTTATATATATTCCTTCAAGGTTTAGATAATCTTTATGCATATACAGTTGGTGACGTAGTTAGGGTTCTATGTTTATCACTAACTGTATGCTAACTGAGTGCCCTTTTATACCTCTTATTAAAACTAGGATCTCAATGACCAACACCGTCGAAACCAATCCAATCCTCGGATAAACTTCTATGGACTTAAATATTATCCTTAAACAACATTTTTATTGTTTATAACTCTCTAATTTACATTAAAACAATTGATTCATAGTTTTTTTCAACGACCAAATGAAAACCCAAATTCAATTGAAAAGATCTCAAACCACTCAAAACAAGTGTAATTAAATTTTACATCCAAATATCTTATATGATTTATAGTAAAAATATATTAGTATTAGTACTGTACTGATATGTTATATTATTATTTTAATAACTATTATTTATTACTCTCTATCCACTAAGAAAAACAAAAGCGTCATTAGTGCATTTCAGGTTCTACCACAACCACAAAGTGACATCTTCCATTTTTCATCACCACCATTCATGGAAGATAAAATGATGTGACAAATAAATAAACATCACATATATACAATTTTTATGATTTTAAAATTTTTAATTTTCAATTACCTTATTTACCTCTCATTAATTTAGAAATGTAATCATTAATCAAGTGTACATGTTAATTAACACCTCAATGAGTAATGAGTTTCATTTCTCAATACCTCCTATCATGGTTTGACATAAATATATATTTAATATATAAAAATTATTTCCTTAAAAATATTATTGTTCTATATATTATTAAATAATTTTTTAACTATTTCAACCATGGTCATCATATTAAAGGAGTAATAGGAAAAGTGACTGAAAAACCTCAAGTAACTGACATAGGTATGAAAAATATATTATTAATATATAAAAAATTACAATTGAAGGACCTTTACATGTGAATTATGGATGAATAAGTTTCTTATGTATATATATAATTATGTTAATATAAATATTTATGAATTAATGTGCAAGTGTTGATCACTTTCAAATAAGAGGTAAGGGGTTTGTCTCAATTCCACTTCATTAAGACATGTTTTATTATTATGAACCAATTTTATATTTATATGGTATGTATACTTCCGAAATATTTATTTTGTCAAAATACATGATATAATTTAATTAATATATATAACCATATGATTTTATAATATTCTAATGACTTTTTAGATAAAAATCACTAATGTCACAAGGGTCTTTCATTACTCAAACTAATTTCTTGAGTTATAATTGTTTTCCGTGAATTTTCAGTTTTATTTCATATGGAAAAAATATTTATATTTTGGAAGGAAAATTTTTGATTCATTTATAACTTACTAGTGATTTTTAATATATTTTTTAAAATATTACATTTTTAAGAATAATTTCTAATCATTTAAACGATAGTTTCCCCTCCTAATTCATAGTTTCCCTTCTCACAGAGGTCCTCATTTTTAGATGGAAACCTAACAAAGTGATATATCATATTAACATCATAATTTAGTCATAATATTTTTAAAATAATGTTTTATTAATGTATTATTATTTTATATTTTTTAACAAAGGTGTTTTAAAACATAGTATGGATCATTCATACCACATTCATGACTTCCTCGAGATGCATTCTATTTGTTTTTCTACCTTTTATTAAATGATATTCTGATGTACCAATTATATTTTTTATATATTTTACTTACATATATACCTATTTAAATATACTTTTAATTTTTATTGTTATATGTAATATCCTATCCTTTTCTAGGTATGTTCATCATTGAGTTTTCCATTGAACCTCTTTTGCTTGTGTTTTTCATCTTCTTTGAACCTTGTTGGCCGAGTTCCCTTAATGATATATAGAATTTCCTAAAATAAAATGACCTAAAGTTTGGGAATTTGTTTTTTGAATTAAGGGAGTTCAATTATATACATGTTATATGGTATTATGATGTTTCTCAAGATTCTGGATTGTTTTGGAAGTTGTTTGGCCACTTTAGTAGAAGATAGGTCTTAAAGCTGCCTAATGGACATTTACACCCCATGTAAATATATTAAAAAATTTGTAACTATCGACTAGAAAAAAGCCATGAAATGGGTTTATGATGTGAAATGAATACATTTCATGAACCTAGTTCACATCATGAAATATTTTAGTAGGGTTAAATTCATCTAAGGCAACGTGAATTTCAACGTAGCTCATAAATTGATAATTAAACACCAAGTAATAAATTTATAAACTTTGTAATTCTTTGTATTAGTAGTTATAAGAAATATCAAGCATGTGTTCTATTCATTCAATCATTTTATCCTTCCTCTCTCAAGACCTATACATTTTTCAGGATATTTTAGACTGCCTTCCTCCAATACTAATGTCCCATTCAATTGATAAATGTATAGTGATTTATTTTTCATATGTTTTACCTTATCTTATATTTCTCTCTATTATAGTGGTGGAATATTTGGATAATAGTTGTTTGAGGTTTGTATCTTGTATTTTTTTATCCATGTTTCTTCTTGTGATATTTTGTGCCTTCATTCTTTCTGGTGTTACCAATTGTAAGTGTTTTTTCATCATCAGTTTAATGTTGGTAGTCTAAAACCTAACCCTATGGTTTGTTTAATTTCTATTTATGTAAAATATTGTGAATGGAACAAAATTTCTTTTCATTAATAAATTGAATGATGAATGATGTAAAATAATGGATTAGATTATTTTATGGTTACATTTGGATTTAATAGTGTTGTGACTTGGCTTGTGGCTACTCGTTGTGTGAGAAAACCTTGAATAATAATGAGTTGGCTAATGTATTAAAGTGTGTTTATCATGACATAAGACCTCAATTTATTTTTTTGATATATAGTCACATTTTAATGGATTATTTTTATTCATATGGATATGTTTGATATGATATGATTGGGTGAAATATCGCATGTAAATGGTTTAAGAGCTACTTGATAAATGAAATGTGTAAAGGTAATTTTCAGAATTAACTAATGAAGATGATGTTATGATATTGTGATATCCTTGATGATATGAATTGTGTTGTGATTCATGTTGTAATTCTTACATAGTAGGCTTATCCCAGTTTCATGATGTAATGTATACATAGAAGTCTTGGGAAAGTTTAATGTTGTAATGCTTATCTGGAGGGAATGAACCTGGATTCTATAATACTTCTATTTAGGGCTTGTCCTAGGATACTGAATTTCTTATATAGAGGGTTATGCACGGGATGATGAAATGCCTTTACAAAGGAATTTTCATGGTTTTGTGATTATTCTAAGGATTGTGGTTATGGTTGGTAGGCCTTTCTATATGCTCAAAGATCTTCTTAGGCAGTTCCAAAGAAGTTTGATTGTTGAAGTATATTAAGTTGATTAATTAATACCCATATTTATCACTTTACTGCATGCACTTATTTATAAGAACAGTTTTGTTTAGACATGATGGTGTCAACCTATTGAATTTTACTCACAGCCTATTAAATCCATCATTTGGTACCCAATCAGATTACACATATATAGTTTAGGACAGGGGTAAGGGACATTTTTTACGATGTTGCTTCCTATATGGGACATAGTTTGGAGATGGGACCAGCATGGTGTTGGGAATCGGGTTATTTTGAGATTATTTGTGTCATTGGGGTATTTTATTTTTTATTACTTTCAGTTTGCAATTTAGATATATTTCAGCCTATTATTACATGGTTCATGATTATTATTGATCTATTAGTTCTTTTTTCGTTCCTTGGTGTATGTTATACTACTTCTTCTATTTATATTATTCATACATTTATTTATATTGTTTATTTCTATTGTATTTTAACTCTACACAAAGGGGTATATTCTCCCCAATATACTCATCACACCCCCACTTCTATTCGGCAGCCTCTGGCATACGGGATAGAGTGATTAATGACCTGTAACCAACTTGATTGGTCTATGTGAGGGAGTACTGGACCAGGGTACATTAAAAAATTGTGTCAGAGAATCATGTTTCTCTTTTTTGTTGATTACTATTTAGTAAAGGAAGAATATATAATTGGATGTGTTGGTACTAGGTATGGAGATAGTTCATAGGAGTAACTATCCCAAGAACAGGTGGAAATACAAGTTCTTAGGTATGGGATTGTTTTTTTGATGTTCACTTATAACAATTGTTGTTGTTTCACCTATAGTGATTCACATGTTTTGTGATGTTATTATTTAATAATGTAAATGTTTCTTGATTTTTAAACTTGTGTCTTGATATAGCATGAGATTAGTATTCATGCATCATGATAGGAACATAGTGATATATATTTACATTCATTGTTCACTATAGGTACATATTTATTTCATGTGATATATTTTCTTGTATGAAATTTGAAATGACATACCTTTTATATATGATAAACTGAAAAAATAACTATCATTGCATTCTAAAACAATTGTAATAAATGTTTATATAGACCATGTTCCGGTGATTCTCTATTATTGTCACCTATTAAGGATTAACTTATTGTTTTCTAGTGTTCTAATGAGTGTGATTGTATTATATAGAAAATATATCCCCATCATCTTCAAATTGAGCATCAAGGGAGCGATAATAAACTTTCTCCTAATATAGCTGAGATGGAGCTCCCTATGTATTCTAAGTATCATATCAATGTTTAGTTTTATGATAGATTCACAAGGTTCATGCGATCCATGGAAATGATGATTGTTCACATCATGAATTCGATTAATGAGCTGAAAAGATAGTTTCTTCTATAGAGTCTACCTATATTCCATGTAGAGGCAGGCCCCATGGAAGCTAAATTCTATGTATAGATGGTCTAGATGATATTCATGTACATTTATACACTCATAGATAGGATGATGAATCATTTTGTATATGTGCTTCATGGACCGACCAATCAATGGTGGGACATTCTGAAGTAATATGGGTAGCAAGAAGAGTTATCTTGGAAGGACTTTGTGGTGAAGTTCATGAGCAATGTATATCATGAGACATTGAGGGATGATAAGTATTATGAGTTCATGAACCTGATTCATGAGAGTATGTGAGTGATAGACCATGTTGTAATTTTCCTTGAATTGCAATGTTTTGCAACATATTTAGCTACGGATGAGATCTACATGGTGAGATGTTTTCAGGATCGTATTTTCTATGAGATCAGATCAAATGTAATTTTTTTATACTTTAATACCCTTTGTATGTGATTAATTAAGTACTCATCATGAAGGGAAATATGAGTGAGGCCCTAGTCGGAAACTAGGATGCTTCAATACGGTAAACTATGATCTCGTCATCTGGTAGGAATAAATTTATTCTATGATATTTATCACCAAGGGAAAAAAAGTAATAATAGTTAGGGTAGTAGGAATCCATCTTAGGACCATGTTTGTTATAGTTCTATTAGTGTAGCAGGTTGGGACACAAGATTCCTTAATGATCGTACCCTTACTTAGAGTTACATGATTACGACAGGGTGGGTTACCTATAGTGGTTTTGTAGAGGTTTGGAGTGGTAGAGAAGTAGTAGGGGATTCAGATGGGTACTAGAGTTTAGGAAGGACTTATCTACCTCTCAACTGATAGGTAGATTTAGTTCTACTAGATGTTCAAGTTGAGGCAATGGACATGGTTCCCCTATGAAAGAGCTGCAACAACAGATGGAGGGAATAATTTAAGGGAGTTACACTGGATCCTAGGGTAGAGAGGAAATTAATCTATATTATTCGCATTTTACTACAGCTAGTGTGGGTCCATGACCTTGTACCATAAAATGCATGATTATTGTATCATTTACCCATTCATGAGTTTTTTTTGATACATGTGTATCACATTCAATTCTATTTTATCTTTTGAATAGCGGTTTAGGATTTTTTGTGGAAATCATGGATGGTTTCATAGCCAATAATAAATAATTGGGAATGCGGTCAGATAATATCAAAATTTGCATGGTGTGTTCTCTAGATTTTGGTGGTCACCATTTCTTTTGGGAACCACTTTTCCAAGAAATTATGTTCATAGATTTAATTCTTGTTATGGATTGGTTAGTTCTAGTCCGAGCTCATATCAACATTTACTAGAGAATATTTACCATTATAAATATAGAAATAGGATGTTATTCTCACCAGGGATAGTGGGATCTTTAGGTTGGTCATGAAGGACCAATATAGTGCAAATTGATTTGTCTCACAAATTAAATAACATGTATTTTATAGATGATTGTGGATTTTAGAAGGATGCTTTCCCTCTAGTGGTAGAATTTTTTCATGATGTATTTCTTGAAGAGTTTTAAATCTTAACACATGAGTGTAATATCGATTTATTAATCATGTTAGTTCTAGTATGAGAGCAAATTTCTATTCCACCTTATTGGATGGAACTATTAGAGCTTCGTGAGTTAAATGTATACTTGGAAGATCTATAATTCAAAGGATTTATATGGCTCAGCACATCTCCATGGGGTTATCTATTTCTTTTCTCCAAGAAGTCTAAAGAGACTTTCTTATGTGTGGTTTTTTTGAGATTGAAATAGAATACATTCAAGAACTATTATAACATCTTTTTATCAATGATCTCTTTGATCAACTGGGATGTTCTATGACCTTCTATAATATTTATTTGAGATCAGGATACCACCAGTTGATTGTGATACCATCACACATACACCACACCTTTTTTAAGAGTATGTATTGATTGTATGAGTTGTTAATAATGTTGTTGTGTTTGAAAAAAACACCGGCATTATTCCTAGAATTGATGAATCAGATCATTCAACATTTTATAGACCAATTTATGCCAGTGTTTGTTGATGAAATCTTTATGTAATTCTGTTTAGTAGATGATCATTCCTTATATCTTGATATCTTCATGAGTACAATAAAGGGCATCGACATTTCATCAAACAATAAAAATTCAGTTCTTGTATTGATAAAGCACACTTCTTGTTTCATCTCATCTTAGAGGCTAAAGTGTGATTGGTCTCAGAGAAGGTTGAAAATAAAATATATTGGGAGTTTCCCAAGAATGACTTTTATATTTTGATATTTATTGGTTTAATAGATTATTATCCGCACTATATCTAGGACTTCTGCCATCTAATAGAACTAATGTCCCATATAAACAAGAAATCAGTGATGTTTGTTTCATCATATATTTGTGAGAGGTATTTTTTGAAGCTGAAAAGAATACTGGACATATCACTTCTCCTAAAATTTACTTCATTAGGTAAATCATATACCGTGTACTATGAGGCATCTAGAGTTGGAATCATAGGATTTCTAATATAAAAGGATTGAGAGGTTGCTTATGTCTCTAGATAGATGATACAACATGTGAGAAATAAACATAATAAAGATCTAGAGTTAGTTACAGTGTTACATTCTTTAAGATTTTTGAGACATTATCATTTAGGATAGAGGTTTTTGGTGCACGTGGACTATAAGAGCCTCGGGAAAAATTTTCGTAGTTGGACCTCCACCTTCCGCAAAGGATGAGGGTCGAGTATCAATAGTACTTCGAATTTGGGTTGTCTTATACCCTAGTAAAGGGAAAAATTGTTATAGATTCCTTGATCCAAAATATGAAAACATTGGTATTGTGTGAGTTTTGTGATGTGTGGTGTATGATGGAATTATTTTCAAACATGTATCTAGATGTTTATGAGCCCCATGGATGAGAAAATATGACTTCAAAATCTATTATTCTCATGATTTGGATAGAATAAAGATAGATAACTTTTCTAATATAGAGGTATTACTTTTGAGACAAAACTTGTTTGGTGGGGAGCCACCATCGGCATGGTCTCTTGGGAATGAAAATTATATTCTTTAGTGGCTCAGTATGGGTACCTATGGGTTTGTGTGAGGAGATGCTAAGAGAGTTTCATGCCTCTATATGGGGGAAAATCATGGGTTTAAAAAGTTGTATTGTGAACTTTATAGAGAGTATTGGTAGTCAAGAATGAATATATAGGCAGCATGATTTTTGACGATATGTTTCACCTATTATAAGGTGGAATCCAAGCATTAGAGGATTGATGGGTTTTTGTAGCCTCTACATATCCTATATTGGAAATGGGATGATGTCGCTATCAATTTTTTCATAATATTACTCAATATTCCCCGTAATAATGATGTTGTATGGGTGATCATGGATTGATTGAAAATGGTATCCACCTTCTTGTATATTAAAGATACATTGACAATTAATGATTTTGGTAGTCTTTATGTGTGTGAGATAGTTTAGTCACACAGTGTTCCAAGGAGTTTCATTTATTATAGATATACAAATTTCACATCTCAGATTTGGAAGGGTCTTTAGAAGTATCTAGGATAATGGGTTCTTTTGATCACATTCAATCATCCACATACTGATTTTCAATATATGTGGACCATTTAGATTGCAGAGGACATGTTATGAGCCTGTGATTTGGATTTCTGGTTCATGGGAGCATCATATGGAACTCATGGAGTTTATATATAACGAAACCATATAGAATCAATCTAGATGGGACTTTTCAAGGATATTTATAAAATTCAACATCACTATCCAATTTTCTATAGGAGGTAGGAAATTCAATTCTTATTGAAGCTAGTCTCATGTAGGATATGTCTGAGAAGGTTGAGTTGATGAGAATGTAGTTTTTGACCATATAGAGTAGGCACAAATCTTATGCTAGCCGTCAAATATGAACTATTGAGTTTGATGTTGGTCTTCATTTTTTATTTCAGTTGTATACTATCTTAGAGAGATATCATATAAGGAAACTCCGAAATCTAGCACCCAGGTTTGTTTGGCCGATTTAGACTATGGAAAGGGTGGGTCCATTGGCATATCAATTAGTCCTTCCATAGTGTTACAATGCCATGAGTGACATGTTTGATGTGTTGTTGCATCATATATGTCATTATGTACCTTATCATGTGGTATATATTGGTGACATAAATCTTGGTTTAGATACAACCTTTTTGGATCATCTCATATCAATTATCGACGATAGTGAGAAGTATCTCCAGGGAAAGGCTATACCAATTTTTTGAGTGTAGTGCTAGTATGGGCGTGTTCATGCAGATACATGGGAGTGGGAATCTAATATATGTGCATAGTGGAACGAATTTTTTTATAATACCCCACAATGATACTTATAGTAGCTTCAGGATGAACTATTTTATAGTAGAGAGTTTGTAAGATCCTGTATTTTTCTAGGTGCATACCTCTTTGACTTTTGTGTTGATCCTATTTCATTTAGTTTTTTCTTCTTCTTTTAACCTTGGTGGTCAAGTTACTTTGAGTATATAGAGAAATTTCCGTGTGGAAATAACTTAAATTCAAGGGACATATGTTTTTTTTAAATAATGGAGTCTAGGTAAAAGTGTGTTAAATGGTCTTATAAAGGTTATCGATAGTATGGAAGGTTTTAAAATTAGTTCGGGCTCTTCAATAGATAATGGGATAAAAGATTACTATAGTAAATTTACACACTATTTAAATTTATTACATGATGTGTAATTTTTCGACTATGAAAAAAATGTGAAATAGGTTCACTATGTGAAATGAATACGCACCTTGATCCTAGTTCACATTATGAAATTATCAAGAAAGTTTATATTCAGGTAAGGTGATGAAATTTTTTATTTAATTAATAAATCAATAATTACACACCATGTAATAAATTTTCACACTTTTTATATCTTGGCCTTGAGGTTTATAATTTGTGTTGTCCATATATTCTATTTTTGTATCTCCTATAGACCTCCTCTATCAAGCTCTAGGAATTGTCTTTTTCATTTTGGAGAATACTCTTCCATTCCAAACATACCATTCAAGGGATCAATATCCAATGAGTGGTTTTGATTAGGATTTACCTTCACTTCCATTTCTCACCATTTTAGTGGTGAAATATTTTGACTATGGTTGTTTTGGGTTTTGATATGGGTATTTATTTATCTAGGTTTATTATTGTGATATTTTATGCCTTCATTCTTATTGACATTACTAGTTGGAAGTGTTGTCTTGATCACTGGTTTAATGTTTTTGAAATATTGTGAATGAACTGGTAAACCATTTACATTAATAAATTGAATAATTAATGATGGTAAATAATGGATTACATTATTCTATGGTTCCCTTTGTATTAAATATTTGTGTGACATGGATTTTTGGAACCTGTTGGGTGAGAAAACCCTTGAATAACAATTAATTGGCAAATGGATGAATGTTTTTTAAGCATTATACATGACCTTAGGAGTTTGTTTGATATATAATCTCCATGGTAATGTATTATGTTTTTAGATTGATATTTTTGATACGATATGATTGGGTGAAATCTGGAATGTTAATGGTTTAAGAACGACACGATAAATGAAATGTGTAATTAATATAAAAATTGTAATTTTCAGAATTAGCGATTGTGGCAGATGATATTATATTATTATGTCCTTGCAGTTATGATTTTTTTGATTACTGATGTATTTCTTATATAGTGAGCATTCCGGTTTCATTCTTTAACGCTTATATAGTGGGCTTGTCCTAGTTTCTTGTTTTAATGCTAATATAGTGGGAATATCCTTTGATTCTACAATTCCTGTATGGAAGTATTTTCTTAGGATGAAAAAAATTATTATATAGAGGGTTATTCTTGGGATGATGAAATGATTAAATATAAGTATTTTTCATGTTATCTAATTATGTCTTGGTTTGTGGTTATAGTGTTCATGGGTGTGCTACATGATCAGATATATTCAAGCACAGTGCAGAAGTATGTTGATTATTGTATTATATGAAGTTTATTAATTAATAAATATATTTATTACTTTATTGTTTGTAATTATTTATCAAAATATTTTTTTAAAAACTTTGGCGTTGACCTACTGATTTTTACTCACACCCTATTTGAGCTATATTTTACTAACTGAGCATATTTTATTGTTTAGAGAAAGAAAATGGAACATATTACTGATTTTTGCTTCTTGGATGGGCTATATTTTAGAGACGTGACTATCATGGGGTTTGGGATCCAGGACCTTTGAGATTTTTTTTCATAAGTTTCTTTTATTTGTATTAATTTTAGTTTTACATTTACATACTTTTCAGTCGGTAATTACACGGGTCACTATTATTATTGATTTATTGATTCATTATTTTTACACATTTGTATATTGTGAAATTTTATATATCTTTATAATTCTTATATTTATTTATATCATTTATTTCTATGGTATTGTAACTTTGTACCAGGGGGTATAGTCTCCCAATAAACTCATCACACCGCTAATTCTTGTCAGCATCATTTCGTGTACGAGTAGGCTCACTTGAGGTATAGTAACAAACCTGATTTGTCCACATGAAAGATTTATAGACTTGGGTATGTATCATTACACATGTTTTTAGTTTCCATTTAAATTTAAACTTTTATGTAATCCTTATTTTTGGTAACTTTCCTATTTCTTGATAAACGTCAAGTATCATCCCTTTAAAATTATCCAAAACCATAAATAGGTTAAAAAAAGTACTCATTATTTTATAGAGAACCCTATTTGCTCAATCCTAGAATTATGGAATTTAATATGTTATTTACTTTTATTAAATATCCTTTACTTATTTCAAACAACACCAAAAAGTGTTTCATTTTTATTTGTTCTTCTCTTAGATCCTTCTCATGAATTTTCTACATTAGATATCCATGTTCAAGACCAATTACCCCATTTTCAATTATGATTTTTAAATGAATTAATTATTTATTATCCTTGGAAGACATATAATTTATCATTTGATTATTCTTTGAATCGGAATTGTGAATCCCACATACTTCTCCTAGGTTTGATCATGATTACTATTTATTTGTGATTTATCTTCCTCACGTGGAATACATATATCTAATTTTCAATTATGTGACAAGTGGGACTTTAATTATATAGCCCTCCAATACAATGGGTAAATATTTAAACCTCATGATATGTCATATAAGGGATTAGGGAGTGAACCCAATCCACCATGGGAAGTTTTCCACTTTATATTGATGGTCTTGGAAGTGACCCTTGAGTTATGTTTATCATTATTATATTGTTTTCTCAAGTTTATGATTCCATGATCTATAATATAATTTTATTATTCCATTTTTCTATGATTATGATCTTCTTTTTTATTATATCATGTTAATACATTTTAATCTCATTTTATGATTTATTTCCATGTTTAGTCCCTTATTGGGGTTTCTAGATCACCATTTTCCTTATATAATTTCACTAAGAAATCATATACAATTTTAAAAGATCTTTTTGTGGTAGGATAGATTTGTAGAGATTTAAATAATGATAATGTTTTTATGTTTAAAATGATGTATTTTGTTTGTATAATCATCCATATAAAATGGACCTCTAGATCCTAGACATGTATTGATGGGATAATATGTTATAAATCATGAAATAAAGCATGTTTAGGGCTTGGGTCACCATAAGAGGAATCGTTTAGGCAGTCATAACATTAGTAAACTATTTGAAATTAATATGATATGGTACATGAAAATCACCCTATAATCTATAAATTCTAGTTACCAAACAAACCATCACCATGAATTATTCTTGATTCCCAAACCACAACCTCTCTCTGGGAGTCACTCCACATATTAAAATAGTTCACTATTATATATTAAGAAAATATAACAAAATTCACAACCGTAACATAAATAAATAGTAAATGGAACATTATACTATGTTAAAAGAGTTATCTCAGAAGAATACAATTGACCTAAACCATGAAATCTAGATTTTTAACCTCCTTGTGGTCTCACACTCTATGTATTCCACTAAACCTATTGTTGGACACCATTCCCTTTATGAATCTCTCAACATGAAGATTATTCTCCGCAACTATATTTCTTTACTTACCATAATACCAAATCAGATTATCCTATTTGACTAGATCCAATTCATCTATTTTTTAATGCTAAAATCTATTAGAACCTCTCCAAATAACCCATAAACTCACAATCTCAAAACTCCATGAATGGTCAATCATAATGAGCTCGATTGTGCCGAATATTTCCACACTAATAAAATTATAATATAACCCAATATGAGGAGGAAAATAAATTATTATTTTTTGTCTCCCCTACTAAGAGTCCTCATACACCCACATTCAAATTCCCAATGCTCTACTACCTACCCCACTTTAGGTTACGTTCCTTCTTGGTGCACGACTATCATTCAAGTAAATATTTTTTACCAATACTTAGTTCAATAACTTTAAAAATACATTTATCTTGAAGATATTCACCTACACTCCAATAGTATGATAAAGGTGGTCCCAAAATCCTTATAAGTTGGAAATATCATATGCATCTAATATTGGACCATAACACAACAAAGTAATACAATTTTTAGAATAATCTAGTACTTCAATCTACCATAAACCAAATGATTGAAATTACATTCTTGTACTTCCCTCAACATCTCAACAAATATGTGCTCAAATAAATTTACCACAAAATCATTCCAAGACCACCCCTCATGTCTATTATCGTACACTTTTATATGAAACCAACATTTCCCTCATCCCCTAAGAATAAAAATATCAAATTTCACCCACTTCCTTGAAAAAATCTCAATATGGTACAAGATGGTTGGAGATACATTTATTCAATACTAAACTACCTCAGGTCAAATCTCTCCCTAAAACTAAGGAGGATTCCTAGACTAAAAAGATACAGTCATATACACTATGGAAAGATCAACTCCTCAAGTCCCACAGTCAATAATCTATATAAATCATATTAATATTTACTTGAGGTTATCATCAAATACTCATCCTAGATCAAATCACTATTTTGTATTCCCTAGATCCTATGCATATAGTGTGTGCTCATCCCCATCCTGAGGGGGCTTAATAGATACCTGCTTCAATGGAATCACACTAAAAATCGAATAACATGAACAAAAAATATATCATGGATTAGATATCACTAATAAGAAAATATATAATTAGATGTAAAACCAAATTTTCCATTCACATTTCTATCCATACCCATGCCTCATTATATCCATCCTTGTGGTACCACCTACCCACCCCAATGTCTAGTTCTACACAATAACATAGAATCCAAAGGCAGAGTAACACTACAAATCAATCAATCTTGGATTTTATGAGTATAAATAAACCCTTAAGATATGTGACAAACCACTATTTAGATTTCTGTTGACTTATAAAAACCTAAACCTTTTCCCTTAATGAGATAATCAGACAAACATAATCAAACTAATTTCAAGTGATTCCTATGTTCCTGAAATGATGCGAGAACACAAAACATATCACATTTGTAGACCAAGAGTGTCCTATATAAAAAATAATCATAAAATAAGCATCCTTTTAGAAATAAATGAATAGTAATATTAAAAACCCATTGAAACATCATGATTTATGGGAACATGGATGGCCACTGTAGAGTAGTTGGCTACTCACATACAGTATGTTTATTTCCATGTTACATCCAACCTAAATCCCTAATTTAAAATACCTAAAAGGTTACATTAATACAAATTTATAACCATAAAAGAGGATATATGTGACCTCAGGTGTCCCTCCTCTTATGAAAATAGCTATTGACTAGTGAAGATGTAATGGAGATCCATAATGATACTATACCCTCACAACTAAGTTCCAAATAGTTAACCGAAATCACTTAGCTATATAACTGACATGAAAGATCAGATGAGTAATTGAATGTGGTTGAAATTCATAGGATTCCATAACTCATGTTATAAAGAAATAATATGTAACATAAAATCAAGAAAAATTAAAGCTATAAGGTTTCCCAAACTGGTCCAAATATGCACATCGAAATCAAAAATGAAAACAAAAATGAACCATCTCCATTGCAGCACCAAGGGTTTTCCTATTCTATAACCAAAAACATGTAGTGTCCCACAAGTATATCCACTGAAACCCCATTCCATTTTTCACTAGTCATTGGGCCATTATGATTTCAATTTCATTATTCATAATGTCTACACATTCCACAGGGTTCTAATAAAAGGTTTATTTAAAAACTCAATAGGCCACCCCCAATGAGGTCCTTGAATAAAATCCAAGAATATATGGGTGAATGAAAAGTGAAACATGTGGTCAATCTGAATAGATAATAAATAAACCCTAATTCACTCTGTGATTGAAAACCTAGGGGTGGTCTACCTACCTTCTTTAGTTAATAACAGAGTCATGTTTTCCCATACATGAAGGATCACACATTTCTCAAACAATTAGCATGATTGGAAAAGAAAAATTTCACCAAACTATCTATATAACCATAAAATCCATAAAAAACATGAATGTAAAAAATATAAAATAATATAAATTTAAATTAATAAATTATCCCTTATGATATCTAGCTCAACATCCCCTATAAAAACCCATAAAAGGACCACATATCAACCTTGAATAGTTACCATACTCAAACCCCAAAACTGATTCCATGTATATGTTTTATCCCATAATAAGTATAGTGGTAAAAATCACGACCTAGTGTTTCTACATATATGGAGGATCCCATAGAAATTCTTCTGACCAAGTCACCCCTTATGTATACAACACCACTGACCTCATCCCCAATAGTTTTTGGTATCCCCAATAACCTATTCCCATGAAACCAATCAACCACAATCACCACTGTCATCAGTGATCGATATAACTCTATATAATATAGGAAAATAACATTTACACAATATTATTAGCATCCCAATGATTACATATACACAGTTCACTGTTAAGAAATGACAAGAATGACTAGTGAGAAACTTATTAGGTTTATTAAACCTCACATAATACATCACAGATATAGATTAACTGATAACCTCACATTCCCAAACTAGGACTCCCCTAGTACACCCCCACAAACCAAAGATACCATAGTTGATCCCATTCCATATTTCCCACTCACTTATACAAAGGCTCTCAAATAAAAAAGTGTAGAAACACATATAAATAGTGAAAGTAACTAAGAACCACATATCTTAACATGAAAACTCACAAGTCAAAAAATATCATTCTGTGTTGCATCAGGTTGGCATTGCTGGATGTTCCTTTCATGCTTTGTTGGGTGGGTGGCTTGAAAGAGAGAAGTGTGTGCTGGCATCCTTCGTCTAGCTCTCCTCCACTTTCATTGTTGGTAGGAGAGGTGCTTTGACTTGATGTACTGCCATCACGGTGAAACTCTTGGGAGAGAGGGAGACTCATTTTCTTGACTGATCTCACTTTGGAAATGTCTGGCGTGGGGGAGATGAGGATTTCTAGTTCCTTTTTGGACATTTTATTATTTTTTTACTTGTCACACTTTTTTGACTTTTTTCGTTAAGGCAATTTTCCTTCTTGTAATGGCTTACCTCTTTCCCAGACAGAAAAGAGGCTCTATCTTTTTAATTCAATTAAGGGGGGTTTGCCCCAAAATTTCAAAAAAAAAATTCAATAAATATCATCAAATTATTCATCTTTAATTTGAGGGGATCATATAGTCTAGAATAAATCCTAAAATTAAACATAGTCTATGAAGACATAAGAATTATAAAATTAATCAAATAGTATAAACAAGATAATGATTTTCCTTACACAGATCAACACTAGAGATAGAAGGAACAAAGATCATCACATAAAAGAAAATCATTCATCCTTAAATAAATAAGATGGGTGAGATTGAGTAGTTTTTCTATGTTTTAAATGAATGATTCCACTTTTAAATAAAAAACTGATTTATTAAATTATATAATTTTAAATTAAAATAACCAGTATTGATCATATTGGTTTACCAATCAAGATCAATTGGGAACTCACCCTAGTGTTTTTGACCACCAATTGGCCCTCTATGGCTCCCCTCTTGAGTGAATTCCATCAAATATCTAGTTCACTAAACTGGGTACCTAGTGTTTTCTATCCTCATGTGGAAATTCTCTACACCCTATACACCCCCTGAAACCCAACTCTCAGCCTCTCTCAACACCTCATGGATATTGAAATTCACATTCAATGGCTATGGTTATATTGAATATTCCTCACATAAACTCACATGTTATTATAGAAAACCTATCATTCTATGAACCACTAAGAGATAACACTAATTTTTTAAAATAAAAATTTAACCCCAAATGTGGAATGATTATAAACATATGGGTGTCTGGGTATCCTCTCTTAACCATTTTAGGGAATAGTTTTTTTCTTGAATTCCCAAATCAAAATAATTATTCTAAAAACATTATTTTGATATTTCCTTAATCTTGATGTCAATGATCTGACTTTGAGTAGATAGATATTCAGAACTCACAAAGCATTTCATATCTTCTTCCTTAATAATATCATATTTGATCTTGATATTATTTTTCTTTTAATAATGGATATGATTAATTCTAATTTAATGGAACTCATGTTATCACAATTGAAAATAATGGATGAGTTTACATTATCTCTAATATCAAAAAGAAGTTGTTTCATCCATAAGAGTTTCATGGAATCATGAGTTATCTCTATATTTTCATATATGGAGATTTTTATGAAATAAAATATTTCTTCTTTCTAAGAAAATAAATAATAATACTTAAAATTTAAAATTAACTACCTAATTATAAATTTAAATCATTCATTAAAAATTCAAAAACAATTATCTGTATATACAATTAACTCCTAATATAAAGTTTTATTTTATTAACAACAAAATTACACAATACCTTTAATATGAAAAATTATAATTATAATTGTTAGAATGTGAATTTATTTGGGATAAAATTGATAACATTCATTGTGAAAAGTAGAAAAACAAATATCAGGTTTTTTCACTGAAAATTATAATAGGTATCCAATTTTTTTTGATACTCAGTGATATTAACCTATTTTACATTATAATATCTTGAAATTTTTTTTAGGTAGATCCTTGTTTTTCAACACCTTTAAATCTATCATCCCAAACCATTTGATCACAAATTTTGAATATTTTGATTAAGAAATGAAATTTTCATTTCTTTCTTGTGTCACTAGGAAACCAAGGAAAATTGTAAGCTTAGTTTTCATTGATATTTAGAATATTTTAATTTTTAGTTAATAATACTAATTATGTTGATCTTAATTAAATCATATAAATTTTATTACATTAATATAAATGAACACCAACATCCATTGATCATTCTATTTTTTAAAATATATATTATTTTAAACTTCTCTGTAATGTAAGATAAGATTTATTAAATATTGATCAAGCCTAAAATACCATAATATTGGTTATTTGTTATACTATAAATTGTATTTTAAAACAGAAACATTTTTTATCGATATCTTGACTAAGAAATCTATCTGACTTCTAAATTTATAATTCATCTTCAACAAATTAATTAAGGAATAAATATTTAATGCCTATTTGGAAATTTTTTAACTTCCTTTACACCAATATAGCTATAAATAATTAGATCATTTCAATACTATCCATGGGATCAAAAATCTCACCCACATCAATCCCTTTAATTTAGGTGTATCCATTGCAGACAATATGTTCTTTGTTTTGAATCTACTATACATTATTATTCAGCATGTTATGGAAAACCCATTTAGTTTGGATAACATAAGTATTATATATCCTAAAAAAATATCCCAATTTTTATTTTTATTGTATTGATTTAGATTAAAATTTATTACCTTGATTAAAATATCATCTTTATCAACCAAATAAAAATTCATAGACACGAATTGATATAACATTGAATTTTACTATAGAGACATAATCCAGATAATTTATTCTAGAGATACCAAGTCACTAATGATGTTTTTAGGATTAATTATAAACCATATTATAGATCACCTAGAATATAATGAATTTATTAAATTTTACTCACCATCAGTGAATTGAAATAAATCAATACCTAACCCTTTTACCCTCCCTGATATTCTCAACTCATCAACATATTCATCTATAATTTTCTAACTATTTTTGGTAAAAAATTGATCTTTATCCAAAAAAATTACATTTTTGTATTTCAATACTTTTTCCAATAAATTTTTTGGAACATTTTATAGACTTTTAATATAATATTAACAAATAAAAATTCCCTAATATCCATGAGATTTTAATTTTCTGTAGTTTTCTTCTTAATGTGAATAAAAAAATTCTTTCCAAACATTCAAAATTAATTCAATATCAGATTCTCCCTATAAAAAATCTGGTATGGATTCTTTTACTAACCTTTACATAAAAAAATATCTATTATATATATATATATTAATTTCAAGACCTCTTAATTCTAAAGATTCTATGGTATGATATTATCAATAACTTTCATTTGAGCCTTCTTATTGATTATCCAATTCCTCCTCTCAAATACACTATTTTATTGAAGGGTAATTACTATTATGACAAGATTATATATCCTATTATTTTTTAAAAACCCCTCTACATGAACATTAGTCATCCCCATGCGATTATTGGTCTATATATTTGGAATTTTCGTTCTATGTGTCATCTAATCTGATCTATGATTACATGTTATATAATTAAACCCTTCAAATTTATTAGTGATCAGTATAACCCTTTAATTTTACAATATTAATCAATAAATATTATATAAGTTTTTTTACAATAATATATTATAATGATATGATCCTAGAAACCTCAATTCACACTAATTAAAACACTCACATGAACTTCTTATATTTCAACTTAATAGAGTTGTGAATGATATTTACCTTTTGAAAAATTAATTGTTTTTCAGTTTGACAATGTATAATATTTGGGATAACATGTTCCCCTTCATACTTAAAAAACTCTTCCAAGGTATTATTTTTCAAGTTAAAGATTAATTTGTTCCATAACTAGTTTTTTCCTTGTATACAAATAATAAATCTTCTTCTCTATTTATAAAATATATATTATACATTTTAAAAATTCCTAAAATTATTTTTTCACGATATAATCACTTTATAGAAAAATTATTCTTGGTGAAATTTATTACTTAACCTAAGTCACATAGTTGGATAACACTTAGAAAGTTATTACCAAGGCCTCATGTATATTTTCTAGAAAATTTGTCCTTAGGAGAGATGATAATCGTCAAACCCTCATCATTAATAAAACATGCAACTCCTTAATTACTGAATTTTATCCCCATTACAATATCATAGTCATATATCATGTGTAATTTACACCTACATTCAAGATTACAAACCCTATATCGTTAAACTGATTTCAAAGTATTATTTATTACTATAGCCTTCTTAAACCTTTTCTTCTTAACCAAATATTATTGATTCACATATGTTGGTTGTTGCTCTATTTTTTTCCTCCACAGGTGGTTGGTTCTCTTAATCTTTCAATGTATTGGGTATATTTTATGCTTTTAACTTGATTGAAGATTCCATGAGATACTTTTTCACATTGATCCATCTTCAGAATATTTCATCACATTATTAATGAGAAATAAATGGATTTATGTCCATATAATTTACACTAATAATATTAAACCTTGAATAAATATCTAAATTTATTATTTATGCTCATGTATCTTGGTTTCTCTTATTTATTATAGTACATTTTCAAATATAAAACATTATTTATGTATGCACTATCTTTATATAATAACGATACCTAATTTTTTAATATGTATTATCCTCAATTTGAATATGGTATTAATATAGGTTTCTCCAAAATCAATCATCATTTTAGGTGTGGGTGTTTTTTTTCTAAGCCTCAACAATAATTCACTTTTAATTAAAATAAATCCCAAAGAATTTTTTTATTCATGAAAAGACATTTGTTCTTTCAGAAAATTGGCTAATTTATTTTTGGGTTCTTCAAACATCTCCTTCACATTCTCTATAGCTCTCATAATTTAACATACTAATGTCACCTCAATGTTTGTATCTCTATCCTAATCCATTATATTTCAATCAATTTTTATAGCTTATCCTTCAAGTTTCTTAATACTTTTGACCCTATTATTAACCATTTTTTTCAAACCAATACTATTTATGGCCTAAAATTCCACCTCCATCTTCATCTAAGTGACATTATCCTTGTTTTCCAGTTTCTATTATTTAATATTTTCAAATCCCATCCTTTAACTCATCTTTCAAATATTCATATTCTTTCATGTAGATTTTATAACAAAAAACCACACCAATGGCTTTTTTTATATATCTAAAATTATATCACTTCACATGTAGAGTTTAGTTCCACTTTGATTCTACTACACACTCAACACCATCATTTTTTGTATCATTTTTCTCCTCCCTTTATGGGTTTTCTATGTTATCTACATGTACTTTCTCAATATGATCTTTCCAATCCCTAATTTTCTCTACTTATATTTCATCAATGTTATTTCCCCCATTTAAAATTAATTTTTTATTCTGAAATAATTCATTCTTGGAAATTTTATTTCCCTTTACATCGTTTGAATATTCCATCATGGGTGCATCATCACTTTAATTTTCATAAAACTTCATAGAAAATATATCTGTGAGGTGGAAACCTCTAAACAATAAAAACATTTAAGAGTAATATTCACATAGAACTATTTTCTAATTTTTTATTTAATAAAAATAATAATTTGAATTTATCAACCACATTTTCCCTATGGTAATCAATATCTGAAACCTTATTCATCACATTAAAGAAGAGTACCATATAGAATATCCATTGTGACATCCTTTGGACATTTATCCTAAAAAAATAAATCATAATATTTAAATTTGGTGGAAATATTCTCAAAATATTCTTTACATTATTGATATCATTTAGGGTTTCTCTAAGTGTTCTCATATCCTACATAATCACATTCACCTGATCAAATAATAGATCAATAATATGATTTGTTTACATACTAAAATACTCATAATTTTTCAAAATAAATTGAAATTTATCAGCATGAACGTTTGAGTAACCTTGATAGTTGTTTAAAAACATTTCCAACATGGTGTGTAAGGATTTACATGGCATCACATTTTTGTATATTTCATTGGACAAAGCTCTCCCTAATGAATTCATTAAATTATTGTTATAATCCTATAATGTATATCTCTTTATAATATATTTTTATTATCTATGTTGATTTTAATTACATGTATTATAACTACAAGGGATATAAATTAGTATTTCATTAGATTATTATAAAGATAATATTTGTTACCATCAAAGATCATAACATGATTATGATTTACAATCACTACTATAGATTCTAAAGAAAGAAAAATCCTCTAAATTGAACCATCTTCTAGGAACCATAATAATTAAAATTCATTCAAGATTTTAAAATATCTTTTGACACTAGTGTACTTTTAATACATTGAAATTTCCATATAAATTCTCATACATTAATCAATATTGCAATATGAGTGCATTGTTTTAATTGATCCATCTAGATAATTGTTTTTTGTATTTTGATCTTAAGATTGTCTATTTTATTTATTTAAAATTGATTATTATTTTTGGATCCCTAGATTATTTTAATATAAATTATTCAACTAAATATGGAGCTAGATTAGTCTTTTGTTGAGATATTTGGATCATTGAAGAAGTGCTAATACTTTTTTCATATATCCTGGACCTATTAGGAATTTTTTATTAATGTGAAAAATGAAAAATATAGAATTCCTTAAAAATTATTTTACACAACTTAAAAATGTGGTCATAATTATTTTTTTAAAAATAGTTAAATTATTAAATTATGTTGCCCAACTAAAATATTTAATAAATTCCTAGAAAACTATTAATATTTTAGAGTAATCTTAGTGTTACTCTCATATCTGCCAAAAAAATATATCTAAATAAGATAAATATTTTTTTAAATATGAGGAATATTATAGGACAAAAATATTAACTTCTATCCATTAATATTCCATCATGTCTAGGGTCATAAATGCATGGTAAGTATTAATATTGGAATTTCAAGAGTCTATCTTGCTAGAAAATATTACATTGGCGTTTCAAATATTACCTCAACTACCAGTGTTAAAATAAGTTGAAATATTTTGGTCATATCATTAATAAGGAGACAAATAACTTTTAAATTTGTCTTATTTTGTTATTTATTTGTCTTAGTGATAATTTTTTTTAAACATTCAAAGGAATTATTTAGAGTTATACCATCCACCTCTATTGCACATAAAAATTTGTATCTACTTCCATCTAATGGGTTAGAAATTTAACAAGAAGAAGAAGGATATTGTTAACATTAAAAAAATTATCCCAGTTTTCAATATATACCAGAATTTAGTTTTTATAACCTGAAAGTTCCCAGTTTGAGTATTGTATCACTAAGATGGGGAGGGGTGAATTAGTGATACTCCTTTTATTTTATGTTTATTTTCAATTGAAACAACATTTGCCTCCTGTTAAGGATTTAAATTCCCTACTGAGAAACAAAAACAACACACATACACATGAACACAAATAATTAAAAGGATCACTATTCAATAAGAATAGCTATGTCCTTGGTATGGTTTGAAAATGATCAAATACTATAAAATCCAATAAGAAAACAATCCTTGTATTACAACGAGTAGTATGTACCCTTTCACTCATGTAGGACTATGAAACAATCCAAATAGTGCTTGTGAACCCTCTTAGAACAATAGAGTAATGCAATTGTTTTGTAATAACTCATGTTACATGCACTTATTTTCAATTCAACAAATGTATTCAAATTGTAAAAAAATTCTTCTTTTCCTTACCCAGAAGAAATGTAAGCACCACTTGGACTTTGTTATGAAGCACTGAATTCGATCTTCTCTGAATACAATTCCTTCAAAACAAAGATCCCATTCCGATTCTTTCAATTCAAAGCTTTCATTATGATTCTTTTATAGGAAACAATAGAGTAGAATCAACATTAGTTCAATTCCTGATTACAATTGTTGGGATGAATATAATACGACTGAATCGACACCACTCAAAACAATTGTCAATTCAAACGGAATTGATCTCTTGTAATCTCTAGAAACCCAAAACTTCTCTCTCCTCACCGACCACACATGTAAAATGTACATTACACCTTTTATAGGTGACCCAAAAAATGTTTAGGTGGGAATCCCAAAACACTTTCCTTCTCACTTAAATTCACCCAAATATGGATTTCTCCTGAAATCTCAGAGCAATTATGAATTTGTCAACGCTTCTCGTTTCTTCTTGAATCATATATAATCTTCATCTCTTCTTTTACAGACTCCCATTTCAATTTTCAATAAAATTAAAATTGATTTTCAATACATGAGTCTAAATCTGATTCTCTCATACTTATTTCTTCAAAATTTTGATTGATAAAAATCTAATTGAATGAGTTTGAAGAAATAAACTTCTCTGCTTGAGATACAATCACTCTTTAAAAAGAATGGATCACCCAATGAAAATTCATTTATTGGAATCATTCTCTATTCTTTTCTATTTACCCAAAAGAGAAAATACACTTCATTCACCAACATGAGCTTGCATCATTACTACCTTCATGATTTTGAAATCATTGAGGATCAGCTTTAGCATCGTCTGATTTCACTTGGAAAGTATTGTAACATTCCATCCATTCCTACTTAATTATTTCATCTCACCTCAAGAAATATCTTTTCTAAATAAAAATGGTCTGGATACTATTATCTTGAATCTGGTTGTATCTAGTTACGATCATTCTGAGTATGATACAAAACAATCTAAATTTGATTCATTCTCAATAGGCATCATCTCTTCCATTGGAACCACTTTCCATCGGTACCACTTCTTTATTTATACTACACTGTTATGATACATCCAGGTATGATCTTTTACCAATGATTAGTATATCTTACTCTTCATTCAACATCATGTTTACAAATTTCACCCCTGCTATAGAGAAATCATAACCACACTGCTACAGTTTCTATAGTGAAATTGTTAATAGCTTTTACCCTGAAATCAGAAATTGATTTTACCCTGAAATCATAACCATCTTTTACCCTGATATCATAACCAGCTTTTACACAGAAATTATAACCATATTTTACTCTGAAATCATAACCAGATTTTACTTTGAAAGCATAACCAACTTTTACATAGAAATCATATCCAGATATTTCTATGAAATCGTAACCATATTTAACTCTAAAATCATAACCAGCTATCACACAGAAATCATAACCATATTTTACTCTTGGATCGTAACCAGATATAACTTTGAAATGATAAACATCTTTCACACAGAAATCGTAACCAGATTTTACTCTGAAATCGTAACCAGTTTTTTCTCTGAAATCACAACCAACTTTTACACAGAAATCATAACCAGATTTTACATAGAAAATGTAGGCACCTTTTACACAAAAATCATAACCATCTTTTTCATAGAAATTGTAACCAGCTCTTACATAGAAATCATAACCATCTACAGTGAAAACAACACCACTTCTTTTACTTCTACCATAAATCCAATTGTTTTGAAAAACAATCTGAATGTAATTCTTTCTCGATTGGAAGAAACTCTTTCACTCTCCCTTTCTTCTATAAATCTGTCATCACAAATTCTTAATACAAATCATGATTTATATGAAATACAAACCATCAATGCATCTTCACAATTAACATGGGTCTGATTATTTTTCAAAACAATCCCAAAGCAATTATTTCGCCAAAACAAAGTGAAGTGATTTACTTTCTTCAAAACATACCTTGACATCAAAAGACAACACTTGAAACCATCATCACCTTGATCATCATCTTGGTCCCAACACTACAGATACTCCTTCACCTTGATACACTATTCATTATTTTTTATCTTCTCTCCATTGTAATATAATAATTTTAAATGTAAATTAATTTATATTTTTAATAAAAAAATATTATTTTTACCTTAAATCCAATTACCTTCCCTATATCTCTCCTTTATACTAAAATATTTTAAATTAAATTGTAATACCTATCATAAATCCCTTTTAAATTAATTAAAAAATGATTTTTGTTTCCATTCTGTTCATATGTGTGAGTTTGGTTAATGTATATCTTATATTGTCTCTTTCTATTTTATTTTAATTTTTCCTCAATCATTTAAATCCCAAAAAACATCACTCACCATATAAATGGATAACTAGAAATCCCTTAAGGTGAAAAATTGGTTTGTGGTAATGGATTGATTAGGACAAAATGTGGTTCATGATTGTTGACCCAGATTTATATATCCTTAATATTTTTTCTTCATGAAATACTAGAATACAAGGATATATAATGGTTCATATAATATTATATCATTCATAAAAAATATGTGTGGATGGATTGAGTCTTGGTTTTATGCTTATATTATAGATTAAACATAGTGTATTTTTAATCCTTCACATATGATGATGTGAATGTTGGTTTAAAATGATCAACTTTTATTCTCAATGAAATTAATTCACAAATCATATAAGCATTATAATCACCGTTAATGGTCATAAATAGATAAATTAAAAATATATTTCTTCATTATTCTTTAAACAATGTAAAAAAATTACCAATTTCATTGACAAAAAACTTCAATGTTTTCCATAATAAAAGCCACACGTTCAATTATTCGAACCATGTACCAATATATACATTATAGAAGAGCACCCTATATATTTTATGGTTTATAAGTGATAATCGACTATAATTAATATTGGAATCATTAGAAAGGATAAAAATTAAAGGATTAATTTTATTTTTTTGGCTTAACAACTTAAAAAAATAAGATAGAATAATAAAAGTAAATGGATTCAATTTTAGATACTTGCTTTTAATTATAATGTTAATTTGATGTTTTTCAACTAAGAAGAGAGAGGTTGACAGATTTATATTTGTGGGATGAAATTTTATGAAGAACTTATTTAGAACCTAAAATAGGATCTAATAAATAAGGGAATTATATTCTTGTCTATCAAACATAGTGAGTTATCTGAATAATTTACCATGATTAACAACTAAAAGGGAAAAGAAAAAATTAACTTCAAAATTTCCCTATATTTACTGAAGATATTATAGAGGATGATGAATAAGAACATGAAAAGTAAACTCCATTTCCCAATCATTCCTAAGGTGTTTTAGAGGCACTCTATCAAGAATCCTTGTAACAAAAATAAACATTAAAAAAACATTCATTTACATTAAATTTAATTATATTTGATTATTTTATAAATTATTTAGTAACTGAATCCATATTTTTAAACATTATTAAATAAATACCATGGATTAATCCTCTAGGCGATGAGGATGAATAAGATACCAATTTTTTGGGGTATTCATTGAATTGAAAATGGAGGATCCTGTTATACATCCCATTGATGCATATGAGGATTTTGGATACTAATAAAACCTTCATGGAGAATACAATATACAATAAAAAATAGTAGAAAATAGAATTCCATGAATAGAAAACTAATACTAGTAAATTGCATCACTCCTCACTTTGGATACCAAATATAGGGTCTTTACATTCTTTTCCTACTTCAACTAAATTACAAGTACATCAATAAATAAAGAGACACATTTTTTCAATGAATATTAAGATATCTAAATGAATATTTTATTCAACCACACTAGTGATAGAAATGTTTATTGACTTAGAGAGCTACATATATCATTATACTATTGGAATTTCACTCAATATATATAGTTTTAGTAAGAATAAAAAAAATTCTTCTTGGACAAAAACCCATTTTTTTATCTTTTAAATCATCAATTCTTATCAATAAATGATTAATTTTTTTTAATTTTCATATAGTAAATAGAAAATGTATAAATCTTATCATTAAGAGGACACCTACACCAATCACTATCTCAAACACTTCCAATTCTACTTCTATTATAAATGAAAAATTCATTGATAGATAAGGAGACCTACCTAATCCGAACTAGGAGGTGCCTATTTGACTTTAAATGTATCTCCATATCCCCCTCTCTAGGCCTCTATATCTTTTTTAATATACATAACTATTCACCCTATTTTCAATTTTTTAATTCATTTTTCATGTGTGTTTCTAAAAAAATGAAAAAAGAAACTCTAATGAAACATTCATCCTTACTCATCACAATTTGTAAAAAGAAATTGAACCCAATTTTGGGGAGTTAAAAGCATTTTTTACATCAACTATTTTTTATTCTCCTCAAGAAATTTCACTATTAAACATTATATCATTCAAAATATCATTTTTTGTGTCCAAATTGTTATTGGAAAATTAATTTTCCACTACAAGTGCGGTGAAAATTGATCTTTCATTCCAAAGTAATTTATAACCATCTTTTCCCATTCTTTTTTCTTCTCTATCAATTGGGAACCTATATTTTTTTTACTATAATGATTAATTTTTTAATATTTTTTGTTCAATAAAATTATAGATGATTTTTTTATCAATATGAGAATCAATTTATCCAAATATTCTACCAGAACATTACATTAGACTTGGTTTTTAATGCCCCTTTTAGCCAATAAAGACATCTATTTCAAGAGACACATTAAAATTCATTGACATTATACTAACAAACAATTATTTGGATATTAAAATTATTAATTGATGAAATTAAACTCCTGAGTGATGTTTTCTATTAAAGATTTAAATTCATTGTTCTTCTTCTAGTTTTTATAATATTGGAGACAAACATTATCTTAATTATTTGGTATATGTTATTTTGTGAACTGAATTTGTAAAAAAAAATCATTTCAATATTATGTGAAAAATGTTTAAACATATTATTAAAAATTTGTCATAAAATGAATAATAAAAATAAAAATAAAAAAGATTATTAAATAAAAAAATAAAAAATAAAATAAAAATAAAAATGAATAAAAAAATAGGATTACTTAGAATTGACTTGTCATATGATTTTTTAGAGTTTTAGATATTTCTATATATCATAATCACTTAATTACACCTTTTATATTTTATTCCTCAATTGT
Source organism: Viscum album (assembly GCA_963277665.1). Taxonomy (NCBI): domain Eukaryota; kingdom Viridiplantae; phylum Streptophyta; class Magnoliopsida; order Santalales; family Viscaceae; genus Viscum; species Viscum album. Next base: position 1,151,590,215 of record OY728135.1, read on the forward strand.
GAGTTCCCTTGAAAAATATGTTTTAATTTACATTAATTCCAATTTTAATTTTTCAAGCATGGTTTTTTTATATGTTGATGTTTTAATCCCATTTTCTCATTTTGTTCCATTTTATTACTATATCATAAAATAAGTAAAAATCCCATCAAAAATACCCCTTGATAAAATTTCAAATTTCATGTGAATTCAGTCTGATATCTTTAACAAACTCATGGATCATCACTTTTTGTTGTTGAAAGAGTTAACTCAAAAAAAAAGTTACATAATTTTGAGAATAGTGATTCATATATATGAATATTCTCCAAATCTAAATTTTTGAAAAAAATATAATTTTTTCACATAATTGAGTTATTGGGAGGTTTTGAAATTACTCTTGGATGAGTGTAGATCATAATACCCCCCACAAATTGGTCTAAAAAAGTGATTATATTTGTCAATGGGTGATCATATTTTTCCAAATTCATTTGTCATCATCATCTTGTATTTATTTATTGGAAACAGAAAGGTACATGGAAAGGAAAATCTGAGAAAAACAGGGATTTAGGGGGCGTAAAATTGTGTTTCCTAAGGCATACCTTCTAATAAGATTAATCCCCTCAGACTCCAGAACATTTAATTTATAAAAATAGGAGACACCGGAACCTTGAACCTCAAGATAAGCAAGGTGATCGGTGACTTTATTTCCCTCAAGCAAGGTGTGAACCATACATATATTTCTATAAACCATACCTCTGTATTTGCTGAAAATATAAGAGATCATCCATTGATTGGGGCTAGTTCCATGAAAGGAATTTAGTAATCTTATTAAATCAGTTTCAGAAACTAAATGATGATGTTCCATTGTTTGCATAAGGAGATGCCAATGAGAAGAGCAAGGGACTCCACCTGAAGTGAGGACCCACAACCAAATACGACGTGAACGCCAGAATGAGAGAGCCCTAGGGATCTCAGAGAATCCCTCCCCCTTTCATAATATCCGAGTTACATGATCTATTAGTGTTAAGTTTTAGACCCACGATGGGTGGATTCCATCAGACCCAGTGTCCACACACAGAACAACAACCAGGTTGCGGGAAATGAATGCCAGACTTATAAAAGTGAAAGGATGGAGTCTTCCAAAAGTTACTGGGGAATCAGACCAAGTTGAGGAGAAGGTTCATAATTTTATAAATGTTGACTCTCCGAGATGAAAGAGACCCCACATACATCTTGTAGTTCCAAGATTCCTAAAAGGAACAGTACCCAACGAGAGGGATGGTGGTCCGTGCCATTCGCTTCGGGCCCCAGTCACCCGATCCATAAATGTAGTGTTCAAAGAAAGAGGAATCTGATAGTGGTTGTGTGGAAAAAGATTTAAACTCTCCAATTAAAGATGATACATAAAACACCCAATCTCCCTCAAAGAATAGGTGTGTGGAACTCTCCTCCTCGTGGAGCTACAATAGAAGCCTTAGGAGAACATATTAATGTGACATCTTCTAATGTGCTCATCCATGGGAACCTCATTATTCTTAATCCTCCATGTAAGGAAGTGAAACATTATTGGATGTTTCTTTCACCATAGGGTACCATTGCAGCTATCTGCAAAGTCCTGGGTGTAAGAGACCAGTGGGGATCCTTAGAAGAGAAAGACACTGAGGAGGAGAGGGTGAACACAGATCGATCCAGATATAGGTTTGTATCGATAAGGTTGAACATTAACTTCTGATCATTATCCAACAAAACCTTTATGAACGTCGGGTAGCAACTAGCCTCCCTTAATGTAATGTTTGTGGCATGGAATCTTGGGAACCTGAGGACCCTTCCTACCTTGTTATGATGCCATAAGGGTAGAGAACCTTCCCCAATGATCTAGTTGGTGAAAGGATGAAGATATGGGATAAGGGGTAATATCACAAATAATAATGGACACACATTACTTCCCCCAAGCACTGAAGTGTCTTTTCAAGTGTTGTGCATGATTTTCTCCCGAAGGGTTCAGTGTTCATGGATATCCCATTCCAGCATTGTGTGAATGAAATGGATGGTATCAGAAAGAATACATACATTAATTCCCCCATATTGGACTGGCCATTCTATCTTTCCCCAAGAAACCCAATGGAGTTTACCATCAAGAAGTTCATCTCAAATAAAATGTGCAAGGACTATTTCAATGATATTGATGACACCCTTCAGAACATTTATGGAAGAAATAGAACAGACTGGGGAGTTTAGGAGCATGCTATTAACAAAGGCAATTTGAACCCCAAATGACAGGAATATTTTTTTCTAGTTGAGTATCTGGTAAGTGACATTGCTGATGATAGGATCCATGTCATGAAGATGAAGTATGTCTGAGGAAAGAGGGGCGCATATGTATTCCATTGGAAAAATCCCTCATTGCATGTCCAAAAGGTGATATAAGGATGAGGCCTAGCTGGAGGAGATTCTACTAGAAATGTAAAGATTTATCTTAGACTTGTTGATAGTCTATACACTATATTGGATGTATTAATCTAATACCTTGATCAAGCCAAAAAAAGACCTCCTTCTGCCATTTATGATGATTAATGTGTCATCCGCACACATGAGATAAGAAATGTAAGAGATATACATCCTTATTATGTATGGGAGGATCTATCCACTTTGCAGGATTTTAAGAATAAGGCGCCTAATAATTTATTGGGTGAGGTTGAAAAGACTCATAGAAAGTGAATCACCTTGCCTGAGACCATGAGTAACTTTGAAAAAACTCGGGGACTTCCACATGAATTTAACATCCAGCCAAGGGGAGGTAAAACATCTAAAGATGAGATCTATGACTAGGGGAAAAATACCATACTTGAAATCACCTTGTTGATGAAACTCTACTCAATCATGTCATATAACTTCTTTTAATCGAGTTTAATTTCCTGGTTTCAGCCAAAAGCTTTAGAGTTGATATCCATTACTATTTCATGGGACAATTCAATGACACATTGTATAGAGTGAAACTTCACTAACCTATGTTGCTCAAGGGAGATCCAGCAAGAGAGGTGAATTGAGATCCTTTAATTGATGATGCTCATGAGGAATTTATAAGTAATGTTTCACATACTAACCAGTCTCTAAGGAATAATGGAGTAGGGATTCATGATTTTGGGAAGGCGAAACAGAGTAGTGTAACATGAAACTCTTGGAAGGATACCACCTAAAGAAGTCACAAATGGCCTCAGATAAGTCATATTTTACAACATACTAGGATTACCTATAGAAATTGATGGTAAAACCATCATTACCTAGTGCATTGTTAGATATAAGGTTCATAACAACCTCATATATTTCTTCCTCCCCTAGAATAGCTCCCTGGAAGTCATTGTCAAGATGAGGTACTTGGCTTGAGATAGTGTTTAGAAACCCTACCTCCCCACTAGGTAGCCATTAGGCATGATCGGTTTTGGAACTATAATAAGATATTTGAAAAGGGAAAGTGCAAGGTTCCCCACAACATCCTTATCATCTGAGTATGAACCATCATCTAGTAGGAGGTTGGGATGGGCTTGCCGCTTTCTCTCTTTCAAGAATTCATTAAATAAGGTAGTGTTCTTATCACCCTCCCCTAGCCATCTGATCCTAACCTTATCCCTTGACAACCGTTCTTGATTGAAATTCATATTAGGAAGACTATAAATATTATTGGCCAAATATTAAAACATAGTGTCATCCTAGGCCACCTCTAAGATGGACTCAGGGCGATCAATTTCCTGGATGAGTGATTCCTTGTCCACGTCACTATGATGTATGTATTTTGCTGAAGATTACAATCTATTCATCATCTTCATTAGTTTGATGTAGAAGTCATACTAGTGGATCCCCTAGGTAGATTAATTCCATGAGTCTCGGTCAAGTTGGAGGTATCCCAGGAGGCCGATATAGTGATAGAAAAATATGAAGGCATCATAAGCCACCTGAATCAAAGAAATAGGGAATAGAAGTAGGGAGTGATCTGAGAACCCATGCACAAGATGAATGAAGTTTATGTAGGGGAATTTAGAAATTGAATTCATGTTCCCACAACAGTGGCCTAGATGACTCCATGAGCGTCGATCCCCACATTTATTGTTAAACCAAGGAAAATGGTCTCCCGAGTACCCAAGGTCCATGAGGACCTTGTCATCCATGAATTGGAAAAAGTCTAATCTATCTCTCCTAGGAAAAGGCTCCCTACATTTATTATATTATATGTTGGAAATGATATTGAAATATCCACCTAGAAGCCAGGGTGAATTACTAGGATCGAGAGCAGTGAGCTCATCCTATAGTAGTTCCATACGTTGGTCATAAAAACTCCCATAGATGAAGGATATAATGATGGGCCCTCTATCATGAGTAACCTTGGTTGAGATTTGTTGGCCGACTACCTGGACAAGCCCCACATAAACATTTTTGTTACAAAAGATCTATATATGGCAGTTAGAGGTATCTACATGCATAGATCCATGTAACATGAGTCTACGGGTAACCTTGTTGAGCATGGAGAGGTTCTTCCTTTTTTCAATGATAGAAACAAGTTGAATCATGAGATTACGGGTTAAAGAGGCCAAAATTCTATTTTTACCTAGGCTCAGAGGCCACGGAAAATCCAGAAAAGCATGGGAATCGTTGACCAAGGAGCACCGTGGCATTGGATCCAGGGTACTTAGCCTTCTTGAGGTGGGAGGGTGAGCATTTCCTTAGATTCTATCATTATTCCCTTGAATATTTCTAAGCTTCTAGAAGGAGTCGAGGAGGAGACGGTGGAGAAATCTCGAGAACATGGGGAATTTATGCTATGGGAACCAGAGAGAGGAGGAACCTTAGATCTAGTATCTCAGATAGGAATGAATTCCTTTATCAGAAGAGACACACAAAAGGAGATGATATTCCTAGGATCCACTACAGAAGCATGTTGGATGAGAGGGACCATGACTACTGTCAAATCCAGAATGAGGAGCGATCTAGGCGGAGGACCTAAGACCAACTGAGGCAGGAGGGAGTCTGTGGAACTAAAGATTGGACCCATTAGGTCCATTTTAACCCCAACATAATATTCCTCAAGAAGCATGAGAATAGAGGGATCAGCTGCAAATGATGGAAAGATTGGGTCAGAGGAAGGAACCAAGGATGATCCATCCCCTTATTATTCTTCTTAAATATCAGTAAAATAAATCCACCAAAATGACCATTCCATCGAAAAAAATTCAATTGGTTCCATAAAAATAGTACCATCAGCAAGGATTCAACCAGAGTGATACTATATATATTTATTAAGATAATAGTTTATTTAATTGTCAATACGTAAAAATCAGTCAAACTTTAATACCATATGTTTGTTCCATAAAAAGAATATTCCTTATGATTTATTGAATTAAGGTGTGAAAATTTAAAACTTCCCTTACAACAATCCTATTTCATCATTATTCGATACACTCTTATGTCACTCATAAAAAATTTAAAATAAATAAATCATAAATAGATAAATAATAAAATTTTCTTGGTTATCCTATAGTAGGATACTTATAAGGATAATTCAATATTGATGTGATGATGTTATAAAATCCATTAATTGTTTTTGATAAATTTAGGGTAGTATCACTTTCCCTATATTTTTATAACCATTAAAATGATTTAATATGTCACTACACTCCTTACCCAAAATAAAACAGTACTCATTGAAGTGAAAACCTATATCTCCATGAACTAAGAATAATATAATACACAATGGTGGTCATATAAATATTCTATATAATCATCCACATGATAAAATCCATGAATATCCATTATGTTGAACTCATGTAATCTCTCAATATTTCTATCACTTTCTATTCTTTAATATATCTCAATTGTTTTTTTAAAATCCACCTTATTCACATAAGAATTGGTTTATATAAATCCTAGTATGAATATAGATGTTTTAATTTACTAAAATTGTAACATCCCAAAAATTTTAAAATAAATATTTAATGCATAAAATACCAAGTCCTTACAAAACAACACATTTTATAATCTAGCCTTTAAGCATAGCCTTTCATCTTATATGTTTTGAATTTCAAAAAATGGCCATCTAGAGTAGAAATTAGTAAGTCATTTAAAGTATGATATAACCAACTTGGTTTTTTGTGAATAGTAACACACCATTATTAATAGTAATATGAATAGTAATATGACTCTTATTAATAGTAAATAATGATATTATTTTATATTCTTAAGGAAATAATATAATGAGATCTTGATTAATTTTTCCATTTGATATTCAGCTAATTATACCTTTAAAATTGTTATTTTTTGAATTAACTATGATTTTGTTTACAAATTAAATTAATAATAGTTAGAAAATTATTTTTGAAAAATGGAGTTTATTTTTGAATTCTACACGTCGAAAAATGAAATGGGTGAATTTTTTGGGATTTTTCTGAAATTCTTGAATTTTTTATGAATAATGAAATATGGTAAAATACTGTATATAAAAATTATCAGTTAAATAAACAATTTATGACATCATGGGTGATTCAAGGCCACAAGGTTCAAACTTACATGCACTTATTACCATTAGCAGTCACATGAAGCAACACTATTGGTCTTCTTGATGGAAATTATAAAATAATGAGTAAAATATTCAAAATTCATTCTTCTCCTCCACTATAAAAACCCCCATCACTCCCTCTTCTCCTCAATCTTATACACATTTTATCTCCTCATATATCTACCCAAATACCCTTACCTAGTCACTCCCCATGCGCAAGAATCTCTTGGTCTTTCAGAAATACCAAAACCTCTTCCCTTAAAGATATTCTCAAGGAGGTGGATTCCAGAGGTAAATTCACATTTTATTTCTTTAATTTTCATTTTGAGTTCCTTTCTATTGTTATATTCTTCTCACCTAATATGTCCAAATGAAAATGATAAATCAATTATCATCTTAATATTTTAATAGTATCATGTGAATTGAAGAACCATAATAAATATTTTTACTCTATCTCTTTTATTTTATAAATGAAATCATTGTCCCTAAGGTTCCAATTTACAACCTTCGTGGATGAAAAAGTTTCGATCTTAAATTTATCCTTCATTACTGGTCATGAAACCATTTTTATGGTTTAAAAAGACTATATTATATGTATTATAAACTAATTAACATTTATGAACTAGTACATTTATATGGTATTGAATCATATGACCAAAACAGCTCATAATAATCCAAATACTTCCAAATAATCGAAGTGGTTGACATTAATATTTCATCTAATGATCCATAATCATTCAATGTAACCAAATGATATAAATGAATTTTTTTTATCATAAATAATATGTAATATCAATTTTGGATATTTATATCTATTACACATGAACTCCATTACTTAAAAACAACTAAACCGATTATAAAAATCAAGAAAATGAACACTTTGGAACGACAAAATTCAGTATTTAAAATTATCAATAAGGACATAAATGAGCTAAAAATAATTTTGATAAAATAAATACAATTCTAATATGTTCTTAAATAATTTATTAATAGGTCTAATTTCTTATTCTGGGATGTTAAGTTCAAGAGTGGAACACATTCAGACATAACGTAAGGGTTTTTCCACTCAAACCTCCATTTTCACTCATGTCACCTTTGTTGTCAAATTATTTCAATGATATTCTTATGTATTATTATGTAATCCTTATAAATTATCTATGGTTGTTCTATATATTATTACCAACTATAATACTTCCTTAATTTATGGATAATTTCAAAATTCTTCCCGAAATGCAAGCCTGATTCAAGGGGATTTCTCAAATTCTTACCTAATTTCAAGGGAACTCTATAATCTATTTTCAGAAACCAATATATTTCAAAAATCAGTCATTTTATTATGGTAACAAAATATTACTTAACTTCCAGTTTTGTACAAATATTTATCCTAAAGAACTATTCTTTTCAAAGTAAAAGAGAATTTATCTCATGAATTACTCGATAATTTTATAAGAGTATATTCATATTGTTCAAAAATCATGTTGATTCTTATGTATGTTATAATATAATGTAATTAATTTAATTTTTTATTATTAGTTTGACTGTGGATATTCTATCCTAAAACCATTCACCAATTTCCTCCGAATGGTTTGTGTTTATGCTTAATGCTCCAAGAAAGTTATTTACATTTCATATATTACTTTCAATATGGATGTATATGTTGTTTATGTTTATCCCTACTCATATGAGGAATGAATTGGAATTATTATGTTATGGGTGGGGGTGGTTATATCCCCTCAGTGCATCGATAGGTTTCCTGAGACAAATAGAATTGGACTTGGCCGAGGCCTTGCCCAATTTTAGATATGGTTTTGGTCGAGGACTTCATCATTTTTAGACATCTTAGATGAGTCCATGACAATATGTTTTAGAATGTATGTACTATTAACTTCCCTCATTATAAATCTACTAATTGAATGTTCATGTGGTTATTTGATTAGTAGAATATCGATGATTATGTTGGCATTATTTACTCACCTCATATTCCTTCCATAATGTGTTCAAGTTTATTATTCCTAAAGACAAATGTTTTCAATTATTCACCACGCCTAATATTTTTGTTTATGTTATCTTACATTGTATTTCTTACTCTTACTAAGCATTTGACCTCACCACTTTTTTATGTTTCTTTTCCCAGGTCATGAAGAATTAATTTATGAATGAATTGCCTGAATAATCTAGTAGGAATGGAATTTTTTAATGGAATAAATTTGTGTTTTTTTCCTTTCATGATGTAATGTTGAAATTATATATTTATATTGTTTCCAAAGGCTTCTAAACTACTTGGTCCTTCTGGATGAATATTCCTTGTAATAAAATAAGGCACCATCTCTAGGAAACTGGGGTCAGGTCTTTACATTTGGTATTAGAAGATGTTTAATAGAAAACCCAGAAACTAGATTTAGAAAATTTATATTAGGGAAAAAATATCTATGATTGTCTTTGAGGATAAGAATACAAGAACATCCTGGTATTTTGTTAATGAATAGATTATGTGTATCTTTCTAGAAAATATATCTCTGTTCGGATACTATAAGAGGACGTGGTTTTTGCATAGATGTGCATATGAGTGAAAACTCTGACAATAAGTTTCGTCTTTGACCAGAGGTATCCTAGTACACGGAAACGGGCCTTACTGCACACCTAGTTTGACACTCTCAGGGGATATGATTAGGATTATTCATATTTTCTTTACAATCCATTATTATTGATTGAAATGTAAATTTTTCCTCAAAGAAACCATTTTGGTGATTATGGGATGTTCTATGAATAAGATTTCAATTTATGATAAGTATTTTTCTAAGTTACGATTAGAAATTATGATTCATAGCCTAATCTAGTGTATGCCATTATCTAGAAATGGAACCTAGTGGAAGAAATGGACACCACATGAACATGCATATCCCATGTAGGTATTTCCCTCTTGCGCAAGATAATGATGTAGGATCTGGTGTTGCGACTGGTGCAAAGCATCTTATAACTATACTAAGACAAATTGGTCAAGTTATGAACAATAACCTTACCAGTATGGGGAATCTCGATCTAACACATGGAGGAACTTTCTTAGATCGCTTTGTGCGAAAAAATCCTCCATCATTCAATGGAACTAAAAACCCATTTGTAACTCAGTAGTGGATATGTTCCTTAGAGAAAATATTACTTGCTTTGGAATGTAATGAAAGAGAGAAGTTCATCATGACAATTTATTGCCTGTCGAGAGATGAAAATCAGTGGTTGTCGTTAATCCAAAACACAAAGAAGGATGAAGAGATAGAATAGATACAATGAAGGGACTTTAAAGAAATCTTCCAAGAGAAAAACTTTCCTTGTGAATAGAGATCAGATATGGAAAGACAATTTCTGAATTTGAAGCATAAGGAAGATGAGAATGTTATAAAGTATGAACATAACATCACAGGGCTAGCAAGTCATGTGGTGGACTATATAAAAAATATGAGGAGAAAGATTGATCGATTCTTTGATGGCCTAATGCCAATACTCCAATGGGTACTGGTCTCCCAAAGTTTCTTATCATATCAGGATATAGTTTCATATGCTATCAAGATGGAAAAATAATTCTCTATGTCCTATGAATTTAAGGAAAAGAAAGAGAATAATATGGATGCTGGAAACTATTGAAAAGGAAATAAGGAAATAGGGAATAAGGGAAGAATTGAATTTCCACCCTATGATAATTGTGGAAGGAAACACCCTAGTGCCTTCTTAATAGAAACAGGAGTATGCTACAAATGTGGACCGAAAGGCCATCTTACTGGTGATTGTAAGGAGTAGAAGGAAGATATTAGTGTTAAATTCTATAATTGTTGGGATATGGGGCACTATTCTAATGATTTTCCCCATCATTAAGTAAACATTCCATAGAAAAGGCCAAGGGAGCAGGGACATGATTATGTGATCACAACTATAAATATTGAATTTTGCAATGATTTAGTTGAAAGTTCTTTAATCATTTACTCAAACTTCTGAAAATCTTTATTTGATTATGGATCATCTAATTCTATAATGTCATCCCATTTTTCCATGAAAATTAGATATTTCCAATTTTATTTAATAAGGGAGTTTTCAGTAAAAACTCTTAAGTGAAGTTTCATTGAAACAAATTTGTGTTAGGATGTCCCCATTATAGCGTATAAATGTGCTTTATCTACTAATTTTATTTTCATACCCATGATTGACTTTTATATAATCCTTGGTATGTATTAGATTTCAAATCATGGTGTGAAAATTTATTTCAAGAGGAAGAAGGTTACAATTTTTGAGGATGATGTGGAGTCCCTTATATTTAGGGTAGAAACATCACCATCAGATTCTCATCTAGATCCACTCTTAGTAGCTCTACAGAATTCAATTAATATGGAAGAAGTAAATGCAATAAAAATGGGAGAGGAGAAGAATTTATATATGGTGGATGTATCTATTGTGAAAGAATATGTTGATGTATTTCCAGAGGATTTACCTAGACATCTTCCAGAGTAGAAAATTGAGTTTTCCATTGACTTAATTCTGAGTTCATGGACAATATCAAATACCCCTTATATAATGGACATTGTGGAGTTAGTGGAGCTGAAGAAACTACTGGATGAATTGAGTGATAAAGGATTTATTCGCCCTTGTGTTTCTCCATGGGGATTCCCTATTCTTTTCCTTAATAAAAAAGATAGATCCATGAGGTTGCGAATTTACTAGAGGGAGATCAATGCTATAAATATAAAGAATAAGTATCCCTTATCTCGCATTGATTATTTATTTGATCAACTTCATAGAGCCCAATATTTTTCGAATATTGATCTTTGATCTGGATATCATCAATTGCTTGTGAGGAATTAAGACATTCAAAAAATAGCATTTTGAACCGAGTATGGGCATTAGAAGTTTACAGTAATGCCTTTTGGAATGATGAATGCACCCTCTATTTTCATGGATATAATGAATATAGTTTTCAAGGAATATCTTGATGACTTTATGGTGGTATTTATTTATGATATCTTGGTATACTCTAAAATCTATGAAGATCATGAAAATCATTTGTGCACTATTATGAAGACTCTATGAAGAAATTAATTATATGGGATGTTTAGAAAGTGTGAGTTTTGGCTTTAATCAGTATCCTTTCTAGGCCACATTGTCTCTAAAGAAGGAATATTTTTTGATTCTACAAATATGAAGACTTTGTAGGAATGGCCTACTCCAACGAACATAACCGAGGTACGTTGTTTTATTTGTTTAGATGTTTATTATCGACATTTCATTCAGAACATCACTCATTTAGGCAACCTAATTACCAAGCTTACAAGTAAAGGGGTTAATTCATATGGAAAAAAATGTGAGGATTTTTTCAAAGAATTGTATACGGGGTTAGTGAATATTATTATCCTTACTCTACCATCAGGGAATGATGGGTTTGTGATATTTTGTTATACATCAAAGAAAGGAATTGGTTGTGTCCTCATGTAGAATGAAAGAGTTATTGACTATGCATAAAGGTAGTTAAAAATTCATGAGCAGAACTATCCCACTCATGATCTTTAGTTAACCATGGTAAATTTTTTCTGAAGATTTTAAGACATTATTTCAATAGAATTTTTTTTGAGATATATACGGATCACAAGAGTATGAAGTATATCTTTTCATAGAAAGAACTCAACATGAGGAAAAAAATATGGCTCGAAATATTCAAGGATTATGACTGTACCATACAATACCACCTAGGAAAGGCAAACAAAATGGATGATGCATTGATTAATAAGGATCATGGAGTTCTCTACAAAATTAGGATTGACAAGGATCTTTTGTACATGGATCTAGTAAGGATGGGAATGGGAAATATAAAAGAGGGTGAAAAATAATTACTTTTTCAATTGGTTTCCCAACCATATTTATTTTAAAGACTTAATTTTCCTCAACATAATGACTAGAACCTAAAAAATAGGTTGATTATTGTGAAACATGGGAAGTTGACTGACGTTGTGTGTAAAGATGGTGTTCAGAAATATAGGAAGAGGATTTGTGTTCCAGCTATACCCGAGATAAAAAGGGAGTTATTAGACGATGACCATAGTTATAATTTCTCCATACATCCTGGTAAAACTAAGATATATAGTGATTTTAAGGAACATTTCTAGTGGGATAACATGAAGAGGGAAATTGCGGATTATGTATCAAGATGTTTAGTTTGTCAACAAGTGATGGCTGAAAGGTAACATCCAAAATGATTCATGAAACCCCAACCTATTCCTAGGTGGAAATGTGATCAAATAACCATGTATTTTGTCACTAGATCACCAAAAACTCCAAGGAAATGTGATGCGATATAGGAAATTGTGGATCGACTTACAAAATCTGCACATTTCCACACTATAAGTGAGGAGTTTCCACAAGGGATCCAAGAAAAAATCTATATCAAGGAGGTTGTGAGACTTAATGAAGAACCTATCTCAATTGATTATGATCATGACCCGTGATTTACATCGAAATTTTGAAAAATTCTATAGATTTAATTGGATACCGAACTTCGATTGAGTACTTCTCACCACCCACAAACTGACGGGAAATTAGAGAGTTCAATCCAAACCTTAGAGGACATGTTCAGATCATGTTAAATTGACTTCAAAGGTATGTGTGATCACTATTTTCATTTATAAATGTTTTCCTATAATAATAGTTTCCATTCAAGTATTCAAATAGAACCATATGAAGCGTTGTACAGAAAAAGATGTCATACACTAACTTGTGGGGATGAAGTTGGACAAAGGAAGCATGTGGGCCTAGAGCTTGTGGAGGAAACAACAGTGAATATAAAGACTATTCAAGGATATATTAAAGAAGATCAAAGGAAAAAAAGATATATACTGATAATAGAAGGAAGGATCTTGAATTTCAAGTGGGAGACCATGTTTTCTTGAAATTATCTCCATGGAAGGGCGTTATAATATTTGAAAAAAAGGGAAACTAGGCCCTAGTTAAATTAATAATTTTGAAAATCTAGAGAGAATTGAGGTTATTTCATATCATTTGGCTATGCCACGAAGCCTTTCCAAAGTACACAATGTGTTCCACGTCTCATTCTTGAGAAAGTACATACCAAACCTAACGCATGTCCTCACTTCTAAAGGTATAGAGTAAAAACCTGACCTATCTTACTGTGGAGAGCCTTTCTAGATTCTGGAAACTAAATAAAAAGTGTTGAGGAATTGGATGAATTTTCTGGTAAAGATACTTTGTTGGAATCCTAAAATCTAAGAGGAAACATGGGCACCTGAGGAGCTTATGTTGAAGACATACCCAAGTCTTTTTGTGAGGTAAAATTATGTCAATTTCGAGGATGAAATTTTTGTGAGGGGAGAATGTGAAACCCTAAGATTTTGAAAAAATATATTAAATGCATGAAATAATGAGTCCCTACAAAACATCTCATTTTATAATCTATCCGTTAAGCACAACTTTTCCTCTTCTATGTATTTAATTTCAAAAAATGGTCATTTAGAGTTGTGATCAGTAAGTCATTTAGAGTCTGGTAGAACCAAATTGATTTTTTGGTGAATAGTAACATACCCTTATGAATTGTAATATGAACCGTATGAATAGTAAATAATGACATTATTTTATTTTCCTATGGTAGTAATATAATGAGAACTTAATTAAATTTTCAATGTGATATAAAACTAATTATACATTTAAAATTTTTATTTTTTGAATTAACTATGATTTTATTTAACAATTAAATTAATAATAGTTAGGAAATTATTTTTTAGAAATGGAGTTTATTTCTTAATTCTACATATCGGAAAATGGTTGGTATTAATTATTGGAATTTTTCTGAAATTCTTCAATTTTTATGAACAGTGAAATACAGTACAATACCGTATATACAAATTATCAGTTAAATACATAATTTATGACATCATGAGTGATGAAAGAACACTTTTTTAGAACTCACATGAAATTATTACTATTATGGGTCACATGAAGCAACACTATTGGTTGTCTTGATGGAAATAATAAAATAATTATTAAAATTTACAAAATTCATTCCCCACCACCACTGTAAAACCCCCCATCACTCCCTCTTCTCTTCACTTCTCTAAGCCCTGTATCTCCTAAGTGTTCTACCCAAATAAAATTACCTAGTCACTCCCTACATAAATGAATCTCCTGTTATTTTCAATAGTCCAAAACACCTTCCCTTAAATATATTCTCAAGGTGGTGTATTGAAGAGGTCAATTCAAATTTTATTTCTTTCATTTTCATTTTGAGTTCCATTGTATTATTATATTATCATCATATCCTCTGTCCAAATGACCAGGATAACTCCAGTATCATCTAGATAATTTCATTATATCATGTTAATGGAAGAAACAAAATCAATATTTTTACTCTCTCTTATTTTATAAATAAAATCCTCATCCGTGAGGTTCCAATTTACAACCTTAGTGGGCGACAAAGTTTCGTTCTTCAATTTCTCATTCATTACTAGTAATGAAACCATTTTTATGGTTTGAACAGACTATATTATATGTATTATAAACTAATTAGTATTCATGAACTATTATATGTACATGATATTAAATCATATGACCAAAATTGCTCATAATAATCCAAATACCGCCAATTAGTTGAAGTGGGTGTCATTAATATATCATATAATGATAATACTCATTACCTATAACCAAATGATACAAATGACCATTAACACATTTGGATGTTAATAAATAATATTTAATTTCAATTATGGAGTTTTACATCCATTCCACATGAACTCCATTACATAAAAATAAGTGAACTGATTATGAAAATCAAGAAAACAAACACTCCAAAACGACAAAATTCAATATTATAACTTATCAATAAGTACATAAATAAACTAAAAAGAATTTTGATATACTAAATACATGTATAATATGTTCTAAAATAATTTATTAATAAGACTAATTTCATATTACAAGACATTTAGTTCAAGAGAGGAACACATTAAGACTTAAGGTAAGGGTTTTTTCACCCAAACCTCCATTTTAATTTAGGTCACTTTTATTGTCTAATTACCTCAATGAAATTATTATATATTATTATGAAATCCTCATAAATTCTATGTGAGTGATATATATATATATATATATGTTTAAAAAACATAATAATTTCTTATTTTATTGATAGTTTCATGTTTTAAAAGGAACTTTAAAAATTCTTCATAAAATACAAGCCCGATTCAAGGGGATTTCTGAAATTATAACCTAATTTCAAGGGAACTCTATAATCTGTTTTTAGAAAAAATTAACTTTCTAAAAAAACTCATTTTTTTATGAAAATAAAATATTACTTCACTTCTGGTTTTATACAAAAATATTTCCAAATGAAATCATCTTTTCAATGTAATGAAGTATTTATCTCAAGAATTACTCGATGATTTTATGAGAGTATCTTCACAATGTTCAACAACCTTGTTGATTAATATTTATGTTATAATATACCATATTTAATTGATTGGTTTATGATTATTTTGAATTTGTATATGCAATCCTAAAACTATTCACCAATTTACTCTGAATGGTTAGTGTTTATGCTTAATGTTTCGGGAAAGTTATTTACATTTCATATGTTAGTTTCAATATGAATTTATATGTTGTTTATTTTTACCCCCAATAATATGAGGAATTCATTGGTCTTATTATGTGACTGGTGTGGCCCACTATATCCCCTCGGTGTATCGATAGGTCTCATGAGACAAATAGACGTGCACTTTGCCAAGGCCTTGCTTAATTAGAGATATGGTTTTAGCTGAGGGATTTATCATTTTTAGACGTCTTGTCTAAGGCCTTGAAAATATGATTCAAAATGTCTGACATATAGACTTCCCTCATTATGAATATAGTAATTTAAAGTTCATGTGGTTGTTCGATTAGTATAATACCCATGATTATGTTGGCATTATTTACGCAGCTCATATTCTTGCCATAATGTGTTCAAGATTATTATTTGTAAAGGAATGTTTTTTCAATTATTAACCATGCCTAATATTTATTTTTATGTTATATGCCTCTTTATTTCTTACTCTTAATAAGCATTTGAGCTCACCACTTTCTTATGTTTCTTTTTCCCAGGATATGAAGAAGTAATTTATGAATTAATTTCTGGAATAATCTCTGAGGCATGGATGTTTCTAATATAATAAATTAGTGTTTTACTTCCTTTCATGATGTAATGTTGAACATATATATTTATCTTGTTTCCAAAATCTACTAAATTGCATGGTTCTTCGGGATACATATTCCTTGTTTGTATGCCAGTGTAATAAAATAAGGCACCAGATCCAGGCAATTGGGGATGGGTCATTACAAAAATATTTAATTATATTTTTGTATCATTGGAATATTAATCCCGCCAAGTAATTAAATCCATGTAAACCAATATTCTTTAGGATCATAAGTTATCTACTAAAAGAAATGAATTTCGGGAGAAATTAAAACTATATGTTTACCATACTCATAATGAAATAATAGGTTCCATTATTTATTTCATGATACCTCCAATAATTAGGGCTTAGACAAGAATATTTTTTTAATTAAAATACACTTTAATATATATATCTATTAAATACATCATGACACAAATTTTTATTTCAAACAAAATTTCCTCCAATCAGTGATATGCTATATTTCTACTGTGTCTATATTATGGATAAAACTACCACTTCTCAATGAAACTTGTTTTTTACAATATTATTATCTGCGCTCAATTTATCCTAAATTTCATTATTTCATGACACTTCTGCTTTATTTCATAATAAAATTTCTCAAACACAACCTAGAACTAAGATATCATCATGTGACTCCACATTAATTAGGTTATAATTTGGGTTATTTATACATACTTATTTAAAAATTTCTCTAAAATTATCTAAACTCAACAACACAAGTACATAATTATTCCATTAGTCTTTTAAAATATTTTAGCCTTTATTTTTCAATAAAAACAACCCAAAATTCATATGTGGATTTTTTTTTGAAAACTAGTTAGAAATGAAGAATATCATCGAACTCAGTAGTATATATATTATAACTAGCATCAAATCTAACATGAGCTCCATGATCTCTTGAGCCTTAGTCAAATAAATATTATTTTGTTTAAATTTTCCATGAAAATAATTCTAAAGTCCCTTCTATTACCACCCATGGTATTTCTTATCGTTTATCATGAAATCTAACCAATGAAGAGAAACTCCTTATAGAATAATTTTTTTAACTTCACCCTCTAATAATCAACGATTTTAATAATTTCAATGATATAATGGATATTTTCTATCCATTCCACTACTTTTTTAAATGAGATATCACAGTAAATGGTCAGATAATAATAAAACTAAAAATATCATATAAAATCCTCATTGGTGGATTCTTGATGAGGAAATCCCTACCTGATACCTTTTAATCGATGAGTTAGTAATTCAAGGATCTATAGATATATTATTAGCCTAAAAGGTAGAGCATGTTCATAGGCCCCCTCATTCATGGATAATGGTTATCATCAAGGCTTCATAGCCTATAATGATGTAGAGGGTCACACTAAATAAACCAACTAGGATAAACTCCATTATCAATTTAATAATGAAATAAAAATGGTAAGGATAAAACCCCCACATCACTTTTTTTTCACTTTAATATATTTCTTACTTATCTTAAATTATCATTCAAAATATTTAAAATTAATTATTCTATGAGTACCAATAATATATCAAATTAAATAATAATAAATCCATTTCATACTAACAACTATGATGTTTATATTAATTAAGTCCTCACTAATAAGTAATTAATAAAATACACTTTTTTTATTATTAATATCAAGATAAATAAAAATCACATTTTATTTCAAGAGGCAAAAAACCAATGAAAAATAGTCACATAATTTCATATATTATTCAATGTTCCAACTTATATGAGTCGACACATGAATCATCTAAAAAAAGAAAAATCCAAGAATGGAATTCTACATCAAACCTGGAATTCTTATGAAACTCAAGATTCTGATGTCATTAGATTGTCCATACATAAGTACATCTTAATTCCAGACTACCAAGGATTATATCTCTAGGTTATTATAAACCTAATTTCAATGATGGAATTTTATAACACCCATATCCAAATGACTTGGTTTTACCAAATCACAATAACAGATCATGAGCACATCTAAATATACATTAGTTTTTTTTCATAAATATCAATTTATAAATTATAATAAATTATTGATTTTTTTATCCTAAGTAGATAAATCAATTATTAATATAAGTCACAATTTATGATTTTTTCCGAGGTAACCCAAAAATATATATATGGTGGCTGATAAAAAATATATTAAGAGTTGGAATGCATTATATGTAATTTATGTAAATAAAAACAAAATGTTTTTCCATGTGTAATTTGTGTACCCATATGTGAAATATCCAAATAGTTATAAAAAAATTAGCGCAAGACCATCTCTATATGAGCCAACCATCTCTAGATGCAAAAAGTATTATGCCTCCTGTCACCATGACATACCAACATTAATGTCATAGGGACTTTCATTTTCAAAGATCATTGAGAATAAGAACTTTACACATCCTAGGGAAACATTTTTTATTGTCTGAGTACAATGTACCTTGTTGGAATTCACTACCCAACACTTACCTATATGTCATAAAAGAAACTCAATATAGTAGAAACAAAAATATAGAATGGTAATAAAATAATAAAAATGATAAATTTTCATTTAAATGATATAATTAAAAAATAAATATACACCTTGGTTGTTCATTTTCATATGATTAAAAATCCAACATGAAAACCACCCATACATACTTAGAGGTCGAAATCCAAAATAAAATGGCTACATCTTTAAGGGATAAAACAATAGAGAAAATAATTGTGTATATATAGCTACATCCAATCTAAAGAGGTTAAATAATTCATATATCATAGTTATATCATTAATTAGTGTAAATATATTCATTATATCATGTATTTATACCAATAATATACATGTTTTTGTTCCCATGAATTTATATAAAAGTAGAAATACTATGTGTTTCATAGGATATCATTTTTCCCATGTGTAGTGTAATGAAAATTAGAAGACAACCATGATTGAAAAAAGAGGAACCAAAAGAGAGAAGTATTAAAACCATAAATATGGTGTGCCTCACTATCAATGATTTAGATCTTCACTATAATTGAGTTCGATTAATCTCCCTCAATAAAAACAAATATGTTTTTACATTCAAAGTTATACACCTACTACTAGAATCATTTAATGATTTGGTTGGACCTATTTTCCACAACATTGTTCTATTACTACTCATTAATGGATAATGGATAGAAGATAATTATGATAGATTAGAAAAATAGGGAATAAACTCAAGAATCTTCTTAATTATACCTTCAAACTCTATTTTATGGGATTCTTTCACTAAATAAAGGATCTTCATGGAGTTGATAATTTTTAAAATTATAATCTTTTCATAAAATATTGTAACACTGAAAATACTAACCTCGTTAATTAAATAAATTATTAAAACTCCCTTTAGAATCCATTTAATTTGACAGATTGTCATATTATATATTTCTTTCTAAAATAAACATTATTATAAACATAGAATATTAATTCTAATAATATAATATATTTTTCTCCATGATCACTATGACATTGTACTTGAAAACCATGATAATACCCTAACCACAATATGGTTACTTTAACTATATCATTATCGATTCATCAGTGTGTAATATTGAAGAATATCCCACTTACAGTAAGCCTCACAAACTATATACAAAACCTAACAATACATTTTCAATCTATCCAAACTCCATTAGACCTGATTATAAGAATCACTCTCAAATGTTTGAAAAAATAATCTAAAAAATTAATTTTCATTACAATGGATTATGTGTGACCAATTAGGATAATGATGAATTACCTAATAAAAAATTGTAAGACAAAAGTGAAAACTAAAACAACATTATTACTATTCTTGTAACAAAGGGGTCTGGTATGATCTCGACTAAACACACTTAAATATATGTATGAATATTTATACCATAATATGCATCTCTATACATCATATTAATTCTTATATAATCCCATTTTACAAGATATTGGGTGACTATATGATATGGAAAATGGAAATTTAGTATAGGTCATCTCATATAATAATGATTCAACAAAATAAACTAATCAATTTTTATGAATACATAATATTTCATTAATCCAAGTAGATTAGAACCACACATTTCATGTAACTAAAAATGGAAATGAGTTTCAAAAACCTAATTCAATAATTGGCCTAAATTTCATACTTTTTATACCAGAGGAAAAATCTCAACTTGTTTAAGTTCAACTAATTTCATGATCAACAACGTACCCAACAACACCCTTATTAGAATAACCTCATGGATAACAAAATATTGGTATCAATGTATAATGGTTCACATGATATATATGTTTCCAATATTATGTAATGGGGATTAATATTAATCATACATGTAAATAACCTAAACTCATTATCCTAAATATAATGTTTTCTTTATTACATTGGAACTAGATACAAGGAATCACATCCTGACCGGTCAAATTGTCCAATAGTTTTATAGAACTAGATATATACATGAATATAAAGTAAAAATTGAAGACATAAAATACGACACTATAATTTATTTTCTAACACTATTATTTCATTTATAATATCCCAATATATCAAACATAAAACACTTCCTAGTATCAAATGGAAATGAAACATAAGGAATGGGTGATCTCTAATTCTCATTAAGGGTATGCATATAATAGAAGATATCATAGAAAAAATATGTAATAATCTATATGGACAGGTAAAAAATTGGAACAAATTCTCTTTAATCAATAAATTGAATAAGAATAACAATATTAAAATAATAAACAGGGATCAAAATAATTCCATATAAGTAATCACTTGAACCTTAAACTTATCCATGGACATTCTAACTAATAAAATAATCAAATGGACATAAATAACTAAAATAATAATGTGGTAATTAATAAATTTTGACATCATAACCATAATATCAAGGCCTCATGATAAGTAATATTACATAAATGGATAAGACCTCATCCAAATACCCAAGAAAATTGTCTTTAGAGACATACTAAGGCATCACAGGGCTATAATGGGCCCCACACATCACATAATAAGTCCAATTCATTACTCATATGAAATGATTGAAATAGAATCAATTTTAATGTTCATATTGAAAAACAAACATATAAAATGTTAATAATTTCACCATTCTGTATTTATAATCAACACAAACATTTGTATTGGAAAACTGGAATATGAATATTAATACTTTCCCTAATAACTAAACAAAATCATACACTATTAAAAGTAATATGGAAAATTTTATCAATATAATATATCCATGTCATCCTAATCATGAAGAATCTAGAGAAATAATAATTATTTTATCCTTACAACATATTTCCAATGGAGCATAAGGTAAAATGAGGGTTTATGATTTTAATTAATAGAAATACCCTAAAAATTCCATTAAAAACCTCATTGAGAAAATATACTTTTATCTTTTAAAATCAAATTATAAAACTAAAACATATCTAGAATATTAGAAAAAAAAATATTTTAAAAGCATCATGGAAATTTTTAAAGTTATCATCAATTAAATTACTTGTCCCAATGGTGTGAAATTTGCAATTATGCTAAAATAGTTATTCCTTTCACATTTTTGGTAAAAATTCTAAAGATTCCTCATTTGGAAAATGTAAGGATGATTCCTTTTAAAAAATTTATAAAAACACCCAATAATGTGTAAAAATGAATTTAACTTTTTTAGGAAAAAAGTAAAAACATTTCTGAAATCATTTTTAGAAAGAATGTACATGGAAGGGAAATAATTTTTAGTTGAAGAGACAAATGAAGTATATTTTCCTTAAAAAATTATATTAGTCTATTGATTTATTGAAAAGATGAATTTTGAAATTAAAACATGTAATTTAGATAAATAAAAAGTGGATATAAAAATATACTAGTTTTTAGATATAAATATTAATTAATTCCCCTAGAAGACACTTTATCATTAATAATCCTAAAAAATACTGAGATTATGAAATAAACCCTTACCGCTTTTATAACTGTTGAATCATAACACTGAAGAATGAAATAAATTAAAATGAACCATTAAATAACATAAAGATAAATAAATTCATGATATAAAATATGCAAGGGTTTTATATATAGCACACACTACAAGAAAACCTCTTATTAGCAGCGGTTTAAACCGTCACTATATGATTTGGCGGCAGTTTATTAAAAGCGCCGCTAAATTGGATGTCAGCAATCTATTACCGGCATTTATTTCCATTTAGCATTGGTTTAGGGGAAGTGTCCTAGCTGACTCATTTCATGGTGGTTTTACTGAATTTAGCTGCGGTTTTTACGAGCACTATATTTTATTTTATTAGCGGTGGTTATAACCACGTCGAATAAAATAAAATCCAACGGCTGTAAAACCGCCGATAAAGTCCCGAAAACCGCCGCACAATGCACATAGGTGATGCGACTCGGTTGCGGTGGTTAAAATCGCCCCTAAATTTAACCCAATAGAGGTGGTTATAATCACCGCTAAGTAAAATATACTTATGTTTAGCGACAGTTTTAGCTTCCGCTAATGTCTTACCAGTATAAATCAGTGGCTGTTAAAACCGCAGTGAAAATCTGACAAAAAATAGATGTTCTGCTTCCACTGCACCACTACCCTAAAAAACAAATCAAACCAAGAATACCAATAGCCTAAAAGATTAATGTACACAATGTTTAAAAAAGAACGGAGACAACTACTAAAACAATTATGGTCGTGATGCTTGGAAAATACAGTGGAACATCATAAATGGATATATGTAGTGAGGAGGAGTAAAAAACATGACCTGAATTGATAGAGAATGGGTTCAACACCACACAACACATTCTAAGGATGATTTCAAAATAGTTTAGATTAGTGATTCATGGACATGGACTACTCATTTAAGGTAATAGAATTAGGACCATGTGGTGATCATGTAACTCAACCATTCTTGAGGTGGACTTCCTCCCAACCCCTAAGACCTGCTAAGCCATGATTGATTCAAGAATAAAGGATATTTATATAGTTATAATTGATTATACAGGTGAACCCAATGAGGGGAAGAAGTGACATGAAAAATATCACGATGAAAATTAAAACTTTTGTAAACTGGGAAGTGAAATGGGAGTAATCAACATAAATAGAATTATTATTGACCATGTTTGAAACATAGGATACCCAAGATGGTTTAGGATAGGATGAAAAATACAATGATCTACTATTCATGGAGATCAAAGTATGAGATATGTTTTTATCAGAAAATGTACATCATTGAATGAGCCTAAGATGGTATGTAAGACAATTTTTCCATGAATCATTTCATTAGATAACCTTTTTAGATTGGTAGGGGAAGGATTATCCCAATAGTATAATGTGTGAACCGCACATGTGTATGTGGGGATGTACCATATAGAATATTAGGTTCCATGGGAGATATTTCCTTAGGTGCTCAAATGTTCTATTTAAACATGTGGGTTGACAAGATTCAAACCTAGCCCAGAGGGAAACGTCCCCATGATGAGTTGCTCGTAGGGATGAGACAAAGATGAAATATAAATGTATCAATATGTGTCTCCTCATAATGGACATCGACATAAACATAGTTTTGATGCGTGACATGGTATGAGACTATAGTCGGTGGAGTGATTTCATCTCAGGAAAGGATACCATATCTTCTAATATTCGGAGAAATACAAGTTTTATACGGGTAATGTGTCATTCATTTCATACTTATCATATGAGGAATCTCAGTTTTATATGTGGTAATTATCTTTATAATCATCCCACACTTATCAGATGAGGTATCCTTAATTCATTTAATTGGGTGTGGTTGTTAATTAACATTGTTTGCTGAGGGAATTGATCTTTGATGTTTAAAATCATAAAACATGGATTATGACTACAAATAGTTTAAATTACTAGATCTTTAAATACAGGAATAGGTTTGAGTTAAAGGTCTCCAAGATTTTACCAAATTAGATACGAACGGGAGAAACATATAATGAGTCGGTGATAAGGTTGTGCCATGGATTAAATATTTATATGTAACTACTTATATCGTGATTATTGGAATCAATCCACATGTTTTTATGATTCACGGTGTCATAGGATACCAACACCAGAAGGGTTTACCTTCTTGGATGATGATATTGAATAATTACATATTATAATATTAGGCATCGAGAATTTTTAAGAGTTGAAATTATCTATCTTTAAGAGACATATCAATTTTTTATGGGGTTAAATTATCTGTCATTAATAGGTATATATATTTTACACGGAGTAATGATATAGTTTAAATTCATATTATTAGGATTTTAGAAGGTCTTTTGCATCTATATACCCATTATTTACTTCCTCATATCAGGAAATGAGAGCATTGTGGCCCACTGATGTGTCAACATAAATGAAAGGATATTATTGCTAAAAAAGAAGGTCATGTGAGTGTTTTGGGGTAATGACACCTTCTGTAATGGATTTTTATATGGTGAATCATCAGCTAGGCTCAATGATAGAAGATATATGCATCAATGCATATCCCATGGAAATTGGAATCAATAAACCCATAGTTCTAGAATGTTGTGGAAATAGATGTTTGATGAAACTCCAGGGATGAATAAACGCATGTGATGGATGTATGAGAATATTTTATTTTCATAATGCTTGGACTAGGGATCTCTTGATATAAACTATTATAGTATAGATTGGTGAGGTGGGGGAATTAAGAATGTTTTTTGGTGAATAAAACCTGGGGTTATAGGATAAAATAGGCCCTTTAACCCATGACGAAATCCCGAATTTGATTGCACACATTGTAAGATCATACAACCAAGACCATGATGAAAAATTTAATGTCATGATTCATGGACTAGGGTGATGATTCTCTACATGGTATCTATGTGTCATGGTATGGGTAAAACCAAATGTATAAGGGGTTAATGTAGTCCCAGGTACCACATGAACATTTTGATATGAACTGAACATTATTTAAGGTTATAATCTGTGGACTGTAAATGGAGCAATGGGGACAAAGGATTAATAATTTTACATCTAGACCCAAAAAAGGACGTCTAAGCATCATTATGTATCCCATGATAGTGTGAATCAAGACACATGTTGTTCTAGAATAGGTTATAGTATAAGAACAACATTGGAACTAGGGGTAATCTTATATATAGAGGGAATTTTTGAATATAATGATTATCGTGAGGCATCACATTTCAAAGGAATGAGATAAGGATAAAGTTTAATGTCATGTCTTGAAGGAAAATATTCTTTTCATCTCACATAATGTGATGCTTCCATGTTTTATATGAGTTAATGTTTTTGAAAATATCATAATTATCGTAAGAGGAATCCAAATTTTATATAGTGTAAGACTTCTAGATCATCTAATACACATCGTACAATGAATCCCGGTTTTATATGGTTTAATACCATCTCCCATTAAAAGGAACCTGGGTTTTCTATGGGGTATGACCACATTTTATCATCATGAACAGAATATTATAACCATTAACAACACATGAAGATTCACTAACTACACATTCTGCCTCACCAAAGTGTCCACAACACTATCCCCTTCATCACTATAAAATAACCTAATTTGTTCTACACATAAAAAGTGGGTTTAACTCGTAGTCATCCAAAATCTCGACTACCAATTCAATCACAAGACTAAATGGAATGATGTATACCACACTCGAGATATCAAGACATAAAAGGAAACTTCAGAAATAAATAAAATGC
This sequence comes from Viscum album, assembly GCA_963277665.1. Taxonomy (NCBI): domain Eukaryota; kingdom Viridiplantae; phylum Streptophyta; class Magnoliopsida; order Santalales; family Viscaceae; genus Viscum; species Viscum album. The sequence goes on from OY728135.1 coordinate 1,151,616,637, forward strand.
ATAAAAGGAAACATGAGAAATCAAGAAAATGTTCGGACATGAAAATATTTGGTGAAAACTATGTGCCAGACATGTTACATATACAAACCAATTGTTCACATATGTGTTCAACACATCAAAAATACAAAAACTCATGGTCTGATGATGCATCATCACCCTCTCCACCTCCATCTCCACTTTCTGATGTCACTTGTAAGAACATTATATTGAAAATTAAATACTATTTCATATTTATATTAAAACATAAAACCAATAAAAGTTTTCAAGATAAATGATTTTTATTTTTTGTGATTTACCTGCTTACCACCAGTCGATGCACTACCACAAGGGTCATATCTGCTCATCTACGGATGTATATCAGTCATCACTTTCGGCATAGCGGATATCTGAGCCCCATGGTCTTGAACTATGGTTCATAGAAAAGCAATATCCCTCTGAGCATCTTCAGGAATGGACTGACTATAAACAAGAGTAGATGCATCTAGAATCCCTGGTGGAATTCCAAAGACCTCAGATGGTACGGGTCCGAAACCCATCCAGTTCAGTCTACAAGGATACTCCTTCCCAAGAACTTTAGAAACTGGGTCATCCTAGGAGACTGAGTAGGACTGCCTAGAATTGGAATCCCATAGTTCTTTAATTTTAACCTATAAATCAAATATAAATATTTATTAACATAGTAAAAACTGATAATAAGTTATTATAATAAAAAATTGACTTCATACCCCAACTTCTTTGGCAGGCTCATTAACAAAACTTCCATCTGAATTTATGTGAACATCCATCCACAGTTCAGTTCGGGATGCTTTGTTCCCTAAAATCTATGACTGCATTAAGCAAAGATAGATAAAAAATTCAATATATTAAACAGATAATATTGTCCTATAAATATTTAAACTAATTAAATGATTACCAATGTCGTTCAGCTTCTAGAAAATATTTTTGAGCCTGTAGTGTGAGGGATGACTTTATTATCCCGGTTTGATGCATTCTGTCTGGAGAGATCCTGAAATAAATAAAATGTAATTTAACAGTAATGTATTCAATGTCATATCCTCTTCATATACATGTATAAATGTAAAATGGGGATAATATAATAATATATATTTCAATACCATGTTCTTCTCATCAAGATGTCTGTCAACAAAAACTTTTCACTATTCTTTAGGTACCCCACTGGGTAGTTTCCCATACATTTGTTTGCATGGTCAATGAAGTATTGATGAAATCACACCACAATCTCCATTTTAAACCATTACATTTCTTACCAAGATTTTTCAACATCCACTTCCATGCTATCACATCATCAACTGTAAAGTGGAAGAACATCTATATACAGAAATACATTTTGAACATATTAGTAACATGACATTCAATTAAACAATAATGTAATAAAATTAACTTTATTTGGGAATCAAAAACTATATTTTTCTATATTGGAGTCATATTTATCCAATCATCATAATAAATATGAAGGGAAATCGGCTTCACTACCAGCTGGCATAGAATCCTGCCAAGTAACCCCGTAGTTTCATCCGTAGGGACCCCATAACAATCAAATGACACGACTATCTTCTCACCATTCATATTCCAAACATCTGAAATTTTTATGTTTTTCTCTAAGATTTCATTTTTTTCATCTTCAATGAGCAAACAATTAGTATAAACAAAATGCAATAAATTTATTTAATTAAAATTTTTACCTATGACAGTGACACTCCAGTATATCCATGATGAACTGGAAGGGACGTTTCGCTGCCCCACTACTGAGGCTCCTCAATGGGGATTCGATGACTCAGCCTCTAATGGGACACCCACAGATGGTGTGAGATATGGTGCAAGGGGAGATGGTGCAGGGGTGTAGGCAGTTGGTGCCTCAGATGCCGTGGGGAGGGAGCTATATGAATTTCCATCTATCACAGAACTAGATGAAATAGTGTGGCTTCTTCCTTGGAATTCCTGTCATTTAATCAAATAAAATTATGTTCAGAATATATATTTCAAAAACATTATGCAGAAAAAAATTAAAAATGATAATAGATGCCCAGTACAAATAGATAATATATATAAGAATAATAATGAATGACTGCAGAAATGAAACAAGTGGTTGGTTAATGACTAAATAATTGTACATACAATCATTTCCCCTATCAATCATGTCATTTTCCTGCTCCATTTCTTCATCCAATTCATTCATCCTTTCAAGACTAATATTTTCAATATCATGATGGAAAAGTAATTGTACTTCCTGTTGTTTATTAAATTCAATTTCAGAGGTCAAATATTCCACTTCATCACCCATATCATACAAATATCTTTGTATTACGTGAGAAAATACACTCCACCCTTCATCTACAATATCATTCACATAATATAACATTTTTTCTTGCAATTCTAAGATATATGGATCATGCAGTTCACGATCAACAACATCCATCAAGCGAGAGAAGTTTATATAAGTAAATTGTAAGGAATATATTTTAACACCTTTGATAATATCGACCCATTTTCATTTGAATAAAACAATAGAAAAACGTCCATGGTAGTTTAATTCAATAAAATCATGCAGCTTTCCATAATATCCCACTTTAGAAAATGTAAATATACCACTATTCTGTGTTTTCAATCCCACCTCTCGATCGACTGTACAAAATCTAAGGCCATTCACATTATAAGCATCGAACTTTCTAACTTGTTTTATAGGACCTCTAGGAAGAAATATCAAATCTTCTGACAAGTCTAATCGAGTATCTGTATTCATGATCTGAAAAAAGAAATATAATTTAATATATTTACAAAATGTATGTGTCAAACTAATATTCATATTTATTGCAATATTTATGAACGTACACGTCGTGCAAACCATTCTACAAGGTCTTTATTCATAGATTTCGTTATATCTTTCTCATTTCCTGTTCTACCTCTCATTCATCTCTTTGTTTTTATCCTCAACTCTTCAATAAATGGTATGCAATTTCACTATTCATCACCACATATCTATCTGCCTGTAATTATTCCAATTCTGTCAGTATCACATTTGAGGTCCTCCCAATTTATCAGCCAATAGTAGGAAATATTTTTCATTTTTGATGCATTTGAGATTGAGTTGATGTGTCTTCAAAAAGGCCAAATTCATTAAATCTCGTCTCAATATCATCCAAATATCTGGAACAAAAGGTAAGACACACCTCATCCAAATAGCATTCAGCAATAGAGCCTTCTGGTTGAGCTTTATTTCCCACGTATGCTTTCAAATTCCCAACATATCTGTGAAATAAAATAAAAATATTATGCATTTATTTAAATGAAAAAAAATTTATACTTAACTGAAAAACATATTAATAAAATACCTCTCAATTGGATAAATCCATCGATAACGAATGAGGCCTCCTAATTTAGCTTCCTCAACCAAATAAACAATGAAATGCATCATGATAGTAAAAAATGATTGAGGAAAGATCATCTCCATTGTACAAAGTGTCAATAAATACCTCTCCTGGAGGTGATCAAGCTTAAATGGATGTAGAGATTTCTCACATAATTCCTTGAAAAATGTGCAGAATTGGAGTACAATAGTAGTAACTTTTTCAGGTAATAATGTACGCAATGCCAATGGTAGTAACTGTTGTAACAAAATATGTGAATCATGACTTTTCAATCCATGTATCTTATGATTCTTCAAGTCAACACACCCTAAGATGTTACTCGAATACCCATCAGATACCTTCACATTCTTTAAAATTCAAAGGAATGTATCTTTATCCCTATTTTTTATTGAAAAAATGGCTGGAGTATACTTTTCATTATTATCTAGCCAGAGATCACATTTTATGTTCATTACTTGTAAGTATTTGTGAGAAATGAGATGATCCTTCGACTTTACAAGCTCATTAGGTAATGTGAAAATCAAATTATCATAGAAATTATTCTCGATATGCATCACATCTTGATTGTTCTGCAACAAATTAAATTCCCAATATGGAAGTTTGAATAATATACTTTTTTTCTTTCATTGTTGCATTCTGATTTAACTTGATGATGAACTTCAGACCCATTTTCCACTATCATTCAAATGATGAACCTTCCCAAATTCTGTTTCAACATTCTCAAGCTGTTTCAATATTTCAGATCCAGTTAACAACTTTGGATGTGGTCTACGATCAATGTAACCATTAAATTTTGATCAGTTCAGCTGAAATCTATGAGATGCATCGAGAAAATCTTCAATGGAATAAGAAGCACCATTTCCTACTGTGAGGTAGCTGTTTGGGCTCAAAATAAAAGTTACAAACAGGATAAGACAAACCTGTGTAAGTGATAATTCCCAAACCCATGGAAGTCACTAATGAACCACATTAAAGAAGTATGTATTTTGAACATTATTTTAGATGAATCATCAAATATCTCAACATCGTTGCTCCATAACTCCACTAATTCGTCAATCAAAGGCTGCAAGTATACATCAATATCATTTCCATGAACTTGTTTTCCAGGAATAATCATCGAAATGATAAAATATGTTTGTTTCATACACATCCATGGAGGCAGATTATAAGGGATCAAAACAACTGGCCAAATGCTATAACTGGTACTCAATGTCCCAAATAGGTTGAATCCATCAGCAGCCAATCCCAATCGAACATTCCTAGGATCACCCGAGAAATCTGGATGTAATGAGTCAAATGTCTTCCATGATTGGTAATCTCGTGGATGTATTATTAACCCATCATTATTATTATCTACAGAATTCCACTTCATGTGTTCGGCAGTTTTCAATGACATGAATAATCTTTGTAATCGAGGCTTCAATGGAATTTAATGCAAAACATTTTCAACTGTGTTCCTTTTCTTCTTCTCTATGAAATTATTTTCATTCAGACTTCCAACATCACAATTTTAATGCCATATAGAAGAATAACATTTCTTTCAATTTTGTCTACTTAAATCCTCTCCCCAATACAGCATACAATCATTGGGACACACATGTATTTTTGTATAATTCAGAGCAAGCTTGTTAACAACTTTTTTCTTATCATAAAAAGATTCTCGGATTTTTTTTCAGGAAATGCATCCCGAATCAATTCCAATATCATGGACATTGCGTTATTTATAATTCTACATAAACATTTGATATGGTACAACTTCAGCAGAAATGAATGCTTTGAATATTTCAAACACCCACTATACAACTCTTGTTTTCCATCATCAACTAAATAATGAACGCATTTTCCTTAGTGAAGTTTTCTCTTACATTTGGCTCCACAAAATAAATAGGAGTATGAAATTATATGTTACAATCTTGATCTACTTGTGTTACGGTCTCAAAAACATCACTTGTTATGTTGCAATTTTTAGCACCCTCTTTTGGTTGTTCTGATGTGTTTTGATTCTGATAGTGGTGTCTTGCAGTACCGAATGCATCATTTATGAGGGTTTTCATTTCATTTTCCATTGTCGACAAACATGGGAACTCATTCTAAGGACTAACATCAGTGCTCAATCTTTCTATGACGTTCAATTCTCCATGCCAAATCCAACACAAATATTGGCCATGGAATTGTTTTAGTATTAAATGTTCATATACTTTATCTCTCTTCAACCATGTTCTAAATTTACATTTAGGACATGAACATATTATTCTCCCTTCAACAGATCGATTAGAAATTTCAAAATCTAAAAACTTATTCAAACCCTTAACATACTGAGGTGTGTTCCTTGGTAATGTGATCCGGCTTTTATCCATGTATATCAAAATGTGCCTACACAATAATAAATAAAATTAAAACACATAGTTACTACTAAATATAGAAAGAGATTCATATATACGATAGTGTAAGATTACATAAACATTATATAATAAAGATGATCCCCTGAGATAGATATAAACCCTCTAGTGTTTGGGATAGGGGAAGTTTCTTTGGTAAAGAGAAACTGTGTGCTAACAATGTGGTAGCAACTTTACCATGAAAACCAAAGCACATTGCTAATTTGGAATGACTACATAGATTTAAAAATCATTCATAAGGTATGAGAAAACATCAATAATATAGTCCATTCATTTAAATGGTTTTCATGGAAATGAATGGTTAAGAAAAATCTACTGAAATAATAAAAATAATCAATATAACCTATAATGCCATAGTAATAAATTATCAAATGGTCAATATTAAAAGTTATTCTAGACAGTATTCCTATCATGTTTCTCCAAAATCTCCAAATTTTTAACCCTTTACTTTTTAAATCCTTTGTAGCATCAAAATATAATATTACATAACAAAACCATGCAACCATCTGAAGTAAATCCTCAACCACCCTTATGTCGTATAAAACCATGCAACTATTTGATGGGAAAATCACTACCACTTCTCAATGATTGGTGCTAATTGATACACCTAATAGGGTACCATTCACTATTTAAGGCGTAACTCATCTCATTTACAAAATGACATAACACCATATAATAATAGAAAAGGGTAACCAATACAAATCAAGGAAGATACTATTGGGCATCATCTCTACCAAAAAATAACCCCATGAATGAACCCTTTCTCCATTAGGGATAAAATCACTTTATCAAAAAGTATGACTGAATGATAGTCACCATTAGTGGAAATTCTCTAGTAGATAAAAGGTATGATAAGGGTCTAAATTAGAATCTATAACTCCCAAAAAATCGACACAGAAATAATATCATGGCATGTATCATCCAGTATGAAGGTACATGAAGAGAGGACACAAATCATACCTAAAACCAAACTAGATGTCATCTAAATCATCTATACACATAAAACTATATGTATAACTCTTATCACTATGTTATTGACAAGAATCAATCAAATGTGGTGATTGTGGCAGTGTGTCAACGTGTCACTCATCTCTAACTACTCCTACAACACCAGCTTCTTAACAAAAACCAATTCCAAGTAAGTCAATTATCCTATAATAGTAGAGTCTATGAACTCAATGTCACAAATAATCTAGAGGTTTTAGCAAACCATTTCTCTAGAAATTTTCCATAAAAACTATATCCTTATCCTAAATCTTGGATACATCCCTATCAAGAATTCTCAACCTAACAACACTCACATGAGGACTCCAACACAGGTGGAGTTTTGTAAGAGAAAACCCCAACCTAATTTCTCTATAGAGTCTTCAAATAAAACACTAATATCAAATAAATCTATTATAAATAATGTTTAGGGAAAACCTTATGATGCTTACAAAACTCAACACATTCTTAGATATGGTCATGCAAACCTACAAAGTGTTTAACATCTCCAAAACTCAAACTATCCTTAGTATTTGTTGATATAATCTCATCTAGAACAAGGGCCTAAATTAAAACCATAACATGGGTGGAAAGAACCACGTGAGGGATGGTAGTCTTGAGGCATGATATGTGGCAGTGTTCATGGAAATTCATGATGTAATAACATGGGAGATTAGGTTTTGGGGTTCTACGAACCTTGTGTGGATCGAATTCCTAGACCTATATTTGGTGTATTCACATTGAAAAGAGTGGTGGTGTGACTTAAGGGTAATTTGGATCATATATGTGTTAGTGCTCATGAGTGGAGAATTTTGGATAATGGGATGATCAGGGATCTAACCATGGAGTTGAACAAAGAGTCAGATTCAGACTTCGGTGCGTGCATTGAACATTTTTGTTATTCCTTGAGTTTTAAGGCATTGTGGTTGGGATATGATAGCACATTGGTGGGTGGGACTGAGGTCCTTTGGTAATATATATCTAGATAAGTACTTACTAGTGTTGTTGCATAAAACTTTATGTGGTAAGGTGGAGACCACATCAGAAATGTCCTTCAAGATGCGGCTGATGTCGTTTGGGGATCGAACTAGGGTATTTGAAGAATATTTGATGTGTTTGGGATTGGTGTTTGGATTTTCATAGTACAATCATGTTGGGAATTTGGAGATGAAATGTTGGGTGTTGGTACTATCATCTAGGACAACATAATAAGATAATCAGAATCACATAGGTGGAAATAGTTCCCAGAAGAAATTATCTCTAAACATTATATTCGGGAACTTGGAAGAATTATATTCATCCAGACCACTAAAATATGTTATAATGAATTAAAAACCATTCACTTCAACACACAAAAGAAATTTATGACAAGTAAAGTAAATGACTGTACGAAAGAACACTTCGGTTTTATGTTGTTTGGATTGAAATTATAGCTTCTAAGGAAAAACACTACAACATTTCATTTTACCGAAAAGAAAAGATTACAACTTGTGAGTAACAATCCATAACCTGAGGAATTACTCAGGAATCCCTATAAAGTCACTAGATTCTCATATCGTAGTAGGGGAATCCATGAAAATGTATTAAAAGTATAATGGATTCCATGACCATATATCATAATTATGAGGTACTCCAAACCTTTGTAATACTATAACTCGGGATGTGATTACCTTGTATTACAAGTACAAAGGATTCAATGACTAATTATCCTAATTATTAGGGACACCATGCTTGGGTGTTACAAGTATAAGGGACACAATTCCCGAGTACCACACATATAAGGGATGTTATGCTTGAGTAACACATGTTTGATAGACTCCATGATCGAGTATGGAAAGAATAAGGAACTCCATACGTAAGGCTCATAATTCATTATAGTCATGTAAGCCTTATATTATATCAGCATTATAGTTTAACAAGGGAGTATCCTTTTTTATGTAGAAACAAGTGATATGGTCTCATGGCACCTTTGTCATCAAATTCATTATAGTCACTACAATTAAGATTCCAAAAAAAACCACACAAAATGTGGTTTGGTCGCCTAAAAATTCACAATACCTAGGGAGATTCCAATTGAAAACCTTAAGTAGTTGAAATAGTCGATAGGTATTAAACATAGATAATAACAAAGTGATAATATGTTTTTCTATCAAGTAACAAATATTAAACACTGGTGATGTGTATGTTTAATGAATCAAATGTAAAATCAACCATAAATCTTCATAATTCATAATATAAGTTGACAATAATTGAGTTAAACTTAATAGAATTCAAACCATAGGGTTTTTATAGGTTGTCTGGGTCACGGGGGGTCGGGGGAAGCGGGGTCGCTTGGGTTGTGGGGTCACCGGGGTCACAGGGGGCCGGGGTCGCCGGGGTCGTGGGGTCGCCGAGGTCGCCGGGTCGCTGGGGTCGTGGGGGAATCAGGGGACCGGGGGAAGTTGTGTCGCGAGGTGAGAAGGGGGGTCGGGGTGGGGGGAAGTGTCGGCAGTGTAGAAAAAAATATTGTTTCACGGTGGTTTATTATAAATCGCTGTGAAACCATTTTAAAAATGGGTTTAGTGGTGGTTCCCAAAACCGCTGCAAAAAACCACCACTAAAGTCAATTTCTATTGTAGTGACACAAAATAATTAAGTGGTGAATATTGAATATGTCTCACATATGTAAAAGTGAGACGAGAAACCCTTACCTCAGGTCTGATTTCCTTCATACATGTATGAAAATCCTATATAATAAATATATATTTATTATAATATATAAAAGAACCATAATATATATAAATATATATAATACAATTTATTATTTTATTATAACTTTTTATCCCCATATTATTAATAATTCTACATAAAACACCTTTCTTGGTGATACTTGCTTCATTTTCAATGTTTCTCTTAGTTTAATAGTTTTAGTCCTTCTAATTTTATCATGGATACATAATTTATAGAATTTTATCCATTATATAAATATCATATATATAAATTATATAATTATTCACAATATCCTATAAAAGTTATAGGTAAAAAATTTGATACTCCATTCATGGCGGAGGTAGGTCGTACGTACACATCGATAATGTTTTCAATTTTTGAAGGATGTAAAAAAAGAAATTTAAATAATATATAACCATTATAGAGTAGTTATTATATCATATATATTCATTAAATATAACTTAATTACCATACATGTCAACATAACATGTAAAATGTTTCACATCGCTTCATGGAGGTCATAGTCCACACGTATGCATGAGTACCGTTATCATTTTCCAATAAACTGGAAGGTAAGAAGTTTGATATGAAATTATAATTATTGAAGAATATTTTTTTAATAAATATAAAACATAATCATTAAATCCATCATTATATCCATATGAGAGAGTTAGTGATGGAAGAAGAATTAAATCTGTTGATGAGGCGATAGTTCATTGTACACACGATCCATGATTTTAGTTCCCTTTTTATGGAATATGAGATGGATATAGGTCACGTAATTAAAAAAAATACTAGTATATGGTAGATTATTTTTTCATTATATTATCATATATTATTTATATTTAAAGGAGTTAAATGAATAAATAAATAAAGACCCATGGTTAAGGACTATACCTCTTCTTTTAGAGACCTGTATAGGTTTATAACTAATGCCTTCATATATTGGTTTTCTGATAAATAAAATGCCACTAAGTAATTTGTAGAGATTTTAGAAAAGTAATTTTGAAGTTATTTAATTTTTTTTGTAAGTGTGAATAGAAGAGGAGAGTGGATACCCTTTTATAAGTGAGAGGGAGGACACACATGGAAATTTTGGTAAGAAAAACTTCAACCCACATTTCATAATTTATAATGGTCTAAAAAATGGATCATTACCTTGATTCATATGATATAAGTTAAAAATATTTCATGAAAATTGGAACTAGAAAAGTATTTTGGTCAATGGAACCTTTATATAATTATTTTATACCCCAGTAAACCCATTTTAACATTAACTACATTAATTAATTGTTATTTTTTAAATTTTCAAAATGAAAAAAATAAAGTTGAAATTATTATATAATATTAGTTATTATGATTAAAAATATTTAATCAGTTTTACCAAATTGAATTCATATTAGCTGAATAATTTAGTTTATATTTAAACCCACAGATGCGAAGAAAGAAAAGGTTTTCCAAAGGAAAAGTTTTCATAACTATATAACCTGTTCAAAATAAAATTAACATATAATGGATTACAATGAAGTAAAATAATTTAATTATAAAATAATATATCTAATTTTAATTTTAAACAAATTAATGAAATTATAAATTTGTCAATTCTTTAAACAAAAATTCATTTTCAACAAAAATCGGTATTGTTTTATATTCAACAAAAAAACATTTTATAAAGTTATAATAAATTCACTCTGTGTTAATGATGACATTCTAATTTAAAAAATAAAGTTAAATTTTGCAAATAAATTTTAAAAAATTTGTAATAATTAATTTTAAATTATGCACAGAAACTGTGAACAGACAACTTTTTAGAGAAATAAATTTTTAAGAATAAAAATATATTTATACTCATATCATGTCTAGAAAAATATTAGATGAATAAAAAACATTATTTGAATATATAATTTTTAATTTTCATTAAAATCATTCACCAATAGTGATTAATTTAATATATTAAGATAAAAATTCATTCTACACATTAAAAAATTAAAAAATATCTTTATCTTTTAATTAGTTTTTTTTATTCCATACAATTGATAAATAATGAATTTATATATAACCATGTAAACCATATACTATATATAATTTACTTATTATGTATCATATTCATCAATTTAATGGATAGTTTATAATATTCACATTTAAATAATTTATTTTTTCAGTCATTTAAGCTCTCTCTAGGGTGTTATATACGCTATTGAACATCATGTTATACTTCTAAAATCGCTAGGTGTAAAATTCTCCCCACCTTCAATAAATTCCATCCTCAAAATTTTAACTTCAAAAAGGGTATTCATTTGAAAATTCTTTTCAAAAAATCCAACGTCATAAAAGGGGTTGATAAAACTTCCTCTTGGCTACTGGGAATGGGAATTTGAAGGTCATATTGAATAACACAGAACTTGGTTTCTAATTCATAAAAAATCAGTTGTAATTGAAAATATAGACTTATAAAAAATCATAAATTATTATTGATAGTGATAGATATAATTTACTAAAAGTAAGTGAGTGATCAATAAAAACTCAATGACCCCAAATCCATAAATTTGTGTACTTTTAAAAGAACATTGATTCATAAAAAATAATGGTACTATGATAACATTTTTGTTTCGAGATCCTTTTAATAGTGTTGAAGGATTATTTTACTATAAAGATAAATAATTCCATTAAATTTAATTATATAATATATTGTTATTATATGATCCCAATTTCATCCTCTTTTAGTGCTTTCATCAATATACAATTTATTTCTTACTCCATGGAATGAATATCCATGATTATTATTTTTATTTCTTCAAGCACTAAAATTAACTTTTAAAGGATCATACAATCCATAAAAGCGTCAAGTACTTTCTTATGACTCTAAATATATATCAAAAACCAAAATGCATAAAAACAAGTTATCCAATATAACATATTAATCTCTAAACCTAAATAGTAATGATCAAGGTTAAACCTGATCCATTCTATATGGGTTTATCCTTACACCCCTTAATCTTACATCTCTAAAAACATAATACCATTCTTCCCAAATAATCCTTTATATTAAACCTCATGGTTATATTTACATCAGTTTAACAAAATTTATCATGTAATATCATAAGGTACCTCAAAATACAAAATATTTTATCCTATAAGATGTTTTCCAAAATCTAAATCATCCCTATCCATGATATTGTTTAAAAAAATGTCATAATAACTAGGAAATCATGTAGGATAGTGGTAGGAACTTTACCCTTATTGCCCATAGGTTGTGATTTAAATCCCCAAAGACTTTACTTATATGATTGATCATCCTTTTTACTAAAACCTATATTAATATAATTCTTATAACCTTCCGAAAAATATTAGAAACATCCTCAAAAATAACATTAATCATAAAATCACTTTTTAACCACTATGGTTTTCAATACATCTTATCATTCTTCAAAATCATATAATATTAGCCCATAATTAATTAAATAATATTAAATATTTGTATAAAAAATTTAATGTGATTCTTCATCAAATATTTTTTTTTAATAAAACCCATACAGATCCCAAGAGTTATATTAAAATACATGTATTTGAAAATTATTTTAATTCTAATGGACTTCAATCAGTTAGAACCTAAAAAAGTGGTTTCTATGTGTTTTAAATTATTATCATACCTAAACACATAATACCATGATGTTATCCATAATTATTAAGTTAATCTCAGAAAAATACATATATTCTTCAAAAAATTAACATAATATTTAGATGATCCTTGATTCTTATGACCAAAATACCATTCATAAAAATAATTTTGATTCATAATTCTTGGATCCCAATAGACAAATACTTCAAACACTTTACATAAATGATTTTCATAACATATGTCCTTCCAAGTTCAATTATTTATCCTTTAGAATATGAAATTTCCTTTGATACCACTATGGTACCCCAAATTTAACACAATAAACTATTAATTAATCCCTTGGATGAAATTTATTTCCTCCCATCATACTAATCATTTTTAATTAATAATTTATTTCATATTCCAATTTTCAACACATAAAAAAATTTACCATTCCTTTGAGGGATTATCCAAGGTGTCTATTTTTACATTTTTGACATGAAGGAAATTGATTCTTCATTCCTATATGGTCTCAACCACTTGATCTCTCAATGAACTATATTATTATCTTATTTGGGTTTTTAGAGAGTTGGTTAAGATATATGTTTTTATTAATATTTCATGATATATGATTTATAATAATCATGAGACATTTCACTCTAGTCATTAACCCATTTGGTTTCTCATAATTATCACATTTTCTATTATATTCAATTTTAACACGATTTCTTAAGATTTTAGCTATTTAATAAAACTAAGAAGTATATTGGGAGGAACAGTAATCATAGTGTGAAACTATATAATCATTTATATGATTAATAAATCATGAAAAAATATTTTCAATATAAGTAAACTTAGTCTTAAACTAGTTCATCCATGATCATTAACTATTCAAATCCTTCAAAATGGTTTGTAAAGAAAATTTTAATTTACCCAAGAATATCCCATAGGAGTGTAAAACCATGTGTTTAGTAAGGATTTTTTTTATAAATGAGGTGAGGATAGAGAGAAAGAAAAATATTTCATTTTTAGATTTATTACCAATATATACAGTTTTTCTAGATCCACATAACCTATTATTGTCAAGACAGAGACATATTTCTACGAAAATCACATAATTTTTACCATACTAGAACTTTAGGATATTATAATATACTTAGAATTATCCTAAAGGTCCATCATAGTGTTATGTTCCCTAATATATGTTTTCCACAATCTAGTTCCCATGGTTTCTACTGAACATTCTTTAATAGCAAATATATCTTTTGTAAACCTAGTTGCCCAGATTTAGTTTCAACATTATTACACGAGAACTTGATATAAGGAGTCACATCCTGATAGAAAAAATAGTTTAATAGTTTTGGAAACCTAGAAACATACTTGAATATCACATCAAATTTGAAAATAAACAATATATCATATTATTTTCCTTTATAACACTGATATTACATTTAGAATAACTATAAATTTTAATCATAAAACAATTCTAAACATCCTCATGATAGGAAACAAAAGAAAGCTGAGAGTTCGCATACTCGGAAAGGGTTTGCGTACAACATAAGATATCATAAAAAATCTAGTATAATTAATATGGAAAGGTAAATAATTTAAACACAATCCATTTAATAAATAACTTGAACATGAATAATAATATAAAATAAATAAATTATGATGAAAATAATTCCACATAAATAACCATACGATCTTGAATCTTATCCAGGAATATTCTAATTAACTTAATAATCATAATAAAATAAATAACTAATATCTAAACTAGTGAATGAAGAATATTTGATATCCTAAATATACCATCAAGGCCGCATTCCAAGACATATTACATAAATGGTTAAGGCGTCACCCAAATACCAAATCTAGTTTTTCTCATTATATATACAGAGGCATTATGGGGATATATCGAGAATCACTCATCAAATACTAAATCAAATGAATTCATCAAATAAAAGAGGATAAACATAATAAACATAAATTTCTATATAGTAAAACTAAAAAATTAAATGTAATTAATTCCCCAATAAATAATCATAATAAATATAAATATTCATATTGGAAAACTAGTATATTAATGCTAATAATTTCACTAATCCATAAACACAATCATAAACCATCCTGAGTACTATGGAAAATGGTATCAAAACATTACAACCCATTGACACTAATATTAAACCATCTAGTGTAATAATAAGAATGGTATATTGAAAATATATTATAAATTTATAATAAGGTAAAATGATGATTTTTTATTGATGATTAGAAATAAAAAAATTCATTAAAAAATTCATAAATAAAATATCTTTTAACTTTTAAAATTACTTTTAAAAACTAAAAATTTATAAAATATTTGGAAAAAACATTCATTGAAAATATTTATTGAAACTTGTATTCTAATATTTAAATAAATTATGGGTAACTATAGTAGAAAATCCCATTCATGTTGAGTAAATAAAAACAAATATTCCTTTTACATTTTCGGTAAAAGAGTTAAAATGTTCGTCATTTGGAAAACAATAATAAGTTTACTTCTAAAAAATTAGAAACCCAATCAGGGGTAAAAATAAATTTAAATAATAATTTAATAATATTAGAATCAAATTTGAAATTTTTTTGAGTAATTATGTACATGAAAAATAATGGGGTTTTTATTGAAGAGATAAATTAAGTTGATTTTCATTTAAAACATTTTTTCAGTATCTTGAGTTTATAAAAAGTGAAAATTTAAAATAAAATATGTAACTTAAAAGGAAAAGAATATTATAACACACCTAAACCTAATATTCTACATTCTATTTTTATTTTATTACAATAGAATATATAAAATGGATCACATCACCAAGGATCAATTGGTTTATTAGTCTTGAATAAACTAGATACATACATTATTACCTAATTATGTTGGTATTTATGCACAGAACATTAAGAAATAAAAAAAATTATTTTTAACATATTAAAATATTTATTATTCAAAAATTGTGAATGGAAATTAGAATAGAAGGTTTATCCAAAATTCTTAGAAAGGATTATATGAAAAAAAACAAGTGAATAAATGCCAATAAGGTATAGAATTTATGGAAAGATAAATAATATGAAAAATCACATTCTCTCAATACATTGAGAATAAAAATGAATCCATAGGTTTTTTCATAGTGAAAACCTCATGTAAATTATTAAATGAATATTTAATGAAGAAAACAATTATTTATTGGATGTCATGTATCTGAAACATGAACCATTATACCATCCAGATGGTTTATCTCTGTGGGTAAATACCCATCTGATTCTATTTGGAAAAAAATAAAGGGTTTATCACCAAATGTTTTGTCTCATGAGTCTTGGAAGTTCAATAAGGGTATATAGTTCTCCCCATCCATCAATAAAATTCCAAATCTTTCTTCATATATAGATTCAATATGACTTATCAAAATATTCGTATTGAGTAGAGGATATGGATTCATCAATATTTCCCAAATTAAAAAATAATTCAAATGAAACAACATATTTAAAAGTGGAACCTAGATAAGTAATTATTAAAATACATGATACAATAATA
Organism: Viscum album; assembly: GCA_963277665.1. NCBI lineage: Eukaryota > Viridiplantae > Streptophyta > Magnoliopsida > Santalales > Viscaceae > Viscum > Viscum album. The sequence continues at coordinate 1,151,633,278 of OY728135.1, forward strand.
ATTAATATTTAATTAAATCCTTAATTAATGATTATAAGAAATGAAAGGTAGTATACATACAACACACACAAGGAATAAGTGGCCAATAAGGAATAAAAAAGTGAATATCATAATGGAGTCCATGAAATAATGTATTAAATCATAATTGAAAATTAATAATATAAAATATTCATATATCATGATTAATTATGTCTAAATGAAGTAAAATAATTTAAAAATAGTGTTTCATAAACATTCGAAATGATCCACCTTAGTGTGGTTTAAGGAAAATATTAATCTTAAAAAATGAAAAATGAATTATTATTGGTATAAAATCATAAATTAAAAAATATAGTTTTCATGATAAAATAGGCTATTTTATAAAAATATTGGTAGCTTAAAACTTATTATGTATGGTACTTAAAAATGGGTAAGAAATTGGGAAGTTCCCTTTAATCGGACTTGCTTATCTGGAGGACTTCAAAAGGAATCCCATTAAAGCATGTGTTTTCCATAAAAGAAAGAGTAATGGATCTAGATTAATATGTATTTATCATAAAAACATAATTTAGGAGGTGTAAATAAGAATAATTAATAATTACATTAGGGTAAATATATAATGAATGTGTAACCCGAATGAAAAATTGAGGTTCAGAGTGAATCCATTACCTTATGTCTGAATGTGTTCTACACTTGATCTTAATGTACTTGTTAATTAGACTAAATTAATTAAGTAATTAATTAATAACATTTTATACATGTATTTAATTTATTATAATTTTAATATGTTCATTTATGGCCTTTTTTACGAGTTATAATATTCAATTTTATCGTCCGAGATAGTTCATCTTCTAGGTTTTAATAATTGGTTTACATGTATACATGTATGGAAAATCAGGTGAAATGAGAATAGTTTTATATAATTTAAAAAATATATTATTAATGAGCTTATATAATATTAAATGTTCATATATTTTATTTAGTTACAAGGTATGAGGATGAATCATTAGATAAAATGATAGTGATAATCATTTAGATTATTTTAACGTTTTTTCAAACATCAAAAACTAGTTTAATTTTATTACTTAATATCTTGTATATATAATTATTAGAGAAAGTAAAATAAGATTTAATACATATATCATAATATTTTTAAACCATATAAGAGGTTTTATTACTAGGTTTTAAGGTGATAATGGAAATTGAAAACCCATTGTCCTTGAATGTGATAAATTAATAAATCACAGACGATGTTTTATTTTTAGAACAAAAGGGGATGAGAAGAAAAATTATGATGGATTATTCCATTGACATAATAAAATTCTAGTATATATAAGATACTATAGTTATAATTCATTTTTTTTATATAGGTGTTGTGGTAAATAAAATAAAAGAAAATGAAAGGGAAGGATTATGGGTTTTACCTCTTGAATTATTCTCCTTGAGAACAACCTTTAGGGACTTGGGTTTTGATTTTTATCAAGAAAAATTTCTCATGGACATGGAGGATGGAATTTGGAATATTATTGGGTAGAAATGGGAGAATCTTCAAGGATTGGAAGGAGTGAGGGAAGGGGTGGTGGGGGTGGTATTTATAGTGGTTGAGAGAAGTGTTTTTCATTCTTTTAATAATTAGTTTATTATTTTCTCTAAATATTTTTAATAGTTGGATTCCCATGTATAAATAAATTTAAGAGATAATGATAGTTCTAGATTAAGGTTCTTATATATAAAATGACTTAATAAATATTTTATTTAACTTATAATGTATATATATTATAAAATATTATATTTCACTATTCACTAAAAATTCACCTATTTTTGAAGAATACCAAAAAATAAGATTAACCACTTTTCAATGTTTATAATTCAAAAATGAAATAAATTTTTTGAAAATAATTTTATAAATATGAGTAGTTTAATTTTTAATTAAAATAATCATTTATTTGAAAAATACGGATTTTAAAATTATAAATAATCTTGTGACACTTTGAAAAATTAATTATTGTCTCATAAAATTATTTTGTAATCATAAGACAAAAAAATTATTAAGTCATGAATATATTTTTTGAAAGTAAATTATCTTTTAAATCAATTATTTATTTATAAAATTATAAATATACATTTATGTTTCACAACATTTCCAACAATTGTTTTATCATTTTTCAAAAAAAATATTTGTTTATAATGTGATATAATTATATCAATTTTTTTATAAGATACCTAAATTTTAAGACATTCATTGGTGTGGTTACAATTCTAATCATCCCATTAATATTCCTAACTATCATATTAATATTTTAATGGTCATGTTACTATTTAATAGTATAATTCTATTTGTTTAAGCTCTCTATTGATTACAACATAAGCTATTTATTTAATAACATACATACTAAAAATCTTGGTGTGTTATATTATTCCCACCTTCATAAATTTCATCCTTGAAATTTTCATGAATATTTCCATCTAAACAGATGAGGGTGGTTCTTCATCATATCATCTTTCGATTCCTACATTCCTTCATCCATTTTATTATTTCTCTAAATAACCTTTACAAATTGAGTCTTACAATTTCTCAATACTTTCTCCCTTGTATCAAGAATCTCATTATGCTCTTCACAATAAGACAAAATAAGTTCTAGTTCCACTTCTTTATAGGTGAGTACATGCATTGGTTCAGTCATGTACATCTTTAAGAATGATACGAAGAACACATAGTGAACATTGGAGAGACTTGGTGGAATTTATTATTGTTAAGATACATCTCCAATTCGTTTAATAATTTCAAATGGGCCAATGTATCTAGGTCTCAGTTTCCATTTCTTACCAAACCTAAAGTTACCCTTCCCAAGAGATAATTTCATAAAGACATGATCTCACAATTGAAATTAAAAATCCATTTTCTGGTGTTCTGCATAACTATTTTGTCTTCTTTGAGAGGTATTAATATATGCCTCAATATTCACTACCTTTTTAATTTTCTCTTTAATAGGTTTTGGGCCTTTATGTTTTCTCTCAATAATTTCCTCCCATAAAGATAATGTTGGAAATCTCTTGCCATATAATCCTTCATTTGTCACCATTTGAATAATAGAATTGAAACTATTATTGTAGGAATATTTCACCAAAGGTAAATGATTATCCCACATACAGTGAAAGTCAAGTGATCATGATCTAAAAATTAATTCAAATGTTTGAATAGTACTTTCAGACTGTCCATCAGTTTGAGGGTGGTGAGTAGTTGTAATATGAAGCCCAGTATCTGAAGCCTTCTGAATACTCCTCATTAATTTTGATGTAAAATAGAGATATAAATAAGAAAAAATAAATAAATTTGATCAATTTCGTCTTAAAACATTATTAATGTAGATTATCGGTAGGTGATCTAGTGTAAAATCATTCCTTTTAACAAAGAATTGAGTATATTTGGTAAGTAGATAAAAAATAACCCAAATTTCATTATTCATTCTAGGTGTCCTTGAGAGTACTATATTAAATTCCATAGTAATTTCATCTGACATCCATATAAGAACAACTAAAGGTTACATGAAACCTCTAGGTTGTTGTCTCTCAACCATCACTTTAAATCAAACAAGACACCGTGACACATCTTCATCAATTTCCCACATCTAGTTATCCCATAAAAAATGTTCCTTCATATCTCTATAACTATTTGTATGAATAGGGTGTATAGGTAAATTTGAGCTATGAGAATAATCTAATTCTTTCCATTTTAACATCAGTATTAGTGGGGCATATAATCTCATTCCAAATGTTTTAATTCCATTGTCATACATGATGTCTTCCAGTAATCAATCACTAATAACTTTAATTTTATTTTGAAAGTTCTCATCATCAGATTGATAGATTTTTATCTTCTCTAGCAAAGTTGGTTAAAGAATAATATAAAAAAGGAGTGATGTTTCCCTTATTTAGAAATTCCCATACACATTTGTACTAAATTCATGAATATAGGATCTTTCTCAATCCTCATTTGGGTCAAAATTCCATGATCATTCCTAATAAATTCATATACTACCTTATTTTCCTTTATTGGGTGGTAGTGTATTGATCAATCATAATCATCGATTAACTTGAGCCATCACATTTTCCTCATATTGAGTTATCTCTCTGTAAAGAAGTATTTCAAACTATTATGATTCATATATATATAAATATATATATATATAATATTTCACCATAAAGATATTTCTTATATATATTTAGATCAATTGTTATGACAGTTAAATCAAGATCATGAGTTGGATAATTTTGTTCATGATTCTTCAGCTGAATTGATTCATGTTGAATAACATTGTCATTTTTAATAAAGATACAACCCAGTTCATTCTTCTCTATTAATTACAATATGTCCATTCTGTAAGGAGTCTTTGATATTGGTCTTGCATAATGGATTAAATCATTGGTAAAATCAGCTTAACACTTTGGGGGGTTTCTAGGAAATTCCTCAGAAAATACATCTATGTATTCTCTCACAATTGGTTAATTCTCAATTTAATGATGTCTTTCCAAACACACATATATATTTTTTTGTTCCTCCTTAATAATTTCAGTTAGTTAAGCTACTGAGGATAGATATAGATAATAATCACATGATTATGTTTCTTCCATAAAGATAATGGATTATAAATCTCCCTCACAATTCATAATTTTATTATTCTTGGAATAAATTCTCAGATATTATTTTGAAATTCAACTAATATTGAGGATTATATCAAATTAAACCATAGTCATGAAGATATAGACATCAACTAAATCACATTTATTTGTCATATAGGGTACTGACCAACACATTTTTGTTGTAAATAGACTTACCTTAGTATTTTGTATTGAAAACACCATTTTTAAATAAAAAGGGAAATTTTTAATGTCCTTGAAATAATATGGAGATATAAAAGAGTGTGATGATATAAAATAAAATAAATCATTGGATAGATTTTAGATAGGACTAATGTACCTTCCAACACATCATTGGGTACTTCTACTTCAGGTATAGTGGTCACATAAGCTTAGACATCTCCTATTGTACTCTTCAATGTTAGATTCCCCTGATGCCTGGGATATCGATTTGAATAATTCCCCATTCCATTATAGTTCAAGAATTGAACATCATTGACTTGTTTCTTCCCCTTACTGTCGTTATCTCAATGACCATATTCTCCACACTTATACCTTACTTCCATATCCATCAAGAATTTCATAAGATGATTCCTTACACAATGTTCACATAATGGAAATTGATTCATTACATTGTTTTTATTTGATGAGTCAACATTTACATGGTTACCATAATACCTCTTCTTCTCTTGATTTTCCATGAATACATAGGATCTATAAAATTCTTTCCCTATTTTGATGCCACTTATACAATTTTATAATATGAGTAATTTTTTTGAGAAGTCATTTTCCTTTGGAGACACATTTTAATACCTTAAATAAAATGATTTATATTTTCTTCTGAATCATTTATATAATCTATAGAATATCCAGGTAGTATTGTGAAGGTGTCCTCATACTCGTCAACAATCTATTATTCCCATTTATTTAAGATGAGGAATTTCTCCTTCATTTAAATTTTTTCTCACGAGGGAATTATTTGATGAATAATGTTTTCATACATTTTCTCTATTTCATGTCTTCTATTTTTTCTTCCTCCTTAGTATTCTGGATCGAAGACCACTATTGATCAGTATTTTACTTTAAGGAATATACTGACAAAACTACCTTTTCATTTCATCCTAATTCTTGAAATATATTTTCTTGGGACTTCATCCACTTCTCATCTACCATTGGATTATTATTCCCACAATAGGACGGGGGATTCTACCACTTGAAACAATCCAACATAGGTTTGGTGTCATTATTCATTATAACCTGAGTAATATTTTCTTATATTTTTATGATCTTTTTAACTCCAGTACTAACTATGTTGACTTTCTCAGAAGGGAAATCCCTACATTGTTCAAGGGTATTGATTCCTTTCCTTCCACCAGGTATCATTTCAAAACAATTGAATAAAATAAATTAGGTCATGAATCACATTTTATAATCTTGAACTGGATAACCACTTGACATAAATTTAAAATTTATGCATAGATAATCTCATAATAAAAAACATGGTTTCATTAGAGAAATATTTATTTTTAAATCCTTCATAATAGTTTGTAAAGATAATTTAAATTATCTTAAGCATATCCCCCAAAAGTGTCAAACCAGATGCACAGTAATACCAGTTATCATGTACCAGGTACCAACGAGTCAGGCTCGACACACCATGTCAGAGTTGTTACCACTAGGTGTATATGTTCCAAAATCACATCCACATATAATATCCAAATAGGGATTTATTTCTTGTAATACCCACATAATCTCCACCTTACCAAAATTCTAGGAGGTTATTATATACTTACACTCAATTTCTATATTAGGGTTATAGTCGCTAATCCAGTTTCCCTAGTTTCTAATAAAATTTCTCTAATACCAAATATAAATATCCCAACACCAGTAGCATAGTCATAGAGGTCTTTTTATTACAGTGGAATGTATACAAGAGGTCACATCACCAAGGTTTGATTATTTTAGTACTCTTGAAGAAAATAGAAACATTCATGATTCCCTTATTACACTAGTAATTAAACATAGAACATTACAAAATAAGGTAAACTAATCCATGTAAATTATTAAGAAATATCTTCTTCATAACTTGATGATGGAAAATAAATAAAATAATTATCTCAAATGCTCAGTAAGGGATATAGTTTAAAATAAATAGGCAAGAAAAGATGATAAGGCCTAAACATTATTCTAAGGTAAATAATCTGAAAACCACATGCCCTCAATACACTGAGAATAAAAATTCATCCAATGATGTTGTCATAGTGAAAACTACATTGAAATTAATAATTAAATATTGAATAAAGAAAATTATTATTTATTGGATGTCATTTATATAAAACATCTCCCATTATAGAATCAATATGGTTTATGTCTGTGGATAAAAACCTATCTGATACTTTTTAGAAACAAACAAAAAGGGTTTGTTGCCAAATTTTTTGCCCCATGAGACCTATCGATGCATTGAGGGTCTATAGTGGACCCCACCCATCACTACAAATCTAGATCATTCTTCATATATATATATTCAATATGAATTATAAAAATATCTGTATTTAATAGAGGATATATATTCATCAATATTTCCCTAAATAAAATATAATTCAATAAAAAACCAATATGTAAAAATTGACATAGATAAGGAAATTATATAATCCATGATACATGAAATATGGATAAATAATTAAATCCTCAATGAATGATGATCACAATTTAAATGGATGTATATATACACCACACAGAAGGAATTAGTGGCGAATAATGAATAATAAAATGGAATATCATAATGGATTACATGAAAGAATGGATTTAAATCTTACTTAGACATTCATAATGTAAAATAAGAATAAATAATTATAAATTATTTAAAATTTAATGAAAACATTTAAAAGTAGAGTTCAAGAAGCTTTATAATTGGGCCACATAGTGTAGTTTTAGGAATATATGAAAGAGTCTTTAAAATGGAAAAAGAGATTATTGTCATTATAAAACAAAAAATTAACAAATATATATATATATTCATGGTAAAATACTCGATTTTATAAAAATATTTTTATCCTAAAATAGATTATGCATGGTACTTGAAAATGGGAAAGAAATGGGGAAGTTCCCTTTAATTGGGCTTGCTTATCAGGAGGAATTAAAAATGAATCCTTATAAAACATGTATTTACCATAAAAAAATAATAATTGAGATATATTCCTATATTTAGAACATAAAAAAATTTAGAGTATTAAATAAGAATAATTAAGAATTACATTGGGGCCAAGAGATAGAAATCTTAACCCAAATGAAAAATAGAGGTTTAGGGAGAATCACTTACCTTATGTTCAAATGTGTTCTGTACTAGATCTTAATGTCATGGATAATAATATTAAATAAATTAATTAACTAATTTAAAAAATTATACATGTATTGGATTTATTATAATTTTATCATTTTTCCCTTTTAGATGAGTTATAAGATACAATTTTATCGTTTGGGAGAGTTCGTTTCATTGGATTTCAAGATTGGTTTACTTGTATGTATGTATGGAAAATAATGTAAAATTAGAATAGTTTTTCATAATTAAAATTATATTTTATTAATTAATATACATAATATTAAAATTTTATATATTTCATTAATTTATATGGTATGAGTATGAATCATTATTTAAATCATTAGTGATAATCATTTAGATATTTTGGTGTTTTTTTGATTATCATAAACTAGTTTTGTTTTATTAAATAATATAATGTATATATACTGGTTTTGGAACTTTAAATAATATATAATACATATAAAATAATATTTTTCACCATATAAATTTTTTTATGACCATAATTCAAAGAAAAAAGGGAAATTGAAAACTCGTTATCCTTGAAAGCGTCAAATTAACACATCATAGTCGATGTTTTTATTTTTAGAAAAAAGGAGAGGGGAATAAAAATGGTGATGAATTATTCAATTAAAATAATAATATTAAATTATATATAAGATACCAAAGTTATCATTAATTTTTTTGGAATAGTTGAGGAACGGATAATAAAAGAAAAGAGAAGAAAAGAAAATGAAAGGGAAGGATTAAGGGTTTTACCTCTTGAATTATTCTCCCTGAGAATGTCTTTAAGGGACTTGGATTTGGTAATTTATTAAGACCAAAGGCGCCTAGACATGGGGGAGATACTTGGGAAGAGTATTAGGTATAAATTTAACAATCTTCAATTATTGGAAGGTGTGAGGAGAATGGGTGGTGGGGTTGTATTTATAGTGGAGGGGAAGAGTTTTTTTTCATTATTTTTATCATTAGTTTTTTTTGAACAGGAATATGAATATTTCGATTACCATGATTAAATTTAATAAATAGATAATAATATTTTGATATTATTTTTATTACATCAATAATGATTGAATGAATATTGTATTTAATTTATAATGTATATATATCATAAATTAACATATTTTCGCTATTTGTAAAAAATTAAACTATTTTAGAAAAATACTAAAAATTAAACCCTACCATTTTTTTATGTTTATAATTAAAAAATTAAATAATGTTTTTAATATAATATTCTAAATACTATAAATTTAATTTTTAATTATAATATTTATTTATATGAAAAATAAAGTTTATAAAATTATAACTGATTTTTTGACACCTTGATAAATTAATTATGATATCATAAAAATATATTATAATCATAATAAAACAAAATATTAATTCATGAATATATTTTATGAAAATAAATTTCCTGTTAAATCATTATATTAAGTTTAATATTATAAATAAACATTTATGTTTCACAAAATACCAATAAATAATTTATCATTTTTGAAATGTTTATTTACGTATACTTTGATGTGATGATATAATAACTTTGTTTCTAAGATGTATAAATTTTACTTATACTTTCATTGGTGTGGTTACTATTCTAATGGTCACATTACTATTCTTAATGGTCACATTACTATTCCAACGGTCATGTTACTATTTAATAGTATAACATTATTCCTTTAAGATCGGCGTTGTGTTCAACATAAGATATTTATTTATGGAGATACATACCATAAAATCATGGGATGTTAAAAATATATATTTTTTTAAAATATAAATATAAATTAATTCCTCTATAAGATATTTTAACACAAACAGTCTTAAATAATAATGAGATTGTGAAATAAACCCTTACAACTTTTGTTTGTTATAAATAATAACTCCCAAGAAAGAAGTTAATTAAAATGAAACTTTAAATACCATTAAAATAAATATTTTAATGATATAACATATAAATGGGGATGTATATACACCATAAAAAAGAGATACGTTTTGAATATGATATATGTCTCAAAGAAGTAAAAGTGAGTTTAGAAACCCTTACCTATGGTCCACTTAATTTCATACATTTCCACGCCTATTATTTATTAAAAATATTTTTATTATTAATATATTAATTAGATAGAAACAATATATCATACCATATATTATTTTCATATAAATTTTTATCGCCTTTTTATAAATTATAATTTATTAAAAACGTTTTTCATGGTGATAACCGCTTTATTTTTCACGTATAATTTTTTTGGTGGTTTCAATACTCTTACATTGATCAGGGTTCCATCATATATGGAATGTTACCCATGATATAAATATCATATATATTAATTATATATGTTTTCAAAATATTTCATAAAATTTAGAGGTATTAAGATTAGTCACTTTTTTCAAGGAGACAATAGGTTGTACGTCCGCCTGAATGTTGTTTTCATTTTTTGACAGATAGAAAAAATACAAATAAATAATATTTCACCTTTTTGGAATCATTATAATATCATATATATCATATATTTTCATTAAATATATCTTTATAATCATCAATTTAAAAATAAAACGAAAAACGTTTCACATCGCTTCGTGGAGCATGTAGTCAACTCGTATGCACGAGCGAATTTATCATTTTCCAATGGATTGGAAGGTAAGAAGGTAGATGTGATATTATAATTATATAAGTCTAAAAATGTCATAAATAATGTATATATATATATATATTATGTCAATTATTATATCCACTTTTTAGCGGTAGTGATGGAAAAATGAATTACATCTGCTCTAGAGGAAGTAGACCTCTGTACACAGAATAACCATTTTTGTTTCCCATTTGATGGAGGTGGATATTTTTATATGTCATGTAATTAAAAAAATAACATATCATTACATCAGAGATAATGTTTTTATTATTTTACAATATTATATGGATATTTTATCGAGCTAAAGAAAGGCATAAAATGAAGAAACATGGTTATGAATAATACCACTTCTACTGATGAACTCTTTTGGTTTATACCTAATGACTTCTTAGATTAGTTTTCTGATAATAAAATGACACTAGGTCATGTGGAGGGATGTAATTAATGGATTTTGGGATGAATTTTAGGAACCAAAAGGTTTTTTAAGTGTGAATAGGAGAGGATAGTATGTTCTCTTTTACAAGTGCGGGGAAGGACAAACATGGATTTTTTAAAAGGAATAAATTTTAAAAACATTTTCACTTGAAACAAATAAAAAAATGTATAATTATAGATCCTTATATGTGATAAGTTGTAAATATATCCCTAATAATATAATTTTACAAGTTTTTAGGTCATTATTACCATTATTTTCTTAGTTTAACCAAATGAATGCCCCTTTTATCCATAACCATGGTAATTAATTCTTACTATGCTTAATATTCATTAGAAAAAAATTAAGTTAAAATTATACTATAATTTTAATTATTATTTTTATGAATATATAATACTTTTTTACAAATTATATTCATATAGTTGGAAGAATTTAATTTAATGTTAGACCCACAAGGCTGATAAAAAACAATTATCTTAAAGAAAATTTATCTTAAGTATAAATAATTATTATATTAAAATTGAGAAAAAAAATTGATTAAAATTAACAAAATTAGATTAATTATAGTATAGTTGAACCAATTTTTTTTAAAATATTTTTTAAAAAATGGATCATTGTAAATTCTTTTTACAAAAAGGAAATATTCAATGAAAATCAATTTTTTCCAATTCATTGAAAAATTGATACTTTTAGAAAATTCTAAAAAAACCAATATAATATAATATTTACATTACTATTTAAACAATTTATGTGATTTTTTAAAATAATGTTTCTAAAGTACTTAATAAATAATATTTAAATATGTGTAAAAACACGATGAACCTGCTTTTTAGAAAAATTTAAATTTTAATCATAAAAAATAATTTATTATTATATCATGCATAGAAAAAATTATTAAATGAATTATAAACCATTTTATGGAATATATAATATAAAAATTTAATTAAAATATTTTTCTAATAGTTTTTATTTTAAATTGTTATGATATGAACACATTGCATGTATAAACTTTTTTTTTTGAAAAAAGTATTTCTTTTACATTCAGATATTTTTTTATTATTTTTTCAATCAATTAAGAACTAATTAATTTATTTATATACATTTGAAACATATAAATTACATATTTTAGTTCTTCCTATCTGTACTCAACAACATTATAACTAGGTTATAACTGTCATAATTAAATAATATATTTTGTTGGTTGATTAAGCTCAGTGATTCATGTCATATATTCTATTGAACATAATGTTATAACTATAAAATATTTGGGAACTAAAATATACTACTTGTTATACCAATTACCATATTATGTTTCTTTTTTGAAGTAATTTAAAATAGTAATAATGGGTTTAATTTCCTTTTATAAATCTAATGAAAAAATAAGTATTAAATATAAAAAACTCTTTTTGAATGATTGAAGATAATTATATCCCTTAGATGACATAAATTAGATAACAAAACAAAAATGGAAAGATGAATCGTATAATAATATATATTTATAAAATCATAAGAATAAAATAATAGAAAATTCATAACTAAAATGATTAACAGTATAGATTGATTGAACAATCGATAAATGAATGAACAAAAAAGATTAATAAATAAAAATTATAAAAGTAAATAAGGAACAAAATTTTGCAAGGAAAATAAAAAATAGCTCAATAATATCCCATACCACTACCACCATAATGACTTAATAATTTATTATACTAGTCATTTTTCCTTAATGATAGCTAAGATACCAAAACATCTTTTTAGGTTGTATTAAGAAACTGAAAATAAAATTTATAGTAAATTTTTCATTATTGTAGCTAGAATCCTCAAAAAGAATAGTCCCTTTCATTTAAATGGTTTGGGATAAAAACCTCAATCCCTTAATTTTTAGGTAGTTAAAACTGATAATAGGAGAAATATGAGGAAGTGGGGATTTATTAGAAGCAATCATATTTAATTACATTCATTATCTTCCCAAAAGAATATAAGGAACAACTAAAAGATAATGGTAAAAGGGATGACAATGACAATATATTAAAATAAGCATTCTCTCAAGATTGGAGAATAGAGGATTTAAAAAATGAGATAACATAAGAGATAATTAGTGATGGTGGAATGTTTGTGTTTCATATTGTATGATAAGTTATATTACTTAGTCCACCTAGAAGTCTATTTATTGCCTCAGAAATATTTAAGAACATTATGGTATTTCAAAGAGGTAATTAATCTATATAAGTCCAACATTATGGTATTCTTACCATCATTAAATGTTTTCTTGGACCTTCTATCCCAATTCCACTAGATACAAGTTATCCTCTATGGTGTAACTGGTGGTTGTACTAATATAATCTAAAATCATGCTGAATCCACCATTTTTCATTGAGTTCCAATCACAAGGATGATGATGAAAATCATAAAGTAAGATACTATCCATATGCCTCATCTAGCTAGTTCTCGTCCATCAGGTATCCATTAGAACTATTCTAGATATGGGTTCTACTATCCTTTCCATCAATTGGCTGGTTGTACTATATCAGTAAGTCAATGTCACATTCTTTTTTGATATTCAACATGAGGCTCCTCTAATTCCATAAAAAATACGTACTAAGAATATGGGAAATTTACTCCAATAATTCAACAAGACTATCAAGACTTTTCCAATGACCCTTTAAGTATATTTAATGATTATAAAAATATTTTATCAAGTAATTAACCACACATCACTATGATGAAATATTTAGACACTTTAAAGAGTTTTTGTGATCTTTAAACACAAAATATGTCGACAAGAACAATATTCTCTACTTTTTTGTGATCACAAACTCATGAATAATAAGTGAATTAAACAATAATATAAGAAAATAATATTTGAATATATTTTTCATCGTAAAATAAAATATTTTAATTTAAAACAACAATTTTACACCATCATTATTACAATAACAATATTTATCTCTCAAAATAGACAACAAATAAACAATATAATTACATATATTTTCTACCAAATATAGATTAGAAAAAAATATTAACTTTATATAATTACTTGAGATAACACCGAATTTTAAAAACAAAAAAACGACCCCCTTAAATATTATAAATATAACTAATATATTAGGTTAGATTAAAATAATATGAAAATATAATAAACCATTCATATTCATTAATAATTTTTTTAGAGAAAAAACAATGTTTTGAAAATTTAAAAGTATCAAGAATTTAGAAGTAGTTATTTTTAGTAAATCTTAGGATGAATGAATACAAATAATTTTATTTTAAAAAAATATCTCACAAGTGATAAAATTTGAAAAATATTTCAATAAAGTTAATTACATAAAATAGAATTCGGAAATATAAATAAAAATGGTTCCTCTTCTAAAATAATTTTATTATTAAAAAAATGAATAAAATGAGATAAAGGTATCATATAATTTATGAGAAAACTAAATAAATAAATAAAGGATTAAAAAATATTTTATAAATAATTCCATCATCAATGTTTGGAAACAATTATGTTAATAACTATAGAAAAGTTACTAAGAGTCACAAACTCGTTTTGCAGTGAAGGCCCACCACCCATGACCAGGGCGATGATCAGATAAAAATTACAACAAGACCTTTTTGAGGAAATAACCAGTAGGTGTATCAAAACCAAAATTAAACCCACTTTTTTATCTTGACATGAATATTTTTATTCAAGTATTACAACCACTTTTCTTATCCAAAATTATAAATTGTTTTGAAATTTTTATTCTAATAAAGAATGAAAAAAAATTAAAAAAATTAAAAAAATTAAAAAAATTAAATTAAAAATTTCTCAAAGTGAAAAAGATTAAGAGAGAAGTATCACAATTTAATCATACATAACTCGCCTTTTATAAATTCAAAATGAAATATAATAAGGGGTTTATTGAGTATACCATTAAGTTGAAGGTTAGTGTAAATAACGATTGTATGATAGACCATTTTTTAATATTATCTGAATGAAAATATATTCTCAGATTAATTTTATTTTATTAGAATATTGGATTGAATTTTTAGAAATAAAAATCAAACTAGTGTTGTCAAAAAAATTAGAGTTGCGATCACATGTTTTCCCAAAGTATACGATATTATTCTACATCCATTTGTTTTGAGTGTAAAATCTCACAGTGGCCATGAAATCCTATTCATCTATAGAAAGAGAAATAGAATTTTAATTTTTGATACTCCATGAGAGATGGAATTCCCCTAATATTTTGATAGTTCTACTAGTACTTTTCATATCTAGTTTGAATCTACCAAAATATGAATCATAAAAACAAGTATGTTTATAATAGTTTTACATTGGATAAAATAATCTAAGGTTTTTAGTTCATTTAAAAAATCATTAAATTATTTTAAGTTATTTTATAAGATATTTTTTTGGATTTAATTGAAAATGAGTGCAGTGGAATACACTAAACATGACGTTTTGTCATGTTGTAGTAAAGTAAATTAGAATGTGAATCATACTTCTAGAAAGCCGATCATTAAACAATTGACTCGCTTTATCCAACACTAAAAAAATTTTATACTCATGGGTGTTCTAATTTCCTTACCATAATCCATGTAGAGAATTTTTAGAATTTCATTAGTGTATTTACTTTTTAAAAAAATGTTTCATCATAATTTTGAGAAATTTGAAAACCATGGAAGATTTTGAGTACTCCCATTAAAAAATTGAAACACCTTACCCATTAAATCAAATTTGTTTTATAAATAGTTTATTTAGTTAACCTAAAAATATTATCATCAACATTATATTTCAAGATTAATAAATCATTTTAAATGGTTTTGTTAAAAATATTTTAATTCTATTTTCCCATTTTGTTATATTTTTATAAAATAAATTTTCAAAATATCTCTTACCAAGATCAAGGGTCTTATTTTAGAAAATCAATATATTTGGTTAATTATTTTATGATTTCCAAAACTATATGGTTGATACAGAAAAACATTTTCAGAAATAGAATCATTTGGAAAATCACTTTTCATATCCATTTAAAATATTTAAAATTAAAATGAGTAGTGAATTCCAACAAGATTTTAATGAATTATTTTCATACATAAAATTAAAAGGATTAAAAATAATCAATAAATTATTCTTCATTATATCATTTTGAATCAATACGATTATTATTATGACTAATAATTCATTGTTCATAAATTTTGCTTCAAAAAATCCACTTAGTTCCAATAATTGGATGATCATCATGTCATTACATGATATCACAATCACTATTTATTTGATATTATATAAAATTTTATGGCATGGAATGTATCCAATTCTTAATGTTGATATCTCTTTAAGGGATCGGGTTTCAATATGAGAGATAAAATATTGATATTTGACCTTATTTAAGAGTGGGCATTTATAAAACTTCTAGATTGTTATTCACTATTAACAATCTCAAGGGCATGGTCTTCGGAATTAAATAAAGACATTATTAATGGAGTATAATATGATTCATGAAAATATTAAATTACACTTGAAGATTGTGGATGTGGAAAGGTTAAACTGTCTCAGTAAACATCATCATCAATTTGGGGATGTGATATAGGAAGGTTCTCATTAAATTTGATGTGAACTGATTATTCTATGTTATTGGTCCTTTTATTGATGACTCTATAGTATTAACAGGTTTATAAAGACCCAATAAAGATTTTTTAATCATATTTGAGTTCAAATTTTCTTATAGTATATATGGTTTTAAGAATAAAAAAATTCTAACAAAAAACATTAAAGATTCCAAATTTAGGAATTTTATCATTCAAAAGTTCGTAGGGAGTTTTCCTTAATATGAGTCTTATGAGAACATGGTTATGAATATAGAAATTAGTATTTACCACCTCAACCCAAAATAAATTTTTAAGTTTAAATTCATTCAATATAGTCTAATACATTTATTGGATGGTTTTATTTCATATTTACATAACCTCATTTAAATTATGTGTTCTAGCAGTGGAAGAGTAATGTTAATCTTGAGAAGAAAAAAACTCATGAAAGCCTTTATTTTCAAATTAGAAAACATTTTCACATCTATAGGAAATGATTTTGTATCCTTTTTTAATTTTTTTAATTTCCATGAAATGTTGATAAAGGCTTTAAGATCCTTATTTTATATGATAAAAAGAAAACCCATGTAAATATAGTATATTCATCAATAATTAAGAAGGTGTAAGATTAAAATTTGATAGTAGAAACATGATTTTTTTTCGAAAAGGTCAATGGAAAGTGGATGTTATAAATTAGGAGAGAAAAAAACCATTTTATATTTTAAATAATATTTTTGTTTCTTTCCATGTTTTCAATGTTCAAAAAATTAATTATCTTCGAAAGAAAATTTTGTAAAATATCATACAAGTCAGATACGGTTGATATAGATGATAGGGTGAATGTTATAATTACCTTGGTACTAATACCAAATATATGATTAATTATCCCATGAACTTTATTACTTGAAAGTTTGACATGAATGGGATTTAAATCAACAATATAACCATTTTGAAGATGGGATGTGGTGAATTAAATATTTCATTTCTAATTAAAAAATTTACAATTGTTTTAAATTTAATTTTAAAACTAGTATCAAATAACTTTTTAAGACTTAGAAAATTATGTTTCAATCCATTTAAAAAACAACATTAATTAAATAATATTTTTGAAATTTATCCAACCAATACCAGTAAATTTACCACTTAAATCATCTCCAAAAGTGACATGTCTTGCATTGAAGTTTTAAGATTATTTTTGTCTGAAGGACCCCCACACTTATCCGTAAATAATCCATTATCAATATACCATTTATCTTCTAGGGGTATTATAATGAGACCCTTTTCCTTCAAAATAATTATTTTACTAAAACTTTTGGTACCCATATCGTAGTCCAACTTATGTTATCCAATAAATACTTTGTAATTAAACAATTTTTAGAATAACTTTCTCTATTAAAAATATGATACGAGAGATGAATTATATTTGGTATATTATATCTACCTTTTTTAAAATTTAATAAAAAGGAAATAATTTTTTTTACAATAAATAAAAAATTAATTTTTTGATAATACTTTTTAAAAAGTGGTCTTGCTATAACTTTTTATAAAAATAGATTATTTTAAAAAACCAATCCTAGAGTTAGTTTTAGCAACACATTAGGTTCCCAAAATTCAATTCGATGATTATTTTACTTTAGTGAAATGAGAAATTTAATTTTTAATATCCTTAAATTGAAATTTAAAATTATAAATATTAATTAGTTAATTAAGATTGAAAACCAAATTATCTTTTTCTTTTAAATGTTGGTATTTTTAAAAAATTTATAGAAAATAAATTTTTTTACAAAATTTTAATTTTTAAGTAATTTAAAAAAACATGTTAAAATTGATATATAGAATAAATAAGGTCTTCAAAGCTTAAGTAATAGGAAAAGTAATATAATAATAAGAACTACAAAATAAAGTATTTTAATTGTTTTAAACCTTTACACTAGACATTAGAGACTTAATATATTTATCAGTCGATTCCTATGTTTAAAGTGAATTATAACTGACACTTAAACCTTTTAGATATTTATTACCTTGATTATTTTGTTTTTCAAATGATAATCTATCTTTATGTGACCATTATTTTTTCAATAGAACAATGTAACTTTAATTTCGTGATTTTTCTTTTTGAAGTGTTGGGTAGATATTTTATTTTTCTTTTATGTGTTTACCATTTTGGAATTATTTCTAGATCAAGATTCAGAATTGGATGATTAATTATTCATTACAGTGAAATAAATTGTCTTTTTTGTTTCCATGACATCATTTTCCTTTTTCATCTCAAATTTTCATTTTTATTACATTTTTCTTGAGAAAAATTTTGAGCTCCTCAACCCCCATATTATTTAGGTATTTTTCTTCTTGAATCACGAGGGATTTAGTTCCCTAATTTCTTAGTAAAAACGATAAGGTATTATTATTTAATTTTTTATAAAATTGAATCCAATAGATATTTTAGATGATTAAAAATATTAATAAAATGATTAAAACTTTTACTGATAGATTCCCTAGGATTCATAATCAAACACTCAAATACTTGTCTAAAAAATCCTATTAGGTATATTTGAATTTTTTTCCTTTATGAGTTAGTTCTAACAGTTTCCATATTTCATGATTTATTTTCAAATATAAATTTTATTAAATTCAATTTTTTTCTAAACCAAAATGTGAGGCATTCAATTTTTTAACATCTAATTTAATGGAATAAATATCATAAAGATTCCATTTATCATCATTTTCAGTAGTATGAATATAAACATGTATAAAAAAACATTAATATGATATAAAAAACAAATATATGACAGGTATACCTATTTTTTCAATAACCATAATTACTACCATCAAAAAATTGAGAAGAACCCATAAAGTTTCATTTAGGAAAACCATGAATATTTAAAAAGATAATTTAGAAAAATAATAATTCTTAAAAAATCAATTAATTATTTTGATATTAGATTAATCATTGATTTTTTTTTAAAAAAAATAAATAAATTCTAGAATCCATTTATACCAAATGTAGGTTGGATTAGAGTTAAATGGAAGGATGGATAAAGATTTCCATTTAACAATAAAATAGGAATAATAGAATTTTTAAAGACTAAAACAACTTTTTGATAGATATAAGAAAATAAAAACCTTTTAAAGACATACAATGGATAAAAAAGAATGAAGTTTGACGTGAAATGATATAATGTATATATATATATAATAGAAATAGATTCAAAAATTAAACTAGTAAGCATACTAATGGTTTGAATAATTGATAGAATGAAAGAATGAAAGTGATTTGGAAATAAAAATATGGAATATAAATAAGGAACCCAATTAGATAATAAATATTACAAATAGATCAAGAAGAGAACATATGTCTACCACAAAAAAGGATAGAGGATTTAATGTATTTTTCCCTTGTCTTTAATGGTAGTATTGATACCAAAAATCCCTTTCTTTTTATGTTGTATTAAGAAAACAGATTTAAAATAGACACTAAATTTGTAATGGGTTTAATTATAAACCTAAAAAAGAATAGTCACTTTCCATTTAATAGTAATGGAAAGAAACATGAATCCATCACATTAAATGTTGTGATTACTGATAATATAAGAAATGTGATGAAACAATGATTGATAAAAATCCAATTGAATCTTATATAATCATCATCTCTTCTTTTCCAGACTCCCATTTCAATTTTCAATACAATTAAAATTGATGTTCAATACATGAGTCTAAATCTGATTCTCTCATACTTATTTCTTCAATACAATGATTGATAAAAATCCAATTAAATTATTTTGAAGAAATGCACTTCTCTACTTGAGATACAATCACTCTTTAAAATGAATGGATCACCCTGTAAAAATTCATTCAACAGTCCCATTCTCAATTCTTTTCTATTTACCCGAAAGAGAAAACACACTTCATTCACCAACATGAGCTTGCATTGTGACTACCTTTATGATTTTGAAATCATTGAAGATTAGCTTTAGCACCGTCTGATTTCACTTGGAATGTATTGAAACATTCCATCCATTCTTGCTTCTTTATTTTCATCTCATCTCAAGAAATATCTTTTCTAAATACAACTGGTCTGGATACTATTTACTTGAATATATTCATATCTAGTTACGATCATTCTGAGTATGATACAAAACAATCTGAGTTTGATTTATTCTCAATCGACATAATCCCTTCCATTGGCACCACATTCCATCGATACCACTTCTTTATTTATACAACCCAGTTATGATACATCTAGGTATGATCTTTTACCAATCAGTAGGGTATCTTACTCTTCATTGAATATCATGTTTACATTTTTCACCCCTGTATAGAGAAATCGTAACCACACTGCTACAGTGAAATCGTAACCACATTGCTATAGTGAAATTTTAAATAGCTTTTACCATGAAATCATAAATAGATTTTACCCTAAAATCATAACCATCTTTTACCCTGATATCGTAACCAGCTTTTACAAAGAAATCATAACCATATTTTACTCTGAAATCATAACAAGATTTTAATCGAAAATCGTAACCATCTATTACATAGAAATCATATCCAGAGTTGCTCTGAAATAATAACCATATTTAACTCTAAAATCATAACCAGCTTTCACACAGAAATCCTAACAATAGTTTACTCTAGGATAGTAACCAGATTTAACTTTGAAATCATAACCATCTTTCACATAGAAATCGTAACCAGATTTTACTCTGAAATCGTAACAAGTTTTTTCTCTGAAATCACAACCATCTTTTACACAGAAATCATAACCAGATTTTATATAGAAAATGTAAGCACCTTTTGCACATAAATAATAACCATCTTTTACATAGAAATTGTAACTAGCTCTTATACAGAAATCATAACTAGATATAGTGAAAACAACACCACTTCTTTTACTTCCACCATAAATCCAATTGTATTGAAAAACAATCTGAATGTAATTCTTTCTAGATTGGAATAAACTCTGTCACTATCCCTTTCTTCTATGAATCTTTCATCACAAATTCGTAATACAAATCATGATTTATATGAAATATAAACCATCAGTGAATCGTCCCAATTAACATGGGTATGATTATTTTCCAAAATAATCCCAAAGCAATTGTTTCACCAAAACAAAGTGAAGTGATTTACTTTCTTCAAAACATACCTTGACAACAAAAGACAACACTTGAAACCATAATCATCTTGATCATCATCTTGGTCCCAACACTATAGATACTTCTTCACCTTGATACACTATTCATTATTTTTCATCTTCTCTCCATTGTAATCTAATAATTTTAAATGCAAATTAATGTATATTTTTAATAAAATACATATTATTATTACCTTAAATCCAATTGACTTCTGTGTGCCTGGAATATACCCAAAGACCAAACATTCCTTCAAAGTATTCTAGCAATCACCGATGTCGGGATGGATCAAAGTGAATGTTGATGGTGCTTCTAAAGGCAATATCGGCTCTTCCAGTTGTGGTGCCATCTTCAGAGACTCGGCTGGCCAATGTCCGGGTTGCTTCTATGTTGGATGTGGACATTCTTAATCTATGGAGGATGAAATGTTGGGGGTCTTCCATGCAGTTGATTTTTCACTTCAAAGAGGTTAGAGAATGCTTTGGATTGAAAGTGACTCTTCCACTATCGTTCATGCTATTTGGAATGGCATCATTCATCTTTCCTGGAATCTTACCACACTTTGGATGAATTGTCTGAACTCACTCCATGGGATTTATTACATCGCTACTCATACCTACTGTGAAGCGAATGTTGTTGCAGATTCTCTTGCTAACAAAGGAGTACATCAGAGCATGACTTGGCTGGACACTCTGCCAGCTGACTTATTATATCTGTTTGATAGAGATTGTAAAAAAATCCCATCCATCTGACTTTTGTAATATTTTTTTCTTATCAATAAATTGTACTTTGGTCTTTGACCAAAGAATTACCTTTTAAAAAAATTTAAATGCAAAAAAACATCACTCGCCATATAAATGGATAACTAAAAATCCCTTCAGGTGAGAAATTGTTTTGTGGTAATGGATTGATTGGGACAAATTGTGGTTCATGATTGTTGACCCAGATTTATATATCCTTAATATTTTTTATTCATGTACTACTAGAATACAAGGATACATAATTGTTCATATAATATTATATCATTCATAAAAAATATGTGTGGATGGATTGAGTCTTGGTTTTAGGCTTATATTATAGATTAAACATTGTATATTTTTAATCCTTCACATATCATGATGTGAATCTTAGCACTACTGGAAATCAGATCTTTCCCAACACTTATATACACCCTTTCCCAACGGTTCTCTCAAACCGTTGGGAAAGGGGGGGTCTTTCCCAACGGTTTGGGAGAACCGTTGGGAAAGGGGCCTCAAAACACCCATTTCCCAACGGTTCTCCCAAACCGTTGGGAAAGACCCCCCCCCCCCCTTTCCCAACGGTTTGGGAGAACCATTGGGAAAGGGGTGTTTTGAGGCCCCTTTCCCAACGGTTCTCCCAAACCGTTGGGAAAGACCCCCCCTTTCCCAACGGTTTGAGAGAACCGTTGGGAAAGGGGTGTTTTGAGGCCCCTTTCCCAACGGTTCTCCCAAACCGTTGGGAAAGACCCCCCCTTTCCCAACGGTTTGAGAGAACCGTTGGGAAAACTCACCACAAATCCAACATTCACCTCCAGGAATTTCCACCTATCCCAACGGTTTTGAGAACCGTTGGGATAGGTCTATCCCAACGGTTTTGAGAACCGTTGGGATAGATTCTTTCATTTCTTCCAGGTCTGCTACCCGAGAACATTATATAAATCGTAATTTTAAATAATTATGATAATACATATATATATTTATGAAATTATGTTTACAAAAGTGATGTTAGCTTAGTGGTTAAGTCGTTCGATTATAAACGAGGGGTCCTAGGATCAAATCCCAGCGGATGCTTTTTTTTAAATACATTTACCAACGGTTTTATAACCGTTGGAATAGTTTTTCATATTACTTATACCAACGGTTTTAAAAACCGTTGGGATAGGTCTATACCAACGGTTTTGGGAAAACCGTTGGTATAGACCTATCCCAACGGCTTACTTCGCAACGGTTCTCCAAACCGTTGGTATAGGTTAGTATTCTACTAGTGTAGTTTAAAATGATCATTTTTTGTTTACAATGAAATTAATTCACTAATCATATAACCATTATAATCACCCTAAATGGACATAAATAGATAAATTAAAAATACATTTTTTTCATTCTTCTTTAAACAATGTAAAAAAATTCCCAACTTTATTGACAAAAAATTTCAATTTTTTCCATAATAAAAGTATCATTTTCAATGATTCGAACCATGTACCAATATATACATTATAGAAGAGCACCATATATATTTTATTGTTGAGAAGTGGTAATTGACTATAATTTATATTGGAATCATAAGAAAGGATGGAAATTAAAGGATTAATTTGATTTTTTTTGGCTTAAAAACTTAAAAAATAATATTGAATAATACAAGTAAATGGATTCAATTTTAGATACTTGATTTTAATTATAATGTTAATTTTATGTTTTTTACCTGAGAATTGAGAGGTTGACATATTTTTATTTTTTGGATTAAATTTTATGAAGAACTTATTTAGAACATAAAATAGGATCTAAAAAATAAGGGAATTATATTCTTGTCCATCGAACATAGTGAGTTATCTGAATAATTTACCATGATTCACAGATACAAGGTAAAAGAAAAAATTAACTTCACAATTTCCCAATATTTATTGAAGATATTATAGAGGATGATGAATAAGAACTTGAAGAGTAAAATACATTTCCCAATCATTCATAAGGTGTTTTAGAGGCACTCTATCAAGAATCCATGTAACAAACATAAACATTAAAAAATGTTTATTTTACATTAAATTTCAATATATTTAATTATTTTAAAAATTAATTGGAAACTGACTCCACATTTTTAAACATTATAGAATAAATACCATGGATTCATCCTCTAGGTGATGAGGATGTGTAAGATACCAATTTTTTGGGGTATTCTTTAAATTGAAAATGGAGGATCCTTTTATACATCCCATTGATTCATATAAGGATTTTGGATCCTAATAAAACATTCACGGAGAATACAATATACAATAAAAAATAGAAGAAAATCGAATTCCATGAATATAAAACTAATACTAGTAAACTGCATCACTGCTCACTTTGGATACCAAATAGAGGGTCTTTACATTCTTTTCTTAATTAAACTAAATTACAAGTACATCAATAAATTAATAGACACATTTTTCTAATGAATATTATGATATCTAAATGAATATTTTCTTCATCCACACTATTGATAGAAATGATTTCTTACATAGAAAGTTATATCTATCATTAGACTATTGGAATTACACTCAATATATCTAGTTTTAGTAAGAATAAACAAAATTCTTCTTGGACAGGAATATATTTTTTTTTATCTTTTAAATCATCAATTGTTATCAATAAATGAATAATGAATGTTTTATTTTATATAGTAAATAGAAAATGTATAAATCTTATCATTAAGAGGACACCTACACCAAACACTATCTCAAACACTTCCAATTATACTTCTATTATAAATGAAAAATTCATTGATAGATAAGGAGACCTACCTAATCCGAACTAGGAGGTGCCTATTTGAATTTAACTACATCTCCATATCCCCGATCTAGGCCTCTCTTTATTTTAATATGCAAAAATATTCACCATATTTTAAATTTTTTTATTTCATTTTCCATGTGTGTTTCTAAAAAATGAAAAAAGAAACACTAAAGAAACATTCATCCTTACTCATCACAATTTTCAAAAAAAAAAATTAAACCACTTTTGCGGAGTCAAAAGCATTTTTTACATCAATTGTTTTTTATTCTCCTCAAGAAATTTCACTGTTAAAAATTATATCAACCACACTATCATTTTTGTGTCCAAATTGTGATTGAAAAATGAATTTTCCGCTACAAGTGAGGTGAAAATGGATCTTTCATTCCAAAGTAATTTATAACAATCTTTTTCCATTCTTTTTTCTTCTCCATCGATTGTGTATTTTGATTTTTTTTACTATAAAGATTACTTTTTTAAAAAAAAATTATTCAATAAAATGATAGCTTATTTTTTTAACTATATGAGAATAAATTTATCAAAATATTCTCCCATAATATCACATTAGACCTAGTTTTCAATGCCCCTTTTATCTAATAAAGACATCAATTTCAAGAGCCACATTAAAATTAGTTGACATTATACAACCAAACAATTATTTGGATATTAAAATTATTCATTGATGAAATTCATCTCCAGAGTGATGTTTTCTATTAAGATTTAAATTCATTGATCTTATTCTAGTTTTTATAGGGTTGGAGACAAACATTATCTTAATTATGTGGTAGATGTTGTTTTGTGGAAATAATTTGGAAAAAAATTCATTTCCATATTATGTCAAAAAAGTTTATACATATTATTAAAAATTGGTCATAAAATGAAAAATAAAAATACAAATAAAAAAGATTATTAAATTAAAAAATAAAATAATAATATAAAGAAAAATGAATAAAAAATAACATTAATTCCAATTTACTTGTCATCTAATTTTTTATAGTTTTAGATACTTCTCTATATCATAATCACATATGTACACCTTTTAAATTTTATTCCTCAATTGTGAGTTCCCTTGAAAAAAATGTTTTAATTTACTTTAATTCCAAATTTAATTTTTCAAGCATGGTTTTTTATAAGTTGATGTTTTAATCCCAATTTTTCACTATTGTTCTATTTTATTACTATATCATAATCTAAGTAAAAATCCCACCAAAAATACCTCTTGATAAATTTTCACATTTTATGGGAATGGAATCTGTTATCTTTAACAATGTCGTGGATCATCACTTTTTTTTTGTTGAAAGAGTTAACTCTAAAAAAAGTTACATAATTTTGAGAATAGTGATTCATATATATGAGTATTTTCCAAATCTAAATATTTGAAAAAAAATATACTTTTTTCACATAATTGAGTTATTGGGAGGTTTTGAAATTACTGTTGGATGAGTGTAGATCATAATACCCCCCACAAATTGGTTTAAAAAAGTGTTTATATTAGTCAATGGGTAATAGTATTTTTTCAAATTCATTTGTCATCATCATCTTGTATTTATTTATTGGAAAAGGAAATGTACAAGGAAAGGAAAATCCAAGAAAAACAAGGATCTAGGGGGTCTATAATTGTGTTGCCTAAGGCATCACCTCTAATAAGATTAATCCCCTCAGACTCCAGAACATTTAATTTACAAAAATAGGAGACACTGGAACCTAGAGCCTCAAGAGAAGCAAGGTGGTCGGTATCTTTATTGCGTTCATGCAAGGTGTGAACCATAAATATATTTCTATAAATAATACCTCTGTATTTACTGAAAATATAAGAGATCATCCAAGGATTGGGGCTGGTTCCATGAAAGGAATATAGTAGTCTTATCAAATCAGTTTCAGATTCTAAAATGCTGATGTTCCACTGTTTTCATAAGGAGAGGCCAATGAAAAGAGCATCGGACTCCACCTGGAGAGAGGACCCATAACCAATATAGGATGTGAATGCCTGGATGAGAGAGCCCTAGGAGTCTCAGACAACCCCTCCCCCTTTCATAATACCCGAGTTACATGATCTATCAATGTTAAGTTTCAGACCCATGATGGGTGGCTTTCATCAGACCTAGTGTCCACACACAGAACAACAACCAGGTTGCGGGACAGGAATGCCAGACTTAAGCAAGTGAAAGGATGGAGTCTTCCAACAGTTACTGGTGAATCAGACCAAGTTTAGGAGAAGGATTTTAATTCTATCAATGATAACTCTCCTAGATTAAAGAGACCCCACAAACCTCTTGTAGTTCCAAGATTCCTAAAGAAAACAGTACCCAATGAGAAGCATGGTGGTCCTTTCCATTCGCTTTGGGTCCCAGTCACCTGATCCATAAAACTAGTGTTCAAAGAAAGAGGAGTCTGATAGTGCTTGAGTGGAAAAAGATTTAAAATCTCCAATTAAGGACCATACATCACACGCCCAATCTCCCTCAAATAATAGGTGTGTGGAACTCTCCTCCTCGTAGAGCTACACCAGAATCATTAGGAGAACATATTAATGTGACATCTTCTAATGTTCTCATCCATGGGAACCTCATTATTACTGATCCTCCATGTAAGGAAGTTATACATTATTAGAAGTTTCTTTAACCATTGAGCATCATTGCAGCTGTCTGCAAAGTCCAGGGCGTAAGAGATCAGTGGGAATCTTTAGAAGAGAAAGACCCCGAGGAGGAGAGGGTGAACACAGATTGATCCAGATTAGGTTTGTATCGATAAGGTTGAACATTAACATCTGATCATTATCCAAAAAAACCTTTATGATGATCGGGTAGCAACTGGCCTCCCTGAATGTAATGTTTGTGGTAGGGAATCTTGGGAACCTGAGGACCCTTCTTACCTTGTTATGATGCTAGAAGGATAGAGAACCTTCCCAAATGATATAGTGGGTGAAAGGATGAAGATATGGGATAAGGGGTAAGATAATAGATAAGAATGGAGACACATTACATCCCCCAAGTATGGAAGTATCTTTTCAAGTGCTGTGCATGATTTTCTCTCGAAGGGTTCAGCGTTCATGGATCTCCCATTCCAGCTTTGTGTGAATGAAATGGATGGTATCATCAAGAATACATATATTAATTCCCCTATCTTGGACCGGTCATTCTATATTTACCCAAGAAACCTAATAGTTTTTACCTTCAGGAAGTTCGTCCCAAATAAAATGTTCAAGGACTCTTTCAAAGATATTGATTACACCCTTCATAAAATTTATGGAAGAAAGAGAACGGACTTCGGAGTTTAGAAGCATGCTATTAACCCAGGAAATCTCAACCCCAAATGACAGGAATATTTTTTTCCTGTTGAGTGTCTGGTAAGTGATTTTTCTGATGATATGATCCAAGTCATGAAAATGAAGTCTGTCTAAGGAAAGAGGGGAGTATGCGTATTCCTTAGAAAAAATCCCTCGTTGCATGTCCAAAAGGTGATATAAGGATGAGGCCTAGCTGGAGGAGATTCTACTGTAAATGTAAATATTGATCTTAGACTTGTTGATAGTATATACACTATATTGGATGTATTAATCTAACACCTTGATCAAGCCAAAAACAGACCTCCTTCTACCATTTATGAAGACTAAGGTGTTATCTACACACATGAGATAGGAAATGTAAGGGAGATCCATCATTATTCTGTATGGGAGGATCTATCCACATTGCATGCTTTTAAGAATGGGGCACCTAAGAATTTATTGGGTGAGGATGAAAAGACTCATATAAAGTGAATCACCTTGCTTGAGACCATGAGTAACTTTGAAAAAACTCGGGGACTTCCACATGAATTTAACATCCATCCAAGGGGAGGTAAGACATCTAAAGATGAGATCTATGAACTAGGGGAAAAATCCCATACCGGAAATCACCTTGTTAATGAAACTCTATTCAATCCTGTCATATACCTTGTTTGTATCGAGTTTAATTTCCTGGTTTCAGCCAACATCTATGGAGTTGATATCCATTACCATTTCATAGGACAATGCGATGACACATTGTATAGAGTGACACTTCACTAACCAATGTTTCTCAAGGGAGATCCGACAAGAGAGGTGAATTGAGATCCTTTAATTTATGATGATCGTGAGGAATTTATAAGGAATGTTTCACATACCAACTAGTCTCTAAGGAAGAATGGAGTAGGGATTCCTGATTTCAGGAAGGAGAACCAGAGTAGTGGAACATGAAACTCTAAGAAGGATACCCCCTAAAGATGTCACAAATGGCCTCAGATAAGTCATATTTTACAACATACTAAGAGTCCTTTTAGAAATTGATGGTAAAACCGCCATGAACTAGTGCATTATTATATATAAGGTTCCTAATAACCTCATATATTTCTTCCTCCTCTAGATTAGCTCCCAGAAACTCATTTTCAGGATGAGAGACTTGGCTTGAGATAGGGTTTAGGAACCCTACATCCCAACTGGGTAGCCATTCGGCATGATCAATTTTGGAACTATAAGAAGATATTTGAAAAGGGAAAGAGAAAGGTTCCCCAAAACATCCCTATCATCTGAATATGAACCATAATCTAGTAGAAGGTTGGGATGGGCTTGCCTCTTTCTCTCTTTCAAGCATGCATGAAAGAAGGTAGTGTTCCTATCACCCTCCCCTGGCCATCTAATCCTCACCTTATCCCTTGACAACAGTTCTTGATTGAGTTTCATATTAAAGAGACTATAAATATTATTGGCCAAATATTCAAACATTGTATCATCCCAGGCCACCTCTAAGCTGGACTCAGGGCGATCAATATCCTGCATGAGTGATTCCATGTCCACGTCACTATGATATAAGTATTTTGCTGAAGATTACAGTATGTTCATCAGCTTTATTAGTTTGATGTAGGATGCATACCAGTGGATCCCCTAAGTAGATTCATTCCATGAGTCTCGGTCAAGTTGTAGGTATCCCAGGAGGATGATATAGTGATAGAAAAATATGAAGTCATCATGAGCCACCTGAATCAAATAAATAGAGAATAGAAGTGGGGAGTGATACGAGAAACCATGCACAAGATGCATGACTTTGATGTAGGAGAATTTAGAAATGTAATGCATGTTCCCACAATAGTGGGCTTGATGACTCCATGAGCATCGATCCCCAAATTGATTTTTAAACCAAGTAAAATGGTCTCTCGAATACCCAAGGTCCATGAGGACCTTGTCATCCATGAATTGGACAAAGTCCAATCTATCCCTCCTAGGAAAAGGATCCTTAACTTTCTTATACTATAGGTTGGAAATGATATTGAAATATTCATTTACAAGCCAGGGAGAATTACTAGGATCGAGAGCAGTGAGATCATTCCATAGCAGTTCCCTATGTTGGGCATCAAAACTCCCATAGATGAAGGATATAGTGATGACCCTCTGTCGTTAGTAACCTTGGTTGAGATTTGTTGTTCGGCTACCTGGATCACCCCCACAGAAATATTTCTGTTCTAAAAGATTTATATATGGCGGTTGTAGGTATCTACATGCATGGATCCATGTAAACTGAGTCTACGGGTAACCTCATTGAGCATGTAGAGGTTCTGCCTTTTTTCAATGATGGAAACAGGTTGAATCATGAGATTACAGGTTAAAGAGGCCAAAATTCTATTTTTACCTAGGCTCCGAGGCCACAAAAATTACAGAAAATCATTGGAATCATTGACCAAAGAGCAGCCTGGCATTGGATCCAGGGTACTTAGCCTTCTTGAGGAAGGAGGGTGAGCATTCCCTTAGCTTATATCATTATTCCCTTGAAATTTTCTAAGCTTCTAGAAGGAGTCGAGGAGGAGGGGGTGGAGAAATCTCGAGAACATGGGGAATTTATACTATAGGAACTGGAGGGAGGATGTACCTTAGATCTAGTATCTCAGATAGGAATGATTTCCTTTGGCAGAATAGATACACAAAAGGAGATGATATTCCTAGGATCTACTGCAGAAGCAGGTTGGATGAGAGGGACCATGACTACTATCAAATCCTTAATGTGGAGTGATCCAGGCGGAGGACCTAAGACCAACTGAGGAAGGAGGGAGTCTGGGAAACTAATGTTTGGACCCATTAGGTTCATTTTAACTCAAACATAATATTCCCCAAGCAACTTGAGAATAGAGGGATCAGATACAAAAGATGGAACACTTGGGTTAGAGAAAGGCACCAAGGATGATCCATCCCCTTATTATTATTCTTAAATATCAGCAAAATAAATCCACCAAAATGACCATTCCATCAAAAAAATCAATTGGTTCCATAAAAATAGTACCATCACCAAGGATTCAACCAGAGTGATATTATATATATTAATGGAGATAATCATTTATTTAATAGTCAATAAGTAAAAATCAGTCAAACTTTAATACCATATGTTGGTTCCATAAAAAGAAGATTCCTTATGATTTATTGAATTAAGGTGTGAAAGTTTAAGACATCCCATACAAAAATCCGATTTCATCATTATTTGATACACTCTTATGTCACTCATAAAAAATATAAAATAAATAAATCATAAAGAGACACATAATAAAATTTTCTTGGTTATCCTACTGCAGGATACATATAAGGATCATTCAATAGTGATGTGTTGATGTTATAAAATACATTAACTTTTTTGATAAATTAAGGGTAGTATGACTTTACATATATTTTTATTACCATTAAAATGATTTAATATGCCACTATACTCCTTACCTAAAATAACACACTAATCATTGAAGTGAAAACCTATATCTCCATGAACCAAGAATAATATAATACACAATGGTGGTCATATAAATATCTATATCGTCATCCACATGATAAACTCCATGAATATGAATTCTGTTGAACTCATGTAATCACTCTATATTTCTATCACTTTCTATTCTATAATATACCTCAATTGTTTTTAGAAAATCCACATAATTCGCATAAGAATTGGTTTATATAAATCCCAGTAAGAATATATATGTTTTAATTTACTAAATTTTAACATCTCAAAATTTTGAAAATAAATATTGAATGCATGAAATACTAAGCCACCACAAAACAACACAATTTATAATATAGCCTTTAAGCACAGATTTTCCACATCTATGTTTTGAATTTCGAAAAATGGCCATCTAGAGTTGCGATTAGTAAGTCATTTAAAGTATGATATAACCAACTTGATTTTTTGTGAATATTAACATACCATTATTAATAGTAATATGAATAGTAATATGACCCTTATGAATAGTAAATAATGACATTATTTTATTTTCTTAAGGTAATAATATAATGATATCTTGATTAATTTTTCAATTTGATATACAACTAATTATACCATTAAAATTGTTATTTTTCGAAATAACTATGATTTTATTAAAATACTAAATTAATAATATTTAGAAAATTATTATTGAAAAATGGAGTTTATTTTTTAATTCTACACGTCAAAAAATGGAAAGGTTGAATTTTTGGGATTTTTTTGAAATTCTTGAATTTTTTATGAATAGTGAAATACGGTAAAATACTATATATACAAATTATCAGTTAAATAAACAATTTATGACCTCATGTGTGATTCAAGGACAGTTGGTTCAAACTAACATGCACTTATTACTATTAGGGGTCACATGAAACAACACTATTGGTCTTCTTGATGGAAATTATAAAACAATGAGTAAAATATTCAAAATTCATTCTTCTCCTCCACTATAAAATCCCCCATCACTCCCTCTTCTCCTCAATCATCTAAACATTTTATCTCCTCAAATTTCTACCCAAATACCCTTACCTAGTCACTCCCCACTCCCAAGAAGATCTTTTTCGTTCAAAAATACCAATACCCCTTCCCTTAAAGATATTCTCAAGGAGGTGGATTCAAGAGGTAAATTCACATTTTATTTCTTTCATTTTCATTTCAAGTTCCCTTCTATTTTTATATTATTCTCATATCCTTTGTACAAATTACAATGATAAATCCAGTATCATATTAATATTTATATTATATCATGTGAATGTAAGAACCATAATATATATTTTTACTCAATCTCTTTTATTTTATAAATGAAATCATCATCCGTGAGGTTCCAATTTACAACCTTCATGGATGAAAACGTTTTGTTCTTCAATTTATCCTTCATTACTGGTCATGAAACCATTTTTATGGTTTAAAAAGACTATATTATATGTATTATAACCTAATTAACATTTAGGAATAAGTATATTTACATGATATTAAATCATATGACCAAAAAATCTCATAATAATCAAAATACTGACAAATAATCGAAGTGGTTGACATTAATATTTAATCTAATGATTTATAATCATTTTGTGTAACCAAATGATATAAATGAAAATTAAAGTTTTTTGATGATCATAAATAATATGTAATTTCAATTTTGGAGATTTATATCTATTACACATGAACTCCATTACTTAAAAACAACTAAACCGATAATGAAAATCAAGAAAATGAATACTTCAGAATGAAAGAATTCAGTATTTTAAATTATCAATAAAGACATAAATTAACTAAAAACAATTGTCATAAACTAAATAAATACCTAATAGGTTCTTAAATAATTTATTAATAGGTCTAATTTCATATTCTGGGACCTTAATTTCAAGAGTGGAACACATTCAGACATAACGTAAGGGTTTTTCCACCCAAACCTCCATTTTCACTCACGTCAACTTTGTTGTCAAATTATTTCAATGATATTCTTATGTATTATTATGTAATCCTCATAAATTCTGTATGATTGTTCTATAAATTTTTACCAACTATAATACTTCCTTAATTTATGGATTGTTTGAAAATTCTTCCCGAAATACAAGCCTGATTCAAGGGGATTTCTCAAATTCTATCCTAATTTCATGGGAACTCTATAATCTATTTTCAGAAACCATTATATTTCAAAAATTACTCATTTTATTATGATAATACAATATGACTTCAGTTCTTTTTTTATACAAATATTTTTCCTAAAGAACTATTCTTTTCAAAGTAAAGGAGTATTTATCTCATGAATTACTTGATAATTTTATGAGAGTATATTCATATCGTTCAACACTCTTGTTGATTATTATGTATGTTATAATACAATGTAATTAATTGAATGTTTTATTATTAGTTTGACTGTGGGTATTCTATCCTAAAACCATTCACCAATTTACTCTGAATGGTTAGTGTTTAGGGTTAATGTTTAGGGAAAGTTATTTACATTTCATATATTAGTTTCAATATGGATGTATATGTTGTTTATGTTTGTTCCTAATCATACGAGGAATTAATTGGAATTATAATGTGATGGGTGGGGCCTGTTATATCCCCTCAGTGCATCAGTAGGTATCCTAAGACAAATAGACTTGGACTTTGCGGAGGCCTTTCCCAATTTGTGATATGGTTTTGTTCAAGGCCTTAATCATTTTTAGACGTCTTGGACGAGTCCATGACAATATGTTTTAGAATGTATATATTGTTAACTTCCCTAATTATATAGACAGTAATTGAATGCTCATGTGGTTATTCGATTAGTAAAATACCCATGATTATGTTTCCATTATTTAGTCACCTTATATTCCTTCCATAATGTGTTCAAGTTTATTATTCGTAAAGACAAGCGTTTTCACTTATTCACCAAGCCTAATGTTTTTGTTTATGTTATCTTCTATTGTATTTCTTACTCTTACTAAGTATTTGAACTCACCCCTTTTTATGTTTCTTTTTACTAGGATATTAAAAAGTAATTTATAAATTAATTGCATGCATAATCTAGGAGGAATGGATATTTATAATTGAATAATTTTGTGTTTTATTTCTTTTCATGATGTAATGTAGAACTTATATTTTTATCTTGTTTCCAAAAGCTACTAAACTATATGGTCCTTCAAGATTCATATTCCGTGTAATAATATAAGGCACCATATCCAGGAAACCGGGGTCTGGTCCTTATAGTTTGGAATCATAGGATGTTTTGTAGAAAACCCAGAAACTAGATTTAGAAAATGTAGATTAGGGAAAAAATCTCTATGATAGTCTTTGAGGATAAGAATACATGAACATTCTGGTATTTTGTTAAGGAATAGATTATGTGTATCTTTCTAGAAAATATATCTCTATTCGGATACTATAAGAGGATGTGGTTTTTTCATAGATGTGTCTATGAGTGAAAACTCTGACAATGAGTTTCAGGTTTGATCTGAGGTATCCTAGTACACAAAAACAGGCCTTACTGCGCGCCTGGTTTGACACTCTCAGGGGATATGATTAGGATTATTCATATTTTCTTTACAACCCATTATGATTGATTGAAATGTAAATGTTTCCTCAAAGAAACCATTTTTGGTGACTATGGGATTATATATGAATAAGATTTCAATTTATGCTAAGTATTTTTCTAAGTTACAATTTGAAATTATGATTCATAGCCTAATATAGTGTATTCTATTATCTAGAAATAGAGCCTAGTGGATGAAATGGAAACCACATGAAAATGAATATCCCATGTAGGTATTTTCCTTTTACGCAAGATAATGATATAGGCTCGGGTGTTGCGACTGGTGCAAAGAATATTATAACTATACTAAGACAAATTAGTCATGTTATGAAAAATAACCTTACATGTATGGGGAATATGGATCTAACATATAGAGAAACTTTTTAAAATCGCTTTGTACGAAAAAATACTCCATTATTCAATAGAACTAAAAACCCATTTATAACTGAGTAGTGGATATGTTCCTTAGAGAAAATATTACTCTCTTGGGGATGTAATGAAAGAGGGAAGTTCATCATGACAATTTATCGCCAATCGAGAGATGCAAATCAGTGGTGGTTGTTAATCCAAAACACAAAGGAAGAGGAAGATATAGAATATATGGAATGGAGGTACTGTAAAGAAATCTTCCTAGAGAAAAAGTTTCCTTGTAAATATGGATCAGATATTGAAAGGCAATTTCAGAATTTGAATCATAAGGAAGATGAGAATGTTTCAAAGTATGAAGATAACATCAAAAGGTTAGAAAGTCATGTAGTGGAATATATAAAAAATCTTAAGAGAAAGATTGATCAATTATTTGATGGCCTAAAGTCGTTCCTCTGGTGGGTACTGGTCTCCCAAAGTTTCTTATCATATCAGGATATAGTTTCATGTTCTATCAAGATAGAAAAATAATTTCTATGTCCTATGAATTTAAGGGAAAGAAAGATAATAATATGGATACTGAAAACTATGGAAAAGGAAATAAGGAAATAGGGAATAAGGGAGGAATTGAATTTCCACCCAATGATGATTGTGGAAGGAAACACCCTGGTGCCTTCTTAAAGGCAACATGAGTATGCTAAAAATGTGGACAGAAAGTCCATCTTTCTGGTGACTATATAGAGAATAAGGAAGTTATTAGTGTTCAATTCTATAATTGTTTAGATTTAGGGTACTATGCTAATGATTTTCCACAGAATCAAGGAAACCTTCCATAGAAAAGGCCAAGGGAGAAGGGACATGATTTTGTGATCACAACTACAGATATAGATTTTTTCAATGATGTAGTTGAAAGTTATTTAATCATTTCCTCAAGCTTATGCAATGCTTTATTTGATTATAGATCATCTAATTCTTTAATGTCATCCCATTTTTCCATGAAAAATAGATATTTCCAATTTTATTTACTAAGTGAGTGGTCATTCAAAACTCCTAAGTGAAGTTTCATTGCTACAAAGTTTTGTTATGATGTACCCATTATAGCGTATAAACATGCTTTATCTACTGATTTTATTTTTATACCCATGATTTTCTTTGATATAATCCTTGGTATGGATTGGATTTCCAATCATGGTGTGAAAATGTATTTCAAGAAGAATGAGTTTACAATTTTTGAGGATGATGTGGAGTCCCTTGATTTTTTTGGTAAAAACATCACCATATGATTCTAATCTAGATCCACTCCTAGTAGCTCTGCAAAATTCAATTAATATGGAGGAAGGGAATGAAATAACTATGGTTTAGGAGAAGAATTTATATATAGAGGATGTACCTATTGTGAAAGAATAAGTTGATGTATTTCTAGAGGATTTACCTAGACATCCTCCAAAGTAGAAAATTGAGTTTTCCATTGACTTAATTCCTATTTCAAGGACCATATAAAATCCCTCTTATATAATGGACATTGTAGAGTTAGTGGAGCTGAAGAAACTACTCGATGAATTGAGTGATAAAGGTTTTATTATCCCTAGTTTTTCTCCATGGGGATCCCCTGTTCTTTTCGTTAATAAGAAAGATGGATTCATGAGGTTGTGCATTTACTAGTGGGGGATCAATTCTATAAATATAAAGAATATGTATCCCATACCTCGTATTGATGATTTATTTGACCAACTTCATGGAGCCCAATATTTTTCGAATATTGATCTTCAATATGGATATCATCAATTGCATGGGAGGAAGGAAGACATTCAAAAAATAACATTTCGAACCTGGTATGGGCATTAAAAGTTTACAGTAATGCCTTTTGGAATGACTAATGCACCCTATATTATCATGGATATAATGAATTTAGTTTTCAAGGAATATATTGATGACTTTGTGGTGGTATTTATTTATGATATCTTGGTACACTCTAAAATCTATGAAGATCGTGAAAATCACTTGTGCACTATTATGAAGACTCTATGAAGAAATTAATTATATGGGATGTTTATAAAGTGAGAATTTTGGCTTCAATCAGTTTCCTTTCTGAGCCACATTATCTCTAAAGAAGGAATATTTTTTGATCCTACAAATACGAAGGCTTTGAATGAATGGCCTACTCCAATTAACATAACTGAGGTACGTCGTTTTATAGGATTAGAAGGTTATTATCGACATTTCATTCAGAACATCACTAGTTTAGGCCACCTAATTACCATGCTTACAAGTAAAGGGGTTAATTCATATGGGAAAAATGTACGTATTTTTTCAAATAATTGATTACGAGGTTAGTGAATACTATGATCCTTACTCTACCATCAGAGAATGATGGGTTTGTGATCTTTAGTTATGCATCAAAGAAAGGACTTGGCTATGTCGTCATGCAGAATGAAAGAGTTATTGAATATGCATAAAGGTAGTTAAAAATACATGATCAGAACTATCCCACTCATGATCTTGAGTTAAAATGGTAAATTTTCTTTGAAGATTTTGAGACATTATCTCTATAGAAAAAAATTGATGTATATACGGATCACAAGAGTCTAAAGTATATCATTTCACAGAAAGAAATCAACATGAGGCAAAAAAATGGCTCGTAATATTCAAGGATTATGACTGTACCATACAATACCACATATGAAATGCAAACAAAGTGGCTGATGCATTGATCAATAAGGATCATGGAGTTCTCAACAAAATTAGGATTGACAAGGATCCTTTGTACATGGATCTAGTAAGGATGGGAATGGTAATTATCAAATAAGGTAAAAAATAATCACTTTTTCAATTGGTTTCCCAACCATATTTATTTTAAAGACTTAATTCTTCTCAGCATAATGACTAGAACCTACAAAATAGTTTGATTGTTGTGAAACATGGGAAGTTGACTGACTTTGTGTGTGAAGATGGTGTTCAGAAATTTAGGAAGAGGCTTTGTGTTCCAGCTATACCCGAGATAAAAAGGGAGTTATTGGATGATGCCCATTGTTATAATTTCTCCATACATCCCGGTAGAACTAAGATGTATAGATATTTTAAGGAACATTTCTAGTGGGATAACATGAAGAGGGAAATTGTGGATTATGTATCATGATGTTTAGTTTGACAACAAGTGAAGGATGAAAGGAAACATCGAAAAGGATTCATGAAACCTCTAGTTATTCCTAGGTGGAAATGTGATGAAATAACCATGTATTTTGTCACTGGACTACCCAAAACTCCAAGGAAGTGTGATGCGATATAAGAAATTGGGGATCGACTTACGAAATCTGCACATTTCCGAACTATAAGTGAGGAGTTTCCACTAGAGAGCCTAGAAAGAATCTATATCAACGAAGTTTTGAGACTTAATGAAGAACCTCTCTCAATTGTTTATGATGGTGACCCATGATTTACATTGAAATTTTGGAAAATTCTATAGGTTTATATGGATATCGAACTTCGATTGAGTACTTCTCACCAACCACAAACTGACGGAAAATCAGAGAGGTCAATCCAAACCTTAGAGGACATGTTCATATCATGTTAAATTGACTTCAAAGGTATGTGGGGTCAATATCTTCATTTACAAATGTTTTCCTATAATAATATTTTCCATTAAAGTATTCAAATGGAACCATATGAAGAGTTGTACATAAAAAGATGTCGTACACTAACTTGTGGGGATGAAGTTGGACAAAAGAAGCATGTGGGCCTAGAGCTTGTGGAGGAAACAACAGTGAATGTAAATACTATTCAAGGATATATTAAAGAAGATCAAAGATGAAAAAATATATATACTGATAATAGAAGGAAGGATCTGGAATTTCAAGTGGGAGACCATGTTTTCTTGAAAGTATCTCCATGGAAGGGCATTATAATATTTGGAAAAAAAGGGAAACCGGGCCCTAGTTAAATTAAGAATTTGGAAAATCTAGAGATAATTGGGGTTGTTTCATATAATTTGGCTATGCCTCCAAGCCTTTCCAAAGTACACAATGTGTTTCATGTCTCATTCTTGAGAATGTACATGCCAAACCCAACGCATGTCCTCACTTATGAAGGTATATTTTAAAAACCTGACCTATTTTACTGTGAAGAGCCTTTCTAGATTCTGGAAACTAAAGAAAAAGTGTTGAGGAATTGGATGAATCTTCTAGTAAAGATACTTTGGTGGAATCCTAAAATATCAGAGAAAACATGGGCACCTAAGGAGCTTATGTTGAAGACATACCCAAGTCTTTTTGTGAGGTAAAATTCTGTGAATTTTGAGGATGGAATTTTTGTGATGGGAGAATGTGACACCCTAATATTTTGAAAATAAATATTAAATGCATGAAATATTGAGTCCCTATAAAACATCTCATTTTATAATCTATCTGTTAAGCACATCCTTTCCTCTTCTCTGTATTGAATTTCAAAAAATGGTCATCTAGAGTTGTGATCCGTAAGTCATTTGGAGTCTGGTATAACCAACTTGATTTTTTGGTGAATAGTAACATACCCTTATGAATAGTAATATGAACGTTATGAATAGTAAATAATGACATTATTTTTTTCCATAAGGTAATAATATAATGAGATCTTAATTAAATTTTCAATGTGATATAAAACAAATTATACCTTTAAAATTGTTATTTTTTGAATTAACTATGATTTTATTTAAAAATTAAATTAATAATATTTAGGAAAATATTTTTGAACAATGGAGTTTATTTATTAATTCTACACATCGAAAAATGGTTTGTATTAATTATTTTATTTATTCTGAAATTCTTGAATTTTTTATGAACAGTGAAATACGGTAAAATACCGTATATTCAAATTATCATTTAAATACACAATTTATGACATCATGAGTGATGAAATGACCCTTTTTTAGACCTCACATGAAATTATTACTATTATGGGTCACATGAAACAACACTATCGGTTGTCTTGATGGAAATAATAAAATAATTAGTAAAATATTCAAAATTCATTCCCCTCCACCATTGTAAAACCCCCCATCACTCCCTCTTCTCTTCACTTCTCGAAGCCTTGTATCTCCACAATGTTCTACCCAAATAAACTTCCCTAGTCACTCCCTACATACATGAATCTCTTGGTATTTCCAAAAGTCCAAAACCACTTCCCTTAAAGATATTCTCAAGGCGGTGTACTGAAGAGGTAAATTCACATTTTATTTCTTTTATTTTCATTTTGAGTTCCATTCTATTATTGTATTATCATCACATCCTCTGTCCAAATGACCATGATAAATCAAGTATCATCTATATAATGGAATTATATCATGTTAATGGAAGAAAAATAATCAATATTTTTACTCTCTCTCTCTTATTTTATAAATGAAATAATCATCAGTGAGGTTCCAATTTACAACCTTCGTGGGCGACGAAGTTTCATTCTTCAATTTCTCATTCATTACTGTCCATGAAACCATTTTTATGGTTTAAAAAGACTATATTATATGTATTATAACCTAATTAATATTCATGAACCAGTATATGTACATGATATTAAATCATATGACCAAAATTGCTCATAATAATCCAAATACAGCCAATTAATTGAAGTGGTTGTCATTAATATTTCATATAATGATTCATACTCATTACATGTAACCAAATGATATAAATGACCATTAACACTTTTGGATGTTAATAAATAATATTTGATTTCAATTATGGAGATTTACATCCATTCTACATGAACTCCATTACATAAAAATAAGTGAACTGATTATGAAAATCAAGAAAACAAACATTCTAAAACGACAAAATTCAATATTATAACTTATCAATAAGTACATAAATGAACTAAAAATAATTGTGAAAAACTAAATAAATGTATAATATGTTCTCAAATAATTTATTAATAATCCTAATTTTATATTCCCGGACCTTCAGTTCAACAGAGGAACACATTAAGACTTAAGGTAAGGGTTTTTCACCCAAACCTCCATTTTCATTCGGGTCACATTTATTGTCTAATTATGTCAATAAAATTATTATATATTATTATGAAATCCTCATAAATTCTGTTTTAGTGATATATATATATATATAGGTTTAAAAAAGAGAATAATTCCTTATTTTGTTGATAGTTACATTTTTTAAAAGGAATATTAAAAATTCGTCCTGAAATACAAGCCCGATTCAAGGGAATTTCTAAAATTCTAAGCTAATTTCAATGGAACACTATAATCTGTTTTTAGAAAAAAAATATCTTTCTAAAAAACTCATTTTAATATGAAAATAAAATATTACTTCACTTATGGTTTTATAAAAATATTTTCCCAAAAGAAATCATCTTTTCAATGTAATGAAGTATTTATCTCAAGAATTACTCGATGATTTTATGAGAGTATCATCACAATGTTCGACACCCTTGTTGATTAATATTTATGTTATAATATACCATATTTAATTGAATGGTTTATGATTAGTTTAAATTTTTATATGCAATCCCAAAACTATTCACCAATTTACTCTGAAGGGTTAGTGTTTATGCTTAATGTTCAAGGAAAGTTATTTACATTTCATATGTTAGTTTCAATATGAATGTATAGGTTGTTAATTTTTACCCCCAATAATATGAGGAATTCATTGGTATTATTATGTGACTGGTGGGGCCCACTATATCCCCTCAGTGCATCGGTAGGTCTCATGAGACAAATAGATGTGCACTTGGCCGAGGCCTTGCCTAATTTGAGATATGGTTTTGGCTGAGGGATTAATAATTTTTAGAAGTCTTGTCTAAGGCCTAGACAATATGATTCAAAATATCTGACATATGAACTTCCCTCATTATGAATATAGTAATTGAAAGTTCATGTGGTTGTTCTATTAGTATAATAACCATGATTATGTTGGCATTATTTACTCAGCTCATATTCTTTCCATAATGTGTTCAGGATTATTAT
Source organism: Viscum album (assembly GCA_963277665.1). Taxonomy (NCBI): domain Eukaryota; kingdom Viridiplantae; phylum Streptophyta; class Magnoliopsida; order Santalales; family Viscaceae; genus Viscum; species Viscum album. The sequence continues at coordinate 1,151,676,049 of OY728135.1, forward strand.
TTGTAATGGAATGTTTTTCAATTATTAACCATGCATAATGTTTATTTTTATGTTATATGCTTCTATATTTCATACTCTTAATAAGCATTTGAGCTCACCACTTTCTTATGTTTCTTTTTCCCAGGATATGAAGAAGTAATTTATGAATGACTTTCAGGCATAATCTATGAGGCATGGATGTTTCTAATGGAATAAATTAGTGTTATACTTCCTTTCATGATGTAATGTTTAACATATATATTTATCTTGTTTCCAAAATCTACTAAATTACATGGTTCTTCGGGATAAATTTTCCTTGTTTGTATGCCAATGTAATAAATTAAGGCACCGGCTCCAGGAAACCGTGGATGGGTTGTTACAAAAATATTTAATTATATTTTAGTATCATTGGAATATTAATCCCACCAAGTAATTAAATCCATGTAAACCAATATTCTTTAGGATCAGAAGTTATATCTTAAAAGAAATGAATTTTGGGAGAAATTAAAACTACATGTTTACCATAGTCATAATGAAATAATAGGTTCAATGATTTATTTCATGATACCTCCAATAATTAGGGCTTATATAATAATTTTTTTATTAAAATACAAATTAATATATATATCCATTAAATAAATCATGACACAAATTTTTCTTTAAAACACAATTTCCTCCACTCAGTGATGTGCTAGATTTTTACTGTCTCTATATTATGGATAAAACTACTACTTCTCAATGAAACCAGTTTTTTAAAATATTATTATATGCACTCAATTTATCCTAAATTTCATTATTTCATGACACTGTAGCTTCATTTCATAATAAAATATCCCAAAAACAACCTAGAACTAAAATATCATCATGTGACTCCACATGAACTAGGTTATAATTTGGGTTATTTATACATACTTATTTAAAAATATATCTAAAATTATCCAAACTCAACAACACCAATACATAATTATTCCATTAGTATTTTAAAAGATTTTTGCCTTTATTTTTCAAAAGAAACAACCCAAAATTCATATGTGGATTTTTTTTGAAAATTAGTTAGAAATGAAGAATATCATTGAACTCAGTAGTATAAATTATAACTAGAATCAAATATAACACGAGTTCCATGAACTCTTGAGGCTTAGTCAAATAATTATTATTTTATTTAAATTTTCCATGAAAATATTTCTGAAATCCCTTCTATTATCAACCATGGTATTTCTTATTGTTTATCAAGAAATCTAACCAATGAAGAGAAACTCTTTATAGAATAATTTTTTTAACTTCACCCTCTAATAATTGACGATTTTAATAATTGCAATGATGTAATTGATATTTTCTATCCATTCCCCTACTTTTTTCAATGAGATATCACAGTAATTGTTACAAAATAATGAAACTAACAATATCATATAACATCCTCATTGGTGGATTCTTGATGAGGAAATACCTACTTGATACCTTATAATAGATGAGTTAGTAAATCAAGGATCTATAGATATTTTATTATCCTAAAAGGTAGAGCATGTTCATAGGCCCCCTCATTCATGGATAATGGTTATCATCAAGGATTCATAGCCTATACTGATGTATAGGGTCACATTAAATAAACCAACTAGGATAAACTCCATTATCAATTTAATAATGAAATAAAAATGATAAGGATAAAACCACCACCTCACTTTTGTTCCCATTAATATATTTCATACTTATCTTAAATTATCAATAAAAATATTTAAAATTAATTATTCCATGAATACCAATAATATATCAAATAAAATAATAATATATCAATTTCATACGAACAACCATGAGGTTTATATTAATTATGTATTCACTAATAAGTTATTAATAAAATAAACTTTATTTATTATTAATATATAGATAATTAAAAATCACATTTTATTTCAACAGACAAAAAATCAACAAAGAATAGTCACATAATTTCATATATTCTTCAATGTTTCGACTTATATGATTCGACACATGATTCTTCTAAAAAAAAGAAAATTCCAAGAACGGAATTCTACATAAAACCTAGAATACTTATGAAACCCAGGATTCTAATGTCATTATATTGTCCATACAAAAGTACGTCTTAATTCCAGACTACCAAGGATTATATCCCTAAGTTATTATAAACCTAATTTCTGTGATTGAATTTTATAACACCCATATCCAAATGACTTGGTTTTACCAAATCACAGTAAGAGATCATGAGCACATCTAAATATATATAAGTTTTTTTTCATAAATAACAATTTATAATGTATAATAAATTATTGAGTTGTTTATCCTAAGTGGATAAATCAATTATTAATATGAGACACAATTTATGATTTTTCCTGAGGTACCAAAATATATATATGGTAGCTGATACAAAATATATTAAGTGTTGGAATACATTATATGTAATTTAATTAAATAAGAACAAAATGTTTTTCCATGTGTAATTTGTGTACCCATATGTGAAATATCCCAATAGTTATAAAAAAAAGTAGTGTAAGACCATCTCTATATGAGCCAACCATATCTAGCTACAAAAAGTATTATTCCTCCTGTCACCATGACATACCAACATTAATGTCATAGGGACTTTCATTTTCATAGATCATGGAAAATAAGATCTTTACACATCCTAGGGAAACATTTTTTATGGTGTGAGTACAATGTACCTTGTTGGAATTAAGTACCCAACCCTTACCTATCTGTCATAAAACAAACTCAATATAGTATAAACAAAAATATAGAATGGTAATAAAATAATAAAAATGATAAATTTTAATTTAAATTCAATAATTAAAAACTAAATATTTACCTTGGTTGTTCATTTTCATATGATTAAGAATCCAACATGAAAACCAACAATACATACTTAGAGGTCGAAATCCAAAATAAAATGGCTACATCTTTAGGGGATAAAACAATAGGGAAAATAATTATGTATATATAGCTACATCCAATATTAAGACGTCAAATAATTCATATATCATAGTTATATCATCAATTGGTGTAAATATATTCATTATATCATGTATTTATACCAATAATATACATGTTTTTATTCCCATGAAATTGTATAGAAGTAGAAATAATATGAGTTTCATGGGATATCATTTTTTCCATGTGTAGTGTAATGAAAATTAGAACCCAAACACGATTGAAAAAAGAGAAACCAATAGAGTGAAGTAATAAAACCATAAATGTAGTGTGCCTCATTGTCAATGATTTAGATCTTCACTAGAATTGTGTTCGATTAATCTCCATCAAAAAAAACAAATAAGTTTTTACATTCAAAGTTATCCACCTACTACTAGAATCATTTAATGCTTTGGTAGGACCTATTCTCCAGAACAGTGTTCTAGTACTCCTCATCAATGGAGAATGGATAAAATATAATTAAGAGAGATTAGAAAATAGGGAATAAACTCTTTAATCTTATAATTAAACCTTCAAACTCTATTTTATTGAATTCATTAGTTAAATAAAGGATCCTCATGGAGTTGATAATTTTAAAAATTATAAACTTTACATAAAATATTGTAACACTGAAAATACTAACCTCATTAAATAAATAAATTATTAAAACTCCCTTTAGAATCCATTTAATTTGACAGATTGTCATATTATATATTTCTTCCTAAAAGAAACATGATTATAAACTTAGAATATTAATTCTAATAATATAATATATTTTTCTATATGATCACTATGACATTTTACAAGAAAACCATGATAATACACTAACCACAATATGGTTTCTTTAATTATTTCAATATCGATTCATTAGTGTGTAATATTGAAGAATATCCCGCTTATACTAAATCCTCACAAACTGTATACCAAACCTAACAATACATTTTTAATCTATCCAAACTCCATTAGACATTATTATCAGAATCCCTCTCAAATGTTTGAAAAAATATTTAAAAAAAATTAATTTTCATTCCTATGGATTATGTGTGACCAAGTGGGATAATGATGAATTAACTAATAATAATTTTAAGAAAAAAGTGACAAATAAAACAATATTATTACTATTCTTGTAACAAAGGGGTTTGTTATGATCTTGACTAAACACAATTAAATCTCTGTATGAATATTTATACCATAATATGTGTCTCTATACATCATTTTAATTCTTATATTTTCCCATTGTACAAGATATTGGGTGACCATAAGATTTGGAAAATGTAAATTTAATATAGGTCATCTAATATATTAACGATTCAACAAAAAAAACTAATAAAGTTTTATGAATACATCGAATTTCATTCATCCAAGTAGATTAGAACCACACATTTCATGTACCTAAAAATGGATATGAGTTTCATAAACCAAATTCAATAATTGGCCTAAATTTCATACATTTTATACTAGGGGAAAAATCTCAACTTGTTTAAGTTCAACAAATAGCATGATAAACAACATACCCAACAACCCCCTTATTAGAATAACCTCAAGGATAAAAAAAGAGTGGTATAAAAGTATAATGGTTCACATGATATATATGTTTCCAATATTAGGTAATGGGGATTAATATTAATCATACATGTAAATAACCTAAACTCATTATCCTAAAGATAATGTCTTCTTTATTACATTGGAACTAAATACAAGGAATCACATCCTGAATGGTTAAATAGTTCAATAGTTGTATAGAAGTATATACATACTTGAATATCACATAAAAATTTAAAACATAAAATACGACACTATAGTTTATTTTCTAACACTATTATTTCAATTATATTATCCCAATATATCATATATAAAACACTTCCTAGCATCAAATTGAAATGAAACATAAGAAATGGGTGATCTCTAATTCTCATTAAGGGTATGCATATAATAGAATCTATCATAGAAAAAATACGAAATAATCAATATGGAAAGGTAAAAAATTGGAAAAAATTCCCTTTAATCAATAAATTGAATAAGAATAACAATATTAAAATAATAAACGGGGATCAAAATAATTCCATATAAGTAATCACATGAGCCTAAAACTTATCCGTGGACATTTTAACTAATAAAATAATCACATGTACATAAATAACTAAAATAATAATGTGGTAATTAATAATTTTTGACATCATAACTATACTATCTAGGCCTCCTGATAACTAATAATACATAAATGAATATGGCCTCATCCAAATACCCAAAAAATTGTCTTTGGAGAGATACTGAGGCATCATGGGGCTATAATGGGCCCCACACATCACATACTAAGTCCAATTCATTCCTCATATGAAATTATTGAAATAGATTCAATTTAATGTTCAAATAGAAAAACAAACATATAAAATGTTAATAATTTAACTTTTCAATATTCATAATCAACACAAACATTTGTATTGGAAAACTGTAATATGAATATTAATACTTTCCCTAATAACTAAAGATAATCATACACTATTGAAAGAAATATGGAAAATTTTATCAATATAATATATCCTAGTCATCCTAATCATGAAAAATCTAGTGAAATAATAATGATTTTATCCTTACAAAATATTTTCAATGGAGCATACGGTAAAATGAGGGTTTCTGATTTTAATAAATAGAAATACCCTAACATTTCCCTTAAAATCCTCATTGAGAAAATGTACTTTTATCTTTTAAAATCACATTATAAAACTAAAAAATATATAGAATATTAGGGAAAAAAATATTTTAAAAGAATCATAGAAATTTTTAAAGTTATCTTCAATTAAATTACTTGTCTCAATGGTGTGAAATTTTCAATTATGTTAAAGTAGTTATTCATTTCACATTTTTTTAAAAACTTCGAATGATTCCTCATTTGGAAAATAGAAGGATGATTCCTTTTAAAAAATTTATAAAAAACCCCAAAAATGTGTAAAAGTGAATTTGATTTTTTTAGGAAAAAATTAAAAACATTTTTGAAACCATTTTTGGAAAGAATGTACATGGAAGGGAAATGATTTTTAGTCGAAGAGACAAATGAAGTATATTTTAATTAAAAAATTATATTAGTATTTTAAGTTATTGAATAGATGAAATTTGAAATTAAAACATGTAATTTATATAAATAAAAAAAAGATATGAAAATATACTAGGTTTTAGATATAAATATTTATTAATTCCCCTAGAATATACTTTAACATTAATAATCCTAAATAATAGTGAGATTCTGAAATAAACCCTTACCGCTTTCATAACTGTTGAATCATAACCCTGAAGAATTAAATAAATTAAAATGAATCATTAAATAACATAAAGATAAATAAATTCATGATATAAAATATCCAAGGGTTTTATATATAGCACACACTATAAGAAAACCTCCTATTAGCAGTGGTTTAAACCGCCGCAATATGAATTGGTGGAGGTTTATAGAAATCGTTGCTAATTTGGATGTCAGCAATCTATTAGTGGTGGTTATTTCCATTTAGCAGTGGTTTAAAGGAAGTGTCGTAGATGACTCATTTCACGGTAGTTTTACTGAATTTAGCGGCGGTTTTTACGAGCCCTGGAATTTATTTTATTAGCAGCGGTTATAACCACGGTGAATAAAATAAAATCTATTGGCTGTAAAACCACTACTAAAGTCACGAAAACCGCCGCAAAATGCACGCGGTTGATCCGACTCGGTAGTGGCGGTTAAAACCACCCCTAAATGTAAGCCAACAGTAGCGGTTATAACTGCCACTAAGTAAAATATACTTACGTTTAGTGGCGGTTTTAGCCGCCGCTAATGTCTTACCAATATACTTTAGTGGCGGTTAAAACCGCCGTGAAAATATGACCAGAAAAAAACATGTTGTTCTGCTTCCACCGTACCACTTCCCTAAAAAACAAATCAGACCAGAAATACCAATAGCCTAACAGATTAATGTACACAAAATTTAAAAAAGAATGGAGAAAACTATTAAATAAATTATGGTCATGATTCTTGGAAAATATAGTGGAACATCATAAATGGATATTTGTAGTGAGGAGGAGTAAAAAACATGACCTGAATTGATAGAGAATGGGTACAACACCACACAACACATTCTAAGGTTGATTCCAAAATAGTTTAGATTAGTGATTCATGGGCATGGAATACCCATTTAAGGTAATAGAATTAGGACCATGTGGGGATCATGTAACTCAACCATACTTGAGGTGGACTTCCCCCTAACCCCTAAGCCCTGCTGAGCCAGGATTGATTCAAGAATCAAGGATATTTATATAGTTATAATTGATTATACGGGTGAACCCAATGAGGGGGAGAAGTGAAATGAAAAATATCACGTTGAAAATTACAACTTTTGTGAACTAGGATGTGAAATGGGAGTAATCAATAGAAATAGAATTATTATTGACCATGTTTGAATCACCTGATACCTATGCTAGTTGAGGATAGGATGAAAAATACCATGATCTATTATTCATGGAGATCAAATCATGAGATCCGTTTTTTATCAGTAAATGTACTTCATTGAATGAGCCATCGATGGTATGTAAGACACTATGTCCATGAATCATTTCATTAGATATCCTTTTCAGATTGGAAGGGGGAGCATTATCCCAATAGTATAATGTGTGAACCACACAAGTGTATGTGGGGATGTACCATATAGAATATTAGGTTCCATGGGAGATATTTACTCATGTGCTCAAATGTTCAATTTAAACATGTGAGTTAACAAGATTCAAACATGGCCCAGAGGGAAACGTCCCCATGATGAGTTGCTGGTAGGGATGGGACTGAGATGAAATATACATTCATAAATTTGTGTATCCTCATAATGGACATCAAGATAAACATAGTTTTTATGGGTGACATGGTAAGAGACTATAGTCGGTGGAGTGATTTCTTCTCTGGCAAGGATATCATATCATCTCATATTCAGAGAAATACAAGTTTTATATGGGTAATGTGTCATTCATTTCATACTTATCATATGAGGAATATCAGTTTTATATGTGGTAATTATTTTTATAATCATCCCAAACATATCGGATGAGGTATCCTTAATTCATTTAATAGGGTATGGTTGTTAATTAACATTGTTTGCGGAGGGAATTGGTCTTTGATGTTTAAAATCATAAAACATGGATTATGACTGCAACAAGTTTAAATTCCTAGAGCTCCAAATATAGGAATAGGTTTGAGTTAAATGTCTCCAAGATTTTACCAAATTAGATAGGAAAGGAGAAACCTTTAATGAGTTGGTGATAGGGTTGTGCCCTGGATTAAATATTTATATGTAACTACTTATATCGTGATTATTGAAATCAATCCACGTGTTTTTATGATTCACAGTGTCATAGGAAACCAACGCCAGAAGGGTTTACCTTCTTGGATGATGATATTGAATAATTACATATTATAATATTAGGCATCGAGAATTTATAAGAGGTGAAATTATATCTCTTTAAGAGACATATCAATTTTTATGGGGTTAAATTATCTATCATTAATAGGTATATATATTTTACACGGGGTAATGATATAGTTTAAATTCATCTTATTAGGATTTTAGAACTTATTTTGCAACTACATACCCATTATTTACTTCCTCATATCAGGAAATGAGAGCATCTTGGCCCACTGATGTATAAACATAAATGAAATGAGATTATTGCTAAAAAAGAGGCTCATTTGAGTGTTTTGGGACAATGACACCTTATGTAATGGATTATTATATGGTGAATCATCAGTTAGGCACAATGATAGAAGATATATGCATCAACACGTTTCCCATGGAAATGGGATTCAATCCACCCATAGGTCTAGAATGTTGTGGAAATAGCTGTTTGATGAAACTCCAGGGATGAATAAACCCATGTAATGGATCTATGAGCATATTTTATTTTCATAATGCTTGGACTAGGTATATCTTTATATAAACTATTATAGTATAGATTGGTGAGGTGGGGGAATCAAGAATTATTTTGTGGTGAATAAAACCTGGGGTTATAGGATAAAATAGTCCCTTCCACCCATGACGAAATCCTGGATATGATTTCACACAATGTAAGATCATACAACCAAGACCATGATGAAAAATTTAACGTCATGATTCATGGACTAGGATGATAATTCCCTACATGGTATCTATGTGTCATGGTATGGGTAAAAACCAATGTATAAGGGGTTAATGTAGTCTTAGGTACCACATGAACATTTTGATATGAACTGAAAATTATTTAAGGTTATAATATGTGGACTGTAAATGGAGTAATGAGGCCAAAGGCTTAATAAATTTACATTTATACCCAAAAAGGAATTCTATGCATCATTATGTTTCGCATGAGAGTGTGAATCAAGACACATGTTGTCCTCAAATAGGTTATAGTATAAGACCAACATTGGAACTAGGTGTAATCCTATATATAGAGGGAATTTTGGAATATAATGATTATCATGAGGCATCACATTTCAAAGGAATGAGATAAGGATAATGTTTAATGTCATGTCTTGAAGAAAATGATTTTTTTCATATCACATAATGTGATGCTTCCATGTTTTATATGAGGTAATGTTTTTGAACATATCATAATTATTGTAAGAGGAATTGAAATTTTATATAGTGTAAGACTTTTAGATGATCCAATGCACATCGTATAATGAATCCCAGTTTTATATGGTTTAATACCATATCCCATTAAGAGGAACCTGGGTTTTATATGGGGTATTACCACATTTTATCATCATGAACAAAATATGATAACCATTAACAACACATGAAGATTCACTATATACACATTCTGCCTCACCAAAGTTCCCACAACATTATCCCCTTGAACACTATGAAATAACCTAATTTTTTCTACACATCAATAGTGGGTTTAACTCTTAGTCATCCAAAATCTAGACTACCAATTCAAAAACATGCATAAATGTAATGATGTATACCACACTCGAGATATCAAGACATAAAAGGAAACATCATAAATCAATAAAATGTATAAAAGGAAACATGAGAAATCAAGAAAATGTTCAGACATGAAAATGTTTGGTGGAAACTATGTGCCACATATGTTACATATAAAAACCAATTGTTCCCATATTTGTTCAACACATCAAAAATACAAAAACTCACGGTCTGATGATGCATCGTCACCCTCTCCACCTCCATTTCCACTTTCTGATGTCACATGTAAGAATATTATATTGAATATTAAATACTATTGCATATTTATATTAAAACATAAAACCAATGAAAGTTTTCAAACTAAATGATTTTGATTTTTTTTGACTTACATGCTTACCACCAGTCGATGCACTACCACCGGGGGCATATCTACTCATCTACGGATGTATACTAGTTATCACTTTCTGCATAGAGGATATTTGAGCCCCCTGGTCTTGAACTATGGTTCGTAGAGAAGAATTCTCCCTCTGAGCATCTTCGGGTATGGATTGACTATAAACAAGAGTAGATGCAGCTGGAATCCCTGGTGGGATGCCAAAGACCTCAGATGGTATGGGTCTGAAACCCATCACGTGCACTCTACAAGGACACTCCTTCCCAAGGACTTTAGCAACTGAGTCATCCAAAGAGACTGAGTAGGACTGCCCAGAATTGGCATCCCATAGTTCTTTAATTTTTACCTATAAATCAAATATCATTATATATTAACATAGTAAAAACTGATAATAAGTTATTATAATAAAAAATTGACTTCATACCCCAACTTCTTTGGTAGGATCATTAATAAAACTTCCATCTGAATTTCTGTGATCATCCATCCACAGTTCTGTTTGGGATGCTTCATTCCCTCATATCTATGACTACATTAAGCAAAGATAAATCAACAATTCAATATATTAAACAGATAATATTGTCTTACAAATATTTAAACTAATTAAAAGATTACCAATGTCGTCTGGCTTCTAGAAAATATTTTTGAGCCCGTAGTGTGAGGGATGACTTGCTTAGCCTAGTTTGATGCATTCTGTCTTGAGAGATACTAAAATAAATAAAATTCAATTTAAAAATAATGTATTAAATGTAATATCCTCTTCATATACATGTATAAATGAAAAATTAGGATAGTATAATTGTTGGCGCCAAAAATGTGGCCCGAAAGAAAGGAACGAAAAAGGTCGACGCGCTGCCTCGCGAAGCTCCATCGCGAAGCTCCGCCGCGAAGCCCCGCCGTGAAGCGCCCCAACCATGGCGGCGCCGGGAAGCACCAGAGGCGGTAATGCTCCACGAACCCATTTGACGTTCGCGAGCCGCTGCGAAGCACCAGAGGCGGTAATGCTCCACGATACCATTTGACGTTCGCAAGCCGCCGCGAAGCACCAGAGGCGGTATTGCTCCGCGAACTCATTTGACATTCGCGAGCTGCCGCGAAGCACCAGAGGCGGTAATGCTCTGCAAACCCATTTGACATTCGCGAGTCGCCGCGAAGCTCCAGAGGCGGTAATGCTCCGGGAACCCATTTGACGTTCGCGAGCCGCCACGAAGCACCGAAGGCGGCGCGCGAGGCCTGCTTCGCGGCACCCCTTCCCTATAAATACCGGACTCCCCCTGAGTCCCGGAGACAGAAAATACTACCTTTCGGCTTCTCCTCTCCCGAATCGTGAAGCACTCTTTGCCCCGGGAATCATGAGCTCTGCGAGGTATTTCTACTTCGCGAGACGCCTCTGCTTTGTCTCGTTTTGAGCCCCTCTTCCGAGAGGGATGCCCTTCACAAAGCTCAAGGGCGTTCGCAGAGGAAGGGGATTCCCAAGGGAACCCAGGCAGCCGCGTAGAGTTTATGCTTCGCGATACACCCAACCCATGCTAGTGATCCCTATGCCAAGGCAGGATCACTATACATCGCGAAGCACACTGCCTCGCAGGACCCTGCTTCGCGAGGCACCCCTTCTTCGCGAGGCAGTGCTCTGCGAACACTGTTCCACTTCGCGAAGCACCTCCCACTCACACCTATGCCCCATTCTAAGGCCAAGGCACTCCACTTCGCAAATCACACTCCTCTACTTAGCGATTCCTCTTTCCGTGCGACCCTCCAGGTTTGCATGATGTGATTTCAAAGTCCCATGGACAATACCACCCGTAGCGTTGCTTCGCCTAATGCTTCTTCGCATAGGCACGCTAATGGCTATTGCTTCTTCGCATAGCCACGCTAACGTGGACCCCTCGATGGTTCTTCCCACGACCCCCCCCCCCTACCATGGCCTTACCGGTACCTTCCCTTCCCCAAGGACCAGAGGGTACCAGTTATGTAAGTCCTAGGGGTGTGGAGTGAACCCACCTCGTCCGAGCTGCAGGACGTTAAACTTCCAAGCACCACGTCCTCAACACATGATGTTAAACTGTGACCCAACCTCATCTCCCTCACGAAGGGTCCCCCCAGCTCGAACATTCTTTACACCACTCATCTCCATGGAAATGGAACTCTTCCGCACATGAAATGAGATCCTCCTTGTCGGAGTGGCGTGTGTTTGCAGGGGAAGGGCTGCCTCAGAGCGTAAGCCCCTAACCTTTCGTACGGATGATTGCACCCATGCATCTCTGTACTTCCCCACTACCAAGGTCAGTGGAGGACGTGATAGGGAACGAGGCACCCCCCTCTGGGCCTCCATCCTGGAGTAAGTCCCAACACCACGGGTCACCCAATGCGTAAGCCCCTTCTCGCTTCTCACGGACGCACCCATCGTGACGTGATCGTCAGGTCCTTGCAACCTCTTGTTTCTCACACCGAGCATGACTCATGTGGGCTTAGAGTGAGCACCGACCTTGACCACCCCATCCCACCTGAATTACGAGGTCTTTGATCCATGTCAAGGCATGGTACGTAGGAAGACTCTATGAGGTTCAAGCCCACCAATAGTGGACCCACGGGTCTACTTTCACGTCGGTTCACCGACACATCCCACCTGAACTACGAGGTCTTTGATCCATGTCAAGGCATGGTACGTAGGAAGCCTCTATGAGGTTCAAGCCCACCAATAGTGGACCCACGGGTCTACTTTCACGTCGGTTCACCGACACATCCCACCTGAACTATGAGGTCTTTGATCCATGCCAAGGCATGGTACGTAGGAAGCCTCTATGAGGTTCAAGCCCACCAATAGTGGACCCACGGGTCTACTTTCACGTCGGTTCACCGAAACATCCCACCTGAACTACGAGTTCTTTGATCCATGTCAAGGCATGGTACGTAGGAAGCCTCTATGAGGTTCAAGCCCACCAATAGTGGACCCACGGGTCTACTTTGACATCGGTTCACCGACACATCCCACCTGAACTACAAGGTCTTTGATCCATGTCAATGCATGGTACGTAGGAAGCCTCTATGAGGTTCAAGCCCACCAATATTGGACCCACGGGTCTACTTTCACATCGGTTCCCTGACACATCCCACCTGAACTATGAGGTCTTTGATCCATGTCAAGGAATGGTACGTAGGAAGCCTCTATGAGGTTCAAACCCACCAATAGTGGACCCACTGTTCTACTTCCACATCGGTTCACCGACAAACCCCTTTTGAACTACGATGTCTTTGATCCATGTCAAGGCATGGTACATAGGAAGCCTCCACGAGGTTCAAGCCCACCCATCATCCATTCATGTTGGGTCTCACCCCCGGTCCAGCATGACGTTAAACTGCATTCTGGTCCAGTGGCAAGCGGTTGCGACCCTTTCCCACCTAAAATACGATGTCTTTGATCCATGTCAAGGCATGGTATGTAGGAGGCCTCTATGAGGTTCAAGACACATTGCTCGGTCGTTTATTCACGTTGAGTTTCGCCCTCGTCCAGCATGACGTTAAACTGTACCCCCCCCCCCTTTGTCCTGCATGACATTAAACTGCCCACCTGTTCCCATTTGAACTACGAGGTATTTGATCCATGTCAAGGCATGGTACGTAGGAATCCTCCCAGAGGTTCAAGCCCAACTCCCATCGGACCAAGGTCCCTCACTTACGTCGGTTCGCCGACACCCACCGCCCATCGTTCATTCACGACAGGGTTCACGTCGGTATCGATATCCCTTCATGGTGGATCCCTCAATCCGATCTATCCTAGCTAATGCTCTGGTTGGGTTGATCCGTCTCCACTGGATGTTAAACTTGCGGCATACCCTGTGTTGAGCACGGGAAGCTGAGGAAAACCTCAGATATGTGTCTATGACACATAATTCCCCGCGCTCGATGTGGGATGCCTCGGGCTTCCATGCCCTCGAGAAGCCTTGTGGTCAAGGATAACAGATAGACATGCCAGGTACCCCAGCATCCAGACACGCTACTGATGCCTCAACGTGACTACTCCCCTGACCGAAGGTTTCTGCCCTAAATGGACCCTTTGGAATGTCCCGACAGAAGCAGTGTAATTAACCGGCGTCCATGGAAACATGGCACTGGGAAGAGTTTCACGAACTACGTATTAAATCTATAAGGGAGACCCGGACTAGGTGATGAGTTCTGAGGAGGAATCCACAGGAGGAAGAACTGACATCCCATCATCCCGTTTCGATCAAGGAGCAGACGTCCCTGAATAAGGAGCGAATGCCACCCGCCTTTTGAAAGTGGGAATGCGGGGCAACAGAAGCGCCGCGCGTCCTCCCCCACGGAGGGATGGGCGCGCGCCCCGTCGAAAACGTCAGAAACAGAAATGGTGAACCTGACGTGAAAGTCTTCTCCTCAATGTGGAGATATGTAGCGTTCAAGACACCAGTAGATTGACGTGTCACTGGATCCAGATATCCGGTGCCTGGTCCCACCAAGCAAATAGTAGGCCTGTCGTGAAACTCACCGGAAGTCGGGGTAGTAGAACGTGGGGCACTCCGCTCTGCAGCGTGTTGGCGTGGATCCTTCTCACAGACATGGAGAATGGAAGAACGCTGGGGCACTGGCTGTCAATCCTTTTCCTCTTAGTACTGATGAGTTGATCCCTTCGTTTCTCAGGAACCAGGTTGCTATTTCAGAGATGCAGTCACCATCCACTCCTCGCCCACGCAGGGGATGGGGCAACACCACGACGGCCACCCCACGTAGCACCGCTAGCGCCACGACAGCCGCCACATCGCGGAATACGGGGCGCCCATGCCCCCTTTCCCCATCATAGGTCATCCAGCGAAGGGTGATCAATAACCTCGTGCGCAGGTATGATGAAGAAGGGGTCATCCCAACCCGTGATATGGCCCGCCTGGACTTGGAGGCCTCCAGGACCCGCCGTCAACACCGCCCTAACAGGCCGCGCGGGGAGCCCATGCTCCCCACCCCAACATTCAACTGTTTCGAGAGCTTGTCTCCGGAACACCTTGACGACTCCTCGCCTTACGCTGAAGAGGTGGGCGTCGTCCGGCTCAGTCCGCTCGGGGTCCCGACCTGAGGGCCCCAGGCGGGAGCTCCCGCCCGGCCACGTCAGCACCGCCGTCCGGCCCCGCAGGAAGAGCAGTCATGCTATGTCCCGGCACCACCTACACCATCCCGCCTGGCCCGACGTCAGCATCGGGCCCGGGCTGAGGACGCCCGCCTAGGCGCGTCAACGTCGACAGCTACAGTGGCCCGCGCCACTTCCGACGTGTATCGTGAAGCCCCTGCATACATTGAGCAGGGGCACTCCTTCACCCAACCTGGATCGAGACCCCAACTGCCCCACAGGCAGGCTGGGTTGACTCTCCGGGTTGCAGGCCCAAGTGGTGATCGCCGCGAGCTAACCCGCGGTAATTCCACCCCGTACGGAGGTCCTCCCCGTACCACTACTCCATAGAGCGTGGGCCTTCCCCTCTCCGAGGTTCGTCATGGAGGCATGCCTCGTGCTACCCCCATCCTACAGGAAGACCTGCCCCGCGGTAGTGACTCTCAGCGCAGAAACATTTCCCGCGCCCGCTGTACAGGGTATGGAGTCCATACTTCTGAAGGCACCGTCCATCCGGTCATTCTCCAACGTGGGGGCCCTCCCTACGACCTCTCTGCAACCGTCGAAGGTCCTCCTCACCCCAGAAACTCGAGGAGTGAAGGTCGGCCTCGCTCCACTCGTATCGACCATGGAGGTCCTCCCCATGCTCCTGCCAGTTCCAACAGAGGCCCCACCCACATGGGTACTGTTCATGGAGGTCCTCCCCATGTACCCTTAGACATTTCCCCCGGTGCCCCTCGCAGCCCAGCTATCTCGAGTGGGGGCCCTCTCCGCCACGGCGCCAGCGCCGCCCCGAGGCTGCCTGATAGGGGTCAACCCTGTCCCAAAGAGCCACCCAGGGGCAGAAGAGCGGGTCGTCACAGCCACAAGAAGAATCCTGGGAAGGCCCAGGTGGAGATCAAACCTTCCCACTTCTCGGATTCGGAAACGGAATGCAATTCAGCGATGGAACCTTCTCCCTGCTCCTCCGTATCAAGGACTGGGGAAGGAACCAGACGTGTTAGCCTCGTTCTCCCAGAATTTGAGGTCCACCGGATTCCCGTCTCTCTCTGCAGGTACATCCAGGAGGAAGAAATCCTGGGAATTCCGCAGGTCTCGACCACGCAATCACCGCATCTGTCACCAGAAGATCCCTCTACCTCTACCAGAGATCACGTAGAGTTATTTTGGGGGCCAACGACGGTAGAGCGACGACACGATCTGTCGCCGGTAGCCATGGCTCCTGTTCCGGAAGCTGCGATTATCAGCCCGTCGTATCGTGACATCGTGTCCAGTTCACCTCACTCTTCGGAGGATGGCCCAGAATTCGGCTGCCGGTCAGCTCGTTTGCCGTATTCTCCACCGCCGAGCTTACTATTACGAAGGTCCGCCTCGGTACCGCTACTGGTTCCTTATCCGCCCCCGATTGACGAGTGGGGCAACACAGGGCCAGACCCTGAGTCTGAGCCTAGGAGCTTCTGGAGTATCCTTGCAGCGGATTACTTCCCGGAGAAGTTCTGGCCGACGGCGGCACTAAATTTCCGCATACTAGAGTCTCTTACCCCTGAAGACGTGGGGTGATTTTGTCGAACCCTGTGGGCGACACACTTCTGCCTCCTTTATGAACAGGTGGTGTACCCCAGAAGTCGTGAGCACTTCGAAGAAATCGGCGAGCAATTTCGCCTGATCGATGCAGCCGCACTTCTTGTGGCCCAGCACCCTGAGTCGCCAGGCCACCAGAGCGCCCTTCAACGAAAATGTGTTCAGAGTCTTAAAGCACTCCGCAGAATCGTCAGGGAAGCCACCCCCCATGTGCATGTCCGTGGTTGGAGACACTATGCCGCTCTCCTCTTCGACCCTATCTGACGACAGCCCGATTCGCTATGCGACATCGAGGATATGACCTCAAGAGGGGTCGCAGTCCACATGGCCGACGTTGTGGATAAGGAAGATGAGCTTGAGTTCCTTGATGGAGACTTACCACCCGAGGGCGTACCGCCGCTGCTCGACCCGTCAGGGAGAGTTACCCGTCAGCAGAGAAACCTGCTAGGCCTCCCTGTACCCACCGAGTCGCTGGTACTCGGGAGAAACACTGGAAAGGGAAAGGAGCACGTCGGAACAGTCAAGCACTCCGACCCGTCCGCCTCTGTGCAGAAAACGGATGAAGATCCTGAGAAGGCCACGTTACGCCAACATCTTGCTGAGCAGAAGAGTATGGTTGACGAACTCTTGGCTGAACGCGCCGTAGAGCGACGACCCGACTATGGTAATCCCAGGCCGGGGCAGCAGGGGCAAGAACAATGTCCCCCCGGTGAGATGCCTCCGGGCAACCCTGATCATGCTACTTCCGCAGACAGGGTGGAAGCCGGAACATACGGCAAGAGGGCGCGATACGTCTCGCCAAACCCCCCTGAGCGACGAGGCAATCTGAAGAATCCAACCCGGGTTCCCCCAGTCAACCCGCAGGTCGTCCAGCGAGTTGACCCATGAGCGGCCGAAGTTGTCTACCGTGTTGAAGAACCTGGAAATGCACTTGTGGTCAGGGATCCCCATCAAGACAGGGACCCCCACCCGGAGGACCTTATTGCGGCACTCACAGCCCGCCTCGAGGCGTTGGAAACGCGGCAGGTGGCGGTCCCACCGGATGGCAAGCCTTATCCCGCGTGGGTGGATGATATGCCCGCGCCTCCGGGTTTTGGGAACCCTACTTTCTCGCCTTTTAACAGGACAGGGGACCCGCCCCAGCAGTTGTCTCATTTATCTTCCAGGTGTGGCCCCATGCTGGGGACCCCGGCTCAACAAGAAGCCGCCAAGCTCCGATGTTTCGTACAGACATTGGAAGGGCCGACGTTCGTATGGTACAGCCAGCTCCCTATCGGATCGGTGACCAGTTGGGAGGATCTTCGCCGGAATTTATTATACCAGTTCAGCTCCACCACGCGAAAGACCAGCATTGCAGACCTCTTCAAGTGCAAGCAAAGGCCTGATGAGCGAGTCGCAGACTTCATCGCCCGGTGGAAGGGACTTGCGTACTCCCTCGATATGCCACTGACTCAGGAGAAATTACTGACGATGTGTATGGGGAACGTCAAGACAGAGCTGGTACCCTCCCTAATTACCCAGAACTACCCTGGAGGATTTAGAGATTTCTCGGATAAGGCCCAGCGCCTCGAGGAAGCCCTGCAACAGGCTAGTCAGGCACGTCTGTTGCCCCCTATGATCCCAGCCAGGAGGACCGCCAGGGCTGAACCCGCCGCGGTGGCTCAAATAGAATCCCCGAGGCAGCTGGAATTGTTGCCGGCAGCACCACCCCCGCAACCCCGCATAGGTCCTCCACCTCAAGCATAGGCTCCGGCCCAGCAGCGACCGCCTCAGAACCGACAGTTTCCCCCACGCAACGCGCCACCGCAACCTAGGCGAGACAACTAGGCGCCGCCTCCTCGGCAGGCCCCTCCGGTCCCTCGTCAGGACCAGGCCCCCAGGGCCCCCTATCCGGAAAGAAGGTACCAGACCTATTCGTTCAACGAAAACCAGGTCCCTGGATACTTCCGAAGTGCTCTAGAGCAAGGGATTGTGCGTCTTCATAAGTGCAGAAGGCCGGCAGAGGCGCATCTCACCGATCATCCCAACTACTGCCCTTATCATCGGATCCTGGGGCACACCCTCAAAAGATGTTATGTGTTTAAAGACTGGCTTCAGGACCAGGTCAAAAACAACATAGTCAGGTTGGGCCCAGCACCAGCGCAAGTGGCAGGCGTCTTTGCAGGATCAGAGATCGGCAGCGACAGTTAAGGTGAGTGGCATCGGGTCCCTAGCCGCGGATTACAGAAATATGACGACTGGATGGCTCGAAAAACCGTTGTCCGTGCCCAGGGTATCATTCGGGCGCGCCTGAAGCAGTCGGAACCTTCATAAGGAGTAGTCAGTGCCTCCGCATCGTCTTCACAGTCGACCTCTGCCCAAAAGGGCAAGCAGCGGCGACGCAAGAAGAAGCAACGTGCACCGCCAGTGTCGTCATCATCCCGCACTATCGGAAACTTTATGCCCCCCGAAATGGGGATCCATCCCAGAATCCGCCCAGCGGTGGATGACTCCTCGAGCGACAGCCAAGGGTACACTTTGGTTAACACCGTGGAGCTGGTAAAGCCCTATATGACCCCCGACGAGGGGGAACCCCAGGCAGACCTCCCCAACGTTTCCAGCCGACGTCAACGTCAGCGGAATCGAAATCGCGCTGGTCAACGAGGCACGTCAGCAGGCACCTGTGGCCAAGCCGTGCACTCTACCGAGACCAGGCAGCAGGCTCAGCGTAGATCTCAGCACGCGCAAACCCATCCAACACCCTTGACTCTACCTCCACCGCCGTTCGTGCTACTGGATCGAGGGGAGACGCCTCGTTCGTATCACAGTCAGTCTTGCCTGGCTACAGGCCAGCCTCCGCTGTCCGATCTTAGTCCGGCGACTACTCTTCAGACTTATACTGGTAGGCAGCAAGACGTACCCAGTACTAGTCACTCGCCGGTTCAGCCAGCCGGACCCGCTGTGCATCCAAATGCCGAACTACCTCCTGTAAGCAGAGGTTCACGTTTGGCACGAAAGTACGATGTTTTGAAGCACCTGGCCGGCATTCCGGTGAGGCTCTCCATCCTTGAGGCCCTTCGCCTGTCATCTGAAATGCGTGAAGCACTTGCCGAGGCCCTAAGGAGCCCCCTCCAGTTCGAGACGGAAGTAGCAGCTGTGGAAGCCTTCCATACCGAGACAATTGAAAACGCCGAATGTCAGGCGGTTATCTCGTTCTCCGATGAAGATGAGGACCCTCCCATATAGGGACACATTCGCCCGCTGTATATCACTGGCCACTTCAATGGTGTGGAAGTCTGTCGCTGCCTCGTTGACACAGGTTCTGGAATCAATCTAATTCCGACCCGGACGCTGCGAAAGCTGGGTCTGTCCGAAGGTGATTTAACTCCCTCTGACCTCAGGATCCAGGGATACGACAGGATAGAGCAAACCCCAGTCGGCAAGATCCGCCTGAAGACTCAGTTCGGTGGCTTAATTTCCAGCACCGAGTTCATGGTTGTTTCTCAGGACACCACCTACAATGCATTGATGGGTAGTCCATGGCTCTATCTGCATGCAGCGGTCCCCTCGTCGTATCACCAGTGCCTCAAGTACTCGCTCAACGGTCGAGTAGGCGTGCTCCACGGAGATGCGTCCCCTTTCGCTTCTTGTGAGGCCCGCTATCTGGATGTGGGTTATTACAAAAGTAAGGACAAGAAAATCCTAGTAAGTGAGGATGAGCCCGCCCCGATCATGAGTGATCCCTAGGCAAGCATGGACGACGCCTACATCATCCCGATCCACCGGTTGGAGGCCACGACCCCCGACATAGGGCAATGTTTCGTTGTTTCGGGTACGCAAGGAAGGCATGTTCCTGTGTCCAAGCGACGGAGGAAAATCACCTCGAACTCCTACACCAACCAAGCTCAGGTGATCCCGGAATCTCCTACCCCTATACGGTACCGGGACGTCAAGATGATGACAATGGCGGTGCGCCATACGTGTCTCTTCCGCCGGGCTGGAATTAACCGACTCAGGCCGACACGTCACCACTGCTTCGATATCATCAAACGTGGCCCTTTAGGTCGAAGGCCAGACGGGATAGGGTCGACTGCCTTCATTGCTACGGTCTCGATGGAAAGTGAGTCTCCTGATGTGATGACCGCTGCTGCCCGAGCTAGCACCAGCTGCCCCGTGGATCTTGATAGCCCAGAAGTATCTTCCATCGCGGGAAGTCCCCCCACGGCTGGGGAGGAAGACTTGGAGGATGCTCCCCTAGCCTTTAAAGAAGGCGTCTCTACCACGGTTGATGAACTGGTACAGGTGATCCTTGGTAGCGAGGCAGATCCAAGACCCACATTGATCAGTGCGGCCATGTCCCTCGAGGAGCGGCAGCGGTACGTAGACTTCCTCAAACAGCACCGTGATGTGTTTTCCTGGAGTTACGATGAGATGCCAGGGCTGGATCCCCAAGTGGTCGTCCACCGTCTGGGCCTCCCGACAAAACATCGTGGGTTTAAGAAGCCTCCCAGGATGATGCACCCTTCCCATGGTGCTATGGTTGAGGCCGAAGTTGATAAGCTAATCAAAGCCAACTTCGTCAAGGAGGTCCAGTACCCCAAGTGGCTTGCCAACATTGTGCCCGTCAGAAAGAAGAATGGGAAGATCAGAGTCTGTATCGACTTCCACGATCTTAATCGCCACTGCCCAAAGGATGACTTCCCACTCCCAGTGACGGAGCTGTTGATTGACGCCACGGCCGGGTTCCAAGCCCTCTCTTTCATGGATGGGTATTCCGGGTATAACCAGATCCAGATGGCCCCCGAAGACGAGGAGTCCACTGCCTTCAGGGCTCCCCAGGGCACCTTTTTCTACCAGGTAATGCCATTCGGTTTGAAAAATGCAGGTGCCACTTATCAGAGGGCCATGCATCGCATATTCAAACCGATTCTCGGGACATTGGTGGAATGATATGTGGATGACCTTGTAGTCAAATCATGCCAACACCAGGACCATCTCAAAGGCCTTGAGAAAGTGTTCAGTTTCCTCCGTTCCCGTCACCTGAAGATGAACCCGCTGAAGTGTGCCTTCAGTGTCACCTCCGGGATGTTTATGGGCTTTGTTGTCAGATACCGAGGTATCGAGATCGACCCGGAGAAGATCAAGGCCATCAGCCAAATGCCTCCCCCAGGCAACATTCGAGAGCGCTGAGGCCTTCAAGGCCACTTAGCCTATATAAGCCGATTCATTGCAAATCTGGCCGGAAAGTGTAAGCCCTTTTCCCGGCTCATGAAGAAAGGCGCTACCTACGAATGGGATGAGGAGTGTCGGACCGCCTTCGAGGAAATCAAGCAGTATCTGCTCCAACCTCCGGTCTTGATGCCACCCGTCTCCGGAAAGCCGCTGGTCCTTTACGTGACCGCCCTGGAGAGATCCCTCGGTGCGCTGCTCGCCCAGAAGAACAACGAGGGTACTGAGAATAGTCTCCACTATCTCAGCCGCATGCTTCTCGATACGAAGATTCGATACTCCCTTGTCGAAAAGAGCTGTCTTGCGCTCGTCTTCGCCGTGCAGAAGTTGCGACATTACCTGCAGCACCAAAAGTTGAAATTGGTCTCTCGGGTAGACCCACTGAAGTACATCCTAAACTGTCCCATGCTGACTGGCCGACTAGCATGGTGGGCAGTGATTCTCCAGCAGTTTGATATCAGGTTTGTACCTCAGAAGGCCATTAAGGGACAGGCATTGGTAGACTTTTTTGCTGCCCATCCAATCTCCACGGATCAATCCCTGGACCTGGATTTCCCTGATGAGACGATCCTCTCAGTCGATCATGATGTCCCGTGTTGGAAAATGCATTTCGACGGTGCCTCCCGAAGCCCCACCGGTAGGAGGCTCAACGATCCCAAGCTCAACAGAGTGGGCCTGGGTATTGTCTTCATTACCCCAGCGCTGGCCGTCCTGCCATACTCGTTCCTGTTGTCAGAAGGCTGTACGAACAACGAGGCAGAGTACCAAGCTCTCATCACTAGCCTCGAGTTGTCCATTGAGATCCATGTCCCCCACCTACATGTGAAGGGAGATTCCGAGCTGGTAATTAAACAGGTTAATGGTAACTACGTCGTCAGGAAGCCAGAGCTTTCACCGTTGCTGGAGTACACCCTCCTCCTAATGGCCCAGTTCTCTTCTCGGCTAGAGGTTACTCATGTCCCACGATCGCAGAACGGCCAAGCGGACGCCCTGGCTGGCTTAGCCGCGTCGCTCGCAGAACCCGAGCAAGATGATTTGGTCATACACATGGCCCATCGGAGAGTCATTGCCCCCGTCAACCAAGAGGACCGTGATATCCTGCGGGTAAGTCATCTCACCGCCGGACCCTCCGTATTGGGAGTCCCGGGTTCGTCAGACACAGTGGTTGAAACCTCCCCCGACTGGAGAGCACCTTTCGTCGAGTATCTCCAAAATGGTCAGCTCCCGGACGACCGGACCGAACGTGAGCGAATCCGACGCCGCGCACTGCAATTTACCCTCCGGAGCGGCCCCAGTCTTGAAAATATCCTTTATAAGAGGAGTTTCGATGGTGTCCTCCTCCGTTTCATCCAAGTAGGGGAGATACCTCAAGTTATGCAAGAGGTTCATGCCGGTTCCTGTGGCACCCATCAAGCTGGGCCGAAACTGTCCCATCAAATCTAGAGGTTGGGGTACTTTTGGCCCTCTATGATTTACGATTGTATTGGATACGCCAAGAGATGCCACGCGTGCCAAGTACACGCCAACTTCTTGCATCGGCCGCCGAATCCCCTCCACCCCACCAAGTACTCTTGGCCATTTGCGGTATGGGGACTTGATGTAGTGGGACCGTATCCACCGGCAACAGCCCGCCAGTGTAGTTTCATCCTGACTGCCACATATTTCTTCTCCAAGTGGGCAGAAGCAGTTCCGCTCAAAGAGGTCAAGGCCCGTTGCATCGTTGACTTTGTGAGCTGCAACATTATCCACCAGTTTGGAGTCCCTCACGCCGTCCTCACCGATAACGGCACCAACTTCCGAGCAGCTGAATTGAAGAAATTGTACGCTAAGTACGACATCCGGTCGAACCATACCTCCCGCTACCACGCGCAGGCGAATGGACAGATCGAGGCGTTCAACAAGACCCTCTCTAACATTCTGCAGAAGATGGTTGGTCAGAGCAAGAAGAGTTGTCCGGACAAGCTCCCCAACGCCCTCTGGGCTTACCGGACGACGACTCGCAACTCTACCCAGGTGACCCCATATTCCCTGGTGTATGGAGCTGAGGTCGTCCTACCCATTGAGATCCAGCTGTCGTCGCTATGCACTGCAGTTTATGATCGCCAGACATCATATGAGGTAGCCGAGATCCGTCTAACTGAATTAGAGGCACTGGACGAGAACCGGATTCGTGCCCTGCACAATCTGGAAAGGCATCAGGACAAGATAGCGAGAGCCTTTAACAAGAAGGTTCGTCTCCGCTCTTTTCTACAGGGTGACCTGGTACTGGCCCTTCGAGCGCCAATGATTCCCGGTAGGAAACCTCCCAAGTTAGAACCCAAATGGGAAGGGCCTTATATCATCCATAAGGTTTACCCCAACGGAGCATACTCCTTGGTGACCATGGATGGAGTGCGTATAACCCCTCCCACCAATTCCAAATTCCTCAAACGATACTTTGCCTAGGGCAAAAGTGGTCCTGCACGACCCTAAACTGCGAGAAGGTCCTGCACAACCCTAATCTACGAGAAGGTCCAGCACGACCCTAAACTGCGTGAAGGTCCAGCACGACCCTAAACTGCGTGAAGGTCCTGTACGACCTTAAACTGCAAAATGGTCCCGCACGACCATAAACTGCATCTTCGTCCTACAAGACGATAAACTGTGAAACGGTCCCACATGACCTTAAACTGGACACTATAGTCCAACATGACTCTAAACCGTAAAGTCCTACACGACCATAAATTTTGCCCTCGTCCTCATGTAAGACGTTAAACTGCAAGCCAGTCAGGGCTTCCTGACCGACGCCCAGCCTCAGGCCCCTTGGCCTCCTTAGGCCCCTAGCCCCGTCTCCACCGAGGTTTGGCCCCAGGCCCCCTTGGTCTTTCCCCAACTTACCCTCTTGCGGGATTGTACGGTATGGTGTAGGACTATGTCCCCATTCACGTTGAATTACTTGTCGTACCATACATATCCCCAAATGAGGTGCTTCTCATCGTCCCGCATGACGTTAAACTGCATTGTCAGAACTACGTGTGGCTTGATTCCCGTCTTCAGGGGATACGTAGGAACGCTCGGACGCCTCGTCTTGAGCCCAGCCCCAAGCTTTTCTCTTCCACTATTCCCCCTGGGAATAGTCTCCTTGGAGGATCTTTGTGTAGTAGGGAGTAGGCTTTCTTGGCCCCGCTCATGCAACCCCACTCGCGCAAAGATTGTAAAGGTCACACTATGCGCCCACTCCCGTTCTTCTATCCTCCCACGTCCTCACCGCATGACGCTAAACTGCATGACCTTCAAGAACTACGTATGGCTTGATTCTCATCCTTATGAGATACGTAGGAATGCCAGGACATTTCGTCCGTTGGCCCAGCCCAAAAGCCAAAATCTTCCCCTCGGGTCAAGACATGGCAGGGTGCACACTTTTGCCCTGACCCACGTCGAGCAAGCCTCGACCCGGCTGCACATTCCCCTTTGGAGGTGTTTGCCCCTTTCATGGATGGATAAAAATATTCTTCACCCACTCCTTGACTGGGATTTCATCATTTTTCACACCCAAAGGGACCCCCAAGAACGGCCTGGATACAATGCCCAAGGGCTCTCCTACCGATACGGGCCAACGCCCCCGGGGGTTTTCAAGCAACAAGTCGATACAAGTCCCGCGTTGCGAATTTGGTCAGCGGTCGACGCTCATTCGTTTCCCCCATATGGGTCACCATAGGAACGCTATTTTTCGAACATGGTCAACAGTGTCCTGGATCTTCGGGTCCACCCCGAGATGTCCCAGGCATCAAGAACAGTGATTCATTCTGCCCCATCCTGGGGTGATAAAATTCCCCCAGGCGGTACTAGCGATCCGGGTCACGGCCCAGGATTCCTCATAAGGGTGTACGGTGTGATGTGGGACTATGTCCTCGTTCACGTCGGGATCATGTACCATGTCGTACGCCCTCCCTTTACGAGGCCCAGCCTCAGGTCCCTTGGCCTTCTCGGGTCCCCGACCCTCGTCCTCATGCAAGACGTTAAACTGCAAACCAGTCAGGCCTTTCTGACTGATAACTTTCCCTTTTCTCCGGGCCACGGCCCAGGATTTATCATAAGGGTGTACGGTGTGATGTGGGACTAAGTCCTCATTCACGTTGGGATCATGTACCATGCCGTACACCCTCCCTTTACGAGGCCCAGCCTCAGGCCCCTTGGCCTTCTCGGGTCCCCAACCCTCGTCCTCATGTAAGACGTTAAACTGCAAACCAGTCAGGCCTTCCTGACTGATGCCTGGCCTTTGGCCCCTTGGCCTTTCCGGGCCACGGCCCAGGTCCCCTCTTACCCAGGGTGTATGGTGTGGTGTCGGACTACGTCCTCATTCACGTCGGCTTCTTCGCCATACCACACACCTCCCTTGTTTCGGGGTATGTTGCTCCCCTTCTCATCCAGTATGACGTTAAACTACACATAGAGAACTACGTGTGGCTTGATTACTATTCTCATGGGATACGTAGGACCGCCTGAATGTCCAAAATTCGGGTCCATCCCCATCTCTCGGGAATCCTCATCCAATCCCGGCCCCTTGGCCTATCCTTCATCCGTGAGAGGATTATATGGTGTGGTGTGAGATTATTTCCTCATTCACGACGATCTCGTAATGACCACGCCATGCTCCCCCCCCCCTATTGAGCTGTTTCGTCGATCCCTTTTTCGGCGGTTCACCAATGTGCTTAAGAGTACTCTGGTTTATTACCTGGAATGCCAAGATTTACTCGGACACGTCCGCACCCGCTTTCCAGGCTTTGTGTATCCCTGCATCAGGGCTTTCATCATTTTTCACACCCGGAGGGACCCCCAAGAACGGCCTGGATACTACGCCCAAGGGCTCTCCTACCGATACGGGCCGACGCCCCCCCCCCAGGGTTTCGAACAACAAATCGATAAAATCCGGCGTTGCGAATATGGTCAGCGGTCGATGCTCGTTTGTTGTTCCCACCTCAGGCTAACGAGATACGGACGCTGTGTTTCCATCATGGTTAACATTTTTCCTCTATCGCCATGCCAACCAATTAAGCCCAAATGCCGGGTACACGATTCACACCCTTCGTCATTTCATCATGTCCGAGTAGAATCTCAGAACTCTCGGTACGTTTCCTCCGTGCACGTCTGCGCATTGGGAGAACAAGCTGCATCAAAGGTGTCCTTCGAAACTCTCTGATGACTCCCCTTTGGTGGACGCCCCAAGTATTTACGATGAGGATACCCCCCTTGTTTCCCACACCGAGTTTATCTCACGTGGGATTAGGGATTGGGTTGACATCTGTGCTTACTCGGGAGTTGTCACCACCCACGGTCTGAGCTCTAAGACCATAAACTAAGACTCTCATCTAGAACTACGTTCAAGACCCCTTGACTTTGGGTCCATCATGAGTTCAGAAAGTTCACCTCTCTCGGGTCCTACCATTGGGACCCCGACCACCGGACCGCGTGGCGTAGTGTAGGATTAAGTCCTCATTCACGTCAGGTTTGCAATTGCTGCACCACGCGCACCCCGTTCTGAGAGTTGACCCTCTTATTCCTTGTCCTGCATGAAATTAAAAGGCACCCTTCAGCACTACGTGTGGCCTGATTCCCATCCTCATGGGATACATAGGACCACCTGAATGTCTAAGATTCGGGTCCAGCCCCATCTCTTGGAAATCTCCCGATATCCCGGTCACTAAGGCCACATGGCCTATTCCTCCCCAGGAGAGGGATATGTGGGTATGATACAAGGTTTTGGGCACCGTGCCCCCTTCCCCCGGGAACCTTCCATCTCTCGATCACCCTCAAAGTTGAGTCCCTTGACTCCTTGCAGTGGTTCACCCATGTATTAAGAGAACTCTAGTCTAGGACCAAGAGTGTCATATTCAACTTGATCAAGTTCCTTCCACTTGTCAAGCTTCATGTTCCACTCCATTCGAACTTCCATCACCTTTCACACCCGGAGGGACCCCCGATAATGGCCTGGATACAATTCCCAAGGGCTCTCCTACCGATATGGGCCAACGCCCCCGAGGGTTTTGGACAACAAATCGATAAAATCCCGCGTTGCGAATATGGTCAGTGGTCAATTCTCGTTTGTTAGTCCTCATTTCAGGCTAACGCGACAGGATGTTGTGTTGCAAACATGGTCAGCAGTAATCCTCTGTCGTCACGCCAACCCCTTAAGTCCTTGAATGTTGGTTGCATGATTCACATCATTTTCCACCCCATCATGTCCAGGAGGAATCTCGACACTCTTGGCGCTATCCCTCAGTGCACCTTTGCATGCTAGGGGGACAAAGCTGCAATCTGGCGCCCTTTGGGGCTCCCATGGTCCGAGCTCTAAGACCATAAACTAAGATCCATTTGGGACTACGTTCAACTTGATTCCCATCCTCATGGGATACGTAGGACCGCCCAGATGCCCTGTCTCCGGGTACAACCCATTCAGGAAGCCAGTCTCTCTCCCTGTTTCACCTCTGTGTAGGCCCCTCGACCTAAGGTTTCCCTCTCCGGATGGCATGTAATTTGATGTGGGATCATGTATCTGTCAATTGTGTTTTATAACACTGCGCACATTTCCCACCTAGCATCGTCTCTGCTACGTCTGTGCTGCATGACGATAAAATGCATGCTTGGTCCAATCATACGACCCTAAACTGTGACATTATCGTCATGGCCGCACGATGAAAAATGACACCGCATTGTGGTGACCTCGTTGTAGAGGACATCACGTTGGGTATTGGTCACGTGCCATGCCATTTGTCAATGCCCATCACAGCTTGATTCTTGTGGCGACATCACGACCTACTGTTCTAGGCCGGTCGCTTCCAAAAAAACCATTCACCTTAAAGGACAAACAAGATACATCAAATTCCGCTTCTTTTAGTGAAAGGGCCACGCCCGCACTCCCCTTTTCCCCTGGCACTGGTATTCTACCATGTCACTTCCGGAACTACGTATGGCTTGATTCTCATCCTTATGAGATACGTAGGAGCGCCCGGGCACTTCCCCGTGGGCCCAGCCTAACCTTTGTGTTCGGTCCCTCGACTCGAGCATTTCCCCATAGAATGCATGGTAAGTAGGGCTTAGGTCCTCCTTCACGTCGGGTTTTGATGCCATACGTCCCCTACTCCCTTTACCCATTTATGGCCTAAGGTCCATCCAGAACTACGTAAGGCGTGATTCTCATCCCTATGAGATACGTAGGAGCGCCCGGGCACTTCCCCGCGGGCCCAGTCTAACTTTTCATGGTCCGAATTCTATGACCCTAAACAAAGATCTCCCCAAGGGAAAGGAACCTGCTCCCTCTCTCTAATACGTTTCATTTCCATGTTCAGATGTGTTTTGACAAAGAGCCCGAAGTGTGGGATTTTCACAGGGACATTCCCCTCACCCCACGACCAAGCTTCGTGAACTCGCTATTTGGATCCTCATCCTCTTCCACATGCAAAAGGACCCTCGGACGACGTGGATACTAAGCTTAAGGGCTCTCCATGAATGCTGGACATAAGGGCCCTTCAATCGTTTCGGGCCAACGTCCCCACAGATATTGGACAACAAATCGATAAAATTTCGCGTTGCGAATATGTTCAGCGGTCGATGCTCATTTGTCGGTCCCCATTCTAGGCTAACGCGACAGGGTACTGCGCTGCGAATAAGGTCAGCAGTTACCCTCCATCGTCACGCTTCCATCATTGAGATCTGAATCTCGAGCGCCATGATTCGCACATTTCCACTTCCCCATGTTCAAGTGGAATTCCATCATACTCGGCTCTTTCTCTTCGCGCATCTAGGTGCGCTAAATGATCGTGTTAGTGTCATTGGGCCGATATTCACCAAGCATCCCTTTTCCCTAACTAGACCCTCTCTGTGTCGGGAAATTACCTACACTACTGCTTGTTTCCCACACCGAGCACGACCCACGTGGGCTTAGTAGTTTTGGCAGGATGTGTACCAACACGGTCAGGATGCTCCTCGTCCTGCATGATGTTAAAATGCGCTTTCAGAACTACGTATGGCCTGATTCCCATCCTCATGGGGTACGTAGGAATGCCCGGCCACTTTGCTTCGAGCCCAGCCCAATCCTCACACTTGGTCCCTCGACCTGAAGAGTGTCCTCCGGGGGGTATGTGGTGTGATTTGGACTCTATGTCCTCATTTGCGTCGGTTTCATATCTACCGCGCCACATTCTTCCTTCCCTTTTACTCCACGTCCTATTGTATGACGTTAAACTATCGGAGTCTATGTGTCCTCAACGCATGACAATAAACTGTGGTTTTGCCCTGAATAAGTTCAGGATGCCCCATGATCCCACTGGGAAGAGATGGATCCCCTTGCCAGAGAGGCCCTGTCTAAAAGAAGGAATGATCCATGATCAAACCGATGCGCCCATCGGGCTTACTCCCACCACGGTGGTGTAACTACCTAAGTGTTGGATTCTGTTCGGACAGACCATCACTCCATATTCCATGCTTTGCATGCCCCTTATTCGGACCCTCGTCCTCTTTCGTGTCTAAAGGAACCCCCTAACGGCCTGGTCTCATGCCGCATCGGCTCACCTACCGTCCTGGGCCAACGTTCCAGAAGACTAGTCATGTTTGGAGGGACCCCCAATAACGGCCTGGCTACAATGACCAAGGGCTCTCCTACCGTTACGGGCCAACGTCCCAAAGGATTGATTGACAACAAATTGATAAAATCCCACGTTGCGAATACGGTCAGTGGTCGATGCTCATTTGTTGTCCCCATTTCAGGTTAACACAGTAAGGGTACCGTTTCTCCTCCAAGTTTAACGGTTGTCCCTTATTGTCACGCCATCCCCACAGTGTTCCTAATCTTGGGTATCGTGATTCACACTTCCCATTTTCATCTGTTTGGACCGATTTCAGCGCCCCTGGCGTTGCCCCATTCGTGCATAGGGGCACGTTGAAGAAATGGTAATTCGGCTATCCTGGAAGTTCCTCCTCCTATCAAGCCTTCCCCATCTTTCGGGAATCTGGACTGGCTTGGGGAATTGTCGTCAAACGTCCCGCAAACATTGTAGGGATGTAACAAGGCAATTCAATAGTGGAAATCGTGCGTGCTACGACATTCAAAAAAAAGGTAAAATTTGGAAGCACTAAAGTACTAATAAAAGGGTTTTGGATTTGTTACAATACTCGGGGGTTGACTCCCCCCATGGATGGGTTGACCCCGTCAAAAGAGCGTTGCAGCTCCGCCACCCGTTGACTTGTGGAATCCAAGGCTTGCTGCCGCTGAACTAGCTCTCGCTCCTCCTCCGCAGCGGCGGGGCACAGTTCGTCAGTCCTGGCTTTGGCCCTCTCCACATCAGCTTGAACGGCAGCCATCTTTTCAGAGGTCTTCCTCATGCGCTCTTTTTCCTCTGCCAGCTGGGCCTTCAACCGTGAGACCAGCTCAGATTGCACATCAATAGAGGCTGAAAGCTCGTCTGCCCGGGTCTGCATCCGTTGAACCTCGCCTTCAGCCTCCTGGAGCTTCTTAATGCTGGTCGCCTTCCTCTGCTGCCAGCCCACACTGAGCCCACGATCATGCTCCCGGATCTTCTCAGCCATAAGATCTCGGATGAGTGCATGAGGATGTCGGGCATCCACTCCCCCATCGCACAGTTCGCGCAAACGCGAGCGAAGCCTATCCATTTCGGCCATCCATTGTGCTTGGGGAGTGTCCTTGATAAAGCGTGCGATCAGCTTCCACGATCGGTGACGAACTATGCTGATGTCTTCCTCATCGGATGCCATTTCTTCCCAGTCTATGCGATTGGAAGGCTCATACGCGGGATACGCCTGCAGGAAATCCTCGGCAGGGTCAACATCCGGTGTCGAATCCAGTGCGACACCTGGCGCCGAAGCAGGCGCGGCAGAGCTGGGACCGACCGGTTGATCCTCTTCCTCAGAGTCCACCTCAATGATTTCGGGTACAACCCTGCTGGTGGACCTGACAATGATGATGTGCGTCGCAGCTTGAGGAGATAGAGGGAATATCGCCACCATCACCGGCATGCCCCTAGGAGGGACGCCGCCAGACATCCCGACCAGCCTCACCGCAGCGGCCCACACCAGTCGAAGAACTGCACAACAGAGAGACATAAATGTTAGTTGGCATGGCCTACACGTGACAACGAGGAGACCGGTGGAGGAGACTTACGAAGATTGACCTCCGAGCGCTGCTCCTGAGCCGGTACTGATGGGACCCCGAGACGAGGCCCCCCGTATACTGTTGGAAGGTCTGGAGATTCCGGAGGAGCCACCTCGAGCACCCTGGTCCCACCAGACGCATAACTGGACGCAGCCATAGGCGCGGGTTCTGAAGGTCCCGCATCATCACCCACCAAGGAGAGAGAACGAGGCCTGCGAACAAGTTCCTCCTGCATGGCTCAAACATTGGTGTGAAGTCCATAGAAATCCAAGAATAGATCGTAAGGAGAGAAGTTCGGAATTCTACCTCGAGAGCCTCCGCGAAATCGTCAGATTCTGAGCCTCGGTCTCCGACCTCGCCCTCCTCCAGCAGGCTCCCTCCGCAAGCCTCATCCTCCCGAGAGGAGTCCTCTGATTCTTCCGACAAGGGGAAGCGCTCCCTCAGATCGGCAGCCGATAACTGTGGGGGGACCGTCTGATTCAACAGTACCCTCACCCGGTCTGTCATTGGGCGAGGGACACCGCTGGAGTGGACGTAATCCTCCAGCTCTTCCAGGTACTATTATGCCTCCGCCGGGGATGCCATGAATCCAGCCCGAACTGGGACTATACCCGGTAATTCCATCCCAAGGCGATTCAGGTGGGCCCATATCTCGGATGGGCTGAGGAATTTCCAGTTGACATCCCAAATGTCCCAAGCCTCCGGGAAGACGGCATCCTCTGCCATGTCAATGTGACGCAGGCGCTTTCCCGGAGCCGGAGTGGATATCTTACGGAATCCCCTCGGTGGCTCCCCCTCCGAATGACCCTTCTCTCCTGGAATCACTGGATCCACCGCTGCTGCCATACCCTCGGCCGGTGCGGGTCTCACCGCCATGACAGCCCCGCTTCCGTGAGCGGCCCTAGCTGCCCTCTGACCCCGACCTCGAGATAGAGGAGGCCCACCGTCACCAACCCGGATCGTTGGATGCTTCAGCGTCTCCCCCGGATAAGCGGCCTCCCAAATGATGGCGTACTCCTTCACTAATCCGAAGGCGGCGGTGGATGGAGGCAATGCAATCCGCATCTTTCCATATTCGCGTGTGAACATGAGCCACAACTGCCTCATCACACACGGGTGATCCTCATGACGCACCTCCCAGTAGACCTGCGGGGTCATCCGCGAAGCCCCGCCGCGAAGCGCCCCAACCATGGCGGTGCCGCGAAACACCAGAGGCGGTAATGCTCCGCGAACCCATTTGACGTTCGTGAGCTGCCGCGAAGCACCAGAGGCAGTAATGCTCCACGATACCATTTGACGTTCGCGAGCCGCCGCGAAGCACCAGAGGCAGTAATGCTCTGCGATCTCATTTGACGTTCGCGAGCCGCCGCGAATCACCAGAGGCGGTAATGCTCAGTGAACCCATTTGACGTTCACGAGCCGCCGCGAAGCACCAAAGGCGGTAATGCTCCGTGAACCCATTTGAAGTTCTCGAGCCGCCGCGAAGCACCGAAGGTGGCGCGCGAGCCCTGCTTCGCGGCGCCCCTTCCCTATAAATACTGGACTCCCCCTGAGTCCCGGAGACAGACAATCCGACCTTTCAGCTTCTCCTCTCCCAAATCGCAAAGCACTCTTTGCCCCGGGAATCATGAGCTCCGCGAGGTATTTCTACTTCGCGAGACGCCTCTGCTTTGTCTCGTTTTGAGCCCCTCTTCCGAGAGGGATGCCCTTCGCGAAGCTCAAGGGAGTTCGCGGAGGAAGGGGATTCCCAAGGGAACCCGGGCAGCCGCGGAGCGTTTATGCTTCGCGAAACACCCAACCCATGCTAGTGATCCCTATACCAAGGAAGGATCACTATACATCGCGAATCACACTGCTTCGCAGGACCCTGCTTCGCGAGGCACCCCTTCTTCGCGAGGCAGTGCTCCGCGAACACTGTTCCACTTCACGAAGCACCTCCCACTCACACCTATGCCCCATGATAAGGCCAAGGCACTCCACTTCGCAAATCACACTCCTCTGCTTAGCGATTCCTCTTTCCGTGCGACCCTCCAGGTTTGCACGATGTGATTTCAAAGTCCCATGGACAATACCACCCGTAGCGTTGCTTCGCCTAATGCTTCTTCGCATAGGCACGCTAATGGCTATTGCTTCTTCGCATAGCCACGCTAACGTGGACCCCTCGATGGTTTATCTCACGACCCCCCTTTACCATGGCCTTACTGGTACCTTCCCTTCCCCAAGGACCAGAGGGTACCGGTTATGTAAGTCCTAGGGGTGTGGAGTGAACCCACCTCATCCGAGCTGCAGGACGTTAAACTGCCAAGCACTACGTCCTCAACACATGACGTTAAACTGTGACCCAACCTCTTCTGCCTCACGAAGGGTCCCCCCAGCTCGAACATTCTTTACACCACTCGTCTCCACGGGAATGGAGCTCTTCCGCACATGGAATGAGATCCTCCTTGTCGGAGTGGCGTATATTCGTAGGGGAAGGGCTGCCTCAGAGCGTAAGCCCCTAACCTTTCGTACGGATGATTGCACCTGTGCATCTCCGTACTTCCCCACTACCAAGGTCAGTGGAGGACGTGATAGGGAACGAGGCACCCCCTCTGGGCCTCCATCCTGGAGTAAGTCCCAACACCACGGGCCGCCCAACGCGTAAGCCCCTTCTCGCTTCTCACGGACGCACCCCTCGCGACGTGATCGTCAGGTCCTTGCAACCTCTTGTTTCTCTCACCGAGCATGACTCACATGGGCTTAGAGTGAGCACCGACCCTAACCACCCCATCCCACCTGAACTACGAGGTCTTTGATCCATGTCAAGGCATGGTACGTAGGAAGCCTCTATGAGGTTCAAGCCCACCAATAGTGGACCCATGGGTCTACTTTCACATCGGTTCACCGAAACATCCCACCTAAACTACGAGGTCTTTGATCCATGTCAAGGCATGGTACGTAGGAAGCCTCTATGAGGTTCAAGCCCACCAATAGTGGACCCACGGGTCTACTTTCACGTCGGTTCACCGACACATCCCACCTGAACTACGAGGTCTTTGATCCATGTCAAGGCATGTTACGTAGGAAGCCTCTACGAGGTTCAAGCCCACCAATAGTGGACCCATGGGTCTACTTTCACGTCAGTTCACCGACACATCCCACCTGAACTACGAGGTCTTTGATCCATGTCAAGGAATGGTACGTAGGAAGCCTCTATGAGGTTCAAGCCCACCAATAGTGGACCCACGGGTCTACTTTCACGTCGGTTCACCGACACATCCCACCTGAACTACGAGGTCTTTGATCCATGTCAAGGCATGGTACGTAGGAAGTCTCTATGAGGTTCAAGCCCACCAATAGTGGACCCACGGGTATACTTTCACGTCGGTTCACCGACACATCCCACCTGAACTACGAGGTCTTTTATCCATGTCAAGGCATGGTACGTAGGAAGCCTCTATGAGGTTCAAGCCCACCAATAGTGGACCCACTGGTCTAGTTTCACGTCAGTTCACCGACAAACCCCTTTTGAACTACGAGGTCTTTGATCCATGTCAAGGCATGGTACGTAGGAAGCCTCCACGAGGTTCAAGCCTACCCATCATCCATTCATGTCAGGTCTCACCCCCGGTCCAGCATGACGTTAAACTGCATTCCGGTCCAGTGGTAAGCTGTTGCAACCCTTTCCCACCTGAACTACGAGGTCTTTTATCCATGTCAAGGAATGGTACGTAGGAGGCCTCTATGAGGTTCAAGCCACACTGCTCAGTCGTTCATTCACGTCGAGTTTCACCCTTGTCCAGCATGATGTTAATCTGTACCCCCCCCCCCCTTTGTCCTGCATGACATTAAACTGCCCACCTGTTCCCATTTGAACTACGAGGTCTTTGATCCATGTCAAGGCATGGTACGTAGGAATCCTCCCAGAGGTTCAAGCCCAACTCCCATCGTACCAAGGTCCCTCACTTACGTCGGTTCGCCGACACCCACCGCCCGTCGTTCATTCACGACAGGGTTCACATCAGTATCGATATCCCTTCAAGCAGGATCCCTCAATCCGATCTATCCTAGCTAATGCTCTGGTTGGGTTGATCCGTCTCTGCTGGACGTTAAACTTGCGGCATACCCTGTGTTGAGCATGGGAAGCAGAGGAAAACCTCAGATATGTGTCTATGACACATAATTCCCCGCGCTTGATGTGGGATGCCTCGAGCTTCCACGCCCTCGAGAAGCCTTGTGGTCAAGGATAACAGACAGACATGCCAGGTACCCCAGCATCCAGACACGCTACTGATGCCTCAACGTGACTACTCCCCTGACC
This sequence comes from Viscum album, assembly GCA_963277665.1. Lineage (NCBI taxonomy): Eukaryota > Viridiplantae > Streptophyta > Magnoliopsida > Santalales > Viscaceae > Viscum > Viscum album. The sequence goes on from OY728135.1 coordinate 1,151,712,598, forward strand.
GAAGGTTGCTGCCCTGACTGGACCCTTTGGAATGTCCCGACAGAACCAGTGTAATTAACCGTCGTCCATGGAAACATGGCACTGGGAAGAGTTTCACGAACTACGTATTAAATCTATAAGGGAGACCCAGACTAGGTGATGATTTCTAAGGAGGAATCCGCAGGAGGAAGAACCGACATCCCATCATCCTGTTTCTATCAAGGAGCAGACGTCCATGAATAAGGAGCGAATGCCTCCCGCCTTTGGAAAGCGGGAATGCGGGGAAACAGAAGCGCCGCGCGTCCTCCCCCACGGACGGACGAGCGCGCGCCCCGTCGAAAGCGTCGGAAACAATAATAATATATATTTCAATACCTTCCGCTTCCCATCATGATGTTTGTTAACAAAAACATGCCACTGTTCTTTCGGTACCCCACTGGGTTGTTTCTCATACATTTTTTGCATGGTCAATGAAGTATCGATGACATTACACCACAATATCTTTTTGAAACCATTCTATTTATTACCATGATTTTTCAACGTCCACTTCCATGCTATCATATTAGCAACTGTAATGTGGAAGAACATATGTATACAGAAATATATTTTGAACATATTAGTAACATGAAATTAAATTAAACCATAATGTAATAAAATTACGTTTATTTGGGAATCAAAAACTTCATTTTTCTAGCTTGGAGGCATATGTCTCCAATTATTATAATAAATAGGAAGGTAAATCTGCTTCGCTGCCAGCTGGCATAGAATCTGGCCATGTAACCCGTAGTGTCATCCGTAGGGACCCCATAACAATCAAATGACACGACTATATTCTCACCATTCATATTACAAACATCTGAACTTTTTATGTTTTTCTCCATGGTAGAATTTTTTTCATATTCAATGAGAAAACAATTAGTACAAAAAAATGCAATAAATTTATTTAATTAAAATTTGTACCTATGACAGAGACACTCCAGTATATCTGTGATGAACTAGAAGCGGCGTGTCGCTGCCCCACTACTGAGGCTCTTGAAGGGGGATTCGAAGACTCAGCCTCTAATGGGACACCCACAGATGGTGTGAGAGATGGTGCAGGGGGAGATGGTGTAAGGGTGTAGGCAGCTGGTGCCTCAGATGTCGTGGGGAGGGAGCCAGATGGATTTTCATCTGTGACAGAACTAGATGAAATAGCTTGCCGCTTCCTCCTTGGAATTCCTTTCATTTAATCAAATAAAATTATGTTCAGAATATATATTTCAAAAAAATTATGCAGAAAAAAATTAAAAATGATAATAGATGCCCAGTACAAACAGAAAAAATATATATAACAATGATAATGAATGACTACAGAAATGAAACAAGTGGTTGGTGAATGAATAAATAATTGTACATACAATCATTTTCTCCTTCAATCATGTCGGTTTCCTAATCCATTACTTCATCCACTTCATTCATCCTTGCTAGACTAATATTTTCAATATCATGATGGACAAATAATTCTACTTCTTATTGTTGATTAAATTCAATTTCAAAGGTCAAATCTTCTACTTCATCACCTATATCATACAGATCTTTTTGTATTACATGAGAAAATACACTCCACACTTCATACACAACATCATTCACATAATATTCCATTTTTTCATGTGATGCTAAGATGTATGGATCATGCAGTTCACGATTACCAACATCCATCAAGCGAGAGAAGTTCACAGAAGTAAATTGCAAGGAATCTATTTTAAAACCTCTGATAATATCGACCCATTTTCATTTGAATAAAACAATAGAAAAATGTCCATGTTATTTTAATTCAATAATATCATACAGCTTTCCATAGTTTCCCACTTCATCAAATGTAAATATACCACTATTATGTTTTTTAAAACCCACTTCTCGATCGACTATACGAAATCTAAATCCATTCACATTATAAGCGTCGAACTTTCTAACTTTTTTTATAAGACCTCTAGAATGAAACATAAAATCTTCTGACAAGTCTGCTCAAGTATCTGTATTCATGATTTTAAAAAAGAAATATAATTTAATAGATTTACAAAATTTATGTGTCAAACTAATATTCATATTTATTTCAATATTTATGAATGTACAGGTTATGCAAACCATTCTACAAGATCTTTATTCACAACTTTCATTATATCTTTCTAATTTCATGTTCGGACTCTCATTCGACTCTTTGTTTTTATCCTCAACTCTTCAATAAATGGATATGCAATTTCAACATTCAGCAACACATATCTATGTGCTTGTAATTATTCCAATTCTGTCAGTATCACATTTGAGGTCCTCCCAACTTATCGACCAATAGCAGGAAATATTTTTAATTTTTGATGCATTTGAGATTTAGTTGACGTGTCTTCAACACGTCCAACTTAATTAAATCTTGTCTCAATATCATCCAAATATTTGGAACAAAAGGTAAGACACTCCTCATCCAAATAGCCTTCAGCAATAGAGGCTTATGGTTGAGCTTTATTTCTCACGTATGCTTTCAAATTTCCAAGATATCTGCGAAATAAAATAAAAATATTATGCATTTATTTAAATGCCAAAATTTTTATACTTAATTGAAAAACATATTAATAAAATACCTCTCAATTGGATAAATGCAGTGATAATGAACGAGGCCTCCTAATTTAGTTTCCTCAACCAAATGCACAATTAAATGCATCATGACAGTAAAAAATGATGGAGTAAAGATCATCTCCATTGCAAAATGGGTCAATACAAACCTCTCCTGGAGGTTATCAAGATGAAATAGATTTAGAGATTTCTCACATAATTCCATGAATAATGTGCAGAATTGGAGTACAATGGTAGTAACTTTTTCATGTAATAATGTACGTAATGCCAATGGTAGTAACTATTGTAACAAAATATGTGAATCGTGACTTTTCAATCCATGTAACTTACAATTCTTCAAGTCAACACACCTTGTGATGTTACTCAAATACCCATCAGATACCTTCAATTTCTTTAAAATTCAAAGGAATGTATCTTTATCCCAATTTTTTATTGCAAAAATGGATGGAGCATACTTTTCATTCTTATCTGGCCAGAGATCACATTTTATGTTCATAACTTGTAAGTCTTTACCAGCATTGAGATGATCCTTTAACTTTCCATGCTCATTATGTAATGTGAAAATCAAATTATCATAGAAATTATTCTTGATATGAATCACATCAAGATTGTGCTGAAACAAATTAAATTCCCAATACAGATGTTTGGAGAATATACTTTTTTTAATCCATTGTTGTGTTCTGATTTCACTTGATGATGCACTTCGGACCCATTTTCCACTATCATTCAAATAATGAACCTTCCCAATTTCTACTTCAACATTTTCAAGCTGTGTCAATATTTAAAAACAATTTAACAACTTTGGAGGTGGTCTATGATCAATGAAACCATTAAATTTTGATCTGTTCAGCTGAAATCTATGAGATGCATCGAGAAAATCTTCGATAGAATAAGAAGAACCATTTACAAAAGTGAGGTAGCTGTTTGGGCTGAAAATCAATGTTACAAAAAAGACAAACCAAACCTATGTAAGTGATAATTACTAAGCCCAGGGAAGTCACTAATGGTCCACATTAAATCAACATGTATTTTGAATATTTTTTTAGATGAAGCATTAGATTTCTCAACATCGTTGATCCATAACTCCTCCAATTCATCAATCAAAGGCTACAAGTATACATCAATATCATTTCCAGGAATTTGTTTTCCAGAAATAATCATCGAAATGATAAAATATGTTTGTTTCATACACATCCATAGAGGCAAATTATAAGGGATCAATAAAACTTGCCAAATGCTATAACTGGTACTCAAAGTCCAAAATGGGTTGAATCCATCAGCAGCCAATCCCAAACAAACATTCCTAGGATCACCTGAGAAATCTGGATGTAATGAATCAAATGTCTTCCACGATAGGAAATCTCATGGATGTCTTATTAACCCCTCATTATTATTATCTACAGAATGCCACTTCATGTGTTTGGCGGTTTTCGATGACATGAATAATCTTTGTAATCAAGGATTCAATGGAATGTAACGCAAAACATTTGCAAGTGTGTTTGTTTTCTTCTTCTCCATGAAATTCTTTTCATTCAGACTTCCATCATCACCCTTTTACTACCATCTATAAGAAGACCATTTCTTTCAATTATTTCTACTTGAATCCTCTCCCCAATAAAGCATACAATCATTGGGACACGCATGTATTCTTGTATAATTCAGATAAAGCTCGTTAACAACTTTTTCATATCATAAAAAGATTCTAGGATTTTTTCTTCAGGAAATGCATCATGAACCAATTCCAATATCATGGACATTGCCTTATTTGTAATTCCACAGGGACATTTGATATGGTTCAACTTCAGCAGAAATGAAAGCTTTGAATATTTCAAACACCCACTATACAACTCTTGATTTCCATCATCAACTAAATAATTAATGCATTTTCCTTAGTGAAGTTTTTTATAACATTTGGATCCCCCAAATAAAGAGGATGATCTAATGATATGTTACAATCTTGATCTACTTGTGTTATAGTCTCAAAAACATCACTTGTTACGTTGCAATTTGTAGCACCCTCTTTTGGTTTTTCTGATATGCTTTGATGTTAATAGTGGTGTCTTGCAGTGCTGAATGCATTATTTATGAGGTTTTGCATTTCATTTTCCATTGTCGACGAACATCGGAACTCATTCTATGGATTAACATCAGTGTTCAATCTTTCTGTAATGTTCGATTCTCTATGACAAATCCAACACAAATATTGGCCGGGGAATTGATTTAATATTAAATGTACATATACTTCATCTCTCTTCAACTATGTTCTAAATTTACATTTAGGATATGGACATCTTATTCTCCATTCAACGGATCGATTAGAAATTTAAAAATCAAAAAACTTATTCAAACCCTTAACATACTGAAGCATGTTCCTCAGTAATGTGATCCGACTTTTATCCATGTATATAAAAATGTGCCTACACAACAATAAAAAAAATTAAAACACATAGTTACTACTGAATAGAGAAAGATATTCATATATACGATAGTGTAAGATTACAGAAACATTATATAATAAAGATGATCCCCTGAGTTAGATATGAACCCTCTAGTGTTTGGGATAGGGGAAGTTTCTTTGGTAATGATAAACAGTGTGCTAACAACGTGGTAGAAACATTACCATGAAAACCAAAGCACATTGTTAATTTGGAAAAACTATGTGGATTTAAAAATAATTCATAAGGTATGAGAAAACATCAATAATATAGTCCATTCATTTAAATGGTTTTCATGGAAATTAATGGTTAAGAAAAATCTTCTGAAATAATAAAAAACATCAATATAACCAACAATGACATATTACACAATTACCACATGGTCAATATTAAAAGTTATTCTAAACAGTATTCCTATCATGTTTCTCCAAAATCTCCAAATTTTCACCCCTTTACTTTTGAAATCCTTTATAGCATCAAAATATAATATTAGATAACAAAACCAAGAAACCATCTGAAGTAAATCCTCAACCACCCCAAAGTCGTATAAAACCATGAAACTATTTGATGGGAAAATCACTAACACTTCTCAAGGGTTGGCGCTACTTGATACACCTAATAGGGTACCATTCACTATTGAAGGTGGAACTCATCTCATTTACAAAATGACATAACACCATATAACAATAGAAAAGGGTAACCAATACAAACCAAGGAAGATAGTATTGGGTATCATCTCTAACAAAAAGGAATCCCATGAATGAACCCTTTCTCCACTGGGGATAAAATCACTTTACCAGAAATTATGATTGAAAGATAGTCACCATTAGTGAAAATTCTCTAGTTTATAAAAAGGTATGATAAGGGTCTAAATTAGAATATATAACTCCCAAAAAATCAACACAGAAATAATATCATGACCTGTATCATCCAGTATGTATGTACATGAAGAGAAGACACAAATCATACCGAAAACCAAACTAGATGTCACCTAAATCATCTATACACATAAACCTATATGTATAACTCTTATCACTATGTTATTGACAAGAAACAATCAAATATGGTGATTGTGGGAGTGTGTCAATGTGTCACTCATCTCTTACTACTCCTACACCACCAGATTCTTAACCAAAACAAATTCCCTGTAAGTCAATTCTCGTATAATAGTAGATTCTATTACCTTAATGTTACTTATAATCTAGAGGTTTTAGCACATCATTTATCTAGAAAGTTTCCATAAAAACTACATCCTTATCCTAAATCTTGGATACATCCCTACCAGGAATTCTCAACCTAACAACACTCACATGAGGACTCCAACATAGGTGGAGTTTTGTAAGAGAAACCCCCAACCTAATTTCATTATAGATTCATCATATAAAACACTAATATCGAATAAATATACTATAAATAAAATTTAGGGAAAACCTTATGATGCTTACAAAACTCAACACATTCTTTTATATGGTCATGCAATCCTACAAAGTGTTTAACATCTCCAAAACTCAAACTATCCTTAGTATTTGTGGATAGAATCTCATCTAGAACAAGGGCCAAAATTAAAACCATAACATGCAGTGGAAAGAACAACGTGAGGGATGGTAGTCTTGAGGCATGATATGTGGCGGTGTTCATGGAAATGCATGATGAAATAAATTGGAAGATTAGGTTTTGAAGTTCTACGAACCTTGTGTAGATTGAATTCCGAGACCTATCTTTGTTGTATTCACATTAAAAAGAGTGGTGGTGTGACTTAAGGGTGATTTGGATCATATATGTGTTAGTGCTCATGAGTGGAGAATTATGGTTCAATGGGACAATCAGGGATCTAACCATGGAGTTGAACAAAGAGTTAGATTCAGACTTCCGTGTGGGAATTGAACATTTTTGTTATTCCATGAGTTTTAAGGAATCGTGGCCGGGATACGATATCACATTGGTGGGTGGGATTGAGGTCCTTTAGTAATATTCATCTCGATAGGACTTACTAGTGTTGTTGCATAAAAATTGATGTGGTAAGGTGGAGACCACATCCGAAATGTCCTTCAAGATGCGGCTGATTTCGTTTGGGGATCGAACTAGGGTATTTGAAGAATAGTTGATGGGTTTGGGCTTGGTTTTTGGATTTTCGTAGTACAATCATGTTGGGAATTTGGAGATGAAATGTGGGGTGCTTGTCCTATCCTGCAGGACAACATTATAAGATAATCAGAATCACATAGGTGGAAATAGTTCCCATAAGGAATTATATCTAAACATTATATTCGGGAACTTGGAAGAATTATATTCATCCAGACCACTACAATATGTTAGAATGAATTCAATACCATTCACTTCAACAGAAAAAAGAAATTTATGTAAAGTAAAGTGAATGACTATATGAAAGAACACTTCGGTTTTATGTTTTTTGGATTTAAATTATAGCTTCTAAGTAAAAACACTACAACATTTCGTTTTACCGAAAAGAAAAGATTACAACTTGTGAGTAACAATCCATGACCTGAGGCATTACTCAGGCATCCCTATAAAGTCACTAGAGTCTCATATGGTAGTAGGGGATTCCATGAAAATGTATTAAAAGTATAAGGGATTCCATGACTATATATCAAAAGTATGAGGTACTCCAAACCTATGTAATACTATAATTAGGGATGTGATTACCATGTATTACAAGTATAGAGGATTCAATGACTAATTATCCTATTTATTACGGACACCATGCTCGGGTGTTACAAGTATAAGGGACACAATTATCGAGTACCACACATATAAGGGATGCTATTCTTGAGTAACACATGTTTGATAAACTCCACGATCAAGTATCAAAAGTATAAGGAACTCCATTCCTAAGTGTCATAATTCATTATAGTCAAGTAGGCCTTATAATCTATTAGTATTATAGTTTAACAAGGGAGTATCATTTTTTATGTAGAAATAGGTGATATGGTCTCATAAAACCCTTCTCATCAAATTCATTATAGTCATTACAATTAAGATTCTAGAAAAAACCACATAGAATGTGGTTTGGTCACCTAAGAATGCATAATACCTAGGGAGATTTCAATTGAACACCTTAAGTAGTTGAAATAGTCAATAGGGATTAAACATAAATAATAACAAAGTGATAATAAGTTTTTCTATCAAGTACAAAATATTAAACACAGGTGAGGTGTATGTTTAATGAATCGAATGGAAAATCAACCATGAATCTTCATAATTCATAATATCAGGAGACAATAAATGAGGTAAAATTACTATAATTCCATCCTTAGGGTTTGTATAGGTCATTGGGGTCATGGGGGTCGGGGGAAGCGGGGTGGCTGGGGTCATGGGGTCACCGGGGTCGCGGGGTGTCGGGGTTTCCGAGGTCATGGGGTCGCCGGGGTCGCAGGGGGGGGGGGTCGCAGGGTAAGCATGAGACCGGGGGAAGCGGGGTCATGGGGTGAGAATTGGGGTCAGGGTGGGGGGAAGGGTCGGTAGTGTAGAAAAAAATATTGTTTCATGGCAGTTTATTATAAACCCCTATGAATCTATTTTAGAAAAGGGTTTAGTGGTGGTTCCCAAAACTGCTGCAAAAAAACCGCCGCTAAAGTCATTTTTTGTTGTAGTGACACAAAATAAATAATTGGAGAATATAGAATTTGTCTCACATATGTAAAATTGAGACGAGAAACCCTTACCTTAGGTCTGATTTCCTGCATACATGTATGAGAATCATATATAATAAATATATATTTATTATAATATATTAAAGATCCATAATATATATATATAATTCAATTTATTATTTTCTTATAACTTTTTATCCCCAAATTATTAATAATTCTACATAAAAACACTATTCTTGGTGATAACTGCTTCATTTTCAATGTTTGTCTTGGATTAATAGTTTTAGTCCTTCTAATTTTATCATGGATACATAATTTATAGAATTTTATCCATTATATAAAAATCATATGTATACATTATATAATTTTTCACAATATCCTATAAAAGTTATAGGTAAAAAATATGATACTCCATTCATGGCGGTGGTAGGTCGTACGTACGCATCGATGATGTTTTCAATTTTTGATGGATGTAAAAAAATAAATTTAAATAATATATAACCTTTGTAGAATATTTATTATATCATATATATTGATTAAATATAACTTAATTACCATACATGTCAAAATAACATGAAAAATGTTTCACATCGCTTCATGGAGGCCATAGTCCACACGTATGCATGAGTACCATTATCATTTTCCATTGAACTGAAAGGTAAGAATATTGATTTGAAATTATAATTATAAAAGCATAATTATTTAATAAATATAAAACAGAATAATTATATCCATCATTATATCCATATGTGAGAGTTAGTGATGGAAGAATAATTAAATCTGTTAATGAGGCGATAGTTCATCATACACACGATCCACGATTTTATTTCCCATTTTATAGAATATGAGATAGATATAAGTCACGTAATTAAAAAAATAAAATACTTGTATATGGTAGATTATTTTTTCATTATATTATCATATATTATTTATATTTAAATGAGTTAAAAGAATAAATAAATAAATATGCATGGTTAAGGACTATACATCTTCTTTTAGAGACCTGTATAGGTTTATAACTAATGCCTTCATATATTGGTTTTTTGATAAATAAAATGCCTCTAAGTTATTTGTAGAGATTTTAGGAAAATAATTTTAAAGTTATTTAATTTTTTTGAAGTGTGAATAGAATAGGAGAGTGGATACCCTTTTATAAGTGCGAGGGAGGACACACTTGGAAATTTTGGAAAGAAAAACAGGAACCCACATCTCTTAATTTCTAATGGTCTAAAAAATGGAACATTATCATGACTAATATGATATAAGGTAAACATATTTCTTGAAAATAGGAACTATAAAAGTATTTAGGTCAATGTAACCTTTATATAATTAGATTATCCCACAGTAAACCCATTTTAACATTAACTACATTAATTAATTTTTATTTTTTATATTTTTAAAATGAAAAAAAATAAATTTGAAATTATTATATAATATTAGTTATTATGATTAAAAATATGTAATCTATTTTACCAAATTTAATTCATAGTAGTGGAATAATGTAGTTTATATTTAAACCCACATATGTAAAGAAAGAAAAGGTTTTCGAAAGGAAAAGTTTTCATAATTATATAACATTTTCAAAATAAAATAAACATATAATGGATTAAAATAAAGTAAAATAATTTAATTATAAAATAATATAACTAATTTTAATTTTAAAAAAAATTAATGAAATTATAAATTTGTTAATGCTTTAAACAAAAATTCATTTTTCAACAAAAATCAGTATTGTTTTATATTCAACAAAAAAAACTTTTTTGAAAATTATAAAGAATTCACTCTTTGTTAATGCTGAAATTCTAATTTAAAAAATAATGTGAAATTTTAAAAATAAATTTTCAAATTTTTTTTAATAATTAATATTAAATTATCCACAGAAAATGTGAACAAACCACTTTTTAGAGAAATAAAGTTTTAAGCATAAAAATATTTTTATACTCATATCATGTCTAGAAAAATATTAGATGAATAAAAAAACATTATTTGAATATATAATTTTTAATTCTCATTAAAATCATTCAACAATAGTGTTTAATTTAATCAATTAAGATAAAAATGCATTTTACTCATAAAAATTTTAAAAATTTCTTTAACTTTTAATTAATTTTTATTTTTATTCTAGTCAATTGATAAATAATGAATTTATATATAACCATGTAAACCATATACTATATATAATTTAGTTATTATTTATCATATTCATCAATTTAATGGATATTTTATAATTTTCATATTTAAATAATTTATTTTTTCAGTCATTTAAGCTCTCTATAGGGTGTTATATATGCTATTGAACATAATGTTATACTTCTAAAATCGCTAGGTGTTAAATTCTCCACACCGTCAATAAATTTCATCCTCAAAATTTTAACTTTAACGAAGCGTATTCATTTGAAAATTCTTTTCAAGAAATCCAACATCATAAAAGGGGTTGATAAAACTTCCTCTTCACTGTGGGGAATGGGAATTTGAAGGTCATCTTGAATAACACAGAACTTGGTTTCTAATTCAGAAAAAATCAGTTGGAAATGAAACTATAGACTGATAAAAAATCATAAATTATTATGGATAGTGATAGATATAATTTACTAAAAGGAAGTGAGTGATCAATAAAAACTCAATGACACCAAATACATAAATTTGTGTACATTGAAAAGAACATTGATTCATAAAAAATGATGGTACTAGGATAACATTCTTGTTTCGATATCCTTTTAATAGTGTTGAGGGATTATTTTACTATAAAGATAAATAATTCCATAAAATATAATTATATAATATTTTGTTATTATATGATCCCAATTTCATCTTTTGGTAGCGCTTTAATCAATATAAAATTTATTTCTTACTCCATGGAATGAATATCCAAGATAAATATTTTTATTTCTTGAATAAATAAAATTAACTTTTAAAGGATCATACATTCCCTAAAAGCGTCAAGTACTTTCTTATGACTCTAAATATTTATCAAAAACCAAAATGCATAGAAAAATGTAATCCAATATAACATATTAATCTCTAAATCTAAATAGTAATGGTCAAGGTTAAACATGATCCATTCTATATAGGTTTATCCTTACACCCCTTCATCTTACGTCTCTAAATACATAATACCATTCTTCCCAAATAATCCTTTATGTTAAACCTCATGGTTAAATTTACATAAGTTTAAAAAAAATTATCATTTAATATCATAAGGCACATATAAATACAAAATATTTTATCCTATAAGATGTTTTCCAAAATCATCAGATCGTTTAAAAAAATGTCATACTAACTAGGAAACCATGTAGGATAGTGGTAGGAATTTCACACTTATTGCCCATAGGCTTTGATTTAAATCCCCACAGACATTCCTTATGTGATCGGTCATCCTTTTTACTAAAACCTATATTAATATAATTCTTATAACATTCAGATAATATTATAAACATCCTAAAAATAACATTAATCATAAAATCACTTTTTAACCACTATGGGTTTCAATACAACTTATCATTCTTCAAAATCATATAATATTAACCCATAATGAATTAAATAATTTTAAATATTTTTATACAAAATTTAATTTTATTCTTCATCAAATAATGTTTTTAATAAAACCCATACAGATCCTAAGAGTTATATTACAATACATGTATTTGAAATTTATTTTAATTCTCATGGACTTCCATCAATTAAAACCTAAAAAAGTGGTGTCTACGAGTTTTCAATTATTATCATCCCTAAACACATAATACCATGAAGTTATCCATAATTATTAAGTAAATCTCATATAAATACATATATTCTTCAAAAAATTAACACAATATTTAGATGATCCTTGATTCTTATGACCAAAATACCATTCATGAAAATAATTTTGATTCATAATTCTTGGATCCCAATAGGAAAATACTTAAAACACTTTACATCAATGATTTTCATAACATATGTCCTTCCAAGGTCAATTATTTATCCTTTAGAAGATGAAATTGACTTTGATACTACCATGGTACCCCAAATTTAACACAATAAACTATAAATGGATCCCTAGGATGAAATTTATTTCCTCCTATCATACTCATCATTTTTAATTAACAATTTATTTCAGTATTCTTTTTTTCAACATATAAAAAACATTACCATTCCTTTGAGGTATTATCCAAGGTGTTTATTTTTAAATTTTTGACATGAAGGAATTTGATTCTTCATTCCTCTATGGTATCAACCAGTCGATCTCTTAATGAACTATATTATTATCTTATTTGGTTTTCTAGAGAGTTGGTTAAGCTATATGTTTTTAATAATATTTCATGATATTTGATTTATAATATTCATGAGACATTTTTCTCCAATCATTAACCCATTTGGTTTCTCATAATTATCACATTTTCTATTGTATTCATTTTTAACCCAATTCCTTTATATTCTAGCTATTTAATAAAACCAAGAAGTATATTTTGAGGAATAATAATCATACAGTGAAACCATATAATTATTTATATGATTTATAAATCATGAAAAATTATTTTCAATATAAGAAAACTTAGTCTTAAACTAATTCATCCATGATCATTAACTATTCAAATCATTCAAAATGGTTTGTAAAGAAAATTTTAATTAACCCAAGAATATCCCATGGGAGTTTAAAACCATGTGTGTAGTAAGGAATTTTTTTATGAATGAGGTGAGGATAGATAGAATGATAAATATTTCATTTTTAGATTTACTACCAATATATACAATTTTTCTAGATCCACATCACCTATTATTATAAAAAAAAGAGACATATTTCTATGAAAATCAAATAATTTTTACCATACTAGAACTTTAGGATATTATAATATACTTAGAATTATCCTTAAAGTCAATCATACTGTTTTGTTCCCTAATATATGTTTTTCACAATCTAGTTCCCAAGGTTTCTACTAAACTTTAGTTAATACCAAATTTATCTTTTATAAACCAAGTAGACCAGATTTAGTGTCAAAATTATTACACGAGCACTTGATATAAGGAGTCAAATCCTGATGGAACGAATAGTTTAATAGTTTTGGAAACCTAGAAACATACTTGAATATCACATCAAAATTGAAAATAAAAAATATAACATATTATTTTCCGTTATAATACCGATATTACATTTAGAATAACTATAAATTTCAAACATAAAAAAAAAATATTAACATCATTGTGATAGGAAACAACAGAAAGGGGAGAGTTCGCATACTCGGAAAGGGTTTGCCTACAACATAAGATATCATAAAAAATCCTGTATAATTAATATGGAAAGGTAAATAATTTAAACACAATCCATTTAATAAATAACATGAACACGAATAATAATATAAAATAAATAAATTATGATGAAAACAATTCCACATAAATAACCATACGATCTTGAATCTTATCCAAGAATATTCTAATTAAATTAATAATCATAATAAAATAAATAACTACTATCTAAATGAGTGAATGAATAATATTTGATATCCTAACTGTACCATCAAGGCCTCATTCCAAGACATATTACATAAATGGTTAAGGTCTCACCCAAATACCAAATCTAGTTTTTCTCATTATATATACAGAGGAATTATGGGGAATATCGAGAATCACCCATCACATACAAAATCCAATGAATTCATCATATAAAGAGGATAAACATAAACAACGTAAATTTATATATCGTAGAACTAGACAATTAAATGTAATTAATTTCCCCAATAAATACACATAATAAATATAAAAATTCATATTGGAAAACTAGCATATTAATGCTAATAATTTCCATAATCCATAAACATAATCATAAACAATCCATAGTACTATGGACAATGGTATCAAAACATTACAACCCTTTGAAACTAATATTAAACCATCTAGTGGAATAATAATAATAGTATATTGAAAATATATTCTAAAAGTATAATAAGGTAGATGATTAGAGATAAAAAAATCCATTAAAAAATTCATAAATAAAATATCTTTTCACTTTTAAAATTACTTTTAAAAACTAAACATTTATAGAATATTTGGAAAAAAATTTCATTGAAAATATTCATTGAAACATGTAATGTAATATTTAAATATATTTTGGGTAACTATGGTAGAAAATCTCATTCATGTTTAGTATATTAAAACATATATTCCTTTTAAGTTTTTGGTAAAAGAGTTAAAAAGTTTATCATTTGGAAAACAATAAGAAGTTTACTACTAAAAATTAAAAACCCAATCAGGGGTAAAAATAAATTTAAATATTAATTTAATAATATTAAAATCGATTTTGAAAACATTTTTAGTAATTATGTACATGAAAAATAATGCGGTGTTTATTGAAGAGATAAATGAAATTGATTTTCGTTTAAAACTTTCTTTCAGTATCTTGAGTTTATAAAAAGTAACAATTGAAAAGAAAATATGTAATTTAAAAAGGAAAAGAAAATTATAACACAAATAAACCTAATAGGATCTAGTATATTTTTATTTTATTATAATAGAATATATAAAATAGGTCACATCACCAAGGATCAACTGGTTTATTAGTCTTGAAGAAACTAGATACATACATTCTTACCTTATTATGTTGGTATTTATGCACAGAACATTAAGAAATAAAATAAACCAATTCTTTTTAACTTATTAAATGATTTATTATTCCAAAATTGGGAATTTAAATTCGAATAAAAGTTTTATCTAAAATGCTTAGTAAGGGTTATATGAAAAAATAACAAGTGAAGAAACGCCAATAAGGTATTGAATTTATGGAAAGATAAATAATCTGAAAAATCACATTCTCTCAATACATTGAGAATGAAAATAAATCCATTGGTTTTTTCATAGTGAAAACCTCATGTAAATTAGTAAATAAATATTTAATGAAGAAAATAATTATTTATGGGATGTCATGTATCTGAAACATGAACCATTATACCATCAAGATGGTTTATGTTTGTGGGTAAATACCCATTTGATTCTGTTTGGAAAAAAATAAAGGGTTTATCACCAAATTTTTTATTTCATGAGTCCTGGAAGTTCAATAAGGGTATATAGTTCTCCCCATCCATCAATAAAATTGAAAATCATTCTTCATTTATTGATTCAATATGACTTATAAAAATATTCGTATTGAGTAGAGGATATGGAATCATCAATATTTCCCCAATTAAAAAATAATTCAACTGAAACACCATATTTAAAAGTGGAAACTAGATAAGTAATTAATAATATATATGATAAAATAAAAATTAATATTTAATTAAATCCTTAATTAATGATTTTAATAAATGAAAGGGTAGTATACATACAACACACACAAGGAATAAGTGGCTAATAAGGAATAAAAAAGAGAATATCATAATAGAGTCCATGAAATAATGTATTAAATCATAATTGAAATTTAATAATATAAAATATTCATATATCATGAATAATTTTATCCAAATGATGGAAAATCATTTAAAAATAGTGTTTCATAAACTTTCAAAATGATCCGACTTAGTGTGGTTAATGGAAAATATTAGCGTCTTCAAAAATGAAAAATGAATTATTGTTGGCATAAAACCAGAAATGAAAAAATATAGTTTTCATGATAAAATGGCTTATTTTATAAAAATATAGGTAGCTTAAAACTTATTATGTATGGTACTTGAAAATGGGTATGAAATTGGGAAGTTCCATTTAATCGAGATTGCTTATCGGGATGACTTCAAAAGGAATCTCATTAAAGCACGTATTTTCCATAAAAGAAAGAATAATGGATCTAGATTAATATGTTTTTATCATAAAAACATAATTTAGGAGGAGTAAATAAGAATAATTAATAATTACTTTGGGGTAAATAGATAATGAATGTGTAACCCGAATGAAAAATTGAGGTTCAGAGTGAATCCATTACCTTTTGTCTGAATGTGTTCTGCACTTGATCTTAATGTACTAGTTAATCAGACTAAATTAATTAATTAATTAAATAATAATTTTTTTTATGTATTTAATTTATTATAATTTTAATATGTTCATTAATGGCCTTTTTGACGAGTTATAATATTCAATTTTATCATCAGAGAGATTTCATTTTCTAGGTTTTCATAATTGGTTAACATGTATACATGTATGGTAAATAAGGTAAAATGAGAATATTTTTATATAATTTAAATCATATATTATTAATGAGATTATATAATATTATATGTTCATATATTTTATTCAGTTACATGGTATGATGATGAATCATTAGATAAAATGATAGTGATAATCATTTAGAATATTTTGGTATTTTTTCAAACATAAAAAAGTAGTTTAATTTTATAAATTAATATTTTGTATATATAATGGTAATAGAAAGTAAAATAAGATTTAATACATATATAATAATATTTTTAAACCATATAAGAGGTTTTATTACTAGGTTTGAAGGTGAAAATGGAAATTTAAAACCCATTGTCCTTGAATGTGATACATTAATAAATCACAGACAATGTTTTATTTTCTGAACAAAAGGGGATGAGAAGAGAAATGATGATGGATTATTCCATTAATATAATACAATTCTACTATATATATGATACTGGAGTTATAATTCATTTTTTATTGAGGTGGTGTGGTAAAGAAAAGAAAATAAAATAAAATGGAAGGATTAAGGGTTTTACCTTTAGAATTCTTCTCCTTGAGAACCACCTTAAGGGACTTGGGTTATGATTTTTATCAAGAAAAAATGCTCATGGACATGGAGGAGAAAATTGGGAAGAGTATTGGGTAGAAATGGGAGAATCTTCAAGGATTGGAAGGTGTGAGGGAAGGGGGGTGGGTGAGGGTGGTATTTATAGTGGATGATAGAAGTGTTTTTAATTATTTTAATCATTAGTTTACTATTTTCTCTAAATATTTTTAATATTTGGATTCCCATGTATAAATAAATTTAAGAGATAAGGATGGTTCTAGATTAATGTTCTTACATATAAAATAACTTAATAAATATTTTATTTAACTTATAATGTATATATACCATAAAATATTATATTTCATTATTCACTAAAAATTCAATTATTTTAGAAGAATATAAAAAAATAACATTAACTACTTTTCAATGTTTATAATTCAAAAATGAAATCAATTTTTTGAAAATAATTTTATAAATATGAGTAGAATATTTTTTAAAAATAAATCATCATTTATTTAAAAAATACTGATTTTAAAATTATAACTAATCTTGTGAAACATTGAAAAATTAATTATTGTCTCATAAAATTATTTTATAATAATAAGACAAAAAAATTATTAAGTCATGAATATATTTTTTGGAAGTAAATTATATTTTAAATCAATTCATTATTTATAAAATTATAAATATACATTTATATTTCACAAAATTACCAACAATTATTTTATCATTTTAAAAACTTTTATTTGTTTATAATGTGATATAATTATATGAAAAAAAATTATAAGATACCTAATTTTTTAGACATTCATTGGTGAGGTTACAATTCTAATCATCCCATTAATATTCCTAATTTTCATATAAATATTCTAATGGTCAAGTTAATATTTGATAGTATATTTATATTTGTTTAAGATTTCTATTGATTACCACATAAGATATTTATTTAATAACATACATACTATAAAATCTTGGTGTGTTATATACTTCCCACCTTCATAATTTTCATCCTTGAAATTTTCATGAGTATTTCCATCTAAACAGACGAGGGTGGTTCTTCTTCATATCATCTTCTGATTCCAACATTCCTTCTTCTATTTTATTATTTCTTTAAATAACCTTTACAAATTGAGCCTTATGATTTCTCAATACTTTCTCCCTTTTATCAAGAATCTCATTATGATCATCACAATAAGATAAACCAGGTTCTAGTTCCACTTCTTCATAGGTAAGTACATGCATTGTTTCAGTCATGTACATCTTTAACAATGATACGTAGAACACATATTGAACTTTGGAGAGACTTGGTGGACTTTATTATTGGTAAGATACATCTCCAATTCATTTAATAATTTCAAATGGGCCAATGTATCTAGGTCTCAGTTTCCATTTCTTACCAAACCTAAAGCTACCCTTCCCAAGAGATAATTTCATAAAGACATGATCTCACACTTGAAATTAGAAATCCTTTTTCTGGTTGTCTCCATTACTATTTTTTCTTCTTTGTGAGGTATTAATATATTCCTCAATATTAATTACCTTTTTTATTTTATCTTCAATAGGTTTCTAGACTTATTGTTTTCTCTTAATGAATTCTTCCCATAAAGTTGTATTTGGAAATCTCTTGCCATATAATCCTTCATATGGCACCATTTGAATAATAGAATTGAAACTATTATTGTAGGAAAATTTCACAAAAGGTAAATGATTATCCCACATACCATGAATGTAAAGCGATCATGATCTAGACATTAATTCAAATGTTTGAATAGTACTTTCAGACTATCCATCGGTTTGAGGGTGGGGAGTAGTTCTAATATGAAGCTCAGTATCCGAAGCCTTCTGAATACTCTTCATTAACTTTGATGTAAAATAGGGATATACATCAGAAAAAAATAAATAAATTTGAACAATTAAGTTTTAAATCTTTATTAATGTTGATTCTTGGTAGGTGATCTAGTGTAAAATCATTCCGTTTAACGAGGAATTGAGTATATTTGGTAAGTCGATCAACAATAAACCAAATTTCATTATTCATTCTAGGTTTCCTTGGGAGTAATATATTAAATTCCATAGTAATTTCATATGACATACACATAAGAAAAACTAAAGGTTACATGAATCCTCTAGGTTGTTGTCTCTCAACCATAACTTTTAAACAAACAAGACACCTTGACATATAGTCATCAATTTCGCACATCTAGTTATCCCATAAAAATATTCCTTTATATCTCTATAACTATTTGTATAAACCGGGTGTATAGATAAATTTGAGATATGAGTATAATCTAATTCTTTCCATTATAGAATCAGTATTGGTGGGACATATAATCTCCTTCCAAATGTTTTAATTCTATACTCATAGATGAAGTCTTCCAGTAATCAATCACTAAAAAATTTAATTTTATTCTGAAAGTTCTCATCATCAGATTGATAGAGTTTTATCTTTTCTAGCAAAGTTGGTTTAGGAATAATTTAAAAAAGGAGTGAATTTTCTCTTATTTAGAAATTCCCATACACATTTGTACTAAATCCATGAATATACGATCTTTCTCAATACTCATTTGGGATCAAATTTCATGATCATTCCTAATAAATTAATATAATACAATAATTTCCTTTATTGGGTGGTAGTGTATTGATCAATCATAATCTTTGATTAACTTGAGCGATCACATTTTCCTCATGCTGAGTTATCTATCTGTAAATAAGTATTTCAAAATATTATGATCCATATATAAATAATATTTCACCATTAAGATATTTATTATATATATTTATAGCAATTATTATGATTGTTAAATCAAGATCCTGAGTTGGATAATTTTGTTCATGACAATTCAGCTGCATTGATTCATGTTGAATAATATTATCATTTTTAATAAAGATACAACCTAGTCCATTCAGATCCATTAATTACATTGTTTTCATTCTATAAGGAGTCTTTTATATTGGTCTTGCATAATGGATTAAATCAATGGTAAAATCATCTTAACAGTCTGGGGGGTTTCTAAGTAATTCCTCAGAAAATACATCTATGTATTCTCTCACAATTTGTGAATTCTCAATTTGAATATGTCTTTCCTAATATATATATATATTTTTATGTTCCTCCTTAATAATTTCAGTTAGTTGAGTTACTAAGGATGGATATAGATAATAATCATATGATGATGTTTCTTCTATAAAGATAATGGATTATACATCTCCCTCACAAATCATAATTTTCTTATTGTTGGAATAAATTCTCAGATAATATTTTAAAAGTCAGCTCATACTGAGGATTATATCAAAGTCAACCATAGTTATGAAGATATGGACATCAACTAAAGCACATTTATGTGTAATATAGGGTACTGACCAACACATTTTTGTTGTAATGAGACTTACCTAAGTATTTTGTATTAAAAACACCATTTTTAAATAAAAAGGGAAAATTTTAATGTCCTTGGAAAACTAGGGAGATATAAAAGAGTGTGATGATATAAAATCAAATAAATCATTGGATAGATTTTAATATAAGACTAATGTACCTTCCACCACATCATTGGGTACTTCTACTTCAGGTATAGTGGTCACATATGCTTTGACATCTCCCATTGGAATCTTCTGTGTTAGATTCCCCTGATGCTTGGGATATTGATTTGAATAATTCCCCATTCAATTATAGTTAAATAATTGAACATCATTGACTCGTTTCTTACCATTGCTGTCATTATCTCAATGACCATATTCTCCACACTTTTACCTTACTCCAATATCCTTCAATAATTTCACAATATGATTCCTTTCACAATGTTCACATAATGGAAATTGATTCATTCCATTCTTTTTATTTCATGAGTCAACTTTTACATGGTTACCATAACACATATTCTTCTCTTGATTTTCTATGAATACATAAGATCTAGAAAATTCCTTCCCTATTTTGATGTCACTTATACTATATTATAATATGATGAATTTTTTTCAGAATCCATTTTCCTTTGGAGACTCATTTTAATACCTTAAATAAAATGATCTATATTGTCTTCTAAATCATTTATATAATCTATAGAATATCTAGGTAGTATTGTGAAGGTGTCCTCATACTCTTCAATAATATATTCTTCCCATTTATTTAAGCTAAAAAATTTCTTATTCATTTAAATTTGTTTCTCATGAAAGAATTATTTGATGAATAAAGATTTCTTAAATTTTCTCTATTTCTTGTCTTCTATTTTTTATTCCTCCTTAGTATTCAGGATCGAAGACCACTATTGATTAGTATTTTAATTGAAGGAATATACTGACAAAACTACCTTTTCATTTCATCCTAATGCTTGAAATATATTTTTGTAGGACTTTATCCACTACTCATCTACCATTGGATTATTATTCCCACTAGAGGACGGGGGATTATACAACTTCGAACAGTCCAACATAGGTTTGGTATCATTATTCATTATAACCTGAGTAATATTTCCATATATTTTTATGATCTTTTTAACTCTAGTACTAACTATGTTGACTTTATCAGAAGGGAAATCCCTACATTGTTCAAGGGTATTGATTCCTTTCCATCCACTAGGTATCATTTCAAAACAATTGAATAATGTAAATTAGGTTGTGAATCACAATTCATAATCTTGAACTGGATAAACACTTAACAAAAATTTAAAATTTATGCATAGATAATCTCATAAAAAACATGGTTTGATTAGGGAAATATTTTGTTTTAAATCTTTTATAATAGTTTGTAAAGATAATTTAAATTGTCTTAAGTATATCCCCCAGAAGTGTCATACTAGATGCACAGTAATTCCAGTTATCATGTACCAGGTACCAACGAGTCAGGCTCGACACACTGTGTCAGAGTTGTTACCCCTAGGTGTATATGTTTTAAAATCACATCCACATATAATATACAGATAGAGATTTATTTCTTGTAATACCCACATAATCTCCACCTTACCAAAATTCGAGGATGTTATTATATACTTATACTCAATTTCTATATTAGGGATATGTTCACCAATCCAGTTTACATAATTTCTAATAAAATTTCTCTAATACCAAATATAAAAATCCAAACCCCAGTAGCATAGTAATAGAGGGTTTTTTGTTACATTGCAATGTATATGAGAGGTCACATCACCAAGGGTTGATTATTTATGTATTCTTGAAGAAACTAGATACATTCGTGGTTCCCTTATTACACTAGTAATTAAACATAGAACATAACAAAATAATGTAAACTAATTCATGTAAATTATTAAAAAATTTCATTTTCATAACCTGAGGATGGAAAATAAATAAAATAATTATCTCAAATGCTCAGTAAGGGATATATTTTACAATAAATATTCAAGTAAATATTATAAGGCTTAGACATTATTCTAAGGTAAATAATCTGAAAACCACAGGCCCTCAATACACTAAGAATAAAAATGCATACAAAGATTTTTTCACAGTGAAAACCTTATTGAAATTAATAAATAAATATTGAGTAAAAAATAATATTATTTATTGGATGTCATGTATATAAAACATATCCCATTATAGAATCAATATGGTTTATGTATGTGGATAAAAACCTATCTGATTTTTTTAGAAACAAATAAAAAGGGTTTGTTCCCAAATTTTTTACCTCATGAGACCTATCAATGCATTGAGGGTCTATAGTGGACCCCACCCATCACTAAAAATCTAGATCATTATTCATATATACATTCAATATGAATTATAAAAATATCTATATTTAATAGAGGATACATATTCATCAATATTTCCCTAAATAAAATATAATTCAAAGAAAAACCCATATGTAAAAACTGACATAGGTAAAGAAATTATATAGTCCATGATACAAGAAATATGGATATATAATTAAATCCTAAATTAATGATGATCACAAATAAAATGGTTGTATACATTGACCACATATAAGGAATAAGTGGCGAATAAGGAATAATGAAAGGGAATAACATAATGGATTACATGAAAGAATGGATTTAAATCACACTTAGCCATTAATAATGTAAAATAAGAATAAATAATTATAAATTATGTACAAATTTAATGAAAAAATTTAAAAATAGTGTTTAAGAAGCGTTATAATTGGGCCACATTAGTGCTGTTTTAAGAATATATGATAGAGTCTTTAAAATGTAAAAAGAGAATATTGTTTTCATAAAACAAAAAATGAACAAAGACATATATATATATTCCTGGTAAAATATGTGATTTTATAAAAATATTTTTATCCTAAAATAGATTATGGATGGTACTTGAAAATGTGAATGAAATGGGGAAGTTCCCTTTAATTGGTCTTGCTTATCGTAAGGAATTGAAAATGAATCATTATAAAACATGTATTTACCATAAAACAAAGAATAATTGAGATAGATTCCTATATTTAGAACATAAAAAAATTTGGAGTATTAAATAAGAAAAATTAAGAATTACATTGGGTTCAAGAGAGATAAATCTTATCCCAAATGAAAAATAGAGGTTCGGGGAGAATCACTTACCTTTTGTTCAAATGTGTTCTGCACTAGATCTTAATGTCATGGATAATAATATTAAATTAATTTATTAACTAATTAAAAAAATTATACATGTATTGGATTTATTATAATTTTATCATTTTTTCGACTTTTTATGAGGTATAAGATACAATTTTATCATTTGGGAGCGTTCGTTTCATTGGATTTCAAGATCGGTTTACTTGTATGTATGTGTGGAAAATCATGTAAAATTTGAATATTATTTCATAATTGAAATTATATTTTATTAGTGAATATAAATAATATTAACTTTTTATATATTTCAATAATTTATATGGTATGAGTATGAATCATTATATAAAACATTAGTGATACTCATTTAGATATTTGGGTGTTTTTTTGATTATCATGAACTAGTTTGGTTTTATTAAATAATATAATATATATATATACTAGTTTTAGAACTTTAAATAATATATAATACATATAAAATAGTCTTTTTCACCATATAAATGGTTTTATGACCATAATTGAAGGCAGAAATGGAAATTAAAAACATGTTATCCTTGAAAGCTTTAAATTAACACATCACAGTCGATGTTTTTATTTTTAGAACAAATGGTGAGGGAATAAAAATGGTGATGAATTATTCAATTAAAATAATAATATTAAATTATATATATGATACCAAATTTATCTTTAATGTTTTTTTGGAATAGTTGAGGAAGGGATAATAAAAGAAAATGGAAGAAAAGAAAATGAAAGGAAAGTATTAAGGGTTTTACCTCTTGAATTCTTCTCCCTGAGAATGTCTTTAAGGGACGTGGGTTTGGTAATTTATTAAGACCAAAGGCTCCTGGACATGGGGGAGATACTTGGGAATATTATTAGCTATAAATTGGATAATATTCAATTATTGGAAGGTGTGGGAGAATTGGTGGTGGGGGTTTTATTTATAGTGGGGGATAAGAGTTTTTTTCATTATTTTTATCATTGCTTTTTTGAACAGGAATATGAATATTTTGATTACCATGATTAAATTTAATAAATAGATAATAATATTGTGATATTATTTTTATTACATTAATAATGATTGAATAAATAGTGTATTTATTTTATAATGTATATATATCGTAAATTAACATATTTTGCTATTCGTAAAAAATTAAACTATTTTAGAAAAATAATAAAAATTCAACCCTAACATTTTTTATGTTTAGAATTAAAAAATTAAACAGTATTTTTTAAATTAATTTTCTAAATACAATAAATTTAATTTTTAATTATAATATTCTTTTATATGAAAAATAAGGGTTTTAAAATTATAACTGAGTTTGTGACACCTTAAAAAATTAATTATGATATCACAAAAATATATTATAATCATAATAAAACAAAATATTAATTCATGAATCTATTTTATGAAAATAAATTTCCTGTTACATCATTATATTAAGTTTAGTATTATAAATAAAAATTTATGTTTCAAAAAATACCAGTAATTAATTTATCATTTTTGAAATGTTTATTTACGTATACTTTAATTATGATATCATAAATTTGTTTATAAGATTCATAAAATTTACTTATACTTTAATTGGTGAGTTTACTATTCTAATGGTCACATTACTATTCTTAATGGTCACATTACTATTGCAACAGTCAAGTTACTATTTAATAGTATAACATTGTTCCTTTAAGATCGGTGTTGTGTTCAACATATGATATTTATTTATAGATATATATACCATAAAATCATGGGGTGTTATAAATATATATATTTTAAAATATAAATATAAATTAATTCCTCTAGAGGAAATTTTAACACAAATAGTCTTAAATAATAACGAGATTTTGAAATAAACCCTTACAACTTTGGCATGTTTTGAATAACAACTCCCAAGAAAGAAGTAACTTAAAATGAAACTTTAAATACCATGAAAATAAATAATTTAATGATATAAATTATAAGTGGGAATTTATATAATCCATAAAAAAGAAATATGTTTTGAATACGATATATGTCTAAAAGAAGTAAAAGTGATTTTAGAAAACCTTACCTCTGGTCCACTTAATTTCATACATTTCCACACCACTTATTTATTAAAAATATTTTTTATTATAAATATATTAATGATAGGGAAACTATATATCATACCATATATTATTTTCATATAAATTTGTGTTAGCTTTTTATAAATTATTATTTATTAAAAACGTCTATCATGGTGATAACCGCTTTATATTTCACGTATGATTTTGTTTAGTGGTTTCAATCCTCTTACATTGATCAGGGTTCCATCATATATGGAATGTTACCCACGATATAAATATCAAGTATATTAATTATATATGTTTTTATAATATTTTATAAAATTTAGAGGTATAAAAATTAGTCACTTTTTTCACGGAGACAATAGGTCGTACGTACGCATGAATATTGTTTTCCTTTTTTGACAGATAGATAAAATACAAATAAATAATATTTCACCTTTTTTGAATCATTATTATATCATATATATATCATATATGTTCATTAAATATATCTTTATAATCATCAATTTAAAAATAAAATGAAAAACGTTTCACATCGCTTCGTGGAGCATGTAGTCCACTCGTATGCACGAGTGAATTTATCATTTTCCAATGGATTGGAAGGTAAGAAAGTAGATGTGATATTATAATTATCCAAGTCTAAAAATGTCATAAATAATATATATATATATATATATATATTATTTCAATTATTATATCCACTTTTGAGTGGTAGTGATGGAAAATGAATTACATCTGCTCTAGAGGAAGTAGACCATTGTACACAGAATAACCATTTTTGTTTTCCCATTTGATGGAGGTGGAGATTTTTATAGGTCATGTAATAGATAAAATAACATATCATTATATCAGGGATAATGTTTTTATTATTTTACAATATTATATGGATATTTTATCGAGCTAAAGGAAGACATAAAATGAAGAAACATGGTTATGAATAATACCTCTTCTATTGAGGAACTCTTTTGGTTTATACCTAAGGACTTCGTAGATTAGTTTTTTGATAATAAAATGACACTATGTAATGTGGAGGGATGTAATTAATGGATTGTGGGATGAATTTTAGGAAACAAAATTTTTTGGAAGTGTGAATAGGACATAATATTATGTTTCTTTTACAAGTGGGGGGAAGGACAAACATTGATTTTTTAAAAAGGAATAACTTTTAAAAACATTTTCACCTGAAAAAATAAAAAAAAATGTATAATTATAGATCCTTATATGTGATAAGTTGTAAATATATCCATAAAATTATAATTTTACAAGCTTTTAGGCCATTCTTACCCTTATCTTCTTAGATTAACCCCATGAAAGCCCGTTTTATCTATAACCATGGTAGGTAATTCTTACTATGTTTAATATTCATTAGAAAAAAAACTAAGTTAAAATTTTAATATAATATTAATTATTATTATTATGAATATATAATACATTTTTAAAAATTATATTCATATAGTTGGAAGAATTTAATTTAATGTTAGACCCACAGGACCCATAAAACCCGATTATCTTAAAGAAAACTTATCTTAAGTGTAAATAATTATTATATTAAAATTGAAAATATAATTGATTAAAATTAACTAAATTAGATTAATTATATTAGAATGGAACCAATTTTTTTTAAAATAATGTTTTTTAAAAATGGATCATTGTAAATTCTTTAAACAAAAAAGGAATTTTTCGATGAAAATCAATTTTTTCCTATTCATTAAAAAATTGATACTTTTAGAAAATTTAAAAAAAAAAGATAATATTTAAATTATTATTTAAAAAAATTATGTAATTTTTTTAAATAAATTTTCTAAATTACGTAATAATTAATCTTTAAATATGTGTAAAAAACTCCACGAACCCGCTTTTTAGAAAAAATTAAATTTTAATCATAAAAAATAATTTATTATTATATCATGCATAGAAAAACATATTAAATGAATTATAAACAATTTTATTGAATATATAATATAAAAATTTAATTAAAATAATATTCTAATATTTTTTATTTTAATTTGTTAATATAAGATCACATTGCATGCATAAAAACATTTTTTGAAAAAAAATATTTCTTTTACATTCAGATAATTTTTATTTTTTCCAATCAAATAATAACTAATTTATTTATTTATATACATTTTAAACATATACATTTCATATTTTATTTATTCCTATTTGTACTCACCAACATTATAAATAGGTTATAACTGTCATAATTATATAATATATTTTGTTGTTTGTTAAGCTCAGTGATTCATGTCATATATGCTATTGAACATAATGTTATACCTATAAAATCTTTGGGTAAAAAAATATACTACTTGCTATATCAATGACCATATTATGTTCCTTTTTGTTGAAGTAATGTAAAATAGTAACAATGGGTTTAATTTCCTTTTATAAATCCAAAGAAAAAAAGAAGTATTAAATACAAAAAATTATTTTTGAAAGATTGAAGATAATTATATCCTTTAGATGACATAATGTAGATAAAAAATAAAAATAGAAAGATTAATCATATAATAATATATACTTATAAAATCATAAGAATAAAATAATAGGAAATTCATAAATAAAATGATTAACATTATAGATTGATTGAACAATCGATAAATGAATGAACAAAAAAGATTAATGCATAAAAATTATGAAAGTAAATAAGGAACAAAATTTTGCAAGGAAAATAAAAAATACCTCAAGAATATCCCATACCTCTACCACCATAATGACCTAATGATTTATTGTACTAGCCATTTTTCCTTAACAGTATCTAACATACCAAAACACCTTTTTAGGTTGTATTAAGAAACTGAAATTACAATTTATAGTAAAAGTTTCATTAGTGTAGCTAGAAACCTAAGATAGAATAGTCCCTTTCATTTAAATGGTTTGGGATAAAAACCTCAATCCCTTACTTTTTAGGTAGTTAGAACTTATAATAGAAGAAATATGAGGAATTGGGGATTTATTAGAAGCAATCATATTTAATTACGTTCATGATTATCCCATAAGAATATAAGGAACAACTAAAAGATAATGGTAAAATGGATAACAATGATAATATATTACAATAAGCATTCTCTCTAGATTGGAGAATATAGGATTTAAAAAATGAGATCACATAAGAGATAATTAGTGATCGTGGAATGTTGGTGTTTCATATTGTATGAGAAGTTATATTACTAAGTCCACCAAGAGGTCTATTTATAGCCTTAGAGATATTTAAGAACATTATGATATTTCAAAGGGTTAATTAATCTATATAAGTCCAACATTATGGTATTCTTACCATCATTAAATTTTTTCTTGGACCTTCTATCCCAATTCTACTAGATACAAGTTAGCCTCTATGGAGTAACTGGTGGTGGTACTACTACTATCTAAAATCATGCTGAATCCACCATTTTCATTGAGTTCCCATCACAAGGATGATGATGAAAATCATAATGTAAGATATTATCAATATTCCTCATCTATCTAGTTCTCCTTCATCAGGTATCCATTAGACATATTCTAGATATGGGTTCTACAATCCTTTCAATCAATTGGCTGGTGGTACTATATCAATAATTCAATGTCACATTCTTTTTTGATATTCAACAAGAGGCTCCGCTAATTCCATAAAAACGACGTACTAAGAATATGGGAAATTAACTCCAATAGATCAACAAGACTATAAAGACTTTTCCTATAACCCTTTAAGTATATTTCATCATTATAAAATTATTTTTCAAGTACTTAACCACACATCACTATGATGAAATCTTTAGACACTTTAAAGAGTGTTTGTGATCTTTAATAACAAAATATGGTGACAAGAACAATATTCTCCACTTGTTTGTGATCACAAACTCCTGAGTAATAATTTAATTAAATAATAATATAAGGAAATAATATTTGAATATATTTTTCATCATAAAATAACAAATTATAAGTTGTAACAACAATATTACACCATCATTATTACAATAACAATACTTTTCTCTCAAAATAGTCAACAAATAAACAATATAATTACAAATATTTTCAACCAAATATAGAATAGAAAAAAATATTAACTTTATATAATTACTTGAGATAACACTGAATATTAAAAACAAAAAAACTACCCACTTTAATATTATAAAAATGAATACTATATTAGGTTAGATTAAAATAATAGGAAAATATAATTAAACATTCATATTAATTAATAATTTTTTTCAGTGACAAAAACAATGTTTTTAAAATTTAAAAGTATCAAGATTTTAGAAGTATTTATTTTTAATAAATCTTAGGATGAATGAATACAAATAATTTTATTTTAAAAAAATATCTCACAAGTGATAAAATTAGAAAAGTATTTCAATGAAGTTAATAACATAAAATAGAATTTGGAAATATAAATAAAAAGGGTGCCTCTTCTAAAATAATTTTAGTATTAAAAAAATGAATAAAATTAGATAAAGGGATCATATGATTTATGAGAAAACTAAATAAAGAAATAAAGGATTATAAAATATTTTATAAATAATTCCATAATTAATGGTTGGAAAAGATTATATTAATAACTATAGAAAAGTCACTGAGAGTCTCAAACTAGTTTTGAAGTAAAGGCCCACTACCCATGACTAGGGTGATGATCAGATAAGAATTCCAACAATACCTTTTTGAGGAAATAACCATAAGGTGTATCAAAACCAAATTCAAAAACAATTTTTTTTATCTTGACATAAATATTTTGATTCAAGTATTAAACTCACTTTTCTTATCCAAAATTATAAAATGTTTTGAAAATTGTATTCTAATGAATAATGAAAAAACAATTAAAAAAATTAAATTGAAAATTTCTCAAGGTGTACAAGATTAAGAGAGATGTGTCACAATTTATTCATACCTAACTCGCCTTTTATAAATTCAAAATGAAAAATAATAAGGGGTTTTGTGAGGATACCATTAAGTTGAAGGTTAGTGTAAATAAATATTGAATGATAGATGATTTTTTAATGTGATCTCACTAAATAAATTATCAGATTAATTTTATTTTATTAGAATATTTGATAGATTTTTTAGAAATAAAAATTACACTAGTGTTGTCAAAAAAATTAGAGTTGTGATCACATATTTCCCCAAAGTATACGATAGTATTCTACGTTGATATGTTTTGAGTGTAAAAACTCATAGTGGAAATGAAATCCTATTCATATATTGAAAGAGAAATAGAATTTTAATTCTTGATACTCCATGAGAGATGGAATTCCAAAAATATTTCGATAGTTCTACTAGTACCTTTTATATCTAGATTGAATCTACCAAAATCTGAATCAGAGAAACAAGAATGTTTATAATAGTTTTACATTGGATAAAATAATCTAATGATTTTTGTTCAGTTGAAAAATCATTAAATTATTTTGAGTTATTTTATAATAGATTTATTTGGATTTTATTGAAAATGAGTGCAGTGGAATACACTAAACATGACGTTCAGTCATGTAGTAGTAAAGTAAATTAGAATTTGATTCATACTTCTAGAAATCCGATCATTGAACAGTTGAATTGATTTATCCAAAATTAAACTAAAATATATAATCATGGGTGTTCTAATTTCCATATCATAATCCATGTAGAGAATTTTTATAAGTTCATTAGTGTACTTACTTTTTTTAAAAATGTTTCATCATAATTTTGAGAAATTTGAAAACCATTGAGGATTTTGAGTTCTCCCATTAAAAAATTAAAACACTATACCCATTAAATCATAATTTTCTTTATAAATAGTTTATTTATTTGACCAAAAAATATTATCATCAAAAATAAATTTAATGATTAATAAATCATTTTAAAAGGTTTTGTTAAAAAAAAATTAATCATATTTTCCCATTTTGTTATATTTTTATAAAATTAATTCTCTAAATCACTCTTACTAAGATCAAGGTTCTTATTTTTGAAAATAAATACATTTAGTTAATTATTTTATGATTTCCAAAACTATACGGCTAATACACAAAAACATTTTCATAAATTGAATCATTTGGAAAATCACATTTCATATCCATTTAAAATATTTAAAATTAAAATGAGTAGTGAATTCCAAAAAGATTATAATGAATTATTTTCATACATCAATTTAAAAGGATAAAAAAGAATCAATAAATTCTTCCTTATTATATCATTTTAAATTAATACAATTCTTATTATCACTAATAATTCATTGTTCATAAATTTTATTTCAGAAAATCCACTTGGTTCCAATAATTGGATGATCATCATCCATTACATGATTTTATAATCACTATTTATTTGAAATTATATCAAATTTTATTGCATGAAATGTATCCAATTATTAATGTTGATAGCTCTTTAAGGGATTTAGATTCAAGGTGAGAGATAAAATATTGATATTTGACCTTATTTAAGAGTGGGCATTTATAAAATTTCCATATTGTTATTCACTATTAAAAATCTCAAGGGCACGGTCTTCGGAATTAAATAAAGACATTAATAATGGAGTATAATGGGATTATTGAAAATCATAAATTACATTTGGAGTTTGTGGATGGGTAAAGGTTAAACTGTCTCAGTAAACATCATTATCAATTTGGGGATGTGATATAGGAAGGTTCTCATTAAATTTGATGTGAACTGACTATTCTATTTTCTTGGTCCTCTTATTGATGACTCTATAGTATTAACAGGTATATAAAGACCCAATAACGATTTTTTAATCATATTTGAGTTCAAATTTTCTTATAGTATATATAGTCTTAAGAATAAAAAATTTCCAACAAAAAACATTAAATATTCCAAATTTAGGAATTTTATCATTCCAATGTTCATAGGGAGTTTTCCCTAATATGGGTCTTATGAGAACATTGTTATGAATATAGAAATTAGTATTTACCACCTCAACCCAAAATAATTTTGGAAGTTTAAACTCATTCAATACAGTATAATACATTTATTGGATGGTTCTATTTCATATTTACATAACCTCATTTCAATTATGTGTTCTAGCAGTGGAGGAGTGACATTAATCTTGAGAAGAAAAGAACTCATGAAAGCGTATATTATCAAATTAGAAAACATTTTCACATATAAGGGAAATGATTTTGTATCCTTTTTTAATTTTTTTAATTTGCATGAAATGTTGATAAAGACTTTAAGATAATCATTTTATATGATAATAAGAAAACCCATGTAAATATAGTATATTCATCAACAATTACAAAGGTGTAAGATTAAAATTTGATAGTAGAAACATGAGTTTTTTTTCGAAATGGTCAATGGAAAGCGGATGCTATAAATTAGGAGAGAAAAAAACCATATTAGATTCTAAATAATATTTCTGTTTCTTTCCATTTTTTCAATCTTTAAAAAATAAATTATCTTTGAATTTTTTTTTGTAAAATATCATACATGTCAGATATAGTTGATATAGATGATATAGTGAATGATATAATTACCTTGGTAATAATACCAAATATAAGATTAATTATCCCATGAACTTTATTACAAGAAAATTTGACATGAATGGGATTTAAATCAATAATATAACCATTTTGATGATGGGATGTGGTAAATTAAAGAATTTATTTCTAATTAAAAATGCTACAATTTTTTTTAAATTTAATTTTAAAACTACTATAAAATAATTTTTTAAAACATAGAAAATTATGTTTAAATCCATTTAAAAAACAACATTAATTAAAGAAGATTTTTTAAATTTTATCCTACAAATACCAGTAAATTTAACATTTAAATCATCTCCAAAAGTGACATGTCTTGCATTGAAGTTTTTAAGATTATTTAAGTCTGAAGGATCCACACACTTTTCCTTAAATAATCCAGTATCAATATACCATTTATCTTCTAGGGGTATTATAATGAGACCCTTTTCCTTCAAAATAATTAATTTACTAAAAATTTTGGTACCCATATCGTAGTCCAACTTATGTTATCCAATACATAGTTAGGAATTAAAAAAAATAGATTAACTTTATCTATTAAAAATATGATACGAGAGATGAATTATATTTGGTAAATTGTATCTACCTTTTTAAATATGTAATACCAATGAAATAATTTTTTTTACAATAAATAAAAAATTAATTTTGTGATAATCCTTTTACAAAAGTAGTCTTGTTATATCTTTTTATAAAAATAGATTATTTTAAAAAAACAAATCCTAGAATTAGTTTTAGAAACACATTTGGTTCCCAAAATTCAATTCAAATATTATTTTACTTTAGTCAAATAAGAACTTTAATTTTTAATATCCTTAAATTAAAATTATAAATTATAAATATTAATTAGTTAATTGAGATTGAAAACCAAATTATCTTTTTCTTTTAAATGTTAGTATTTTTTCAAAAAATTATAGACAGTAATTTTTTTTACGAAATTTTAATTTTTATGTAATTTAAAAAAAACATGTTAAAATTGATATATATAATAAATAAGGTCTTCATAGATTAAGTAATAGTTTAAATAATATAATAATATTAACTACAAAATAAAGGATTTTCATTTTTTTAAACCTTTACACTAGACATTAGGGACTTAATATATTTATCAGTTGATTCGTATGTTCAAAGTGAATAATAAATGGCACTCAAACCTTTTAGATATTTATTACCTTGATTATTTTGTTTTTAAAATGAAAATCTATCGTTATGTGACCCTTATTTTTTCAATTGAACAATGTAACTTTAATTTCATGATTTTTCTTTTTGAAGTGTTGTGTATATATTTTATTTTTCTTTTATGTGGTTACCATTTTGGAAGTATTTCTAGATTAGGATTCACAATTGGATGATTAATTATACATTATAGTGAAATAAATTGTCTTTTTTGTTTCCATGACATCATTTTCCTTTTGCGTCTCAAATTTTTATTCTTATTACATTTGTTTTGAGGAAATTATTGAGCTCCTCAACCCCCATATTGATTATGTATTTTTATTCTTGAATCAAGAGGGATTTGGTTCCCTAATATCTTAGTAAAAACTATAAGGATTTATTATTTAATTTTTTATAAAATTGAATCAGATAGAGATTTTAGATGATTAAAAATATTAGTAAAATGAGTAAAAATTTTACTGATAGATTCCCTAGGATGCATAATAAAACACTCAAATACTTGTCTAAAAAATCTATTTAGGTATATTTGAATTTTATTCCTTTATGAGATAATTATAATAGTTTCCATATTTCATGATCTATTTTCAAATAGAAATTTTATTAAATTCATTTTTTTCTAAACCAAAATGTGAGGCATTCAATTTTTTAACATCTAATTTAATGGAATAAATATTATAAATATTCCATTAATCATCATTTTCAGTAGTAGGAATATAAACATGTATAAAAAACCTTAATAATATATAAAGAACTAATATATGAGAGGTATAACTATTTTTTCAATAACCATAATTACTAACATCAAAAAATTTAGAAGAACCCATAGAGATTCATTTAAGAAAACCATGAATATTTAAAAAGATAATTTAGAAGAATAATAATTCTTAAAAAATCAATTAATCATTTTAAAATTAGATTAATCTTTTATTTTTTTTAAAAAAACAAATAAATAAATTCAAGAATCCATTTATACTAAATATAGGTTGGAGTAGAGTTAAATGGAAGGATGGATATAGATTTTCATTTAACAAATAAATGGAAATAATGTAATTTTTAATGACTAAAAACCTCTTTTTGATAGATATAAGAAAATATAAACCTTTAAAAGACATAAAATAGATAAAAAGAATGATGTTTGACATGAAATGATATAATGTATATATATATATATAATAGAAATAGATTCACAAATTAAACTATTAAGCATACTAATGGTTTGAATTATTGATAGAATGAAAGAATGAAAGTGATTAGGAAATAAAAATATGGAATATAAATCTGTAACACAATTAGGTAATAAATATTACAAATAGATCAAGAAGATCACATATATCTACCACAAAAATGGATAGAGGATTTAATGTATTTTTCTATTGTCTTTAATGGTAGTCTTGATACCAAAAATCTCTTTCTTTTTATGTTTTATTATGAAACCAAATTTAAAATAGACACTCGATTAGTAATGGGTTTAATTATAAACCTAAAAAATAATAGGGTCTTTCTATTTAATTGTAATGGAAATAAACATGAATACATCACATTAAATGTTGTGAGTATTGATAATATATGAAATGTGATGAATATGGAATTTCTTAAAAGAAACCTAATTTTTGTATTGACAAGATTCTATAAAAAGAATATGGATAACAACTAGAAGATAATAATAAAAATTGTGGGGGTGAGAATATATTTCAATAATAACACTCTCTAGATTATAGAATAGTGGATTTTTAAATTGATAGAACTTGAGGGAATATTGGAGAATATATCATGTTTACATTGGAGAGTGGATGATAAAGCAAGTTTTCAAGTCAATAAGTGGTCTATATATATACTAAAAACATCTAAGAGCATTATATAATTAATCAGGTATAATTAATCTATAAAAGTCCAATTTTTTTTACCATCATTAAATGTTTGATCGGTCTTGTTATCCCAACCATACCAGATAGCTATTATCCTTCACTAGGTTTTTAGTGGAATTTATTCTTCTATCTGAAATCCATATGGATGGTGAGTTCTGAATAAAAGGTCATCAAGAAAATCATTCATTGGGTGTTACTGTCCATCAACACTAACTACCTAGTGCACCTCCATTGGGTAGTCGATGGACCTCTACTGGATTGGGATTCCACTATCCATGAAACCAACTCTCCAGTGGAAATATACTATCTGGATGTTGTCAATGAACCATTTCGTCAATGCTTCCTGGTAATTAGTTCTTTGGAAGATGGCTCCTCCACATCCTTAAAATGGACTTATATAGATCCAAGAACATCAATATAATAGTTTAAAAGGATTATAAATACTTATCCAAGGATCCATTAAAGTTCATTCAAGATTATAAAAATATTTCATTAATTTTATAACAACACATCACATAGATGATATCATTATACATTTTAAATAGTTTTTTTTGTGAACTTTAGAAATAATAGATGGTGAGAATCATTAAAAGACCATCTGATATAATTTCACAAGTCATGCTATATAATTAGTATACAATTATTATCAATTTATTCTACTTTATATCAGATACCAGATTATACTCATAGTAATATTTATATATAATCTTAACCCATTATACACCCAAATGATATTATAGTATGGAAAACTAAAATCCATACTTTTAAGGGATTTTATTATTCCAATTTCAAAACAATATATGTATAACACATGAATGAAAGATAAATGGAATTATACTTTATTATAAATTATGATATAAAACTATTGACAACAATCATTATATATATATTCTATCATGTATCTAATACACATAGACTTATTATGACCCTTATACTTTTGTTATGTAAATATATTTCTCAAGGGATCTACTACATTCTCATTTGAATCCACCTAATAGATATTTAAATCACCCCTATAAATTATATATAAACTAATATGTTATTTTAGAAGGTTGTGTATGGTTATTTAGTAATACTAGTGTTCCTTTTCCTCAGAAATAGGTTAAGATTTTATCATAGAAAATCATAATTTAACCAGTGATGCTAGAAACCACCCCAAGTTAAGTAATATATTACTTAATCTAAACAAATTCATTTAAAATATATAATTTATTGTTGTAGTATAACTGTACTATCATGTCTGTCATAGTGGATTGTGTGTCCAATTGATTGAATCACTATTGACTAAAAAAATGATATCTCATATCATCTTTTTCAGTTTGGAAAAAAAATCATTATAACCCTTTATAGTGAGATCATCCTCTCCGAAAAAGAACAAGTATACATACTTACATTGTGTAAAGTATTCATGGTTATTATTATTAGTAATCATGTGAATCTCCGTGAAGTTAAACTAGAAACTAATTTTTATAAACAAATAATTTGTTACATCAGGTCGAGTACATGACACAGAATCTATGGTAGATCCTACAGTGGATAAATAAGGAATCCTATCGATTATTTTAACCTATTTTAAGCAATCTTGAATATTCTGAAAATTCATTCCATAAAACACTAGTAAAACCCCTTATTGGTGTTCTCCCTGCTAATCTACTTTAACGAATTACCGATACATGTGTTCCGACTTAGTGAAAGAAACCTCTTTATTCAATATCTATAGAAATTTATACCTAGTATATAGGCTATTTCACCTATGTATTTCATCAAGAAGTTCTTTCCAAACCACATATTTATAGAATATGATGATGTTAAATCATTTTTTATAAGTATTGTGTTATCTATATACAAGATCATAAAAACTACTACAATCCCACTAACCCACTTATATACACAAGAATTATATGATTTATTAATGAAACCATTTAATCATAAAACTATATGTTCCAAATCCAAAAAATTATCAATTCAAACATTATCATACTCATTTTGAATTTAAAAATCTTCTAGTTGTTTCATATACATACCAGAAAGTACATCACCATTATGTAAATTTGTTTTGAATAAAATATGGTATATCTGTTAATCATAATGAGATACTATGAAATGAAATATCTAAATATACCCTATGATATCTATTAGATAAAATGATACTTCATTTTCAATACCATAAATATATTTTTGAAATATATCCACCCAAAGATATTGGTAAGTACTGAATCTACAATCTATGTTAGTTTTCATTTGGAAAATTAACATGCACCATATGGTCATTAACCTTAAAGATAAATCAACCATGTTCAAAACATTGTTTGTGAATATAAATTACACCTTATATTTCATGTATTATAACCATTTCTATGTATATATAATCTTAAATCATTCTTCATAAATAGTAGATTCATCATCTATGAATATTAATTCCCCATAATTTCTCATAATAAATCAATATCACTAAGGTTCTTTTTGTATCATACCAAGACTTCAAGTTTCTTGTAAAACCCATTTTGGGTTCTCTTCCACAAACCATTCTATAATTATCTAACTTTATTACCTTAGAAAAAAATTCCCATTTATTAGTCTTAAAATTTTACTAGTTCAATTTTCATCCTATTGACTCTTTTGTTTAAGTGATCCTTCTTAAGGAAAATACCATCTCAAGAAACCAAAAAAATTGTTTTTAGTAGAATTGAATAAATAACATCCCTTAGTTTATTTTAAATAAAAATATTACTTTTTCTTATGTAAGGTTAAGTTCTTCAAAATCCTATCATCGTATGTATGCTTCAAAACCACAAATCCCAATGAAAGTAAACTTTGTATGCCTCCAATTAAATATCTCATAAGTTGTATTTATAATTACTTTTTATTGAATATTGTTATTTTTAACCCAATAATTTCTATGAGAATATGTTCAACATTATATAAGAAGGCCATAATGATTCCTCATTGATTGTTATATACCTAATATGGTATGATTCATCCTATTAGATGCTACATTTACAAATTTAGTTACAATTGGAGTGTGTTGTGAAATAATTCCATAATCTCCCTAATGGTCAATAAATTACAAGAAAAAATATTCACTACCTCGATCGGATTTTATAATTTTAATACTATTATCTAATTGATTCATTATTTCACTTTTTAATAACATGAAATGGTCATAGGTTTCCACATTTTAACCCATAAGAAACACATAACATTGATGATTGATGTCATTAGTAATGGTTATGAATTAATTATTACCACCACTTACATAATAACTCAATGGTCAATATACATCACTGTATATGATCTAATAATCCACTAAAACTCTAATCAATTTCATTAATAATTTATTTTCACATTTTTTTAGTAAAAACAATTTGTAATTTTAAAATTATTCGCAATAAAATAATTCTAAAAATACTTCTTTATGGATCCTTTCAGTGTGTTTATTATTTATATATCTATGGTGATAATTCCAAATATATTGGAGTTGGAATCAACCTTGAAATTTTTATCTTTAATGTTATAGGTAGGATTATCCATATCATGACTATATAAACCATTCCTCACATACCCAATCCATAAAAAATTTACGTCATTTAAATAGAATAACCTATTTTTTAATGAAAAAAACAAATCCATTTTTTTAAAATAGGATATAGAATGTAATATTTTAATTATGAATAGAATATAGTAATAGTTTTAAAACACTAGAGATATTACACTTATAATAATTATATCATATTCTCCAAAATTCATTATAGTAACTCATTCTCTATTACAAACACATATATCTACATTATCTTTCACCAATCCTCTCTTATTTAGGACTGTTTGTTTACCAAAAAAATGTATGAATCATATCTTATAGACAATACCCTTGTGTAAAAAATAGTGAAATTGATTTATATAACATCAATATATATATTACCATATTTATTATCATTTATAACATATATTTCCCTTAAATACAAACATAAAACTATATTATAAGTTATACTTATTTGATATCTCAAAATGATTACGATTATGAAATATATAATCTAAAATTGTGATATATATTTGGGTGTGTACCATTTTTTATAAATTTTAATTAAGTAATTTTCATAGAATTACCCCAATGAAAATGATATCCCCATACATCATTTCAATTGTTGTTCCAAGTACTATATTCAAATAAGTAAGGAGTTTATTTTATGTTCTGAAAATCACCAATATATTTATGTAGGCCATCATTTTAATCAAATAATATTTTAATATTAGATTTATGAGTGGAAGAAATATGTACCAAATCCATTAAATGGATAAAACATAACTCAATTAATCTGGAATCCATCCTCTTAGAGTTTTGCAAAAACAAATCACCCAAATCTCACAACTGGGTATAGTTACCCCACTCTTCAGATTATCCACATATATTATGCCTTATATAAGATAATAAAAGGGTTAAATACTTTATTATGAACCTATTTTGATATATGATAAAGGTTTGGAAACGTTTTTTCTTTATAAGGGATCTCATAGTTTGTATTTTAATGGGTTTTAAAATTATCACTTTTCCATATGAATTTTGTGTAGATAATTCATAAATATTTTATATCCTAAAATAATTATATATCATGTAATACAAATATTTATGAAATTTTATAGTGATTTAGTTTTCAAGTCCTTATTCGTTACACTAAATTTCCATGAAAAAAAGAAATTAATGTGTAACTCTTTACAAAATTCATCCTTTGAATTACTAACCCAAAAATAGAATCATAATATATCTACACATGTAAAAATTTATTATATGATATAGGTAAATGAAACTATTTCATATAAAGTCCTTAAATTATATTAAATTTTAATACCCAAAATAGTAATCCTAGAGTGATAGGTAGAGAACAACCACTTTTCTAGATATGGCCTAAATCCCTAAGCTAGTGATCAGTCTAACTCAAATTCTTTCTACCCACAGCTCTTTACTCAATAGAGACCTAAATTCAATCACAACACTAAAATATAATGTTTATAAACTACATTAAAACAATAAAATTTAGCTAATAAATCGGTAATAAACTGTATTCAAGCTATAATAAAACATATCACATGCTCTCATTCCAATTATGTAGCTATTTTATGCATGGTATGAGAATTAAAAAAGAAATGGTTTAAAAATTCAAAATAAATTGTACAATATCCACATCATATAAAAAATTTATATACATGAATAATAAAATATTAATCTTATGAATAAATAAACAATTAAATTATTTATAATGAGATATAAAACATTTTGACAAAAACACACTTTTGTATATCGTTTAAAGTTATTCATTGGCCTCACATCGGAAAATGGTTTTGAGAATATTTTTTATCTTTTATAAATACTGTATCTTGACACCATGACATGGTGCATATAGTGACATAATCCTTATAAACATACTATAACATGTTTTTTAATGTTAATACTAAATAAATAAAACAAAAGGATCGAGAGGCCTAGTTTATTTAGATGACTAGGTACCTAAAACATCAAAATGAAATAAAAATTACTAATTATTTAATTTTCCATAAGGATATCCTAAAATACTTATACCCCCAGAATATTGTATATGATAATTGGAGGAATACATAGAATAAATCGGTAATATTTAAAGCCCATTTTTTGAATTTACATGGCAATAAAGAATAATGTATGAGTTAGAAGGAATACCATGATATCATAAAATAAGAGGATCTTTTATAATCATTTAAAGGAATAAAAAAATTAATATATAATCAAAAGATCACTGGGACTGTTGAAACAACATATAACATGACATAATAATGATTCAAGGCTAGCTGCCAAGGTAACATCATATGGAAGAAAACCCCCCATCAGGGATTAGGTTTACATTCTAATCCACTGAATTACATCTCATGAGAAAAGAAACAATACCCAATGCATTGGAGTTATATATGGGTATACCCATAAAAACATGTATATTATTATGTGTTCTAAAAAATGGAATAAATCATAAGGTATAAACATAATAATTACTCCTGGTAAGAAATGGGTTGTATAATATTTCCTCATATCATAATCAAAGGAGATATCATAGAGATTAGAAAGAGTAAAAGGAATTAAATATTATAGACATTCATATCTGAGTATATAAATATAAGACTCAAAATATATTGTTTTTTTGGAGATTTAAACTTTAAATAAGTATTATATAATAGTATTAAGGGATATAAAACCTCCCCTTAAGTAGGTTTCATCTTAAATAAAGATTTTTAGGAAAGAAATTTGGAACATATTACCCCACCAAAGGAAGTAGAAAAAGATTGTAATATATTTAAATATATATATATACATACATATAATTTATAATAATTACATAACATCAAATAGAGAGATAACGTGAGTTAGAGAGATAGAGAGGTCATAACCCGTATGAAAAGGGTGGTCCATAGAAATACCTTACCTTATATTCCATAATAATTCATTACTTGCACTTAATATCCAAAATAATAATATTAAATTCATTTATTATTTAATTCAAAACCTTTTCCATATTAATTTTATTTACTATAATTTTATTTTTTACTTTTATTACCATTTTAATGAGTTATAAAGTTCAATTCCGTTGTTCTGTGAGTGTTCTTTTAATGGTTCCATGGTCATATCACTTTTGGATAATTATTGGTGTTCTCTTAAAATGGTAAAATAAATCAATAATTGAAATGAAATGGAATTCATGGACATCAGGAAATTTAAATTGTCCCAAATATCCTTTTGTATTCTAACATATGGACGATTCGTTTAGGAAATATGTTAATGTTATAAAATTAGTTTACATAGGCCATTTTATCGATCATCATGAACTAGATAAATTAATTCAAATTGAATGATTATTAAAAAACAGAAAAACATTAAATAAGTTATAATATAATTTTTATAAATATATTTAATTATACTATTATTTGAATAATTATCCTTTAATTTTTTGAAAAAAAGCATGTTTTTCGTAGTGGTGGGGAACCAACCATATTGTGAACAAATTTTTTTTCCTAGATTCTATATAAGGTGGTATAATATGTATATAATACCATAATAATAACATATCATTGTATTTAGGATACTTATGTTACTATATCTAGGTTTATGGATATAATATGGGGTGGTATAAGAAGAATAAAATTAATAAGAATATAATATAGTGTTTACCTCTCCCTTGGATTGTCTCCTTAGAATGATCTTTGGATGAGATCAGTAGAACAAGTATGTGGGGTAGAGTATTGGAAAGGGAATTGTGTATAAATGTTATAAGCTCTAAATCATACCAGTTGTGAGTAGAATGGGTGGTGAGGGTGGTATTTATAAGTGGAGGAGAGGGGTGTTATGAATATTATAATCATTTGTCTAATATTTTTGTGCAAGTGTACCTGTATTGTTGATTCGTGTGACTATAGAAAGTAAATCATTTTTTTAAATGACATGTTATTACATTATCAATGACTTAAAAATTCATTTATTTAGCTTATAATGATAAAAGCCATATATTTTTGTTTTTCCCAACTCACTAAAGAATTAACTAATTTAGAATAATTCCCAAAATTCACCATAAATATTTTTCTGAAATATATATTTAAAAAATTAAATCCATTTTATGAAAATAATATTATAAATATGTGAAAATTATTTTTTAATTAAAATTTTCATTTATTTGAAAAATACAAATTTTTAATATTTTGATTAATTTTCAAACCCTTTGAAAAATTACATAAGGTCTCATAAAATTATCTTATTAATATAATAACATATAAAACTAATTTATAAATCCATTTTAGGAAAATAAAATTTCTGTTAGGTCATTATATATATTGAAAAGTTCAACTAAATATTTATATTTTACAGAAATATAAACACTTAATTTATCATTTTAAAAGATTTATTTACTTATACCATGATATAAATATATCATATTTTAATTTTATAATATATATAAATATTAGTTTACACTTTCATAGGTGAGGTTACTTTTTTAATAGCCATTTTACTATTTTAAATGGCCACATTA
The DNA here is from genome assembly GCA_963277665.1 of Viscum album. Classification (NCBI taxonomy): domain Eukaryota; kingdom Viridiplantae; phylum Streptophyta; class Magnoliopsida; order Santalales; family Viscaceae; genus Viscum; species Viscum album. The sequence goes on from OY728135.1 coordinate 1,151,756,927, forward strand.
CTATTCTAATGGTTAGATAACAATTGCAACGTTCAGATTTTGAAATAGTCATTTGGGATCCCTAATTACTATAAAAACTCTTGTTTCATTAATTATTCATTAACTTATATTTTTCTCAATGTTATCAATTCTCATTTTTAAAATTAATTTTCTATTACTAAGATTATGATCCATTTCTAAAGTGTTATTCATGAGTGTGGTTATTCAAGGGGATTGAGTAGATCAAAATCTTTATATTAATATTATCATATTTTCAATTTTTTTATTATAATAATTTCAATTCATATGGCCATGTTTATTATCTATATTTAATGTTTAAATTAATACAATAATTATTTTGGTTTTATCCTGTAGTGTATGTGATTTACTAAATGTGAAACATTTATATAATCCAGGGTGAAATCAAATTGAATGAATTATGATTCATTACATTCTTCCCCCTTGAAGAAATTTCACTGAAAAAATATCGTTTGAAATACTATGGTGAAAACATGTGGGGGTACTTTTACTTCATTCATTCCATTGGTTCTCATATTTCCTCCTCATACTTATGGTTTCCCCATATACATCGACAATGTGATTTTTCATATTTTGTAGAACTTTTTCTCTATGGTGTAAGATATATATTGGATTGTCCTAATGAGGGAGATCATTTTCTAACTATACCACCACTGAATTTATTATATGTGAGGTATCTCTTATGTTTGTTTTCAAGAGATATACATGGAATATTCCATGTTATTGAGATAGGGTGGGTGGTATTTCTTTTCAATAGGACATAACTCTAATGAAATCAAGAATTTTAAAGGGCCCAATATGTCTGTATCTTATCTTTTCCATCTTCCAAAATATCATGAGTCTCTTACATCGATATATGTAGTGGAATAATTTGTCTATATCCTCAAACTCTAGGTCTCATTGTTGATTTCTAGTATATCTCTTCTATCTAATTTGAGATCCCTTAATGTGATAATGAATGGTATTGACCTTTTCTATCATTTCCTTAACTATTTTAGCTACAAGTAGCATATGTTCACCAAAATCATCCCAGCACACATGTGTTCTTTAAATCTTCCTATAAATGGATTCATATAGATCCATTTGGATGATGGAGGGAAATCTATTATTGTAAGAGAACAAAAAAAGGAATATATTAATCCCATCCTCATTTGAAGCTCGTCAATAATGATCTCTACATGTCGTCAAGTTTATAGATAGTATTCTTAGATTGGCCATAAATTTTGGGGTGATGATCCATACTAAAGACCAATTTAGTTTTCATAGAATGTAGGGAAATTTTGCTGAAAACTAATGTAAATATTGGATATCAACCATATATAATCAATATTGATTTCATATGCAGCCTCAACACTTCTCAAATGTTTGTCCTGGAATGTTAATCAAGTGAGAATTCCTCTCTAATTGTAGGAAAGTAGGATGTTTCTGCAATATTATCCACCATAACCCACATATCATTATTTCCACTTGATTTTTTTGGATGTCTAATGACAATGTCCATGGTGATGTGTTCCCATTTCCATATATGTATATGTAATGGTTGAATCATCCCCTTACAATTTTTTCCTTTCAACCACCACCTGCATGTATACCAGGAAATTAGATGTATACTTTGTGATCTCCTTATTTATATTACCCCCCAATTAGTTCTTTTGGAGAACTTGATACATCTTTATGCACCTTGGGTGTATGGAGAAGATAGAGATATATGCGTCATTCAAAAACTCCTTCTTTATCTCAGGGTTTGATGATATACATGACCATGAACCAAATCTTATAACTCCATCTTCATCAGTTTTAAACTCTGAGGATTTGTATTTTTATTTAGCTCCCACCTTCTTCTTCATTTTCACATAATCTTATTGTTGATCCTCTATCTTCATCGTAAGTAAGGAATAAACATTAATTTGTGAATGGTATGTTTATTTTCTTCCATTTATGATTCTAATATCCATGATTTTTTAATGGATAATCTATATACAAAGTATAGTATGTGATCCCTATATATTTTATCAAACAAGTCATCAATTTGTGGTAGGGGATACTTTCTCTTTATGGTTATTTTGTATAGTTCCTGATAATCAATGAAGATTTCAATTTACCCATCCTTGTTCTTGATTAAGAGGATTAGAGCACCCCATGGTGAAACACCTAGGAATATAGAACCATTTTTCATATTCTCTAATAATTGATTCATTAGTTATTCTAACATAATGGTGGACACTCTGTAAGGAGTCTTGGATATGTGAAGAGATCCAGGTATTTGTTTGATTTAGAGATCAACCGCCCAGTCAATATGAAAAATAATAAAATCTTCAGGGAATAAATCAGTATATTCCAACATAATGGTCATGTCTAAAGTATGATTCTATCCATGTCTCAATCATTTAAGGAAAATATTCGTTCTCATCAAGAAAGAATACCAACACTTGAGATGAAATTTAAAAAAGGGACTCATACCCTCCTTAGTCTTTTATAGAATTCGAGGAAAAATTAGGATGTAAAAAGTGATATCCCCCTCCTGATAGATTATGTTGATTTTATATAAGGATATCCAATACATTCCAAATATATCATGAAATTACACTAAATTATTTTTAGAATGATTTCCTAATAGGTTCAGTTAATAACCATAAATGGAGGATAAATTTTACACTTGGTATACAATAATTTCAGACATTACTATTCTCTAGATAAATCAATCACCATGTTTTGAGGTTGTATTTTAATAGTTACACTACACATGCATGATATGAAAGAATGTGTCAAAGAAAAATAAAAAAGTATATTAGTTATTCGTGAATGAATAATCAGAATAACTATCACCATATCAATTTCAGGATCTACCTCCATAATACTGGTATCATATGTTCTTACTTTCTCTCTAGAATTTGGAAGATTTTTTGATGGATTGTCTCAAAAAACCCATAGCATAAGGAATTAACTTTTATAATGCTCACATTCCTTGTAGTTGAAACACTATAGCATATTTTGAGTCTTGATTTAAACCCCTTTTACCTCTATCTCATTAGGGGGACTCTTCATATCCATTCGTCATTTAATGTACTTGTTTCCATCTTTTCAAAACATTAGTCATCTCCCAATTCCCTGAAAACATTATTTCGGATTCTTCTTCCCACACTTTTGACACATGTGAAGTTGGGTTTTCCTTCCACCACGATATTTCTCTATAGATCACCATGAATTAAAAAAAAATTATAATTATTTTATAAAGGACACTGTTATCATTGGGAATCACTGATGTATACATCAACCTTAAGGGAAAAAAGGAAAATCAATTCATAACATTCGAAGCCTCATATCAGTAAATATTTTTCAATTCTAAGATATAACCCACTAAAAAATTCATGACCATAATTTCAGTTATGAAAAAAACATCATAGGTGTAGTGTGCCATACTTGTGAATTTTTCCTCATACAACCTGGTAAAATAATCATGTTTTCTTATTTATTCTAAGGAACAAACCTCCTATTTTAATAATAAGAGTTCATTGAAAATATTTATTTAAAAATAATTTCCTAAATCCATTCCATTCTTGGGAATCAAATTCCTCTTTGAAATTCATGTTATAGATTAGTTTCCACCACTGATCAGATTCCCGATTAGCAAAATTTTGGATGCCTTTTTCACATAAAGTAATTAATCATAACTTTCTATTTCTTGGGATAAGTAGGGTTTTTTAAATGATTCAAGTTATTATTTATAACTTAATTCATAAGAGTGAGTACAACCATGAATTTCACTGATCCCACTCCCATTAGGTTAGACATGTCATTAGGAAATCATCACATTTTATATCATGTTGTCCATTGGTAAGGTTCTTCTAATTTCCCACCATTTACTAATATAAATATAAATTGTTGTGAGAATACATTAACTATTTATTATATTAAAGGGATATATAAAATTGGATGGAATAACTTATAAATTAAATGTATAATTGTTAGCCCAAGTAGGATAAATACTCTAATAGGGGGTGAATTAGGGTTTGAAATATTAAACCACATGCCCCTTCAAATCATGTTTCATCATTAGAAAAAACACTCTTCTCTCCCATTACCATTGTAATGTATGAAAAAATTGAACTCATGCATGAGACAAAAAAACTTTACATGGTCCAGCCTTATTGAGATATGTCCAAGGAGAATATAACGATGATGTGATGATGTACCAAACCAACATTGGATCGCAAAAAAATATACAATGTTTGGAATAACTCACATCTATGACCAGGATCACTGCCTTTATAAGGTTTAGGGATAGATCACTACTTTCCCAAGGGTCACTCCCTGAGTATCTTTAACTTTTTCATGGACAGTGGAAAGGATCACGTTATTCCTATTATTTTCTCACTGCTCTTAGAAGGGATTAAACCATTGTTTATGGACTTATATGTCCCTTCATTACCACTAATCAATAAATCCTTAGTTGTAGATGGAAGCTCTATTAATGTATAACTTTCACACACTTGACAAATCTAACTTTACCAAAGTTAATGGGGAAATAATTTTTTATAAATTTCTTTATCCTCATTACCTTTGCAAAGCTCAAATATTTCATGAAACTCTAATAGCCTTTTCCAAACAACCTTCTTTTGTAAAGATAACTTCTTCATCAAAGATCTACTAGCCTTCATTAAGCTCAAAACATTAGGTCTGATTTTTATAGCCTTCACAAACTCCAACTCTTTTGGGATGGTCAAATATTTTGTTTGGTGTTCATAGTCTTCGTCAAATACCTTTCTTCATGATCATTTTCGGAAGAACCACCTTTGTGAAAAACCATTGAAAAATTAGATCCTATTGATTTTTGTTAAGTATCACTCACTTCCTGAATGGGATAAAGGAATATTTATATGCATTTACACTTATTCCAGAAGCTTCCATCTATGTCATCAACGTTTCAAAATTCAACCTCATTTCATTCACGATGATACCTTCTTCACAAAGCACCATAGAAATTTCCCATTAGTGGTTCTTCTCGTAGTCACGGAGCTCACCATCACAACCTTAGATCCTTCAAGAAACACCCATTATGAAGACCAATATTATTGAAACTCATTCCTTCTCCATATTTTCCTAATTCCTTCATTGAAATCCAATTTTATAAATACTATCCATTCTCCAAATTTCGGAACCCAAAAATTGAAAATCATGGGGAAATGACATCAACATGTGTACAATTTTTTTTACCACTTCTATAGAATCAATAACTTTTTCATAGAAATTTTTAAACATATATTGTCAAAAATACCTCTTAAAATCTAGAACTGATCCTTGATACCTTTTTTTCAATAAGAAAAATCAACCTAAAAAATACTATAATGTTACCTTGAGGTTTTTTTCAAAACCACCTCCTGCTTTGGGTTTGTTGACAACTCTTCAAATTTTGATACCCCACTGAACATTCTTTCAATGTATACCAATATTTGATTCATGTGATTTATATAGTTATCAATGATTTACTCAACACATACTATAATTGCACATAATCCATGATCTCCATGAGAAACATGAGTATTATACAATATTCATAAATGAATCACTTAATTACCATAACTATTAAACTAATTTCATCATGAAGTATATCTGTCCTGATATCTATCCTTTGATCGATCAACTTTTATCATCCTTAGATGTTGAACTCCCCCTAATTATCTTATTCCCCTATCAAATTCTCCCCTATCTTGATTACGAAATTTTATCCCTTTATAAGCCCATAATTTCTCCCCCATTGTTAACGAAGCTAAAGGTATATTAGTTATGGTCTGCAACAAGGTAAGGAACTTTAATCAATAGTTTATAGAAAAACACACCATACCTCAGGGTGAGGTGTTCCCACATCTATACTTTTTCAAGTGTCGGGAGTCGATTGAACTCTAAGATCCAGTTGATATCATTCAAAACATCCACACTTTTTTAAGTGTGGGGAGTCAAATTAACTCTAAGATATAGTGGATATCATTCAATCACTTCTTTGGGTAAGGCCATTGTAAAAATGTATGAAACCTATAGTTTTGTTGGCATATACTCTATCTTTACAAGACCTTTGTCCACCTTCTCCTAGATAAAATTATTCTCTATTTCAATGTCATTTTTCCTTGAGTAATGGATTTAAATTGTTATAAGAATTATAGTACTTGAATTATTATAATAGATTCTAATTGGATACTTCAATTTAACTCTCATATGATCAAGGTTTTACTTCATCGACAATAGATCCATGAAATCTTGAGTAGCCATAATAAATTAAACTTCATCAGTGATAATTGAAATGAAATATTGTTTATTTATCATCCAAGAAATACATAATCTACCAAGATATAATTCCCCACCCGAAATTGATTTTCTATTATCCATTGATCTGGACCAATCTTTATCAATACGAACCAATAAATCTTGTTGCGATTTTTCATTTTACATCAAATTAAAATCCTCCATGTGGTTGATATAATGAAGTATTCACTTCCCAATAACCAATATGATTTCATTGGGATTTCATTGAAATCTAGATTCTTGGAATGTGATTCACACAATATCATTTCTTGTCACATTCATGTATAATAGAATTCCAATGATTTTCTTGTTTTCTCTGACATTAACTATATTGTCTTCATCTTCCCATGATAGTTTAATCCAGGTAGCAACAAGAGTCATCATTTTTGGGAATTATATATTAAAAATCTTCTAAAAACCCCCTTGGAATATTTATATTTAGATATGAATGTTCCATTCTTTCCATATGTCACCTATAAACCAAGGAAATATTTTAATCCACCAATAATTGAAATTTTGAATTTATATTTCTTAAATTTTTTGAATCGCATACACTAATCTTCATCTAATCCACTAAATATTAGTTAATTTAAATACACAAACACCATTATCCTTTTATTATTATCAATGTTGACATATTGATTGTAATAAAATCCACTAAAATGAAAATAAATCTTTTTTAGAAACCAATTGAGCTAGGAATACCATGATCTTAGTGCTTGCTTCAACCCATAAAATTATTTTCTCATCCAAAAAACTATGTTCTCATTTTCAAGAATGAGAAATCCATTCGGTTTGTCAATATATACGTCTTATTCCAGAACCCCATTCATAATTGATGACTTGAAATCCATTTGGAAAACATTTATCTTTTTTACTCATATTCCCAAGAATAATCTGATTGTCTCTAGCCTTGAAACAGGTGAAATGTTTTCATCAATATTGATACCCTATATCTACGAGTACACTTTGCACACTAGTCATGATTTTTTGGAATTATTGTTCCATCTCCATTCATTTTGTTAAAAGAAGACCCATTTAGTCCTGATAACATTCTTATATGTTGGCCTTGAAAAAATCCCCCATGTCTGATTCTTCTAAATTTTTTAAATATCTTCATTCATAGTGTGAACCCAATTCTTATCTTCAACTGCTTCATCAAAAACATTGGACTCTACCTTTGATAAGTACAATTTCTACTATAGATTATTCATCTTTTTTGTCTGCACTAGTGCTGTCTAATCACCAAATATTTTCTGTCTATAAAATTAGGATCTTCTCTTCTGTAATTGTGTAGATACTAAAATATGATCATTCTTTTCATTATATGAATCTTCTTCTGAATCATATTATGGAACTGAAACATTCTCGGAACTTCTTATCTATTCACCACTATCCTCTCAAGACTGATCATGTATTTTTTGAAGATTCTGATCATTCACTGCTATAGTTTCATCATGGATTTCAACAACCTTTCCCAGCTAACTATTTAATTCATTTATATTCATTTCATTTAATTGAGTATCCAATAAAAATTTCTTCGTCTTCATGGGATTCAAACTTACTGTGTTTCACCTTATTGATAGTGAAATGCTTAATTTTGAAGACATTACGTGAAAGTACATCTATGTTGGATTCCATCTATACCATATCTCATATAGAGTCTTTTTCTATTTTCAGATACAATAACACTCTATTTTAAGTATAAAATAATTTCATTACTGCTTCTTTCAAAAACATCAATGGAAGTCGTTTCTTAATGAGAATTTTTTTATCCATGTTTTTGATAATTAAATTTCTTCTCTAAAATAATCCAGCTTATTATTAAGTTCAAACTATGGAAACTTGGTGTCTTATCGCATGATTCTTGATATAATCCTCCACTTGGATATTTCTAATCTCTATTTTATTATCTATTTGGATCTTCAAGATTGTTTGACCCAACATATTCTCAATAGCCCTTTGATATGTTTTTATGTAACTTACCACCTCAGATTAGTGGGTGATGATTGAAACCCCTTCCATTCTAATAAAATCATCACTAAAGAGAATATAATATCTCTTACCATCAATATCTCTTGGTGAAATATTTCCATACACTTCAATATGTATCGAATCAAGTATTTTTGTTGACATTTTTATTTTTTCTTATATATATTTTGAATGATCTTCCACTACTGACAAGAATCACACATATGGGTATGATCACGTGATAAAAAAGGGAGGTCTCGAGTAGAATCATATTTCACCCGATCTTACAAGGACGTTTTTTTCATGTGTCTGAAGTGTTTATTCCATATCTTATTTTCTTCTTCCTTTAAATGAAAAACCATTTCTTCTTCTCCACTCACAAGGTTTGTATTCCCTATCATACTATTTCCATACAAAACAACAAGTCCATATTTTTCCTTGATGAAAATTAATTTATTTAAAAGGAATATGGAATGTCCTAAGTCACACAGTTCACTTACACATAACAGGTTGTGACTAAGACCTTCAATAACCAAGATATCTACACACCTCATGTTGATTCCCCTAAATATGGATTTTACAAAGCTAATAATTCTTTGGAATTTGTCATTATCAAATCCTACAATATGTTCCTAGTCATATCTAATTCCTATCACCAGTCCCTTATACATCTAAATGCATCAAGGGTATAATGCCCCGACCTTAAACATTCATAATATTGATTTTTTATTAAGAATTTACATTCTTTCACAATAAGGATCTATTTAGGATTATATATTTAGATAATTAGGTCATAACTTATATATAAAAACTTAAATATTACAAGTAGACACTTCAAATCAGTATCCATTTTTTCATAAATCACAAACTCTTTAAAAAGAAACACGGATATCATTTCATGTTTTAATAGCATAAATTTTACTTGATCCCATCCTTGACTATATTATTCTTTAATTCATATGTAATTTTTTTTAAAAACATGTGATGAGCATAAAAATATCTGTAAAGGGTACACAATGATGGAAAACAATTAGTCTTGGGAAAACATGAAAACCATGAATATTTTTTCAAAAAGTAAAAATGTTCACCTTTAAGAAGTAATAAATATACATCACTGAATATAAGATCACTTCTTACCATTTTTATGACCAAAATATTACCACAAGCCCATATAAATCAACATATAACATATAAAGGTATCTTGGGACATAAAAATACATAAATGGAATAACCGTATGGTCAACTTCCACACATATCACTAAATGGAATAACCATATGACTGAATTCCATACCCAATTCATTAGAAGTTATAACATAACCACCCGTACTTGGTTTATCATGGAACTAACCATATTTGGTTTATCCTATAACCACCCTTCAGTGATTTATCACTTTACCACCTGTCAAATTTCCAAGTACCATTATAAAATAATAACACATAAAAGACTGAAATTATAGATATCTCACTCATAATGTTTCATTTAAAATCACAAGAGATAATTTCAACATATAAAAATAGTAAATCCACTTTCAAAATGATTTTAAAAACCAAAACACCCAAAAATGGAATAAGGGATTTGTTTTACTTTTAATACATTAAGGCTTATAGAGGAATCCAAATATAAAACAATGATTATAGTGACAGAGAAGTCATTTTTTCCACATACGTTAAACACATTCCTTTTTTTAATTTAGTAAATTTTTTGTAGAAAAAATATTCCCTTTGAATGAAATTCAAAGTAAATGGTTTGATTATCCACCATATAAAATAAATAGGTTTATATTATCAAAATATTTCTCAATGATAGGAGATTGTGATGAAGTCTCTTACAAATATTGTATCATTATATTAAGGAAAAAGCAAAGAAATTATTATGTAATAAAATAAAAATTCACCCAATATAAGTGGATATTTAGTGTAAAGAAATCATAGGAAATTCACACGTATTATTTGAAAAAAAAACCAATGACATGGATATTTAACACAATAAATGGAGATTGATTTTAGATTTCCATTAAAAAGATCATTTTTTCCATAAAAAGGATACATTATATGTATTAGATATAAATACAGATAAATCAAGTATAAATAAAAGATAGGATTTCAAATTTCATTTATCACATTTTCATAGCCTGAAATAATAAAGAAGTAGAAGATTGACCTAAAGAATGGAAATTGGAAGTTCATATAAATGAAATAAGAATTTATTAATGGGGTCGTTATGTGTTTCAAAATTATGTAAACAAAAAGGGAAGTTTAAATTACAACATAAATAAATAATTGGTTATTCCATATATAATCTTGGCATAATATAATCAACGAATTATACATAAAACCCAATGAGTGGAAATTGAGTTTAGAAATTCCATTACCTTGAATCCTACTTGTCCCGTTCATTCTTTAATTTCTTAAAGAATTAAAATATGTTAATTTATACTTGATTTAGAAAATTTATAAAGTATATTAATAATTTTATATGACTTATTACCATTTTATATCAATTAGTTAATTATTTGATTTCATGTTAGATGTTTTGTCGATGTTTGGTACATCAGTAAAAAATGAACTTGTTTTGATTCAAATTATCCATGTTGTCATAAGTAAATTATATCTATAATATATTTCATGATTTAAAAATTATATATATCCAGTATATATGTATTTAAATAAGTCCATAACATTTGGAGATAATAAATGATATGCACTGTTAATGGAGACAGTTGGTCGTACGTACACATGAACGCTACTTTCATTTATTAGTCATGTTATAGGAATGAAAACTAAATGATACAAAGGTATATTATAAATCTAGTATAATATCTATGTTACATATGTTCATTTATTCCATCCTTTATATATTTCATGTATGACATGAATGATTCATATCACTTTGAGGGGCCAGTAGTCCACACTTCCTCAAATGAAATTATCGTATTTACAAATTATGGAAAGCATAAAAATATGTTGTAATTAAAAATTATAGAATAATAGAGACAATATAAATATAATATATATTATATATAAATAAATTTATATAATAATTTCCAGCATGAGAGTTGGTAGGAGAAAATGAAGGTCTCGGGTATTGCGGAAGCTCATGGGTGGATGTTCCCACTTGAGTTTTTGTCATTAGCAATCATCAATCTGGGATAAATATGACGATAAACGCCAGACTCCATGGATCAAATCACAGAAATAGACAAAGAAGAAGAATATTCTTGGAACCAAAAAGGAGGATCATTATAGGTTGATTAATATTTATTTAATTAATTCACCAGAAGTACATTTTATAGCGTTCTTTCTTCGTTGATATTTCTTATCACGTTCTGATGTGATTCATCATTGTGTCGTAGAAGCCAAGTGTAGACTTCCTCTAGTGGTGATCCACATGTGAACCACGTATCTCTAGATGTCACCAAAGGAATCTATAGGTGCTAGCATGGATAATCTTATTCTTGCATTTTCCGCCTTAGATTTCCTTGATCTGATAGAGGAGGATCTCTCTCAGTCATGAGAGCATTCTTGGAGGAAGGAGTTCATTCGTCCATAAGAGAATTATCCAGAATTTTGGTGCACAATGATTAGGGAAAAGTGTTGGGGTTGTGATAATATTTATAATTGGGTTTGATGTTATAGTGTTATGACAATAAATAAATGCATTACACATTTTATTTATTTTTTTAACTCTTATTGAAAAACCCCATGTCGAATAATTAATTCCTTGACATGCGCCCACACTGATTATAATAAATATCATTTAATAAAATGTTATTATTTCCTCAAAATACCAACTAGAAAAACAACACGGTGTGTAATCATTAATACATGGTGTGTACTGGATTTCATTTCCTTTCCAAAATGAAAACTACATGGCGTGTACATTCAATGTAAACAGTGTGTATATATTGTTTTCATTTTATTCTTCCTTCAACATTAAAACAATTTAGGCTTACTTGAATAATTATTAAACCATATAAAGGAAAAATCATTATTCTACTCTAGATACTTGGTACACTTAGTGTGTGACCCTCTTGGCCTCTTTCTCGTTGACATTAGGCTGGCTTGCATAACATATAAGATTACTGTCTAGCAATGGGTCAAGGCACCCAAGTGAAAACAGTTGGCGCTACATTGATGTTTCACCTCATTTGAATGCTTATAGTGTAATTTAATTTCTTTGTCTTAATATATCGTCAAGAAAGTTTCATGGCAGTGTCATAAAACTATATTCTTGATCCGTCATTCTTTGACTTCCAGAAATATACTCATCATGACACCATGGACATGGAATTTGGGAGACTGTTATATTTCAATCAAAGGTACCAACATATCTATTTCCATAAATATGTAAGGGAAAAATCCTTCCTCGGCTTATCCATTAACAATATGTAATTTTTGACACACCCTATGTCCCCTAATTCCCACCAACTATCTTTGTGATGCTTTTGTAAACAAATATTAGTGTTTGAGTCATGACATGAGTTAATGATAATATTCCAGTCTACGGACCATTACACGCGCTCGTAGATAGAAATGTCCGATGACACCAAGACATGTGGAATTACTACTGGAGGTTCTGTTATCATAATCTCCCATCTTAGAGATTACCAAGTGTGAACTCTATGAGAGAGAGTCTCATCTTCTTATGAGTACTCGCAGCTGACGGTATGTATACTATGTTTTTTATCATAGTATGTCATCCAAACGTAGAACATTATTTAACTATATTATTATAGAATATTGAGGTTGTCATCATAGAGGGTATCTTGAATGACCTTATTAATTTAACAAATATTCAAGAAAATTATTATATTATAGTCATGCAGAACAATGAACAATATATAATAATTTTACATTCATGTAATCAAATTATAAACAATTGGTTATCAGGATACCAACTCTAACAAACTCTCACTTGAACTAGAGCCAACTGCCTATTACTTTTAGTCTAATAGAATTCACATGATGATCATGTTTCTACTGAGTCATGGATTTAGTCAAGGGGTCTGCCACTATGTCTTTCGTGGAAATACTGCTCACTGCAACTTCACCTCTCTGAGAAAAATACCTAAAGAGATGACACTTCCGAAGTATGTGCTTTGTACGCTGATGTGACATTGTCTCTTTTGCAAGTGCCACTGCTGCAGTATTATCATAATTGACTGTTATAGGATCTTTACTACTGGTTACTACATCCAAATCTTGTATGAAGCTTCACATCCATACTGCTTCTTTAGCTGCCTCAGAAGTTGCAATATACTCGGACCTGGCTATAGAATCTGCGATCACACATTTCTTTGAGCTCTTCCAGCTCACTGCACCTCCATTCAAACTGAAGATGCATCCAGTCTGTGACTTCATGTCCTCTTGATCATTCTATAAACTATCATCTACATTTCCTCTGATGACTAGTTCCACATCTCCTCTATAAACGAGAAAAAATCATTAGTACACCTCAGATACTTAAGGATAGTCTTGATATCCATCCAATGGCGGTCTCCTAGATCAGCTTGATATCTGCCTACTGAAATTAATGCATAAGAAACATATATCCTTGTAAATAGCATAACATACATGACTAACCCAATCACAGATGTGTAAGGGATACTTTCCATTTTCATTCTTTCCTCATGTTTCCGAGGAAACATTTTCTTCGAAATATGAATTCCATGTGTCACTGGAAACAACCCCCTCTTGGATTGTTCCATACTGAATCACATTAGTATCTTGTCAATGTATGTACTTTGACTCAGTCCCATAATTCTCTTGGATCTATCACGATGGATCTTGATCCCAGGAATATATGGTGCCTCACCCAAGACTTTCATAGAGAAGAATTTATCTAACAATTCATTAACTGACTGTAAGACATGTACTTCCTTTCCAAATACTAATATGTCAACAAAATATACTATTAAGAAAATGACTTCACTTCCTCTAAACCTTGTGTAGACACAAGGATCACATTCGTTCTTAACAAAGACATATTCTATTATGGCTTCATCAAAACAAATGTTCCATGACCTTGATGCTTTCTTTAATCCATACAAGGATTTCTGCAACTTTCATACCTTTTTTGCATCTTTTAGAGTCACAGACCCTTCAGGTTGTGTCATGTAGACATCTTCCCAGAGGTTCCCATAAAGGAATGTTGTTTTGACATCAATTTTCCAAATTTCATAGCCTTGGTATGCATAAATGTCCAATAGGATTATGATTTATTTCAACATCGCAACTGGTGAAAATGTTTCATCATAGTCAATTTATTGATGCTGTCTAAAACCATTTGCAACCAGTCGTGCCTTATATGTGGTGACTTGTCCCTCCATGTCTAGTTTCTTATTGAAGACCCTTTTATTACCAACATCATTTACATCAACAGGAGGATCTACCAAAATCCAGACTTGGTTTTGGTACATGGAATCCATTTCAAAATTCATGAATTCTCGCCACTTGGAAATGTTTGTGCCTTAAAATTATTCCTTTTAGGTAAGAGGATCGTCATTGTCAACCAATAATGAGCCACCATCCTTGGTGACAAGAAACCCATACAGTTCTAGTTCTCTCACCTCTCTTGTGATCCGAAAGAGTTCTTGTGTCTCTGGAATATATTGTACTTCTATGGGGATTTGTGGAAGTTGTTCTTGTACCAACTCATGTGTATCTTGAGCCTCGACTTCATCAAAGTCTATCTCGCTCCCACTATCTCTTTTGGAGATGTGATCCCTCCCAAGTAATATGGTGTGTCTTTCCATTGTAACCTTTTTATCTTAGGGGTCGTATAGGTAATATCCCCTTGTTTCCTTGGGATATCCTATAAAGTTATACATTATTCCTCGGGGTGCAAGTTTGTTACTTGAAGTGGCCGTAACAAATGCTTCGCTACCCCACACATGTAAATTTGATAACATGGATTTGCGTCCACTCCATAACTCATATGGAATACCATTTATTGATTTAGTTGGTACTTGGTTTAGTATGTGTGCTTCTGTTTGTAATGCATATATCCAAAAGGATAATGGAAGACTTTCACGACTCATAATTGATCTAACCATGTCCAATATGGTGCAGTTACACCTTTCACTTACACCATTCCACTGAGGAGTGTAACTAGGAGTGACTTGAGATGGAATCCCAAACTCACGTAAAAAATCAATGAAGTCCTGATTAAGATATTATCCTCCTCAGTCTGAGTCGAGTTTCTTAAACTTCTTACAAAGTTGGTTCTCAACTTCATTCTTGTATTCTTTGAAGTGATCAAAATAATCTGTCTTATACCTCATTAAGTAAATACATCCATATCTACTAAACTCATCAGTAAAAGTTATGATGTACAAGAACCCACCCCTTTCTTCAACTGTAAATGGTCTACACACATCTGTGTGAACTAATTATATAATCTTATTATCCCTTTCACCTTTCCCACTAAAAGGCCCTTTGGTCATTTTTCCTGGTAGACACGCATGACATACACTAACTGGTTTTAGTTAGAAAGAATCTGAATACCCGTCTAGATGTAATTTTGTCAAATGTTTTCTCATTGACATGACCAAGTCGGTGATGTCAATGTTGGGTGTGGTATGAGTAATGTGAATTAACATTGTCATCTATTTCCATTACTTGGTTTGTGTAGTCTAACACATAAAGGTCGTTATATAAATGTGCCATACCAAAACAAATGCTATCTTTATAAAAGTAGCAACACTCATTTCCAAACATGAAGATTAATCCATTAGTATCAAATATGGATGTTGAAATAATGTTTTGGGTTGCAGAGGGTACATAATAACATCCTTTTAATTCCAAGACTATCCTAGTAGGAAATGTGTGGTGGTAGTCTCTGGAATCTACAACAGTGAGTCTAGCTCTGTTGGCTCCTCGCAGATTCACCTCACCTCGGTCAATATTTTTGAATCTAATCAGTTTATATTTTTGGATAAAGATGTGAGAACCACAAGAAGTATCTAATACCCAATTTATAGAAATAGATAGATTTCATTCCATAACAAATGCACCTGAAGCTTCTCCTTGCTTCCTTGGTTGGGTGCTGGTTTTCTTCCAGTGGCCCTTCTTGCCACATGCAAAACAAACAGCCTCTTATTCTCTTGCCTCCCCTTTGATATTCCTTTTCATGGAAGGCCTTGAAGAATCTTTGGGCTTAAATCTCTTCACCTTCCCTTTTCTTTTATTCACCATAAGGAAAAAAGGATTTTCATGCTTCATATCATTGTCCACTTAGAGAATGAGGATAAGAAGATCAGATTGAGACTTCTTAATATTGTTCTTGTTGAAATTTACAACCTTGATGGAGATTCTCTAGGGGAGTGATGCAAGAATGAGATCGATACCTAGTTATTTGGGGATTTTAAACCCTAGAACCTCAATGTGCTCAATATAACAAATGAGCTTGAATACATGAGGCCTAGTTGGGGCACCCTCTCCAAGATTTCTCTGAAATAGAGCCTTGGAGATCTCAAACCTTTCATGTCTTGTTCTCTCCTGGTATAAACCACAGAGGTTCTTAAGCATGCTATAGGCCTCCATGTCTTCATGAGAATTCATGACCTCACTAGACATTGATGACAACATCAAACATTGAATGTTGAGTGCATCGTTCAAATGTTGATCATAGACTAGGAAATCATCATCACTCGCCCCTTGGACAGGGGAATGAGGAAGTGAGGACTCCAGCACGTAAAACATTCTTTCGTGGCGTAGGATAACCCGAAGTCGCCTAAACCATTCCTGAAAGTTACTTCCTATGAGGATATTGTATTTATCCCGAATTGATGGCAGAGAAAATGTGGTTGATGAGTTTTTCATACTGATATTACAAATTAAAAGAGTAGATTTATCAGTGTATTTCGATTACATTTTATGAAAAATAATAAATGAATTTATTAATTCTCCCTCTATTTTATCATGTCCCTACGACCCCCACCATTAAACATGGAATGCCTAATTTATATGAAATTCTAGTCGAAAGCATCTATATTCCCCCTCACATAACCCGAACAAGGGTTGGTCAAGCTATTTAAAGCTATTTAGGCAGGTTGGTATTTGCGAACTATGAGCTTACAATTCCGTGATCTGTTGAGTGGACTCCCTGATGCTAAAATCCTAACTTGTATTTCCTCAACACTTGTCTCCATTTCAGAACAAGTCTATAAAGGGATACTCCTTTGGGTGTAAAATGTTTTAGTCAACCCAAAACTTCTATAAGATCATCCTTTATAAAAGTAACTGTCCCAACAAGGGTTGGTCAAAAACACAATTTTATTGAGTCTTACCCTTAATCAAGTAACAAAAGGCTTGGTCTGACCTAATATGGTATTTGAGGGATTTCAATCCTTTATACATAGTTTCTCATTATCACATGCTTGTTAATATTAAGTTATGATTACTTAAGTGATTAACCATGTTCTAATAATGTTTACGCATAGTCCAATTTTTATTTTATTCCATCTTTGCAAGATGTTTTATTTCATTCACTATGTGATTATAACAACAAATACGTAATAAACAAAACATGCAATCAGACATAAATAAAATAATATGACATGATCATGAGTTTATATTGGTTATCTTACCTAGTGGTTTTGATAAACTAACCATAACATAGGGAAAAACACCTTGAACCTGATGGTTCGTGTTTTGTATCTCCCACCTGTCCACCTTTGCATCTTCTTGGGTTGGTTTCGCCTCATATTCTGATTTTAAACCGTCTCCTCTGGATTGGGAGATCCTTCATTTAATGGGGTTTATATTAAAGAAACCATGGGCATGTAGGCCCTATATTTTATTGGAAGAAGGATCACATGCGAAGGAATTTAAATTAAATAAATTTGAATGAAATCATACACACAAAAAGGGTCTTTGGTCTAGCTAATTATCATCCATAGCATGAAATGGCATTTATGCATATTCAGTATTCAAAATCTTTTAATCGTTATTTTATTCAAGATAATTCGCGATTGAATTTAATTAATTATAATTTTATAATTATTCAAGTCTTTATCTTAAATTCCTTTCTGAATTTCCTTGAGATTTTTCTCATCCATATTCCTTGTGTGGGTCTTTATAAATTGGAGGAAACCTAGTGAAATTCCATTTCTGGAAAGTACACGGCATGTAGGCTATATTACACAGTGTGTATTTTCTTTCACCCTTTATCTAAAGTACATGCTAGGGGATCTGGTGTGTTTTTCATACATTGGAAATTATAGAGTACATGGTGGGTTGATTAATCTAACATGACATGTACTTTCTTGTTACGCGGTTACCTTCTTGGAAATCTCGTGTACATGGTTACACAGTTTCTCCTTATACACGGTTTCACCTGGGCCAGATCTGACTACACAGTGGGTTGATTCAACATACACACCATGTATTCCAGTTTCCACATGTCGTTTAGTTTTTGTCAACACAGTGTATTAAAAAACATAGTTATAATCTATTCACACAGCATGGTTTGGAGGATCGATACTGGTTTGTTGAAACTAAGTACACAACGTGTAGATTTCACTACACACCGTGTATTCCTGTGTTGTACAAACAGAATGAGAGGCTCCTCCAGATGAGTTCCTCATTTTTATTTTAATCAAAATTAAAATTTAAAGGTTGTTTCTATGATGTGAATTGAGAAACTAAAAAGGAAGAATAGAGATTGTTTATTCAATTTTATAGAACGATTTATCTTGAATTGAATCAAATATTAATGTGTAAATTGTCAACGAAAATTAAATAACAATAATCAAAGTTGTGACCCCTCTTATACAACTTGAAGGTACCTGGCACAGCGGAAGATCATGGGTGGATGGGCCTACTTAAATTTTTTTCATTAGAAATGATCTGTCAAGGATCAATATGATTATAAACGCTAGACTCCACGGATCGAATCACAGAAATACACAAAGAAGAAGAATAGTTTCAGAACCACAAATGAGGATCATCACATGTTGATTATAATTAATTTAATTAATTGACAAGATTTACCTTTTTGGAGTTCTTTCTTCATTGATATTTCTGATCAGGTTTTGATGTGATTCGTCGTTGCATCACAGAAGCCAAGTGTAGACTTCCTCTAGTGGTGATACACACATGCACCACGTATCTCTAGACATCGCCAAAGGTATCTCCTGGTTCTAGCGTGGAGAATCCTTTGCTTGCATTGTCTACCTTAGATCACCTTGATTAGATAGAGGATGATCTCTCTCGGTCTTGAGAGAGTTCTTGGAGGAATGAGTTCTTTCGGCCTTGATAGAATTCTATTGAATTGCTGTGCACAACGATTAGGGAAAAGTGTTGGGGTTGTAAGGATATTTATAATCGAGTTTGAGGTTATAGATTTATGAAAATAAATAAATGCATTACACATTTTATTTATTTCATTAACTCTTATTGAAAACCCCCGTGTCGATTCATTAATTCCTTGACATGCACCCACGCTGATTATAATAAATATCATTTAATAAAATGATATTATTTCCTCAAAATCCAGACTGAAAAAACTACATGGAGTGTAATCATTAATACATGGTGTGTACTCATGTTTCATTTCCTTTACAAAATGAAAACTTCAGGGCGTGTACATTCAATGTACATGACATGTATATCTTGTTTTCATTTTATTCATCCTACAACATTGAAATGATTTAGGCTTCCTTGAATAATTATTAAACCACATAAGGGAATAATATTTATTCTACTTGAGATACTTGGATACACTTATTATATGACCCTATAGGCCTCTTTCTTGTTGGCATTAGGTGAGATTTCCAAAACTCCAAGTTTTTTGTCTAGCAATAGGTCAAGGCAGCCAAGAGAATGAAGTTGACACCGCATTGGTGTGTCACCTCATACGAATGCTTACCGTGTAATTTAATCCCTTTGTCTCAATATCTCATCATGCAGGTTTCATGGCAGTGTCAAAACCCTATATGATTGATCCTTCATTATTTGGCTTCTAGAAATAAACTCCTCGTGACACCATGGACATTGAATTTGGGTGATAGTTCTATTTTAATCAATGGTCCCAAGATATCTACTTCCATAAATATGGAAGGGACAAATCCTTCTTGGACTTATCCATTAACAACATGTCATTCGTGATGCACCCAACGTACCCTACTTCTCGCTAACAATCTTCGTGACAGTTTTCATCAGAAAATCCAAGCGTGTGAGTCATAACATGATTTAATGATAATCTTCCATTCAAAGGACCATTACACACGCTCGTAGATAGAAATTTTTTATGACACCAAGACATGTGGAATTACCACTGGCGAGTCTGTTCTCATAATCTCTCATCTTGAAGATTACCAAGTGAGAACTCCATGAGAGAGAGTCTCATCATCTTACGAGTAATAAAACATGTGTCTGGTAAATTTATTTCATCTAACTGTAGAACATTATTTAAGAATACTGTTATAGCTTTTCAAGGTTCTCCTCATAGAGGGGATCTACCATGACTTTATTAATGCAACAAATATTCCAGTTCATTATTATATTATAGTCATGAAGAACAATGAACAATATATAATATGTGTACATTCATGTAATAAAAGTATAAATAGTTGGTTCTCATGACACCAACTCTTACAGAAAATTGAACAGTTAATGTTTCTTGAGGAAGCAGTTTGTCGTACATAGAAACAGTATGTTCGTATCCATTAGGTGGAGGTGTGAGTAAGTGTAGATTGAATAATTTTATTAAAAAAATATTAGTATATTGAGGATAATGTTGTTGTTACGTAATCATATAATAATAAGATCATAAGGAGTAGAGAAGGAAAATAATGGAAATGATCTTGAGAGAAGAAGTAACCTCTATATTTGGTAACTTCGTTTTATTTGAGCCAAGCTGCTTTCTTGAATTTTCTTCATCCCATGGTAAGGCTTCTATGATGAAAGTAGGGATGTTGGTATCTTATTTGAGCATAATTTATAAGATAAAAGTATCTTTAGGGGTGTGTTTATGTGGGTATAGGTGGTGGTTTTTTAGAAGATGGGGGGGGGGAACTTTAGGAAATTCTTGAAATATTATATTATTATAAATTTATTTTTAGTTTCTAATGGTCCCAAACTCTTTTATTTAAAATATTAGATGATTTTGGGTTATATCCCTGTCATATAATTAAAATTAGTTACGTTTTGAATATTATTTATCCATTATATTTAAGGTTTAACCTTAATTGTACCCTTTTTAATTCAACCATGCTATTTTATTATTTACTCTTTGTGGGTTAATTTAATTACCATAACATGAAAGAAGACCCAGAAAAGTGTCAACTATGACATATTTTGAGTTATCATAACCATTTGGCCTAATATTATATTTTTAGAAATTTAAAAACATTTAATAAACTATTTTATGTCTTAAGTTATGAATTATGTCAATTTTGACTCTATTCATACATGACTACTTCAAAATTTTATATTAACATGATTACTTAAAAAAATACATTAAATCAATCCTAACATGTTATAATCATGCCTAAAATTCTTGGACTTCATAAATTAGGTCATATACTATTTATTTTAATATTCATAATATCATTTATTCGATACTACTATTAATAAAATAATTACTATATTACTGTTGTGTCAATATTTACGGTAATTATTTAATCTCTAAAAATTCAAAATTAATTACCATTATTTAAATAATTTTATTATATTTTTGGTTACTATTTATGTTTGATGTTTCATTAATTCTATCTCTATATAAAAATTATTATACTTATAAGAGATAAAAGAATGACATGTTGTCACTTTTATTTGTTATAAGAAAAATTACATCACTTTCAAGGAAAAAAGTCCATTAAATGAATCAATTCATACCCTTTGGTGATATTGGTAAACTTTTATTAATAAAATAGGATTTTGGTAGGTTTTAGGATAATTTTATTATCCTTATCATATTGTTTGTTACCCTAATTTACTCGATTTAATATCAACTGTTGTAAATAAAAATTATCATAATTTCAATTCAGAATTTCATCATATAAAAGGTAAATATTTACATAATTTGAAATTTGATATTTAAAATACGGAATCCATTTTTAAAATTAATAAACATGATTTTCATTAATTAATTTAAAATTAATTCCCATTGTCAAAACCAGGAAGCGGGTTTTTAAGAAGTAAAAACTATCAAAAGGCTAACATGTGTTTATATCCAATTTAATAGGGAAATTATTTTCAATAACCTAAATTGGATTAAATGATAAAATTAAAAACCAATTTCACATTAATTACAATAAAATATATAATCTAATTATATAAATAAATTAGATGAAAATACAATTTTGAATTAAAATGCAGTATTTTTTCACTATTCATTAAAATATTAATTTCATCATGAAAATATCAAAATTCCATCCAAGGTAAATTTTGATTTCCCTCTTATAAATAAGAAGTTTATTTTTTCAAATAGAACATATAAAAGTGAAAAAAAAACAATTTTGAGAAAATATTCTCCATCAAAAGTTGGTAAACCATCCTTTTAAAAATATTCGAGTAATTTATGTTTAAAATTGGATTTTTTATCATTTTTAGCCTCTAAAATTCATTGGATAAATGTATTAACATTTTAAAAATGTAAAATTATAATATAGTTAATTATATTTATTCCCACCAATAAAACGGTTGGTTGTTAACTACCATTTCAAAAAATAATAATATTATTGTATAATTTTTCTGTATAACTCAACATTTTTTGCAACGTAAGATTTCAGAGAAACCCATTATTGTGTGTCAGGTAAACTATTGGAAAAAGTGACCTATTTAATGTAAAATAAATATCTTATTCAAAAATATTAATAGATATGAAAATGTATTATTTTATAAATACCTAGGTCATTACATCATTCCCCCATTTTGGAAATTGTTCCCCCGCAATTTTAAAATTTAACTCGAAAAATTCATTGAAAATACCACATTGAGAAAAGTGTGAATAAAAATAACACTTTAAAAGAATGAAATATAATTAAAAAGGTCACCTAAGAAACCACATACTAGGATTCTATGTAGGAAAACATGGATATGGAAAAAAAACTAACCATCTTGTTCTGATGGAGAGTGATAGAAAACATGATCAGGGGAAAGTTATCCATCTGAAGACCACAAACTTGCGATGGGTTAAATGGTCTTTGATTCCCCAGTAGGAAATTTAAAAGGAAAATGTTTTTGTTTTAAGGTAATTTTCATATAGTTGAGTAATTTATTAATCTTCTTGACTAAGAAACTAAGGAAACATACTTACTTGTTAAGTTGAGTATCATCCATTAATAAATATCTACCACAATCTCATCTTTTCTCTAAATGATGAGTATTAAAGATGACTTGGTCACACCTGAGGTGCTAGAATAAAATTATATAGAACCACATAATCCACAACATATGAACCATATATTTTCCTTGTATTTATACATAAACCAAAACCAAAATGTTTAGTACAAGATAAGATGCTCCACCAAAAAGAACAATCCTTTATAAGAATACATACTACTTTTAATCTCCAAAATTCAACAAACAATACCCCAAAGATCAACAAAAACCATTCAAAAAATAATTTTCCATTCAATTCCTCAAAAATAATAATCTAAACTAAGATTGAAACCCAAAATTCAGAAGGATTTTATCACATAGTCTTCTATGATAAATCTTAATATTTTTCTTCAAATAACATCAAATAATCGTAAAGTCTCATAGTTAAATGTAATTAACCTAATAATAGATTCTCCAAAATAGATTAATCACCTCCATAAAAACCCAAATCTCCAAAATTCCACAACAAGAACATATATTCTTCAAAAAATAAAATTCAACCATTAATCCTTAAATAAAATCCCATAGAATTCTATTTTCATTAGGCATATGGGGTTCCCCAAATAGAAAACGTCCTCCAATATAACCTCTATAACTTAATCACTAAATTATTATCATATACCAAGTATATACATTTGATAAAACATAAGTTACCAAAATCAACTTATTATTGATCCATAAACACATTTAACTAAAAAGAATAAGTCATACTAACTGGGGACTTCACATAGGCCAGTGGTTAGAGATGTGCCCTTATCTCCCTTTGTTTGATTGTTTGATTCCCATTCACATACCGTATGTGATGGGTTGTACCCCAACATGTGGGTTGTCCCTTTTTATAAAACTAAAAAATAACCCTAACATGTTTTAACATCAATGGTTGTCTCACACCTCTCATTTTCATCCCCACCCATAACGAATTCAACATATTAATTCGTGATGTCTTATATATATTGAAATTTTTTTCACCTGTATATGAAAAATAATACTATTCCCAGTAGAAATAACATCATCCCTTGATCATGGTGTCCACATAGTTTCATTTTCATCTTGTTCATGTACATATAAGGTCTATGAATTTCAAAAACGAATTACAGATCCTTCAAAATCATTTGCTCCCTTTATCCAAATACAACTTATACAACTTTGGTCATATGAGTGTTCACATAAAAATAGTTTTAAAAAATAGTCATGTATGCCATATAATATCAAAACATCTGATAAAACATAATTTTTATAAAATTGTCGAACTGAGTTTGAGTTAAAACATTCAATCAATGTTCATTTTAAAATTCTAGAAGTATGTGCTGAAAGACTATATTTTAAAATAGAGTATAAATATTTTTCACAAGGGTCTCCATCTTTATCAAAATTTTCAAATTCATATTGTTCTTCAAAACTATGTGATAAGGTAAAATATTTTAAAATTCCATGAAAATATTTACCTTTCATAAAAATATGAGAATATTGAGAAAATATGATTTGATTAAATACAACCCTTGATATATGATGGTGTTGTGGTACAATGGAGGTGTTTGATATCTCAAAAATCTTCTTTCAAGTGATTTGTATGTTATAAAAAAGTATCGCAGTCATTCGATCATGAATTTGCAATAATTATTGTAAGAAAGTCATCATGATGAAATATGAATGTAATTTGAGATCCTGCTCCTTTCATTTATAAATGACTTTACTTGATCTAAAAATGTTATAAAACAAGGATTTAACTAAATGAATAGATATAGGGAATTACCATGTGCTTATTCAAAACTCATAATCCCTAAAGTTGTCTAAACCAACCTCTGATACCAACTACAAGGCCCCGACCTTAAACCTTACATAATCTTGTGCTTTGATAAAGAATTTACATTCCTTCACATTGAGGATATTTTTAGGTTTAGAGATTTAGGCAATTAGGTCATTACATATACCTAAAAACTTAAATATTACAAATTGACACTTCTACTCACTATCCATTTTTCCATAAAACAAAAACTCTTTAGAAAGAAACATGGTATCATATCATTTTTTAACTGCTTATCTTTACCTTGATAACTTCATTGACTCTAATATTCTTTAATTCCTATGAAAAATAGTTCAAAACATGGGATGAGTATAAAAATATCAGTAAGTGATACATAAAGATGTAAAACAATTAGTCTTGGGAAAATTGAAAAACCATGAATACATTTTCAAAAAGTAATAATTTTCTACATTAAGAATTAGAAATTATACTTCACTGAATATAATCTCATTTATTAACATTTTTAACCAAAATATTACCATAAACTCATATAAATCAACATATAACAAATAAAGGTAATTTGGGACATAAAAATAAATTAATGGAATAACCAAGTGGTCAACTTCCACACATATCGGTAAATAGAATAGCCATGTGGCCGACTTCCATAACCAATGAATTGAAGGTTATAATGTAACCACCCATCCATGATTTATCACAAAACCACCCATAGTTTGTTTATCACATAACCACCCATCATTGTTTTACCACATAACCACCTGTCAAATGTCCTCGTACCACTATATAATCATAACACATAAAATATTCCAATTATTAGCATCTCATTCATAAAAATTAATTTTCCATCACAGGAGATCATTTCAAGATGTTGAAATAGTAAATCCACTTTCAAAACCATTTTCAATACCCAACACACAAAGGGGAATAAGGGATTTCTTTTCCATTCAAAAACATTAATGCTTATAAAGGAATCCAAATATCAAATAATGGTTAGCGT
Source organism: Viscum album (assembly GCA_963277665.1). Classification (NCBI taxonomy): domain Eukaryota; kingdom Viridiplantae; phylum Streptophyta; class Magnoliopsida; order Santalales; family Viscaceae; genus Viscum; species Viscum album. The sequence continues at coordinate 1,151,783,306 of OY728135.1, forward strand.
GATGAAGAATTCTTTGACACCAAATACATTAAAAATATTTCTTTTTGTAATTTAATAAAACACTTCATAGAAAAAATATTCCCTTTGAATGAAATTAATAGTAAAAGGGTTGATAATACAACATATAAAATAAAGAGGTGTATATTATCAAAATATTCCTCAATGTGGGGAGATTGAGACAAAGTAACTTACAATGATCACATCAGTAGATTAAGGACAAATAAATGATATTATTATGAGTGAAAATAAAAATACACCCAATATAAGTGGATATTAATTGTAAACAAATGATAGGATACTCATACATATTCTTTGAAAAACCAAACAAATGACCAGAATATTTAACTCAATGAATGGACATTGAGTTAAGATTTCCATTACAAAGATCATTTTGTTAATAAAATAGATAGATTATGTGAATTAATTATAAATACACATAATTAAATAACAAATACAAGATATGATATCAAGATTAATTCCTCACAAAATCATATCATGACATAATTAAGAAGTATAATATTAATCCAATGAATGTAAATTGGGTTAAGAAGTTCCCTCAAAAAGCTTGTATAAATAATGTAAGAATTTATCAATGGGTTGATTGTTTGTTGTAATAGTATTTCCACAAAAATGGCAGTTTAAATTACAACATAAATAAATAAACAATGATTCCAAAGATAATTGTGGCATAATATAATCAACTAAGTATGCGTAAAAACCAATGATTGGAAATTGAGTTTTGAAATTCTCTTACCTTGAATCCGACTTGTCTCGTTCATTTTTTAATTTCCTAAATAAAAATAATATAATAATTTCTACAATATTTATATCCTTTAAAAACTTTATTATTCATTATATATCAGTTATTACCATGTTATAGCAATTATTTATTTATTTGAGTTCATATCAGACGTTTTGTCGATGTTCAGTACTTGAGTGAAAAATAAACTGGGTTTGATGAAAGTTATCCATGTGGTCATAAGTATATTATCTCCAAAATATTTTTATTCACTTAAATATCAAATATTTCCATTATATATGTATTTATAACAGTCCATAACATTTAGAGATAATAAATGAAATGCACCATTAATGGTGACGGTGGGCTGTACGTATGTATGAACACTACATTTATTTCATTATAATTTTACATGAATGAAATCTAAATGATAAATTGGAATATTATAAATCCTGTATAAAATATATGTTATATATGTTAAATAATTTCATTTACACCATCCTTTATACGTTCCATGTATGGAATGAACGATTCATATCACATTGAGGGGGAGGTAGTCCACACTTCCTCAAATGAAATTATCATATTTACACATTTTGGAAAGTATAAAGTTATATTGTAAATAAAAATTATAGAATAATAGAGACAATAAAAATATAATATATATCATATATAAATAAATTTCAATCATAATGTCCACAATGAGAGGTGGAAGGAGAAAATTGAATAACCATCGTTTCGTGAGGCAGTAGTTTGTTGTACATAGAAACAATATGTTTGTATGCAATGGATGGAGGTGTGTGTAAGTGCCATTAGAATAATTCTTATAAAAAATACTATTATATTGATGATACCTATGTCATTATATAATCATAGAATTATAATAATATAAAAAGTTGAGATGGAAAATAAAGGAAAGGAACATGAGAGAAGACTTTACCTCTAAATCGGGTAACTTTTTTTTATTTGAGCCAAATGGAATTCTTGAATTGCCTTATACACAAGGTAAGGCTTATTAGAGTAAGGGGATGATTTTGGGATATTATTTGAGCATAATTTGGAAGATCCAATAATCTTGAGAGGTCTGATTAAGTTGTTAGAGTTCGTGTCCTTTTATAAGAGGGAGGAGGGGCATTTTTGAAAGTCTTGAAATATTATTTTATTTTAAATTGATTTTCAGTATCTTATGGTCCCAAACACATTTATTTAAAATATAATATGTTTTTGGGTTGTTTACCCATCTCCCAATTAAAATTATACATGTTTGGAATATTTTTTAACCCTTATATTTTTTGTTTATCATTTATTTAACTTTTTTAATCATACCATGATATTTTATTATTTACACATTGTGGGTTAATGTAATTACCATAACATGTCAAAATAAAAAAAAGAGTCATTAATAACATATTTATACTTATAATAAACATTTGGACGAATATTAGATTCATAGAAATTTTAAACCATGTAATAAACTATTTTATATTTTTAGTTACGAATTATGTCAATTTTGACACTATTCGTACGTGACTTTCTCAAAAAATCATGACAACTTTATTACATTGAAAAAAATAAATTAAAACAATAATAACATGTCATATTCATCCATAAAATTTATGTATGACATAAATTATGTAATATAATATTTATTTTAATACTTATAATATCATTTATTTGATATTTGTATTAATAAAATAATTATAGTATGGTTGTTGTGTCAATATCTATGGTATTTATTTAATCTTTAAAAATTGAAAATAAAATCAAATTATAGAGATAATTTTATTATATTTTGGATAATCTTTATGTTAGATGTTTCGTTAATATTATCTCTATATTAAAATTATTATACATATAAGAGATAAGAGAGTGACATGTTTCCACTATCTTTTGTTTTAATAATAATTACATCAATTTCATGGAAAAAAGTCAATTAAATGGATCAATGCTGACCCTTAGGTGATATGGGTTGACTTTTATTCATCCAAAAGGATTTTGTTCCCGTGTTAGGGTGATTTCATTTTCATTATCATTTTTTTGTCACCCAAATTTACCCAATTTACCATTAACTGTGGTAAATAGAAATTACCAAACGTACTATTTATAATGTAAACAATTAAAATGTACATACTTACATAATTGAAACTTTTGATTCCAAATATTTAATCCATTTTTAAAAATTCAAAACACATAATTTTCATTAATTAATTTATATTTTATTTCTTTGTCAAAACTAGAAAGCGTATTTTTATGAAGTAAAATATATCAAAAGATTTACATGTGTTTATGTCAAATTAAAATGTGAAATTAAATTCAATAATAAAAATTGGAACAAATGATATAAACATAATAAAATTACAATTTAAAAAAAATCAAAAGATAATTGAACAATATAAATAAATTAGATGAAAAGACAGTTTTGAATTAAAATGCAGTATTTTTCACTATTAATTAAAATATGAATTTAATTAGAAATATACCAAATTTGAAACCAAGGTAAATTTTGATGTCCTAATTATAAATAATAAGTTTATTTTGTCAAATAGACTATATAAAAGTTACAAAACTATTTTTAAAATTGGTTCTCCATCAAAAGACGGTAAACTGACCTTTTAAAAATATTAGAGTATTTTATGCTTAAAATTGGATTTTTTTACATTTTAGACTACTAAAATTCATTGGATAAAAATAAAACCATTTTAATTTTTTTAAATCATAATATAGTTAATTATTTTCATTCCCACCAATACAATGACTCTGCATTAACTACCATTTAAAATAATAGTAAAATTATTGTATTATATTCAGTATAACTCAACGATGTGTGAAACGTAAGATTTCGGAGAAACGCATTGTTGTTTGTCAGGTACGATATCAGGAAAATTTCCCTCTTTAAAATACAAGTAATATCTTATTCATAAATATTAATAGATAGAAAAATTTATTATTCTATAAATATCTGGGTCCTTACAATGGGGATATGTAATTAAAGGGCCCAAATATCATTTAATAATTCCAATGCATTGATTATATGAGTAAACAATAAAACATAATCAACATGCCATAAAAATTAATTACAATCAGTACTGGAAGAAATATAATATGAAATATCAATACTTTCCTGCGTCAAACTTTTCATAAACTATCCAAATAAATAAATTGGATTTTGTTTTTAGATTATATCATCATTAATGAATAATATTCATTAATGAATGTTAAAATAGAATAAAAAACCTTAAAAAGATTACAAGAACTTATCTTGAGGAAAATATCACATTTCACAATGAAATAACCTATTTAAAATCTATAACATTCCCATGTATAAAATAATTTTTTAAATAAAATAATAAACAAATAAATTATATTTCAAAACCATGTGGCATGGATGATATATATGAGTATATTTAAAGAAATTATACAATATTTATTATAAAATTTACATTCTGAAGTGAAAAAATAATACTTACCTTATTTTCATAATATTCTATGAATAATGGAAATTTGTTGCGCAAATATCCCTCAAGGTAACATTGCAGTATTTTTGGGTTGATTGTCTTTGTTGACAAAGAAGGTTTCCATGTATAATTGTTGAGTTTTAGAAAATTTGTTGACAATCCATGTTGACAAAGAATGATGACAAAGGAATGTACGATCTGGAGGCAGTACAAAAGGGCAGTACAAGGTGGCGCTGTTTCCTAGTGTTTTCCAAATTTTTGGAGTCCCAAATTTGGAGTTTGGTGAGCATCGCGAAAGTAAGATTTCCATGAAGATCATATTTTTATAAGGAAAATGCATGAATTTTGTGAAGAGAGGATGCATGGATTGGATTTCACGAACACTAGAAAAATGAAGAAGGTGATGCTTCACGATTACGTCAAAGCTTCGCGAATGGCAGAGTTGAAGCGCATCGCAGCGATGAAGGGCTTCACGAGGGAGCTTTGCGGCGAAAGCACGAAATAATGTTGGCGGTGATTCTCCATGATTACGATGATCTCCGTGATCCGAAAATTGCCGAGGTGCTTCACAATTTGGACAGAATTCTGGCAGAAACTTCGGAGCTTCGCGATTGGTGATGACGTGGTGTTGACTTCGTGCGGAAAGTTCGAGTGTCGGTGGAATCTCCCATAAATAGAGGTCGAACCCCTCGAGAGAAGTAGAGATAATTTGCAGAGAAAATCATTTTCTCTCGGTTCGCGAAGGAAGTTTGCATAGCCTGTGAGCTTCGCGAAAGAGGAGCTTCGCGGCGGCTGTTCTAGCTCCACGAAAGTCGTGTGCTCCGTGTTGGCTCAGTGAACTTCACGAGGGAAGTCCCTTTGCAATTACTTGAGCTTCGCGATGGCCTAAGCACTGCGAAGGCATGGGCTTTGCGATGGTCTGAGCTCTGCGAAATTGTGAGCTTCGCGAAAGGGAAGGAGCATCGCGAAGGATTGTTTGAGCTTCACGAAATTGGGAGCCTCGCGATGTAGGGTGCTTTGCGAAGGTTTTTCCAATGGTAGTTGCCTATTGTTAAGAGGGAAAGGGTTATTCATCAGTGGATGAATGTTGGAATTTAATAGAGCATCTACCAATAGTTGAGGTCGCATTTATTCATGATAATGAAGAGACCTACAGGTCTATAAACTGTCAGTGGATTCCCATCTAGAGTAGTGAGCTTAGGAAGAGGAAGAAGGTGATCCTCTCCCCCAGCAGTGAGCCAGAGAGAGAGAAACAGGGAGTGACCCTTGGGAAAGCAGTGAGATGACCCTAAATTTTGTAAAGGGAGTGAGCCTGGGTATAGAAGTGATATAGCCCAAACTTTGTATCCACATCTAGTGAAGAATAGTTGAATTTGGTACCACAGGCAACTTGTCGATGTATGCTCCTTGGACGTAGCCTAGTGAGGGTGAACGAAGTAAAAATCTTTGTGTCTGCCTGTTTGCTTCCCTATATTACATTCAAAGTATCATCATTAGATCAAGAAGAAAAGAAGTGGTCATCATAATCACACGAGTGCAAACAAAGTGACCCTTGTAATAAAGTGGTCAAGATCCAGTGGGGCAGGAAGAACTTTGAGAAAGAATATCCATACCCTGATTCACCCCCCCTCTCAGGGTATATAGGCCCCTATTGGTCCTAACAATTTGTATCATAGGGAAGGTTTTTGTTATCAGATATTTTTTCTACGACTTATTGTAGTCAATATGTGTGTTTAAATAATCAGTCCACTCTTATCTTGGTGTGCCATGGAAAAGGGGAAAACATCAAAGAAGAAGAAAAATGCTGGTGTAATTACCCACTGTGGAAGTATCAATGGAAAGAGTGTGATTCAGTTAAAGGAATCACGTAGTGAATAGAAAAATGATTTGGATGAATCATACTATGAAAATACTTACTCATTCAATGATGTTGATGGAATGAGTAAAGAAACTGATTTTCCGAGTGATGTTGGAACCACTGGTGGTGAAGAAACACCAAGAAGTCGAAAAGTGGAAGTTGACCACAAGGCAAAGGGAAAAACATCAAAGAAGAATCAGATGTCAGGTGGTATTCCACAGTGTGGATGTGTGTATGGAAAAAGGGTGATTCAACTAAAATAATCAAACAGCTTACTGAAAGAAGGCCTAGATGAATTTGATAGGGAAAATATTGATTCACTCAATCATGATGTAAGAATGAGTGAAGCACTTGAACATAAAATTTATGCTAAAACAACTGATAATCAAGAATTTTCAAGAAGGAGGCCACCAGTAGATGTTGTCAACATGACAAAGGAAATGGGCCGGAAATTGGATGAAGAAGTCAAATATAAAGATATCCGGATCAAAGTATTGGAGATTGAAGTAGACAAGCTAAGAGGTTTGAATCAAAGGCTTATTGACGTAGCTACTGATCTGAAGAAGAAAAATGATTCTCAAGGTGAACAATTGCAAAAGAGATTTGAAAAGGTAGAAAAATCAAAATATGGTGTCAAGGGGATGAACACTACTGGAAATACACTATTTCCCAACGGTTCAGAACCGTTGGGAAAGCCCCTCAAACCGTTGGGAAAGGTTTTCCCAACGGTTCTGAAAACCGTTGGGAAGTAAGCCGTTGGGAAAGGTTTTCCCAATGGTTTACTGGCAACCGTTGCAATAGGCCCATAGAAGTTACCCTACCCCAACGGTTTGGGTAAACCGTTGGGATAGTTTTTCCCAACGGTTCTCCCAAACCGTTGGGAAAACCAAATACCACACATGTTCCCAACGGTTCCAAACCGTTGGGATATACCATGTGGAACATTTTCCCAACGGTTTCAAACCGTTGGGAATTGGTGAAGTCTTTCCCAACGGTTTAAAACTGTTGGGAAAATACATGCTAAAAACTTATATGCCAACGGTTTGAAACCGTTGGCATACCCTATGCTGCAAATTGCAGCACCCTGCAATTTGCACAGCCCCTGTCCCCTATCCATCACCACCAGTCATTAGCCCTCATTTTCACCTCATTTTCACCTCATTTTCACCTCATTTTCACCTCATTTTCGATCCAACTATTGTACCAGTAATAAAATAAAACATACATATTCAATTACGAACAAATTCATACAAATTTAACATATAATGGATCCTGAAACTATACAAATCCATAATTAAATTACAATTCATAAACATACATAATTCATATAGAATTCAATTTAAAATTTAGATGACAATTATACGTGGAATCTGAAATTCAATTCATAATATGATCGGTTTTTTCTATACCATATATTTTTACCTCAAATGATGTCCATTTTAAACAAAATACATACACCTGAAGTGATACCGGCCACACCGCTCCTCCGATTGTGGCGGAGTTGATTCGTACACGTCACATATGACTCATGGATCGTTCTCCTAAAGTTTCAACGGAAACCGAATCCGTTTGGTCGTTTTTCCGTATGTACTTAAAATGGTGTTCATTTTAAACAAAAGAGAGCCACTTAAACTTATCCCGGCCACACCGCGACTTGGATTCATCCCGGGTTGGCTCGTACACGTCACATATGACCCATGGATTGTTGGGATAAATTATCAACAGATTCGGAATGCGTTTGGTCGGTTTTCCGTAAGCCAGTTGATGCTTTTCACTTAAAATGACGTCCTTTTGAAACAAAAGACGGACACTTTGTGTGGTGTCGGCCACACCGCGTCTCCGGATTGAGCTGAAACCACCGTGAAACATTCTAATTATTATTCGTGACGTGTACGCGCAGACGGCACGTCAATCGGACGTGCGGTTTGCCCCGTACGGATCAATATTCATGTTTTAAGTGATGCGCGCGCTTCGAAACGCGCGTGAGGGGGTCCAAACGGGCCGAACGATGTCGGAATGGCCTGAAATCAGACGATAAAAACGGGTGAGTGATTTATGAAGTGGTCGAGCAGACGGCACGTCAATCGAACGTGTCGTGTGCCCGCGGTGACCGACAACGCAGTTATGGTGTCAAAAACGGCCAAAACGGGCGTCCAACGGTCAAATTCATAGCGGACGACCACGGATTCACCCGAAACCACCGTGAAACATTCTAATTATTATTCGTGACGTGTACGCGCAGACGGAACGTCAATCGGACGTGCGGTTTGCGCGGTACGGCTCAATATTAGTGTTTTAAGTGATGCGCGCGCTTCGTAAACGCGCGTGAGGGGGGTCCAAACGGGCCGAACGATGTCGGAATGGCCTGAAATCAGACGACAAATACGGGTGACTGATTTCTGAAGTGGTCGAGCAGAGGGCACGTCAATCGGACGTGCCGTGTGCCCGCGGTGACCGACAACGCAGTTCTGGTGTCATAAACGGTCAAAACGGGCGTCCAACGGTCAAATTCATAGCGGACGGCCTCAGATTGAGCTGAAACCACCGTGAAACATTCTAATTATTATTCGTGACGTGTACGCGCAGACGGCACGTCAATCGGACGTGCGGTTTGCCCGGTACGGATCAATATTCATGTTTTAAGTGATGCGCGCGCTTCGAAACGCGCGTGAGGGGGTCCAAACGAGCCGAACGATGTCGGAATGGCCTGAAATCAGACGATAAATACGGGTGAGTGATTTATGAAGTGGTCGAGCAGACGGCACGTCAATCGGACGTGGCGTGTGCCCGCGGTGACCGACAACGCAGTTATGGTGTCATAAACGGCCAAAACGGGCGTCCAACGGTCAAATTCATAGCGGACGACCACGGATTGAGCTGAAACCACCGTGGATAATTCTAATTATTATTCGTGACGTGTACGCGCAGACGGAACGTCAATCGGACTTGCGGTTTGCGCGGTACGGCTCAATATTAGTGTTTTAAGTGATGCGCGCGCTTCGTAAACGCGCGTGAGGGGGGTCCAAACGGGCCGAACGATGTCGGAATGGCCTGAAATCAGACGACAAAAACGGGTGAGTTATTTATGAAGTGGTCGAGCAGACGGCACGTCAATCGGACTTGTCGTGTGCCCGCGATGACCGACAACGCAGTTATGGTGTCATAAACGGCCAGAACGGGCGTCCAACGGTCAAATTCATAGCGTACGGCCTCGGATTGAGCTGAAACCACCGTGAAACATTCTAATTATTATTCGTGACATGTACGCGCAGACGGCACGTCAATCGGACGTGCGGATTGCGCGGTACGGCTCAATATTAGTGTTTTAAGTGATGCGTGCGCTTCGTAAACGCGCGTGAGGGGGGTCCAAACAGGCCGAACGATGTCGGAATGGCCTCAAATCAGACGACAAATACGGGTGAGTGATTTATGAAGTGGTCGAGCAGACGGCACGTCAATCGGACTTGTCGTGTGCCCGCGGTGACCGACAACGCAGTTATGGTGTCATAAACGGCCAGAACGGGCGTCCAACGGTCAAATTCATAGCGGACGACCACGGATTGAGCTGAAACCACCGTGAAACATTCTAATTATTATTCGTGACGTGTACGCGCAGACGGCACGTCAATCGGACGTGCGGTTTGCGCGGTACGGCTCAATATTAGTGTTTTAAGTGATGTGCGCGCTTCGTAAACGCGCGTGAGGGGGGTCCAAATGGGCCGAACGATGTCGGAATGGCCTGAAATCAGACGACAAATACGGGTGAGTTATTTATGAAGTGGTCGAGCAGACGGCACGTCAATCGGACTTGTCGTGTGCCCGCGGTGACCGACAACGCAGTTATGGTGTCATAAACGGCCAGAACGGGCGTCCAACGGTCAAATTCATAGCGGACGACCACGGATTCACCCGAAACCACCGTGAAACATTCTAATTATTATTCGTGACGTGTACGCGCAGACGGCACGTCAATCGGACGTGCGGTTTGCGCAGTACGGCTCAATATTAGTGTTTTATGTGATGCGCGCGCTTCGTAAACGCGCGTGAGGGGGGTCCAAACGGGCCGAACGATGTCGGAATGGCCTGAAATCAGACGACAAATACGGGTGAGTGATTTCTGAAGTGGTCGAGTAGACGGCACGTCAATCGGACTTGTCGTGTGCCCGCGGTGACCGACAACGCGGTTATGGTGTCATAAACGGCCAGAACGGGCGTCCAACGGTCAAATTCATAGCGTACGACCTCGGATTGAGCCGAAACCACCGTGAAACATTCTAATTATTATTCGTGACGTGTACGCGCAGACGGCACGTCAATCGGACGTGCGGTTTGCGCGGTACGGCTCAATATTAGTGTTTTAAGTGATGCGCGCGCTTCGTAAACGCGCGTGAGGGGGGTCCAAACGGGCTGAACGATGTCGGAATGGCCTGAAATCAGACGAAAAATACTGGTGAGTGATTTATGAAGTGGTCGAGCAGACGGCACGTCAATCGGACGTGCCGTGTGCCCGCGGTGACCGACAACGCAGTTATGGTGTCATAAACGGCCAAAACGGGCGTCCAACGGTCAAATTCATAGCGGACGACCACGGATTCACCCGAAACCACCGTGAAACATTCTAATTATTATTCGTGACGTGTACGCGCAGACGGAACGTCAATCGGACGTGCGGGTTGCGCGGTACGGCTCAATATTAGTGTTTTAAGTGATGCGCGCGCTTCGTAAACGCGCGTGAGGGGGGTCCAAACGGGCCGAACGATGTCGGAATGGCCTGAAATCAGACGACAAATACGGGTGAGTGATTTCTGAAGTGGTCGAGCAGACGGCACGTCAATCGGACTTGTCGTGTGCCCGCGGTGACCGACAACGCAGTTATGGTGTCATAAACGGCCAGAACGGGCGTCCAACGGTCAAATTCATAGCGTACGACCTCGGATTGAGCCGAAACCACCGTGAAACATTCTAATTATTATTCGTGACGTGTACGCGCAGACGGCACGTCAATCGGACGTGCGGTTTGCGCGGTACGGCTCAATATTAGTGTTTTAAGTGATGCGCGCGCTTCGTAAACGCGGGTGAGGGGGGTCCAAACGGGCCGAACGATGTCGCAATGGCCTGAAATCAGACGACAAATACGGGTGAGTGATTTCTGAAGTGGTCGAGAAGACGGCACGTCAATCGGACTTGTCGTGTGCCCGCGGTGACCGACAACGCAGTTATGGTGTCATAAACGGCCAGAACGGGCGTCCAACGGACAAATTCATAGCGTACGACCTCGGATTGAGCCGAAACCACCGTGAAACATTATAATTATTATTCATGACGTGTACGCGCAGACGGCACGTCAATCGGACGTGCGGTTTGCGCGGTACGGCTCAATATTAGTGTTTTAAGTGATGCGCGCGCTTCGTAAACGCGCGTGAGGGGGGTCCAAACGGGCCGAACGATGTCGGAATGGCCTGAAATCAGACGAAAAATACGGGTGAGTGATTTCTGAAGTGGTCGAGCAGACGGCACATCAATCGGACTTGTCGTGTGCCCGCGGTGACCGACAACGCAGTTATGGTGTCATAAACGGCCAGAACGGGCGTCCAACGGTCAAATTCATAGTGTACGACCTCGGATTGAGCCGAAACCACCGTGAAACATTATAATTATTATTCGTGACGTGTACGCGCAGACGGCACGTCAATCGGACGTGCGGTTTGCGCGGTACGGCTCAATATTAGTGTTTTAAGTGATGCGCGCGCTTCGTAAACGCGCGTGAGGGGGGTCCAAACGGGCTGAACGATGTCGGAATGGCCTGAAATCAGACGACAAATACGGGTGAGTGATTTATGAAGTGGTCGAGCAGACGGCACGTCAATCGGACGTGCCGTGTGCCCGCGGTGACCGACAACGCAGTTATGGTGTCATAAACGGCCAAAACGGGCGTCCAACGGTCAAATTCATAGCGGACGACCACGGATTCACCCGAAACCACCGTGAAACATTCTAATTATTATTCGTGACGTGTACGCGCAGACGGCACGTCAATCGGACATGCGGGTTGCGCGGTACGGCTCAATATTAGTGTTTTAAGTGATGCGTGCGCTTCGTAAACGCGCGTGAGGGGGGTCCAAACGGGCCGAACGATGTCGGAATGTCCTGAAATCAGACGACAAATACGGGTGAGTGATTTATGAAGTGGTCGAGCAGACGGCACGTCAATCGGACTTGTCGTGTGCCCGCGGTGATCGACAACGCAGTTATGGTGTCATAAACGGCCAGAACGGGCGTCCAACGGTCAAATTCATAGCGTACGACCTCGGATTGAGCTGAAACCACCGGCGAACATTCTAATTATTATTCGTGACGTGTTCAGGGGGCTGTCCGGGGGGTGTTTGTGGGGTTGTCCGAGGTCCAAGGGGGGTGTGGGGGGGTTGTCCGGGGTCCAAGGGGGGGTGGGGGGGTTGTCCGGGGGGCTGTCCGGGGGGCTATCCGGGGTCCAGGGTGGAGGGTTGGGGGCTGTACGGGGGGCTGTCCAGGGGGCTCTCCGCGGGGGCTGTCCGGGGGGGCTGTCCGGTGGGTGTCCGGGGGGCTGTCCGGGGACCAAGGATGAGGGTGGGGGGCTGTGCGGGGTCTGTCCGGAGGGTGTTTGAGGGTTCTTCAGGGGGTTGTCCGGGGTTGTTTAGGGGGCTGTCCGGTGGTTGTTCAGGGGGTTGTCCGGGGTTGTTCAGGGGGTTGTCCGGGGGGTGTTTGGGGGGTTGTCCGGGGTCCATGGGGGAGGGTGGGGGGGTTGTCCGGGGGGTTGTCCGGGGGGCTGTCCGGGGGGCTATCCGGGGTCCAGGGTGGAGGGTTGGGGGCTGTACGGGGGGCTGTCCAGGGGGCTGTCCGCGGGGCTGTCCGGGGGGTGTTTGGTGGGTGTTCGGGGTCCAAGGGGGAGGGGGGGTTGTCCAGGGTCCAAGAATGAGGGGGGTTGTCCAGGGAGTTCTCAAACACACAACCACTAAAAGACAACAACATCCATAAAAACAGACAATATATAAAAATAACTCAACTCCAATACTATACTACGAATCTAGATAAAACCAACAACTAGAATAGATTAAACATCAAATCTCAAGTCAAAAATGTAACGGATCAATATGTCCCACATCAGCATCACCATCTCCATCATCATCATCATCATCGCCCTCGTCATCGTCCTCCTCATCGTCCTCACCCTCCACAACGCCTTCCTCCTCGCCTTCGCCCTCCTCCTCGCCCTCCTCATCTCCCTCCTCTTCCGCATCAGACTGCTCGCCATCATCATCTTCAAGCTCGACATCGGCCTGACCACCACTGGAACTGCCACCTGGTGCACCATATATAGAATGTATCGACGACATGTATTCATCAATTGCTGGGCTGGCCTCTGCTGGAAGTGTTGGACGTAGAACTTCAATAAATTTCATAAATGCACTGTTTGCCCTTGCAGACTGTTCTGCCGTCTCTGTGGCCCTTTTCTCAGCCTGTTCTGCCTGTGCCCTAACTTGCTGCAGCTCGGTGTCACTACAACTCGTACCTGAGGCAGGCCAATACCTCGTCGGGGCTATCCTAGGTCGGCAGCGTACTCTGCCAGAATGATCATCTCCCAACACCTGATGTAAGTGATCAGATGGCCCAAAATTGTCTGCTTCTTGGGCATCGAGGGCCTCTAAAGCATCCTGTTACAAATATAAATATATTGTTAAGTTACGAAATAGATATTAAAATATAAAATCAACAGATTAAAACTTACAATCTGCTGCTGAGTCGCTTCGTTGACAGCACGTCCATCCTTTTTTCGTCTACTCGAGCAAAACAGTTTTGCTCGAGGCACACGTCCTTCAATATTTTGTACTTGCCTCTACAATGACATTGAAAACAAAATTTATATAAAGACTTCAGAAAATAATTAAATAATTGAGGAAACAAAAGAAAATGTAAGTCGTAAAGAAAACTTATAAACAATTGTCATACCTGTTGCCTCTCATGATCCGGCATCGTCGTGCGTCCTAGTGTATGGAGGTATTTTTTTGAATCAATGTTTTTTTTATTTTTTCCAGATGATTCCTAAATAAAATTCGATAATGCAAAGGATAATATTAATGCAAAACTTGAAAGTAATTATTTAAATACCTCAAATGTAATTCATACCTTAAACTGGGTACTCGTCCAATGAGTAATCATCTGACGATACTGCTCTATAGGAAAATCATCCACGACTGGTACCGCCTCTAACTCAGTGCCAACTCTAGCACGCCAGCCAATATAAAGCTCATGCTTGTAGGCTCTCCAAAGCTCGCCTAAATCCTTTAGACGTTCCATTCGTGCACCCTCACCATCAGTAAAATTAAATCGAAGCTGAAATGAAAATATTAATTTATATAAATACAAAAAAAATTCATGGCATTAAATACAACAGATTTTTTTACCCATATCTCTGCCCAAGATCTATCTTTGACCTCATGTGGCAAATGTCTCCACGACAGCGGGCTGACGGGAATGATGTCGGAGTATTTGGCAAGCGTCGCCATAAAACTCCGACATTGCTGCCCTGTTTTCTCAACCATCTGATTGTCTTCATTATATTCCACCATAACCTGTGTGCGACGGTTCCACACCGAACGCATGCGTGTACGGCCCCGCCCCCGCCTCCTTTCAGTAGATGTATCTGTCATGAAAGAAAAACAAATATTTTATCAAAACATGTTATAATGAAAATAAATATTGCTATAAAAATTTGATAGGGTTTTATAAATATACATGTGCTAGTCTGATCAATGAGTGGCGCCGGATCCACAGAACCTGATGGAACACCCTCTGGTGGAACAGGAGTCGAAGACGATGGAATATAAAAGCTCGGAGAGACAGAAGTAGAAGGAAAAGAAGATGGAACAACTGTATGACCTGATGCTGACTGGGGAGTGGGAATCATCATGGGATGTGAAAATGATGGGGCAGAAGATGCAGAAGGTAGCGAAAACATGGGAGGTCTAAATATCCCGTGTGTCTCTAACGACACACCGGGATCAGAATGTGGGAAGGCTGAAATGTCAGTGGGAGGGGCAGGGTCTAGTCGGGCACGCGCAGCTCTATGTCCACCTCTGGTACGAACCCTCCTCGTACCACCGGCCTGAGTACTAGGACCAGTACTAGGCTCCTCGTCGAATAACTGTCGACGTAATGGTGGATCCTACAAAAAAGTTTACAAAAAAAATTAATCACATGACATTATATATTCTGTAAATATATATATATATATATGAAATAAAGTACTCACTGTAGGCACTAATGGTGGAATTCCCATCTCCTCCATCCGACGATTGTTCTCCGCCATTTTTTTTCTTCGTCTCTCTTCAATTGGCTTCATTTCTTGCATTGGAAAACAAATATGTAATTAATTAGAAAAAGAAAATTAATGTGTAAACCAAAAAACTAAATATATGAGGGAATGAGGGGATTCATTGGTAATTTAGCTATCAATTGTTTTAGAAGAGCTTGAATGAATTTAATAAAACATACAAGTTGTAATGTTCACCAAGTTAGAAATATTGTTTGATTTGGTTTGAATACAGTTCAATTCCAAATTAGAAAATGCAATTCAAATAAAACAGCAACCAATAAACATTGAAAATTCACATAACGCTCAAGTCAGCTAAAACATATTTGTGATCAATACTAAATAAATATGAATATTACCAACCTTAACAACCCAACTCGAGGTAAACCAAAAGAATTGAGAACATGGATGAATGATTCTATATATTTCCAACTACAACTTCAGGTTCACAATCAACTCTGACAATTGAGCTATTGGAGTCATCAAAAGAAATAAATGGATTGGTTCCAATGGCAATAGGGACAGTGTCAATTCCATCATCAGCATCATCAAAAATATGTCTTGGAATTACTTCAACTACGACACCAAATTCAGGTTGAAGTTGATCTTTGACATAAAAAACTTGTTTAGCCATTGATGCCAACACATATGGTTCTTCGGTTGCAAGAGTGCAGGTCATATTAATTACTCTAAATCCACAATCATCAATAAATGTACCATGTCTCGTCATCGAATCAAACCAATGGCATTTCATCATTGTGACTCGTCCATGAGAGTAATAATCCAATATTATTATTTTCTCAACAACTCCATAATAACCCACATTTTCAAGTCGCGGTCTACTATCTGATGCGCTGGCATAACAATCTGTTGTGGCAGTAACCATAATACCATCATGTTGTGTTCTCATGTTTTTGGCTCGTTCAGTGACAATAAATCTGTACCCATTGATAACAATTGATTTACAGTCACGAACCACGGTATTAGGACCAAAAGCCAAAGCTCTTATTTCCTCAGAGACAGAGTCAGCAGACAAACTCAATACCTGCAATATAAATGACAGTTAAACTTAAGTAAATATTGAAATAATTAATTTAAACAGTAATATTTTTACCTTCAATTTTAACCAAGCAGAAAACTCTTTGCTATGCAAAGTCTCTCTCCTTCTCAAAGATAAAGAACGATGCTTCCTATTTATCATTGTTTTATGTTCCCTGTAGATAAAAAAATATGAATAGTTTAACAGATATATATGTAAGATATACATATTCAATTTTGTTACCTGATATAGTCATCGAACAAATCACAGTTGAACAAAACTGTGCGATGTGCCATCTCCCGCTCTTCATGGCTTAATGTCTTCAATGTATATGATCCAGGAATTCCTCCTGTTTGAGGAAGTGATGGAAAACTGGGTTCAATTTGCTCATATTGTTCTTCTTCATTTCTCATTGGTCTGTTCATTCTTGTAGTAAGATCAGACAAATACATTGAACAGAAATCCATACATTCTTGAGCTAAGTAACCGTTCACGATAGAACCTTCGGGATGATTCTTGTTTCGAACATAAGACTTTAATGTGAACATATTTCTTTCAGTTGGATACATCCAACGAAAAGAAACAGGTCCTCCGAGAAGTATTTCAGTTGGAATATGGACAGTCAGATGCAGCATGCATGTGAAAAATGATGGGGGAAATATTTTCTCCAACTCACACAAAATTAATGGGGCATCTGTCAACATTTTTTGCAAGAAAGACTTGGACAACTTCTTAGCACAAAGATCTCTAAACAAATGGCACAACCGAATAACACCCACCCTTACATTATTGGACAAAAGATGACGGATTGCTATTGGAAGCAACTCATGCAGTAGAACGTGATAATCATGAGTCTTCAAAGATTTTAGCTTCAACTCTCTTCTGTTGACCCGTTTAGATATGTTGCTTGAATAGCCATCAGGAACTCTTATAGTCTCTAATACTTCCAAAAATTGTTTTTTTTTTCAGTAGGTGTCATCACATAAGAAGCACATGGAAGTTGCCATTTATTTTCACTGATACGCACAGGATGCAATTCTGGTCTGATGCCCCAATCCACCAAGTCACGTCGAGATCGTAAATCATCTTTTGTCTTCCCCTTGACATTTAGAAGAACTGAAAGCAACATTTCACATATATTCTTTTCAATATGCATTACGTCTAAGCAATGACGTAGCAAATTGGTTGACCAATAAGGCAAATCAAAAAAGATACTCCTCTTCCTCCAATTGTAACAGGTTTCTGTGGAAACATTCTTTCTCTTTCCAGATTTCATTTGACCCTTCCCGAACGAAAAACTGAAATCTTTCAATTCATTAAGCACATCAGTTCCATACATACGCTGAGGTGGATCATCGGTCTCTATAGTATTATCAAATCTTCGACGATTCATTCTATATGGATGATCCTTTGGCAAAAATCTTCGATGTCCCATAAAACTGAAACTACAACGATGTTTCAGTCTTATGGATCGTGTATTCTTCATACAAACTGGACATGACAGTTTCCCCTTCGTTCTCCATCCAGACATCATTGCAGAAGCCGGAAAATCATTGATTGTCCACATAAGCGCAGCGCGCATCTGAAATATGTCTTTCGAACATGCATCGTATGTGCGCACACCCACATCCCAAAGAAGCTTCAACTCTTTTATTAAAGGTTGCATGTATACATCAATATCAATGCCAGGATCAGAAGGACCAGATATGAGTATACTCATGAAAGTGAAAGGTTTTTTCATACACAACCATGGGGGAAGATTATAAATGTGTATAAAAACTGGCCATGTGCTGTGCGAAGTAAGCATCTGCCCAAACGGATTAAAACCGTCGCATGAAAGACCCAGCCTCACATTACGCACGTCAGCTGCAAAATCAGGATGTCGAGCATCAAATATCTTCCATGCAAATCCATCTGCAGGATGAACCAACTCATCATCAGTCTTCTTTCTCTCGGTATCATGTCATCTCATTTTTATTGATATGTCATCAGACATAAAAAGATTCTGGAGTCTGGGGATCAATGGAAAGTGCCACATTACTTTCTGTGGAACGCGGGATGGTCTTCCATCAGATTTTGACTTCCAGCGGGATGTGCCACATTTTATACAATCATTTCGTTCAGCGGTTTCCTCCCAGAATAAACTGCAATCTTTCGGGCAAGCATGAATTTTGTTTCTTGAAAATCCAAGTTCCTCAACTAACTTCCATGCCATATAGTGGTTTGAGGGAATATCCGCATCATCTGGAAGTAAATCCTTCAAGAGGGTAAGAATGTAATCTATTGCTGTATTAGAAATCCCATACATAGTTTTCCCATGAAATAATCGGATTAAAAATTCCAGCTTTTTCATTTTATCGCATTGCCGATATACTGGAGTCGTGGCAGCATCATTCAATTTTTTCACCCTATCAATATCATCATTTTCACTAGATGCATCAGCTGTCCTCATATCGAAGTCTTCTTGAGTCGAAATCCTTTCTTTTTCATGATGACGAATAAACGGAAACCGATCATCTAACAAATTCTCCATTCCAGTCTTTTCATTTCGATCATCACCAATTTGAGATTTCGTTTTCTCCCCATTGTGATACCACAGAAAGTAGTTTGCTTGAAACCCATTTTTGGTTATGTGGTAGCTGACTTCTTCACGGCTCAACCAAGGTCTACCAACACAATTGGAACATGGGCAGTGTATGCGACCACTATCTGAAGCATTGTGAAATGCAAAATCTATAAAGCTCTCCAAATTGTTTTGAAAATCATCTGAGATCCGATCGGTTTCATACATCCAACTTCTGTCCATTCTGTAAAAAGAATTTATATAAGTCATTTTGTCATAAACAATTCAATAGGCATTAACTATAATAGAATATACATTTAAGTAAACGATAAAGGAAGAAAATAATCAAGGTATCAACTACACATGTCAAAAAAACATACAAATGTGTTATTGAAAAAATGTAAAACCAACAAGAACTTAATGTGTTATATCACATAACAGCATGACTCATCCCATAACCATATTAGTAGGGTATCATGAACATGAATAACATCAACCTTGTGTCATCCTCCTACCCTACATGACCCCAACCACATGCCACATCTTATTATAGCCTTATCACATCACACCTCATCGAAAAACACTAGGGAAATCATAGTACATCTCACCTGAAGACACATGGACAATCACATCGCATCTTGCCTAAAAACACATGGTCAATCACTTTTGAAGGAAGAGTAGGGAAGACATGGTAGCTATCCAAACATATAACCACCATCCTAGATATTAGAAAAAATACCCATAACTCAAAACCTCTGATCGTTGGTAAGTTTATCCAACTCTAGTTGGGAATGTGTAGAAATAACATAAAAATACATGATATATAGATAGCACAAAATACTCAACCTATGGGTTCACATTAACTACATAATCACACACTTCACTACTACCATAAAACACATAAACCACACCACCACCACACAAGACGCATATCATTGGAATATAATTCTACATTCAATAAGTCTATCTATGGAATTATCATAAGAATCCATGTATCAATTGGAATATAATTCTACATTCAATAAGTCTATCTATGGAATCCCTCCCTTGGATCCATGTATCACCAATGGCTTAATCAATATTCAAAGAAATGAGTCTATCCATGGAATTCCACTGTGAATCCAAACATTTGAATACCTTTTGGTGGTGTGAATTTCACTTTGAATTGTTAAAAAATCAAATTGGTAGGATGTTAGAACCAAAGTGATCTGAGTTTGAGAATGATAATTATTTTTTATTTTTGTAAATTTATTTTCAAGTTGATCAATGTATAAATATGAAGGACTAAGACATAATTTATTTCATGATCCATAAAATACATTCCCAATAATAAAATCCAAGGATCTAGAGGAATCACATCTTTGTAAGATTACATACATAAATTCATGATCAGAAATGTAAAAAATAGGATTATTTAAAACTCCACATAATTCTTATACAATCCATAGAAATTATAAAACTATATATGACAATCCAAGGCACAAAAAAACAACTTTGAAAGTTCTCTCAACACCCCTCAAGCCGGATGCCACACTAGTTAGGGATAACACTCAACTAGATGGAGGTTTTACTCATTGAGATCCAAACATTTGAATACCTTTTGAGATAAAGAAGAAGAAGAACCTGAAGAAGAGCTGGAATCCGGCCGGCAGTATCTCCAAAATCGGAATCGGCTGCTGCTGCTCCCGTTAGGTCTCTCTGTAACGCGAATGGGGGAGGGAACGGGCGGCTGGGTTTTTGGGGAAAACCTTTGCCAACGGTTTTAAAAAACCGTTGGCATGTGTATGTTTTTCCCAACGGTTCTCATGAACCGTTGGGAAAAACTCCCAAAAAACAAAGTTTTCCCAACGGTTCATGAGAACCGTTGGGAAAAGCCTCACAAAACACATATATCCCAACGGTTCATTAGAAACGTTGGGAAAAACCTCCCTATTCACATATATCCCAACGGTTCTAATGAACCGTTGGTAAAAGCCTCCACTATTCATCTTACACCAACGGTTTCATAGAACCGTTGGTATGTAAGTGTGGGGAAAAACACAAATTCCAGTAGTGGAATCTGAACTCAGATGAGATTCAAAATTTGAAATCCAGAAATCATGATCTTGCTACATAGCTATCTGAGCTAGTTCAGAAGAATAAAAGGCTACAACAAGAAAATGCATCCGTCTCTGAATCTATTGCTCATGAAAAATTGAAAGTAATGGAGCAGAGTGACATGGTGGATAAGCTGACACGTGAATTGGAAGATGAGATGAGTAGAGGGAAGCTTTTAAAGAGAGAACTTGATGTTCAACTTGAATCAAGGGATATGAGGATTAAAAAGTGTAAGAAGAGATTGAATTAGAAAAGAATGATGTAGAGAAATCCAATATCATGGGAAAGTAAAAATTGAAGGATTCATTGCACTTACTATTTGATTATCCTTTGACAAGTGATGATAAAATGAAGAATATATATGCTATTTCTGAAGAGAACCAACAGAATATTTTCTCAGCTCAGATACCATATAGTTTGGAAAAAACCAGCATTGGATTTGATGAATCCCCTCCCGTGTAAGATAGAAAGAGATATGTGAACAATTCCAGATGTGAAAGAAATCTTATAGGTGCTGGAGATATGACTAAGAGGACAGTTACAAAAAGTAGTGCTGACATGTGCTATTTCTGCGGGATTCACGGCCACACATCAAGCTTCTGTTTAGAGGCTCAAAAATACATATCAGGCTGTGAAAATAGAAATGTTTCTGAATTTGAGAATAAGAAGAAGTGTCATGAAAAATCAGAGAGTAGAGTCTCTCAATGGAAAGCATTCATAATAAGCTATTACTGTGAAAGAATGGGGCATACAATGAGTATGTGCCAGGAAGCTCAGGAGCTCTATGTTAGAGGAAGAACTCAAGCTGCATCAACATCTTGGTATAAGAATGATGAAATGAGGTATGTCTTTGATGGAAAATGTATCATATGTTCTGATCATGGGCATTTGGACAGACAGTGCAGCAAGAATAAAGCGGGGAAGGAAAAAAGACCCCATAAAGAGATTACCAACTCCAGTGATACATAATGAGAAATTATACACTAGGAGACAAAATGGTAAGGTGAACAATAGGCTGAGAGCCTCAGGGGAATCACATGGAGCTGAAAGAAAGGTGTATCAGTCGCCTCTTCGGCCACACTCACAACAGATATCTCAGAGAGAACATGAACAAATCTAGAAGAAAAAGGGTGGATATGCTACAGTTGTGAGAAAGAAGAAAATAAATTTAGTGGAGGACCTACCACCAGAGAAAAATAGTGTAGTGGGAAAGGTATCTGATAAAAGAAAGATGAACAAGGAATGCATTGAAAAATCTGCATGTCGTGTTCCTCCGCAAGAAGTGGAGGAAAAAGGAAAATTCGTACAATGGTGGAAGAAGCAAGGGAAGATGACAAGAAAGGAGACTCTTGCTCAGAGAAATAATCAAGGAAAATGGAATTTTGGTGGAACATCAAAGACGGAACTATGCACTAGTTGGTATAAACCACAAATGGTGAGAAAGACCAAGCCTATAGAATCTACATATTAGAAAAAGGATCAGCATGTGGGTAATGAATGCTTAGTCATATGGCCAGAGTAGTTGGAGTTGGCTGGGTAGCTAGAAGAAGCAAAGAAAGAGTTTGATGCTATGCAAGAAAGAATCAAAGGGTTGACCCATCAAGATTAACCAAAATCCTAATCTTGAGGAGTCCAGAAGTACCCCTCTCCCTATGAATATAAATATAATTAACTGATGATTCATGTGTTTCAGGTTTTAGGGAGATACAATCCAAGGGGAGTGGCATCTAAAGATGAAAAGTGGAGTAGTGATGTGCTCCAGATTTTTAATTGGCTCAAATCAGGTACAACAGTTGAAGAAGAAAGGGAGCAACATAGAACAATTGGAAGTTATTGTGTTATTAACTTTATCTCTTTTTTCCTACACCGAGTTTCAACTAATTAGACTTAGAGATTTTGTTAATGGCTCAACTCTGAGTGGAAGATGAGAAAAAATGATGCAGGAGGAAAAGACTAGTTATGGGTCTAAACTATTTGGCCTAATAACTGGAAGAGTTTCATAACACAGGGGGAGCATTCTATATCCTAATCAGATGAATGATCTCAATATTATATGAATGATGAATGTTTATAATCATGAATAATGATTGGTGGAGAAGCAGCAATAATCATGCATCTCATGCTTATCTTTTTTTTGATATAACAATGTGGTATCAGCTGACTGCATTCAGGATACCAAGAAGCTGTGAGGGAAAATCAGAGGCATGTCAAGAAAAAACTGAGAGAACAAGTTCAAATAAATGACATCAGTGAACAATGACACAAATAAAATTAGCTGAAAGAAATTAAGCCAATGAAAAAGGAGTCAGTTAACAACTTCCTGATGAAAGTGTTGAGGAAGAAAGCAACACAGGGAGAGCAGAAGTGGCTTGTGCTGATTCAGAAAAAGACATCGATGATGAACATGAAAGTGTCTAGTTTGTGCCTACAAGGAAGCCAACGAGCTGAGCTGAATTTGATAGATAGAATATCATTGGTGATCAGGTAGCTCCTATTCAAACAAGAATAATGAAGTCACTGCAGCAGACATCTTTCCTATCTCAAGTAGAGCTGAAATGCTTTGCTGATGCAGCTGACGTTGAAAACTGGGTTCATGCTATGAATAAAATGCTTGATCAGATTGCGAAGAACCAAATGTGGGAGATTATTTCAAGGCCAGTAGATAGAAACGTCATCAGGACTAAATGGGTCTATTAAGACAAGATGAATGAATATAACACAGTGATTCAGAACAAATCACAACTGATGTGCAAAGGAGACTCCCAGATATAGGGAATATATGGTGATTAGACATTTTCACCGATTTTAAGGTAGGAGACAATCAGATTATTCCTAGCCATTGCATTGAAAAGAAAGTTCAAAAAGTTCCAGATGGTTATAAAGACTGCATTTCTAAATGGGTTTCTGGAAGAAGAGGTGTACATTGAGCAGCCATATGGTTTTCTCATTCATGAGGATGAGAACAAAGTTTTCAGGCTGAAGAAGGCGTTATGTGGGATGAAACAAGCACCAAGAGCATGGTATTGAAGGCTATATCAGTATTTGAATAAGCTTGGTTTTCAGCATTACACAAGACAGGAATGACACATTCATTTCTCAATCCAAATATTCCAAGGTTGTTTTGAAATGATTTGGAATAGAAAATTCCAAGGAGATGAAGACTTTGGTTTCTACCCAGATGAAATCATCAAAAGATGGCAGTGGCAGGGCAGTTAATTTCACTGAAAACAGGTAGATTATCAGTAGTTTGCTGTACTTGACTGCAACAAAGCCTGATATTGTTTTCTCAACATGCCAAGCAACGAGATATCAGAGTAATCCCAAGGAAAGCCACATGATTGCAGTGAAAATAATACTTTGGTATATCTAGGGCACAGTGGATTTCAGCTTGACATATATTGATAAATCTCAGATAGAGTTATTGGGATATACTGATGCAGACTGGGCCGGTTTAGCGGATGATAGAAAATCAACATCAGGTTGTGCATTCTATCTTGGTGGAATGTGTATTTCTTGGCAAATCATGAAGCAAGATTGCATTTTGTTGAGCACTGTGGAAGCTAAGTATATTTCAGTCACTCAAGCATGCACACAATTATTGGGGATGAATCAACAGCTTGAAGATATGGGAGTTAAAGTGATGTCTCTAATCGGAATCCTGTGTGATAACTCAAGTTTTATAAATCTCAGCAAAAATCCCATCCATTACTCAAGGAAAAAAGCACATTGAGATAAAGTATCATTTTATCAAGGAGAAGGTTGAGTAGGGAATCATGAAGTTGGAGTATGTGCTTACCGAGCTACAGGTTGCAGACATTCTGACAAAGGCCTTACCCAAGGAAACATTTGAAAGGCATCGACTGGCTCTGGGAGTTCAATCGACTCCTCGCACTTGAAATAGTGTGGCTGTGGGAGACCCCCCCCCCTCTCCCTGAGGTATGATGTGTTTTTCCCTGTTGCGTTGATATGTGTTCTCTACTCTGTTACAGACTACAAAGGAGTGGCCTTTGTGTTCATTGACAAAGGGGGAGAAAATAGTGATTGTTCAAGGGGGAGACATTTTGGAGATTTGATAAATCCTGAATGATATGGGGAGAAGCTGACAGGTGGAGCAGCCAGATAGGGGGAGTGCAAGCAGAAAGGGGGAGCATATAAAATCTGACGATGCTAGAAATGATCGATCAAAGCATAGAAATCACGACAGTTGAGGATCGTGATAAAAGTAGAATAGTGGTGTTGGAATGGTGAGAGAAGGTTTCCAGCTATCACAAATTGGGATCAGTGTGGTTCAACAATTGGTATCAATTTAAGAATTGGTATCAGGTTGAATCGACAATTGGTGTTTGACATGAAGTGATTCATTGATGAACTTTTCATACTACTCTTGTTTCTCACGCCGAACATTGCTCATGTGGGATTATAGTACGTGTTATGTGAATCCTTGAACGCTATAATAATCACAAGAGGTGAATGGTGGTAGAGGCTGGAAGAAGACTCAATGAGGTATCAACGTTCAGAAAATCATTCTGAGAAGAGTTATGAAGAGTTGTCAACAAACCCAAAGGGGGAGATTGTTGGGAAAAAATCGCTCAAGGTAACATTGCAGTATTTTTGGGTTGATTTTGTTTGTTGACAAAGCAGGTTTCCATGGATAATACTCGAGTTCCAGAGATTTTGTTGACAATCCATGTTGACATAGAATGATGACAAAGGAAAGGACGATCTGGAGGCTGTACAAAAGAGCAGTACAAGGTGGTGCCGTTTCCCAGTGTTTGCCAAATTTTTGGGGTCCCAAATTTGGAGTTTAGTGAGCAACGTGAAAATAGGATTTCCATGAAGATCATATTTTTATATAGAAAAGGCATGAATTTCATGAAGAGAGGATGCATGGATTGGATTTCACGAAGACCAGAAAAATGGAGGTGGTGATGTTTCACGATTACGTCAAAGCTTCGTGAATGGAAGAGTTGAAGCGCATCGCGGCCATAAAGGGATTCGCGAGGGAGATTCACGGCGAAGGCGCGAAATAATGTTGACGGTGATTCTCCGTGATTACGACGAGCTCCGCGATCCGAAAATTTCCAAGGTGCTTCGCGATTTGGACAGAATTCCAGTGGAAACTTCGGAGCTTCGCGATTGGCGATGACATGGCGTTGACTTCGTGCGGAAAGTTCAAAGGTCGGTGGAATCGCCTATAAATAGAGGCCGACCCCCTAGAGAGAAGTAGAGAGAATTTTTAGAGAAAATAATTTGCTCTCGGTTCGTGAAGGTAATTCGCGTAGCCTGTGTGCTTCGCGAAAGAGGAGCTTCACGGCCGCTGTTCTAGCTCCACAAAAGTCGTGTGCTCCATGTTGGCTCAGTGAGCTTCACGAGGGAAGTCACTTTGAGACAACTTGAGCTTCATGTTGGCCTAAGCACTACGAAGGCTTGAGCTTTGCGACGGTCTGAGCTCCACGAAATTGTGAGCTTCGCGAAAAGGAAGGAGCTTCGCAAAGGCTTGATTGAGCTTCGCGAAATTGGGAGCCTCGCGAAGTAGGGTGCTTTGCGAAGGTGTTTCCAAAGGTAGTTGCCTAGTGTTAAGAGTGAAAGGGGTATTCATCAGTGGAAGAAAGTTGGACTTTAACGGAGAATCTATCAACAGTTGATGATGCATTTATTCATGAAAATTAAGAGACCTACAGGTCTATAAACTGTGAGTGGATTCCCATCCAGAGTAGTGAGCTTAGAAAGAGGAAGAAGGTGATCCTCTCCCCCTGCAGTGAGCCAGAGAGAGAGAAACAGGGAATGACCCTTGGGAAAGTAGTGAGCTAACCCTAAATTTTGTAAAGGCAGTGATCCTGGGCGAAGAAGTGATCTAGCCCGAACTCTGTATCCACATCTAGTGAAGAATAGTGGAATTTGTTACGACCGGAAACTTGTCGGTGTTTGCTCCATGGACGTAGCCCAGTGAGGGTGAACCAAGTAAAAATCTTTGTGTCTGCCTGTTTTCTTCCCTACATTACATTCAAAGTATCATCATCAGATAAATAAGAAAATAAGTGGTCATAATAATCACACGAGTGAAAGCAAAGTGACCCTTTTAATACAGAGGTCAAGATCCAGTGGGGTAGGAAGAACTTTGTGAAATAATATCCATACCCAGATTCACCACCCCTATCAGGGTATATAGGCCCCTATTGGTCCTAAAAAAATTCTATTCATGTGTACGTACAAACTAACATCTCTATAACTGCCGCGTAATTCATTTTTCATAACCATATTTAATGTTTGGTTTTAAAAGTAAAGTTGATGTATAAAAATGAGAAATATTTCTTGATTATTATTCTAGTGATGATGGAACAATTACCTCGTTTAATATAGACAACTTATTAATGTTATTTTCGACATATGAACCAAATATCATCAAAATATCTGACATGAGCTGAATTGATAAAGTAATTAAATATAGCATGGTAATTATGTTGAACCCAATCCTAGTTCCTTAGATCTAGTTTATGATTTCTTATATTATAATAGGATAAAATAAATAACAACCTCACGGACAGAATAGTTTAGTGTTTTTGGAAAACTAGATATATATTGTAGTCATGCATTACAGTTGAAAACAAAAAATTAAAAAGTAATTTTTTTAGAAAACAATTGTCTAATATTTCTTATAATATGGACATCAATCATTGTACACTTCAAATATACGTGAGAAAGGAAAAAAAATAAGGTTGAATTGATATTTTCCATAAGGGTTATGTACAATGGAATCTATCATTAATCAATATGCACAATAAACATTGAAATTAAATAACTAAACACACATTCCATTTAAATAATGTGATTATAATATTAAGATAAGGCATAATAAATATGGAAAGGTAAATAACTAAAAACACATGACATTTGGTCAATAAAATGAGAATTAAATACATCCATAGATAATATCTTTTTAAAAATCTCATGGATACTTATAACTAAATTCTTAATGAAGGAAATGTTTAATTATTGGATGTCATGATCCAAGGAATCATGATACCTCTACTATCAAGCCCTTTCACAAGATGGTTTAAAACTATAGTTAAAAACATTTGTATTTCAAGCGTAGTTATTGTTCTCCTGATACCTACTAATGCATTGAGGGGATATATAATAATTCTATCCATCACTAGAGTTCTATATAATTCCTCATATATCGAATAATCAATTAAATTATTAAATAAATATTCCTTATAAAAAATATCCACATTGATTAAAGTATATTTATTTATCAATATTTAATTATTAATAAAATAAATTTCATGAAAACATAATATCTAGGAATGTCATAAAATTAAGTAAATAATCAAATCCATGATACCAAGAGTATATATATTTAAGAGGAATGAATTTTACAATAATCCCGAGAGAGTAAATGTTTCAAAGGAATGTTAATAGCAACAAAAAAATAAATCACGAAAGAGAAAGTTAATAATTTATATGAAAAAATGAGTATAAAAAATCCATAGAAATAATTTGTATGGTATCAATACGATATAACGCACTGGATTAAAAACAAAGTGTTATTGTGGATGGTGAATACAAATAACATAAAATGATATTTGAAAAATTTCTTAAGGAAAATATTGTTTTAATTTTTAAAATTTCCATTTGAAAACTAATAGTACACAAGTTTTTTAAAATACATTTATTTGAAAATAACCATTGAAACATTTAAATAAAGTTTTAAATAATTTATTTTTCAGGACGGTTAGAAATTCCATAGGGGTCGAGTACGCTAAAACAAATATTCCTTTCACATTTATAATAAAATCTAAATAATCCTTACTCTTAAAAAGACATGAAGTTTGCCTTGATATTTTTTTTGTAAAAATTAGAAGTGGGTAATTTTTTTAATAAATCATTTTTAATATTGGAAAAATAATTTTTGTTAACATTTTTAGAAAATTTTGTTTTTGTATAAAATGGATTTCTAAATGAAGAAAAAAATAATGTTGATTTTTATTTCAAAAAAATATAAATTATTTAATTTACCAAAGATTAAAAAAGGAAAAATTAATATAAAATAACATGAATAATCGAAGGATAATAAACTTAAATAGGATTATTATAGAATTATCAAATAATTTTCCTCTAATAAAATAAAATAATAAACAATCATGATTATATTTATATTGTAAAATAAACCCATACAATGATCATAATGTTGAAGTGATAATTAACCAATATATCTATTATGATTATAAAATTTATATCCATATAAATATTTTATATACAACCAAATTTTGTAAAATTTAAATAAACACTTATCCATATAATATCAAAGACAATGAAGAAGTAATATAACCCAATGAAAAGAAATTGTGTTATGAAATTATTTACCACTTGGTAACTTTTATGTCAAATTAACTTGGATGAAATAATTCAAATTGAAAAATAAAATTCAATGAATTATTATGAAATAATTATATTACATGTAAAATTGAAATTTTATAAACCATTTAAAACAAATTATCCGCATAAAATTTCAATATGCCTCATGGAAGGGAAATTGAGACGAGGTCCATTACAATGATAATAATCTTGATTTGAGAATTAATAATTTAATTGATTATATATATCAAATTTAAATATACATATAATGGCTGAAATAAAAATAAATATAATTTACAATTATTATACAAATAATTTTATCATGACATTATCAATGAAGTATATGTTAAACTCAATGAATGGAAAATGGGTTAATAAATCCTTTACCTTATGCTTCTTTTTTATTTAATGTTCCTAAAAGTATTATATTGTATTTTCAAATATTTTATTACCTCTTAAAATAACCATATTAATATTTATAATATCATATAGTACAATTTTATAATATCTTATCACCCTCTCATTAATAATCATTCATTATTTTTATTGTTTCAATTGTTAATTGCCTTGTTTTCTCATTTGTGTTTTTGTATGAGAGATCTGCCTCTTGAGAATATTATATAGGTACATAATATCTATAAAAATAATATTAACAAAATTATAATATTTTTTACATCAATTTTAAATCTAAAATGAATCATAAATTATGCTTATGAAAAATTAAATATGTTACAATCATAGAGATGGTAAGCTGTATGTACGCATGAGTAATGTTTCCATTTCAAATGATCATAATGGAAAGAAGGTAGGTAATATTTTAAATTTATATAATGATCATAATACCATATATACAATATTATTTCTTTAAATATATTTATATATATATCATACATGTGTTGTGGTGATGAAAAGAGAATCACATCCCTTTGTGAAAGTTGTAGTCCACACACACATGAACGATGTTATCATCATTTTGTGTTAAAAAAATTGTATATTATATTTTAATAATTTTAAATATATAAAAAATATAATAATTATTTATTTTATTTCAAATATATATATATTAACTTTATTGTTATCACCTTCAATTTATTGCGTTAGTTAAATATGGATCACATCACTTCGTGATAAGGCAGTTTGCCGTCCACACGAGCGACATTGTTGTATCCCCTAGGGAATGGAATATAGAAAAGGAATATTTGATATAATGAATCAAAGGTTACAATTATATTATAAATATCATATATTTAATTTATATCCACCATTATACCCATCCATGAGAGGTGTAATAGGAAAATTGAGGACATTAGTTTGTGAGGCGGTAGTCCATCATAACCTTGAATTATGATTTTGTAAGCCATTTGATGGATGTATAGATGGTTGTAAGTAATTACCTTAACATGAAAAAATATAATTATATTTAATATTTATATTTATTGTATAATAATTTTTAATAATAATTGAATGAGGTGGAGGAAGAAATAAAATAAAAATGACCATTGAAGAATATTTACTCTTCTCTGACTATCCTCCTTAGTTTTTCACCCAAATCCTTAATAGATTGGATTTATTCATAAAATATGGATTCTAGGATGATAATATTGAATTTTGAAAATTCTTTGGGTATGAATTATCTAATAAAAATTGTTTTAATGGTTCAATAAGAAAGATTACGGGGTGGCCTTTTATATGTTTGGTGCGTGACTCGCTTTTAATTTTTGGAGAAGAATAATGTGTACCCATGTTTTTCATAAGTCACAAGGGTCGAAAATGGATTAATCTCGAGCCATTGAAATTATACGGTCACAATTTTGGGATAATATATATTTTATATAAGTTTTAGGTCATTTTAACCCTTATCATTTTACTTTAACCCCTAGAAAATCTATTTGTTACTTAGCCGTGGTAATCAATTTTTTAAAAATTTCACTTTTCAATTCGGTCATAAATTATGTTTAATATATTAAAAAATATAAATTATTATGATTTAAAATATTTAATCCATTTATTCAAATTTAATTTATATAATTGGTAAAATTTATTTTAAAATTAATCTCACAAATGTGACAAGAAAGTATGTTTTTAAAAAGAAAATGTTTAAAAGTTTATGAAGTATTTATATCAAAATTTATTATCAAAATTTTTGTAATGGAAAAAATGGGATTAAAAGAAATATAATTTAACTAATTTTTCATTAAAACAAATTTAAAATATAATTTAATTTTATAAATAATTTAAACGAAAAGGTAGTTTTCAATTATGTTTCATCATTTTTCACTATTTATTCAAAAATGAATCATTTTAGAAAAATCACATAAATACACCCTAATATATTTATGATATTATGATTTAATAAATTGATTTTATTCTTTAAAATAATGTTTATGAACTTTTCAGAATGAATATTAAATTATGTGTTCAAAGATCAATTAAACAATCTTTTAGAAAAAAAATATTTTTTTAGAAAACATTTTTTTAAATGATTATTATTTTATTTCTAGTAAATAGATCACCGTAACATTCCTAATTTATTGTATAATATTAATTCTACATCATTTAATGGTTTTTTATGTTGTTATATTATATTACAGTTCATTTATACTTGGGGATGTTGTTGACACTCCCTTTTTAATAAAGGAAGGAAAAAAAGATTCTGAATCCCCCCTAGGATCTGTTAAGTATCAAGGAATATTTAAAGAATCCAAGATATCTATCCAAATGGGCCTATGAGAAACACATGTGCACCATGATTCCAGCATATCTCCTACCAATATGGCCTAGAAGGAACAACCTCTCGGCACTAGGGACCTATGCGGGAGAGCTACGCCGATGACCTATGTGGCCCAAGAATATTTCTACCCCTATGTGGGATAGATACGCCAAGGAACTATGTGGTGTTCCTAGATCGACCACTTCATTTGACCAGGTCCACTACTTTCCTATAAATAGGACCCTTGGGATCTTCATTTGTAAGACTAAAAAATAGGAAGAAACCATGGAGCCCTCATTGTGCATCCCCTTCACACAAGTCTCCCAATGTTTCTTAGATAGATGTCTAAAACACGAGAGAAGTGAGAATTATGGAAATAATAAAGATCAATGTCCCCTCAAGGTCTAAAGGAATAAGACACCTGTATGAGGAACATTCTCTCATAAGGAGAAAATACCCATCTGAGGTCCTTATCCCTAACTAAGGACATGTGCAAGACCCTTTTAGGAACACCAGATGTGACCCATAGTGTCTTGGCTAAAGTATCTTCCAAGTGTTTTTACCCTGGTATCCTATTAATTGAGGTTTAGCCAGCTCGTGCATCCCTTGATCCCTTTCAAAAATACCTTTTGAGTTCCCCTTTGGACTTGTGTGACACACCTAAATAGCACACCTACATGGTACAACTGTGCCAAGAACCTATGCTCAGGACTTAAGAGATCCAACCTTTATGAACTCTTCAATGACACCCATGGAAAGGCCTATCCTTCAATGGATCCCTTCTATCTAAATAGACCAAGTTGAAATCTCCACCTAGACCTCTTGATTTAAAAATTATCGGGAGGAGAAACATCTATGAGTCGCCCTTTTGAATTTTTATTTTTTTCAGTTAGAGGTTTCCCATAATTTTCTTATTAGAGGGTAAGGATCTTAGGGGAATAAGTAGATTTGGATATCTATCATCATGTGGAACCTTACCCTAGGGACAATTTTGAAGAGTTATTGATCCCAGATTTTGGGGATATGACTCTATTTTTTACTTCTTATCTCCGAGGTTTGAAACATCTTTTCTGTAGCCCCAGCATCTTTTGTTATATCCCTAACCTCTTTCACCAGTGAAGGAGGAAAAGAATGTGGTTTGTCAAATATTTTTCTTTGTCTTGTTTCTCACAGTGAGCATGACTCACATGGGTTTAGAGGTTAGTAATTATCATGATACACAAAAAATACACCTGAAGGATTGAACTATCGTAACTCTAATTCATATTAACAAGGATATATAGGAAACACAATTAGGGTATGAGAATAGTGGGAATCATACATAGGAATAATCCCCTATCATAATTCCTTTAATTTGATTATCCTCATCAAGAGTAAACCCTGGTATTAGTGCCCCAAATAACCATGAGTTAAAACATTCCTCACAGTCCCTTCATAGGTTATATCATTCCCAAGAATAATCACAAACTTATCATCTTAAAGAGATATATTCCCATATGAGAATTAATCTTGAGAACCTCCATAGGTGTGGGTCCTTACTAATGAAATTCATGAGATTGGATTCTCATCCAAATGGAATACGTTGGAAGCCTCTCTAAGGTTGAAACCCATCATCCTCAACCAACCCTATTCTTCTAGGTCATATCCCAAATAGGGTATAATTAATTTGTAAAATAATATCCCTTTCAAGTTCCGTAGGCCGTTTCAACATAAATCCCATACCAAAATTTTACAAGGCACCTTCCACCTAGACATCCTTGACACATGATGTTTAACTATGCAGTTGGGTTCTTATCAAATGACATTAAAAGGTATTATGTGTCATATTAAGTGTCACTGAACTATGTGGGTTCTGATTCCTTTCACAAGGATATTTAGGAATCCCATTTATGGGGTTGATCCCAATAGCATAACAACTTCCTTCTCCTAAGATGAAAATATATTAAAGAGTGACATTCATCTACCAGGATGACCATAAACTCTATAGTTCCCCATTATATGGCTAGAAAACTAGCATCATCATAATAGTGATCAATGAATATCTATGTATTATGTGGGTAGATAACATTTATAGAGAACCTCAGATATATATAGATATCTTCATCAATGAAAAACCATCAATACATATAGATGTTTCTGAATCCCAAACATGATAATTATTAATTTCTAATTTGGGATGGCCCACATCATACATGGGAATTAATGATTGATTCATGAACATATCTTAAATCTTTAAGAGAGTCCCAGAGTAGGTAATAATTCCCCCCAAAAGGGTGTGATGAGCTCGACCTCCCATCCTCTCGACCAATGTGAGATATTAAACATCGCGGGTCAAAATCCTTAATGAGCACATGTCTTTGGGTAGTAGGTACCTATATATTAAAACCATTATGTGTTTTTTGTTCTATAAACAAACCCATTTGAAATTTTTCAGAAATAATTATTTCCCCAATTTATTTATATTTCCATCGGAAACAAAAAATATTGAACTTAGAATAAATTACTTAATTACTACATTTCCTTCAATAAAAAGGATGTACTAATTAGTTGTCGTTAGACTATTCCATTTCCAAATGAAGTCATATTTCTGTCAAAATTAAAAAATGGTGAAACCAGCTTGAATATTTAACCAAGATGATAGTATCACCTACCTGTTAGAATCTTTCCATTCTAAAAAGAAGTGAGGACTGAATAGTGAAATCAATCATGCATTAGTTTATGAAAAAAGTGTCTACTTTGTGATATTTAATTATTTGTAATGTTCATATATATATATATATATTCATTTTCTCCTAATAAGTCACTTCAATCCAATGGCTTCCTTAATTTTTATACCTATGAATTCCCTTACTACTGCTCAGGCTGGATCCTCATCATCTCAAAGAACTTCATCCCCAACTCAGTATCTTCAATGCTGGGTCTCCAATGATACGATTTGAGAGTAACAACAATACAGTACCATCCTTACCATGGAGGCTTCCAAATACACCCTCCATCCCAACCAACACTACCAACGGTTTGGTCAATGATGATTGGGGGTCCTAAGGCAGATGACATCGACCGCTATCTTCAACCATTTCAGGAGCTTATCCATATAACAAAAAAACAGTCCCTCCCATATTTCAATGAGGTAGATCATGAGGACACCTATAAACATGTCCTATAGATACATGGGTCCTTATCAATGTATCCATCCAACAATAGATGTCACAAATTTTACATGATAGTGAACCCTCAACATGATGAGGGTGTCACCATCAGTTGTCTGGCATGGATCCCTCGGTCCCCGGGATGCATGATGGTTGTTGGCGTAAAAATATTGCACGAAAGGAAGAAGCGAAAAAGAAGCCCTACACGCTGCATTGTGATGCACCGACGTGAAGCACCCCCAAGCATCGTGGTCTCGCGAAGCACAGGAGGCGGTACCTCTCTGCGAACGTCCTGACGTTCACGAACCCGCCGCGAAGCAACCGTCGCCCCTTCGTGCCGTGTGAGTTCTGCTTCGCGGCGCCCCTTGCCAATAAATACTGGGTCCCCCCTGAGCACAGAGGATGGACAATCCGACCCTTCGTCTTCTCCACTCCCGAATCGCGAAGCACCCTTTGCCCCGTGAATCATGAGCTCCGCGAAGTACTTCTACTTCGCGTGTCGCCTTTGCTTTTTATCGTTTTGATCCCCTCTTCCGAGAGGGATGCCCTTCATGAAACTCAAGGGAATTCGCGAAGGAGGGGGATTCCCAAGGGAACCCGGGCAGCCGCGGAGTGTTCATGCTTCCAAAAAACCCATCTTGTATTTGTGATCCCCATGTTAAGGCAGGATCACTACACATCGCGAAGCACACTGCTTCGCAGCACCTTGCTTCGCGAGGCACCTTCTCTTCGTGAGGCAGTGCTCCGCGAATACTATTCCACTTCACGAAGCACCCTCCACTCACAACTTTCCCCATGCTAAGGCCAAGGCACTCCACTTCGCCAGGCACACTCCTTTGCTTGGAAATTCCTCTTCCCGTGCGACCCTCCAGGTATGCACGATGTGATTTCAAAGTCCCACGGACAACACCACTTGTAGAGTTGCTTCTCCTAATGCTTCATCGCATAGGCACGCTAACAGCTATTGCTTCTTCGCATAGCCACGCTAACGTGGACCCCTCGATGGTTCACTCTACAGCCCCCCTTGACCACGACTTTACTGGTACCTTCCCACCCCCAAGGAGCAAAGGGTGTCAGTCAGGTAAGTCCTAGGGGTGCGGAGTGAACCCACATCGTCCGAGCTGCAGGACGTTAAACTCCCAAGCACCTCATCCTCAACACATGACGTTAAACTGTGATCCGGCCCCGTGCATCACACGTAGGGTCCCCCCAGCTTGGACATTTTTTACGCCACCCATCTCCACAGAGACGGGGTCACCCCCTCCACAGTGGATGATATCCTCCTTCTCAGAGTAGCGTATTTCCATGGGAGAAGGGAAACCACCTTGGTGTAAGCCCCTATCCCCTCTTGCGGAAGGCTTCACCCCTGCATCTCTGTACTTCCCCAATACCAAGGTCAGTGGAGGGCGTGATAGGGAACGAGGCACCTCCCATCATTGGTCCCAAATCCCTCTTTCGCTGCACTTCGCCGCACATCGGGCCTCCATCCTGGAGTAAGTCCCAACACCATGGGTCGCCTAACGCGTAAGCCCCTCTTCGCTTCTCACGGGAGCACCCTTCATGACGTGATCGTCAGGTCCTTGCTGCCTCTTGTTTCTC
The DNA here is from genome assembly GCA_963277665.1 of Viscum album. Lineage (NCBI taxonomy): Eukaryota > Viridiplantae > Streptophyta > Magnoliopsida > Santalales > Viscaceae > Viscum > Viscum album. The sequence continues at coordinate 1,151,820,219 of OY728135.1, forward strand.
ACACCGAGCATGACTCACGTGGGCTTAGAGTAAGCATCGGCCATGGAAATTCCCTCGTCCAGCATGACGTTAAACTGTATGCCCTTTTCCCACATGACATTAAAATACACACCCATTTGAACTATGAAGACTTTGATCCATGTCAAGGCATGGTACGTAGGAAGCCTCCCTGAGGTTCAAACCCATCTCTCATTGGACCAATGTAACATCCCCGAATGATAGAGGGTTAAATGACTAATTGATATGACTCATGTCAACAAGGTGCACCATCCTTTTCGGGAGCCTACCAGATTAGAACTCCATAGTTAAGCGTGCATGGCCCGGAGTAGTGACCAAGATGGGTGACCTTCTAAGAAGTTTTCCAGGGTGTGTGTGAGTGAGGACAAAGCAAACTGGAATGGACATGTGTTGGCATGTGGGGACTATCATTAGTCAGAGTACTCGTTCAGGCACGTGGGTGGACCCTGGGGTGGGCCCCACATGTCTACAGGGCAACTGGTGGTACCAGGTGGGCCAGGATCCAACGACCATGTTAAGGCAGGGTGGTTGTGTTGTCACTGGGACCAGTTGTCACATTTGGTATCAGAGGAGGAACCCAGCCTTAAGTGCGGTACACTGCCTGGGTTGAGATGCAGGGCCCACAATGAGTTCATTGTGCTCTAAAGGGGGGGTGATTGTAACATCTTTGAATGATAGAGGGTAAAATGACTAATTGATATGACTCATGTCAACAAGGTGTACCTTCCTTTTCGAGAGCCTGCCTGATTAGAACTCCACAGTTAAACGTGCTTGGCCTGGAGTAGTGATCAGGATGGGTGACCTACTAGGAAGTTTCCCAAGGTGTGTGTGAGTGAGGATAAAACACACTGGAAAGGACATGTGTTGGCATGTGGGGAAAATCATTAGTCATATGACCTGTTCAGGCACGTGTGTGGACCTTGGGGTGGCCCCCACGTGTCTACAGGGCAACTGGTGGGCGGGGCCCGGTTGTCACAACCAAGGTCCACCTTCACATCGGTTCACCAATGGAGCCCCTCTGAACTACGAGGTCTTTGATCCATGTCATGGCATGGTACGTAGGAAGCCTCCCTAAGGTTCAAGCCCACCCTTCATTTATTCACTTCGAGTTCATCCTCATCCCAAATGACGTTAAACTGCATCCCAGTCTGACAACAAACCGTTCTGACCCCTTTGACCTACGTGGACTTTAATCCATGTTAAGTCATGGTACGTAGGAAGCCCCCCTGAGGTTCAACCCCACCACCCATCGGACCAAGGTCCACCTTCACGTCGGTTCGTCGACGAAGCCCCCTTTGAACTACGGGAACTTTGATCCATGTCAAGGCATGGTACGTAGGAAGCCTCCCTGAGGTTTAAGCCCATCTCCCATCGGACCAAGGTCCCTTCCTCACGTCGGTTCGCCGACACCCACCCTCTGAAATATGAGGAATTTGATCCATGTCAAGGCATGGTGCGTAGGAAGCCTTCACGAGGTTCAATCCCACCACTAGTGGACCCCCGGGTATACATTCACGTCGGTTCACCAACGAAACCCTTTGAACTACAAGAACTTTGATCCATGTCAAGGCATGGTACATAGGAAGCCTCCCAGAGGTTCAAACCCACCACCCGTTGGTCATTCCGACCTTCTTCACATCAGTTCACCAACAACCGGGAAGCCTAGTGTGTATGCCCCACACCATATGGACCAAGGTCCCTGTTCGCGTCAGTTCGCCGACACACCCATTTGAACTACGTGGACTTTGATCCATGTCAAGGCATGGTACGTAGGAATCCTCCATGAGGTTCAAGCCCACCTCTCGTCATTTATTCACGTCAGGGTTCATCTTTGTCCCAAAAGATGTTAAACTGCATTCCAGTCCACCGGCAAGTCGTTGTGACCAACCTGAACTACGTGGTCTTTGATCCGTGCTAAGGCATGGTATGTAGGAAGCCTCCAATAGGTCCAAGCCCACCACCACTAGGACCCCCTGGTCATCCTCATTCGTGTCGGGCATCCGGCGTCTAACCTGAACTATGTGGACTTTGATCCATGTCAAGGCATGGTACATAGGAAGCCTCCTAGAGGCTCAAGCCCACCACCTGTTGGTCACTCAGATATTCTTCACATCCGGGCACTAGCACCTGGGCGGCCTAGTGTGTAATCCCCACACCATCCAGACCAAGGTCCTCACTCGCGTCGATTCACTGACGACATCCATCGGACCAAGTTCCACATTCACGTCGGTTCGCTAACGATGCCCAGTGGGCCAAGGTCCACCTTCACGTCTGCTCACCGGCACCATCCCAAACTATGCAGACTTTGAGTCCCTACCACGGGGATACGCAGGAGATCTCCTAGAGGCTCAAGCCCAACATCACTGTTGCCCCTGCGATGGTCCCATTTCATTCCCCCTCCACTTCATTCAACTCTCCATCACCCATCCTAATTCTCACCTGGACTTCCATGTCCCAGAAAGATCATACCATTATTCTCCCCTTCGCAGCTGCCCATGGGTTGGTCTCGATATCGGCACCCCTTCAAGGGAAATTCCTCAATCCGATCCATTCTAACTAATGCTCTGATCGGGCTGATCCATCCCCGCTGGACGTTAAACCTGCGACATACCATGTGTTAAATAGAGGAAGCTGAGGAAAACCTCATATATACATCTATGGTATATAATTCCCCGCACTCGATGTGGGATGCCTCGGGCTTCCACTCCCTCGAGAAGCCCTATGACAAGGGATAAAAGACAGACATGCCAGTTCCCCAGCATCCAGACATGCTACTGATGCCTCGACGTGACTACTCCCCGGACTGAGGGTTGCTGCCCGGACCGGACCCTTTGGAATGTCCCGATAGAAGTAGTTTAATTAACCGACGTCCATGGAAACATGGCACTGGGATGAGTTTCACGAACAACGTATTAAATCTATAAGGGAGACCCTTACTAGGTGATGAGTTCCGAGGAGGAATCCATAGAAAGAAGAACCGACATCCCATCATCCCATTTCGATCAAGGTGCAGACGTCTCTGAATAAGGAGCGAATGACGCCCGCCTTTGGAAAGCGGGAATGCGGGGCAATAGTGCAGTGCGTCCTCCTCCGCAGACGGATGCGCGCACGCTCCGGCGAAAGCGTCGGAAACAGAAATGGTTAACCCGACGTGAAATTATTCTCCTCAATGTAGATATTAGTAATGTTTGAGACACCAGTAGATTGACGTCTCACCGGATCCAGATATCCGGTGCCGGGTCCTACCAAGCAAATGGCAGGCCTGGCATGAAACTCACAAAAAGTTGGGGCAGTGGAACATGGGGCACTTCATTCTGCAACGTGTTGGCGTGGATCCTTCTTACAGGCATGGAGAATGGAAGGACGATGGGGCACTGGTTGTCGATCCTTTTCCTTGCAGTGCTGATGAGTTGATCCCTCCATTTCCCAGGAACTAGGTTGCTGCTATGGAGACACGATCACCACCCTCTTGCCTACGCAGGGGCAGGGGAAATACTGGCACATCCACCCCGCATGGCTCCACTACCGCCACGACGACCTCTACATCTGTGAATACGGGGCACCCACGTCCCCTCTCCCTGTCAGAGATCATCCAGCGAAGGGTGATCAACAACCTTGTACGTAGGTACGAGGAGGAAGGGGTCATCCCAACTAGGGATATGGCCCGCCTGGACCTGGAGGCATCCAGGCCCCGCCGTCAACGCCACCCTAACAGGCCACGCAGGGAGCCCCTGCTCCCAACCCCAACGTTCAATCGTTTCGGGAGCCTGTCCCCGGAATGCCTCGACGACTCCTCACCTTATGCTGATGAGATAGGTGACGTATGGATCGTTCCGCTCAGAGTCCCGATCCAAGGGCTCCAGGAATGGTTTCCCATTCGGCCTCGTCAACACCACCGTTCGGCTTCGCAGGAATAGCAGGAAGGCCATGCCCCTACACCACCTACGCCAGCTCATCTGACCTGACGTCAGCGCCGGGCCCGAGCTGAGGACGCTCACCAAGATAATTCGATGTCAACAACTACTATGCCCCAAGACACCACTGACGCACATCATGGATTTCCTGCATACACTGAGAAGGGGCACTCCTTCACTTGACCGGGATCAAGGCCTCACTCGCCCCACGGGCATGATGGTTTGACTCTCAGGGTCGTAGGCCCGGGCGATGATTGCCGTGAACCAATATGTGGTAACGTCACCCCATACGGAGGTCCTCTCTATACTACCATTCCATAGAGTGTGGGCTTTACCTACTCCGAAGCTTGTCACGGAGGTATTCCTCGTGCTACCCCCATCACGAAGGAAGACTCGCCCTGCAGCAGTGACGCTCGGCGCGAAAACCTCTCCCGCTCCCACTATACAGTGTATGGAGTCCATCCTCCTTCCCCCGACCGCCGATTTGAAGGCATTGTCCATCCAGTCCTTCTTCAATGTGGGGGTCCTGCCTACGTCCTCTCTACAACTGGTGAAGGTCCTCCTTGTCCCGACAACCTGGGGAGTGAAGGTCAGCCTCACTCCACCCGCACCGTCCATGGAGGTCCTCCCCATGTAACCTTCGACATTTTCCCTGCTGCCCCTTGCACCCCGTCCACCTCGAGTGAGGGCCCTCTCTGCCACAGTGCCAGCGCCGCCCCAAGACTACATATTGAGAATCAACCTTGTCCTGAAGAGCCACCCCGGGGTAGAAGATAGGGTCGTCACCGCCATAGGAAGAATCCTGGGGGGGAGCGGGTGGAGATTAAACCGGCCCATTTCTCAGATTTTGAAGCGGAATGCGACTCAGCGATGGAACCTTCTCCCCGCTCCTCCGCATCAAGGACCGGGGCAGGAACCAGGCGCGTCAGCCTCATTCTCCCAGAATGCGAGGTCCATAGGATTCCCACCTCTCTCGGCAGGTACATCCAGGAGGAAGAAATCGTGGAAATTCCGCAGGTCCTGACCATGCAATCACCACCGTTGTCACCAGAAGGGCCCTCTACCTCTACTAGAGATCACTGAGAGCTTTTTTGGGGACCAACGGTGGTAGGGAAACGACATGACCTATCTCCGGCAACCACAACTCCTGAGCTTGAAGCTGTGGCTATCAACCCATCATATCGTGATATCGTGGTCAGGTCACCTCACTCTTTAGAGGATGTCTCGGAATTCGGTGGCCAGTCAGATCGTTCACCGTAATCTCCGCCGCCAAGTTCACTGTCCCAGAGGTCCTCCTTGGTACCGCTACCGGTCCCTCAGCCGCCCCCGGTTGATGAGTGGGGCAATACAGGTCCATACCCCAAGTTCAAACCCAGGAGCTTCTAGAGCATTCTCACAGCAGTTCACATCCCGGAGAAGTTCTGGCCGACGGCGGCGCCGAACATTCACACACCAGAGTCCCTTACCCCAGAAGAAGTGGGGTGCTTTTCCCGAACCCTATGGGTGACACACTTCCGCCTTCGTTACAAGTGGGTGATGTACCCCAGAAGTCGAGATCACTTTGAAGAAATCGGTGAGCAATGCCTCCTGGTTGATTTGGCCGCACTCCCTGTGGCCCAGCACCCTTAGTCACCAGGCCGTCAGAGCCCCCTTCAACAGAAATGTGTTCAGAGTTTCAATGTACTCTGTAGAGTCATCAGGGAAGCTACCCCCCATGTGAAATTCCATGGCTGGGGAAACTATGCCACTCTCCTCTTCAGCCCTATCCGACGGCAGCCCGATTCGTTATGCGAGATGAGGACATGCCCTCGAGAGGGGTCGTGGTCCACATGGCTGACATAGTGGACAAAGAAGATGAGCTTTAATTTCTCGATGGAGACTTACACTCCGAGGGCGTACCGGCACTACTGGACCCATCAGGGAGGGTTACCCGTTAGCAGAGGAACCTTATAGGCCTCCATGTGCCCACCGAGTCGCTAGTACTCAGTCGAAATGCCGATAATGGTAAGGAGCACATCGGAACTGTCAAGCACTCCGACCCGTCCGCCTCTTTACAGAAGATGGAAGAAGATCCCGAGAAGGCCACGTTACGCCAGCAGCTTGCTGAGCAGATGAGGCTGGTTGACGAACTCTTGGCCGAGCACGCTGTAGAGCGGTGACCCGACTATGGTAATCTCAAGCCGGGGAAGCAGGGGAAGGAACAATTTCTCCTTGGTGAGATGCCTCCGGGCAACCCCGATCAGGCTACTTCCGCAGACCAGGCAGAAGCCGGGACATACGGAAAGAGGGCGTGATACATCTCGCCAAACCTTCCTGAACGACGGGGAAATCTGCGGAATCCAGTCCGGGTTCCCCCAGTCATCCCACAGGTCGTTCCGCCAGTCGCTCCACGAGCCGCCGAAGTCATCTATCGTGTCGAAGAACCTAGTAATGCACTTGTGATTAGGGATCCCCGTCAAGACAGGGACCCCATCCGGATGATCTTATAGCGACACTCATAGCCCGCCTCGAAGCGTTGGAAACGCGGAAGGTGGAAGTCCCACCTGATGGCAAGCCATATCCAGTGTGGGTGGATGATATGCCCGCACCCCCAGGTTTTGGGAACCCCACTTTCTCGCCCTTCAACGGGATAGGGGACCCACCGCAGCACTTGGCCCATTTTTCTTCCAGGTGTGGCCCCATGCTGGGGACTCCAGCCCAACAAGAAGCCGCCAAGCTCCTATGTTTCGTGAAGACATTGGATGGTCCCACATTCGTCTGGTACAACCAGCTCCCTATCATATCGGTGACCGGTTGGGAGGATCTCCGCCGGCAGTTCCTATACCAGTTCAGCTCCACCACGCAGAAGACCATCATTGCAGACCTCTTCAAGTGAAAGAAAAGGCCTGATGAGCGAGTTGCAGATTTCATCGCCCAGTGGAAGGGACTTACATAATCCCTCGATATGACACTAACTCAGGAGAAATTACTGATGATGTGTGTAGGGATTGCTAAAACGGAGCTGGTACCTTTCTTGATCACCCAAAACTACCCTTTAGGGTTCCGAGATTTCTTAGATAAGGCCCAGCACCTTGAGGAGGCTCTACAACAGGCTAGTCAGGCATGTGCGTTGCCCCCTATGATCCTAGCCAGGAGGAATTCCAGAGCCGAACCCACCATGGTGGACCAAATAGAAGCCCCTAGGCAGCTGGAATTATTGCAAGCGGCACTAGCCCTACTACCCTGCAGAGGTCCTACACCTCAAGCGCAGGCTCCTGCCCAGCAGCGACCGCCACAGAACCGACATGTTCCCCCACGCAATGTGCCACCCCCACCTAGGCGAGACGATGAGTCACCGCATCCTCGGCAGGCCCCTCGTCAGGGCCAGGCCCCTAGGCCCCCCTATCCAGAAAGAAGGCACCAGACGTATTCGTTCAACGAAAATCTGGTCCCTGGCTACTTCCGATGTGCTCTAGAGAAAGGGATTGTGCGCCTGCCTGAGTGCATAAGGCCGGCAGAGGCGAATCTCACCGATCACCCCAACCACTGTCCTTATCATCAGATTATGAGGCACACCCTCAAGAAATGCTATGTGTTTAGAGACTAGCTTCAAGATCAGGTCAACAACAACATAGTCAAGTTGGGCCCGACACCAACACAAGTAGCAGGTGTCTTTGCAGAGTTAGAGATTGGTAGTGACAACAAAGGCGAGTGGAAGCAGGTTCCTAGCTATGGGTCCTAGAAATACGACGACTGGATGGCTTGAAAAACCGTCTCTCGTGCCCATGGTATCATCTGGGCACGCCTGAAGCAGCCAGAACCTTCAGAAGAAGCAGCCAGTACCTCTGCATCGCCTTCACAGTCGACCTCTTCCCAAAAGAGCAAGCAACGACGACGCAAGAAGAAACAACGCGCTCCGCCAGTGCCATCGTCATCCCACACGCTTGGCGACTTTATGCCCCCTGAAATGGGGATTCCTCCAAGAATCTTCCCAGTAGTGGATGAATCGTCGAGCAACAGCCAGGGGTATGCTTCGGTTAACACCATGGAGCTGGTAAATCCCTATATGACCCCCGATGAGAGGGAATGCTAGGTGAACCCACCTAACGTTTCCAGCCGACGTCAATTTCGGCAGAACCACCACCAAGCCAGTCGTCGAGGCACATTAGCGAGCAATTTAAGTCAGACTATGCATGTGACTGAAACCAGACAGCAGGATCAACAGGGAGCTCAGCACGCACAACCCCATCTGACGCCCTCAGCTCTACCTCCACCGCCGTTTGTGCTACTAGATCAGGAAGAGCTGCCTCGTCTGTACCACAGTCAGTCATTCCTAGCTAAGGGCCAGTCTCCACTGTCTGATCCTGGTCTGGAAACTACTCTCCATGCTTCAACTAATAGGAAATGGGATGTGCCCAACACTAGCGAACCGCTGGTTCAACCAGCAGGACCCGTTATGCCTCTAACTGTCGAACGACCTCCTGTAAGTAGAGGTTCGCACTTGGAACGAAAGTATAATGTCCTGAAACACTCGGCCGGAATTCCGGAAAGGATTTCTATCCTTGAGTCCCTTATCCTGTTATCTGAAATGCGCGAGGCACTTTTTGAGGCCCTAAGGATCCCCCTCCAGTTTGAGATGGAGGGGCAGCCGCAGAGGCCTTCCATGCCGAGGAAATTGAGAACGCCGAATGTCAGGCGGTTATCTCATTCTTCGGTGAAGATGGGGACCTTCCTATACAGGGGCATATTCGCCCACTGTACATCACTGTACACTTCAATGGTGTGTATGTTCGCCGCTACCTCATTGACATGGGTTCCAGAATCAACCTAATTACTACTCGGACACTGCGAAAGATGGGTCTGTATGAAGATGATTTAACTCCCTCTGACCTCAGAATCCAGGGATACGATAGGACCGAGAAAACCCCAGTCGTCAAGATCCACCTAAAGACTCAGTTTGGTGGATTAATTTCCAGCACCGAGTTCATGGTCGTCTCTCAGGACACCGCCTACGATTCGTTGATGGGTAGGACATGGCTTCATCTGCACGCATTAGTCCCTTCATCATATCACCAGTGCCTCAAATACTCCCTCAATGGTCGAGTAGGCGTGCTCCAAGGAGATGTGTCTCCTTTCGCCTCTTGTGAGGCCCGCTATCTGGATGCTGATTATTATAAGAGTAAGGATAAGAAAATCCTAGTAAGTGAGGATGAACCCGCCCCGGTCACAAGTGATCCATGGGCAAGCATGGATGACACCTACATCCTTCCGATCCCCCGACTGGAGGCCCTGACCCCCGACATGGGGCAATGTTTTGTTATTTCAAGTATGAAAGAAAGGCATGTTCCTATGTCCAAGCGACGGCGGAAAATCACCTCGTAATCCTACACCAACCAGGCTCAGGTGATCCCAGAGCTGCCTACCCCTGTGCGGTACCGGGATGTCAAGCTTATGACAACGAAAGTACGTCTTACGTGTCTCTTCCACCGGGCTAGAATCAACTGACTCAGGCCGACGCGTCACCACTGCTTTGATATCATCAAACGTGGACCCTTAGGCCGAAGGCCAGATTGGAAAGGGTCGACTTCCTTCATTGCTATGGTCTCAATGACGAGTGAGACTTCTGATCTGATGACTGATGCTGCCCAAGCTGGCACCATCTACCCCTCAGGTTTTGATAGCCTAGAAGTATCTCCCATTGCGGGAAACCCCCCCACGGGTGGAGAGGAAGACCTAGAGGATGCTCTCCTACCTTTGAGGAAGGCGTCTCTACCACGGTTGATGAATTGGTACAAGTGAACCTTGGTAGAGAGGCAGATCCGAGACCCACATTGATCAGTGCAGGCATGTCCCCCGAGGAGCGACAACGGTACATAGACTTTCTCAAACAACACTGTGACTTGTTTGCCTGATGTTACAATGAGATGCCAGAACTAGATCCCCATGTAGTCGTTCACCGTCTGGACCTCCCGACAAACCATCGTGGGTTTAAGCAGCCTCCCATGAAGATGCACCCTTCTCATGGTGCTATGGTTGAGGCCAAAGTTGACAAGCTTATCAAAGCCAACTTCTTTATGGAAGTCCAGTACCCCAAATGGCTTTCAAACATTGTGCCAGTTAGGAAGAAGAATGGGCAGATCAGAGTCTGCATCGACTTTCGCGACCTTAATCACCACTTCCCAAAGGATGACTTCCCACTCCTGGTCACTGAGTTATTGATTGATGCCACAACCGGGTTCCAAGCTCTCTCTTTCATGGATGGGTATTCCGGGTACAACCAGATCCGTATGGCCCCCGAGGATGAGGATTCCACTACCTTCAGGGCTCCCCAAGGTACCTTTTTCTACCAAGTTATTCCCTTCGGCTTGAAAAATGCAGGTCCCACTTATCTAGGGGGCATGCATCGCATTTTCAAGCCAATTCTCGGGATGCTGGTGGAATGCTACGTAGATGACCTAGTGGTCAAATCATGCCAGTGCCAGGACCATCTCAAAGACCTTGAGAAAGTGTTTGGTTTCCTCCGTTCCCATCACCTGAAGTTGAACCCGTTGAATTGTGCCTTCGGGGTCACCTCTGGGAAGTTTCTTGGCTTTGTTGTTAGATACCGAGGCATTGAGATCGACCCCGAGAAGATCAAGGCCATCAGCCAAATGCCTCCCCCGAGAAATATTCAGGAACTTTGAGGTCTCCATGGCCACTTAGCCTATATACGCCGATTCGTCGCGAATCTGGCCATCATGTGTAATCCCTTTTCCTGGCTCGTGAAGAAGGGCGCCGCCTATGAATGGGATGAGGAGTGTCAGAACACCTTCAAGGAAATAAAGCAGTATCTGCTCCAACCTCCTTTTTTGATGCCACCCGTCTCCGGAAATCCGTTGGTCCTTCACGTGACCGCCCTGGAATGATCTCTTGGTGCACTGCTCACCAAGAAGAATAACGAGGGTACTGAGAACAGTCTCTACTATCTCAGCCGCATGCTTCTCGATACGGAGGTTAGATACTCCCCTATCAAAAAGAGCTGCCTTGCGCTCTTCTTTTCCGTACAGAAGTTGCGACATTACCTCCAGCACCATGAGGTACAATTGGTCTCCCGGGTAGACCCACTGAAGTACATCCTGAACCGCCCCATGTTGACTGGCCGACTAGCACGGTGGGCAGTGATTCTCCAGCAGTTTGATATCAAGTACATACCTCAGAAGTCCATTAAAGGACAGGCATTGACAAAATTTTTAGCTTCCCATCCAACCTCTGCGGATCAATCCCTGGACCTGGATTTTCCTGATGAGACGATCCTCTCAGTCGATCGTGTCGTCCCATGTTGGTGAATGCACTTCGACGGTGCCTCCCGGATCCCCACCAGTAGGAGGCTCAACGATCCTAAGCTCAACAGAGTTTGCATAGGTATTGTCTTCATTACCCTGGCGCAAGCCGTCCTTCCATACTCATTCCTGTTGTCAGAAGGCTGTACTAACAACTAGGCAAAGTACCAAGCTCTCATCACCAGCCTCGAGTTGGCCCTTGAGATCGACGTGCCCCATATACATGTGAAATGAGATTCCGAGATGGTAATCAAACAGGTCAATAGCGACTATGTCATCAGGAAGATGGAGCTTGTACCGTTGCTAGAGTGCACCCTCCGCCTAATGGCCCAGATCTCTTCTCGACTAGAGATTACCCCTGTTCCATGGTCATAGAACGGTCAAGCAGATGCCTTGGCTGGGTTAGCTTCATCGCTCGCGGAACCCGAGAGAAACGATTTGATCATACATGTGGCACACTAGAGAGTCATTTCCCCCATCACCCAAGAGGACAATGATGGCCTGCGGGTAAGTCATCTCACCGCCTGGCCCTCTACGTCAGGGGTCCCAGGTTCGTCGAACACAGTGGTTGAATTCACTCCCGACTGGAGGGAACCTTTTGTCAAGTATCTCCAAAATGGTCGCCTCCCAGAATATAGGGCCGAGCGCGAGCGAATCCGATGCCGCGCGCTGCAATTTACCCTACAGAGCGGCCCTAGTCATGAACAGATCCTTTATAAGCGGAGCTTCGATGGTTTCCTCCTCCATTGCATTCAAGGAGTAGAGATAACTCAAGTTATGCAAGAGGTCCACGCCGGTTCCTGTGGTGCCTATCAAGCTGGGCCGAAGTTGACCCATAAAATCTGGAGGTTGGGGTACTTGTGGCCCTCTATAATCCACGATTGTATCGGGTATGCCAAGAGATGACTTGCGTTCCATGTTCACTCCATCTTCCTGCATCGGCCACCGGAGTCCCTCCACCCCACCAAGTACTCTTGGACATTTGCATTATGGGGAATTGATGTAGTGGGACCATATCCACTGGCAACAGCTCGCCAGTGTAGGTTCATCCTGACTGCTATAGATTTCTTTTCCAAGTGGGCAGAGGCAGTTCCACTCAAAGCGGTCAAGGCCCGTTCCATCGTCGACTTTGTGAGCTCCAATATTATCCACCGGTTTGGGGTCCCTCATGCTATCCTCACCGATAACGGCACCAACCTCCGAGCGGCTGAGCTGAAGAAATTATATTCCATGTACGACATCTGTTCGAACTATACCTCCCGTTACCACGCGTAGGCAAACAGACAGATCAAGGCGTTCAACAAAACCCTCTCTAACATTCTGCAGAAGATGGTTGGTCAGAACAAGAATAGTTGTTCGGACAAGCTCCCCAACGCCCTTTAGTATTATCAGACGACAACTCGCAACTCTACCCAGGTGACCCCATATTCCCTGGTGTATGGGGTTGAGGCTGTCTTACCCATTGAGATCCAACTTCCATTGTTACGCACTGTAGTCTATGACCACCAGGCGCCAGATTAGGTGGCTGAAATCCGTCTAGTAGAATTAGAAGCACTGGATGAGAACCGGATTTGTGCCCTGCACAATCTGGAAGGGCATCAGAATAAGATAGCGAGGGCCTTCAACAAGAAGGTTCGCCTCCGTTCGTTTCTACAGGGCGACCTAGTGCTGGCGCTTCGAGCGCCAATGATCCCCGGTAGGAAATCGCCCAAGCTAGAACCCAAATGGGAAGGGCCTTATATCATCCATAAGGTTTACCCCAACGGGGCGTACTCCTTGGTGACCACAGATGGTGAGCGCGTAACTCCTCCCACCAATGCCAGGTTCCTCAAGAAGTACTTCGCCGGATCCTAGATGGTCCAACACGACCTTAAACTGTATGGTCCTACAGGACCATAAACTGCACCGCCGTCCTGCAGGATGATAAACTGCAAAATGGTCCATGCTCTATAACCTTAAACTAATATCTCCCCTCGTCCTTACTCTAAGATGTTAAACTACAAGCCAGTCAGGCCTTTATGACCGAGGCTCAGCCTCGGGCCCCTTGGCCTCCTCGGGCCCCCGGCCCCCGTCCTTACTTCAAGACGTTAAACTGCAAGCCAGTTAATCCTCCCTAACCCATTCCCAGCCTCAGTCCCCTAGGCCTTCGTCGACTCAGACTCTCTTATGAGATTGTACGGTGTGGTGTGGGATTACATCCTCATTCACTTCGGGTTACCCACCATAACGTACATATTCCCAGTTGAGACACATTTCTCATCCAGAACAACGCTAAACTGTGCTTCAAGAACTACGTGGGGATGGATTCCCAACTTAATGGGATACGCATGAACGCTCAGACACCTCGTCTTGAGCCCATCCCCAAGCTCTTCTCTTCCACTATTCCCCCTGGGAATAGTCTCCTTGGAGGGTCCTTGCATAGCGAGGAGTAGGCTTTCTTAGCCCCGCTCATACAACCCCGCTCATACAAGGATTGTAAGTGTTGCACCATGTTCACACTCCCGTTCATCTATCCTCCCACGTTCTCACCGCATGACTTTAAACTTCATGGACATCAAGAACTATGTATAGCTTGATTCCCATCCTAATGGGATACGTAGGAACGCCCAGACATTTCGTCCGTTGGCCCAGCCCAAAATCCAAAATCTTCCCCTCGGGTCAAGACATATGGCAGGGTGCACACTCTTTCCACAACTCACATCGAGCGAGCCTCGACCCGACTGCACGTCCCCCCTGGTGATGTTTTACTCTTTCATGGAAGGATACAGCTATGCTTCACCCACTCTTTGACTGGGATTCCATCATTTTTCACACCCGGAGGGACCCCCCAAGAATGACCTGGATACTACGCACAAGGGCTCTCCTACCGATACGGGCCAATTCCCCTGAGGGTTTCCAAGCAACAATCCGATACAAGTCCCGCGTTGTGAATTTTGTCAACAGTCGATGCTCATTTTTTGCTCCCATATCAGGTCACCATAGGAACGATGTGTTTCGAACATGGTCAACAGTGTCCTGGATCCTCGGGTCCACCCCGAGATGGCCCAAACATCGAGTACAGTAACTCGTTATGCCCAATAATGAAGCGACAAACATCCCTCTGGGTGGTGCTAGCGGTCGGGCCCACGACCCCGATTATCTCATAAGGAATGTACGGTGTGGTGTATGATTACATCCTCTTTCACGTCAGGTTACTTCCCAGGCCATACACATCCCCGAATGAAATACAGTTATCTCTTTCCCTGTCCTTGCTGCAATGCGTTAAACTGCAAGTTAGTTAGGCCATCCTGACCGAGGCCAAGCCTCATGCTTCCCTCACCGAGGCCTAGCCTTAGGCCCCTTGGCCTTTTTAGGCTCTAGCCCAAGCACTTACCTCGAGTGTATGGTGTGGTGAAGGATTATGTCCACATTCACGTCCATTTGTTCAGCGTACCATACACCTCCTCTGTCCAGGGAATCATATTCCCCGAACCTCGTCCTCACTGCAAGAAGCTAAACTGTGAGCTTTTCAGGCCTTCCTGACTGAGGCCTAGCCTCCGGCCCCTTGGCCTTGTCGGGCCCCCCGAGCCTAGATTCTGTCCCACAAGATCCTGCGTTGTGGTGCAGGATTACGTCCCCATTCACGTCAGGCTACTCGCCGCATCATACACATCCTTGTTAGGGTATCCTACCCCCTGGGTATCCTCTAGAACTATGTGTGGCTTGATTCCCATCCTTATGGGATATGTAGGACCACCCGAATGACTAAGCTTCGGGTCCATCCCCATCTCATGGGAATCTCCATCCCATCTTGGCTCCTTGGACTACCCTTCCTCTGCGAGGGGTTTATATGGCGTGGTATGGGATTATGTCCTCATTCACATCTGTTCTGCAATTACCACACCATGTACCTCTCCCTCCTGAGCTATTCTATCGTCCCTTTTCATTGGTTCACCAATGTGCCTAAGGGTACTCTAGTTTATTACCTGGAATGCCAAACTTTACTCGGACACGTCCGCACCCGCTTTCTGGGCTTTGTGTATCCCTGCATCAGGGATTCCCTCATATTTTACACCCAGAGTGACCCCCCATGAACGAACTGAATACTATTCCCAAGGGCTCTCCTACCGTTACAGACCAACGCCCCTGGGGGTTTAAGAAAACAAATCGATAAAATCCCGCATTGCGAATATGTTCAGTTGTCGATGCTCATTTGGTGTTCCCAACTCAGGCTAACATGATATGGAGACTGTTTTTTCCACAACGGTTAACAGTTTTCCTCTATTTCCACACCAACCCCATTAATCCTAAAATGTCGGTTACACGATTCACATACTTCTCCAGTCTCATCATGTCCAAGTAGAGTCTCAAAACTCTTGGTACTATTCCTCCGTGCACGTCTGCGCGTTTGGGGAACAAGTCGTGTCAAAGGTGTCCTTCGGGGCTCTATTCCCACTCTCCTTTGATGGACGCCCCAAGTATTGCGATAAGTATTCCCCCCCTTGTTTCCCACACCAAGTTTAACTCACGTGGGCTTAGGGATCGGGTTGATGTCTGCGCTTACTCTGGAAGTTGTCACCATTCATGGCCCAAGCTCTAAGACCATAAACTAAGATCCATCTAGTACTACGTTTACCTTGATTCCCATCCTCATGGGATACGTAGAACCGCCTGGACGCCTTGTCTTCGGGTCCATCCCATTTAGGGAGCTAGTCTCTCCCTCCTGTTTCGCCTCTTACCTCTATATAGGCCCCCCGGCCTAAGGTCTCCCTCTCGGAGTGGCATACAGTTTGATGTGGGATCATGTCTCCATCAATTGTGTTTCATGACACTGCACACATTCCCCTCCTAGCATCGCCTCTGCTACATCTGCACTGCATGACGTTAAAATGCATGCTTGGTCCTGTCACACAACCCTAAACTGTGACATTATCATCATGGCCGCATGACGAAAAACCGCACTGCATTGTGATGACCTCGTTGTAGAGGGCATCATGTTGGGTATTGGTCACGTTCCATGCCATTTGTCAAGGCCTATCACTGCTTGATTCTTGTGGCGACATGAGGGCCTGCTACCCTATGCCTGTCGCTTCCCAAAAAAACCACTCACCTTAAAGGACAGACAAGATTTATCAAATTACGCTCCTTTCAGTGGAAGGGCCACACCCGCACTTCCCTTTTTCCCTTGGCACTGGTATCTTACCATATCACCCTTCAGAACTACATATGGCTTGATTCCCATCCTCATGAGATACGTAGGAGCGCCCTGGCACTTCCCCGTGGGCCCAGCCCAACCTTACATTCGATCCCTCGACTTGAGCATTTCCCCAGAGAACACATGGTAAGTAGGGCTTTGGTCCTCATTCACATCCGGTTTTGTAACCACCTTATTGTGTGTCCCCTGCTCCACTTACCCGTTCATGGTCCGAGTTCTAAGACGTTAAACTAAGACTCTCTTCAGAACTACGTGCTACTTGATCCCCATCCTCATGGCGTATGTAGGAACGCCTTTGAATTTTTCTTTAGGCCCTGCTCAACTCTCGTTTATGGTCCCTAGACCTAAAACTGTCCGATAAGCACATGGTGGTCAGAACCTCCGGTTCCCATTCACGTCAGTTGTCTGAGATACCCCACCGTGTGCCTCCCATGTTTCCTCCCACCCTTTGGTCTGCATTCTACGACCCTAAACTAAGTCCACCCTATTATAAAGGACTCTTCTCCCTCTATCTAATAAGTCTCGTTTTCGTATTCAGATGTTTTTTGACAAAGAGCCCGAAGTGTGGAATTTTCATGGGGACATTCCCCTCGTCCCATGACCAAGCTTCGTGAGCTCGCTATTTGGATCCTCATCCTCTTCCACATCCAAAATGGCCCTCGGATTACATGGATACTAGGATCAAGGTCTCTCAATGGATACTGGACCTAAGGGCCCTCCAATCATTTCGGGCCAACGTCCCTAAGGATCGTTGACAACATTTGCGACATGGTCCCGTGTTTCGAACATGGTCAACGGTCAACCCTCATTTGTTTGTCCCAATTCTAGTCTAACGCGATATGGACACTGTGTTTCCACCATGGTTAACAGTTATCCTCTATCGTCACGCCGCAGTCATTGTGATCCAAATCTCAAGCGTCATGATTCACACATTTCCACTTCCCCATGTTCAAGTGGAATTCCAACATATTCGGCTCTATCTCTTCACACATCTAGGTGCACTACATGGTCGTGTTATTGTTTTTGGTCCGGTATTCACCGAGCGTCCCTTCTCCCAAACCTTCCCCCCTTCAGTGTCGGGAAAGTCCCACCACTACTTCTTGTTTCCCACACTGAGCATGACTCACGTGGGCTTAATAGTTTTGGCGGGATGTGTACCAACACGGCTAGGCTACTCCTCGTCCCGCATGACGTTAAAAATCATTTTCAGAACTACACATGGCTTGATTCCCATCCTCATGGGGTACGTAGGAACGCCCGACCACTTTGATTCGGGCCCAGCCTAATCCTCACTCTTGGTCCCTCGACCTGGAGAGTTTCCTCTGGGGGTACATGGTGTGATTTGGACTCCAAGTCCTCATTCATGTCGGTTTCATAACTACCACTCCATATGCTCCATGGGATCTCCTCTTTCACTCCACATCCTATCGTATGACTTTAAACTACAGGATTCTGTATGTCCTCAACGCATGACACTAAACTGTGGTCCCACCATGAACAAGTTCAGGCTGCCCCGTGTTCATCATGGGATGCACCAGAGCCTTGGCCCGAGAGGATTTCACCAGCCAGTGTTGGTCTATGACCACACTGTGTGTCCAGAACTACGTGTGGCTTGATTCTCGTCCTCATGGGATATGTAGGGACACCCTGGTATTTTTCCTAGGGTCCAGCCCATAGGAATCATTAATCCTATCCTTCCCCTTTTCGGCCCCCCTGGTCGGACCCCTTGCAAGAGAGGCCCTGTCCCAAAGAAGGAAGGATCCATGACCGACCTAATGGGCCCATCTGGCATACTCCCACCATGGTTGTGTAATTACCTAAGTGTTGGATTCTGTTCGGGCAAACCATCGCTCCATATTCCACGCTTTTCGTACCCCATTTTCGGACCCTCGTCCCCTTTCATGTCTGAAGGAACCCCCTAACGGCCTGGTCTCATGCCGCATCGGCTCACCTACCGTCCTAGGCCAACGTTCCGGAAGACTGGTCATGTTTCGAGGGACCCCCTAACAGTGTGGATGCTCGGCCCAGGGTCCACCAACTGTCCTTGGTCAACGTCCCGAGAGATTGAACGACCAAATTTGTGACATGTTCCCGTGTTTCGAACATGGTCAATGGTCAACCCTCATTTTTTTCTCCATTTCAGGCTAACGCAGTAAGGATACCGCTTCTCCTCCATGGTTAACGTCTGTCCTTTATTGTCACGCCATCCCCGAAGTGTTCCGAATCTTGGCTTTCGTGATCAACACTTCCCATTTCCATCTGTTCGGACCGATCTCAGCACCCCTGACATTGCACTGTTTGTGCATAAGAGAATGCTAAAGAAACGGTAATTCATCCATTCTAGGAACCTCCTTTTCCGGCCAGGCCTCTCCCACCGTCCGGAAATCCAGACTAGTTGTCCAAACCTCGGATGCCCGAGGCTTGTTTTCCACTCCCATCTTGGGAGGGATGATGAGGCAACTATCTCCTATTTCTCACATCAGGCATGACCCACGTGAGCTTGGGGAATTGTCACCGGTCGTCTCGCCAATATTATAGGGATGTAATGAACTGATGCAAATAGTGGAAATCGTGCATGCTATGGTATTCATGAAAAAAAATTGAAGCGCGAAAGTACAATTGAAAGGTTTGTAATTTGATACAACACCTGGGGGGTCGACTCCCCCCATGGGCGGGTTGACCCCGTCAAAAGAACGTTGCAGCTCTGCCACCCTTCGGCTTGTGGCGTCCAAGACTTGATGTCGCCGACTCAACTCCCGCTCCTCTTCAGCAGCGGCGGGGCGTAGTCCGTCAGCCTTGGCTCTAGCCCTCTCTACCGTAGCCTGAACGGCAGCCATCTTTCCAGAAGCCTGCCTCATATGCTCCTCTGCCTCTGCCATCTAGGCCTTCAACCGTGAGATCAGCTCAGATTGTGCATTAAGAGAGGCTGAGTGCTCATATGCCTGGGTCTGCAGCTATTGGACTTCGCTTTCAGCCTCCTAGAGCTTCTTGATATTGGTCGCCTTCCTCTACTGCCATCCCACGCTGAGCCCGCAATCATACTCCCGGATCTTCTCGGCCATGATATCTCGGATGAGCGCATGAGGATGTTGGTTATCCACTACCCCAGCGCACAGTTCGCGCAGACACGAGCGAATTCTATCCATTTCATTCACCCATAGTGTTTGGGGGTGTCCTTGATGAAGCGTGTGATCAGCTTCCACGATCGGCAGCGGACTATGTTGTTGTCCTCCTCGTCGGAGGTCGTTTCATCCCAGTCTACGCGATTGGAAGGCTCATACGCGGGATATGCCAGCAGGAAATCCTTGGCAGGATCTACATCTCATGTTGAATCTGACACAACATATGGTGCCGAAGGAGGCGTGATGAGACTTGGGTCGGTCGATTGATCCTCGTCATCAGACTCCACTTCAATAACCTCAGGCATGAACCGGCTGGTGGCCCTGCCAATGATAGTGTCTGTAACAACTCGGGAAGATGGGGGGACTATCTCCACCATCACCAGCATGCCCCTAGGAGAGATGCCACCAGACATCCCAACCGGCCTTACCGCATCAACCCACGCCAGTCAGAGAACTGTACGACAGAGAGGGACATAAACGTTAGTTGGCATAGTCTACATATGATGACAAGAAAACCGGTAGAGGAAACTTACAGAGATCGACCTCCTAGTGCTACTCTGGAGCCAATACTGACGGGACCTTGAGGCGAGGCCCTTCGTATACTATTGAAAGGTTTTGAGATTCCGGAGGAGCCACCTAGGGTGCTCTGGTCCCACCAGACATGGAATTGGATCCAGCCATAGGCGCGGGTTCTGAAGGTCCTGCATCATCTCCCGCCGAGGGGCGAGAACAAGGCCTGCATAGAAGTTCCTCCTGTATGGCTCAAACATTGGTGAGAAGTCCATAATGGCCCAAGAACGGACCATAAGGAAAGAATTTTGGAATTCTACCTTGAGAGACTCTACGAAATCGTCAGAATCTGAGCCTTGATCTCTGACCTCACCCTCCTCCAACGGGATCCCTCCTCCAGCTTCATCCTCCCGAGAGGAGTCCTATGATTCTTCCAGTAGGGGGAAGCACTCCCTTAGATCGGCGACTGACAACTGTGGGGGGACCGTTCGATCCAGCAATACCCTCACCCAGTCTTTCATTGGGTGAGGGACACCACTGGAGTGAACGTAATCCTCCAGATCGTCCAAGTATTGCTCTGCCTCTGCTAGTGACGCCATGAAACCAGCCCTGACTGGGCCTATGCCCGATAACTCCATCTCGAGGCGATTCAGGTGCACCCATATCTCAGATGGACTGAGGAATTTCCGGTTGACATCCCAAATGTCCCAGGCCTCCGGGAAGACAGAAACCTCTGCCATGTAGATATGACGCATCCAATTCCCCAGAGCATGAGTGGATATCCTATGAACTCCCCTCAGTGGCCACCCCTCCGGATGTATCTGCTCTTCCGGAATCACTGGATCCGCCGATGCTGCCACACCCTCGGCCGGTGCGAGTCTCGCCGCCACGGTAGCCCCACCACCATGAGAGGACCTAGCTACCCTCCGACCCCGACATCGTGATAGAGGAGGCCCACCGTCACCAACCCGGATAGTTGGATGCTTTAGCATATCCCCTGGGTAAGAAGCCTCCCAACTAATGGCATAATCCCTCACCAATACAAAATCGGTGGTGTATGGAGGCAATGCAATTCGCATCTTCCCATCTTCTCATGTGAACATGAGCCACAGCTGCCTCATCACACACGGGTGCTCCTTGTGACGCACCTCCCAGTAGACCTACGGGGTCAGCCGTTGGAGGCACCAGAACTACCTCCCAAACCGATGTGGGGTGTACGGTTCGCAGAGCGTCTCACAATCCACTCGTGCCACCAAAACTCCGCCTCGAATGGCCAGGAGGTAAGCCTGGTGGTCTTCCGTTCCCCACCTGTCATCAGTGAGTATCCCCGTCGGTAATGGGAAGGGGTGGAAATTAAACTCATCCACCCTCCACACCCGGTTCAGTAGCATCGGCATGGTTAGTTTGAATGGGAATCTCCCGACCGCATTCAGGATGGAGGGGAGGAAGTTTGATCCCGGCGATGATATAGGGTTTGGATACTCATAGATACCCTTGATGTGCGCCACAATACACCCACACAGAAGGTCGAAGGGCCCACATATCCTTGGCGGCTTCTTACCCTCTCTAACATGCCGCAACATTCTGTACAGCTTGGCGAGCATTGGAATACCCAGATTGACCTGCTGCCCCATTTCCAACATGGACGCCATGATAAATGTGTTGGGTCGCACCCCCCCTGCTGGTATCCCTCACCAGTAGGATCCAACCACAGATGAGAGCTGCAATGAACACTGGCAGCCTGACTATCAGCTGTTGTTTAGTGCTAACACTAAAACCCGAAGTCTTCCATTGGCTGTCCTCCAAGACCCGCCAATACAAGTGCTCCTTTCCCCATTGGGCTGCCCTCAGAAAAGTTTGAGGCCTCGAAGGGAACTCTCAATTTTCTGGGAAATTCAGGAAACGCTTGAACCACTTCTTAAAGTGGACGTCCCTCACTGCCTCCTTGTCCTCTCCGGGGATGAGTGCCATCAGCACTGACGCCAGTCGCGGAATTTGCTCTATATCCTCCCACGCGCTCATGACGAGGAAGAACTCATCATACATGGTCCCCAAGATCGGAACCCCTGAAATCTGGTGAACATCCCACAGGCTGATTCCCACCTCCCCGTGGTGCAGGTGAAAGGTATTGGTCCTATATGACCATCTGCTCAGCAATTCTGGCATCAGTTGTTTCGGTTGGTAAATGTGGAATTGGGAGGCCCATGCCGCCTCATATAAACCCACTATTCTCAGCTCGGCCCCAAACTCCTCTCATGAGGCGCCTACCCAGTACGCCCAGGCCCAGTCATCAGTAATGTTACCGCCCCGGTGCGGGTCCCACTCATCGGACCACCCCTTCTTCGGATCCTGCAATGCTTCCTTCAGCATGGTATGGTACAGAGGAGGGGATGTCTCCGGTTGTAGTGGCTTCCAGTCAATATTGTTCACATGGTTGTAGAGACAGTTGGTGGTGATGGGTGTGAAGTCCTCCTGCACATGACCATCGACCGCCCTGAACCATTGGTGCTAACATATCGTTCTCCTAAACCGGCAAGCTGGTTTGTCCCTACTTGCCTCAGGGAAGAAGACGTCATCCGTCAGCCCGAATCCATACAAGGGCAGTTTCTTGCACTGCGGATAGTTCTTCTGACCCTCCGATAGCAGTTCTCTCAAAGAGGTATGGTCCGAGTGGCTTCAGAACATCTCGCCAAGGCCCAGACAGTTGGCCATCTCATCCCTCTGGGCGGCGTCGACAATCACCCCCAACCTAGCTTCTCGATGGGCCATTTCGGTTCTGACACTCAGAAAAGAATTTTACAGAAAGGATTGCGAAGCTGGGTCGCGAAGCTGGCTTGAGAAGATCTCTCGCGAAGATTGGTTGTGAAACCAAGCCGCGGAGTCGGACCTAGGATGGAAAACATGAGTTCTCTTGGTGCAGTCATGGAGTCGGAGACCCACGGTTCGTCGTGAAGCTCAATTCGTAGAGATCAGGTACGGAGTACGCGGAGCTTCATGAAATCGAGAGCGCAAAAGGAAAAGAAAATCATGGGAAGACAAAAGAGGTCGGCCCCCTGTTTATAGGCGGCGACCCTAGAGCTTCGCGGCATACCTCGCCCGCGCGGAGCATCGCGGCGTGTCCGTATCCCGTGGCCCCGGTCAGCACCGCAGGCCCCCCTTCACGAAGTCGCATCGCGAACCATAGACAATTTTGGTCATTTTTCCTCAGACTCCGACCCTTCATCCCTCCGCGGCTCCAAGTCTGAGGGAGGGGGGGAATTTGATGGCGCAAAAATATTGCATGAAATGAAGGAGTGAAAAAGAATCCCCGCACGCTGGCTCGCGAAGCACCGACGCAAAGCACCCACGAGCATTGCGGTCTCGCAAAGAACTGAAGGCGGTACCTCTCCGTGAATGGCCTGAAGTTCGTGAGCCCGCCGCGAAGCAACCGCCGCCCCTTCGCACCGCATGAGTTCTGCTTCGCGGCACCACTTGCCTATAAATACTGGGTTCCCCCTGAGCCTAGAGGACGGACAATACGACCTTTCGGCTTCTCCACTCCCGAATCGCAAAGCACCCTTTTCCTCAGGAATCATGAGCTCTGCGAGGTACTTCTACTTTGCGTGCCTCCTTCGCTTTGTCTCATTTTGAGCCCCTCTTCCGAGAGGGATGCCCTTCACAAAGCTCAATGACATTCGCAAAGGAGGGGGATTCCCAAGGGAACCTGGGTAGCCGCGGAGCGTTCATTCTTCGCGAAACACTCATCCTGTATTAGTGATCCCCATGCTAAGGCAGGATCACTAAATATTGCGAAGCACAATGCTTCGCAGCACCTTGCTTCGTGAGGCACCTCCTCTTCGCGAGGCAGTGCTCCATGAATACTATTCCACTTCACGAAGCACCCTCCACTCACACCTTTCCCCCATGCTAAGGCCAAGGCACTCCACTTCATGAAGCACACTCCTTTGCTTGGCAATTCCTTTTCCCGTGCGACCCTCCAGGTATGCACGATGCGATTTCAAAGTCCCACGAACAACACCACTCGTAGCGTTGCTTCGCCTAATGCTTCTTCGCATAGGCACGCTAATAGCTATTGCTTCATCGCATAGCCATGCTAATGTGTACCCCTCAATGGTTCGCTCTACGACCCCCCTTGACCATGACCTTACTGGTACCTTCCCTCCCCCAAGGAGAAAAGGGTGTCGGTCAGGTAAGTCCTAGGGGTGCGGAGTGAACCCACCTCGTCCGAGTTGTAGGACGTTAAACTGTCAAGCACCTCGTCCTCAACACATGATGTTAAACTATGATCCGGCCCAGTGCTTCGCACGTAGGGTCCCCCCAGCTCGGACATTTTTTACACCACCCGTCTCCACAGAGATGGGGTCACCCCCTCCACAAGGGATGATATCCTCCTTCTCGGAGTAGCGTATGTCCATGGGAGAAGGGAAACCACCTTGGTGTAAGTCCCTATCCCCTCTTTCAGAAGGATTCACCCCTACATCTCCATACTTCCCCACTACCACGGTAAGTGGAGGGCATGATAGGGAATGAGGAACCTCGCATCATTGGTCCCAAATCCCTCTTTGTCTGCGCTTCGCCGCACTTCGGGCCTCCATCCTAGAGTAAGTCCCAGCACCATGGGCCACCTAACGCATAATCCCCTCTTCACTTCTCACGGACGCACCCTTCGCGACGTGATCATCATGTCCTTGCTGCCTCTTGTTTCTCACACCGAGCATGACTCACGTGGTCTTAGAGTAAGCATCGGCCATGGCAATTCCCTCGTCCAGCATGAAATTAAACTGTATGCCCTTGTTCCACATGACATTAAAGTACACACCCATTTGAACTAAGAAGACTTTGATCCATGTCAAGGCATGGTACGTAGGAAGCCTCCCCGAGGTTCAAGCCCATCTCTCATTGGACCAAGGTCCACCTTCACGTTGGTTCGCCGATGAATCCCCTCTGAACTACGAGGTCTTTGATCCATGTCATGGAATGGTACATGGGAAGCCTACCTGAGGTTCAAGCCCACCCATCATTTATTCACGTTGAGTTCATCCTCATCCCGCATGACGTTAAACTGCATCCCAGTCCGACGGCAAACCGTTGTGAACCCTTTGAACTATGTGGACTTTGATCCATGTCAAGGCATGGTACGTAGGAATCCCCCCATGAGGTTCAAGCCCACCACCCATTGGACCAAGGTACACCTTTACGTCGATTCACCGATGAAGCCCCCTTTGAACTACGAGGACTTTGATCCATGTCAAGGCATGGTACGTAGGAAGCCTCCCTGAGGTTCAAGCCCATCTCCCATCGGACCAAGGTCCCTTCCTCACATCGGTTCGCCGACACCCACCCTCCGAACTATGATGACTTTGATCCATGTCAAGGAATGGTACGTAGGAAGCCTTCACGAGGTTCAATCCCACCACTAGTGGACCCACGGGTCTACATTCACGTCGGTTCACCGATGAAACCCTTTGAACTATGAGTACTTTGATCCATGTCAAGGCATGGTACGTAGGAAGCCTCCCAGAGGTTCATGACCACCACCCGTTGGTCATTCCGACCTTCTTCGCATCTGTTCACCAACAACCGGGCATCCTAGTGTGTAAGCCCCACACCATCTAGACCAAGGTCCATGTTCGCGTCGGTTTTCCATCACACCCCTTTGAACTACGTGGAATTTGATCCATGTCAAGGCATGGTATGTAGGAAGCATCCACGAGGTTCAAGCCCACATCTCGTCGTTTATTCACGTCAGGGTTCATCTTCGCCTCACAAGACGTTAAACTGCATTCCGGTCCAGTTGCAAGTCGTTGTGACGAACCTGAAATACGGGGTCTTTGATCCGTGCTAAGGCATGGTATGTAGGAAGCCTCCACGACGTCCAAGCCCACCACCACTAGGACCCCCTGGTCCTCCTCATTCACGTCGGCCATCCGGCATCCAACCTGAACTACATGGACTTTGATCCATGTCAAGGCATGGTACGTAGGAAGCCTCCCATAGGCTCAGGCCCACCACCTGTTGGTCACTCCAACCTTCTTCACGTCAGGTCACTGGCACCTGGGTGGCCTAGTGTGTAAGCCCCACACCATCCGGACCAAGGTCCTCACTCGCGTCGGTTTGCTGATGAAACCCATCGGACCAAGGTCCACATTCACATCGGTTCGCTAACGATGCCCATTAATCCAAGGTCCACCTTCACGTCGGCTCTCCGGCACCATCCCGAACTATGCAGATATTTATTCCCTGCCACGGGGATATGTAGGAGGTCTCTTCGAGGCTAAAGCCCAACTTCACTGTCACCCCTGCGATTGTCCCATTTCATTCCCCCTCCACTTCATTCAACTCTCCATCACCCATCCAGATTATCACCCGGACTGCCATGTCCCGACAAGATCATACCATTTCGATCCCATTCGCAGCCACCCATGGGCTAGTCCTGATATCGGCAACCCTTCAAGGGAAATTTGTCAATTCGATCCATTCTAGATAATGCTTTGATCGGGCTGATCCGTCTCTGATGGACATTAAACCTGCGGCATACCCAGTGTTAAACACAGGAAGCTGAGGAAAACCTCAGATATACGTCTATGGTATATAATTCCCCGCGCTCAATGTGGGATGCCTCGGGCTTCCACGCCCTCGAGAAGCCCTATGACAAGGGATAAAAGGCAGACATGCCAGTTCCCTAGCATCCAGACACGCTATTGATGCCTCGATGTGACTACTCCCCCGACTGAAGGTTGCTTCCCTGACCAGACCCTTTGGAATGTCCCGATAGAAGTAGTGTAATTAACCAGCATCCATGGAAACATGGAACTGGGAAGAGTTTCAAAAAACAACATATTAATTCTATAAGGGAGCCCTGGACTAGGTGATGAGTTTCGAGGAGGAATCCACGGAAGGAAGAACCGACATACCATCATCCCGTTTTGATCAAGGTGCAGATGTCCCTGAATAAGGAGCGAATTCCCCCCACCTTTGGAATACGGGAATGTGGGGCAATCGTGCAGCGCGTCCTCCTCCGCAGACGGATGCGTGTGCGCCCCGGCGAAAGCATCGGAAACAACGGCCCACCAGGGATGACAAACAGACAATAGGGAGTAGGTTTCAACCTTATACCCCTATAGAGAATCCTACCAAAACATTTTGGTGGAGAAAAACTTGCGGGAACCTAAAACTGTTAATAATCGCACAACTACCTAACAAAATCGCCTGACAGCATTCATAAAATCTCACCAGACAAACATGATGGAAACCTGAAAGTAGGAACATAAACCTATCTACACCCACCAAGCCTGCGATTAGACTCGTATGGATGTACTCAAATACATTCTTCAACCATGTTTTTGACAAATAGAAAGTAGAAACATACACCTTCCAATATTTATTCAGTCTCCCAGCAACCTCGTCTTCCAGCACAAAGAGAATTCATTCAGAGAGTCCAGATGAAAAGAAGAGGGAAGACTCAACTCTAAAACCATGAGTATTATCAGTATCCACTAACAAGAATGGGAGGAAATGAGTAGGAACATACACTTTCTCCAGGTGAGGAATGTATATATATCCCCATTATAGTTTATAATGTCACCAAGCATATCTTGGAAATTGTAAAAGGTAATACGCAAATCCCTCCCCATATCCTACAGACATGTCAGGATATCATTGCAAAGACAACATTAGTGCCTGATATAAAGACACATAACTCTATGACCAAAAATGGTGTGGCTAATCAGTATAACACCTAGCATCACACACATACATATGCTCTCATCCAAGAGGTTCATGGGGTAAAATCTCCCATATCATATGAGTAGTAGGATCAAAAACAAACACCCACTCGAATTAGTGTGAATCAGATCATTACAATGGTCAATCCAAGGTAGGCACAAACACCTTACCATGATGACCAATTTTACCAGTATGTGGCCCCAACTTATTGTAAGTAGATGCCCAAGAATATGTCTAATCAATCATAGTTAGAAAATCAAGAGCTGATGTATGACCAAGATTCACTTGACACTATAGTTATTGAAGCCCTCGTATGTTTATCTATATTAGCTCAGGATCCTAACCTCCCATTACAAATTATTGGAGGAGTAGCAGTAATTTTTAAGTTCTTTATCATAAACTTCACCATAAATTATTTCTTTATGGAAAAAATTCTTTTGATCTCAAGATCCTATCTATTGATGGGAAACATAGAAACCATTTGTGTGGCTATGAGACCAAGGAGTAAGAGTGTCTTCCCCTTCATATAATCCACCATGATGGTCCTCCCCATGATGACGATCTCTATGAAAGATCTCTCCATAGAATTGATTCACATTGTTAATAGAATTCTCCATTTAACAATATAGTGATAATAAATCCCTCTTATCATGTGGAACTTTCAAAAACAATGTCATTAATGTCAGATGCCTTGTCACTGGTAGGTGAAATCCTTTCTCAACTAGAATACAACCCAAGGTGACTATCATTCTCTGAACCTCTTGTGAGTCATTTTCCTTCCAATATAGTAGAGGAAACCCCAACTGATCCCATTTATTATGGTAAGACAATTGTGGATCTTACACTCTAGTCGGACTAGGTTGAGGAACCTCCTGTGAAAGATAAAGAAGATCTTCAATAGATGAGGAAACAATTTTCTAAAGATGATTTACCAGTCATGCTCTAGCCATTATCCAACTCTCAATAAAGAATTATAGAGATGTTGGTAGAAGATAGTATTCATGAAATCCACCTCAAAATAAGGAAATCTCTACCCCACGAATTTTTTTTACTAACCTATGATGAGTATCAAACTCACATCAAGGTAATTGAAGGGATACAGTGCCAAAAATGATTTGGAATCTCTCCTAGAATCCAATCATCAAAAAATCAAGAATCATTTGGGATCCCTTCAATGTGCATTCCTTGATGCATTAATGAGGTTGTGAAAGATGATTTAAGATACCCCATCTAGAGTTCATAACATAGGATGGGGTATACATGGATAATTTCATTTCACTATTCCCCAAAGAAATAAAAATGCTAAAAATGTGGAATCATGCAATGTCATTACCGTAGTCCGACTACAAAAAATAGAATCTTCTCATGATAGGATGTATGATCAACAAAAATAAGCCTCAACCACCTATCATTGACGTCTGTCTAGAATAGGGAATGCTGCTAATATACTCTTGTGTCAAGAATTAGAGAATATTGATCTAGTGTCATGCCTAGAGCATGTTATCCATAAGATTGAGAAAATGTTTGAAATAGCTCAAAAAATTTCTATAATGGATGATTTAAGTGAGTTATTAATAATTCACCTACCCAAAGTTCATACCAGAATCTATAAAATTATAAGAAAAACTATGGTAATATCAGCCAGAATAGTTTCTGAATAACCCCAACCTGTAGGGATCGGTGGTTTGTTATCCCAACGATCATGATCAGCCAACCAAGACTGAATGGTTGTGAGTACATAATAGGAATATCCCCAACCCTCTAGACCGGTTGCTTCATCACACTAACAATCCCCTCCTTAGTGTGAATCAATCTTCTCCCGATTAGGCAAGTTGTTGACGAGTGAATCCTACCAATTTTTACATCATGTGATTCAGTTAATAACTTGGAAGAAAATATGAATGGGCTCTTTGGGGATTTCCTTTAGGTCACTTTCCATCAATCAATTCATGGGAAACCAACAAAAAATACGGCAAGGTCTCAAGGAGGTATCAGAAGAAGTTTATCTAAAAAAAATCCAATAGAATGCCTACGATGCACTATACTTATGTGAATGTCATCAATGCCATCATTGAAGGACCTCTAGAATATAAGAACGATTATATGATTTTCAAGAATAAGTTCATGTTCATGATATGGACCACATTGAAACGAATGCGTAAGTTGTCCATACCCAAATCTAGATTCTCACCCAAAATTTGGGTATCATCTAAAATAATCCAACTCTACCTCTTTTAAAGGAAACTAATAAAGGAAAAGGTAAGAGTAATACCATGTATCACCCCCCAGAGAAGTCCAATCCCTTTCACTATATGAAATATTTCCTTACAAAGAAGTGGAAATGAGAGAGTTGAGAAGACTCGATGCAGAGTTACTATGAGGTAATCTTAATGATAGATATGATTTGAAAGTAGACCCTCAACTTGCTCTTCTAGCTGGCACACCTCATCAAAGAGGGTTTTTCATAGCAACTAAAGTAGACACAGAGCATATGCTCATCATGGGACATCAACCACCAATATATTTGAATTATTCAATATAAGATCAAGAATACTCTCCATTGAGAACACTTTCCAAAACATGGTCAGGAACTCCCTTACAGCACTATCCCTATTTCTTACCCACAATGGATACTAGCAGCGCTGCTACCATTGGTGCTTCCACTCGCCACACCTGTTCAGGCTCTAGCCACCACACCTATTCAGGTCTTATCTTAGCTAGATATTCCATGAATGCTTATGAAAACTATTAAGTAATTAATAAATTATGTGGATGTAATGGAAGGATGGTGTGTTCCAGTACAACTAGAAAAGAATAATTACCCCAAATAGGTAGATCCAACTCATCCTCCACCAAAATTTGGGAATCCTACATTTCCTATTTTCAACAGCACAAGAGATCTAGAGTAGCACTTTATTTATTTCTTCTCTTAATTTGATCCCATGATGGGGACCCCTAAGCAGTAGGACGTAGTGAAACTCAGATGTTTCATGCAATCATTGTAGGTCCCATCATTTGTATGGTATATATGTTTGATCTCCTGAACGATTACTATATGGGAATATCTCTATCATAAGTTACTATTACAGTTCAGATCAATACTTTAGAAGACAACAATCTTTGATCTCAAAAACTGCATGCAAAGGGATAATGAAAGAGTCTTAGATTTTAGTTCTCGGTGGAAAGGATTGACTTACTCTTTGAACCTGTGGCTCCCTAAACAATATCTGTTACATATCTACAAAGAAAATAATTGTGAAGAGTTTCACAAACCATTGATCCTTGTGAAATACATAGGAGGGGTTTGGTATCTATCAAAAATTGATTAATTTTTGGAAAACATAATCACATAGATCAAATACGAGTCTAATGTGATCCCATCAACTTATGGAAGAATAATATAAAAGTCATAGGACGCTATATTTTCACTTAAGCAGACCCCTATACCAGCTCTTACCTCAAAGAATGTGTCATTCTATATGGATTCAACTCTTGAGAATCACCAAAAAACCACCTCATCAATATTATTAAAGGGATTAGTGTCAGAGATAGTTTAAGGAGTTTAAAAACAAAGTATATTCCTTTTGGAATGAACAATTCCACGAATATTTCATTTCATCTTTTTAAAACAACTTAGTCCAGTTACCAAAGCCCAAGAAGCTGAAAAACTAAGGTGATGAGGATTTACCAAACTATTGTTGTTTCCACCAAATTTTGGGTAATCTCATCCAGAAGTGTTTTATTTTCAAGGACCTAATGCAAAAGATGGTGGATTATTGGACTGTAAATTTAAAAAATTCACCAACCCAAGAAACATATGTTTCTGTTAATGATCCTTAGGATGAAGGAGAGTGGTATGAAGTTAAAAGTAAGAATGCGTAGAATTTAAGTCACTAAATGGTATGAAAAACAATCAACCATATTAATTCCATTCTATGAACATTGTTAAAATATAAACTTGTGCTTACTGCCGCTTCTCCTATATAAAAATCAGATTAATCAAACTCCCAATACACTAGAGGAAAATATTCAAAGAAGTGAAAAGGATGGATGGATAAGGAATGAAGAGAATAATATGAGATTGTTTAAAGGAAAAAATTTTCCTTGAATATAGCATAAATAATTTCAACCATCTCAAAATTATGGTCACTATCCTTCCAAATGGTACAATAAAATTTGACCCCATGGTAGGATCTTCATTAGATGAGCAGTTGATCTTTAGTTACATTATTTTTATTATATTAATGGATCCTTACTCAAATGATGACTCTGATTATGAAATTAATTTTCTTGTATTTGATTTTGGAAATGGAGGAAGCGGTCATCATGATCGAGGATACATGGGAATATGTGGTCATGCTAGTATCCACTACTTCAACAAAACCCCTACTCAATCTATCTACTTGGACAGAACTTGTTTCAATGTTTTCCAGAAAGCTGAATAGGAACAAGGGAGTTATTCCTCCACACATGAAAAGTTTTTCCCTTACGTAATTATATGGGAAGTCCATTTAAGGGATATGTGACCACCACCTCTGCAGGTTGGCAGACCTAGATGGACTAATCCACCAAGACCAGGATCACATCTAGTTCCTTCCAAATAGATGGTCTATCCACATTAGGAACATCAGATCCAATAGTGCTTGAAAAATAGAATCATCATTCTTGAAAGTGCATACATTTTCACCAAAAATTTGATCACTTGAATAAACTAGACCATGTTCTGGCTATGTTATCAATCTTAGATGCTTTGAGTCTATCAAAAGACCCCTGAGAAGCACTCATTGAGGCATTATCAATCCATAAGTAATTTGAAGTTGAGGTCACCACTGATGAAGTATATCATGAAGAAAATGATCCTACAAAATGTCATGTTTTCGTTTCCTTCACCAACAAAGATGATTATGATGTTATAAAAATAAAATTTATAACCATTGTATATATCTGTCAGGTTAAATGACATTGATGTCTGATGATCCTTTATTGATTATGGCTCAGGAGTTAACCTCATCCTAGTTTTGAAACTTCATCAAGTGGGATTCAATGAATCTCACTTGTCTCCATCCACGTTTATATTATAGTGTTATGAAAAGAATGATCAAGATCCTCTCATTGAGATCACACTCAGAACACAGTTTAGATATCTTGTATCTAATTCAGGATTCTTGGTGGTCCGACCAGACACACTTTTCATTGTTCTTCGAGGAAGGCCTTGGAAACATTAACATGGATGTATTCCTTTATCATACCACCAATGTCTCAAATATTATTTCAATCGTCAAATTGGGTTATTATTTGGTGGAAAGGACATGTTCAGATCCTCTGTGACATAATATATTGATGCAAGGTTCTATCACAATGAAGGGATGGAATCCACGGCTATTAATGCCACCCAAACCAATTCCTCAAATAGTTTGGAGAAGATTCTACCTATACCTTTTCAGCATCTAATTGAAGATAATGTGATGTATATTAACCAAATTGAATGGGTGGGACATAATTTAAAAACACATTTAGTATCTTCTGTAAGTTCAATCATGACCGTTAAGCCTAATGGCACCGAAGAATTTATCAACCCTCCAAATGATAATGAAATCATGAATGAAAATGTATTCATTTTGTCCCCCTGAGATCCAAAAAAACCAAATTATACTAGGAAAACTATATGTAGCCTTCATGACATGTATAGAAAATGAGGAGACACATTCTCAGTCCCTTTTCCCCATTAAGACTCCAAGATGGTTGGATGCCAGAAAGCGATCCTAAAACGATTACATTATCCTATGGATGTCTGAATGAAAACTACCATCTTCCCCTGAGGAACTTGTTTTATCATCTTCTCCCCATGAAGGAAAACAAACAGTGGATCATGAGGAATAAGAAGAAGAATAATATCTCATTGATTCCCCACCAACATCGTAAGAAGGTTTCTCCACTACCGTGGATGAACTCAAAGAAATAAATATAGGTACAAAAGAAGAACCACGCCCCACTCTAATTAGTGCAGCATTAACTCCCAAAGAATAGGATGAATACACCTTATTCCAAATGAAACACCTGGATTTTTCTTCTTGGAATTACACATATATTCCAATCAATGAACATGAGGTGGCCACCCATCATTTGGGATTTCCCAATGATCATTAAGGATAAAAGTTAGCAGCCAGGAGGACACACCCGACTCACGCCAACAAGATTGAGGATGAAGTGGACCAAATCATCAAGGTTGATTTTATCTGATAGGTACAATACCCAAATGGATAACCAACATTGTACCTTTAAAAATGAATAATAGGAAAATCATAGTTTTTGTTGATATTAGATATCTCAACCATCATTGTCCTAAATATGACTTCTCAATTCCAATTGTAGAACTCTTTGGTTGATGTAACAACCAGTTATCAGACCATATCTTCCATGGAAAGATACTCAGGATATAATCAAATTAGAATGGCCCCAAAAGATAAAGAATCCATAGCCTTCAGAGCACCTCAAGTCATAATCTGCTATTGGGTAATGCACAATAGCTTGAAGAACACTAGTGTTACATACCAACATGCTATGAATCACATCTTCCGAGCCTTCTTGGGAAAGATTGTCAAATTATATATTGATGATCTAGTGGTAAAATACCATCAAATTTCCAATCACCTAGATGACTTATATTCCATCATCTTCATTATTAAGAAATATATTCTGAAGATGAACCCCTTGAAATATGATTATGGGGTAACCTAGGGAAAATTTATTAGCTTCGTTGTATGCCATCATGGCATTGAAGTTGATCTCGAGAAGGCTAAAGATATCCTTATAATGTCACATCATTGAAATTTGAAAGAGTTAAGGTGACTTCTAGGATACTTGGATTACATTTATCACTTCATAGCCAACCTTACATGTAGGTGTTTACCAGTCACCAAATTGAGGAAGAATGGGGTCACTTATTAGTGGTCCAATGAATGTCAAGAATCATTTAATGCACCCAATAAATAACTCTTGAGATCATAGGTATTAATTGCATCTATATAAGGAAATAATATTATTCTATATGTAACATACATGGAATGATAATTGGATTTTTTTCCTCTAACAAAAGAATCATGATAGGAATGAAACCAGCCTTTAATATCTTAGTCTAACCATGATCTATGCAGAGACATGATATTCAGATATTGAGAAGAGTTGCCTTGTGTTAATCACTATAGTTTAGAAGATGACTAACTACTTGAAACACCATGAGATCCACTTTGTTTCTTGAAATAATTCGTCCAAATTTATCCTTAGCCATCATATGGTCATAGGGTTCCAGGAACGATGGGATGTTATCCTGCAATAGTTTGACATATAGTTTGTGCCTCAAAAAGTAGTGAAAGGCTGTTCCATAGCATAATTCCTCACTGATCACCCATATACATAGGAGAAATCATCAAATACTGAACTATCTAATGAGGAATTATTCTCTATTAAGGATATCTTTTGAACATGGGAGATGTATTTTGATGGTGTTTCTAGGAGTCCAATGGGGAAGTTAATGGAATAACCCAAACTTAACAAAGTCAGTTTAAGAGTGGTTCTTATATTTCTTGAAAAGGAAATATTACCATACTCCATCCAATTATTAGAATTTGGTACCAAAAATCAGGTGAAATATTAGGCTCTCATTGTAGGTAAGGATTTGTCACTCTAAAGAACATTGAAGTACATAGAGGTGGAGGGCGAATCCTAATTGATAATCAAGGAGATCAACAGAGATTATGACATCAGAAAGGAAGAGATAATTACCCTATGTGATAATATATGAGGATTAACAAAATAATTTTCCTAAGATCCAAAATTGACGCATGTCCGACAACCAAAAAATTCTCAGCTTCATGTATTGGCAAATGTATCTACCGCTTTGGTAGATCTAAATTAGAAGGAAACAATCCTCACAATTACCCACCTCTGAGTGGTTTCAAATTTCGTTTGGATAAGAGTAGAAGATATCAATGAAACATGTCCCATACCTAATTTATATACCCCTACTACGAGAGTGATGACACCCATAATGGAATATCTCCAAGGCAAAATAATTCCATCTTACAGGGTTGGATGAGAGAAAATTCAGTGGATAGTGGATAATTTAACTCTTTATGATGGCCCAAGTCACAAGATTTTTTTTTACAAGTGAGGCTTTGATGGAGAAAATATCAGATGTGTTGATGGAGAAGAGACTATGGATGTTAGGGAATAAGTAAACATAGGATATTATGGTTCCCACCAATCAGGGTATAGGATTTCTGATCAAATCTAAAGGCTTAGATACTTCTTTCATTTGATGACGCCAGATTTCACAAAAATCACTAAGAAGTTTCATCCCTGATATGTGTATTCCAATTTCATAAATTAACCTCCTATGTTTCTACATAAAAATAAACACTCCTTGTGATTTTCCACATAGAGAATGGATTTTTTTGGACCATATCTCCATCTATGACTAAGTAGTTCAAGTCCATCCATACTGCCATCGATTTATTATCGAAATGGCCTGAGGCAATACCGCTCAAAGAAGTTGGAGCCAATTTTTTCTATTTTCGTTAAAGCTAACATCATTACCTGATTTGGCGTTCCTCATACCATTTTGATGGAAAATGGCACCAATTTTTGTTCTTCTGATGGGGAGAGACTATATCTGTAATAAAATGTCATATCCAACCATTCATCCTGCTATCTTGTAGCTGAAAATGGATAGATAATAGATTTTAAAAAGTCCCTATCAAATATATTCCAAATGATGGTGGATAAAGATAAGAAATATTGGCTTGATAAGATATCTCATACCGTATGGGCTTATCAGACTATATCCTGTACTGTTACATGAGAAACCCCATACTCATTGGTGTATAGAACAGAAGTATTTTTTTACCATTGAGGTTCATTTTCCATTGATCTATATTTCCATTTGTGAACAACTATTTACAAATGAGTAATCCCAGAAATGACTAGATGAGGTGGAGTGACTGGATGAAAAGGGAATTCACACCTTGCACCACCTGGAAGTCTGTCATAACTAGATACCTCAAAACATTAACAATATTTTCTATCTCTAATAATTCCTCTAAGGAGAATAGGTATTGGTCCTTAGGACTCTAATGATACCAGGAAAGATGCCTCCAAAATATTAGGAAAAGTTGGAGGCACCTTAATCCATATATAAGGTCCACTCTCATGGAGATTAATATTTAATCTCAATGGATGGAGAACTCACTAAAACTCCAACCAATGCATGGTTTACTGAAGAAGTGCATTGTGTAATCACATAGAGTTTTCTTATCTTAGAGATGATATACTACATAACACCAATTTTATGCATGTTTTCATGATGTTAAAGTGGATTTCATTGTAACACCCCGAGATTTTATGAAAAATATTATTTTAATTTCATTAATGTCTTGTGTTGTATTCTACACCAATATTACCTTGCGCTATACGCAACACCGTATTATCTTGTAGTATACACAACACTATTCTTGGATCGTGTTACATACAATTTTGATAATAGTTATTCTACACAACATTGAGTATATATATATATATATTAAATGTATAAATGAAATATGGTTGGATTCTGTTATACGAAACAATGAAGGATTCTTTCACAACACGCAACCCTGACTTGGCTTGCATTACATTCAATCGCGACCTTCCTCGATAGCGTGTGTTGTACGCAATACCGGGTTTTAATAAACAATGACATATTATTATAATATTGTCATAAACTAGCCGTTATGAATAGTATTAACTAAATTTTGAATTTTATAACATTATTATTCATCTTACACATTTTCTATAACATGGTATAAGAGCAAAATAAATTTTTCAGGTAAAATAAGTATTTTTCAAAAAATGAAGTTTTGCCACCTTTTGATGGCGCGCCCACTTTAAATATAGTTTTTGACATGTTTATATGTTCAATTTGACAAAATAAAATTCTTCTTTTGAATCAGGATGTAAAAATTTACATTAGATAAAGTTTTGATATTTTTCTGATAACTTTCATATTTTAATGAATAGTAAAAACAAGCTATATTTTAATTAAAAACAACTTTTTTCATCATAATATTATATGTGGTTAAATTATAATATTGAATGGTTTTAAAGTATAAATAGAATATATTTTTACCATTTAATATAATGTATGTCATTAGCATTGATTTTACAATGAATTCGTAGGTTAAATCAATTCAATCTTTTGCAATGTTTTAAAGAAAAACCCGTTTTTATTCGACAACGGGATTAATTTTAATTTAATTTCTGCAACTTCTGTGTATTGAATTTTAAAAAATGGATTCCATATTTGGAATCAGTGGGTCCAAATTATTTTAATAGGCTACTTTTTATTTTTGGGAATTATGAATAGTAACTACGGTAAATTTTATTTACCATAGTTAAAGGTAAATAAGGTAATTAAGGGTAAATATAATATTATAAAATTACCCTAACACATGCCAAAATTCTATTTGATGGCTAAAGGTAAACCCATATCCACTAAGGGTCGGATTAGATTCATTTTATGGACTTTTGACCATGAAAATAATTTAATTATTATTAAAACCAAAGAAAGTGACAACATGTCACTCTCTTAAATTGTATAAGTATAATAATTTTAACTTAGTGATAAACATCATAAAACTTCGAACATGAATAGTCTCCAGAAAGCTAACAAAATTATATACATCATGAGAATTTATTTATAATTTTTTGGGATTAAATAATTTAATTTATTTATGACACAATGATGATGCAGTAATTATCTTATTAATGAAATATTGACATAATTGATGTTATAAAAACCAAAATAAATATAATTTGAGACTTTTTATGAATCCCACTAATTTAATAGGTTACTATGATATATTAGTGTTGATTTAATAAACTTGGTTCGAACATATAATTCTGTTTTGACTTTCACAAAAATCATATATCAAATAGTGTCAAAATTGACAAAAAATAGTTTTTAAATCAAATATTATATTATTAATTGTTATTTTATTCCTAAACATCTAAGGTTCGGCCAAATGACTTAGATAAGGATATATATATTAATAATAAACAATTTGGGGTTCTTTTGTCATGTTATAGTAAGTGTATTAACCATATAGTGTAAGAAAACAAAAAGACACGGTAAAAGTTAAATTATTTAACTTAGGGTTAAATCTAATTGATAAGGTTAAAATAATAACCTAAACTTGTCTAAATCTTATAGGTTGATAGGATTTCGACTCATCCCCACTTTAGCTTCGAAATAAGACCCTTTGGAACCATTATAAACCGATTTTGACTTTAATATAAAATAATATTTTGAGATATTCCTAAGGTGCCCCTCTCCTCCCTTATAAAAGGACACCTCCTCCCCCTCCTACTCACACCAATTTGAGCACTCAAGCTCAGCAAACCCCTGCCATTTTCTCCTCTCCACTTCCCTAGAATAATCCTAGAGGTCCTGGTCTTCTTCAAAGACCAATCTTAGTTCCCTAAGTGGAGGATTCAAAGAGGCATTCCAAAGAAGAGGAGGTTCGGACACATACGAAGCAAATCGGACCTAAGGTAAGGGAAAATATCACAATCTCATTTTTATCCGAGATTGTTTATTCATAAGTATTTACTAGGGTGTATTTTATCATCCAAATCCATGTTTCATCAATATGTAATTTTATTTACATCCACCTACAATTATTTAAATCCATTTTTACCCTTCGGTGAGTTTTTAGTAATATGTATGAAAGGAATCTTTTGTCGTTTTTCGTACGAGGTACTTTTTGAATTTTCCGACAAAAGTACGAAGAATGTTTTTTTAACTTATACGGCATGAATGGATTTTTAAGAAACATCCTTTACAAGTTTTCAAGTTTATTTTTAATCAACTTCTTTTATTTTAAAGTCGTATGACATGTTATGAAAGGAAAAATGTTTTTGAAGTAGAAACGATATTTTCCTCAAGAATGGAGTTCAAGTATTTTATCAAAATTATTTTCCATCTAAGATAATAAAAGGGTTCTGTTTTTATCCATATTATTAAATTGGTTTGATTATGTTGTGATGGAAATATTTTTATGAATTCCTTTATCTTACATGAATTGTTTTATGATGTCATGTTGTTTAAGAATCCCATTTTTATTACATGGGTTACGCTATGATGTATATGTGGAACACATAAGAAAGGATTCATTATAAGATGGGTGGGACCTATATCTCCCTCCAATGCATTGGGTAAAGATTGTATATCTCATGAGATAGACATGGCTGGAACGGTAGGTTATACTGGTTCAGTGAAACAGGACTAGAACGAGGGTTACTCGATTCAGAAAGGGACTTTGTCCACTAAGATATTCTTGGAAATGAGTCTTGACTAACAAGAAATGATTCTCTATTATTATGTGTGAATGCCACAAAGTTTCATGTTTTACGTTATGATTATTGTGATTACATTTCACTGCCATGATTTATCCCATGTTATGAAATTATGATCTCTTTTGCAGGTTAAGATTTCCAAAAGTTATGTGCCTGTGTATACGATGTGATTGATGTTTATTTTTTTTACCCTTACTGAGAATTTGAGCTCACCCTTTTATGTTTTCTTTTCCCCAGGATATAAAGAAAGGTTTTAGGTAAAAAAAAGGGAAGATCTTTATGGGAGATATTGAAGATCTTTCACCACGATTAGAAGATTACGTTCCGAGTTTCCAAAGACACTAAACTATTATGATCCTTGTGTGTGTGTTTTTGTTATGTACCAAGTATTCCTCAAAAGTAATGTAATGTCTATGTACGTCAAGCTTCGGGTCTCTACAGTTGGTATCAGAGGAAAGGTTTAGTCAACCTTTGGAAACTAGGATGCGAGAACTTTAGTGAGATCCCTAGAGATATTTATGAGGTATGTCTAGGGATGTCCCTAAGGATAAGTATACGTATAGGATATAGTCCTAGAACTACGGTAACGATCTTAGAATTTAACCTAAGATGTTAGATATTGAGGATACTCCCCCTTTATTATGTTGTTTTCTCTAGCATGATTTTTGCCTCTCACAATATTCTTTTTGTGTTTTAGTTAATGAAGGGAACCCGAAAGAATTCGGTTAACATTGAATCCAATGGAAAAATTGGTGACTATGAGAAACAAGATTGTGTGATTCCTAGAGAGAAAGATATTGTGATTATGCCGAATCAGTCATCGCGATATATGATTAACAAGGTGAAATTTAGTGGTATGCCTAATTCATCAAAGAAGAGGAAGATAAACTATTATTCATGTTCTCATGTTGAGGAGCATAAAGAAAGGAAGATTGAGATTTCTAAATAAGGGAAGAAGAACCTTGAGGAATACCTCAAATGGAGGGACCGATGTTATCTGTGTGGAAAAAAGGGTCATAGAGTGACAGACTGTTATGGAGTTCAATGTCTTATTTGTGGAGAACATGTTCATTACCCAACTCAATGCTCGGACCTAAAAAGGTACTTCTAAATCAAGGAAGGACTTATTCCAGGACAACCATTGAAGTGGATGGACTGAAGTGTTTATGTATTGGTATTCAATAATAATGTTGTTGAGGTACTTTTATGGTGTATTGAAATATTTATGTATTGGTCTATTGTGGTTTTCAATAATTCTAAGGTACCGGTAACCATGAAAAGTGATTCAAATATTTTTGAAAGTAGATGACATGCGCATAATGATGGGATAAGGAGGAAATGAAATGTTTGATTGTATTCATGAGCTCATGATTGATATAAGGACTAAGTGATATCATGGTTTGAGTATATAGAATTTCGAGGATTTTGGTATGTGGAAAGTGTTAACTTTAAACTGCATTCATGTTTTCACTAAGGTATTCAAGCGAATACATGATTAAGGACTTTGAATGTTTGGAATGTGACCAACAAAACATATCTTATGATATATGGGGATCAACGATGGTATTAAATCTCTGGTAATCGTTTTCACTATGTTATGAGAGTGGACTGTAGTATTATGGATAAGCCTAAAGATTGAAATGGATTATGTTGGACATAAGTGAGTATTGTTTAAGGATAGAAGTTTTTTTCGATATTATTGATGGGATGTTATAGTAATGTAGTTTTAGAAAAAGGACAACCTACAGGACGGACGACAGCCCATCGCTTCGGACAAGGCTGTGGGAATCGAACCCACAACCGAAGTGCGACTGGCCTTTATCGCCTACCACTGGCCTACAGGAAGTCCCTGTTTAGTAGAAACTAGTTTTATTATATTAAGCAGTATGATATATGAAGTATACGTCCATTTTAGGAACTATATGTGATTAATCTCACTATAGATCGACTTATGTATATAATTTTTGCTAACCTTTTGTCTGAGACTGATGGAATGACCTGTCATTCTATCACATGATCTGCTAACACTTCACGAATAACAAATTCATCTTCATTTATTTAAGAGATGAAGTGGAAATTGTTCAAGGCATGAACAACAGTGAGATTGTACCAAAATAAAGAAAGTATTTATTCTAATTCAAATTTTCAACTTTAGGGAAATGATCTTGAAAACCAAAAATGTTGTCTTAGTGCTCTTATATCTGATGAATCAGATGGTACCTTATATCATCACAAATTTATGGCTTTGTGATTGCTAGCTTTTCCATAGCCATGTTCTCTACCACTCTCCATCAGAACATGATGGTTAGATTTCTCTTCCATATCCATATTTTCACCTATGTGGAAACCCAGTGATTAGTTTATTTGGGTAACCGTTACGTTTCATACTTTTGTTTTTAAAGATAAGTTTGGGTATTCCTTTTTACGATGTGGGTTTCTATCAAAGAAACTTTCAAATAGTAAACCATTTATAACCCCGATGAATTTCGAGGGCGAAATTCATTTTAAGGGGGGTAGAATGTAACACCCCGAGATTTTATGAAAAATATTATTTTAATTTCATTAATGTCTTGTGTTGTATTCTACACCAAGATTACCTTGCGCTATACGCAACACCGTATTATCTTGTAGTATACGCAACACTATTCTTGGATCGTGTTACATACAATTTTGATAATAGTTATTCTACACAACATTGAGTATATATATATATATGAAATGTATAAATGAAATATGGTTGGATTCTGTTATACGAAACAACGAAGGATTCTTTCACAACACGCAACCCTGACTTGGCTTGCATTACATGCAATCGCGACCTTCCTCGATAGCGTGTGTTGTACGCAATACCGAGTTTTAATAAACAATGATATATTATTATAATATTGTCATGAACTAGCCGTTATGAATAGTATTAACTAAATTTTGAATTTTATAACATTATTATTCATCTTACACATTTTCTAGAACATGGTATAAGAACAAAATAAATTTTTCGGGTAAAATAAGTATTTTTCAAAAAATGCAGTTTTGCCCCCTTTTGATGGCGCACCCACTTTAAATCTAGTTTTTGACATGTTTATATGTTCAATTTGACAAAATAAAATTCTTCTTTTGAATCAGGATGTAAAAATTTACATTAGATAAAGTTTTTATATTTTTCCGATAACTTTCATATTTTAATGAATAGTAAAAACACGCTATATTTTAATTAAAAAAAACTTTTTTCATCATAATATCTTATGTGGTTAAATTATAATATTGAATGGTTTTAAAGTATAAATAGAATATATTTTTACCATTTAATATAATGTATGTCATTAGCATTGATTTTACCTTGAATTTGTAGGTTAAATCAATTCAATCTTTTGCAATGTTTTAAAGAAAAACCTGTTTTTATTCGACAACGGGATTAATTTTAATTTAATTTCTGAAACTTATTTGTATTGAATTTTAAAAAATTGATTCCATATTTGGAATCAGTGGGTCCAAATTATGTTAATAGGCTACTTTTTATTTTTGGTAATTATGAATAGTAACTACGGTAAATTTTATTTACCGTAGTTAAAGGTAAATAAGTTAATTAAGGGTAAATATAATATTATAAAATTACCCTAACACATGCCAAAATTCTATTTTATGGCTAAAGGTAAACCCATATCAACTAAGGGTCGGATTAGATTCATTTTATGGACTTTTGACCATGAAAATAATTTAATTATTATTAAAACCAAAGAAAGTGACAACATGTCACTCTCTTAAATCTTATAAGTATAATAATTTTAACATAGTGATAAACATCATAAAACTTCGAACATGAATAGTCTCCAGAAAGCTAACAAAATTATCTACATCATGAGAATTTATTTATAATTTTTTGGGATTAAATAATTTAATTTATTTATGACACAATGATTATGCAGTAATTATCTTATTAATGAAATATTGACATAATTGATGTTATAAAAACCAAAATAAATGTAATTTGAGACTTTTTATGAATCCCACTAATTTTATAGGTTACTATGATATATTAGTGTTGATTTAAGCAACTTGGTTCGAACATATAATTCTGTTTTTACTTTCACAAAAATCATATATCAAATAGTGTCAAAATTGACACAAAATAGTTTTTAAATCAAATATTGTATTATTAATTGTTATTTTATTCCTAAAAATATAAGGTTCGGCCAAATGACTTAGATAAGGATATATATATTAATAATAAACAATTTGGGGTTCTTTTGTCATGTTATAGTAAGTGTATTAACCATATAGTGTAAGAAAACAAAAAGACACGGTAAAAGTTAAATTATTTAACTTAGGGTTAAATCTAATTGATAAGGTT
Source organism: Viscum album (assembly GCA_963277665.1). Taxonomy (NCBI): domain Eukaryota; kingdom Viridiplantae; phylum Streptophyta; class Magnoliopsida; order Santalales; family Viscaceae; genus Viscum; species Viscum album. The sequence continues at coordinate 1,151,864,738 of OY728135.1, forward strand.
AAAATAATAACCTAAACTTGTCTAAATTTTATTGGTTGATAGTATTTCGACCCATCCCCACTTTAGCTTCGAAATAAGACCCTTTGGAACCATTATAAACCGATTTTGACTTTAATATAAAATAATATTTTGAGATATTCCTAAGGTGCCCCTCTCCTCCCTTATAAAAGGACACCTCCTCCCCCTCCTCCTCACACCAATTTGACCACTCAAGCTCGGCCAACCCCTGCCATGTTCTCCTATACACTTCCCTAGAATAATCCTAGAGGTCTTGGTCTTCTTCAAAGACCAATCTTAGTTCCCTAAGTGGAGGATTCAAAGAGGCGTTCCAAAGAAGAGGAGGTTCGGACACATACGAAGCAAATCGGACCTAAGGTAAGGGAAAATATCACAATCTCATTTTTATCCAAGATTGTTTATTCATAAGTATTTAATGGGGTGTATTTTATCATCCACATCCATGTTTCATCAATATGTGATATTATTTACATCCACCTACAATTATTTAAATCCATTTTTACCCTTCGGTGAGTTTTTAGTAATATGTATGAAAGGAATCTTTTGTTGTTTTTCGTACGAGCTACTTTTTGACTTTTCCAACAAAAGTACGAAGAATGTTTTTTTAACTTATACGGCATGAATAGATTTTTAAGAAACTTCCTTTACAAGTTTTCAAGTTTATTTTTAATCAACTTCTTTTATTTTAAAGTCGTATGACATGTTATGAAAGGAAAAATGTTTTTGAAGTAGAAAGGATATTTTCCTCAAGAATGGAGTTCAAGTATTTTATCAAAATTATTTTCCATCTAAGATAATAAAAGGGTTCTATTTTTATCCCTATTATTACATTGGTTTGATTATGTTGTGATGGAAATATTTTTATGAATTCCTTTATCTTATATGAATTGTTTTATGATGTCATGTTGTTTAAGAATCCCATTTTTATTACATGGGTTACGCTATGATGTATATGTGGCACACATAAGAAAGGATTCATTATAAGATGGGTGGTACCTATATCTCCCTCCAATGCATTGGGTAAAGATTTTATATCTCATGAGATATACATGGCTAGAACGGTAGGTTATATCGGTTCAGTGAAACAGGACTGGAACGAGGGTTACTCGATTCAGAAAGGGACTTTGTCCACTAAGATAGTCTTGGAAATGAGTCTTGACTAACAAGAAATGATTCTCTATGATTATGTGTGAATTAGAAAAAGTTTCATGTTTTAAGTTATGATTATTGTGATTACATTTCACTGCCATGATTTATCCCATGTTATGAAATTTTGATCTCTTTTGCAGGTTATGATTTCCAAAAGTTATGTTCTTGTGTATACGATGTGATTGATATTTCTTTTTTTTAACCTTACTGAGCATTTGAGCTCACCCTTTTATGTTTTATTTTCCCCAGGATATAAAGAAAGGTTTTAGGTAAAAAAAGGAATATCTTTATGGGAGATATTGAAGATCTTTCACCACGATTAGAAGATTACGTTCCGAGTTTCCAAAGACACTAAACTATTACGATCCTTGTGTGTGTGTTTTTGTTATGTACCAAGTATTCCGCAAAAGTAATGTAATGTCCATGTACGTCAAGCTTCGGGTCTCTACAGTCATTGTGGTCCTTATTTCATGATGATAAACTATACAACTTGTGGTCCAAGATGAATGATGTAAAACTGCATAATACCGGTTTTCCTCACCACATAACGTTAAACTATATGGTTAACATCTACCATATTTGAAATTAAGAATTCCCCAAGATACCATGATTGGAAACACCTTGTGGTCCCTAAAAATATGAGTATATTCTATGCATAAACTTCACTCACCTCCCACGCACTCCCAAGTGGTAATTGAGCCCCATTTCTCCCTATGTTTGGATCATAGCTGTATAGGGAATAAATTTCAAGAACTACATGGGGATTGACTATTTCCCCAACATGATACATTGTGATTCCTATATCTTCTTTCTGGAGCCCAACCACAATGTTTCATTCATGTCAGGTGACCTCACACCCTGATTGCATGTCGATAAACTACATATTTCACCTACAACTTTGTGAGGATTGAAACTCATTTTAATGAGATATGTAGTGACCCCTAAATCTCTATTCATAGTTTAAGTCATATCAATTAATAAATAATTTCCTTTTTCCTTATTTATGAACCAAATCTATACTGGTAATTCCTCTAGAACATATTGCTTGATTATCATACCATTTTGTCTCTTCAGCCTAACCATTATTCTCAAAGATATATGAAAAATATTAAAGCACCATTCCTCCCATCAAACCTCAGTTGGTTTGGGGAGAATTTTCAAGAACTATGTTTGGATTGATTCTTTCCCTATAATGATACATAGTGACACCCAAATATTTCATCTCGGGTCGAGCTGCAATGTTTAAAAAACCCCTTTACTTATTGTGCATGAATCAAATCTACACAAGGAACATTTTCATGGACTTTGTGTGGATTTATTCTCATCTTAATGATATACATAATGATTCTCAGATATCCAATCATGGTTCCATCTATGAATTTGGAAAAGAAAATTCCCATTCCAGTTCCCTGTGCGTGAACCTAATCTGAAGATATAACCTTTCCAAGACTTCATGATTTAGTCCCAACCGTTAATATGGAAGTTATCAGAAGTCCCATTTCCCACATCAATGTATGATTTTTGTGGGAAAACATTCAAGAACTATTTGTGGCTTTATTCTCATCCTATTGAGATATGTAGTGACTTCCAAATATCCAATCATGAGTTTAGCTATGATTAAATCATAATTCCATCTTAATTTAGGTTCATGACTCAGGTCTACATAGGGAGCCTATTAAAGACCACATGAGTATTGATTCCCACCCATATGAGATAAATTGTGATTCTAAACATTTATTCATGGGACAAAACACAATGATTCCATCAATTTATGTCAGTTATCCTTCATCCTTATAACATGAAGTTTGTTGGCGCCAAAATTTGGGAAGAGGAGAAGAAAAAGTGGGGCCCTTGAGGCTACCTCACAAAGCTTTCCCGTGGAGCCCCGCAGCACCACAACCAGCATGAAGATCCCCCTATGCGAAGCCTCTACAGTGCAACGAGGTGGGAGGCTCCCCAAACTAGTTTGATATTTGTGAAGCTTCCCTGGAGAAAGGAGGTGGGAGGCTCCACGAAAAACTTTGATGTTTGTGAAGCTGATACAGAGTAAGGAGGCGGGAGGCTCCGCAAACCAGTTTGACATTTGCGGAGCCGTCGTAGAGCAATGAGGCGGGGGGATTCACGATAACGAAAAAATTCCATGTTTCTTCACGCCTAGCTAGCTCTGCTTCACAGTGTGTCATGCATTTAAATACTAGGATCCCGTAAAACCCAAATGATGGATCATCCAACCATTCTCCTTCTTAGATCTCAAATCATGAAGTATTTTATTCTCTTTGAACCATGATATTTTCAAGGTACTTTAGCATCATGAAGTGCCTCCCCATTTTCTTGAATTCATCCCCTCTTCAAAGAGGGATGCCCTTTGCGGAGCCCCCGGGCCTCCAAGAAGGAAGTGGATCCCCAAGGGGACTCGGGTCTTCATGGAGCAGTTATGCTTCGTGAAATACCCTCCATGAACATGTGACCCACATTCTAAGGTAGGGTCATTGTGCTTCGTGAAGAAAATTGCTTCACAATGCTACGCTTCACAAGGAACCCTTGCTTCGCGAAGCCCTACTCCGTGAATGCCTTTCCACTTCACGAAGCACCTTCCATATGAACCTATTCCCTATGACTAGGCTAGGCCACTTCACTTTGGGAAGCATACCCCTTTGTGAAGCCCCTCCACTACATGGAGCACAGGAGCATCACAAGGTTTCTACCTATGAACCCCTCTGCTCTACAACTCTTTTTCCCGTGCGACCCTATAGGTTTTCACAAATTAATTTCAATGTACTTTGTGTGGTACTTCCCATTGCATCGCTTCGCCTCATGCTTCTTCACATAGGCATGCTAACGGCTGTTGCTTCTTTGCATAGACATGCTAACATGGACCCCTAAATGGATCACTCCATAACACCCCCTGACAATGACATTGGTGATGCCTTCCCTTACCCAAGGGCGGGTGGGTATCATTAATGTATGTCCTAGGGGTGCAGAGTGAACCCACCTTGTCCAAGCTATAGGATGTTAAATAATAAGCACCATCATCCTCAGAACATGACGTTAAATTGTGACCTCACACCATGCATCATATGTGAGGTGCCCCTTCTCGAACATTCTCTATGCCCCATCGTCTCCATGGGAGTGTGATCTTCCCCACATGGAATGAGATACTCTTCGTTTGAGTGGCGTCTATCCATGGGGAAAAGGAAAACCATCTTGGTGTAAGCCCCCTTGCCTTTCTTGCGGGAGGAAACATCCCTACTCCTCTTATCCTCTTCCTAGCCAAAGACTAGAGAGGGGGGATGGGAATTGGATCCCTCCTCTATTATGTGCCATATCACTCTCCCTTTGGGGTTTGTCTCCATCAGGCCTCCATCTTGAAGTAAGTCCCAATCTCCATCTCCTTGGTCTACTAACCACGCACAATCCCTTGTTTCCTCTTTTGACTGCGAACCATGCCTAAGCCCCTATTTCCTTTCTGGGTTGCTAACCACATTTAAGCCCCATTCCAATTCCCATGGACAGACCATTCACGACGTGATCTTCAGGTCTCTGTTGCCTCTTGTTTCTCACCCCAAGAATGACTCACGTGGCATTATAGTATGCACCGATCATGAAAACTTTTATGGGTAGTCTAGAGTGTATGTCCCAAACACATCTGAACTACGTGGACTTTGATCCTTTTTAAGGCAAGGTACGTAGGAATCCTCCCAGAGTTTCGAGCCCGGTACCCATTTGTTCGGACCCCCTTCATGTTGGTTCACCTTCGTCCTGCATGGAGTTAAACTATAACCTACCATTTGAACTATGTGGACAATGATCCTTGACAGGGAAAGATACATAAGAAGCCTCCCTAAGGTTCAAGCCCAACACCCATTGGTCCCGACCACTTCATGTCGGTTCACTCCCGTACTCCATGATGTTAAACTATATGTCCCTTTTGTCTCGCATGACACAAAACTGTCCATGTCCAGCGGTAAGACGTTTTCAATCCCATCCAACGGTAAGCCACTGTCAATAACCATCCAATAGTAAGCCATTATAGTCTCTATCCAATGGTATGTCATTGTAATCTGTGATCGACGGTAAGCTGTAGTCATCCCTTTGTTGGGACCCACATCCTTGGCCCCTCATACCAATTTCGGGATGCTAACCATGTGTAAGACCCAGTATATCATCAGGTCGTTATCCTCTGAGCACACCTAGATTCTATTCCCCATCCCAATATATTTGGACTTTGATCCTTTCCAATGCAAGGTATGTAGGAAGCCTCCCTGAGGTTCAAGCCCGACAAGCATTGGTTCCAACCCCTTCACATCGGCTCACCACACCATCCCAAACTATGTGGACTTTGATTCCATACCACAGGGATACGTTGGAGGACTCTTCAAGGCTCACGCCCAACATCACTATTTCCCTCAAGTCTACTCCATATCATTCTCCATCTTCTTTACATAACCATCCATTATCCATATTGATTCTTACTCGGGCTGCCACATCCCGATGAGATCACGTCAATTCACCTCCTAGCATCATTGTTCCCACCAGGGGTTCCACCAATTTGGTCCACAATAGTCAGTGTTCTGATCATTCTGATCCTTCTCCTCTAGACATTAATCCTAAGGCATACCCTATGTTAAACATGGGATGTTGAGAAAAACCTTAGAAATATGCCTATGGAATATAATTCCCCACATTCAACGTGGGATGCCTCAGGATTCCACGCCATTGAGAAGCCCTATAATAAGGGAAAGAAACCCAGACACACTAGTGTTCTAGCATCCAGACATGATAGTGATGTCCAACATGACTACTCCACCAACCAACGGATGATGAACTGGACAAACCCCCTTGAATTTCCCGACAAAAGGTATGTAATTAACTGGAATCCATAAAGATATGGCACGAGGAAGAGTTTCAAAAACAACGTCTTAATATATAAGGGAGACCCGGACTAGGTGACAATTTCCGAGGAGGAATCCACAGAAGGAGGAACTGACATCCCATCATTCTGTTTCAATCATGGAGAAAACATCTCTGCATAAGCGACGAATGTCACCCATCATTGGAAAGTGGAAATGCAGGGAAACAGTTAGCGCATCCTCGTCGTCCTCAAACAGACCGATGTGTGCATCCCAGAGAAAGCGTCAGAAATAGAAATGGTGAAACCAACATGAAATTATTCTCCTCAATGTGGAGATTATTAGATTTTGAGGCATCAGTAGAATAGCGTGTCACCAAATCCAATTATCCAGAACTAGGCCCCACCAAGAAAATAGTGGGACTAGCATGATACATTCTAGAAGTTGGGATAGTTGAACATTGGATATCCCGGTCTGCGATATTGTCAGTGTGGATCCTTTTTACCAGCCATGTAAGACGGAATGGCACTGGTGCACTAGATGTTGATTTCTTTGTGTCAACACTAATTGTTTAATTTTATTGATTTTTAGGACCAAAGTTGCCGCAACAGGAAACCGATCACCTCCCATAAACCGACGAAAGGGTGGGGGAAAATGTCATTTTGGAAACTCCTTGTGGCTCCACCGCTTCTACCAAAATCTCCACAACCATAGCTATTGTGTACACACGCCCTATTTCCCCTTCTGAATTCATATAATGAAGGGTGATAAATGAACTCGTCCGCCGATATGAGGAGGATGAGATTATCCCAAATCGAGATATGATCCTCCATGTTTTAGAGGTATAGGTGATTCATCACCATCACCACCCCCAGGGGCCACACAGGGAGCCACTGTTCCCCACTCTGACGTACAACTGTTTAGGGAGCCTCTCCCCAGAATGTTTTGATGACCCCCTCCCCTACGCCGATGAGGTTAGGGATGTCTGGGCCAGCCCTGCCGGGATCCTGTTTCACGGGCTCCCAATGAGGGCTCTCACTAGGCCGCGCCGACATTACCACCCAGTTTCATGAGTCTAGGAGCAGGTAATCCCTGAACATGCACCGTCGGCCCCAGTTTGGATGACCCGATGCCGACGTCATGCAGAGGCCGAGGAGGACAACCACCATGGGGCGTCAATTTCAACAACTACTGTGGCTCATGCCACAACTGATGTATATCTTCACCCCCCCGTGTATGCTGAGTAGGGGAACTTATATACCTAACCCAGATCGAGGACCCAACCGCCCCACGGGCAGGCTGAGTCGGCTCTCTTGATCGTTGGCGCAGGTAGTGGGTATCGTGGAACGATCCACGACAACAATACCCAAAACGAAGGTCCTCCCCATACTGCCACAATTGAGCACGCAAGTCCCCCCCCCCCCCCCCCCCGCTTCCAAGATCAACATGGAGGTCTGCCCCATGCTACCTTGAATCCGAATGAGGGTCCTCCCCACTATAGTGAAACTCAGTACGGAAGCCTCTCCCACGCTCATTACATAGGGTATGGAGTTTTTTTCCCTGTCGCAGGCCGCCAGTGTAGGGACGTTACACATCCGGTCAATCTACATCGTGGGGGCCATACCCATGTCCTTATAGTAGATGGAGAAGGTCCTTCTCTCCTTACCAATAAGATGAGTGAAGGTCAGCTTCGCTTCACCAACACCTTGCACAGAGGTCCTACCAATGTTCGGTTTGACCAGTATGAGGATCCTCCTGGCGCTAATGCTGTCGGGGGAAACAAGCATGGAGGTCCTAACCATTCTCCTATTAGCTCCATCATAGGTCCTACCTGCTCCATAGCATTCCACAAAGATTCCATCTGCACATCAGTCAGTGGAAACAGAGGTCCACCCCATGTTCCCTTTGATATCTGTCTAGGTGATCCTCACACCCCAGCTTAATCAGGAGGAAATACTCCCCAACCCCGCACTGGTATGGCTGAAGGTCCTCTTCATGTTGAAAATCTACCCTGTCATGAAGAACCATCACAGACTAGGAGGGCAGGTAATCACCCCCACAAAAAGAATATCAAGAGGATTCATACTGAGATGAAACTAGTCTGTATCTTAGATTATGAGGAAGAATATGATTGTACAATGAAACCCTAACTAAGATCCTCCATGTCAAGGTCCAGGGTTGGAAGAAGGAATATCAGCCTCATACTTGTAGAATGTTCGGTCCATCGGATTTTTGCCTCCCTCCACGGGTACATCCAGGAAGATGAAAATCTGGCATTTCCCCAAGGTCCGACCAAGAAATTACTGCCATCATCACTAGAAGCACTCTCTACCTCAATTAGAGATCATAGAGAGCTATTCTAGGGACCAGTGGTGGTTGAGAAGTATTGTAGACCATCTCTAGCAGCTATAGTCCCTACACCAGAAACTAAGGTCGTCAACCCGTCCTACCGCGATGTGGTGGCTAAGTCACCACACTCTTCAGAGGGTAGCCTAAGATAAGGTGGTTTTTCAGTTCACTCACTGTATTCTCTCCTAGCCAGCCTGCCATTTCAATTGTCTGATTCAGTACCACTACCAGTTCCCCAGCCACCTCTAGTCGACCAGTGGGGAAATAAAGGGCCAGACCCTGAATCTGGACTAAGCTTGTTGGATATTCTCACAGCGGACCATTTCCCAATGATTTTTTGGAAATTTACAGCACCAAATTTCAAGGCGCCAGAAGAACTCCCACAGGAGGAGGTTAGATGCTTTCCCCAGAGCCTATGGGTGACTCATTTCCCTCTTCATCATCGACATGTGTCCTACCCTATGATTCAGGTGCACTTTGAAGACATCGTCTAGCAATGCTGTTTGGTTGATTTGGACTCACTCCCCATGGCCCAATGCTTTGAGTCACCAAGTAGCCACATGACCATCCAACAATGATGCATCTAGAGCTTTAATGTGCCCCGCAGGATAATCAAAGAGGCTTCTCCCCATGTAAAAATCCATGGTTGTGGGAAGTATGCGGACCTCCATTTCAATTCCATCCAGTGCTAGCCTGATTTTCCAGGAGACATAGAGAATATTCCTTGAGTAAGGGTCACGGTTAACATGGCCGACCTTCCAGGGGGTGAGAATGAGCTTGAGATTCTTTGAGAGGACTCCCCCCCAGAGGATGTTTCACACCTCTTAGATCAATTTGGAAGTATTAATCATCAATAGAGGAATTTTCTGGGTCTTCCCGTTCCCACTAAGTCGTTGGTCCTCAGCCGAAATCCCAATAAGGGTAAGGATAACCTTGGAGCTGTCAAACCCTCCAACAATTCTGGATTAGTGCAGAAGGAGGAAGATGGTCCTGAAAAAGATGCATTGCATCAGCAAGTCACCAAACATAAGAAGATGGTCAACGAACTCCTTGGTGAACACGTTGTGGAGTGACGACCAGACTACGGTGATCCTCGGTTGGAGCAGTAGGGGAAGGAGAAACATCCCCTCAGAAAACTGCCTTCAGGTGACCCTGACCATCCTGTCCACATAGACTGGGTTGAGGATGGAAATTACAGCAATATGGCATGTTATGTGTCGCCAAATCCTCCTGAACGGCTTGATAATCCCCAGGACCCAGCTTAGGTTCCCCCAACTGCTCCACTGGTCGTTCTACCAGCCACTGCACGAGCCGTTGGGCTAGCTTATCGTGTTGAAGAACTCGTCAATGCACTGGTTTTAAGAGATCCCCGTCCAGACATGAACCCCCGCCTGGATGATCCAATGATGGCACCCATTTTCCCACCTCGAGGCATTGGAGATGCGAAAAGTGGAAATAAAACCTGATGGAAAGCCTTATCTGGAATGGGTAGATGATATTCCAGCCTCCTCCGGTTTCGGAAATCCCACTTTTCCCCCTTCAACGAGATAGGGGACCCTCTGTAGCACCAGGCCCACTTTATCTCAATGTGTGGGACCATGTTGGGAACTCCAGAGCAACAATAGGATGCCAAACTCTGATGCTTCATATATACATTGGAGGGGTCTTTATTCTTCTGGTACATCCAGCTCCCCATCAGATCGGTAGTTGTCTAGGAAGACCTCCGTAGGAAATTTCTCTACCAGTTCAGTTCCACCACTCGGAAGACGAGTATCACAGATCTATTCAAGTGGAAGAAGAAGCCCATTGAGCGCATTGCAAACTTTGTCAACCAGTGGAAAGGGATCACATACTCCCTTTACATGCCACTGACTTTGGAGAAACTGCTGACGATGTGAATAGAGAATGTTAAGATGTAACTGGTCCCCTCTTTGATCACCCAGAACTACCCAGGGGATTCTGAGACTTCTCTAATAAGGCCTAGCACCTTAAATAATCCTTGCAAAAAGCCAGCCAGGAACATCCATTGCCTCCTACAATCCCTGTGAGAAGGGCCGCCTGGGCCAATCCCGCTGTGGTGGCTCAAATGGAGGCCCCCAAGAAACTATGATTGTTACTAATGGAGCTGCCTCCACAACCTTGCAGAGGCCCTCCACCTCAGGCGTAGACTCCGGCCCAGCAACGCCCACCTCAAAATCTGTAGGTTCCCTTGTGTAATCTACCACCACTTCTAAGGAGATATATCCAAGATCCGACTCCTCGACAGGCTCCTCTTGCCCCACATTATGTTTAGTCTCCCAAGGCCCCCTTCCCGGATTAGAGGAACCAGACCTATTCATTTAATGGGGCCCAAGTCCCTGGTTATTTCTGAAGTGACTTGGAGCAGGGGATCATATTTTTTCCATAATGTAGGAGGCCAAAAGAGGAAAACAACATAGATCACCCTAATTACTGCCCCTATCACTGGATCCTGGGGAACACCCTAAAATAGTGCTATGTGTTTAAAGACTGGTTTCAATAGTAGGTGGATAAGAACATAGTCCATTTATAACCAGATCCGGCACATTTTTCTTGTGTCTTTGTGAGGCCAGACAACAGAAGTGACAACGAAGGCGAGGGGCATCAGGTTTCTAACTGTGGCTCCTAGAATTATGATGACTGGATGGCTCGTAAAATAGTCACTCATGACAATGGCATTATCCATGCACACATCAATATACCAGAGCCATCAAAAGCTATAGCTACTACTTCTTGCATCTTCATCTTAGTCGTCCCCTTCTCAGAAGAGAAAACACTGGCAGCACAAGGGAAAACAAAGTTCCCCACAAATGCCATCGTAATCCCGTAATCGCAGTAACTTCATGCACCCATATATGGATATTCTTCCCAGAATACATCTAGTATTGGATGACTCTTCAAGAGATAGTCTAGGGTACTCCACTGTTAATACCGTAGAGCTGGTAACCCCCTACATAATTCTTGACAATGAGGATCACTAGGTGGATCCTCCCAACATCCCCAGTTGTTGTCAGCGTCGACGTAGCCACAAAAATATGGGTCGTCAGACTGCCTCAATCAGTATTTCCATCCAGGATGTGCATTCCACCAAAACCAGGCAGCAGGTCTAGTGCAGAACCGAGCATGCGCATCCTTCTCATCTAGTGTCATCAGGTCTGCGTTTGCTGTAGTTCATATAGTTGTATTAGGCAAATCCACCTCGACAGTGTCGTGATCATACACTCTTTTCTACAGACCGGTCTCTGTCATCAAGACCTCATCCGGTAGTCACTTTGAAGGCTTCGACTAGTGAGCAGTGGGTTATTCCAAGCACAAGTCAGTCATCGGTCTAGTCGGCAGGGCCCAACATACCTCTTGTCATAGAGAGACCTCCTGCAAATAGAATTTCACACCTGGCACAGAAGTATGATGTACTAAAAAACCTTTCCATCATTCTAGAAAATATCTCCATCATTTAGGCCCTTCTCCTGTCATCATATATGTGTGAGGCCCTTGTCGAGGCTTTAAGAAGCCCCCTTAAGTTTGAAACTGAAGTAGCAGCCACATAAGCCTTTAATGCTGAGATGATCGAGAATACTGAATGCTAGTCCATCATCTCGTTCTCAGAAGAAGATGAAGGTTCCCCCATATAGGGGTCCATTAGCCCACTGTATGTCACAGTCCAGTTCAATGGCTTGGAGGTTTGTCGTTGTATTGTCAACACGGGATATGGGATCAACCTAATCCTGACTCAGACACTGCAAAAATGGGGGTTGTATGAGGATGATCTGAGTCCCTCTGACCTAAGAATCCAAGGTTATGATAGGAAAGCACAGACGATGTTTGGAAAACCCCACTTGAAGACCAAGTTCGGTGGCCTAGATTCCAGTACTGTGTTTAGGGTTGTCTCCCATGACACCACCTACAATGAGTTGATGGGAAGGTCATGGCTCCACCTGCAGACAACAGTTCCCTCATCGTGTCAATAGTGCCTCAAGTACTACCATAATGGTCGAGTGGGCATGCCACAAGGTGACTCATCTCCCCTTTCCTCTTTTGAAGCTCACTATCTGGATGGTGACTATTATAAGAGCAAAGACAAGAAGATTTAGGCTTACGAGATTGAGCATTCCATGTCTGTGACCGACCCATGGATAGATATAGATTATGCCTACATCTTTCTAATCCACTGATTTGAGGCTATAACACCAGACATGGGACAATGCTTCATTGTCCTTGGAATGAGGGGGGGAAACATTCCCATGTCTATGTTACACCGGAAGATCACCTCATATGCTGACAGAAATCAGGCTCAGGTGATCCCGAAGCTTTCAACTCCCATAATGTATTAGGATTTCCACCCCATGGCAACGAAAATACGTTATACTTTCTTCTTTCACTGGTCTAGAATTAACTGGCTCAAGCCGATGAACCACTATTGCTTCGATATCATCAGGCATGACCCCTTAGGCCAATGAACAGATGAGATTAGGTCAAAAAACTTTATTGCTATGGTTTTGTTAGCACAGGAGTTCCCCGATGTGGTTTCCAGTGCCGCTCAGGCTGGTAACAGCCTCCCATCAGGATCTATCGAATTAGAGGAAACTCCTTCCACTAAGGATCCATCCTCCATAAGTGAATAATAGGATTTAAGGGAAGCCCCCCCCCAATGAGGAGGGACTTTTTTCAATGGTCGACGAATTGGAGCACGAGAACCTCCGTAGTAAGGTGGACCTGAAACCCACACTGATCATTGCCTTTATGCCCCAAGAGGAGAAACAATATTACGTGGAATTTCTCAGACAACATTGTGATGAATTCACCCAGAGCTATGATGAGATTCCAGGACTAGGTCCTCAGGTATCCATCCACTGCCTCGGTCTCCCAGAAAATAATCATGGGGTTAAGAGGCCTCCCAAAAAGATGCACCCCTCTCATGGTTCCATGGTCGAGGTTGAAGTTGATAATCTCATCAAAGCTAATTTAGTTAAGGAGGTCTAGTACCCCAAATGGATAGCCAACATTGTGCTAGTTATGAAGAAGAATAGATAGATCAGAGTCTGAATCGACTTCCAGGATCTCAACCATTAGTTTTCAAAGGATTATTTTCCCCTTCCAATGACTGAATTGTTGATCGATGCTACAGATGGGTTCTAAGCCCTCACCTTCATGGATGGGTACTCCAGGTATAACCAGATCTAAATGGACCCTGAAGATGAAGAGTATATAGCCTTTAGGGTACCATTGGGTACTTTCTATTATCAAGTCGTGCCATTCAGTTTAAATAACGACGCAACAACCTATCAACAAGTTACGCATCACATACTTAAGATAACCCTCAGAACATTGCTGGAATGTTACATGGATGAACTGGTAGTAAAATCTTTTCAACTTCAAGACCATCTCAAAGACCTTGAGAATGTGTTTAGCTTCTTCTATTCCCACCACCTAAAGATGAATCAATTGAAGTTCGCCTTCGGGGTCATCTCTGGAAGGTTTCTTGGTTTCTTTGTCCGATATAGGGGCATCGATATTGACCCAAAGAAGATCAAGGCCATCATTCAGATGTCTCCCCCAAGAAACCTCTAGGAGAATTGAGGTTTCTAATTCCACTTGTCCAACATAAGCTGATTCATCTAGAATCTGGCTGGAAATTGTAATCCATTTTCTCATCTCATGAAGAAAGGCACTATCTACGAGTGGGATGAAAAATTTCAGACTTCTTTCGAGGAAATCATGTATTACCTTCTCCAATCTCAGGTCTTAATGCCACATGTCTCTAGAAAGTCATTATTCCTTTACGTGATAGCCCTAGAATGGTCTCTCGTCACCCTTCCCACCTAGAAGAACAATGAGGGGACAAGGAACGACCTCTACTATCTCAGCTGCATGATCATCGATACGGAGACCAGATACCCCCTATCGAGAAGAGATACCTTGCACTAGTATTCGTAATATTGAAATTGTGACATTACTTACAGCACCATGAGGTACAGCTAGTGTCTCAGGTTGATCCGTTGAAGTACATCCTAAAACACACGATGTTAACAGGATGTCTAGCTCGGTGGGAGGTAATCCTTTTGCAGTTCAACATTAGGTTTGTTCCTCAGAAGTCTATTAAGGGGAATGTGTTGCCAGAATTCTTTGATGCCCATCAAGCTCTTACAGACCAATATATAGATCTCAATTTCCCTGATGAAGTGACTCTCTCGGTAGACCAAGCCATGGTGTGCTGGAAAATTCACTTCGATGGTACTTCTCTAAGCCCCACTGGTAGAATGCTTAATGACCCCAAGATCAAAAGATTCGGCCAGGGTATTGTCTAAATTACCCCAGAACAAGACATTCTGCCTTATTCATTCCTGTTGTCAGAAGGCAACACCAACAATGAGGCAGAGTATCAGTCTCTCATTACTGGCCTCGAGATGTTCCTCGATATTGATGTTCCCCATTTTCATGTAAGAGGGGACTCTGAAATATTCATCAAGCAGATCAACGGTGACTATGTCGTCAGAAATACAGAGCTCGTACCATTATTGAGACACACTCTCTAGAAAATGTCCATGTTCTCGTCTTCTCCAGAAGTTACTCATTTACCTCGATCTCATAATGGTCGATCTGATGCCCTGGGCAACCTAGCTACATCACTTTCGGAGCCTTAACAAGATGATCTGATTATCTATGTGGCGCATCAGAGATACATTTCTCCCAACACTCCAAATGAATATGATATCCTACAAGTAAGCCACCTTACCGTTGGTGCCTCCATATTAGGACCCCCAGGTCCCCCAGATAGAGTGATTGAAGTGACTCGTAACTGGAGAACCTCTTTTGTCAAGTACCTCCAAAATGGTAATCTCTCCATAGATTGGGCCGAGTGTGAGAAAATTCGATGTCGTGTGTTATAGTTTACCCTCCAATATGGTCCTGGTCATGATCAAATCCTCTACAATCATGGGTTTGATGGGGTTTTCTTATGTTGCATTCAAGTAGTCAAGATTTCCCAATCCATGAAGGAGGTTCATGAAGGTTCATGTGGGGCTCATCAGACCAGGCCGAAAATATCTCACAAGTTCCAAAGACAGGGGTATTTTTGGCCCTCCATGATCCATGACTGCATCAAGTTCCCCAAAAGGTACCATGCCTTCCAAATTAATACCAACTTTATGCATCGGCTGCCAGAGCCACTCAACACAACAAAGTACCCTTGTACATTCTCGGTATGGGGACTCAATGTCGTGGGACCATATCCACCAGCGATGGCTTGCCAGTTCCAGTTCATCCTGACTGCTACAGATTTATTCTCGAAGTGGGACAAGGTAGTTCCAATTCCGGAAATCAAAGCATGTTCCATTGTTGACTTTGTGAGTTCCAATATCATTTTCCAATTTAGAGTCCCTCACACTGTCATCACCGATAATGGCATAAACTTCTGGGAAGCTGAGCTGAAGAAATTGTACAAAATGTAAAACATCCTTTCAAACCATACATCCCATTATCATGTCCAAGAAAATGGAAAGATCAAGGCATTCAAAAAAACCCTCTCGAACATTTCGCAGAAAATGGTTGGTCAGAACAAGAAGAGTTGGTCATACAAGCTCCCAAACACCTTCTGGGATTATTGGATGATGACTTGTAATTCCACCCAGGTGACCCTATATTCTTTGGTGTATAGAACGGATGTCATCCTGCCTATCGAGATTCAATTTCCCTCATTGACCACAATTTTCTATGATCATAAAGAACCAGATAAAGTAGCTGGAATCCATCTGGATGAGTTAGAAGCACTCAACAAGAACATGCTTCGTGCCTTGCACAATCTAGAACGGTATCAGAAAAAATTAGCTAGAGCTTTCAACAAGAAAGTTCACTTTCGCTCCTTCTTACAAGGAGACTTGGTATTGGCCCTCAGGAAACCAATGATACCTGGCAGAAACCACCCAAGTTGGATCCCAAATGGGATGATCCTTACATCATTCACATGGTTTACTCTAAAGGCGCATACTCTCTGGTTACCATGGATGGGGAGTGTATAAATCTTCCCACCAATGCCAAGTTCCTCAATAAAAACATTACCTAAGAAATATGGGTCCTATATGAACATAAACTATTTGGTCCTACGTGACCTGAAACTGTACAGTGTTACATGACCATAAACTATAAAAATGTCCCACGGGATGTTAAATTTTATACTATCCCGTATGAAGTTAAAATTTGTTCCGTCTTGCATGACATTAAACTATATGTCTTCCTGAAATACGTTAAACTTTGTGTCATCCTATAAGATGTTAAACCGTAAGAACTATGTATGGATTGATTCCCATCCTCATGGGATACGTAGGAATGCTCGGACGCTTCGTCTTGGGTTCAGACCCAGTTTCCTATGTAACTACCCCTTGGATATAGTTCTTTTGTAGGGTCCCACATGGTGTAATGAAGGCTTCTTTGACCCCACTCATGTGAGGATTATGATGATTGCACCATGCGACCTCCCTCGTTCTTCTCTCCTCCCATGTCCTCACCGCATGACGCAAAACTGCATCGCCTTCATAACTACGTATGGATTGAGTATCATCCTTATGGGATACGTTGGAACACCAAAACATTTAGTCCATAGGCTTATCCCCAAAATTCGGGATCTCTCACTGGGTCGACACACACGGTGTGGTGCATGTTTTTTCCCTCATTCACGCCGAGTTCATCATGATCATACAGGCTATCCATCCCAATGAAGATCTCCACCTCTTCTGTTATCCGGCATGACTTGAAATTTCACGAGCACATTTATGGATCTCACACTCCCTATACTTGGGACTCCATTATCTTTCCCATCCGAAGGGACTCCCAAATGGCATGGATACTCTGCCCAAGGGATCTTTTACCATTATGCTCTAACATCCTCAAGGGTCTCAAACAAAAAATTGATTCAAATCCTGCATTGTGAATATGGTTAGCGGTTGACGCTCATTTATTGTTCCCATTTTAGGTCACACAATTTGGATGTTGCATTTTGATTATGGTCAACAACTATTTTTTTCATTGTCACCACCCCCATATGTGCAAGGCACGAAGCATGTTCTTTTTCATTGTCACCAATAAACTCATGTGTAGTTCTTGGAGTGTATTGGTTCATTATTCCCCATTGTCTCTTCAAGCTTTGATCTACATCGGGCAGGAGTGTGATTCCAGCTGTCGGAGCATTATATGATGGGGGGAGCCTAGTCCTACTCCTTTTTCCCACACTGAGTGTTCCTCATGTGCGCTTAGGAGCTATGGTATGTTAATGCTTGCATGAGAGGTCATATGGATAGAGATGGCTAGGACTCACAGCCTTCGGTCCCTCGACCCTTTTGGCCCGTTGGCCAAAGTTCTCATTTTGGATTGTGTAGTGCGGTATGGACGCACATCCTCATTCACGTCGGGCTTTTTTTTCCATGGCACATATATACCCTTGAGACATCCCTCCATCATTTATTGACCTTTCCACGAGCATAGGCCCTTCCAAACTTCTCAAGCCTCATCACATGGGTTTCCATCATCTTTTATATCCGAAAGGACCACCACACCCCCCTCGAACAGTGTAGATGTTTATCCCAAGGGCTCTCCTACCATTTTGGTCCAACTTCATTGTGGTTTTCGAGAAACAAATTGATACAAGTCCCATGTTGTGAATGTGGTCAATGGTCTGTCACGACCCGTCCTCGGGGATCGTGTCGTGACTACCCCAATCCCGCCTTCCATAGGCCAGGGGATGGCGACTAGAACCAAGGCGTAAATCCCGGTAAAAAGGGAAGGCATTGTCTTTGTAAAGTAAACAATCACACAGAGTACAAGCGGAAGAAGTAAACACAAAGTAAAAACTGAGTACAACAGTAAGTGCGGAAAGTAAAAAGGGGCCGGAAATACAAGCCCAACTGTAAAGTACAACTCGAAGGGAAAACAACAACTAAAAAGTAAAGCTGCTACGCCGAGCTGTCCACTGAAAATCTCACCTGAAGGGTGGGTACAGATAGCTCCTCTGCTCCTCGGGTCCCGCCGTCCGCTCCGAGTATATCCGCCCTGTGGTCCACCTTCGGGTACCGCCTCGTCGTCACGTCCACCTCTGGGTACCGTCTCGTCGTGAGGTCCTCCTCCAGGTACCATCTCGTCGTATAGTCCACCTCCAGGTACCGTCCAATCCGCGAACACTCGGCCTCTGTCAGCACTGCCCGTCGTCTGCAACCAACACAACGAGGTGCGGGCATAGCCCGTGCAGGGGTGAGTATAACGATACTCATTAGGGACCCCGAGACCTTCAAAGTCTCACTAAACCAACAAGGATAACCACAAAGAAGATCTCAACAGATAACCTCTACTTAGGTATATGCCCATACATATACCTAAGTTATCAAGTAACCCATCTCAATCATGTGGAAACACAAGGATTGTGGAATCAATGGATAACCACTACCCGGGTATATGCCCATACATATACCAAAGTTAGCAAGTGACCCATCTCAATCATGAGGTAAACACAAGGTCAAAAGTCTCAGCTCAACCAGGATTTTCATTATCGAAACCGTAACTGCTGAAGAGCTCCGTCTCTGGAGTGTACAGTGGTCCTGTCACGACTCCGAGGTACTGCTCACTAACCTAAGACTGCTGAAGAACTCCACCCATCGAGTACTGCGGGCCAGCTGCTACAACCAAGCGCTCCCATGTGCCGCTACAACCAAGCGCACCTCTGTCGTGGGTCTGCCGCTACAACCAAGCGCTCCCATGTGCCGCTACAACCAAGCGCACCTCTGTCGTGGGTCTGCCGCTACAACCAAGCGCTCCCATGTGTCGCTACAACCAAGAGCACCTCTGTTGTGGGTCTGCCGCTACAACCAAGCGCTCCCATGTGCCCCTACAACCAAGCGCACCTCTATCGTGGGTCTGCTACTACAACCAAGCACTCCCATGTGCCGCTACAACCAAGCGCACCTCTGTCGTGGGTCTGCCGCTACAACCAAGCGCTCCCATGTGCCGCTACAACCAAGCGCACCTCTGTCGTGGGTCTGCCGCTACAACCAAGCGCTCCCATGTGCCGCTACCACCAAGCGCACCTCTGTAACACACCGAGTCGTTCGATCAGCAGTCGTCGGGTCTCAGCCAGCTACACGGTCTCCGTACTCCGCACGCTCGTCACTAGGAGGGTCCGCTCCACGAGCTACAGGTCGATACTCCAAGTATCTCAAAGTCCTACGAAGAAGTATCTCAAAGGACCACCACGTCATAGGGGTCTCAACGCAACAGACGGCGCGTCAATCGGACGCCCGGTCTGTGAGTTATTAGCCTTTTCGTCCCAGAGGCCCGGTTGGTTTCGTGAGCGAACCAAACCCGGCCGTATCTCAACTGTACCCCGAACTCTCATAGGGTAAACTCATAGGGACCGTTTCTCAACGCGATCACCAACGCCGCTGACGGTTCGTCAAACGGACGTTCTGTCAGAATGATATCAGCTTTTCTGTTCCAGGGTCCCGGTTGGATTTCGGTGCAATCCAACCCGGACACTATCAATCTGCATCCAAAACTCGGACGGAGGATGCAAAACGTTCCGTATCGTCAATAGGAACGCAATGCAACAGACGGCGCGTCAATCGGACGCCTGGTCTAGAAGTTATTGGCTTTTCCGTCTCACACCCACCCTGGGAAACTTCCCAGGAGGTCACCCATCCTGATCACTACTCTAGGACAAGCACGCTTAACTATGGAGTTTTAACCACGTAGCCTCCCGAAAAAGAAGATGTACCTTGAGTATAGTATACCGAAACGACCGTCTCGATCCATGGATCGCGTTGCCGCTGACGGCGAGTTGTTTGGAGGCCTGTAGCCCAAGATACGGGCATTTGACCAAAAGTGGTCTGAAACTGGGGGTCTGGGCCCGGGCCGACCCGGCCCGACCCCCCCTTGGTCCGACCCGAACCGGGTTGACCCGACCCGGTCCGGCTGGACCCGGCCCCGCCGGCGGCGCGACCCGGCCGGCGGTGCGGCCAGCGCGTCGTTCGGGTGCCGCGCGCGGGGGGCTAAGCCCCCCCCCCCCCCCTTTGTGAAACCGCGACCCCTTAATTGGGGCCGCTTGAAGACCCGACCGTGGGAATTAATTCCCCCGGTCTCCACTGCCCGGCCGGCCCGCACTGGCCGGCCGGTTTCGCCACCAAGGACCGGCGACGGCCGGTCCTTCCTTCGCCGACACCGGCGGCCCGGTGTCGGCCGCCGGTCATCTTGCTCCGCCGCGTCCCGGAACAGGCCGCGGCCTATGCCATTCGGCGCGATGCGACGACATCGCTTCCCTCTGCCGCGACACCGCTCCGGCTGCGGCGCCTTTGAATTTCTTCGACGCGACGCGACGGCATCGCGTTCTTGGATTTCTTTCCACAGCGCGGCGCGACGGCGCCGCGCGTATCTTCCGTAATAAATCTTGTGGTGCAACGGCACCACGTTTTCTCGTATCATCCTCAAGATACCATCACGAAAAACAAAGGAGGAGGGTCGGTCGTGTTTGTGCGGTCCGACCCCCTCGCGTTATTCAATAACAAAAAGGGTTTTAATCCACGATTATCACCAAGTTTGTATTCACGAACAATTAAATAAATAAACCCCTACCTCGATTCAGATACGGTGCATGTCAACAACCCGCGGAAGACGAGCGTCGCGGAGGTCGCGCGTCGCGGGGAAAGAACGTCGACTCCTTTGTCGTCGAGGTGCGTTCGAAGGGGAAACGTCGTTGGAAGAAGATGTCGCGTTCTTCGGTGGAGATGTTCTTCGTTGGAGGTGTTCTTCACGTTCTACGTCGATGTTGAAGAAGAAGAAGACTTAGCCTTTTCTCTCCCAAGTCTCCACCACAAGAACAACTAACCCCAAAATAAAATAATCCTCCCACTTATTTTATTAACCCAATATAGGTTTTGAATTTCAAGAGTTTGAAAATTCAAAACCCATATTTAACTCACTTAAGTTATTAACATAAGATGTTATAAAATTAAGGAGGTGTTAAGTTATCAAAACTTAAATGGGGGGGGGGGTTAGAGGGGTTAGGAAAGTTAAGAAATTTGAAGAGGTGGGGAGGGGTTTGTGTGGGCCCCACCCTTTCAAATATCCACACATGGGAAGTTGGATGGATGTGGGCCCACCACCAACTTCCCATGGGAGAAGTTAACAACTTAACATGAAATAAAATTGATTTAACAATTTTATTCACTTTTTTAATAAAACCCCAAAAAATTAACTTCTTCTTCCGCAGAAACGTAACTACGGTAATGGTTCCCTTAAGCGATTACCGGCGTTGCGTGTTCATCGGTGCAATCAGATTTCAATTCCGAGCACCGATTCAAAAGATAGAAATTATCGCTCGCTCGTCCACTGAACGTACCCGAGCCAAACTTCGGAAATTAATTCCGGGCACACCGGGCCTCGGAATCAGGAGCCGTCAGAAACTGCGTTCTTGTAAAATTTCAAAGAAAATTAAGAAAAAAATTTCCTTGAAATTTACGGGTCTTTACATTACTCCCACCTCAGGGCTTTACATCCCCGTAAAGCTTCAATACAAACTAGGGTCACAAAAGCGGTACAGAGCACGCATCTGAGCCTTCCGCTCCCATGTGCTTACCTGGAGGTTCCGTACTGCCAAAGAAAGTGCACCCGAGGAATCGATCGTCCTCGTAGGATCTGCTCCTGTCGATCCTCGATCCCCACTGGAACCTCCGTGAAAGACACCCCATCGCCATCGTCCAGCTCCTCTTGGTCGATGATATGCGCATGGTCGAGCACGTATCTCCTCAGTTGAGATACGTGGAAGTCATCGTGCACCTGGTGCAACTGCGGTGAATGGGTCAAGCGGTAAACCACCCCGCCTACCCAGATGGGGACCTAAGAAGGTCCGCTGAACCCTGGAGATAACTTGCCGCCTTGGCCACATCTCCGTAAACCTTGTCGAGGTGAGACCCGTATAAGAACGTGGTCGCCATCCTCAAACTCCAGATGTTTCCAATTCCTGTTAGAACTGGAACTCAAACGACTTCTTCCACGAGGGTAAGGTTGGTCGATTCAAGAGTGATCGGTCGCACCCTCCTGTGAAAGAGTTTATCCCGTGCTACCTGGGGTTTCCTTTTCACCGACCGAGGAAAAACCATCCCGACGTTTGCCTAAAACCTTCAATTTGAGTATGAAATGTTATTTCCCATTCCATACTCAAACTAACGTCGTAAGGCCTCGACACTGTCACCAAGAGATTCCAACCGAAACTCTCGCCTCGAGGGTCTGACCACACCGTCGGCGTAAGTGAGATTATCAAGTCTCCTACCAAGGTATCTCCAGACGTGAGGGTCAAGTCCACGGCTTACCAAAAACTCTAGGTCTGGAACAAGATTTGTGAAAGCAAGAAATGATTCACAACGACATCTATTACTACAACATCTAGTAGTGGACATAGACTGTCCCTTGAATCATTTCTAGAGCCACTGGGTCACACTCCTTGACTGCATGCAGGCGCACTCTTCCTCCGCCCTACAGCTCCCTGAGCCTGGCAGGAATAACTAAGGCGGGTGGTTGTACCATGTTAGGATGTACACCACCTCATGCTGCTCTCCTAGCTTTGCCTCCACGTCTACTGCTTCGTAGACTCATCTCTCCTTTAAGCTTCCTCTTCTTAACATGCCCGAGTCTCTATGACTGGCACCGGTTTCCTGTTTCTTACTGCACTGAGCAGTCTTCGTCCTCTCTTGGATGTCCTGGACCTCCTTTAGTCTCACAAGAGCTGCTATGATTTCTTCTTTGCCGATAAGAGAAACCCGGTCTCATCCCCTGGATGAACCACATTCGTTGCCTAATACAGTCAATCCTGACATGAATGATGCATTCATGCCGTGGATGACGTCATAAGGCCTCGACGTGTCTACTAAGAGATCCAACTGTCACTCTCGCCTCCAAGGGTCGAGTCACACTTTCGGCATCAGTGTGAGGTCACTGGGTCCCCTCCAGTAGAAATATCGAAAGTGAGGGTCAAGTCAACAGTTTAACCGGGACCACTCAGTATCAACCAAACAAAAGGACAGGAAAGCAACAAAGATAAGTGTCTTTTTATTATTGCAGCTCATAGTACAAAGACACGAATACAAAGCAACATGGAACTAGAAGTACAAAGGACGTATCCACTAGTTCCTCTCCTGCCCACCTACTCTCAGAGCTCTACTGCCTTGTCCACTGCTCGGCTGTTACTCAAGCACTCGCCGTTGCTTCTGTCTCGGTGGCTCCTCCAACACCCGCTGATCAATCGTACGAGGAGTCGGATAGTCACGTGCCAGGTGAAACTTTCCTCCGCAGGAGTAACATTGTCCGTTTCTGGCACGCCTGGCTCTGACCCCACCTCGGGCGCCCCGCACCAGCGGTCCTAAAACCCGAGATCGTCCAACTGCTAGTCCGGTCCTCCTGGAACTCTGCATCATCTATCTACTGCCCACAGATGACTCGGATACTGATCGAAAAGCACGCGGCAAAGGCAGAATCTCCTGTACACACTCGAGGTGTAGAGATACTGGCACAAACTCCACCCTGAAGAAGGTCTCGAAGTCTTCCCATGCGAAGTTCATCTCATCGCAAAACTGGAACAAGTGGCTCCACCACCTGCCTACTGCTGCCTGAAGGAGGCTGGTAGCAAAGATCACCATGAAGTCTGCCGGCGTCCCCACTATCCTGAAGACTCTCACCACAGCCTCCAGCCAAACCTCAGCCGCCTGCGGGTCCGTCTCTCCCCGGAACCTGGGTGGCCTCTAGCGCTGGAACTCGTGCAGAGCGCTCAAGCGTTGTGCATCGCCTACTGTTGGGGCTGGTGGCATCGGTGGCCCAACGGGTAGCAGTACCGCTGGTGCCTCAACTGGGATAGGGCCCTGTAATGAGGCCTCATCGCTCGGCGGGCTGTCAGTACGTACCACTCTCGGGGCTCTAGCTAGTCGTCTGTGAAAAGGCATTCTGAAAGAAACATCGTGACACGGTCAAACGTTTATACCTGGTGAGCTGACCTGGTTTGAGCTGTTTTAAGGGAAAACCTTTGAAAACACACACGCAATTAGTGTTTTCGTGCACAAAGTCAGAAATCAGTTGTCAGGGTCCTGGTGTATGGATACGTCGGCCGCCCACACCAACACTGGACTCCCTGAACTGAAAACCACCCTCGGTACTCTTAACACTATTGCTTCACAGAAAGAAACATCAGAGTTATAAGTTCTGCGGTAGAACCAAACTCCTCTGATACCAATTTGTCACGACCCGTCCTCGGGGCCCGTGTCGTGACTACCCCAAGCCCGCCTTCCATAGGCCAGGGGCTGGCGACTATCACCAAGGCGTAAATCCCGGTAAAAAGGGAAGGAATTGCCTTTGTAAAGTAAACAATCACACAGAGTACAAGCGGAAGAAGTAAACACTAAGTAAAAACTGAGTACAACAGTAAGTGCGGAAAGTAAAAAGGGGCCAGAAATACAAGCCCAACTGTAAAGTACAACTCGAAGGGAAAACAGCAACTGAAAAGTAAAGCTGCTACGCCGAGATGTCCACTGGAAATCTCACATGAAGGGTGGGTACAGATAGCTCCTCTGCTCCTCGGGTCCCGCCGTCCGCTCCGAGTATATCCGCCCAGTGGTCCACCTTCGGGTACCGCCTCGTCTTCACGTCCACCTCTGGGTACCGTCTCGTCGTGAGGTCCTCTTCTAGGTACCATTTCGTCGTATAGTCCACCTCCAGGTACCGTCCAATCATCGAACACTCGGCCTCTGTCAGCACTGCCCGTCGTCTGCAACCAACACAACGAGGTGCGGGCATAGCCCGTGTAGGGGTGAGTATAACGATACTCAGTAGGGACCCCGAGACCTTCAAGGTCTCACTAAACCAACAAGGATAACCACAAAGAAGATCTCAAAAGATAAACTCTACTTAGGTATATGCCCATACATATACCTAAGTTATCAAGTAACCCATCTCAATCATGAGGAAACACAAGGATTGTGGAATCAATGGATAACCACTACCTGGGTATATGCCCATACATATACCAAAGTTAGCAAGTGACCCATCTCAATCATGATTTAAACACAAGGTCAAAAGTCTCAGCTCAACCAGGATTTTCATTATCGAAACCGTAACTGCTGAAGAGCTCTGTCTCTGGAGTGTACAGTGGTCCTGTCACGACTCCGAGGTACTGCTCACTAACCTAAGACTGCTGAAGAACTCCACCCATCGAGTACTGCGGGCCAGCTGCTACAACCAAGCGCTCCCATGTGCCGCTACAACCAAGCGCACCTCTGTCGTGGGTCTGCCGCTACAACCAAGCGCTCCCATGTGCCGCTACAACCAAGCACACCTCTGTCGTGGGTTTGCCGCTACAACCAAGCGCTCCCATGTGCCGCTACAACCAAGCGGACCTCTGTCGTGGGTCTGCCGCTACAACCAAGCGCTCCCATGTGCCGCTACAACCAAGCGCACCTCTGTCGTGGGTCTGCTGCTACAACCAAGCGCTCCCATGTGCCGCTACAACCAAGCGCACCTCTGTCGTGGGTCTGCCACTACAACCAAGCGCTCCCATGTGCCGCTACAACCAAGCGCACCTCTGTCGTGGGTCTGCCGCTACAACCAAGCGCTCCCATGTGCCGCTACCACCAAGCGCACCTCTGTAACACACCGAGTCGTTCGATCAGCAGTCGTCGGGTCTCATCCAGCTACACGGTCTCCGTACTCCGCACGCTCGTCACTGGGAGGGTCCGCTCCACGATCTACAGGTCGATACTCCAAGTATCTCAAAGTCCTACTAAGAAGTATCTCAAAGGACCGCCACGTCCTAGGGGTCTCAACGCAACAGACGGCGCGTCAATCGGACGCCCGGTCTGTGAGTTATTAGCCTTTTCGTCCCAGGCGCCCGGTTGGTTTCGTGAGCGAACCAAACCCGGCCGTATCTCAACTGTACCCCGAAGTCTCATAGGGTAAACTCATAGGGACCGTTTCTCAACGCGATCACCAACGCCGCTGATGGTTCGTCAAACGGACGTTCTGTCAGAATGATATCAGCTTTTCCGTTCCAGGGTCCCGGTTGGATTTCGGTGCGATCCAACCCGGACACTATCCATCTACATCCAAAACTCGGGCGGAGGATGCAAAACGTTCTGTATCGTCAATAGGAACGCAACGCAACAGACGGCGCATCAATCGGACGCCTGGTCTAGAAGTTATTGGCTTTTCCGTCTCACACCCACCCTGGGAAACATCCCAGGAGGTCACCCATCCTGATCACTACTCTAGGCCAAGCACGCTTAACTATGGAGTTTTAACCACGTAGCCTCCCGAAAAAGAAGATGTACCTTGAGTGTAGTATACCGAAACGACCGTCTCGATCCAAGGATCGCGTTGCCGCTGACGGCGAGTCGTTTGGAGGCCTGTAGCCCAAGATACAGGCATTTGACCAAAAGTGGTCCGAAACTGGGGGTCTGGGCCCGGGCCGACCCGGCCCGACCCCCCCTTGGTCCGACCCGAACCGGGTCGGCCCGAACCGGGTTGACCCGACCCGGTCCGGCCAGACCCGGCCCCGCCGGCGGCGCGACCCGGCCGGCGGTGCGGCCAGCGCGTCGTTCGGGTGCCGCGCGCGGGGGGCAAAGCCCCCCCCCCCCCTTTGTGAAACCGCGGCCCCTTAATTGGGGCCGCTTGAAGACATGACCGTGGGAATTAATTCCCCCGGTCTCCACTGCCCGGCCGGCCCGCACTGGCCGGCCGGTTTCGCCACCAAGGACTGGCGACGGCCGGTCCTTCCTTCGCCGACACCGGCGACCCGGTGTCGGCCGCCGATCATCTTGCTCTGCCGCGGCCCGGAACCGGCCGCGGCCTATGCCATTCGGCGCGATGCGACGACATCGCTTCCCTCCGCCGCGACACCGTTCCGGCTGCGGCGCCTTTGACTTTCTTCGACGCGACGCGACGGCATCGCGTTCTTGGATTTCTTTCCACGGCGCGGCGCGACGGCGCCGCGCGTATCTTCCGCAATAAATCTTGTGGTGCAACGGCACCACGTTTTCTCGTATCATCCTCAAGATACCATCACGAAAAACAAAGGAGGAGGGTCGGTCGTGTTTGTGCAGTCCGACCCCCTCGCGTTATTCAATAACAAAAAGGGTTTTAATCCACGATTATCACCAAGTTTGTATTCACGAACAATTAAATAAATAAACCCCTACCTCGATTCAGATACGGTGCACGTCAACAACCCGCAGAAGACGAGCGTCGCGGAGGTCGCGCGTCGCGGGGAAAGAACGTCGACTCCTTTGTCGTCGAGGTGCGTTCGAAGGGGAAACGTCGTTGGAAGAAGACGTTGCGTTCTTCAGTGGAGATGTTCTTCGTTGGAGGTGTTCTTCGCGTTCTTCGTCGATGTTGAAGAAGAAGAAGACTTAGCCTTTTCTCTCCCAAGTCTCCACCACAAGAACAACTAACCCCAAAATAAAATAATCCTCCCACTTATTTTATTAACCCAATATAGGTTTTGAATTTCAAGTGTTTGAAAATTCAAAACCCATATTTAACTCACTTAAGTTATTAACATAAGATGTTATAAAATTAAGGAGGTGTTAAGTTATCAAAACTTAAATGGGGGGTTTAGAGGGGTTAGGAAAGTTAAGGAATTTGAAGAGGTGGGGAGGGGTTTGTGTGGGCCCCACCCTTTCAAATATCCACACATGGGAAGTTGGATGGATGTGGGCCCACCACCAACTTCCCATGGGAGAAGTTAACAACTTAACATGAAATAAAATTGATTTAACAATTTTATTCACTTTTTTAATAAAACCCCAAAAAATTAGCTTCTTCTCCCACACAAACGCAACTACGGTAAAGGTTCCCTTAAGCGATTACCGGCATTGCGAGTTCATCGGTGCAATCGGATTTCAATTCCGAGCACCGGTTCAAAAGATAGAAATTCTCGCTCGCTCGTCCACTGAACGTACCCGAGCCAAACTTCGGAAATTAATTCCGGGCACATCAGGCCTCGGAATCAGGAGCCGTCAGAAACTGCGTTCTTGTAAAATTCCAAAGAAAATTAAGAAAAAAATTTCCTTGAAATTTCCGGGTCTTTACATGGTCGATGCTCAATTGTATGACCCTAACTTCAGTCACATAAATATGGATACTATGTTGCAAAAATGGTCAACAGTTATCCTCTATCATAGTTTTTGTTTCGTGGTATTCCATATGCATGATGATTCACCCTCTCCACTCAACTGTCCCATGAATACGAAATTAAACTAAGAATCCATGGTCTGACCCCTATGAACTTAAACTAAGAGCACCATCATCCTTGTTGCATAATGATAAACTGCACATCAACCTACTCAGAACTGCATATGGCTTGATTCTCATCCTTATGGGATAAGTAGGAACGCTCGGACATTTCATCCATAGGACCCGTCCCATTTCCTAGAAACCTTCCTATCATTCTGGCCTCTTGCCCTGAGTCCTTCAAAGGGAGGGGTACACGGTGTGGTATGGGTTTGTGCCCCCATTTACGTCAGGTTTGTAACAACCTCACCACATAACTCTCTCTCTTGAGCACCCTTATCTCCATATCCCTACACTCAACCTTTTTGAGTCGGATGCTCGTTAGTTGGGTCCCTCAACCCTCTTCGGTGATTCCCCAATGTAACTATGAGTACTTTAGTTCAGAACCTAGAGTATCGGATTCTACTTGGACATGTTTTCACCCATTTTTCAGGATTCATGTTCCCAATCATTCGGTCTTTCATTATCTTTCACATCCGAAGGGACCCCAAGTGGCATGGATTCTCAGCCCAAGGGCTCTCTTACCATTAACGATCAATGTCCTCGAGGGATTTCAACAAAAAAATTGATACAAGTCCCACATTGAGAATATGGTTAGTGGTTGACACCCATTTGTTTTTCCCATTTCAGGTCACACAATATGGATGCTTTGTTTTGAACACAGTCAATAGTTATCCTCCATTGTCATGCCAAACCCATCATGCTTTAAATATCGATTACATGATTCTCATCATTTTCACCCCATCATGCCCAAGTGGAATTTCAACACTCTTGGTAATGTCCCTCAGTGCACATTTTTAGGTTAGGAGTACAAAGACGCGGTAAGGCATCCTTCGGGGCTCCGCGCCGATTTCCCCCTTACATGTATCCCATGTGTTGCAAAGACCTCTTCTTCCCTTCTTTCCCACATCGAGTTTGACTCATGTGTGCATAGGGACCAGATCGAGGTTTGTGCTCGCTTGGAAGAGCATTGCCTCATCATTGTCTGAGCTCTAGGACCTTAAATTAAGATATCCTTATACATTGTCCTCAATCCATATGTAGTTCTTGGAGTGTATTGGTTCATTATTCCCCATTGTCTCTTCAAGCTTTGATCTACATTGGGCAGGTGTGTGATTCCATCTGTCAGAGCATTATATGATGGGGAGAGCCTAGTCCTACTCCTTTTTCCCACACTGAGTGTTCCTCACGTGCGCTTAGGAGCTACGGTTTGTTAATGATTGCATGAGAGGTCATATGGATAGAGATGGATAGGACTCCCAGCCTCAGGTCCCTCGACCCTTTTGGCCCGTTGGCCAAATTTCTCATTTTGGATTGTGTAGTGCGGTATGGACGCACATCCTCATTCACGTCAGGATTTTTTTTCCATGCCACATATATACCCTTGAGACATCCCTCCATCATTTATTGACCTTTCCACGAGCATAGGACCTTCCAAACTTCTCAAGCCTCATCACATGGGTTTCCATCATCTTTTATATCCGAAAGGACCACCACACCCCCCTCGAACAGTGTATATGTTTATCCCAAGGGCTCTCCTACCATTTTGGTCCAACTTCATTGTGGTTTTCGAGAAACAAATTGATACAAGTCCCATGTTGTGAATGTGGTCAATGGTCGATGCTCAATTGTATGACCCTAACTTTAGTCACATAAATATGGATACTATGATGCAAAAATGGTCAACAGTTATCCTCTATCGTAGTTTTTGTTTCGTGGTATTCCATATGCATGATGATTCACCCTCTCCACTCAAATGTCCCATGAATATGACATTAAACTAAGAATCCATGGTCTGACCCCTATGAACTTAAACTAAGAGAACCATCATCCTTATTGCATAATGAAAAACTGCACATCAACCTACTCAGAACTACATATGGCTTGATTCTCATCCTTATGGGATAAGTAGGAACGCTCGGACATTTCATCCATAGGACCCATCCCATTTCCTAGAAACCTTCCTATCATTCTGGCCTCTTGCCCTGAGTCCTTCAAAGGGAGGGGTACATGGTGTGGTATGGGTTTGTGCCCCCATTTACGTCAGGTTTGTAGCAACCACACCACATAACTCTCTCTCTTGAGCACCCTTATCTCCATATCCCTACACTCAACCTTTTTGAGTCAGATGCTCGTTAGTTGGGTCTCTCAACCCTCTTCGGTGATTCCCCAATGTACCTATGAGTACTTTAGTTCAGAACCTAGAGTATCAGATTCTACTTGGACATGTTTTCACCCATTTTTCAGGATTCATGTTCCCAATCATTCGGTCTTTCATTATCTTTCACATCCGAAGGGACCCCAAGTGGCATGGATTCTCAGCCCAAGGGCTCTCTTACCATTAACAACCAATGTCCTCGAGGGATTTCAACAAAAAATTGATACAAGTCCCACATTGAGAATATGGTTAGTGGTTTACGCCCATTTGTTTTTCCCATTTCAGGTCACACAATATGGATGCTTTGTTTTGAACACAGTCAATAGTTATCCTCCATTGTCATGCCAAACCCATCATGCTTTAAATATCGATTACATGATTCTCATCAATTTCACCCCATCATGCCCAAGTGGAATTTCAACACTCTTGGTAATGTCCCTCAGTGCACATTTTTAGGTTAGGAGTACAAAGATGCGGTAAGGCATCCTTCGGGGCTCCGTGCTAACTTCCCCCTTACATGTATCCCATGTGTTGCAAAGACCTCTTCTTCCCTTCTTTCCCACATCGAGTTTGACTCATGTGTGCATAGGGACCAGATCGAGGTTTGTGCTCGCTTGGAAGAGCATTGCCTCATCATTGTCTGAGCTCTAGGACCTTAAATTAAGATATCCTTATACATTGTCTTCAAGAACTACATATGTATTGATTCCCATCATTATGGGATACTTAAAAATCCCCGAACATCTTGTCTTTGGGTCCATCTCAAATATCACTAATTATCACTTTGGTTCAGCCTTTTGGGCCCCGACCTGTATAGGATTATGTAGTGTGGAATGTGTGGACTTATGTCTTCATTCACGTAAGTTTTTCAAGAGCTTCAACATGTACTTCCCTTCCGAGAGCTAGTGTATTCTTCCCCATATTATCTGACCTTTTCTGGTCCCTTGATCCGAGGTTTCTATCTTTGAATCATGCGTGGTGTGATGTGGAAATCATCCCTATTCAGTTTGGGTATGCTTTATCACACCATGCACATCCTCTCTTGAACATCTTTTCTTCTGTATATGTCTGATCCATATGATATTAAACTATGATGCCTAGTCCCACATGGAATTAAACTATTGTTTCTATACTGCATGACATTAAAATCCATGGTTGGTCCCATCAAATGACCCTAGACTGTGACAATATCGTCCTAGCTGCACAATAAAAAAACTGAACTGCATCGTGGTGTCCTCACTTGAGGGGACATCATGTTTGGTATCGATCACCCACCATACCATATTTAAACGCATGTATATGGATTTATTCTTGTGGTGATGCCTAGACTCTCCATCCATGGTCCATCGCTTTACAAAAAAACACACACATTCATCCTAAAGGAAAAATAAGATCTATCAAATGAAACTTCTTTTGGTGTGAAGGCCAGACCCATACAGCCTTATTATTTATGGCATTGGTATCTTACCATCCCCCCTTCAGAACTATGTACGACTTTATTCCCATCCTCATGGGGTACGTAAGAGCGCCCAGACACTTTTCCTCGATCCCATCCTAACATTCACTTTTGGTCCACTAACCCAGAAGTTTCTTGGGGAGCACATTACAGTGATATAGAATCCTACTGTCCTCATTCACGTTGGGTTTTAGTAATTACATCAGTACATGTCTCCCTATTCTAGTTCATTATGGTCCGAGCTCTATGAAAATAAACCAGGACCACTCCACATCCTTTACTCAAGACGTTAAACTGAATGAAATCTTCCAGAACTACGTATTTCTTGATTCCCATCCTCATTGGATACATAAAAACTCCGAGGAATCTTGTCTCCGGGTCCATCCCTAAGAATATAAAATCTCACCCCCTCTCTTTATCCCCTTGGCCTGAACTGTTTTGGAAGTGTGTGGTGTGGAGGGTACCCCTTGGGTTCTCATTCATGTCGGGTTTTTCAATTTCCACACCATGTGGCTCCCAAGTCTTTTCCCAACCTGGTCCGAGATTTATGACCCTAAACTAAGATCTCCCTGTGGGAACTACACGTCATGTTTGGCTACTTCGCAGCCCTTCCCACAGTACATTAAATCAAGCCTCCCCTTAATGGTCCATCCTAGGACCATTAATTTGTAAGCGTGAAACCTCACGAACCTTGTCCTTAGAGGGGGACTGGACTCCCTCTATGTGATACATCTTATTATCATACTCATATGCGTTGTGACAAAGATCCTGAAGTGTGTAATTTTCTTGGGGTAATTACCCTAATTCCATGTCCAAGTTTCGTGAGCCTGTTATTTGGATCCTCATCCTCTTCCACATCTGAAGGGATCCCCCTTTACGGCCTGGTCTCATGACACATTGTCTTACCTAACATCTTGAGCCAACGTCCCATAGGACCTCGGATGACATTTGCGATAGGTCCCATGTTTTAAACATGGTCAGCGGTCGAACCTCATTTTTCTGTCCCCATTCCAGGCTAACATGATATGTATAATGTGTTTCAAACATGGTCAAACATTATCCCCTATCGTCCCACTACCATCATAGTGGGCCAAATCTTAAGAATCATGATTCACATTTTCCACTTCCTTATATTTAAGTGGAATTCCAACATACTTGGCTTAACCCCTTTGTACATTTAGGGGCGTTATGTAGGCGGGTTAGCATTATGGGAACGTTACTCACCTAGCGTCCCACTTACCATACGTGTGCCTTCTTATGCTCGGAAATTCCCATCACTACTCCTTGTTTCCCACATAGAGCATGACTCGTGTGGGATTATTTGTTTTGATTGGACATATACTGGCACAGCCATGCCTTACATGCCTTTCGTCCCACATGACGTTAAACTGCGCTCTCAGAACTATGTTTGGCTTGATTCTCATCCTTATGGATTACATAGAGACACCAAAGCATTTCTCCATGGGCCTAGTCCCAGGGTCATCGACCCTTCTATCCCCTCTGGCCTGATCCTGGTCTATGTAGTATGACCTTTAAACTATGTGCACCATCCTCACCTTATGACATTTAAACTACGCGTCTATAATAATTATTACTATTACATAAAACTACAGAGTATTATAGGTCCTTGACAAAGAGGTCATGATCAGAAGTATGCTTGATCCCTGATCAGATAGATACTCCCGCATAATTTGTTTCCACCACGATGGTTTAATTTCAAGAGTATTGGACTCCATTTTAACAACCCATCACTCCACACTCCACGCTTTGCGTGCCCTTTATTCAGACCCTCTTCCTCTTTCATGTCTAAATGAACCCCCTAATAGTATTGATGGTAGGCCTATGGCTCGCATACTATCTTGTGCCAATTTTCTGGAAGACTAATAGGTATCATTTTGAGTCAGGTCTCGTGTTTCGAATATGGTCAACAGTTATCCATCATTTGATAACTCCATTTCAGGCTAACACAATAAGGATACTATGTTTCGAATGTGGTCAATGATTATCCTTCATTGTCACACCACCCCCATATTTTTTCAAATCTAGGGTATCGTGATTCACACTTTCCACTCACTTATATTCAGGTTGATTCCAAATGCCCCTGGCGTTACCCCGCTCATAAACTAGAGAACATTGAGAAGAAGACATGTCGATTGTTCTGAGGTCTTCATCCTCCAGTCAGGCCCCTCCCTTTCTTCCTGAAAATCCAGATTGGTTGTTCAAACCCCAGATTCCCAAATCTTGGTTTGGACTCTTATATTCAGATGGAATGACAAGGTGGCCATCCCTTGTTTCTCGCATCAGGCCCGACCCACGTGAGCTAAGGGACTAATCGCTTGATGTTCCAGGAATGTAACGAAAATGCAATAGACCAAAAACGAATTGTATAACTCATGCATGAATCTATCATGAATAATAAAAACATGAAGGTGCATTCAAAAGTTACATACATCACAATACCCGAGGATTGACCCCTCCCATGGAGGGGTTAACCCCATCAAAAGAGACATGCAGCTCTCTCACCCACTGGCTTGTGGTGTCCAGGATTCGCTATCACCTATTTAGTTCTCTCTCCTCCTCAACAGCAATGGGGTGTATTTCTTCATCCGTGATCCGAGACCGCCCCTCATTGGTTAATATGACTGTTGTCTTCTCGGAGGCTTCCCTCATGCACTCTTCAGCCTCCTCCAGCTGGGCCTTCAGCCACGACATAATCTCCGACAGCGCGTTTAGGAAATCAGAATGATCATCGTCCCAGACATGCAGCTGTTGAATCTCATTTTCACCCTCCTGAAGCCTCTTGATGTTCACTGCTTTTATCTACTGCAGACCCACACCAAGTCAGTGGTCATATTCTCAGATCTTCCCTGCCATGAGATATCAGACGAGCATGTGGGGACGTCGGGCATCCACTCCCCCAGCACACAGTTCACGCAGTTGTGAATTAAGTCTCTCCATCTGGTCTGTCCATTGTTCATGAGGGGTGTAATTGATAAAGTGCTTGATCAGCTTCCATGACCAGCGACAGACTATCTAACTATCCTCTTCATCAGAGGCCATATCGTCCCAGTCTACAGGATTGGCAGAATCATACATAGGTAACACCCCCAAGATCCAGTCTGTAGGGTCCTCATCTGGTGTCTGATTGGGTATGGAAGGACCCATGATGTATGATCGATGTTCATCGTCAGGTCCTACCTCAATAATTTTAGGCTCTGCCCTCCAAACGGTCCCACCAGTGATTGGCAACACCACAGCCTGGTCATTGTGGGTTTCCTCTTCCACAACCACCAATGCTCCCCTAGGAAAGGCACCACCAGCAGTACCAACCAACCTTGCCAATGTATCCCATGACATTTGAAGAACTGTGCATTCTAAAAATTGCATGAATGTTAGTTAACCTGATCAATGGGTGGCAGACATGAATTCTATAAAGGGGACTTAAAGAGATCAAATTGTTGTTCTCTTTACTAGGTTGTTTCCATAAGGACCTCAAGTCATGGCCCTCCATATATTATTGGGATGTCTAAAAAGTCTATAGGAACCACCTCGGGTGTCTTGGCCCCACTGGATGCAGTAATTACCATACCCGTGGGCGTAGATCCGGAAGGCCCCGCATCTGAATATATTGAGGGGCGAGAATGGGTTCTGTGTATGAGGACCTCCTACACAGTTCAAATGTTAGTGAGATGTCCAAAGTAACTTGGAAGTGGATGTAAGGGAAGGGTCTCAGGTTTTTACCTCAAGAGCCTCTGCAAACTCTTCAAGTTCTATACTCGAATCGCCAACTTTAGACTCCCCCAATGGGATCCCTCTACCGTCCCCCCCAAGAGGATTATTCTGATTCTTCTGGAAAAGGGAAGAACTCCCTCAGTTTAGAAGCTGAAAAATATAGAGGGGTTTTACAATCCAGAAACACCTTTACCTGATCTATCATTGGACACAGAGTACATTGGGAGTGCACAATGTCCTCCAACTCTACCAGGTATTGCTTTGCCTCCACCTGGTGAACTACAAAGCCAGACCTAACAGAGCCAATTATCGGAAAATCCATCTTGAGATGGTTCAGGTGATGCCACATCTCGGACGGGTTAAGGAATTGCTCTTTGAAATCCCAGATGTCCCAATCTTCTGGGAAGATGGCGTTCTTTGGCATGCATATATGGAACAACTGCTTCCCACAAGCACGGGTGGATAACCTGTGGAATTCCCTTGGTGGAATCCCCTTTGGATGACTCTCCTCCTCTAGGACCACCAGGTTCCGTGCCGCCGATTGATCTGCTACTACCTCCCTTTCCACCAGTGCGGGCCTCACCGCCACTACAGCCCCGCCACTGGGAGATGTTCTCACTGCCTTCCGTCCTGAGCCTCGAGGTTGGGGAGGCAAACCATCGCTGGCCCAAATGGTTGGCTACTTCATAATCTCCCCAAGGTAAGCCACCCCTGAGCTTTTTCCATAATCTTTCATGAGTCCGAAGGTGGCCATGGGAGGAGGTAGATTATTACGCATCTTCCCATCTTCTCGTGTGAATATGATCCACATCTACCTCATCACGCATGGGTGGTCCTTGTAGTGATCCCCCAAATAGACATGTGGGGCCAATCACTTCATGCACTGAAATTTAATTGCAAATTGGTGAAGGGTGTACGACTCACATAGGGACTTGAGGTCCACCCATGCCATAAGGACTCCACCCAATAAGGCCGGGAGGTCGGACTGATGCTCTTCCGTTCCCCGATCATGATCAGTGAACACGGCTGTTGGCAATGGGAACTGGTGGAAATTGACCTCATATACCTTCTATACCCAGTTCAGTACCTCTTGCATTGTTATCTAGGCTAGGAAACTCCCCACAACATTTAGAATGGATGGGTGGAAGTTCAATCATAGAGGGGATATGGGGTTCAGATATTCATAGACCCCCCTGGCGAGTGCTGCTATCCACCCATACAAGTGGTGGAATGACATGCATATTCTCTTTAGATTAGTCCCCTCACCGATATTCCACAACATATTATACATCTTGGAGAGTAATGATATCCCATGGTTGACCCATACTCCTATCTGCAGTATGAACTCCATGATAAACGTCCTCGGTCGCATGCCCATGTTCGTGTCTCTCACTAACAGGATCCAACCATAGATGAGCACCGTAAGGAATACAACAAGCTTGACTACTGGTTTCTACTCAATGCTGACTCGGAATCCCCACATCTTCCATTGGCTATCCTCTAAGATACACCTGTATGAGTGGTCCTTTCCTCGTTGAGCCCCCTTCAGGCATGTCCGAGGTCTCACAGGGAACAACCTATTTTCTGGGAAGTTCAACAACTGCTTAAATCACTATTTGAAGTGGACGTCCCTCACTAACTTCTTATCCTATCCTAGTACTAGGTTCATCAATTCCATCACCATCAGTGGAATTTGCTTAGGATCCTCCCACAAACCCATAAAAGTGAGGAACTCATCATATATCACCCCCAGTATCGGGACCCCCAAGATATGATGCAGGTCCCATGAACTGATTCTGACCTCTCCATGGTGCAAGTAGAAGGTATTGGTCCGTGATGAACTTCTTCTAAAAAATATTGGCATCTACTACTTCAGCTGATAGATGTGGAATTGGAAGACCCAATCTGCCTCATACAAGCCCACCCTTCTCAGCTCTTCCCTGAATTCATCGCATGACACACCTACCCAGTAGGCCCAGGCCCAGTCGTCTGTGAAGTTTCTACCCCGGCGCAGATCACACTCATTAGACCACCCCTTTTTTGGGTTCCTCAGGGTTTCCTTCATTATATTATGGTATAGTGGGGGAGATGACTCTGGTTGCAGTTCCTTCCCATCAACATCGTTCATATGATTGTACAGACAGTCAACATTGATAGGCGTGAATTCCTCCCGGGCATGGCCATCAACCGCCCTAAACCACTAGCGGTGACACAATGTGCTCTTGAACAAATAAGCTGGTTCATCCCAACACACTTCAGAGATAAAGAGTACATTTCTTAGGCCAAATACATACAAAGGAAACCTATTACATAGGGGATAGTACTTCTAGATTTCCTACTATAGTGCCACCAGTGAGTTATGGTAAGAATGTTTTTGAAAAAACTCCCTTATAACTAAGTTATCGTCCACCTCCACCCTTCAGGCAACATCTTCAAGGACACCATGGAAGCCTCATGGTGATCCATTCAGTTTTGGACTTTGTGTATTTATTGGTTTTGCTTTGTGAAGCTCTGTTTTGGTGCTCATTCATGGAGTTCGTTCGTGAAGACAATTCATGGAGCCCAGCCCTGACCATCAGATGTAATCCACATAGGGCACCATCATGAAGTCAATGCCTGACTGTGCACTGTGAAGAAGAAGGCCTGATTCATGGAGAGCAATCACGGAGTATGTAGAGAATCATGAATCAATAGTGCTAAATACCAAAACATGGAGGTGAGAAAGTACAAAAGTTTGGTCAG
Source organism: Viscum album (assembly GCA_963277665.1). Lineage (NCBI taxonomy): Eukaryota > Viridiplantae > Streptophyta > Magnoliopsida > Santalales > Viscaceae > Viscum > Viscum album. Next base: position 1,151,903,511 of record OY728135.1, read on the forward strand.
ACACCCCTATTTATAGGCTGGGACACCCTGTGCTTCACGTAGCATCTGACCGAGGCTATCTTCATGGTGTGCTCATCCCACACGTCGTATCTCTACTTCATGAGCCTCCTTCGTGAGTCATCTTCGCAATTGACCGAGGATTTTGAGAGATGGACCCTTAGACATTGACCCTCTATTTCTCCTTAGATCCCAGTATGAGGGGGGCATTTGTTGGTGAAAAAATTTGAGAAGAGGAGAAGCAAACATGGGGCCCTTGGACCTACCTCGTGAAGCTTTCCCACGAAGCCCAGCAGCTCTGCGGCCGGCGGGAAGCTCTTCCTCTACGAAGCCTCCACAGAGCAAAGATGCGGGAGGCTCCATGAACCAATTTGACGTTTTTGAAGCTTCCATGGAGCAAGGAGGTGGGAGGCTCTATGTACCAGTTTGATGTTTGCAAATCTGTCATGGAGAAAGGAGGTGGGAGGCTCTGCAAACCAGTTTGACGTTTGTGAAGCCGCCGCAGAGCAAGGAGACGTGAGGATTCATGATTACCACAAAATGCCATGTGTCATCACGCCCAGAAATCTCTGATTCACGAATCCTCATTCATATAAATACTGGGCTCCCCTCGATCACAAAGGATGGATCCTCCGACATTTCTCTTTCTTAGCTGTCAAATCATGAATCAGTTTCTACTCTGCGAACCATGAGCTTTTCAAGGAACTTTATCATATCGAAGTGCCTCCCCCTTTGATTGAATTCAACCCCTCTACAAATAGGGATGTCCTTCATGGAGCCCCCAGGACTCCACGAAGGAATGGGATCCCCAAGGGGACTCGAGTCTTAGCAGAACACTTACGCTTCGTGAAATACCCTCTATGCATAGGCGACCCACATGCTAAGGCAGGGTCACTATGATTTGTGAAGCATATTGATTCACAATGCTAAAATTTGAAAGGCACCCTTGCTTCGCGAAGCCCTACCCAATGAATGACTTTGAACTTATCAAAGCACCTTCCATATGCACATATTCCATATGCCTAGTCTAGGCCACTTCACTTCACAAAGAATACCCCTTCCTAAAGCCCCATTACTACATGGAGAACCAGAGATTCACCAGGGATCTACCTATGAACCCCTTTTCTCTGCAACTCCTTTTCTTGTGCAACCCACCAGGATTGAACAAAGTGATTTCAAAGTCCCTTGGGCGGTACATCCCTTTGCGTTGCTTTGACCCATACTTCTTCGCATAGGCATTCTAACGGCTATTGATTCTTCGCATAACCATGCTAACGTGGACCCCTCAATGGATCAATCCATAACACCCCATCACAACGACATTGTTGATGCCTTCCATTCCCTAATGATGAGTGGGAATCAGTCCTGTAAGTCCTAGGGGTGCGGAGTGAACCCACCTCGTCCGAGCTGTAGGACGCTAAACTAACATGCACCATCTTCCTCAGCACATGACGTTAAACATTGACCCTGCCCCAGGCATCATATGCGGGGTACCCTATCTCAGACATTCTCTACACCAGCTCGTCTCCATGGGAGTGTGATCTTCCCCACAAGGAATTGGATCCTCTTTGTTGGAGCGGTGCATGTCTACGGTGAATAGGGAACCCCTCTTGGTGTAAGACCCCAAGCCTTTCTTGCGGGAGGCAGCATCCCTACTCCTCCTATCTTCTTCCTATCCAAAGACTAGAGAGGTGGGATGGGCACTAGATCCCTCCTCTCTTCGGTGCCAAATCCCTCTCCCTTTGGGCTTTGTCGCCATCCAGCCTCCATCCTTGAGTAAGTCCCAATGTCAATCTCCATGGGCTGATAACCACGCGTAAGGCCATGTTTCCTCTTTGGGTTGCGAACCATGCGTAAGACCCTATTTCCTTTCTAGGCCACTAACCACATACAATCCCCATTCCACTTCCAATGGGATGCACTTTTCATGATGTGATCGTCAGGTCTCTGCTGCCTCCTGTTTCTCACACCGAGCATGACTCACTTGGGCTTAGAGTAAGCACAGACCATGACATGCTTTCTTGGAAGCCACGAGTGTAAGCCCCAAACCCATATGAACTACATGGACATTGATCTTTGTCAAGGAATGGAATTTAGGAAGCCTCCCAGTGGTTCAATCCTGGCACCCATTTTTTTTGACCCCCTTCACATTGGTTCACCTTTTTACTACATGATGTTAAACTGTATCCTACCATCTGATCTACGGGGACTTTGATCCATTCCAAGACAAGGTACGTAGGAAGCCTCCCTGAGGTTCAAGCCCAACACCCATTGGTTCTGACCACTTCATGTCGGTTCACGCCCATCCTCCATGATGTTAAACTATATGCCCTTTTTGTCCCGCATGACACTAAACTGTCCCTATCCAATGGTAAGTCGTTGTCAATCCCATCTAGTGTTAAGCTGTTGTCAATCCCCATCCAGCGGTAAGCCATTGTAGTATCCATCCATCAGTAAGCCATTGTACTCTACGGTATATTGTAAGCCATAGTGGTGCCTTTGTTGGGACCCACATCCTTGGTCCCTCAAACCAATTGCGTGTAGCTAGCCAGGAGTAAGCCCCAGTATATCATCAGGTAATTTTCCTCTGAGCACACCCCAATTCTATGCCCCATCCCGAACTACGTGAACTTTGATCATTTCCAAGGAATGTTACGTAGGAAGCCCCCCCCTGAGGTTCAAACCGAACAATCATTGGTTCCGACACCCTTCACGTCGGCTCACCACACCATCCTGAACTATTTGGACTCTAATTCTTTTCCACGGGGATACAAAGGAGGTCTCTTCGAGGCTCAATCCCAACATCAACATCACCCATAAGTCGCCTCCATATAATTCTCCATATACTTCAATTAATCATTAGTTATCCATTTTGATTATTACCCAGGACACCACATCCCGGTGAGATCACATCAGTTCACCTCCCAGTAGCAGTGTTCCTTCCTGGGGTTGCACTGATTTGATCCACTATAGTCAGTGTCCCAGTCAGTCTGATCTGTCTCTACTAGATGTTAAACTTTCCGCATACCCTGTGTTCAACATGATAAGCTAAAGGAATCCTAAGAAACATGACAGTGGAATATAATTCACAGTAATCAATGGGGGATTCATTGGGATTCCAAACCCTTGAGAAGCACTATAATAAGGGAATGAAACCTAGAAGCGCCAGTGTTCCAGCGTCCAAACACACGAGTGATATCCAACGTGACCACTCCCCTAAACAAAGGTTACTTCCCTGGAGAGACCCCTTGGAATATACCAACAGAATCAGTTTAATTAACCGGAGTCCATGTAGATATAGAATTGGGAAGAGTTTCACAAACAACATCATAATCTATAAGGGAGACATTGAATAGGTGACGATTTCCAAGGAGGAATCCATGGAAGGAGGAACTGACATCCCATCATCCCATTTCGATCAACGAGAAAATGTCCCTGAATACGCGACGGACGATGCCCGCCATTGGAAAGAGGAAATGCGGGGCAACAGTTAGCGTGACCTCACCGTCCTCAAATAGAAAGACGTGCATGCCCCGACGAAAGCGTCAGAAAAAAAGTTAAACTTCATGGAATTCCAAGAGTTACAAGTGGCTTGATTTTTGTTTGAGATACGTAGTGACACCTCAGTCATATTCCCTAGTCCATTAACTATTTAAAATCCCCCACTCCCTACGTATGGATCATACATTCATGGTTAAATTTTTCCCGAACTATATGTGGCTTGATTCTCACTCACATATGATACGTAGTGATACCCAAACTCCCAATATTGGGCCCATTATGAACATGATTCAAAAAATGCCTCTTTTCTCCCATGTATGAGTCAGATCTATGTTAGAAGATTCAATATGAGTCCTCATCTTATGTATAATCCTATATTCATAGAATCCCTAATTATCCTCCACTTATGAATTCAATCAGTGTGAGGGAACTTTACTTAAGAACTACATGTGGCTTGATTCGCATCCAATTAGGATATGTTGTGATATATATATATATTAAATCCTAATCCCAGCCACATCAAAACATATAAAATATCATACTCTCCCATGTATGAGTCAGATCTACATGGGGAGATCTGATACCAGTATCCACTTTACACATGAAGCTGTATATGTTAGAAGTATGTATAGATTGATTCATTCTATGACAAGATAAACAATGGCGCTTGGAGTTTACACCCTAGACAATCCATGATATTAATTTTCATGTTAGAATCAACCATGTCATTTTTGTAATATGTTAAATTTCAATGCCAACGACCTTGCCACATTAATTAATAATTCTTGGTACCTATAGAACTACATATGGAATGATTCTAATCCCATTGAGATACTTAGTGAAGACAGGGTAATAAATCCCAGTCCTAGAAACATGGTAAAATAAAATTCCCCCACTCATACATATAATGAAAAATCTATATAGGAAGTTTTGTTTTGGGTCTTTTCATTAGAGATCCTACCAAAGAAACAAGAGATGTCATGATTCTACATATGAGATAGATATATACAAGGGACTCCAAATTCATAGCCAATATGGGTCCAAATGTTTCCCTGGGGTATTGGAAATTTCCCCATTCACATGACATACTCTTAATCTTGAGTACTTTTAGATATTCATAATCATTCCTCAGCTTCTAATGGAAGAATGTCTGCTACTTGAGAGGTCATTTACCTGAATATGCAGTACATTCCCCATTTGGCCTTTCATAAGTTTTCCATAAGATAGGCATGTCAGAAAAAGGATTCCACTATTTGACTATGTAGTTCATTCCCTATCTGAACTTGCATAAAATAGTCCCCATAATGGGTTTGTTAACCAACAATATCTTCATTCTTAGGAGAAGCCTCTTCTTCCCCTTTAAGCATTAATGACGGTATACTAGAACTCATAAATTAGTAGTTATCCCTTGTATATTTTTTCTATTTATTTTCTCCTTACCTGAAAGTAATAGAGACCCTAGTTTACACTTCCCTCTTCAATTTTTCAAAGAATACTGGAATAACATTGAACCATTTGACAATATATCATCCATTTTTCCATAACATTATGGTCCTAGTAATATGACCCAAAACTACAAGAACCATACTTCCTACGCTAGGGTCATGCCTACATATAGAATCCATATACCTGATTATTTAGATATTATTACATGAAATACACATTCTTTATTCAGTTACTTTCTCCAAAAGCCAAACTTAGCACTTGGGAAAATCCAAATCACCATAAAATTTCAATGGATTTTAACGATAAGAAATTTAGGACTTTTAAGAGCTCTTTTACCTACCAATTTAGTACTTACCCTAGTTATCCTAGCATAAAGCTACCCCCATAATGGGCATGTCAGCCTAAGGACTCCATTATTGACTATCTAATATAAGTCCTAGTTGGACTTGCATAAAATATCCCTCATAACAGGTTTTCAATCAGTGGTAACTTCATTAGTGGGAGAGACCTCCTCAAACTTCATGAGTCCTTTTTACTATACCACACATTGAAGTAATAAATTACCATATAATAGCTTAAAATTTGATTCTTTCATACCTAAATATAGTAGAAAATTTCCATATAGGTTACCAAGAATCATAGAATCATCAATTGTTTGGTCAAAGATAAAGAACTTAAATTATAGCACACCAATGTCTTTACTGCATGACATGAAACTACACAACCCCTATTGTCTTTGTTGGATGACCTGAAAATGCACAATATACTGTCTTTATTGCATGACTTTAATCTTCACAACACAATATCAGAAACCCCTTTCTGAAAAATGTACCCACCTTCACGCATAGAATTCATATAGGAGTGGATTCATATTAATCACCTATGTCAGAATGAATGATTCCTTTATTCTCAGACCTCCTTCTTTGGAAAAGACACATTATATGGTCTTGGTAAATTCAAATCTTAAAATTTCTTTATTCATTTTAAAATAATGTTTGAATTCATGAAAACTGATTTACCTGACTATGCAGTAAGTTCCCCCATTTGGCCTTACATAAGTCTCCCAAATAACAAGAAGGTCATCCTAAGGATACCACCACCTTACTATGCAGTACATTACATAGATATTCATGCATCAAATAACCATCATAATGGGTTTCCTAAAAAGTGGTAACCTCATCCTCAGGAGAGACCTTCTTAATTATCGAACACTATAGTTTACATTTAGAGATAACAAGATTGTATCATCATTACCCTTTTATGTATCAAAATAATATCAGAACATTCCAAGCCATAAATACTTGATTGGTTTATACTTACATAATTCATGGTCAATTTTGTTTGATCTAATAAACTATCCATTTTAGTCTGGTATGTATGAATTTAAACTACCCATAAAAAGTGACACAATACTCACTAAGGTGAAAACTCAGATAAGGCACCCTAGAAAATATTTGATTCTCAACTCTCTAGATGTACACTCTATATAGTTTAGAAAAAATGTAGCAATAAAATGTTAAAAAGTTTCAAATATTTTTAGGATGATAAATCAAAAATAAAAAGGGGTAGCCGAAGAAAAATCGAAACCTCACCTGTTATGTCTCCTCTATATTGATCTTAGGAAAAAATAATGTGGTAACAAAAAAGAAACAATGTTTATAGGGATATCCATACGACCATAGTAACAATTGAACTATGGTCACTAGGACCCTTTTCTTAGGTAAAAATTTAGAGTTCCCAAAATCCATATCTCTGTAATTATGATTAGCTGATATGAAGGTGTAATGGTATGAAAATCATATATGACAGTATAATTATAGGAGGAATGAATGGATGGAGACATATATGATAAGAGACAAAATCCTTTTCAAGAATGCATAAATATTAGAGGAACCTCCATAAAATTGAGTCTCCATGACATATACTACAAAAGGCCTTTTACATAACACATAATCTATTGAAAAACCTCTTTACGCCATCGGATTTTTAATGCATCTCTATCCCCTGAGTAGCTTCAGTCCCCTCGGCTTGATGAAGAACATCCAAGGTATCTATAATTGTAGTAACCCTTTCTAATTTGAATTCTCATAATAATTGATGGAGGTGATCGAGTCTCTTTTGATCAACATCGAATTCTTATTGAAGGTGAAACACTTGGAATGTATCTTATTCAATTTTCCATATGAACTCTGCCAACTTGGTGTTATGACTGGTGTCCTCTTGGTATACCATAGCTCAAAAACCATCAATGTTGGTGAGATGTTTTTGCTTTACAATGTCTTGCTTATGTTTATTATCTTTCTCTTATCGAAGAATGGTCTCCTTCAAATAAGTACATATTGGACAAAAATCAAATCCACCAAATCCCATTAAACTAAATAATGCTAGAAGTTGGCCAAAATGTGAAAACAGTTCTTCAAGAGGTTTATGAGAGATCATATTATAGATGATCCTCCATGTCCTACCATGCATGATACTAAGATAAGCCTACAGCTCCAAGTTTGAATCAAATCAACTATCATAGGGTAGGGTATAATCTGGAATCAAATCACTCAGGGAAGATTCTTTATATACTCCCTCCAAAGTAGCGGATCCCTCACCTTCTATTACTGGTCGAACCAATGTAGTAGCTTCACCCTCGGCCTAGCTGTAGAAGATAATAATCCTAAATGGTGAATCAAAATCATTATTATCATCAAAAGAGAAACAAGAATGAAGTATGATCAAGAAAGTCACTGGCATTTACCTCATAATAAGTCAACATATTGAGTATATTCCTCCCTGATATTCTTAACTTTGAATTTTAAACAAGTACTTCTTGGGGGGGTCACCAATCTAAGATTGATCTGCCACCATAATTAGAGGATCTAGAACATCTCCCAATTCTAGATTCTCAATCAGTATTTCTACGATGTCAGAAGAGATTGGATGGAGTGGAATAACCTTATCTCAAAAGGCCTTTGAAACATTATCTACAGAAAAAGACGCATGAGTTGAACTTTGATGTGAAATATCAGATAAAATAAGAAGATCTATGTATGTAAAATTCAAGAACGGGAAACTTGCATCCATTCAGTTCCTCATGAAAATTACCTAAATTCATGATTGAACCTAGAATATCAATGTCTCGATTAACAACATACATCATTTCATTATAAATGACTTTTTATATCATATCATCCTCACCATTTAGGTTATCTATCAAATTTTGATCAAGACCCACCTTAGCTCCAATGAAATTTCTCTCCATTGGCTCTTCAAACAGCATGATGTTTTCATGCATAGTTGAGTTAGGATCAACATTGAAACCCTCCTCAAACCTTCCAGTATCCTTGTCTCTCCCACATATTGAAACATGAATATTAGCATTGACTAAATCTAAATCCTCTGTAGTAGGAAAAAGATATGAGATATTATGGGAAGAAGGATATTAGAAACAACATATGGAACCCTAAAGAAGTGTATCTCATATTACCATTACCCTCTTACCTCTCTGTAGAAGGAGATGATTCAGCCTCACCCAGTGAAATTTTTTATATAAAAACAACTGATTCATTAACAAAAATATGTACTTCCACCAGGGTGTCCTTCTAAATAATTGAAGGACCAATACCAAATCTTTTACGGGAATAAATCAATGCGAATTCAGAATAAATATGAATATGGTAAGAAAAGCTTGTCAAACTAGTTGTTGTACCAGATGAATTCACAAATAATCATTATGACATTTTATCCTAACCAAATTCAATGCTCTCTTTAATTTCCTCTCATGAGATAGGAGAGAAACTATATTATTCTTCACGGTAGAAGATACCTGAGGTAACAACTATGGAATTTCCATCGCCATCACCTCCATCACGGTCCTCCCACCTAGTTAGAGTTCTATAGTCAATAGGACCTCACTTACCATCTCAATAGGTGTTCTTGTAGGCCCGTATTTCGATGAATCATGGGATTTTGCTACTGCCACTCCTCCTATTTCAAACTGCAAAATTAAATCTCATCAAGATTAGTGATAGTGGATGAATAAGTAGAAATGAAAAAGAATAAAAGAGAAATACAACATTAGTATTAACATAAATGTCCAATTCCTCCCAGGGTGAATACTTAAACCTTTAAGTACTCTAATATTCACTATTCTGGATACTAACTTCGGGGTCAGGACTTGATCATCAGCTGCATATATGAAATACTCTAGATCCATGTTGTACTTCAATACCGCAGCCAAATTATTGTCTGGATGATAATCAGAGGGTTCTTTAATATCACCCAAATCCTGCATTCTAAGAGGTGACTGAGCAAATTTCCATGAATCCATGATGTTAAGATTCATGCTTTCCCAATAATGGATTGAAAAGGGTCTCTCATAGTTTTTCTTTGATGTGGTTGGTGGTGGGAAAACTCAATGCCATCAGATTGGGAATCCTCTTTAGGAATCCTTTATCCTTGTGAAGAGTGATGGGATGATATGAAAACTTATGATTTATGAGGGAGAATATATCACCATGGAACTAGGGATATTATCTCTTTAACCTTAGTTTTCTTGTTAGACATTCGATGAGAATTTTATAAAGGTTCGGAATCCTCGACATCATCTTCTGTTTTGAACTTCATTCCATGCATTTCGCGACTAATAATAGTCATGGACTCTACCCAATATGAAACATTGGACAAATCCCCCTAAGGGTATAATGAAATGTAGGCCTTGGCATATCTGGCCTCCAATCCAATTGATACCTCGAACAGGAATAGCATGATTGACATTTTGGAAGCCTCCAGAGCCATTAGGGTCCATAATTGTTGGGATACCATTAGATTCTTATCTTACCTAACATATGTGAGGGGGAATGTTCTTGATTTTTGAAGAAATTTATGCGAAGAGAAAAATAATAATGAATAGAAACCTCACAGATGATATCACTGTCAATGCGGGCTACCGGTACGCTATCCTTGAATGTTATCATGTACATCCTCAGCTCATAACTCTTTTCCATACCATCATTAACAAACTTTATGGTTGGTAGGTTACCATATGGAAAGATTCTGATTTCCTTATATAAATAAAATTCCTTCATCACCTCATCAGGCTTCAGACTCAATGGATGAATCCCAGAGACTTTGTGAACAAATGGGCTAAATCAACCGTTGCGGGTCCTAACTTAATTCAGCCCCAAATATGAACTGAAATATGCCACAATCCATCCCAAAACACCTATAATGGTCCTAAAAGTATAAATAGTTCCTTAAAATTATATAAATATAACATGAAGTAATAGATTCTTTCTAACATATGGACAAATAAGCTGATATACTTCCCCTTTATTAACTTAGATGCAAAAAATTAATGTCCCTAGCCTCACAATGCCACTGTGCTCATAAATTAGAAGTAGATAAATACTTAGCCACATGGAAAGGAAGCCATCCATGCATAAATTTCAGAAATATAGTTCTATAAATTGTATCCACAATGTTTGTAATCAACCTTATCCTATTTAGTCCAAAATGTACTTAAATCACTCCAATTATCAGTAGTGAGTAAAATGGTTGGATTCCTGCATGTAGAAACCTTCTCTTTTAATGCTTCTATGAAATCCCCCATCCACAATTCCACTTAAAAATTATCCCTAGGATGCCTATCCTTTTTATTCTATAGATTCTTCTCTATTTTGAAAACATCATGGTCCAGAGATGGCGTCGCTATAACATCTTCCCACATTTTCATTGGCGGAATAAATTAATCATACATTTCCCTGAGAATCAGAGCCCAAGAGATTTGGTATAATTCCCACAAACTGATGTCGACCACACCATGCATCAAATTAAAATATATTTTTTCAGACTCCATTGGATCAAAAAATCAAGAATGAAATCATTCTTGAAAACATCGGTATATCCTACCTAGATAGCCTCATAAATGTTAACATCTTGGAGATCTTTCTGGAACTCCGCAAAAGTTAGGAATACCCATACCACACACATCCAGTTTTTCCTAATCCCCCTCCAAAGAGGATATCCTAGTCTTCTTTCCATCCCTGATATTGATCTGTGCTCAAAGAATGATCGGTCATGTAATAACAATTAGGCCTTGGCTCTAAGAAATGATAATTCGTATCTAGAGTGCAACCACTATGATGTGAAATGAATCCAATAGGAAATTTTTCTTAATTAATTAGGAAACCCTTCACAAAAATGTTGAAATAGGGAGTACTCATGTGTTCAAAAACCATTCTTTAGGAAATATTTCTTATATGATAGAATATGGGAATCCATCATAATCTCATGCTCATACATATGAATATAGTCGCTTCATAGATACTCATGATGATACGAAATCAAAACCTTTTAAAATTCAGTAAGGGTTGTATCAATAACACTATAAAAGTCTATTCTGATGGATTTCATAATTTCAGAAGGAAGCACAAAAACTTCCTCAGTTATAATCATTAAATAGTCCATTTGGAAACCTTCAAGAAGATACCAAATTTTCATATTAATTTAAAATATTGAGTTTAGAGAGTTCCAAAATTAACATAGATAAATTAAAAAATTTGTAAAAGGAATGTATTCACATCGATCCTTCGACTAGGTACCTACATGGGAGAGCTACATCAAGGAATTATGTGGCAGAAATATTTTTCTACCTCAATGTGGGGTAGTTATGTTGAGGAAATATACAGCGGTCCTACGCTGACCACTTATTTTGACAAGGTACACTCCTTGCCTATAAATATGACCCTTGGGCTTCTATTTTGAGGAACTGAAAAACTAGAAGAAATCTTGTAGAAATCTTTGTGAAGCTCATTCAACTAGGTCTCCCAAAATTTCTCCTGAAACTCTCTAAAACAAGAGAAAAAATATAATTAAGGGAATAAGAAAGATCAATGCCCCCTGAGGGTTTAAAGACATTAGACACCCCCATAAGCACCATTATACCCCATGGAGAAAACACCCTTGTGAGGACTCTCTCCCTAATCAGAGACCTAGGTGAGACCCTATTAGGAACACTATAGGAGACCTAGGTTGTTTTAGATAAATACTGATCTAGGTTTTTTCACCCCAGTATCCTATTAATTAAGGTTTATCCAGCTCATGCATCCCCTTTTCCCCTATGTGAATCACTTTTTAGTTCCTCTTATGAATTTCATGGCACACCTGCATAACACACATTCATGGTACACATATGTTGATCACCTATACTCAGGACCTACATGATCTAACCTTTAAGTACTCTTAAAATCGACCCATGGAAAGACCTATACTTCCTTGGATCATTTATTTGATAGGGACCAAGTTAAAACCTCCACCAAGAACTCATGAATTACAAATACTTATGAGAAGACACATATGTGTTTCTCCTATTTTGATTTGGAGTTATATGGTTCGAGGTTTTCCAAAATTTTCCTATATGAGGGTAAATATACATGGGGTTTCTATAGATTTGGATATCAGCAGTCATGTGGACCCTTACCATAGGGACAATGTTGAGGAGTTCCTTGTCACAAATTCTGGGGATAGGACTATCTCCATCCCTTCTTGTCTCGGAGGTCCGGAACCTCCGGTATGTATTTGGGAGGGTATGCATTACACTTTATTTTCATTTTTAAAGGGAATGAAATAATCCCCCCTCACAACACAACCAATTTTAGGGAAACCAAACTGGTGTAATCACCTATCCTTTCATGTATGAATTTTCAGTCATTCTCTTCTCTACATCATTGACATTCATGTTCGAACCATGGCTATTCTATGCAAGAATTGGAGTATGGTTTGTGTTTGTTGTCAATTCTCATTGAATGTTCAGAATGTTCCCTAGAAAAGCGATCATATAGTTTAAGAAGACAACATTATTGATGTTTGCATCATTTCTAAGTGTTTTCCATGTTTTTGGGCCTTAAAATCGGAAAATGAAGTCATGGGTTATTCACAAAAGAGGTGAGTGAAAAAAAGAAGTGGTGCGCGAAATAGGAGAATTGTGGGAAAAAAGGGCATGGCGTGCGAAATAGTGGAGAGTGGTTTTTCGCGCAATAGGCATTTTGAAATGAGAATTTAAAAAAATGGCAAAGGCATGGGATGCGTAAAAAACATGGATATATGCGCAAAAAATGATTCCTGCATGAAAATTATTACCCGTAGAATGAGAGGTTTTTCGTGCCCTGATGGGTTTTGCGCATGGGGGTCGGAAACGCCTATAAATAAGAGGTGACCCCCCTTATTCAGAATGACGGTAGACATGGAGAATATCTGAGTGCTAATGTACATAAAAGGTTCGTGTAAAGGGATTTGCGTGAAAAAGTCTGAGTTCCGCAAAAAAGTCTGAGTTGCGCGACAAAAAGGTCGAGTTGCGTGAAAATGGAGAGGTTGCTCTTAAAATTTCAAGGTGTGAAAAAAATTATTAGGTGCGTATATAACATGTGGTTGTGTGTAAATGTTGATGTTACACGAAAATGGTGAAGTTGCGTGTAAAAGTGGAGGCTGCGTGTAAAAGTTAAAGTTGCGCATATAGGTGGTGTTGCGCGAATTTGTTTTACATATGAAAATCATGTATGGCGCAAAAAAGTGACATATTGCATGAAAAGGGTAAGTGTTACGCGAAATCATCAGTGTAACCTGTTTAAATGTTATTATTAACCAGTTCAGTGGTTCAGTGTGTTCAAGTGCATCAATTCAGGAATTCAATGCAAGTAGAGTCTCATGCTAAGAAGAGGAAAATACTTCAATGCGAATCTATTGAAGATACCTTCACGTTTATAAACTGACTGGGACTTCACCAAAGGCAGTGAGCCAGGGGAGTCAATAGGAGTGACCCTAAGAATGCATTGAACTATCCCTGAACTATTGTAAAGGTAGTGATCCTAGGACAAAGTGATTGTACCCGAACATTGCAATCCACAGCTAGTGAGGTTTAGTGGAATTAGGTACAACTGAAAACCTGTCAGTATATGCTCCTTGGACGTAGACCTTAGTGGTGAACCAAGTAAATGTGTTGTGTGGTATCTTTTGTTGTGATTTTTATCTTTCTCTTATCATTGGTCTTATAGGTTTAGCATGTTCCTAGCATCGTGGGAACAAGATCCTTGTTTTTGAAAGAAAAATTTTACACCCTGATTCACCACTCCCCTATCAGGGTGTCTCAGGGTCCTACACATCATTCCTTACTTAACATGAACTATTTTCCAATGTAATGTGAAGAGAGGGAAGTGTCATAGACTTGACCTCTTCTTCCATAGACCTAAAATCTTCTGTCGTAGCCCAGACCTCTTTAACTAGAAAAGGAGGAAAAGAATTTGTTTTTTCAAATCTTCTACTTCCTCTTATTTCTCACACAGAGAATGACTCATGTGGACTTAGAAGTTAGCGATGACCATGACACCACAAAATCCACCTGAAGTATTGAACTATGATAACACTAATTCCTTTTAACCAAGATATGCCGAAAACTCACTTAGGGTTCAAGATCAATGGGAATCCTCCTTAGCAATAAGCCCCGGTCATAATTTCATTAATCTAGGTATCCACCTCAAGAGTAAAACCTGGGTTAACCTCTAAATAACCATGAGTTAAAACGTCTATCATGGTCCCTTCACAGGGGATATCCTTCTTAGGAATAACCTGCAACATTTCATTTCAAGGGGATATACTCCCATATGAGACAAAACCTTGAGATCATCTATAGGTATGGGTCCTCACTAACAAACTTTGTGTCCTTTGATTACAAGCCAAATGGGATACCCAGGAAGCCTCCCTTAGGTTCAAACACAACATCCTAAACCAACCATATTATTATGGGAAATATCACCAGAAAAGTATAATTTAACTTTGAAAATCATATCCCTTACATGTTCCTTGGGTTGTTTCACCATAAAGCCCACAGTAAACCATGACTAGGAACAATATACATAGAAATCATTGCCACTTGATGTTAAACTATACATTAGGGTCCTTATCACATGACCTAAAAAGGTATGATCTTTCCTATTAAGTTGCACCGAACTACGTGGGTTCTGATTCCATTCACAAGGATATGTAGGAATCCCATTTATGGGTTCAATCCCAACAACATAACAACTTTTGTCTCCCTAGATGATGATAAACTCCAGAGTGACATTCGTTTACCTGGATGATTGTAAACTATAGAGTACCCCATTTTGTGGCTAGAAAAAAAACATTGTCATAATAAATATGAAATAATATCTATCTAGTATATGAGTTGTTACCATTTCTGGATAATCTTAGATATACAGATATCTTCGTCAAAAATAACCTCAAATACATATGGATGATTACGAATCCCACACATTCTAATAATTGATTACTAAATTAAGAAGACCTATATCATACATGGGAATTAATGAAGGATTGATAAACATATCTTAAATCTATAAGAGAGTCACATAGTAAGAAATAATTTCCTCCTAAAAGGTGTAATGAGCCTAACCTTCCACCCTCTCGACGAATGTGAGTTCTTAAGCATCATGGGTCAAAATCCCTAAAGAGAACCTAAATTTGGAAAGAATGTCCCTATGGATGTAGAACCATTCAGTGTTTCATGTTCCCCAAGAAAAACCATTGGAAACCATTTGGAAATAATGATTTCCCTAATGATGTTACATTTCCATCAAAAATAAAAAATGTTGATCCCAACGTGAATGACTTAATTACGGAATTTCCTTCAATATAATGGATGTACTGATTAGTCTTCATCGGACCATTCCATTTCTTAAAGAAGTACTATTTTATTCTAAAAATTATATATAATAACACATTCTTGACATATATTTACATTACATCACTTTTGTAGAATACTTGAAAAATAAAAAAAACAGATTCCCAATGACGGTAATAGTGTAGTTCCTTTAAAAACATGGAAACCAAAAAACTGGTACAAAAGTGAGCTATATCATATCCCACTAGGTTCTTATTGACTAGAAACCTCATTAGACACATCAAACACTGTATTTATCTTCATAACCTGGGGGAAATAATCCTAAATAGTGGTGAGCTCAGATTTTGAGTAACTGTAAACAAGGGATACATATAAACATAAATATGATAATAGAACTTTGATAACAAGAACAAAACGTTTAAACATTATAACCTATATTAAAATATCATAAACATGATTCATGGAATAAATCATTATATTTTATATGAAAATAATCATAAGGAAATGATGACCATAAGCTATTAAATCATAACATACAAATAAAACATGTAATTGTGGTGGAAAAATAATCATATAAAAACCCTATATTAAAGAGGCCTACCAAGGCCTTTGTAACATGTTAGGCTTGAGTTATTCAACCTTGTACATTCTTTGGGTATGTGATTCCCTCCTGTGTGCCCTCTTGTTTTGGGCATGGGATGTCCTCCCATGTACCCTCTTTTTTGGGATTGGGAGTCCCTCCTGTATACCCTTTTATTGCATAAAATATTTATCATTATCCAATAAATTGGAGTGAGAAATAGGTCCCACCTATCTCATAATGAAATAATACATACAAGTGCCACAAAATCATGAACAATAATATCATAACTCACAAAATAAAATGGGTTTCATAAACATCTACTCACAAGACAACCTGTGGAAAAGAGTCATGATTCAATATAATTTAATCAATCATAACCTATGAAAATTATTAGGTTTCATAAGATTATAACCATTGATATAGAAATGGATTTTATAAACAAAATTCTATAAAAGGTAAACCATTCAGAGAAATAATATGAATGGAAACACTGTATCATTTCCCCAGAAAGGATTATTAACACCAACAGATTTTATCTTATACTGGAAATAATTCTGAAGTATGTTTTTAAAAAATTTCTTGAGGAAAATGTCATTTCTTATTGGAAAATTTATTTTTAAAACATAAATCCATTTGAAAACCTTTTTCATTGAAACCAACTTTGAAAACATATAAACGAAGCTTCAAAGGCAATAAAAAAATTTCAAAATCCATTTCACATGAAAATTATCTTCAAGGATCATTTGAAAACATTTTTTAAAACATGGTTTTTCAAATAAAATATTTTTCTGACCGAAAACAGAAATACAACTAGATTTTTATAAAAACATTTTCATTATTATCTTATGTACTAAAGAGTGAAAAAATTGTACTAATACATGAATATATCTTTAATAAATAAAGGGTAAGGAAACTCATGTGTGTTCTTGATATATTTATCACAATATTTCATCAGAGAATCATAATCATTAATAATACTTAAAAGCAATGATATTGTTTAAATAAACTCTTACCACTTGGTTACTTGAGATCATACTCTCTCTGTATGAAAAGAAAATCACGTAAAGAATAAAATATCTTGAAAATAATAAGAATAATGATATAACATGTATAATGGAAGCATTTAAACCAATAAAAGGAATTTATTTTCATAGAAAAACATGAGTCTCAAAGAAGAAAAAATGAGACAAAACATTTTTACTGATTTTTTAACTTTTTAAACATAAACGCCATAAAATAATGATAAAAAATGGATGTATAAATTCCCATAAATTTAAGTATAAGAATCATTAAATAAATCCATGGGTAGTATAAAAACCACAAAAAAGGAATTGATGGTGAATAGATCATGTATCTAATGGAAATAAAAAGTGAGATGAAATCCCCTTACCTTATATCTTGACTATATTCGTAATCAAACAAACCTCCTCTTAATCGAGTATCACCTTCTGGTTTGGACGAGAGGGATTCATTGGAAGGATTTCTTCCCAAGGGAAGCTTAAAGTAGGATGGTAGGATCATTGGGATGATATTTGATCAGATCTTGGCCAAACCTATGTGGTTTGAGATGAGTAAAGATGTAGAGTAGAGGAGGAATTTTATAGTGGAGTATGAGTGGAACTCTTGTAATATCTTGACCAAGGAATTCCGTAATCATTTTTCACATGTAAAGTGGATCCAATAATAGAAAAACATCGATCTAAGGGAGGATAGGGTCAAAATATGTCCATCTAAAGGCTCTAGGATAAGTGCCTAAGTCGTTTTGGGTCTTAAATTTAAGGTTTATTCCTCAGTTAATCTTAATTTTACATTAAACAATGTAATTATTTTTAATTACAATCACTAATATTTTTGGTCAAAAACTAAGTTGAACTTATTATACATTATAAATTAATTTGATTGTAAATATGGAAACCATTTTTCCAAATACCAATAATAGAAGTGGTAGAAATTAATTTAAAATTAATCATGCAGTCAGGTCTAAAATATAGGTTTTTAAAGTAAATACATTCAAAAGTTTCCTATATTTTTATACATAATTTCAAAGTAAAATTGATATATACACAATTTTAAAGGGAAATTAAACTCAATATAATAAATTTCATTAATTTTTTAAAAAATATGATTAGTCTTTAAAAAAAATTAATAAAATCATTTATATTTATAAATAAATTAGATGTAAAAGTAGTTTTTAACTAAAATTAAGTATTTTTTAAAATTCATTAAAAAGATAAATTTTAATGGAAAAAAACAAAAAATTTAACATATCCTAATTATTATGTTCCTATTTCAAATATGATGTTTATTTTGACATATTAATTCTATAAAAGTGCCAAAATTTGGATTTAAAATAAGTTCTCAACTAAAAGGTGGTAAAAACGCCTTAATAAAAATATTGGGGTTTTAAGCATAAGATTGGGTTTATTCATATATCATGTCTATAAAATCTATTGTATGAAAATAAAAATTATAATATTTAATATATAAAATATATATTACATTAATATGAGTCACTAATTGTAATTAATTTAATTTCTAGTGTAAAACAACTTTATGTGCATAAAAGTAATAATATATTCTTTCATATTCAATTAATTTTCATATTCATTTGTAATTAATTGGTAACCTATGAATTCATGTTATATTTGTTTAAACCATATATTTTAATAAGTTATTAAATACTATTCATAACCTCTAATTTAACAGGTAATTTTTATCATATCAAATCGAATAATGACATTTTAATAATATACTATTGTTCGGTAAAACTCGGTCTTGCATTTTTTAAAAGACATTGTGGAAGGTCATTATTTCATGTAACCCAATCTGACCATGATTTTCGATGTAGAGAAATCTATTTTTTTAATTTTTTTTATTGCACGATTGACTTTGTGTTGTGTATAATGAAAACCAAACTTTGTGATTTAATATAAAATAAACCATCTTCTATGTTGTGTGAAATGGAAAATAACAAAAAGGATAGATTAATTCAAAAAAATTCACAAAATATCATGGTGTTACATTATAACCCTCTTAAAATTATTTTTCCTTAAAAATTAATCTATGTTACCAAAGGTTTAATAGTTGAAATTTTTATTTGTAGAAACCCACATCATAAGAATGCCCACTAAGAATTCCCTTAAAAAGGGGAAGTTGGAACAATAATGGGCAGACAAAGTAGCATATAATTTCGTTTCCACATAGGATGCCATAGGTTGGGAGTGAATATTGGACATATAAGAAAAAAATAAATATTTATAGGGACTGATTGGGGTTATCAATCACAAACAATTGAATGGCCAAATAAATGTTGAGGGCCTCAAATTCATAAATCTGTGATGATTTAAATGACCATAAATTCAACAAAATTAAGGTATTAGGAAACATATTTTCTTTTTTATCATTATCCTAACATTGAGTAATTTTTTTATTGACCATGAATATAAGGAAATATACTAATTTGATATATTTCTATAAAATAAATTTCATTTTTTAGATTTTCTTTTATCTATTTCTTTTTCGTCCTTTACATTAAGAAATGGATGTCCATAAATTATCTTTGATGCCTGAAGTGCTAAAAAGAGTATTAGAAGATATTAAGTACCATAAAAAAGTGAAAAGTATAAATATTTCTCAATAACCATTATTTAAAATTCCATGGTTAATACATTAATATGTAAACATAAAAAGTAACTCTATGATTTTATAATTAATATTTGTTCAACAAAAATAATTACACCTTAACCTAGAAATCATGTAAGCCAGTGGTAGGCATAAAATCTTTATCTTCAATCACTCATGGGTTCAAGATCCCTGACCTTTACAGATATGATTGGTTATCACACTACATACATGATTCTTTTTTCTAAAACCATGCTAATATAATTTCCAAAAATAAATAATATGGACATACTTAAAATAAGGTTAATAACTAAATAGCCTTTTAACCATGGTTTTCAATAAAAAATTAGTGCATAAATACTTCCTCTGAAGTTTAACTTGAAACTTTCATGAATTATTAACCTTAAATCCCTTTTGAAAGATGAAAATTTATAATGTTAGAATGAAAACCAGGAAATCATGTTAACATTGATTGCCTCATATATCACAAAGTAGCTCTTGGTTGTGAAATTCCAAACATGTGAATACCATCATCATATATTATCTTGAAACATGATAATAACTTGAATTACCATAAATACTTAATGAAAACATGACTTATTCCTTATTAAAAGTATGTTGGATTTATTCTACAAATCCAAAAAAATTAAACTTCATTAATTATATCATAAACCACAAGTCAAAAAGTCTTTAATTAGTTCTAAGGTAATTATTACCTTCCAATATACTTATTTATATCCCACATATCATTATCCAAACAAATTTATCATAACATAAAGAATATATTAAGGGTTATATTTCTATTAATCATGTTTTTTCAATGGACATCACCTTACCATTATATCACTTTTATATTCCATCATAACTATTCAAAATGTTCTTGTAAATCCCCAGCAAAAAAATATCAATCAAAAAATACTTATATATTTCACCATTCATATAAATTTATTTCCAAATCCAAATACATATAAAATTTTATTATTATACTTCATACTTATTACACTAACTAGGATATCTCATCCTATAAAATAATACCTCTTTCCTTTCACATTTCATCTGTAGTCTTGTCATGATCCGCAATATAACCATTACATGCACCAACTTACTGATTTTCTTCAGGATCATTCCTCTTGGGACATTGAGTTACATAGTGACCATTTATTTCCAAATTAAAACACTTAACCTTAAATGATGAATTAGGGAGTCCAATATTCTCATGCATTTCATTAACCTAACTCTTCCCTTTTAATCAATTTCTTTGTGTTCTTCTTTTCCAAAGTCAAAACACTATGTTGTTCCTCTAAGGAATTCACTTTTGTGATTCATTCCAAAATCTTAACACAAAGGAATCCAAATTTTCTTTCCATAATTGTATTCTATTACCTAAAATCTCATCAAACTCTTTATTTCTCTTCCTTGAGGAGTCTGAGTATTGGTTAAGGTACACATTATTAATCATGTTCCATGAAAATTGATTAGGAATGATCACAACAGCTTTTACTCGAGTGATCATCCCACTTGACTTCTCATCAGAAAATCATCCATCACATTCAATGTTAATTTTTTTCCTTCCAGTTCCCACCATTGAATAAAAATAGATAAATAGTGTGAGCATTCCTTATCATAGCATGAAACCAAATAATCATTAAAATAATTAATTATGGGATGTATAAATCATGACACCTTGCTAAATGTATGAAACCCTAGGTTCATCAAAATTTTTTTGTAGAAAACATATATTTATATCCAAAATAATGGTCCTTGAGGAGTTTTGTGAATTCCCAATTCATATCCCATAGGAGTGTCAATCTAGGTGAGTAGTAGGGCCTATTTTTGTGTACTAGGTTACACCGAGTCAGGCCCAGAACATCTTATCAGAGTTGTTACCCCTCAATACATCTGTTCAAGAGCCACATCCACTTTTAGTAACTAGACATGGATTTATTTCTTATAAACAAATCACTCTATCCTTTACCAAAATTACAGGACATTTTCCTAAACATTAACTCATCCTTATATTGACCCTTATATACATCTTAAGAAACATACATAGAAATATACATAGGGATATGAATAATTTTTTATCATCCTTATTTCAAAATTTAAACTAAAACTTTACTCTGATACCAACTATAATCACCATGTCATGATATATATTTATATTACATAACTTTTGCAGAACAATTAAAACATAATAAAAATAGACACCCAATGACTGTATTAGTCTAGTTTTGTTGAAAAAATGGAAGCATAAAAACTGGTATATAAGTGAGATAAATCATCTCTCAATAGCTTATTATTGAATAACACCATTATTATTAACATCAAACATATTATGTATGTTATGAAACTAGGGGACATAAACCTAAAAAAGGTGAGATCTTAGATGTTCAGTAAGGGTAAACCAGGGAGACATGAATGCATAAATCTGAGCATAGGAATATGAGAATGTGATCAAATCATTTGAAGATTATACCCTATATATCAATGATCATAAACATGAATCATGGAGTAAATATTGACAATTAATAAGACAAGAGTCATAAAGAAATAAAGAAAATAAGCAATGAAAAAATAACATACGAATAAAAAATGTAATTGTGGTTGACACATAAGAATATAAAAACTCTAAGCCAAGTCATAATTCCAAGGCCTTTGCAACAGGTTAAGATTGGGTTAATCATCATTGTACCTTTTTAGGTATTGGTATGACCTCCCTTATTCCATCTTATTTTGGGCTTCAGATATCCTCCCATGTACCCTCTTGTTTCAGTCTTGGGATATCCTCCCATTTAACCTATTGTTTCCATCTTGTGATTCCCTACCATGTAACCTTTTAGATCATAAAACATTTATTAATAACCAATTCATTTGAGGGAGATATAGGTACCACCCATCTCAAAATGAAATCCTATATACATGTTCCACAAAATCATAAACAATCATATCATAACCCAAGAAATGTAATGGGTGTCATAAACATGTAATCATATCATAACATGTGGAAAAGAGATAGGTTTCATAATAATTTAATCAAATAATAACCAATGAAAATAAGTGTATTTCTTAATAATATAACCCATGAAAGGGAAATAGATTTCGTAAACATCATGCCATAAAAGGTAAACTATTAAGAGAAGAAATTTGAATCAAAACATTGTATCATTTCCATATAAAAGAATTAGTAACACCAAAAAATGTTATATTAGATAATAAATAATTTTTAAAGAAATTTTAAAACAAATTCTTGAGTAAAATATCCATTTTTTTTGAAAAATTATTTTTAAAACATAAATCCTTTTGAAAACTGTTTTATTTGAGAACATATTTTAAAACCTATAAAATATGGTTTGAAAAAAATAAACATTTTTAAAATCATTCTTCCATGAAAATTATCTTTAGAGATCATTCAAAATAATTTTTGAAAACATTTTTGAAAACATTGTTTTTTAAATAAAACATATTTTTTAAAGAAAAGAGAAATGAAGTCGGATTTTATTAAAAACATTTTCTTAACTATATTTTATATGAAAGAGTGGAAAATAATTCTAATACATGGATACATATTGAATAAATAAGGGGTAAGGAAACTACTTAGTTTTCTGGAGATAAGGATTATAATATATCATCAAATAATCATAATCATTGGCAATCTCGAAAATCAATGAGATTTTTTAAATAAACTCTTATCACTTAATTACTAATGATTATACACTTCATGTAAGAAAATGAAATTACCTGAAGCATAAAATGTCAAGAAAATAAGTATATTGATGATATAACATATAACTTAGAAGTATATACACTTTAGAAAAAAATTTAGGTGTACAAAAAAACATGAGTATCATATAAGGAAAATTGAGTCAAAATATTTTTACTGATTTGGAAACTTTTGAAATATTAACCCCTTTAAAGAAAGATAATATAATGGTTTTGTAAATAACCATTAATTTAAGTATAAAAATCATTGAATACATACATTCGTAGTATACACCCCACACAATGGAAATGGGTGTAGAATAAATAATATATCTCATGGAAATAAAAAGTGAGATGAAATTCCCATTCCTTGCCTGTTGACTCTCTTCAAACACGTACTGAACTCTTCTTACTCAGGTAAATCCTATTGGTTTTAACCAAATAGATTCTTTGGATGGATTTATTCCCAAGGGAGGCTTCAAGTAGGAGGGTAGGTTTTTTGGGATTATGTTTTTGTATATCTTTTGCGAACATAATTTGTTTGAGAGGTGTGAATAAGTGGAGGAGATGATGTCATATTATAGTGGAGGAGGTGCGCCACTCTTGTAATATTGTGAAAAAGAAATTCCATTAACATTTTTCAGATGTAAATTAGATCCAGTAATGGACCAAATTTTATTAAAGTGATTATAGATTCAAAATATGGCCATAAAATTTCTCTTGGAAAATATTCTAGGTTGCTTTAGGTCTTAACGTTAAGGTTTAACCCTTAGTTAAGATTCATTTTACCTTAAATCGATAGAATTAATGTTAATTAAATTCAATAATATTTTGGGTAAAAACTAAGTTTAACTTATTATACATTATAAATTATTATAATTCCAAATATGAAATCAATTTTTTGAAATTAAAAAAACATAATATATAGAAATTATTTTAAAATTAATCATGAAGGTGGGTCGGCAATTGGTGTTTTTAAAGTTAAAACACTTAAAAGTTTACTATGTTTTTATACCCAATTTCAAATATAAATTGATCTCAATTACCTAAAATGTATTAATTTATAAAAATATTTTCTAAATAAACTTTAAAACTAATTTAGAATATAATTTAACCTTATAAAAAAATTATATGAAAAAGCTGTTTTGAACTAAAATTTAGTATTTTTCTCTTTTCATTAAAAAGTAAAATATCATTGAAAAATACCAAAAAATTACCCTAAACTAATTAGTATTGTCTTATTTCAAATATTATGTTTATTTTGACAAACTAAATCTATAAAATTTCAAAAAATTGTATTTAAAATGGGTTTTGAAATAAAAGGCTATAAAAATGACTTAATAAAAATATTGAGTTTTTAACCGTAAAGTTCAGTTTATTCTTTTCTTATATATATAAAATATATTGTATGAAAATAAAAATAAATTGATTGAATATATAAAATATATATTACATTAATATCACTCACTCTTTTTAATTAATTTAATTTATTAGGGTAAAACATCTTTGTGACCATAAAAATAATATTATTTTCCATTATATTCAATCGGGTTTTATATTAATTTCTAATTAGATTATAACCACTGAATTCATATTATATTTGCGTAAACCATACATTTTCATAAATTAGTTAATACTATTCATAACCATTGATTTAATAGCTAGGTTATATCTTATTATATTAAGTAATAACATTTTAATTATATACTATTGTTCTGTAAAACATGGTCTTATGTGTTACACAAGCCATCAAGGAAAGTCATTATTGTGTGTATCTCAAGCTAACCTCGGTGTTCCATGTATAGAAAACTAATTTTCATGTTGCATGTAGTGAAAAATTATATTGGTGTTTCATATATAGCAATCAAAAATTGGGCTTTAATATAAAAAATATATCTTCAATGTTGTGTGAAATAAAAAATATCAAAAAGGATAAATTAATTAATTTTTTTTGAATAATATAGGGTTGTTATAGGTTGCATGTTTCAAAAGATATCGTAGAGATTAAATGTAAACAAGTATATTTCATGGGTTATTTAAATTCAGTTTTACATATCACATATTATATAGAATACAATGTTCTTATTTTAAAATTTTGGGGTGTTATATTATCCTCACCTTAAATAAATTCTATTTTCAAAATTTAAACTTTATCTCCGTAATCAAGGGGTTGATATTTTAAAATAATATTATTGAAAACCAAAATATTAAAAATATTTAATAAAAAATACTCTAAATAAGATTAAAATGGAAGTGTATAGAGGATATAAAATAATAAAATATATTGGATTCCAAGTTTCAGAATATAGGTGGGAAATGAAATAATTGACATGGAAGAGAATACTGACAACCAAGGATTAATAGAGAGTGACAGATTTCACTAATCACATGAAAGTGGGTTATCTAGATAAGGGTAACCACCCCAAAATCATTAACTAAATAGGTGTGACATTAGTCATTTATATCATAAAAAATGTTGATAATAGGAAAGAAATTTGGTTCCAAGATGATTTCCCCAGAGTTGTGGAATTATTTTACTCTCTATGAATATATGAAAATATACTTACATGATATTTTTCTGTTTCATAAGAACAATTTCTTCTTTTCTTTGTTCTTTAATTAATTTTCAATTCATCATTTATTCCACAAAATGAGAATCCTAAAAAGAATTTTTTATCCCTGAATCACTAAAATATGCTTTTAATGGATGACAAGATCTACAAAATAGTGTAAAGTATTTATTTATAACTCTAAATATATTCCACAAACAATATGGTTAGCGTAATTTATCTAATATGATAGTTTAATCTCTAAAACAATAAAGTAATTCCATTGGTTTATCAGTAATATTTATTTTTGAAAATATTTAACTAAAAATAATGATATATTCATTGTGACACTATGTACTATTGTTTAAGGTGTTAAACTCTTATCATAATTAGGTAACGAGTTCCATCATTATTGACCTTCCTGATGTGATAGGATTTCAACAATTAGGTTGGTTGTCTTTTTTCTAAAAAATATTTATATAATTTATATAACATTCAAAAAAATGAATGGACATCCATGAAAGAAAATTAATCATTAAATAAATTTTTAACTATGGTTTTAAATATAATTTATTATTATTATTATTATTATTATTATTCGTAAAGTCTATGAAACTGATTTTACTATTATTTCAATGTTATTAAAGATCATATTAGCCCTTAAGGTTATAAATTATTTTAAACTTACATCTATAAAATGTAAATGAATTATTCCTCAAATCAAATTTCTATTAAATGATATGTTTGCCTAAATTTATCTAAAAATATATTTAATAATGGTAGAACTGAATAACATAAACCCTATAAATGGTATTAAATACTTTAAACTTATTATCGGTCTTTAACTCATAAACCCGTTATGGTTTCCACAACTCTTATGTTAATGAAGACAAATATTCATTTGATATTTAATATAATACTTTAATGTTTCATGATTATTATACCAAACTAATATTGGGTAAAATACTACAACAATATAATTATAGAATCCAACTAAATAAATTAACAATTTTATTTCAATATAGGTCCTTCTCGGGTCTAGGATTTAACCCATAAATAAAGGAATTTATTCATATAATTCCCTGATACTCCACATTTCATACAATGAACTGTAAATAGATTCTGAGGACAGTATTTATTTACATCTATTGTAATATTAATTTTTCCTCAATAATTCATTAATTTATTCGCTTATTTTCCACAGATATATTTGTTATATTTCATTTAGACAATATATTTTCAATATAATACACCTTAGATTTAACCTAGGCCAGTCACTGTTATTGTATATTCAAATCCTTCATAATGGTTTTTAAAGAAAATGTGAATTATTATAACCATATCCCCAAGGAGTGTCAAACTTATTGAATAGTTAGGCACATTTTCATATACAAAGTGATAATTAAGTAAAGGCCAATGTGCCCTTTCTGAAGTTATTAATCATATGTACATTTGTTCCAAAACCATATCCACTTTTAGTATCTGGAAATAGATTTATTTTCTTGGAAAACCACATATTATCTTCCTTGCCAAAACATTAGGATGTTCTATTATACTTATCCTCAAATTATATCATAGGTTTATGATCCCAAACTTTTGTATTATTATATCATGATCTGAATGTTTCTACAAAACTTCCTCTAATATCAACTATAGATACCCATACCCTCGTAGCCAAGATGGGGGAGTCTTCTTTATTAAATTGTAATTAGATACAAGGAATCACATGCCAATGTATTTAATAGTTTAGTAATCTTCATAAACTATATATATACTTGAGTATTTAATTTCATTTAAAAACAAAACGTACAACCTAAATTTTCTCTATAATATAATTATTCCCTATATAATATCCTTGAACATCAATAATAGTACACTAAATAAATTACTAGGATTGTAAAAAAATAAGGGTCATCTCAAGTTCTCAGTAAGTGTTATATAAAATGGAAGCAATCATTAATAAATAATAATAATTAACATGTAAAGGTAAATAACTGAACGATAATTCCATTTAAATAACAAGAATATCATGATAATATAATTCATAATCAATGTGGAAAGGTAAATAATTAAAAAACATTCCTTTTAATCCTTAAACGGACAATAAAATCCATCCAGAGACAATAGGATTGTGAAAATATCTTGGAGAATAATAAATTGATTCTTAATGATGTAAATGGTTAATTATTGGACATCTTTATCTTAGGAATCATGGTAACTCTACCATCATGAAATTTCACAATACTATTTAGGACTACAGGGAAAAAACTGTTTAATGCTAGATTAATTTTTTATCTCATAAGACCTACTTATTCATTGAGGGTATCTACAATGGTGGGCCCCAACCATAACTATAGGTCCAAATAATTCTTTATATATAAAATAATATACCAAATTCATAATTAAATATGTCATATCAATAAATATATGTATTTATTAAAGCATAAAGATTTATAAATATTTCACAGTTAATCAAATAAGTTTCAAATTAAACACCATATATGGAAAAAAGTATATTATTTAGAAAATTATAATATTCATGATAAATAATAGTATTTATTTTATTATAAATGAATTTTACAATGACCATAACAGAGTGAATGTTTCTAATTAAATTTAATAGCTATAAAAAATGAATCAAAAAGGAAATTTCAATAAATTCTATGCCCAAAATGAAAATAAAACATCCATATAAATAATAATGATGTTATGAACACAACATATACTAATTTATTTAAAAAATCTTTTATTCATTGATGAATTTAAACAACATAAAAATATATTTAAAAAAATTCTTAAGTAAAATATCTCTTTCTTCATGAAAATCACATTATGAAAACTATATATTCACAAAACAAATTGACAATAGTTTTATTTTAAACTGAACTTTTAAACTTATAATGGATGATTTAAAACAATTACTTTTCATGAGAGTAGAATATTTTGTACATTCGGAGTTTGTTAAAAACAAATATTCCTTTCACAATTTTGGTAAAATATATAAATGAATTATTTGAAAAATTACATAAAGATTACTTTAAAAAATTCACAAAAGGGGTAAATATTTATTTAATAAAGAATTGTAAAAAGGGTTATAAAATTTTTTTAAAACATTTTTAGAAAACATAGTTTTTATCGAAAATTTATTTCAAATAAAAAAGATAAATGAAATCTATTTTTCTTAAAACAAATTACTCATTTTTTTTACTATTAAAGAGTGGGAAAATGATAATATCACATTAAGATATAATTAATAGAATAAGGAGAAGAAAATTAAATTTTTATTTTTATAAAATTATTAAATAATTTCCTTTAACTGAAATTCAAGAATAAACAATATCTATTTGAATGAGATTTGAAATTAACCCACATAATGATCATAAAGTTTAAGTGAGAATAAACAAATGAATTTTATTTGTATCAAATATAAATCTAAAATAAATGGATATAAAACAAAATTTAGTCAAAATTTAGTACACACAGAATCATATGATATCAACGACAATGAAGAAGCAATATAACCCCGTGAAAAGAAATTGAGTTCTGAATTTATTTACCACTTGGTAAATATTAAGTCACATTCCATTAAATTTAATAATGTGTATTTATATAAAAAATATCATGATTTATTAATTAATTGTTATATAACATGTCAATGGGGAATTATATACACCATATAAAATAAATTTGATACATAACATTTCAATATTCCTTAATGAAGAGAAATTGAGATGAAGTCCATTGCACTGATCATAAAATTAAAGTTAGAATTAATAAATGAATTGATGGTACGTGTTAAATTTGAATCCAAATAGAAAAAGATGAAATATAACATAATATAAACAATAGTCATTATAAAAAAAATATTATCATGACACGATCAATGAAGTAGAAGTTTAACCCAATTAATGGAAATTGAGTTAAGCAATCCCTTACCCCATGATTCCTTTTGATTGAATTTTTTTAACCTCATTTGTAGGGGTTTTAAATATTTTGTTATCATATAAAATAACTATTTTAATATTTAAGATACCATATATGATTTTTTAAAACATATTTTCACCCTTTAAATTATAATCATTCATTAATTTCATTGTCTTGGTTGTTAATTATCTAGTTTTATCATTTTTGTTTTGTTATGATGGATAAATATCTTGAAAATATTATATAGTTACATCATTTACATAATGACTGTGAAGAAATAATTGTAATATTTTTACATCAATTTCAATTTTAAAACCAATAATGAAATATGGTTATGCAAAATTAAGTATGTTATGGTCAAGGAGACGACATGTTGTACGTACACATGAGTAAGTTTCCAATTTCCAATGATCCTAATGGGAAGAAGTTAAATAATATTTCATCCATAAATAATGATAATAATTTCTTATATATTATAGTATTTCCTTAAATATACTTATAAATATCATTGATGTCGTGTGGTGATGAAAAGAGAGTCACGTCACTTTGTGAAGGTGGTAGTCCACATGTACACGAATGATGTTATCATCATTCAGTGTATGAAGGAAAATAATATATTATATTTTAATATTGATAAATATTTAAATAATATCATATTTATTTTATATATATATCATATATTCTATAACTATAGACTTATCACCTTCCATGTAACACGTTAGTATATGATTTATCACATCACTTCACGGTGTGGATGTCTTCCGTATACACAAGTAACATTATTATATCCCCTATGGAATGAAAAGTAAAAAAATTTATCTATGACATAATGAATACTAAGGTATAACAATGATATAATTATAATATTAATATAATTTATATATATTATCATTCCCAAACATGAGATGAGGTAATGGAAAAAATTTAATGACATCGGTTTGTGAGGCGATATTCCTCAGTACAGACAATTGATGATTTCGTATCCCATTTGATGAAAGTGGGAATGGGTTTATGTAATTACCTTAAAATAATAACATATAAGTTTTTTAATAATTTATGGTTATTATATTTTTATTTTTTAATAATTATTTATGGACTTTGAGGAAGAAATAATATAGAAACACTTGTGGAAAAACATTATCACTTTTTTGGGTACCCTCCATAATATTTCACCAAAAGCCTTCCTATGTTAGATTTCAGATGAAAATAAGGATTCAAGGATTCCATGAGGGTACCTTGGTTGTGGTTTTTTATGTAATTTTTTTAACCATATGGGTTTTAATGTTGGATAAATATAGGATAGGGGTGACCTTTTTAAGCGAGGAGAGTGACACACTTGCAATTTTTGAAATAAAAATGTGCACACAAGTTTTTCACATAAAAAAGTGTCCAAAATAAATTTCTACCAAGCCGTAGACATTTTATATTACAAATATTTATATAAAATATATTTCATTGAATTTTCTATTTCATTTTAACCATTATTTTTTTCGATTAATCCCCTAGTAAATATATTTTTACCTTAAATACAGTAATTATTTTAATAAATATTTTCACAATTAATTTTGAAAAAAATAAGATTATATTATTATAAAATTTAATTTATTCTAATTAAAAATATATAATTAATTTTTTCTAAATTCCATAACCAAAATTGGAAAATTTTAATTTGAAATTAACCCTGTAAACGTGATGAGAAAGTGGGTTTTCAAAGAGAAAATGTTCAAATGTTTACAAATTTTTTATATCGAAATTCAATATGGAAGTGGTTAAAATGAAATAAATTGGTTAAATATATAATTAATTTAACTAATTTTACTTTAAAACAAATTCAAAATTTAATTTATATTTTAAAATAATTTAAACTAAAAGAAAATTTTCAATTAAAATTTTTCATTTTTCACTAATCATCGAAAAATGATTTTCAGGAAAATCCCAAAAATCACCCGAATATAATTTTGATATGATTATTTCAAAAATGAATTTTTTTATAAAATAAATTTCTGAAAGTGTTATCGAAATAATTTTAAATCATGTTTTAAAATTTCTATTGAACCATCATTTAGATAAATTATATATTTTCAGATAATATTTCCTTTTCTTTTAAATGATTCTTATGTTATTTCTAATCAATAAATAATCTTAATTTTCATAATTTTCATAATTTTATTCATAATATTCATAAATTACAATTTATAGTTTATTTTATAATTATATATTATATTATTATACATTTCTAATTAGGTATTCATGTTAAATAATCTATCAAAGATATTTGATTTAAATAAATATATTTTGTGGGTTATTTAAGATTGGAATTTCATATCGCATGCACAATTGAATACACTGGTTTTTTAAATATTTTAGGACATCTCATTAATAAATAAATAAAAGTAATAATAATATTGAATTTATTTATTAATAAAGTAAATAATAATTATATCTTTATTAAATATGAAGATAAAGAACATATGTGCGAGTCAGAAAAAATGTAATGATTTTATCTCAATACCCATTCATTGAAGAATATTTTAATATTATGAATAAATTTATTTTATATGGTGTAAATAATTCCATTTTAACTATTATATCATGAATCCAATATACTTCATTGTATTTTATATTTTAATTAAAATTATTTCATTAAGGGGGTTTGACTTGAATGTTACAAAGTGGTAGCAGGTCTCATAACTAAATTTATTTTTATTGGGTTATATCACTTATTCGTTGAATTTATTATTCTATAATTTTGTGTGTAATTTATTTTAATAATTTTATATCTTATTTATACTTAATTTATGTGGATTTACAATTTACACTCAAAATAAATTCATTAATTAATTCATACTTCAATAGTTTGATCATTGTGAGAGATTTCATCGCAATTTCCACTCCATTAAGACATATTTGGTATTATAAACCTATTTATTATTAGAAGGTATATATAATTCACATTTTATATTTTATATCAATAATATCAGTATATTCGTGGTATTTAATCTTTCATTTTAAGTTATTTAATTAACGGGGCTATGATTCAAAAGTTACCATAGTGGTAAGTGTCTATTTTACAATGTCATCATTATTCCAAATTACATATGTTTAAGTATCTGGTGGAGTAATTATTTGATATTTCAATCATAAACCAAAACTATTTTATTCTAATATTTTTATTTCTATAAATTATACATTTTCATTTATTTTTACACTCTTTAATTACTCAGGATATCCAAATCTTTTTTTTATGGAAATCCAACAATCTTTTTTTACTCGGTCAACAATATTTTTCTTCCATATAAATATTTTACTTAAAAAATAAATAATTTTTTTAATATTTTCCATTGATTTATTAAATAATTTTCACATACTTTTTAATTTTTAATTTTTTTAAAATAAACCTTGTTTTTATTTTTAGAAAAAGGTATTTTTTGAATTTTTACAAAACATTTGAAAGGAATTTTAGTTTTAATTTTGAAAGAATTAATATAATTTTTTTCTCCATAATAAATCATTTATTTAAAGCATCCTTTATAATTTCACATGATTATTTTCAAAGAAATTATTTTCCATAATTTTATAGAAATTTTTAAATGTATGTTTTAAAATGAAAAATTTATTTTCATGAAGAAAATTTTTAATGATCCTTTTAGGGTATTTAAATTCATCAATAACAAAAACAATTTTATTCTCAAAAAGGGATGTGTTATAATAATACATCCTTAATTTTATATGAATGTTTTAAGATAATTATCCCTAGGGAAAGTATTTACATTCCACATGTTATTTCTTCCTATATGAATAGTTTTGGATAAGGAATATTGGTTAAGTTGTATTGTTTATTCATATAATGAATGCAATGGACTTATTAAGTGATGATTGTGGCCTTCATTAGCATCTCGATTCATTGTTATATCTCATGAGATATATTAGTCTCGGTATTTGACTAATCCCTTTCCCATTAATGTAAGATGTCCTAAAACAAGGCCACAATGATATATTTGTGATTTTTTGACATCATGAATTTAGTGTTTATGATATTTGTTATTGATATACATGATGTTATTTGAATATTTATTAATTACATGGTTCTGTTTCAATATCACATGATTATTTATATAGAATTATTTGATCATCATTTATTCCCATCATATTATTCTTCATTATCAAGTTATTGATTATATAATTTTTTTTAGTTATTTACTGAACCATATTGATTATGCCTTATTTTCCCATGATAGCTTCTGATGTACTTAAACCACGTTGAGAAATTTATCTTAGGATTATTGTTTTCATTTATCCAAAATATGAAGAAGGAATACTGAATGATTTTAAAGATTCAAAATGTTAATTTAAACTATTTTATATTTTTATATTTTTAAAAATAATGTCAGATTAATGTATATATCCTGTTTACCAGGACTACTAAGCTATTTGTTCCTCTGTGATTTGATAGCATTAATCTTATGAAATTTTATCAAAGTAAACACTAACACTGGGATACTGTGGACATGGTCATTACATTATTTCCTTAAATGGATAATTATATAATCATATCTATATGGTTGAGCATATACCACTCCTCAACCATAACCTCAACAATTTCCATTACAAAATCTCTTGTATCGCTTGTACCAAGACAAACTTATCAGTATATGTCCTGTAAATCATTTCATTCGTAGTTAAATCTATATAATATATTCAATACACATCGTTTCTCACTAAATATTCTGGTCACCACACTCAAAAACATCTATTCAATTTCCATCAGTCTCTCGCTCACTCGTGATAATTCATTAATTCAAAAATCAATAGTCCCCACATGTAAACTTAACCTTACCATACATTAATCTAATCCCAGGGGTTTCATACTCTCTATCAACAAATAAATCCCATCTTATAGCTCGATGAGTCTCACATCATCAAAACCAAGATGACTATGCTCCAATGTATTTCATTCTAATCAAGCACATGTGATCCCCAACGTTTCTCCCATGAGGTCCTGACATCCCACAAGTGTCAAAGCTCCTATCCCAAAACCTCTAAAAATTATCCTACCATATGTCAGTTCTTTCTAAATTGGATTTCCCTCGGAACCCCTCTTCATAGCAGGATCATTACTAGAATCATGGTCTAACACATGATCACCCATCACCCATGAAATGTTCCAAAACCCTAGAGTCTACCCACACACTAACAATTCTCAAACATGCTTCTCAAAACAATAGGTTCGAGAATCCAAATGATCATACCCTTTGAAACCAAACTCAAACCATAAATCTAAAACATAAGGTGATTTTTCTTATAAAAACCCAAGGCATCATCATCATGCCTATCTCAAATTACTCCAAAAGTGTTCCCATAATCTAGGAATATTATTCCAAATCCATTCATGTCTCATATGAACACCTTTTCCACATCAATATTTCTAAGGCATCCCCTTTCCAAAATCACACACCTGATAACACCTCCTATGCATTGATATAAAAAAATCTACTCAAGTATCCATTTCTACATAAAAACATAAATTATTACTAACCCCTTACTATCGGGTTAACCATGAGTATCCTAGATCATCCATCAATAACACTTGACTCACCACTACTACATGTTGTATCTCAAGAACAAAACCATGTATCCAAACACATAGGTTATAACTCACATGAACCTCAACCTATGTTTTGTCATGTCCCATCCCACATAGGCCCGCCTAGTCTGTGGTTTGTAGAGTGTTACTACCGTAATCCCACCTCCAATAGAACATGAGCTGGTGAAAAAACACATACATTAATTAAAATAAATTACAACCGATACAAATCCATTCATACATATGAAACCCACAATTAGGGTACTATAATAATACTAGAAAGTATTAAGGTCTAAGTACAAGCCCACCAAAACTGTATAGAATTCATACCTACTATAATGATGAAACTACAACCAAATGTTACTATTGGTGTGAACCATGGTCTTTCATAACATAATATTGTCTATATTTTCTCCTAGTTCACCAATAACCACATCGAACAATGTTTTGTCTTTATAAGGCACAACATATAATTGCAGTGATAATACTAGGTGAGTATAAAAGTACCCATTAGGAAACCCCAAAATAACCAAACATAAGAATCAAGATTGTAATCATCTCACCACATATTTATATGAATAAAACTATGAGGAATATTAATAAAATTATTGATATTATCATGATGACACTATGTCTTAAGATAAGGTCACAACCACATTTTCTACCTAAGATTATACTTGAGAGTTCATAGAAACACTCACCCAAGAGAACTCACTCCACGAGTCTAATATCATTGATGGTGACCATTTGAGATGTCATGCTCATTGGGTCTCACCACTAAAAAGTACATTCTATAACATAAATGATATTGGTACACATATGGAGGTTCACACATAGATCTATAGGGTATAATTAAATTACAATCTAGAATTACCGACTAAGTATTTTATTAACGCCCTAGTATGTTAGTACCACTGATTCCTAGAAGACCACTAAAGGTAGAATATGATAGTGGATTTGACCCCAGAGAGGATGGATGGATTTCTGTAACTTCATCCAATGATAATCCATTAGAGGAGATCATAATCCAATGTTAATGACATAATTCCACATTATATGCTCATAGGGATGGATTGAGGGAACATAACCTAATGAAAATCGACTGAACTAAAGAGAAGATGAACCTAATATGATCCTGGAGGATGTAAATGGAATTCAATAGGTGTTACATGGCTTGTATTTCTTCCACATGTTCAGTTTCTATCTTCCCATATCACACGACATGTACCTCCATATACACACCATGCCCCCAGAGGGTATATGACATGCAGTGGTCTGAAAACTTGTGCCCATGTGTACCTTTCTATGCTCAAGTACTTCATGTTATACCCATTTACTCTAAGTGTGTCCATAACCATGTACCCCCAGAGTACATTCCAAACCACCACTAATAGGTCGCATAGCCTATGACACTTGTCACTAGGCATGTGATCTGTAACTTCTTGTGGAAAACCTAGCACTGCATCTAGGTCCCCACATGGAATTTTTTCTTCAGAGTATACACTTTGTAGAGTGGAAATTTCCATAATTTCCATATTGTTAAATGTGTCATAACCCACTATTCTAACATTCTATCTATCCATAAATCACACCTGGTAATGGAATATCTAGTGTTGAACATGCTTTCCCCCATTGGTGGACTGACTGTGGACACATCCACCACATGGAAGTCATATCCTATTAATATGATCTATTTTGGCATCCAAAAACCTGTAATGAGAACCTCCAATCTAGTCTTGATCCTCTTCCAATAACCTTCTTCCTTCGTTTCACTTTAATATCACCCTAGATCAACAATGGTGCCTACAGTATCAAATCTATTGCACCAAAGAACAGTAATTAAATGATTGGTTTCTAGGTATTCTTAGAACCAATATTCAAAGAAACTGATACTGATGAACATGTGAAGAAACAAAGGAGATAAATGCGTAAACCACAACAAAGGAAGAAATCTAGGTCATGTTATTATTGTATTTTATTTTTCTTTTTAAAAAAAATGAATGAATAACCCTGTAATATTCAAATAAATCATCCATTTGTCAACTGTCAATGCATGAATCAATTATTGTTAGTTGAATTTATTCAAGTTCGATGTGGAATAATAAAACATAAATAATATAAAATACACATGCATACTACCTCATGTTGGATTGAAAACTGATGAATAACTGACACACATCGACATTGATGGAATGATACATAACCTCCATTGGTGAAACTATCCTCAATCACAATCGTAATCCATTTTTTCTTTCCATATCCCCTCTAATGGCATAGTTTCAATCATGAGATTATCTGGTGAATGCTAACAATTTGTTATAATAGTATTTTTATATAGGATTATTGTTCTATACATCTAAAATAAATAAAATATATAAATAAATTACCTTATTTCGTTATTTGTGTCTAAAACAACATTATTAAAAATTCCCAAAGGTGAAAAATATTATTTCATGCCATTGGTGAATCCCACATTTCAGACTAAATGGCACTCGATGATTTCCATTTTGATACAGTATTTGGAATTTATTCTACCTTTTCAGTAAAACTAGGCAAGCATTATTGAAATATATTAAATATTTTTATAATATAAATATTGGGATCACCAAGACTTGGAATGTCACATTGTCTCAGCACCTGGCTCTATAAATATTACTATATGTATTTCAAAGTGTTACATGGAAGAAATTGAAATGTTGTATTCTCCCCACGAGATAGGTTTCATCCTAAAAATATAAAAATACTACTAAACAATATAGGGGTACTAGGATTTAATTTGAATATACCACTCCCAGGTGCTCTCCTATATATAAATACATCCCCAAATCTCTACCGAGCTCTTCTCTAAAATAGCTACGAAGTTGTATGGCTTGGCGACTCATTATATGATCAACCAAATGGAATTGTTTCCTCAAGATATCCTTGGTCACCCAATCATGAAGTGTAACAACCCGACCCTAGTTACCGAGAGTCAATGAATTATTACATAACATTGACATGATACAAGGAATCATGTCCCGAAAGACTGATCTATTTAGTAGCCTTGGAAGTACTATATACATTCATAAATTTTACATTACACCATGAAATAAAAACATCAAAAACATTTTCCCCCCATTTGAACACACATTTATCCTTAACCTATCCCTACAGGTCAAACATAAAATTCATCTTCACATCCTGGGAAAAATAAAACATAGAAAGGTGTGAGATCAGATGCTCAGTAAGGATAACAATATAGCAGAGACTTTCATAAATAAGCATAAACATTTTAAGGCAATGTATTAGACAAAAACTAAATCCTTTTGAACTTAAACTTTAGCACAATATGGAAAAGATAAAAAAAAATAATTCCATTTACTTACTCAAATGGATATTCTACTAGACGAAAAATCACATGCAATATCAACATCCACTTTCATAATGACTGAATGCATAATTCCAGACTTAATAACCACATAGTCAAGGCATTATGCCAAGACTACAAATAATATTTTGTCAAGGCATTGTTCTAAGACACTAGTTTTTCTAATGAGGCCTACCGATGCATCGAGGATCTATAATGGGATCCACCCATAACTTACTAATTCCTATTCATTCTTCATATGAAAATCTTTAAACATAACATAAACATTTTTATTAAAATTAGAATAAAAATGTTAATACTTTATCTATAAACCATGAATGGTATAAAAATAACACATCCACATTCAAACATATCTTAAAGTCTTCAATACAATATGGATGATTTGTATCATAATAAATCAACTTCAAACAAGTTTAAAACCCATCAATGGATGTTGACATAGATGAAATGAAAACTATTTGAAAGAAATACCTATTTCTATTTTGAAACAATTTAAAAGAAAAAATTTGTTTTGGAAATATTATTATAACATTGTAAGTGAATATTAGAAGGTTTTATAATGGTGGAAAATATTTTCACCCTCCGTATAAGTTAAAAAAACATTCTTTCCATAATTTTGTCGAAATGTTCGTAAAGTACCTTGTTTGGAAAACGACTAAAAGATTCCTTTAAAAATATATATGGTCAAATAAGGGTATAAATGACATTAACCCACAGTATAGAAAATAGTAAAAATGTTTTGAATTACATTTTTAAGAAATCACGGATGTGGATTATAAAGAGGTCCCAGTAGATACTTATGTAAAGAAAACCTCGGATAATAAAGAGATTGGGAAATTAACCCTTACCTTGTACTTTTCCTTAGCATATGGTATGTTAACCTCTTATATAATAATTAAAACATTGTTATTAAATTATAAATGAACAATTTACATAAATATGATATCATATATTATCTTCTAATATTGCTTTGTTAATAATATTTTCGTATTAATGTCATTTCGGGTGTTAACTGATTCGTTTTACATTATATGTTTTGTTAAGTAAGTAATGTTTTTTATGGATAGGATATATTTTATTCATATTCGGAATTATATAATGTTCATTAAAAATCATTTTTAATCATCAA
This sequence comes from Viscum album, assembly GCA_963277665.1. Lineage (NCBI taxonomy): Eukaryota > Viridiplantae > Streptophyta > Magnoliopsida > Santalales > Viscaceae > Viscum > Viscum album. Next base: position 1,151,943,574 of record OY728135.1, read on the forward strand.
ATGAAAATTATTCTTGAATGGTTATGATGGGGAAATTAATCTCATTGCATTTGTGGAGACGGTAATCCGTACGTACACACATATGGTGATTTTTTCATTCATATGATTGATATATTAATGAATATGGTTGTAAAATTTTATAATAGCATCAAAGTATGTGGAAAATAATGGAGTTTTTATTTTAGAATGTAAACAAAAAATAAAGAGTAAGTGCAAGAAGAAAAGAACTTGAACGAGGTGATGAAATATTTACCTCTTCTTCGAGTTCTTCCTTTTGATTTGATCAAAAGGGATCCTTAGGTTGGAATTAGAACCAAAGGAAGGCCACTAGGATTAATTTAGGATAGCTTAGAGGATATATGGGTAGGTTATGGCCATGAAAAAAGGCTTTGGAGGTGTAAATTTGAGAGAAGGGGAAGTGCCATTTTATAAGAGAGGTGATGGTCACTTTTGGGAAATCTTGCAATATTATTTTATAATAAAATCATTTTAGGTTTATAATGGCTCCAAAATTATTTATTTCTAGACTACGGTTGTGATGTTTCGAAAACCTCTCAACCAATATGTTTTATATAGGTTTGGGTCACCATATTAACCTTATATTTTAGATTTAATCTTCATTAAAAAGTTTTACATTTACAATGTTTCTTTGTATTTTTATATTATATGGTTAATAAAATTTATATAACAAGACAAGATAACCCCAAGTGGTTAATTATTAATATATATGAAATTATCTAACTCATTTTTCCGAACCTTATATTTTTAAGAATATTATATCAATTAATAATATAGTATTTTTTTAAAAACTCTTTTATGTCAATTTGACACTATTTGGTATTTTGTTTTTGTTAAAGTCATAACATCATGATTACTTTGAAAAAAATTCATTTAATCAACCCTAACATGTCATATTAACCTGTTAAATTTCTGTACTTCTTCAAAAATCTCATCTTAGGTTTATTTGTATATTTATAATATTAATTATTTTAATCTTTCATTAATAAGGTAATTACTCCATCATCATTGTGTAATTTATAAATTTAATTATTTAGTGTCTAAAAATTATAAATAAAATAAAATTATGTAGGAAATATTATTATCTTTCTAATGACTATTTGTAGTCTAATTATTGTTATGTATAACGCTATATTAAAAATGTTTTAGTTATGAAAACATGAATTTAACACTTTTTACTCTTCTTTGAATTAAATAACAATAAATGTACTAATGTAATCAAAGTGGACCTAAAGGATCATATTTTATTTTAAGGTTTTGTTTTTCAAATAACACTTTTCCAATAGAATTAGGACATGTGTTAGGGTAATAATAATTTCATTTTTACCTTTAATTACCCTATTTACTTTTAACCGTGGTAAATAAAAGTTAAAAGTTAATATTCACCAAAAATTATTTGCATCTTATTGAACAACATTTTACATACAAATATCAACAATTTCTCTTGGATTTTAGAAATTAAACCCACAGAATTGGAAAAATTACGTTTTATGCAAATTTGAAAATGCTCATAAGAGGTGGGTAAAAGTCTGTAAAAAGTTCAATAAAATTTTTATATATCTAAATTTTTTATAAATTGAATAAAATTAATTACATAAAACTTATATAGGTATTATATATCTATTTTCACCTTAAATAAATTTTAATATCATAAATAATTATTTAAATAAAAAGTCGGTTGTAAATAATCACTTAGTGTTTTTCACTATTCATCAAAAATATAAAGTTTATAGAAAAATACCAAAAATTAACCCAAACCTAATTTCGATATTCTGAATCAAAAAATGAAGTCCATTTTTAAATATAAAATTTATAAAATTTCAAAAAGTGGGTATTACTATTCATAATGGATACTTTTATTGATCGTGGTGTGTTAAAACTCCAAGTTGCGTACAACGCAAGCTACTGTATTATTCAAAGGGAAACATATCGTGGAAGCTTGGGGTGTTACATTCTCCTCTCCTTAAAATATTTTCATCCTTGAAATTTCTATAATATTACTGCATAAAAGGATTTGGGTGGTTTTTCATTATAAGTTCCTCAGGTTCCCACATTTCCTATTCTATCTGATGGTTTTTCTCCATAGAACTTTTACCAGACAAGTCATCCAGTTTTATAGGAATTGTTTTCTGTATCAAGAATCTTGATAGGATCTTCAAAATAAGATAGATTAGGTTCCAGTTGAATTTCCTTATAGGTGAATACATGTGTTGGGCCAGGCATGTATTTTCTCAACAGTGATACGTGGAATACATCATGAACTTTGGAGAGACTTGGTGGCATTTCCAAACGGTAAGCTACAACCCCAATTCATTCTATTATTTCGAAATCTCTGATGTACTTGGGACATAATTTACCCTTCTTACCGAATCGTATAACCAACTTCCTTGGAGATACCTTCAAGAAAACATAATCTCCTACCTGAAATTCCAAATCCTTCATTCATTTATCAGCATCGATATTTTTCCTACTTTGAGCTTCTTTGATGTGGGTTTGGATTACCTTCACCTTTTACATCATTTCCTCAACAAGTTCTGGGCCAACAAGATTTATTTAACTAACATCGTCCCAACAAGTTGGTGTACGACATCTCCTTTGGCCTCAGACTAAGAAGTTGTCTTCCCATATCTGCTCGATAGTCACGAGGATAGTATTTTAATAATAAAATCTCTTTAAACACCCTCTATTCCATGTTTGATACTTCTTCATCTTCCTTTGTGTTTTGGATCAATGACCACCATTGATCTGCATCTCCCATGAGATGATAAACGGCCATGACACCTTTTTCCCTTTAGCTACTCCCCAAAGCGTGTGATATTTTCTTTAAGGAACTTATCCATTGCTCAGATACTATTGGATTTTTACTCCCATTGAATTTTTCTGGATGTTTCTTCATGAAGAAGTCTAACATTGATCCTCCACTTTGTGGATCAGGGTGCTCCATATGTGTAAGGATATTATTCCTAACCTAAGTGAGTTGTCCCAGTATGGTGATAAGCTGATCAACATCTGTTGCATCTCCATCTCCACTATAATTATCTTGAGTATGAGGGAAATCCCTTCACGGATTAGGTTCATTGATACAGTTTCCATTCCTTCCATTGGGCACTATTTCTAAACAGTGGCATATAATAGATTAGTTTATGAACCACAATACATAATTCCAAACTTGTAAAACACTTAACATAAATTGAACAGTTTATGGATATAATCCATAATGATTAAAATGTTTTCTTAGAGGAAGTATATACTCATAAACACTTCATAATTTTTTGTAAATAAAATGAGAATTATCCTAAGAATATCCCCCCGCAGTGTCGTAACCAAGAGTGCAGCAAGACCCGTTGTCTTGCACCAGTTCCCGTTCGAGTATCGCTCAAAGTGGTGTTTTTGGGATTTAACCCTAGGTACATCTATTCCAGAGCCGCCTCTACCTTCTCATATCTAGACATGGATGTATTTCTTGGAATACTCAAAAAATCTCTACATTACCAAAATTCTAGGAAGATCATCAATACTAATCCTCAATGTAAATTTATGGTAATGTTCTCTAATAAGAGTTTATATAAATCTAGTTTCCAAGGTTTCTACTAAACATCCTCTCATACCAATGGTAACGCCCCGACCCTAGTTACCCAGATTTGGTGCATTATTACATAACATTGACATGATACAAGGAATCGTGTACCGAAAGACCGATCAGTTTAGTAGCATTAGATGTACTAGATACATTCATAAGTTTTACATTACATCATGAAATAAAAACATCAACAACATTTTCCCCCATTTTAAACACACTTATATCCTTATCCTATCCCTACAGGTCAACCATATAATACTTCTTCACATCCTGGGAAAAATAAAACATAGAAATGGGTGAGCCCAGATGCTCAGTAAGGATAACAATATAGCGGAAACATTCATAAATAAGAATAAACATTTAAGGAAATGTATAAGACTAAAACAAAAAACTTTTCAACAGAAACATCAGAATAATATGGAGAAGATAAAGTCAAATAATTCCATTTACTTATTCACATGGATATTCTACTAGTCTAATAATCACATGCAATATCAATAGCAACTTTCATAATGATGGAATGCATAATGCCAGACTTCATAACAACATAGTCAAGGCCTTGTGTCAAGACTACAAATAATATTTTATCAATTCCATGTGTCAAGACACTAGTTTGTCTTATGAAACCTACTGATGCATCAAGGAGCTATAGCAAGATCCACCCATCACATACTAGGTCCAATACATTCCTCATATGAAAAAGTTTAAACATAACATTAAAATTCTTTTTAAAAATAGCATATGAAATGTCAATACATTATCCATAAACCAGGAATGGTATACAAATAACACATCCATAGTAAAAAATATCATAAAACCTTAAATATAATATAGAATATTTGTATCATAATAAATCAACTTCAAATAAGTTTAAAATCTATCAATGGATGTTGACATAGATGAAATGAAAACTATTTGAAAGAAATACCTATTTCTATTTAGAAACCATTTAAAAGAAAACATTCATTTTGGAAATATTCTTATAAGCCTGTAAGGGAATATTTGAAGGTTTTATAATTGCAGAAAATAGCCTCACCCTCTGTATAAGTTTAAAAAAAATATTTCTATAATTTTTTCTAAAAGGTCGTAAAGTACCTTGTTTGGAAAAAGACAGAAAGATTCCTTTAAAAACATATATGGTAAAATAATGGTATAAATGTCTTTAGCCCATAGTATAGTAAATAGTAAAAAAGTTTTGTATTACATTTTTAAGAAAACACGGATGTGGATGATAAAGAGGTCCCAGAAGATACTTAAAAAACATTCTCAGAAAATAAAGAGATTGTAAAATTAACCCTCACCTTGTACTTTTCTTTAGTCGATAGTATTTTAACCTCATGTATAATAGTTAAAAAATTCTTATTAAATTATAGAAGAAATATATACTTAAATATGATATCATTTATGATCTTCTATTATTTCTTTGTTAATAATATTTTCGTATAATCATCATTTCAGGTGTTAACTAATTTATTTTAATTTATATGTTTCGTTAGGTAAGTCATGTTTGTTATGGATAGGATGTATTTGATTCATATCCAGAATGATATTAAGTTTTTTTAACATCATTTTTAATCATCGAATCAAAATTATTCTTGAATGGTTACGATGGGAAATGAATCTCATCGCATTCGTGGAGACGTTAATCCGTACGTAGGCGCGTATGGTGACTATTTCATTCATATGATGGATAGAATAATGAATATGGTTGTACCATTTTTATAATAACAACATTTTATATGGAATATACTAGATTTATTATTTTATAATAGAAACAAAAAAGAAATAGAAAGTGTAAGAATAAAAGAACGTGAAAGAGGTGATGAAATATTTACCTCTTCTTCGAGTTCTTCCTTTTTATTTGATAAAAAGGGCTCCTCAGGTTGGATTTCTGACAAAAGGAAGGCCTCTAGGTTGAGGGGAGGATAGTTGAGAGGATATATGGGTAGGGGTTGGCTGATCCAAAAGGCTTTGGAGGTGTGAATTTGAGATATGAGGAAGTTCCCTTTTATAAGAGAGGTAAGGGTCACTTTAGGGAAAGCATGAAATATTATTTTATAATAAAATAATTTTTGGTTCAAATGGATCTAAAATTATTTTTTCAAGACTAAGGTATGGATGAGTCGATAAGCTCTCAAAAAAAGGTTTTCGACAGGTTTGGGTTACCATATTTACCTTATCTTTTAGATTTAACTCTTAGTTAAAAAGTTTGAAATTTACCATGTCTCTTTGTATTTTTATATTGTATAGCTAATAAACTTACTATGACAAGACAAGAGAACCCCAAGTGGTTAATTATTAATATATATGACCTTATATAAGTCATTTGGACTAATCTTAGATTTTTATAAAAATTATATCAATTAATAATATAATATTTGTTTTAAAAACTCATTTATGTAAATTTTGACACTATTTGGTATTTTGTTTTTGTTAAAGTCATAAAAACATGATTAATTCAAAAAAAATTCATTTAATCAACCCTAGCATGTCATATTAACCTATAAAACTAGTTTAATTCATCAAAAGTCTCAAATTAGGTTTATTTGTATATTTTTAAAATTAATTATTTTAATCTTTCATTAATATGGTAATGACTGCGTCATCCTTATGTCATATATAAATTTATTTATTTAATATATAAAAATTATAAATAAAATACCATTACATAGGAATTGTTTTAATATTTATAATGAGTATTTATAGTCTAATTTATCTTATGTATTACCCTATATTAAAAATGTTTATTTATGAAAACTTGAATTTAACACTTTTAACTCTTCATTGAAATAAATAATAATAAATGCCCAAATCTAATCCAAGTGGACCTAAAGGATAATATTGTATTCCTAAGGTTATTTTTGGTCTAATAACACTTATCCAATATAATTAGGACATCTGTTAGGGTAATAATAATAATATTTTTACCTTTAATTACCCTATCTACTTTCAACCGTGGTAAATAAAAGATAAAAGTTTCTATTCACAAAAAAATTATTTTCATCTTATTGAACCACATTTTAATTACTGAAATCAACCATGTCTCTCGGATTTTCAAAATTCAACCCACAGAAGCAGTAAAATTTATTTTTATGCAAATTTGCAAATGCTCCTAGGAGGTTGGTAAAAGACAATAAAAAGTTCAATAAAAATATTATATGTATAAAATTATTATAAACTGACTCAAATGAATTACATTGAACTTATATAGATATTATGTATCTATTTTTACCTAAATTAAATTTAAATAAATTAAATAATTATTTTAATAAAAAGAAGACATTAAACAATAACTTAGTGTTTTTCACTATTCATCAAAAATTGAATGTTTTCAGAAAAATACCAAAAATTCACCCTAAGATAATTTCAATATTATGAATCCAAAAATTATGTCCATTTTAAAATATAAAATATATAAAATTTTAAAAAGTGGCGTATTACAATTCATAACGGAAACTTTGATGGGTCATGGTGTGTTAAAACTCCAAGTTGCGTACAACGCAAGCTACTGTATTATTGAAAGGAAAACATAACGTGTATGCTTGGGTTGTTACAAGATTTATATAGATATACCATCCCACTTACACTTTAGAACGTCATGGGTTTGATCAAAACCCACCGAAGCCTTGTACACATCCTTCACTTATTTTAATGTGATGCACCAAGATTCAAATTCCACTTCACACTTCATAACCATGCATTTGAAATGATGTTTTAGGTCATTTAACTTCTTTTACACACCTAGATGTACTTTAAAATGGTACATATGAAACTCCCTTAACACCTCATCGTGCGACTTCACTAGCACCAACATCCATTCTTAGAAAAGATGAAATTCTCCCCACCTTTAGAAAATACATCAGGATCACATCTAGTGGATATATGAGTATGTAAGTCCTCAAATATGGTATCTCAATGTTGATCATACCAAACACATTGAATAATTAAAGGGGTAACAACCATCGTAGGGAGGTAATCTACACCATCCTTATCCACAAGGGACAACTTCAAAAAGGCTAACAGCTCTAAAACCTCAGTCAACAACTATGAACAAGATCTCTTTCTGAGAGAATATTCCACCACATCCCCCATAATATGAGTATGGACTATCCCAAATTCATAATATTAGGAAATATATCTATAACTTCTATATCAAGTTAATATCAATTTAATAGAATATATACTTTAGAATAATGTGGTTAGGATAAATGATAAACTGCTCACCCATAAGGTAGTGTCGCCATATCTTTAGGGTGAAGACTATCAATACCAGCTCAAGATCATGGGTCGCGTAGTTATACTCAAGTTCTCTCAACTTTCATGACCCTTAAGAAATCAATTATTTTCTATAAATAATAACAAAACCAAGTCCATTCCTAGTGGAATTATATAACATGACATACATAACACCCACCTCTGGACATGTAAACATGAAAGCACTCACCAACCTCTATCAGAAGTCCTAAAAATTCTGTTGGAACCTATAAATATATATGAATGTCTACCCCTTCTAGTTAAAATAACTCAATGGAGATGTTATCCCAGATAATTCAGGTATAAATCTCTAATAATATCTTTTCATCCCAAGGAAGCTCTACACCACCATCATTCTCTTTGGTGGTTCCCAAACTAACATTGCCACAAACATTACTAGTTACACTACTACCCCAAATAATGAGATAAAATATCCTATAAATTATTCCTCCTATATACATAAATCAATCTTCCTAAGCCGCCGATAAAGTTTCCACTATCATAATGTGTCTTGAATCATCCTCAAGTGTCACACATGCTTCTCCATGGACATCGAGTACACTAGGATATCATCGATGAAGAACACTATAAACTTATCCAAGAAAGGAATAAATATCCATTATTTGAGTACCATAAACACTTATGGGGTTTTATGCATTCCAAAATGAAACACCATGTAATCATAGTGACTTTACTATCATTTGAATGTCACATTTGGTATATTCTCATCTCGTACTCGATGATATCGATAGCCTACGCTGAGTTCAATATTCTTGAACCATATTGACCAACTCAAATGATAAATGATTTCATTTATCCTTAGTATTGGATACTTTCTATTTATGATCACCTGGTCTAGGAAATGGTAATACACATAAAATCTTCATACCTCCTCTGTCTTCTTGGAAAACAAAAAAAAAATGTTTTCTATGGTGATACAACGGGTCTATTAATTCCATCCCTCTACACATTCTCCAACTACACCCTTTATTCAAAAATATCTATGGGAGACATCTAATTTTATGGTATAGATATCTAGTTCCTCTTGATGTGTGAGTATTTTAATAATTCTATCTCTCAATGGGGAGGTTATCCTGGAACATCATTAGGATATAATTCCTCATACTCTTCCACCACTATAGAAAATTGAAATCTCATAGCAACCACTACTCTAAGAGACATGCTAGCCAACTTGTGAGTAATCAACTACAATCTTATACATATTATTCTATCTAATACTACCTAGGTTTCCTTCTAACCCATGAAGGAAAACCTCATTCCATCTTGGTGGTAACACCGCACCCTCTACCTAAAATAGTCAATCTGTACATGAACTGTGTAGAGCCAATCCATGCCAAAGATAACTTCATAAGACCTCATCACTGCAAAAAGAGTTCCCAAAAGAAAAAATTTCCTCCAATATTTACATCAAACTGTTTGAAAAAGTTTGTGATTGTTGAGTCACCTTTGTTTGGAGTCTCGAAACATAAAGGTTGAGCCAAGAGCATTGCGAGAATTTTCCGGCCATAAACTTGGGATATTGGATGAAATGAATGTATCCTGCCTATGTATATAAAATATATATATATAAATTTTAAAAGTCATAGATCATACCACTGATCATCTCGGTATCCTCAGGTTCAAAGGCCTTGTATTCTTGTAGTTATCCTCATCCCTGACTAGAAGCTCCCTATGCCTAGCATGGACTAACTAGGGGTGATGGTGGGACAAAGCCGAACAATATTCCTCACCAAGTTTCTCTTCCTATTATTATTCAACTTATTATTAATTATAGACCTCCTTTATCAAACCACTACCTCTTTCTAGGTGGACAATCCATTATCTCTTAGTTAGTTGTATGGATTTTTAGACAATCTCGCGCAAGATTTCCTCGACCATCACAAGAGTAGCAAGGCATCTTCCTAGGCTAACTATAACCATTATGTGATCCACGAACTAGTGAACCATTTTACCATTATCACCTCCATTAAAATCTCACATGTTTAGATCCCTAGATATATCATAATCTACCCACTTCCAATGTCTCAACTCATGTGTTCCAACTATTAGCACTAGCTGTCAACATCTTCTCGGCCCGAAATATCTCTACTACCAAAGCATGTTCCAACACTCCGACATTGTTTTGAATGAATTTTGGTATCAAAATACACTGTAGGTCTCTATGTAGGCATTTATTTAAGGTTATATCCTAAAATAACTAATCATATAGCATATCCATCGATTATCACAATAGGTTGGTAAAACACATTGAATACTCAGCCAGAGTCATGATTCCCTGCAGAAGATGTAGAATCCCATGGATTTGAACCGCCCACAATGTTTCTAGAAAACTCCTCTTTGAAAATGAACTCAAAATCAATTTATGATAAAGTCACCTTACCCTTCGATAAACTCAATAGTAACCACCATTGTATGGTGAAGCTGTGAATAATTCTTGCTATCAGGACCCCCATCTGGTATGAAGGTTTCTTGAAGAGGTGATAGACTCACATAACCACCATGAACCAATTCTTAGCCTCTTGGTGGTGTATCTCACATCGAAACCTGAGGGTTCACTATTTATAAAACTCATAAAGTTTTATTATCCTGTATACCTCATATTAGAATAATTCCATCACCATCTGCGACTCAATAGGTGGAGGTATGGATGGAAACCCACCCGGAGGTACGCCCTCATGAACATGTCATTGTATCATAGCCACATAACTAATGGGATCATCCTCACACTCTTTTATAAAAATACTAGAAGGCAATCATCATAGATTAATCCTAAAATATACAATATGAACCATATTCAATGAGTATATGTGGGGATCTTACTCAAGAAGGACATGAGAACCACAAATCATTCCTATATAACACATGTACCAATGAATTCCCTAAAACCAATTCATACATGTACTTATTTGACAATATGGTAGTCGAATTACTAGTGTATAGATATGACTATTATCACAATATAATTTAAGTCCCTTTCCTAAAATCCTAAATCAAAATGCATTGCACAATTTCCATAAACCCCAAACCAATGTCATGAATAGACAAAACTCCAAACTCTTATCCTAGGATGAAGGCCTATAATACTAATATACCATGACCCATCCCATTAGGGAAAAATTGATCAACGGTAAGCCGAGTGTGACTACCCCAATTCTACCTCTAATATCATATGGGACGGAATGAAGTGCTGAGTAGGTATAAAAATCACATGGGGGGCCTTAACATAATGTACTTGTACCGACGAACGCATATCAAAACCCATACAATGATGAAAATAAATTACAACTAATATAAATGTATAAATACATCTAAAACCTACAATTAGAGTGATACAATAATATTGGAAATAATTGAAGTCCAAATACAATCCCACCAAAACTGTAAATAATTAAAAATCTACTAGAATGGGGGGACTATAGTCAAATGTGACTCCTAATATGGACCTCGGTCTTTCTTAACCCAATATAATATTTTTATTCTCCTAGTCAATAAAGAACACCAACAAATTTTTTTTGTCTATATATGAGATGATATTTACGAGCAAATCCCATGCATGGGTGAGTTTAAAAATCCTCAATATGACACCCCAAAATAACCAAAGATAAGTATCAAGATAATAGTCATCTTATCACAAGGAAATTTCAAACAATCTGTGATGTATACAAAAAAACCTCTAGACTGACTAATGATAGGAACCATATTTCTTGGTATGGTCACAACCACATTCAAAGTCTAATATTATTCTCACATGTTCATATCAACACTCACCTGGGAAAACTCACTCAAAAATTCTGATAACACTAATGGCATACTTCTGAGATGTTGTTCACATTCAGTCTCTAAATGAGGGAGTACATGTTGGAATATTAAATAAATTGACGCAAAACTAGGGGATCGCATCATAGGCTCTGAGGTATGGAGAAAACACAATTTTAAATAACCCACTATGTAATGGATCAATTCCTATGAATATTAGTCACACTGACACATGTAACCCCACATAGGGTAAAATATGATAGAGGATTCCACCCCAGGAATCAAATAGGGTCTTTGATAACTATATTCGAGATTAATCACATATAAGTTATAAAAATCCTACATTTATAAAATAATACCACACCATACCCTGATAAGTATAGACCAAGGGAATGTACACTAAGGAAATTGGACCAAAATAAAGATATTAGAGGCCTCGAACCATGTTGGAGGAAGTAAAAAACATGTAGTATGGGGTACATGGTGTTTCATTCCTCTATGAAGTATGTCTGGGTCTTTCCATCTCACAAGTCATGTACCTTTATATACATGGTGTTTCCCCTAAGGGTACACTCTATGTACATGTATGTAAACATATTCCTATGCACACCTAGTCACGCCTATGTACTATAGCCATGTATATTTACCTATACCCCCATAGTACATGTTGGGCCACTAGAATTGGGTCACATGGCCTTTTACATTTGTCACAAGACATGTGATCCTTCAATTCCCATGGAAACCCTATTTCTATAACTAAATCCCCACAAAATGTGTGTTTTTTAGAGTACATGAATTGTAACGTGGAAATTTCCATAATTTCCAAGTTGTTCAGTGGGTTATTACTTACACCTACAAACTCTAATTGAGTCTCCAATCACGCCTGGTAGTAGAGGTTCTGAGGTTGACTATTCTTGCAACCACCTATGGCTAGTTTCCAACCTCATCCACCATTCATGGATGGCCTCTTTTCATGTTGTACCATCACTACATGCCAGAACCCACAGTTGGAACCACCAATCTAGTCTAGATTCTCCAATGATAGAATCTTATCATCATCACACCTCAACCACAAAACTCACCCACAATATTAAGCCTTTTTACCATATAATGATTGTGCAATGATCAAATAATGACTATTAATTGAACTACCATCCAAAGAAACTAATGTAAATGAACATGTGATGAGATGGGGGAAGAAACCCAAAAGCTACAAGAGTATATGTATCCTTATCCTTGTTAAGGATTTCCTTGATTCATTTTATTTATAATTAATGAAGAACAAATTAATAATAAAATAAGTCAATCATAAATCTACTGTCCATGTGAGAATCAATTCATTCTAGTTGAATTGATATAAATTCAACATGGGATGAAAAATGTGAGAATATTCAAAACAAAATTTTACAACCTTATGTCTGATTGATCCATGATGAAGATCATTCTCACACTGTCATCACTAGTGAGTTCCATAACCTCCATTTATGAAAACATTCTTGATCATGATCCTGGTCCATTTTTAATCATCAAACACTCCTCTAATGGTGTCCTCTAAATCCCAAGCTTCTGTGGTTAACACTATAAATTGCTTATAAAATTATTATTTCATATTATTCTATGTTTATACACAAAAAAAATATTTTTTATTTTGTGATCCTATGACAACTTTTTAACAAACTCCCCCACTGAAAAAGATTATGTTGCTGATAAGGTAATGACCATATTTCAGAATCAATGGCATTATAATATTCCCATTCTGATACAGTATTTTCTATTTATCACCCTATTTAAATAATACTGTGTGCATTTGATATCAATATATTTAATATTTATATAATATCAATACCTTAAACATCGGGCCATAGAATCCCATGTTGTATCAAAACCTATATCTAAAATTATTAATAGATATATTACAAATCATTACATAGAAAAAAATAGATGTTACATGGGAGACCTCTCTATTTACATCTAAAAATTCACATTGAACCCACATGCCAAAGTGCCCTCATCCTATGTTCTCATGCATATGAAACTGGTATCACATACTTGATTTCAAACCTACTTGGGACCTAATACTTATCAAACAAATGATATGGTTCTCATAGAGAATCTTCATATATTACTAAACCTCCTCATGAATTAAAATGTCATATAAGAATATATTCATTTATGTGGTCGTCTCCTTACCGCAATTTGTGTTGAGAATTCCATAGTCATATAGTTCAGATAAGTATAATTTCATTCAATGAAATATCGACAAACACCTTATAGGGTATTACTAAAAATTAAAACAACCAAACATAAATATTAACTATAGCAAAGGGGTTTATCACTAATGCTTACATTTCCTATATCGACCTACAAGGGTCTCGACACATCTCCCACTATAAGGACTATATCCCCATCATTATCATTATTCTTTTATGTATAACACTTATATAACCTTTTATAGGAAGGAAGATTATATATATCATTTACCAATTGAGTATCATTCCACTAATAAATTATATGGGAAATCATTTTTAACCTATTTTTGAAACATTAAATAGTCAAACCCTTATCATCAGTAAAATCACACTTAGGGAAGCATGTGTCATGTGAATCCTACATACCAAGAAAGTTGCATGTAGAAACCTCATACCATGATGACTAACCAAATCCAATAGCTCACATATTAAAAATAATATAAGAGTTAAAAATACATAAAAAATAAATCATTAATATCGATCATACAATAATTTCAAACAAGGTGAAATAACAAATTGTCACAATTTTTCAAGATAGAAACATCAATCCTATACGCATGGTAGCCTGGGCTACCTCCTAAAAGGGTGTTTGTAAAGAAAAAGTAAAGGTTGTATCACTATTTATGACACATTCTTATGTCTCAGGTATAACATATCCCAAAATAGTATGAAAAAATACAAAACCTCTCATATCACTTTATAACATCCTGACTCAGCTTACTACGGTAAGAAACTATACCGATGGTGCTATATAACCTCAGGTGCACCTCCTCATACACCTGAGGCTACTTACATCTAGTGGAGATCTATGGTAATTTTATAAGGAGAAAACACCCCCTATACTTATGTGAACAAAAACTAATAAATAATATAATTTCACCGATATCAAAACTTTGAAGTATTTTATGAAAATAACATGACACGCAATATCAAAATGAAATGAAGTACATGACATGTATGATTATTCTCATCATAAAAGACTGAAAACCCATTAGGTTGACCATATATACATGAATACTTAAAATATATAATATAATAAAATAAATATGTTGAGGATCTACTAAATATTTGATACATGCCTTAACCTAGTATCCAAAACCTATCTGATCTGTATTGATCTATCATTAAATATCTTGACCTCAACCAAACATAAACATGTATACAAGTGAGAGATTCTCAATTACCAATGTTGAATGGTGAGAAAACCATTTTCTGAGTATATAACTCGGTAGGGAACCACAAAAATGGACTTTTACATTGCTAGTAATGGTAGTGATATATGCACATGACATACTCCAAATAATAAATAAATAACCATAAGATAATAAATAAATAAACATTATTGATCTTCGGCTCTATGACCTAGGTCGATTATTCTTTTTTTGGCTAGTGAAACAGTGCCTCTGGGAATAACTCTATTTCCATGCCAATAAATATAATGACTTAGGGGAATTTCACCTCGATATACAAATAAAAACATGGGGAATTATCCATCAGAGAATAACACCTCATGGAATTCTCCACCCTTGTATGAAAATTGTTCCTATCAAAGGATCCCCAGTAGTGAGGGATACCCATCCATTACCAATGAATACCACATAATCCCTTTGTAGATACCACATCATAGGAATTCTCTTCTCTTCAAAGAATGAAAAATAATAACTCCAAATCCATGGCCTCCCCCATATATTTTCACTACCACCCTATAATGGCTGTTATTTCTGTATCATGATCTCCATATACTGGTTTTTCATGACATACCTATAGATATGTCCCATGAACTTCTCATAGAGATTTTTCATGACCTCCTCACAAGGTGTTTTCATGAAATCCACATCTGAATTTCTCTTTACCACCCATAAGGGTATATTTTATATAACATAAATATAATCCTAGAAGAAGTTTTTTATTTTAAAATTAATAGAAAAAAGTGATAATAAAAGGGTAAATGGGATTAATCTCCCTCGGAAAAATCCCATACATGGTTCTACCAAAAAGAATCAATGAGTTTTTGGTGGTATCCACCATCCCTATGGTTTCCCATCTCTTTGAAATTTACTTATTTTAAATATAAAAATTACTATTCCAATCATTATTCCTTTTATTGCAAAATATACCATAAATATAGAAGAAACCCAATGCCTTTCTAGTTCGGTTCAGGTTCTAAGGTGACACCCCAAACCATCTCTACCTATATCCCAACAGTCTTTCATAATGGTCATTTTTTATGGGAACCCACTAGGGTCCTGAAATTTCAACAATAATGGACACCCCTTATGGGTTCCATTACGACACCTCAATATCTGGGGGACATCAAATCTAGATCAAGGGTCAATAAATGTTTCCTAATTTTATAAAAACTTATAAGGATTAATCATTATATCCAATTACATCCCTCAAAATGGAAAAAGGATAAGGGTACCTATAGAAGGTTCAACATGACCTATTAGGTACAATGTCACCAATACATCACAAAATCCTACATAAAGGTGTCTTGGGATCCTATACTATGGTTGTTTTGGTAAATATAGTTTAATTCACTTGTATTAGGGGAAGTAACCGTGTTGTTATCACAACATGTCATCATTTATAAAACAAATGATCAAACCATAGTGTAAGAGTATTTCATGGTACTATAGCAATACGATAACTGTACTATATCAGCGGAACTATGAATTTAATTTGGGAATTAATTAAACTATTTTGAAAAAACATGCCATAAGGACTTTGAGAAACCATAGAATTCAGGCCATAAGGCCTCTAAAAAAATACAATATATCATATGATGCACAGTGATCAGCAAATTATTGTAGTACATCTGGTTTTTAGTGTAGCTTGGATTTTGGTAGCATTATTGGGTGGGTAGCTCAAAATAGGTATATTTTTGATGGTAAATATCAGCCAAACCTCTACCCACCTAGGCTTGAGTGGTTATATTCCATGAAATTCTAATGCGTAGCGCAACATCATGGTTCAAGTAAAATGGGGAAACGTAACATGTGAATTTTGAAAACCAAACTGGTGAAGCAATTCATTTTGAAAGGTAGTGTGGAATAGAGTCATGTATGAATTTCTTGGTTGGAAGATCAATAGGGTGATGATGGAGCTTCCACCAATTATCAGGACCTATACCCAGATGTGTGTTTATATAGTGGTTCTTGAAGAACCTGTATGATAAAACTGTTTAACGAAGTTTATATATTTGTTGAAACCTAACCTTTTTTATAATTTTTTTTAATTCGATAATCAAACCCAGTTCATCATAATGAGCTTTATAATCAGACTAAACAACATTAGATTCAGATTATCATATCCATCAATATCAGATTTAGAACATTTTATATATAAGAATTAGAAGTATAAATTTTTGATTATTGGAAGTTTTCCTTTTCCCTAATCATAGAGAGAAAAAAGTTTCTGAGTTATAAATACATAAGTAGTTGATTGATCAAGTCATAACAATTGTGAAGGGGTTTTTTGAAAAAATGAATCCATGTTTTATAATGTTTTCAAAATTTATAAACTACATCATATAAGGATTTTCTTGTCACAAAATTCTCACAAATCATGAAAACTATCATGACAAAATATTTTGATGAAATGGTGAGAGGAAAGAAGAATTTAATAGTTTCAGTATGAATATTCCATCATAATGGGAATTACATTGTAATGTGAATTTCAAAATTATGGTAATTCCATCATAATGAGAATTTTATCATAATGGGTATTGCATCATAATGAGACTTCCATCATTAAAAGGGCTCCATTGAGCTAAAGATAAATGGAGATTGAATTGAGTTGAAAATGAAATAGAATTTTTAATGAGATGAGTAGGAAAAAAATTATCAATGAGTTGAGAATGAAGCAAAATTCGTAAAGATATGGGAAGGAAATATAATTATTAATGAGTTGAGAATGAAACATATTCATAATTATTTGATATGGAAATAGAATTCATTATTTTATGATAAAGAAATAAAATTCATAATGTGATAAAAACGAAATATAATTTTTAATGACCTAATAAAGAAATATAATTCATAATGAGATGAGAAGAAAACATATTTGTAATGAAGTAAGAAGGAAAAATATCGTAATGAGATGAGAAAGATATGAATAGTTTAAGAGGTCAAACTTGAAATTTAACTTTGTATAAATCTTGGAGAAATATAATGAGTATTGAAGGAGTAAATGTTGATGTTTAAATGAGAGATATTTGATGAGTTTAGAAATATTAGGAACCAGGGAAAGATTTCAATTTTCTTTCTCCTTCTTTCTTGAGTCACCTATAAATTCTTTCTATGAAAATTCATTCATTGCGACTTTTCACGCAAGTAGAAAAGGTGGAGTGCTGAAGAAATCATGTGAATGTAATTTCTGATTAGAGATCTCATGAAGAGGATTAGACAGCTGAATTTTTGTTTATCATATCAAGAAAGATCGTATGGAAAATATCATATTGAGTTAATTAGATTGAGTCAATCATACTAAACAAGATCATATTGAGAATTTGTGAAGAGTTATAGTTTTGAAGATTTATAATGGGTTCATCATATTGAGTCCATCATATTGAGTTTTTTATAATAGTTTGTGAATTTTATATTGATTAATAGAAAATCGTATTAACTTAATCCGATTGAGAAAATTAGATCTTTCCAAATTGGACTAATGATTCAGAATGAACAACTTTGTATCAGTTTCAACAAAGGCTTTATTATTTTGTTTTGTTCAATTGTTTTATAAGAAAACTTTTTAAACCAACATGAGTTAGTATAATCTTCTTTATTGGTAGATATAAGGATTCTAATGGGAGTTGAAATAAGTTGTACTCACTTATTCATAATATTATATTTTCATAGACCCCTAATAGTGGCTATGGAAAGGAGGTTGGTTAACAAAATAAGGTCGAACCATGTAAATATTATGTTCATTACATTCTTTCCTACTTTTTCATGCATGATTATTTACAAAAATAAAATAGGGAAACAAATCATAATAGGTTACGTGGTTTATGTTTTAAAATGTTTTGAAACTTATAAAAATTGAACAACTGATTAACCCCCCCCTTATTAGTTGTTATTCAATCCTTTGGAACATTAATTTTTAACATAGATAAGGTTTCCTTAAGGAATACCTATCATGGAAAATATGAATTTGGTCAATAGTTGAGTAATTCCTACATATAATGCTAACAATTATTTTGGATGAAAAAATAGGATGATTCCTTATTTCTCATCTCTTAGTCTGGAAGTTGCTGATGCTGCTACTATAGTTTTTCCACCTATTGAGAAAAATTTTACAATGATGATTAATGATAATAGAAATATATATGTTGAGATAAAGGATGAAATTGAATAATTATGTCTCTATCATATAATTCTTATTAGAAGTTGATGGGTCTCAATGCTTTAAAAAGTATGTAGGACAAGCTGGAGGGTATTTTCCAATGGAATAATAATACAAAGGATGGAAATGTAGAGACCCGAAGCTTGACGTACATTGACATTACTTTACATTTGCAGAATACTTAGTACATAACAAAAACACACACACAAGGACCATAATAATTTAGTGTCTTTGGAAACTCTGAATATAATCCTCTAATCCTGGTGAAAGATCTTCAACATCTCCCATAAAGATCTTCCTTTTTATTATACCTAAAACCTTTCTTTATATCCTGGGGAAAAGAAAACATAAAAGGGTGAGCTCAAATGCTCAGTAATGGTAAACAAAAGAAATATCAATCACATCATATACATAAGCACATAACTTTTGGAAATCTTAACCTATAAAAGAGATCATAATTTCATAACATGGGATAACTCAAGGCAGTGAAATGTAATCACAATAATCATAACTTAAAACATGAAACTTTTTGGCATTCACACATAATCATAGAGAATCATTTCTTGTTAGTCAAGACTCATTACCAAGACTATCTTAGTGGAAAAAGTCCCTTTCTGAACCGAGTCACCCTCGTTTCAGTCCTGTTTCACTGAACCGGTATAACCTACCATTCCAGCCATGTCTATCTCATGAGATATAAAATCATTACTCAATGCATTGGAGGGAGATATATGTCCCACCCATCTCATAAAGATACCATTCTTATGTGTGCCACAAAATCATAAATCATAAATCATTGCATAACCCATGTAATACAATTGGGAATCTTAAACATCATGACATCATAAAACAATTCATATAAGATAAAGGAATTCATAAAAATAATTCCATCACAACATAATCAAATCAATGTAATAATAGGGATACAAACAGAACCCTTTATTATCTTAGATGGAAAATAATTTTGATAAAACACTTGAACTTCATTCTTGAGGAAAATATCCTTTCTTCTTCAAAAACATTTTTCCTTTCTTAACATGTCGTACAACTTTAAACTAAAAGAAGTTGATTAAAAATAAACTTGAAAACTTGTAAAGGAAGCTTCTTGGAAATAATGTTTTAAAAATCCATTCATGCTGTATAAGTTAAAAAAACATTCTTCTCGTACTTTTGTCGGAAAAGTCAAAAAGTACCTCGTATGAAAAATGACAAAAGATTCCTTTCATATCTTTTAATAAAAACTCACCAAAGGGTAAAATTGGATTTAAACAATTTTAGGTTGATGGAAATAATACGACATATCGAGGAAACATGGATTTGGATGATAAAATACACCCCAGTGAATACCAAAGTATAAACAATCTCGGATAAAAATGATATTGTGATATTTCCCTTACCTTATGTACGATATTCTTTGTACGTATACGAACCTCCTGTATAATGATTTAAACAATGTCATTAACTTATTACAGAATCATATTCATTGTTATTATATCATATATGGTTCAATTATGACTTTATATTTCCCATTATTTTGTAAATTCAAGTTAAAGTAGCGTTTTGGGTAAAATCGTCTCATTTGTCGTTCGTGTTTTAACTTGAAATTATTCATATGATTACTTAGATCATGATTACTTAATTCTAGAATATAAAACATGATTAATATATAATATATATTCAGAATATACATATATATAATGGATCGATAAATGGAAAGAAATACACCGTTCATGGAGACGGTAGGCCGTACGTACGCATGAACGCTGTTTTCGTTTCCTTATTGAATTGAGTGTAATTAAGTAGATGACATACATATATATACACATAAATCCAGTAGCTTTATAATGTCATATATTTCATTATTATTTCTTATATATAATTTATAATCATTCTTAAATGGTTAACATGGAGAATGAATCTCATCGCGCCGTGGAGACGGTAGTCCGTACGTACGCACGAGCAATGATATCATTTCCATAATTATTGAATTGAATTGGAGTGGATGATACAATATATCAGAATCATTATGATGTTATAATAACTATGTATAGTTATTCTTTACACCATAATACCCATCCATGTAAGGTGTTGGTGGAAAAACAGATTACACCACGGCGTCGGGACGGTATTCCGTACGTACGCACGCGCGGTGATTTCATTTTCCTTAGGATGGATAGATGGTGAAATAGAGTTGTTTCATACTTATAATAACATATCAGTATATGAGTGATACTGATGTTATTACTTCATAATGAAACAACCTAAGAAGAATAAGTGGAAGAAGAAATAAAGTTGAAAGAATCGGTAACGGAAATTACCTCTTCTTTGAAGCGCCTCTTTGAGATCTCCTTTTAGGGCACTAAAATTGGTCTTTGAGGAATACCAGAACCTCTAGGATGTTTCTAGGGAAGTGTAGAAGAGAATTTTTCAGGGGTTGGCCGAGCTTGAAGGCTCAAATTTGTGTGAGGAAGAGAGGGAGGGGGTTCCCTTTTATAAGGGAGGAGAGGGGAACCTTTGGGATAACTAAAAATATTATTTTATTATAAAGTCATGTTCGGTTTTAAATAGCTCCAAATTGATTTATTTCGAGGCTAAGGTGGGGATGGGTCGAACGACTCTCATCCAATAGAATTTAGACAAGTTTAGGTTCCTATTTTAACCTTATCATTTATATTTAACATTAAGTTAAATAATTTTACTTTTACCGTGTCTTCTTGTGTTCTTACACTATAAGGTTAATAAACATACTATAAGAAGCCAAACAAACCCCAAATTGTTTATTATTAATATATATAACCTTATCTAAGTCAGTTGGCCGAACCATAGATTTTTAGGAATAAAATAACAATTAATAATATAATATTTGTTTTAAAAACTATTTTATGTCAATTTTGACACTATTTAGTAATTGATTTTTGTGAAAATCATAAAAGAATAATAAGTTCGAAAAAATTTAATTAAATCAATAATAACATGTCATATTAACCTATAAAATTAGTGTAATTCATAAAAAGTCTTAAATTACATTTATATTTGTATTTATAACACCAATTATGTCAATATTTCATTAATAAGATAATCACTGCATCATCTTTGTGTCATAAATAAATTAAATTATTTGATGTCTAAAAATTACAAATAAAATACCATTATGTAGGAAATATTTTTATCTTTCTAATGAATATTTACAATCAAATTTATCTTATGTATAACCCTATATTAAAAATGTTTTAGTAAATAAACTTTGATTTTAACTCTTTTAACCCTTCTTTAAATAAATTAATAATAAATATCCTAATCTAATCCAAGTGGGCCTAAATGGTCATATTTTATTCCTAAGTTTGTTTTTGGTCGAATTACACTTGTCCAATAGAATTAGGACATGTCTTACGGTAATAATAATATAATTTTTACCCTTAATTACCCTATTTACTTTTAACCGTGGTAAATAAAAGTAAAACGTTACTATTCACCAAAAATTATTTTCATCTCATTGAACCACATTTTACTTACTGACATTAACCGTGTCTCTCGGATTTTTGAAATTCCACTCACAGAAGCGGTAAAATTAAGTTTTATGAAAAATTCAGTTTTTTTAACTACCACTTAGTGGTTTCACTATTCATCAAAAATTGAAAGTTTTCAGAAAAATACCGAAAATTAGGCCTAAGATATATTTGATATTATGAACTCAAAAATGATTTCTATTTTACCAAATTCAAAACAGATCAGTTTCATTAATTAATTTAAAAATTAATTCCCGTCGTCAAAACAAATAGCATGTTCTTAAGAGATAATAGCTATCAAAAGATTGACATTTGTTTATGTTTGGTTTAAATGTGAAATTACATAAAATGACCATCATTGTATTAAATTGTAAAAATATATTCTAAATATACTTTAAAAACACTCAAATTAATAATTTATCACTATTAATTATTTCGATTGAAAAAGTTTTTTTTAATTAAAATTTAGTAATTTTCACTATTCATCAAAATATGAAAGTTATCCGAAAATCACCAAAATTTCACCCTAAGCTAATTTCGATATTACGAATCCAAAAATGAATTCCATTTTGAAAAATAAAATTACAAAATTTCAAAAGGTGGTTGTTACTATTCATAACGGCTAGTTTTAATAATATTTTAATAGCATATTGTGGTTTAGTGAAACTCGTTATTGCGTACTACACACGTTATCGAGGAAGGTCGCGATTGCGTGTAATGCAAGGCAAATCAAGGATGCGTGTTGTGCAAGCTCCTTTTGGTGTAGCGTACAACACAAGACATTAGTGAAATTAAAAAGAATATTTTTCATAAAATCTCGTGGTGTTACATTCTACCCCCCTTAAAATGAATTTCGCCCTCGAAATTCGTCGGGGTTATAAATGGTTTACTACTTGAAATTTTCTTTAATAGAAACCCACTTCGTAAAAAGGAATACCGAAACCAATCTTTAAAAACAAAAGTATGAAATGTAACGGTTACCCAAATAAACTAATTACTGGGTTTCCACATAGGTGAAAATATGGATATGGAAGAAAAATCTAACCATCATGTTCTGATGGAGAGTGGTAGAGAACATGGCAATGGAAAAGCCAACAATCACAAATCCATAAATTTGTGACGATCTAAGGTACCATCTGATTAATCAGATATAAGAGCACCAGGACAACATTTTTGGTTTTCAAGATCGTTTCCCTAAAGTTGAAGAATTTGAACTAGAATAAATACTTACTTTATTTTGGTACAATCTCACTGTTTTTCGTGCCTTGAACAATTTCTACTTCATCTCTTAAATAAATGAAGTTGAATTTGTTATTCGTGAAGTGTTAGTAGATCATGTGATAGAATGACGAGTCATTCCATCTGTCTCAAACAAAAGGTTCGCAAAAGTTATTAAATATACATAATTCAATATATTGTGAGAATAATCATATATGGTTCCTAAAATGAACTTATAATTCATATATAAACCCGCTTAATAAAATAAAACTAATTTCAACTAACCAGGGACTTCCTGTAGGCCAGTGGTAGGCGATAAAGGCCAGTCGCACTTCAGTTGTGGGTTCGATTCCCACAGCCTTGTCCGACGCGATGGGCTGTCGCCCGTCCTGCAGGTTGTCCTTTTTCTAAAGCTATATTACTATAACATCCCATCAATAATATCGAAAAAAGTTTTATCCTAACTTATGTCCAACATAATCCATTCTAGTCTTTAGGCTTATCTAAAATACTTCGGTCCAAGCTCATAGTATAAAGAAAATGATTACTTGAAATTTCACAGAACAATCACGTGAATGCCATCATTTATCCCCCATATATCATAAGATATATCTTGTTGGTCAAATTACAAACATGTGAATACCTTAATCATGTATTCTCTTGAAGAATGAATACCCATTGAACCTTAGTGAAAACATGAATGCTGTCAAAAGTTAACTCTTTCCACATACCAAAATCCAAAAATTCTATATACTCAAACCATGATATAACCTTTTCCTTATATCAGTCATGAGCTCATGAATACTATCAAACATTTAATTTTCTCCTTGTCCCTTCATTATGTGCATATCATCTACATTCCAAAAATATCTGAATAACCTTTCATGGATACTGGTAACATTAATCATACACTTTCAAAACTCAAGGAAAGACAATAGTGTAACAATCCTTAGACGTCTCTTTATTCCATAGTACCATAAGATTACTTATACAACATTACACATGAAAAACATGTAATCATTCTACTACATTCTTAAACCATTGACCGAGCTTCAACAATTCTTTCATCTCACATATCATTTGTAGTCTCTTCATCATCATCCACATAAATACTACCCATACGACCATACTGATTCTCTTAATGAGACTTTCCCTTAGGGCATTGGTTTGCATAATGCCCATACATTCCACATTTAAAACATTTAACCATTGTTGATGTCGTAGCAATACCATTATCCTCATCCCTGGTGTTAACTGAACCTTTTCCTTTGCACTTACTAGCTTTGTGTCCTTCTTTTCCACACCCAAAGCATCTTCTAGTTCCTTTGAAACATTCTCCTTGATGCCTCTTCCCACATGATTTACATAGGGGAAATTGAACTTTCTTTCCTCTATGATCATCATGAAGCTCCATCTTTCTCTTACTAGCCGAGTCAGGAAACTTACCAAATTTTACATTATTGATCATATTATGAGATTACTGATTCGGCATAATAATGATGTTTGGACTTCCAAATCCCATTTCATTTGATTTCTCATGAATAATATCATTCCATTGTCCATCATATCCTCCATTATCGTGAATCATCTTGTTTCCAGCCATTTTCTAAAACCCAAAAAGAATAGTGTGAGAGGAAAAAATCAGAATAAAGGGGGAGTAACTTCAATATCTAACATCTTTGGTTTAATCTAATATCATTAACATTGTTCTAGGACTATATCCTATACGTATACTTATCCTTAGGGACATCCCTAGACATACCTTCAAAATATCTCTAGAGATCTCACTAACGTTTTCGCATCCTAGTTTCCAAAGGTTGACTAAATCTTTCCTCTGATACCAACTGTAGAGACCCGAACTTGACGTACATTGAAATTAATTTACATTTTCGGAATACTTAGTACATAACAAAAACACACACCCAAGGACCATAATAGTTTAGTGTCTTTGGAAACTCAGAATATAATCCTCTAATCCTGGTGAAAGATCTTCAACATCTCCCATAACGATCTACCTTTTTATTATACCTAAAACCTTTCTTTATATCCTGGGGAAAAGAAAACATAAAAGGGTGAGCTCAAATGCCCAGTAAGGGTAAACAAAAGAAATATCAATCACATCATATATATAAGCACATAACTTTTGGAAATCTTAACCTATAAAAGAGATCGTAATTTCATAACCTAGAATAACTCATGGTAGTGAAATGTAATCACAATAATCATAATTTAAAACATGAAACTTTGTGGAATTCACACATAATCATAGAGAATCATTTATTGTTAGTCAAGACTCATTGCCAAGACTATCTTAGTGGACAAAGTCCCTTTCTGAACCGAGTCACCCTCGTTTCAGTCCTGTTTCACTGAACCGGTATAACCTACCATTCCAGCCATGTCTATCTCATGAGATATAAAATCTTTACCCAATGCATTGGAGGGAGATATATGTCCCACCCATCTCATAATGATACCATTATTATGTGTGCCACAAAATCATAAATCATATATCATTGCATAACCCATTTAATACAAATGGGAATCTTAAACATCATGACATCATAAAACAATTCATATAAGATAAAGGAATTCATAAAAATAATTCCATCACAACATAATCAAATAAATGTAATAATATGGATAAAAACAGAACCCTTTATTATCTTAGATGGAAAATAATTTTGATAAAACACTTGAACTTCATTCTTGAGGAAAATATCCTTTCTTCTTCAAAAACATTTTTCCTTTCTTAACATGTCGTACAACTTTAAACTAAAATAAGTTGATTAAAAATAAACATGAAAACTTGTAATGGAATCTTCTTGGAAATAATGTTTTAAAAATCCATTCATGCCGTATAAGTTAAAAAAAACATTCTTCTCGTACTTTTTTCGGAAAAGTCAAAAAGTACCTCGTATGAAAAATGACAAAAGATTCCTTTCATATCTTTTACTAAAAACTCACCGAAGGGTAAAATTGGATTTAAACAATTGTAGGTTGATGGAAATAATACGACATATTGAGGAAACATGGATTTGGAAGATAAAATACACCCCAGTGAATACCAAAGTATAAACAATCTCGGATAAAAATGATATTGTGATATTTCCCTTACCTTATGTCTGATATGCTTTGTACGTATACGGACCTCCTGTATAATGATTTAAACAATGTCATTAACTTATTACAGAATCATATTCATTGTTATTATATCATATATGGTTCAATTATGACATTATATTTCCCGTTCTTTTGTAAATTCATGTTAAAGTAGCGTTTTGGGGTAAAATCGTCTCATTTGTCGTTCGTGTTTTAACTTGTAATTATTCATATGATTACTTAGATCATGATTACTTAATTCCAGAATATAAAACATGATTTATATATAATATATATTCAGAATATACATATAATGGATCGATAAATAGAAATAAATACACCGTTCATGGAGACGGTAGGCCGTACGTACGCATGAACGCTGTTTTCGTTTCCTTATTGAATTGAGGGGAATTAAGTAGATGACATACATATATATACACATAAATCCAGTAGCTTTATAATGTCATATATTTCATTATTATTTCTTATATATACTTTATAATCATTCTTAAATGGTTAATATGGAGAATGAATCTCATCGCGTCGTGGAGACGGTAGTCCGTACGTACGCACGTGCGATGATATCATTTCCATAATTATTGAATTGAATTAGAGTGGATGATACAATATATCAGAATCATTATGATGTTATAATAACTATGTATAGTTATTCTTTTCACCATAATACCCATCCATGTAAGGTGTTGGTGGAAAAACAGATTACACCACAGCGTGGAGACGATATTCCGTACGTACGCACGCGCGGTGATTTTGTTTTCCGTAGGATGGATAGATGGTGAAATAGGGTTGTTTCATACATATAATAACATATCAGTATATGAGTGATACTAATGTTATTACTTCATAATGAAACAACCTAAGAAGAAGATGTGGAAGAAGAAATAAAGTTGAAAGAATCGGTAACGGAAATTACCTCTTCTTTGAAAAGCCTCTTTGAGATCTCCTTTTAGGGCACTAAAATTGGTCTTTTAGGAATATCAGAACCTCTAGGATGTTTCTAGGGAAGTGGAGAAGAGAATTTGTCAGGGGTTGTCCAAGCTTGAAGGCTCAAAGTTGTGTGAGGAAGAGAGGGATGGGGTGCCCTTTTATAAGGGAGGAGAGGGGCACCTTTGGAATAACTAAAAATATTATTTTATTATAAAGTCAAGTTCGGTTTTAAATAGCTCCAAATTGATTTATTTCAACGCTAAGGTGGGGATGGGTCGAAATCCTCTCATAAAATAGAATTTAGACAAGTTTAGGTTCCTATTTTAACCTTATCATTTATATTTAACATTAAGTTAAATAATTTTACTTTTATCGTGTCTTCTTGTGTTCTTACACTATAAGGTTAATAAACATACTATAAGAAGCCAAAAGAACCCCAAATTGTTTATTATTAATATATATAACCTTATCTAAATCATTTGGCCGAACCTTAGATTTTAAGGAATAAAATAACAATTAATAATATAATATTTGTTTTAAAAACTATTTTATGTCAATTTTGACACTATTTTGTAATTGATTTTTGTGAAAATCATAAAAGAATGATAATTTTGAACAATGTAAATTAAATCAATACTAACATGTCATATTAACCTATAAAATTACTGTAATTCATAAAAAGTCTTAAATTATATTTATTTTGGTATTTATAACATCAATTATGTCAATATATCATTAATAAGATAATTACTGCATCATCTTTGTGCCATAAATAAATTAAATTATTTGATGTCTAAAAATTACAAATAAAATACCATTATGTAGGAAATATTTTTATCTTTCTAATGAATATTTACAATCGAATTTATCTTATGTATAACCCTATATTAAAAATGTTTTAGTAAATAAACTTTGATTTTAACTCTTTTAACCCTTCTTTAAATAAATTAATAATAAATGTCCTAATCTAATCCAAGTGGGCCTAAATGGTCATATTTTATTCCTAAGTTTTTTTGGGTCGAATTACACTTTTCCAATAGAATTAGGACATGTCTTAGGGTAATAATAATATAATTTCTACCCTTAATTACCCTATTTACATTTAACCGTGGTAAATAAAAGTAAAAAGATACTATTCACCAAAAATTATTTTCATCTCATTGAACAACATTTTACTTACTGAAATCAACCGTGTCTCTCGTAGTTTTGAAATTCCACTCACAGAAGCGGTAAAATTATGTTTTATAAAAAATTCAGTTTTTTTAACTACCACTAAGTGGTTTCACTATTCATCAAAAATTGAAAGTTTTCAGAAAAATACCAAAAATTAGGCCTAAGCTATATTTGATATTATGAACTCAAAAATGATTTCTATTTTACCAAATTTAAAACATATCAATTGCATTAATTAATTTAAAAATTAATTCCCGTCGTCAAAACAAATAGCATGTTCTTAAGAGATAATAACTATCAAAAGATTGACAATTGTTTATGTCTGGTTTAAATGTGAAATTACATCCAATGACCAACATTTTATTAAATTGTAAAAATATATTCTAAATATACTTTAAAACCACTCAAATTAATAATTTATCACTATTAATTTTTTCGATTGAAAAAGATGTTTTTAATTAAAATTTAGTAATTTTCACTATTCATCAAAATATGAAAGTTATCCGAAAATCACCAAAATTTCACCCTAAGCTAATTTTGATATTACGAATCCAAAAATTAATTCCATTTTGAAAAATAAAATTACAAAATTTCAAAAGGTGGTTATTACTATTCATAACGGCTAGTTTTAATAATATTTTAATAGCATATTGTTGTTTAGTGAAACTCGTTATTGCATACTACACACGCTATCGAGGAAGGTCGCGATTGCGTGTAATGAAAGGAAAATCAAGGATGCGTATTGTGCAAGATCCCTTTGGTGTAGCATACAACACAAGACATTAGTGAAATTAAAAAGAATATTTTTCATAAAATCTCGGGGTGTTACAGGAAAGCTACAAATCTAGTGTATTAAGTATAAATAAACTTGAATGAGATACGAAGAAACAATCAATGAATACTTCACTAGATTAAATGAAATTTTTGGCACCATCATAGAATTTAGAGATGTACGGGAAGATTCAAAATTGTGAAGAAACTTATGCGAAACTTACATAATAGTGTTGATTCTAAAATTTCTACTTTCTAAGATAAGGATGATTTATCTCTTTTGAAATTACATAATTATCTTTTTGATTATTATATGTAGAAGGATCCAATGTTTCAAAAGAATAAGAAAAATAAAATGGATTTTTATGCTATGATAACGATGAAAATACAAGATGCTGAAGAAGTTGATCCTTGTGAGTCCAAAGATATGGAATATGATATGTTCAATGATAAGACTATGTATATTATTTCAAAAAACTATTTTATAGGAAGAGAAAAATATATCGGTAAAAATCCTATCAATTGTTTTGAGTATGGTGGAATTAGACACATTGTTATGAACCTCATGAAGAAAGATGTAAAATATCGATATGATCCAATTAAAAGACAATGATGGAAGAATTAGAATAAAAAATGATAAATAAGAAAAGTAATACAATAAATAGATGATGATTTTTACTAGAAACAAAATAAGTATGTTGTTTATGAAATTTGAATCAGACAGAACTGGAAAAAAATATTTTGAAGATGAATGTTTAGAAAAATCCAAAACCTTCACTAAAATATTTGCGATAACAAAAGATTCGTCAGGGAGAGAAGAAGGTGGTGAAGAATATTATCAAGAGTATCAGATCAGAAAAGAACATGTTGAATGTCTTGAGAAAAATAAAACTCTCAGTAAATAAATTATTTTAATGAATAAGGATTGTGAATAAAATTACTGATGGAAGAAAATATTTCATCAAGAATGAGGAAGAATGCATTTTGTAGATCATAAGATAAGAACATAGACTTTCTAGATAAGGAAAAATGATTGATGATCTCAATACGATGTTAGGTTCCAAGGAAGGCGACGTTAACAAGTTTCATCCAAAATTATTAAGTTCAAATGTACCATGAGGAATATGAATGAAAATTTTAACAAATATTCATAATTAAAATATGAGACTTCTATAGTTTTTGAGAAGGCTCAAAATGTGAATTAGGTGAAATATTCACCCACTAAAATTAATGTTTCTTCTGATTCTATTATAATTTCAGGTTCGAAAAATGTGATGGGATATATATGGTGGATAAGTAATGTGATAAACCTATCAAATCTAAAAAATTATAAAACCCAATCAAATGAAAAGATGGTCAACATCATGAGTGTGTTAGATCTAAAAGAAGTTACCAACCTCAATAATGCTTCCATATAAAAATATATTTATTGAATAAAAAATAAATATTTCATGGATATTGATGATGTTGTGAAAAATATGGGCATATTGATTATAATTCTTGGCACAACATATATTTACCTATAATATTGTTTGATAAAAGTGGAAGAAATAGTTAAAGTAGAGTGAGAAACATTCCTAACTTATTGAAAGTGAAGAAAGTGAATTATCAAGATTTTAGTAACATTCATACCAGAAACCAATTTTAATATCTAGAAAAATTTTGTGAAAGATGTTATAAGGCTTGTGATTATGTTGAAAAATTTATGACACTCCTTCTGGAACAAGTTTCTTATGACAAAAAAAACAAAGCTGAAAAGAAGAAAGTTGAGGAAATAGATTTTTTTGTTGACACAACATTAAAAAAAAGTAAAAGGAACAAAACATGGATACTTCATAGTAGTTTTTCATAACATATGATAGGTGATATAAAATTCTAAAACATCTTGAATTTATTATTGTAGGAGTAGTTACTTTTGGTAATGGTAATGTTTTAAAAATCAAAGGAATCAGAACGTTTGAGGTTGAAGAAAAAATGTTGAAATCAAAGGATGTTTTTTTGTTGATGGGATAAAACATAACATACATAGTGCAAGTAAACATTGTGATAATAGAAAAGAATTTATTTTTAAAAATTATTTTTTAGCCATCAAAAGAGGGAAAGATGGAAATGTTATTACAAAAGTAGAAATAACTAGTGGGAATCTCATTCAAATATGATAATTCAACAACTCATGTTACTTGAGCGATGAAGATGCAAAAACATGGCACAAAAGTCTTGTAAACCATTGGAAGTAAAACATGAATAAACATTCTAAAGATGATTCTCTCTAAGATTTTATATAATTTAGAAAGAAGATATGAAGTTTTTTTATTACTTTTACAAAAGGAAATATTACTAAAACAGGTCATAAGAGAATTGGGATTCAATCTACTAGACCTCTTGAACTTATTCATTCCAATTTATATGGGATGATGCGATATAAATAAACAAAATGGGATTTATACATTATCAATTTTATCAATGATTTCACTTAGATGACAAACATCATTTTTATGAATCATATGTTAGAGGATGTGGAAATTTTTATGTTTTTTAGAAGAGAAATTGAGAAAGAAATGGGGGCTTATATAAAAAGGCTGAGGACAGATAATGGTACCAAATTTACAAGAAATACTTTTGAAGCTTATCTGAAAAAACATGGCATAAAACGTAAGTAATGTTCTCTCTATACCCCACAAAAAAATGGAGTATCATAAATTAAGAATAGAATCTTGGTGGTAATGGGAAGATGTATGATAAAAGAATAAAATCTTTTGAAGTTCTATTGGAGAGAATCTATTAGTACAACTATAAATGTTCAAAATAAATGTTTTTTGAGACAAAAAATAAAAACTAATTGTTATGAAATGGGGTATAATAAAAAACCTTCATTGAAATAATTTAATGTTTTTGGAAGTCTATGTTTTTTTAGATTAAAAAAACCTAATTTTGGAATGTTTGATGAGAAATATGAGGAAGGAACCTTTATGGTCTATTCACTAAATGGAAGAAATTAAAAATGTAGGAACAAATTTTTACAAAAGATGGTGAAATAATATGATTTGAATGTTATTGAAAACCAAAATTTCTTTTCCAAAGTTGTTAAGAATGATGAAGAGGATGAACTGGAGATTTATAATAATAATGATAGTAAGTCAAAACAACCTTATAAATATTTAAAATAATCGTTTGGTGAGGAAAGTTCATATGGAAAAAACATTAAAATTTTTCTACCTTAAAAAAATGTTGAATATGGAAAAATTATTTGAAATCAGAAGGCTCTTGTTCAAATAAGAATAATGTTGAGATTAGGAAATCAGTCTTCACTTATCTCAAATGTAAAACCAAAATCTGATTTCATAAGTTATTCAACAGATGGAATTGGTGGATGCTATAAATGAATAGTTAGATTAGATTGGGAAGAATGAAATATGGAATCTTTTTTCATGACCATAAAATGAAAATGTTATCGATACCATGTGGGTTTACCAAAAAAAGTTAAATGAACACAGGGAAGTTTCATGGAACAAAGATATTTTTTCATAAAGTCTATGCATTGGTGGAAGGTTTGTATTTTTAAGAATATTTTTTAGTATTTACGGGATTAGAAAAATTTATAATATTTCATTCAGGGGTCACCCATAGGAATTAAAAAGTTTACCAAATGGATGTGAAGTTATATTTCTTAAATTTTGAGATTGAGGAACAATTTTACACTGAATATACTTGTGGGTTTCTACTAGATGTGGATGAAGAAAAGATTTTCACTTAAAGAAATATTTTACAGGATTAAAAAAGATCTGCATTCATGGAATTCAAAACCTAATTTTTTTAGAATGTTATGGTTTTCTAGAGTAAATGTTCATAGAAACTTATATGTGAATGATGATGACTCATGAGATCTAATTATAATTTTTTATGTGAAAGCTATAGTTTTTTGGAGATAGAAAATATTTCTTAAAAAAATGGTGAAGAAATAAAGAATAATTTTGAAATTTCAATGTTCGTAGAATTAACTTTCTTCAATGGAGTAGAAGTTAAAAGAAAGAAAGATAAATTGTTTTATCTAAAGAAAATATTGAAAGTAAGTTTTAAAGAAGTTTGGAATTAAAGAATCAAAAGAAGATTATACTTCTATTTTAGTGAGAACAACGTTGAGTAAAGATGAATTTGGGAAAAAGAGTGAATCAAAATGATTTTCAGAAGTTGGTAGGAACTCTATTTTATCCTACAAACTCAAGTCCTGATATTATTTAAAATGTGACTTTGTGTATTAGGAGTCAATGTAATATGAAATAATCAAATATGTTTCTAGAAAAATGAATTCTGAGATTTGAAAAACGAATAACTTCACATGAGTTGTTATATAAGAGAAAATTTGAGATGAAGTTTCATAGATATACTGATATTGATTGGGCTAGAGATTTAATGATATAAAATCAACCTTTGGAGGAAAATTTTTCTAGGGTGAATGTTGTGTATGTTTTCATTGTAAGAAACAATGTTCCAAAAAATTGAGCACAACTAAGTGTGAATATTTTTCAATAACTCAGGCTTGAACTCAAATGTTATTGATGAATGTTTAGCTGGAATATTTGAAATTAACATTTTCTAAACTATTAATGATTATTTTTTCTAATCAGAGTGAAAATGATCTTTCTAAAAATATTATCCATTATTAAAGATCAAAACACATTGATATAGTGTTTCACATTATAAAAGAGAGAGTTCTTTTATTGGAGATGTTTTTCTAGAATAAATTTCAAGAAAGTATCAGATTAACGATATCTTTACAAAATAAATACCGAAAGAATGGTTTTTAG
This sequence comes from Viscum album, assembly GCA_963277665.1. Classification (NCBI taxonomy): domain Eukaryota; kingdom Viridiplantae; phylum Streptophyta; class Magnoliopsida; order Santalales; family Viscaceae; genus Viscum; species Viscum album. Next base: position 1,151,978,318 of record OY728135.1, read on the forward strand.
AATTTGGGATGGAAATTCATGTTCATCCTCTCTGATTTCTTCATAAAACTCATAAGGAAGAACCCACGCCATGCTTTGGATTATGCTGACAATGGGGAGTATAATGTAACAACATTGTACCTTGTAAATAAGTTTTTATATATATTTATTAAGTGAAAATGAATTTGTCGTTATCATAAAATGCGAGAGAGAAAATGAAATGTTTTAGAAAAAGAAATGTGAGAAAAGAGAAAATAAATGTAAATAATATTTATCTTTACATGGAAATATAATTTTCTTGTCACCAAGGGAAGGAATTTATTATAAAACATTAATTTATCAAGTAGTGTGGTGTTCTGACACTATCTTTTGAGAAATAAAATGTTTTGATAAAAGTCAATCAAAATGAGTTGTTTATAAAAGTTGAGTTTTGGAAACATTCTGAGAGTTGGAAAAGTTATTGACTAGAATTTCAACAAATCCAAAGGGTGATATTGACGAACCTTTTAGATAAATTGATTTAACAATGTTTTTGTTTTATTGATAAATAAGAGATTTATATAAGATTATATTTTTATAGAAAGAATCAGAACTTTTTCATCATAAGTGGATTTATAATCATACTGACCAACATTGGATTCAGATTATCTTATCCATTAGAATCATATTTAGATCATCGGATCCAAAATATTTTTTTATTAGATTTTCTTTAATCATAGAATGAAATAATTTTATGAGTTATAAAGAAAAAAGTTGTTGAGTGATGAAGTCATAATGATGTTGAATATGATAGTTGAAAAAGCGAATTGAGGAGTTAGAAAGTTTTCAAGCTTCCTAAAATAAATAAAATGATGATTTTCTAGTCAAAAAGTTCCCAAAAATCATGAAAACACAACTGATAAAATATTTTGTTGAAACAGTGGAGAGTTTTGAGTAATTTTAGAGTTGCAGTACAGAGAGTCCATCATAATGGGAATTCCATCAAAATGTTAATTTTAATGAAATGGTAATTCCATCCTAATCGGAATTCCATCATAATGAGAATTTTATCATCAAAAGACATCCATAATTATGAATATTTCATTGGGATGAAGCTAAAAGAAGATCAGAATGAGTTAAGATAGAAAAAAAATCATAATGAGATGAAAAGGAAATAGTTTAGTAATAAGCTGATAAGGAAACAAAATTCATTATGAGATTATAGGGAAATAGAATTTGTAATGAGATGACATGGAAATAGATTCATACTAAGATGAGAAGGAAATAGAATTAATAATGAGATGATATGGAAATAGAATTCATAATGAGCTATTAAGGAAACTAAATTCATAAAGACCATAGGAAGAAATATATTCATAATGAGCTGTGAAAGTAACATATCATAATGTGATGAGAAATATATAAAGCATTGAAGAGGTCAAAAATGAAATTTAATTTTATGAAAATCATATAGAAATATTTGGAGGATTAAAGGAGTCAAAAATGATGTTTAAATGTGAGAGATTTTGGGAGTTTTTTAAATCAAATGAAGTGAGGAAACCTATCATGTTTTCTACCCTATAATTTTTGAGTATCCTATAAATAATTTCTCATATCATTTATTCGTTTTTAATTTACATAATAATGGAAAATGCGGAGCACTGAATAAATCAAGTGAAATTCAATTCTGGTCAGTGTTATCATGAGGAGGATTAGATAACTAAATGATTTTTTAACATATTGAGCAAAATCATATTGAGAATATCATATTTAGTCAATCAAATATATTTAATCAGACGGAAAATCATTGTATTAAGAATTTGATCAGAGTTTGAGTTTTGTACTTTGATAATGATTTCATCTTTTTTATTCCATCATATTGAGTTTCTAAAAAGAGTTTTAGAAGTGTAGATTGAGGAAAGGATAATTATATTTACTTCATTTGATTGATAAAATCAGATCTTACCAAATCAGACCAAGGATTCAGATTGAGAAATTGAGGATTTGTTTCAGTAAAGTATTTATTCTTTTTTGCTCAATTTTTTTATAATAAAACTTTTAAAACTGATAGGATTTGGTTTAATAATTCTTATTATGAGATCAAATATTTTTAATAGGAGTTGGAAGAAGTTGTGGTCACTTCTTCATAATAGTGGATTTCCATAGACCCATGGGAGTGAGTATGAAAAGGATGAAGGTTCTCACAATGAAGCTGAACCTTGTAAATCATATGTGAGTTACTTTCTTTCCTTAATTTTCATGCATGAGTATTTACAAAAATATGATAAGAAAATAAATCTTAACAGGTTGTAGGGGTTATGATTTAAAAAGTTTTGAAACATATAAAAAGTGAGCAACTGATTCATCCTCCAACCCATTCTTAGTTATTTTTAAATACTTTATAACTTTATTTCTCTTCCATGATATCATTATGGGGTAGTGAAATGAAATGACTAATGAAAAGGGGGCGTCACAACTTGATGACTGAGATCATGATGTGATATTTGAACTATCATCTTTGGACATCAGGTCATCCTCTATAGTTCCAATCCACATGGACTTCATTCCATAAAATTGTAATTGGACTTTGATCTATTATTCCTCTGGTTCATGTAAGGGTTACCGCTAACCCCTTTTGAAAAGTGTAATTTTATTCCTTACAAAAAAGGGTTTGTTTTCCCCAACTTGTTTAAAAAAAATTCAATCAATTAATACCACTCATGGGGTTTAAGAGAAATGGCGAACACTTTAATGGTAATTTCCCATGCATTGAAGGATGATACATTGATCCAGTGATTGAGGAACATAGCTTCCCTGATCCTTGGTTCATTTCATTTTTTGAGGTTTTAATTTAATAAAAAAATTATTTTAATTAATGAACCACACTTAATTTTAAAAAGGTCTAAAATATATATTGTTTTTATGACATTCTATATTAGACATGAATAACTAATAATACCATATGGTAATGTTCCATGGAACACCTATATAATGCCTCAATTTTTGTCTGTTTTATTTTTGGATAATATATGGATTGATTTTGGGACCAGGCACTGAGATGACATGTGATTTCGATGCCTAGTGTGATCGTAATAAATTTCTAAAAAAATATTAGAATATATAATATCACACAAGCACAGTTTTACTAAAAAAGTGGGATAACTATAAATGGGTACCCGGATCCAAAATATGATGGAACTGTTTTGTTCAAAATGGTGGCTTTACTATAGGCATGACCTAAATTTAATCAATTCAAGTCGGTTGTGAAAAATTTGTCACAACATTTAATAGGAATAAAATAAATTAATAAAAAATATTTTGGGAGTAGCAAATTGAAAAAATTAAATGTATTCGTATTTTAGAATTCTAGGGATAGCCGCATAACCCTGGATCCTCTGGAGGATCATTGGAGAGAGTGCTCTAGGAATCCTTCATGAGGAATGATAATAGATCAAGGAACGATGATGACACAATAATAATTATTCATCAACAACTAGACCAAATTGTGGTAGGATGTTCAATTATTTTGTTTAATTCCCCATTATTTATTCCTACAATTAACACAGACTAATCCAAAAAATATTACCCCTGGATCAATCATATTTTCATGATGGGATAGTTTTTCTGGTTTATCGAGATTGATTTAATCTATTTTCTAACCCAAATACCCATATATAAATCTTTGGATAAGAATGCTTGGAGAAATATAGTAAATCATTTTTTTCTTGTGTGTTACTCCCTCCGTTCTTCGCATACTTTTCTATTTGAACACCATGGTTCCTGACTCGATGTTTCTGGGTGGTTATGAACTTGAGCAGACACCCAGATTCAAGAAGAGGCGAAAAATGAGGATGAATTTGTGTAGAACAGGACCCACAGAGCTTGAATATATGATTTTTTAGTTTTGAAGGAAACTGGGTATGTGCGGGGGTTCATGGAAGGGACCATTGGCATGCAGTAACCGATGATCAGTGGCTAACAATGGTGCACGACGGCACACAGCGGTGACCCGTATGTGTGCGATGGAGCCGCATGTGGCTCTTGTGAGTGCTGAATGGGGCATGGTGGAGGTAGTGATGCTAGTGGATGAGGGATGGAGATAGGAGGTCAAGAGCGGCAGATGTGGCAGCAGTTGTTGTGACTTCCTAAAAATCCAAAGTAAGAACATCGTATTCAATAGCATGCATGAAACATGACACCAAGCACACATGGAATACAATATCAGGATACTTTATAATATATTTAATATTTAAAATATATTATATATATTTCTATGCATACAACACTGATTTATCTTGCATTACATTCAAGAGAGACCTTCCTCAACAGCTTGCGTTACATGCAAGAATTATTTTCTCTAAATAACAATGTATTATTAAAATATTATTGTTTAATATAATATTATATAAACTATTCATTAAATAATGTGTTCTGAATAGTAATAACTAAATTATAAAAATTATGGTTTACACAAACATTAAATTAATTCATTGGTTAACAATTAACGAGAAACAAAAATAAGAACCAATTATATAGAAAAAGAAATATTATTATTATTATGCTTCCAAAGAAGTTTTTCCTTAATAAACACAACTAATTAAAATTAGTGAATGATTTTAAGGAAACATATATGTTATATATTCTATCAAATTTTTTTGATATTTATCCATTATATTTGATATTTATAGGATAAGAACAAACTCTATTTAACACATAAACACCTATATTTTTTATAAAGGCAATTTTACCGCCTTTTAATGGTGAACATATTTAAAATTTTAATTTTGACACTCCTATAAATTTATATTGATAAACCAAACTTAATTTTTGAATTCATAATTTCATAATTATCCAATGGATAATTTTTGGTATTTTTTAGGAAAACATCTTTTTTGATGAATAGTGACCAATATTGCATTTTAGTTGAAAACTTCCTTTTTTAAATAGTTATTAATGTTAAATTATATATAAAATTTGTTATAAAGACACATTATCATCCATAATACATATATTAATACAATTATTTTATTATAATCAATTAGGAATTGAAATTGAATATAAAAACTCAATAATCTTTTGAACATTTTTCTACTAAAACTAGTTAAACCACAAATCCGCGAGACTAGCAATAATCATAATTTCTCCACTTCATTGATTTGAATTTCAAAAAAGATACATAATTTTTTTTAACAAGGATGATATGTTTATTCTAATAATATCAACTTAATATTTTACCCAAATTATTAGTGAAGGTAATTATAATTAATTATAATGACTAGGGTGTAATTAAAATTAATAATGGACTAGACCTTATATTTAAGGGCCCAAATGACATATAAATTTTCCCAAAACACATTTTATATCCATAATTAATCCATAAAACATTAATGATCTTGTTTTTTTAGTTTGGTATAGCTTTATTTTGGTAATAATTTGTGTACACCTATCTTGTTTCCAAAAATTCCAAGTAAGTCATTTCCTTCCCTATAAGAGGCCACCAACTCTCCCCTTAATAACACCTCTCAAGACACATTTGATATTCCAAAATCATCCTAAAAATTCTCCCAATATCCCTCCAATAATTCTAGAAGCATATCCTTGAGAAGAAATAAATCCATGGAAGCTTTTTGTTCAAACCCAAATAAGTTACCAGATTAAGAGGTAACATCTTCTCTCTAGCTCTCTAGTTTCATTTCTATTATCCCGCCCGTAAAATTATTTTTTACCTTAATTATATAAAAAAACATGTATCCTCAATATACTATTATTTTTATGTAATGTTTTCAACCTAAACATTCACTCACCTCCATCTAAAGGGTAACGAAGACACTATTTCTGTGTACGGAGAACTATAGCCTCACGAAACAATGATTGTTCATTTTTCACTTACCACCTTCAATGGAGGAAATTATAATGGAGAATATATTTATATATGTATTATATATGATATTTATAATTTATATTTTTATATATTTTTTATTTAGTACATACCTTTATGTTTTTCATTGTGTGTAATATGATAATTTCGTTTGAGGAGGTGTGGACTACCACCCCATCAATGTGATATGACTCTATAATGGACTACATAGAACATATAAAGGATGGTTTTAACAAAACTATGTAACATATATAGAATATATTGTAACCTCTCGGTTCTGGGTGCCACTCAATGGGTGCCCCGAACCCGGTTCGCCACGTGACCTCTAGCGAATTTCCCTAAACGCCAGAGGCTGACGACTAGCAGCGAGGGCCCAGGTTTAATAGTGGGGAAACTATGCCCTCATTTGTCAAAGTGTAGCGCAACGGAATTAAATAAAACATAGAAAAACAGTGGAAGCAAATAACCATACATAACTGATATAAACAACTGCAATAGATATAACCATCCAGTATATAAATGATGATGCAACATGCCTCAATTCTATGAAAACAGCCAGCACATGTTACACTGCAATACAATACAACTGAAATACAAGTACAGAAAAGCAAAACAAAAAAGCCCGCAGCATCGCGAGCCAATGCTCGGTCCCATGCTCTCCTAAACCCCATCAGCAATAAAGTACCTGTATAAAGACCATTTACCTTATCTACACCTGCAGAAACGTAATCTTTTTGGGCTGAAAAGCATGACCCAAACAAGGTGTGAGAAATGAATACCTGTAGGCACCCAGCAAAGGCCCGTGCTCAACTGTGTGTAAACATGAAACAACAGTGTGCAGTAGTAAATGAAAAAAACTAAGATGTACTAAAAAGTTACTAACTTAACCAGTTATATTTCCTTTTAATTATTCATTTAACCATTTAATTTAGTAACATTTTGTGCTCAACAGAACCAAGCCCTCAGTCCAACCAGAACCTTGCCGTCAGGCTAATATAGTAAAACCACACCCTCATGCTATACATAATATCTCCCTCAGGCATTTACCTCAGTCTATATAGAATCTCTCCCTCAGGAATTGCCCTTGGGAATATTATAATCTTTCCCTCAGGCATACGAAGTGTCTCCCTCAGGCACAAAAGTCAATCCCTCTGGCACGAAAGGTTCCCCTCAGGAGAAATAGTATGTTTCCCTTAGGCAAATACAGTCACGCCCTCAGGCTATAGTAAAACACCGCCCTCAAGAATAAGTAACTGGGCCATACCCAACATATAAACATGCACTTAACATACAATTCCTCTCACGACAATTGTAATGCATAATTTTAAACACGACATACCCTCGGGTATCCTGGCCAAACGGCTAAACAGAGGAACGGACCCCCGGGGTGGTCCTGGATCCAATAAGTGATCCTAAAAATCATTTTTATATCACATTTAATTACCTATACAATTCTAGGTATTTAAAATATCCATGGACTCAGCCACACGACACCCCAAATATGGGTTCATAGCTCAAAAACACACAAAACACACAACAGTTGGAAATTAAACACGAAGCTGCCTACTTTATAAGACAATGAGCGCTATACATGAACGTCGATTCCAGAAACGCCCAAATATGACATAGTTATGACGAAGAAGAAATGCCACTTAACCTCAAATAAATCTCATTTGGAGAAGAATTGGTAAGAAACACACAAGGAGAAGAGAGGGCCTACCTGTGTGGTTCCAATGAGATCGTCTGAGGCGGAATCGAATTCCAGACGCTTGATCGGTGGATATCCCAAGGTTTGGCATCCCTCTTCCGCTCCCTTCTTCCGGTTCTAAGCCTTCCCTATGAACAGGAAAGGCTACTGCCCATTTAAGCGAAAAAAATGTACACGGTGTGTATTTCCAAGTACACGACGTGTACTTCCCATTTTTGAACTGTTCCTCTGGCGGCTTCCCGCCAGCGTGGCACTGTTCATCTGCCGACATGACTACACGACATGTATTCATGAGTACATGGAGTGTGCTATCGCACAGCTGACCACCGCCTTACTATTATCCTTCCAACTGACTACACGGCGTGTAAAGAACCACTACACGACGTGTAGTTGATTCCTACACCCTTCATCACCGACATGGCCACACGCCCTGTGTACTCATTCCACATGACCAAAAGTAAACAGTGTGTGGAAAATTACATGGCATGTACTTCCAAAATTTAGGATTTTCCCCCCTTTTAATTATTTTCTCAAAAACACTAAAGGAAAGTAGAAACGAAGAAACCCATACCTCAAAGATAAGAACCAGGTTCTTACAAACTTCCCCCCTTAAAGCAATTCATCCCTAAATTTCCCTTCAAAGGGTGGCGAAGATATAGCTCAGAACAGCTCTGTCCACTGAGCACGTACGTCGGTCTCTCGCTCCCAGGTTTCATCCTACACTAGACCATGCTACCATTGCACCCATACGATAGGAACTGACCGGCCTCGGAGAACCTTCATTCTCCTATCAACGATGCGAATCAGATGCTCCTCAAAGGATGCATCAAACTGAAGCTCAACCTCCTCTGGCTGAAAGATGTGAGAAGGGTCTGAATGATAGTGACGCAACTGAGACACATGGAATACGTCGTACATGGCTTGGTACGGCTGAGATAACTGCAACTGATAGGCAACCATCCCGACTCTCTCCAGAATCTCAAATGTTCCCACATACCTCGGTGAATGTTTAACCTGTCTCCTGATCCGCCTGTGTCCCAGCCTCGGTGAAAAATGCAAGAAAACCAGATCCCCGACCACAAACTTCAACGGTCATCTGCGGTGATCAGCATATGACTTCTGACGAGACTGTGCAGTAGCCATCCGCTTCTGAATCAACTGGACCTTCTCAGTAGTCTCCTGCACGAGACGTGGTCCCAGTAATGCTGCTTCCCCTGCCTCTAACCAGCACAAAGGTGATTGGCATGGCCTACCATATACAGCCTCGTAAGGTTCCATCTCAATAGTTTCCTGAAAACTATTGTTTCAGGCAAACTCGACTAGGGGTATATGCCACTCCCAATAGCCCCCAAAGAATAGGACGCATGCACACAACATGTCCTCTAGCACTTGAATCGTACGCTCTGACTGTCCATCTGTCTGAGGGTGGTATGATGTGCTCAGAAGCACCTGTGTACCTAGTGCCCTCTGAAAAATCTGCCAGAAATGAGACGTAAAGAGGGCGTCCCTATCTGAAATGATAGAATGAGGGACCCCATGAAGACATACGATCTCTTGGATATACAACTTCCTAAGCTCGTAAACACCAAAGGTTTCCTTGATTGGAAAAAAGTGATCTACCATCGTGAGTCTGTCCACAACTACCAACACAGCAGTATTGCCTTGATGTGACCTTAGAAATCCTGTCACGAAATTCATCATGAAATCTTCCCATTTTCAGTTCAGAATGGGTAACTGCTGTAACAATCCAGCTGGACTCTGATGCTCCACCTTCACCTGCTGACAGGTGGAACACCTTGTAACAAAACCATCTATCTCTCTCTTCATACCCAGCCACCAGTACTGACGTCTCAAGTCACGGTATAAGTTGGTAACCTTGGGATGAACTGCCCAAGCTGAAGCATGAATTTCCCGCATGATATCCTCACGTATATCGCTTGGAACTCATAATAGTCCATGGAAACGCAGAACCTCATCATCGCCTATCGTCCAACCAGGAGGAGGGTCCTCACTTTACACTGACTCTCGAAGAACTAGGCCTTCTAAATCAGATAGTTGTCTCATCATCACTCTGTCCAAAAGGGAAGAAGTCACAGCTAAAGATGAAAGATAGGTCTGCCCCTGACTGTCATGCACCTCCAGATGCATCTCAGAGAACAATGCCATAAGCTTCCACTCAACACTGGCATCCTACACATCCTGTATCCGAGTCTTCTTGCTCAGTTCATCGGCTACCGCATTACCTTTACCAGGTGTATAGGCAAGCTCAAAATCGAAGGACTCTAGGTATTCGTCCCACCTTTGCTGCCTCAGATACAAGTCACACTGAGTAAATATATACTTGAGGCTTTTGTGGTCGGTGAAAACCACCAAATGCCCTCCCGATAGATAATGTCTCCACTAGCATAATGCATGAACAACTGCATCCAACTCAAGATCATGCGTCGAGTAATTCCTCTCATGAGGCCTCAACTACCGAGACCCGTAAGCAACAACTCAATCGCCCTGCATTAACACTACTCCCATCCCAATACCTGATGCATCAAAGTAAACTATATAGCTCTTCCCCTGATCTGGGAGTATTCGGATTGGTGCTGATGTTATCCTTCCTTTTAGGTCCTGAAAGGCTGTCTTGCAAGCTTCTGACCAAACAAACTTCACACCCTTATTAGTCAGACCTGTTAACGGTGCTGTTAAGGGGGAGAAGTCTTGTATGAAGCATCTGTAGTAACCATCCTGCCCTAAGAAAATCTGTATATCAAAGGCATTCTTAGGATGATCCGAGGAAACTACTGCTCTTACCTTCTCTGGGACTACTGAAACTCTGGCCTCTGAGATGATATGACCCAGGAAGTGAATCCGGTCTATCCAAAAGTGGCACTTTGAGAGATTAGCATATAGCCAATGCTCTCTTAGTGTAATCAATACGATCTCAAGATGGATGGTATGGTCGTGTCTAGTGTGAGAGTACACCAAGATGTCGTCCACGAATACTACCACAAAACAATCAAGATACAGATGGAACACACGATTCATCAGATCCATGAAAACTGCTGGAACGTTCGTGAGTCTGAACGGTATAACCAAATACTCATATAGACCATATCTGCTCCGAAAATCTATAAGCGATATATCTGATGGTCTCACGTGCAGCTGATGATATCCGGATCTCAAGTCAATCTTCAAGAACACTCGTGCTCCATGAAGCTGATCAAAAAGATCATCTATCCTCGGCAAAGGATACCAGTTCATGACTGTCAACTGGTTCAACTTCCGATAATCCATGCAAAGTTTGGGGGTTACATCCTCCTTCTTCTTAAAAAGGACCGGAAAACCCCATGGAGAAGTACCGAGTCAGATAAAACCCTTTGAATGTAACTCCTCTAACTTCCACTTGAGCTCCTGCAACTTAGTTGTATCCATCCTATAAGGAGGAATGGACAGCGGTGCTACTCCTGGCACAAGCTCAATAGAGAAATCCACCTCTCACTCCGGAGGTAGACCTAAAATGTCTTCCGGGAAGACATACCTGAAATGGTCAATGACAGGAGGGAAATCTTACTAAAAGTCCCCTGATCATATAGATATAAGCTAGCAATCTAGGCTATGACTCCACCCCGCCAACGATGCTCTGGTCCAGCTTGACTCGCCTGAACATCCATTCTTCCTTTTATAGAAACTCTCCGCCCTTTGGTGATGTGAAACTCACCCTGCGATGATATTAGTCCACAAAGGCTCGAAAGGGAACACCCCAGTCCATCTCGAGAATGACATCATAACTCATCATCTCGAAGACATAGAGGTCCCATAAAAATTGACACCCACCAACATCAAGGGGGAAATCCTTTCCCTGACGCACACCAGCCGTTCTAGTCCCCAAAAGAGTGTCTAGCATCATGATATCCGAAGAAGAAGAAACACAGATCCCAACGATCTCCACAATGGGCACAGATATGAAACTATGTGTAGCACCCGTATTGAAAAGTACTGAAGATAAGACAAAAGCTACTAGAATAGTACCTCTGGCTGTAGAAGGTCCGAGATATTGCTCTTGCTTGGTCTGTTGCACTGCATATGCCTGCCCAGTGTCGTGACCCTGTGACACAGCCTGGCTACCCTGAGCTATCCCGCCCTGCTGCCTCTGAGATCCTGGTGTCTGGCTACCGTGGACATGACCACCATCTTTGCCTGTACACCCTGACGTATTCCTGTTTCTTGACTGGTAAGAATCCACTGATCCTTTTCCCACTGGAGGAGTCTGCATAGAACCCCTCTCACTAGCCACTAGTAGAACCTACCTACAGAAGCGCTACAGATTATCCATCTTACCGCATGTTCGGCACTCCACTGGGTCATGTGGACACTGCGGTCTCTTGTTCCCCTCTCTACCACACTGGTAGCACCTGATCGGGAAACCTGAAGAAACTGTCTTGCTGGTACTACCACCCTGAGAGAAATCCATCTGTTTCTTCCCCTTGCTAGTAAAAATAGTACCAGTAACTGGTGCTGAACCGCCCTGGCCCACACCACTAGCTTCCTGCAGGTTCCTCTTTGAAATCAATGCCTGATTCACAATAGCGTGTAGTGAAGGAAACCTGAAAACATTCACCAGTGCTCGGATGTCATATCGGAGACCATCCTCAAAATGTATTGATCTCAACTTCACATCACCCACCAACACGGGTGAAAATCGCCAAAGCTTGGTAAAGCGAGCATAATAGTCCATCACTGACATAGCACCCCGATGAAGATTCATGAACTCTTGAGCTCTATCTACCCTCAACATCTCTAGGAAAAAGAAGTCATAGAAGACTACCTGAAAATCTTACCACGCCATGTCCCTGTGATGCTCTGACTTGGTGGTAACATCCCACCACCTCTTGGCCGAATCTCGCAGCATATAAGTCGCGATCTTGACCCTCTTCCCTAGAGGAGTCTCAAGATGCTCGAAAATAGTCTGCATTGACCCCAACCAAGACTCTGCAGCCTATGGTCTGCCATCCCATGAAAACGTAGGCAGATGCTGCTGCTGGAAGATACAAGTCAGCTCGGCCATAGATGTGGAAGCCTGCGGTGCTCCCTAAAAGGACTGCATGAACTGCATGAAGCCTTCATGAAACTGCGCCTCCGCGCCTATGTCTGGTATAACGGTTGGCGCCGCATCTGGCTCTACTAGAGGATCAAATGGTAGTCCATGGCCCACCATCTCTGGAGTATAGTCGTTGTCACTCTCCTGGCGAACAACGCGTGGATGTCTAGGTGGCATGAAACTACATGTTTGAACATGCCTTAGATTCAATATAATCATGTCTGAAAGCGAAGGAACCACAAAGGGAACCAGAGGAAGAAGGCATTCAAAATTTTTCAAAACAAGACTACACGATGTGTACAATAACTACACGGCATGTACATGACTTCGCTTCCCCTGCCCGGGTCCTTCTATACGGCTAAGCCACACGGATCCCGTTGAACAAAAAACAACACGGTGTGTATAATATATACACAGCGTGTATGGTGAAAATTTCTAACTTCCCGTGTCATTTGTGACACGACTGACTACTCAGCTCGAAAACTACACGGCGTGTTGCACCCGCACACGGCGTGTACTCCACCCCGTTTCCCAGCCACACAGCTAAGTCCACACGGTATGTCCTCAGACAAGACTACACGGTGTGTCCCATAGGTACACGACATGTTCAAGGAGAGGCGACACCGACCCGTGTTGTTAGTTACATGGCCGAGTCCCCAGGTCACACTACACGACGTGTTCATCATTGACACGACGTAATCTGTACAGGAGTTCACCGACCCGTGTTGTTAGTTACACGGCAGGACTCCAGGTCAACACTACACGACGTATACATTATGTACATGGCGTGTTTTGCCCAAGCCCTTTTCTACCCCATGTCGCTGCCCACACGTGTTGTGACACCGGAAGAGACTACACGGCGTGTACTTAAAAAGTTCATTTTTCTTCCCAAACTGAAGTCCATACACGGAGTGCAGAAAGATACTACATGGCATGTATACTGGTTTTCCAGAAAGTATGCCTCAAAAACTTCCCCGGAACATTGAAAATACCGAAAACAACAAATAAGTGTCAAATTCCGACCCGTGAGGTCCCATACTCCCCATGAATCAAAGCTTTATATCTTATCTATGTTATAACCAAAATAAAAAAATAATGATCCACCAAATTCCGGTCAATGGTGGCCCATACTGCCCAAAAACAAAAGTTTGGTGTCCATTCTTTCAACATGTTCAAATAAAATTACCCTACACGTAGTAGGTATTTTATCAGAACAAATATCACAACAGGATGCTTTACTAGCACAACAACAATCACAACAATATGATAAATTCTAATGCACCTACATGGAATGGGAACTATGCAGTGCATGTGATTTCTAGCATGTGCCTAAATGATTCAAGATATGGAATACCCTCATCTCATTGGGTTGCAACTAAATAGAACCCATGGATAAAATATAACATCCCTATCTCAAGTGTGTCACCCAATGGTGAAATCAAATCAACTATAAATTGGAAAATCAGAAGAATTGAAAAATACAAGGTAGACTGGATTTTCCCTATACACAGGTTAGCTACGCCCGGGCGAAACTTATTACCAACTACCGTTCATCCTATCCCAGACTATGGCTCCAAATAGTTAGTCAAAGAAAATATCTCCTCTGATACCACTTTGTAACATCCTAGTTCTGGGTGCCACTCAATGGGTTCCCCGAACCCGGTTTTCCATGTGACCTCAAGCACATTTCCCCAAACACCAGAGGCTGCCGACTGGTAGCGAGGGCCCATGTCTGATAATGGGGAAACAAGGCCCTCATTTGTCAATGTGTAGCGCAACAGAATTAAATAAAACATACAACAATAGCGGAAGAAAATAACCATACATAACTGAAATAAACAACGGCAATAGATATAACTATCCAGTATATAAATGATGATGCAATATGCCTCAATTCTATGAAAACATCTAGAACATGTTACATTGAAAAACAATACAACTGAAATACAAGTATAGAAAAGAAAAACAGAACATCCCGTGGCATCACGAGCCAATGCTCTGTCCCATTCTCTCCTACACCCCAGTAAAAATAAAGTACCTGTATAGGGACCCTTTCCCTTATCTACACATGCAGAAATGTAATCTGTTTTGGCCAAGAAGAATGACCCAAACAGGGTTTGAGAAATGAATCCCAGTAGGCACCCACCAAAGGCTCGTGCTCAACTGTGTGTAAACATGCAACAACATTGTGTAGTAGTAAATGGAATAAACTAACCAATACTCAAAAGTAACTAACTTAACCAGTTATATTTCCATTTAATTATTCATTATCCATTTAATTTAGTAGAATTCTGGGCTCAATAGCACCAAGCCCTCAGGCCAACCAGAACCTTACCTCATGCTAATATAGTAAAACCACTCCCTCAGGATATACAGAATCTCACCCTCAGGTATTCTCCTCAGGATATACAGAATCTCTCCCTCAGGCATCGCCCTCAGGTGTATCAGAATCTCCCCCTCAGGAAAAAGAAGTGTCACCCTCAGGCACATAAGTCAACCCTCAGGCACGAAAGTTTTCCCTCAGGCGAAACAGTATGTTTCCCTTAGGCTAATACAGTCATGCCCTCAGGCTATAGTAAAATACCACCCTCATGCATAAGTAACCAGGCCATGCCCAACATATAAACATGCACTTAACAAACAATTCCTCTCATGGCAATAGTAATGCATAATTTTAAACATGGCATACCCTCATGTATCCTGGCCAAACGACTAAATAGAGGAACACACCCCCGAGGTGGCCCTGGATCCAAGCAACGATCCCAAACATCATTTTTATATCACATTCAATTACCTATACAATTCTAGTTATTTAAAATCACCACGACCTCAGCCACACGACACCCCAATTATGGTTTCGTAGCTCAAAAACACGCAAAACACACAACAGTTGGAAAATAAACACCAAACCACATACTTTATACGCCAACGAGTGCTATAAATGAAAGTCGATTCCAGAAACACCCAATTATGACATAGATATGACGAAGTAGAAAGCCTCTTAACCTCAAATAACTCTTGTTAGGAGAAGAATTGGTAAGAAACATGCAAGGAGAAGAGAGGGATTACCCGCGCGGTTCCAACGAGATCATCCGAGGCGGAATCAGATTCTAAATGCTTGATCAGTGGATCTCCCAAGGTTCAGTCTCCCTATTTCACTCCTCTCATTCGGTTATAAGCCTTCTCTGTGAACATGTGAGGCTACTGCCCATTTAAGCAAAAAAAAAACAAAGTACACCACATGTATTTCCATGAACACGACGTGTACTTACCATTTTTTAACTGTTCCTCTGGCAGCTTCCCGCCAGTGTGGCACTGTCCATCTGCCGACATGACTACACAGAGTGTCTTAATGAGTACATGGTGTGTGCTGTCGCACAGCTGGCGACCACCTTACTATTCTCCTGTCGTCTGACTACATGGTGTGTAAAGGACCACTACACGGAATATAGTCGGTTCCTACACCCTTCATCACTGACATGGCCACACGCCCTATGTAATCATTCCACATGGCCAAAAGTACATGACGTTTAGAAAAGTACACGGCGTGTACTTCCAAAATTTAGGATTTCTCCCATTTTCCTTATTTTCTCAAAAACACTTAAGGAAAAGAGAAAAGAAGAAACCCATACCTCAAAGATAAGAAATGGGTTCTTACATATATATTATTCTATAATTATAATTTACATATCTATCATTTATCTATTATTATTTTAATAAGATAATGAAATGAAATTTGTGATCATGCGTATGTACGACCTATCATCTCTCTGAAAGAAACAAATTATTTCTAATCTCAAATCATTATAGACTATTCTAAATATATATATACTAGATATATATATGTGATATTAAAATCATGGTTTACATTATAGATATGAATAAATAATTATATATTTAATAAGAATGAAAATTAACATGTTAAAACCTACTCAAAAAACAAGGCAATTATCACCCAAAATAGTTAAAATAATTGAAAGTTATTAACCAAAGGGTAATAATATATTATAAGAGGACGATATATGATTTCATAAATATTAATATGGTTATGTTACATGTTCATAACATGTTTAAACCCACTATACAGGATGTTAGAGGATGTTCACCAAAAATAAAACGTAAGGTAAGGGATTCCCATCTCACCTTTTTACATCTGTGAGATAAATGTCATCCTCACCACATACAAATTTTTTGTAGTGTATCTACTACCCATTTTTTTATATTATATCATAAATCCTTTTATCTTCATGGAATATTAGACATTAATTTAATATAATTCCTTTCTATTTATTATAATTTAAAATGATTCAAAGTGGTATGAGAAACATTGGGATGTTTAAAGATCATTTTTATCAAGATTAATACCATAGATCATTCAATGGAATTTCCTTTTAAGGAAATTATATAATAATTTTTAAATAAAACACTCAATTATTATATTCTTATTAATAAAAATTTTCATGTATTAGTAATATTTTACCACTATTTGGCACTCAAAGTGTTTGAAAATGATTTTAGGAAAACTCGACTTGATATCTCTCTTTAATTGGAGAACCCATTTTCTTTTAATAGTCGCATTTTATTAAAATAATTTCAAATATATTTTAAAATTATTTTGTAATTAAATTTTTACCATTTTTTCTTTTACCAATTTGTTCAAGTGAGTCTTCTTGCCTCTTTCTGGGCAGGGCATTTTTGTTACCTTTTTACTGGGAAAAAGGAATGTTTCTTTTAACCTGTATGGATTGTAAAAATTTACCAACCAACATTCGTTCAATGATTACATTGAATTTTTTAACGGTTAAATTGTAAATATTTTTTTAAAAAAATTTATCTTTAAAGAAAAGGTTTTTCAAAAGGTTTTTTAAAACATTTTTCAAAACAAAAATATATTTTCCTCAAGAATGTTTTCAAAAGGTATTTTTGTAATATTTCTATTCATCAATGACACCAACCTTTTATTTTACACTGCTTGGGGTATGTTGTATTAATACCATCCTTAATATTCCATTGGATAGATTATAATTTATTTTTCTAAGGATAGTATTCAAATTAAATTACTTGATTTATTTTTTCCTCTTGAAATATTTAACCTCTTATAATCATTGAATTTTCCCAAATTATCCATATCATTTATCGTGGATATTAATATTTCTTAAACCATATACCATTCTTCATACAATGTCTACTAGGAAGTTATTTTATTATTTTGGGAAATATTTATAATTACTTGTTTTTATTAAATACAGTTTATTGTTGAGGAACATTGTTAAATCGATTATTCGATATATGGGGAATGTTTTGGACTGGTAAGGAATGAGTTTCACCCAGTTATAGATATCCCCTTGATGAATCAGTAGTATAATGGGAAGATTAATTTGTCTAGCCACCTTATATGGGTTTTTACTTTATATTTTGTAAACATTCTCATGAATTGTATTGATTGTAAAGTTACCATGTACCTAGGAGACTTGGAATCCAGTAATCAAGCATTGCCTTCATATTAGTTTCAGTTATTATTAATCCATGAGATTTTGCGTCGACATAACTATGGACACATTTCATTTTTAGTAATTTATTTGGAATGGGTTTTAGTTTCTTACATTTACATATTTTTTTTCTTTATATAGGTATTTGAATGTAATGTGTTATCAGTTATTTACCATTCTATGTGAATTTATTCTCATTTAATCATTATTGATTCTACATCACATACACTTAGTAAGCATTTGATATCCCTTATTATGTTTATCCCCATGTATCCAATAAGAATACGATAAAAGATATTAA
Source organism: Viscum album (assembly GCA_963277665.1). Lineage (NCBI taxonomy): Eukaryota > Viridiplantae > Streptophyta > Magnoliopsida > Santalales > Viscaceae > Viscum > Viscum album. Next base: position 1,151,996,741 of record OY728135.1, read on the forward strand.
TGTATTTACAAAGTGAATTAGAGTTACCCTCAAAGTTATTTATATAGATTTTAGAAAGAAGAATTTTTCTTGTTGTAATTGGGGTGGTCAGTTGTAATACAAGACTCATTTATGTATCTAGTTTACCAATACTGCTAAAGTATTCAGTCATTAGGGTCTTGATTCATTATAATATTTCCAATTTAATTGATAAAAGATACCAACTCTGGGAAATATAGGATTGGGGTGCTACAACAATGGTGGACGCAGAGCAGGATGGGACAACAGGTCGGGTCGGGTCCGTGGGTCAGGTCAAGTTGGCGGTTTAAGTCTGGTTGGTGGGCCAGGTTGGACACGGGTCAAATCTGGGGAAACCGAGGCAAATCTGAGTTGGGATTGACTATGTTCTACAGTTGAACTTGCAGTTCGGTCGACCGTTCGGGGAGACCAACCGCAAGGTGGAACTGTCGGTGGAATAACCATGATGATCAGTCCATGGGCATCCAGTCTACATGGTAGGTAAACCGACCATTATAGTCAACCACAGCGGTAGGTGGGCCTATAGTAGTTTTAGGTCCACATGACATGACATGCTAGTGAGTGGTTTTGTTCAAACAAGAATAACTCTTAAACGGAGCATCCAATTGATGATCCATCTATGGTGTTGAGACCTTAATTTTGATATGAAAATTTTGAGATCAATGGTGGGTTTTTAGTTTATACTAGTATTGGTTGAGAGTGTTCCCTTGTACATTTCATCAAGTGTTTAGTATGACATTACATCCACATCCCTGATTTATAATCCCCTATAGAAGTCGAGTCTTGGATAGATTTACAATATCCCTCCCCAAGACTGGAGTGAGATCTTCTATCACCCATAGCAGAGTTTGTGGAATCAGCGTGACCTCCTTGAGTAGAAAATTGATCCTCCACCAAGAGGGTCTCATCGGTTGGTTTGGTAGATTCATTGAAATATGATCCCCTACATAGAGGGTTGATCCATATTGGGTTTGTGGAAGCCCCCCCCCCCAAGTGGTTCAGGGCATGATCCCCTCTCTATGTATGATATTATTCCTTGACTAGTGAATTCTCTTTAGGTAGGGCCAAAATGATCTAGGCCTTTTGGTCGAGTGTCTCTTAAGATACCACGACTCGAGGAATGAGTTATCCTGGAAAGATCATGCTTTGAGTGGAATCCTGTGGATGACAAGTTGGTTATGAATAACAGATTTCTTGGTCTATAACTTGAGTATATCTTTATATTCTTATTATATATGGTGTAGGTATATATCTTTTTATAGTTGACTATACTTTGTTTTATTTCTTTTTGGTTTTTAGTTTTCCTTCTGAGTAATGCTATACTACCCCTACAAGATATTTTACAACACATGTCATGTCTTGTGCAGATGATTGACCTTTTGATAGAGTCCAAGGTGGACCTGGACCAGATTGTGATTAGTGAGACCGGATAGACTGAGGCGTGTTCCTGTGGTTTCAGACAATAGTCCTGATACATTTTTCTTATTGATTGAACTCATGTTACAGACTCTTTATGGTGGACATGTATTTTCCCCTGTTAACATTCCAGTACTTTCACTTTTATACTCTATTGTGGGATCTTAGATGTATGCATACATTTTTAGTTGTTTTATATTTTAAAATTTTGTTTCTTGGAGATGTGTACAAGTGTATAGGTACTTAGGATAATATTCCCCATTTTTGGGATATGCCTAGTCGATGCTAGTCACCAGCCCTTGGCCTATTGGAGGTTTTCATGGGGTAGTCATAGCATGGGAAACTCTATGATTGGTCATTAAAACCTACTTTTAAAGAATCCAAGACATTTAATTCTACAGCTCGATGGAAGCTACCGTAGATGGTCCATGATTAGAAAAAACTATATCTAGGTCCAAGGATCCTATTTTTGTCTAATACATCCTAAAATATCAATCAAAAAAATTAAATTTATTATGAAACATAATTTCAAATAGGAATGTTTCCTATTAACTTATCAAGCATCTAAATATCATTAATTTTTTGAGAAATGCAATGTTGGCCATCCTCAACAAGCCCTGAGACCTAAACTCAGCTGAAAACCAATGAAAAACACCATCTATATCAGTATATTTATTTAATTTAATGAAATGACATTAAAACATTCGCGTTGCAATGTACCAGAACAAAATTTATGGTTCATTTGGAGGAGAAGGCATTACATCACACCCTCTTCTTAGGCAGAGAATATGACTTATATTTCTCATCTAATTCCACAATTATATTCTTAAATCATATTTAAAACCCTAGCTATAGGGAGAAAATATTTGAAAAAATAGAGGGAAGGAAGAATAGTGATAACATGTGGGCAGAAATCACCTCAAAACATTGAATAACACAAAGGAGAATCTACCCAAAAATAAGAGGGTAGTAAGGAGGAGTAGGGGATTGGTCCACACACATAGGGTGGATGAAATAAGAGTGGACTCAACATCCCAATTATAAAAAAACATATGGGAGAATAATTGTAATTATAATCTATTAAAAATCTCTATTAGCCAGCTATCCTTGGAACATCAGCTAGCTGGTGGCTCACTAGTGGTCGCAGCTATCACCTAGGGTTTCCCCCTTTCACACCAAATTCGCTCCACCACTCTCTCAAACCTCTCTCATCACTAAAATATATTCCTTTCACCCCAAAAAATTCAATTTTTGAGATATTTAAACTACCATAATTATATTAAAATCCTTAATTAAAAATTCTTCTAATATACAAATTGAAAATTAAAAATTTTACTAAAAAAATTCCCGTATGGGAATCTGATCTTACAACCTCCCCATCATAACACTTCTCACCCTGAAAAATCCTTGGTGGAAATATCACTATTCATCCGAACCTATCTATATTATCAAGTGAAAAATAATTGTTAACGTTTTATAACTAAATGATAAATGGATACCAGAATCCACCTCTAGTCACACAACATATGGGATACTAAAGATGATCCAATTCTCATTACCCTTACAAGATTACAAATATTAAAATTACACAGTCTCATCTAATTCTCAGACACAAAGGTCTCATCAAATTATTCATTTGGAATATGGTTCTCCCCAGTATAGGACCAAACTAAAAGAGGCTATATTTTTTCAACGATACCATACAAGTTAGAATTGATTATAAAAACCTGATCTCAACAATCTAACGATGACGCTGATGTGATTTAAAAAATTCATACTTTATCAAAAGTGAAATCACTAATCCAACATTAGTACCACTCTTCGTTCTAAGTATCCAATAAAATTATATAGGTTCCAATAAACCTTGAACAAGGCTTGGAAACTCTATAAAATTTTGAATTAATTTTTAAAAATTCAGTGCCTAATATAATATGATATAACTAGTTTGGTTCTCAAGAAACCACATAAAATTACACATAAAAAAATATTCAGACATCTCTCAGATGACTAATGTTGCAAATATCATATATCCCCACTGACGTGTAACCAAAATCACAAGACAATGATGCCTTAAATCCTGAAATCATTTTATGACCATCCGAAAACACACACTGAAGACCATTCCCACCTCTCAATGAAATTATCCAGCTAAAATTCCTACCATCCATAACCAGTATCATGCTCCCACCCAAGCATCTAAATGCATCTGACCCAAATAACCGTCAAATAACCTAATGTTTATCCTGATCTTGATTAGAATTATAGGACTCTAGCAAGTATTATTTTAATTTTATAGCTTGAATTCATCATCTTATATTTGTAAAATTGAATTTATAGGCACATTGGCATCCATTACTATCACGAACTTCCACTAAGTAGACTCTCACATCTATAGCATTTCTCATATGTGTGTCACATACCCACGACTAATGTGACACTCCCCACCATAGTATTTTCCTTATATTTACTCCAATTGATCAAAACTATAATATCCATAGCACATATCTTGTATATCTATAAAACAATGGTTCGAAATGGAAAAAAGAATTCATACATAAGAAATACTAAAATCATCAAATACTTATTATTCTCATATAATGGGAAATCATCCATGAAATCCACTGGAATCTCAATTATAGCAAGGTCCATTCCCTTGAATGGTCAGTAATTTTCTCCCCACCATACAGATATCCTTATACCACTCCATGAGCATATCCAAAAAGGTTTCTTTACTAAATCACATGATTCCGTCATACTAAGCCTGACATAGCAGCATTAGTCCCTAAAATCATTTCATCGTTATCATTGTTCATAAAATAGAAGCCAAACTTCTCATTTCTATCAAATCATTATACCATCATGCGCACAAGAACCTATTCAATTTACATCAGTTCTTGGATCACTTATACTGAATAAATAATTAAATATTCAATATTCCTCATGAATAACATGAATATTGACTCTGTTTTCATAAAAAATAAGGTTTTAAAATCCCTCCAATATCCAATAAATTACAACTCAATGCTCCATGAATCTCATATCATCAAAAATAGTCTATTTATTCTCTATGAAATTTCATTCTCCTCAAGCATAGGAGATCTTAAATATTCACCCTTAAGGTCTTGAAATCCCACATATAATAAGTTTTGTACCACAAATACTATAACAATGTAGTGACCACAAATTAGTTATGTCCAACTAGAATATCCCTAGGAACCCTTCTTCAAAACTGAGAGCTTTACTAACACCATGGTCAAACACATGATCACCCATCATCAGGAAAATGTTCTATAACATGATACCCTTCCGAAAATCTAATCATTTATATAAATTCATCCAAAAAATAAGATTCATGGGTATCTGAATGATCCCACCCTTAAAAAAACTCAAACCATAGATCTATCTCTCAAGGTTCTTTGTTCAATAAAAATATAATGCATCATCATTTTGTATATCTAAAATCCCTCTATGTGTCTTCCTATACCATAGGGATCTCATTATTGATCCAAAAAAATATCCCATGAATGCTATGCCTTTATAAAAATTCTCATGGAATCCTCATGCCTAAACCACACACTTAGTAGAACCTCCCATGCACAGATCTGAACCTAAAGCATCTACCCAATCTTTTATTTCTAAAGAAAAAACATAAACTTGGGCTAACTCTATACTCTTGGGAAACCAATGTATATCATATCTCATTCATTGATAACACTAAGGTATCTAGTATCCTATGATGTATCTCAAGGTCTAGGAAATGCCTCCTAACCAATAGCTTATTACACACATAAACCACAACTCACAATAAACCTCTATGTTCGCATATCAAAATTCACATGGAACCCATGTGCCAAAACACCATCATCCTAGGGTCTCTTGTATATGATTCCAACATCACATATAAAATTAATCCTATAATAGTTCACCATTCATTATCTAAATAGGTTACAAATTCGAATGATGAATCCACATATAGGACTTCCACCCTCATGAATGAAAATCCCATCCAAGCTCATATTCATATATAATAGAACATCCATATCACAATCCATGATTATTGAACCACAGTAAGATGGTTTGGTTAAGTATTACTTTATTCCAAGATTATATAAATTTATAATACCATAACATTATTTGTTTTCTATAAGATGGGACTGAATTGTAGTTTACAAAATAAAACATACAATCTTCCTTAACAACTTTGATAAATTATTTCATAATAAGTTTTATACTAAGATAATTATAATCATCGAAAGAAAGTATTTATAAAACAATATAAATAATTCTTAAAACACGCACTCTAAAATATAGAAACTTTTAAATATGAGTATACAAATGTATAAAGTATGTAAAATACTCGCTAGAACTTTATACAAAAGGACTCACAATTCAATCTTAAGTGTAAAGGAATTCTTAACCATACAATAGGTGACCATGATATATCAACCCATCACTGGGTCTTTCTTTTTAACTAGTAAGTTCTCAATCATTAGATCACACATATATTTTGTTTCCCTATGCCTAGGAACCCTTACTCTACAATATAATAAAAAAATCAATATTCCAAATCCTTGAAAGCTTGAAAGTACACCATATCAGACACATCAATTACACACATAAGAGTTATTAATGAATTTACAATAATCCTCACAATAGATACCTTAAGAAAAGGCTCTCTAAAAGATTACAATGAAGTGCTCTCAAGGTAAAAATATGTTACTAAAACCTCAACGAAACTTTCTGTCTTCGTAAATGAAATAAATTCATCCTCATAATATATAAATAATATTTATAATAAAAATAACAACATTCATATTCTGTATATCTCAGATGTGGTTTCAATGGAATCATAAGAAATCCAACTTCACCTTGAAAGTTTGGTACATCTTTTCCATATGATATACATTTTAGTGAAGCCGCATTATAATTATTTGGTTATGTCTAGTAGAATGAAATATCATCATCCTTAGAAAATATGTATTTTTTCCATTTGATAGGATTTTTATTTTTTTATAAATCATGTTTTTTCTATATAATATAGTTTTTCTAATAAACATTATAAATTTTCATCTATTGGGACATTTCTATACATTATCTAATAAAATTTATAAATCCCCATCCAGTGAACCTTATGTATCTCTAATTTACTCTATCTAGAAATCTTTAATAATTTTTTTTCTATTGTAATTATATTCCTCCACATAGTGAAAATATATTATCTATAAAATAATTATATGAAATATGTAATGTTTTAAAGATAATCATGTATACACTTTTTAATAAGTGGATATTGATTTTAAAAATTATGATTTAAAAGTATTGAAGGAAATATCTTGACTCAAAATATCATCCTTTTTTAAAAGTATAAAATAAAACTTCTAAAGAGAAAAATCAGGGTTGAAATTTTATATATACATACACCCATTTATTTTATAATCACCATTTTATATTTATATTTATATTTTAGAACTTCATTTCTCTATCCCAAATTTTCCAAATTTCCCCTTTCTCCAAAGCTTTAGATTCATTCTCCTAGACATTTCTCTTTTTTCCTCTCTAAAATTTTATACTTTCTCCAACTTTGTGTTTTTTCAAAATATTTTAGGATATTGAAATTGTTAGATAAAATGTTATAGAACAAATACAAATGAAACAAATTTTAAATCATTATAAATAAATATAAGAAATATATTTATCTAAAAATATTGGAAAAAATCGTCCATGAGTATTCCACGAATATCCAGCCAAAAAATTATAATGAGTGATATCAATCTAGAAATTGTTCATTATAAGATCAAATTTTTAGTACGATTACATAAAAAACGTTCAACAGTATTGAAAGAAAAAATCAAAATTTCTTTGAATGGTTTTTGATGGCAGGCTTCATCTTCTTTATATACTACTATTATATTTCTAATTCATGAGAAAAATATTTCATTCCCTAAACTTATTCTTTTATAAATCTGATATTTTTTTCATTATTATAATCATTATCAAAGTTATAAATAAAATCCTTCATCTTTGTAACTTATTATTTCAAGGATTCTATCATATTCTCTTTCTTAGTACTATCATCACGTTGTTTCGTTGTGAGGGATTTAACATTATCTATTTCAATTGATCTTCCAAAAGATTCAAAACAGATAATTCTCAAAAACTAATAAACATATTTTTTTATCCTTCTTTATTCAATTACTTTTTTAATCAAATAACATTATATCTATGTTTGTGTCTTTTTTCAACTATATAGCATCCTTTATATTTCTTTACTCTACATTTGATTTACCTTTAAATTACTTGAATAATACCTCGTTTGGTATAAATATTCCAAAAAAAATCTTTAGTTATCATTAATTTTCCTAAATATCATTAATTCCTACGATATACTTAAATATTTCTTGTGTGTCCAAATTATGTTTCATTCTCCCATAAATTCTATTGCTTATATCAATAAAATAATTTATTTTTATCCAAATTCACATAATACCAGTTCTTGGGGTAGAGTTGCTGAAATATGAAGGACCATTTTGAAATAAGTAATCATATTTCTAGAAGTTTTGAATTCTTTTCTTTCAATAGATTGATATTTTGAAATCATCATTACATCAAATTATTTATCAGATTCAAATTTTCTTGATAATGTTACATAATTATTTTTTTCTGATTCACTCATATCAACCTAATTTTTGATATTGGGAAAATACTGATGTCGAGGTTTGTGTAGGTATATATTCAATATCTAAGGCTATTTTTTATTTCATATAAATCTCATCATTTCTTCTAAACTAAGCTTTTATTAGTTTTTTTAAAAAATTATATACATAAATTGAAATAATTCTAGACTAACATTTATCAAAAACAATTTATTTAACCATCTCATTTTGAATAGACAATGTTTAAACTTATATTTAAACTAATTTTTCTTAGGGTTAAACATAATGATGTTCTTATGGTTGAACAATGGAGAATGGACGAACTTCTTGTTAAAAGGAAATATGAAGTTTTATTTTTTTATAAATTAAAATCATGATTATATTTTTTCAAATAATTTTAAGATATCCCTACACCTATTTTATTTTCATCATTTTTTTATTTCATATTCTTATTTTACTCTTATCCAAGAGCTTTATATGATTTCTAATTTAGATATAAATTTTCAAATTTTTTCAAACCAAAGGATGGACTACCACAATTCTATGAAATTTCGTTTCATGAAATTCTTGAAAATCTTCATTTGAAATCATTTTCGGTGGTTTTCTATGAATTATGGAAAAATAATCACCATCATTATTTTTTCCAAAATATTATTTATTATTTTTTGTTTTAGAAACGAACACTACTTTTCCCATTTGTTTTTCAACAAATGTCATCAAATTTTGAATATAAGAAAGCATCATCTTGTTTATTCTCTCCTCCCTCATATAATATGTATTCTCATTGATTGGAGTTAGATAATTATTGATTTTATGAACATATATAAAGTTAATAAAAACCATTTAAATAAAACATGGGTATTGAAAAAAATAGCTTTAATTATGCAAAATTCACTTCTTCGATGGCACATGAAAAGAAATTCACAGAGTTGAATTTTTCATGTTACAAAATAAAAACTAAATGAATTTATTCAAATTTTAGAGTGTATTTTTCTTCTTTTCTTATAATAATATTGTTCTAAACCCATAGGGAAAATATCCTTACACTTTCTGATAGGTGATAAATTTTCTATACTTTTTTGCATTATGTAAAAAATATATGTTTCATCCTGAAACATTTCAAAACACCAAAATTTGTTTTAGGAAAATTATGGGTTACAAGGTTTAATTCACCTTCTAAAGTAATTTGAATGACTTCATCCCATTTTTTGATATTAAATTTGAAATAATTTAATTAAAAATTAATGTTAAAAAACGTTATTCCATATAATTCACTAAAATCGATAGAAGTATAAAACTCTATATCTATATCAAGATAATGTATGTCAAAATCATATATAGACACACATAATGACTCCCAAACTTGAAATAGTTATAGAATATTTTAGCAATAAATCATACAATTATGTTAACTTCTCTCTTTAAACTTCTCCTTCATAACCAATCTATTATAAAAATCACTCGAGGATTACTTGATCATATCAGATGAACATAAAGTCCAATAGAATATCTTGAAGAGTATTTGATAGATAAATTAGGGGGTGAGATCTATCCACTAAAATCACTTGGTGGTAAAGAGATAGTGACCCACTTATTCTTTATGTAGACATAAAGAGAGATATTTTCAGATTACTTATATATAATTTCTTATATTGAAGCCCTCGTATATATTATTGGTTGATAATGTTTCATGAATATTGAATAAAAAACTGAACACTTGATGTTTAAATTTTTATTTAAGTTTCTTTAAATGAAAATATTCTTTGATAAAATATTGAAATTTTGTTAAAAGTTTTGAAAGAAAATTTTTATAAAATTTCCAAACAGTATATAAAATACTATAATATTATATATGTATATTTATAAAAAAATTAAAAATAACCTATTTAGATTTTTTTATAAAAATTCATACACATTTTTTAGATAATTTGAACTTATTGTTTATATATATATAAATAAAAAATGGAAATATAATTTATATTTAACATTTTGAAAGAGAATAGTTAAATGAAACATAATATGTTTCTAAACTATTTATGTGATATTTTTTAATAAAAAAATTTTCCATAAATTTTTAATGAAATATATTTCAAAAAAAGATAAGGAAAATATTTGGTTGAAAGTATTTTAAAGGAAATTTTTAAGGGAAAAATTAAAAGTTACCTTTAAAAAAGTTGTCCCAATTTTTGATGACTTATTTACTATAAAGAAATTGAATTTAATTTTGTTAAATTATAATTTTATGTTGAGAATTACATGTATCTATTTAATATATTCAAATCTATTAGAGTTGAGTGGTTTTGTAAAAATATTAGCATCTTCTTCTTGCATTCTGATTAATTGTAACATGATATCTCATTTTTGTGTGTTGTACCAATGTAAATGGTTTCTTATATATATGTTATTATCTAATGAGTGATGTGATTTGTTTTTACATAATGTTATGGAACTTATGTTATCACTCAAAATGTTATTTTTACAACAAAAAAACCATTATAAAGTTAGTGAGTATGTGTTGAATCCACAACACCTCAGCGTAAAATCCTCCAACATTGATATATTCATCTTTATAAGTGGAAAGTGAAATTTAGTTTTCTTTCATACAAGACCAAGACACTAAATCCTCTCTAAAAATTATATCTTTTAGATATAATATTAATATCCATTTTGTTTCCACAAATGTTAGCATCTAAAAAATCAGTTCAAAAGATTTTTTTTAAAGAATAAAATTGTATATAATTCATTTTTACTTTAAGGAAAAGAAAATTTCTTTTTAAATAATTAATAGGACAAAATTTTAAATTATATTAAAATATCACATGTAATCATTTAGAAAAAAAATTAATCTTGGATAATAAGATATAAGGTTTGGTAGACTGCTAATTATTCCTCTAAAAGCCATTTGATCAACTAGATTCCAAGATTCATCATGATCTAATGTTTTTGAGGTTTTTATAGGAGTACTAATACTTTTATTTTTTAAAAAATCAAAAAAATTTAATGTAAAAATTTTATACCATTTTGTTAAGATATAAATGTTTATTCTATTTTTTTGTGAAATTTGAAAACCTTGGAAAAAGGTAAGTTCCCCAATCATGTTTATTTCAAAATAATATTTCATAAGATATATAAATTAATATGAAATTTTTTTCGGAGTTGAACCAAATATAATTTCATTTAAATAAATTTTAAAAATTAAGGTTTCATTAAAAAATTTATAATAAAAGGGTTGCATCTAGATCTCTTTTAAAAAATTACAACAAAACATATAGGTTTATTATTCAAGGTTCTTTGGGAATGATTAAATCTATAGAGGTTATTAGTAAGTATGAATAAATTATTTGGAATTTTTTGGTTTTCAAAACAAGCAGATATGTCAATATTATATTCCTATAGTACATATCTGATAATAAAATCACAATTCACATCCATTTGGTAATGATTAAAATTTATGAATGTTTCATAAGAGAGAAGTATATGAATATATTGACGTATATAAAATTAGAGAAAAAGTTTCTTCATAATCAATTTTTTTTGTTTTTGATAATAAAACATTGAAAAAAATATTTCATTATTTCTGAATTTTTTTCCATTTTCATCATGTTTTTTATGAAATCCCAATTTTACAAAAATTATAATAAAATCATTAGGTAATTAAAATAAATATAAAAATTTTTTCCCCTAAATTTGTTGAGTTAGAATTGTATTATATTAATCCAATATTCATCACCTAAAGCCTCTTCAGGGATCTATTGTTCAAATTATGAAAAAATTTCAAAGTTTTTGCATTTATTTTTCAAGGAATTTATAGTTTTGACTGATTAATCTATATCACCAATGATATTATCCATTGGATTATTCATAAGGATTGTATAATTTCATGGGTTTGTAAAATTATTTTATTTAGTAACATGTTGAATTCATTGAAGATATAAAACAACCAAAACAATTCTTGAGTTGTTCTTGCACATGAATTAATTTCTAACATGGGTTAAAAAAAAATTCTGAAATATAATCCAAAGCTATTATTTTAGGTATTTTATAAAAGAAAATATTTTGATTAATTTAATTTAACTTTCACTATATCCTTAATAGTAATTTATTTTTTATTAAAAACTCTATAACATGCACTTCTTGTAGAATATCGAAGAAAAATCCCTTCATTTTATTTTGGAGAAAATTGATGTAAATTAACTTTTATTTTCAAGAGTGAATACATTACATCCAAAAGATAAGAAGTAAAAATGTTTTAGATTTATTCCAATATATACTTCATAAAGATTGTTAATAAAATTTCTAAGTAAAATTCAATTTATAGTATAGAATAAAGTACTAACTTCTTCATCCCAAAATGTTTTTGAAATTGAGTATTTACTCAATATTATTTTAGTTATTTCTAGAAGAATTTTATTTCTTTGTTTAACTACATCATTTTTTGAGGTGTTCTAGGTGTTGAAAAGTTATGTATAATAACTTATTTAGAAATAAAATTAAATTCATAACTTTAAAATTCATCATCATTATCACTATAAATAGTTATCAAAGGTATATTTTTATCATTTTTAACACTAGCTACAAAAACTCTAAAAAATAATTCTGATTTTTTTGTAAAAAAATACACCCACCTATATTTATGGTACTCATAAAATAGTAATTATATGTTTTATTTTCCAATAATATCTCCAGTTTATGTCTGAAAAAATTAATCCATGTAAACTAAAAATAATTAATCAGAAGTTGAAACATCACTAAAAAATTTAAATCATGAATTATATTTCTTACTATGTTAAAAGGTATAAAAAACATTATAATAATTAAACCTTATGATTGGTTGGTCACTAATGAATCTTTTATTAGATTTTTGAAAAAATATATAACGTTAATGTGTCATAACATTATATTCTATAACCATGATTGACCTTCCATTGTACTTAGATATGGGATATCCAAGCTTCAAAGGACTTCTATGTTTAATATTTAAACAATTTTAGGCATATGAGTAGAAATAATATAATTACCATATGATTTTTGAGTTGTAATTTCATCATTCCTAAATCTTAGAAGATATCCTTCATCACATAATTTAATTATGCTATCGATGTTATGCTAAAGTCCTGCAAAAAAACAAAACATTTAAAATAAAATATTTTCCAAGAAGAACAATATCACCTATACCATATATATCTCCTTGAGTATTACCTTTATAAGTGAATTTTCCTCAATTAATTTGGATAATATTATGAAATATTTTATTGTTTCTAGATGTAATTCTATAACATGAACTACCCATGAACTAGATATTTTTATTTGTTATATTGATTTATTTCCCTAAACAATAAAACGTAATCTTTTGGTTCCAAAACATGATTGGGTCCAAAATTATTAGAAAATAAAAATTTAAGAGTCAAAATTTTTAGCTCTTTTTTTGTTGTGTTTATTATAATTAATTGGAAATATAGGATTTATGAAAACTAAAATATTGAAAATCATTTATTTAAAAAAACATCCTCCAGTGTCCACCACTCAGAAATATCATATAGAATTGAGTTATTTTATGAATAATGTAATTATTTTGGAAATGAAATTTTTTATTAGAAAACCCAACAACATATATATTTCAATGAGTAATAATCTATCTATACATGTTATCTAAATTTCCATTTATGTAAGGAAAATTTTATTGTAATTTATTTAGTCAAAATATTTTATATTTTAATTTTACCACTAATTATTAACTTTATTAAAATTTATTGAACTAGATTTATTATCAATTTTTTTATTATGTTTGGAAATTTTTGTAGTATGTTTTCAAATTATCAAATTATCTTTTTAATGTTCAGAAATTTAGGTTTAATATATTTTTCTTGATTTTTCTTTGTTTCTTGTAATGTGGCATATATGGACACTTCTTCAAAATTGATAGGAAATCCTCATCAACAAATATAATATGTTTTTCCTCATTTAAATAAATAAATATTCCTTATACGAATCCAGATAGTTTGAATTTAAATTTAAATTGTTTATGGATTTAGAAGATAGCATTGACATTAGGTATTTATTAGACATCAAAATATTTTCAATGAAACCCATTACTTTCTAATCATCATTACTGCTATCAAAGGAAATTTTAGAAGAACTATCTCCTCTGATTGCACTATATGTGTTAGAAACTTTCATAATTTTCTCCCCTTTATTCTTATAGAACAATTTAAAACTTCTATAGTTATCTTTATTCTTAATTACAAGATTTTTATGTTATAAATAAACTCTATTTTTACATTCATAAAATATAATATTTGAAGTTTCTTTATCATAACATATTTATTTAATATATTACTTCCCATTATATCAAAAATAAATTTTTACCAAAAATATTGTTCATTCTATTAGTGAGATTACAAATATATTTTTCACACTCTTTATATAAACTAATTTTTGTCTCATCCATTACCATATTATTGTTTGAATATTTTGTAAATTTCATAGTTAATTTTATATTATGTACTATTATAGAAGTTTAAGAAAATGAAACTTAATTAATATAAATATATTTTTATATATCTCTTATAAATCTTACTTCATACTATATGAGAGTTATAATAATATCATATATCCTATACTTTGTAAGATGATTTTTATCATCAAGAGATGTTCATTTTGATTCCCACTCATTGGGATGATATCAAATAAAACTTCCACCAACTTATCATCTGTTACGTATTTATATATAAGTGATTGTAAACTATAAATAATTCTTGTAAGTATTAGATTTATATTAGAAACTTATTCTACAAGTAGAAAATTAAAATATAAATAATATACTCTATGAATAACTCTGATAGTTTCATTAAATTTATATATATAATGTGTGATACAGAAAATTTATTCTAAATACTGTTTGAAATTTCACTAAACAAACTCTGAATGAAGATATTTTTTGTCATTGATTACAAAATATTATTTCTACCTCATCCAAATTTTCTTCTCTAGTTTAGTATGTAGCTTATTTTTCCATAATATTATAGTTACAAATCAATAAATAAAATTTATCAACTCAAGTCATTAATACAAAATTCTTCATGCAACCTCTCCAGTAATCACACCGTCTACTATTGCTGTTCTTATTAGATTTAAATTTTCAAATTTCCTTGTGGATAAACCTTTCCTCATAAAATAACAAACCTATTTTTTCTAAATACACATTTTTTTAACAATTGAAAATAGTTTGAACCTCCTAAAATACCAAATGTATGCTTGTAAGTGAATGCGTTTTTTATAATATAGGGATAACTATAGTTTATATAATAAAACATAATATTTTATTTCAGAACATTATGAAAATATTTAGAATGAAGTTTCGTACTGAGAACATTACAATTGGATAAATAATGTTTTCATAAAAAACAATATAAAATATTCTTAAAACATGTACTCATGATTTTAGAAACTTACAAAACTAAGTATATCAAATCGTATAATGTTTGTATGGGGAAAAAATACTAAAACTGTATAACAAAGTCTCTACACCTTATCCATTAGTGTTAGAAAGTTGATAACTATGCTTTAGGTTTCTTTGATATATCACCCTTTCATTGGGTATGTCTTTCACACAAGGAAGTCCTCAATCATGAGATCAAATACAAAATAATTTTTTTCTATTCACACAAACCCTCTATCGGTAAAATTGAACAATCCATTACCTTTCTAAAACATTTAATCCCTCAATCAAAACATATAAAAACAAAAAATTTCTTATGTAATTTATAATAATTCTCAATGTGGATTTGATACGAAAAATACTCTCTGAAAGATTATAATGAAACACTCTCAATGTAATAAGATGTTACTAAAATTTCAAAGATACTTTAGATAATATATGATTAAAAATATTCCTCATTCCCTCATATAACTTTAATTCATAATAAAACTCAAGAAAAATATATTACTCATATCATAGAGGTAGTTTTAATGGAATCTGACATACTACATCATTACATGAAAATTTTAAAGAAAAATCACCTTCTAATAGTCATTCTAATGAAACACCATTATAATTATTGGGTTCTATCTGATAGAATTAAATATCATTGTTATTTAAAAAATTTGAGATTATTCTGTCTAGTATGTTTTAGTGATGTGCATTTATAAAGATTTTATACCACCATGATTTAAAATTTCATTAATAGACATTGTAACTATTTTTTTGGTGAGACCTTTTTTTACTTTGTTGGCTCGACCTTTTGAATATCCATCCATTGAAATTTTTGTTTATCTGATTTCCACCATCTGTAAAACTTTAACAATGTTATATTAGTTGTAATGGTTTTTCTCTATCTGGTAAACATAATTATTCTACTTAAACATTCTATTAAACTCTTGAATTATAAATTTTTTAAATGTATGAACTTTTAAATAATTGGATAGTGATTTTCAGAAGTAATATTAGAAAGTGATGAAATAAAGATTTAAAATAAAGAAAAAACTATATATGTTTTTACAGACATTTTAAATAACTTAAATGGTATAGGAACCACCATAAATTGGTTTATCACTAAGTCCTCCAATGCATATACTGATCTATTAGGTTTGTTTCACATCCCCCACTAGAGGGACCATATCTCCATCATCATCGTTGATCATCTCACCATAAAATCCACATGACATTTCACCAGAAGGAAGAGTGTTTATATCATATCCCAAATGAGTATAATACCAATGGGCTCATATATAAGAGGAAACTTTATGAGTTATTTTTTAAATACTAAATAGATAAACCCTCGTTGTTAGTGAAATCACACACAATCAAGAACATGAAATGCGATCCTATTCGATATGAATGATTCATGAAGATGAGTCTTTCCATGAAGACCAATAACAAAATAAAAAAAAATTCCTCCTTCCAAAATGTGAATATTAAACACCCCATGAACTATAAATCCTAATTCTCTAACACCCATTTTCATTACAAAATGTGAAAACAAAAATTACCATAATTATGTAATCCAAAAACCTCAATCACATTCCCAAGATAACCTGAACTTCTATAAAAAATGATGTTCAATAATACAGCATTCTTGGTCCCATCAAATTTTCTAGAACATTCTTATGTCTAATTTATTCCATTTCCTTGTATTTTATGAAAAATAAAAACAACACCTCATGAAACCTTATAACATCTTGGACCTAATCACTATGGTTAGTAACATGACCGTTGGCA
Organism: Viscum album; assembly: GCA_963277665.1. Taxonomy (NCBI): domain Eukaryota; kingdom Viridiplantae; phylum Streptophyta; class Magnoliopsida; order Santalales; family Viscaceae; genus Viscum; species Viscum album. Next base: position 1,152,014,045 of record OY728135.1, read on the forward strand.
CTAGATAACCTGAGGTGTGCCTCCTCACACACTAGAGGCTAACAACTAGTAGAAAGGTTTAGGGTGTTACTATAAGGAGACTATACCACCTATATCAGAGTGAAAAATAAATAATAAATAATAAATTTCACCCATAAAAAACTAAAATAATTTTATTAAAATAACATAACGTACTATATAAAAATGAAATGAAACACACAACTCATACAATTATTCTTATCATACAAGCCTAATCACCCACTAGGATGGTCATAAATAAATGAATGAATAAAATAATTTAAATATGAAAAATAAAGATGATAATGATATAATAAAACTTTTATCCATACCTCAACCCAATCTATGGAACCAAAATTAGCTATCACGATTAATTATACAATATAGGGCCTCAGTGAAACCTGAACATGTAGACATGTCAGAGTGCCTCAGGTGAAAATGTAAAATTTTGTCCTGAGAAGGGTGAGATTACATAACTTTGTATGGAACCACCAACATGATCTTATACATATTCAGCACAATACAGTGATATTTCAACATGAAATATTTTGAACAAAAACTAAATAAATATCAGAAAATAAATAAAAAACAACAATAGTCCTTCAGTCCATTACCTCGATTAACCATACATGATTTGGTATTTATTGGAGTATCTATTAGAATGTCATGATGACTATACAAAATAATATAACAACCAAAGGGTTTTTACCATGATATACAACTGAAAACATCTATAATTCTCCATCTTAGAAGAAAAAAATAGGGAATGATCCACCCAATTACACAAACGGTTCTTAGTTGAAGATACCCAGTTGTGAGGGAGGCTCAATCATGCCTAATATAGACCCACAATCCCTCCACATATAGTATGTAGTAGGAAATTTCTCATATACCCATAACCAGAAAAACAGACTACAAATACATAGAATAATTAGTATTATTACAAACCTAAAATGAATGTTTTTTTATCATGACCTCCCTATTGAGAGTTTTCAAGGCCTCCTTATAGGGATATGTCATGACCTTCTCATAGAGATTTTTCATGACCTCCCTATAGGGATTTTTTATGACCACCCCATTGGTAGTTTTTACAACCAATAATTTGGATATTTTATATAGAAAATAAAATACCCCATAAAGAGAATTTTATATTTCAAACCTAATAAGAAACCAATAATAAAGGGGTAAATGGTGTTAATCACCCTAGGAGAAAGCCCATCCCTAAGTCTACCAAAAAGAATCAACTAGTACCCAGGGGATTCCACATCCCTAAGGCCTACCATATCTTTTAAATTTACATCTATCAATTATCCAAATTACTGTTCTAGTGATTATTTCAATTTTTTCAAATTTACCTCAATTATAGAACTTCACCATGGACTAACAGGTTTGGTTCAGGTTTTAAGGTGACACCTAAAATCATTACTACCTAAATCCCAATACTCCCTAACATGTTTTATTGTTTTCTAGAACCCACGAAGGTCCTGAAATATAAACCACTATGGACACACTAAGTGGGTATCATTTCGACACCTCACTAGGCCACATTCCATCGGAAATCTCGAGGTCATCATGTCTATCCCAAGGGTTAACATGGGTTTTGTTATTTTAAAAAGGCCTATAAGAGTTAATCACTTTAACCCATCACCTCAATCATAAGGGGATGATTTTTAAGGCACCTATACAAGGATCAAAATTACCCACTAGGGGAAAAAGATATAATACATTACATATCACAACATGGGGGTGTCCTAGAGATCATACACTAGTTTTGAAATGTTTAATAAATTATAATTCACTTAATTCATACCCATAAAGGTGTTTATGTGAAATAGGTAACTTGGTAACTATAATTTCATGGCTATAGGTGGCTAAAACATTCAAGCCAGTGCATGAGGCCCTTAGTGGCCTCAACTCTATATTAATTTCATTTTAAGGGTTTTAATTTAATAATAAAATTGATTTTAAATAAGGAATACCACTTAATTTTAATAGCGTATATCATTTTAGTGGTGTGACTATATGCCATATAACAAAAAAATAATGAATAATAATATAATTTCAAGTACCAAGTACCACCTACCATAATGTAACCCAATGCATTTAATTGCCTCGTCTGAAAGGTGGTGCTCTTGATTTTCCATGATCAGGTAAACCCATGCCCCAAGGTCAGGCTCGTATATCCGTAATATACATTCCAAAAATTAATCTCAATAAAAAAAATTAATTAAAAATAATAATTTCAAAAAAGTAATATTTCCCATTAATTCATTAGTCATGTGTTGATCATTGATTTTTTGAGAAATAGTGTGTCGTCTATCTCCAGAACACCCCCATAATTTCACCAAACCAAATCCCTAACAAAAACAACCATTTATAAAATTTAATTAATTTGATTTGATGAAAAAAATATAAAAATTCATTGTATGACAAACCTAGACCAAATCGATGAGCCTCTATGTGAAGACGTCATTATGAGATTCCCTCTTCCTGGGAAGAGTGGAAGTCCAAACATGCTCATTAGATTTCATGATTTTCTTGTGGAATATAATTTAAAAACCCATCTATATGAGGAATAAATTACAATAAATAGAGGGAAGGAATAATGGGGATCACTAGAGGGAATAAGTCAACTCTATTCATCTAATAACACAAAGGAAATTCATTACAAAATAAGGTGAAACAAGGAGGATGATGGGTCTCATCCCTTGGTTCATGCAGAAAAATAGAAGATAAGGGGATTACCATTATAAAAACATAAATGGGAATAATTTTAATTTTACTTTCATAAAAAACCCCATAAGCTAGCCAAACCTAGTCCACTGGCTAGATGGAGGCACCCTGGCAGCTATGGCAGTGGCTTGCTAAAGGACTTACCACCCAAGACTCCCTCTACTACACTTATATACATCTAACATCACTAAAAGAATTCATTATACCACTAAAAACACATTTTGATGTGTTATAACTCCCATAATTATATTTTAAACCTTAGATCAAAATCAAGTACCTCTACCAATAGAATATTAAAATTTCTATTGAAAATAAAGACCCATACGTATGTGGGTCCTTACAGATAAAAGAAAACCTCATATATGAAAATGAAACATAGAGGTTCCCCACATGGGCTAGTTATGTTCAAGTGTGACACCCTAATCCTCCCTTCAATGGGGAATGGGCTGGTGACCAGAACCAAGAAGGTGTAATACAAATATAAGAAGCTTTATCCTATAGAACTTTCAATAGATATACAGAACCATCCAAAAGAGGAAATTTATTTATGGCCACATAGGATATAGATATATAACTAAAATAAAACATATGAGTGTATATATATACTAACATCCGAATAGTGTAAAATATAGAGCTTGTAAATAGGGAAAATAATACAAGTATGGTTATCTTAGAACATTGCATCACCTCGAGTGACTAGGAAGAAGGTGATCACTACACCATGATAATTCCTTTCGTGTATTTCCATATATTAATCCCACTAACTCCATTAAACTCTAACAAAACTAGATTCTCTAGATATAATACCTCCATACACATTGATATCACTATTAAATTCTATATTTTCTGCAAAAACACAACATGTGTTGGTGAAAAGACCATGTAGTGGTGAATATAAAAGTAACCTGCAGGATATCCCATTAAGAAAGTGTGATAGGGTTACATTTTATCATGAATTCATGGTTCGAACCATATTACTACCCAAATACATCAAGGGGACATACCAACCAAGGATTAATCTATAACATCACTTCCCAATAGAACCCTAGTACAATATCATGGTAATATAAAAAAGATAAACTTGAAAGTAGACTTTCACTATGAAATATATAATCCATGAAAAAAATCACATAATTATGGGGAAAAAACATAAATGACCTCTCCGCACATCCATGATGGATACACCACACAAATTATAGATAATCACCTCTTTACTCCTCTACAACATAGAAGATAAACCACATCGGTCTGCATTAGTGCACTGCAAAAAAATCACTGATTCAAACATTGAGGATCTATTTAAGAAAATCCCAAAACAGAGGATCTCATAATACATGATCAATTGACTATATCATTTCATCATCACTTACCTATCACATATGGAGAGTGACAGAACGCATCGGTGAATCGTAGTTCCTAGAAAAATGTCATAGGTCATAAAAGGACCATCTAAACACCCCCCTCACTGAGTATTGAATACTAAATCAAACCAAATAGGGTAGATACATCTATAAAACAACATGTACCTCAAGGGGTAATATAAAAAATGGACAGGTGTCTCTTACCTCATATCATGGGGGAGTTTCCCGACACATCATACTAGAGGTAAGGAACCTTCTCATCCATACTAGGATCCAAAAAGTGATTCATGAAACCAATAAATTTTCAAAGGGGAAAAAATATAGTAAATCCATACCCATTCAACCAAAATAAAATAGTGAGGTACACCGAAATGGGGAAATTGGGAGCACCATATGAACTAAGACAATCTAATAATACCACTGTTATCGTTCCATATATCACATGCTACAATGGAGAAGCTACACATTAGTGGTGAGTGGTAATTGAAAGAGGGAGTTACTAACCCCACAGAGGACCTCAATCCTTACAAAAGGCCATGATAAACCAAGGAGAATAATATATTCAGAAATGTATTAATTATCTTTTACCTTAGAGGGGTATCTTTGAGAAACCATAATATAGTATAATGGACCTGTACACCAAAACGTTAGGGATTACTAACTCTGTCAACATAATGGAAAACACAAACCTTTTTGTTGGACACAATACTTATGGATTTGTCAAATCCCATATTTATATTTCAATTTCCATATAGTCATCATATAATGTTATCTAGAGAAATTATCCCAACGAGAATACTCTATAATTTCTTAATCCATCTCCCTTAGAAAATCATGTGATGCTACCGGGGAGAGAGAATATTGTTTACCAATAAAAGGATATTTTCATGTAGACCATGTAATAATCATATATCCAAACTGAATCCTCATTATTTTATCAAAACCACATGCATCCACTCATTACAATAGATGCATGGGAATGAGGGAAATTTCTCAAGTTCATGGTTTAACTATAAACCTCATTGGACAACCCTTTTGAATATAGGGAATCCCTGGAGATTAGCATGAACTCATGTTCTTATGACTCCTCCATTGATAAAGGATCTATATTCACATACAAATAATGGATAATATTAGTCTTTTAATACCTATGAGGGTTTCAGTCTCTAGTATCTAAATTCTAAATTGTGTTTTCAATCCACATACTTGTTTTGAATCAACACCATGATCTTGTCACAATATTTATTGGGCTAAGATCTCCAACCAACACTAAATTAGCTTGCCCATGGACCTTAATTGTAATGTGGAACACACCATCATGTAATACATGAAAATATATTCATAATAGAATACTCACTTTCAAAAATATATCTCTAGGGTGAGAAGACATTCAATTCCCTTTAGTAGGGTGGTACATGACATGTAACATGGGGTATATAGTGTGTATATACCACACCGCACTCTGAGCATGTACCTCTACCTAAATCATCATGTATTTCCCAAATACATGTTGTTCCCTAAGGAACACATGGCATGAATTCCACATTGGGTAATGAGTTATATACCCTAGATCAAGATATTTCATCTAATCCAACATTTCATGTACTTCTACCCACAATGTACCTCACACAATGTGTCTTTCCATGTACATAGACACACCCCGAGTTGTGAAACCAATGGCCTTAAAAAAATTTATGTTTGGAAAAATACTTGTATAAACCATTTTAAACTATCTATATATTAATGACTGATATATTGTGTGTTCTAGAACTACACATCATGAGATCGGTAATTTAAAATGTAAAATTCTACCAAACCATCCAATTCTGAATGTTTGGCCATAAATATCCCCTCGATAAGCCATAACCACACCCAAAATTTAGAATAGATAAATAATAAATTAAAATCACTAAAATATATGAGAGATAAATAAAAATAGAAATACGTACCTTGTGATGAATCATTGAATCTTTAATTTCACCGACTGATGATTTGTACTCCGTAGGCTCAACGTCCTGATCTTATTCTTAATAGCCTTTTCAAGTGTGGTTATTCCTCCATTCCTCTACCTGTAACCATTGTTATATGCCATAAATAAAGGTAATGGTTTCCCATACAATCCATATAATTAGGGGATTAAGAGGGGAGGGAGAAAATAAAAGCCAATATTAAAATAAAATAAAAGGACCCATTAAGGACTGAACATGGGTTCCAGAACAGAAACATGGATTATTAATCACCTTGATAAAACCACTCATTATAGACTCATTCGGAAAGTTATAATTCCCATATAGGAAATTGTTTTGGGAGATATCACCTTTCATATATACAAGGACAAATACAATTTATTTGATTAATATTAAACTTCCTATAAAATTTTTTATGAATTGTAATCTCAGTGTAACCCTACCCAATGATAAATGTCCCATCCTAATGGAAATAAAATCATTGAATAAATTTTTGTTCATTTACAAAATGGAAATTTACTATCTTAAAAATCATAAGGGATAAGAGATCCTAATATCCAAAACAATCCAATTATTCTATAAAAAACAACATAAACTTCTATATTCTCCGCACCATAACGAATTTTCATATTTTGAAACAAAACATTCAAAATTGGTCTCTATGGAACCCAAAAACATATCTTCATGAGGAAATGTAACAAACAAACACACACACACACACACACACACACGAGATCCATAATTTTTTTAAGGTCCATTCATACATAAGGACTCATAAAAACTCCAATCAATAATGCATACCTTCCTTTTACTCAGATCAAGGATACCGTATCTGAGACTATTGTTCTCACATGTTCAGAAAATATCCACTACCCACCACAGGGGACGCATTAATCCATCATGAAACCTCAAAATCTTCATCAAGTCTTTCCACACAAATAAATATTCCTCTATTTGTCATATTATTATAAATTTCACCATTAATAACTACCAAAAACCATCAATATGCCATTGATATCACCAGATATAATGTTTCTTCCATCAGGTGCATCAACAATATTGACATATCTCCATATAAGGGCCTACCACCACTCCCCATAGTTATATTTCAAATTACATGTCTCAATGAAATCCATCCCATGGAATATAGATATCATTGTCCTAATCATACTCTCCTCCCCCAAAGTTGTAAGGAGAAATGGTTTCACCACTGAACACAGTCATATTCTCACCCATAATTTATGACTCAATCTATTAATCCAAAACCCAGGATACATATCTATCAAATAATTACATTACTACAACAAATTTAAACGAAGTGATACACCTCATCACATGTCTATATATACAATAAGGTATATCCCACAGAAACTCTTGGAACTTCACACTGGTGGACACATTGCTGAGATGAATTACCACTATTTAGTTGGATAATCAAAATATAAAAAACCATATTTTCTAGACCATATCAACCATAATAAATATATAAGTCCATTATTATGGAAATATTGGTTTAGTAATCACATGGATATATGCCAATAAAATATAAAATTTGAGCATAGCTTGGTCCTGACTTCAGATCCCCAAAAATCTATGAAGAAGCCCACCACTAAAAATGCAATGCTTAGATCCCGAAGCTCATCTAGGACATCTCCAAGGAAATTTTATAATTTCATATCGATAAAAATACAACTAGTATTATAAAATAACATTTTTTATGAAGGTAGACTGAACCACATGGGGAATAACTAGTTTCAACTTCTCAGGGGTTGTCTTTACTCATTACATGGGTCTCTCTTACGAACAAATATAGACCATGACCTATATAATCAATCACTAAAAACCTTCATAAGTACTGAAATCCACCCAAAATCAAACTAAGAGTGGAAAACCATCACCAATGATTTCACCACTATGAAAAACTCCATCTAAGTGGAATCCCCTGAAAAAATTATTCTCAAAATCAATCTCATACTTCCAATAGAAACTATGGAAGATTTGTTCCTTCCAAAAGTCTCCAATAATACTTCCTGGGTCTAAAGATTCTATTGGAATCTATAGCTCCTCATGAAACCTCAATAAATTGATATAATAACACACTTTGGTTCTAGTGAACAATGGATACAAGAAAAAAAGTATACAAATCCCACATCGACCAGATAAAGTGCTGCCCAATAAAAGAAACACATAACTCACATCAGGGGTCAATTGTCACAGTGATCGTCATCTGACTTCCATTTAATATCAATAATGTAGGATCTCTATATAAAGGATTAATCACACACATGAGGGTAAACATCCAAACAAATCAAGACTCCCAAGGCCAGAAACCAACACATCATAATCAACATCACCAATATGGAAAGGGCCTGATAAGTTAAATTAACAATAATTAATGGATCATCTCGGATATTCACTGTCAACAAAGAGATCATTATAAAACACCGTGCATCACCGAAAACCCTACCAAAAAATTGAACTAATGTTAGGGAACTTCACTTATATGGGTGTCAAAAAAATATAAGAGGAGGTAACAAGCCTTACTAAACACTACTAAAAAACTGATTTATAGTTTGATGACCCAAAATTTTATTAATGAAAATTCCTCTTGATATAATTAAATGTCTTATTATGTGAAATGGTTATCTAAAAAAAATTAAATTGCTTTGTTTTAAGTTTATGGACTTTAAAATACCATTATGAATGGTTACCATTACTAATATAGTCGTTAAAAAGTGATCACACGATGAGTATAAATATTAGGCTTTAAAATCCAATTTACTCAGACAAAGGGAGTGATGGCCTCATCCAGTCAAATTTATCATTACGAATCCCATTTTTCAGAGCTCAGAAAGTAGGTGGCTTCACTAGGATTTTCTCTTCACCATGTTCAAGCTGAGATTCACCATGTTAAGCTCAAACGGAACCGCCTACGTGAGAAGTGGAATTTGATAGATATTACCACTCGAGCAATGTTATTCGAGCCACCCCAAAAGTCATTCACCATCGCAAAACATACCAATATGTCTTATTCTATTATTAAATGGGGTTACGTAAAAATACCCTATAACTATGATTATGTGCTTTATTTTTTATATAATGAATAGACATTCATTTTATTATTATTACTTTGTAAATAGTTTTTAAATAAAAAATAGTATCTTTAGTTAATATTCAATTATGAAATATATTTTGATTAATTAAAAGATTTTTTAAATAAATAATATTTTAATAAAATATTATTAATATCTTTTTTATTAAATATAAATGATCATATAATTTTTATGAATAAAATTGTAATTTTTATTAAGGCTTTAAGCTGTTTTTGTCCAAACCCATGAATTTTCGTTAAATGTCGGTTTTTATTTTAAAAGTAAAAATTCACATATTTTGAAAATTATTTAGATAAAATTAATATTATTTTTGGAATCAGGACATAAAAATTATTCAATGGTGAATATTTCATAATTTTGTGAGATAGTAGAATTTCTGGGTAAAAATTAAACACCATTTAAATATATATTGTGTTTTATGACACCATAATGTCCCAATAGTGATGTAATAAAATACAATAAATGCAATTTTCCACCAATATATTTTTTACCTTTAAAATAATGTGATATTAGGTTTTTTTGATTTATTTTACAAAGCCTTAGTGGACCCTCTAATACTTATAAATTATTTTAACATTTTAAAATGATCTCCTTGAGAGTGTGACTCACCTCCAAATAAGAAAGACTAATATTTTAAGAATTTAGGCCATTTTCCTTATAAAATAATTTTTCCACTTCTATTTCAAAAATAATGTGGGAATAACCCATGGGTCTGTTTGTGGTTTTGAATAGTTTAATTTGTGCTTCCAAAAACCTAAATAATAAAGAATTCCAATGTTTTCCTATATAAACCCACCCAAGATCCCACTTCCTCTTCACTAAAATCTTTTTCATCTCAACCATCCTCTGACCTAATCTATATTTAATCCTCAATAGGTGTCCCAAGCTCCCAAAAATCCTCTCTCAAGCCTCCCCAAGCCATTGGGATCACACTTCCAAGCACAAACTTTTTTCATTTCTCATTTTTTTCCAAGATTTATTTATATTATTATGCCCTTTATTTTCAATTAAAAATGTTGGGGTATAATTTTTCACCTACCATATACTTCTGTCCTTATGTTTTAATGATGACATCACCATTTCTCTTTCATTTTTTCCTCCCATGTACACTTGTTACCGTGTCGAAATTCTTTAAAGTATTTATATATCCTTATTTACATTCATGCAATTATTTTATATTATGCATCTAAATTCCATTAAGTATGTTGGGACATGTATCTATATGACCCATTTACTGTACATTTCATGTAAAAATGATGACATTCACCTTTCTCCCTCATCAACCATTTTTATGAACTCTTATGTCACACCGTTATGCTGCTGAAATTGCACTGTGTTTTTTCAAGCCAAAGTCATTGGGTAGTGAATACCATGCCAATTTCTCTACCAAGGGTATTCACCTTTATTCACATTTACATATTGATTTTAGAGTTTAATGTATTAATTCCAAATTCCTTTAACATTGAATAAATTTTGATGTTTAATGAATCCATGTTGTATGATCTATGTGGAACTCTTATACATGAAATGAAATGATTAAGAAGGGTGAACCCTTATAGTTCTCTAATGAATTTGGTAAGGATTAGAATCATGATATTTCAAGTGAAATGAGGGTTTACTCATGATCCATGTGCAATGAACCTTGGTTCGTTCTAATATCATGCTAAATTTTTTTCCATGTTTCCATGTTATGTTAGTCATGCTATATCATGTCTTTGTTGTCATGTTCAATTGATATGCCAATTGCCAAACATGTATTATATTCTCTACATTATAACTTGTTTACTGCCTTACTGGGATTTATAGATCACACTTTTCCGATCCATTTCCTCAGGTTATCCCATGCAATTCTAAGTACGAATGAATGTGTGTGGTCAAGTAAATTAATTTTTCAATAAAGATGTGTATGTCATGTTTTAAGTTGTTATTTAATGTTCCTAAGCCCCAAAGACACTAGAACTATTGATATTCTATGTGGTATCAAGTAAGGATTTATGTAATAAATTATTTTTACGTGTGAAATAAAGAGAATGGTTGTTATATATAGACACGAACCTATAGCCACAATTTAATAGGTTCGTGGCTATAGCTTGATTTATAGCCATAGTTCAATTAAAACTGAGGCTATATCATGATTTATAGCCATGTTTTAAGGTTAAATGTGGATATATATATATATATATATATATATGATAATCCATCAGGATCCTCCTCCTCCCTTGACACAACTCTCTCTCCGCGACCCTCCACCGAACCCTAGCTCTCTCTCTCTCCACGACCATCCTCCATGACGCTTCCAATCAACATCTCCACCCCACATCCAAGCCAACACTATGTCATGGAGGCCTCCCCACCTCCTACTCCTATACACATCTAACATGGGAATATATTACCCTCATGAGGTATCCTCTCACTTATTTTCCTCCCCCGATGTTGCCACCCAACGATGCCACCTCATTGACGCTGCTCCGAGACAGTTGCCCCTCCTCCTCGTCTTACACACCTCTAACGTGAACATCCCACCTATTAGGTATCATCATCATCCTCATACAATCACACATCATAATTACCAATAAAATGTAATTAGAGGTTATATAGGAATGTTATTTTTCTTTGAAAGTTATTGATGGAAATTGAAAATTTACTTGATTTTTGTTATTGAAGTGTGAAATGTAGTTGTATTTGTTGTTGGAAATTGATTGTTTTCATTATTTTGGGTTTTAAGTGTGAAATATGGTTTCATTTTTTGTTGTAAATTTAATTTTTACTTGTTAATACATTATTCTATATTTTTCAAGGATGAAGGAATTAATATGTTTTGTAAACATCTCTACCCCACAGTCTCTATTCAAGATTACCAAATTCACATTCATATGATATACATTGTAATTTCTATGAGAATACACGAAATATTATAAATATTTTCAAACTTTCCACTAATAAAAATGAATCATATAAATCAATGGAATATATCAGTTATTATTCGTTACAAAATAGTCAAGAATAATTTCTAGTGACCTAACAATTTTCATTCAGTTTGTTTCAAACAAAATACTTAGTTCTAATCAGATTCATAGTTTCAGGTGTTTACATAAGGTCTTAAGTGGATTTATTCTCAATCCAATTAGTTTATTTATTTATATATCAAATATATTTTTCTTGTTCAATGGCATTAGTTAAATTTTTAGCTCCACCGATGAGATGACTGCATATTGGTTTTCAATCTCTAATCTTGTTTTTTTTGACCATGATTATATTGATTTCCATCTATATTATTTAATAAATTTTTTTTCTATTCATTAAGTATTAAAATTATATTTCTCAATTTTTTCATCCCTATTAGGGGATAATTTTTAATTAACATTAATATAATTCTACTTGTTTTATGCCTTTCATTATATTTTTTTTGAATTCTTCCTGGTGTTTATTTAGAGACATCTAAAATTATTACATTTCACACCTTGGTTTATTTTTTATTCATAATAAGTTTAGTACTAAAACATTCAAAAAATTTATATAGCATGTTTTTTCAACATTAACTGTATCTAGCATTTGAAAGGAAACCTATGAATATTCAGTAATCATATTTTTCATCAATGTTTTCATGATTTATGTTTTTTATCATCATATAACACATACTGTTCAACACATTTAAGAATTTATTTATTAATGTTTTTTACAACATTAAATAGGATTATAAATATGTGTCATGTCTTAAAAAACACCTATTTTGAATGTGAACAACTCTATAAATTTTCTATTTCCAAAACAATTTATAATGATTATTGTCACCTAACAATATTATATTAATCTTTATAAGACTTAATTAATTTATTCATCCATCATAGTCTATTAGGGTGAATATGGTTCTCTTTATTTAGGAATGGAACTATTATTTTAATGATAACTTTTAAAAATAAATTTTTAAAAGTTCACTAAAATCTTAAAATCTCATAGTTTTTTATATAACCAACAAACTCTATAACAACATATCTTCTATATGTTTTGAAAGTGTTGATTGTATTAGATTTTTAAATTATAAACATGATATTATTAAATGGGTTAAATAATCAATAAATGTAATGAAACACAAATCACCCTTTATATAATTATTTCTCAATGTCCAATGTAAGTTAGTATAAATTAACTAATGTGTCTTTGTAGACAGAATCTATACAATATTTTTGTAGCTTACACAATTTACACCTTTTGGACTATTTCAAAAATATCTTATCTTCACATATTTAGTTGGGAATAGTTTCTTACTTCCTTATTTTTTGAGATTATACCCTTTTTCCTTTATACATTATGTCTAAGACATCAATTATATTATTTATTCTCTTATTTTTCACCCAGGTAATGTATATTTATTAGATCACTAATTTGTATTGGATTACCCCTTTTACTCTATCCATTTCCAATGATCATTATTTATATTATATTTTTTATATGCATAACTTTTTCATAATAATAAAATATTTCCCATATGAACATAATTTTTTTACACTCAAATGACAATATTTCTAACCTTTAAAAATATAACATCATTATATTTTAGGCATTTTGTATCTATATCAATAGTTAGAACTACGCTAATATTGGGGGATCATTAATTACTAAATGTTACTACTCCGGTATCATGTTCCACCCCATTTTTCTATATTTTGTATCACCTATGACATGTACGTAACAACTGGTATCATGAATACATTGCCTTCGACAATAACATGCTTTCATGGAAACTTCTATAGTTAGATAAATTTCTACATTCTATGGATTCATAAATTTTTTATCCTTTACATTTTTAGAAAATGATATGTGAATAGGAATAATTATTATAAATTCCATATAACAGTGATCCAATTAGTCTCATCTTCTATAATTTTCTCTAAATAGTCATATATATTTTATATAAATATACTGGGCATAGGTTTTGTAATAACATTATTTACCTGAGATTTTTTTCTTATATTCATAGTATCTCTACCCATTTATTTTCTCTTACTACATGGTTGAGATATATTATTAAAACATGAATAAGAATTCTGAAAAAAAACTCCCATTTCATTGGAAATATCAAATTAATTTTATCATTCAATGATAATATAAATAATATCCAAAATTTTATTGCTATTGGAAAATCATGTACACTATTTTTATTCTATATTAGAGATGATGTTCTCTACAATAGACTCCACCCATCCTCTAATATTTAAGAGATTTTGTTATAATAGTTTTCCCACATCGGTTTATTTTTACATTTTTATGTTTTACTATTAGTAATAACATTTAATTTACTACACATTAATCATGATGAAAAACCCAAAAAAAACATTGAAACTAATCTTCTAATGAAGGGGGTATTATATGATAGAAAATAAACTTCAATATAATGAATAATAAATTTTATGAATCATTTTACTAACTAAATCAAGAATATATAAGGTAATATGGACAAATGGAACCTGGTTGAAAAATGAATTGAAAAAAATATATCACGGGTCACACACCATATCATAAATCCTTTCCTGGGAAAAATCATAGAATATTATGTTGATTATATTTATTTGTAAAACATATATAGATACTATTAGGGTATATTTTATTTAAATAATACTTTGATGTAATTTAATTTTTTATCATAAGTTTAAAAATGTTATTTTTCGTGTTATGTATGTTATTTTACTTTCCATTAAAGATATTTTTTATTAATTTTTATGATCATTTTATTGAATATTACTAATAATCTTATTAAATAATACATATCATGTTATGTCATTTTTTAAACTATTTATTTAATTTATTTTTTTACTCCTCATAATTCAATGATATTAGATGTACAAAGTTGATCAGATCACTGATGAGTTTTAGAACGAGTTACTAATTTATTATTACTTTTCATTTACTAATGATTCAGATGGAGGATTGATTCGATGCTTGTGTTTTGATTATGCTAGAAGAACCTTGTTAACTCATCGGGAAGTGGGTTTCCAGATCACTCAACATGGTTTCCAAAAAAACTAACATGTGTGGTACCATAATATAGAAAACGTATAAGTGGAGAATGAAATTGATTCAGCGTAAAGGATATGTATGAAAAATATGATTCTTGACCAGTTTACTTTTTTTGTAATGAAAGATCCTCGTGTAGGCCATTACAAGAGGATATGAATACCAAAACACAATTTATAACTATTAATCAAAATGATGCCATTGAGAGTGTTAGAAAGATGATGGTATATGCGAATACCCCGTTATATCAGGCTTGTGTAAAAATGAGAAAACTTTTTTATTTATTGAGATTATATCATCGGAAAATAATATATGGATTTATAAATACTCTGGTTTCAAATCTCGTTACATTTATTAAGGATTTACTACCCGATGATGAATGTATTCCAAAAAAATTACATGGGATAAATGTTAGTTGAAAATTTTGTATTTTTATATATTAAGATTCATTCTTTACCCAAAGATTGTTGTTTGTTCTGGAAGGAAAATTCAAAGTTGAGTCAGTGTAAATAGTGTAGCACATAAATATTGAAGAACAATAAAAACAAAAATCAATCACATATACCATAGAAAGTGATCTGTCACTTCACTTAAATTCCCAGGCTTCAAAAACCTTTTTTAGAAAAAATGGAATAGAATATGAGATGGAATGAATTTAAAAAAATAAGGATAATGATGAAATAGTGAATCCTAAAGATGGGTTGTCTTGGTAGATATTTGATAGGTTACATCATAATATTTTAGCTATCCCACGAAAAGTTATATTGGGATTATTTCTTGATGGTTTCAACCTATTTCACCAACTGCTTACTACACATAGTAATTGGCATGTTTTCATTCACATCTATAACTTTCATTAATTGATGTGTCTGAAGAAGCCATTTAACATCATGGGTATATTGATATCTAGACCCAGTGATCCTAGAAAGGATATTGATATATACATTCATCCATTAATAAATGAGTAAATGGATATTTGTATTGTTGGTTCACAAGCATAAAATTCATTCAGAAAGGAGTACTTTTGGTTTAGTGTAGCTTTATTCTTGATGATTTATGATTTCCTTGATTAAATAATTATGTTGGGTTGGTGTACAAAATAAAAATTATCCTTCCCTATTTGTATGAAAAATATGTGTTCTCATGTATTAATGTTTCAAAGAAATTTCATCTTTATAGGGAATCAAATATTTATACCAATGGATCATCCAAACATAAATAATCAGAGATGGTTCGACAATGAAATCAAGACAGATGAAACACCTCAATGAATTTCAGGGAATGATATTGTTAAATAACATGATAATTTTAATTATGATGTAGGTTTTTTTCTACAGTTGTCATGATTTATTATTATTATATTTAATTTTATTCCCCTCTGATGCGACCACTGTACCTCCCCATTGACGCATCTCTTAGGTGGCTCGTACCTCATCCAACACACCTGTGATGGTATGTAGTCCAATTTTCTATTTTTTGTGGATTATTTTCTATTTATACTATTTTCCCCCTCATTTGTTAATATTCTTAATTTCATTTTTAGGTTAACCCATTCTAGTGGATAAAATAGAACTTGAACCTCAATTCATCAATCCAGAACCACAACTCAATGGAACACGCTGCATTTCATACCATTTTATTTTCATTATAAAATTTCATGTGGTGTTTTCTGATTCCAGTATCTCCATGTTTGAATTATGAAATTATATTCTCAGCAATCATGAGTGAAAATTTTGAATAAAAAAAAGATAATGCACACCAATGTAAAGGAAATAACTTCCTAGGAGACAAATACTTGCAGGTGTGTACTACGCAAATTTGTAAGACTGTTCTCATGAGTCATAAATTTTTTTCTTATTTTAGTGTTCCTAGGAGCTGGAACATCACGAAAATCTAAGGTTAGGTAATGCGTGATAATCCAGTCACGGTCAATGTAATTTTGGATGGGGGAATGGTTTTTATATGGGAATGTTCATATTAGTATGTTATACTGATATTGTGTTCATTATTATCAAAAAAATATAATTTCAATGTTGTCTTGGTACTAGGTGTAACTAAAAAAATCAAATGAATGAATATTTGAATGTTCATAAATTCTCCAAATGATTGTTTTTGCATTGATTGATTTTTCATATTTAGTTTCAGTTCTCTCAAAGCATGATTTGTTTTGTGTTTTGAGGATTTGAATATACATTTACTCCCAAAATGAAAGAAAAAAACTATGTACAATGGGGAAATTGAAGGTTTTCACTCCTTGAAACACATACCTCAACACGTTCTTCAAGAGTTTCTGTTAGTAAATGATTAATACTTATTCACAATAGTGTTTGTTTCATACTTAAATGAATGTTTTGGGATTTTTTGTTAATACCATATTAATATTCATATTTTTTTCTCATTGATCGTAAATTAGTGAAACTACATGCTAATATTGATTCTTATGGATTCTTTTATTTTTTAGTTAGTGTGTCATTATTTAGAATAGAATTATTATTTGAGTTTTCAATTATTTTTTTGGGTACAAATTACATGTGGGCAGTGGGTGTCTATGGGGTGTGCGGGGGGGGGGGGGGGGGTAGGGTGGTTCAAGGCATGGTGAAATGGGTGTGTAGGGGGTAGGTGGATAAGGGGTATGGGGAGGGGAAAGGTTTGGAAGGGGGTGAAAGGGGTATGGGGAGGGTGAAGGGGGTGCATAGGGTTTTCATGGTGTTTTCAGGGGCTGGGGTGAAGGTGTTTAAAGGGGTGTGTGTTTGGACTAGGTTTTATGTAAAAATAACTAATAAGTTTTCTATTTTCATGTATTGTCATTTTTTTTCAAGGATGTTTGAGATGAAATCAAATCACTTCACTTTTTATAAGTGGATGATAGAAGATAGGGAAGTTATAATACTATCTATGGTAAATATGATGATTCTTTACTGGTATTTATTTCACAAAGAAAAAAATCTGGTTAGAGAACTTTCCATTCAATCCTTTTTAAGGAAAGGGGAGAAAATATGTTTTTAATCAGCATGGTTGGTATTGTAGAATGTTGTGTCTATGATGGTGCAGTTTTCCAGTGCTACCCAAATATTTGTGGTCCAAAATTTAGAAGTTGTGCTAGCATTTTGGAAAGTGGATCTCCTTAAATATCTCTTAAAAATATAGAAAAAGAATAAGTTTCTCAAAGGTAGGCTTCATGATGTTTATTTCACAGAGGAACAAAGGTTTATGACGACGAAATTTATGAGTACGACGAGCTGTGTGAATGGTGGAGGAAAGGAGCATTGCGTGTGGGAATTGTGATGGTGAAGGTGAATAGCATTGTGGAGGCACTAAGGAAGAAGAAGGATCGCAGTGGGACAAAGGTTTTGACGGAACGATCTGCGATTACGACGAGCTTTGTGATATGGAAAAATTTCCATTGATCTTTGTGAAAAAAAGATAATTTCAGCTGAAATTTTTGAGCTTTGTGAAATGGAATTATGTGGAACTGACATGACATGGAAGGTTCCAAAATTAGTTGGAATTTCCTATAAATAGGCCCCTACCCCTTTGAGAAGTTAATAGAGAGTTACCGAAAATATCAGAGTTATCAAATTGTGAAGTAGGTTCACAGTGAATCTGAGCTCAACGAAGAGAGTGAGCTCTATGGAGGCAGTAATCTCTATGATAGGAAGATGATTCATGGAGAGCTGTTGAGATTTTTGAAATAATTGTACTTTGAAAAGTAAAACATAAGATCTTCAAAATAGTGAGCTCTGCGAACAAGTGATCTCTGCGAACAACTATGCATTGAGAAGGTGAATTGTGAATGATCTTTGAAAAGAGGCTGTTTTGGATACCTTTTTTATGTGAATTGGACATTCATAGAACATCAAAAGAATAATTTGGTACCAGAAAAATCATTATTAAAAAGTCCAGGAGGTTCTTACCAACTGTTGGGTGGGAAAGAGAATAATTGTTTTAATTGACCAGATTTGTGTAAGTTCATAACGAAGCATTAAAACAATAAATTACCCTATTTGGGCTAAGAGTGAGAACATGCACTACTGGATTGTTTTCAAAGTGATGCATGTGTGTAAGGGAATATCCTACTCATTGTATTCCATATAAAAAGATTGTTTTTAATGGATTTTGTTGTAATTTATTGTTTCTGTACCATGCCATGGATATAGCTACTCTTGTTGAGTAGTGAACCTTTTAAGTCATTTATTTATGTGGTTGTGTGCGTTCAGCAGGTAAAGAACTCTTGAAAAGAAGGTTATGGTTGTTTCAAAAAGAAGGAAACATAAAATAAAAAAGGAAATCATTGATTCACCACCTCCCCCTCTTAGTGATACTTGGATCCGGACTAAGAACTTCATTGTGTATGGGAAGGGGGTGTAGGGGGTAGGGGTAGGGGGTGTGAAGGGGGTGTGTAGGGGGTGTGTGTAGGGGAGGGGTAGAGGGATGGGGTGTGATGGGGGAAGGGGGATGGGTTGTGTAGGGGAGGGGGTAGGGGTAGTGGGTGTTCAGGGGAGGGAGTAGGGGTAGGGGGTGTGCAGGGGGAGGGGGATGGGTAAGGGGTGTGCAAGGGAGGGGAAGGGTAGGGGAGGTGGTTAGGGGCAAGGGAAGGGCGTGTGCAGGAGGACGTGTGCATGGTGGGGGGGCAGGGGTGTTTAGGGGGAGGTGTGAAACACATAAGTCTATTAATAAATAAATACTTCTACTAAAAATATAGGGATCTATTAATGAAAATAGTGTCAAATATAGCATTGTGTTCAACAAAACCTTGTGATATCAAACATTTTGTTAACTATTCATGGATTTGAACAATCATTTTTATGTTAACATTAAAAAAATTTATTTTTAGATTACAATATTCATTAATATTTAGTATTATTTTTAGAAAATATTTTCTATGAATAAAAATGTATTCCATGATTTTGAAGATAAAATATTCAAACATTATCATGAAATATATCTTCGTGTGATAGAAATGTTATATTACATTTCTATGGTGTAATCATGTATTTAAAATGCAATGCATTTACAAAATATCAATATTCTTAGCATGAGGTATTTAGATAATCCTATATATTCCATTTACTATAAACACAATGGTGAATACACATGTGTTTTTGAATTACCAGTATTCTTACACAATCAATTATAGAACAATTACTCGAGTATTTCATTCTTTCATGTTCCCCTCATAGAATAAAGCCACCCAATTGTTTTTTTTGTGTTGACATCCTCCATATCACCTCTTGTCTATCACTAATGTTTTCAATTTTTTACCAATTTACAAAAAAGAACATGCATATAAAATTTCACATTTATTTTCTTTTAATAAATTTTAATATAACACATATCTTACGTCTTATGAATATAAAATCATTTTTTAAAATCAACCTACTTTTTTAAAAAATGATATCATATATGACATATTAATCACACTATTGATGATCATTTTTCTTCTATTTATTTTAGGATGTATCATATTATATTTGATTTCATCTATTTTGATTCTTTTTACATTAGAGGTGTCTTTTACATGTAGGTCTGATGTTTTTTTAAGCATAAGTTAGCAGGTGAGGAGACGATGTAGGAAGTGGGGTAGGAAGTAGGGTAGGAAATGGGATTTTAATCAAGGCAGGCAGTGAGGCAGTGGGTGGGGCAGTAGGTGGGGCAGGTAGTGGGGCAGTTGAATTAATTTTTAATTAATTTTATTATTTTTTCTTTTATAATCAATAAGGTATGTTATTTTATGGTAAAAATGAAAACATTTTTCCATTTCCAATTTTTTTTAAAACTTTTAAATATCAAGAGATGGTTTCATATATATCCATATTGTCTCACAGTTGTTTTAAATTCATGTTTTGAAGACTTGGGTTCCAAGGGTCGAATCTATGGGAGATTAAGTATAGTAGGGAGATCACTAATAATGAATTCATCATGTTAAAATGTTATCCTTTGTCTTCTATGAAAATTATTTTTTCATGATCCTTCAAACACAGAATTGGGATTTGTGGTTTCATCAACCTTAATCATTTTACTCAAGGTTATTGTCAAATAAGTACATACATGAATATCCATGTGTAAACTTTTTGTGAGTTCTTATTACAATGGGATTGGGTTCTTTAGAGATGATTAATATGTGTTTGTGTTATTAAATAAACCTATGATTGTTCCCTATGGGATGGGGATTTATGTGGAAATGTTTGTGCCTTTGTGATTATTGTTCTTATATTTTCTCATGCAGACACAGGTCCAATATTGGTTCAATGGTTTTTTTGTTGTTGTTGATCATAGTAGAGATTGGGTAATTATTGGGGTTATTGGGAGGTTGTGTTGAAGATTATATAAGGTTTTTATTATAATTACATGTATCATATGTTCCATGAATTCAGTCTCAATGTACACAGATTTGAATTAAGGATATAAAATGTATTTTTATGAGGCATGTTTCTACTTGATGAATTTTTCATCTTTCTCATTCATTTCATTCATAAACATTAGGTTTTTTTCCTAAGGTAGTAGTATTTTATATTCATTACTTTTAAATATCATGTTTTAGGATTTCATTTTTTAGGGTCTCAAGGTTTCAATAGAGGTGAAGCCACGCAGTGTCTTAATGTTGATCATTTACAGTGTATATTCGTAGATGATGTCAATGAATCTGGGAACCAATGTTGATCTTGGGGGATTGAACATGATGAAATTGAAATTAATGATTTCAACGCCTTTCAATAACAATCTTCTTTTAAATTTCTTTGAACAAGCATGCCATATTGATAACTCTTGATTTTATTATCTTGTATGTTAAATGTAGTTGAGAAATGTTGATAGTTATGGATTCGGTTTTTCATGTATTTATATATTTCCATGTTTCTTGTATTTATGGATTATTATTTATACATGTATGGAAAATATAAATTATGTTTTTCATGTATTTAATATCCTTATATTAATTATCACGGTCGGATTTTTTTTAATCTGGTTTCTATTTTTTTGATGCATACATACTGGATTCTTGTTGCTGATTGCATGTATTTTTTTTACCATCATTATGAAACTGTAGGATTTTGTTTCTAGATTCTATTTTTTTACATTATCTATAGGATATAGCCACAGTTTTAAACTGTGTTTGTAGACCTTGAGCCACCGATTATATCCGTGGCTATAAGTTCACGTGGTAGAATCTATAACCGTAATTTGAAACCATGGATATAGGTTTTCTTCCACGGTTTCAACCATGGTTATATGGATATATCAGTTATTTGAATGGTGGAAATAGCCATGGATCCTATTTCCATGCAAATAGGAGCCATTGTTCACTAAACGGTGTCTATTACCTATAGCCACGATTTTGTAGCTTATAGCCACAATTATAAATTGTGTCTATTATGTGAATTTCAAGTAGTGATTTATGAATCTGCACCACATCACCTCTTCAAAAGGTGGACATACACCCTGTCTCATTTGGGAGTATTAAATCCTATATAGGATGATATATATGATCCTTCACCCTAATATACATGGAGAATATTGACCCTTTACGTAAACTGAAGCATAGATAGGGGTCTCATACCCTGGGTATACAGGGGAGATACGTAACTCTTCTGGAAGGATGTGACATAGGATCCCATAATCTAGTTATACAAGAGTAATATCAACCCTATATATATTTGGTAACCTCTATATAATTATGGTGGATAGTTCTATTAGGATGACTTGTGATATACTCAACACTGAGAGGGGGGGTGAATCAATGTTGTTGTAGTTTTTTTTCAAACTTAATCATTTTATCCCGTACAACTTTTACAAATTAAGATAATGATTCTATCATTCTTTTACTTTTTCACAATTTTTTAAAATATAGAAAAAGTGTTCAAGAGATTTATAAGGATCGCCTTATAAAAAGAAAGGTAATCCCTTATTGTTCATGGTGATAATGAATACACTTCTTTTCAAATATAATGAGGTCCCAACTACATTGGTTTCTCCCAGAAGAAAACTCTCCAATTGGAGTGAGATTCCATGCACTTTTGGAAGGGGATATAAAATAATCCTAATTCTCTATACTGGTGATAGCTTGGTCTGCATACTAATCCTTATGGATCTTTATACAACCTGTATAGATTGACTTTGATTTCTCTAACTTTATTGCAACACCAAGAGATTCTACCACCAGTTGAGACTTCTATTGAATGTAAATGTGCTAACATTTCCCTATCCTATTATATTACATGCATAGTAGTATGAATGAAAATTTTCTTCTTCTTCCCTTATATGGATAGAAGTTCACATGACAATCTTATTCTTTATATAAATTCAATTGAATTCTTTTTTTCTTTCCCATGTGAAATTCTTTATATTTTCTTTCATTTCCACTCTTTAATTTACTAAAATAACTCTTTTCAGTATTTTTAAATGGAAATGCACAAAAACAATTATTCTTGTGAACTTAATGGGTATCTTTTCTATTTATTCTTCTTCATCTCGTGAAAAAATATACACTGCACCTTCTTCTCTGCTTATATTATCTATTTCACTCAAACATCCTATTATAGGTCACTATCCCAACTTATTGATTCTTCTTATTTTTATTTGATGCATAAAATAGGCACTAGTTATTCCTTCTTGAATTTGAATCATATAATTTATAAGGATTTTAACATATTTGTTTCTTCTTCTTATTGACACAAAAAATATACTTTTTGAATAATAGATTCAAACCACACTTCTATAATCTCATTTCTTCTTCATCTACTTGTAGTATATGTTTATATATTTTTATAATACTTATAATATCCTTCCATAATTTAAACTTTTTTCTAATATTAAAACATCAAGACTAAAAAAATGACATTAAATCATATGAAAATCTCAATCCAATTTATTTTTCCTTATTTTTTATTTTCAATATTTTTTATAATTCAAAATACCTGAAATCTTATAATATTAATTTATAAATATTCCTATTTCAGAATCCAAAATTACTCATTCATGATTATTTATTTTATTTCATGATATTTTGAGTTACCAAGAACATTTCCATTTAAATAATTCCATAAAATTCGCTTGTCAATTGGTTCCAAAGATCTCAGACTTCATAAAGTACTGATGTACCTAAAACCTATTATGGAATCCTCTATAGAATCAATCTAATCTACATTCGATGATATTTACATGAATCCAAACTGAACTCTTATAATCAAATCAGATTGTGGAATCTTCTTCCTAAATTAATCAACCTTCATTATATTTCTTCATCAAAACTATATTCTATACACATATATATGAATGAAATTGTAAGGCCTCCTTCATTATTATGAATTACACATCGTGAATCATGCTTTAACAACTCATGATATTAATCCTCATTTATGTTCAGTACACCTAGAATATAATGAATTATAATCTTTTTCAAACTAAAGAATTTTTATATTTATGAATTCTCATACATAGATTTCTATATGTAAATTCATATATGTGTCTAATCATCACATGTTACCTAATATGTTTCCAAATCCACATTCAATGAATATTTGAGAATATAAATAAATCTATTAAATATCAATTAAAACAGATGAATCTCTAAAGACTCTTTTTCTTAAAACAATAGTATTTGTGGTGAATTAAAATATATGGATAATCCCATACATCAATGTATACAGATTGACATACATGGTTCTAAACATCTACGACTATAAACTAGGTTTCATATTCCACTCTATTCATCCATCTTAAAACTTTCAAACCCCACTATACAACTTATTTTTCAAGGAATTCACTGAAAAATATCATGATATATAATTCTTTGATGAATGACGAACCATAAATCATCAGAATTCATGTTCCAAAATTTCATATTTTAGATATCTGATTAAATATATAAGGTCATAATCCCTTTAATTGATCATAAATGATTCTGTGAATCCAATACATAGCTTGAATTGTCATACCAGATTCACATTGGATACATTGCAAAATTTTATCCTACATCATGGAATCCACTATGTGGATGTGTATACTTATTAGAAACATCTTACATGTGTCTAGATAATTCCAATCATCATTAAAATTGTCATAGATTATTTTCATCCAATTTCCAATCATAAGAAACACATAAATACTTCTCAAAAGATTCACATATTGTTCTATTTCATTCATAATTTTTTTCTGGATTCCATTTAAGGCCATCATAACAATCATCAAAACTATTCATTATGTTTAATAATCTGTATGGAACTCTATAAATTTTCAAATAAATATTTTTCTTCAATATTAATTATTTTTCCAAACCTTTAGAATGATATGAAATCACTTTACCAATAGAAAAATAATTATAAAATAATGATTCGAATATGTGTCATATATTATTTAATAACTTAATATGATTAGTAGTAATTATTGGGATCTTTTTTTCTATAAGTGTGGATTTGTCATCATTCATAGTCAATAATTTATCATCACCATCATCATTAAACACCGAATCCAATTAATTTTTATATCAAATTGACATCTCTTAACAAAACCAACTGACAAAAAATACAACATACACAAAGTGGGATCAATAATCATCGCATTTGTATTTGTTGACAACAACCATATTAAATGATATTTCAATATGTTCCCTTTAAACTACTCCATTCTCTCACCCTTTATCCTTAATAGTCAATTTCACTTTCTATCCCCTTGATGAAAATAAATTTAAATATATTGGATATGATAGTATCAATTCATACTGAAACTATGACCACCCATATTTAAATACAATTTATTTCATTATTTATTACGTAAAAATACACATAAAACGGTCCAAAAACATTGGTGGAATAGTTTCTTCTGATAATTAGATAAATTTCGCAATAACCTGAAGTAAATATATAACAACATTATTTAAAACTCCATTACATGCCCTTAAAATAAATTGATCTTCTAATAATACATGTGATAACCTAGGGATGTATATACAAAATGGGTGTCATATAAATATCATTAATGGAATATTAAATAAATGGAATAAATTAAACTTATTCATGAATATTTAGGAGGGCTAGAATTGTAATCAAGATCATCAAATCATAACAAATTATGACAACATTAAGTCATTATGAGAATGTGGAAGCAATATAAAATATGAAATTTTAATTATAAGTCTAGTCTAACCATTGATTCATCATAAAATTGTGATCTTAGGCTATCATACCATAAAAACCAAATGATATCTCATGAGAAAGAAATATTAACAAAATCCTTAGACAGTTAAATATTTATATGGCCACCCGTCACATTCATATTATATACATGTATTTGTGTCACACATAGATCATAAAAAATAAGAACATATTTCATAACCTTAAATCACATGATTAATAAGTGTGGGATGAATAAATATATTTCCAAATTAATAAAGGATAGGTACATCTAGGTGAATACCCTTGAGTGTAAATTGGGATAGGGACTCACAACACAGAAATTTGGCATGAAAAATCATGGGATAATTTCATCATCCTAACGTGATAACATAAAGGTCCATGTTAGGGTCTAATGAGAGTTAAATATGGTTTATAATTAATCTGGAATAATAATTATGGTAACAAAATTTTTCAAATATCAAATTACAACATGAACAATTAGAAATGGAAATTCTTAGTACAAGGAAATTACTTAAATAAAAAGGAAGAGGAGATAATTCCTTACCCTGACAGGGTGCTTCTAAAAGATTGGGAGGAGTTTCATAAGAGAATGAGAATAACTTTAGAGGTTATTAGGGAGGTTTAATGGGAGTAAATTCATGATCCTTTGGTTTTAAGTGAACATTAATTAGAGGATGGATTAATATTTATAGAAAAAGAGAGGTGAACTCTATTAATTTCTAAACATAGGTTTTGAACTCTATGAAATAAAATAATCAAAACCACAAAACATCACATGGGAGTTTCAAATGGGTTTTTTAAAAAATGATAGGTTTTCAAAATCTTATTAGACTAATAATGACACATCTTAAAATAATATCATTCATGATGTCAAATACTGTCATGATCATAAAGAATTGTATTTAAAACATTCAAATATAATAATGTATTTGGAAGATTCATTATTGATTTGTAATATTAATAAAAATAACATAAAAACAATATTTTAAAGGTGAAATATATTTTTGGTCTTTTAATCTCTATTTATCAATTATGAAATATTTTTTAGGCATTTATGATGTCATAATTAAAACCATATATTTATAACATTTTTAATTTTTTTCCAAAAAACTGACTTTCTCTAAAAATTTTCATAAATTAACCATTGGATAGTTAAAAATGATGATTTGAAAATTAATACTTATTCTAAAAAAAGAGTTTAAAAAATATGTTAATTTAAAGTATTATGTATTAATATGTATTTAATAAGATATTCTAGTTTTTATGACACTACAATCTTTTTTATGATTATTAAAATTGTATTTAACTTCATTTAATTATATTATAATTTATAATTTAAATAATATTATTTTGTAAGAATATTTTGTAAAATTAAATTTATTTCAAAAATAACTAATTTATAAAAAAGAGTGTTTTAATTGAAACTATATATTACCTGGAAATATATTTTTTTTCTTCATATAAAAATATAGTTTTTATGAAACTCATAATATCATCAAGTGTAAAAAGTAATTATGAAAATATATTAATATAACCATTATTTTAATAAAAATAAAATTCCCAAATTTAAACAATTATGGTATAGATAAATAACCAGTTTTTACATCAGCATACGACCAACGGGTAAGGTGTGATATGGTGGTACTTTCCTTGGGAGGTTTGATGAACATGGTTTGGGAGGTGAAGTAAATAACCATGAAATTTTCATATAAATGGTTTCAATTAAGTTTATGTTTTTTAATATTGGATTGGTTTTGTTCAAGAGTAAATCCTAATGATTCTATCTCCACAAGAATATCTAGTAAATTATCTTAATAGTGTACGGTCCTACTATTCAAGAACATCACTTATTCCTTATATGTCAATTAGATATTATTATAACCAATAATATATACTAGTCATAATTTTTGTTGTATAATGGATATATTATATGTGGTTATGGTGTTTAATGGTATATTAAGTTTGACATGCTATATTTTATAATGGTCCAAGTTATCTAATGTAGTGCATGTGATTTCTATAACATCATTTCTTAATATGGAATTTATTCATTGAAAATGTATTTTCATTGATAATTTTTTGTGTTTTTACATAAGTAATGTGTCATCAACCATTCCAAACTAGGTCCACATAATCCATTCTTCTTGTATAATAAAGTTTTTTTTATTCAGAAAACAAAATTTTCCATTATCCAATGGTCGTCATACCGACAATCAAATGAAATGAGAAAAATTTACCTTCATTATCTTTTTTTTATATTTCTAGGTAGAAATAATTAATAGATACCAAATTCCATAATAGTTTATCATTAAATTAAATCATTATGGAATTATTTCACTTACATTAACAAAATTTTCAAAAAACATCAATGATAATGTTTGATTGGTAAATATATCACAATCATCTTCAAAAATTCCACATTAATCTCATTTATTTAATTTATTTTCTCCCTATTTTATGTTTATGTTTTATTTTTGGTTACCAAGGATGATAAATTTACATGGGAATACCTTTCAGTGAAACTCTATAATAATTCATATTTTCAAGAACTATAAAATATGGAAGCTTATTCGTTATTTTCGACTCATCTCTCCCTCAATGGTTCACTTCCATATACATGTTTATGTGGTATTCCTATTTTTAATACCCTTACATCTTCACCACGGATGATGTTCTTTAATCATTTCTATTTTAGATTCAAAATTTGATAACAATTGTAGATGGTTCCTTCTTATTTAAATTGTCTAGTTTATGATATCACTCTCACTTTCTCAGGTTCTCCCCCGATAATATAGTTCACATTAAATTCCCTATATTGTAATAAAAAATAAATCAAATAAAAAATAAAAAATAACATGGATCTCATGAATAAAAATATTTTTTCAAATCTAGGTTGAATATTGGACACATAGATCTCGACACTTCTTTAATTTCTTGGTTTGTGAAATTTCTCTTCTCAAAAGTCTTATAAAAATATATCACACGGTTTAAGTGTTTTCTTTTTTATTAACACCAGGAGAGTCTACCACCAGTTGAGACTTATATTGAATGTCAATGTGCAACCATTTATCCTTCCTATTATATTACATGCATTTTAGTAGGAAAGAAAATTTTCTTCTTCTTCCCTTATATGAATAGAAGTTCACATGACCATCTTATTATTTATATAAATTGAATTGAATGCTTCATTTCTTTCCTAGGTGAAATTCTTTATATTTTCCTTCTATTACACTCTTGAAATTATTGAAATAAATCTGTTCAATATTTTCAAATTGAAATGCATAGAAAAATGTTATTCTTCTGAACTTTATGGTTAACTTTTCTATTTATTCTTCTTCTTCTCATGATAAAAATATACACTGCACCTTCTTCACTTCATATATTCACCATTTCACTTAAACATCCTAATCTAGATCTCTATGCCAGCTTATTTTTTATTTTTATTCTTATTTGATGCATTAATCAAGCAATAGTTATTATTTTATTCAATTTGAATCACATAATTTATAAGGATTCTAACATATTTGTGACTTTTTCTTATTGACACAAATAATATACTTTTTGAATAATAGTTTCAAACCACACTTCTATAATGCCATTTCTTCTTCATCGACCTACAATTTATATTTATATGTTTTTATAATCCATATAACATCCTTCTAGAATTTAAACATTATTCTAATATTAAAACATCAAGACTCCAAAAAAATTACATTTAACCTTCTCAAAATCTCATTCCAAATTATTTTTCCTTATTTTTTATTTTATATATTCTTTATAATTCAAAGTACCTTAAATATTAAAATATTAATTTCTAAATATTTATATTTAAAAATCCCAAATTATTCATTCACCATTATTTATTTTATTTCACAATATTTTGTGTTACCACGAACATTTCCATTTAATTAATTCCATAAAATCCACTTTTCAATTGGTACCAAATATCTCAGACTTTTTAAATTACCCATGTATCTAAAAACAATTATGAAATCTTCTATATTATCCATCTGATCTACATTCGATGATATTTACATGAATCTGATCTTAAATCTTATAATCAAACAAGATTGTGGAATCTTCCTCCCAAATTAATCCACCTTATCCCGAATGTCCTGAAGGCCTTATTTTATATTTTATTATTGATAATCTCCCTTTGAAGGGTTGAAGGGGAACCCATACATGACCCGTAAGCCCAAGTCCCAAAGCCCAACAAACCCGCAATACATGACCCGAAGGCCCAGAGGCATACCATACCCAATACATGACCCGTAGGCCTAGACCACTTGAATTGCCCCTCCCCAGCATTCTGCGTCATTGATCACATATCTCCCCACCTTATATTTCTGATCGACTAACATTGACCCGTACAAAGCTGCATAGTGCCTAGTCCCAATGGAGGCTGCCATACCCTCTCATTCTTCCAATCCGATTAGCTCTGCATCTGGTGCTGGCTACTCATGTTGCTCTAATCCTCTTCTGGGGCATGTTCTATGTATATTGGGATACTCCATGGTCTGTGTGGCCCGAAGGCCCTGTGGCCCGAAGGCCATTGATGATCTGAAGTCCCTTGAGACCCATATGCCCAAACCGGTGGCCCGAAGGCCAAAATTAGGTGAATAGTTCTCACTGCTACAATACCGAATAGTAACTGATAGAATACTTCTAAAGTACCCCCTAGAAATTTTCTTCCACCTGGTTTTTAAGCCGGGTCTCTTGGATGCCAAGAAGGATCCCTTACCACTCAGGTATGGGCTCGATGAAAATTAATCCACCTTCATTCTCTTTATTCATCAACAAAATATTATATATACATATATATGAATGACATTGTGAGGCCTCGTTATTTATTATGCATTACACATCCTTTATCATGTTTTAAAAACTCATGATGTTAATCCTCATTTATGTTCAGCACACCTAGAATATGATGAATCAGACTCATTGTGAAACTCGATAATTTTTTTATGATTTCACATAAATAGATTTGTATATGTAAATTCATATATGGTTTGTATCTTCAAATGTTTCCTAATAAGTTTCCAAATAACCATTCATAGAATATTTGAGAATATAAATAAATCTATTAAATATCAATTAAAATTCATAAATATCCAAGAATTATCTCACTTAAAACAATATTATTTATAGTGAATTCAAATATATGGATAATCACATATGTCAATGTATACATACTGACACATATGGTTCTAAACATCTACGACTGGAAACTAGGATTCATATTCTACTCTATTCATCCTTCTTTCACCTTTAATACTCCACTATACATCTCATTTTTGAAGGATTTCACCAGAAATATTGCGATATATAATTAATTGATGAATGATGAACCATGCATCATCAGAAATCATGTTCAAAAATTTCAATTTTTTGAGATATGATTCAATAGATAAGTTCATAATCCCTTCCATTGATCATAAATGATTATGTGAATCCAGTACATAGCTTGAATTATCATACTAGATTCACTTTGGATACATTGATAAAATTTATCCTACATCATGGAATCGACTATGTGGATTTGTATATGTATTGGAAATAACATTCATGTGACTATAGAATTTTAATATTCATTCAAATAGTCATATATTCTTTTCATCTAACTTCCAAGCATAAAAAACCGCATAAATACTTCTCAAAATTTTCACATATAGTTCTCTTTCATTCATAAAAACTGGTCTCTGGATTCCATTTAAGATCATCATAACAATAATCACAACTATTTATTATATTGAATAATTACTTATGGAACTATATAAGTTTACATATAAAATTTTTCCTTCGATAT
Organism: Viscum album; assembly: GCA_963277665.1. Lineage (NCBI taxonomy): Eukaryota > Viridiplantae > Streptophyta > Magnoliopsida > Santalales > Viscaceae > Viscum > Viscum album. The sequence continues at coordinate 1,152,046,166 of OY728135.1, forward strand.
TATTTATTTTTCCAAAGCTCTAGAAAGATCTAAACTCTATTTATAAATATAAAAATAATCATAAAATAATTCTTCAATGATGTTTCTTCTATTATTTAATCAATTAATATGATTAGAAGTAATAATTGGGATCTATTTTTTCAATAAGCGTGGATTCAACATCATTAATAGTCAATAATTTATCATCACCATTATCATTAAACACCATGTACAATTAATTTCTATATCATATTAACATCTCTTGACAACAAACATTGACAAAAAATACAACATACACAATGTGGGATCAATAAAATTTCCCTTTGTCTTTGTTATCAAAAACCATATGAAATGATATTTCAATATGTTCCCTTTAAACTACTCAATTCTCTCCCCTTCATCATCGGTTTTCAATTTCACTTTCTCTCCCCTTGATGAAAATAAATACAAATTTCTAGGATATGACAGTATCAATTCATACCGAAACTACAAAAAACCATACTAAAATACACATTATTTCATTATTTATTACTTAATAATATACATATCACAGTCTAAAAACAATGAGTGGAAAATTTTCTTATGATAATTAGATAAATTTCACAATAACATGAAATGGGGACATAACAACAATATTTAAAACTCTATTACATGCCCTTAAAAGAAATCGATCTTCTAATAATACATGTGATAACCCAGGGATGTATATACAAAATGGATGTGATATAAATATCATTAAAGGAATAATAAATTAATGGAATAAAGTAAACTAAGTCATGACGATATAGGAGGGTGAGAATCATAATCTAGATCCTCAAATCATAAAAAACGATGATACCATTAAATCATTATGATAATGTGGGAGAAATATAAAACATGAAATTGAAACTATAAGTCTAGAAACACCATTAAGTCCTTTTAAAATAATGTTCCAAGGCTAACTTATCATTAACAACACATGGTATCTCATGAGATAAAAATATTACATAAAGAATTATACGGTTAAATAGTTATAGGCGACCATCACATTCATATTATGTACTTGTATTTGTGTGCCATGTAGATCATAAAAATTATGAACATATTTCATAAAATTCAATAAAATTATTAATAAGTGTGGGATGAATACCTATATTTCCAAATTAAAAATGGATAGGTACATATGGGTTAGTAACCTTAAGTAGAAATTGGGATACGTACTCCAAACACATGTGTTTGGTATGGAAAATCATGGGATAATTTCAGCATCCTAATGTGTTCATATAAAGGTCCATGTAAGAGTTTAATGAGAGTTAAATATGGTTTATAATTAATTTTTAATAATAATTATGTTAACATGATTTTTCAAAAAAAATTACAACATGAACAATTAGAAATGAAAATGCTTAGTACAGGGAAATTACTTGAATAAAAAGAAAGAGGAGATAATCCCTTACCCTGAGAGGGTGCTTCTAAAATCTTGGGAGGAGTTTCATAAGAGAATGAGAATAACATTGGAGCTTATTAGAGAGGTTTAAGTGGATTAACTTCATGATCTATTGGTTTTTAGTGAAGAGTAATGTGAGGCTATATTAAAATTTATAGAAGAAGAGAGGAGAACTCTATTAATTTATAAACTTAGGTTTTGAAATCTGTGTGATAAAATAATAAAAACCACAAAACATTATGTGGGAGTTTCTAGTGGGTTTGGAAAAACATGATAGGTTTTTAGTAATTTATTAGACTAATAACTACACATCTTAAAATAATACCGTACATGATGTCAAACAAATTCCTGATCATAATGAATTACTTTTAAAACATTCAAATATAATATAGTTTTTGGAGGATTCATTATAGGTTTGTAAAATTAATAAAAATAACATAAAAACAATATTTTAAAGGTAAAATATAATTTTGGTCTTTTAATATATTTATATTAATTATTAAATATTTTTTTCCCTTTATGATGTCATAATACATACCACATATTTATAATATAATTAATTTTTTCACAAATAAAATTGACTATCTCAGAAAATTTTGTCAAATTAACCATTGTATAGTTAAGAAATGATGATCGGAAAATTTATATTTATATTAAAAAATTATTTTAGAAAATATGTGGATTTTCACTATTTTGAAATAATATGTATTTAACTAAAAATTCATGTTTTTAAAACAGTACATACAATTTGATGCTTATTAAAATTGCATTGGACTTCATTAAATTAAATTATAAATTATTATTTAATAAATATTATTGAGGAGGAATATTACCTAAAAATTACATTTCTTAAATAAATCACGAATTTATAAAAAAGTGTGTATTAATTGAAACTATACATTTCTTAGAAATACATTTTTTTCTTCATATAAAAATATAGTTTTTATTAAACTCATAATATCATCTGGTGTAAAAATTAATTATTAAACTAGATTAATATAATCATTATTTTAATAAAAATAAAATACCCAAATTTAAACAACTATGGTATAGATACATAACCCATTTTTACACTAGCATACATCCTACGGGTAAGATGTGAGATAGTGGTACTTTCTTGGGGTGGTTCGATGAACATGGTTCGGGTGGTGACCTCAATAAACTTGAACTTCTCGTATAAATGGTTTCAATCATGTTTATGTTTTTTAATATTGTTTTGGTATTGTTCAAGAGAAAATCCTAATGATTCTATCTCCATAGGAATCTATAATAAGTGATCTTTATAGTGTAGGATCATACTGTTCGAGAACATCACTTCTTCTATATTAGTAAATTATATTTTATTATAACCAATAACATATATTAATCATAATGTTCATTGTATAATGGCTATATTATGCATGTATAGGATTTTTAATGGTATATTAAGTTATACATGTTATATTTTATAACGGTCCAAAATAGTTAATGTAATGCATGTGATTTCTATAACTACATTTTATAATATGGAATTTATTTATTCAAAAAGGAATTTCATTGATAATTTCTTTGTTTTTTACTAATTTAATTTGTCATCAACCATTCTATACTAGGTCCACTAAATCCATTATTCATGTATAAGAATGTGTTTTTTATTCGGGAAACAAAATTTTCCATTATCAAATGATCTTGATACCGACAACCAACTGAAATTAGAACACTTTAAAAAAAATTAAATGTTTTTATATTTCAAAGTAGAAATATTTAATATATACCCAATTCCATAAATGTTTTTCATTAAAATAAATCATAATAGAATTCTTTCACTTACTATAACACATTTTTCAAAAAACTTCAATGACAATGTTTGATTTTTTAAATATATATAAAGCATCTTCAAAAATTCCACATTAATGTCATTGATTTAATTTATCTTCTCCCTATTTTATGTTTGTGTTTTAATATTTGTAACCAAGGATGATAAATATTGATATAAATACCTTCGAGTGAAAATATATAATAATTCATATTTGTATGAAATATAAAATATGGATGCTTATTATTTATTCTCCACTAATCTCTCCCTCAATTGTTCACTTCCATATATATGTTTATTTGGTAATAATATTTTGAATTCCTCTATATGTTCACCATGGATGATGTTCCTTAATCAATTATATTTTAAATTTAAAATTTGAGAGCAATTGTAGATGGTTAATTCTTATTTAAATTGTCTAATTTATGACATCACTCTCGCTTTCTCGTGTTCTCAACCGATAATATAATTCACATTAAATTACCTATATTTTAATAAAAAATAAAACAAATAAAAAATAAAAAATAACATGGATCTCATGAATACACCTATTTTTTCAAATATAGGTTGAATATTGGACACATGGATATCACCACTTCTTTAATTTCTTTTTTTGTGAAATTTCCCTTCTCAAAATTCTTATGGAAAATATATCACCTGGTTAAAGTGTTTTCATCTTTATTAACAATTATTATATCATTATTATTATATATAAATCTCTAGGATTTTTTCCCTATTGGTTTAACAAAATATAATGTTCTTCTTTATAATAATAGATGTCTTTTTTTGAAAACAACTCATAAAATTCCGGAACTTAATGTGGAATCCTCTCTTTTTATTTATCACAATAATTCCAGTATGATTCATTCATCTTTTTAATCTTTTTAAATATATTGGTCTTATTTCAAGTAACTGTTTGGGTAGGAATAAATCCTCATTAGATTTTCCAAATGCATCTTTATGAGTTATTTTACTCACATATGGTCTTATGGAATATACATTTTTCTAGTAATCCTAGAAATTTCTTACCTAATTTTCATTCTTATTATTGTCAAAGGAAAAAAAATCTTCTGAATCTTCTGGGAATTATTTTGATTTATAGTTTCCTTTTCATTTTATCCCAAGGTTTATTATTCATTATTTCCTAAATTTTGTGGTCTATTATTTCCATTATATTTTGAAACATGTTTATATGTACATGAACATATCATATGAAAACTATCATTGTAGTATTATTTTTCATCTATAAGTATATTAAAAAATTTATTTAAATATATTCTTCCTCATCTATTAAGATTACTTATTTTTTAACTTTTATCCTAATGCGATTTTATTCATTTTTAATTAGAATTTATTGTATTCTAACAAATATCCAATAAGTAATTCTCAAATCTATTACATCCCCAACAACACGCAACAAATATTGATATTTTCATTTTTACAACTTTATACCTAAATCTATGATAAATCTATTTTTAGAATTATTTCATCATTACTTATGTTAAAAATGGGGAACCACTTACATTTTAACTCTTATATCAACCCTAGACAAAGTTTTAGGCCTCTCACCACATTTCTTTATCCATATTTGTGAAAAAAGTAATCCTACACTTTGCAAAAAGATGGATTTATAAAAACATTAGAGATAAAATCGAATATATGATTTTCACGCCAGCTACTTTTGATAGATCATTAAATATTTTAATGAAATAATTGTCAAAAGTTATAATTATTTTATCACTAGATTCCTCCATATATATTTTGGTGTTAAATTATATCATTTTTTCAATCTTTTTTGATAACCCAATATGTACCTTTTCAAAATTTTACAATATAATTTTCAATTGCATACACCTCATATTAAGGGATTTTTTCTGAAATTAAATCATTAAAATTATCTATTCATAACCCCTCTTTATATTTTCAATATATTAATCATATATTATGATATTTTCTTATAGAAAATTTTTATGATCTGTAATCATCTTTGATTTAATGTCTATTTTTTTATCCATGACATCAATTATATTTTTTTGACTATTCTTAAAATGTATGGATCCTCTATTAAAGAGTATTCTAGATCCCTTCATTCTCTTAAACTTTTTTGATCCTGTTTTCCAATTTAAATAAACATATATCAAACCATGTGTTACTTATTCCTATAGATCCTACTTACATGTATATATTTATTCATTTGAAAATATTTTCTTACAATTCCATACCTATATTATCTATTTCTCATTCACAGGGAGTGATCTCTTCCAACATACTTTTAAAGAATCCATAAACAATAGTCTATTTCTATGGGAATTTAATTTAGAATATCTATTAATCCACTAACTAATATTACTTGGTAAATATTAGGTATATATTATAACAACTGATGCTTGATTTTAATATTAAGGATTTTTTTTCATTAATTTTCACATACCTTATGATCATTTGAATCCTTTGTGGTGGAATGCCTATCTATATCCTTAGTTGTGAATTTAACCACATGTCACTCATCTTCTAATAAAAAATTGTTTTCCCTGTTTATATGACATTTAAAACCCAAATTTTCTTATTCATTAAATAAGAGGTATAACTTTATCTTATCCTCATTTTTATTGTTCACTGTGTTCTTGGTAGAGATTGAATTCCATCCTAGAGAAAAGGAATCTTCACTAAAAATACGCTACATTATTAATATATAAAGGAAACTAAAATCATAAAGTAGTTAAAAACTTAAAATAAATAATATATTAAGAGGTGAACATGGGATTTGAAACCAATTGGTAGTAGAACATGGGATATATTCAATAATTAGATGGGGTTATTGGTGTAGTTTTATTCTAATCTAATATTTTTCTCTGTTTATCTCTTTAAAAAGTTAATATCTTTATTTTATCATTTCACAACTTCTCCTTAATTTTTCTATATAGATAAAAATTATAAAATATATTTACAAGATTCACCTTTAAATATAAAAGGCTATTACTTATTGTTAATGGTTATGACCAATACAATGATTTTACACTATAATAAGGTTTCAATTACAATTATATATCTGGGAAATAATCCTAAACTAGAGTGTGGTTACCAAAACATTAGTTGGGTGATAGAAAACAATACTTATATCTTGTACTAGTGATATCTTGGTCCATAAAAAACTCTAGTTGGATCAATAAACATCAGGTATACATAGACATTAAGTTCTATAATTATTTTAGAACACCAAGAGATTCCTTTGCAAGTTGAGACTTACGTTTAATTCTATATTGATACATTATATTATTCAAATTATCCTACATTCACAAAATTATCAAAGTAACTCATGTTCTTACCCATATTATGGACATTAATTAACACAACCTTCTTCTTATTCACAACAACAGACTGAATACTTATTTTCATACACAGGTTCAATCCTTCTTCTTTCTTCCTCAATAACCTTCATTGTAAGACATATCTTCAAATTTGTATACTTTAATAAACAAAACATTCTCCTTATTTTTAACTTCATATAAAACTTGGATAATTCTTATTATTCATCCTATGAAAACCAATTTTTTCAGAACCTTCTTCCCCCCTTATTTTGTTTAGTGCACATAAATATCCTACACTAGATCTATGTCCCCTCTTCTTTATTCTATTTTTTATTTAATTCGACAAATTGAACTGGTTCTTACTTGTATTTGGATCACATAATGCATAATAATTATACAAGGTTCAGGAATTCTACTTCTTGCCACTGATAATATACATTTCGAATAACAGTTTCAAACCTCTCTTCTAGAATCCCATCTCCTCTTCATCAACATAATATTTATATTTATATGAATTTAAATAGACTTAGATATTATTTCCACAATTTAATGATTATTGTAACTATAAAACTTCAAGACTCTACAAATATTCATATTTAATCTTCCCAAAATTAAATTGTACCTTCTTCATTCCTTATTTTGAATCATCATGATTTACTATAAATAAAAATACCTGAAATATCAATTCATTAATTTTACGATATCATTATTTAAAAATTATGCAATACTTGATCAAATTACATTATTTTCATTCATGGTATATGTAAATATTTTGAACCATTCCATGTAATTCATTCCCCAAAATCTACATCTCTATCAGGTCCATAAATCTTAGTCTTCTTAATTTATTTGTGTATCTCGGATAAAATAAACCAGCATGTTATCCTCATTAAAATATTTCTAAATTTATTTCTAGGATATTAAAATAAATTTAAATCCCATTTTTGTAAGTACACATGAATATGGAATAATCTTCTGAGAGTAAACCACTTTCATTCTCTTTATTTATCATCACAATCACACACATATATATATATATATATCCATTTCTTTGTGTGGTATTCTTCTTCATTTCACATTACACTATCTAAATCCCAATATAACATCTCATAATGTTAATCTTCATTGATTTTCAGTACACCTAGAACAAGATGAGTCCAACTACATGATTAACTCTAAAATTACTCTATATAGGAATTCACATATAAATATTTTTATAATAATATTTAGAAATATAGCATACTATCCAATATATACCAATACATATCAAAATAAAAATGCATATAAAACTTTCCTATGTGTAAAACATTATTATATAAGAATTAATATATGTCCATCATCATAGATTTACTTCTTTTTAATAATCGCCTTTGTGGTGAATTCATGTATATGAATGTGTGCACATTATAATACATGGTTTTGCACTTCTTTAACCCACAACTAAGATTCATCTCTTTACTTTTCATCCTCTTCACACCATTAAAAATTCATCATAAATCTCATTTTTCAATGATCATGATGAAAAATATCATGATATATAATTCTTTTAAGAATAATGAACCATGAATCATTATAAATCATCCTTTAGAATTTCAGATTCTATAGATCATGCCCAGTACATAAGGATATAATTCTTAAATTATTCTCAAATTCCAAAATGAATACCATATTTGGATTTAATTCTCCTACATGGTTCACATTGGATATGTTTTTTGGATTTCACCGACATCATAAAATATGATAAATTGATTTGTATACATACTGGAAATCTCTTACATGTATCTAGAAAATTTCCGTATCCACACAAATATACTAAGATCCTTTTATACCCACTTCCAATAATTCAAAATAACTTCAATAATTCGAAATCAATTTATAGATAGTGATCCTTCATCTATAAAAACATTTATTTCAATTCCGTTAAATATTATCATAACAATCATAAAAATAATCATGATCATAGAGATAAATTCTATATGGAGCTCCAAAAATATTCAAGTAAACTTTTACATTCAATATTAAATATATCTCAAAATCTCGAAAAATGTGAGAACTCCATTTTTAAATATAAAAAAACTTAAAATATTAATTATAATATGTTTATACTTAACTAAATTAACTTAATATGATTGGAAAAATTTATGGGATAACTTCTTCAACAAGATTATATTCCTCATCATCCATGATAAATACTCTATCATCAATTTATTTATTCAACATCCAACAAACTTAATCTTTATGTATTATCAATATCTCTTGAGAATAACTCATGAAAAAACTAAAACACTCAAAAAGATGTCGTATGTGATCCCACACCAAGGGTAATTGAGGGGAAACCAAATTTAGTTGAGGTGCTAGTTACCCATTCGATCACTTTAGAAAATGGGGATAAAAACTCCACAAATATAGGATACCAAACTCCATGTATATAAAGGGGATAGTTATTCTATAAAATAAATATTTAGAGGGTACTACACCCCAATAGAAGACATCTCAGTTGGGACCTACCATACCTAATGATAGAGGGGGACCTTCCCCTCACTAGATGACACATTTACTGAGGGAGTAACAACCCTCAGAATGATCTAATCCTTACTCACTAACCTATTCACTAGTCTTATAAAGCTAAATAATATGGCACAAAATTACTTTGAAAATCTATAGGGTATCACATGGGAATCTCACACAAATATGAGTAATATTTTTTCTCATATAATTTCTGAAAGGACCATCTAACCCCACTAGTTAATGAATTTCAAAGAGAGAAACCAACCACCTCACTACACTGTGAAATATCAGAATAAAGGATATGTGGTCACAAAACCAGCAATGCATTAATCATTATATGATGTATGGACCTAATCAATTATACCCCATAAAAAATCCCCAGTCACTCAAGATAATCAATAGACTAACAGAGTCCACGTATAGGAATGTGTTTGTTATCACATCTTAACTGGGTTCTCTAGTCTATTACAAAAAACCTATGAACCATCACGCATTGTTGCATGAAATATACCAAAAAAACTCAAGAGTGTCCTATCTCTAAATATCCTCAATAGAACCACAATCATTGATACGAATCCAACATGATGAAATCTATTGGGTCCCTGTTTGTGCTAGTAGTAGGTTGGGTTTGTCACCCCAATCCTATCACTAATATTATAGGGACTAGTAACCAACACCAAGAAGGAAAATACACATATGGAATGGATTACCTTGTAAAATCTAAAACAAATATAAATCTACATCTATACATGGAAATATATTTATACAACCCCAAGGGTATTCATATCTAATAGAAATTAAAAATATGAAATAATACATATGCTAAGAATCCAAGGGGCATAAAATATAGATAGCATTATAAGAGTGAAAAAAATACAAGGAATCATATCTTGAAACCTTATATGATCTCAAGGGATAAGGAAAACGGGGATAACTAAGCTACTCCAACCACATCTGAGCATTATTGTATATGAATCCCAATGGCTCCACAAAGATTAAGAATCACTATCTTATATAACTTCACTAGGTTAATGCCCATAAATATTGTAATAAAATTCTACATCATCTAAATAGACACAAAATGTGTTGGAAAAAATAACATTCTAGGATCAGTATAAAAATACCCAGTAGGAATACCCACAAACAAAAGTGGTATAGGGCTATAAGTCTTCCTATGACTATGGGATGAACTGTATAGCCACTCAACTCCAACCCAAAGGGAAACCACTAGCCAAAGATGAACCTCTATCTTCACTTTATAAAATTACCCTAATATGATCTGATGGGAATATACCAATGATATGGTTAAAATTAAATAAAAAATATGGATTGATGAATTTGTAAAAAATCTCATACTCTATGGGAAAACACCTCACTTTTCATCAATATTAATGGAATACACCTCTATGTATATCCATGTTGGATACACTACTCACCTTAAGGATAAAAAATCCCATCTCCTCGATGCCATGGAAGATCAAAACAAAATCCTCTATATGATGTGACTTTAACCAAAATCCTCTGTTTGATCCATTTGGATATAGTTAGAAAGATCCCATAACAAAGTGGATCATTATCCATGGGAAAATCCACATAATCTTGAATAATCACTCACCTATTATGTATGAAGAATAAATAAACTCACTTTTGAGTCATTTCTCCAAGAATAATGCCTCTTGTCACAAAAGATCATTTTAACATCTATATATCTGAGCCTAGAATTCTTAGTTTAACCAATGATGGGTTTAACGTGAAGAATGATATGATGATTGAGTGGGTTATTAACCCCATGCATGGGTTTTTTCACTTCACCCCATGAGGGACTTCCTCTCCTCATCCAACCAGTGGAAAGACTCCTTCTCATCTATGAAAGGATCTAAAAAGTTAATCCTATAGCAGAGATATGATTAAATGGGGATATAAATGAACAACATAGTAAAACCATTCCCATTTAACCTCTATCCACTAGAGTATCACACATGTGTAACTAAACGAGGTCCACTCTATGAAATGAGACTATCCACATAACATAAATACCACTATTATCATACCATTAATCCCATGAAAAAATAGTGACTCATGACTCTCCACTGATTACCAATGGGAAAAGGTAGTTTCCAAACCCAGAGAGGACCTCACACCTCACTAATGTATAATGTTTTTTTTGAACCAATCTTGTTTTTTCCTAGAAATTGAGTATGGTTTGTTTTTTTTTCAATACTCACATGGAAGATTAGAGACATTGCAAGGAAAAGGATCTAAAATATCAAATGATGTTGTGAAAGTGTCTAGGAGGTTTGGAAAGTAGAAAACAATTAATTTTTCAAGATAATCACATAAAAATATGGAAAATAAAATAGAATCTCTCACGTTATGGAGTTGTGCAACAGAAAAGTTTGCATGAAATATAATTGGGAGAATGTGACTTCCACGCTTGGGGAAGAGTTGTGCGAGTTGCGCTCATGGTTTTAAAAATCATAATATACAGTCCACTCCCTCCCCCCCATTTGATAGAGGATCAAAACTTAGATAAAATCTGAGCTCTGAGTCATACAGGTGGTGAGTTGTGTGCAATTAGGGAGTTCTGTGCAAGTAGGGAGTCACACACAAGTAGTCTGTGTCACATAACCCAGTTGTGGAATGTGAGTGGTGAAGTTTCATGCAAGATGAGAGTTCCGCACAAAGTGTTCCATGACTCTATCAAGACCAAGTGAATATTATGGTGTAACTATGAGAAAGAAAATATTTGTGTGAAAGATAAGGGTTACTCAAAAGACAGAGGTTGGGAGAAATACAACTTGAGATCGAACCTTAAAACATGCACGTGTGAACAGGTGTTATGAACAAGAACTAAGTTGATATTCTTTCATGTTTTTAATATATAGTTTTTTATTCAGTTCTCTCAAGTGATTCAATTCAGGAATTCAATGCAAGAATAGTCTCTTGATTAATAGATAGAAATATTTCAATGAAAATTTATTGAAGTGGCCTTCAAGTCAATAAACTGAGTAAGACTTCACCCACATTAGTGAGCTAGGGGGATTCGATAGAAGTGTTCTGATGGATACAATGTGTTACCCCTAAAATCTTGTAAGGGTTGTTTGTCAGGTATAGAGTGACATTGTCTAAATTATTGTATTACACTACTAGTGAATATTAATGGATTTTGGTATGACCCACACAATGTCATTGTATGATCCTTGGAAAAGACATTAGTGGTGAACCAAGTAAAATTGTTATGTTTTCTTGATTCTAGTGAATGTTTTAATTATTGAACATTACCATCAAATTGGTTTAACAGGTTCCCACTAACGTGGGAATAAGATCTGTCACTTGAGAAGAAAAATTTGACCCCATGATTCACCCCTCCCCTATCAGGGTGTTTCAAGGAATTTCATTATAAACCATGAAGACTATAGTTTCCTTGCACATATAATCTAGTATGCGCGTTAAAGGGTGGTCTTGGAAACCATCACCTAGCATGAAGGATATACCCCATGCATCTCTATGGGAGTTCATAATTCTTCAATGTTAGAGATAATCCACATGTTTTATAGGAAAATATCCCAAGTACCCAAATCCCATATCCATAGCGCTCATCCAGCATAGTCACCATATTTGGTGGTATAATAAAAGGGGGACACTGAGAATACTCAAAAATCACCTACTCCATCTCCCATAGTAACTCATGGGATGTTACAGGAGAGATAAAACATATTTGATCCATGAATATAACATTCCAAAAATATCATAGAATAATGGGAGTATTTTATTAACTTCTTATCATCATATCTAAACCACATACACCAACACTTGATAGGATTTAATGAAAAGTGGGAAACACCACTTGTTCCATGTTCATATAAGTCCCATCAAACTACCCTGCCACAGAGAGAGAACCAATGATGACTAGCTAATGATTCTATACTCGAGACTCCTCCAAATATAGAGGATCCATTTCCAATAAAAACTCCAATATGTTAATGATATTTCAATACCTACGAGGGTTACGTGATCTGATGTTGGAATGATACCAATGGATTTACAATTATCGTACCTTTTTTACATCAACACCAAGATCCCATTATCATCACCGAAAGGATATGATCCCTAACCATCCCTAAGTCTCTCAAATGAAGGAATTGAATAGATATGGAGACCACACCATCTTGTTTTACATGGAATGATACTCATAATAGACTACTCTGTTGTCTATATCCAACTCCAAATCAATAAAACACGTGAATCCCCTTAGGAGGGGATGGCGGACAATGTATACCTTGGGGTTAATGATGTGTACACACAACACCAAACTCTAGGCATGTACCTCTGCATGACTTAGTGTTTATTTCTGAAATACATGTTGTGATCCAAGTAATATATGGTTTGTAATACATAGATGTTATCGAGTCATGTACCATGGCTCAAATTGTTTCATGTAACCTATCATCGTTGTACTTCTACATATCATGTACCTCAAACAAGATGACTGACCATGTATGTAACCATATACTGAGTTCTATACACAATGGTCCTACACGACATGTGCATAATCTCAAAAATCTATCTGGAACCCTTCTAAAACAATAATTACATTGACGATCCAAAAAATGTGTTCTTGAAATACACTCTGTGTGATTAGGAATTACAGACATGAAATTCCAATAAACCATCCAATTTAACCCATTTCACCATAAATCTCCCCTTGATGAGCCATAATCCATACCTATTAGTCAAAATATATATAAAATAATGTAAAATAAGTTAAAATCAATGTTCAGATGAAAAAATTATAACTATATGTACCTCATGGTGAATCACAAAATCATCAAAGTCATACACTGATGATTTGTACTCCATGAACACTACAACCCAATCAGTTTCTAACATGACTCTTCTAATAAAACTCTCTCACCCTATCCCTCCCTCCTCTCATGGTTATGTGGAATAAATGAGTGTAAAATTTTCCATTCTTTTCGTACAAATTAGTTGAAAAATATGGGAGGTGGTAAATAAATAAAATAAAATAAAATAAAATAAATGATCCCTTTAATGGTCCACCCAAAGGCCTGAGACACAGACCTGTCTTATCGATCACCTGGGTAAAACTATCCATTCTAAACTCAACAATAAAGTCTAAATCCCAATATAGGGTTTTGTTTAGGATATATTGATAATCACACAAACTAGGATAAATAATATTTATTTAATTAATAATAAATATCTTGGAAATTTTTGTTTGACTTCAGATATCACCAAATTCCTAATCAAGAACAAAAATACCAACCTAAGAGAAACAAAACCATAGAAATATTATGAGGTCATTTTTTAGAGGTAACTTACCATCTTACCACTCATAGTGTCATATATATTTGGATATCTAAAAAGAGCTAAGTATTTTTCACGGGATACCTGAGGTTTTTCTAATTAAGTAACAAATCAATAGAAAACTAAGAAAATATAATTCAGTGTATCACAAACATATCAATGAGAATGGAGGAAACAATAGATTCAACTAAAATAATACCATGAACAATTTATAACCCATACAATTGACCAAAAAGGGTTAGCTTGAGAGAGTAAATCTAGACTGATCTCTAATTTAAAATATTGTCACCTCAAACCACTAAGGGGCATCTCTCTATTGGAGACACTTCCACTGCCCATGGGAGACAAATCCATCTTCATGTACTATAGGTCTAGAATAACCCCAACTATAAGGATAGTGATTAAATCCTAGCCCTACTCAAGAAACCCATGTATGAAAAAAAATAAACCCAATAGTTGATTGTGATGAAATACAATAGAACCATTATATATTACCCATATCTCTACAAGAGAGAAAATCCACAGGTGATATATCATAAAAAAACGAATATAACCAGAATTACCAACCTAATAACACTCCAAAAAATCTATCCCTCTTATGGGAAGAGATGAACCCTTTCTTTTGTCAGTTTTCCTATCAACGCCTTAAAGGTACTCCTCATACAACAGTATCTGAATGCCTGATAGAGCACCAATAGTTTTAGATGAAGTAGTAAACTTCCAAAAGGACCCATATCTATCTTATTCATCGTAGAGATAATTTCATTTTTTACGCCCTTCAAAAAATATTTTAGGTGAAAAATGATCACATTTTATTGAATAGAAAGCCTTAATACATTCTTAAATTGAATGACTTTATCAGTCTCATCACCCACCAACATAAGAAAAACACAAAAATCTAAATAATATGTTTAATAGTACAAAACATACCCCTAGAAAATATTCATAAACTCTATGACTCTATCCTTCCATAGATTTCTTAGGAAAAAATAATCAAATAAAGAATCCTAAAAATCCTTTCATGTCATGCCCATATGATATTTAGCCTAAATAAGAACACTATACATGAACATGTCTGAACAAAAATGCATATAAGCAAAAAAATATTCACCCTATACTATAAGGGTGTATTGATCTAGTAAATTGTGGTCTTTATAGACTCTATTAAGAACTCTATATCTGATGGTCGACCCTCACCTAGGAATAGAGGTGGATTCTACAACTGAAACTCTCAAGTCATGTCTGATATATAAATAATAGAACTTGAGAATACATGTCTCATGGAATATATAACCTATATAATACTCTATTGTAGATGATGATGGATAAGAGATATAAGCGAAACACTTGGAATTGGATCCACTACCTGCAAGGTATATTTATCTGCAACCCCCCAACACGCAACAAGATCCCATCACGATGGAATATCTCTACAACGTTAGGAACATGACAAAAAATGTTATTATTGGTTTTGATATTGTACTATAATGAAATAAGTATCAAGAATCATTTTCCATAACTCTATACATACACTCCTTATAATACAAGGATCTCGCAATCTCAACTCATGTTTATTCAAATATTCACACTCTCTAGTTAGTTAAAATCACCAATAGTTCTACATAACTAACAATAATATATTAGAATCAAAATATAACATACATTTGTTGGTCGAATTGATTATCAATAGGAAACTATATAGGAAAACTCAATATAAGTTGTTATAAACAATTAATATTATTGATGCCTTCATCATAACCATAATAGAAATCACAATGAAGAATACTAATTTCATGTAAACACTATAATACAAATACAATGAATGAAAACACACCTTCTTTACACCCCATTCATTGAGTAAAATAATAAATGTTAAATCGTATAAAAAATACTTGTAAATCCAAACCAAACACTTGAAAACCTATTATATCAATCTCATCCCTGATAACCTGAAATTTCCCTATACATGTATTTGTTACTCTAAATCACAAGGTCCATCTAAATCCATGAAAAAACGCTATCTCAAACTACCATTCCTAAATAGAAAGATAAAAAAATATTTGATATATTTTTAAAACATCCTAGCTTATCTCACAAAAATTTTAGTTGTCCCAATTGATGTATTTAACATCAACCACACCTCCCTGTATACCACAAGATACCCACTAGTAGACAGGGTCAATGTATAACTAGTGGAGATACTTTACCCTCAGTTAAAAATACCATAAATCACATAAGAAGTAATATGAAACAACAAATAAAACTGAAAACATAATATAGGATTATAACTACAAGCCTATCATGAATCAATAATCCATATATTTAATAAAAAATGGTTTTCTTTCTAATTTATCATGATAATTAATCAAAAGTGAGGTTTCTCGTAGGAAAACAAGTTAAAAAAAATCAAAAAGTATGAAATATAAATGGGACTACTAGAAAATTAGGTTTTTAGTCTATGCCCAGTCTCGTCTCATGACTCTATTCATACTATTTCTACTCACCCCTAAAACCTAAGGACCCTTTGCCTTATATATGCATGTGACCAATAAATATGATCAAGTGTCAGGGAATCCATTCATGGTGATGGTGAACTTTAGTATTCCACCGCCATCATTGTTTAAATGTCTATATTTTTTCTATTTAAAAATTTGGAATATTTTAGATAATATTTTCATATTAAGGAATTGATTCTGTATGAAATTCACGGACTAATAGAGCCTAGGTATTGATATATGTAAAATAATAAATTTTATATATCCCATGCATGATTGTATTTAGAAATTATATAATATCTCCAAAACAGTTTATTTAATGGGAAAACTATGGCCTCAACTTGGTTTTGAATGTGATTTATACTCCATCTATGATATAACATCTGTGTCTGTTAAGGATTTCATTTAAATGCAGCCACAAGTGAAATAATAGAGGAATAAATTAATTAAATAATTTAATTTATTTTAAATTCATGAAACCATATATAACTATTTTTAATCATCATTATATACAAATACTAAGGTTGTTAGTATAACCCTAGATCATTGGTGGAGTGAAATCATGGTGGAGGACTTCGTTTGTAATGAATGAAGTTGAGGAATGAAGGAGGGTCAACAAAAAATATTGATGAAATCTTTTAATATCTTCTATATCAAAATATGGTGTTCATTATTTTTTATTGATAGATACATTCATTGAGTTAATATTTTTTATTTTCTCTTTTATCTCCTAATTATTTATTTTCATGATAAATTTGAATTAATTATTTTTGAAATTATTTCATCGAACGTTTTTTTAGTTTTTTAAATTATTTTATTTTACTATAATTAGGAATATATGGTTTATTCAATCACTTAGGGACTCATTGGATTATCAATTAATGAATAATGGTCAAGAAATAATGGATAATGTTAATATCTCAATATTTTGTTTCATTTATTTCTCCCTCCCTTCTTTATTCATCAAAATTTCTTAGTTGAATGGTGATTTGAGTTTACCCTGGAACCCAATATGATGTGTTGTTTTCATTATCGATTTCTGTGGATCATTTTTTGTGTCATTAACGAAATCTATTTTTAAAATAGAGTATTTTTTACAATGATTATGAGATATTTATAGTGTATTGATGGTTTTCAATTTCACGGGATTAAATATATGGGTTTCATGCTAGGTGATAAGGAACAAACCACCAAGTAATAGATGGACTAAATATGGACAATATTGATATTGTAGGTTCATTTAATGTTATATCTGATAATTATGGATGAGATGCATGGAAACTATTAAGGATAGATTAGTGTGTATGGATATTCATATATGAATGTGGGTTTCTTTGTTTTTTCTAACTACACAGTGTGTTATACATATTAAAACATGTCGTTTATCCCTTACTATGAGTTGGAAAGGTTTTACGTGGAGAATTAATTGTCACAAACCATATTGGGGGACCCATACAACATTTTATTCTAATCATAATGTCACGATTTGTACATGAATTACACACCTAAGAATCAGGGTGACCCTACAAACCATATGTGTTAGGGAACAACCTGTGTACTTCAAAAAGTACAGGGAAACATGTATACATAACATTACTATGTACCCAACCTTACCACTACATGTATCATGTCATAATAATATATTGTATATTGAGAACATTCTGGGTGAGATTCAATGACATACATTTTTTGGTCTTAGTGATAGTCACATCATGTACCTCTTGGATACATCGTGTAATCCATCCATGACATGATAGAGCACCGGTCATCCTCAGTTCAGATTCTATTATATCATAGGAGAGTTCCCAAAACTTGATCTTGTATGGGTGTGTTCTCCTAACCTATCCATATAAGGGTATATCATGGCATACTTTCAGAAGCATAATATGAGTGATCCCCAATATGGGCTTGTTCTGTATGGAGTTACACATCCCTTCATATGACCTAGAGTGTGGTCCCCTATCTCATTTTTCCATAGTTTGGGCCATGTATCTTTTATATAATATCCAATACGTGTGATCCCCTTCATATTGGGTTATTCAATATAAGTCCAGGTATCTCCCATAGTCTCTAGGGGTAATCCCCATCCTGTATAGTGACATATTTTTTGTTCTGATGAGGTTTAAGATATTCAACTGAGTATCTTGGATGATCCCTCTCAGTTCCTTCATATATAAACATAGAAATCACTAAAGAGTATAACCTATCATATGAGTTCCAATAGTATCTATCGATTTGATGAGTAATTTCTCAATAATTAGTGTCACCATAGTTTCTTGAGATGAATCCATAGTTTGGTAGTGGGGATAGACCACACCATGATACATGGTGTCTTCATTTTATATTATATGAGTTATCTTTTTAATCCTTCTTACTTTTGTTATTTAGAGCTTACTCACTCATTGATTATTTGTACTTGGTTATTTCAAGGTGTCTTACCAAGTGTGTTTATACTCACCCATGCATGGTTTTTTCCAAAACATGTAATATATCAAGTTGATGATAGGCCTCTATATGATGTCCTGGGTGGACCTAGAGCAGGAGGAGCTTAGTTTTTCTATAGGGACCAAAGATGGATCACGGAGTTGTAGTTTTCTAGAAGTACCCTTTTTTAGTATGTTAATATCATCTATAGAATTAGTTGTTTTGTATTTGGACCCTTTTATATTAAAATACTCTCTTTTTATACTCTAATGTGGGATTAGATGTTATTTTTTCACATAGAGTATCTTTCATTTAACATTAAAATTATACGGGTGTGTGGAGATGTGTTCATGTGTACATGTACTTTTGGATAAGGTATCATAGGTGTGTAATATTCCTACAAAATGGTAGTAACTGAACATTTTCATATTATAGGTGGGGTTAGGGTTTCACTCTTATCCAACTACTGAAAAGGTGGGGCCCAATGGGCCAATTGATGATATGGTTCAACAAAAAATATAGTAAATATATGTTCTTAATCAATTTAAAAATATCATATAATAATTCAAAAAAACTAGTTCCATATTTGGTTTCTGATCAATAAAGACAAATTGTATCAATCCCTGCTTTAGCTAGTGCTTTATTGGGATAGTGCACTGATGGTATGAATACAAAACTAGTTTGAACAATCTACAACCCCTCATAAAAAATTTCATAGTTAATAACATGCCACAAACACATAAACTTGGAGAATGATTCATCATCATCACAAAAAAATGTTAAAAGACGTATTGCAATTACATAGAACCAGTAAATAATGTCTCTCTATCACATCAACTCAATGAAATCTGTATCACCATCACATAGCCTTGATGAATGATTTATCACCACTATATATCCTCAATGAATTATTAATCACCAAAAAACACATAATAATACGATCTACCACAAAATCATAACCTAAAATTGGTCGATCTACAATCATTAATCATATATAAGGAAACTTTTCCCTCTCTGAATAGTCGTTTACCTTTTTATGACATAACCCAAATACATTGACTATGGTGGATGACGAACCACTAAAACAAATCTTAATGAATATCTAGTGTAGTCAACATGATAATGACCATGCATCATAAGTGAATAGAATATCATTGACACATAAAAATACAATAATTAATTGAATATAATAAATTAAATAATTTAATTGAATGATATATCACTGTTCAAGAATATTAATTGAGCACTTTATCACTATCTTTGTAATTTCACAAGGTATGTCTAAATTATCACTATAATAGGTATAAATCTTACTTTCTCACTAATTATAAGTGTCTAGGAAACCTATTAGGCTCCCATGGTCAGAATTGTTCAACATAGGTCCTCGAAATAGATCCTAAGTCATGATATAATTTCAATTTATATATGGTACATGATTATCAGTATCCACCGAACTGAATCATTAGTTACAGTTGATAGAAATATCCCTTTGAAATCCTACTAGATCTATGGAATCCAAGATACAAGTTTTAAATTATTTTATGGAATGTTAACATGATGGGTGTTTTCCACAATTTATATGATAAACGCATATAATTTGAAAATAGATGGAAAAAATATAGGTTCCACCTATATATACTGTACATAATCTCATTTTTCGGATACAACTAGATGGTTTAGGTTGAGATGGATAAGAAACATCCTAATCTATAAATTTAGTCATATTTGGAGAATAATTCTGATATGGATAGAGTAACAATAAATAGATTCATGATGAGGGTTAAACCTACCTATGGTGTCACACAAGGAACGATGGAATTATATGTAGAGCGTAAACAAAAGAGTTTTGAATATTCTGAGACAATAACGATGAGAAAATGGGAGAAGTTTGTGTTATTTTACTAGGATAATAACGATTAAAACCCACTATTTGAATATATTTCAAATTTAATTAATTAATTAGTATTTTTTTAAAACACTGCCCAAGTACCCACCAAGTACCCATCTGTCCTCTAATTCACTCTTTTTCCCCTATTGAGTTTTATCCCTAAGGTCACTAGCCACTCGATGGGCATATTGGGGATTCAACATCCCCTACTATGTAGACCAAGTACCCCATATTTACCTTTGGGTACCTATTATTATCTATAAAAATGTTATATGTCCCAACACCATACCCAGTTTCTCAAAACAAATCCCAAACCTGTGCCAACACCTCCATCATTCAAATGGCATTAAAATAAATGATATTTGGTGAAAATTAAATCAAATTCACACCCAAAAGCATGAAGTCTTTTTTAATATCTTAATAATAATTTATTTTTAATACCTTAATCTTGGATCCATGAAAACATTTCCCCAATTATTTAGCAGATATGGATTCCTCAGCATAAACAAGCAGGTTTGGGTTACTCCTATACTCCTCTAAATGATAAATTATAATTTTCTCTCATGACGATATGTGGATGAACAATTCATCGTGGATGATGAAAATAACCATAGGATTTCCCCTTTTCTTGAATCATATAATGAAAAATTCACTTCCCTATATATATTAGTAATTTAAAACATATTTATGGAGGGTGGTGTGATTTTGGGGGTGTCCTCCATAATTTCCTCTTTTTTGAAAAACATTTTTCTATATCTATTACATATTTTTGTTTCATTATTTCTTCTAGACACCTTAAGAAAGATGTTCTATATACACTATAAGTTAATAAGTATCTTTTTCTTAATCTAGTTCCACATCTTTTGGTTTCACGGGAACCTTAATTTTTCCTTAAAGAACCTATATTTAGATTACTTGATCCACTATCATGGAAATCAACTATTCTTTTTTGTTCTACATAATAAGTGATAGTTCTACAAACTCATAGTGCTATCTTTTGAACTGCCCATTAATTTCCTTGGTTTTAACAATTTCTGATTTTTGAGTCTCAAACCAAGCATCATTAAGGTCATCGTTCACTAATTGGGGTTTCCTTTCTCTCAATCCATTTCAGAGATAAAATCGATGTTCAATTCTTTCATATATGTCATAACGCACCTCATTTTGATCAATCCACTCAATTAAATTAATTATTTTAAAAACAGAGATCACGTAGTAAATTAAAAAATGAGTGGAATTATGTAATTATATATACAGAAAATCAATATTACCAGAGCTTTAAAATATATTTAAGTAATTATCTTATATATTTTTGTGTCTTTATTTTTATTATTTTAATAAATTTTTATTATTTATAAATTTTTATTTGGTTTCGCCTAAAAAATGGCTATCCAACAAATCCCCAGTAAAGGCAGTAAAATATTCATGATTCAAATGTGTATTGCTGCCTATACATTTCCCTTTATGTTTAAAAGTTCATCACAACATAGATACTGATGATTACTTGGTCATTTCACTCTATAGGGATAAGTGAGGTCTACTAGTGCACTCAGTTGGTTTTATAAAAAAGTAGTAAAAGGGTGTTTTGATAAAAATTATGAATGATAGATGGATAATAAGGAATATAATATCATAATAAATAGTTTAACAACAATATTTTCACGTTCATTAGAGTGGAACGCCACTTAATTATTGAGATTATCATAATAGTAAAAAAATAAAACTAAAAATTTAAAGTAAATTAATGAAAAATTAATACTAATCAATAATAAAAATGGGATATTTTATTGGATTATACCATATATCATTTTATATGATCCCTATGACATGGTATATGAAAACCATGAGAAGACAATTTTCATGGTGTGGTGAACTTGACCATATTGTGGTGATGCTTTAGTGTAAAATATTCAATATAATCCATCCCCTTCATTATATGATAAACCTGAATAAACATTTTATAGTAATACCTAGGCACCAATTACCATTTATCACATTATAAAAATGTAAATATGAAATTAATAATGAATATATACACGTTATAAATTTGGAATCCTAATATAGCATGAAAAATATTAACACAATGATAACAAGTTGTTTTTTAAATATTTATTCTAAAACTAAAATATATTTAAAATATTATTTTTGAGGAAACAAATTATTTAATAACATATCACTCCACCCCTTTCCATTTCAAATAATAACATTAAATAAAATAAGATGGAGTATGGTCCACCAACCAAATATAATATTGGAAATTATTTACGATGTTATAGAAAAGAAGTATTAAATAACTCTGATATATTTTATAATGCTAAAAGCTAATAATAATATGGGTTTCATTCATTTCAAAAAGATAAAGTAAAATTTGGGAATAATTAAATTAAAATACATTATTTTTTCGATCAGAGATCTTCTACAATGACTTAGTGGAGGGTAAAAGAAATATGAAGAGGGAATCACTTTGGTATAAGAGTGGGAGGAGTTTAAGGTAATTGATAGGGATCTGTTTCAATTTTTTATAAAAAAAAAATAAGTAATGCTTAAAGTAAAGTATATTTGAAAATGTAATTACTATTTTTTACATGTCTTAAAAAAATTAATGTCACTAAAATGTTGGACAGAGGGAGGCTACATGCAACCAGATTCTGGGTAAATATAAATAAGGGTGTAAGGTTTTAAATTTTCTACCCTATAATCTATACCCTATAATTTGGTACTTGATGCCCCTCTTCAACTAAAAATCAATTCCTTTATCATCTAAATCGCTCCATTCCTCTCTAAAACAACCTTAAACTCCATGATTGTTTTTAGTAAGATAAAAAACTAGAATTAAAATAAAAAACTAACATTAATGATGTCGGTCGATGAAATTTCCATAATAATTCTACATATACATTCATTCTAGAGTTTAACCACAATCCAATAATTAATAAATACTCATACAATCCATTACACCCAATGATAATATAGAGGGAATACTAGTCTATCCATATAGTCTATATTAATAACAATCTAAATGTTGGGTCACAACCAAGGAAAATATCCTTCGGTGGTTGTTGTGTGGTTAATGGTGCTCCTATCACTAAAATAACATCATATATAAAACAATAAGTTACTCAAATAATCCCATATCCATTAAAGATTCATTAACCTAAGCCTTTATCATGAAAGATATGTTAACATCATGAATAGACATAATATATTTGAAATCATCATCATTTATAAATTCAAAGGTTTAAAAAGTTCAAGGTACTTATTCCAGTAATTACAATGCTAACCTCTACCTACGAAAACACCTCCAGTGAGAACTATATACATTATATCTTCACATGTAATTAATAGTTTCATCATAACAAGCATATTAGAGGATAGATATATCTATTTAATTTCTCTATAACCATACATGTTGATCAATGTAATGTCAATATATTGTTGATTACAAGCGAATAATCTATTAACAATTTCATAAAAATCATTAGATAATAACCAAAACATAAAGGAACCATACTTCAGCTGAATTACCACATTATTGTAAAAATAAGGAGGATAATGAATATTATTACATGTTATCACGTCATACAACAAATTATTCGAATAGAGTCCATATTAAATAAAATCATACTACAATCATGCATCAACAATACATTAAGATCAAACTCATCATTATATCAAATTCAAGTCATGTCCTTGAGACAATAAAAGTTTCATCAAATGGAGAATAAACCATATCATTCCATTAAATTCCATATCTCCTTAGATTCACTAATAAAAAATACGCACCATCACCTCTCTTGCCATAATATATGCCTAAGGGTTTGTCACCACTCATCATCATGAATTACATCTTCAACCCCTCATTTAATTATTATTCATTTCTCAAAATTCACTAGACTTATACTCATGATCATGAGTCTCACTGAATTCTCATCATGGTTCTATGTTGTCATGATAATCAGTATATTTTTAATATGAACAGTCATATTTAAATATTATTATATTAAATTCGTCATCATAGGATCTCTAAATAACATAATGGAGGGAACCACACTGATCTATACATCAAAATGATTAAAATATATTCTATAAAAATATTGGTCCATGTCATTTAAAATTTCAATGTTGAATATTTTAATGTACCAAAAAACGGCCTCCAAATATGATCCATTAGCCTAAAAATATCATCATTTTGATATACATAAAAAACATGCATGTTTGACTATTTATTTATAAAATATAGACATTTATGGTTGAAATTGTTTTATTTAATTTATAACCACACGCACACAAATAATAATAATAATTATAATAATAATTTCATAATTATTATTTTTACCATTATAATAATATGTTATTAATCATATTGGCATGACTAAATTTAAATTTTAATGTCATATTGAATGAATTTTGGAGGGGATATGTCTTATCCAAATACAATAGAAAACATCATCCAACATTGATTATTATATAGGATCTCTCAATCAATTTAGACAAAATTAAATAAATGAATAATGATGTACATTTTTCTCTATCAATATTCTATATCCAAACTCCTCCGCAAGGGATTGATAGAAATCATAGAGAAGTAGTTATTGGGATACTTTCTCCTAGGGTATCCATAGGATATTCGAATAGTCCAACCCCTGTGAAAGATCCTCTCTTCCTTATAATTTTCTTAAACTTTCAAGTTTAGAGAGAGAGAGTGCGTGTGTGTTTGTGTTTGTGTTTGTGTGTGAGACAGAGATCATTCCCATGATTTTCAATGTGTTTCAACCACGCAATATCAAAATCCACAATCCGATTTATATAACCATCCATGGAATCTCCTTGTAAGTGAAATGATTAAATGTTGAAAATTAATGTTTCACAAACTATTCATTAGTTACTACATTTCAATATGAGGAATATTCATTTTTGATTAATTATTAATTGCTTTAACAATTAAATTTAATATTTAAACTTGTTATATTATAATCATATTATCATAAAGCTAAGAATAATGGAATCTAGTGGGAGAAACAATAAATCCTATACATTATAAAATAGGCCATGCATCACCCTGCACCATACCACATTGTTGTGATTATAATTATTTTTGGGTTCATATCATCACATACCATGACATGGTAATAACAACAACATCATGGTATTTTATTTAGTATATATTCCCATAAGTATCATACTTTAGCTAAATCCCCATAAATTTAGAATACTTTTACTATATGTTACATTTTTTGTATCAACATGTGAATCCATATCCAAAAACTCTTTTTAGGTATATTCCAAAATTGTTTTTGGATAATTTTTCATTCAATTTTACAACCTATTTCATCAAATGTAACAACTTGTGAAAATACATTTAAAATAACTTTTAGATATCCTATATAAATAACTTTACAGTGTTTTTAAAAGTATTATAAAAAAATTTATAAAAATATGTAATACTCATTCACATAAAAAAACATTTTCTCCCCAGGATCCTTTATAGCATTGAAAACATTTGTGAATTTCTAAATCCATAATTGTTCGTAAAGAGTCACCTATATCAGTGTATTAATGTTATTTAAGTGATAAATGGATATGAATGGATTGTTATCAAAAAAATGAATCCCCATACCTGTATCAACAAATTTTATCATATATAAGGATAAATAATTATATAATACATTAGTCCAATGTAGCAGGTGATCCTAGGACATGGAGTATGTTGATTCTATAAAATAGTTTGACACATTCTAAATTCACTGAGTAAAGATTGACCAGAAGGATAAACACATACCATGTGGTTAACCCAATAATATTATTATTCCATATACCCATTATCCCAAAATATAATAACATAACATATATATCTTCAAGGTGTGGCCATACATTACCATGATTTATCTCAATCATGGGTCCATTTTTCAGACTCATCGTATGGGAGGAAAAATCACATCCTTATTAAACCTCAACTTATGACATTGTTAGCAAGACACCAAACTTCCACATGATTAGAATAGCCTCAAATATCTAATAAGGTTTTAACGTAAAATAGTTATCATGCTATGTATATTCAAAAACTTATGTATATGAATTTAATAAGGAACATACACCCCTAGAATACCAAAGACAACGTGTATGAAACTTCTTGTGGTATACATAGCAGGTTAACCAACATAGAAAAACTATTTTATGTCTCATGAGAATATTATATATCTAGATATAAAATCATATCCATCATAACTTATAGTATCTATATATTCATATATCTAACTTTGAGTTTTAATGTTTTAAATCCCACAATATTATTAATTTCAGTTTACTTTTCACATATTCATATTAAAGGTATAATTTATATTGAATTGTGATAATGAAATGTTGTTTAATTTTAAAAAAATTATTCTTATTTTAAATTAATTGATATAGTCATATTTGTTTAACATAATATTTAATAATAAATTTTAATTTGATAATGAACATTGAAATTTAATGGAAATTCCAGTTTTTTCTCTTTAATGTGTATTATAGTATTTTTTTCACAAAATTTAATATGTGTTGAATTTTAATTTAAATATTTTTTAAAAATTATAATCAGTTTTGGATACCTATTTTATTTTAAAACCAACAACTGGATCACTAATTTATATATAGATAATGGGCCTTGAAATGAATTTTAGTCTAGATTCATCAATCTAGATAACACTACAACATTAACCCCATAAATTTTACATTTTTGATAAGATGGAGATGGAATTTTGATCTAAGTTAGAGGAATAAGTGAAAAATATTTCCTTAAATTGGATACATATATAATAAGGTCATTTGGGGGGGGGGGTCAACCATACAACGTATACATTGTTATTTACTGTGAATCGATTTTCATCCATCCATTTTGTAATTTTGACATCCCTACACATCTATTAAATTTATAAATATGTATTTTTGTCCTTTATAAGGATAGTTTCATGATTTATAATTTTTTCATTCAATTGGATATTAGGTTTTTCTTTATTTTTTTATCATTTCTCAGTCTATTTAATTAATTCAATTCAGGCTTAAATAAAAGTTGTTCATATTATTTATCGTTTCCCATGGTATATCTATCCGCCGACCAACCCACCCTCCCTACATATACCTATCTCTCACTACCACCCCCACTCTCTCTTCATCATGACGTAATTAACTAGTCATAGTGAGTGACTGACTTAAGGATTGTCTTTGGGGAGGATTTCTTATTTTTCATGAATTCTCCCTTTTTAATTTTTCATGTTTTTATTCTATTTCTATCAAGGGAGAGAGAAGTATTGATGTCTGGTGTGGTTATTATCCACCACTCCTTAACACAACTATCAAAATCATTTTATTCTTTACAAAAAAAATTCCCTCCCTTAACTCATACATACTCATCATACAACGGAGTTGAGTGTTTTTGATAGATAAAACAATATTTGATGGAGATGGGTCTTGGAAGGTGTCACGATCTCTACTAAGGTGTGTAAATAATCATTTACTATAAGAGGGGGTTTAGTTTTATATACCAAAGATACATCAAAGATATACTGAATTTCACACTAAATGTATGGAGTAATAGTCCATATATGATAGGATGTACTATTAAACTAAATTTATGAAATAATAATAAATAATTAAGGAGAATAGGTCGGAAATCCAAGGACTAATACCTTTATACTAACAATTTAAATTATATATATATATATATATATATATGCATGTTTCGTTTTAGTTTTTAGTACCACATTAAATAGACCATATTTCGTTATTTTCACAATGTATAAAAATCAATAAAATTACAATATTTTTTTATAAGTATTGAGAAATTGACTATGAAATCTCCTTATGTGTGGAGACCTTGGCAACCCACTATACTAAAATAAAAAATATATATATTTTTACCCAATGACCAGTGTTTCAATACTTGGTGTCATTTTTCGGGGATCCAAGTATACTTTCACTCGTTATTTTTTTGTAAATATTTTAATACTTTTAAAAATTGTGGTTAATAATATGAAACAGATACCATTTTTGTTCTCACCCCCACCCATGGATTTGGCTGTTTTTTTATCTTCTATATAAGTGAGGGGTCTAGAAAACGAACTATAGAGTGAGTTCATTCCAGGTGCTCATCATTAATTTGATGTAAGACTTAAAACAACTAATTTTACATCACATGTCCAATGATCTCAGGGAATTATCACTTTACCTTTTGGATATTCATTAAGAAGATTCCAAGTCCCAAGAAGATATTTTACTTTATATATTCCAAATAGACACCATAGATGTGGGAAAAACTACACGACCTTCTCCCCCATAACAATACATTCCTTGTGATTGGCTTGGATGAAGAACTCACACTTGAGTATGATAATTTCAAGGGTGTAAACATAACATTGGATTCTATTTTTTTTACACCATTATCAAATCAAATCCACTACTCTGATGTTTGTTTTTAAAATCATTCACATAACATTTTCCTATAAACAAATAAAAACTTAAAAGAGTAACATATGAGGATAAGTTGGATATAGAATTCAATAATAAAGAGTTTTACTAAGTTTTTCATGAATAGAAAACAATTTAAGATGTTATTAATAAGAGTGAATTAGATTGAAATTCATATTTTTTATTCAAATAGAGTTATTACATAACTTTCCGATTATTGGAACACTTAATTTAGTATATTATGTGAAAGTCCTGGATATTGAAGAATAATTGGTCAATGAGAACTTGTTAAAAGAAAAGGATGAGAAACCTTTATTTTTTAAACCCTTATCAAACATATTTTACATTATTTCAATGAAGATAGATTATCAATACTATATCTATTGGAATCTCTATAACTAATGTGAAGGAAAAAAAACTGAAGAAACAACACCTGGTGAATTTTCTCAAAGAAACCCCACCCACTATAAAATTTTGAGTAATGGATGGAACTAATTTATTGGGAGAATAAAAACCCTATTACCCACTAGTGAGGTCCAAACCAAGATTTATTCCTTTGATTTCAACTCAAATTAATTTCATTTATCTCTTTTTCAATATATTTTTCATGTTTTCACTATTATCTATAGGTTTTTAATAGACATTATCTATGGGATTGACTCACTTTTTTCACTACAAAAAATACAAATTTTATTATTACTTTATACATTTTTCATATTTCTAAATTTAATTATATATGAAAAGATAATGATTTCATTTTTTAATTATAAAAGTGGGTAGTAATAGTTTATGTTTGGGGGATTAGAATAAATATTTATATGATTTCATGTTTTTTTAGTTTTTTAGGGTTTTTAGTTTATTAATTCGATCCTTAAATGTTTTCCAAGATAGGGAAATAATATCAATCGAGTTTCTATGATTTCACAGATTTTTATGTATTTGAATTTATAAGAATAATGGGAATGTTATAAAATTACATTAATGTAATATTTTTTGAATAAATAAGAAAATGATTTTAAATGTCAAAGAGATAAGTGGATTCAAAATTATATCATGAGGAAAATTCAATTTCAAACTTTATGTTGGGTATATTTTCCATTTTCAAAAGGAAAACTATAGGGATTCAACTAAAAATACATTTACATAATTACTTATTAAACTAGTGTAAATGAAAAATTTGGATCCCATGTGAATTTATAAAATATCTAGTCACTAAAATAAAATAAAATAAAATTGAAAAAAGGAAGGAAAATATTATTCTTAATTATAAAAATTAATGAATTTAGGGGAAGGGAATGTTGACTAGTAGATAAAGATGGGGTAATTGAATTATAATAATGTAATTTAGGTTGTATCAAGAAAGTGAAAATTAGGACCTTGATATAATAATATTAGTAAAGATGAATTTTAGATAGTTCCATATGTTAAAATATTAATTACATTAAATTATTATTTTTTACAATACTAGAGCATGAATGTTTTACTATATTTAAGTGGGATAATTGATAGAACATATTGAGGAGTAAGTACATTTTTTATATAGAATTAATCTTTTTTATATAAATTTTTGGGTTGTGTTCATAATCCTAGGTAGGGTAATAATTTTTTCTAGAGGAATTCATTGAATTTATGATGATTTAAATTTTAATGTTATGGTGTTGATACAGAAATACACATTTCATGGATAGCTGATTGAAGGAATGGTTGGTTTGGAGAAATCTGGGGGAAATGGAAAAAAATTATGGAATAGATTCATGAAGGCCTCCACCTTTGGAAATTAAAATAAATAATGAAGATCCTATCCACATGGAGGGTTGAATGTAACCTCCACACAACATAATTCCATTCCCAAAGAGCACCCTCCAAGGAGGTGCAACGCCTTTATAGATACCTTCGCGAAATGATATTAGGAATTGAGGATCCCCATCTATTAGTGAAGAACATAAATTTTCATGAAATCCAACAACTTCACAAAATCCATACCACCATGTCCATTGGTCCTATTAGTACCCAATGAAGTTTGACTATCATGGGAGGAAAATAGTTTTCAACTATTGAGAAATTCTCTGAGTTCATGATTCTCCTGAGATCCATGGATGAAACAAGAGATAGACCTCCAAAGGTAGTCATCCTTTAAGAAAATACCTCACATGGTTTATTAAGAACCACATCCCAAAGTGTGGATTCATTTAATGAAGGTACATTCCCTTCACGTAAGAAGAAATCACCTGATGAACTTGGGTTTTAAGGTGAAAATACCTTTCTTGAAGCCCACCCTATGGGAAGAAATACTTTACCTCGAGGTAGGGTCACTCTATTTTGAATAGATAACCCCTTCATGAAGCCACTATCCTACATGAGAGCCCTTTTCATAGAGATACCTTCCTCCAAAAATCCCCAACCTTCATGAATGACCACATTCAAGCTTTTCCATGGTGCATCCTTTCAGCAAACACCCTTTTATGAAGGTCGAGTTCCCGAGGCCCCTATACCAATCGATGACCAGATTTGCCCCACCCAATTTGCCTTGTGATCATTACCACTAACTCCTATGTCTGCCCATTTTTCTCTAAGTTCAAATTGGTCCATAATCATGCCTATTTCATCTATTAATAGTTACACTAATTACTATTGCTTCTAAGCATATGCACCCTATCATTGGGACTCTAATGTACACTGCACCATAACAGTGCCAATTCCATGTCCCGCTTAAATGTTCATGAGAGATGGTCAAATGATCCCTAGGAGTGGAACCTTTTAGGGTAAATATGTACATGTATTTGTAGACGGTATTTATTCCAGATCATCCTATCGCCTTGACATGGTACCCCTTGAGAAGTTATCCCTTCAATGTTTGAGCTAAAAGATATAAAACAACCCTAATTTACATCATAATCATACAAAGTTAAACTGCAAGAAAATGTGATCTTCACATGACATAAAATTATATCCTTTCCCTGTGTGTTGAGAACAATGTTCCCAATGTATTATTGATAAGGTATAAAACCCATATTTCATACCATGTGGGATAAAATCATGATTCACCATCAATGAATCACATGGGATGACCTCAGTCATCTTATTCTATGTGATAAAAATGGGATTCCCCATGTACCATCAACATGGGATTTCACCTTCTCTCCCACCATAGGATGATTCTCTTCTAAAGGGAAGATTCTATGTGTAATACCTTCACCATTTACGAATGATTAATCATATTTAATACGGTATATTCCATGTGTAATCTCCAAACCATCCCTCGTAAACAGTTATATGACACGAGTGTCTTTACCCCATTGTATTAAATGTCAATGACCAATCTTATCCCATGACCTTAAACCATGGCATTGAACTATGTGGTTTTTGATCCCTATCTCTTAAGAATGTTATGTAGAATACCTCCCTAAGGTTAAATCCTGAATACCACCACCCTGGTTTGAAGTCATCCCTCCATGGGACACAACTAATTGATCTGTCTTAGGAGGAAATTCCCACCATATCCCCACAAGACATTAAACATGCACCCATCATGTACAACTAAGACAATAAACCTACACCCATGATTTCCCCACAAGATAATAAACATGATCCCATCATGTCCCCTCAAGACACTACACCTGAACCCAACATGACCCAATGATCCTATAAATATGTCCTAGATTTTCCTCATAAGAAGATTAACTTATTCCCATCATGTCCCTAGAATATGCTAAACTTGCACACATCATTTCCCCGCAAGATGTTAATCCTCTGCCTATCATGTCCCCACAAGAGAGTAAACATGGGCCTATATTATTCAATCATGACATTAACCATATACTCATCTCCATAATATATTAAACACACCATGGTCCATAATACCTATCCCATGAAATAAACATGGGATTCTTGATGAACAAATCCTCAGAAGACATAAACACTTAGCATTAATTACCATGTGGTCAACATGGTATGCCTTGGGTTCCATGCCTAAGATTCCGCATATGGGATTACCTCTATGGAAGAAGACTTAAATGTTCCCAATATACCCCATTGTTCATTCATACATTGAAGTTCCCAATGTAACTGGTCACCCTAACTGATGTTTGTTTCTGTATCAAGATACAAGAATCTTAACAAACTAGTATATACATTAGAGATTCCATCAAAAATGACTTATACAGACATGAATTTAATCTATGAGGTGGACCCAAGAAAAAGATGAGTTGTAAAGAGGAATCCATGGAAGGAGGAACTGTAATCCCATAATCCCATTTTTATCAAGGTGTAGACTTCACCAATGAAAGAGATAAAATAACCCACCTTTGGGAAGAGGGTATGTGGGGAAATAAGAAGAAATGTGCCATCCACCTGGCATAGGGAAGAAGTCTTACCCCTAAAAAGGTTTTAGAAACAATAATGGTGAACCCCCATAGAAAACTATACTTCTCAACTACAGGGACTAGTATCATTTCAAGCATTTGTAGATTTTTTTGTCACCAAATTTACACATTTGGATCTAGGTCCCATCAAGAATATGATGGTCCAAGCATGAAAAAAACTATTGAATTGGGATAGTTTAAATTAGGACTCCTATGTATTTAAAATCATCATTTTGGACACTTATTTGATTTATGAATATTGGACTAAATTGTGGAATTGGGAATCACATTCCTTATATCTATACCGATGGAATCAGGTCATGTAGTGGAAGTCTGTGAGTTAGGGATTTAAAAATATTCACTAGATTTATACATAACAATGTTTTCATCCGTGAATAATTACTTCAATTTAAGCCATATGATCACGCATGAAAATTTTAATCCACAAAAATTGAACCATAAATATATTGTTCAATCTGAAGCCTCACTTGATATCTTTTTGTTTCAAGAAATCACTCCTCGAATGATCTAAATAATAATCCTTCCAGATTATCCACAGATTCTTCAAAACACTATGGGAGAATCAATCACTAAATTTTAGGGGATAGCACAAAGATCATTTGAGTCATATGATGTTAAAACAATCACAACATCGTTGTTCCTTCGATGTATGAGGATTATCTCAATCTAATCACTTGGATCAAGTGCTTATCTCTCTATAAAAAGATATTAGACTAAGAAGACCTCATGATCCCATAGTGAATAGTCACAATCATGATCTTATCTCCTCATATTTACAGTGTGTTATGAAGTTATACATAAAAGGATCCTTACCCCCCCTAAATATTTTTGCACACTATATAAATGATATATTATGACTACTTTACTTGGTCATAGAGATATTTATATTTATGTCACTTTATTATAATTTTATAAATATATTATGTGGTAAAACCTGACCCATTAACACGACTTGTCATTCCCACAAATATTAAATGAATCCTTAATATTTTAAACTAATATTTATTCATATAATATTTTCCATGTCTTTACTTAAAAACATGTAAATAAATTTAATAAAAAAAATCAATTCAAAAAATCCTTAACTTGAATAATAAAAATTTATTTATTCCTTGAGTGATCATACAAACATGGGAAAATCTCTAACCCCTGAAGTGGGCCCCACCATGTCCTATATACCTATTCTCCATAGTATGGATGATTCTTGAATATGTTATTTTCTATAACCCACTAGGCCCTTATATCGATAGAATTGAATATTATTCACAGACCAAGAGTAGAATCTAGCCGCCCACCCTAATGAGATAAGGAGTAGTCACAGCAACAAAAACCAACCTACAAACACGTACTATGTAATATAATATCATTTTATTTAGATATCTCATAAATGAGGATGCAAACTTGTGTCATTGTACTTTATTTATATATTATTTATTGATCTAACTATATATATTTACCCTCGACTACCCTGGACATGGATTTATGAAGGTACTAACATCCTAATCAACATTGAAAGAGATATTTTTCCTCAACTCGGAAGTGAAAATTTTCATCTTGATCATTCATCCAATGTCATACGACCAATGACGCACCAAACACAATCTACCTCACAATGATTTTATTATCATGTTTTCTCTCTAAATCAAAGTATTTAATCAAATGGAACACACTGATAATGACCTCAAGTTAAGATACCAATACCAATGTCTATAGATAGGAACAATCAATCAAACCAGAAACATGTGGGATTTCTACTGGTGAGTTTGTCCTTATAATCTAAACTATTAGTGATCACCCAGTGAAAACTATATGATAAGAATTATCAATGCTTATGATCCACATTCACTTGATAGTCATACAACTATTGTGTTTGTTCAGTGTGATGTAGCTAGACCATAAGACATATATTTTGAGAATAATTTCATAGTATCTCAAGGTTCTCATTATATCATGGGATCTTATATAAACTTTTTATATGATAATTAATCTATGGACATTAACATTAAATAGTGGACACGAAAATTTAAACACTATAATTATAAGTGTACGTTAGGGATATCTCATTGTATACATAAAATGGTAATCTATAATTATTGTGAATGTTGGGTTTAGGGAACCGTATTTTACAACACTCCCACTTTCACTAGAGACAAATGTATAACTATTATTGTTAGATCTCACTTGATTACGATCATGTTTCTACTGAGTTATAAATAAGTAGTTGGTTCAGACATGTCACCTCTATATGGGAATTCTACAATGTGTGACCTCATCTCCTTACGAAAACTCCTGAAGTAATGTAAACCCTAAGTGTATTATATTTTTTACACTATCAAAACTTGATTTTTTGGATAGTAAGAGTATCGTAATTTATATTTTGATAATTATTTACTTAATTGGTTCCACAACAAGAATTTTGAAATACAGTTTCATATTTTTCACTAATTATAAGATACCTTAAAAGCTGTAATGTACTCTGTATTTATAGACATGGCTAACACTGGCTTAAATAATCTTTTTGGGCTCATTACCTTATCCTAAATGCGATATTAGATCATATTTATCTATGGAACTTTATTTTGTGTCACCTAGAAACTAGTATCCCTTATTATCCACATTTCAAGTAAATATCCTTATTGTACTTTCTCATGTACAATTAGATAATTCTAACTACTTATCTTACTCTTCTCTTAGATATAACTGATATTTTTATATTATAACGTATATGCTGACGGTGTCATTTCTTGTACATATTGTGGAATATGTTATTTATCTATCATAAATTCTTATGGAATTTAACCTGCAGTATTAATCTTATCTTATTCATATGTAGGTATAATAGGAGATATTTATTCCATGTGACACTAGTAACAAATCTAACTCAATTTTTCTCAGCTTTTATTTTTCATTACCATGCCGGAATATGTTTGAATAACTTTGTATACCCCATATTTAGATATATATTAGAAGATATTGTTCCCTACATCTTAGTTTTATACTTTGTTTCAATCATTGTATAATTACATTCATCTTGGTCTTAACTAACTGTAAGATCGATAGCTATTTACATATGTTGCAGAACATATTTTACATGGAATACTATGGTGGTCCCACTAACCTCTAGTGGACACATGGAAGGGATTCAGTCTAGAGGAACATTTTATGACCTTTTTAATTTAATCTGAAACTGGATGTTTGTAACTTATGCATCTTATTAGCATTAAATTGTGTCAACATACCTCTCTATTGGTGTTGTATTGAATCCTTCCTCTATTTGTGGTCATGACATCCAATACTCAAAAAATGGTCATAGAAATTACTTATGATATGTAAAATTGTAATGAAATTTTTATTAATGACATGTTTAAACCAATCAATCCTTATTGATATTATGCATGTACCATCCATGTATGATCATACATGAATACCCACCACTATATTCAAAAAAATAATCCCCTTAACTTTGATACACGAAATCTATTTTAGAATTATAACTGATCTTTTCAATCTCAACTAATTTCCATATACTACATTCTTATAGGAATTATTAATTAAATTGAATAATGAATCATCCTAAATGGGGAATAAGAAACCATCATCATGGTTTTCTCTTTTCTATATAGTATGGGTCGTTGGAACATTCATCTTTCATGCCTCTTGTGGAACTCATTCTAATGCAAACTGCATATGCACCTCTTGTATTAACTAAAACCAAGTCAATCTATATCCCACTATCTCAAATAGAGATGATCACCATTATATATAAATATAGTCTATAAATTGACTATATCTTTTATATAATAGGTATTTTTTAATATACTAATAACATTTTAGGATAACAACTTCAGATTCACATTGTGTGTTCCTATGTACATGTTTTTTTGTATCCACAACAATCTCTTTGCATCAAAACACAAGTTCTTCAATCAATGTATTACCATCATCCTACAACTGATATGATTTCCATATTCATGATAGTTTCCATATGGTCATGGGATAACACCATTATTTTTGAATCGTGTCTTTAAATATAATAGAAGTTTCAATAGTGATTTTTAGTCACAACATTGATACTACATTTATATACAACATGAATATAATGTATATAGGGAAATATTTGTTTTGGAATTTTTCCATGCTAAATTTTATTGATCAATGTTAACATGTAATAATTCATCATTGATCATACTTATTAACTTCACATTTTTTATGTGGATATGGTAATGTTCATTTAGGAATTACTCTGTGCATCATTATATTGATCAATGAATTCTGGGTCAATATATTCTTTTATAGACCATCCCAAAGACTCTTATATATTCTAACCATGGATATACAATACCTCACTTTCAAATTTCATAATAAGAACTTAAAGTAATCATATGAAGTATATTTACCACTATATTACACTTAGAATAGTTCACTCTCTATAGGTGAACTAGTTTTGAAAGCATTGTGGATTACCATTAACTCTAAAGGTTCAATTTTTATAACAACTAAGTATGTATGTGTTTCGATAATACCTAAGGTATTTAACTAAGAAGACTATAAAACCATAATTGGTACATCCTTGAAAACTACTTAGTGTCACTTGAAAAGGTATTATCTTAACACAAATAGGTATATAAGTCTTATATATATATATATTCATCATGTATTGCCTATGATTTATGTATTGCTGAACTATTACTTATGTATTTGGAACCATAAAAAACATTCATTTATGAATTGAAATAATGTATCCCAGTTTTCAAAGTACACATGAGATAAATTTTTTGGTTATACTCAATAGAAGTTATACTGCAATCATTTACACGGTAATTAGAATTAGTGTGCTTCTCACCACAGACTTAGGAACCACCCTTTCTCAGACACTTGGAGAATATACCTTACTTCTTGTAATGTTTCTATACTTCCATGGATACTATATTTAGATACACATATGTGATAACCATATTTTATGTAATATCCAATAAATAAAACTAATACATTACTTACAATGATGAATGTTAATAGAATGAGAACCAAGTACTTTATTGTTCAATTCATGTAATGCCCCGACCCCAGAAGCCCGAAGATGGTGCATTAATTTAATACATTGGAATGATTACAAGGAATCATGTCCCGAAGGACAGATCCATTTAGTATTCATGGAAAATAGATTACATTCATGAACGTTAAATTACAATTTCTAACATAAAACACAGCATAAATAATCCGTTGAGAACAAACTTATTCCCTTTTCTTAAACCTACATATAAATCATAATATACTTCTTGGCATCCTGGGGAAATAAAACATAAGAAAGGGGTGAGCTCAGATGCAAAGTAAGGATAAACAATATAGTGGAAGCTATCTTAAATAGTCATAAACATTTATGGAAATGTATAAAATTGAAAGAAAATACCGTTAAACATAAAAATCAACGTAATATGTCAAATATAAATAAAATAATTCTATTTACTAATTCACATGGATATTCTTCTAGTTGAATAGTCACATGTAACATTAATAACTAATCTCATAATGATGGAATGAATAATTCCGATCAACTTAACCAAAAATTCAAGGCCTCGTTCCATTACTCTAAATATAAATTTTGCCAAGGCCTTGTGACAAGACACTATTTTGTCTCATGAGACCTACCGATGCATCGAGGGATAATAGCGGGCCCCGCCCGTCACATACTAAGTCCAATGCATTCCCTATATGAAAATACTAAAACAATACATAATCATTCATATTAAAACTAGCATATTAAATGTCAATAGTTTAACCATAAACCATAAATGGTATAAAGATAGCACATCCACAGTCAATCATATCATAACTCATTCAATAAAATATGGAAGATTGTATTATATTAAATCAACCTCAATCAAGAATAATATCCAGTAAAGGATGTTGACATTGTTGAAAATGATCAATAAAACTCTTTGGGAGAAATATATCTTTTTTGTGAAATCATTTAAAAGTCACACATTTATAAAGGAAGTCATTTAGAAGAGATTTTTGAATCAAATTGTATCATACCACTTTGAAACTTTTGAGTAGAATCAACATTTTAAAACAATCATGTCCACATAAATAACTCCTTAAAATAATTTTTAAAACATTGACATTCATTAAAAACATTTAGGAAATAATAAAATTTAAAATGAAAATATGGATAAAGAGTATATTAAAAAAACCTTAAAATATTACTATTTAAAAAATATTTACGAAACATGGGCGATGATGATAAATATTTCCTAGTAAATACTTACACATAAACAATCTCAGATAATAATTAGATTGAGAAACTAATCCTTACCTTGTACATTCCTTTGGTAGAGGGTATGTTTATCCTCCTATAGAATAACCATAGTATGTTATTAAATTATAACATTACCATATTCATATTTATGATTTCATAATTTATTCATTTATGGATTTATACTAACCATTTAAGAATAATTTATCTGTTAAATTAACATTTCGGGTATTGATCACTTTTTTATCGTACGTGTTTTAACTTGTTATTCATAATCGTATCACTTATGTCAAGATTTAATTTCTTCCAGAATATAAAACATTATTTATGTATCATTTATATTCAGAATATAAATATGTATAATAGATAGATATATGAAATATAAAAAACTGTTTATGGAGACGGTAGGTCATACGTACGCATAAATGATGTTTCAGTTTTCATACCATACTGAACAAAAGTAAGTGAATGAGATATATGTATATATATATACAGAAAAATTATGATTTAATATATTACATACTTATTAAATATATATTTTTATAATCGTCGATGAACGGTGAACGTGGAAATGGATCTCATCGCGTCGCAGAGACGGTAAGTAATACGTACGTACGAGCGATGATAACATTCTATTGAAGGTGAAATCTTATGTAATTATATAGTATATTATATATAAAGAATAATTAACATGTTATATTTATTATTTAAGTCAATTGTAATCATTATTATACACATCCAAATAATGATTTGATGAATGACAAACTACACCACGATTTTGAGATGGTAAGCCGTACGTACGCACGTATGGTGACTTTGTCATTCGTAGGATGGAAAGAAAAATTAATATGGTTCTTCCATAATTATAATAACATCTCAGAATTTATAATATACATGAGGTATTATTTTGGTATGTAAACAACAAATAAAGAGGAAGTGGAGGAAGAAAATAACTTTTAACGAGGTGATAAAATAATTGCATCTTCTTCGGGTTCTTCCGTTTTATTTGAAAAAATGGCTCCATAGGTTGGATTTATGATCAAATTAAGGCCTTTATATTGATGTGAGGTTATTTTATAGGAGATATAAGTAGTTTTTGGCAAATCCAAATGGCTTTGGAGGTGTGAATTTAAGACAGGGGGAAGTAACCTTTTATAAGAGAGGTGAGGGGCACTTTAAGAAAAGGTTGAAATATTAATTTATTTTAAAAACCTTTTCAATTTATAATTTCTCAAAATGGATTTATTTCTAGGATAAGGTGAGGATGGGTTTAAATGCTATCAACCAATAGGTTTTAGACAAGTTTAAGTCACCATATTATATTTGTCTTTCAGATTTAACTCTTAGATAAATCGTTTAACTTTTACCATGTCTTCATTTATTTTTAAATTACATGGTTAATATAGTTTCTATAAAATGACAAGAGAAACTAAAGTGGTTCATTAATGAAATATATAACATTATATAAGTCTTTTGGCCGAATATTAGAGTTTTATTAATATTATATCATTTAATAATGTAGTATTTGTTTGAAAAACTCATTTATGTCAATTTTAACACTGTTTAGTATTTGGTTTTTGTGTAAAAAAAACTTTATTACTTAGAAGAAATACATTTAATCATCCATAACATTTCATATTCACTAATAAAATAAATTTATACAATCAAAATTATCAATTTACATTTATTTTTATATTTATAACATCAATTATTTTAATCTTTCATTAATAAGGTAATTATCGCATCATCATTGTGTCATAGATATATTTAATTATTTAATGTATAAAATTTATAAATAAAATACCATGATGAAGTAAATAATTTTATATTTATAATGAATATTTATAGTCCAATTTAAATCATGTGTAACACTATATTAAAAATGGTTTAGTTATTAAAAATTTAATTTAACACTATTTACTCTCCTTTAAAAAATTTAATAAATGGAATAATCGATCCCAAATGGATGAAAAGGATCTTAATTTTGTAAAAATGTTGATTTAGGTCGAAATACACTTTTCCAATAAAATTAGGACACGTCTTGGGGTAATTTTAATATTATTTTTACATTTAATTACTATATTTCCTTTTTACTATGGTAAATAAAATTCAAAAGTTACTATTAACCAAAAATTATTCTCATCCTATTTAACCATATTTTACATAATGATTTCAACCATGTCTCTTATATTTTTGTAATTAAATTCATAGGAACAATAAAATTATGTTTTGTGAAAATTTTCAAATGTGCCAAGAAGGTGGGTAAAAAGACATTAAAAAGGTTTAATAAAATTTTATATATCGAATATTATTATAAATTGAATCCAATGAAATAAATTGTAATAATATATTTATTATATATCTATTTCTAATTTAAGATAAATTTTTAATTAAAAATAATTATTTAAATGAAAAATTTTGTTTTTATGTACTATGCAGTATTTTTCACTATTCATAAAAAATATGATGTTTTTAGAAATATACCAAAAAATCACAATAATCTAATTTTGATATTATGAATTCAAAAATGAAGTCTTTATTAAAAAATTCAATTTTTAGTGGTGTATAAAATTAATTTTATTATTGTTCACAAAAGGACATAAAAAGTAGTTCTTTTAAGGAAATAACTTTCCTAAATATATAAATATTTTAACAACACTTATACATTTCATTATAAATATATTTTATTTATGTGAAAAAACTATAAATAAAATTTAAAATTTACGTGTTACTATTCATACTACAGTATTTTTTTGATAAATAAATATATCATTTAAATATTTATAATACTAATATGTTGTTTTGTAGAAATGTAGGCTTCCATATAATGCAAGCCATGTTGGTGATAGGTGCAATAAAATATATTAAATTAATTTAAAGAGATGATGTACTATGAAATATTGGGGTGTTACATTCTCCTCTCCTTCAATAAATTGTGTCCTCATAATTTGAAATGGTTTTTTGAAAATAAAAAGATGGAAATCGAAAATACCTATGTGGAAAAACCACATTGGAAAGAGTGTTAATAAAAATTACTCTTAATAAGAGGGAAAGGTAAATGAAAAATTCATCACTAAATTCAGATTTAGAATAAGATATAATTTGTAGAAATTAGAGATGTATAATTATAGGAAAATGTAAATATTTATAGGGAGTGATTGAGGTCATAAATCACATACAAGTGAACAATAAATGCAAAATTGAGGGCCTCAAATCCATAAATCTATGATGATTTAGAGTATCATCAGTTCAAAAAAATGTAAGATATTAGGATAACACATTTTTTAGATACTTTATTTTTTTGAAGAGGATGTATTAATTTACTATCAAGATAAGAACTCAAGAAAACATACTTGATTTCATTACCTGTCATAATCATATTCTCCTCGTTTGGTTGTGCTTCTATCTATTTTCACTTAGTCCCTTACACTAGAAAATGAATGTTCAAAAATGATTATTTTACACCTGAAGCACATTTGATAAATCATAAGGTCAACAAATTTTCCCTTAATCCTCTAAATTTTTACTAAAATCCAAATGGTTAGGTAAAAGATTCCAATAAATCATACTTTAACCTCAATAAAATATGAAGTGTTCAACTTACACAATTCCAACCTTTAGACTTATC
This sequence comes from Viscum album, assembly GCA_963277665.1. NCBI lineage: Eukaryota > Viridiplantae > Streptophyta > Magnoliopsida > Santalales > Viscaceae > Viscum > Viscum album. The sequence goes on from OY728135.1 coordinate 1,152,090,022, forward strand.
CAAATTACTTGTGTCCAAACTCATATTTCAAAAAGTTATATGGAAGGTCAAAATAACATAATTAAGATATCTTTTACCACATAACAATATGTGAATAAATTCATCATGTATTCTATTAAAACATAGTAACAACATAAATCACCATAAATCCTTATTTGAATAGGTATTTACTTCCTTATTACTTCTATAAAACATAGAACACTGGATATACTCCTTAAATCCAAAAATGTTGTAATCTCCAACAATGATGGAATAATAAAACCATTAGTTAGTTCCAAGGTAGTCAATAATATTCAAAAAACTTTATCCAACTCAATTATATCTTATTCAGGAATCACTACCTTAGTATCAGGACCATATTAAGGTTTATCGTTCTCTCAACCATATATTTTACAAAACGTTTATCAATATATTTAGTCACTTTTCATGGTACTAGACAATCTCAAATCCTTAATGAAATAGTACGGTAGTAAAATCCTTATATATTGTATAATTATTATAAAATATACATCATTAATAAAATACTCAAATGACACAATTTATTAATAAAAATATAAGAACACTAATTATTCTTCATCATCTGTGGTAGTATCATAACATGATTTTTATCCAATAGAATCATTTGGGCTATACTTTGATGATTGAGACATTGATTCATGTAGTGTCCAAACTCCTTGCAGATGAAGCATTGTACATTTGAAACCTTTTTATTACCATTACAATCACGTACTTGGTGTCCTTTTTCTCCACACTTATAACAAACTCCCATTCCCTTAAAGCATTTACCAAGGTGATTCTTTCCACAGTTATTAAATATGAGAAAATCATTCTTTTTCTTTTTCCCCTTATCCATATTCATCTCTGTCATCCTATTCTTCTCTTGATTCCCTTCAAATCCATATGACATAGGGCAATCATTACTTATCTTATTAACACATCATAATATTTCTTCATGTGATGAGAATATGTGGGAGACTATTTCCCTTCTAAATGTTGGATTAAGACCATGAAAGATATGATCCTTCTTATTCTTTTGATCATGTTTATTTTTGGAGTTCACAATACTTCTACTGGGAATCATTTCTAAATGATGGCATACACTAGGTTATAACATATCATAATGTATAATTCAAAAAAATTAAAATTTATCAGTATTAATTGATGATTTAGACACATATAGTCTCTTAATCATTAAATTGGTTTCATTGTTGACATATTTAATCATAAATCCTTCATAATGGTTTCTATAGAAAATTTAAATTATCTGATACATATCCCCCGAGAGTGAAAAGTAGGTGTGCAGTAAGGACTGCCATCGTGTACCAGGATACCCCGGGTCAAGCCTGAAACTCCTTGCCAGTGTTTTCACTCCTAGGTGCATCAGGGCCAAAACCACGTCCACTTGTAGTATACAAACATGTATATATTTCTTGGAAAACCTACATAATATTTACATTACCAAATGTTTTGGATGTTATTACATACTAATCCTCAAAGTCTATCTAAGGGTAATGTTTCCTTATCCGATTTTATCTAAATCTATTTACAAGGTTGCCTCTAAACTTTATCTGATACCAATTGTATCGCCCCATCCATAGAAGACTGGAGACTGTTCATTAATATAATAAATTGTCATGAATACAAGGAATCTTGTCCCGAAGGACCGATCAGTTTAGCAGTCTTGGAAAATAGATTACTTACATGAACTTTATATTACAATTTATAACATAAAACAAAGCATAAATAATCATTTGATAACACCATTATTACCTTATCTTAAACCTACATATAAATCAAAATATACTTCTTGGAATCTTGGGAAAATAAAACATTAGAAAGGGGTGATATCATATGCCAAATAAGGATAAACAATATAGCGAAAGCTATCGTAAATAATCATAAACCGTTATGGCAAGGTAAAAAATTGAAACACAAGACATTTAAACATAAACATCTTAATAATATGGAAATGATAAATAAAATAATTCCATTTAGTTTTTACATGGATATTCTACTAGTAGAATAATCACATGAAACATTAATAAATAATCAAATAATTATTGAACGCATAATGTTGGACATCTTAACCACAAAGTCAAGGACTTGAGCCAAGACTCAAAATTTAAATTTTTTCTAGGACTTGTGTAAAAACACTAGTTTGTCTCGTGCGACCTACTGATGCATCTAAGGGCTATAACCAGCATCACCAATCAATTACTAAGTCCAATACATTCCTCATATGAAAATTTTGTAACATAACATAAACATTCATATTAAAACTAGCATAAAAAATGTCAATAATTTAACCATAAACCATGAATGGTATGAAAATAGGTCATCCACATTCAAACATATCATAACTCATTCAATACAATATGGAAGATTGTATTGTAATAAATAAACCTCAATCAATAATAATATCGAGTAATTAATGTCGAAAATGTTGAAAATGATCAGTAAACTTCTTTGAGAGAAATTTTACTTTTTTGTGAAATCATTTATATGTAACATATTTATAAAGGATGTAATTTAAAATTTATTTTTGAATCAATGTTTCTCATCCCACTTTGAAACTTCTTAAAGGAATTAACATTTTAAAACAATCATGTATATATAAATAAATCATTAAAATCATTTTTAAAACAGTAACATTAATTAAAAAGATTTAGAAAATTATAACATTTAAAATGATGATATTGCTAAAGATTCCCTTAAAAAATTCCATAAAATATACCTCTTGAAAATATTTATATGAAACTGTGAAATTGATGATAAATATGTCCTAGTAAATACTTACACATAAACAATCTCGGATATTAATGAGATTGAGGAAATAACGCTTACCTTGTACTTTCTTTTGTTCGAGGGTACGTTTCACCTCCTATATAATTACCATATTAGGTTATTAAATTATACCAAAACCATATTAATATTTATGATGTCATAATTTATTCATTAATGGCTTTATACTAACCAATTAATTAAAATTTCTATGCTAAAATAACATTTCGGTTAATAATCGCTTTCTTTATCGTACGTATTTAAACTTGTTATTCTTGATTGTATTACTTATATCATGACATAATTTCTTCCAGAATATAAAACATTATTTATGTATCATATATATTCAGAATATAAATATGTATAATAGTTAGAAATATGAAATGGAAAAAACCTTTTATGGGGACGGCAGGTCGTACGTACACATAAACGTCGTTTCAGTTTTCATACAGTATTGAATGAGAGTAATTGAATGAGATATATGAATATGTATATATATATATATATATATATTTCCAGTACCATTATTTTTTCATATATTAAATACTTATTAAATAGTTTTTTTTATAATCATCGTTTAATGGTAAACATGGAAATGGATCTCATCGCATTGTGGAGACGGTAAGCCATACGTACGCACGAGCGACAATATTATTATATTGATGATTATATAGTGTTTAATTGGATGATATATTATATTTAAAGAATCATTAGCATGTAATATTTATTATTTATATCAATTATACTAATTATTATACCCATCCAAATATTGAAGTGTTGAATAACAAACTACCCCACGACGTGGATATAGTAAGCTGAACGTATGATCATATAGTGAATTTGTCATTCATTTGATTGATAGAATAATGAATATGGTTGTACCATATTTATAAAAACATCTTAGTATCTATAAGGTACTGGATATGAAATTTTGGTATGGAAACAACAAATAAAGAGGAAGTGGATGATGAAAAGAACTTTCAATGAGGTGATGAAATAAATACCTCTTATTTGGTTTCTTACTTTTTAATTTGAACAAAATGGATAATTAGGTTAAATTTATGATAAAATAAAGTCCTATAGGTTGATTTGGTGGTAGTTGGGAGAGGATTTGATCAAGATTTGGGCGAGCCAAATGGATTTGGAGGTGTGAATTTATGATAGGGGGAGTATTCTTTTATAAGATATGTGAGTGGCACTTTAGGAAAAGATGTAAATATTAATTTATTATAAAATTATTTTCTATTTATAATACCTCAAAATGGATTTATTTCAAGGATAAGGTGGGTATGGGTAGAAATAATCTCAATAAATATGTTTTAGATAAGTTTATTTCACCATATTAACATTATCATTTAGATTTAACTCTTAGTAATATAGTTTAACCTTTACCATGTCTTCTTTTATATTTATATTACATAGATAATATAGTTACTATAAAATTTCATGATATCCTCAAGTGGTTAATTAATTACATATATAAAATTATATAAGACTTTTTTCCGGATATTATATTTTTAGAAATATTATATCATTTAATAATATAGTATTTGTTTTAAAAACTCATTTATGTAAATTTTAACACCATTTAGTATTTGGTTTTTGTGAAAGTCATATAAACTTGATTGCTTAAAAAATATATTTTGAATCATCCATAACATGTCATATTCACCTAGATAATTTGAGTATGGCAAAAAAAGATTTATTTTTCATTTAGTTTAATATTTATAACATCAATTATTTCAATCATTCATTAATACGGTAATTATTGTATCATCATTATGTCATAAATAAATTAAATTATATAATGTCTATAAATTATAAATAAAATACCATTATGTATTAAATCTTCTTATCTTTCTAATTAATATTTACACAATAATTTAACTTATGTGTAACCCTATATTAAAAATGTTTTTGTTATTAAACGTTAAATTTAACACTTTTAACTCTTCATTAAATAACATATATTAAATGTCCTAATCTAACCCAAATGGATCAAAAGGATCTTATTTTTTCCCTAAGGTTTATTTTGGTTTAAATAAACTTATTTAATAGAATTAATATATGTTTTAGGGTAATTTTAATATTATTTTTACCTTTAATTACCTTATTTACTTTTTAGCGTGGTAAATAAAATTCATAAGATACTATTCACCATAAATTATTTTCATTCTATTTTTACCACATTTTACTTACTAATGTAAATAGTGACTCTATTATTTTTAAATTCAATTCAAATAATCAGTAAATTTACGTTTTATGAAAATTTCCAAATGTGCCTAGAAGGTATGTAAAAGTTCCTAGAAGGTGGGTAAAAATACTTTAAAAAGGTTTAATAAAATTATATATATAATCTTATTAAAAAATTACTCAAATGACTTAAATTATACAAATATATGTATTAGGTATCTATTTTGACTTTAAGATAGATTTTCAATTAAAAATAATTGTTTAAATGAAAATGTCGGTTTTTATGTACTATGTAGTATTTTTCAATATCATCAAAAGGTGAATGTTTTAAAAAAAATACAAAAAATTCACCCTAATCTAGTTCTGATATTCCAAATTCAGAAATGATGTCCATTTTACCAAATTCTATTTTTAGGAGCATATAAAATTAATTTTATTATTTTCAAAATGCCATAAAAAGTCGTTCTTTTTGGAAAATAGTTTTTGTAAATATATAAATATTTTAACAAAAAAATATACATTTCATTATAAATATATTTTATTTATTTCAAAGAATTATAAATAAACATTCAAATTTATATTTTACTATTCATATTAAAATATTTAATTGATAAATAAATATATCATTTGAATAATTATAATAATAATGTTTTGTTTCGCTGAAACTCAAGCTTGTGTATAACGCAAGACAAGTTGTCGTTGCGTGCAATATAAGCTATTAAATTACTTTAAAGAGATAATGTACTATGAAATATTAGGGTGTTACAATTCAGTTTATTGTGTATATCTTTCAATGATTTATTTCATGATATATGAAGAAAATAACCACATGTTTAATCCCTCTGTATTGGAAGGATGTTGTGAATGTGCCTTTGGAATGATGCATTTCACTGGTATTTTTGCATTGTATTTAATCGTGTTCACATTTGGAATAAAATTTGAATCTTTATTTAATGTTTTTTTATTAATTTTAAGACCATACCAAGAAGGTAATTAAGAGTTTATCCCTACTATTAATTTTGTAATATTAAACAAAATTGGATTAGATTGGTGAAAATGATATGATAAATTGACTTTTTGAAATACATGGATCCATCTTCCAATTTAAACATACCCAATGTAATCATAAATTATTCATATCTCACTTATCTTTATTCTCACAAGATTCTTATAGATTATAGTACAAGTTATATCATCATTGTCCTAATGATTCATCAAAAACTCAAATTAGACGTTGATGATATCATTATTACAAAACCACCGTATTCATAATACATGAGTCTCTTATAGGCATTTTTAACACCCTCACTTATGGAGGTGGATTAATAGGTATTGGGGACACTAGAACCCTAAATTTATTATATCTCAATATTGTGCACAAAATCTATTACTAGTCTTTTGAAAATAATGTTAGATATAACATTAAAATTTTCGAATAAATATCATAGTATTTCTTATGGTATTACTTTTCATTTTCAAAAAACAAATTGTAGATTATTACTTTTATCTTTATTACCAATTTAGACATTTATTAATTAAGTAAGTGAATCTCATTATTTTATTGAATTGTAGGAACCCACTGTACTAGAATTGGAATAATCTATCACTTGAGAATTCAATTGGAAATGATCCTTGAGAATCCCCTCATAGTCTACAAGTTATTTCTATAAAACTACTCAGAGAGTTCAAGGTATGTGTCTTACTGTCTAACTGCGTTAACTCACGGTTCCTTAATCTATTTAGTAAATTCCCAGCTTATAGGAATTGTAACATTAATTTCCAGAAGCCTTAGAATATAAAGTAATAGAAATTTAGAAATAGATTATACTTAACTACCAAATTAAGTTAATTAAGCCCATCATTCTCATAAGAAATCCTAAATAGTAGGAGGAACCTTCAACTATGGTTGACCGAGCACTTTGAACACCTATTTTTATCGAAAATAAAATTATGAATGGTGTTTGTGATTTAAAATTTGTTTTAATGGTTTATTATTATTAAATGATGAAATGAAATCATGTCATATCTCATTGACTCGTTATATTTTATCTCACTCACAACTGATCATGCAATGAATATAGAATATTTAACGTGTCATGTGTTCATTTTATTTGTACATTCTTGTTTATTATTATATGTGATTGTGTGTAAAATAATAATACATAAAATAATAAAACATACATAAATAAAATGAATATTTGATAATGAGATGATATTAATTATTGATTCATTGATTGGATAATAGATCAATATATACCCTAGGGTAAATCCTTGAGTTGTGATACTTATGACTCTAGTTGCAGTGCTCACTCATCCAATGAATGAAACTCTAATTTGGTGCATTGACATAACTCTGTGTGAACTACATCACGAATCATCTCATTCAGCAAACAAAAATACTCGCACGCATGTTAGTGGGCATTGAGAGTGTGGAATATACATAAAAACTTTTATCTAGGTGCTCATGACCTTATACATATAATGAAAAATATGACTCGGAAATCATCATTTATTACCCGGATTAATAAATACATGAATTGTAATAATTAAATAAATAAATAAATGTCAGACATGCATTGTTCAGTCCACAACTCATGGTCAGTCTATACACATTAATCTTGTGTATAAAAAAAATTTCATAATCAAAAAATTAAATATGCAATGAATTATTTGTGAGGTAAAATTTATTGAATTGAAAATTCTATCTTATTTTTAATTCAAATATTTTCATAATTTGGTCCAGGAATTCTTTTAATTTTAATGTAAAAAAATTAACACATTATTTAATCTAATTTTAACACCTAAATGAAAGTAATTTATATTGATGTATTAAATTTTTTTTAAAACCAAATTTAATATTTAATAAAATTAATTTAAAGAAAAAATAAAATAATTACAATAATTAATTTTGATTATATAAAATAACTTGGACCCCAAAACACCATGCAAGTCCTGTGAGGGTCAGTTAAAACCATTAGAGGCCCATACAAGATCATTCCAACCTGGGAGTTCTGGGTATGGCAGTCTTGCCCAAACTCATTTCAGGGTGGAAAGACCCTCCCCAACCTCTTGTAGTGTTGATCTAGAAAATAAGAGTCAATGAAAGGTAGGGGTACCTCATGGGTGAGAGTCTCGTGTGGGTTAGAGATTACCCAAGGGGTTTTTATCACCAGGATTGTCGTTGGTGTATGGCTGTATTTGGACTCAACCGCGGAGGGGGGGGGGGGAGATCGAGCCGAAGATGTCACAATGGTGGCCATGGAAGGCATCAGAGCATGGTGGTTTGCCTGAATCCATAAAACACTTTGGTTATATTTTTGACAGGTTCAACAAACACATTTTTTAAAAACCAAAGTGTTTTGTTGTTTTACATTTTTTCTCATTGTCTTGTTAGAGGAAAAACTGATCACGATTTCATTTTTTAGAACAGTTTAAATTTTCTAATACTATCACTATAAACTAAGAAAATGAAATTATTATTTTAAAGAAATTATTTTTAAAGAAATAGTTATTGTTTTTGTTATAAATAACCCATCGGTCAGAAAAAATCTAACCACCAGATTCATGCTAGATCAAAGCTGGAATTTCGTGGTGGAAAGAAAACATGTTTAAACGACCTCAAAATTAAAACATACATACAATAAATATATTTTCTAAAATAATTATCCATTAAAACATTTCAATTCAATCTATATTTAAATATTTGGATGCCCACAACATAGCCATATAATCTCGATTGAACATCCATTTGTAGAATTGGGACCAGAATGATTCACTCCTTTAAATTAAATTAAAATTTAATTATTTTATTAGCGCAAAATGTTCATGTGTCACTTTGATACCAATTGATGTTAAGGGGGCATGGAGTATAAGCCATTTTGTTGGAGATTATATTGTTTTCACCGACAATTGACGTAAAAACATCACTGCCTAAGAACTTCCCCAGTTTAAGCCTGAGGATCACTTGTGAAGAATTTCGAGCCCAAAAATTAAACCTAAATACCTAATTCAATATGAATATATGCTTGAAAAAGATTTGTAAATGGATATAACATCTCAATGGATCCAAAGAGGAATCCCTATAGATCATCTACATTCACTTCAAAAATATTTGGGTGCATCGATCATCAAACATTGAGTGCTAGCGCAATGGTACAAAAAATTCTTTCAACGCTAAAATTATCACAAAATTTTCATACCTTTGAGGCATGTGGAATAGCATGATCTGATGACCTATATTGAGTGATTCACTCTCTATAAAGTGGTATAGGAGAGATAATATCACAAGAGCTCTTAGTGAATAGTCACAGGTGAGAGCATCTCTTCTCCTAATTATAGTGTTTTATGAAATTAACTAGAAAAGGCTCCCCTACCCCTAAATATTTTTACACAATATGTAGATAATATATTATTAAAATTGTAATTAGTTAAAAATATATTTTAAAATCTTATAACTTTCATGTAATATAATTAAAATATTTGTGATTAATCATTATCCATTAACTTCACTTTTCTTTACAATAAATATTAAATGATCTTTGAATATTTTAAACTAATATTCACTCATATAATATTTTCTATGTATTTAAATTAGAAATGGTAAATAAATTTTAAAAATAAATTCATATATAATTATTATTAACTAAAATAATTTTATCTTATTTATTCCTTCCGTGATCATAAAACTGTAGAAAAATATTTGGCCTAGTGGTGGGTCCCACCATGTCCTATATACCTATTCACCAGAATATGGACGATTCTTGAGTATGATATTGTATGTAATCCACTAGGCCCTTATCTCTGAATTATTGAATACTATTCACATACTAAGCGTATAATCTAGAAACCCATCATGGCCCCTAAAAAGAAAAGGAGTAGTCATAGCAATTACCACCAACCTATGAACATGCACTATGTAATATAATATATGTTCCTTTAGATATATCATAAAGATGGAAACACACTTTTATCTTCATCCTTTAATACATTATTATTTATTGATCTAACTGGATGGATTGTACCTCGAATACCATCATCATGGATTTATAAAGGTACAACCATTTTGATCAACCTAGTCAGAGATATTACATCCCCAACATGAATGTGAAAAATTCTATCTTGATCATGTAACCAATTTCATACCAAAAATGACCCCCCAACAAAGGATACCTCATAATGATATCATTATCATTGTTTTATCCTTACATGAAATTACACAATCAAATATCACACTCTAATAGTGCTCTCAAGTTAGGTGACCAATACACTTATCTGTAGACGTGAACAAAAAATAACACTCGAAACAAGTGGTTTTATTAATGGTCGTTTTGTCCCCATGATACCAACTATTATAGATCACCCATTGTGAACATGATTAGAATAAATCCCAATGCTTATGATCTCAAAGCACCTGATAGTCATACATTTACTATTTCCTATTAGTACGATGTATCTAGACCATATAGAATATATTTTTAAATTAATTTCATGGTATATTGAGGCTCTAATTATTTCATGGGGTATGATATAACCTTTTGATATGAAAACTAATTGCGTACATTATCATTAAATAGTGGGTGTAGAAATGTATACACAATAATAGTAAGTGTTAATCATGAATATCTCACCATATAAATGAAATGGTAATCTAAAAATACTATTAAAGTTATGTATTGGGATCCAAATTTTTCAACATGTACCAACCAATGAGTCCACATGACTTAGAGGAATCAAGATACAAGAATCCTGAAATCAATCACAAGTAGGCATCAGGGAAGGATAAATAATAATAAAGAGATCTCTAACAACCTCCACCCACCATGACTTCCACCTCACCTTTATCAACCAATTTCCAATGCCCCATATAACAATATGAAATCATCTAGTCGAGGGTGATCAACACCTCCGTACACCATTACATGCAGAAGGGGGTCATTACCACAAAGTAAATGGATTAATAGGACCTAGATTCATCGATTCCTTATCAATATAACCTCCCCCCAGTGCCATATAGGGGATACAAACACCCATTTTTATGATGAACCACATAGAGAGTCTCTCCTCAGAGTGATCTAACAACTCATTCCTCAATGACAAGGGGGTAGGCGATGTTTTTGTAACATAAATAGATACTACTTTCTAGAATATACATTGTAGGGATCCCACCTGGACACATCAATGATATCCTCAACTAGTCTTATTGACTGAGAAGCAAGTTGATTTCATTCCCTCTCCACCGATCCTGACCGAGTACACTCCACACCAACATGGGGGGAAGTCCCAAGAAACTATCAAAAAATTGAATATTTTATGGCTCTAAAGGATTGTTCCACCAATAACATATATCAATATATATATACAACATGTGAACAAGCATCTATATTTACTCGATCTGTATTGATTCCCAGCCACCTCACTGGAAAGTTGGCTGGACTCTCTCCATTTTATGTACCACTAACATCCATTATAGTCCCTCCCATGATGAGAATAATTAGTATGTTGTTTCTCCTCATGAAACAACAATCCAATATGGAAGTTATTCCCATGATATTTATATTCAAAATGGAGGTCCTTCTCATGTTCCCACTAGTTACAATGGGGGTATAGTGACCTTAGCTTAACATTCATGGATATTTCATCATTTTAGATGAATATTCAGTACATTACGACAACACATTCCAGAGGACTCTAATAGTTTAGTGTCTTTGGAAACATGGAAACAAAATCTCCTATCCTTGTGAATGATCTTAAACATCTCCCATAATGATATCCACCTTTAGTACTTCTACCTAAAAACATTCTTCATAACCTGGATAAAGTAATCATAAGAAATGAGGGATCTCAAATGCTCAGTAAGGGTAAAAAAGGTATACATGTAAGCATTATACATGATAATAAGGGTATGAGAATGTGATAATTAAAATATTAGATCATACCCTGCATATTAGAGATCATGGCATAATGATTGGAATATCATAAGACAAGAATCATAATGAAATATAGAGCATATGCTATGAAATCATAACATAGGAATAAGGTATGGATCATAATGAAATAATTATCATAGAAAATGAAATCATAATATCTAAATAAGACTTAGATCATAATGAAATAAAGAGAATATGCCATAAAAGAACAACATAGGATTAAGACATGGAATTCTGTCACACATAAACACATGATATCATTCCATGTAAGTTAAGACACATTTATAAAACTTATCTGGGAACTTCATGGGAATTACACCCACTAGGTGGTACAAACCACCATCCCCAGTCACAGTTCTTTCATTTTAAGGGATCAGGTTTCCCCATCTTTCATCATCACAGTGACTACACCTACTGGGCGGGACAAACCACCATAGACAGCAAATGTCCTTTCATTGTAATGGATCTGGTTTCCCCATCTTACCATTGTGGATCAAGCCTATCAACATGATTCCCATCATTATCTCATGAGATAAAATCTTTACCCAATGCATTGGTGGGAGATATAGGTCCTACCCCTCACATAATGAAATTATACATACATATGCCACAAGATCATAAAGAAACATGTCACATATCATAACCCATGGATGAAAATTGGTAACATAAACATGTAAACATATGATAACCAATGAAAAGAGATAGGTTTCATAATAATTTCATCATAAACAGAACCCATGAAAAGAAGTTGGTTTCAAAAGAATAGAACATGTGAAAGGTAAATAGGTTTCACATACATATTACCCATAAAGAATCATTGGGTTTCATAAAGACCATGAAATTAATCAGAACTCATCCATAGAAAGTATATAAATGGAACATTTATATCATTTCCTATAAGGTATTATTAACATCAATACATTTCATCTTAGATGGAAAATAATTTTGAAATATCCTCTAAAAATGTTTCTTGAGGAAAATAAATTTTCTTATACGAAAGATAATTTTTAATACATAAAACCATTTGAAAATAAATTTCCTATAAAATATATATAAAAATTATATAGAATAATTGAAATCATTTTGAAAAACTTTTTCCTTGAAAACATTTAAAGTAGTATTCAAAACATTTTATAATCATTTTCCTTTGAAAACACATGAATATTTTTATAAAATTATTGAAAATGTTATAAAAACCATTTAATTGAAAATACCTTGAAAACATATAAATAAATCTTGAAAACTTTTTCATAATAATTTTCCTTGAAAAATTTTAGAATAATCTTGAAATTTTTTGAAAACTGTTTCTTTGAAAGCACATTGAAAAAATTAATTAAGACTTTAAAAAAATTGAAAATAGTTTTCCAGGAAAAATTATAAAAGATGTTTGAAACCATTTTGAAAGAAAAAATCAATTAAAATTAATTTTAAATAAATTTTCTTAATATATAAGCTTTTTAATAATTAAAAGGTCATATTCTAAGAAATGTCAATAGGTAAATCGGTACATATCATATGAGGTCAAAAGAACATTCCTTTTTCACGGAAAAACTGGTAGAAAAGTGAATTTTTTTGGAAAAAATAATATTCCCTTTTAAGATATTCGTAAAATAAAAAAAGGTTAAAATTTGATTTTATATATTATTGGAGAATGGAATAATATTCTTGGTATCCCTTTTAGAAAACATAGATTACTAATAGAAGAGAGGGTAAAGTCGGGCTTTCTTAAAAACACTTTCTTAACTATATTAGGTACCAAAGAGTGGAAAATGGTACCAATACAAGAGTATCTATTTAAATAACAAAGGATAAGTTAAAACATGAATTATCTTAATATATTAATCATAATATTTCTTCAATGGAAGGTTAAATATAAACAATCTCGAAAAGCAATGGGATTGTCTCAATAAACTCTTATAACTTGGTATCTTGGGATCATGACCTACATATTAAGAAAGAAAATTAAAATAAGCATATAATATCATGAAAATATTGATATTTATGATATTAAATGTAAAATTTAAGTATTTACACCTCAAAAAAAATTTCAGGTTCATAAAAAAACATAAGTCTCAAAGAAGGCAAATTGAGAGAGAACATTTTTACCGATTTAGAAAATTTTGAAACATAATCCTCTTGAAATATCGATCATAAAAAGGTTATGTAAATCACCATATATTTACTTATAAGATAAATATAATACAATAATGTTAAGTACACACACCACACAAAAGTAAGGAGTATAGAACATAACTTTTATCTCACAAAAATTTAAATTGGTATGGAATCCCATTACCTTGTGTCTTGACACTCTCCATACTTATACAAGCGTTCGGTATAATAAATATAATTTTATTATACATATTTTACAGATGAATATTCTTATATATATTACCATATATGGTTTTATTATAACCTTATATTACCTTCTTATTAATTATCTTATCTTAAGGTTTCACTTTGGGTAATATTCTCTTTTTCATCTGTCTTCATTTGTTACATGTTTGGTTCATATGCTTATATCATGATACCAGAATGTAAATCTTTATATAAATATAGGTTTTATATATATATTATAATAATATATATAATATAAGAGTATAAAATGTAATTCACCATTCATGGATACGTTAAGACCCATGTACAGATGAACGTTGTTTCCGTTTTCATTGTCGTATTGAAAGAAAGTATTTAAATGAAATATTTATATATATTTATGTATAAATATATATATATATCATTATTAAAGTATAATTAATATATCATATATATCAAATATGTTAATTAAAGACATCATTAATACATTCTATATTGTGTGTGAACGAATCACGTCGCTTTTAGGGGACAATAGTCCACACTTCTTCAAATGAGATTATCATCTTATCAGTAAATGGAAAGTGAAGAGATGTGTGTTTTAAAAGAAATATAGAATTTTAGATAAATATAAAATATAATATAAGACATATATAAATCTATTTTCCATCATAGTGTCCACCATGATCTGTGGTAAAGGAGAAATGAACAATCATCATCTCGTGAGGCAGTAGTTCACTATACACAGAAACAGTATGTTCAACATCCATTAGATAGTTGTGTGTGTAAGTATAGGTCACAAAATTTTCATAAAAAATCATGTTATATGGATGATGCTTTTATTTTGACACAATTCTGAAATAATTAGAGTGGAGGTGGTGGATAAGGAAAATAAAGGGAAGGAGTTTGAGAGAAGACGTTGCCACTTAATCGGATAACGCCTTTTGGATTATGCCAAAATAATTCCTTGAGAAGATTTATACCCAAAGTTAGGCTTCAAGGAAAAAGGTGGGATTTTTGGGAGGCTACTTGGGAAGATATTGTATGAACATAATAGTTTGGATAGGTGTGAGTAATTGGTGAGTTGGTGGTCTTTTATAGAGAAGTAAATGGACTCACATGGAATATTTAGAAACAAATTAGGTGTGCACGTGTTCTTACCTAAAAAAGTCATACCAAACAAACCAAACTCAATATTGGACGGTATATGGATGAACTATGAACATATAATGGATTTTTTAGATGTTTATATGTAATTTGGGCCCCTGATTTTATGGTTAAGTCCTCACTTAAGATTAATTAGGCATAAACTTCTGTTATTAATTTTAATCACTTTTACTAACCATTTGGTAAAATATTAATATGGTCTTATTAGAATATAAATATTATACTGTATAAAGTGGTGTATGTAAAAAAAATTTATATTCAAACCACATAATTGGTAATATAACTAATAGTTCTAATCACGTTGATGGGACGAAATAAAGGGGTTTTAAAGAAGGAAAATGATCAAAAGTTTGTTAAAAATTTATATTCAGTTTCAAAGTGATATTGATTCTACTGAATTAAATTGTATTAATAGATGTAATATTTTTATAATGTTACTATAAAACATATGTATATAATTTATTTATATTAATTAATTAGAAAAAAATGAAATTGTTAACTAAAAAATAGTGTATTCATTATTCATAAAAATAATGAAGTTTCTCAGAAAAATCCCAAAAAATCACCCAAGTATAATTTAAATGATCTAAATTCAAAAATTAATTTTATTAAAAAAAAATTAAATTTCTAAATTTTTCTAAAATTACTTCATTATTAGAAGCGGTTCATTCGAGAAAACGGTGTTTTTAAACATTGAAGGACTTTTCCAAAAAAATATTATATATCATTAAAAATGTGTTTATTGTATAAAACAATTATAAAAAATATTTATAAATAATTTATTAATATTCATATAACTATGTTTAATGACTAGGATATAATTATCTCATTTAATTATTAATATATAAAAGGATATTTCCTAGAAACTTAGTGTTTCATGCATCGTACGCCAAGTCGGTGTCGGTTATAGTGCAAGCCATGTTGGTATTAAATGTGAAAGGAATTTTTACTTTTTTAAAATATATATAAATATATATATATATATATATATATATATTTATGTATATATATCTATTTCTAGTTTCAAGTTAAATGAAAAATATTTAAAAGATAAATTATTTCGATAAAAAATAATTCTCAAAATCTCAAGGTGCTACATTCTGCACACTTAAAATGAAATTCTCCCTCGAAATTCGTCTGGGTTATCAAAGGATTAATAATTGAATGTTTCATTCATAGAAACACACATAAAAAAAATAGATACTAATACTTCCCTTGAAATGGAAATTTGGAACCGTAATGTTTACTCAATGTAACTTATAAATATATTTCTACATGGGATAACAAAGGTGGAAAGTGAAAGCATGGGTATGGAAGAAAAATATTACAATTAAATTCTGATGGAGAGTGATAGAGAACAATGACAGGAGAATGTTAACAGCCATAAATCATTAAATATTCAATGGCCTAAGGGAATATATGATTCATCGAAAAAATAGGTACAGGACAACATTTTTGGTTTCAAGATCCTTTTACCTAAAGCTAAATAAGTTTCCTTAAAAGATATACTTGCCTGATTTCTCGAAAACATCACCCTTTATTGTTTGTTTATCTACTTCAACGCTATCTATAAAAAATGGTTCCTTTTCATTTATAATGTACTAAAATATCATGAGTTCCATGATATTCCATATCATCTTTCATCAGTTATCATCATCACCACATTTTTATGACAGGATATGCAACATGCATAAATCCTCATGTGGTAAGATAATACATAAACATTCCCTAAATGGGTAACCATATAACCATTCTTAATGAAAAAAATAAAAATAATTATGAATAAGTCACAAAATATATGTAACATTGATTCCCCTGTATAACACAGTGTTTCTCTTTGTTGTCATATTCAAAATAGGTGCATGCCATCTTCATATATTCTCCGAAAACAAGGTAACAGTCTGAATTACAACAAATCATGATAGAAAACATGAATTCTTACTCATTCCAATGTATATTGGATTTATTCTATAAAATCAAAAAAATACTATAAACATCATCAATGATAGCATAAACAACCTATCAATAATTCCTTACTTAGTTCCATGGTAATTAATAGTATCCAATTTAGTTTTTCATATCCCATGAATATTTATCCATACAACTTTATCTTAACATAATGAAAATGTTAAGGGTTACCTTACCTTAATAAATATGTTAACATTCATGAGATAACCTTTCTAGTCCATCATGACCATTCATCCTATTCTTTTAAATCATCAATAGAATCATAAACTGAACAATCCATATAATATTCACCATTCTTAATTATGGAATCCAAATACATAAATAATTTGATTACTTAATCCTCAATCCATCACCAATAATACCTATTTCCTTGGACATTTCATCAGAAGTCTCATTATCTTTCATAATGTAACCATTACTCACACCACCTTGCTAATTCTCTTCAGGAAAATTCTTCTTTGGACACTGGGTTTCATAATGACCATTTTCTCCACATTTAATACACTTAGCCTTCGATGATGACTTATAGTGGCCAAAATTAAAATCCATTTTGTTAACTAAACTCCTTATTTTTTCCTTTTAGTCACTTTCATTGTGTCTTTATTTTCAATAGTAAAAATCCTTCTTATTCCTCTATGACAATCAAATTGGTTATTCCTTATACATTCCTGGCATAAAGGAAACCTAATCTTCTTTCATTCATGTTCTCTATTACCTGACCTCTCAGTGAACTCTTTATTCTCTTCCATGGATAGTTAAAGAGTTAGTTAAGGTAAACATTTTTAATCATGTTCCATGAAAAATGATTAGGAATGATGATGAAATCTTTCACCCAAGTGATTATCCCACTTGAATTCTCATTAGAAAATCTTCTACCACATTCGTCATTAATCAAGTTCCGTATGGTTCTTGCCATTGACTAAAACCAGAATCATAGTGTGGGAATTACCTATCATAGTATAAAACCACATAGTAATGAAAATAATCACTTATAGGATGTTTAATTCATGACACCTTACATAATTTATTACACCGTGGGTTTATTCTAGGTTATTCATAACTAACTTATATGTAAATCCTTCAGAGTTGTTCATGAAGAGTTTGCGAATTTCCAAAGAATATCACATGAGAGTGTCAAACCAGGTGTGCAGCAAGTCTCATTGTCGTGTACCATATTATCTTGAGTCAAGCCTAGAAAATATTGTCAAAGTTGTTACCCCTGGATACATCTGTGCTAGATCCACATCCACTTATAGTATCTAGACGTGGATGTATTTCTTAGAAACCATCCACTCTATCATTTACCAAAATTCTAGGAAATTTTCCTAACCATTAACCCATCCTTATACTTATCCTTTGAGATATCCCTAGAAATATACTTAGAAATATACCTGGGGATCTCACTAATATTTTCTCATCCTAGTTACCATGGATTTAATAAACCTTTCCTTTGATACGAACTATAGGGACCTAGGCTTAACATACAATGATATTACATCCTTTTAGATGAATATTCAGAACATTAAAAATATAAATTCTATAGAACCATAATATTTTAGTGTCTTTGGAAACATGGAAACAAAATATTCCATCCTGGTGGAAGATATTCAACATATATCATAAAGATCTCCACCTTTAGTACTTCTACATAAAACCAGTATTCATAACCAGAGAAAGGAAACATAAGAAAGGGGTGAGCTCAAATTCTCTGTAAGGGTAAACAAGGTAGAGATGTAATCATAATCATGAGCATAATATTATGACAATGTGATCATGCAAATTTATGTTCATACCCAACATATCAAAGATCATGGAATAAATATTAGTAGATCATAAGACATGAATCATAATGAAATAAAGAGCATATTCTATGAAAGAATAACATAGGAATAAGTCATGGATCATAATGAAATAAAGAAAATAGTCCATGAATTCATAACATATGAATAGAATTAGGATCATAATGAAATAATGAAAATAAGACATGAAATCATAATATATTAATAAGACATGGAATTGTGGCATACATAAACATGTGATATCATTCCCAATAAGTCATGATACATTTCTAGAACTTATCAGGGAACTTAATGGGAATTGAACCCACTAGTACGACTACACCACCATCCCATGTTGATATTCTTTACTTGTAAGGGATCCGGTTTCCCCATATTCCCATAATGGATCAGATTTCCCAATATTCCATCATTATGGTGACTACACCTACTGGGCAAGAAAAAACCCCCATCCCTAGGGGAAGTCCTTTATTTGTAAAGGATTGGGTTTCTCCATATTCCTATAGTTGACCAAGATCGTCAACTTGATTCCCATTATTATCTCATGAGATATACATCTTTAACCAATGCATTAGGGGGAGATATATGTCCCACCATTCACATAATGAAATCATATCTACATGTTCCACAGGATAATAAATGAACACATAAAATATAATAACCCATGAAATGAAATGGGAAACATAAATATGTAAAAATATCATAACATGTCGAAAAGGATAGGTTTAATAATCATTTCATAATTAAAATAAAACGTGAAAAGACTCAGGTTTCAAAAGCATAAAAACTGTGAAATGGAAATGGGTTTCATAAATATTTCACCCATGAAGAAGAAGTGGGTTTTATAAAGATCATGACATTAAGAATATCACATCCATATAAAGGATATGAATGAAACTTTAGATCATTTCTTATAAGGAATTAGTAACATATATATATATCATCTTAGATAGAAAATATGTTTAAAATATCCTCTAAATATGTTTCTTTGGGAAACTATCCATTTTTGTTTAAGAAATGATATTTAATACATAAACCATTTGAAAGTACATATTTTAAAAAATACCCTGAAAATATATAAAGAGTAGATGAAATAAATTTGAACACCTTTTTCCATGAAAACATTTAAAATAATGTTCAAAACATTTTATAATATTTTTTGTTTTATAATACATGAAAACTATTAAAGAAAGATTGAAAATGTTTTGAAATACATTTCATGGGAAATATTTTGAAAAATTATAATGAAATATTTAAAACATTTTGATAATAATATTTTCTTGAAAACCTATAAAAGAAGTTGTAAAACATTTTGAAAACAATTTCTTTTAGTGAACTTTGAAAACGTATAATTAATACATGAATAAAAATACTGAAAAACGTTTTCCATCAAAAAATATAAAAGAAGTTTGACACCATTTTGAAAAAAAATATCCCTTGAAAAATAATTTTAAAAAAGTTTATTAAACATTTCCCTTTTTAATAATTCAAAATGAGGATTTGAAGAAATTATAGCCGGTAAATCTGTATATGTTGTACGAGATCAAAAGAACATTCCTTTAGCGCGGTAAAAGGGTAGAAAAATTCCTTGTTGAGAAAATGACAAAAATATTACCTTTAAGAGATTAGTAAAAGAAAAAAATGGTAAAAATTTATTTTAGATCTAATTGGATAATGGTATAATACTATTGGAAACACTTTTTAGAAAACATATATTTCTGACCGATGAGAGGTTAAAGCCTTACTTTCCTAAAAAAACATTCTTAAATATCTTATGTACCAAAGAGTATAAAATGGTAACAATGAATGATTATATCATGAAATAAAATAGGAGAAAGAAACTCTGGAATTTTCTCGAAATATGGATCAGAATATATCATCAATGGAAGAAAAAACATATAAAATCTCAAAAAGCAATGAGGTTTTCTCAATAAACTCTTATAACTTAGTATCTTGGGATCATACTCTATATATAAAGAATGGAAATTAAATTAACAATATAATATCATTAAAATATTTTTAATCATGATATGAAATTTTATATGGAATTATGTACACCTCGAAAAAAAATTGAGGTGCATAACATAACATAAGTCAAAAAAGAATGAAAATTGAGACACAACATTTTAACCAATTTGGTATGTTTTGAAGCTCAAGCCTCATGAAAAAATGATAATAAAAATGGAATGTTAATACCCCTAAATTTATAAAATATATATATAGAATAAAATAATGTGATGTAAATACACCACAAAAAGGAAAGAGTGGAAAATATAACACTTAGCCCATGAAAATTGAAAGTGAGATGAAATCCCCTTACCTTGTGTCTTGACACTCTCCGTACTCATACCTGATTCCTATAAAATAAATATAAGTTTGATATAAATATTTTGAACAATAATATTGTTATATCTATTACCATATATTGTTTTATTGTGACCTTGTATTACCCTCTTTTAACAATCTAATGTTAAAGTTTCACTTTGGGTAATATTCAATTTGTTCTTTGAAAGTGTCTTAATTTGTTACATCTTTGGTCCTTTTATATATATCATGATCCCTAAATTTAAACCATGATATAAATACATGTTATATATAATATATTTACATCAATATAATCTATATAATATTGGAGTATGAAATTTAATACACCATTCATATAGACGGTAAGTTGTACGTATGCATTAACGTAATTTCCATTTTTATTATCGTATTGAAAGAAATTATGTAAATAACATAATTATATATATATATATATATGTGTGTGTGTCTGTATGTGTGTATGTATATATAATTATTATAGTATCATTAATATATCATATATATAATACAAGTACCTTAAAACCATCCTTAATACATTCTATGTGGTGTGTGAACAAATCAAATCGCTTTGAGGGGGAGATAGTTGACACATCCTCCAATGAGATTATAATTTTAACATCAAATATAAAGTAAAGATATGTGTTATAAAAAAGTAATAAATAAGATCAAATACATTTTAAATATAATATATGACATATATAAATATAGTGTCTATCGTAATGGCCACCATGATTGTTTGTACAGGATAAATGATCAATCATCATAATGTGAGGCAGTTGTTCATCATACACAGAAAGAGTATGTTCAACATCCATTAGATGGAGGTGTGTGAAAGTGTAGGTCAAACACTTTTCATAAATAAATCATATTATATGGATGATAATGTTATTGTCACAAAATAATGTAATAAAGAGAGTGGAAGGGTGGATAATGAAAATAAAGGGAAGGATCTTGAGATAAGACGTTAACTCATTTTGGTTTATGCCAAAAGGATTCCTTGAGAATATTTATGCACAAAGGGAGGATTCAAGGTCAAAGGGGGTATTTTTGGGAGTCTACTAGGGATTATATTTGATGATCTTAAAATGTTTGATATGTGTGAGGAATGGGTAGAGGTGGTGGCCTTTTATAAGGAAGGAAAAGGACTCACATGGAATTTTTAGAAACAAATTTTGTGTGCAATTATTATTAACTTAAAAAAGTAATAAAAAACAAAAAAAAACTAAATAATGGAAGGTTTATAGCATAAATATGTACATAAAATGGTTTTTGGGCAAGTGTATAGGACAATTGGGCCCTTAGTTTTAATAATTAGTCTTTCATTAAGATTAATTTTGCATTAACTGTTGTGATTGATTTCACTCACGTTTACAATTAATTTTGTCAAAAATTAACATGGAATTATTAGACACTAAGTATTAGACAGATTAAAAAGTTATATGTTAGATTTTTTAAATTCAAATCACAGAAGATGAAAAACTAATATTAGTGCTAATACCGCAGATTAGATGAAATAATGAGGTTATAAAGTTAGAAAATATTCAAAAGTTTGTTAAGATTTTATATTCAGTTTCAAAGTGAAATTGACTATAATTAATTAAATTGTTTTAAAATATTTCATATTTATCTAATGTTATGATAAAAAAATTATAAAATCATTTATGATTAATAATTAGTTAGATAAAGAGGCATTTTTTAACAAAAAAATTTGTATTTTTCACTATTTATCAAAAAATGAAGTTTCTCGGTAAAATCCCAAAAATTAACACTAGGTTAAATTTTAAGTTATAAATTAAAAAATCAAGTTTATTTTATAAAATTCAGTTTCTAAATGTCTCTGAAACTACTTTTATTCTTATATGTGGTTCATCCAAGAAAAAAATGTTTTTAAATATATAAGGAATTTTCCAAAAATCTTATCTTTCATTATCGATATGTTTTATTTATATAAAAAGATTATATAAAATATTTGGAAAGTATTTATTACAATTTATATAACTATGTTTAATTGAAAGGTTATAATTATCTCCGTTAATTAATTATATATAAAAATATGTTTTCTAGAAACTCATTGTTGTGTGCATCGTATGATAAGTCGATGTTTCTTGTACTGCAAGACATGTTGGTATTGTGTGTACAAGTATGTTTAGTGTTTTAATATATATATATATATAATTATTTACAGTTTCATTTCAATTGAAAAATATTTAAATGATAAATTAATTCGAAGAAAATAATTCTCAAAATCTCAGGGTGTTACAAGTGGTCCTCCTCGCAACACTGCTAGATAGTACATAGGCCCTCACTATGAAATAAAAAACCAATGTGGAGGCCCTATCTACTTTATCACTCACCCATACGTATTTCCTCATTTTAAAACAATTATATAGCATGTAGGTCCTCCCCATGTCACTACCTACCCGGGCAGAGGTCCTCCCCTCTCCATCAATATTCGGTGTAGAGGCCATCCCTACACCGCCATCAACAAGAATGGAATTAGTACACATGAACACACTAATAAAAGTGGAGGCCCTCCTCCCTAAAACACCAACCATAAAAAATGTACTCCATGTTACAAAGATATCACTTTCCCTGAAGAACCATACCCGGGTGGAATGGTGAACACCCACTGCCAAAGGTGGAAGCCTGGGAAGCGCCACATCATAGTTGATCTATTAGATTCTAATGTGATGGAAGAATAAAAAATAGACCCTTTACTCCATATTCCAATGTCTGGGAAAAGATACCAAAAATTGTATCATGATCTAGAATGTTTAGGTCTATAGGGTCTCTAGATCCATCTGTATGCACTTGTCGGTGTAGGGTATTTTGGCTACCTTCTAGAGGATCACGGTGTAATTGACTTCATCACCACTAGTTTCCCTCCGATCTACCTCCACCCAAGAGTTTAGAGATATGTTTGGGTTTTGGTTGACACATTCATAGGGTGATAACTCCATTGAACCACATATGGACACGTTATCCCTCTCACATGGGGAATTGGTGGAGACATCATCCAATATAGATGTGATGATGAGGTTAGAACCATCCTCAAGGGATGTTCTATAATACAAAAAACATATTACTCATGCAGTGGCTCCACTCCTAGTAAAAAATTATAAGAATCATTCAATATTGGTTCATCTACCCATTTATATCCCTACACTGATCTGTGTTTGGTCATACTAAGAGAAGGACCATTTCTCTGACCAAGATAAAATTTGGCAGGCCCTAGATATTGTCTAGATATTAGTGGTTTCCTAGACACATTATGATTTATAATTTAACATCTCTTAATCCCTTATAGATCAACATGAAATATTTTTTTCAACTTGTTTTCTATCCTATGTTTTACCACCTCTGTAATTGTAATTTATCCTACCCAATGAGTCAAAATAATATTAATTACATAGACCAACAATGAAGAAAGGTTTAGATAGAATCAGTCCTGGTAGTGAAACACCCTAAGTTATATGGATACCATAAACCATTCAACAAAACTGCAGTAAGAGACTCATATTTCTACATTGAGTTATATATGAAGTGTCTCCACATGGACATATCAGGTGTTGGGGACAGTATGATTCTCTATATTTCATCCCTATCAAGCGATATTCCAGCCAATCAACTAATGATTTAAGTTAACCTATGACTACTGAAATAGTATATATGGTCATCCAAAACAAACCACAAGAGTATAGGAATAGGGACACTGACACATGTAATGAAATTTAACTCTTTCTTTATGGTGTGATGCAGTACCAGGAAGACCCTCTCTCAGGTGTCCTCAATCATCAGCAGATCCAGGTACATGGCCTTTGAGATCCACCAAATGATGCATTATTACCTCCCTATTGGAACATAAGAAATGGTAAGTGACATATCAATCCCTTGAATCATTCTAGGTTTCACTGAAATTTGATATGGATCCAATGGTAGCCACCTTCTTCTAGCAGTTCAAGGAGTAAAAAAGGTTCAGTGCATATCCCATTACTAAGGAACCCCAATATTATGGAAATGACCTTTGGGACCCCTTTTCATCTCTAGTGGGGGACCTGATCATCTTCGTCCAGATACCGTCTTTTTATATTAGTATTTCCACAAATATAGTTAGATCATAAGTCAAGGGATATGCCAACTGTCCAATGTAAAATTCTTCGACCTCACCTGAACAATGTAATTATCTTCCTTGGGATCCAGGTCATGCTACTCCCTAATTTGATGATCTTTCCCCCTAAGTTGATGAGCCTGATTCCAAAGTCGATGATCGTGTCAACACATTGGTTTACATATATCCTTTCCAATATGACTTGATATATTCTCTCACATATCCCCTAAATTCCCAAGAAACACACCGTGTAGAAATCCCTCCTCACGAAAATCCATACTCAGCATGGGTGGACAATGATTGAGAACTAATGGAGTTGGGAAATCCCATATTCACCATATTCAATGGGATGGGTGACCCAGTATATCACCTATCCCTCATTGAATTAATGCTTGGACCTATATTGGGGATCCATGAACATAAGTAGGTATCCAAGATCTGATGCTTTATCTAGACACAGGAAGGACACACATTCATATAGTATAGCTATCTACCCAAAAGATCCATTCATGGTTGGGAGGTCATTCCTAGGAATTTAATCTATCATTTTTCCCCATCACATGAAAGATAATTATTTTTTACTTCTTCATATGAAATAATAGTCTTGATGAGTGATTTTTAGTGTTAGTTTGTTGGTTGAAGTGCCTCACTTATTTACTCGACATGTCGATGTCCCAAGAACAATTGTTTATGATGTTTGTGGGTAATGTTAAAAGTGACTCGTTCCATACCCCCATTAACCAAAACAATCTAGGGGGATTAATGGACTTATTTTAAATTTCATAGTATCTAAAGGAATCCTTGATATAGATATGACAATAGTCACGCCTGTTTCCCCTTCTAACTCTTGTGAGCATACCTGAAAAATTATAGATTGTCACCAATGTGCATGAAGAGGTTCTCAAACTGTAACACCTATTGGATTCTTTTCTCGATGGGAATCTTTATGTGAATACCTAATATTCATATCCCCACCTAGAATAAAACATCCAGGCACCACCTTTCCATGTACAATCACCTAGATGAGATAATTTGGCTCTAGTACCTAGTAAAGGTTGGGTTCCTTCAACTACTTTTCCTAACATACGAAACTAGAAATATTACATTAGGTATTTGAAGGTCTCATGATAATTCATTTGTACCATGTATAAGGGAATTATAAATCTAGAAGCATGTAAGAGGCCCCATGAGGTTGGAATAACTAGATTACTTGATATTTATTCATACAATAGGATTCTTGGACACACCGTCAATGAATGATTTGTTTGAAATTATTGGCTCTAAGACCGAGTAGATCATGGCCTAGTCAAGTTGGTTAACATTATGGTATAGGTAAACTATGATTCTAATAATCATAAAATTTATAGAGAAGGATCTAATGATTGGAAGCATGGTTCTTGATGAAGGACATAGGTATATTATGTCTGGTTGGATCACATGGAAATTTATCATTCTCAATGTGTCATCTGTTCTTGTTTGAGAAATATATAACCTCATGTGGTTTTTATTCCAACTCAGGACAATAATTTTGAATTTTCATCACATCCTTCCATGTCTCAAAATAACAAGTTCTGAGGATGCAAGGGGAATCAGATTCCTCTACGATGCTAGATCCATCTTGCAATCTTAGTGACCACATGCCTCCCGAGTTAGGAGATGCACCCAGGGTCCACCCAACCATTGATAAACCCACTGAAGATGAACATGAGTACACCTATATGAATTATTTGGTTCCCTTAGACCATTTAATGAATCTCAATAGTGAATAATGTGATGAAAACCCCTTGGGTGACTTTGGCCGATGTCGTCAAAGAAATGGTAGAGGATACAATAACTACTTGAATTCTTAGGTCAGTTCCTCGAACCCTGATATACATGCTACTAGGACTAGTTAGTAGGTTTTGAAAATATATCTATGAGAACTATACTCTCAATATAATCTATCAGGACACCGCCACAATTGACTATGTTAGTGGACCGAGTAGATTAGTCACATCTGCACTTTTATCAGCCACGTCTATCCAGGGATTGACCTCATACCAAAGACAATCAGTCAACATTTGTTTGGAGTGGGATAACAAGTAAGAACCAGAATATTTCCAAATCAGTCCTAATCTAATTTCTCTAGTCAATAGTATCTATAGTTCTCCCCTATAATCAGAAAACCTCTATAGAAAATGTCATTCCCCTATCCTAGACATATGATGTTTTGAATAACCTTAGTATCATAACCTTTATAATCTTGATGCTTGAGGCTATTTTCTTGTCGAAATAAATGCATGAGGGCCTTGTGGAATCCTTAGAAATCCCCATCCAGTTCAATGTTAAGGCTGCCTCTTAGTACGAATATGCAGAATATTTAGATAAAAATGTGTGTCAACCCATTATATCTTTTTATGGGAAGATGGGGGAATCATCATGAAGGGTCACATACACTCATTTTACATCAAAGGAAAATTTAACGGTGTGTTGATCTACAAATTATTAATGGATACTGGCTCTGAGATAAACCTCATTCCATCTCATATGATCCACAACCTGGGGCTAACAAAATTATATTTGACTCCCTCCAACCTAACGATTCATAATTATGATAAGAGTCTGTAGAATCCCTATGGAATTGTTTAACTGAGGTCCAAATAGTTTGGATTAATATCAAGCACATAATTCATGGTATTATCATAGGATACCAATTATACTAAACTATTGGTCATACCCTAGCTTCATTTCCATTTAGTGGTCCATTATTTGGACACCAGTACCTCAAATACACCCTCAATGGTCCAGCAGGGGTACTCTAATTTGATTCATACCCATTTGACTCTTTTTAATCCCCTTATCTATTTTATGACTACTAAAACAGGGAAGGGCAGTGGATTTAGACTGACAAGGTTGAGAACATCAAGGATCTTAATGATCTGATATCCATTTTAGTCAATCCATGGGTATACATGAATGACATATTCATTATCCTGATTCACCGGTTATAATCCACAATGAAAAACATGGGGGGTGTTTAATTGTTTCTATGGAAAAGCGTTTTTCATCACTAAGAAGTATGGGTGACTAAATATTATCTTGTAATAATTAATAAGATAAGATACAGTGATAAAAGATTTCCCTAATCATGAGAAGTATCAACAAATTCTCTATATGACAAAAAATCCCCACACTTTTATCCTATTTCACATATCAGGACTCAATTAATCGGCGAAAACTTTTCACTAATAGTTTGAAATAATGAATGGAACTCACGGTCAAAGGACATATGGAACTAGCCCAGCAAATTCTGTCACCATAGTTTCAGTAGATTATGAATCCCTCTAAAAGGGTTTCATATCTTCCATAGTAGGCACTAGTGATTCTGTTGAGTCAACTAGACTGGAAGATATTTCTCCTACCTCTGATTATCCTATCTTAGACAATGAAGAGGATTTGGAAGACACCCCTACTTCATTTTAAGTGGTTTTACCTAAAATCATTTATGAGTTAAAATAGGTGAACATCAGTAACAAAGAAGATATGAGGATGATGCCAATCACTGCATCCATATTTCTACAGGATCAGTAGTAGTACATAACCTTCCATAAATATAACCGTAATTGTTTTACATTAATTTATGATGAGATGTCATGACTAGACCCTTAAGTAAAAGGTCAACATCTTGGTCTCTTAGAGATTAATCATGGATTCATGTAGCCTCCCATAAATATTCACCACTATCGTTATTCTATGGTCATGGAAAATGTTGAAAATATTATCAAATCCATATTCTTCAAGGAATTTCAATACACTAAATGGATAGAAAACATCATCCCACTAAGAAGGATAAGGGGAAGATCAAAGTCATTATCGACATCTATGACGTCAACTACCACTTCCTGAAGAATTATTTTCCCCTTCTGGTGACAGATCTATTTATTGATTCTATAACCTGGTTCCAAGATCTCCCTTTCTTGGATTGATACTCTAGGTACAATTAGATCTGGTTATCCCCTAAAGATAAATATTCCACCTCTTTTAGGGTTCCACAAGGGACCTTATTCTATTATGTGATTCCCTTCATCTTGAAGAATTCAAGATCCACTTATTAGTTATCCATGCACCACATCTTGAATCCAATTATTGGTATATTGATGGAATTCCTCATGTATGACTTGGTGGTCAAATCCCATCAGTATTTGGACCATCTCAAGGACCTCGAGGAAGTGTTCAGTTCCTTCAATCCCAAAACATGGTGATAAAACCCTTCAATTGTGCATTTAGGGTCACCTTTGGGAAATTTCTCATCTTCATCGTAAGATACAAAAGCTTTAGTAATTGACCTAGAGAAGATAAAGGCCATCAACAAAATTCCTCCCCCAATAAATCTCCATGAGTTGGGTGTCTCTAAGGAAACTTATCCTATGTACCCTGGTCTGTTGAAAATGTAGAAAAAAAGTGTAATCCATTAATAATGATCATGAAGAAAGGAACCATATTAGAAGGGGATGATGAGTTCCATAATTATTTTAAGGAAAATAATATTTTATATAGCCTAAATTTCTAATGCCACCTGTTTTGGGAAATCCCCTCTTCCACTACGTGGCCACTATGGAATGGTCCCCTGGAACCCTTATTGCCTAGAAAAATCATGAGGTAAGATAAAAATGCATATAATATCTCAGTTTAATGTTCCTTTACACAAATACCAGATACTATCCCTTAAGATGAGTTGTCGGGCACTAGTTTTCGTAGTGGATATGTTGCATAATTTTCTGCAGCATTATGAGTTAAATTTGGTTTCTTGATTATATCCATTGAATTATATCCTAAATATCCCCATGATGAAAGGGTGATTATCACATTGGTTAGGGATCCTCTAGTTTTTTGACATATGGTTCATCCTACATATGGTCGTCAAAGGCCAATCACTGGAAGATTTCTGGGTCACCCATCCTATCCTTTAAGAACTACACCTAAATAGTGATTTCTCAGATGAGGCTATAGTATCAATATATCAGAACACATATTATTGGAAATTTCATTTTAATGGTTCTTTTTATATCCTGGCAAAAAGAATGATCAATAATCCCTAGCTTAATAAATTTGTCCTAGGGATCGTTTTCATTACCCTATTAGAAGTCGTCCATCAGTACTCATTCCTATTGTCAGAAGGATGTATCAATAATGAGTAATAGCATTAGGCTCTCATTAATAGCTCTATTTGGACATTGAGATAGATATCCCCTACCTACATGTGAAGGGGGTCTCTATGTTAGTCTTCAAACACATCAATAGTGAGTATATAATTATAAAGATGTGTTTGTTCCCCTAGTAGATCATACTTTTTTTTCAATGTCCTAGTTTATAGTGCATCTTGATGTGACTAATGTCACATAATCATGGAATGGTTGAGCCAATTCCTTGGAGATATTGGCCACATCCCTTGAAGACCTAACCAGGATGAATTTATCATCTATGTGGTGCATCAGAGGATCATTTATCTCACCATTTTAGATGATGATAACAAAATGTTAAAACTAACTAGATCATAGTGATTATATTTTAGGAATATTTGGTCCCCCCATATAAAAGGAGACAAATTATTGAACAAATTCATTTGTTGAGTATCTTGATAATGACACTCTCCCACCTAACTAAGCCAAGAGTGCACAAATTCACTATCTTGAATGGTAGTTTAACCTCCACAATGGTCTTAACCTTAAGCCAAACCTCTAAATACATGGTTTTGTTAAAATTATCCTTTATTGAATTCAAGAGGGTTATATACCTTAGATTATGAATGTGGTCCATACCCAATATTATGGAACCCCTCTGGTGGGATTGAAGCTATCCCACTAGATTCAAAGGATGGCCTACTTTTGGCCCACCATTTTCCACGACTACATAATTTTTTCCATGAGGTGTTATGAATGTCAGATCCATGCCAAATTTTTACATTAACTTCCTGAGTTTAACCACAACACAAATTATTTTTTTCTTTTTTAGTATGGGGAATCAACATCATGCCTCCATACATTCCAGTGAAATATCACTTGTGCAGGTTCAGTTTGACAGCAACAAACTTCTTCTCCAACTGGGCTGAGGTGATTCCCCTAGATGAATTGAAATCCATATTTTTATTGAGTTAATTATATCTTATATCATTAATTTATTTGTATTTACTCGTGTTTTTATCATGAAAAATAGGACCAAATTTTGGTCTTCCAATATAATGAAATTTTACACCATGTATAACATCTAGTTCAACCATATTTCTCACTGCCATGCATAAGAAATTGGATAGTTTGAGGCATTAAATAAGACCCTCTCTAACATCCTGAAAAAATGGTGGTCCAAAATAATAATAGTTGTCCGAACAAGCTCCCAAACACTCTCTAGTCCTATCGGATGGAAATTAAGAATTCTACCCACGTGACACCATATTCCCTGGTATATAAAATATAGGAATTATTTCCCATTATGGTTTAATTTATATCACTATAAATTGATTCCATTGACCATAATATGCTGAAAATAATGGATGAAGTATGTATAGCTAAGATGTAATCCCCTGAAGAGAACAAGATCTCAGCCTTCCTCAATCTATTGAATCACTAGAGCAAGGTAGACAGAGAATTAAAAAAATATATATTCCTATGTTCCTTCTTCCAGGGTAACCTGGTAATGGCTCTTATAATTTTGGTGATACCTAGTAATAATCCATCAAAGTTGGATCTCAAATGGTAAGGCCCTTAGATCATTTGTATGGTCTATTCCAATGAATCATACACTTTGATAACCATGGATGGAAAACACATTAAACCTACCAATAATTATATGTTTATCAAGTAATACTTAATTTTTGGAGACCACATGGTCCATGAAACACAACCAAACACTTTTTTCAAGGGTCTTGAAATATTGACCATAAACTGTTCCTAGAGGGTCTAGGTAGCACATCCTTAAACAATTTTCAATTGGACATAGATATGTGACCATAACCTATATTAACATTGTTCTGAAATTTATGACCTTAAACTAGGATTTAATATCTACTCATTATTAGCTTAAAAAAAATTTCATCCCCTATAGTCTGAGCTTTATGACATTAAAATAACATTATCCCTAGTCTGAGTTGAACAAGTTTAAAATTCGAAGACCAACATCTTCAGTGCATGACGTTAAAATAAAAACTTACACTATAAAATAAGATAATTTGCATCGTATGATAGTTATGGGATGATGAAAAATGAATTACCCTATATGATACATGGAATATTTGAATGATGAAAATGGGATGAACGTGAAAACAGCATCCTTAGGACAAGATGTTAAACTATGATTTTACACAATATATAAATAATATTCCGCATAAGAGAAGTATAGGATGATATATAAATTCCTACCATGTATACAGCCCATATGGATCATATGATAAGTATGAGATGGTCAAAAAATACCCCATCCCATAAATACAAGATGCGCCACTGTAACCATGGGATGCCTCAATTACCTTATCAGAGAGGATTCCCCCACATCGGGCATTGGTCTCCTACCACACCATAATCTATAATTAGATGTTGTTTTATTCCTACTCTCCTAGGATACAGATTATTTCTTATCCATCCAATATCTCATCCAAGTCAAAAATTTATCAACCCTTTAGCCTCTTGGCCCCATTTCCAGTTCTTGAAATATGACCTCAGAGTATATGTGGTTTGTATCAGGGAATTTATATGGTTTATGGTATGACATTACATCATTCACATCAGCTCTTACCTCATTTATGTCCTGAATATATCCTTGAGACCAACATATTCCTAGTCCAAGAATCATGACTTTAATTTTTTACACCCTCATTCTAGTTCAATAACTACTACTTTAAAATGCATTTTGATTATTATGAGGTGTTTTTGTGGTATGTGGTACTTAATTCCATTCATTTATGTAGGGTTATACCTATTTTTTCCACATAAATTCCCTCATAAAAACCATTTCCATAATCAATGAATCATTACATTAAACTATTTTCTATATTCAAACGCATACGGCCTTAAACTTTTTTAAACAAGCTTCAAGATCACTTCATCTATTGCAGGGCCTCCATGTATCATTTCAAATTGGGTATTAAATATTTTTCCCCACATGAATATCATCAAATCACATTTCCCTGGTCCATGAATTATGTCTTTAATCTAATTTAAATTATTCTATTCTCTATGACCTCAAACTAGGAGCCCTGGTCCTAGAATTATGACACTAAACTATGCGTGTTTTCCCCTCATTCGCATTTTTTCACTACCCCAATTATTTTTTCAATATGATGCATAAACCTCTATCTAATAACTTCATGTGGATCCATTCCTACTTTTCAAGGATATATAGTGATTCCTATACATTTTATGTGAGGTACTAGTAACAGATTCACCCAAAAACCATCCTTTACATTTGGTGTTATCAACTTAAAATATCCCATGGGTATCCTCCTTGGGTATAATCCCCATTCATTTTATTTTACCCACTAGTGAGATGAGATGAACTCATAACCCATTTTGAGGAAGAAATTGGTAAAAAGCCTAATGTGCAAGCTTATCCCAATTTCCATAGAACATGACATTAAACAATAGATTGGCCCTGTGTAAAATTGGTATTCCTCTTAATGTGAGATGATATAGCCCATATAAAATTGGAATTCTGGATAATGTTATATGATATACGCTATATAAAATTGATATTCCTCTTAAGGTGAGATGATCAACCATGTATAAAATGTGGATTCCTCTTAGTGTTAGATAATCAACCTCATATAAAATCCAAATTCCTATTAATTTGAGATGATCTACCCCATATAAAACTAGAATTCCTCTTAATGTGAGTTGATCTATCACATAAAAAACTGTGATTCCCCATACGATAAGTATGAGATGACCATCAAGCAAATTTCCTTACAACACTATGCTAAACAATAGCCTTACCCCATGTATGTTCAGGATTAATCATGTCTTATTTTAATATGAGATGACACAGTATCCAAATTTGAGAGGGTTTCCCTTTCCCGCATCAGTCTACAGTCATGGCACGTTTCAAAACTATGTGATGTTTTATTACTATCATCATATGATACATAGTGACGTCTATATGTTTTATCTCATACATAGACCCTATTTTGACTCATTACAGGATTAATATCAACCCAATGTATGTTTTATTAAAAATTGTGTGGAAGAGGGTCCCTCTTTCCCTTCTTTCACATTGGGTTCTCTCTATTTTATCCCCCAAAAACAAATTAAGGAAAAATGTTCTACCCTTGGGTCCAATCTCTATGAACATTATCCAGGAGAGACCCCTACGGTCTGAGATCCATTACCCTAAACTACAAGTAATCAATATCTAATATGTTGGAATTTAAACTATAAAACCCAATTTCCTTAGTGTATGACGTTTAAATATGATCTTACCCAATAAAAACCTGGATTCACAATATGAGAAGTGTGGGATGATATGTAACTGTACCCAATATGAAACTGGGATGCCTCATAACAAGAGTTGATTTGAAATCATCAAAAGGGAAGATTCCACTTCAATATCATATATATTCTACAACACCGTGTCTCATAACTATGTGTTTATTCCTACCCTCATAGGATATATAGTGTTTCTTAAATATTTAATCTGAGGCCTAGATAGTTTTTCAAATCACTACGGTCTTATATCAACCTAGGGTATGTTTAGTCTAGAATTTTGTAGTAGAGGGTCCCTTTGTCCCCCTTGTAGGGTTGTCGATCCTTCATTCCTTGCAAACTGCTGAAGGATATCTATGCACCTATTGTGTCCAATATCTAACACCATAAACTATTAGATATCTATATGGTTCGATCAATATGCCCCTAGACTACTAGTAATCATAGTATGAGTTGTATGACATTAAACTGAAAAAATGACATCCTCAGTGTAATATGACAAACTCTTCTCTTACCCCATTTAAAAATAGGATTCCCCATATGAATAGTATGGGGTGAACACACACATTACACTACATATAACTCAGATTATAAATAATATGAGATGATTTCATATACTCAGTAGAGAAGAGTTCACTCCACCTATATTGGTATCCTAACACACCCTGTATAAGAAATATGTGTGCATTTATTTCTATCCTCGTGGGATACATAGTGATGCCTGTACATTTCGTATCAAACCCAACCCTACCATAGAATCAACTTGGGTTATTTCCACTATGGTATAGGCTTGATTCCTACCTACCCACATGTTCATTTGGGGTGTTCGAGCTGATTGAAAAATAGCTCCCATGCAACTTAATTTTTCCACTAGGGAATTACCCACTTCAACTTATAGACATCATTCTTTCTCCAATTAGGATAAACATCACCCTCTAAATCTAAACTAGATACCTAATTGAATATTACCATTCCATATAGTCTCACCTATAATCCTAGGCTCACTCTTTAAAGGGTATTCATCAATAAATAGTGGATCTTATGTTTCAAACTCAGTTAATAGCCGATCATATTTTTGGTCTCCCCATCATTAACCAACATGGGTATAGAACATGTGTTTCGAATATGGTCAATAGTTATTCCCCATCTATCTATTACTCCCCTTTAAATATTCGTGTCTTGAAATTTACAATCACTCTCATGTGGTTTTTGGTCACTTTCACCCACTATTTTGTTCTCCCTTTCAGGAAATGGGAACTCAATTCCACTCCTTGTTTCTCACACTAAACATGGCTTATGCAGGCATTCTGGTTTGGGGAAATTCTCCATAAGGAAGGTTGAGATACACCATCACCCTATTCTATGAACGTTACAACCATAAAATATGAGATTTATTACAACCATAATGACTCTAAATTGTGTGCATATCATCCTAGGAATGCTTTTCATGGTGTGAGACTCAATATCCCTCAATTAACATTTGGTTTTTCACTCTATCACACTACACATGTCTGTTTTAGAATATCTTGACATATTTTTTTAGCATCATGACCATAAACTATGTGAATGTTGTATAATAAACATTTTTTTTGGCATCGTGTGGTCTTGTAGGACCCACATTTATTGTCAGAAAACATTCCTTCGTTGTCATGCATGTTCCATACAGATACACCACCTTATGGCGCATAATATATGACCTTAAACTAATAATAATTTTCTAAGACTTGTGACCACAAAATGTGTACATGTTATCTCATGAATGTTCTATGTGGTGCTAGGTGGACTTCTAGGCCCATATTTTCAAATATATTAACCTTTATTTGATATCATGAATAGTACTTAGTGATGAAAAGACCTACTATCCTATCATTAGGACCTAAAATTATTTTCAACTATTCCAAACTCTATGATCATAAACTAGGAGCCTAGGGTCCTAGATCTATGATCTTAAACATCGATCTTATGTCTAAGCATCATGAACATAAACTATTTGAATCATTCCCCATATTTTTTTTCTGGTGTGTACCTCTATTGGTCCTCCTTTCATATTGAGTAACTATCCTTTTGTGCCAAATCAAATGATTTTGGGCACACATGGTCCAAACTCTATGAACTCAAAATAAGATCGCATTTTCCAAACTCTACGACCCTAAACTAGGAGTCGATGTCTAAGAATAATGAATTAAAATTGTGTGCAATTAATTCAAGTAATATTTTGTGTGGTAATAGGTGGCCTCCTAGGAACCTCCATTTTGGGTTTTTACTCCGCTACACCACACATATCCTATTAGGATACTCATTTTATGGTTCATACTCTATGATCTTAAACTAAGAGTCATGTTCTAGGTGTCACAACCTTAAACTATGTTCATGATTCCACTATGATATTTTGCCTGTCATGTGGCCTCATATGCTCCTCCATTCACATCGGGACACCTCTTCCCTATGCCACACATGTGTCCTTTTAGATTCACAACCCTCTGGTCCAATCATTGTGACCTTAAACTGTGTGAAAGTCACCCCATATTCTTTGTATAGGATCGAATAATTTCCCAATAGCTTATAAGACCCTCTAAGGAGGACCCCCTATATGGAATACCTCCCATTGTTCTACCCTCTGGTTCCCTCGACCACTACAGCTATGAGGGTGTTATTTCTATCAGTTCATATGTCTTGGTAACAAAATTTCAGACCGTGTGACTCAAAATCCGAATCACATGACTTTAAACTTTTTGATACATCATCTATACCATTTTACATTAAAATAAATATCCAATATACACAATCTATTCTGTTAGAAATTTTTTTATCCTCTTTATTTGACAATGTAAAACTATTATAGAATCTTCTTCCCTTTGTATAAAATCCATTTCCTTTAGTGATGTTCACCTACCACATCATTCATGTTTTTTGTTTCTCCATATCCAAGATGAAATTACCCCCAAAAGATGGGTTTGAGCTTTGGTAAAATTGATACACTTACCGAATGTTCTCAAAGACATGATGGAATAATTCCAATAGGGTTGAAATCCATTTAAAAATTACATTACTTCATACCAAAGCATTGTTTGTCCATTTATTTGGATCCTCATCCTCCTCCACACTTAAATGAGTCTTCCTTTATGGCATAGTTCTATGATATGCTATATCACCTACCGTCTTGGGTACATGCCCTGGAGGACTGTGGATGAAATTTTGAGATTGGACTTGTATTTTATGGTCAGTGGTCAACTATAATTTGTTTATCCCCATCCATGGAAAATTGATAATAAGTGTTGTGCTTCAATCATGTTCAGAAGTTATCCTCCATCACCATTCCACCCCCATCGGGTTCCATTTTTGGGAGTCAGGGTTCATTCTTTTCATTCCCATTTGTTTAGATAGAATCCAATGCCCATGTAATTACCCAATTCATGAAAAATATCATATTATAGAATAAATTAATCTGTCTAGAGAGCCCCATTATCTATCTATATAACCTCCTATCCCAAACACTCTGAGTGGTCAGTAAACAAAATGTAGACCGGAAGTATTCGATGATTGTGTGACACACTCATAAAACTGAGGGATCAAATGGGCATCCCTTGTTTCCCAAACTGATCATGAATAACATGATATTAGTGTTTGCTCATAGAATATCTCATATTTATTCTTGATGTTCAATAATAAATTTTAAAAAAGTAGAATGTTCAAGTGTGTGGAAATTCAAAAAAAATCAACTGTTGATCTAGAGGTTCATCCATAATTTCAAGACTCTCCTTTAAAAGATTCCCTTAAATATCCACCACACTGATTTTATGTTGGATATCATCCTGCCTCTAATTAGTACCCTCAATATTCTGATTCCAATCATCTAAGTGGGAAGCCTCATCCTCACCTTGAGGAAATACTTCTTCGGCCCTGATCCACATCTGGTTCTACTCGGACTGGCATTAGGCCACCATAGATTCTGCCTCTAATTCCATAGCCTCATGTTTATCCAACTATTCATTTAGATGGCATATGGTGCAGTATTTACTAATAGTGATGGTTTCATGCTAATGTGTTGGCCCTTTTAGGATGGAAATCTATCATTCATCCAATTAAAGTTTCATGGATCCCTCAACCATGTGATTTTTCAAGGCGATGCCAAAATCCTTCCATTCAGCACATGCCTTCTTGATAAGGAAGTATAAAGGTAATTTTTTATGGCCACTACATTCCACCCCACCAGTCCTTAAACTAACAAGCTTGTCATAGAAAGATTCCACCCAGATTGGTAGGTAAACCATAGGGGTGTGGGTGATGAAGTTCCAGATGCACATCCATGCCTTGTGGCATATGACTCAGTTATCCTTGTTGGAATCCGAGCTAGAATCCTTAAATTCTTTAGGCATTATAAGTGCTTATGGTGGAAATAATTCAATCGCATTTGAAATTAGATCATCCTATGACATGAACTCAGGTGGGATGAAATCCATTTTCCAAATAAAATGTATACTTTCACACCAAATCACCCATAGAAAAATCCTAGCTACCTCCAATAGAGCATTTGATGATATATCAACCATTTCAACCACTTTGATCACCTCTATTTATGGAACGATTTCACCCACCTTCATTAAGGACTCCACCCGAGAAGAATACCCTAACGACACCTCCAAGATGGAATTGGTCACTACAACCTCTTCAATTATTTCAATTGTCAGTAATATTTCCACATACTTCGTTGAGTCTTTAGCTCTAGCAGTCACCCCTGGTGGAACCTCTATGATAGGATCAATTACAATGGACCACTCAACCATCCCTACTGATGTAATGATGTCAAAACCCAATATCAAGGCCTTGGTCTCTATAGTCCCTTCTAGTGGAACCTCCTTGAATGATGTGACTTATGTGGCCTCCCTGACTATTTATTTCAAGAGAATTACACCTTGTGTCACCGCATTGATCTCTAGCACCACTAACTCGAATGTTGACATTGGAAACTAAGTCCTGGACAAGACTTGAACTTCCATTTCTACATGATTTAGTTAAACATAGAAAGGTAATGTAGTAAATGAATATAGAAAGGTTTAAAAGGCCTACAAGATTGGTATAACCTCACCCAAAGATCATAATGATATATGGTCAATCCCCTTAGAAAGGGAATCCCTCCAGAAGTCGTTTCCTCATTAATGGGCCCTAATTTGTCTAAAAGTTGGACTCCCAAGGAAATAACATCAGGGAGGGACCCCATGCTCTCCCCATTAGTGGGGGAGATTTCTTAACTGTATACTTGAGGTTCATCCGGAAAACACCCTCTTTTGTGGTATTCGACTCCAGCACAAGTGAAATAAGTTTTTAGAAAACTATTTTAATGGCTTAGAGGATTTTAAAGGATGCATAATTATTTGTAGATTTTCCTGATTGACATACCTATTTTAAACTCTATATGAGTCTTGTTATGTTTCACTCTTCTAATAGTCTCCCAATCCTTCACCCTTGGTCTCAACAACAGTTGTGTGACCCATATAAGCATCCGAAGGAGAATAAAATTCCACAATCTCCTTTACCCTGTCGATCAAAGGATTCCTAATATCATGAAAGTTGACTATTTCATCTATGTTATATGTGTATTGTATCAAATTGGCATAGGAAGTGTGTAGGCCTTCCCTTTTTTGACCAATCACAATGAGGAATATTCAATCGATGATGAGATACTACCATTCCCTATAAAGAGTGGTTATCTACTTATGAATTCTCCATAACTACATTGATTTGGGAGAAATTGTGTCATTAGGAATATTTGGGAAACATATCTACTTCCCTAGGCCTTAGACATGCACCATTGGGATCTCCCCAATGCGTTATCCTTCCTCTCATTGTCGCTTTCCCAAGATCATTGAGATCAATTCTATTCCTCTTCCTTCCACATCCACTGATATCAGTCCAGATATTTACAACATTCTAGTAGCTTCTCTACCCACCAATCCATATCTGATACTACAACATGATCCGCCCACCACTCATCCTCAGTCCCATATTTGTAAGATCCTCCTCTATCCACCCAATTGGTTCGGTGACTTTGTATTTCTAGAAGATACATGATCTCTCAATATAGCATGTATTTGTGGATAATCTTCTAGGTGGTTGTAAGTGGTGGAAACTCATTCCACCCATCCCCATCCTCACACATGAAAATACACCATATTTTCCATAGGATAAATGTCTTTCCATCATGGACCACATTTGTGTACACCTTTGGGGTCAACCATTATAGTAACCAAAGAATACATACGAATACATGTGGGGTGTATGGCTTTCAAACCACCTTACAGTCGACCCCCACTAGTAGTAATCATCCTTAGAAGACCAAGAGGTATGAAAGATACTTATTGGTCCCCATTCCATCATCGATCACCATCACCATTGGAAAAATTAATGAGTGAAATGTAAAGTATTATGCAAGCCTAATCATGTCTAGTGTTCCCATTAAGCACATGTTTAGAGGGTGACTTCTGGAATTGTTTTGAATTGATATTTTGGAGTTTTTGGTGGGATGGGTGATAGATTTT
This sequence comes from Viscum album, assembly GCA_963277665.1. Lineage (NCBI taxonomy): Eukaryota > Viridiplantae > Streptophyta > Magnoliopsida > Santalales > Viscaceae > Viscum > Viscum album. The sequence continues at coordinate 1,152,131,578 of OY728135.1, forward strand.
ATTAATTCTTACCCCCTAGGTGTGTCTCAACCCAACCATACAAGATGAAGAACGACCTTCACAAAATGAGCGGAGTCTTACTTTGGATGATGTGAAGGACAATCTTTTATAGATTATCCAATACATGGAATGAAATATTGATGTGATTCACCATATCCAACATTTCTACAACAATGAATGTTCTAGCCCCCCCCCCCCACGTGCACATACCTCATCCAGAGCATCCTTCCACATATCAGTGTTGTGATAATTCTATATGGCCTGACTATGGGTCCATTGTAATTCACATTATAATCCCACATATTCTATTGGATCGCCTCCAAAGTCCTCCAATAAGAGTGATATTTTATTCTCTAGAACACCCTTAGGAATATTTTAATCCTCTCTAGTATCTTATCCAATGGTTCCTCTAAGAAATAACTAAACCACTTCTTAAAAGATATATCCTTCATTCCAGACTTCTTCTCTCCACCCCCTTATAGTAAAAAATAAATTAGAATGGAAGGGTTGGCATTTTATCTTGGTCCTCCCATACATTATATGTGGGGAGGAATTTATCATACATGGATCCTTGAACATCAATCCTAGAAATTTGGTAAAGATCCCACAAGATGATGCGAATATCTCCATGGTGACATGGAAGGTAATTTTCCTTAGTGACCAACTGATCATCAACATTTGCAAGAGCTCTCAATGATGGTAGATGTGGACCTGTGAGGCCCATGATTCTGTGTAAATCTCTGTCTTCTTTATCAATACCTAAAATTTCCAGCACAATGCACATTCCAAATAATCCCCATCCCATTTGTTGGTAAAATTTCCACCGTGGTAGAGGTCTCAATTATTTGTCCATCCTTTGAGTGGGTCCCCCAAACCCACCTTGACAATTTTATTGTACGACAAGGGAGGGGGGACTTCGACCCCCATATCAACCCCATTGATATTTTCCAGATGGTTTTAGAGAGTCTTTACTATGAGATATGCCTAATACTTTGAGATGTGTCCTCGAGAATCATTGTATCACTAATGCAGCCAAGGAATGCGTCTAAACTAGAAAGAAAGAAAAAAATTGTTCGTGTTAGGGATAAATACATCACCCCTCAACCTAAATCCATAAAACTCAACCAATTAAAGAAAAAATATTCGTACTGGTCATCTGTTAGTATTTTGGTGATTGAGTCAAGGTCTAATTCACTCCAAACCCCCTCCCCAAACATTATGATCTATGTCATCTCTTCCTGACAAGTAGAAGTGGTGTTGGAACCTTTAGTGGAAAATTTTTTAGAGACTTATTATTTTTTTGGGACTATTGTTTAAGGTTCCACTCATGGATATTCAGTATGTGGAGGTCATTTTGTGAAGGTTGTGTTTAGATAGGATTATTCACGTAAGGTGGTTTTTTGTGATGGTGAGCATCATGAGTAGTTAGGATTGAAATCACATTGTGATCATGAATTTAAGAATCTTAATGAATATATGAATTGGAATTTTATGTTCTGAAATTGTTTGTGGTCCCTCTGATGGACCCCTGTGCTATTTATAGTCTTGTGGCTACATGAGGTATGACAATGGGCATCACAAACAATATTCAGTCACCAATATTTAGTGGTGTTCACACAAAATATAACCCTACATTCCCCCATTGGCTCCAATTCTATAGGGGGGGGGGGGGGTTGATTCCAAAATACACATGTAATTAGAGAGGTTGAGGAAGGAATGACTAATTTGGATTGAATCGGAGGAAAATAGCCAAAATACACATCTAAGGGTCTAGATTCGCAAAGGTCACCACCTTTTCAAACAACAACACATTGTGAAGGTCATGGACACACTTAGGGTTACTGAAATCCTCTATTTAGTGTAAATACACACTAGTATATATCCTTTCATTGAAGAATAGATCCATGATGGTAATCTTCATACAGCTATATTCAAACTCATAGAGCCCCATCCATTCATGAAGCTCATAAATCTTAATGATATGTTCCGTCCATTGTGAAACCCATACCATCACATCCATTCATCCTATAATTACCCCTAGAAGACAGAATGTTTTGGGTAAACAAATTTTTGACTTTTGAGAAATGAAATGAGTGTTCCATACTCTTTAGCTCCATGAATAAAAGAATAGATGGAACTTGGAAGGTATCCATACGTCATGAATCTTTCTACCATGGTTTCTTGAGAACCTCGACCCAAAGTCAAGATAGCTTCTAAGAAGACCCATCAACTTAATAGAAAAAGAAAATCCACTTATGAATTTGTTTTTTGTGAGGAACCTACCCTTTGTGAAGCCCAACCTAATAGAAGCAGGACATTACCTCAAAAAAGAGTCTATCTATTTTGTGAATCATACCCCCTTTCAAACCCCCTGACATATGTGATCCCCCTAAGATCCATGATATCCTACACTATGATTACCCAAACATTGTAAAGAACCTACAATGGGATTCTCCTGGGTGCCACCTTTTAACTTACACCCTTTTATAAGGGTCGAGTGGTTGAGGACCCCATACCAATCTAGGACCATATCAACCACATCCTAGATGCTTGTGTGACCGGTACAACTCACTCCTGTGTGCGCCCACTTCACTCCAAATATGGATTAGGGATTCATCCAAATTGTTTCTTCTATGAATAGGTAGTCAAATTCCTATTTCTATTTAGAACATGCACCCTAACATCAGGTTTTCTAATGGAAACTCCTCCACGACATTTCCAATGTTATGCCCCACCTAGGTGTGCAAGAGTGGTGGTAACATAAGCCCTAAAAGTGGACTAAGTTATGTAAATTCTGCACACATCTTGGTGGAGGGTCCTTATTCCAGATGTTCCTATCACCTTGACATAGTTACCCTTGAGGAGTGACCCCTCCAACAACCGAGATGCAAGATCTTAAATTTACTAACTCTAGGATCAAGTCATCTAATAGTAAACTGCATGATAATGTCCCCAAGACATGACATAAAATTGTACCATTACCCTATGTGATGATATCAGGACTCCTAATGTATGGTTGACATGGGATGACCCCATATTTCATAACCTATGTGACAAACTCAGGAGGCCCTGTATATGAATCACATAGATGACCTCACACTTCCGACCCAATGTGATAAACAACTAATTCCCCATGTATAATCATTATGGGATGCCACATTCTATCCAAACACATGATGATCCTTCTCTAGATGGAATCTTCTATTTCTAATCCCCACATCATTCCCCAAAGACTGATCATATTGCGTATGTTATCTTATATGCATAATTCCCACAACATCCCTTTTCGACGCTCCTTCTATGACATGAGTGTCCTTGTCACAAGATGTGAAACTGCGTGAATCAATCATGTCAGATGACATTAAACTAAAACATCAAACTATAAGATTTTTGATCCTAATCTCTTGAATATGGTATATAGGACACCTTCCAAAGGTTCAATACCAACAACCATCACCCAGGTGTGAAATATTACCACATAGAGACACACCCCATTAATCAATCTCAACAAGATATTCTCATGTTGTCCTTATAGGGAATTAAACCTATGCCCATCATGTCATTTCAAGACACTAAACATGAACCCATAATGTATTCACAAGACACTAAAATAGATCCCATGATGTCCCCACAAGAAATCAAACCATCTCCCACCATGTTACCATAAAAAATAAAATACAACAAATAATGTACCCAACAATCATTAAACCTACCCCCATCATGTTCCCGCAAGACACCAAACCTACACCCTATCAGGTCCTTAGAAGAAACTAAATCTAAACCCATTATTTCCTCCCATGACATTAAACCTACACCTATCATGTACCTACAAGACACTAATTCTACCCCTATACTTTCCCCACAAGACATTTACCATATTACCCTCTCCTAAAGATGTTAAAGTCACACCCTAGTCCAAAAGACCAACCCCATTCTATAAACAAGGGATTCCTGAGTTAAAAAGAGTTATAAGACATAAAAACATGGTACTAATAACCTTATGGTTGATATAGGATGTCTTGGGTTCTATGACTAAAATTCCTCATATGAGATTCCCTAAAAATAAAAATATTTATTACTGCCCAATATACACAATATCTAGACATGCCTAAAAGTTCGCAACGTAACTTCTCAACATGGAAAAAGTTTTCAACCCTATCAAAACAAAATCAGATCAATTAGTCAACATATAAATAGATATGACACTGGGAATGAGTTACATGAACTTGACTTTTATCTTTAAGGGAGGATCAGACTAGGAAATGAGATCTATGGAGGAATCCATTGAAGTTAAAACTAACATCCCTCATCCATTCTCAATCAAGGAGAAGATATAATCTATGAAAGTGTTGAAAGTCACCAAGATTGGGAACTTGGGAATGTGGGGTAACAACGAGCAGTATGTTAGAATCCAGGAAGGGGGACAATGATGCACCTTAGATAGTGTTGAAAATAATTCTGGAATTGACAAACCCAATATTATCATATATTTAACTTCAAATTTTGTTGTTTTAAATACCACCAAATTATTAATTCAATGTTACTTGTCGCATATTCAGATTAAAAGAATAATATTATTTGAATTATGAAAATGGAAAATTTATTTTTTCCAAATTGTTTTATTATTATATGAAATTAATTGAGAAATTTATACTTTTGTTTGTTTCAATTTAATAGGAATTATTAACCTGAGCAAGAATTCTAAAATTTCATGAAAATAAACAATTTATCCTTTCATTTGAAATCTAGTATTTTTGTTATAATATTTTATATGCATTGATTTTAATTTCAATTTTTTTCTAAATTATACAAAGTTTAGAATACACATTATATTTATGGTTTTCAAGATAAATTGAATATTTTCCCAAAGATAATAGACCCTAAAGTCATTGATAGATTGGATTCACCAATCTATTCAGCTCATCAATGTTTGGCCCAAAAAATTCATATTTTGTATAATGATGCGGATGTTTTGAAAAAAATTTATTCTAATAAAATAAGATTATTTCATTAAATTAGATGCACATCCAGTTTGGTCATTTAGGGGGTTAACTAAATGGTACAAAAATACCGATCTACTTTGACTTGAATTAAAACATTCCATTTATTATTTTTTATGAACATAGAATCTCCTCCACTCTATAAATATTTTTTATTTACCATTGGATGGGGTTTCTAAATTAATATTTCGGCATTTTAATGATAAATAATATCTTTTATTTACTTATAATTTATCGTGAACTTTAATTTTTTGACAACATGGTTTTATAAAAACATTTTATATTCATTATCATTTTTTAGTCATTATCTCTCTCCATTGGGATCTATCACACTCATTATGGTTAGTGATTGACTCAATTCTTTCCCTGGGGGGGGGGGGGTTATTAGTTTTTTCAAATTCTCAATTTTAAATTATTCATGTTTCTATTCAATTTTTGGTGAGGGAAAAGAGAAGTTTTATTGGTTTGTGTGAAAATAATCCCCCAATCCATTGAACAACTCCCAAAATAATTCGAGTATCTACTAAAAAAATTAATACCTCTCTTATCTCAAGTGTAAAATTCATATGATAGAGTTGGGTGTGTTTATGAGTTGAAATGGAATATGATGGAGTTAGTTCATAGAAGTTTCCACACTCTTGAGTGAGATGTACTCGTCATTCTAGATTATTTGAGGTGGTGAGTAGTGGTATTCTAAATATTTATCCAAGTCATTATAAGTTTCACATTGAATGATGGAAGTTTTAGTCCACATATGATAGGATGAACTATCAAATAATATTTAGAAAATAATAATGAATAATTAAATAATTGAAGTATCCAATCCAAGGACTAATACCCTTTTGGTAACCATTTACTCTGTCTACATTTTACATATTCATGTTTAATTTATATTTTTTTATCTCACATTAGAACTGCACATATTTCATTGTTTTCATAATGTATAAAAATAAATAAAAATCAAACCATTTTTAGAATTATTGAGTGATTGACTATGAAATATACTTATGAGATATTACTATGGTCAGCCACAATGATACACTACGAAAATAAATAATATGTTAAACACCACATTAATGCTATGTCACTAAACTCAAAATTATTTCATACATATAATCCTCTAGATAAATATCAGTTTTGGATAACTCAAATCCAAAATTTAATATGCTAATTATCATTTCACTTCATAAATATATTTATCCAAATTGTATGAATGATAATGTGGAGACTTCATTTTATATAACATGATATGTTTTATATTAAAATCTATTTAATAATGTTAAAAAAATCATATAAGGTATCCAATATAATTATATCTCATAAGATATATTATGGGATAAGAAGACATACTAATGCACATTTAGGGTTTTGTTAATATCCTAACATCATTATGAAATCATTTTCACTTATCTGTGAGACCATATAATAAAACCTCTCACTAAATTCCTTTAGTGAAAAAATATATAAATAAATATCATTTGAATAATGGTGATACTAAAATAGTATTCATAATCTTAAACTCTTTTAATATAATAATAATACATATTTAAATCACAACATCCAATGAAATATTTTTAATAAATTCTATGTTTGATATAAAAATATTTCTTAATCAGTAATATATTTTATTTGATTTAAAACATTTCTATATATTTTTTATTAATATAAAATTCAAAAAAAATCAATTATCTTGTCATACAAATTTCAAATTATTTTTCCATTATTTTTGAAAAATCCTTACAAATACTTTTATTTGTTAACCCGAAAATAACACCATAATCAGAAATTTGTTCTAAAAAAATAATATGAAAAATTGATTTCATAAATTTTTTGGATATTCCAAAAAAAATATTAAATCCATTCTCTAAAACAATAGAACTTAATATTTCATACAAGGCTCTAGGTGCTTGTTTATGGAAATAGAGAGCTTTAATAAGTATAAATATAGAATTTGGTTTCTGAGGGATTTCAAAACTGGGAGTTTGTTCAGCATAAGCCTCCTCCATTAAATATCCATTTAAAATGGAATATTTAACTTCCATGTGATATTATTTAAAATGCATAAGAGTTGAATAAGATAAAATGATTCTAATAGCCTCTAATATAACTACAGGGGAAAAGGTATCATTATAATCTATACCTTCTTCCTGATTATATCCTTTTTCCACTCTTCTGGTTTTTTTTCTGGTTTTGATCCCTTGATCAATATACTTATTTCTCAAGACTCAATAATTATTTCACGATAATTTGATGGTCTTTGTACTGATTCACATACTTGATTTCTTATTAATTGGATTATTTCTTCCTACATTGCAAACATCCAACTTTCATATTCCAAGGCTTATTTAATAGACTAAGGTTCTTACTAAGATAGGAAGGCATAAAATTAATATTGATTTCTTATATTTCTTCTTGTTCTAATTATTTTCCCTAAGTCTCCTATAATAGTTTCTAAAGGATGGGCATTTAGGATTATATACTATCTAGGTAAGACACTTTCAAGTTCTTTTGTTTAATTTTCTTATGAATTGGTCCAAATTTTATTTATATCATTTGGAAGTTTGTCTTTAATAGACTCAAGTTTTATTATCTCAAATGAGTTATTAATTTCATCATTTTGATCATTCTCTTTAATCATAGTGTATGTTTCATAAAATTTCACTAAAATGATTCTTCGATAATCCTTTACATTTTTATTAAACATTCTACAGTCTTTAGAGATAGAATAATATCCTAAAAATATTCCCACATTATCTTTTAAATATATCTTACCAAGTGTTTCCTTAGTATTCCAGATATAAAATTTGCATCCAAAAACTGTAAAGTAATTTAATTTAGGTTTTATGTTATTCAATATTTCATAGGGTGTCCTTTAAAAAATGGTCCTTATTAAAACTATATTAATGATATAGAGGGTTGTGTATATAGATTCTTCCCAAAAATAGGTAGGAATAATGTATTAATTTAATATGGTCATTTCTATTTCTTTAATATTTACATTTCCTCTTTCTAGAATTCCATTTTGTTGAGGTTTTTTCAAAAAAATGTGAATTTAAACACCTATGTTTGAGCAAAAAGATTTTAATTATTGAATCTAAAATTCTCCTCCATGATCACTTCTCAATGAAATTAATTTATAACCTTTTTCATTTTGTACAATTTTACAAAAATATTCAAAAATAGTGAAAATTTCACTTTTGATTTTTAGAAAATATACTCAAGTAAATTGAGAATAATAATCAACTAAAATATAAACATATAATTTACCATCCAAACTTACTACTTTGTGTGGTCTAAACAAATACATGTGGATAATTTCTAATGGTTTAGATGTATCAATTTTGTTAATAGATTTGAAAGATTATTTATGCTATTTTTCAATTTGGTATGCATTTAGAAATCTATCAATATAAAGTTTAAAATAAGGAAAATTGGAATCTAATGATTTCTTATATAATTTATGTAAATCATATATATTAAAATTACAAAGTATCGTATTCTAGATCCATGAATCATTTGTCTTAGTAGTAAAACTACACAACTTCAATTTAAATACTGAATTTAAATCCAAAGTATAAACATTATCAGTTCTAGGTTCTCTAAATTTAAGAAATTTATCTTCACACACTAGTATGAATTGTTAGAAAAGTAAAAATAGAAACCATCATCATAGAGTTAAGAGATACTTATCAGGTTTTTTAACCCTTATATATAGTACTTTATTGATTGAGAGTCTTTGGATCTCCAACCATTCCAACTCCTACTATCTTTCTTTTTGCTTTGTCACAAGAAGTTACTATACCTCCATCCATTTTAGTTAATGAATATAAATTTGATGAGTCTCCACTCATGTGTCTGGATTAGCCTATCCATATACAATATTACATTCCTATTCCTATAGCCTTTATTATGTAAAATAATTTAAACTTTTGTTTGTTTTGGTACCTATATTTTCTTGGGTTCCGCAATGTCGACAAGCAGTGATCTGGGAATCCATATTTTCCTAATTATACCATATTTTACATCACTTTATTCAGAAATACTTTTAGTAATAAAATCCTTTTTAATACCATTAATTTGAGGAATTATTAAATAAATGTAGTTAGTTAAATGATCTTTTGTTCCAAAATAAAAACAGGTACCGTTTTATGAATTGGACAAAAATTAATTCTAATATAGTTTTGATTATTCACCCTTGATTCCTATTGAAACGTTTTCACTTTTAATTATATTATTTCCAATAATATCATTTTAAAATTTTCCTCCTTTAGTAAAAATAAGAGAAGCACTTTTATAAGATTCTACTTCATCCTTCAAATCTTTAATCATTTTTTCATGATTAATACAATTTGATGCAGAAGAATTGAATTTTTCAACTACATAATGATATTGTTTTAGCATAGTATCTCTTTCTCCTAAAACAAAATTGTTAATATTTTTCAATGATTTATTCTTATTTAATAAATAATCATATTTCTCTCTTAAATTTGAATAGTAGTCATTTAATATATCATTTGAGAAACCATTAGAACAAGAATACGAAGTGTAATAGGATTGGGTATCTTCATATTCTTTATCCATAAAGCACAAGTTGGAAACCATTTTTGTGGATCATTCTCTATATCAAATTTTTAGTAGCTATTGGGGCGTTCATATACACTCCATGTAGCCTTCATGGTTTTTTTTCCTTTAAACTCATAATCAATATTCTTTTGATACTTTATTTCTATTCATTTTCTTTCATCATTCAGTTGGGAGAAATCATGCCTAATGTGACCCAATTTTTTTAATTCATAGCATAGAACATATCTAGGTTCTTTCTTATCCTTTATAATGAATTTTTTGAAGACTCTTTTTTTATTTTAAATTTTTTTGAACTTTCTATCTAGCTGATCATGTTCCATTTTAGATTCATAGGAGTCTAAATGATTGTTTATTTTGGCTTCATTATTCATTTTTTGGTTATTCTCCTGAGATGTTACATTTATGAAAGCATTTTCCCTTTTCACAAAAATATTTTTATGTTCAACTTCAACATTCATTTATAATTCTTACATAATTAAAGTTACAACCATTTTCATCAAAGTAAAATTCTTGATAGGTGATTATTTTCGATTAGTAGCACATATTCCATTCCACATAGAGGAAAGTACTCTGAACACTTTTACCACTTGAGCATATTGAGTTATGGGATCTCCCAAGGAAGAAATATTTTTAAAATTATATGTTAACCTTCCATTAATTTGTGTGCTTATTTCACAATAAATCATTATAAATGTTTAAAACTTTATCGTAGTAGTAGAATATCCCATTTGTATTATATTTTATATTCCTTCATAAGAAACTATAATGGTTTTTCAACATCTCTTTAGTAGTATGACATTTTTATAATCAATTAAACTCATTCGGTTCGAGACCATAGATAATAGCATTAATTTCTTTTCAATTTATGTTATATTAAATTTATATTGTAGTATTCAAAGTCTCTGGTTTCTCAGTTATTGCATAAGGAGTGATAATCAATGAATAGAATCTAAATCCAAGAATCCTCATATTGACAATCACTTGTCATTTCCAGCATCCAAATTTTTTTCCATTAATGTATGGAGCACGTACAATAGACATTCCTTATATAGGATCATCCATTTCCATATTCTTTCTATATTCAATAAACATTTTAGATTTCTATATATTTATCCAAAACTCTCACCTATGATACCAATTATTAGTTCGAAATAATACAAAATAACACAAGATAGGTGAATTGTGTCTTTTCGATAATCTTAATTGATTATTCCCATTGACTTCTTTTGAATATTATGAGGATAAGAAACTTCTTCATTCGTAAAAAGTATGTGCAGATGATAAATAGAAAGAAAGAACACATCTTTTTTTTATAGTGGTTCACAGAAAAAAATCCCCTAGTCTACTATATTAATTCTCTCTCTGCAATCTTAGTGACTTTCATTAGAATGGTCCTCCTATCACAAGACCTCAAACCCACAACTAAGTGCATGAAGATGACTCATTTTCCAACAATGTTAAAAATAGAGGCTTATGGATATTTTATAACAAACCAGTTATCCAAAGCTTGATCAAGAAGCTAATACTCCAACACAATTGAGTTTGATAATTTGATACTCCAATAAATCAAAAGAGTTATATTTGTTCATGGTTAGGGTTGATCTTAACATATTCAGTTGTAGAAATTGATGGTATATGGATCTTCTTCTTCATAAATGAAAGTCTTCAGGAAATAAAATTATGAAGTGATCCTAATTGAAAATGATCTTTAATATGAATATCAATAAACAAAAATAGTAATCTTATAGAAGTTCGAGGTTAAAATATGTATGTCTCTAAAGTGTATCATGTTCTGCAAATAATAGATTCGGTCATTTGTTTCAATAGATCTATAAAAATATATTTAGGATAATTTACTCTTATATGAATATATGTTAATATTTTATCAAAAGTATCACAAGTATCACACATATCACATGTATCACACTTATCACATGTATTACACATATCACATATAAATTAATAAGATAAAATGGTAGAATATAACGATTAGATAACCTTCTTTAGAATTCCAAATCCAAGAAAATTGCCTGATAGATCATGTATATTGAAATTCAAAATAGTCCAGGGGAGTTATCACTTCCATTAATTGAATCGTTCAAAATAAGATTTGAATATGTTATAAATGATCTTTGAATCGTCAGGTAATTTTATCAATAGTATTGCAGCAATCTCAGATAAAATCATTTATTTAAATCTATAATGTTGAATCATTAAACATAGGGTTCCTTTATAAAACAAAAAAAAATAAAAAAAAGTTGGATTCAACTACATCGAGTTCATTTTCTTAACGTAAGGTTGACAACATAAGGTTGATTATAAAATTAAGGTTGATGGTCCAAACATTTGTCTCTCAAACAAAGGGCTCCTTATGTAGGGTTATTTAACCATACTTTATTCTCTTGAAAAACATAATTATCCATACAAATGTAATGTTCTTTAACCATAATGTTTTGTTAACGTAGGTTTGATGTTCCATACGTATTTTTTTGAACATAGGGTTCATTCCTTACGTGTTATTCTAAGAATAGGGTTCATTCCTTACATTAAATTATGAATTTAGGGTATGAACATAGTTTCCAAAATATACTTAAGATCATTCCAAACATTTATAGAAATATTACTTATGAAATAAGGGCTTGAATAAAATTCCATAATGAATATTTTAATGGATATTAAATTCCTAAAATACACTAAAATCAATATCATTATAAAAAAACAATGGTATTTGTGATCATGAAAATAAATATGATTTATAGGGTATTGTTGAGAAAATACATTCCCAAAAAATATAATATAGTTGTTGAATTGAAGGATATAAATATAAGTAACCACATTATGAAATCTATATATTAAATTGAAGAAATGGAATTGCGTATTAGGTGTATTCTTTATGAGTCTCATTTCGTTTAGTTTGTAAGAAAAGTAGAGTTTATAGGATTTGGATAAGACCAAACCCAATATGAGATTAAACAATATCGGATGGAGTGAAATTGTTGATGATAGAATTTCAATATTGTAAAAATAACTAAAGGATCCATGATGGTTGAATTATCCCCTAAAATGATAACTATTTCTTATATTACACATGTATCTTATGTGGGGTTCTTTTTACATGTTTTTAGTATATGTTAGTATCATATACACATTTAATTATTAATGTAATATATGTTCACATTATTTGGAATTTTATTTTTAAAAAATAAATTATTTTATTTAATATTTTTTTAATTAAATACCATGAAATAAGTAATAGATTTTTAAAATCACAAATAAAATCATTTCATGTTTAAATGACTTATTTTTAAAATAATTTTATTCGTAAATATATAATTTACTTAAATATTAATAAAATAAATTAATAATTAATGAATAATAAATTTAATGAAATTTATAGATAGTATAAATAAAAAAATATACTAAGAGTAATTTAATTATTTTTAATTGGTAATGAATAAAAATAAATTCACTTTATTATTAAAAAATGAATTTTTCTAAATTTTTTTTTTAATGTGTTATTATAATAATATATTTTTTATCACTATTCAAAATTGAATAATATAAAAAAATATTTTGAATCATCATGTAAAAATTATTTAATAAATTTTATTTTATTTTGTCCATTAAAATAAGTTAACAATGTAAGAATTAGTCATTGTGGTAAAGGATAAATTCGGGAAAAATGTTAATTCAAGAGTTAAAGTATCAAAATATCTTAAAAACACATCTCTAATTGGGTTAATGAGGTGGTTATTTACATTATCCTTTCGCTACCCCTCTAATTATCAATTTTTGACCCATTTCCTTTGAATATGACATATATTTTAATATTACGACGTTAATATTTAGAAAACATTTCACCCTTATCACCTATAAAAGGATCTCTTAACCGCCCCACTTAACCTGAAATGTAAACCTTATTAACTCAAAAAAAAAAACTCTACCAAAAATTATCCCCATCCCTCTTTAAATTTTCATATATATTATGGTCTCACCAATGTACTAATATAATAAGACATGTAGACTAGTCTAAAAAAGGATATCAAAGAAAGATGTAATTATTTTAACCCTATTCTCTCAAGTTTCTTTCTTATTACACCTTCTATAAATATATCACACCCAAATAAATATAGAAAAATAATCATAATTATTATAATTAAAATTTTCTATTTTTTTTGAATTAACATTATCTACCTTCCTCATACTAATTAGAAAATGAAAACATCATTCGTGTTATAGTCGGATTACCGCCTCTATGAATGATGTAGTAAATTTATTATTAACAACATACATGGATTGTTCCAAAAGTCTATTTAATGAATAAATATAATATTTATTTCATTATTAACATTATTTAAAAATAAAATATTCATTCTATAAACTTTTTTAACAATATATTTTTGTTATAAATTTAACTATCTAAAATGAGCATATCAAGACTCTTTTCTTAATTTGAATTTAATTTTGAAAACCTGTTGAATTGTACAAGTTTTACACTACTATAACGGTAAATAAAATATACCCCTATAATTATGTAGGTGATTAAAATATTTTATAACTTCTTTCACCAGGATCAATATACAAAATAAAATTGGTATAACTTGATCAAACAATCTCAAGATATTGATGACATAAAAACTATAAAATAAATGAATAAAAAAAGTTAATAAATGGTGTGTAAAAAATACATACACTTGAAAAGGATAATAAATCATATATTTAATTATATTAATTTGGTTATTCAAGAGGTTATATGCACGCACCAAGAAATTCGGGACTTGAGGTAAGGGTTCATTGTCTCAATTTCAATTCCTTGAGATATATTCCTTATTATATACCAATTTACATTCATATGGTTTAAATACTACTATATTTATTTATTATATCTTAAATAATTTATTATTCATAGTTTTTTCAATTTTATTTAATCCCTCCGTATTCTTTTATCATTGATTCATACAGTACACATGTCGCAATGGTTTGTGTTAACTAAATATACCTTCATTAAGTTAAAACACTTACCCTTGAACTTCATATTTATAAATTTTGTTTCATACACCCTATTATTTCATTATTTAGTATTTTAAAACTATTTTCTAGGGTTGAAAAATCTTCCTGACATTTCACCTCCTATTGGTTCACAATTTAACCAAATGGTTACTTGTATGTGGACTCAGCCTTATATGTGGTTTAAAGATAGGAATCATTATCATCTATGTATAATTTATTTATGTTGTTAGAATAGTTCTATAATAACTATATAAATGATTTATTAATGTAATTATGTATTTTCTTTTTATTAATTTACCACAGTTTTGAAAGAATAGTTTTAATTTTTTCTGCATGATTCATTTTTGACTTTCTTTACAAAAGTTAGAAAATAATATCATTTGTTAATATTTACCAAATAAGCACATTTTAACACTTTTATAACTATTATTCCAAACAAGGATTCATATTCATGTTTTCAAGGCTTCAAAAATAAATTATTATACCCAATATTTTTCATTTTAAAAATAATGTTTAATATTTTATAAGAATAAATTAATAGAAATCAATCCCATTAAGTATAATTGTATATTCTACTCCACATTACAATTTTTAAATTTTTTTATTATCTAGTTTTTGATATTTAGAATACTTATAAAATTATGTTTTTCAATGTCTTCTCATCACCCAATGAAATGTGTTTTTGAAATTGACATTGAAGTGTATTTTTACAACCATGTACACCATCTTTATGAAATTTTGTTTTTATAAATTTTCTTTAATGCTACTCAAAAACTCTAAAATATTTATTTGATTTAGTGTTATGTTTAATTTATTTTTATCTAAATTACCTTAATATTTATATTTTATTCATCACCATATTCACAAGGGTTATGTTTTCTGTCACTCTCCATCTCTCTTGACTTTATTTTTCTCCTCCATATTGATATTAATTAATTTCTTGTATATATTCTTCATAATTTACATTAATTAAATATATTCTTTTATATTATTTAATTAACAATATAATTATTACTCTATACAACATTATTTTGAAGGGTGATAACCAAGAATGTTGTTGCATTTATTTATTAGGGAAATATTGGCAATTCATATATTCGTTATTTCAAAAGATATGTTTATTTATTAACCTGAAATATGGTTATGTATTGTATTATTTATTCTTTCCTTTATATAATTAATTTGTAGGAATTAATTACAAATATATGGGGTTTAAAATTATATATCCCCTTGATCCATCAATAGGCCTATAATGGCTAGGAATGAGTCCTTGACAGTATGTTTATGGTGTGTGATATTTTTTATTACAATAAATAAAAATTTATTAATATTAGTCCTATGATTATTTACATTGTTATATTATTTATTGATATATTACATTCCAATGTTATGAGTTATGAAAAACTTTTTTATTATTTTTTATTATTGTCATAATATCCATCCCTTATTTATATCATGATGTTTTATGTTGTATGGTGACCCTTATTTTGAATATATCTCATCCTTATTATGTTTCCATTTCATATATGATAAATATATTACATGTTATGAAATTTCCAAATAGGATTCATGTGTGGATAATTGTTTTGGAGAAATTTAAGACTTGTTATTAAATAATGTTCCCTGTATATTGTGAAAAAATGTCTATTTAAGGGTAAAGTTACGGGCTATGCTAGTTACATATTTTTCATAACTCTCTAAAAATATAAGCGTAAAATATATTTTGTGTGTAATTTATTTAAAATTTTTATTTCTGTTGTATTTATATATGTTTTTGTTTTTTCCCTTCATTTAGTATAAAAATGTAGGAAAAGAATCTGTTTTTAACCCCATATTGACAGTACTTGTCGAAGGAATCACAGTTGTTATCAAATTAGGGTTTAGATTACTTTATATCTTGTTATATTCTCTGGTTAGGATGATTATATAGTTAGGAATACAATCACGTGTCAATAATTTTATGGTTCATTAACTATTTAAAGGCATAAATTACACTTTTGGGGTATTATGTGGTTGTATTTTGAGTTAATTAATTATATTTTGGAGTTTTTTGTTTGTTGTTTTAGTAATAATGTGTGATAAAGGTATAATTTTAACTTAGGGTTAGTATATAATTTTATATCTAGAAAATAAAAGTTATTTTGTGAAAATATTAATATATTTTTTGGAGTATACATGATTATGGTATATATTGTTTGGTGTATAGTTAATGTTTTTTGGGGGTAAAGGATAAGATTTAATCCTGGGAGTATAGGTTCCCAATATTTTGTGGTTCAATATATTGTAGAAAAAGAACAAATTTTAATTAGTTTTTGAAATTATGACTTGAATACGTTAGTGTAAGGCATGAGGATAAATTTAAATATAAGAAAACATCGTAATGTTTTGGTAAGGAGTCTGATTTATTATTAATGACACCAATATCTAGATATTATAAGTTGTTTCAGGATCTATGTCAGATGATATTTGGTTTAGTAACCAAGTAAAGTGTTGTATAGGTGTTATCGTAATATTCACACAGTGCAGAACAAGAGGGACTAACTTAACACTAGGTTTAATCATATTGGGTTATATGCTTAAGATGATTCATAATATCATTACAAATGATTATGGAGGATTTTAATAAATTATTATATAATGAGTTATGTTTATATTAAGAAAACAAACTTCTATTTTCATCAATAATAGAAAATAAAATTGTGAGGATATAATTTATTTAAGGGAGTATAATTTGACTCCCTGATATTTTATTATGTTTTATCATTTAAATAATTACAATATGGAATACTTGACATCACAAGAGACATCCACCTAAAAAACCATTATATATTAATGAGTTAAATTTCAATTATTAAATATTACCATTATAATATAGTAACTGAAATTGAGGGTAAGAATAAAAGTAACTTCGTTATGAAATTTTTTTAGATAGGAGAAGTAATGGCATAAAGCATTGGAATATTTTCTTATGTGTCTCATTTTCTCTGATCTTTGAAAGAATGTAGAATCACTGTGATTTTCTCTAAAAAAATCCAAATTTGGGATTCAACATGTATAGATTGAGAAAAATAATTAATGAGAGAAGATCAAACTCATGGAAATCACTACAAGATTAATTATAACTAAATCACCAACTATGATGACCAACATTTCTTATATTACCCATATATCTTAAATGAAGGACTTGAGGGGTTTCATAGAATAATTTTGACTGACATTCACATATAATTATTAATTTAATATATGTTCTAATAATTTTTCTAAAATTTAATAAAATTTAATTTTAAAATAAATATAAAAGTTTACCTTTAATAAAAGGTGTTGATTAGTTCCTTGAAAATAATAAATAAATTTTTAATATTTTGAATAAAATAATTTGAGGTTTAAAATACCTATTTCTTGAAGACATTTAATTATATATTTTATTTAATTTTATCTTTATAAAATAAATTGATTAATTATGAATTATAAATTAAATTAAATTTATTTATAATATTTATAAAAACAAATTAACATTAATTTAATGTATCTTTATTTTTTCTGAATCCTTTATTGGAGTCTATAATAAACATATAAGACCTTTTCTTAAATTTTAGGAGGCACTTCTTGAAGCTAGTTATAGTAGGCAGCACTAGTTTGCCAGTGGAACAGATAGAATCTTCTCATCCTGATGGAGTCCACTGGCTAGTCAGTGGATGTGAACTAACAAGCTGGTAGAATATTTCAAGTAGCATTAGAATCTAAGTAGGCCATCAGATACCTATTAGAGGCTATCATGTAACTGGTGGTATTGAAATAGAGGCTCCATTAAAGAATTTAATGATGCTCAATTTGACATTGCTTTTCCCATTGGCTTATTCAATACACATAAATAATTATATAATGTTTATATATATAATAGATCCTTTAAATAGAGTATTATGGGGGATTATAATCTAAATATCAATATTTTGTAACAACTCCTTACTTGAATCAAGTCAATGAATATCTATCATCATCTAGGCCCTCATTCTAAAGATCCAACCTTCATTTCAAAATCTAAAAGGAACTCACATCTCTCTCTCTCTCTATCAATTGTAACCATCCTTTTAAAGATATATAAGACTTTAATTACAAATAATTATTTCCTAGAAAATCATATTTTCTTATCCCACTTTCGACATTTGTTTCTTGGGTTCTCGTTGAAACCAAGGGAAGTTTGGTTCTAGGGACTCTATTAAAACAAAGAAAAGGTTGGTTCTTGTGTCTCTATTAAAACCAAAGAAATATGGTTATTGGATTTATATTAAAACCAATGTAAGGTATTAATAATAAATTTATCTATAATTGAGATTTCAAGATATATGTTAACCTTGTGTGTTACTATCGAACTACTTATCAAAATGTTCTGTCTCTATTTTTTAATTTTATAAATTGCATAATCTTAACTCGTTTTACATAAAATGATATAAATTTTATTCAAATAATTTCACCTATACTTAAAATTATTAATTTAAATATTATATTATTTTTTTATATTAATTGAATATATAATTTATCGCTTAATTTATTTCATCACGTTATCTTATAAAAATCATTTTATTTGGAATTTTCATTTTGTTTTTATCCCATTAATTTTTAATATAAAACCCCTACCATATTTTTATTTATGATTTAAAAAAAATTCTCTATGAATTAATCGAATGAAAACAACTATTTAAAAAAATAACTAAATATTTGTTGTAAAAACCTGTAATAATGGATGAAAACAGTCATAACAAAGTTAAAAATAATGTATACTACTAGCATGAAAACCCTATATATAAATAATAAAGCAGGATCAGAATGACCTAGTCCTAGTAACATAAAATATTTTTATTAGTATTAATCAGTCTATTATTATGAACAACATATGGACGTTCCCTTCGGATCTGGTTCAAAGAATAGGAAAAAAGAAAATTATGATTCCAAGTATTATCCTCTCAAAATAAAATAAAGAAGCAGGAAACTTAAGGATTATTCAATCCTAATAGAAATAATTTCTACCAGATTAGTTGGTATCCTCGTAGAGACTATTTATAATCCAAATAATGAATAGGTAATCCGGGATATGATGTAACCTAAGGGGGGAATATTACAGGATATCAAAAATCATGAGGAGCAAGAACCAGCTCCCAATTTAAAAACATTCTATCATGGTTGAGTAGATTTTATGGGGGATCAACTATAACTACAGTTCAAAGAGGGAAATTTGAGTGTTCATGAAGAAAAATAGGTACCATCACTTGGCCAATTCCTATAAAATCGATAATTTTATGGATCACTTCATGCAATATAAGGAGGTAATGATAGAAAAATAATTTAGTATTAAATATAGTTCATATTATGATTATATTAAGATAATGGATAGATATATTTATTTTGTTTCCAACTAAGAACCAAAAAATGGATTTATTCTTAGAATTTCATTTTTCATTAGGGTTTTAATTAATGAAATGTTAATATGAAAGATTTTATCAATACATTGGATAAGATGGCCTTTCTGGTTGAGGATATTGTTTACAAGGATCCCAATAGGATTAATTCTATTTTTTTGGATTCTTCACAGGATGTGTGACTCTAATAACATAGTTTTGTATTTTAATGGTGATGGATTTCATATTAATTTTTAAATTCGTGTATGTTTGGGTTACCATTCATCCCTCAAAAATGGATTTTTCAAAATGAATTAAAAATAATAATTAAGATCATTAATGGACATTAAAATTTTAAATATTCATGAATAATATTCCTAATAAATTGATTAATAAAAATAATTTTTTTATTTATGAGGTTCAATATAGATAGAAAGAAATTCATAATATGGGGTATGGTTTATTGGTCTAAATATTAATTCCTTGGGGCTTGCTTCTTATTATACACCAATTATATTTTACATGGTGTAAATTCATACTTAATATCTTCTTATATCTTAAAACAATTGTTACTATTTGGAGTTTCACTTCTATTTATTCTCTACCTTTTCATTCTCCTTTGATTCAAATAGTACCTAATTTATAAGGGGTTTTTTATCTTAATTTACATTAATTGAGACATAAACTTTGTTCATAAACTTTATATTTCTTTGTATGGTTTATTTTACCATATTCATGTATTATATTTTTCTACTTATTTCATTCCTTGTGTGTATATGTCTTCTTGATGTTTCACATCCCTTTGGTTAATAATTAAACCAAACAGTTTCTTTTATGTGGACTCAGAATTATCTCTGCTTTATGATATGGAATATTTTTCATACATATCTATATTCATTATATCGTTATATGAATTTTAAATTGTCTACTTAAATTATTTCTTTTGATCATTTCATGTTTCCCCAAGATTTATTTACCGTGTTTTTAAAATAATATCTTTAATTCATTTCACGTGAGTGATTATTTTACTTTCATTACTTTAAAAGTGTGAAAAGAATATTTTTTTCAATATTTAATGCATGATGGCCATTTTTATATATTAAAATTTTTATTTCTAAAAAGATATAATTTTCTAGTTTTCTTTTGGATTTAAATGTAATTTTTATTCCTATTTGTTTGTGAAATTTCAATTCAAAATAAAGGTTACTGTCTTAGAAGATTTAATAATGGTATTTCATTCAACTTAATTATATTTTTATCTTCCACTCCACATTTCTTAACATTAATTTAGTTTATTTTTGAGGTTTCAATATTTTAAATTATTATAAAATTATGGTCAAATTGTCTTATATTAACCCCTTGAAATGGATTTCTAAAAGTGTTATAAATGTTTTTTATAACCAAAGATAAAATCACTATGAATATTATTCTTATAATTTTTCATCCATTTTCCTTCCAAAATCTATAAGATATATTTCATATAGATTTATGTTTCATATATTACCCTCTAGAATATCTTATGAATTTATAGTTCATAACTCACCCTGTTCACCAGTGTTACATTATTTATCACTCTTCTTCTTTCTCTAGTATTTATTTATATCTTTTAAGTAGATACTATTTCATTTAATGAATATATTATATATATTTTCCAATATATATATAATTAATATTATATTTTTCACTTAATTTTATACCTATAACTCTATAATATGTCATTTTGAAAGGTTTTTACCATGAAAATAATTCCATTGAATGATTGGGAAAATAATTAAAATCAATAAAAAATTTATTTCAATACAAATGATTATTAATTACTAAGGCATTTGGGTCATGTATTTTATTTTTTATTATTTCCATAATCTGAGGAATGCATTTAATTTAATTATTTTATGGTTATTATTTTAATTATATATCTCATTTATGCACACATAGGTATCATGAGATAATCTAGCTTGGGTATTTTGTGTTATCCTTAAACATTTTTAATGGTGTCTTGGCAGAATGCCTTAATGTTATGTTCTTGATGTGTGTAATTATTCATTCCATCATTATGAAATTAGTTATTATTTTCTAAATTATAATTTACATTATTATATTATTCATGGATTATAAAATTCTTGTGATATAGATTATATGGAATTTTATTTTTACTATTTTTTATTCGAGTCATGTTACTAATACTTTAATATTTCATGATAGATTTTGTTGGAAACTACCACTTAATGAGTATTTTGGCCCACTATTATTAAGTTTCCATTTCTCCCAATTATGAACAATTGTATTAAATATGAAATATCTATACGGGAGTCACATGTGGAGAATTTTGTGGGAGACATTGAAGACATATTATTAAATAAGCATTACTTGGTTTAGTGGAAAAGATACCATTTTGATAAGAAATATATGGGTTTTATTAGTTAAATGTATTTTCCAAACACTCTAGATTTATAAACCTAAAATGTATTAGATATGTATGAGACTCAATAATTGTTATTGATATTGGAATTATGGATGGTTAAATTTGGGTAACATCAGGAAGTAACATAATATTATGAAAAGAATTTTTATTAGCACCATATTTGGAAGTGTCAGTCTAGAGAGCCATTCCAAACATTTAATCAATAGTAAAAACAATGTTTTAAGATCAAAAAAATCATAAATAATATTATAAGATTATTTACTTGGTTAAAAAATCCATATTCACTTCTACCATGAAATTTAAAAAAACAAACATGTATTTTCAGTAACTCAATAATTAATATTCTAAAACCATTGAAATAGATAAACCTTCAAATCTTTTCGACATCAAAAAAACAAAACTCATAATTAAAACCTTAAAACCTCAAACAAATTTTCGTTCTCAAATCCATCGCATGAACATTCATGAAATATATTCTTTAAAAAGGTGTCAAGACATAATTTAATAGGGTAACCACCAATTTCAAAATGAAATCCATATTTTCTAACTAAATTAATTATCTATAAATTCCATGTCATTATTTAATTTTTTAATGATTAAAAGGTAAATCATAAAAATAAATTAATCATTCCCCCATCTAGAATTTATTTCTCATGTGTGTTCAACTCTTCACCCCCTTTACAATTAAACCAAAATAAGCATCCACCCTCACATGACCAATGGGTTATGGTCCCACAAACATCTATTATGTCACACATGGACCATATAGAGAATCTAAAATGGTCCAAAAAATCTCAAATCATTACTTTATCCTTAAATATCTTCTGAAAAAATTTATGTAAGAAAAACATCGTGATTTTATACAACCATCAATAGAATGTTTTTAAAAAAACATATCATAATCACTAGAAAATTTTGTCAAACAAAACTAAAATCAAATAATATCTGATAATTCATCCTTTAAATTTACTAAATTAACCACTAGTTGAAATTTTACATTATCATAATAATGGTTTAACATCAAATATTTCTATCAATAAAGAATTACTTAAAACCCTCCTCCTCTCTTATAGCTTTTACCATAGAGAGAAAATCCTACAAGTGATGAAAAGAATATATAATATTATAAAGAACTCAAGGAATAGATAATTATAGAAAACTATTTTTTTATGTATGGACTATCTATATTTATGAATGTAAATTTTTTAAAATGACAACTATATATGATAATGATTAATAAAATAATCATGGAAATTAACCATGATATTTATTTTACTACCTTATTACCATTCCATCGTAAACTACTTCATGGTTTATCACACGAATTTATAATATAATATTCCTCATTTATAGGACAAAGATTTTATTTATATCTCCAAAATATTTGTTTCAAACTTAAAAAACTAGAGTATAACCAAAGATATATCATTGTAAGTTGGTTTCATATACTCTTGAGATGCCTCCTCTCAAAAGTTTTACCATATGATATATAAATCTACGAAATTATTTAAATTCAATTATATATGAATTTCTCTACATAATCAACATAAATATTCCATGCATATTGACACTAGTCATTATTTCATCCTAAATATATCATTTTTTTATTCTTATCACTCACTACCCAATGGTCCCTGTTGATAAAAAATATATCATTACTATCTTTTGACATCTCTATATAAATCAGAACCCTTGGAAGTACCATTATCTAATCATTTTCCATACTCTCATAAATTGGAATTTATAGATAATATAGAAAATGAAAAAGGGATATCATAGACATCACACCATAGACATGTATACAAGCCTCCTTAAACATAAATTTTATTGAGGATCCATAACACCAAACTACAAAAAAACAAGCTCATGGAAACCCGAGTAACCTCAAATTTTCTACATCAACCCCCAATAAAGCACTTAATTTAAAATTTCAAGTAAACAAATACTGAATAAATTCAAAACTCAGATAAATACTTCAAAATTAAAATAACCCCATAAATTTCATATAGAAAAAAATCTACAAATATGCACTAGATAAAATTGGTTAATCATTTCCAATATTTAAGTCACTCAGAAAACTATTATTGAGGTTTAAACACATGAAATTATAAACACAAGTGAAGTAAAATTTATATGGGGTATGTTAAATTTACTATATAAATACCTTAGTATAGTTCGTCCATCAAAGAATAAATTCTTACCATATTTATAGATTTAATATTCCTTCTAGAATTTTAATTTCAAAGAAATAAATTATACTCAAGCTTATACAAGTTTAATGAAACGGTTTATTTACTCTAAAAGTAAAACGATCTCTAGGAAAATCATATTCCATATTACCCCAAAGTAATCAAGAATTCATATCATAGCCTAAATCCATACAAAATGAGCTAAATCATTGGCATAGATGCAAGTGTAGGACCATAGTACTCAATTACCTAGATGGAGTCCTTATCATCCTCTGAAACCATAAAATATGGAATTATAAAAAGTTCATACCTAGTCAACTTCATCTCATGAAATCAAATATAATTATCACATAATATAGGATGTCACGTTTAAATGAATATATAAACGACCAAAAATTTATTGTACAATATATATATAATTGAAATGATATAAATATAATTATCCTATCAAAACAAATCATTCATGATAATTATTACCTAGCTACTATATGATGTACATTCTATCCAAATTTTACGCTTGAATCAATACTTTAATTACATTGGTTAATCAAATGGTAATTAAATTCTTTATATGTGAATGTATTATATACTACACTGTAAGTTGTATTTTCGATCATCGTAGTCTAAAACATAATAAATATAAGAATATTTACCTGATTTCCAATCAATAAAATTCTCAAATTTTTATAACTCAAAACTATAACCTAGTTCCTAACGAAAAGATTTAACTTCACTATTTCATGACCCAGTTCTTTTGACACCCCATCAGGGCCAGTGATGAAATCATGTGTGGCCCTTGAATCCTACCTTCAATGGGTCATGTGGTTGTAAAACAATGATATATTGGTTTCACAAGGCTGTAGTCACTAAATTGGTGTTTAAACCTAGATCTTTATATCCATCTGATTTTTTATTCAAACTTCCCAGAAACTCTACCTACAATAACCTACAACACAATACATAAAATTAGGATTGATTATATCCACATACTACATAGTTCCTCCACTAAGGATGATAAAACATGTCTATATTATTTATATATAAACAAAATAAATAAAATCATGGAATATAAATTAATTTATTGAAAACAAAACCACCCTAGGGTAAACCTAGAAAACAAAATCATGTGAACTACCTTATCCTCTTAACTTTATAAGATGTTGTGCAAGTGTATATTAATTTATGTGATGTACACATCATAGATAATAAGTACAACTATTTTAACTATTTCATCTACATACTCGCCCCAAACATCTCTCACCAAATAAAAGAGTATATATAATTTAACACATGTCATTAAATAATAAAAGTGCCCTTGAAAATAAACACCAACCAGCTAATACTCACATATCTAAGGTTTAATGTCCCTATATCCACACACTAATCTAATCACAACACATTTATATCCATTAAATTTGAACTACAATATATATAACCCATATCTAATCTACAACACTTGGTGGGGTGAGAGAGGAAATACTAGTTCGGTCATTTGGTTATTCCACTTACAAATCCAAATATTAGGTATCACCAAGAAAACAAACCTCATGTGGTGGTTTTGTTATGAATATTTCTCCCATCATAGAAATAAAATTAAAAACATAACTAGTAGTAACTAATATAATATCATAACATTAAATTTACACTAAAATAAATCATTATTATGACATCCATATAACCATCATCAACAATCATATTTTTCAGGTCATTATAATCATCTAAAAACTCTCAATTATTAAAAAGTTATAATACTCTGGATAATAATCGCTGAACCACCCTCAACCAATGTAGATACCTCTAAAGGGAGAAATTTATATTCTATAATTAAAATTAATACACAATTTCATCAAAATTTATATCTCAAATAACTAAATTATCCATGTCAATCCTCTAAAAACACAAAAACATATTAGTGACAAGTCAAGGTAGTGTCGATCATAATTCAATCATCCATAATTTTTATGTGTCAAAATATAGGATAATTACCCTGATGAAACTGAACCATACTATCAATGCAATAACATTATAAATTATAAACAAAATAAAATTAATAACATATCATGAGTCAACACATCATAACAAATATTTCAAATCACATCATACTGTAATATTTATTTGTCCATATGTGAGATCCAAACTCATTAGTGTACAATGTTGAGGACATATACTTAGATGTAAAAAAATTCAATATAATAAGAAAAAATCATCATTCCATAAATTTCCATGTGAGTGTTGTTATGTCCTGGATAGGTGATGGTGATGGAAAATTTGGGGTGAGTTATCTTTCTTAGAAAAATAAATTTGAATTTAAATTTTAAGAGAATAAAGTGATCAAGGAAAAAATTTAACAATTCATATACGCTGATATAAAAAAAGATTTATAATTACATAAAAGTATGTAAAACAATAAAATAATAATTTTATATTGGTTTTGATCTAAAATATCATAGTCCACTCTTCACCCACCACCCTTGGTGTATGTAACCCACTATATATATCCCATTTTAAAGAGAGTGAAAAAATTTTACATCACAATTTTTCACACCATGATTCTTAACCAAATCACCCTATCATTTACAAGTTTAAAAAACCCCATCCCTTTATAGGAGAAGACCCAACAAAAT
Source organism: Viscum album (assembly GCA_963277665.1). Lineage (NCBI taxonomy): Eukaryota > Viridiplantae > Streptophyta > Magnoliopsida > Santalales > Viscaceae > Viscum > Viscum album. The sequence goes on from OY728135.1 coordinate 1,152,158,800, forward strand.
AATTCATATGATCAATCCTAACCTCTTACATTTTTAGGTTTATACAATTTCTATATTTTTAGGGGGAAACCTATCCCAATATTTTATAGGTTCACACACCACCTAGTCTTTCACAAGTTAAATCCTAACATCTCCTATTTAAATTTTTAAGAGGATCATGGTCTTCTAATGTGAAAAAATAAACATAGAATATTATAGGATTAGTAATTCCCTCCAATTTATATGGGTTATGTGGAACCTAGTATTCTATCAGGATAAAATAAACCTAGATTTACCATTTATTAGGGTAGTATAAACCCATGAAGGACACACTGATTGAGAAGATATAGTATAGATAGTTAAAGAAAACAAAATAATGGAAAAATATATACTAGTGAATGGATTTTTATGAAGATGAGATAATTTGTATTAGGTAGTACTAAGACCCTTCAAGATGCTAAAACAGTGAATATCAGGAATGCAACAGTTTACCTAACTTGTAATCAACCGATGAGGCATTAAGAATTAGTTTCAAACCAAATAACATAAATTTATAAAGAAGAGTCTTTGTATCTCTCTCTCTCTCTTCTCTACCTTCCTCACTCTACTTATGTGTCAAAATAGAAATAGATATTATTACCAAATTAAATTCCAATAATTTCCCACAAAAATTACTTTCATAAAATATTTTTGTAAAAGAATATTTTAATTAAATTTGATATTCTGTAACAAGATATCATTAATGTATACAAAAATTCATTAGAATAATTACAAAATAATATAGTAGTAAATATATCCATAAATTATTATAAAAATCCCTTCAAATACTCCCACAATTTATGTGAGACAGAATCTTGATATTCTAAAAACTATTCAAATTTAAACATTCACTTATTTAGTTCTCTATCAGTATTTTAAAAAACACATATAATATAGGAATAAAAAAATCTAGAATAATAAATATTGTATTTAATAAAGAATATTAATATCCTTGAGAAAACCCATAACAGTTTTCAAGACAACCTCTTTATATTCTAGTAGATTTGATTTTTATTTTCTAATTTTATAAATTATATGTGTTAATATTCAGACAAGCATAATAATGTGTGATTATCATTAAACATGTCATAAAAAATGTCAGAAACTTTTTTTCATGGATTCTAAATTATTAAAGGATAAGTTTAGAAAAAAATATATCACATTAATAATATTCATAATAATCTTAAAAAAAATGTTAAAATGGAACAATATAAAAAATAGAGTATAATTTCATGTTAAAAAAATATCTACAACCCTTACAAGAAAGATAAATTCTCTATAAGGGTAACTGAATTTTATCATTAAACAAAATACTACCCATAGAAAGTATTATAAATATCCCGGCACCCTTCCATATGTATTATATACCCTTAGACAAATATTAGAAATATATGATACCCTTACATGGATATAAAATTCATTTACGCGAGCTTTATAACTTGTTGTTTACACTTATGCAAGTAATATGGTACACATACATAATCTTTAGAATTTTCTAGTACCCCTTATATAAGTAAGGATTTCCTTTAACTGATTATTCAGAAATATTATAGGGGTAATAAAATAATGCTACTACTAGTATGTAATTATGTTTGTTCCCTTATAGAATTTCGATTTTACCTTTACATTAGATTCTATTACCTTTATCCAATCTTGATTAGCCTTACGTAAGACTAGTAGTACATTTATGTTGGTCATGTTTCCTTTATGTAAATATATAACTTCATTTATATAGCTAGCCCTTTACACGTATACTTTTAAAAAAGCATTAAAATTATAAGGTTACCTTTACATAACTATTTAAATTTATAGGTTACAGTTATGTAGACACTAAACTACCATTACACAACCGATGGAATTTGAAATATACCTTAATGTATCTAATGCAATGTAATAATTCCTTTATCAAAATAAAATAAATTTTTTCCACCCTAATGAAACTAATATATAATGTTACTTACACTTGTGTGACTCGTAAAATTAGTGTTTTACCTCTATGCAACACAAGTAGCATTAATGTTACCATTACACAACACAACTAAAGGCATTGTTACCTTTATAAAATATATGTAATCATCTAGTTACCCTTTCATAACTCTAAAAAATTCACTCTACCCTTGCGTAGCCTATATAAACAAAAGTTTACCTTTACATAACTCCACAAAAACATGAATAAATAATATTTAAATATCAAAATGACTTATTTATATTTGGATCACAATATAAAACATATAAAACATATTATACTCAATTAAAAAATAAAATATAAATAATTGTAAATGTAAACATACTTTAATTAAAATATAAGAAATAAATAAATAAAACACATAATAAAGATGTTTCAAATAGTAATTACACTATAAAATTAAAATAAGTCTTAATAAATCTTGGATATATTATAAATACACTAAAAAAATTAAGATAATTCTTAATGATGTTTTGAGATTTTTTAATTACAAAAATAAACATATTATGACAATTTATAAATAAAAAATTCTTTGTAATTAATCATAACATGTAATTTAGTAATTATCAAAACACAATTCGAAAATGTGATCCAAGGGGCCACTTCAATATTACCTCTTTTTTTATAATTACTAGAAAAATTATAAGTTCAAAAACTCTCCCCGTTTTTGAAATTATCAAAAAGATAATGTAGTAATTGAATAATTCTATCATTAATATAATAATTTTTAAATTCTTTATTTATTTAATATAATAATAAATATGCATGAATTCATACTCAAAAATAACTTCTTCTAAAAATTATACATAATAGAAAAACATATTTTTATTTCATAAAAATGAATGAAAATAATGTATAAAACATCATTAATATTGAACATTTCAAATCATATGTCAAGGTGCCACTATAAAGCCTACTATAATTCAAAACATGTTTCAAGAAGAAATTATATAGTGAGCATAATTTGAAATATTGTTTCTAAAAACTATTGATAAACCATTCATAAAATATTCTTTTATAGAAGAAAAATTTAAATAGTAAATATTCATAAACTAATATTTATGAAAAATATTAAAATAAAAATATAATAAAAAATGTGTAAAAATTAAAACACCGTAAACTAGAAAAAGATACCAAATTTTACAAATTTAATATAAATTTCTAAATTTCATTATGTAAACACATTCAATATCCCCGTAAATTTAATAATTAAATATAATTCTACCTAAGTGAAATTTTTGTATAAGATAAAACTAAAATATTATCATAATATAAACACATAATAAAGGAAATATATACACATTAAAAAATGATTGTTCATTTTTAAATTATTTAAAATAGATTTTATTAATTCAAAACTACACATGTTAATCATGCATTACTAAAAAAATAAAATAGTTAAACTTCCCATAATTTACTATGGTATGAACTAAATTACATACATCGTCCCCAAATAAAAACTAGATTCCAACATTCTTAGAATATATTTAATAAAAGAATAATTTTATTGTGAAGTATTAGAAATAAAATCAAATTTTCTCCCTCATAATTGATTTACTATATAAATATAACATTTAAATAAATTTAGAATCTTAAATGAAAAGAACCTCTGTAAATATAGCTACCTTATTATGAATAAAAAACTAGATAATACAAAAATTGATTTACATATGAGATAAAATAATGAAGATACTGATTAAGAACACATAATTAACTATATTAATCTTATTTAAAATATAAAAATATGTACATATTATACTAACATATTTTACACATTAAATGAATTCAAATATTGATTTAAAAATTGAAATATGAATCTATCAGTTTCCTTTTTAAAATTTTATTTCTAGGGAATAAATTTAAAAATAAGAAAAAGGTATTCATTCCCCTATTATTTCTTCTTCTTTTTGTCTAAATATAATAAATGTTCATTTTTATTTCAAATTTTAAAAAATTATTTATATATATAAGGGATTAAAAGTACATTTAATGTTATAAAAAAACACATATAAAACTATGTATCACATGTTTCAATAACCGATATCTCTATGATGAATTTAGAATTAAAAATTAGAGTAAATCTCCCTAAATTGATACAATCTTTAAAACTTAAACTATCAAAATAGTAAAATCATAATATTAATATCTAGTAGTGAACACTCCTATAAAAACATACATTTATATCATAATAAAACACGACACATGTCAAAATATATTCAATGAATTTTTAATGTAACTAAAAAATAATAATATACAACTAGAATAAAATTATTTATTGTCCATATAATGATATTAAATAGATTATAATGTAAGAAAACTTAAAAAATGATATAATATTAAATATATAAATGCTAACATGGATTTAAATTTTTTTCATCCATGTTTAAAATAATAACAATATTACTAAACCTCACTATCCTAAAAAAATTCACATTTATGATAGCAGCTCCAATGATAAAATAAATCCATGCTATCCAAAATTATAAAATACACATAATTTATAAATCTTATACCAATATTACACGTATATAATTATAATGACATGCATTTTGGACATAAGAATTTGAAATTAAATAGATATTACCTTTGTATAACAAATAGTTTAATTTCACATGAATTACAATATATACCACTCGGTACCCAAGTATTAGACAGTTTACATATTTTATCCTTGAAAATAGATTTTGAAAAAATTACATTTTTTGACGAAGAGATTGAGTAAATTTCAATGAAAAATCACAACCATAATGACTAAAAGGTCTTTATGTAAATCAACTAACTGAAGAAATTTCAATAGACATTCTTTTTATAAAGTTGTTTCTAAACACATTTGGAACAAAATAATCTTATCTAAGTCTATTTTTACCATTAATTTTCTTAAAATAAGAAATAATTCCAAAATTGACATTTGATAAACATTTATTGTAAATTGGACTATTCAATAAAGCCGTTTCTTTTAAATAATTATTTAATTCATTTCTTTGGAATTTAATTTTATTTTTAAACAAATTAAAAATCATAAAAATCTATTTCCTATGTCATCAAATCTGTGTTTATAAGATTTTCATTTTGAATCTCATTTTCTCCCTCAATCATTATAATTTATAAATCAACATTTTTTAATTTATGTTATTTTTTTCATTTCATGAGCCTTTCAATTTTTTTCTATGTGTGAAAAATATGTAGAATTCATTTATTTTATTTGAGCTTTATATAAATTACATATTTCCTTTCTATATTAAATATTATGATCATTATCTATTGAATCCATTTAAGAATGAGAATCAGAACTAACATCATTGTCTTCAGTTATAATTTTCAAACATATATTTTAAATTTTTCTTGCATATGAACCATGATCACTTGAACATTAATGTAGAGGTGAACATATAACATAGAATATTTTTCATCAATGAAACATTACTAGTTTCTTATGAATTTTCATCCTTGTTGAATGATCAATTATAATCACTCTTATTAGTCATTGGTTTATTTTATTTCTTTTTCACCCTACATGGATTTTTTATCATCAATAAATTGGTTTTAATATTTCCTTTATTCATATATCCATAAAAAATAATATTGGAACAACGGAAATTCAAATTTTAATTTCCTATATTGATATATCCTTCAAGAAAATGGTATTTTTCTTTTTCTTGGAATGGTGCTCTATTTTTATGTGTCTGGACATTCTATAGTTAAAATGATATTTTTCCTAGAGTATCCTTCTTAAAATGTAATTATTTACGGATTTTTACTAATTTTATGAGCATTTTTTCAACTAGAATTTTTTTAAAAGTTATTTCTACCAAAATATTAATAACTAATAATTATGACCTTGTGATAAAAATCATATTTTATTTTTTCTTCTCCATTCAAATTAACCATGTTTTATTTAGGTAAAACTTAATATTTAATCACAATGTCTCAAAATAGAATATTAATACTCATTATGTAAAATTCTATCTAGATCATCCACTAAGTACACTTTCTACCAGTGAAATGTGGTGGAAATATTAGATTCAAACCATTATTCCATAATCCGAAAATCACTAAAAATATATTTCTTTTAGTCTTGTTAAGGTCTGGGATAAAAAGATAGCACACTAAATATAAAAATTAAATTAAAAATAATATTTCCTAAAAAGAGCCAATATATCACACTAATTACAAGTCATAAAAAAGGAAAACTAACTTATCATCCAAAGGTACTCAAATAAAACCAATTTTTATATCCCAGATAGTTTATTCCAATAGTCAAGAGGGAGTGTATTTTATTTCTTTAAAAAAGATTCAAAGATAAAATTTTAAAAGTGGAATGTTATTTGTCAAAATATTTACCATTTAAACAACAAATAAATAAGAATATAGACATAAATTAAAATGTGTGTAAGTAAAGGAGGACCACAAGAATTTTTTAGTGGTTTTAATATAAATGATAATAGATCCAATTTCACCCACCAACCCTAATGTATGGTACCCAATATGGAATATAACTTTTACTGCCGTGTGGAAAGTATTTATATACACCATTTTCACACCTGTAAGATTAACTAAATTCCATTTTCATTTAACAGTTTAGAAAATGAATCCTTTTATATGAGAGGATATAATCAATAATTTTAATGGATTAATTATAACCACATTCATTTTCGTAAATATAAAATTCCATTCTTTTATGGGGTAAATCAAAACCTAGTCTTTTGTATGTGTAGACCCAACCTAAATTTACACATGATATGTAATAAACTCTTCCTTGGTAATATCAAAGATAAAAATAGTTTTTTAATTTTATAGAATAAACCTATACACTTATGATAGTAGTTATTTAATCTTTTATTTTATGGGATCAGTGGATCCTCATATTCTAAGTGGATAGATTAAACCCAGGAGTACCTTTTTTTGTGTAATATAACCAAGTAAAAGATAAAAAAAGGGAGGAAATATATTTATAAAATTACAAAACAAATATATAATAGAATAATTTAACCTTGTGAATGAATGTCAATGATGATACTACTGTTTTGATCATATATTTATCAGTACCATTAAGATGTTTAAACAGTTAAGCTTATAAAACTATCAGTTTACTAAAGAATTTAACTCAATGATGTGGCTTTAGGACTCGGTTGTGAACTATGTGTTATGAAATTATAAAGTAGGTTCACACTATATATCTTCAATGCATGTCTTGATCAATTTTTTCATTGAAATATCAAAAAAAATTCTCTAAATTCAATTCTATGAAACTATTTTGTAAATTGTAATGATACATTTTCACATCGAATAAAATTTTATCTACCTTCGATATACATTAAAAAAGCTATATTATTCAAAAATATTCATTAGATTAATAAAGAATAAAATAATATTAAATATATCCATTAAATTTGATAAAAAATAAATGGAATACACCCACAATTTATATGAGAATAACTCTTGAAATTCCAATAATAATGCTAATTTAAACTTTTCACTTTTCAAGTTCACTCTTGATATTTTGTAAAAAATGTATTGTATAGGGAGAAACAAATTCAAAACAATTCATCTGATGTTTAATAATTAATATTAATATCATTGAGAAAACCCCTACAAATATTTGAGGGAAACTCTTTATATTCCAATGGAATTGATTTTGAATATCCCCTTTTTCAAAATATCATTGTAAATATTTAAACATTATTAATCTAATGTGAAACCCATTAAACTCATTAGAAGAAAATTAAAAACTTGTTCACATGGATTTAAACCAACTAATAACTAATTTTAGAATAAATAAAGATTAATAATATTCTTAATAATCTTTCAACAAAAGTAAATATGAAACAATATGGAAAAAAATTATAATTTTATTTTTAGAACAATCTCTGAAACCCATACATGAAAGATACATGCTACACATGGGGAACTGACTTTTACCCTTCCATAACATAATACATATACTAAAGTATTTTAAATATCCTTGTACCCTTACATAGTAATATGTAACCTTAAACAAATATTAAAAATATATTGATACTCTTATGCGAGTATATATTACATTTTCAGGAGCCCTAAACCATGTTGGATACTTTTATGCAAGTAAGAAGGTACCCTTATAGAAGATTTATAATTTCATAGTTACCCTTGTGTATGTAAGGAATACATTTACATTAGTTTGTATTACCCTTACGTGTGTGTTGAGAATATAATACTACCCTTACACAAGTATATCAGTACCCTTATATATGTAGGATTTTACATTTATTTTGGGGTTTATTACAATTATTCAAGCTTGGTTTCCTTTATGCAAGATAGGTAGCTCCCTTACACAACTATAGAACTACCTTTATACAACTATACCATCATGAATTTACCTTTTCTCAATCTTTAAAGTTTTTAGGTTACCTTTACAATACAAATGAAATTAAAAGGTTCACTTTATATAGACATTAAACGTCATTTAAAAAACCAATGGAATTTTTAGGTTACCTTTACATAATTAATGAAATGTAATTATTACCTCTACTCATTTAATATAAATTTTCTTTAAACTTACCCAACTAAAATAAATTTTTCCTTACCCTTACACAACTCATATAATCAGGGAATCGATCCGACCCCAAAAAGCCTAGAGACGGTTTCATACAACCATTACATTTTCATATGATACAAATAAATCATATCTCAAAGGACCGAATAGTTTATTAGTCTTTGTAAACTATATACTCACATGATTCTTGTATTACAACTGCATAAAAAAATTAAAACATTTTTTTTGGTGTATAACTTTATTCCATCTACTATATATTTGCGTATCTTTCTTAGTTCACTTCATGGAATCCAGGAAAAATGAAATAAAATAAGTGTGAGCTTAAATTATTAGTATGTTTAATGTACATTGGAATCAATGATGAATCAATGATAATCATCAATATGGAAATGTATCAACTAAATACACATGGAAATTAATTTATAAAACAATATATAAGTACATAAAAATAATGACAAGTTAAATAACTAAAAACATAACCCATTTAAATAAGTAGATAACAAATCAATATGGCATGGTAAGAAATTGATAAAACATTTTTTTAAGAGGTCAAGTCCCTTATTTTTATTGAAAAGAAGACAAAGAAACACAAAAGAAAAAAGAAAAAAGAGATGAGCAGATAGTTCCACACAAGATAGAAAAGTCATCTTCAGGTGGTACAATTTGTTTTCCTTATCTTGTCAGTAATCCATTGTTATTTATCATGTAAGGCTCCCCAATCCATTACCTGACCTTGCCCATGTCTGATTCTTCTGTTCTATAGAGTTTCCAATTTCCTCGGTTGTCAATATACACCTTCAATGTCCAACCAGTCCCAATCAGATACATCGGGTTGTTAATCATCTTTCTTGTAATCTGCTCGTCTGCATCACCACCCTCGATTTCTAGGATAACGACCTAATTTCCAGGTTTTCTAGGGTCCATCGAATTAATATTAAGTAGCTGATTAAAACATACCCTTACCATCAATCTCCTCATTATAAATGAGAGTGGGAATATCTTTTTAGAGGGACATAGCAGGAACATCATGAGATAGTACAACATTGGATGTATCTCCAGTTGTAGTGGAAACTTCCTTTGAGAGAGACAAAATAGGTGAAGAGGAAGTGGGCATATCTATATGATTTAGAGCCATTTATTTTGAGAGAGACACATCCTATGAAGTGTTTCCAGGATATATACCATTTAATAAATAAACCGAGAAATAGATGCATCTATATACATTTTCATAGTGAAAATATCATTGATAATAAATACTAGATCAAAATAACGGTAATGATTATTTATTAGAATCCGTGTTTGAGGCACATGAAAAAATATACCATCATGACATTTAAAAAAATGGTTTAAAACCAAATTTATAAACCTATTTAATTTTCACAACTAATTTGTCTCATTATAACTTATAAATGCATGAAGGGGCTATATAAGGTCCAGGCCCCACCCATCATTTCCTGTCCAAATTGTTCCTCATATTAGAAAATAATTTTAATTAACAAACAATATGATTGATCAAATATCCATATTGAGTAAAGGATAATGATTTATCAATATTTCTTCATTAATTAAAATAATATTCAGAGTAAACATTGTATGTAAAAAAAGGTATCTGGGTTATTTAATAAAAATATCCATGATAAATGATTTAGATAATTAGTTTAAATTCAACATTCAATGATCATAGGAAATTTAATATTTCATGGAGAAAAAAAGGAACAAAGTGAGTAAATTTCAATAATATCCTTATCTAAATCAATCATAAGCCATACATACTAAGAATAATGATGGTATCGTTATATCATATAACATGTAGAGTAAAAATAATTTTTTCTCATTGATGAATGAAAAAACTATAAAAATATATATTAAAAACATTATTTAGGAAAATATTCTTTTAATTTTGAAAAACATTTCAAATATTATTTTCTTCCAAATTAAATTTTCAAAACAAATTCTTCAACAATTGACCTTTTAAACATGAATATGAATCATTGAAGAAATAACAATGGGTAAATTCATGCATTATATATATGGTAAATCTAACATTCTTTTTTCATGTAAAATGTTAGAAAAATTCCTTGTTCAAAAAGAGACAAGAGGATTCCTTTGAAAAAATTTGTAGAGGAAAAAATGGAAAAAATGAATTTAATAAATCAATTTTTATTGGTTTAAAAAAAATTAAATAATTTTTACAAAAAAAGGTTTTAAGAAAAAACGGTTTCTTCGACTAATGAGAGAAATGAAGTATGGTTTCTTAAAATCATTTTATAAAACATTTTGAGTAATAAAGAGTGAAAAATGGTACAATTACATAGAAAAGGACATGAGTAAATACAGTAGAAAAAATTAAATGGTTTAATTAAAAATGATCAAATAGTTTCTTCAAATAAAAATTCAAGTTTAAACAATCCCAAAAAAATGAGATTGTGATGTAAACCCTTGAAAAGACCATAACATTGATATGAGAATCAATCAGTAAAACGATTTTTCATGTCAAATGTGAATCTATATAAAACAAGTGTAAATACAATAATAGATAGTAAAAATTTATTATTACCATAATCATAGAATATTAATGACAGCGATGAGGATATATAACCCAAATAATGAAATTAGGTTATGAATTTATTTTACACGTGTTAATGCTTAATTAAAATCACCTTGTATGAAATAATTCAAATTGAATATAAAAATATGATGAATAATGAATGAATAATGATTATATATGTCAAATTTTCACAATTTACACCATATATAATAAATTAGGTTAAAAAAATAAAGTATGTCTCAAAGAATGAAAATTGAGATAAAGTCCCTTACTAGGTATATTTTGAACTATAATATCCATGAAAAAATTATTTAAAATTAAAGACTAAAAACCATGAATGCTAATTTATTCATGATATAAAATACAATAGGTGTTTTATATATACCACACAAAATAACTAAGTGGTTGAAAATTGTGCATGCCTCATGGAAAGAAAAGAGAGACAAGAATCCCTTACACTGTGTTTCCTTTTTGAGTGAACATTCATTAAACTAGTGTATATTGGTTTTAAAGATGACAAATACTTATACTATTACTATACATATATTTATAATATTATAAATCAACTTATTATAATATCTTATTAATTGTTTTTAATAATTTTTAATTATTTTCACTATTTTGGGGGTTAATTGCCTAGTTTCTCGAGCATCCAAAAAGTAAGGGAAGAAAACTTTTTATTAATAAGAATAAAAAGAAAAAGTGTTGATGGATGGGTTCATACAAGAATATATTCCATCATGTTAATAAGAAGAAAATAAATCAAATATCATAACCATGGAATGCATCATTATAATCACTATCCCAACCAGACTCATAATCAAAAGTACCATGGGACCAGGTAAAGATAGTTGGCTTCATATATGATTAGTCTTTCCTCCTTCATGATTTATTAGGAGGAATAGGCTGGAACACTTCATTATACACAACAAAAACTTTTCCTTTGGTTATAGTATTAATATATTTTATCATTCTTAGTGAATCATCCTCAATATCAATCTACCTTCCATGGATGCCCTGTATTTCCCTTTATTTTGTAATTTCCTCTTGAAACTTTGAAAGATTTATAACAAGACTTTTATTTTGTTTCCCCTAAATTTCAGGACTAAAATAATTCCTCTCCTCTGCTGAGATCATGCCTCCCTTAACTCCATGCTCATGAACCAACTCTAGGGCCAAGCCAGGCTCAAATCCATTGAATTCAGTCCTACATTCCATTTCATGCATAGGTACACTAGGTTCAGTATCATGATCTAACAAACCAAGATTTACGTACCAATATATTAAATTTATTTTTAATAATACGTAATAAATGACACAAAAAGACGTCCAAAGACTGTATTAGTTTAGTGCCCATGGAATCATTCAACATAATATTCTAACTTGGTGAAAAATCTTCAATATCTCCCATAAAGATCATCCACTTTTTTATTACCTGTAACCTTTCTTTATTTCCTGGGGAAAAGAAAACATAAAAAATGGTGAGCTCAAATTCTCCGTAAGGTTAAACATGGATAAAAACCCATAAACATAATAATGTAAAAACATGAAGATAAAGTTTAAATATCAAAATCTTGAGTCAGGAAATAAATCTTGGCAGTACGTAAGGAAAAAATCATAAAGGAAAAATAACCATGTTAAGATAAAAATGGAATAAAACATGTAATTCTGGAAAACTAATATAAACATAATATTATTTCTATAGTAGCCACGGAAATTCATCCAAGACCATCATAGTGGAAAAAGTCCATTACTAAACCAAGTTTACATGTTGTTTCGACCATATATTACCAAACCGGATTTACATGTCATTATAGCAGTATATTACTGAATTAGATTTACATGATGTTACAGTCATGCCTATCTCTTGAGATATAAATATTTACCCAATGCATTGGAGGGAGATATTGGTCTCATCCATCCCATAATGAAATCATTCTTACATATGCCACAAAAATATAAATCATTTATCATAGCATAACCAATGAAATAAAATGGGTTTCTTAAACATCATTATATCAAAACATAATCCATATAAAATATCATTCTATAATTAACAAAATAAAATCATAGTAATAAAAATTATATAAACAAAAACCTATTTAAAGAGTGCAATCTTATATGGAAAATAATTTTGATAAAAAAACTTGAACTTAACTCTTGAGGAAAGTATTCTTTTTTCTTCAAAGATTTTTTATTTCCTCAAAATGCCGTCAAATTTTAAAATAAATGATTTGATTTAAAAATAAAATTGAAATATTATAGATTAATCATCATGGAAATTAGGCATTAAGAAGATGCAAAAATATGTTCATATTGTAGAAGTTAAAAAACGTTCTCCTTGTACATTTTCTATAAAAGTCAATAAGTAACTTGTATGGAAAACGAAAGAAATATTCCTTCTAAATCATATTGTAAAAGTGAAAAAATGTGTAAAAATGAATTTAAACATATATATAAGAATGTTAAAAAATTTATGAATTTTTTTTTCAAAAACATTGATATTGATGATAAATATATCCCCAGTAAATACTTACGTATAAACAATCTCAGATAAGAATGATATTACAAAATTATCCCTTACCTTAGGTCTGATTTCTTCCATATGTGTATGAAAATCATGAATAGTGGGTGTAAAAATATTATTAATTTTTAATAGAACCATAATAGTATCTATGATATGATATATGATTCACATATGACTTTATATTACCTATTTATACATCAATTCCATGTCAAAGCATCGTTTTGATTAATAATCGTTTTATTTATCATACGTGTTTTGAAGTGTTATTATTAATATTATTACATAGATCATGATCTACATAATTATAGAATGTAAAATCAAATTTTTATATCATAAATATTTTGTATATAAATACAAATAATGGATATATAAATGAAATGGAATACACCATTCATGGAGACGATAAGACATATGTATGTCTGAATGTTGTTTCCGTTTATTGAATTGAATTACAGCAAGTAGATGAAATATATATATATATACACATAAATCCAACAATATTATTATGTCATATATTTATTTCTTATTTATTATATATACTTTATAATCATTATTGAATGGTTAACACGGAGAACGAATTTCATCATGTCGTGGAGACGGTAGGTCGTACATATGCACGAGCGATGATATCACTCAGTTAATGGTTATATGGTATGGAATTGGATGGAATATTAATTATACAGAATAATTTTCATGTTATATTAATTATTTTATTCCATTATACTCATCATTATACCCATCCAATTTAAGTATTGTTGAATACCAAATTTCACCACGATCTGGAGATAGTAAGATGCACGCACACACGCATGGTGATATTATTATTCATAGGATAGATAAAAGAGGGTGTAAGATTTTCCAATAATTATAATAACGTATCAGAATGTATAAGATACTATATTTTTAAATTTACTATGATAACAACACAATAAAAGTAATTATAAGAAGAAAATAATTTTGAAATAGCTTATAAAACAAGTACATTTTTTGGAGTATCTCCTTTTAATTTGAAAAATATGTCTCCTTAGGATGACTTTATTCCCAAATTGTGGCCTTTAGAATGATGTGAGGGATGTTGGGAGAGTAAATGGGTAGGTTTTGGCCGATATAGATGGACTTAGAGGAGTGATTATAAGATAAGGAGAAGTTTTCTTTTAAAGGAGATGCGAGGCTCACAATTGGAAAGTCTTTAAATATTAATTTATTATATATTTATTTCAGGTTTATAATGGTACCAAATTCATTTATTTATAATTTGAGATGATTATGGGTATAAATAATCTAAACAAATAGGCTTTAGAAAAGTTTATGTCACAAAATTAACCTTATCTTTTAGCATTAACACTTAGTTAAAAACATTAACTCTTACCATGTCTTCTTGTATTTTTATAATATATGGTTTCTATAGTTAATATAAAATTTCAAGGGAACCAGAAGTGGATTATTATTGATCTTTATAAATTATAGAATTAATTTTACTAAATCATTGATTTTTAGGACTTTTATATTATTTAAAATTATTATTTTTTAAAAACTCATTTTTGTCAATTTTGACATTATTTATTAATTGATTTTTTAAATGCCATAAAAACATGATTCCATAAGAAAAAAGGCATTAAATCATCCCAAAAATTTAAATTTTCTCCAATAAATTTTTTTATGACATCAAAATATTTAAATCATATTTATTTTAATATTTATAATATCATTTATTTGAATCTTTCATTAATAAGGCAATCATTTCATCATCATTGTGTCATAAATAAATTTACTTATTTAATGTCTAAAAATTAAAAATAAAATACCATTATGTAGGAAGTATGTTTTTATTTCTAATTACTATTTATATTCAAAGATATCAGTTATATAACCCTATATTAAAAACATTTTAGTAAAACATACATGTTTATGTTATATTTCCCTTTTCTTTATATTAAAATTGTAAAAGGTCATTATCAAACCCAAGTGGATCCATGGGGTCTTAAAAGCGACCCAAGGATGATCAGGGTTGGCCATATCTCATGAAATAAAATTAATTCACGTTTTATAGTAGTTGTTTTATTATAATATTATATGTTACCATTATTTACCAAATTTACCATTTAACTAGTAAATAAAGTTTCTATTCCTAATTTCCAAAAAATAAAGGTTCATATTTACACAATTTGGACCTTTTGATTCCAAATATGGAATAAATTTTTACAAATTCAAAACACATAATGGATAGAAATTAATTTAATATTAATTCTCATTGTCAAAACCAAAAATTGTTTTTTTATGGTAAAAACTATCAAAAGAATGACAAGTGTTTTTGTCCAATTTAAATGTGAAATTACATAAAATGACCAAAATTGGATTACAAGATAAAAACATTATATAATTACACTTTAAAACTAATTAAAAACATAATCTAACTATATAAATGAATTAGACAAAAATGATGTTTTGAATTATAAGGCAGTATTTTCACTATTCAATAAAATATGAATTTCTTCAGAAAATTCCAAAGTTTAATCCATGGTAAATTTTTATGTCCCTCTTCTAATGAATAAGTTTATTATGTAAAATAGAACTTTTAATGTTGTTAAAAATTATATTAAAAAAGGTTTCACCATCAAAATATGGTGTAATTGTATTTTTTTTGAAAAAATACTTATTTTATCTGAAAAATTGAATTTTTTCTTGTATCATGTCTAGAAAATACATAATATTAATGTTAATGTTATAAAAAATTCAATATTTTTTTAATAATATTCATAACATCTAGTTTGTATCCCATTAAATAGTAATATTTTAACAATATATCATTGTTTAGTGGAACTCGGTGTTGCGTACAACGCAAGATATCGAGGAAGTTCATTGTTGCGTGTAACACAAGCCAACAATAGTGTTTTATATAATACAATATAATAATATTTTCCATATAGCACAAGATAATATTTTTTTAGCATACAACATAAAACATAAAAATAATTAAAAATAATTTATCTCATAAAATCACATGGTGTTACATTATACCCCCCCCTTAAAATAAATTTCCCCCTAAAAATTTGTCGGGATTTTAAAGGGTTTACTACATGAAATTTTCATTCGTAGAAACCCACATCATAAAAATAAATACTAAAACTTTATTTTAAAAAGGAATGTTAGAAACATAATGGTTACCCAAAGTAACACATCACTAGGTTTACACATAAGAGAACATTGCTGGGACGTGAAAACATGGATATGGAAGATAAATATTACCATCAATTTGTGATGGATAGTCATAGGGAACAAGGTTTAGAGAAATTTGACAACCAGAAAGACATAAATCTACAATGATCTAAGGAATCATGTTATTCATTGAATAAGAAGATATTATCATAACATTTTTGGTTTTCAAGATCCTTTCCCTAAAGTCGAATAACTTGAGAAAAATACTTACTTGATTTTGGTACAATGTAATCATTATTCATGCCTTGAAATTTTCCACATCAACTGTTATTTAATGAAATGAAGTCAAATTTCTAATTCTTTAAGTGTTAGCGGATCATGTGATATAATGATTTTTCATTCCATATATCTCACCAAAAAACATAGCACATGTTATGAAATGTGCATAATTACACCTATAGTGAGATAAAACATTAATCTACAAATGGATTATAACTTTAACTATCCATAAATTTATAACAATACAATACTTCCAAAAACTAAAAAAACATTAAAAATAGGTGAACTAAATTGACATAACTTTTATCTCCCATATCTTATAACGTATTTATTTGTTGTCACATTACAAACATATAAATACCTTAATCATGTATTCTCTTGAAACATGATAATAAAATGAATTAAAATAATACCTAAGTTCAAACATTCATTTTGTCAAAATTTACCCTTTCCACACACTAAAAATACCAAAAATTCTATATACTCAAACCATGATATCACTTAGTCCTTATATTATTCATAAGGTCTTTAATACTATCAAACTTTTCCTTATCTCTGTATCCCATAATTATGCACATATCAAGTTCGTTCTAAAAATATTTTAATCAATTTTCATGGTTACCGATACCATATTCTTATTGAAACCCACAATGGACCAATACATAGATATTATAGTATTTCATAATACTATAAAATATATTCTAAAACACTATTTTGGAATCCCATTATACAAACACTTAATCAATCCACCACTTCATTGTCAAACTCATGATATCCAATAGTGATCGCTTGTTATTTTCCTTTGTATTTGTCCTTAAGAGGATGATGAAATTGATAATTATCCATAATGCTTGGATTAGGGCATTGATTAGCATAATTCCTCATTTACTTTCACTTGTAGCATTGAATTGTGGGTCGTGCGTTCTGTGTAGTCTTTTCTCTATTCACATCATTAAAAACCTTTTTCCCATTAATTTAGAACTCAGAATCTCTATGACCTTCTTTTACACACATGAAACGTTTTATAGTCCCTTTAAGATAATCTCCAACATGCCTCTTTCTACACTTTGATCATAAGGAAACATGCATCTTCTTTTCACCATTGTTTTGAGATTTCCCCTTAAACTAAATCTTTTGTTTTTTATAAATCCATGAGATTGATATGTAACAACAAATTCCATTTCTACCTTTATAGCACACCAAAAAATATCTTCATATCTGTTAAAGTCTCTTATAGTTAATTCCCTTCCAATACTAGTCTTTATTCCACTGAATAATCAATTGACTTTACATTCCGGTTGGATGATAAAGTTAGAATCATACCTTGAAAGTCTTGTAAAATTAACCTCATATATACCAATAGATTAATCAAATTTTTCCTTATGATCAAAGAACTCATTTTATATATTTTTTCAAAGAATACAAGGGAATTATTTATTAAAAAATAAATTCTTGAACTCATTACATTCCATGGAATCAATTTTATCTTATACCTTGTATTCTTGATTAGAGTCCACAACCAGTTTGATTCACCTTCTAAATGATAAATAGAAAAAATGAAATTTTCATGTCCCACACAATGAAGTATGGTAAATATATTTTCAATGGTACTAATCAATTTTTCAGAAAAAACTGGATCATGAGACCTATTAAAAAAAGGTGTACATTTCCTTATGAAGGAATCAACGGAATGTAGTTCCCTTATCTTCTCATTTGGAAGTCCAGAATGATTCATATCTTGTATAAGTATTTAAATAATATTTGTCATTCCATCTCCCATAAAATTTGGTTTATTATGAGGACAATCGTTTCATTTTCTAGTGCATTGATTATTAACACAGTTCCTTCAGGTTCCATCCAATGTCTAAAACCCAAAAATAATAGTGTGAGAACTAGAAATTATACTAGTAAAACAAAATAATACATGGTGAGTACTTTCAATCTCTAACATCTTAGGTTTTAACTGAGGTTATTCATGATCATTAGCACAATTAAAGGACTGTAACCTATAGTTATACTTTCCCTTAGGGACATCCCTAGACATACCATAAAAATATCTCTAGGGATATCAATAAAGCTTTCACATCTTAGTTTCCATATAGTTAACAAAACCTTCTTTCTAATACCAACTCTAATTACCCAAGCTCTAAATACATAGACATTAGATTTATTTTTCATAATACTTAATACATGACACAAAAATATTCACAAAGGCCAAATTAGTTTAGTGTCTTTGGAAACTTGGAACATAATATTCTAACTTGGTGAAATATCTTCAATATATCCCATGAATATCTTCCCTGTATTCCAAACCTAAAACCATTATTTATATCCTAGGGAAAAGAAAACATAAAAAGGGTGATCTCAAATGCTCAGTTAGGGTAAACATGGAGAAAAAACTGTAAACATAATAATGTAAAAAATATGAACATAAAGTGTAAATATCAAAATCTTGTGTCATGAAATAAATCATGGAAGTACGTACGACACATATCATAAAGGAACGTTAACCATGATAAAATAGCATTGTCATAAAACTTGGAATTTTAGAAAACTAATAATAACATAATGTGATTTCCATATTATCCTAGGCAATGTTTCTAAGACCATCATAGTAGAAAAAGTCTATTACTGATCCTAGTTTACATTTCATTCTAAACATGTTTTATGGAATGAGATTTACTTGTCATTCCGAGCTTATATTACTGAATCAGATTTAATTTTTGTTCCAGTCATGTTTATCTCATTAGATATAAATTTTTATCCAATGGATTGGAGGAATATATTGTTCCCACCTATCACATAAAGAAATCATTATTATATGTTCCACAAAACAAAAATAATTCCTTATATCATAACCCAAGAAATTAAATGGGTTTTGTTGGTTGGAGTAGATTACTCAAGAGGGGGGGGGGGGTTGAATTAAGTATCTATAATAATTTCTGGTTTAAAAAGTATTTCAAAAAGGTTTCCCCAAAAGATTAAAGATACTCAGATAATCAAGGTTATACTATTATGAATGTTTGACTATTTAAATAAATTCTTTAAAGATATATTAATTCTAATTAATAATAATATTAGTTATTAATATTAATTTTGAAGCTATTTTACTAAGACAATGAAATTATAACTTCTTTCCAAGATTAACTATCAAAGTGAATTTAACGATATATGAGTTATACGGTAAAGCGGTAAAAACAGAGAAGACTAAATTTAGCATCATAGTGGATATGAAACAAGTGGTTCAGTATAAAGCCAAGACCTAATCCACTCCACTTGGTGATCACCTGCCACCAATCAGTTTATATAAATAAACATGATGCACACCCCAGATCGGGGTTAAACAACAGTAAACTAGACTGTCCAGGTCGCACAAGGACCTCTTCCACAGTTCATCATGGGTACAAACAGCCAGGCCACACATGGACCTCTTCCACACTTATCCATGGGTATAAATAAGTGTACATAGATGTTTGAGTAAGGATATCATGTATCTTTCAGTTTGATGGAGGAGACAGAGTGTGTTATATAAAGAAACACACACTACTTGAAAGTTAATAATTTGATACACAACAGAGTAGAAATATTGAGATAGGTAAAGAAATGCTCTGAGTGTTAGTCTTGGCAGCTGTGGACTTATTGAGATGAAGCAGATGCAGAACTCGAGTCCTCATCTGGAAAACAGAGTGTCACAAGTCGGACAGATCCGGCTTGTGTTCTTCGTGATGTTTGATAGTGTGAAGAAGTTTGTGGGATTCCAGTATGCTTCGGGTGTTCTTCAGTAGCGTCAAGTTACATGAATAAATTCCCTTTTCAAAAATATTCTATGTGTATTTTTTGTTATCATTCAAATGACCACTAGCTTTTTCTTCTTTTTAGTATCGTGCCACACACATTCATTTATGGGCCGCACTACTCTTTTATCTCAGAGTGCATGTGTTGGAGACAACATGTTGCATCTATTATGCACCTCGTACCTCGTATGGTCAGATGATATGTCTAAAAAGAAACAATAATTATGTTAGTGCATTTAAAATATTCAAATTTGACTGTTAGAGATTAAATTGAATGACAACAAAACATATTAGGAAACGGTGTCATAGTATGTCATGGAATAGGTGTCTCCTTCACACGGTGTCTAAATTTGTCACGGTGTCTTGGTATCAAGGTGTCTGGATGTCACTGTGTCTTGTGCACGGTGTCTTGTTCATGGTGTCTTGTTCACAGAGTCTAGTTCACAGTGTCTGGATGTCACAATGTCTCATGGTCATAGTGTCTCACGGTCACAATGTCTACTTGTTCATGGTGTCTGCTTGGTCACGGTGTCTTAGACTTAATAGTGTATCTGTATTCAAACATATGCAGTAATATTTATGAGATGGATTAAACTCAATAATTTATAGGAAAACCATTATAAATTGAATCAAAATATAGTGTATAGTAAACAAATTGAGTGTATAACACATAGGAGCTTTGGATGGATTTTACTAAACAACTGTGCATTTTATGTGATATAGATAACATAGAGTGAACAATGTTTATAAGCAAAATAGTATTTGTGATCATTATAACATGATTATTACATGAGGAGTCCAACAATCTCCCCCTTTTTTATTATCACAAACCATTTATATTTAGAGTGTATATTTGTCCGAACAACATAGTTTGAAAGTTAATATAATGTATATAATGTGAGTGTTTTCTTCTCCTATATGTCTTTCTTATATATTTCTCCCCCTTTTGGGATTATCAAAAAGTAGTTGGGAAAAGAAAGACAAAAGATACAAGAAAAGTGAAGAATTTATTAAATAAAAACAGTGGCATTACAAAAAGTACAATAAATATAACAAGATTCCCATCAAAATAGAGTAAGCAATGTCCTTCTTCACTGGCTGGTCTTCTCTTTACCTTTAGCAGAAGCAACAGAAGAGATATCCATAGGATCAAAAGTTGAAGTTGAAGAAGAGAGAAATCTTGTTGATAGAGAAGGTAAGGGAAGGCCTTCAAAGACAGAGGGATCCATAGTATGTGAAGTAGAATACCAAGGATTTTTTTGATCAACGATCATAGGTTGGATCTGACTCAGTGCTTGACTGACAGACATAGTAGTGGACGCTTGGGCAGAGGTGAAGGCAGGCAACCTAGGTCTTAGAGGTGCAGCCGTTGGAGCAATAATGGTTGTACTCTATACATGAATGTAGGGCCTCAAAAGCTTAATGAAATCCGAAATGATCTCTCTACTATATTGCATGGATTTCCCAAAATCATTCTTGTTTTCCATAAACATATCCAATAATCTAGTGAACTCTATGAGATTTTGGAAATAATTCTTTAAATCTTGAGTAACAAGTGGAATCCGTTGTTTTTCCACAAGATACTTGAAATGATTGTTCATGTTAGTGTTTGAGAAGATTCTATTGAAGTAGAAATCCACTTACTTGGCAATCTCTTGTTGAGAATCATTAGCAATTTTAGAATGAATTTATACCAGTTCAAGAACTCTGTCACTACTCGTGATAACTTCAGAGAGAGAATCTGTATTGAAAGCACTAATCAGAGTCTGAAGCTATTCTTTGACCATTGTTTTGTGTAGATCACTGTCTAAAGAAGGTTGAGAGGATTGACCAGAGGCTTTATAAGCATTGATAGTGGTGGTGAGATATTTCAGTTGATTCAACACTTTCTGAAGGCACCAAATATACTCATAAGTGAGTTTGTTAAGATTAACCACAAGCTCTCGCATTTCTTCCACAATCTAGTTTTTTCTATATGCATCCTTTTTAGCTAAGTATGTTAAATGTGGTTGAATATCAAAGAAAACATTCAATGGGGTTTAAGGAACATCGGGTTCCACAGGATGAGAAATAAGCTCTGATCTCAAATACATCTCTTTCGACGTGCCTTCAATCTTACTTCTTAGGGTCTTCACTTCATCACTAAGATGTCTATTTTCAACTCTTACTTCATGAATCTCATGAGGCATTTTGGGTTGAATATACCATATTATCTTTTCCAACAATATTGAGTAATTTTTCTCACTTAAATTCGTTATAGGAGTTAGTTGGGTATTCAGGAGTTTTTTAACTCCAAAAAAAAGAGTAGCTCCAAATTCCTTCAGATCATCTTTACTCACCAAGGATAGATGTTCTGGTTGGGTATTAGAAATATATTTAAATTGGAACATAGTATAAAGGAAAAGGCCCTTTACTGATACTTTCTGAGAGTCATCCACATCATAGAAACTGGTGAACTTATACTAAGTGTTTACAGGATGCGGGTCAACTGAATTTGGTACTTCAAGAGATTCCAGATTTGGGGGTTTCTCCCCCTCAACAGTTGCATCCTTCTCAGGACTGAGAGGATCTTGGTCTTGTTCTATTTCTGAAAAAGTCATCACATCATTCCTCACCCATTTCCTGCCTAGCCAAATGAAAAGCTAGCTCCATCCTTTCCTCATCCGAATAAATTACTTCAGGAACAGATTGGTCCATTGGGAGTTCTTAAAAGGGAGCTCGTTCCATAACAGGTAATTCTTCTTCTATGAGATTTTCCACAACATCCTTTTTGGTTCCTTTGGAAACAGATTCTGTTTCAACCCTGGGTTGATCTTCTAAATTAAAAACATATTCAGAAGCATGGAATTCCTTTTCACTTTCTTCATTAGTAATAGGAGTGTTGTCCTCCTTTTCAAAAATAGTTTCCCTGGAGGCATAACAGCCTCTTCTTCATTTTCTTCGTCAGAGTACTCAACAATCTCATTTGGTTCCAAACAAGGATCAGAAATATTTCTCGATCATGAGGGATGTTCCACTAGATTTAAATTTTCATAAATTCTATCATTGTTCTCCACCCATACATTTTTTCAAGGTTTCCAATTAATTTTCATTCTCTTGATAGTGACTTTTGAAAGGCATAACTCACAATACTTAATTACTTCCACATTAGGTCCAACCATACCTTTGGCATGAAGCATGGCTGAGATAAGCCATGAATAAAATTGAGAGGTTGACTTGGATGTGGCTTTGATCAGCTCACACATCGGGTATATGATATACTTACACAGGTTGATCTTATGCCCATTTTTCATAAGATGAATCCGAAACACATTCTGATATTTCAAAATAATAAAATCACCTTTTCTGGGGAAAATCATGTTTTGTATAAACTTAAACAAAAGTCTTGATTCTCTATCTAGTTTGGCAGCAATGGATCTCCTCTTGGTGCCATTTCCTATTATGATTTTCAAATCATATTTCAAATCAAAGAATTAAATCGAAGGTTGAGGTCCTCTCTGAAAGTCCTCACTGATGCCTTCATGAGGTATCGTAAGGCATGCATCTTATAACCTCAAAGAGAATAAGAATCTCTGGCCATTTATCCAGTATCTCATAGTATAACCATCTTCAGAATCAAAATAAAACTGAACATACTGATAAAATTGAGCCACAAGATTAGGGTAGATGGGTCTATCTTTGTTCGAAAACCATTCTACCCAACCTTTCTCTTTTAAGACTTCCAGGACCAGAGACTTACTTAAAAGAAGTCAATTAGGGCATATCTCTTTCTCAGGAACTACAACATGATTCACCAGATATGGATTTAGGGGTCTTTCGGGTGCTATCTTGGGTGCGATTTTCTTCTTCTTTGAGCTACGTTTCTCAAGAGTCGAGGATGAAGGGTGTTTCATCCTGGGCATTCACTGATGGTTCGAGAGAGAGAAGGGGTTGAAGGATTGTACAAGGGTTAAAAAATGAGTGAGTAGAAGAAATATCGAGTGAAGGACAAGTAATTATTCCTTTATTTTATCATTTAGGAATACTAAAAGTCGCAAAAGTAAATGTGCGGGAAAACAAAAGTGTGAAAAGGATAATTAACGTGATATGGTTTTTACTTTGTAAATAAAAATCATAAAAAATTTTATTATAAGACTATGTCTGGAATTTAGAATGAGATAGTAAATGCACGTTACGATGAGACAATGAATGAATGTTACGGTGAAACAATGAATGAACATTTAGGGGAGACAATAAATGAACGTTATAGTGAGACAATAAAAGAACTTCCCGGTGAGATAGTAAACGAACTTCATGATGAGACAATAAATGAACTTCACGGTGAGACAGTAAACATGACAATACAGATTGTGAGACTGTAAATAGTAATATATACAATAGTAAGACATAAACTAGTAATATATAAAATAGTCAGACATTTACTTAAGATTTATCGTGCCTAATTCATGTATGATGTAGTCTATTCTTCAGAATTTAATGGTTTGGTAAATATTTTAGCAAGTTGATACTTAGTACCAATGAATTCCAAAGTGATATCACCCATTTGACAATGATCTCTCAAAAAGTGATGTCTTACATCAATATGCTTTTTCCTAGAATTCGAAACATGATTTTTAGAGATGTTGATAGCACTTTTGTTGTCACAATTTTTAGATACATGTCTGTATTGATATCCATAGAGTAGTAGTATGTGTTTAATCTAGAAGATTTGTGCACAAAAACTACTAGTAGCTATGTATTCAACTGCTATAGTAGATAATGCAACGGAATTTTTTTTTCTACTACACTGTGACACTAGTGACTTGCCTAAAAAGTGACATTTTCCAGAGGTTCTTTTTCTGTCTAACTTACAGCCACCAAAGTCAATATCAGAATAACTAACTAAATTAAATGATTTTTCTCTATGATAGAACAATCCTAGATTGATAGTATTCTTGAGGTATTTGAAAAATTATTTTTACCACATTTAAATGAGATTCCTTAGAATATTCTTGAATATGAGCACACATGCACACACTAAACATAATTTCAGGTCAACTAGTAGTTAAGTAGAGTAAAATTCCAATCATTCCTCTATTAGTGGCTTGATCAACAGATTTCCCATCTTCATCAAGTTCCAACTTACAAGTGGTACACATGGGAGTGTCACTAGTTTTAGTTCTACCCAATCCAAATTGTTTTAAAAGATCTCTCGTAAATTTACTTTGATTTAAAATAATACCATCATTATTTTGAAAATTTTGAAATCCAAGAAAGAATTTTTTTTTCACCCATTAAACTCATTTCAAATTCATTTTGCATCATTTTAGAAAAATTAACACATAACTAATTTCATAAGCAAGAAAGATAATGTCATCTATATAGATTTGAACAACTAAAACATCATTAGAAATTCGTTTTCTAAAAAGGGTAGGATCAGATATTCCTTTTGTAAAACCTTTGTAAATATGAAAAGTACTCAACCTATCATACCAAGATCTTAGAGCTTGTTTTAAACCATATAATGCTTTTGACAGTTTAAAAATATGATTTCGAAAATGGGGGTTTGTAAAACTAGGGGGTTGTTCAACAAAGTCATCCTCAACAATATAACCATTTAAGACAGCACTCTTAACATCCATTTGTTATAGTTTTAAATTTAGATGTGTAGCATAAGTAGGCGAGATTCTAATGGTTTCCACTCTAGCTACTGGTGAAAATGTTTTTTCATAGTCAATTCCGTCTTCTTGACTGCATCCTTGTGAAACCAATCTATCCTTGTTTCAAATGATGTTACCAGCTTCATCTACATTATTTTTAAACACCAATTTAGTGCCTATGGTGAATGAGTCCTTAGGTATTTCAATAAGAATAAATTTAGCAGCACAACAAATATGAAACTAGTTGTTCAGTCTCCAGCCAAGACCGAATCCACTCTACTGGGTGATCACCTGACACCCAGTAGTTTATATAAATAAACATGATCCACACCCTAGATTAGGGTTAAAAATAGTACAAAAGACTATCTAGGTCATACAAGGACCTCTTCCGTAGTTATTCATAGGTATAAACAGCCAAGCCACATAGGGACCTCTTCCACACTTATCCATGGGTATACACAAGTGTAAATAGATGTTTGAGTAAGGATATCTTGTATACTTTTGTTTGATGCAGGAGACAGAGTGTGTTATATATAGAACAAACGCTACTCGAAAGTGAATAATATGATACACAATAGAGAAAAAATATTGAAAAAGGTTTTTAAATTCTCTAAGTGTTAGTCTTTGCAGCTCTGGACTTCTTGAGATGAAGCAGATGTGGAACTCGAGTCCTCTTCTGGAAAACAGAGTGTCGCAAGTCAGAAAGATCCATCTTGGGTTCTTCGTGATGTTTGATAGGGTGAATATGTTCTCGGGATTCCAGTATGCTTCATGTGTTCTTCAGTAGCGTCAAATTTCACGAGTCAATTCCTTTTTCAAGAATATTTTAAGTGTATTCTTCACTGTCATGAACATAGCTACTAGCTTGTTCTTCTTTTTAGTATCGTGCCACACACTTTCTTTTCTGGGCCGCAGTACTCTTTTATCTCTGAGTTCATGTGTTGGAACTGACAGGTTTCATGTATTATACACCTCATACCTAGTACTATCAGATTATATGTCTACAAATAAACATTAATTATGTCAGGGAAATTAAAATCTTAAAATATTACCATTAGAGATTAAATTGAAAGATGACAAAACATATTAGGAAATAGTGTCACAGTATGTCATGGAAATGGTCTCTCTTTCACACAGTGTTTGGATTGGTAATGGTGTCCTGGGGTAACAATGTCTGGATGTCACAGTGTCTTGTTCACGATGTCTTGATCATGGTGTCTTGTTCACAGTGTCTTCTTCAGAGTGTATTGTTCACGGTGTATAGATGTCACGGTGTCTCATGGTCACGGTGTTTGATTTTTCACGGTGTCTTCTTGTTCATGGTGTCTTATACTTAAACTCGTATCTATATTCAAACTTATGTAGTAATATTTATGAGATGGATTAAACTTAATCATTTTATAGAGAAATCAGTATAAATTGAATCAAAATATATTGTATTATAACCAAACTAAGTGTATAACACTTACGATCTTCATATGGATTTTACTAAACAATTGTGCATTTGATGTGACAAAGATTACATAGATTTATCAAGGTTTATAGACTAAATAGGATTTGTGATCATTAAAACATGATTACTACATGAGGATTCCAACAGGTTTCTTAAGATTCATTCCACCAAAACATAATCCATATAAAATATCATTGCATCATTAACAAAATAGAATCATAGTAAAAATATGGATATAAACATAACTTTATTTAAAGAGCGTAACCTTATATGGAAAATAATTTTTATAAAACACTTGAACATAATTCTTGAGGAAAATTTTCTTTCTTCTTTAAAAAATTCATCTTTTATAAAAATGTCATTATATTTTAAAAGAAAATATTTTTTTTGAAAATAAACATGAAATAATGTAGAGTAATCTTCATTCAAATAAGTCATTAATAAGATGTAAAAATCTATTCATGTTGTATAAGTTAAACAAAACATTATCCTCATAATTTTGCTAGAAAAGTCAATAAGTAACTCATATGGTAAATGAAAGAAATATTCCTCCAAAACCATGTAGTAAAAGTAAAAAATTTGTAAAAATGAATTAAAAAATACATAAAATAATATTAAACATTTTATGAAAACATGTTTTGAAAACATGGACAGAGATGATAAATATATCCTCAATAAATACTTACCGATAAACAATCTCAGATAAAAATGAGATTACAAAATTATCCCTTATCTTAGGTCTAATTTCTTTTTTATGTGTATGAAACACATGTATAGTGTGTTTTAACATATTACTAACTTCTAATGGAACCATAATAATATCAATTATATCATATTTGATTCACTTATGATTTTATATTACCCATTTATTTATCAATTCCATGCTAAAGCAACATTTTGTGTAATAATATTTTAATTTATCGTACGTGTTTTGAATTGTGATTCGTGATGTTATTACTTAGATCATGATTTAAATACACCAAAAATGTAAATCATGATTTATATATCCTATATACTCAGAATATAAATATTTATAATAGATTGATAAATGAAATTGAATACACTGTTCAGGGAGACGGTAAGCCGCACATATGCATGAATGCTATTTTCATTAATTGAATTGAATGGAAGAAATTAAATGGCACACACACATATATACATAAATAAATTAGAATTAATATGTAATATATTACATTGTTATTTATTATATATACTTTATAATCATTCTTGAATGATTAACATGGAGAGTGGATCCCATCGCGTCGTGGAGACAGTAGGTCGTATGTACCAACGAGTGATAGTATAATTTAGTTAATGGTTAAATGGAATGGAATTGGATGGTATAATAATTATATAGAATAATTATCATGTAATATTTATTATTTTAATCCATTATACTCATCATTATAACCATCTAATTTTAGTATTTTTTAATAACAAATTACAACACGGCGTGGAGACGGTAAGCCATACGTACGCACACATGGTGATATTGTTATTAATTGGATGAATAAAAATATGTATAGGGTTGTAACATAATTATAATAACATCTCATAATTTATGAGATACTATATTTATTACATTATTTTGGTAGAAAAATAATAATAGAAAGTAAAAGAAGAAAATAATTTTGAAAGAGGTGATAAAGCTGTTACATCTTTTTCGAGTATCTCTTTTTGATTTGCACAAAAGTTCTCCATAGGATGGATTTATTCCGAAACTGTACCCTCGATGATGAATTTAAGAAATTTGGGAGAGGAAATTGGCAGGGGATATCTGAAAAATAGGGCTTTAGAGGATTGATTAAAAGAGAAGGAGATGTTCCCTTTTATAGGATAGGTGAGAGACAGTTTAGGGAAGTCCTTAAATATTAATATATTATAAATTTATTTTCATTTCAAAATAGTCCAAAATTAATTTATTTCAATGATAATATTATTATGTGTCGGAATAATCTCAACTAATGGGTTTTAGATAAGTTTAGTTCACAAAATTATCCTTATCTTTTACCTTTAACCCTTTCTTAAAAACATTAGCTCCTACCATGGATTCCAGTATTTTCTTAACATATGGTTACTATAGTTACTATAAAATGCCAAGAGAACCAAAAGTGGATAATTAATGAACTTTTTAAACTTAAATAAGTATGTTTACCTAATATTAGATTTTTAGAACTATTAAATCATTTAATAAAATAGTATTTGTTTTAAAAACTCATTTATATCAATTTTGACACTATTTAGTAATTGATTTTTGTTAAAGCCAAAGATACTTTATTCTATAAAAAGTGAATTAACTCATCTCTAACATGGAAATTGTATCCAAAAAATTCATTTATGGAATCAAAATCTTCAAATTATATATATTTTAATATTTATAATATGATTTATTTGAATCATTCATTAATAAGGTAATCACTGCATCATCATTGTGTCATAAATAAAAATATTTTTTTATGGTATAAAAATTATAAATAAAAAACAATGATTTAGGAAATATTTTTGGATTTATAATAAAAAAATATATTCAAATATATTAGTTATATAACCCTATAATAAATTTTTTTTAGTAAAAGTTACATATAAATGTTATATTTATCTTTTATTTAACATTAAAATTATAAAAGGTCATTGTCATACACAAGTGGCTCCATGGGGTCCTAAAATAGACCCAAGGATGTTATTGGTCGTTAATATCTCATAAAATATGATTAGGACACATTTTAGGGTAGTTTTTGTTTTATTATAATATTATATGTTACCCTTATTTACCAAATTTACCCTTTATCTAGTAAACGAAAATAATTTCTGAAGTTACTATTCATAATTTGAAAAAATGAAAGGTATAAATTTACACTATTTGGACCTTATTATTCCAAAAATTGAATCCATTTTTCCAAATTCAAAACACATAATTGGTTGAAATTAATTTAAAATTAATTCATGTTGTTAAAACCAAGAAGTGGGTTTTTAAGAAGTAAAAACTATCAAAAGATTGAAGAGTTTATATCAAATTTAAATGTAAAATTTCATATAATGACCAAAATTTGATTAAATGATAAAACAAATAATGAAATTTCACATTAAAAACATTTAAAAAATATAATTTATCTGTACAAATTAATTAGAGGAAAAGGCAGTTTCGAATTAAAATGTATTTCATCACTATTCATTAAAATATGAATTCCAACAGAAAAGTACCAAATTTTAAGTCAAGGTAATCTATGATGAATCTCTTCTAAATAATAATTGTATTTCATAAAATATAATTTATAACATTTTTAACCACTAGATTTAAATCGTTTTCATCATCAAAAGGCCTTAAAATAATTTTTTAAATACTTCTTTTCTCCGAAAAATTGAATTTTGTTCTTATATCATGTCTAGAAAATAAATAAGAAGAATTTTAATATAATATAAAATTCAAAATGTAGTTAATAATATTAGTAATGGATATTTTATATCCCCTTGAATAATAATATTTTAATAATATATCATTGTTTTGTACAACTCGGTATTCTGTAGAACACAAGCTATTGAGGAAGGTCGTTGTTTCATGTAACACAAGGCAATAATAGTGTTCTATATACTAAAAGATAATACGGTGTTGTGTATAGTGAACGATAATATTGGTGTAGTGTATAACATAAGACAAAAAAAATTAAAATATTATATCTCATAAAATCTCATGGTGTTACACCTGAACCACCTGAGGCACTTGTGCCTATTCACAGGGAATATATTCTATTGCTTATGGAACACCATAATCATTAAGACTTTTTCCATTGTTAACTCCATTGTTATGTATTTTATGCTTCTTTAATCTCATCTTACCACATGCCTCTTAATTTTCTTTTTGGGAGAAAAAAGTGCATATAATGTTTTTACATCACTTATCATTGACATGCCCAATTACTTGACAGTCTAAAAAGAAATATAGTAATCTAACATAATTGATTTTTAGAGAGATGTAATAATCCAATGCAGAATAAAAAAATATTATGATTTAGAAAAGAACCTAGATCTCTATCAACCATTACCCTAGCATAATGACCAAAAATTACATCTTTAGTGGTCTTATCAATTTTTATTGGAATTCCCAAAGTATGAGAAATGTAAAAAGAAATCTTAGGATTCCACCAAATCAAGTGAAGACCAAAAATTTTATTCCAAACATGAACAGTTGTATTTTTTACTAAGAAAGTTTAGAAATGAATTTCTCATTCATGAAAACAAACCACAACTGGATTTAGTGTAGCTGGTCTAATCCTCCACGAATGAAGTTTCATATCCTATGATTGAAAAATGGTGTGGAAGAATCCTTGACCCCTAGATACATATTGCCAATCAGAAAAACCCCAAACAGAAGTTAACTTCCTCAACAAATCATAAATATTCTAAATCTTTCCTCCACTAGGGATAAATAGTATGACAACAATTAAAGGCTCAAAAAGTGTAAATCAATCAAGTATAGCTTCTCTTTTGGAAACCACATGAGCATTATCACCCCTTTTTCCAATTATTTTAGAAGCATGAACACACATGTATTTGAAATTTCATCAATTATACTCCCCCTAAATACCTATATGGTACCTAGAAGGGTTCCCTATATCTTTCATACCAACCATTGCTGCATAATTCCTTGCCACAACCACCATATTTTTAGACCATATCTCCAATGCATCCAAAGAAAAATACCAAGTATATTTCCATCACAAGAAAATAGCCGCATCCCTCAATGAGATTTTCTTGTCATTTTATGGTTGACAGTTCTCATCTATCACCACCACTGCATCATTCACTACCGTAGACATCATTAGAGCTCTACGATCATCAAATTTCTCAGATCTTTCTGAAATGGGGATAGATCACTCACATAAGTAGCACTCAGCTACCACGAATTGCTCAACACCCACCATCAACTCACGACAAACAACATCACATGTGACCAGAACATCATTCACCACGCCCACCAAAACCACCACATCATTAACAATTGTAGATATAACTAGAGCTCTATGTTCTTCAAATTTATTAGATCTCACCAAAATCGGAACAGATCCCTCAGATCTGTGATATAAGTCTTGCTCGGATATCGACATTGTATGTCAGTCCCCTACCTTAGTGCCCACCACTGGCTCACAATGATATGTATCGCCTATGACCAGTGCCGTCAAACCATCAGATTCACACACCTCATTCACAAAAGTTATATCCTTCAATGTATCATTCCTTAGAGGGCCAACAAACACCTTAGAAATTTTGAATTAGAAATTGAGACAGATCATCTCGCTCAAAAAATATAGATTCTTTAGCTATGTAGAGAGAAACCCTCATACCTACACGCCACCATCCTCTCATTTATTTTTTCGAGTGTGTTTTTACTTGTTACTGGTTTTTATTATTAATTATATCGTGATTTAATAATCTACTAAATGCAAAACATTATTTAATTATCATATATATTCAGTATATATTCATTTATACTAATCCATAATATTTGGATATATGAAATGAAATGCATTGTTCATGGAGATGGTAGGTCTTACTTATGCATGAATGTGACTTCCATTTCTTTTTCATATTTAAAATAGTAAAAATTAAATTATATATATATATATATATTATAATTACAGTATCATATTTTGTCATATATGTCACATGTGTTTTGTAATATCATCCTCAATACATTCCATGTCTAGAGTGAATGAATCACATCACTTTGAGGAGGTTGTAGTCCACACATCCACAAATGATGTTATCGTATTCCCACAAAATGGAAAGGATAATGGTATGTGTTATATAAAAATTACAGAAGCATAAATACATTTTTATTATCATATATATCATATATAAAATATGTTTCCATCCAAATTCTAAACCGTGAGAGCTGGATAAGTAAAAAATGAAAAAATCATCGTTTTGTGAGGCAGTTGTTCGTCGTACAGGAATGGTACATTCATTACCCATTATAGGGATGTTTGTGTAGGTATTGGTAAAAAAATTAACTTAAGAACGTATCAGTATATATAGTATCCTTATTTTTTATATAATCTTGTAATAATTTTCATGGAATTATTTGAGAAAAAATATTACTAATGTGATTGTTGAGGATAATTACCTCTTATTTAGGTTAATCCTTTTGGTTTATACCAAAATCCATCCTTGGTTTGATTTAATCCACAATGAAATAATATATGATCAGGGGGATGTTGGGAGATTATTTGGTCACAGTTTAGGCAATATTTATGTCTTATAATGTGTGAATAATAGGGAGGGGTGAGTTCCTTTTTTAATGGATGAGAAGTGACATTCTTGAAATATTTTAAAAGGGGAATTCCACCCACGGTTTTCCCATGTCATGTTTCTCCAATAATGATCATAATTAAATAAAAATTAGTCTATGTTATCAATAAAAATATCAAATGGATTTTTGAAAAGTTTCTAGGAAGTTTTCTCATTATGTTTGTGGTTTATTCCCCCGTTAAGCTAATTTTCCTCATAATCACTATACATAATTTTTATCATTATCCCTAATATTTTTGGTCAAAAAATAATTTGAACTAATTATAAATTATAAATTATTCTTATTCCAATTATGTAATCACATTTTCAAAATTCTAATCACATTAAGGTATGAAATTAGTTTAAATTTAATCCAGCATACGAGACAATGAAGTGGGTTTTTAACGTAAACATGTTCAAATGTTTGAGATGTGTTTATATACAATTTCAAGGTAAAATTAATTCCAATTTCCTAAAATATATTAATTTATAAAAACAATTATCTCATTATGATGTAAAAATAATTAAAAATTAAATTTATCCTTATAAATAGATTAGAAAAAAGAAGATTTAAATTAAAATTTAGTAATTTTCATTATTCAACACAAAATGAAACTTCTATGAAAAACACCAAAAAATAAACCTAAGTTATTTTTCATTTTAATATTTAAATAATGAAGATAATTTAGACATATAAATTTTATAAAATCTCTATAATGTTGAATTGAAATAGGTTCTTCATTAAAAGGCGGTACAAGTGCCTTTATAAAAATATAGATTTTTAGGTGTAATATTGGGTTTGTTCTTATATTATGCATATAAAATATTTTGGATGAATATAAAAAAATATTTTATTGAATATATAATTTATAAATTTCATTATTATCATTCAATAAATGTAATTAATTTAATTTATTAGCATAAAACACCCTTCTGAGCCAAAAACATTTTTTTTATATTCAATAGATTTTTATATTAATTTATAACTAATTGGTAACCAATGAATTAATTTTATACTTGTGTGAACCATATATTTTCAAATTTTAGTCATTATTATGTATAAACTCTAATTTAATGTTTAGTTTATATATAATTATATTAAATAATAAAATTTTCATAATATATTGTTTTTCGGTAAAACTCTATCTTGTGTGTGTAGTGCAAGCTATCAATGAAAGTGTTTGTTGCATGTAACATAAGCTAACTCAATATTATTTTCATTTCATTATTAATTATACATTGCATATATTTGAAATAGTAAATATTTTTTAATGTCTTGGGATATTATATACCATAATGCGCTTGGTGTTTCATTACATACATGCTATCAAATACAATGTTCTTACTTTAGAATTTCAAAAGGTTACATTCTCCCCACCTTAAATAATTTCAATCCCTGAAATTTAAACTCAATCATGGTAATAGATTTTTTGTTATTTCCTATGTTGAAATCTCATATCATGATAAGGATTTTTAAATCATCCTCTAGAAAAGAGAGAATATGATGTATATAGTCATGTGGACTAACATATATCAAGGTTTTTTAAGTAGGGGAACATTAGTGTTAATTATTGATATGTACATGGAAAAAATCATGATTATTTATAGTGAGTTATTGAGGTAATCAATCATAAAAAAATAAATGATAAATGGAATGTTCAGGCCCTCAAATATATAAATACATGATGATTTAAATATCATTAGTTCAATTGGAATTAAGGTATTAGGATAACATTTTTTTGATAATTTTACTAATGTTGAGTAATTGTTTTACTGCCTAAGGATTTACGGAAATATACTTACTTGAAATATTTCTATAAACACACCTTTCATCCTTTGTTTTGTTTTCATAAAATTCCAATTCATACATTACTAAATGAAATGTATATACAAAATGAATTTCTATACTTGAAGCGATAAAATAAACTCTTAATGGATCTAAAGGCCCATAGTCATTCTATTGGTCTCTAAATATTCTCTAATTCCAATATGGTAAATATATTAAATTTTTATGCTAAAAGGTTACATTATTGGTTCATCATTAATATTTTTATGCCAAATTTTTTATGTAAAAACACATAAAATTTAAAAAAGACATTGTGTATGATAGTAGTAGGAGAAAAGCAATAATTATATTGTGGTCATGGGTTCATGTTTTGCATCCTTACTGGACTTGATGGGTTTTCATTTTAAATATAGTTTTTTTTATAAAACTATATTAATTTAATTTACAAAATTAATATTATGTACACCCTTTAATTTTACTCATTAAATATCCTTTTAAGTAATATTTTCAATACAAACCTAACAGATATATACTCCATCCATTTATTTCCACAGAGGTCCAACCATTTTCTTGAGTTTATCCTTTTATAATGGTGAATTTCCTAAGACCATAAACCATAGTGTTAGAATAAATTATCATTTTTGAAAAATAATAAAATTATTTTTAGGATTTAAAAATCTTTACACATTATTTTCACTCTAAGTCAGTTTAAGTTTAACTTAGTTCAGTCATTGTCATTATTTATTATAATACTTCAAAATGGTTTATAAATAAAATGTAAATTATCCTAAGCATATCCCCAGCACGTTTCAATCTAGGTGA
The DNA here is from genome assembly GCA_963277665.1 of Viscum album. Classification (NCBI taxonomy): domain Eukaryota; kingdom Viridiplantae; phylum Streptophyta; class Magnoliopsida; order Santalales; family Viscaceae; genus Viscum; species Viscum album. The sequence continues at coordinate 1,152,195,605 of OY728135.1, forward strand.
TAATTTATGACACTTTTCATATATAGGGATACACTCAAGCGAGGCCTGACACTTATTTTTGGAGTAGTGACCCCTAGGTACATCAATGTCAGTACCACGTCCACGTTAAGTATCTATAAAATTATTTATTTTTTGTAAAACCAAGTACTCTATATCTCATAAAAACATTAACATGTTATTATATATTTATCATCAAATTATATCATTGGTATATGTTCATTAATCTATGTTTCCCTAATTCTAGTTCCCAATGTTTCTTAAAAACATTCTCTGATACCAACTATAGTTCCCTGACCCCATCAATCCCAGAGCTAGTGTCTTGTTACCTTTACACTGGAATAACATACAAGTAAATAACATCCCAAAGGAATAAATAGTTTAGTACTTTTGGTAAACTATATGCATACATGAGTTCTCTATTACAAATGAATAAAATAATTAAAACATTTTTTCTAAGGATAAATTTATTGCATCTACTATATCCTTGCATATATTATTTTGTACACTTCATGGAATCCGAGGGAAATGAAAAAAATAATGGTGAGATCAAATTATCAATAAGGGTAATGTGTATTAGAATAAATAATAAATCAATAACAATAGTCAATATGGTAGTGTAAAAATTCTGCTCACTTTGCATATAATTAATAAACTTGGAAGAATGTGTATAAACATTATATAAAGGTAAATAATTGAAAAAAAAATCCATTTAAATAACTAGATAAGGAAAAATCAATGTGAAAGGGTAACAAATGGGAAAAATCGTTTAACTAATAGTCTTAGAATGAAATGCATTTATAGACTTTTTAATAGTCAAAATCTAATGGATAGTGAATTATAGATCAAAATGAAGGAAATTAATAATTATTTTATGTCATGTCTGATACACATGAGAAACTATACCTTCAAGACCATTAAAAAGATTATTTAAAACTACTGGTTGAACTCTATTTAATTTGTGAAAATAATTTGTCTCATGGGAACCTATTGATGCATAAATCGGATTTATAAATTATTCTCCCCACACACCATTTCATATACAAATCATTCCTCATATCAAATAATCAATTTAATTAAAAACAATATGCCTTATCAAATATAAATATTGAGTAAAGGATAAGGATTTTTCAATATTTCCCTAGTAATTCAAATAAAATTAAATTTAAACAGTGAATATAAAAATGGTATATGTTTTAGGAAATATATATATACATGTTTAATAATGTGGATAATTATATGAAATTCAAATTTTAATGATCATAAGAAATTAAATATTTGAAGGGGAAAAAAGGAATCAAGGAAGTGAATTTTCATACTATTATTGGATAAATCTATCATAATCTATCTAGAAGAAGAATAAGGATAGTATCAATACAACATATCCCAAGTGGAGTAAAAATAAATTTTTTTTTCATTGATGAATAAAAATACTATAAAAAGTTCATTTAAAAACATTCTCAAGGAAAATAGCATTTTCATTTTGATTTTTTTGAAAATAATTTTAATTGGAATTAATTTTTGAAAAAAAAATTCATTAAAAATTTAACTTTTAAACATAAAAAGGAAGGCTTGATGAAATGACGATGTATAAATTTTTACATTCCATATACTGTGAAATATAAAATCATTTTGTGCGGTAAAACGTTAAAAAATACCCTGTTTTTAAAGAGATAATAAGATTCCTTTTAAAATATTATAAAATTTTAAATGGAAAAAGTAACATTTTAATAAAAAAAAATTAAATGTTTAAAAACTTTTAAAGATCATTTTAGAGAATAGGTTCTTTGATAAACAAGATAAATAAATTCGGGTTTATTAAAAATATTTTCTAAAACATATTGAGTACCTAAAAGTGGAAATTGTTACTATTACATGGAATTTGTCATGAATAACTAGATTAGAATAAAATTAAAGGTTTTATTAAATAATTATCAAAAAATTTCCTCTAATTTCAATTCAAGTGTAAACAACCCAATACAAAACATGATTTTGAAGAAAACCCTTAAAAAGATAATAAAATTTATGTTAGAATAATTCAATAAATAGATTGTGTGTGTCAAATTAAAATAAACCTAAAAAAAATTGAAATACAAAAATATAATGTAAAAAGTGATTACATACATAATATTAGAATATTAACAATGAGGAAGTAATATAACCCAAATAAATAAATTAGGTTCTAAAATTTTTTTCCACTTAATGACACTTAATTAAAATCACATAACAGGAAATTAAAATTGAAACTAAAAAAATAATAATTAATTAATTAATCATGATATCATATTTCAATGTGGATGTATGTACACATTATATAATTAATTAGGTAGACAACAATAAAATATGTCTCAAAGATTAGAAATTGAGATGAAGTCCCTTATTATGTATATTTTGAATTATATTCCCCATGAAAGAAATAATTTCAAATTAAACACTAAATACCATGAAGATAAATGTATCCATGATATAAAATAATATATGTGTATTATATACACCACAAAAAATAATTAATTGGTTAAAATAGTGTATGCCTCCCGGAAATAAAAGTGAAACAAGAATCAAAAACCTTGTGTTTCCATTTTGGGTGAATGTTCATTAACCTCCAGTATAATGGATTTAAACATGTAACTAAATTATTCCAGAACCATACTTATATTTATAATATCATATAATAACTTCTTATAGTATCTTATTACTCATTTGATAATAATGTTTCATTTTTTTCAATATTTTGGGTGTTAGTTGCCTAGTTTTTTGAGAATGTTTTGACATGTTGCTTGCTGTTATAATTAATTAGATCATTATTTCATCATTTAAAAAATTGAAACCAAGATTTCATTAACATATATATTCATTTTATTTTTATTTTTAATATTCCATAATATTTGGTGATAAGAAATGAAATGCACCATTCATGGAGATGGTAGGTCGTAAGTACAAAGATTCGCTACTTCCATTTCATTGTTGTATTTGAAAGAATGGAAAGTAAATTATATATATATAAATTAAAGTAAAAGTAAAACATTTATCTCATATATTTCACATAGTTTTATTATTACCAACCTTAATACATTCCCTGTATAATGTTAACGAATCATGTCTCTTTGAAGAGGTGGTTGCTCACACGTCCCTAAATGATGTTTTTGTATTCCCACAACATGGAAAGCATAAAAGTATGTGTTATATAAAAATTACATAAGAATAAATACATTATTAATATAAATTATGTTATATTTAAATAGTTTTTTTTATAATAATTCCCAACCATGATAGGTGGTAAATGAAAAACAAATAATCCTCATTTTACGTTGCAGTAGTTCGCTGCACACGAACGGTAAGTTCATTACCAATTATATGTAAGTGTGTGTATGTGTAAGATGAAAATTTAACATAAATAATTTTAATATATTGAGGATACTGATTTTATTATATAATAATGAAATATTAATAAATTAAGCAGTGGATAATTAATAGAACTAAAGTTATCGTTGAAGAACATTACCTCTTATTTGGGTAACTCCTTTTAGTTTATACAAAAATCCTTCCTCGGTTTTGTTTCTACCAAATTGAGGCTTCTATGGTGAGTTAAGGTATTTTTGGAGATTATTTGGGCATATTTTGGGTGATAAAAATGGATTTGTAAGAGTGAATAAGTGGGAGTGATGAGTGCCTTTTATAGTGGAGGTGGAGTGGTATTCGCGTAAATTTTTGAAATGGGAATTCCAACATCTTTTTTCCCATGTAAAGTTGATATAATAAAGATACAATTTGATAAAATTGATCCTAGGGTCTTAATATGATCAAAAAATGTATTTTGGACAAGTTTCTAGGTCATTTTGGCTCTTACGTTTTAGGTTTAGTCCCTTGTTAATCTATATTTCCTCTTAATCGCTATAATTAATTTTAATCACTTTCACTACTATTTTTGGAAAAAAATGAATTTTAACTTATTCGTTATTATAAATTATTCTTATTCCAAATATTAAATCAATTTTTACAAATTTAAATCAATGATGTGGAAGAAAATAATTTAAATTTAATCATGCAAACGAGACGTCAAAGCGAGTTCTTAACCTAAAAATATTCAAAAGTTTGAGATGTGTTATATACAATTTTAATGAGAAATTTATTATAATGACCTAAATTGAATTTATTTATATAAAATTATTTTATTCAAACTTTGAAACCAAAAAAGTTAATTTAACCGTATAAATAAATTTGAAAAAAGATGATTTGAATTAAAATTCATTATTTCTCACTATTCATCAAAAAATGAAACATCTCAAAAAAATACCACAAAACAACCTTAGTTAATTTTTACATTTTCATTTCATAAATGAAGTTAATTTCGACATATAAAATTTATGAATTAAAAAAAATTAGATTTAAAATTGGGTCACCACTAAAAGGCGGTATAAGCGACATTATAAAAATATAGATTTTTATGTGTAATATTGGGTTTCTTATAATATTACTCCTATAAAATCAATTTGATGAATATAATTTTATTGGAATATATAATATATAATTTCCCTTATTAATATTCACTAATAGTAATTAACTTAATTTTTTAGGATAAAACAGCGTTGTGAGCAAAAAAAACATTTCTTTATATTCAATTGATTTTTATATTCATTTATAATTAAATGGTAACCAATGATTTAATTTTATATTTCTGTAAACCATATATTTTGGTATCTTATTTAATAATGTTCCGAAATTATTATATAAATTCTAAGATATATCTTATTATATTACATAATAATACATTAATAATACATTTTTTTCAGTAAAACTCAGTCTAGTGCGTGTAACAAAAGCAATCAAAGAAAGTCTTTATCACATGTAACACAAGATAACTCATTATTATGTGCATTGAAATCATTATCATATATTAAATTTATTTTTAATATTAAATATAATTTAATGTCTTGGGATATCACATTCCCTTATGTTCTTGGTTTTTTGTGTCATATATGCTATTGAATACAATATTCTTACTTTAGAATTGTGGGGTGTTACAATCAGTGGGTTACCTTTATGTAAAAAAACTAAAAATAATATTACCTTTATGAAAAACATATAAAGTCATTTTTTATTTTATCAAACATTTTTAATCAAATAGTTACCCTTACATAACTCCAGAAAATACACTCTACCATTGTGTGGCCTATATAAACAAAGGTTTATGATTACAGAACTCAATAAAGACATGTATAAATAATATTTAAATGTATAAGTGGAATATTTATCCAAGTAACTCCATATGAAACTTAAAATACATGTTATGAAAAATTAAAAAATGAAATGTAAATAAATTTGAAGGTAAACATAATTTAATTAAAGGAAAAGATAACAAATTAATTAATGCACAAAATAATGGTGAGAGTAAATATAATTAAAATAAAAAATTAATTATAAGTGTTAATAAAGATATTATAAATTATAGTTACACTAACAAATTAAAGATATTTCTTAATAAATTTCTAAGAAATTATAGTTAAACAAATAAATTTTTTAAGATTATGAAAAATAAAATAAATGTATCGTAATTAATCATAATATGAAATTTTTTAATTATCAAAACATAATTAAATAAATGTGTTCCAAGGTGCCACTTTGACAAGGTCACATTCATCAACTCACATTTTTTTCCATAACCTCTTGACTCAAAATACTCTCTAAGGGGTTCATTACCACTCATTATTGTCAATAATTTCTTTAAAAGATCTTGTCTTGCTAAATCATAACTCAATAGTAGTCACTATAGGTCATTACAATAATCATTATATAGTTTAGCATACACTCTATTATATTAATTTCATCATTTTAGGAGCTCCAAATAACCCATGAAGGGAATTTTTGTAATTTTATGATGAAAATGTGTAAATGTATTATCCCAACATTTTCTAGATTTATCTCTAGTGAAATTTCAGGTAATTTTTATTGTTTTTAAGTACCATTTCTTGGATTTCTGACTTGGAGTGTGTTTGGGTGGAGTTTTAAGAGAAAATTGAAAAAAAGCTGTTGTGCATGTTTATAGCATGGTTAGAGTAAACTGTGTGCCCAAACTCAGGTAACAGTGTGACCCTAGATAGTAAGGGTTGAACGGGTTGCGCACGGTTTTTTTAACCGTGTGACCTTGTAAAAAAACTGTGTGTGTGGTTTTTAATTTCCCAAAAAAAATTATTTTAAAATATATCAACCCCCCCCCCCCCGAAACATCTACATTTGAACAATGGATCAATATAAACGTTTGGAAAATTATAGATATTTCAGGAGGGGTGCCAAGGTTGTTCGACCTCTGTTATTCAAGATTCTAAGCTCGAATCGAAGATCATCTCTTCTCCCGATAAGTGGATCTCATCCCAATGCATATCTCGTTCATTCTTCTCACTTTAATTGGACTTTTTTTTGAATATATCCTCTATTCATTATATCTAATCCTTTTTTGTGATATCTAGATCTTGTATTATAGATCTAGATTTATTATATCTCAATATCCTTAATCAAGATTTAGGGATTTAGATTTGGAACTCAGATCTACATCATTTGGCTGCTCGGATTTTGGGGATTTCTATTGAATGAACATCCTTTTATAAATTGAGTTAGTTGGTATAAAATCAAATTCCTATAGACATGGATTTGATGCATGTATGAATAATTTCAGAATTTATAGCATTTTCATAGCAATTGAATTCTAGAATTGGGATAATTAGGTTGACCAATTGATTTATCGAAGAATTATTGAATTAAATGATTAATTGAATAATTGATGATGATATTAAGGTGTAGTCCTATTGGATAATTAATTTGGGGAAATTAATTATGATAGTTAGGGGTTCTAATCTAGATAATTAACTAGTGGATTAATTATGAGATATTGAATTATCTGAATTGATATAATTAATCAAGAATTAATTATTTTTCATGATATTGTGATCTAGATTATTAATTGTGAATTAATTATAAAGAGTTTATATTTTAAATGGGATTATTAATTCTGGTAAATTTTTTATGGGTTATGAATTGTGTTATTGGTTGATTATACAATTAGTTAATTAATTGGATTGGCATACTTAATTAATATGGGATTTAATTAAGGATATTAATATATTAAACTAATGTTTAAATTAGTAATGGAATTGAGGTGTATAATTAATAATTAATTAATTATGAGTAAATGAATCAATAGATGAACATTATAAATTGAGAATTAAAAATGGAAACATGGCCATTGTACTCGTGAGTAAAGGAATGAGAACATGGTCATTCAAATTGAGACCTATTAATAGTAACATTGTAATTTTACTTATGATTAAAACAATGGTAACATGTTCATTCTATTGAGATGTAATAATGTGAACATGGTCATATTTCTTATGAAATAATTATTGGTTACTTTGAAAATTATGTGGGAATTTAAAGAATTGTAACAAAGTCACTCCAATATATGGCCTCAAAAGAGAATACTTCGAACTCCATCCTGAGTTGAATTAGGTACAGAGATATCATATAACCTTTGAATACATCGATCACTACTACAAAATGATGTAGGTATTAACAAATGATATTACCTAGGGAACAATTCAAGCTCTCTCTTGAGTTGAATCTAGTATTGAGGTACGAGTATCCTAGAACCTTGTACTTAATACGATTAAATAAATAATAAATTATAATATGATAACTATTTAATTATGCAATATATCCAATACATTATAGAACTTTTACACTATCTTTTCATTGGAATTGTTTTAGACATTATTGGTGGTGGCCTACTGAGTTGTACTCACACCCTACATAGGATACTTGATGGTTAAATGAATATAAATTATTATTACAGGTTAGGTTAAGTGCGTGGGCCTTGTGTTAGATTTCTAATTTGTGTTGAAGCTTGGAGGAAGGAACCAGACGTGGTTCTGGAGCTTCTTGGAAATTTATAGTGTCTTTTATTAGGTTTTATTTGTAGGAACATTCTATCTTATATATTTATAACATGTTTTCACTTTCAAATGAATATTGTAATTGTCATTTGGTGATCTTATGACATTGGGATAATTCTTGTTTTATACTTTCAATTGCTTATGTACGTTCTCTGGTGTTTTACTCTAATGAATGATGGAATAGTCTCCCCATGACTGACTTACCATACCCTCACTTCTAGTTAGAATCCTCTGTTTTACAGGGAGGTTCACCTAAGGTCATGTGACCGACTGGATCGAGGACACTGTCGTGTGGCTCCCGGTTCAGGATGTTACAAAGTGGTATGAAAGGCCATATTTTCTCTCTAATTCTATTGCCTTGCTATTTGGGGAATGGTTGATAGGATACTAGGAAGATTTAGGTCTTTGTAATGTGCTCATTCATGGGATTTATAAACCCATATATGAGGAAAAAATTGAGTACTCGGGGTGGGACTATTGTTGTTGTTGTTTTCTGTTACATTTGAATATTATTTCACCTTGGGTGACATACATGAGGTGTGACGTGATTTTTTTTCAGATAAATTTTTTAGTATTGATTTGTGGCCCGAAATAGAACAGGATTTATGTCTACAACCATCATTCTATGAACATAAGGTTATTGTGACGTGGATCATTTTAGGCACGCATGGTAAAATGAGTTCTGGGAAAGTTGTTGAACATTAACTATTTTCTTGGTTTATGAGATTAATGTGAAAACAATGGTGCATTACATGAATTGATAAAATTTTATAAATGACATGAAATGATAATAATATGGTTTCTAAATGAGAAACACGATATGGTAGTGTGTTTTCCCTTGTAAACCAGAATACAAGAGGAGGATGGTTAAGGGTGGTAATATCGCCTTTGTATGTCCATGTTTAGAGAGGTATGGAAAATAGATGTTGTTTCCCATTGTGATTATTCCTTAAATAATTTTTTAAGGTTTCATTATGAGACATAAAACATGAGTTTGTCATTGTAGAGAATATTCCTCCATAACGCTTGTTGAGGGGGAGACCAAGGGGAATGGCTAGGAATAGAATTATAGTTAGGGAACATGGGGCACTAATTGTGCCATCTAAAGATAAAGGTTATCATTTATTGGATAAATTTTCTTGATTCATGAAATTCATGGAATGAGACCCAGGGTGGGCTGTGAACAGCATGTCTGGGTGGACATGGGAGTTTCAGTTTTAACACCCTCTAAATTTTACTAGAGAGGGTGGGCCTGAGGGAGATAAATTTTGGGTTGAGTCCACAGAGACAATACTTGACCATTTAGAGACTCCATCTATGAGGAGGGTCAATCTAGATAATTATATCTTACTAGGATGAGATAAGCTCTGGTATGACATTTAGGCATGAGATGGAGAAACTGATAGTGTATTATCGAAGGACTTCTTGGAATGGTTCTTGGAGAACTTCTATCTAGAGTTGGTGAGATAAGAAAAAACTATAGATTTCATGCATTTGTCCCAAGGGAGAATGTACCTGGTGGTTTATGTTGGATGCTACACTAATCTGCAATGCTTTACTCCAGCATTAGTTGGAGATGAGGAAGATATTGAAAAACTATTTCAAGATGGACATAATTTTGAGTTAAAGTCCCAATTAAAAAATTTTCATTAAAATAAGTTATCTAATGTTGTGGATCAAGATCTCATAGATGAAGGGAAATTGAGGGAGGATTCCAGTACTGGATAGGTAGTTGTTACTAGTTGATCAGAAAGTGTGACTTCTAATATCAGGATGATCCATTATGAACACTTTGGCTAGGTTTGTGGGAAGAAGAGTACATAGACAGAAGGTTTCGTTTGACATGACCTTATTGGGGTTATCTTTCATCAATGTGGTAGGTTGTGAAATTATCATCAACATTATCTATAACCATTGGTAGTGTTTTGGCCTTGTGGAAAGAGGGGACACCTATAAATTTTTTGTAGGTCATAGCGACCGAATGTTGTTGAGGGAGCAGCTTGGTAGAGTCAGAGTGTGGGAAGGGGGTCTTCAATACCATATTAGTCTAGAATTTTGATTTATACTAGATGAGGTGGTAGAGTTAGTGGATGTGGTGATCCAAGGATAGTGTTCCCATATCCACAGAGTGGATATACTCTGGGGAGTCAGACCGACTAACAAGGGAGAGGGGTAGGATAGTTACAGTACTTATGGAGAGTGATGTTGGGCCATCAACAATGAGAGGTACTATTCTATTAGATTTTAATTTATCTAGTTCCTTGTTTGATACAAGTGCCTATAATTCCTTTATATCTGTAAAACATGTTCATGGTTTGACCGGGAAGGTGGTGTTTATGAGATGGGTTATGACTATCGATACACCATTGGGATCACAATCAAGAGACATCTGTCCATGAAATGGATGTTCAGTAGAGGTTGAGGAATATAATTTTATATGGGATCTATATATTCTTGATGTGGCAGGCTTAAACCTAATTATTTTTATGGACTCAATAGTCACATATCGAGCCTACATAGAATGTTACTGTAGGATAATTACATTTATATCTCTTAAGGTTGAACTTTACAATTACCGTGGAGAGTGGGATATCCAATCGGGTTGAGCAGGGCCAGTTACTCAGAAACTGGGAGAGCTCATAGACAAAATTTCTAATCGATTACTAGATGATGGGGGAGTTAGGAAATATGTCCTACCACCCATAGTGAAACTGTTTCAGGATGTCTTTCTTGAAGACTTCTTAGGGCTACCTCTTGAGATAGATGTGGAATAAAATATTGAGCTCATGCCGGGGGGCTGATCCAGTATCCATTTCACCTTACTTAATGGAACCAACTGAGATTCAAGAGCTCAAAACTCAGTTGGGGGAATTGGAGGATAATATATTTATCCATCCAAGTACGTCCCCTTGGATATCATCTATTTTGTTGAAAAATAACGCTAACGAGAGTATTTGTTTTTTCTGTCGATTACTAGATATTGAAAAAAATGAATGTGATTAGCCAATATCCGCTTCCATGCATCGATGATCTATTTGACAAATTGAATGGAGCTTGTGTGATCTCAAAGATCGACATGATATCAGGGTATCATCAGTTGAGAGTTCAGACTTCTGGTATATCGAGGATAGCTTTCAGGAGCAGGTATGGCCTTAATGATTTTTTCATAATGTTGTTTGGGATGACAAATGAAATAGAAATTTTAATGGATTTGATGAATATGATATTTCATTCATATCTGTATCAGTTCTTGGTGGTGTTAGTGGTCTACATCTTGGTGTACTCCAAGACTCATGATGGACATTCCAAACATCGTGACATTATTTTAAGTACACTGAGAGAGACTTAGTTATATGAAAATATATCTAATTTTTAGTTTTGTATTTACTAGGTACACTTCTTCGAGAACATCATCTCAGATTAAGGTGTGTCAGTGGACCGAGAGAAGAATCAAGAAGTGGTTTCTTGGGAGAATCCCAAGAATATATTCGATATTTGAAGCTTCCTAGGGTTAGCTATTTTTACAATAGATTCAACCAAGACTTTTCCTATTTTTCAGTGCCTATTTTAGGCATGAACCATAAGAGGATAAAGTTTGAGTGGATGGAAGCATGTGAAAATTCTTTTCAGAAGTTGAAGAATCATTTGATAACGACACCCATTTTGATCCTACCTATGTTCAGTGATGAGTACATAATTTATTGTGACTCTTCTGGGATTGGACTCAATGCTATGTTGATGTAAGGGGATCAGGTTATGGAATATGGGGCTCAAAAATTGAGACCACATGAATAGAATTACCCTATGCATGACCTCAAGTTAGAAGAAGTGGTTCATGCTCTTATGTATCGGAAACACTACATTTTGGGAGATTTGTTTATATTTTTTACAGATCACAAGATTGTGAAGTATATCTTTTCATAACATGATTTTAATCTCCAGTGTAGATATTTGTATAGTATATGAAATCATTTGATTTGGAACAAGGATATACGCTCAGGAAGGGAAATAGTGTGGACTATGCCTTGAGTAGGAAAACTTGGGCTCATATGGTTCTAGAGTCAATTACAAAGTGAATGATGATGACTTTGCTGGCTAAAATGAATGTGGTGGTTTGGGGGAGTCAGGAGTAGATGATTCTAGTTTCAATTGCAATGGAGTCTACACTATTGAGATGGACCAGGGACAAAACATATGAGGATTCAAAGTTCTTATATTTAAGGTAAATCAGTAAAGGTGATGATTCACCTTTGTACTGGTAGATATGTAAGCATTAGATAATCTATGTGAAGAATCAAGATATTGTGCCTATGACTATATGAGATGAGATCATGTGAGAATTTAGTGCCTTGGAGTGGGTGGTGCATCCATGTGTGACCAAAATGTACCAAGACCTATGATGACAGTTTTGGGGTTTAGGAATTAAAAATTTGAGTGAAGGGTTTTTGAAAAGATGTTTCTCATGGAAGAATGTGAAGGTAGAGAATTAATGAACTAAAGGATTTCTACAACCATTTACTATTATATAATGGATATGGGATGATGTGAAAGTGGATTTTGTAGTTTTTCATCCAAATATTTTTAGGAATAATGATAATATTTGGGTCATTATGGATCGAATGACAAATGTGGAACATTCCATACCTATAAGTGAAACATTTACAGTACAGTAGTTGGGAGAAATGTATTTTTCAGAGATAGTTCATCTCTATGGGGATCCGCATACTATAGGTTCAGACTATGACTCGTGATTTAATTCATGCTTTTGATAGGGCTTGTAGAAAGCATTTGGTACATATGTTTTATTGAGTATCACTTTACACCTATTGATAAATAGATAGTCAAATCATACTATATAGGTGCTTGAGGATATGTTGCGATCATTTTTACCTAACTTTGGTGAGTCTTGGGAGAAGCACCTGTCATTAGGGTTGTTTTTCTATAAAAAATAGTTATCAAGAAACTATATAAATGAAAAAATACGAGTCTCTTTATGGCAGGACATATATTTCACTGCTATGTTGGATGGAGGATGGTGAGTCGGAGTTATTGGGACTGAGCCACATATAGGATACATCGGAGTAAGTGAAGTTGATTCGAAAAAAAATGGTTTGGACTCATAGTAGGTTGAATATCATATGTTATAGATGAATACGACCCCTAGAGTTTACATATGGTTATATTGTGTTCCTTCGAGTGTCTCCTATATTATTTCATCGCAGGATATGGAGGTAAGGAATGTTCATACCTAGTTTTGTGGGACCATTTGAGGTAGTGGATAAAATCAATCCAAAGGAATTATAATTGGATCTTTCACAAAATTGTAGCATTATTCATGATGTATTCCATGTTTCAAAACTATGGTGGAGTCACCCTAACCCTTCTCATGTGATCGATGTGGATGAGGTGGACCGTGAAATAGATGCATTTTTTGAGGAGAATCTAATACGCGTATTGGATCGTAGTGTGAAACTATTGTAGGGAAAGGTTATTCCAATTGTTCATGTATTATGGAAACATGTATTTATGTAAGATAAAACATGTTAAATTGAAGCAGATATGAGGGATCAGTGGCTTGATATTTTTTTCTTGGAATATTACAAAATCTTTGAAGTGAATCTTGAGTATAAACTATTATAATGTGGGGAGGTTGTAAGATCCTAACCTTTTCTGGAGTTATCTCGGAAAACATTTTAGGTATTTTTTTTGTTTTTATGTGCCTTTTATTGGAGTTATGAATTGGGGTGTGTTTGGGTGGAGTTTTATGATAAATTTGAGAAAATTCCTTCTGCACGGTTGGCGCATGTTTAGAGAAACAGGTACACCCAAACCCAAGAAACTGTGCGACCCTGGATAGTGAGGGTTTCATTGTTGGCACATGGTTTATCTTACCATGTCCCCCTGACTAGAAAAATGAGCACATAGTTTTTAATTACCTAAAAAATTATTATAAATCCCCTGAACCCCCAAAACACCTACATTTCAACCATAGATATGGACCAAATGTTTTTTGGGAAGTTTCACATATTTTCGGAGGGGTTCTAAGGATGTATAACCTCATTTCTTCAAGATTCTATTCCCGAGTCAATGATCAACTCTTCTCCCAGTAAGGGGATCTCATCCTAATGCATATCACGTTCATTCTTCTCTCTTTCCTTGATCATTTGGTGGAATTTTTCCTCTGTTTCATTAGATATAATTTTTTTTTGGAATATATAAATCAAGGAATTTATATTTAGATCAAGATTTATTATATATTTATATAATAAATAATGATTTTTTGATTTAGATCTAAAACTCATATCTACATCATTGAGCTGCTCGGATTTGGTGGATTTGTTTTGAATGAACGTTTGTCAACAAATTAAGGTAGGTGGACTAAAACATAATTCCCATAGTCATGGATTTTATGCGTGTATGAAAAATTGTAGAATTTATAGTATTCCTTATCAATTTAATTCCAAAATGGTTTAATTAGGTTGACCACTTTATTTATCGAAGAATTGTTAAATTATATAATTAATTGAAGAATTGATCATGACATTAAAGGGTAGTCCAATTGGATAAATAATTTGGGGAAATTGATTATGAGTGTTAGGGATTGTAATCTACATAATTAGTCACGTTATTAAATATCATATATTGAATATTCTAGAGTGAGATAACTAACCATGAATTAATTATGTTCCTTGATATTATGATCATGATAATAAATTGTGGAATTAATTATAAAGTGCTTATATTTATAATGTGATAACTAATTATGGATAATTTATTATGGTTTATGAATTGTGTTATTGATTAATTAATTGATGAAATAATTAATGGGATTTGTGTATTAATTAATTAGGGAGTTAATAATGGATATGGATGTATTAAAATAAGTGTTAAACTAGTAATGAAATTGAGGTGGATAATTAATTATGAATTAATTGTGAGTAATAAAATTGAAACATGGTCATTCTAAATTGATAAGTACAAATGGTAAAATAGTCATTTACTTGTGAGTAAATGAATGTGAACATGGTCATTCAAATTGAGAAGTATAAATGGTAAAATGGTCATTGTACTTCTGTGTAGAAGAATGAGAGCATGGGAATTATATAGAGAAGAAAGAATGGTAACATGTTCATCTTACTTGTGAATTTCTTATTGGTAAATTTTTAAATTATGTTTGAATTTAAAGAATGGTAAGAAAGGTACTCTAGGATATCTTCTCACATGATAATACTTTGAACTCAGGCATGAGTCAAATTAGGTATTGAGATATCATATCACATTGGAATACTTCGAGATCTGGAACGAGTCGAATCAATTATTAAGATATAATATTACCTATGGAAGACTATGGGGTCTGGAATGAGTCGAAGCTATTATAGAGGTTAGAGTATTCCTGGTAACCCTGAAGTTAATATGATTAAATAAATAATTAATGGTAATGTGATGACTATTTATTTATGTATTATCTTCTTTTATTTACAAAACTCTTAAATTATCTATTGGATGGAATTGTTTTAGACACCATTGGTGATGACCTACTGAGTTGTAATCACACCCTACTTGGGCTTCCTAATTGGTACCCAAATATAATTTATAATTGTAGGACATGTTAAGGGAAAGGGCCCTTTGTTAGATTATTGGTTGGGGTTAGAGCTTTGATGAGGGAACCAGATGTATTTTGAGACTTGTTTGGGAGTCGTTAGTGTCTTTATTTTCTACTATGTTTTTAGGATCCATAACAATTATATTGTTAGAACATGTTTTCCCATTCAGTTGAATATTTTAATTGATTCTTCATTATCTTATAAAGTTGTTATTGTTATGGTTTTATACAATTCGATAATTTCTTATGTACCTCCGCTGGTGTTTTGTTCGGATGAAAGAGGGTATAGTTTCCTCATGACTACCTTAGTAGACTCTCTCTCTTAGTCAGTAGACATTGGAATATGGGGTGGCGCACCTGAGGTCATGTGACAGACAGGCTCGAGGCACCATCGCATGGCTCCTGGGTCGGGATGTTATAGTAAAATAATCATTTTTATAAAATTTTATGTTGCACTAAAAAAACAATATTGAATATTTTAAATTTCCTAAAACACCCCTCCTATCAAAATTATTTATTGAGATAAAGGTATCACTATCATGGTATGCACAAAAAGACATTAAATTTTGACTATATAATTATTGAATGCAGAATTTTCTATGAGCTTGAGGTAGATGGACTAACGCTATCTCCCATAGTATTGGAGGTTGGTCATGCGTATGTGATGTGTGTTAATACAAAAATGTTCTATGCAGCTTGTTCCTGGTTTTAAATGATAAATCAGGGCTTTAGGTGTGGTGTGATACCCTTTGCATATCCTATTAGGTATATTGGAGAATACAAGGTCAGGCCTAATGTCCACCTATATGTGTTCCAATCCCTTGAAAATGGAAAAGGTAAAATGTGTAACGTGGAATAGAGGGTTTATAGGATTAAGCCAAGTCTTGGGTAACATAATATAATAATAGGGCCTACTAGATTATTAGGTATGACTTGAATTAAAATGTAAAATTCAATGAGAATAGGAAGTGATAGAAAATGTAAAAGGGGATTATGTGTGAATTGATTAATGATGTTAATGAATGATTCATTATTTTTAAGGGTGAATGAAAATGATCAAATTGTCTAACTTGATAATTGGTTAAATGGGTTTTAATATAGTATACCATTTAATTTATGAACATTTGAGAATAATGAAAATACCTATTGTCATCATTTGTTAAAATGAAACATGTTGAACCTTTGAAATGGTTTTTTATTAATGTTGTGATGTGGTACATGGTGGTCACAATTCATTGGAATGGTGGATAAACATTTTGATCCTTCTACTTGGTTAATGATTTTGTACTTGTAGTTTATTGTTCTTATTTTAGGATAGTCAAACATGGAGTTCCACACCCATGGTTTAGGGCGGTGAGCATGGAACCTTATACTCTTGATTTGTGTACCGACGTGATTATATGGGTACAAATTGTTTGAAAATATGCGGGAACTAGTTTGGAACCCTTTTTGTATCAACAATTGAATGATACATGAAAAACTATTTTCTTTTATGTATTGTTTTGATCCCTATGGTACATAGACTATACTTTCAGAGCCTGAGGACAATATGGTGAACTGGTAATTGGTTAAATTAAAACATTTTTACTTATTTTATTATCATTATTATTCTATAAAAAATTGAAGAAACTTGTATTTTGACTGGATATTCATTTAGACACCATTGGGGGTGGCCTATGGAGTTTTAATCACTATATGCTCAGAACACTATTCGTACATGAACATTCATTGGGGATTCCGGTCCTGGTAAAGGAATGGAAAATATGATAGATGGTTGAATTGGGATAGAGATTGTATGAGGGGACCAACCATGATGGTGGGACCTAAGGATATTTTCAATGTGTATTTATTTGGATTTTTCCATTGGTAATTTAGTCTATCATGACATGACATGTTTATTGTATCTAACTATTGGTACTCCCCTAGTTTGGGAATATGTGATGTTTTTCATGTTAATATATTATTATATCATGTTTATGTTTATTGTGATATTTTATATTTTATTGCTTTAATAAAGAGGGTATAATCTCCCCATGTGTTTCATGAGACCATCACTACTAGTCAGAAGCCACTAGAATATGGGGAGGCACACTTAGGGTTTTGTGATGAAGCAGATCAGGGAACTGATTTAGTAGAACCCAATAGGGGATGTTATACAGTGGTATCATAGAGGTTTTATTTTCAATTTCTTGCTATTTGGGAAAATTATACATGCTATTTTGATGTATCAGACCTTAGTTATGAGAGCATTAATAAGAATATATAACCCATGTTCCCTAGGGTGTGATTATTGTTCTTAATGTTTGTTGTAATGGTTGGATGTCTTTTTAAACATGGGTAAACCACTTGATGGGTGATGTTATTGATCTCAAGGTTTTACTCATGGACCTGCATGGAACAAGGTTGTGTATAAGTGCATCATTTTTAGCACTCGAGGTTTTACATGACATACATCTTGTTAGGAACAAATGGAAGTGTATGTAAATTATAGGAAATAAATTTTTTTTGTTTTGTTTGTGATTTAAATGATGTAGATCCTAATAAAGAAGGTGAAATAGTTTAAAATGAGAATATTTCATATTTAAATTGTTAAAATAGAACCTAATGATTAAGTTTAAACTATTTTGAAATTTAAATATGTTTAAATGGTGTCTAATGTAATGTTTAAAATATTGAAGATAGGTTTACCCTTGGTTAGCCATGGCCCTAGATAGGGATGGTTGATGATAGTGATCGTGGTGAAGTTGTTATATTTTTTATCATGTATGTGGATTATTTTTTTTATGGATCCTTGTTAGCCTTATATTTTATAAAAATAAAATTACATTATACGTTATCTAAAACATGTGTTTGGAATTATGGAATGTTTCCACCGTGATGATGTTTATTATTAGGAAAACAAGAAAGAATTTTAGAGAATGAACCTCTACTAGAAGGGAAATAACACCAATTGGTTATGAGTAATAGAAAGAATATTAGTTTCATTATAAATTAACTTGTTTTTTATATTTTATGGAGAGATACCCATGGTAGGAATCTTGGAATCTATCATTTCTGACAAGGGAGTTTCAGATGCAGTATAGTCTGACATATTCCAGAGTGTGTTGAGCTAAGGTAGTGAAGTTCTAGATTGAGTCTATTTAGATGATACTAGACCACTTATAGATCCTTATAGAGAAAAGGGTCAATATGAAAACATATATTTTGTGAGGACCTATAATTCACTATGGGATATTCAGGTATAGGAAAAGTAAACAGAGTTTATTACATAGAAGGACTCACAAGGGAAGTTATTAGAGTACTTCTACCAAGATACCCTAAGTCATGAATGGGTAGAATAGCTTATGAATTTTAATTGGGATAATATTTCGGTGATGGATTATGTCAAATGCTTCACTAACCTAATTTTTTTTAACATTGGTAGAAGATGAAAAAATAAGGGAGAAATGATTTTAGGATTGACTCGGGAGTGAGATTAAGTTAGAAGTGATTATATTTTGGTTTAAGAAGTTCACTGAGGTGGTGAATTGGTATCTCATTTTTTGGGAAGCATGATGGGGTTCTCAAGTTGTGTATAGGTGGTTTCATTTGGGTGATCAAGTGGTATACATTTTGATGGTATGAAGCAACATTATGATAACATCCCACAATGTGGTGACATATATGGAAACCAAGGGAGTATACCTATCTCTCCGGGTAGTGATCATGGGGTCCACTATCATTGTATCAATCTAGGTCACAAGAGAGATATCTTTTAATAACCACTAATAATGTGTTGATATTACAACGGAATGGGGTATATACAGAGGTTTAATAGAAACCCTTAATAGATAGGTGATTATAGAAGACCTATTCCAATACAAAACATGGTAAGGGGGCATTCTACCGTATATCTGTCTAGAAGTTGATGGTCTACTAGCCATACAATTTTGGTTGTGGATGAGGTAATTCATGATAGGATTTTATATATCATTGGGGATATAAAACATATGGGAATTATACTAGAGCATAGGGTAGAGGGATATGTCATCTACATGCCGTTCAACCTGCATTCATCAATGGTGTGGTTGGACTATTAGTTTTTCGAGGTATGGTCCTTGTATGTTATAAAATTTCTAGTGCCTTATTAGATATATTATCTTTAAATTCCTTTATATATGCTCATTTTTTTAATGGTTATGGTCTAATGGTAGAGTTTATGTTTGGGGTTATGTTGATATGTATATCATTGGGGGTATGATCAGAGGGTATTCATCATTGGATGGTGTGTTCCCTTAAAATTGGTGGGTACTTCCACATTTGTAATTTTTTCCATTCATGGGATGTTATATTTTATCCTAATACTATGAATGGACTTGTCTTTTCATATCATGATCATATTTATTTTTACCATTAAAGGGGATTGTTCAAATCTCTTGAGGCTAACATTTATGTTCATCATTGATAGATGGATATCAAAGAAGGCCATGCAGGACCAATTTTTCAGTGGATGGGTGAACTCAAAGCTCATGTTTGTATTTTAATGTTTTATGATGGGGAATAGGGTCATGATTCCTCCACTCTTATAGAAGAAAACTTCCATGAGGTTTTTACTATCTAGTTTTCTAGGATTTCATCCAAGAGTGATGTTGGGTTCATTATTGAACTGATGCTAGGAGTTGGCCAATTTTTTATTCCACAATATAGAATAGAACTAGAAGGGATTCAAGATATCAAGAAATTTTTAGAGGAGATGGAGGATAAATGTTTTATCCATCCAAGTAAGTCACATTGGAGGTCTCTAGTTTTATTTTCCAGGAAGGTTAATATAATGTTTTGCATATGTTTTGATTACTGAAAGTTGAATCAGATGTTGATTGCGCATCGATATAATATTATGTGTATTTATGAAATTTTGAACTAGATTTAGGGAACTTGTGTGTTCTATAAGATTTATATGAGATTAAAGTATCATAAATTGAGGTTAAAATCCTTATATATACCACAAAAAAGTTTCATAAAAATGTAAGGCTTCTATGAGTTCATAGTGATGTTGTTTGGTCTAACGCATTCTCCTGTTAGGTTTATGGATTTGATGCAATTGGTCTTTCACCTGTACATAGACAATGTTTTGTTTTCTTTTTTGATGGAATCTTAGTGTACTCCAAGACACATAATGACCATTCTAAACATCCTAGCATCATTCATAGTAGCCTATAAGGGAATAATCTCTATTCCAAGCTATCCAAGTGTCCCTTATGGATTTTAAAGGTCCATTTCTTAGGTCACATCATCTCAGATAATGGGTTTTTAGCATATCTTAAGAAGGTTTAGGATATTTTCACTTTATATCATCCTAAGAGAATTGTTGGTATAAAAATATTATTAGTTTTGGTTGGTTATTACCAATGGTTCATGAAAGCCTTCTCCCTCTTGGCAGTGCTACTATCAAGACTGGAAAAGATGGGTGTAAGGTTAGAATAGACTATAGTATGTTACGATTCCTTATATAAGATGAATAATACTTTTAAAATAACACCAATTATGATCATACCAGAATTGGGTGAGGGGTATGCTTTATTTTGTGATGAATCTCAGATTAGGATTTGGGTAGTGTAGATGCAAGGAGACCGATTCATGCTATGTGGATCCTCATATTTGAGGCCTCACAAATGATAATACCCTATGAAATATCTCAATTTGGATAAAGTGGTACATTCCTTAATGTATTAGAGGAATTATCTTCTGTTTAATTTTTTTTTACTTTTACTGATTATAATATCGTTAAATACATCATTTCCCACCATTATTTAAATCTTCAACATGAGATATGGTTTGAGTATATTCATTATTTTTATTTTTTTCTATATTATATGTTGGGAGAGAGTAATAGTGTTGTTGAAACCTTAAGTTGAAATAAATATACTCAGGTATCCTAGGAGTATTGATTTGAGTTGAATATTGTGGGTTTTCTTGCTAATATGGATGTGGGTGTTCACGACGAGTGGGATAAAATGGACCTTGTTTATTTATCCATTGAGACCTCTATTCTAAGACAGATTAGGGAAATTTAGTATGAGGATTTGTAATTCCTAGTATTGCGGAATATTTTCGATGGTGTGGAGATACCACCCTAACATATCATCCAGATGTTGAGATCGTCCATGTTCATGTCTATGACCTTGTGTTTACTTGAATGTGTGAGGATATCATATGTGGGTTTTATTCCACGAAGTGGGAGGTGCACCCTGACATGAATAAAATGTATTGTTACCTTTATTGATAATATTGGTTTCTGCTAATGATGAAGGATATCTCAAGTGTAGTGATACAATGTTATACCTATCAGTGGGTGAAAGCTGAGCATCAATGACCTGTTGGAATATTACTAATTTCTCTTATTAAGGAATAGAATTTGGATGATGTTATGAGGGATTCAATTTTTGTATTATAAACTAATATCGTGTGTAGTGATGTGTTATGGGTGAATGTTGGTCGTTTGAAAAAATTATCTAATTTATCTCTAATATAAGAGACTTTTACTATTGATCAGTAGGGTGACTTGTGTGTTCAGTAGACTGTTCACTTCTATGGGGTTCCCTAGAGCATTTTTTAATTTAGGTACCCTAATTTTAATTTTTTACTTTAAGAATGGATTGAAGAATGTGATGGGTACCCATGTTTCTTATATTATGTATTTTCACCCACATATATATAGGTAATTATATAGTAATATCCATGTGTTAGTGCACATTCTGATATCATGCATAATAAAGTTTTATGGAACTTGGGAGAATTACTTAGAGTTTGTTTAGTTTACTTATAATATCATTTATCAATAAACTATACATCTGGAACTATATGACATGGTCTATAGTTGACCATTTAGTTCATTGTTGTGTCAAATATAAGTAGGAGAATAAATGTTTTTGTGACCAATTCTGGTGCAAGAGGCATTTGGGTATGTTTGGTTGATCAAGAAGTGTACATATTTGGATCAAAGTAGATAGAATTCATAACCAAATTGATATTCTTGAACTATTGGGGTTAAAGTGGCTGAAAAAGTATTTCTCTAGGGATCTCCAATATTATTTCACTATTGTATTCTGAAAAAGGGTAACTTGACACCCAGTATGTGGGGTCATTTGAGATTGTGGATAGGATCAGACCGGTAGTGTATCAGTTGGATCTTCCTCAACAGTAAATTATTATGGATGATGTGTTTCTTGTTTCATTGATTTGGAAGTATCACCATGACACCTATCATGTAATTTAGGTTATTGATTTTTAGAATGAGGTTGATTCATCCTTTAAGGATAATTAGATTTGTGTTTTGGATCATTGTGTGAAAATTCATTGAGGAAACATTGTGCCATTAGTATGAGTGATGCATCACTATAGTCATGTTCAGGAGGAGAATTAGGAGTAAGAGGATGATATATAGGCATATTTCTCAACCTATAGTGAACTAGTGTTATCGTACATAGATATTACATATGATTAGATAAATGTTCAATATATTACACAAACACACTCCTAAGGGTCGTAATAGTGTTGTTTCTTTGAATAATAGGCACACAATATTTTTATTTGGTGGAAGATATTAAATTTCACCCTTATAGATCCTTAAATTAAGTAATATTCAAAGAAAAGGCCTACTTATAACATTTCTACTTCATCTGGGTAATTGAAACATAATAAGGGGCTATTTCAGGTTCTTAATAAGGGAAAACAGGAGAGATACATAGTCATAAAGGGAACATAATGTCATGATAACATGTGAATAACAACTCAAAACCATACTCCATATATCAAAGATCGTAATAATATTCCATGTCATAAATATTAGTAGTTTATCAGACTTGAATATTAAGTATATCGACGAACATGATCCATTATAGAGTAAAATGTGCATAAGACATAGAGTTATTTCATAGAAAAATCAAAGAAAATAATTTCCTTAGTATTCAAGGATAATTTCCAAAACATATCATGGAAATAAATGGGTGGATAAAACTCCTGATAAGGGCGCACCACTATCCCCAGTGGAATCCCTTTCCTTATTTTGTAATGGATTCACTCCCAAAACCATCATGGTAGTCAAAGTTAACTCTCAGGTCCTTCATAGAGGACAAAATCCCTTACTGAAATAAGTTAAATCTTAGTTCTAGTCTTGAATTTCTCATGTGATATAAATCATTACCCAATACAGTGTAGGTAGATATATCTCTCACCCCTCTTTGTTTATAAAATAACCATCATCCATCGTTATAATCTAACCACCATCATTTTTTATAATGTATCTACCATCACATAATTAAAATTAAACATTTATATACCACAAGATAATAAAAAATTCATCACATAAAAAACCATGACATGAAATTTGTTTAATAAACATTTCATCATATCATATCCTATGGAAACGAGATATGTTTCATAATCATTTAAGCATTTCATCATAACATAGCCTGTGGGGAATAAAGTGGGTTTCATAAGAATTGTATCACGGTATAACACATGGAATTGAAATGGGTTTCATAAATACATTTTCATAAATCATTCATAGAAATAATAAGAGTGTTAAACTTGGTTCATATCCTGAAAAACATTTAAGTTACAATAAATAATGCCATCTTATTTGGATAAATATTTTGAACAAAAAATCACGTATAATGTTTATTGAGGAAGAGAAATTTAATTTTAAAATAGAATTTTAAAACTATTAATTTAGAAAATATTTTTTAAATATATTTCTTTGAAAATAAAAATAAAAGTTTTTGAAAGAATATTTAAAAATCATTTTAAACAGTTATTTAGGAAAATACTCATTTAGATTTTAAAAAAACATCCTAAAAAACATAACACTTTGAGGATCCTTTTATATAAAAATTACCTTTATAACTTATAAATTAATATTAAAATTAAATAATGGTCTTGGAGGTGGTAAATTCCATTCATTCTGTGCATGCTATAATAAAGATTCCTTTCACATTATCAGTAAAAGCCAAAACGGAATTCTTTGGAATATGACAGGATGAATCCCTTTAAATCATTTTAGTAAAAATAAAAAAATGGGTAAATTTTTTTTGAAAATAATTTAAAATATTATAAAAACATTTTTGGAAAAAATATCAATCTTGGTTTTGGAAGAGAAAATAATTTCAACTAAAAGGACAATTTCTTTAAAAAACATTATTCTTGAACTCTTGAGTTGATGGTGAGTAGAAAATTAAGGGAAAATATTTATTCCCCTGACATAAATAGTGTAAAATAATATATCCGGGTTTTTTGGGAGATGGATCATATTATTTTATCATCGTAAACATAGTCCCAAACAATCCCGATAAACGATTAGATTATAAGATAAAATCTTTACCACTTTTGTAACATTGAAATGTAATTCCCATGAAGTAATGTCATTAAATAAAAATACAAATTTCAAAAGGATAAATAAATTTATGATATTTGATGTAAAAGGGGTTGTATATACTCCTTTTATATGAGGATAAGTATATAATATAATCATATGAATCAAAGAAGGAAAATTGAGACAAAATACCGTACTAATTTGGAAACTTTTGAACCATAAACCCCATAAATTAGAGATACTAAAATAGATATGTAAATTAAAATAATATTAATTATAATTATCATAAAATACATTATTGGTAAGTATGCAAAACACACACAAAAATAGGGTTAATATGACATGTATCTCATGGAAAAATAAAAGTGACATGGAAATCCCTTACCTTAAGTCTCTACTTATTTCATACTTTTTTGAACCCCATGTATAATAAATATATATTTATTATACCTATATTTAAGAAACATACTTATATATTTAATACCATATATGATTTAATTATGTACTTTTATTACTATTTTATTAACAATTATTTTTCTAAATCACAATTCGAGTAATAACTAATTTTTTTTTGTGTATGTTTTTTTTATTTGTTTTTTATTTGTATTATTAATTTGATCATGGTTACATAATCTCCATAATAATAATAATGAAATAATTATCAGATTTATACATCAATTTTAATTTTAAGACCTATCATGAATGATGTTTTTGTGAAATGAATTACGATCATAGAGACTATATATTGTACGTACACATGAGTTGTGTTTCCATTTTTCAATGATAATTATGGAAAGGAGGTAAGTAATATTTTTCTATAAATATTAAAATAACATACATAAAAATTAATTCATTAAATATAATTTTAAATAGAATTCATGTGGTTTGGTGATGAAAAGATAGAGTCAAATCACTTCATGAAGGTGACAGTACACACATACCTGAATGATATTCTCATCTTTTAGTGATTGAAAAGGTACAAAAATGATATATTATATTTTCATAATGATAAATATTTCATTAATATAATTAGTATTTCATTATAAACATTATATTTATTAAATTTATCATTATTATCTTTCATTTAAATCATTATTGAAAACGAATAGCATCGCATCATGAGGCGGTAGTCCCCGCACACACAAACGATGTTATTGTATCCTTTATGTAGTGTAAAATAAAAATATATATGTATGATATAATGACTAAAAAGGTATAATAATGTTATTCAAATAATATATATACTTTATATCCATCATCATAACCAACAGTGAGAGGATGTAATGGAAAAATGAATGACATCGGTTTGTGAGGAGTTAGTCCACCGTACTCACGAATGAGGTTTTCATAACCCGTTTGATTGAAATGGAGAAGGTTTTGTGTCATTAAATTAACATAATAAATATAATTATATCAAAAAATATTATTTTATTATATCATCAAGGTATAATAATAATTCATTGAGTTGGAGGAAGATATAAAACTCAAATTCTCATTGATGAACGTTACATCTTCTTCAGGCATCCTCTTAAGGATTACACCAATATCCTTCCTTAGTTTAATTTATTTAAAAAAATAAGGATTATAGGATTAGATTAAGAAATTTGGAAAGTTATTTGGGTAATAATTGTCTATAACAAAATGGTTTTAATGTGTTTATTGGATATAATAAGGGGTGGCCTTTTATAAGTGAGTTATATGGAACATTTGAAAAATTTTGAAAGAAAGAATTATGAACACATTCTGTTCACGTCTCAAGTCTCCAAAAATAGAAAATTATAGATACAATAATATATAAGGTATAAATATGTTCATAAAGTGGGTTTTTACATGTTTTGTGTTATTTTTAACCCCTATCATTATAGTTTAACCCCGATAAACTCATTTTTACCTTAACCGAGTTAATTAATTTTTACTGTTTCCGCAATTAATTTTGGTAAAAAATTAAGTTTAAAATAATATATAATATATTATATTATTATTTAAAATATTGGATCCCATTTTCCAAATTCAATTCATAGAAGTAGAAAATTTTTATTTAAATTTAATCTTGTAGACGGAACAAGAAATTGGGTTTTTGAAGAGAAAATGTTCAAAAGATTGAAAAGTTTTTATGTCCAATTTAAATTTAAAATTGGTTAAAATGACCTTAATTAGATTAATAGATAATTAATTAACCTAATTTTCATATTAAACTAATATAAAATGTAATTTAACATTTTAATTAATTTAAATGAAAAGGATCTTTTCAATTATAATTCAGCATTTTCAAAATTTATCATAAAATTAATCTTTTAAAAAATTATCAAAAATTCTCCCTAAAATAATTTTGATATTCTGACATAAAGGATAATGTTTATTTCATCAAATAAATTTTATTAAATTGTTAAAAATTAATTTTGAAATATGATTTGTAATGGTGATAAAATTGTTTTATTAGAAAAATACAGTTTTATGTGAAAAATTGGATTTAATCAAATCTATTGTAAAGAATTCACACAATATCAATGATAAAAAAATATTTAATATATATATATTTATTTAATTAAAGTCATTAACGAATTTTTTTTGTTAATTGTTTATTGTAAAACACATTTGCGTTCATAAAAATAGTTCTTCATAAAAAACATTTCTTTTCTTTTCAAATAGTTCTTATTTCCCTTTCTTATTAATTGTCCACAAAAGTATTAATTTTATATGAATTTTTTAACCATTATTTCTTAATTTATCTAATCCTATTCATCCCCACCATTCCAACAAGTAGGTGACAACTATCATATTAAATAATAATATTAATAATATAAATCGGTTTGTTAAATTCAATGTCATGTTTATCAAAAGAAGAACTAAATATTGTGTGTAATCAAGGATAAACATAGTGTCTCATGTAATGAAATAAAAACTGGATTTTATGAAGAATAATAAAGTGGTTAAATTTATATAAAAAATATATTTCACAAAATCTCAGGGTGTTGAATTATATCCCACTTAAAATGAATTTATCCTTTAAAATTGGTCTCATCCATCAGAGGTTTAACATCTAAAAAATTATTCCTATAAACTAACATCATAGAAATGGTTAATAAAACATCATATTAGAATAGATAAATAGATACATGAATTCCATCTAGAGTAACACAAACTAGGTTCCCAAATATGGTAACATTGGCGGGATGTAAAAATATGGACATAGAAGAGAAAAATAACACCAAAATAATGATGGATAGTAATAAATAACATGGTCATGATAAAGTTAACCACAAAAAATCCATAATCCAAATAGGTGTAAAAATTTTCATTGATACACTAAAAAATTGACTATAATAGGACAAAATTTTATTTCAATATCCTTTTCCCAAAGTTGGGTAATTACTTTTCTGTCTAGACTGGGAATATATAAAAATGTACTTACTAGTTAACTTTTTATTTCATAAACACACATTTATCCTTTGGTCATGCGTTGATCAATTTTCACTTCATCACTTACTCTAAGAGATGATTTTTTCCATTTTTGAAACACCAAATAAAATCCATTAAAGAAAGATAATTCATTATTCATATCTATTGTTAAAAAAAGGTTAAAACTAGTGGTAAATATGGATAAATATTTATATGGTGAGGTAACACATTAATCTCTAAAATCATACAAATTTCAACTTAAACCATTGTATAAAATTTTAACCATATAACCCTTCCAAAATTCAAAATTTATAATGAGGGTAATTAAATTTCTCAAAATCAACTTAACATTATTCCCCCATATATCATAAAGTATCTCTTGATTTTCTCATGTTTGACATGTGAATGCCTTCATCGTGTATTCTTAGGAAAGATGAAAATAACCTCAATTACTATAAAACCATGTTGAAAACATACATGCATCCTTATCACTTAAATAAAACAAAAAATGTTTGATATATTCCTTAAATCAAAAAATTTTATAGACTTCATCAAGGATAGTATATACCACTGTCAAAAAATCATTATTTAATTCCAAGTAAATCTATACATTCCAATTTACATATTCATTTCCCACATTTATTTATACCAACATAATTAACGAAACATATGTAATATATAAATGGTTATCTACCATTAATCAAAATATCACATTTTTATTAAATCACATTTCTAGTCCATCAATACGTTTTTATTTATTTTTTCAAATACATAATTAATTTTTTTATTAACAATCCTTATATATTTCATGATTCATATTAAAAAAATACTTGAATCAAAATTCATTAATACTTTAATAATATCACTTCCTTCTCAAACCATTTACTTGGATTCATTATCCAATTCATTAACGCATGGTTCCTAAAATTTAAAATTTGATTCATCTCATAACATTCATAAACCTCTATTTAACCAGGAATCTAATGTTTCACATAAACAATAAACTTATAATATAATAGACAACTTATATTTCATTCTCATCTACTGTGTTAATAAAAATTTTCATTTTTTTTCCTAAATAGTTTCTTTCTTTATGTCCTGGTTTTCCACACCGAAAATATATTCTCATCCCTTTGAGACATTTGTTTGACTGATTCTTCCTCCATTATTGGCATATAAAAACTCAATATACTTTCCTCCATGGTCTCCACTACCCGACCACTCAGAAAACTTTATCATTATCTTTATTGGTGAGTCTATATGTTAATTAATTTGCATGTTGATAATCATGTTTTTTGATATCTAATTAGGCATAATCATAACATCATTTACCCAGGTCATTATCCCATTTGGATGAACATAAAAAACATGTATATGACATTCAATATTAACCTTGTTCCTTTTCATTATTTTTATTGAATAAAACAAAATATTATAATGTGAAAAACACTAAACATAGTAGAAATCTAAATATTACAAAAAAATCACTTATGCGATGACTAAATCATGACAACTTATTTTTAATCTATGAATCCTTATGTTTATCCTAGATTATCAATATCTATTATCTATTTAAATCACTCCTGATAGTATTTAATGTTTTGTGAGTTTTTAAATAATATCCCTCATGAATGTCAAAACAGGAATGATACGACACCCATTTGAATGCACTAAGTTATGATTGAGTCCATATAATTGTTCCATTTTATAATTTATTACCCCTAGGCACCTCTATTCCAGAGCCACATCCCCTTCTAGTATAAAAACATGGATGTAATTTCCTAGAAATCACTTTCGATATAATTTACCAAAGTTATAGAAAATTTTCCTAAACATGTACTCATTCATAGACTTATCCTTATATACATCCCTAGACATATCTATATAAATATCCCTAGGGATCTCCATAATGTTTTCTCATCCTAGTTTCAAAAGGTTAACTAAACCACTCCTCTAATACTAACTATAGCGACCGAATCATATCATGCATAGATGTCGCATGTTTTTAGATGAATATTTAAAACATTACATAAACACATGACTGAGGACCATACTAGTTTATTTTATATGGAGACTAGCCACAAAATATTCTAAATTGGTGACATATCTTAAATTTATCCAATAAATATATTCACATTAAGTGATATTCATTGACATACCCTATATAAAACCATTTTTCATCACCTGGGGAATGGAAATATACAAAAGGGTGATCTCATATGATCAATAAGGGTAAAAAGAGAGACACATAATCATAACATGAACATAATGGTATGATAACGTTATCATAAAAAATGAAATCCATATCGCATATATCAATGATAAAAATCATGAGTCATCACATAAATATTCATAGTTCATAAGAAATGAATCATAAGGATATCAAAGAAAAAGGAGCCATGAGAGCATAAAATTGGATTAAGACTTAGAATTGTGGCATATATATAAGAATAGAAAATCATTTACCTATTATTCCAGGATTATTTCCAAAAATTATTAGGGAACTCCATGGGTGGCTTTACCTCCTAGGTGAGACACACCACCATCCCCCAGTTGCTTCCCATTCCTCACAGTGGAATGGGTTCACTCCAAAAACTATTATGATAGTCAAGGTTAACTCATAAGACCATCATAATTCAAAACATACCTTATTGAACTAAGTTTAATCTACATTCCATCCCTATTTATACCATTAGATATAAATCTTTACCCAATTAATTAGAGGGAGGTATAGGTCCCACCCATATTTGGTTTTAACAAAACCATTGTCCTTGGTTGTACCGTATAACCACCATACTTGTTTATAACATGACCATTGTAACATAAGGAAAATCATACATATTTATCCCACATTATCATAAAACATTCATCATATTATAACCCATGAAATCGAATGGGTTTTATAAACATTTATTCAAAACATATCCTACAGAAAAGAGAAATGTTTAAAATTCATTTCATTATTTCATATTAGCATAACCCATAGAGAAATAAGTGGTTTTCATAAGGTTTTTATCATGGTATAATCCATGGAAGAGAAATGGGTTCATAAATATTTTGTATTCATAAACCATTCAAATAAATAAAAAGAGTGGAATCCTTGGTTCATATCCCCAACAAATCATATGTTACGTCAAAGGATGTCATCTAAGATTGAGAAATATAAATCACATGGAATGTTTAATGAGAAATATATATTTTATTTTAATATCACATTTTAAGACTAAAAATAAAAAAAATATTTTTGAAATCCTTTTATTTGAAAATAAACTCGAAAACCTATAAAGGAACATTTAAAATCATTTAAATGTTTTCATGAGGAAAATATCATTTAATATTTGTAAAAAACATTTTTAAAACATCAAAAATTTTGAAAATAATTTTATTTGAAAAAAAATTGAAAACATGTAAGTTGATCTTAAAATAAAATCATGTTCATTATGGTGGAAAATTTCATCCATTCAGTACATATTAGAATAATTATTCCTTTAACATTTCTGATAAAATCCAAAAAAACAATTGTTTTGTATAATAAATTTATATTACTTAAAAGAAAAATATAAAAAACATTGTTAAAATTATATTTAATAAATCATTTTAAAAATGTTATAAAAATTTTACAAAACATTTTTAAAAAACATGGTTTTTAAATAAAATGGTTTTTAGCCGAAAAATGATTTTTCATGTATACATTATTTTTGAGCTCTTGCATATATTAATAGAAACAAATGAAGGGAAAACATTTATTACCATGAAATCAACATAGTATAATAAAATTTATGGTATTCATTAGATATTGATAATAATATTTTATCATTGGAAACTTAGTCAAAAACAATCCTGATAAAGGATGATATTGTTGCATTAAATCCTCAGAACATTTGTAACATTAAAAGGTAAGAAACCAGAAGTAATATCATTAAATGAAATATAAAATATCATGTATATAAATAAGTTCAGAATATTTCATTTCATATTGGATTTATATACACCTCATATAAGAATCAATCTCCATAACATAATCATAGGTCTCAATAAAGAAACATTGAGACAAAAATTTGATACTGAATTGGTAACTATTGAACCATAAACCCATAGAAGTGAGATTAAAAAATGTTTATGTAAATCCCAATAATATTATTTATTACATTACTAAGATAAATTAATGGAAATTATATTCACCATATAAAATAAATACTTGGAGAATATGGCATGAGTCTCAAAGAAAAATAAATGTGAGGCAGAAATCCATTACCTTATGTCTCAGTTACATTCATTCAAATTCAAACCCCATATATAATAGATATACTTTTATTATACATCTAATAAATATCCATTATTATATATATTATACCATATATTGTTTATTTAATTAATTTTATTACTTGTTTATTAAC
Source organism: Viscum album (assembly GCA_963277665.1). Taxonomy (NCBI): domain Eukaryota; kingdom Viridiplantae; phylum Streptophyta; class Magnoliopsida; order Santalales; family Viscaceae; genus Viscum; species Viscum album. The sequence goes on from OY728135.1 coordinate 1,152,228,293, forward strand.
AATTCCTTTTTAAAATCATGTTTCGGGTAATAACTACTTTGTATTTGTGTAAGTTTTGATTTGTATTTTTTGGCCCTTTTACATTGATCATGGTTCGATAGTCTCTAGAATAATAATAATGAAAAAACTATCTTATTTTTTTAACAATTATATTTTTTATTACAATCATTAAATATAGTTTTGTGCAATTATGTGTGTTACTCTCATAGAGATGGTAGGTCGTACGTAGGGATGATTAATGTTTCCACTTTTCAAAGATCATTATAGAAAGTAGGTAAATATAATTTTATATTTTTATAATAATAATAATAATATACAAAAAAAATGTTATTTTCTTAAATATAATTATACATGCCATAAATGTAGTGTGGGGTTGAAAATTTAGAGTCACATCACTTCATGAAGGTGGTAGTCACACGTACAAGAACAATGATATCATCTTGTAGTGAGTGAAAAGGTAAGAAAGAAAATGATATATTATCTTTTAATAAAGATCAAATTTTCATTAATATCATAATTATTTCATTTATATCATATATGTTTATCAAATTTATCCTTATAATATTCTATATAGAATGGTAATGAAAATGAATCATGTCGCTATGCGAGGTAGTAACCCCCCATACACACGAACAATGTTATCATATCCCGAGTAGAAGGGAAATTTAAAAAATATAAATATGATATAATTAATAAATATCTATAATAATGTTATAAATATCATATATATATTTTATTTACATCGACATATCCAACCATGATAATAGTTAATGGAAACAAAGCACATCTGTTTGCGAGGCTGTAGTCCACTATACACATGAATGATTATTTCATAACCCATTAAATGGATGTAGAGATTATTTTAGGTTATCACACTAACATAAAAATATCTCATTATATATAATATTATAATATAATTCTATAATCATGGTATAATAATAATTGGATGTTGTGGAGGAAGAAATAAGACAAAAGTACTTGTTGATGAATTTTACTTCTTCTTTGGCTGTCATCCTTTTATTCAGATGAAAATCCTTCCATGGATTTAAATCCAAAATAAGTCCTAAATTATGATATTAGGGAAGTTTTAAGGTATTTGTTAAGGTATTTTCTGAATCAAAATGATTTAAAGGTATTAATATGATAGGAGGAGGGATTCCATTTTATATGTGAGGTTAGTGGGACACGTGTAATGTTCTGAATGAAAGAATTCCACCACATTTTTTTGTTTAATGATGATAAAATAATATACCATTATAAATCATAGAATATATAATGGTGAAATATTAAAATATAATAGATTTTGGAAAATTTTTGTGTTAGTTTTAACCTCTATCTCTTTATGTTAACCTCCCAGTAAACTCAATTTTACCTTAACCGTGATAATTAATTATTACTATTTTCACTAATAATTTTAGTAAAAAAATAATGTTTACTATATTAGATAATATAAATTATTATGATTCCAAATATGGAATCAATTTTTCTAATGTAAATTCACATAATTGGAAAATATTCATTGAAAATCAGTCATGCAGATGCGACAAGAATGCGGGTTTTCAAAGAGAAAATGTTTACAAGTTTACAATGTTTTTATACCAAATTTCAATATTAAATTATTACACTTAACTAAATTGGATTAGAATATATATAATTGAACAAAATATTATTTAAATCCAATTTAAAATATAATATATATTTACAAATATTTTAATCGAAAAGATAGTTTTCAACTATAATTCAGTATTTATCACTATTCATCAAAAAAGTAATATTTTCATAAAATTATCAAACATTAACCCTATGTTAAAATAATAAAATTAATCTTATTTTATCAGATAAATTTTTTTAAAGTGGTAAAAATTAATTTTAAAATATGTGTACTAAAGGAAAAAAACTCTTTTTTATAAAAAAACAATTTCATGCATTACATTTGACTTATTCTTATATATTTTCTAGAAAACACATAATATTAATGTTAAAATTTTAGTTGTATATATAATATATAAATTTAATTAAAATAATTAACTAAATTATATTTGGTTAATTTTATTGATTTAAAACACATTTCTACACATAAAATTAGTTATTCTGAAAAATATTTATTTTCTTTTCAAATGGTTCTTATTTTTATTTCTAATTAATTGGTAACCAAATAATTGCTTTTATACACATGTGTAAACCATATTTTCCAAATTTATTTAATTTTATTCATACCCTAATATTAAAATATCTAGCTAATAAATATCATATTAACTAAAAATTTAATATAATAGCATAGTTTGTTAAAACTCAATGTCATGTGTAACACAGAGATGATCTATTATAAGGTGGGAAGGTTGTAAGATAAAAACCTTTTAATAAGGTATGTTCGTATTTAAATTTTATTTAAAAAACCATTAACATGTTTTTGTAAATGGGAGTAGGTATAGTCTCAAGATATTCCTGGGGGTTTGGTGATGAATAGAAGGAAAAGAGGGCCATCTAGTGCATGTTACACGATTGGAATTTGGTTAGTACTAACCCTATCCTAGAACCATATTCCATGTAGAATGGGGTGCATGGTTTCTAAACCATGAATGTGGGGACTAGAAACCATTAATCCTTAGAAATATACAATCTCACAACATCTACATAGTTTTTCAAACCATATGGTATCCCCAAAAAAACCATGATTCTCAGGCCACTCTTGGATAGAGGTGGCCACATGGTTGGTGTACAATTTAGAAAATCATGTGTTCAAACCAAGCCTATAATTAAATGTTTTGAAAAATATTTTTTCCCCTCTTGACCCTAAATTTTTATTACCATATTTTTTCACCTTATTTCTTCCCTAGGGTCAAGGGGTGTGAACCAAGAGCTCCCTCTCTTTCTAAGGACCATTCTTCTTCATTTATTAGGAATGTTAAGTGTTTTTAGTGAAAGTCAAATCCATGGTTGAGTATATGAGTCATCCTTATTCTATTTTCTTAGGGAATTTTTTTTATTACCAACTCTTATAAATCTCATAAAACCTAATTTATTAGAGTAATTATTAGCATAGGTGTTTTTAGTGGATTTATCTCAAATCAAGGGAAAAGGTTGGGAACTTTCTTGTTTATGAGCTTAAGGTAGGTGGCCTAACATTCAATCCCATAGTCTTAAAATTTTATCATGTTTATGTGATTTCTGTTAATGAGATAACATTAACACATTTGGTTATTTTATATGAATATTAAACTTTGGATTAGGTTGTTGTGTAAGACCCTTTGTGAATCTCACTAGGTCTATTATAGATTTTAAGTCCAGGATTAATGGACACCCAAGAGGTGTTACAATCCCTTTAAAATGGTAAATGTAAATTTTAAAATTTGAAACATAGGGTTTGTGGGATTAAATATGTTTTGGGATACATCACATGATAATGGGTCCTATGGGATTATTTTGCATGACAAGAATTAAAATGTAAAATTACATGAGAAAAGGAAGTTATAGAAGAAGATGAAAGGGGATTATGTTTGAATTTTAAAATAATTTTAATGAATAATTCATTGTTGTGAGGGGTGAGTGTAATATTCAAATGGTATAATTTTGTAATTTGTTAAACAAGGATGAATATGGTATTCTATGAGATTAATGAACTTTTGAGAATAATTGACATACTTTTTTCCATCATGTGTTAAAAACATTTTGTACCATGGAAAATATTTCTAATTAATATTTTTATGTGCTACATAATTCACCTAACCCATTGTTAAGGAGGTTTAACATTGAAATGTTTATCCTTAGTTATGGAGTTTGGGCATGTCTTTCCTTATCCTTCTTTTATGATGGTAAGACGGGGCATTTCACATCATTTTTTTAGGGTGGTGAGAATTGATCCTCGTACTCTTTATATAGGTTCCAACATGATTATCTTGGCACAAATTGTTTTATATAATGTGGGATCTTGGAAGGGATCCCTTTTTATCAACATTTTAATGATAAATGAACACTCTCATTCCATTAATGTAATGTGGTTAACCCTATGGTATATGAACTTGACTTCTTGAGCCTCATGCCTATAAGGTTAACTAGTAATTTTTTATATTAATACATTTTCCCTTTATGTATTATCATTATTATTATATCAAACCTTTTTATACACTTATATTTTTAATTATTATTACTTTAGACACCGTTGGTGATGTTCTGTTGAGTTGTACTCACACCCTTCCTGGTCGCACGTGATACCCATGTAGACTTCATGGTTGTAGGTCCTGATAAGAGTAAGGTCCCCATGATAGAATATTAACTTGGGATGGAGCTTGGATGATGGGACTAGACATGATTTCAAGACATGAATTGAGATATTTTCATTATTAATTTATATTTTTTCTTACATTTTAACTTTAGTCTATCATGACATGACATATATTTTGAATTGGTTTTTGGGAACTCCTCTAGTTTGGGGATGTGGTATGTGATGCTTGGTAATTTATTTTTATTGTATGTTGATGTTTATTAAGATTTACACTATTGTATTACTCTAGTAAAGAGGGTATAGTATCCCCAAATTTTTCATGAGACCCTCACTACTATTCAGAATCCTCAAGAATACATGGAGGCACGCTTGAGGTCATGTGATGAACCATCATAGAGGATAAGTTTAGTGGAATATAGGCCAGGATGGTATGATATTAGACATTAAAAATGAAAATATTTATATATTAAAAACATGATTTTTCACATTTAAACATTATAAAAAAGATTTTATAAATTGAAAACTAAACAATTTAATCAAGAATAATTTAAAAAAAACAATTATACTTTTCATAATTTATAATTTTATTTACCAAAGTACATGCTTAAATTTTGTAGTAGTCCCAAATAAAAAATTTCCAACATTCGTAAAATAAACCTAATAGAAGAATAGTTTTATAAGATAATTTAATAATTAAAATAATATCCCCAACCTCTTAATTGATGAATTTTATATATTTTATAATTGAAGAAAATTTGAATGTCAAAGGAAAAATTAATTCCTTAAATATAGCTACCTTATTATGATTTTACAAACTATATTATATAAAAATTTATTTCTAGTATATATAAAATGGTCAAGATACCTATTCTGTAAACATAATTAACTTGGCTAAACATATTTATAATTTTGAAACACATTTATATTTTAATTTTTAAGATAGGTTCATCAATTTAAAATATTTTAAATATATATTTAAAAAGTAAATTACAAAAATGTAAAATTAATGTTTAAAATTTTAGATGTAGGGAATAAATTTAAAAACATGAAACAAGAAACTATTCACCTTTTATTTCATATTGCTTGTATCCATAAATATAATACCACTTAATGTGTATTTTATAATTTTTTTGAAATGAAATATATATATATATATTTTTTAAATTTAAAGTATATTTACTATTTTGAAAACTACACATTTAAAACTTTGTATAAGATGTTTCAACAACTAAGATATCCTAGATGAATTCAGAATTAGGAACAAGATTAGCTCCACATAAATTGATACTTTAATTGAATATTACAAAATCAAAATATTAAATATAGAATTTTAATTCTAGGTTGTGAACACTCCTCCAAAAAAATAATTTAATATCAAAAGGATCCACGGAATATATCATAAGATATTCAATTAATTTTGAATGTAAGAAAAATATAATAATATAAAAACCATAACAGAATATTTTACAGTCATATGAATACATTAAAAAATATTATAGTGAAATAAAAAATACCACACTATATAATATTATAGAAATTTATGAAATCCCAATTTAAATTTATTTCATCCATCTTTTAAATTAGCACAATATTACTCATGTTCACTAACCCAAAAAAAATTTGACATATATTCTAGAATCACATATGATAAAATAAATTCATTCTTGTAACTCCCTAGTACTTTAAGATTTATTTCTTTTTAAATAAATTCAATATTTTTTATATCTTTTGATGCATACAACACCGAGTTTTAACAAAACATGAAACTCTATAAAAATATTATTTAAACATTACCACAATTACCTATCTGTTCTGTTAAAGTGTATGAATAAGACTATATAAATTATGAATATTATATATTTTATATATGTATAAAATAATATCAATTTTTATATTTTTATTATAAAAAAATTTAATCATTTGATAGGAAAATAAATGGATTCTAAATAACTGCATTTTTTCTAAATTGTGGATTAGTCACGTTTGGCTCACATAATTTAAAATTAATATTTACCACTTTTTGAAAATCTATATAATAAAATTAACATCATTTTTTGAAATAACCATATAAAAAAATATTGAGGTGATTTTTTTTAAAAATTTAGGAAAGTTTCATTCTTTGATGAATAGTGAATCATATTGATTTTTATATTGAAAAATACATTTTCATTAAAATTGTTTAAAAATATAATTTGTTTTTTAAATTTATTTTAGAGTAAAAGTTTTTAAATCAATTTATAATTAATACAATTAAGGTCGGTGGAAAAAATTTCATATTGAATTTTGATTTAAAACATTTATACTTATGATCATTTTCTCTTTGGAAACTCGGTTTTTTATCGTAGCGACATTTATAAAATTAAATTGGATTATACCACATTTGTGAATTTAATTTTGAAACTGTAATTCCATATTTTTAATTATAACAATTTTTATTATCTAATAATTTCCAATTAATTTTTTACTATTATTAATTGAAAAAGGTAGTAAAAATTAATTACCACTGTTAAGGTAAAAACGAATTTACTGGGGGTTAAGAAAAATTTATTAAGGTTAGAATGACCTAAAAACAGTTCCATCACCTACTTTATGGCCATTTTAGACCTTATTTCCTATAAGGGGTGATAATTAACCAATCTAGAAGCTTTTTTCAAGAAAAAATGTGGGATTAGTTGATTAATTTCAAGAATTTCATGTATGCCCTCTCCCCCACTTATAAAAAACCACCCATCTCCTCCCCTATTCACACATACGAAGAAATTTGGGTAATACAATACCTACCAAAATAGCATTATAACTCCCCTAAAAACATCCTAAATCCCTATGTATGACTATTAATATATCCTAGGAAGTCTTTTGGTTAAAACCTAAAGAGGCCATCCGAAGAAAATTAAACGTTCTTAAACAATCTTTTTTATTTTGTTTCTTCTTTCATGTTTTAAAATTTTTTTAAACCATTATAATATAACAACATCATAATATCCAATATATTGATATGTTATTATATTAATTTCAAAACCTATATCCCTCTTCTATTCCATAAAATGGGTAAATAAATTATCTATCATGTATACGGTGGGCAACAATTTCACGAACAGATGTAACTCGTTTTACATCAATAAAGATCACATAAAGATATAATATAATGATGGGTTTAAGGTATATATATAATATATATGATATATTTATACTTGTTTTTTAATAAAATCACATATACCTTTTTTACTTTCTATTCTTTTAAACATATGATAATGTCACTTTTGTGTAAAGCGGACTTCCTCCTCACAAAGCGATGTGATTCGTTTTTCACTTAAACATTACGTGGAAGTATATAAGAATATACTGATTGAATATATGTGATATATATGACATGATATGAATTATTTTAACATAATATATCAAACACTCCCTTTCCCTTTCACCCATTAATGGAATGATATCATCCCTCGTTTGTACGTACGACCTAACGTCTCAACGAAACGATGCAATTAATTTCCAATAACCAAATTTTAATCATGGTTATAAAAATGTATATACAGAGTAAGCATTATATTTATAAAATTATTATCATTATAGATATTATTTATCTATATCCTACGAACAATATGCATAAATTTCATGGAAAAACTCAAATTAAAAAACAAGGAAATTAATACTCAAAACAATGAAAACAATATAATGCTATTTTGTGAAATTGTTCACTTAGATACAAAATTTATTACAAATATATGTATTATTGTTTAATGTAAATTATTATTTTCTAAACCATATAATATATAATACATATGGTTTTTTTATTGAAATTTATTTCATCATCTTGTGAAATATTGATAAATCTTTATCCTTTACTCAGTATGGATATTTGATGATAAGAAATATTGATTCATGAACTAAATTGATTATTAGATATACGAGAAATGATTTAGACATGTATTTATGGGTGGGGTTTTGTTGTAAATTTCCCCTCTATGCATTGAAAGGTCTCATGATACAAATAATTTGGCCAAATCAGAAGGGTTTATTACTTTTGGTTTTAATATATCTTTTGAAAGGTCTAAAAAGTAAATGTATCATAATGCATGAGATCATGAAGTTTATCAATTAAGAATTTCATTAATTAATAATTTAGTTATTATTATTATCAATGTTATTATCACATTTATGTTATTTATGGATGTATTTAATTTTCATTTTATTGATTAAATAGAATGGGAGATAAGTCAGTTAATGTTCTATATTGATTTTACCTTATTCCATGATGAAGTTATCGATTAAATAGAGTGATTTTTAAGTTATTTACCTTTATATGTTGAATATGATTATTTATTTATTATATATTTCACTATATGTAACCCATATTATGAATTTCATCTCACCCTTTTTTTCTTTCTTGAGGTTATGAATATGAATACATTGAATGTGTTTTAAGGGTGTCGAGAATTTGCTTTTTTATGAATTTCTTTCTTTTCCAATTGTAAAATGGGTGGAATTTATGTATCTGGTTCTCTAAAACTACTAAATTGATCATCTGATGGGTATTTTTCTCTTTGTATCTATTCCAATATCATAAATTAGGCACCAGCTCAGGGTTTTTTGATTTGGTTTCAATATATTTGGTATTAGAAGAAGTTTAGTAGAGAACAAGAGAACTAGAGTAAGGAGAATAGAGGGTAAGAAACATGAACCTATGATATAATTTTTAGATAAATATATAATAACATCCTAAGGTTATTTTAAGGAAGATATTATGTGGGTCTTTTACTATAATTATATCCCTTTCTGGATACTACAAGTGGGTGTGGTTCTAGAAAAGTTGTACCTAGTGTTAACAACTATAAAAAGGGAGCATTGGGATTTATCTGCTTATCACCTGGTGCATGAAAATGGGCCTTACTATGAACACAGTTTTACACTCATGTGGTATATTAATAGGATAATTCAATTTTCATCACAAACCATTAGGAAGGTTTTGAAGATAAAGATATCCCAAAAGAAACCCAGTTTATGATTTTGAGATTAACAATCCATAAATTTTTAATTTATGTTCAATGTTAAAATATATATAAAATTATAAATTATGATTTAAAATTCATAATTTTATGAGATAATCCAGTATGTGACATTTTTTATAAATGGATCATGAATGGAAGAAGTGTATCAATACTGGTGGTCAATGTAAAGATTTTCCTACAGAGAAAATCAATACCAGTGGTATTAGATATGATCAAATGTTGTATTTATTAGGGTAACTTAATTATGGTATAAAACATAACCTTTCACAGATGGGGAAACATGTTCCACGTCATTATTTTCTTATTTTGGATCACTTCAAGTGATAGAAGCCCCGTAATGTGATGGGACTATTGATCCAATGTTTTCTAAGAAATGGATTAAGTCTTTTGAGATGATATTAGGGCCTTGAGATGTGATTAAATTGAAAAGGTTACAATGTCAGTGTACTATATCAAAGGTGATAATGGTCAATGGTGGTCGTTGATCCAAAATACTAGGGATAAAAAGGAATTAGAACACATGAAATAGAAATATTTTAGTATTCAATCTTTGAAAAATATCTTCCTTTTTAATAACAAAATAAAATTAAGAAAAAGTTCCTCATCTTAAAAAAAGGACAAATAAGTTATTTTTGAGTATGAGGATACCTTTACAAGGTTAACTATGCATTCTATAGATTACATATGCACCACAATTTTCAATATCGACCAATTCATTGATGGGATTATGCCATGTATCTAAAGGGTGTTTCCTTCTAAAAATTTTTCATCATATTATGAAATAATTTTATTTAACATAAAAATAAAGAAGGAATTATATAAATCCAACATGATAAATTGATGTCATGAAAATAATAAGTCAAAAGTAACATCCTAGGTTTTTAAATCAGGATGAAATCCTCTCCCATTTTTAATTTTTTAATTGGTCAGTATGAAAATTTATTTTTTGATCATCATAACTCAATTTATAGTTTTCCTTTAGCCTAATACCTTATTTTAGTCATTTTTTTAGGCTTAGAAAGTTTCATGGGTGTTCATAAGGGTTTTGGTTTTGGCAGAGGCCTGAAGACCAAATTTGGGAGTTTTAGGTCAAGGAAAATGGATTAGGTAAACTGTGTGGACATTCCTAGCATACTATGAAACGCTATTTTTTCTTGTGAATTGTTTTGGAAACTTTTCAGTTCAAGGGAAATCATTATGTGGGACCTCATAAGTTTTTAGAAGAGGGCTACAACATGGTTTTTTCATATTTATGGAAAACTATGTGCAAGTTTCATGGGTATTGTAACATAAAAAGTACCTCAATACTATAGCACATACCGTTTGTACATGGTTTGGAAAAGTGTGTGAGATAGCCATGAGGCCTCATTTAAGGGGTGAAATTTCATTTATAACCCTCTATCTATTTCTCTTTTCTCCTTATTTCTCCTCATTATTCTCACATGGGTCACACGTAGTTGGAGGGTTTCCTCCATTTTTCCTCCTATTGGATTTGAGCTACCTCCTTCATCATTGATCCATTATTCAAGTCATTGGGTGCATTAGAACAATATCGGCAAGGAATTAGTCACCCATTCCTCTCTTTTCATTATTTTCTCCTCATTGAAAACTAAATTCATTTGAGTTTTCCCCATTTTCAAGGAATTCGATGTAAACTCTGATTCCATTCAAACCGCTTCAATTTATAGGCTAGTACTAGATGTTCCTACATCTAGAACTCCAAGGTATATGGTGAAAAACATTATTCTTGTTTTCAAAGTAAATTTAGGTTTGATGATATTTGATATTTATTGGGTAGTTGAGTGATATCCTAATTCTTATTGTTAAATCCCCTCTATGACCCTATTGGAAGCCTTTGGGAATGCCCTTTCAAAATTTAAACATGAAAGGATGGGTTAGAGGTCATACATCACCTTGATTAGTTAGGTTGCGGTGTTCTTTGTTTAATTTGAATTTTTTTCTTATTTTGAATTGAAATATCAATTATATTAATTCTTTTGTTCAATTGATTTGACTTATTAATATGTAGTTCTTGAATTACATGTGATGTGATCCATGGGATCATAATGGGATCCTCTCATGGAATTGATGTAGCATGGACATCAGGAAAGAGGCTATATGTTTGTCTATATGGGCTTAGCCCAGACATTAAGGAGTGATGTTGATCATAATATTGGGTTCTATGGACTTTATCTTGAGAGAGTGATGTCATCGGGTTATGGTCATGGCCTAGGATGAATGGTGATGTCATGGACTTCATACTTGAGTGACATGGTCATACAGGAATGAGGTGAAAGAGTGGTATGTCTTATGTACTATTTGGTGATTCATGCTCTCCCATGATGGCCAAATAACTTGTCGGAGTTGTTTTCACATAGGTTGACTCAGTGATGAGGTGGTTTTGACTACACATGTGGGTAGATTCCCCCGGTAGTGAGGCTTAGGAAATTGTGTTGAGAGTGATTTCTAGGAATCCATGGAAAAGGTGATGTTCCTTGGGATGAAAGCATTGAGTCTATGGATTGGGTTATGAGGCTCACTATATTGAGGTTGTTGGGTCTAGACTGTTTTGTGAGGATAGAGATCATTGTTCCTCGGGATGTTGTGTTATGATTTGATAGTGATTTCATTTGAGTACAGGTATCATTGTGCCTATGGAAATCAACGTTTGAGCCATTGTGTACTTTCGATCAGGGGTTTAAGTGAATAATTACTTTCCCTTGGGTGTGCCTTTTAGATGTCTGTGTTTTTTTAGACATGAGGTGTTAGGAGGCAAGTGGTGTCAGGTCACTTTTCTTGAGGTTGAACCGGAGGGTTCACCTGATCTATTCTACTTTAGGATATACCATAAGCTATTGGACAAGGATCCTCTCCTCGATAGATATTCTGGCATTGGTTAAGGCAAGTAAAATATTCCTTATGGTTGTTGAGATCCACGGATGATTTTGTTTAATTGGATTTAATTATGCTTCATTTTTTTATTCATGTATTCTCCTACTTAAAAACTTCTATTGGGTATGAATAATTAGGTGGCAACCTGCTGAGACTCATTCTCACACCCTATAAGGGCACTTCTTGATGTGTCTACACTTTATTATTTGATGTTTAGGTAAGGGTTCGAGCACTAGATATGGATCCTAGTTGATTTTTCATGGATTTCAGAAAGGGACCTTGAGGTCTTGACTTAGTTAGGGTTTTCCATTTGTTCATATTTCTATATAAGAATTATTTATATGTATATATCTATTGTGGGAATCCATGGGTGACCCTTTTCATGGCATATTGATATGTGTGTCCTATATTGGATCCATTTTTTGTTCAGTAGCAGCAAGTGGTATGCTTGGCTAGTTATTTTATTCTTTTGTTGTTGTTTACTTATGTTTCCACTATTGATTGATATTGATTGTTAGTCCAATTTTAGTGTGTTTGGTTCAAGTCTTCTGAGTATTTATTCCACTTAATTTTATATTTATGCTCATACCATTATTATAACATCCTCTATGGGTATAGTCTCCCCACTATTACTCTTTTACCCCTCACTACTAATCAGCAGCCTTTGGCATATGGGGAGGCACACCTAAGGCTAGTGGAATTCATGCTGATAGCACTATTCGAATGCCTAATAAGGTCAGGGACACTACAAGTTATATCAGATATGTTCTTTATTGGGATTTAGTAGCAGTTTTAGGCTGGCTACTAATGAGATCGATATGTATTTTGTTTTTATTTTTTGTTGGTATTACTATTAGGGTTTTGTTAGACTAAATATATGGATTTGATTAGAAATGGATTCATATATCGTGCTTGGGTATATGCATCCTCAGGAATGAAGGAGGGGCCAAGTTACCATGGTTCGGAAATGATGTTCTATTTCTATAATTTTACTATTTATATGATTTCCACCTTAGGTGGCTTTCTTATTGTGTGAGATTTTAATTATTATGATTTTTGATCCATGGAATGGTACGGTAATGAAAGAGATATTGGACCCTTAGACTAGTACGGTAATGGATGGTATTTGGATCCTTTTCCTCATAAGGAAAGGTCTGAATGTTATTCTTTTTTAGGCACATGATAGGATGTTTCAATTTTAAATAAGAATGTTCCATGATATGAAATGCTTTGTAAAATGTGATATATCACGAGAAATATATATATATAATTTCATTATGATGTGAATGTGAAATAGGTATGTCTCTTATAAGAGTGGTCATGTACGATTATGTGGTGTGATATTGACCACCAGGTTGGGTGACGAGGTCATCAGTTTCATGTGATGTAGTTCATCAGGATAGGCCTGGCCAAAGGAATTTTTAATAATTGGCTATTTTGAGGGTGGTTAGGGCAGCTTTGAGGTTGGGATATTGTGTGTCATGGTTTCGATGAGGGAGAGTAAGGGTACTGGGTTTTTACTTCTTGTTACTACTTTACCTATGTACATGATATATATATATATATATTATTTTGGATGTCTAACCATATGATGGAATTTAGTGGGTTCCTCCAAGATGGCTCAAATGGAACATCATGTAGGAGATAGTTTAGTGATGTAAGAGCACATATAGGTTGAGACCCCTAAGGATCAAGCTTATCATGAGCCATAGTTTCTGGATTAGGATCAAGATCTAGTATAGGTAGGAAAACTTCCATACTTGACTTATTTTAGGCCACTTCTAAATGAGAAGCTTTGGGTGATCCTGGTATGTCTAGTCCAATGTATCAAAAAATAATCTTAGGGACTAGAACCTTCCATGGATTATTTGACTCGGGTGTTTTAGTTATAGAAATTACCACTATTTTCAGGGTAAGGGAGGTCTGTAGATATCTAAGAACTGGATTGAGTCCATACAGATGATCTTATAACAGCTAGAAATACATCTAGCAAGGAGGGTGAAACTAAAAACATATATTCTTATAGTTTCATCAAAGTGATGGTGGGATGTGAAAGTTCAGTTAGGAAAACACGAGGTACTGTCTTGGAAGGGCATTAATGCTTGGTTCACTGAGAACATATTACCATAGAAGTTTATGGAAGAGAGATATCAGGAGTTCTTGAACCTTCAGCAGGGTGACATTTTCATCATGTACTATGAAACCACGTTCACCAAAATGTCTCTCTTCGTACCCACCAAGGTAAGATAAGACACATTGAGGGTGAGGCACTTCAAGAATGATTTATGGTAGTACATTTTTGTGTATGTAAACATATTTTGGTTGGACACATTCTTAGATGTGGTTAACCATATTCTCACAGCCAACGGAAACTTGATGAATAGGTCCAACTCGAGTTTTGTATACACTTCATGTTATTTCAATAGTGACGCTTAAGATAGTAGAAACTGATACTAGGACACGTTCCAATAGGAAAGTCAAAAAAAGACCTGATTATACCTATTTAGAGTGGATCTTCTATGGGTTTCATTATATATGGGGACCATGGAAATGTCCTGACTTAGTGGGAGAAGCCTACAAAGGAGGGTCAGTAATGTGGATAGGTTGTAAATCTTGAGATGTTTCGTAGGAATCCCTCTGAGACAGCAAGCGATCTGTGACCGAGGAAGACATAAGGCATTGATATCAGACCAAGAGAGGTACCAGATTATGGTAGAGGATCATCTGCAACACATAGAGGTAGTGGCAGAGATAGAAGGACTGGTTGTGGGGTTAGTGGCCGGTGGATGGTGCAGCACCATAGGGAGTTAAGGCTTGATGCAGTCGGGCTTCAAGCCATGTTCATACCATGGATTTCCTATGGTATGAGAAGTTTGATGAGATGAAGACCGCCAATGGTACGACATGGGTGTAGTCATGTTTTTCTTATTTTGTCATGGCCTTTTAAGTCATGTGTACTTTGGGTGCACGAGCTATATGTATGGACTATCCAGACACTTGTTAGTAGGTTGGAACTAGTTCAGTAAGTTATATATATATATATATATATGATTTCATGGAACTAGTTTCTATATGTGAGCATCAATAGATGATTTTTTATTGATATGTGTTGGAATTGGGTCATCAAAGAGATGTGGGTTACTTGACGCGTGTTGGCATATGGGTGTCATTAGATATATGACTTGATTGAGGTGAAAGGAACTGGGCTTGTTTTTAGAATTTTTTGAGATAATTTACCTCATTTATTCCAAATTTTATATGGGTATGAGGTAGAAATCAATGTGGTGCGGTACTCTTATGGGTGTTTGGTATGACACGGGAGCACCTGATGAGGTGAAGGATAGACAACGCACCACATGAGAACTTTTGTGTCATAGATATGGGTATTTTATTTACCATATTCATTTTTTTTATATCTCAGGGATGATATTTGTTAAATTGGCTAGATTGTAATGTCTTGGGTTTTTAAATCTTTTCGAAAACCTATATTTTTTTATTTTTGAATTGGTGGTTATGTAAATTTATTTTTCAATCTTTAGAACACTATTACAAGTTTTATGTTAGCCTGATAACTTTTTTTAGTTGTGTTTTATGTCTTTTTTGGTATCATGGGTGTTTGAATGTTTTTTGGGTGCATTGGTGGAATTAAGACCATTTATTAAATTTTTAGGTCAAGGTAAACGATTTAGGTAGGTCGTGCGACCTTTCCCATCAAACTGTGCATCCATATTCTTTCCTTGATCAGAGTTTGGGAAACTATGTAGGTCAAGGTGTATGGCTGTGTAGGACCTCATTAGTTTTTAGAAAATGGATACATCATGATTTTTTATTTATTAAGGAAAACTATTACCAATCCACATAGGTAGTACCACTTAGGAAATACCTCAACATTGTAGTATGCACATATTTTCCTTGGTTTGGTAAACTACATGATCTAATTGTGTGGCCTCATTTTAGGGGTGTAATTGCATTTATACCCCTACTTCTATTTATCTTTTCTCCTTTTTTCCTCCTTCTTCTCCTATGGGAGATTCATATTTTGAGGGTTTCCTCCATTTTCCATCATCCTCTTGGATTTGATATACCTCCTTCATCGGTGATCCATTCATTAGGTCATCAGGTGAATTATAACAATATCAGTAATTCTATCCTCAACCATGATTATCCTATCCTTTTATCTCACCTCAAAGGGTGCTAAATTCATCTGGGTTTTCCCCTATTTTTTGTGCATTTTATAAAAATTCATATTTCTCAAAACATCTTTAAGATAAAGGCCAATACTGGATGTGTGTATATCTACAAATACAAGGTAGGTGGTTCATATCTTTATTAATGTTTTGTGGTCTATTTTGGGGTGAAACGTTTAGCACGTTGTTGGGTAGTTAAGATTTACCCTATTGCTTGTTGTTAAATTGATTTTATGGCCCTATGGGAATCCTTTGGGCATGAAATATCCATGTATAAGTGTGTGAGACTGGGTTAGAGGTCATCGATATCCTTCTCTAGTTTGGTTGGGGTGTGTTTCTTGTTTAATTTAAATTATTTTTTATTTTGAAGTAGACAATTATATTATATAGAATTGTTTGATTAATCAAATTGGTTTATAAATATGAAGTGCTTGAATTTCATGTGATGTGATCCATGTGACCATGTCATACTCAGCTTAAGGAATTGGGGTGGCATGACTATCAAGATTATGGTGACATGGTCATTTGGTTGGGCTTGGTTTGGATATTTTGACTGATGTTGATCACATGATTCGGAATTAAGGACATCGGCTTGGGATGAAGAGGTCGTCTAGTTTCAGGGATGGCCTGAGATGAATGGGGAAGGAACATTCATCATACTTAAGAAACATATTCATAGGATAATGAGGTTCAAGAGTGGTGGTTATTCGGTACTATTCTGTGATGGCCAAAAGTTCCACTCGTATCCATATGAATAAGGGTTCACTCATGGATGAGGTGTTTTCAACCCCTAATATGGTTAGAGGCTGTTAGTAGTGTCGTCTAAGAAATTATGTTGGGTGTGATTTCCATATAAATCCATAAGGAAGGAAAGTAGACTTTAGAATATAGTGTTTTGTTGATCTATTAGGGATTGAGGCTCACTTTATTGAGGTCATTTTCCCTAGACACTTTTGGGATGTTGGAGATCATCATTTTTCAATATGTTGTTCTATGAGAAAAAAATGATTTTATTTAACAAAAAAGTATCATTGTGCCTCTAAAAGTCATGATTTTATTTGATGATTACTTTCGAGCAGGGTTCTGAGGGACTGGTAACTTTTTCTTGGGTTTTCCTTTGAGTGGTCGTTGCTTTATTGATACACAAGGGGTAAAGATAAATGTGGTTCCATGTTACATTGTTTTAGGTGGAACCTGAGGGTTAACCTATGATTTTATTCTTCAAGGGATACATTCTGCCATTCTTCAAGGATCTTATCCTCTATAGATATTTCAGCTTTGTCCAATACAGGGAAAAACTTCCTAGTGGCTATTTCACACTAGGGATGCATTTGTTTAATTGTATTTTATTATGATGCTTTGCATTATTTCAATATCTGCCTACTTAAAAACGTATGTTGGGTATTTACACTTAGGTGGTATCCAAAAAATAATCACTCTCACACCATACATGGTCCCTTTAGTTGAATGAATGAATAATAGTGTTTTATTTATTACCTTTTTATTATTTATATTGACAACCCTTATCTATATTTGGTGGTGGGTTTATTAACCATATTTTCAAATGTATCTAATTCTTTATTTGACTCTGTATCCTTTCACTCTTTTACATCATCAAAATTTTTCAATAAAATTCGATATTTCCCACGTGAATTAAGAAGGTATTTTTTACTCAGAACATCTTGTGGAAGTATCACCACAATTAGGATGTGTTAGGTATTCCGAATTACGGTACATAAACATGAATTATTTTCTAACCATATTATCATACTTTTGGTTGAATATTATGTAATCCTTAATATGGACTAGATTTTATAATATAATGTAGATATTTATTGTAGGAAGAATTGAATTTTTATTCATAAAGAATATATAAAATTCCTTATTTTTAGAGCAGATGTATAATCATTTGAGAAATTTATTGATCATCCCTCGGTATCTCTTCCAAATAATATTCATGGCGAAGACGAAAAAGTATAATTTATGTGTAACACCCCAGGTAAATAAAGAATATGACATTTTCATATTTATCCATATTTGTGAATAAAATATTAATATGACTTTAAAGGGGACGCTATGCTCGATGGCGTACCCAACACGCAACAACGAGTTTCTTGGGAATCTTACGTTGCACTCTAATAATAAAATAATATTATTTTAAATGGTAGTTAACATGTAGCCATTGTATTGGCTGTAATGGATAGAAATAACTAAAATATGATTATATGTGTTTTTTAATGTTTTTACATTTATCCAATAAAAGCTAAAGGCTTAAAATACGGAAAGAATTAAATTTTAGGTATGCCCTAGTTTTCACTAAAGGTTCACTTATCGCCTTTTAATGGAGAACTGTCATTAAATATAGTTTTGATCACTCTTATACATTCTTTTGGACCAAATAAAACTCTTATTATGAATCGGGATATCAAATTTTACTTTGTGTAATTTTTTTTGGTATTTTTCCGATAAAGTTCATTTTTTTAATGAATAGTGTAGAATGTTGTGTTTTAATTCAAAACCAATTTTTAATATAATTTATTTATATGAATAGATTATATTTTTAATTGGTTTTACAGTGAAATTAGAAAATATTTTTACCATTAAATCCAATAGTGGTCGTTGGAATCAATTTCACTTTGAAATCAGACTCAAACTAGTGTCAATCTTTTGATACTTATTGTTTTATAAAAACACGCTATTTGCTCTGACAACGGGAATTAATTATTAAATTAATTAATGTGACTAATATGTTTTGAATTTTTTAAAACGGACTTCATTTTTGAATTCGGAATATCAAATATAGCTAAGGGTGAAGTTTTGGTATTTTTCTGAAAAACTATAATTTTTTATGAATAGTGAAACCACTAAGTGGTAATCAAGCAAACTGATTTTTCAGTTAAATGAAAGTTTACCACTAAGGTGTATTGAATTTTAAAAATCCGACATACATGGTTGTCATTAGGAAGTAAAATGTGGTTCAATGGGATAAAAATAATTTTTTTGGTGAATAGTAACATATTATGTTTTTAATCGCGATTAGTGGTAATTAGTGTAGTTTAAGGTAAAAATGATATTATAAGAATGTAAAAACACCATTACACTTGTCCTACACCTATTGGGTGAGTCATGGCCGACCAAGACAAGCCATGGGCCAACTTGGGGACCCCATGGTTCCACTTTAGTTGGAAAATGACAATAATATATTTTTATTTAAAGGAAAAGTAAAATTGACACAAACATGATATGTTTTACTAAAACAATTTTTAAGTAGGGTTATACAAGTCATATTTTTGATTATAAATAGTCATTTGAAATCTAAAAATATTTCCTACATCATAGTATTTGTTTTATAATTTTTAGACATTAAATAAATTAAATTATTTATGACATAATAATGATGCAGCGATGACAGCATTATTTGACGATTTAAATAAAATGGAAAGATAATGTAAATTATATGAACTACACATGTCCAAAACCAATTGGATGAGTGGATTTAGAAGCCTTATCACCTTATCCACGAATTATATCAATGTGGGACCTTTTGAAACCGAAACACATTTTCAAATAAAGTAATATTTCTTACTTTCCAAAAGTGCCCCTCCTCTCCTCTTATAAAAGGCCCCCACCTCTACTTCATTTCACACACTCCTCAAGCCTTTGGCTCGACCAAAACCTGCCCATTTACACTATCCAAATCCCTCTCCTCATCCTAGAGGATTCCCTTTGGGAAGAATCCTTTCAAAGGAAGCCTTTAGGCTCAAATCAAAAGGAGTTACATTTTTTAAAGGTAATTCATTCTCTCATGTTCATTTGTTTTATTTTGCTTCTCCAACCCCAAAAACTCTTTTTATTTACTTATTTTGTAACAACACCAGTATCTTCAATATACTAGGATGTTGTTATAAGATTTATTTGAGCTACACTCTCACAAAACTACATCAAATGGTTAAAGAACATACGGTTTTCGTGGATGGCGAAATTCTGCCTCCCGAAACGATGATTGTTCAATACTCATTTAACACCTTCAAAGGTGGCCATTATGATGTCACTATTTTTATATATGATATATAATATGTTTATGTTTTCCTTATGCTTCTGTATTTTTCATTTTTGTCTTACCTTTATGGCTTCCATTATGGGTATACGCGATATCTTCATTTAAGGAAGTGCGGACTACCGCCCCCTCAAAGTGATTTGATTCATTAAATACCATATGTGGGATGTATAAAGGATGGAAATATGTTATTATATATGATATTATACTGTAATTTTAATATACCTTTATATCATTATTATTCCATTCTATAAAATACGAAATAGAAATGAAAGTAGCGTTCATGCGTACGTACGGCTTACCGTCTCCATGAACGGTGCATTTCATTTCTTACCTCTAAATGATTATGTAATGTTATAAATGCATGAATGTACAGGATATATATAAAATATATGATATCTACATCATGAATTCAATTCTGGATATAATAAACATTTGGCCACACGAACAACATGTAATTGTAAGAAGTCCACTTTCGACTTAAGAACCAAATATCGGCAAAACAAATATTATTAACTTAAATGATTACATAATGTTTATGACATGGTAATAAGTGGTATAAAAGGAATAATTAACTTGAAAAAGGTTCTTAAGGAAGTAAAAATTAACTCAAGTTTATTATTCAGGAGATTAAAGAACGATCGAGTCAAGTCGGACCCGAGGTAAGGGATCCTACAACTCTCTTTCTTTTTAAGAACACTCTTTTATGTCATTTATTTTAAGCTCATATTTCTTATGATTGGGATGTTATTTTATATTACATTTACTGTAATTTTTATGTTCATGTGATGAGAGACCCTATTCTCTCTCATCAATCCATTTTGGAAGTTTTGAGTGGCGCCGTTAGGCAGCCGAACTTTCGTAAGAGATCTAACCTCTCTCTTTCTTTTTAAGTACTCTCCTTTATGTCACTTCTTTTAAAATCCTCCTTGCAATTTTGGGGGATTTCCTTTATATTCCACATGCTATAAATTCTATTGTAATATGATGGGATACTCTATTTGATCTCATCAATCCATATTCAGAAGTTTTATGTGGCGCCGTTAGGCTGCCGAGTTTTCGTAAGGGATTTTTCATCTCACTTTTATTCCCGTGAGATTTATGCTACATTTGCCACAAATTCCATTGAGTGGTGTATGTACTGCCCATTATTCTACTATTTATGTAATATACTTTCTTTTATGAGTATTTACATCAAGACCTATTGTCTTTCTTTCATGGGGTGTATGTTTTTAAAGTTACCCAAGTCGGTAAGGGAACCTTTCACCCTCCTTTTTTTTAAAAGACTTCTTTTATTGGGTCTTTTAATTTACATATATTTATGTTGGGATATGTTCTCATACATCCTTATTTATGTAAATTTTATGTCCAAGTTATGAGATACACTTTTTATCTCTCATCAACTCATTTTGATGTGATGCCGTTAGGCTGTTAAGGGAACTTTTTAACCCAATTTCGATTTCTTTGGGTTCAACTTGTAGTCATTGAATATGTCATCCATTGAATATGTGTGAATGACCTTTTATTGTTTTACACTTAATATCCACTTATATTGGGTGTATATATATTTTTCACACATATTTTTGAGATTTATTTGTCCTTAATTTAAGGATACCTTCTTTATATGGGATTTCATCACATTTGACATTTCTATTGAGGGTTCATTATTGTTATGCACCAATTCACTCTTATATGGTGTATATACTGTCCTTTGGAGTATTATATCATGAATCCTTTTATTCTCATGATATTATAAAGTTCTGACTAAATGTTATTCCTCGATTATTGTATTCAAGTGTCTCTAATTTTGGTAAAAACCCCTTTAACCAAAATATCGTTTTAAAAGTTTTAATTATTTGTTCTTATTAATATCCATGTTTTCAAAATGGTTTTAAGGATTTATTTATATGGATATTAATGGTTTAAAATGTTAAAAGCTTCAAGGTGGTATGGGACACTTTGATTCAAAAATCTCTTTATTAAATGTTTTAAATGGTTTTGGAAATGGTTTCTTTTTGAATGGATTCATTATTTCAATATCCTAAAATATTATATTGTGATTGAACTGTGGAAATGTCATGTTTCCTTTATTCATGTTTATGTGATACGATTATGTTATGGTTCTTGGGCATTGTTATGAAGAACGGGTGGTTCCGTGATAAACTAAGGGCGGGTGATCCCGATATAGCTCTCCAATGCATTGGGTAACGCGAAGGAGTGAAACGTTAAGGTTTCTCCGAAGAGATTTAGGGAATATACTGTGATGGGTATTCTAAACGTAACCAAGAGGGTTACTCCCTACATAAGAATGTTATGAATGCCTCAAGTTACCTTTATGTCTTATGTTTTCTATGATTTATTCATGATTTGATATGCCTATGTTTTATGGGTAAAGTATGATTTCATTCTTATGTATATATGAACTCATGTTTCCTTTCCATATTTTTATGACCTTTACTAAGCTTTTTATGCTCATCCCAAGTTTTTTGAAATGTTTTTCACAGGTCAAGGGAAAGGTACATGATGTGATGATAGTGTCAAGGATGTGTCAAGAAAGAATCTTTGTTTTATTTTAAATAGGTTTCCGTTGATGGGAAGAATGAATATTGTCTTTTATGTAACCACTTTGATTAAATGTGGAATGTAATGCAAGTTTCATGATCTAATTCTCTAAAACTCTAAACCTGAAAAGATCCTCAATGTGTAATCTTGTAATAACTCAAGATTAAGTAAGGTTTAAGGTTGGGGCCATATAGTTGGTATCAAAGGGAGGTTTAGACTACTTTAGGGATTAGGAGTTTTTGTGAGGCACATGATCAGTCCCTATAACTATTATTTCAGTTAAATCCTTGTTTTAAATTTTTTTTTTCAGGTCAAGTAAAGTCGGTTACGAATGGAAGGAGGAGGATCTCAAACGACATTTCTATCTCTTCCTGATGACATGCTTCCAATAATTATTGCAAAGTCATCTTCGGATGATTGTGAAACTTTTTCTAGCATACAACTCACTTGCAAGCATTTGTTTGAGATATCAAACACCTCCGTTATACCTCGTTATCATCGTGGATCATGGGTTGTTTTTAGAAAAATACTATTTTCACAATATTCTCATGTTTTCAAGAGAGGTAAATATTATCAAGGTATTTTCAAATATTTTACCTTATCACAAGAATTTGAAGCATATTATGATTTTCAAAATGGTGCTGAGGAAGGAGACCCTTGCGCAACCTATTTATATTTTCTTTTAAAATATAGTCTCACATCACATACTTATGGTATTTTAAAAGGACCAATGATAGAAAGTTTCAAATCAATTTCGGTCCGACTATTTTTTAGAAATCATGTTTTATCAGATGTTTTGGAATTATATGTCATACATGATTATTTTCCAAAACTGTTTTTCTGTGAACACCCATATGACCCATGTTGCACGAGGTGTATTTGGATGGAGGAAGAAAATGATTTTGAAGGATCTCTAAATCATTGTTGTAATGCATGGGACTTCTACCTACGTGAGCAAGATGACGATGAGACCGAGTGGATGCCATGATCAAGGTATGATGTTATTCATTTTGGGAATTGTTTTTTTTTATCTTATGGTGGTGAAATAAGACTTCAAGAATTAACGTGTTGAGATCATAATGAATTTGGATGAAAATTAAAGGTATAAGGAAACTATTGAGTTTAAAACATGTTGGGGTTATTTTTGGAGTTTTATAAAAAGGACAACACGCAGACCGTGTGACAACCCGTCGCGTCGGACAAAGCTGCGGGAATCGAACCCACAAAAAAAAGTGCAACTGGTATTTATCGCCTACCACTGGACTACGTGAAGTCCCTGGTTAGTTTGACTGATTCTTTCTAGATATATGATTTTATGAATTAAGAGTAAGTTGATTTTGGGTTATTTATGAAAATGATTATCCTATCATGGAGGATATGTGATTAGGTTAATTACTTTTCAATACGAGACTTTAGGAGCAACTGATGTTGTTTGGAGATAAATGTTATGATTTAACTTGGAAGACTATGTGACTAAATCCTTCAAATATTTGGGTTTCAATCTTATTTTGGTTTACTTTGAAGAATTTTATGGACAAATTGTTTATCTAATGGTCCTCATTTAACTTTGGGTTTTGTTGGACAAATTTTGGAGATTAAGAATAGATTTTCTTTTTATAAAGGGTTATCCTTTTCTGGATTATCTGATCTTGTACTAGCCTTTTTGGTTTTGGTTTTGGTTAAAGTATAAAGACATGGGAATTATATAGTTCTCTTTTGTGGATTAGGCGCTTCTATAAAAGTTGATTATAGTACTCTTAATGTGAACAAGTCTCCCTAAATACTCTTCTTTTGGAAAAAATATGTGTTTGACTAAGGAATCTAGTAAAAGTTGAAAGTCAACATGATAAGTGATTATGCTTCCTTATGAATAAATTCCTCAATAAAATTTAACTTAAAACAAAAATGTTGTCTATTAACTTTTCCTATTGGGGAATCGAATACCGTTTAACCCATCACAAGTTTGTGATTTTCTCGTGGTTAACTTTCTCCTAAACATGTTTTCTATCACTCTCTATCAGAACATGACCCTTTGTTTTTTCCTCCATGTCCATATTTTCATACTTGGAATCCTAGTATGGGTTAACTCGGGTGACCTCTGTGCTTATCTTTCTTTATTTTAAAGTGATTGTTTTACCGACTCTTGTTCCGATGTGGGACTTTCAAGGATGTTTCCAAGCTCAATTTTAAAATTGCGAGGACGCAATTCCCAAAAGGGGGGAAGGATGTAACACCCCAGGTAAATAAAGAATATGACATTTTCATATTTATCCATATTTGTGAATAAAATATTAATATGACTTTAAAGGGGACGCTATGCTCGATGGCATACCCAACACGCAACAACGAGTTTCTTGGGAATCTTACGTTGCACTCTAATAATAAAATAATATTATTTTAAATGGTAGTTAACATGTAGCCGTTGTATTGGCGGGAATGGATAGAAATAACTAAAATATGATTATATATGTTTTTTAATGTTTTTACATTTATCCAATAAAAGCTAAAGGCTTAAAATACGGAAAGAATTAAATTTTAGGTATGCCCTAGTTTTCACTAAAGGTTTACTTATCGCCTTTTAATGGAGAACTGTCATTAAATATAGTTTTGATCACTCTTATACATTCTTTTGGACCAAATAAAACTCTTATTAAGAATCGGGATATCAAATTTTACTTTGTGTAATTTTTTTTTGGTATTTTTCCGATAAAGTTCATTTTTTAATGAATAGTGTAGAATGTTGTGTTTTAATTCAAAACCAATTTTTAATATAATTTATTTATATGATTAGATTATATTTTTAATTGGTTTTACAGTGAAATTAGAAAATATTTTTACCATTAAATCCAATAGTGGTCGTTGGAATCAATTTCACTTTGAAATCAGACTCAAACTAGTGTCAATCTTTTGATACTTATTGTTTTATAAAAACACGCTATTTGCTCTGACAACGGGAATTAATTATTAAATAAATCAATGTGACTAATATGTTTTGAATTTTTTAAAACGGATTTCATTTTTGAATTCGGAATATCAAATATAGCTTAGGGTGAAGTTTTGGTATTTTTCTGAAAAACTCCAATTTTTTATGAATAGTGAAACCACTAAGTGGTAATCAAGCAAACTGATTTTTCAGTTAAATGAAAGTTTACCACTAATGTGTATTTAATTTTAAAAATCCGACATACATGGTTGTCATTAGGAAGTAAAATGTGGTTCAATGGGATAAAAATAATTTTTTGGTGAATAGTAACTTATTATGTTTTTAATCGCGATTAGTGGTAATTAGTGTAGTTTAAGGTAAAAATGATATTATAAGAATGTGAAAACACCATGAAACTTGTCCTACACCTATTGGGTGAGTCATGGCCGACCAAGAAAAGCCATGGGCTAACTTGGGGACCCCATGGTTCCACTTTAGTTGGAAAATGACAATAATATATTTTTATTTAAAGGAAAAGTAAAATTGACACAAACATGATATGTTTTACTAAAACAACATTTAAGTAGGGTTATACAAGTCATATTTTTGATTATAAATAGTCATTGGAAAGCTAAAACGATTTCCTACATCATAGTAGTTTTTTTATAATTTTTAGACATTAAATAAATTATATTATTTATGACATAATAATGATGCAGCGATGACATCATTATTTGACGATTTAAATAAAATGGAAAGATAATGTAATATCTATGAACTACACATGTCCAAAACCAATTGGATGAGTGTATTTAGAAGCCTTATCACCTTATCCACGAATTATATCAATGTGGGACATTTTTAAACCGAAACACATTTTCAAATAAAGTAATATTTCTTACATTCCAAAAGTGCCCCTCCTCTCCTCTTATAAAAGGCCCCCACCTCTACTTCATTTCACACACTCCTCAAGCCATTGGCTCGGCCAACACCTGCCCATTTACTCTCTCCACATACCTCTAATCATACTAGAGGATTCAATTTGGGCATAATCCTTTCAAAGGAAGCCTTTAGGCTCAAATCAAAAAGAGTTACATTTTTTAAAGGTAATTCATTCTCTCATGTTCATTTGTTTTATTTTGCTTCTCCAACCCCCTAAACTCTTTTTATTTACTTATTTTGTAACAACACCAGTATGTTGAATATACTAGGATGTTTTTATAAGATTTATTCGAGCTACACTCTCACACAACTACATCAAATGGTTAAAGAACATACGGTTTCCGTGGATGGCGAAATTCTGCCTCCCGAAACGATGATTGTTTAATACTCATTTAACACCTTCAAAGGTGGCCATTATGATGTCACTATTTTTATATATGATATATAATATGTTTATGTCTTCCTTATGCTTCTGTATTTTTCATTTTTGTCTTACCTTTATGGATTCCATTATGGGTATACGCGATATCTTCATTTAAGGAAGTGCGGACTACCGCCCCCTCAAAGTGATTTGATTCGTTAAATACCATATGTGGGATGTATAAAGGATGGAAATATGATATTATATATGATATTATACTGGAATTATAATATACCTTTATATCATTATTATTCCATTCTATAAAATACGAAATAGAAATGAAAGTAGTGTTCATGTGTACGTACGGCTTACCGTCTCCATGAACGGTGCATTTCATTTCTTACCTCTAAATGATTATGTAATGTTATAAATGAATGCATGTACTGGATATATATGACATATATGATATCTACATCATGAATTCAATTCTGGATATAATAAAAATTTGGCCACATGAACAACATGTAATTGTAAGAAGTCCACTTTCGACTTAAGAACCAAATATCGGCAAAACAAATATTATTAACTTAAATGATTACATAATGTTTATGACATGGTAATAAGTGGTATAAAAGGAATAATTAACTTGAAAAAGGTTCTTAAGGAAGTAAAAATTAACTCAAGTTTATTATTCAGGAGATTAAAGAACGATCGAGTCAAGTCGGACCCGAGGTAAGGGATCCTACAACTCTCTTTCTTTTTAAGTACACTCTTTTTTGTCATTTATTTTAAGCTCATCTTTATTATGATTGGGATGTTATTTTATATTACATTTACTGTAATTTTTATGTTCATGTGATGAGAGACCCTATTCTATCTCATCAATCCATTTTGGAAGTTTTGAGTGGCATCGTTTGGCTGCTGAACTTTCGTAAGAGATCTAACCTCTCTCTTTCTTTTTAAGTACTCTCCTTTATGTCACTTCATTTAAACTCCTCCTTGCAATGTTGGGGGATTTCCTTTATATTCCACTTGCTGTAAATTCTATTGTAATATGATGGGATACTCTATTTGATCTCATCAATCCATATTCGGAAGTTTTATGTGGCGCCGTTAGGCTGCCGAGTTTTCGTAAGGGATTTTTCATCTCACTTTTATTCCCATGAGATTTATGTTACATTTGCCACAAATTCTATTGAGTGGTGTATGTACTGCCCATTATTCTACTCTTTGTGTAATATACTTTCGTTTATGAGTATTTACATCAATGACCTATTGTCTTTCTTTCATGGGGTGTATGTTTTGAAAGATACCCAAGTCGGTAAGGGAACCTTTCACCCTCCTTTTTTTAAAAGACTTCTTTTATTGGGTATTTTAATTTACATATTTTTATGTTGGGATTTGTTCTCATACATCCTTATTGATGTAAATTTTATGTCCAAGTGACGAGATACACTTTTTATCTCTCATCAACTCATTTTGATGTGATGCCGTTAGGCTGTCAAGGGAACTTTTTAACCCAATTTCGATTTCTTTGGGTTCAACTTGTAGTCATTGAATATGTCATCCATTGAATATGTGTGAATGACCTTTTATTGTTTTACACTTAATATACAATTATATTGGGTGTATATATATTTGTCACACATATTTTTGAGATTTATTTGTCCTTAATTTAAGGATACCTTCTTTATAAGGGATTTCATCACATTTGACATTTCTATTGAGGGTTCATTATTGTTATGCACCAATTCACTCTTATATGGTGTATATACTGTCCTTTGGAGTATTATATCATGAATCCTTTTATTCTCATGATATTATAAAGTTCTGACTAAATGTTATTCCTCGATTATTGTATTCAAGTGTCTCTAATTTTGGTAAAAACCCCTTTAACCAAAATATCGTTTTAAAAGTTTTAATTATTTGTTCTTATTAATATCCATGTTTTCAAAATGGTTTTAAGGATTTATTTATATGGATATTAATGGTTTAAAATGTTAAAAGCTTCAAGGTGGTATGGGACACTTTGATTCAAAAATCTCTTTATTAAATGTTTTAAATGGTTTTGGAAATGGTTTCTTTTTGAATGGATTCATTATTTCAATATCCTAAAATGTTATATTGTGATTGAAATGTGGAAATGTCATGTTTCCTTTATTCATGTTTATGTGATACGATTATGTTATGGTTCTTGGGCATTGTTATGAAGAACGGGTGGTTCCGTGATAAACTAAGGGCGGGTGAGCCCGATATAGCTCTCCAATGCATTGGGTAACGCGAAGGAGTGAAACGTTAAGGTTTCTCCGAAGAGATTTAGGGAATATACTGTGATGGGTATTCCAAATGTAACCAAGAGGGTTACTCCCTACATAAGAATGTTATGAATGCCTCAATTTACCTTGATGTCTTATGTTTTCTATGATTTATTCATGATTTGATATGCCTATGTTTTATGGGTAATGTATGATTTCATTCTTATGTATATATGAACTCATGTTTCCTTTCCATATTTTTATAACACTTACTGAGCTTTTTATCCTCATCCCAAGTTTTTTGAAATTTTTTTCACAGGTTAAGGGAAAGGTACATGATGTGATGATAGTGTCAAGGATGTGTCAAGAAAGAATCTTTGTTTTATTTTAAATAGGATTCCGTTGATGGGAAGAATTAATATTGTCTTTTATGTAACCACTTTGATTAAATGTGGAATGTAATGCAAGTTTCATGATCTAATTCTCTAAAACTCTAAACCTGAAAAGATCCTCAATGTGAAATCTTGTAATAACTCAAGATTAAGTAAGGTTTAAGGCTGGGGCCTTATATTATGGATCGAGAAGGGAATAATCAGATTATGGATATATATATATATATATATCATACTACAATACACTAATTTATATTTTCAAGAATTACCTAGACATCCACTAGAGTGTGAAGTTGAATTTTTTACATTGATTTAATCTATGATACAAGACCAATAACAAATATTCTCTATTGAATATCCACTATGGAATTAGAAGATTTGATGAAACAACTTCAGGATTTGTGTGATAGGGGATTTATTCTCCCTAGTGTTTCACCATGGTGATCACTTGTTCTATTTTGTAAGAAGAAAGATATATCCATGATATTTTGTATTGATTATAGATAAATCAGTATGATTAGGATAAAGAACAAGTATCATATTCCACATATTGATGACTTATTTTATAAACATTACGGATCCCTATATTTTTCAAATATTGAAATTCATTCTAATTATAACAAATTATGTGTAAATAAGGTAGAAATTATAAGGAAAAATTTCTATATGAGATATGGACAATATGAGTTTATAGTAATGCCATTTGGATTAACTAATTCACCATCTATTTTTATGGAAATTATGAAGATATTATTTAAGGAATATCTTGATGACTTTTTGTGGTATTCATTGATTATATCTTTCTGTATTCTAAAAACTACAAAGACTATGAGAATAAAATATATATTATTCTTTAAACTATTATAAGTAAACAGTCATATATGAAATTTAGTATGTGTGATTTCTGGCTGCAAGATGTTTCTTTTTCATACCCATATTGTCTACAAGGATGGAATCATAGTTGTTCTTGTAAAGATAAAGGTAGTTAGAGAATTTTATACAATAATGGACATAATTAAGGTATGTAGTTTCATTAGTTTGGTAGGTTACTATCAGTGATTTGTTCACAATGTTTCCTGATTGGATAACCAGTTAACCAAGCTTACACATAAAGGGGTTAAGGTCCTTTGGAGAAAATAAATGTAAAAAATGTTTTGATGAACTCGAGAGGATATTGGTTAATGCCTTCATTTTGAATATACCATATTGAAATAACTGGGTTTTGATATTAAATAATGCATCAAATAAGAGACTTAGTTGTTTCTTAATGAAATATTATATTTATTGGATATGCATTATGAAAATTGATGACTCGTGAACAAAACTATAAAATCCATGTTCTTGAGTTGGAAACTATACTATTTTCATTGAAGATATGGAAAAATTATCTCTATGGTTAAATATATGAGATATACATGGATTATAAATTCCTAAAATACATTTTTCACAAAAATTCCCCAATATGATACAAAGGTGATAGCTTGAGATACTAAAGAATTATGATTTATTGATATAATACCACCTAGGGAAATAAAATATGGTAGTATATGAATTTTGTAGGAAATATCATGGAGGTGTGACCCAAATAAGAATTTATAGGGATCCTTTGTTCATGGATATAGTTTGTATATGATAATTATTATGGAAGGATTGACATCACTCCTTTTTTTAAATGATTTTGAAACTATACTTATGGGAAAAGGAAAATTTTAATCAATTTTATGATGAGAAATTTCAAAAGAAAATTAATTCTGTGGTGGATGGGTTATTAGTAAAAATTATTTGTTAATATAATGTTTTAAAATTTGGAAAGGGATTGTGTGTTTATTCAATACCAAATAAAAAAGGTAATTGGGGGATGGTGCACATAGATTGACTTTCTATTTAGACCCTAGTATCACCAAGATGTATAGGGATTTAAGGGAAAATTTTTGGTGTGATAACATGATATGGGAAATTGTGGACTATGTATCAAGATTCTTGTTTTTCAACATGTCAAGGATAGGAGACAATATCCTATTGGATTCTTTCAACCTCTTCCAATTCCAATGTGAAAATGGGATGACAATAATATGTACTTTTTCAAAGAACTACCAAAGACACCAAGTACGAATAATGAAATGTGGGTTATTATTAATCGTCTAACCAAATTTACACATTTATTCACTATAACAGAAGATTTACCTCTTGAGTTCCTAACAATGTTTTATATTAATGGATTAATAAGACTTCATGTTTCATCCCTTTTTATTGTGTCTGATCATAATCCTAATTTAACATCAAAATTATAGAAGAGACATCAGAAGGATCTGGATAGTGAGCTTCTTTTGAAAACTTCCTACTAACCTCAATATGATGGATAATCTGAAAGGACTATTCAAATAGTGGATTGAATTTTTACGTCATTCTTGAATGACATTCAAGGTATGTGGGATTAATATTTTCCTCTGGTAGAGTTTTCTTATAACAATAGTTTCCATTCAAGTATTCTAATGGCATAATATGATACATCATATGGAAATATACTTATTACTATAACTTAATGGGATAAGGTTTTTGAAATTAAAATTGTAGCCCTATATATTTTTAAAGAGACAAAAATAAAGGTAAAGTATATTTGGGCTCATTTTAAAGAAGCTCAAAGTAGGCAAAAATCTTATGCTTACAATTGAATTAAGGATTTGGAATTCCAAGTGGGGGATTGTGTTTTATTAAGATTATATACAAGTAAGGGTGTTATAAAGATAATTATGAAACATTAATTGATCCATAGCTACATCATACCATTTGGAATCCTTAAAAGAATTGGAGTTGTTGCCCACCTCTTAGTAATTCTACCATGTCTCTCAAAAGTAAATGATGTGTTTCAAATATCGTTGTTAAGGAAGTACATTCCAAACCTATAAAACCCTATTTTTTGTGAATTTTTATGAATAATTTAAATTTCTTTAATATCTTTTGTTATACACAACACCATGTTAATCTAGTGCTGCATGTAACACTTGTTCATCTTGTGTTACACACATCACTGAGTTTTAAAAAAACCATGATATATTATTAATCTAGTTATGTAAAAGAAAAAGATAAAACATATCCTATAAAATTAGTGATATGAATATTAATAACAATTTCATAGATGTTATTTATAATTTTTTTATAAATTAAACATATTTTAAAAAATTAATTAATTTTTTAATAAATAAATTATATGTTTCGAAAATACTATTACCTAAAAAATAGTTCTATTTTTTCTTTTTAGGAAAAATAATAAAATCATTTTTTACCCTTTTAAAAAATAAATTTTATAGAAATAACATAATTTTTTAAATCATAATATCAAAATTATAAAAGGGTGAATTTTTTTTCGATTTTTCTGAAAAGTTCCATTTTTGATGAATAGTTAAAAATTATGATTTTTAATTGAAAACTACATTTCTGTTTAATTTATTTATAAATAAAAATTATATTTAAATTTTTTTTAAAAGTGAAATTATCTCATTATACAACCATTAATATAATTTAGTCCATTTTAATAAATTTAAAATTGAGTTTGGATATAAAAACTTTGTAAACGTTTGAACATTTTTTCATTAAAACCCACTTCCTCATCACGTCTATGAGATTAAATTTATATTTAAATTTTATACTTATGTGAGTATAATTTGGGGAAATGGATTCCACATATATTTTCGTCATAATTTATATTATATAATAAGTTAAGCATAATATTTTGTCAGAAATTAATAATTAAAATAGAAATAATTAATTTCAATAGTTAAGGTAAAATTGGGATTGTCGGGGATTTATCTAAAAAGAAAAGGGTTAAAAATAACCAAAATCTTTTTAATTGCATATTTTATGTCCATATATAGACATTATAATAGCCATTGTTTAAATTTGATTCGTTTTTGTCCCTTTTGGATTGTAAAAAACATGGGACCACCTTTTCTTTCAAAAACATAAGTGTTCCACTCACCTCACAAATAAAAGAATGCCCCCTATCCTCTCTTTCCCACACCTTAAAACCCATATGTTTCATCAAATACCTTAAAACATAAATTCAAAAATTCCCTCATATCATTAAATAATACTAATTTTTTACATAAATCCAACCTTGAAAGAATTTTAGTTAAAACCTAAGGAGGATACCCAAAGAAGAGGTAATGTTCATCAACATGATTTTTTGTTTTATTAATTCCTCCAAATATTTCTATTATTACTATACCATTATGATATAATAACTTCAGTATCTTATGTTTACTTATATCTTGTTATGTTAAGGTAATGAACTACAACCATCTCCACTTCAATCAAATGGTTTTTGAAATCTCATTCATGAATACAATGGACTACCACCTCAGGAACTAATGTCACTCATGTTTCCCTTAACACCTCACATTGATGAATATAATTATTGATTAATTGTTTATATATTATATTTATATATTATTATACTACTACAACTATTTTATCACACATACATTCATACATTACAATTTTTTAGAATACCATAAGGCTGCTCATGTGAACGGTGGACAACCGTCTTGTGAAGCGATGTGATTCATTCACACATTACATGAAATGTATGAAGGATTGTTTTAATAAAAAAATTGATAAATATGACATAAAAATTATTATATAATTATAATATAAATCATTTATTTTTTTATTACATTCCGATAAGAAAATTGAAATAGTGTTCATACGTATGTTCAGCCTACCATCTCCATGGATGGTGTATTTCATTTTCTATTACTAAATTTTATCGATTACTATAAATACATATTTAATTAATTTATATTATATTTATATCATGTATAAATTATTTAGACTATTAAACCATGAAAAAATTAGGAATAACAAAAATAACATGTCAAAACATACATGAAATACAAAGGAGTTATTACATAAAACGTGACTTTAACATGGAATTGTGAATAAATGGATAATAAAATGTCTGATGAAAATAATATATGGTATGAAATATATAAATAATGTTATTTAATATATTCATAATAAACTAATATTTTTTATATAGGATATTTTCATGAGTATGACAGAATTCAAGACTTAAAGTAAAGGATTTTTGTCTCAATTTGCCTTCTTTGAGATATATGTTATGTTATGCAGCTATATTATTTCATAAGGTGTATTTAAATCCCATTTAAAATTTAATATAACGAATTTAATTATCATAATGTTATTTTATGTTCCATTTAATTTTATTCCTTCAAGGGTATTGTGATTCAATGTTACCAAAGTCGTAATGATTTTAAGTTATAATCTCATCCTTTATCCAGATTGTTTATAATTATGGTTATAATGATAAAATAATATGATCCATCCCTCTAGAAACCCATGAACTATTTTTTCCTATATTTAATCA
This sequence comes from Viscum album, assembly GCA_963277665.1. Taxonomy (NCBI): domain Eukaryota; kingdom Viridiplantae; phylum Streptophyta; class Magnoliopsida; order Santalales; family Viscaceae; genus Viscum; species Viscum album. Next base: position 1,152,263,484 of record OY728135.1, read on the forward strand.
TGATATTTTCATGTAATAGTACCATTTATCCACTTTTTGGTACTTAAAATAATAGAATTTTCTTTAATAATATATGACTTTATTTATCTTATCGGTAAAAAAAACTTTTTATTCCAATATCATATTTTATAAAAATGATTTATTATTATCCTAGGATATTAAAAAGAAATTTCTACCCATTTTTTAATTTAAAAAAAATATAAAGCAAACTTCATTTAATTATACAAACTATTCTAGTTTGGATTTTACCTAAAATGTAAGAAATATTTGTTTTAAAATGTACGGCATGAATAAAAAATCTTATCATCCTGACCGGTAATTACATTAAATATTAATTTATAAGTTTTAAATTTAATTTTCAGAGTAATATATTTTGAAAAATGTTATGTTTTAGATAGTTTTTTTAAATCATAAATAGTATTTTCCTCAATAAATTTTTTAAATTATCAATCAAAATCATTCTCCATCTAAGATGGCATCCACTGATGTTAACTATAAATTACTGAGGATATGATCTTATTATACCATTATTATTCTTTATCAGAATGTTTTATTATTATGATGTCATGATGTTTATGTAACCTATTTTTTTCCATGGGTTATAGCATGATAAAATTCCCATTAAACCCATTTCTTTTTCCATGGGTTATGCCCTATTGAAATGATTATTAAACATATATGTTTTCCAAATGATATTATGTGATGAAATTTTTATATCATTGTAAGGCACATAAATATTATTTTCATAATGATATGGATTTCCCCTATATATCCCTACAATTCATTAGTTAAAGTTTTATATCTCTTGGGATAGACAAGACTTGAAAAGGGAGTGAACATTCCTCAATAAGGGGCTTGTTCTACTATGATGGACTTCAGAGTGATCCTTGACTATTATGATAGTTTTGGGAGTGAACGCATTCCACTATTATAGACTTGGAAGTGATTATTGACTAATATAAAAATAATTTTCTATTATTACGTGCATTCCACAAATCTATTTCTAATTCCAATGTTATGATCTTATGGCTCATGTTATTTAATTCCGTTATGATTAATGTCTTATGAACTGAACATATTTAATCTATGACTCAAGATTATGTTTTTTTAGGGTATGATTTTTAAATGTTATTTTCATGTTCTCGTGCACTTATTTTAATGTTATGGTTATGTATCCCCCTTATTTACCCTTAATGATCATTTGAGCTCAATATTTCTTATGTTTCCTTTCCACAGGTCATGAAGAAATGTATTACGTAAGATATATATAAGAAGGGTTCTATTTAGTAAGATCATAGTGGGATATGATGTAGTTTTCCTATTGATTGATTCTTTGTGTTTTTTATATTAAGAGAAACTAAACCATACGGTTCTTGGGCATGTGTTTTTATAATGTAACGAATATTCATAAAAAATGATGTAATATATATGTATGATAGGATTAGGTCTCTATGTTAGTATCATAGATTAGGTTTTTTTAACCGTTGGAAACTAGGATAAATAAATATTAGTCAGATCCCTAAGTACATGTCTACAAATATGTCTATGTATGATTCAATGTATAGAAAAATGTCTTGGAATTATATTAAAGGATTTAGAGAGTGTATTTCAAGTAATTTCAAACATGTCTGTATACTATAAGTGGATGTGGATCTAAAAAGGAGGTAACTATGGTTAATAACTATGAAAAGGGTGAACTGATCTAGACTTAATCGCCATTGGGTGTACATAAATGGTCCATGACTCACACCTAGTTTGACACTCATAGGTGTTATGATTTGAAAATTCATAATCGTATTACAAACCATAATGAAGTGTTTAAATAAATGATGACTATAAATTACCTAGTATAAACCTAAGGTGTCTTAGATTAAAAATATAGTGTCAAAATTTAGACATTCAATAAGTGTTTTTTCATTATTATGTGGTTCCACACTATGAATATTGTTTCATACGTTATTATTTTTGAATTTACCCAACGGATAGAACCTACAGGAAATGTGTTAATTCTGAGTGTGATGGACAATAAAATAATTTTTCTCATGAGAATCCAAATGTTATTGGAGATGGAATTAAAAATATTGTTTCTATAATCACACAATATTCTTAATCTATGAATAATGTTGGACATATAAGTGAATGAATGAGGGAAAAACATTTGTTTTATTCTTTCATTAGGATACCTCCACCTTCTTTTAGTGGGTATTCTGATATACTAGTTGAGGAACAATGGGTCATAACCAAAAAATATATATTTTTCATTCTCCAATATTCGGAACATGAAAAATTCATTTTGGTTGTCAACCATTTGGATGGTGAAGACGATTAATGGTAGAATCTTATCAAGAGTATGAGGAAATATGATTAAATTGACTCCATAGATTATTAAAATATCCTTAAATTATAATCTCATTATTATTTTCTTTATATTCTCTATACAAATATGGATAAGGATTTCCTTGAGTGAAATTAGATGGATCATGAATCCATTAGTATCTATGAGGTAAATTTTTCATGTCTTTCCAAGTACACTTTTAGTATTATCTTCCAACCTAAAAGTAATCTTTTTCAATTATTCCTTGGATTAAAACAAATTCATTGATGGGTGTTATCCATAAAAGACTTCAGTATCTATGAAGAGATTAATTGATGTTCTATGATGGTGTAAATGGAGGTTTGAGTTATGTATCAATCTCATGGCTTTGACAAGTAAAGGAAGTTGTTTTCAAAGGAAAATATAAAAACTATAGAGAGAAGAAGGTGATATTTCTTTTATGTTCAACGTGTGGGAAGAAACATGGAGGAAATTTTTTAGGGGAACAATACATATTTTATGTGTGGAAGGTAATCTCATTGGAAATTTTATTGATTAATTATTGGGAATAAGTTAGTTAATAATGTGAATAGAGAGAAATTTTCACATAATGTACCACCCAAACACTAGTGTTTCAAATGTAATGAGTATGGGAATTATGATAAATAATTACAAAACCTATGTTTTAATTATAAGGGTTAATTTCAATAACCACTTAAGTTTAGAGAAAAAGGGAAGTCACATGAGATCACTATTTTTGACCAAGGGTGTGGTAACGATGTGGTGAGAGGTACACTTGACATATACTCTAGAATTTATAATGTATTATTTTAATCTATATACACTAATTTTTTCATATCTAAATAATTTGATAAGGGTATCAAAATTACACCCACATGATTATATGTAATATTATTAGAAAAAATCACTAATGGTAGGATGATCTCATCTCAATATAGGATTCCACTCTGGTTGATTTTGGTGGGAATTTATTCTTGAAAATATTATAATTATGCCTATAGTATTATTTTATGTTATGTTGGGCATGGATTATATTTATATACATAAATTTGATGTCAATTTTCAAGTAAGAGAAGTAATGTTTGAAATTATTAACCAACTTATGATCTTCTATTAACACGATGATAAGTAAGAACATCTGATGGATATCACATGTATTATATGGGTATTAATTACCATTTATAAGTGGTGTTAATGTGATATAGTTGGTGAGAAACTCAACATTGATTATATGATTATTTTATGGTATTTTTTTGATTAATTTCCAGAAGAGTTTTTAGCCTACCACCAAAATGTGAAGTTGAGTTCTCAATAGAACTCAGACCTGGTGCCATACAAATTTCAAAATAATCCCTTTAGAATATAACTGATTGAGTTGCAGTAAATGAAAAGGAATATCCACACCAACAGAAATGTTATAATGGTAATCACCAACCTTATCTAGAATTATATGTTTTTTATAAGGTGTTTCTAATAATTTCTCGATGGAAGTGGGTTATGATATTTGGAAATAAAGGGAAAATAATCCTTAGGTATATTGGTCTATTTTAAAGTATTGATCATATCAGGATGGTATCCTATTTAATGGTGATTCAAAATAACCTCTCACATGTCTATGATTTGTTCTATGTATCTCTTCTGAGGAAGTACATACCTTACCCTTCACATGTACTGAACTCATTTGTCATTCCACTAGAGAAAGATTATTATTATAAAGAACAACCACTCCATATTCTAGATAATATAATGAAAGTTGAAAAAACCCAAACCACACACCTTGTTAATGTTTTGTGGTGAAACCACGAGTCTAAGTAAGAAATATGGGATCTTGAAGAAATTATGAGGCAGAAGTATCCACATTTGTTTGTAATATAATGAGAAATTTTGAGGGATAAATTCTATTTTAAGGGAGGTGGAATGTAACACCCCATTTTTTTGAATTATTTTTAACAAATTAAATTTATTGATATATTGTTTTAAACACAACACTATGTTAAGCTTGTGATAGATTCAACATTGGGTTAGATTTTTTTACACACAAAATGTAGTTTAAACAAAACCATGATATATTATTAATATAGTAATTTAAATGTTATCATTATAAAATAGAAGTTAAACATAAATATATTAATTGTAATAAATATTTTTCAAAAATTATATATAATTTTTTATATAAATAAAATATATATTTAATACATACAGAATATTTCAATAAATTATTTATAGTTTTCAAAAACACAATTTTATAAAAAATGGTTATATTTATTTCTTTTTGTGAACAATAATAAAATTAATTTTTATAAATTTTATAAAATTAATTTTATAAAATGAACTTCCTTTTTTAAATCATACTATGAAAATTATCTCAGGATTATGTTTTGTGATTTTTCTGAAGAGATTTATTTTTTTATGAATACTAAAAAAATAATAAATTTTAATATAATAAAACTTTTTAAATTAATTTTTTTCTAAAGATAAATTTTTTTTAAATTGTTTTTAAAGTGAAATTATCTCAATTATATACCCCTTAATCCAATTTTCTTCATTGGAATGAATTTCGTTTTGAATTTTGATATAAAAACTCTATAAAATCATTATAATTTCCCCATGAAAGACTCATTTTCACATCATGCTTGTAGGATTAATTTTACATTAAAATATTCTCATTATGTTAATGTAATATATAGAAATTTATTCAATATTTTTAAGCATAATAATTTTTATTATATAATAAGTTCAATTAAATTTTTACTAAAATGAATAGTTTAAATAGTAAAAATTAATTACTACGATTAAGAAAAAAATGGGTTTATCCAGGGTTAAACTAAAATGATAACAGTTAAAAGTAACCTAAAACTTGTAAATATCCTATTTTATGGATATATAGAGAACATATAATATCTAATGATCTAATTTGATCCATTTTGGACATTTTTGGAATGATAAAATTATGGGTATAAGTTTTTATTTTAAAAATACTACAAGTGTGCCACTCACCTCACTTATAAAAGGCCACCACCTATCCTCTCATTTCACACATTCAAACCCATTTGTTTTAGAAAATACCTCCTAAAGTAACTTCCAAAAATCCCTCATATCATCTTATAATCCTTATTTCAGACATAAATCCAACCTAGAAAGTATTTTTGTGCAACCCTAAAGAAGATACACAAAGAAGAGGTAACATTTATCAACAAGAATTTTTTATTTATTTCCTCCTCCACCTCCTTAGATTATTATTGTACCATGAATATATACAAAAATTAGTATAATAAATAAAATTATATTTTATTATATTAAGTTCATGACCTATAAAGATCTTCACTTGTATCAAATGAGTTATGAAATCATCGTTCATGTATATGGTGGACTACCACCTCGCGAAGCGATGTGATTCATTCACACTTTACATGGAATGTATTAATGATGGGTTTAATAAAATAATTTTATACATATGACATAAATTTTTTTTCTTGAATTATAATATATATCATTTAATTATCATTCTTTGAATACAATGAGAAAATGGAAAAACCATTCATGTGTACGTATGATCTACCATTTCCATGAATGATATATTTCATTTTCTATCACTAAATTTTATGGATTACTATAAAGAAATATATAATAAATATATATGATATCAATATAATGTTTACAAATATTTATATGATGAAACAATGATCTAATTAAGAAACCAAAAAAATAAAAATTCAATACATACACGAAGGACAAATCAATTATTTCCAAAAACGTGACTTCAACATTGAATTGTTAATAAAAATGTAATAAAAGGTCATAAGAAAATAATATATGGTATTATATATATAAATATATTTCATTAATATATGTATAATAAACTTTTATTTATTACACAGAAGTTTTGAATGAGTACGATGGAATTCAAGACTTGAGGTAATGGAATTTTATCTCAATTTCCATTCTTTGATAAATATGATATGATATATACCTATATTCTTTACCAAAGTGTTTATAAATATTATTAGACATGTAATTCCTTGAATTTAAATAAAATTATTGCATTATAAGTTCTGTTTTATGTTATTATTTTATGATTCTTACAATACAAAGTTACCATAGTGGTAATTATTTAATGTTACAGCCTCATCGTTTATCTGGATTGTTTTTTTTATATTTTCAATGATAAAATATTATGAAAAATCTCTATATAAACTCATTAATTTTCTTATTATCTGGATATTCCGGATATTTTCAAATAACAGTTCCATTTTTCTACTCTATGGCACTTAAAATAATTTCAAAAAATTAAAGAAAATATAACATTATATCTCTCTTCGGCCGGAAATCCATTTAATTAAAAAACCATGTTTAGAAAAACTATTTTTAAAAAATGGTTTATTATTATACTATTATATTTTAAATTATATTTTATCCATGTTTTACTTTTTAAAAAATTAATGTAATATTCATGTAATTTTTTTAAAAATATTGTTTTTTCTTTTAGTGAAAATATGAAAACAATATTTGTTTTAACATATCCGGAATGAATGAGACATCATATCACCATGACCATTTAGTTATTTCATACGTCCATTATATTTTTTCCAACATTATTTTCAATGGAAATGATTTTAAAAATAATTATGTTTTCATAAGTGTTTTTCAAAGAGTAAATGATATTTTTCTCAAGAAATGTTTTAAATGGTCAATAAAAATCATTCTCTATCTAAGATGACATTAGTTGATATTACGTATGCATTATTGTGTATATGATCCAAGGATATAATTTTTCTGTTTTATCTAAATGTTTTATGATTATGATTGAATGACTTTCATGAAACCCATTTCTTTTCCATGTATAAAACCATGATAAAATACTTGTGAAACCCTCTTTTTTTACGTATTATTCTATGATGAAATGATTATAAAACCTATCTATTTTCCACTGGTTATGATATAATAAAATGTTTATGAAATCCATTTCATTTCATGTTTTATAATTTTATGAATGTTTTATGATATTATTGAACACATTAATATGGTTTTTATTATGATATTGGTGAGACCTATATATCATCCAATACATTGGGTAAATATTAATATCTCGGTACATATATTAGGCTGAAATATGGAGTAAACCCAGTTTAGTAAGGTAATTTTTCCACTATGATGGTATTGGGGGTGAACATTGATTATTATGATGGTTTGGGGAGTTAACCCATTCCACTATGATATCTTTGGTAGTTGTCCTCATCTAATATAAAAAATATTTTTTATTCTTATGTGTATTCCAAAAATCTATGTCTTATGCCAATGTTATGCTCTTATGGATCATGTTCTTTTATTACATTATGATTCATTTATTATGAAAAACCAATCTTAATTCCATAATTCCATATTATGATATATGTTATGCATCGTATAGTTTTCAAAAGTTACTATTAGGTTTTCATAAACTTATGTTAATTTAAAATTTACATATCTCCTATTCCTAGCATTACTTAGTATCTAAGCTCTCCCTTTATTATATTTCCTTACCCCAAGTTTTGGATAAATGTATTATTTATGATATGTCTAAGAAGGGTGCTGGTTGTGAAGATCATACTGGGATATGATGCAGTTTACCAATAGACCATTTTTTTGCTTCTAGGATTCCCAATACACTAAAATATTACCTTTATCATGTGTGTGTCTGTGTAATTTAATGAATATTCCTGAAAAATTTTATAATATCTATGTATGATAAGCCTATGTCACTATAAGACCCAATTCATGTGGTCAACCCTACTGAAATAAAATTGAGAAAAAATATATATTTTTGAAAATAGCCCATCTAGATTATTTATATTAGAGATAATTTATTGAGTAATCGGATGAATCTTTTGGTAAATGTACTTTGTAGAAATCAGAAAATTGAGGGATCAATTTGGGAACCAGAGGCTATTATGAAGAATAACTACCCTCATATATTTGGGAGGTAATATCCATGAAATTTGGAGGTTGAAATCAGTGTAGGAGGTACGAATGTAACACCATCAGTCTTTATAATTTATTTCATTTTAGATAAATTCAACATCTTATATAGCTTGCAATGCAGGAAACAAGGAGTTGAAATTAAATGCTATACTCTATTAAAATATTATTTAAACATGAACATTATAACATATCCATTATGTTGGCGTCTATAAATATGACTAACTAAATTATTAAAATTATAATTTTTACACATGTATGAATTATATTCAATGGTTATCTATTGATTATAAATAAAATAATAATTATTTGCAATAAAAATAAATTTTTTCTAATAAATTATATTTTTTCTAACTAGTAGTTTAGTTGTTCTTTGCATATAAAATTTAAAATTAACTTTTTTCCAATTTTATAAAATTTGTTTGATGAAATAATTTTTTTTTAAATAATCATATACGAATTATAATTGGGTGATTTTTTAAAAAATTTAGGAAAAGTTTTATTTTTCGATGAATAATGAAAAATACTGATTTTTATTGAAAACTGCATTTTTATTAAATTAATTATGAATTTAATTTATATTTTATGATTTTTAAAAGTTATATTAGTTAAATTATATTATACTAAATACAATTTATGTTAGTGGAATCAATTTTATATTGAATTTTGTTATTAAAATCTCCAATACTTTTGAGATTTTTCTCTTTGGAACCCACTTCTTTCATCATGTCTTTAGGTATAATTTTAAGTGGGATTCTACCACTTCTGTGAATTGAATTTGGAAGAATTTATTCCATATTTGGAATTATAAAAATTTAAACTATCTAATAATTTCAACTTAATTTTTTAATATTATGAATAATAAAATCAAGAAAAATTAATTATCATGGTTAAAGTAAAAACTGATTTATCAGTGGTTAAAATAAATAAATAAGGTTTTAAATGACCTACCATCTTGTCCTACACTAAATTTTTAGACCATTATTCAACCATATAACCTCTAAGTGTTGATAATGATCCATTTTTAATGATTTTTCAGGATCCAAATGTGGGTGTAATTTGATTACTTCAAAACATTCATGTGTTCTCTCTCCCCAACTTATTAAAGGCCACACCCTCTCCTCCACTATTAACACTTATAAATCCATTTTTTTATACAGTACATACCCAAATATCTTCCTTAATCCCTACCCAACATCCTATATCTACTATTTTTATCATAAACTCATCCTATGATGTTTTTCGGTGAAAACCTAAAGAAGTCATCCAAAAATTAGGTAAGGTTCTTAAATGATCGTTTTTATTTTATTTATTCATCCACCTCCTTAAATTTTTAATCAATCATGGAAATATAAGTACAATAGTATATAACATATACTGATATTCTTCTGTGTTAATTTCATAACCTTTTTCCATCTCCTCTTCCACAAAATGGGAAATGAAATCGCCAATCTTGTGTACGACGAATTATTGCCTCACGAGCCGATATAACTCATTGTACATAATCACCTTTCATGGTTGGATATAATTATGGATTTAATATATATATATATATATATATTATTTATTATATAATTATAAAATAACATGATCCTTATCACTTTTTATTCCATTTAAAATATGATAACATCGCTTGTGTGTACGGAGAACTACCGCATCGTGAAACGATGTGATTCATTTTTTACATAAGCATTACATAGAAGGTGATAATATTATATATAATGAAGATATGTGATGTATATTAAATGATATAAATTATATAAAATTAATATATCATAAAATTCCTTAACCTTTCACCATTTAAGAGAATGATATCATTTCTCATGATTACGTACGATCCACAATCTCCACGAAGGGATGTGATTCATTTTCAATTCCCAAATTTTAATAATAGTTATAATAATGTATATAATGATTTAATATGATATTTAAAACATTATTATAATTATTTATATGATTTATTTATAACTTATGTAAAATAATTTGATCTTTCATGATAAAACATATATGAGAAAAAAGGAAATTAACACCCAAAATAATGAAAACAATGAAATATTATTAACAAACAGTTGGTAAAATTTTTTAATAGGATCCTATATGATATTATAAATATGATTATTGTTCATTTTTAAATTAATAAAATTATTAAAATCATTATATATGAGGTTATTTTTTGTTCAACTAAATTAATTTTTGAGGTAATGTATTTCATCTTCTTTTATATTTCATTGAGACATATTTGTCAAATGAACCTATTCACTTTTTTATGGTATATACACAATCCCATTGACTTATTTACCATTAATATGAATTTATTAAATACAATTAATGTTTCAATTAAATTTAATTCTTAAATTGGTTACAATTTTTATTTTCCAAATATATTAAAAATTATTGTACAATCATACTTGGATTTGTGATTACTTACTTTCTCTTGAAGCAATTGATATCTAGTGATGATTTTTCATTGGAAACTAAATTTCTATTAAATATACATATAAATTTATGATTAATATGATAATTTCATAAAATTTATACAATTTTTACATGGGGTACTTACTTTAATCTTAAATTTATTAATTGGGGAAATACTGATAAATATGTATCATTTACTCAATATAGATATTTTATGAAAAGGCATATAGATTCATGGATTAAATTTATTATTCAATATATAAGGGATTATATGGAGGTGTATATATGTGTGGGTCCCATTTATAGATATTCCATTAGTTAATTGATAGGTATCATGTGGAAAATAATTTTTCCAAATCAGATGGGGTTTTATCTATATTTTTAAACTATCTTATGAACGGTCCTAATAATATAGTTCTCTTGATTTATGAGATCATAACATCCAAGGATTAATCATTTACTTAATTAATAATTTGGTTATAATTATTATATATAACATTTTTTCATTGATATAATATCTATATGCATTTCATTCTTATTTAGTTTATTAAATATAATGGGTGTTTAGTTATTTGCCTTTTTATATTGATTATGTCTTATATCATGCTCAATTTATTGATTAAATGACGTAAATTTTTAGTTATTCAGTTTTACATAATGAATATTAATATTTATTAATGATATCTTACTCTTTATGTAACCCTTACTAAATATTTTATCTCACGCATACTTTTTTCTCTTCCCCCAGGTTATGAAGATAAATCCAGTAAATGGGTTTCAAGGATGTTGAGCATTTTATTCTACTGTATTTCATTTTCTTTCACCAATGTAAAATGGGTTTCATATAACTATTTGGTTTTTCAACATTTATAAATTGATCACTCTTTTGGGATATATCCCTTCATATCTATGCTAGTGTAATATAGTATGCATTTTTTCTAGGTTAATGGAGTCGAGGTCATTATAATGTAAGTTGAAAATTATAAAATACACATACTTATTAAAAAACATAGCAACATTATGAAGATAAAATCATAATTACAAACATGTTAGACATAATAATTTGAACATAAATAGATATTACCTTGGTATAAATAATTTTTTAATTTGATCTGAATTGGAGAACATACTTTTGAGTACCCAATAAGTATATAGTTTATAAATTTTGGCCTTTAAATAAGATTCAGAAATAAAATTATTTTTTGTCAATGTTATTGAGTAAACTTCAAAGGAAGAGTAAAAACATAATTACCAAAAGATCCTCATTAAAATAAATTAACTAAATAAACTCCATCAAAAATTTCCTTTACATCTTTTCTTCTAAACATAGTGGGAAAAAAATAATCGTAACCAAGTCTATTCTTTTTTATCATTATATTTAATGAAAAAAATATTTTTTCCCAAAATTGAAATTTGGTGTAAATATCTTATAAAATATCCTATTTAAGAATAACTTTTCATTTATAAGATTATTAATTCATTTTTACCCTTTAATTTTCCTTTTGAAAAAATTAAAAATCATCAATAACCCTTTCACATGTGGAAAATTTTTTGTTTCTAAAATTTTCATTTAGTATATCATTTTCTTCCTTAATAATTAAAATTTTTGAACCAATTTTTTTTAATTGGGGGATAAATTCATTTCATTTTTGAAAATCATTTCTATATTATTATTTGAGTGAAACATGAATTGAACTCATTTATTTATTTTTTATCTTGATATGACTCACACATTTCCCTTATATATTCAATACTAGGATCATAATTTCAAAATTTGTTAGAATCATTAGAATCAGAAATTATATCACTATATTTAGTTATAAATAAAACACATATGTTTAACAATGTTCTATAATATTAACCAATATCACTTAAGAAATACTGTGGAGTAGAATATGTTACCATTTGATAGTTTTTAATTGATTTAATATTATTAGTTTCATTAGGATTTTCATCCTTGATACATGAGATTTTAGAATCTCTATATGTAGTCCTATATTTATTTTATTTAATTTTGATCATACGAGTATTTTTGATCATTGGTAACTTGGGTTTAATAAGTTCTTTGTTCTTTCATCCATAAAAAATAATATTGGGAAAATCTAAATTCAAATGTTAATTACCCTGAGTGGTATCCACTTTTAGAAAATGGGGTTTCACTCTCTTGTATGGATCCCTTATTTTCATATGTTTAATCATTGTATAATTAAATTGATAATTTTTTCTATAATATCCTTCTTAAAATGTAATTGTTTGAAGATGATTCAAAATTTCATGAGTATTTATGTAACTAACTATTTTTCAAAAATATCTCTATCAATAAAATTATAAAGAATACTCATGAACATGTCATAATGATCATGTTTTACAATATCTTCTACTTTTAAGTCAACCTGATAAGATTTCTGTGAAATATAATATTTAATCACAATTCCCAAACATGAAATAATATTACCATTTATATTAGATTACATCTATATATTTCACATAGTACACTTACTATGATTGAAATTTAGAGGAAATGTTTGATTCAAAAAACAATTATTTAAGTCATCCATCGTTGAAAAAATATTTCCATTAGACTTGCTATGGAATTGGTTAAAATGTAAGTACATTCAATATTAACCATTTTATTTATATTATTTTTTCATATTTTGATAGAGCACATATATTATCTCTTTATTATTCCTCATATAAATGATACCATTATTATTCACCAGTAAAACAAAGTCCCAGTAGATTAAACACAGGTAATTGATTTTATGTTTCATTATCTATGTTTCCCTCGTTATATAACATCCTAGTATTCTTGTAATCATATTTGGATTTAAAAAAATGATAAAAAATAAAAAATTAATTATAATAACATTCCTTTATAATTAATACTTTAATTGATGCTTTATTAACTATAATTTTCTTCAATTTCTACTTACTTATCTCAAATGGGTATATCAATTGAAATTATATAGACCCTCATTATATTAGTTCATATAGGAAATTTTATATCAATCTTTTTTAGTCCATGAATTATAATGGAAACATTTATAATTTATATAAGCATATAAATCCAACTTCTTATATTTATTGTTCTCCCAGATTGTCTGAATAATGGATTGAGAGGGGGTGATTTGAGCTCTACAATGTCATTCCATATTTTTGAAAAAATATTTAAAATAAATTGAATTTTATTATGATAACTCATATCTTTAATAAACATTATTTATGGATTTATTACATGAAGATAAACTTATCAAAACCCAATAAGATCCTGAGGCCTAGTGTATTTGGAAGATTAGGTACATTAAATAACAACACAAAACATGGGAACAACATTAGTGTTTAAAAACTCTTAAAGATTAAATTATTTTCCTTAGATATTCTAAAAATACATGGGATAACCTGGGGACTTAAAAAAGAAAGGGGTGTGCTATAAATACCAGTATGGGAATAATCAAATCATTAAATAATAAAATTAATATAGGTGATTAAAGAGGCATATCAACGAGACATAAAATGGGTGAGATTTATAATCTTGAATAATAAGGTACGATATAACATCATAAAATCACGGCATCATATAAATGTGAAAACAACATAAAACATGACATCATAAACATATGTCAATTATAACATCTAGGAAATCATAACGTAGTGTGCTTAGGATAACCTCTTCTACACTATACAAATCATTTAACGATATAAAAACATTACTCACTTCATTATAAGACTATATAATTTCAAGTCCACCAGCCAAATTTATATTATGTACATGCATAATTGTTCAACATAGATCATTCAGAAAAGGATAATATTTTATCAAATTTCATCACATGATTAAGGATTCTATGTTATATTCCTGGAACTCCCCAATTAACTTTCAATTACTAAATATAGTTGACTACCATTGAGTGTAAATGGGGTGGGTATTCAATACACAATTTATTGGCATGGAAAACTCATAGAATAAATTGGATAGTATAACAGGGGCACATAAAGGTTCATAGACAGGATTAATGAGAGTGAAAAAGGAATCTCATCATATGGAATCATAAGAATGATTTTTGGGATGTGTAATAATATATCCCAACATGAAAAATTGTAAATTAAAAGGTGTGATATAAAGAAGGTGTTTTGATAAAGAGTATAAGGATAGGATCCCTTACCAAGAGAGGGTGATTCTTAAACCATTGGAGGAGATTCTTGGGGCAACCTTATAATTGATATAGAGAGGGAAGGGTAGAGTAACTTCATGATAAAATATATTTTAGTTAAGATGAATAGGATGATGGGAGGGTTTATATACCAAAAGGGAGGAGAATTAAATATTAATTTCCAAGTCTAGGTTTTGGACTCTATATGATAAATTAATCAAAAAAACCATCCCATGGATTTATCCCATTTTTTCTAAAAAATTAGACTTTATATCATTATATAAAAAGGAAAATAGTTGAACTCATGATTATAATACCCTTTTCTAATGTGTAAGATAGCCATATTTATAACTAATTGATCTTAAAAACTTGAAATATAATATAAGTTTTAGAGGATTCATTATTTGTTTATAAAATTAATGAAATTATATAAAAACGCAAGGTTTTAAAGTGGAAATAATATTTTCCTCGTGGATTACCTTTATAGTATTTGTTGCAACACATTTTTGAATTTATGAGGTCATAATAAATTCCGTATTGATTTTTTACCAAAAAAATAGACTATATCTTAAAATTATAAAAGAATCACAGTCTGATAATTTAAAAATGATGATTTAAAAAATAAAAAATATTTTATTCAAATAAGTTTCTAAATTTTACATTTTACAATTTTAAATAAAAATACTCATTAATTGAAATATACTGGGTTTTTTATAGTAATAGTTTCCTGATCCTAATAAAAATTAAATTTTCCATCATAAAATTATATTATCATTTATATTTAATAAGTATTATTTAAATATAATATTTTGTTATAATATAATTTATTAAATAAAGTATTGAATTCATCAAAAATAATTTCCTGATTCAAACTATATATTTCCCAAAAATTATATTTTTGTTTCATATTTTAAAAATATATTTTTTTATCAAACTCATTTTATAATAATTTAAAAAGTAAACAAATAATTTATAAATGTTTTTGACATTTATATTTTCTTGGGGTTGTTTGGAAAACATGGTTTTGGTTGTGATCTTGATGATATTGAATGTATATGGTAAATGGTTTAACTAGTTATTTACTTGGTGAATATAATATTGGGATTATTTAAGGTAAAAGGTAAATGATTCTATCTTGGATTATTTGATAAATGGGATCCATATGGTATGATCCTATAGGTCGAGTCCATCATGCATTCCTTATGTGTCAATTGAACTTTATCATAAACATTATCAAGAAAATCATAATTATCACTAAAAAATGACTATATTTGCATGGGCTATAATTTTTAATGGTCTTTTAAATATTAAAAATTATATAATTGTCCTAAGGTAACAAAATTAGTGCAAATGTTTTTGATAAATAAAGTAATTTATAAGGAATTTATTAATTGAAAATAGGAGTTTAAATTATTAAAGTTTGGCTTGTTACATTATTACCCAAACAAAAATTTCTCCCTAAAAAATTTCATTCGATACACTAAAATATAGGAGTGTAATTTTATTTCATCACCTCATCCATTTCCCATGTTTCTTCCATGAACTTGTGGTTCTACCACACTACATGGAAAAAGTTAGTTCCCAAGCACCCCATGATTTTTTGAATTTTTTCCAAATAAATTTTCTCTTTTAAATATTTTTCATTACATGAAACACTGATTTTAGCTTATGATACATGAAACACTGAGTATATATTTTGTTTGAAACAAATCAAAGTGTGCCTTGTGTTATGCATAACATGAATTTTAAATAAAACATGACATACTATTAAAATATTATACAATAGTAATCACCTCGTATAAGGACCTGACCTTAATATGTTACATAATATTGAATTCAATGAATAATTCACATTGAGGATCTTTTCCGGTTTCGAGTTTTAGAGAATTAGGCCATAACTATTACATAACAACTTGAATATTACATGTAGACACTACTACTCAGTATCCATTTTTTTCATAAAATAAAAACTCTTAAAAAGAAACATGTCTAGTTCCATATTTTTGACAGCATGAATTTTCTTTGACCCCATCCTTGACCCTATTCTTCTTTAAGTCCAGTGGAAAACATTTAAAAAACACGGGATGATCATAAAAATCTCAGTAACTGTTATAAAATAAAGAAGGATAATATTATCCCATCAATAAATAAAAAACAATAAAACTATACTTTTCAATCATAACATACCTTACGAAATCATAAGATTTATGAATAACATACACAAATCATAAATCAAAAAGGATACTTATGGAATCCATTTCAAACTTACATTTTAGCTATCACAGCTACATAGGTAGTTACACTTGGAATACCCATCATAGTATATTCCCTAAATCTCTTAGGAGAAACATCTTGTTTACCTCTATCACATTACCCAATGCATTGGAGAGCTATCTCGGACTCACCCACCCTAGGTTTATCATGGAACCACCCGTATACGTAAAAAATTCCCAATAAACATAACATAATCATAACACATAACACAATTATAAAAAAGGATAACATTTCCACATTCTAATATATCAAATCAAGATATAGAAATACACAATGCTTTGTCAAATCATTTTCAAACCCATTTAAAAAGAGATTTTTGAATCAAAGTGCCACATACCACTTTGAAGATCCTAAATAAATTATCATTTGAAAACATTAATGTACATATAAATAAATCCTAAAACCCATTTTGAAAACATGGACATCAAATAGAAATATTTAGAAGAATAAATCTTTAAAACATTTAAAATGGTATTTTTCTTAGAGCTCCTAACCAAAAGAGAGAAACTTGAATAAAAATAATTGAGGTAATAAAAACATTATAATATAATTAGAATAAATGGATTCATGATATAATATGTCAAGGTACTTTATATATGCCATATAAAAGTGAATTGGTGTATAACAACAAAGTAGTCTCAATGGAATGTAAATTGAGATAAAATCTCTTATAAAGACTGTATCCTTTGGTTAAAGATAAACCAAGAACATAATTATGTGTGAAAAATATAAATACACCCAATATAAGTGGATATTATGTGTAAAACAATCATAGGTAATTCACACATATTCATAGGATGATATATTCAATAAGTACAAGTTGAACCCAAAGAATTTAAAATGGGTTAAGAAGTTCCCTTGTAAAAATTCGACAGCCTAACGACGTCACTTTAAAATTCTGAAAATGAGTTAATGAGTTAAAAAGGGTATCTCATAACTTGGACATAAATTTTACATCAATAAAGAGATATAATAACATATCCCAATATAATAAGATGTAAACTATAAGACATAACAAAAAGAAGTATTTTAAAAGGAAGAGGGTGAATGGTTCCCTTACCGATTTGGTAAATTACAAAACATACGCCACATGAACGAAGGATCATATAATGAATATGTAACTACTCATAAATTAGAGTATATTACTCAAATATTATAATCATGTACATTACATACATCACACAAAATTAAATAGTGTCAAATATAGCATGAATCTCATGGGAATAAAAAGTGAGATGAAACCCTTTACCACCTTGTAATCAACTGAGTCATTTGATCAAAAGTTAATAACCACAAAATGAATCACAGAATACCATGAATATAATGAGAATCATGATAATATATATCAAATGGAAGTACAAAATACACCACATGCAATGACTAAGTGGTGAAAATGGAAATCTCACAGAATGAAATGGGAGATATGAAAATCGATTATCTCGTGTCTGACTTGACATTTTTGTTCCTTGTTCTTCCTGAATAATAAACTAAAATTAATTTCTACTTTCTTAAAACCCTTTTTAAAGTTTATTATTATTTTTATGTCACTTATTTCCATGTTATAGATATTATGAAATCCTCTAAGTTAATAATGGTCGTTTTGTCGATATTTGGTACTTGAGTCAAAAATAGACTTCTTATCATTACAAGTTGTTCACGTAGTCAAAATTTCATTATATCCAGAATGATATTCATGATTTATATATCATATATACCATATATATCTAGTATATACATGTATTTATAATAGTACATAACATTTGGGGGTAAGAAATGAAATGCACCGTTCATGAAGACGGTAAGTCGTACGTACGCATGAACGCTACATTCATTTTTATTTATTATTTTAATGAATTAAAATTTAATGATACATAGGTATATTATAATTATAGTATAAAATCATATATAATTTCATTAACTCTATTCTTTATACATCCCACATATGGCATTAAAGAGTCATATCACTTTGAGGGGGCGGTAGTCCGCACTTCCTCAAATGAAATTATCGTTTTTACCCATAATGGAAACCATAATGGTGGGATATAACTATAAAATACATAAAAATAATAAAAATATAAACATAATATATATCATATATAAATATAGTTCCACCTTATGTCTACCATGATAGGCGGTAGGAGATAATCGAACAATCATCATATCGTGAGGCGTTAGTTTGTCATCCATAGAATCAGTATGTTCTTCACCCATTTGATGGATATGTCTGTAAGTGTAGTTAAAATACTTCTCTTAAAAACATACCAATATATTTATTATACTGGTGTTTTTATAAAAGAAAATAATAAAAATATTTTAGGGGTTGTAGAAGTAAAATAAAATAAAAGAAGTTAAGAGGAACTGTTACCTTTAATTTGGGTAGCTTCCTTTGGTTTGAACCAAAAGGAATTCTTTAAGTGCCTTCAACATAAGTTAAGGCTTCTAGGATGAGTAGAGGGATGTAGGTAGCTTAATGGGGCATATTTTGGACAATCCAAAAGGCTTTAGAGGTGTTAGTAATTGGTTAGAAGTGGTGTCCTTGTTTAAGGGGGAGGAGGGGATCTTTAGGAAAGTGTGAAAATTTTATTTTATTATATAATTATATTCGGTTTCTAAAGGTCCAAAACTAATTAAAGTAAAAGATAAGATGAATAATCGTCGAAATAAAATCATTCAATAAGAATTGGACTAGTTTCGGATGTTATTTTAATATTTAAAATCTTATTTATTTAAATCATTTATTAATAAGGTATATAATTCATCATTATTGTGTCATAAATAATTTAATTTATTTTTTGTCTAAAAATTATAAAAAAATACAATGATGTAGGAAATATTTTCATCTTTCCAATTAATATTCATAGTAGACATGATAATGTATATAAACCTGTGTAAAAATTAATTTACTAAAAGACATTTGTTTTTTTCATTTGTGCCTTTACTTTTATTTAATTAATTTAAAGTGTCATTATCACTTCCATGTGGTTCAATGGGGTCCCAATATCGACCCAAAGATTCCCATGGTCGTAAATGACTCAACCAATAAGTATAGGACATATTTTAATGTAATTTTGTATTATTATAATATTATTTTTACCTTGAAATACATTATTTACCTTTAACCGCGGTAAATAAAAGCCAAAAGTTACTATTCACCAAAAATTATATTAATCTTATTGGACCACATTTCACTTACTAATAATAACCAAGTATGTCAGATTTTCGAAAGTCAATCCACAGAAGCGGTAAAATTTCATTTAAATGAAAAAGTCAGTTTTTTTAACTACTGCTAAGTGGTTTTACTATTCATCAAAAATTGAAATTTTTCATAAAAATACTAAAAATTAAGCCTATTATATATTTAATATTCAGAATTCAAAAATGATTTCTATTTTACCAAATTATAAACATATAATTTTCATTAATTAATTTAAAATCAATTCCCGTTATCAAAACAAATAGCGTGTTTTTAAGAAACAATAACTATTAAAAGATTAATACTTGTTTATGTCCAATTTCAAAGTGAAATTTATTTCAATAAACAATATTAGATTAAATGGTAAAAATATATTATAATTAAACTTTAATAAAAATTAAAATGATAATATATCATATAAATAAACTATATTAAAAGGCACTTTTGAATTAAAATACAGTATTTTAACTATTCATTAAAAAAATGAACTTTATCAGAAAAATACCAAAAAATTTACCCAATGTAAATTTTGATGTCCCGAATCTAAGGAATAATTTTATTTTTTCAAATAGAACTTATAAAAATGACCAAAACTAGATTTAAAGAGTGTTTTCTATCAAAAGACGGTAAATTGACCTTTTACTGAATATTAGAGTATTCGTCCTTAAAATTAGATTCATTCACATTTTAAGCCCCTAACTTTTATTGGATAATTGTAAACAAATTTATCAAACATATATAATAAAATTTTAGTTCATTATATTCATTCTCGACAATAAAATTTTTAGGCATTATCTACCATTTAAATTAATAATAGTATATTATTAGTTTACAACGTAAAATTTCAAAGAAACTCGTTGTTGCGTATCGGGTACGCCATTGAACATAGAGTCCCCTTTAATATTTAATTCACAAATATTAATAAATATGAAAAGTGTCTTATTCCTTTATTTATCTTGGATGTTACATCCTTCCCCCCTTTTGGGAAGTGCGTCCTCACAATTTTAAAACTAGGCTTGGAAACATCATTAAAAGTCCCATATCGGTAAAGAGTCAGTAAAACTATCACATTAAAAGAAAAAAGAAAAGTACAATGGTCACCAGAGAAAACCTGTACTAGGATTCCACGTAGGAAAACATGGATATGGAAGAGATAAAAAATGGTCAAGTTCTGATAGAGAGTGATAGAAAACATGATTAGGAGAAAGTTAACCACTATAAAATCACTAACTTATGATGTGTTAAATGGTCTTTGGTTACCCATTTGAAAACGTAAACCAATAAATTTTTTGTTTTACATTCCTTTTCATAATTTGGAAGAATTCATTTACTACATAGAATAAGAACAAAAAGAAATATACTTACCTTAAAGTAGAGTTTCATCCTTTAATAAGTTTCTTCCAAAAACTAATCTTATCTCCAAACAAAGAGCATTGAAAAAGACTTGGTCACATAAAAATCACAAGAATTACTTCTTGAGAATAACATAATCCACAAAAGAAGAACTATATATTTCCCTTGTCTTTAGACATCAACTAAAACCAAAATGGTTATTGCGATATTTGATAATACCCAAAGAGGATAATCTTTTACAAAAAGAAAAACTACTCTTAATCTCCAAAATTTGTAAAACAATACCCAAAGTTCAACCAATACCATTCAATAAACAACTATACGTAAAATTATTCAAAAGTAATCCAAACTAATATTGAAACTCAAATCTCATAAGGATTTAATTAGATAGTATTCCAAGATAAATCGTATCATTTATCTTCAAATAACAGTAGTTACTCATAAAATATCATATTGAAAAGTAATTAACCTAATCACATATTCTCCATGATAGGTTAATCAGTTTTATAAATAAACCAAATCATCATATGTCCACAATAAAAACATAGATTCTTCCAAACTAAAATTTCACCCATTATTCCACAATTGAAATCCCATAGTATTCTATCTTCCTTATGCATATAGTTTTTCCTCAAAAGAGATAACATCTTCCACAAAAACCATTATCAATTAATCACTAAATAATATAACTATACTAAATATATCCATTTCCTGAAACATAATTTCCAAAAATCAACTTATTCTTGTTCAATAAAATTTTTTTACAAAAATAATAAGTAACACTAACCAGGGAATTCAATTAGGCTTGTGGTAGGCAATGCGCCCTTGTCTCCCTTCAGTTGTGGGTTTGATTCATGTGGCCTTACCAGATACGACGGGTTTTCACCCATCCTACGGGTTGTCCTTTTTATAAAACTCAAAAATAAACCTAACATTATTGACCACAATGGTTTTTTTATACCTCTCATTTTCATCCAAACTCATTATCATCTCAACATCTTAATTATTGAAGTCTTATTTAACCACCATATGATAAAATAAAATGATCCCCAAAATGAAGAACATCATACCTTGATCATGGTGTCCATTTGGTTTCATCATCATCTTGTTCACATAGGTAGAAGTTCCATGAATTGAAACAATGATTTAGAGATCTTTCAAAATCATTTTCTTCCTCAATCCAAATACACCTTGTACTACATGGGTCATATGGGTGTTCACAGAAACACAGTTTTGGAAAATAATCATGTATGACATATAATTTCGAAATATCTGATAAAACATAATTTCTATAAAATAGTCTGGTCTAATTTTAGTTGAAACATTCAAAAAATGGTCCTTTTAAAATACCATACATATGTGTTGAGAGACTATATTGTAATAGAAAATATAAATAGGTTGCTTAAGGGTCTCCTTCTTCAGAGCCTTTTTAATAATCATAATATGCTTCAAAATCCTGTGATAATGTAAAATATTGGAAAATGCCTTGATAGTATTTACCTATCTTGAAAATATGAGAATATTTTAAAAATAATATTTTTCTAAATACAACCAATGATCCACGATGATAACGAGGTATAGTGGAGGTGTTTGATATCTCAAACAACTACTTGTAAGTGAGTTGTATGCTGGAAAAAGTTTCACAATCATCTAAACATGACATTGCAATAATTATTGCAAGCATGTCATCAGGAAGAGATAGGAATGTCATTTGAGATCCTCCTCCTTCCATTTGTAACTGGCATTTATTTATCTGAAAAAGTTATAAAACTATTATTTAAGAGAAATAATAGACATAGGTACTAACCATATGTCTAACGAATACTCCTAATCCTTAAATTTTTCTAAACTGACATCTGATACCAACTATATGGACCCGACCTTATAATGTTACATAATATTGAATTAGATGAATAATTCACATTGAGGATCTTTTAAAGATTATAATTTTATAGAATTAGGCCATAACTATTACATAACAACTTGAATATTATATGTAGACACTACTACTCAGTATCTATTTTTTTATAAAATAAAAACTCTTAAAAAGAAACATGCCTAGTTCCATATTTTTGACAGCATGACATTTTCTTGATCCCATCCTTGAACCTATTCTTCTTTAAGTCCTATATAAACATTTCAAAAACTTGGGATGAGTATAAAAAGCTCATTAAGGGTTATAAAAAAAGGAAGGAAAAATTATCCCATCAATAAATACAAATCAACGAAACTATACTTTTTAATTATAACATACCTTACAAAATCATAAGATTTATGAATAACACACACGAATCATAAATCATAAAGGTTACTAATGGAATCCATGTCAAACTTAAATTGTATCTATCATAGCTACATTGGGAGTTACACTTGGAATACCCATCACAGTATATTCCCTAAATCTCTAAGGAGAAACATCACGTTTACCTCTGTCACGTTACCCAATGCATTAGAGAGCTCTCTCGGGCTCACCCACCCTAGGTTTATAACGAAACCACCTTTATACGTAATACGTAAACAATTCCCAATAACCATAACATAATCCTAACACATAACACAATTATAAAGTAAAGATAACATTTCCACATTCTAATATATCAAATCAATATATTGAAATAAATCATGCTTTATCAAATCATTTTCAAAGCTATTTAAAAAGAGATTTTTGAATCAAAGTGTTTCATACCAATTTTAATCATCTAAATGAATTATCATTTGAAAACATTAATGTACATAATAATAACTCCTAAAACCCCTTTTGAAAACATGGACATTAATGAGAAATATTTAGAAAAATAAATCTTTAAAACATTTAAAATGATATTTTATTTAGAGTTTGTAACCAAAAGAGGGACACTTGAATACAAATAATTGAGCTAATAAAAACTTTATAATATCATGAGAATAATGGGATTCATGATATACTATGTCAATGTAATTTATATACACTATATAAAAGTCAATTTGTGTATAACAATAAATAAGTCTCAATGGAATGAAAATTTAGATGAAATCTCTTATAAAGACTGTATCCTAAGGTTAAGGATAAATCCAGGACATAATTATGTGCAAAAAATATAAATAAACCCAATATAAGTGTATATTAATTTTAAAACACTCACAGGTCATTCACACATATTCATAGGATGACATATTCAATAAGTACAAGTTGAACCCAATGAATTTAAATTGGGCTAAATAGTTCTCGTGTAAACATTCGACAACCTAACGATGTCACTTTAAAATTCAGAAAATGATTTGATGATATAAAAAGAGTATCTCATCACATGAAAATAAATTTTACATCAATAAGGATATAGAAGAACATATCCCAACATAATAAGATGTAAATTAGAGGACGTAACAAAAAGAAGTATTTTAAAAAGAGGAGGGTGAAAGGTTCCCTTACCGATTTGGTAACTTACAAAACATACGCCACATGAAAGGAGGATCATATAATGAATATGTAAATACTCATAAATTAAATTATATTACAAAAATAGTACAATCATGGGCAGTACATACACCACACAAAAGGAAATAGTGGGAAATATAGCATGAATCTCATGGGAATTAAAAGTGAGATGAAACCCTTTACCAGGTTGTAATCAACTGAGTCGTATGACCAAAAGTTATTAACCACCAAATGAATTTCATAAAACCATGAATATAATGAGAATAATGATAATATATATCAAACGGTAGTACACAATACACCACATTCATTAAATAAGTGGCGAAAAATGGAAATCTCATGGAATTAAAAGTGAGATAAGAAAATCGATTACCTCATGTCTGACATGACTTGTTTGTTCCTTGTTCTTCCTGAATAATAAACAAAACATAATTTATACTTTATGAAGAAAATTTTTCAAGTTTATTATTATTTTTATATCACTTAATACCATGTTATAGATATTATGAAATCATTTAAGTTAATAATGGTCGTTTTGTAGATATTTGGTACTTGAGTCAAAAATAGACTTCTTATAATTACAAGTTGTTCAAATAGTCAAAGTATCATTATATCCAGAATGATATTCATGATTTATATATCATTTATATCCAGTATATACATGTATTTATAATAGTACATTACATTTGGGGGTACGAAATGAAATGCACCGTTCATGGAGACGGTAAGCCTTACGTACGCATGAACGCTACTTTCATTTTTATTTCTTATTTTAATGAATTAAAACATAATGACACATAGCTATATTATAATTCCAGTATGAAATCATATATAATGTCATTAAATATATCCTTTATATGTCCCACATATGGCATTAATGAGTCATATCACTTTGAGGGGGTGGTAGTCTGCACTTCCTCAAATGAAATAATCATGTTTACCCATAATAGAAACCATAAAGGTGGGACATAAATGTAAAATATAGAAACATAAAGAAAATATAATCATAATATGTATCATATATAAATAAATTTCCATATTAGTGGCCACCATGAGATAAGGTAAGAGATAATCGAACAATCATTGTTTCGTGAGGCGTTTGTTTCCTATCCAGAGAATTAGTAAGTTTTCTCCCATTAGATGGAGGTGTGTGTAAGTGTAGTTAAAATCCTTCTCATAAAAACATAAAAGTATATTGAGTATACTGTTTTTGTTATAAAATAAAGGAATAGAAAGAGTTTAGGGGTTGGAGAAGTAAAATAAAATAAAATAAGTTAAGAAGAACCATTACCTTTAATTTGGGTAACTTCCTTTGGTTTGAACCAAACAGACTTATTGAAGTGCCTTCTGCCAAAGGTAAGGCTTCTAGAAGGAGGATATGGATGTAGGGAGCTTAATTGTGTAGAGTTTGGACAATCCAAAAGGCTTGATAGTTATGAGGAATTGGTTAGAAGTGGTGTCCTTTTATAAGGGGGAGGAGGGGCTCTTTAAGAAAGTGTGAAAATATTATTTTATTATATAATTATATTCGGTTTTTAAAAGTCAAAATCTAATTAAAGTCAAAGATAATACGACTCATTGTCGAAATAAAATCATAAAATAATAATTTAAAAGGTTTTGGATGTTATTTTAATATTTGTAATCTTATTTATTTAAATCATTTATTAATGATGTATATACTGCATCATTATTGTGTCATAAATAATTTATATTCTTTTATGTATAAAAATTATAAAAAAATATCATGATGTATGAAATATTTTTATCTTTCCAATGAATATTTATAGTGGAAATTATAATTTAT
Source organism: Viscum album (assembly GCA_963277665.1). Taxonomy (NCBI): domain Eukaryota; kingdom Viridiplantae; phylum Streptophyta; class Magnoliopsida; order Santalales; family Viscaceae; genus Viscum; species Viscum album. Next base: position 1,152,290,379 of record OY728135.1, read on the forward strand.
AAAACCCCTTGTAAAAATTATTTTACTCAAAGATGTTTGTATTTGTCATTTTTGCCTTTACATTAAGTTAATTAATCTAATGTGTCATTATCACTCCCAAGTGGTTAAATGGGGTTCCAAAATTGACCCAAAGATTCCCATGGTCGTAAATGACTCAACCAATAAGTTTAGGCCAAGTGTTAAGTTAATTTTGTATTATTATAATATTATTTTTACCTTAAATTACATTATTTACCATTAACCGCTGTAAATAAAAGTCAAAAGTTACTATTCATAAAAAAATTCTTCTTATTGGACAACATTTTACTTACTAATAATAATAATTTATGTCATATTTTTTAAATTTAATCCACAGAAGCGGTAAATTTTCATTTAAATGAAAATTCATTTTTTAACTACTACTAAGTGGTATCACTATTCATCAAAATATGAAGAGTTTCATAAAAAAACCAAAACTTAAGCCTAAGATATATTTGATATTCCAAATTCAAAAATGATGTCTATATTACCAAAATGTTAACATATAATTTGATTTATTTAATTTAGAATAAATTCCCGTTATCAAAACTAATAGCATGTTTTTAAGAAACAATAACTATCAAAAGATTGATACTTGTTTATATCCAATTTCAATGTGAAATTAATTCCAATAAACAACATTAGATTAAATGGTAAAAATATATTCTAATTAAACCATAAAAACAATTAAAAATATAATCTAACCATATAAGTAAATTAGATTAAAACGCACTTTTGAATTAAAATACAGTATTTTTCACTATTCGTTAAAAATTGATCTTTATCAGAAAAATACCAAAAATTTACACAAAGTAAATTTTGATGTCCTGAATCTAAATAAGTATTTTATTTTTTTCAAATTGAACATATAAAATGATCCATACTAGATTTAAAGATGGTTCTCCATCAATAGTTGGTAAATCGACTTTTTACTGAATATTAGAGTTTTCATGCTTGAAATTTGATTCATTCACATTTTAAGCCCATAACTTTAATTGGATAATTTTAAAAACATTTAACAAACATATATAATCATATTTTAGTTAGTTTTATTCATTCTCACCAATAAAAAACCTAGTAATTATCTACCATTTAAAATAATAATATTATATTATTAGTGTTCAACGTAAAATTTCCAAAAAAGCCATTGTTTCATATCGGGTACGCCATCGAACATAGCGTCCCCTTTAATATTTAATTCACAAATATTCATATATATGAAAAGTGTCTTATTCCTAATTTATCTAGGATGTTACACCTCTTCATTGGAGTTGTAGGTATAATTAAGATTAACTAAATTATGAAAATATATGGTTTAATAATTTATATATAATTAATTCTTTGGTGACTTTTTTATTATAAAATGAAATTAAAACCATTTGAAAACAAAGGAAATATTTTTTTGGAAATATATATTTATGTGAACAAACAAGTTTTTCCTCAACAAAATAAAAAAATATATCTTTCGGTGAATGATTTTATTAAAATTTATATATTATAGATTCAATAAAACTTTTATAATTCATCTTAAGCATTTTCTAGAAAATATATAAGAATAAATCAAATTTTATGCTTAAAATTGTATTAATCTAAATAGTAATTTGGTCACTTTTTACACACATAATTTAAAAATATTGAAACATTTAGAATTTTTTTTAGAAACAAATTGGCTTTATTTTTGAAATAATCATGTCAAAATTTTCATGGAGATATTTTTTTGTGAATTTTATAAAAAGATAAATGTTTTAGTGCATAGTGGAAAATACAGGTTTTTATTAAAAAATTCTTTTTTATTCAAAGAATTTACAAGATAAGTTTTATTTTAATATATTTTTAAATGTACAATTAGTTTAATTATATATCTAGCAATCCAATATATGGAATTATAATTTATTTCAAATCAATTTTTTTTATAAATGTTGTTTTAACTTTTAAATTTTTTTCATTTGGAAAACTATTTTTTTCGTCGTGTCTGTGGGTTAATTTTTAATTAAAATCTTCCAATTTTGTGAGTTTAATTTAAAAAATTGATTCCATATTTTTAATCAGAATAAATTATATTATATAATAAGTTCTAATTAATATTTTACCATAATAACAAGTCCAAAAAATTGAAATTGATTATCATGGTTAAGGTAAAAATGGGTATAACGAGTGTTAAACTAATAAGATAAGTGTTACAAATGTCAAAAAACTTGAATAATTACTATTTAACAGTCATATTTCAATGTTAAATATTATAATGTTTGATAATGGTCAATTTTCGAGTTGTTTTGTTATGATAAAAATGTGGGTGTAATTATTTCATTTCAAATATTCCAAGTGTGTCCTCTCCCCCACTTATAAAAGGAAAGCCACTCTCCTCTCCATTACAAACATCCAAAACCCATTTTTTTACAATACCTGACAAATTAAATTAACTACTTCTCGATAATAATCTTAGAATCCTTTTTTCTTAGAAAGACATCCTAGGAAGGGTTTTGCTTTAAACCAAAAAGAAGATGTCTTAAGAGTAGGTTGCATCCATAGTCGAGCATTTTATTTAATTTCTTTCTCCACATCCATAAAATATTATTAAAACATGATGATATAATAAATTAATTATATTAAATTTACTAATATGTTTTTATTTTATGTTAATTAACTAAAACAATCTCTTCCTCTATCAAATAGGAAACAAACTATTGATCGTGTGTACGATGGACTGTCACCTCATGAACCAACGTAATTCGTTGTCCATCACCAATTCTAACATATGGAGATAATGATGTATTTAATGTTGATATATTATATTTATTATATAATAATATTTATATAATTATAATATCATATATACCTTCTTACTTACACTCCTTGGACAATACGATAATGTCACTCGTGTGAATGGCGGACTAGTACCGCCTTGCAAAGTGATGGGATTAATTTTTCACTTACCCTACAAATGGAATGATTCAAAATTCTATGTACATATATCCATCATAAACTCCTAGATTGTTATAATTTTATTTAAATGGGTAATACAATCCCAATGACAATTTCTTAAATTCCTTAATTGTGAAATTCTTATTGATTACGATATGAAGTAAGATTATGCAACCCATTTTCTATCCTTGGGTACTTCTTATGTTATGAATTATGATTAAATTTCTTATTTGGAAGAAATAGATAATTAAAATGTTTTTTGGGTTTACACAGATAGTTTTCTAATTCATTGTGTAAATAATTAGTCTCATGAGGGTTCATATATAGGTTTAGGAAGTAAATCTAATCCAATATGGGACTCTTTTCAGCATGTGATATTGTCTAGACAGTTATCCTTGAATATTGTTTATGTCATGTTATATGTTGTTTCCACATTTCCTATGATTACATGATCTTATGATATTATTTTCTTCATGATATTATTTTTTTCAAGATATTATTCTATACAATTACTCAGGATCATTCTCTTTTATAATACCATGTTACACATTTGACTTAAATTTTATGATTCATTGTCATGTTTTTTACTTATTTTAATTTTTAGGTTCCCCATTTCATTATGTATTCCCCAGGTTATTCGATGAATATTTAAGAGATAGAATGGATTTTAGGATCTCTTTATTTGAAATTAATTATTGGTGTAATGTTTTATGTATTAAGAGCCCAGTATTCCAAAGACACTAGGTTTTTACCTTATTAATGGTGTAATTATTAAATATTTAAGTTTAAAAATATTTAATTATTATGTGTAAAAGGATTATACTTTCATAGTTTGTAATGTATGATATTTTTATTTAACCTTTTGAAACTAGGAATAGAAATCATTAGTGATATTCCTAGGTATAATTCTATGTATATGTCTAGGGATATATATATGGACAAGTCTAGTATGATGGGTTCAGTTAAACATTGGAAATAATGATTAGAATACTTTTTTGAGATCTATATGTATATTTCTATGTTCATTTATATGGATAGGTTTAAGGATAAGTATAATAAGGAATTAAATTATAGTAAAATGTATTTAAATTTTGATAAAGGATAGAGTGAGTGGTTTCCAAGAAATTACAGCCCTATAGAGATACTACAAGTTGATGTTCCTCTGGATTAAGGGTACCTGGGATTAAATACTCCAAAAAGGGAACATTGATATAAACTTGATCATCACCTCATGCATGACAATGGTCCTTGATTTAGACCTGGTTTGACACTCCCGGGGTATATACTTGGAAAATTCATAAACTCATTACGAACCAATATGAATGTTTTAAATAATGACCCCGAATTTCCTAGTTTAATCCTATTCTTTCGTAGATTGAAAATAAGGTCTCATGATTTAAACGTCCTATACGTGTTTTTTCATGATTGTGTTGTTTCCCACTATGGGTATTGTCACTCACACTTAGTTTTTTTGGTTTTAGTTAATGGTGAAAACCATAAAAACTACATTAAAATTTAATGTGATATACAATGTATTAATAAGAATCCAAATAGGAATGTTGACTGGAGTGAAGGATATTATGATTATGCCTAATTAGTTATCAGGATATTTGATTAATAACATGCACCATAACCAACTCTCTGACTCACTATTGAAGAGAATGATAGAGTTCATTCTGAGAGGGGGTGGTGCACACAATGAGTGAAAGAAGATTCATTTTTTATATTTCTAGAATGTGAGAATAATCACTACAAGGGATGTATCAAAGGAATGAGAAGATGTTTTATATGTGTAGAATAAGGACATTGAGTAAGATATTTCTAGGGAAAATGGAAATTTTAATAAACATGATAGATGATTATAATGGATTCCCTAATGTATCATCAATGATTGAATTTTATAGTTTTGGAAACTATTTTCATTTTAAAAATTGATATTCTATGGGGAAATATCAATTAGCAGATCTGTAAGGTTGTACTATAAAAGGTTTTTTTGATCATGAAGATAAAATAAATGCAATTGGAATGGAATAAGGTAATATATAACAAAATAATGAATATTTTTCAATGGATTAAGAATTAAGTATAACTATTAAAGTGTTTACATGTTAGAATTAAAGAGTTGTGAAATATTTAAGTATTTTTTTGTATAATTTTTATGTTAAGTGTTTTCAAGAATATGTTTAATAATGTTGATGGACAAGAAATGTTATTTAATGGAAATGGGATATTTTATGTATACCAAATGATTAAGGTAAGATAACCAATAATATGTTCCAGATATTAGGATAATCAGGTTGAGATAGATGACTGGTATGAATTAAGTAAATTAGATAGTATTGATTACCTTGGAAATAATTAATGATTTGATGAAAAAGTGATTTATGATGGAGTTTACCACAATTTTGGATTTAAGGAATATATTCAATAATCAATGGTTTTATTTAAGTAATGAGAAATCATTTATTTCATCATTTATATTTTATTGTAATTCTAGTTATAACCATGTTTTGGGGGAATATATGGCCAATGTATTCATACATTTGGTATGTCAAAATTAAGACATGTATTATGATATTTAGGGGATTATGTTATGCTGAACGTTTGAGATCTTATTTAAAAATCAATGAATTTTGGAAGGGTATTAAGGTTAACCATTAATGGAATAGTTTAATTTGATCTTTTTATAACGTTTTAGAGAATAATGTATTATTTTTCAATATCAATATTTATGTATATTTGATAACTTGTGAAATCGATTTTGGTTTTGATGATAACCAGAGGTATAAAGAATGAAATGTCATTCTTTTAAGGATCATACAATCTATTAGTGCTTCAAGAATTAAAATTATATTCAATTCTTATAAAGGTATATAATTTTGAAATTTATGGAAGTAAAACCAATGGATGAGATCGTACTTATGAAATGTAATGAAATCAAGTAAGAAAATATTCTAATGAAAAATCATCAAATTTTGGAAAATGATATTGGAATAAAATGTTATCCTATTACCATAAATTCTGATGATAGCAAGGACCTTTTTCATTCCTTTTTAGTTTATGGTTTTGTGGCAGTTGATTTTCACATTATCATTCACTTTCTTGTGATCCAAGATATCTATCGCTCTCCAAAATTATTTTGATATTACACATTTCTTCCATATCAAAATCTTCACTTCCAACAATGTTATTCTATTTTTAAACCTTGTATCTGTTATTCCATAATACAATATCACATTCCATTATCTATTTTCAAAAGTAAATTTTATAGCCTCTTTTTAAAATTATGTTTTTCCATAAAGAGGATTCCATAAGTTAAACCATTGTTTACCAAGCTCATGTTCAAATTTTGAGGATGAAATTTATTTAAAGTGTGGAATGTAGCACCCCAAGATTTGATGAAAACAAATTTTCAAATAAATTTAATCCTTTTGATATTGTGTTTAACAAGAAACACTGATTTTCGATTAAATTACAAAAAAACTGAGTTTAACATGAATTACATTAAACACTAATTGTAACATGTGTTACATGAAATGCCAAGTTTAAAATAATGTGACATGCTATTAAAATAATATTTAACTGTTATCACCAAGTCATTGAAATAGAAGGTATGAGTATGATTAACTAAATTATTAAAATATATTTTTTACACATGTATATATAATGAATTATATCAGGTCCAATTAATTAGATTTCAAATAAAAACCATTTGAAAATAAAGGAAATCATTTTCCAAAAAAACAGTTTTTATGTGGATCAACATTTTTTACCTAAATAATTTTTAAAAATAAATTTTGTTTAATGATTTTTATTTAAATTTATATATTATAAATTCATAAAAAATTTAAAATTCATCTCATGTGATTTCTATATAATATATAATAATAAATACAATTTTATGCTTTAAACTATATATTTCTAAAAAGTGGGTTTGTTGCATTTTGTGCACTAATTCTAAAGTATATATTTTTAATTTTTTTTAATTTTTTTTTAAAAAATTAAATTAATTTTGGAAATTACCATTCCAAAATTATCTTGGATTTATGTTTTTATAATTTCCTAAAAATATAAATGTTTTAGTGATTATTGAAAAATGCTGGTTTTTATTTAAAAATTCCCTTTTCTTTCAATGTATGTATAAGATAAATATTATTTTAATACATTTTTAAACATAATATTAGTTCAGTTGTATATTTATTAATTTAATTTATATTATCGTAATAAGTTTTATATTTAATTTTGATATAAAATCTCTTTTAACTTTTGAATGTTTTTCTTTTGGAAAATCATTTTTTTAATATATGGGTTTAGTTATAAATCGAAATCTATCAAATATGTGAGTTTAATTTGGAAAAATGGATTCGATAATTTTTATAATAAAATTTTATATTATATAATATGGTAAACTTAATCTTTTGGCCAAATTAATAGAGAAAACATAAATAATTATTTACAACGGTTAAGGTAAAAATGGGTTTTCTAGGGGTTAAAATAAATATATAAGAGTTAAAAATTACCTATAACTCATTTAATTATTATTTTGTTGTCATATTTATATCTTATATCTTCTAATATTCTAAAATTTCCTTTTTTGTGCCTTTTTTCATGTGGAAAACATGTGTGTAATTACTTCTTTTCAAAAATACCAAGTGTGTTATCTCCCCCAGTTATAAAACGCTACCCCATATCCTCTCATTTCCACACTTATAATACACATTTTTTAACAATAATTACCCAAATAATATAAATAATTCTTTATAATTTTCTTATAATCCCTTTTCAAGTCATAAATCCACCATAGGAAGGATTTTGTTTTAAACCCAAGGGATGTTCTCTAAAGAACAAGTAACATCCTTAACCCAGCATTTTATTTTATTTATTACACCTCCTCATTAAAATATTATTAAACGGTGATATTATAATAACCTTTGTATATAAAATATATTGAGATTTTGTTTTTTTAAGTGTATGAAATAAAACCATACACTTCTCCCTTAAATGGGAAACAAAATTTAGTATCATGTGTACGACGGACTACCCCCTCCTGAACTGACGTAATTCGTTTTCCATCACTACATCTCACAACTGAATATAATTATGTATATAATGTTAATATATGATATTTATAATAATATTTTACTTATTTATTTATAATATCATATATAACATCTTAATTTCTATTCCATGGAGAATATAATAATGTCACTCATGTGTATGGTGGACTACCGCCTTGTGAAGCGATGTGATTCATTTGTTACTTATATTACACGTGGAAGTTAACAGGGAATAATTTTATGTTTATATAATATATTAATGAAATATTAAATATTTTATAAAATTTAATATATCTTATACATTCATAACTTATCATCCATTGAATAAATGATAAAAACGTTTGTGTGCACGGCGGACTGTCGTCCGATGATGTGATTTGATTCATTTTAATTACTGCATCAAATGGATGTTACGTCTAAGGATATTTAAATAAAAATATTATATTTATCATATAAATATAAAATGATACCTAACTTCCTTCCATCCTGATCTTTTAAAAATTTAAATGTTACTCATGAGCATGTATAGGCTACCATCTCAATGATTGTAATGTAGTTCATTTTTCATAAGAATATTTTGTAGTCGATTTAAAAATATGATTTATGTTAAAAAATGATAATTATTTAATTTTTATCATTTTTTACATGATTAATTAATAATCTCTTTAACCTTATTCAACATACCAAATTGATTTTTGTCATAAGATTTGTTTATCGTTAAAACGTCCGAAGTGAAATTAATTGGTTATATAATTGAATATGACATGGTAAAAATTAAAATAAAATGAATAATAAACTTGAAAAGGGTTATTAAGTATGTAATTATTAAAAAAAAATTATAACTTAGGAATATAAATAACTACTGTGAAAAATTATGTTATAGGTAAGTGATCTCTCAAAACCACTATTTCCTTCAAGTTATGAACTTCCTCTCTCTAACTAACATTACCTCCCTATTTAATGTTATTGAAGGATTATAAATTCTCTACATATATCTCTAATATATATTCCTATCATATTCTCCCTTCCTTTGATAGGTTAATACATTCCATGTGACCATTTTTCAAATCCATTCATAATAAAATTTCATATTATTATGATATGAAGCCAGATTATGAAACTCATTTCTCTTCCATCCATAATTTTTATTTTATGACTTATGATTATATTAATTTATGTGGAAAATGTATATCATGAACATGTTATTATGGGTTTTCCTATTTAGTCATCTAATTAATTGGGTAAACTTTTAGTCTCATGATTCATCATGTATAGTATTAGGGAGTAAACCATATCAATTATGGTACTTTTTCTACCATACAACATTGTCTAGGAAATTGACCATGATTCCTATTTATTTAATGTTATATGTTGATTCCACATTTCCAATGATTCCATAATCTTATGATTCCATGTTATTTATGATATGATTCCATTAAATTACTCACAATCCATCTATTTTATTATATCATGTTATGCATTTGGCTCGCATGTTATCCTTCCTTATCATATTTATTCCCTTACTAGGATTTTCAGCTCAACCATTTATTTATGTATTCCCTAGGTTATCCCTTTCAAATTTGGGAGCTCAAATAGATTTTAAGAGTTCACTATAGAAAATAATATAATGATTCTATGTTTAATGTATTTGGAACCTAGTCTTTCAAATCCATTAGGCCTTTTCTATAATTGTGTTCAAATTATTTTTTTTTTATAAGAATATGTAATATTAGGTGTAAAATTATTGGTTCACCATAAGTTTTATTATTTCATAAATATTTTTCTCTATGATTTAATATCGTCACTCTTTTCTCCTTATATGAAATATCGTTCTCCAAAGGTACCACCTATGAATATAGTACATATAAGGGATATGATAAATAATTCCTCAAGAGGGATACATGGAACAAATCATATACTTGAGATAGGTTTGGTGGATGTGATAGTTGATAGTAAACCACTCAAATGTGATCAAGGTTCTCAATTGGGACAATGTCTTTGAGACTAAGCTTTCCCTTCTTCCCAAACATCTGAATTTTTTACTAACTATATACAAAGGAAAACTTTATCTCTGACCTCAAACATGCGGTCTTATCCAAATTTATATGCATAGATTTTTAATTGACTTTGTGCAGAATTCATATGAGGTTTAATGGTTTTAACTTCCTCTACAATATATTGGGTAATATCTGTTCCAATCAACTTCCACTCTCAAACTTCATCCTAAAATATTGGAGTATGACTCCTCTTCCTATACAAAGAATCATAAGGTGGAATTTATATTTTATAATGGAAACTATTTTACTATGAGAACTCCACTAGGGGAAGGTGTTGATCACAATATCCTGGAAAAACCATTAAACATGATCTCGTTTTATCCTTTATAGTTTTAATGGTTATTACATATATATCATATTTGTGAATGTGATAATTAGTTTTGAAGCTTAGCTCCATATCTAACACTTTCTAAAGGATTCCGCAAAACCATGAGGCATTCCTTGTATCTTGATAAGATATAATTGAGAGTTTAACTTTATGAGTTATTACCACTTCCCTTATATATATCTTGGTGAGTTGGTCAAGAGAGAAATATTCTTTATAGTAATAAAATGAACTGACTTTTTAAGGTGATCGATTACCACCCAAATGGTGTTATTTTCTTTAGGGGTCCTAGGGAATCCTATAACAAAGTCTATTGTTATGTTGTATAATTTATATAATGGTGTAGTAAATAGTTTCATAATAACCTTATAATTGTATCATTTATCCTTGAATTGGTTTTATAGTAAGCATCATGATACAAATTTTTCAATCTCACTCTTCTTGTTATCCCACAATACATTTTTCTTCAAATAAATATATATCATAGTGCTTCCTATGTGAATAGACAATAAGGATCTATACACATAGTAAAGAAATCCCCTCTTTATCATAGGTTTTTTTAAGTCACATATATGGGTTCCAATACTCAAATCCCTCTCTTTATTAAATTTTAACTCTTGAATATTCTATATAATTTTCTACAGCACCTCATAATATTTCTGGGCCTCCTTGATGATCTCAATAAGGGATGGCTGAGAAGTTATTTGAGAATGTTGACTTTAATATCCTTTTATTATTCTCATATTTATACTTTTCATGCCCAAGAATATTGGATCCCTTTTAATCCTCTCTATAGATTGGGTTGTGGGATTTTTTCTACATAGATCATTTGATATTTTTTTCCTTCAAGGGATAGTAATTGATCTAAAAATCATAATCTTTTATGACCTATAACCTCCTTCGTTGGTGAATATTAATCTCCTTTTGTGTGAATATATACTTGAGATTTTTATGATTTGTATATATGTCACCCTTTTATCCATATAGATAATGTCTTCAAATCCTCAATGTGAAGACCATTTTAGTTAATTATAGAACATGATATGGGTAGTTATACTCATGAATATTTAATTAGATAGAGTCACATGATATCACATTATCATTTTTCATGAGTACACACCACAATCCCTTTTTAGATAAACCAATGAAGATCAAAAATCCTTCTTTATTAGTGGGTAATGTGAGCATAGGTGTGGTGATTATAATATTCTTCAACTCTTTAAATAACTCTTCACATTCTTCATTCTAAAAAAAATTTACTCCTTTCTAATTTAGCTTTGTTAGTGGTCTTGAAAATCATGAGAAGTTTCTTAAAAATTGGGAAAAGTTCCCTTATTATACAAGGAATCTATCGATTTATAAAATAGATATTCATCTTAGACATCCTTAAATTGCCTCATTTTTTAAGGATTCATGTATATCCCTTTGCTGGTGATGAAATTACCATGGAATGTTACATCCTCCATCTAAAACATGCATTTAATGTACTTTTAAAATAAGTGTTTCCTTAGAAAGGTATTCAGTACAAATACTACCATTAATTTGTTAAGGTAACCCCTAAAGACTGTTTATTAAGTACATGAATATTTCTAGATAATTAGTGAGTCCAAATGTAATCACTATGAACTCTTAGTTCTCATACCTTATACGAAAAGCAGTCTTGGGGATATCATTCTCCTTCACCATTACTTGATAATATCCCGAATAAAGATATGCCTTAGAAAAGTATTTGGATCCTAAAATTTTAACAAACAAGTCATCAATCTATGGAAGAGGATACATTTTATTTATCATGATCTTGTTTGTCTCATGATATTCAATTAAGAAAAATATTTACTCATCCTTTTTTTAACAAAGAGGACCAGTGCACCCTATGGTGAAGCACATAGGCGTATAACCCATTTATCTAGAGTCTCCTATAGCATCTTATTTAGGACCTCAATTTCAATACTGGCTATTTTTTATGGAGTCTTGGATATTGTAAAATCTTTGTGTATAATCTCGATAAACTACTCAACCTCATGGCTTGAAGGGAGAAATGTCAATTATTTAGGAAACACATCAGTGTATTCCCTCACAATGGGAATGTCTTCAAGGATGATATATTCCTTAGTATAAATAATTTGAGAAATATATTTTTAATCATATGGGAATAATGGTTATGATTTATATGATGATACTAAAAGAGATTCATCCTCCTCCCTACACCTATATAGAATCATATAATAATTCAAGATACAAAGGGTGATTTCCTTTTCACATCAATTTATATTGGCTCTATATAATTAAATCCAATACATTCCTAGAATTTAATCAAATTCTACTAAATGGAGTATCACTAGGTTTACTAGAATTTTAACCTACAAATAAGGATCAGGTATGAATTATAAACTTGCGATGCAATAATTAACTCATTCGTCTTCATCATTGATAACCAACTTTCATATTTTGAGGACGTTTTTGAATAGTTATACTTAACTTACATAATTTGAAATTATACATAGAACTACAATAATAATGAAAATTCTCTATTCTTGAATGAATAACTTTTATAACTGACAACATTCTTTTTCGGGATTCACCTCATCAGTTTTGACTATATAAACCATTAATTACTCTCTTGGACTTGAAGGCTATTATCATCAGTTTTCACCGACAGCTCATCTTAGGGGATTTATTTTTATAGTTTCCTAATTATTTATAGTTAAATAATTAGATAATAAACTGAGGGTTTAATGGAGGATTCATTTCTTCCATCACATTGGTGGGTTTGTCTCGTAAAGAATCACTAGCTAGGTTCTCTTCCTACGCCTAAAGAATTTCCTTGTCCCCTTCAAGAAATTTTTGGGTGCTTCTTCCCAAAATTTTAACAAGTTAGGTGTTGGACATTCTTTTCCACATGATATTTCTCTATCGTACATCTAGAATTAAATTCAATTATCTACTTTCTATCTCCATACATATGAGACCCTTTAGATTAACTGATCTATATTTCAACTTTTAGGTCACATCGTACATTTTCCTCACACTTATAAAAGTCTTAAATGGATAAGGATATTTATATACATGGATTTAACCAATAAAATAACTATTTATCTTTACATTAATATGTAATAAAAATGTCAGAGGCATATCATGAATGTGTTATGAAGTTTTAATACTATTACCCAATAGATTCATCATCCAATTTCATGATGTGAAAGAAGCCCCTCCCTATTTTTAGTTCTAGAGTATGAGGAAAATACTTGTCAAAATACATTTTCCAAACATCCTTCCACTCTATCACTTCGATATAATCCTTGGATTTCCTATTATCGACCAACTTCTTCCATTGATCAGCTAATACATCCATATGATAAATATCCGGCATCAAATTCACCTTTTTGTGTATTAAAGGATAAATAAGAACTTTACATTGGATTTGGTCCATTGTTTCTCAATTAAAGTATTTTAAGATCCACTGAAATTTAAAGGCCATTGTCATATAAATGTATCATTTTCAACATGCTCTTTCTTTGGGTGATTTAGGTATTACTCCTAATTTATGTTTCTATTCAAAACCTACATCAGTATAGAAAATATTTTCATGATGTTCATGATTACAACTCCTATTGTGTTGGGAAAATCATTTATTTAGTCATCACATTTCCCCTTATATTGGTTGTTGACTCGGTTCCAACTATTTTGGATATTTTCTATAATAATTGGAAAAATTATGGATAAGTATTTTAAAACTATTAAACACATAAATGGGAAGGAAAATTTAATGGATAACTCAGAAATGAAATATATCTTTAACCATTAATTTTCATGGATTCAATCTATGTTTTCCATGATATATTTACAAATATAAAATCTTATAGGAATATTGTTCCATTCATAATAGTTCATAAAATGATTATGAATTTACCAAATCATATCCCATGAGAGTTTAAAACAAGGTGTATTTAAAGGCACATTGTCATGCATCAAGTGATGATTGAGTCCATCTCAATGTGCCCTTCTCTGGGTTATTACCTATATAAACAACTATACGAGAGCCACATCCACTTATAGTAGCCAGATAGGGATGTATTTTATTGGAAATCACTAACTAAATACTTTATCAAAATTTAAGGATATTTTTACAAGTTAATTCATATAATTAAGGATTTATCTTTCTTTTTCTAATCTTAATCCCAAAAATAACTAGTCTTTTCTCTGATACAAGCTATGATAACCCATATCATTAATACACTTTTTCATGATTTATTACATTTTAATACACCTAATACAACCCCAAAAGATCATGAGGCATAGTGTATTTAGAAAATTAGGTACCTAAAATAAAAACATATAATGTGGTTACAACATCATTATTTAATAACTCTAAAACATTCCCTTTATATTCCTCGGATCATCTAAAACTGCATGGGATAACTTGGGGATTAGAATAAGAAAGGGGTGAGCTACAAAGACCGGTAAGGGAATGATAAAATAATAACATGATCAAAGTAAAACGTGTGTGTCAATAGGCATTTCAAATAGACATAAGATGGGTTATAATCATAATCTTGAATAGTGAGGCATGATAGAACGTGATAACATCAAGGCAACAAAGTAATGTAGAAACAACATAAGACATCAAAAATCTAGGTTAGGGATAACAAAAATGAAATAACAACATAGGTCTCTTAGGAAAACCTAATTTTCAACATAAATGGATGTAAATGTGATAAAAACATCCCTTGGTGCACTAGAGGGCTATATAATTTCAGGCCCACCCATCACATTCATATTATGTACATGTATAAGTGTGCCACATAGATCATTAAACATAGGATCATATTTTATCACATTTAATATGAAGATTAATAATTTTGGGTGACATAAATGGAATTGTGAAATTAATGAAGGATAGGTACATCTAGGTGAAAAATATTGATTATAAATGGTATGGGTATTCATAACACAAATGATTGGCATGGAAAAATCACAGGATAAATTTGACAGTATAACTGGTGTACAAAAAGACTCATAAAAGGGATTAATGTCACTGAAAGGGGCATCCCATCACTTTTAAATAAAAATTAAAATATGAGGTATGTTTAATAAAATATCACAACATGAAAATTTAAAAATTAAAAGGCATAATGTATAGAAGGTTCTTGAAGAAAGAGGAGAAGGTGAGTGTCCCTCACTTTGATATGGTGATAATTAAATCATTGGAGCATCTTCATAAGAGCTTGGGGAACCTTTAGAGAGATTATTAGAGGATATGAAAGACTAAATTAATTATCTTAGTAATTTCAGTGAGGTTATTAGGATTTTAGGTGTGTTTATATAGAAAAAGAGAGTAGAATTATTTTTTAACATCCAATATTATGTTTTGGACTCTATAAGATAATGTAATAAAACCAAAAATATATACCATGGTTTTTATCATATTTTCCACAACATATGAGTGTATTTAATCCTATAAAAAATATAAGAACTTAATTTATTTAAAAAAATACCCTTGGTGATGTGGATCTGATTCATGTTTATAAAGAATTGATTTCAGACCCATAAAATATAATATAGGTTTTGGATTATTAATTAAGGGTTTATAAAATAAATAAAATGATATAAAAACAAATATGTTTAATTTTGAAACATAATTTTGTACATTTATTCATCTTATAGTGTGTAGTACATATTTTTTGGGATTTTATGATGTCATAATATGTATCATATATTTATACCGTTTTTTATTTTTTACCAAAAAAAATCTATTTTCTATGAAAATTTTGAATAATTATCTGTTTCATAATTTTATTATGATGATTACAAATATAATATTTATTTTATGAAAAGTGAATTCTAAATTTAACAATTTAAACATTTTAAACAAAACCCTCATTTATTGAAAAATACTTATTTTTTTTAACAATAACAGTTTTCTGACCCTTATAAAAAATAAATTTCACTTCATAAAATTATATTATCATTTATATTTTATATAATGTTATTTAATAATAATATTTTATTAAAATATATTTTATCTAAAAAATTTTTATTTTATTGTGTATTAATAAAAACTATATATTTCCAAAAAAATACAACATTTGTTCTATGGTATCAATATCTATTTTTTATCAAAATCATTATCTAATCAATTAAAAAGTATAAATAATAAAGTATAAATATGATCATTATATTATTAAAAAATTGGAAATATTAAAATTCATACTTCTATGTTCTAGATACATCATCTCATATTACATGAATTCTTCCCTAAGTGTAAGGTGTGTGAGGGTGATATTTTCTTGGGGTGGTTCAGTGAACATGACTTGGGTCATGATCTTGATGAGCCTGGACTTCTCATGTAGATATTTTCCCTCATGATTTAGTTATTTAATCTCATCCGGGTCATTGTTAATTGAAAATCCAAATGATTCAATCTTCAAAAAAATATCTAATTAATGGGACTCATAGGGTATGATCCTACTAGTTGAGGCCATTGATCTTTTATACTAGGTAAAATGGATTTCATCTTAACCCTTAATGTACTAATATTCATATACATTGTGCAAAATTCTATATTATCAATGACTATAATTCTTAATTGTATTATATGTTTGAAAGATTCTACAACTTTCCCAAAGTAACCCAATTGTTCTTGTGTTTTCTTTAAATAAATGAATTTATAATATATTTACTCATTTAGAAAGGGAGTTTCATTTATAAAATTCCGGGTCATTACAGTAACGTAGTGAAATAAAATAAATTGTGTAAAAGGGAAATAATAGATTTTATAGTGATTCGGGGAATAAATATACCCTAGTCCACTCCACCAAAACTCACTCAACAAGCTTAGTGATTTCAATACATGAATTTATTTTCCTTGGGAATACCCATCTTGAGTGATGGCAATCATCACCTAGTATAAGAAAGAATAAAGTAGATTTTACAGATCTCCAGTTACAAGACTTACAGTCTCCATCATCCATACTAAATGTAAGGAGTGTGCACAAACATAGGAATATAAAATATTTATAATAAGAACTTCAGTTCAAGAACACTTTTAAAATAAACAAAAAATATTAGAGAATCATTCCATATAATAAAAAATAATTTATTCACATTACCTCAAGGAATCGCTTCTAAAATATAAATATGTTTATTGTAGGAATAAAAAAATTGCAATGTAATGGAATTATTCTTTTTTAGATAAAAAATATTTTTATAGTGTTAGGAAGATTAATATGATATTCAAAAGTGAGCGCTTGATTTTCCTTCACACATATAAACTTGTTAATTTTCTTCAAGTAATATTTTTTTATCTATTGTGAAGGTTTCATTAATTAAATCAATATTAAAAATAAAAAATATTTGCAGACCATTGTTTCCTTTATTTTCACAACTAAATTCATGGAATCATAAATAAGGTAGTTATTTTTACATTTTTTAAGACTTATAGAATTTATAAACATCATCCTTAACTTATTTACTCATTTTTTGTTGTAAAGAATTTAAAACAACAATTTATTTTCCATATAATTGCACAAAATTAATAAATAATATGATTCGTAGTAGCACATGTGTATAAACAAATGTTCATGAAATTTTTCCATGTAGTTGCATAAAAACAGTTTACATTGACAAAATCAGCATATGTGAAAATTCCATCGATCCAAATCATCCACAAAATCAATTTTACATAGCGGAAAGAACCACGTACCAAAGAATTTATTAGATTTGAAATCATCAAATTCTATAGATTAATAATTATTCAGCAAGAAACTCTAATACATTGGTGATGTTCTATAGATGATATCACTATGTAGTTTTCTTATCCATGTAGGTGATTCAATTTATCCAATATCAAGACATAGATATATTCGAATTATAATATTTACCATATAATAAAATTTACATAGGAAGACACTGTCACATATGAAAATTTATGTATGCAGGTTCTCACATAAGTGATTTCTACATAAAAAAATATTTCCATTTATTGTAATTTTTAGAGGCTTAGAAAAATTTTAATTTAGGGAAGAATTATTGTCAGAAAATGAAAATATAATTTAAACCTATTTCAACACACTTAAAGATAGATCTTTTAAAAATCCAAGAAATATTTTTTGTGAGAATCAAAATATATGATACATGATATATATTGGAAGAACATTAGTAATCCTACAATAAACCTCATTATTATTATCATAAAACCCAAAAGGAAAAGAAAAAAATTAAAAACTCTTTGATAAGGACAAATGATATCTAAAAAAATATGAAAATTCTTAAGCATTCAAAAAAATCATCTTTTTTATAATAATAATAATAATATCAATAGGATTATAAATTGAACAGTATATATAATTTATTGTTTTACTATTGAGAATGCATGAATGTGATTGTTAGGGGTTCACTATCATATATTAGGGTACTACTAACTCCTTCTACCGGGCCTCATAAATTCTTTATAATGAAACATGTGTAACATATATGTTTAAAGAAGTGAAACATTCTATTTATTGAAAAGCTAGTGTGTGTCAGTCTTGGGTTGGTCTTAGAGTCAAATATAAAATTACTACATCCTTAAACAAAACGAAACATCTCATGACATGTTGTGGTGAGGGTTTCGAAATACAAGATATAATTTAAAATATATAATTATTTTTCTCCAAAAACTGAAAAATGACGCACATTGTGGTGTTTATTAACTAATTAATACATTGAAAATCCAAACTTCTCAGATTTATATCAAACCTCAACCTAATGGGGAACAATACTTTTTGAGATCAATAGAACCATATGATAATTTTTCCCATGTTAGTTTACTAGATTGAAATTGAAATTTCTCCTATTAGGTGAAAAATTACCCAATTGACTTGGATTTTTATAAAATTTAAAACTAATATTTCTTATTTTTTGTAGTAAAATGAAAACCATGGTTATTATACCATTTATTAATCTTAGATAAATTTAAATCATATGGAATAATTTTACAACATTAGGTCATGGATTATCACTTTATATTTAATTTTTACAATTGGGTAATTTCTATTTATACATATCATATCAATGGATAAATTATAAACAAAACACCCTAAGTTTACTTAATTTTATTATTTGATATTTTTCAACCAACCACATAATAAAATGCCTTATCTCATCTATCACTTTAACACAATATTTATATATGTTCCCAATGACTATATATACTTGATAACTATATATACCCAATAACTATATGTAGTTAATGACTATATATACACCAAATAGCTATATAAACCCATTTAATGTTTATATTTTAAAATAATTCCTTCAATTTTCCATCATAATAACTTATTTATTCTCTAATATTTTTACTATATTTATAATATTTTTATTATTTCTATATTTGTAAATGGTAGTATAATTTTTATATTATACCATGAGGAAGAATATTTAAAATTTGAGGTCATTGTATTTACTTCAATTTACTATCCTCTAATATTTTTAATAATTAAATTCCATATAATTTTTTAAGAATCTTTTTCTATAATCATATTTATTTTATTTAATGTTTTAATATTTCACCATAATAAAATAAATCCTATTAAATTTAAAATGTATTATGTGTGAAACAAGAAATTCAATTCTGATATGTATTCATATTATTGAAGGAAAGTTAATAATAAAATCTAGGGTTTTATAATTAGGTACTAAAATATTGGGAATTGAAATAATGTTAATGCCTAACTAGTGTAACACCCTTATAAGTGGGAAATTTCTCCCATATTTAACATGTCACAACCCCGACCCAAGTACCCACAGTTAGTGGTTATATTATTGAAATATTGTAGATACAAGACATTAATTACCAAGGATAAATCAGTTTAGTAATCTTAAATAACTAGATACAAATATGGTTCCCTTATCACTTTAGTAATTAAACATATAACATAATAAAGGAAAAATAAACTACTTCTTTGACACTTTTTAAAAGATTTAATCTTCACGAACTGGGGTAGGAAAATATAAAAGGGTTGGATCAAATGCTCAATAAAGGTTACATGAATCAATAATAAGTGAAGAAAAGTAAATAAGTCATAATCATTATGAAAAGTTAAAATTACTGAAAAATACATCCCATTAATAAACTAATAATGAAAATAAATCCATGGATTTTTTTCATATATAAAACCTCATAGAAATTAATAACTAAATATTGAATGAAAAGAATTATTAATTATTTGACTTCATTTACCTGGAACATGAACCATTACCATCAAGTCCTTTCGGAAGATGGTTTAATTCTATGGATAGAAATTCATCTGATTATTCTTAGAAAAAAATGTGAAGAGTTTTTCACCAACTATTTTGTCTCATGAGACGTGTCAACACATCAAGGAGCTATATAATTTTAGGCCCCACCCTTCACCCCGAGTCCAAATCATTTTTAATACATTTATTTAATTCAATAAAAATATACCATATGGAATTTTTTTTTGGAGTAGAGGATACATATTCATCAATATTTTCCTATTTGAAACAATATTCAAAATAAACACTATATCTAAAAATGGTATACAACTTAGGTAATAATCATATCCATTATAAAAAAATATAGATATTTAATGAAAAACCCATTGATTTATTATCATAAATAAAAAGGGTCAATATAAATAAACCACAGATAAGGAAAAGTGGTGAATAAGTCATATATCATAGAAATAAATGTGATATGAGAAACCCCTTACAAAGATCGTATTGTTGGAGTGAGGAAAAATTAATGAAATATTTATGTTTTATAAATATGAATCTACAAAATAAAATTCGGAATACAATATAAAAAAATTAGATGTATTTTAACACATATTATTTTCATAACATAACCAGTGACATAAACATTATCCCAATGAATGGAAATTGAGTTAGGAAATACCTTATATTATGTTTGAAATCATTTTACACTTGTACTTAATTTTTGGGAAAATCAAATTAGATTATTTAATTACTTAATTCACAAACTTTTATTTATTTTTTTGATTTAATATAATTTTATTATGTTCATGTATGACCTTTTTGGTAATAATATTTAATTTCATCATTTTTAAAGTGATTTCATTCTTGGTTTTCATGAAAAGTTCGCTTGTATACAAGCATAGATGTTCATTTAAAATGGAAATACTTATACATAATTAAAATTAGATGTTATTAATGAAAATACATAAGTTTTAATGTTCTTATTATCATTTGTTTTTATTGGTTCTAGAATATAATATAACTTATAATATGTATAATAAAATCTGATTTAACCTTAATAATTTTTTTATGACCATACATGAAGGTGGTAATGTGTAATAAAAATTCATCGTCCATGATGGTGGTAAATCAACACATGACAGGTGATATTTCAATTTTTGAATAAAAGGATAAGGATAAGGGATTCGATGAAGAATTTTCTATTAACATAATAAAATTAAAATATATATATGGTAAAATAGATATAATTTATGATTTAATAGATTAGTTAGGGAGATGATAAAAAATTAAAATATATTAAGAGAAATTAAAATATAACGAAAGGGGATTTTACCTTATGTATAGCATATCCTTGAGAACCTCCATCGGGCACTTGGGATTGATATTTTGGTGAGACCAGAAATACCGGGACATAAAGAAGAGTTTTAGAGGATGAATTGGGGAGAATATAATCAATATATAAGGATTATAAGGTTTTTTTAGAAGGGGTGGTGAGGGGTGGTGTTTATAATTAATGATATGGGTGTTTTTTTATTTTATTCATTTATTTATTTTCTGGAGGAAGACTAATAATAGAGATGATTATTGTGACCATGTATTGTAACTAGTGTATGTGAGTTCAGAATAATGGTTCTTATATCATGCATACATCATTTATGAATTAATAATTCATGTATTTAGATAAAACCATAAATTACAGTATTTCACTATTCACCAAAAAATCAACTATTTTAGAAAAATCCAAAAAATTCACCCAAACCATTTTTAGATGTGTAGTTTCAAAAAAAGGATTATATTTTTTGTAACTAATTTTATAAATATGATAAATTTAATTTCTAAATAAAATCATCATTTATTTGAAAAATGATAATTTTAGAATTATAATTGATTTTATAACACTCTGAAAAGGTAATTAAGGTCTCATAAGATTATCTTATAATCATAAGAAAACAAAATATTAATTTATGAATCAGTTTTATGAAAATTAATTTTCTTTTAAATCAATATGTTAATTATAAAATTTGAAAATAAACATTTAAATCAACTAAAAATAAAAACACTTAATTTATAAATTTTAAAACATTTAATTACTTATTCCTTGATTTAAATATATCAAATTTTCATTTATAAGATAACTATATATTATTTATACTATCATAGGCGAGGTTATTATTCTAATAGTCACATTACTCTTCCTAATGGTAACATTACTATTCTAATAGTCATGTTAAGATGTGATAGTATATCACGGTTTTTTTAAGCTCAGTATTTCATTAAACACAAGATATCAATAAAATTTAATTTGTTTAAGAAGATATGTACCATAAATATTAGGGTGTTATATTATTATATCATTCAGGAATTTATTCCTTGAAATTTTTCATGAATATTTCTTTTTAAATAGAGGATCGTTTTTTTCTTCATAACATCCTCGAGTTCCCATGTTTCTTATTCCATTCTATGGTTTCTCAAAATAAACTTTACCAGTTGATGCATCCTATTTCTCAAAACATTCTATCTAGTGTCAAGAATATCGATAGGCTATTCATAGTAAGACATATCAGGTTCCAGTTCTATTTATTCATAGGTGAGTAAATGTGTTGGTTCTGGCATGTACTTCTTTAATATTTATATGTGGAATATATCATGAACTTTGGAGAAACTTGGGGGAATTTCTAGTTGTTAAGCTACAGATCCAATTATTTCTAGAATTTAAAATGGTCTAATATACATATGGATCAATTTCCCTTTCTTACATAACATTGTATCACCCTTCCATAGAGATACCTTCCAAAACACATGTTCTCCCACTTTTCCAATTCGTTTCTCCAGTTGTCAGCATAAGTATTTTTCATACTTTGAGTTTCTTTAATATGAGCCTAGATAGTCTTTAACATTATCATTCTCTCATAAATAAGTCTTGAGACTATATATTTTCTCTCACCAACTTCATACCAACAAGTTCGAGTACAAAATATCTTTTAATATAATTCTTCATATGAAATAATTTTGTTAAGCCAATCATCTTTATTATGACTTCTCCATTTATTTATGTTTTGAAACTCACAAACACTATTTCCTTAAAGACTATTTTATTTATATAAGGAAATTTGTTTACCTAAACCTTAACATGATTTTATATTTATCCTTAATGTTCTTTATCATGGATTAATCATATTTTTCTTAAGACCGAATAACCATAAAATAATTGGATTCTTATCAAAACCTCGGAACCTTACAGTTTATTAGATACCAACTCTCACTATTTTTAATCTAAAAAATCATCAAGAATTCAGACTCCAAATTCTTTGAAATTCAGACTCCGAATTCTCTGAAATTGAGACTCTGAATTCTCTGAAATTCAGACTCTGAATTCTCTGAAATTCAGACACTGTATTCTCTAAAATTCAGATTCCAAATTCTCTGAAATTAAAACTCTGGATTCTCTGAAATTCAAGCTCTAAATTCTCAAATATTCATACTATGATTTATCTAAAATTCAAATTCAGAATTCTCAGAAATTTGGAGTCTAAATTCTCTAAAATTCATACTCTGTTTCTATTCAAATTCAGACTCCAAATTATTATTTTACCAGACTCCATTTTTTATCTAATGACCCAAACATTAATTAATGAAAATTTCTCCGGATCTATTTAAATATCATATTATGAAAAATGGTAATATTAAATATGAAATTCCCTGGTTTTATGTTTTTGGATTTTAAAATACAATTATGAATTGTAACCATTTCTAATATTTTTATTGAACAGTGATCACACGATTAGTATAAATATACTCCTTTAACTAATCCAATTTACTGAGACAAAGGAATTGATAGCCTCATCCTGTAGACTTTCCCGGCACAAAGCCCATTTTTTAAAACATTAAAATGAGGTGGCATCTTTGGGATTCTCCTTTGCCCAAGCCCAAGATAAGCTTGAATATGTTAAGCTCTATGGGAACCGCATACGAGAGAAGTGGATTTTGATAGAGATTGCCACCCGAGTGATGTTATTCAAGCCACCCTAAGAGTCTATCACCATCATAAACCTTACCCTAAGGTCCTATGTAGGTGTTTTAAGGGGTTATGTAACAAGATCCTAACACTATAATTATGTACAATATTTTTATATAAAATAAAGAATATACTTTCATTTTATTATTGTTACCTTGTAAATAGTTTTTGATGTGAAAATAGTATTTTTAGTTAATATTAAACTAAGAAATATATTTTGTAGAATTGATGGATTTTTTAATTAAATAATTTTTAATAAATTATTATTATTATTAAATTAAGTTTTATTAATCTTATAATTTTATGAATGAAATTGTAATCTTTATTAAGGTTTGAAAGCTGTTTTTGTCAAAACCCATGATTTTTTGATAAATTTCATTTTCTTCTTTTAAAATTGAAAATTCAAAAATTTAAAAAAAATATTTGGATAAAATTATTATTAATTTTAGAATCAGGATGTCGAAATTTTCAAATGGTGAATTTTTCATCATTTTTTGAGACAGTCAAATTTTTGGGTAAAAATTAAATACTGTTTAAATATATAATGAGTTTTATGACATCATAATGACCCAATAGTGATGTAATAAAATACTATAAATTATATTTTCGGCCAATATATGTTTTATCCTTTAAATAATGTGATTTTATATTTTTTGATTCATTTTGTGATGCCTTAGTGGACCTTCCATGGCTTATAAAACATATCTTTTTTAAATTGTTCTCCTTGAGAGTGTGACTCACCTCCACATAATAAACCATACTATTTTAAGAATTTAGGCCATTTTCCTTATAAAATATTATTTTCCACTCCCGTTTGGCAAAAACCATGGGCAAAAACCATGGGGTGGTTTGTGGTTTTGATTAGTTTAATGTGAGCTGTCCCAAACCAAAATAATAAAGAATCCCTTCTCTTTTCCTATATAAACCCACCCAAGCTCCCACTTCCTCTTCACTCAAATCATTTGGAGTTCTTCCAACCTTTTCCCACATCTCTCTTAAATCCTAAAAATTCTCCCCAATCTCCCAAGAAGCCTCTTAGAAGCCTTTGGGATCACACTTCCAAGTAAGGGTTTTCCTCCTTTCTCCTTTTGTCAAATGTTCTTGAAGTTGTTATACCATTTTAATTTCAACTATAAATGTTGTGGTATGGTTTTTAACCTCCACCATACTAGCCTTTTTATTTTTGAATTATGGGAGACCCATTTCTCTATAATAAAATTCCTCCCAAGTACATCCGCTATTATGCTGAAATTATGAAAGGAATATCTCTCTCCTCATTTACATTCGAGAAATCCTTTTGTATCATGAATATAAATTACATTACAATTGTTGTGATATGTATCTATATGAACCCTTACTATCCATTTCATGTACATATGATGAGACACTCATTTCTCTCTCATCGCCCATTTTTATGAATTCTTATGTCACGCTGTTATGCTACCGAAATTGCACCACGTTTTTCCAAGCCAAAGTCATTGCATAGTGAATACCATTCCCATTTATCTATAAAGGTTATTCGCCTTTATGAACGTTTACATATTTATTTTATAGTTTCAATTATGAATTCCACATTCATTTATTATGTAATAAGTGATTATTTTTAATGAATCTATGTTTTATGATCCATGTGGCACACTTATGCATGAAATGAAATGTTTAAGAAAGGTGCACCCTAATAGTGCTCCAATGCATTGGGTAAAGTAGAGTATCATGATATGTAATGTGAAATGAGTGTTGACTCATGCTAATTCAAGTTCAATGATGGTTTACTCAAGCTTCATTTGTAGTGAGGGTTTACTCATTCTCCATGTGCAATGAGTCTTGATCATGCTAATTCAATGTTAAGTGTTGTTGTCACATCTCCATGTTATGATTATCATGATTTTTCATGCCTTTATGTTCATGATTCTCTTATACTATATTGATATTACTATTGTCTAACATGTATTGTTATCCTCATTTTATTGCATGTTTATTCCATTACTAGGCTTTATATCTCACCCTTTTCTTATACATGTCCTCAGGTTATCCCATTCAATGCTAAGTATGAGACAATGTAGTGGTCATGCAAAGTAAGTTTTCAATAATTTTGTTGTATTTTGTGTTTTATGTTGTCATATAATGATCCTAATCCCCAAAGACACCATACCTTTTGATATTCTATGTTATATCAAGTGAAATTTATGTAATAAATCATGTTTTAGTGTGTAATAAATAGCAGGGTTGTCATAGTTGGTATTAGAGGATAGGTTTAGTTATTTTGGGGATTAAATTTACAAAACCCTAGTAAAAACATATGTACAATACTAAGTATAATAAAAACATCTTATGATTTGGTGAGTATTGAGTAAGTGGTTTTTCAATAAAATACATACCTGTCTGGATACGAGAAAGTAGAGGCGGCTCTGGCACATATGTACCTTGTGGTGGAAACCCCGAAAAGGATTTTCGAGCTTGACCCGGGTATCCTGGTACACAACAATGGGCCTTTCTATACTCTTGGTTATGACTCTCCTAGGGGATATACTTTGGTAAATTCATAGGCTTAGTATGAACCATTATTAAGGGACTAAAAAAATTCCCTAAGAATATATGTTAGAATGTAGTTCATGGATAACATAGACTGAAGCCAATCGAATCATAAGTTAAGGAAATAAATTTTATTTGTAAGTCATCAATTTGTTTATCTTTAGATTACCCTTTTATGTGTTACCCCTTGCATTCCTTTTATTCCAACCAATGGCTGGTAATAGGAGGACTTGGTCTAACAACCGATGTGAAGATCAATGTGATGATTGTTCTAATGAGATGCCCAATCCGATGGGAGAAGGAATCGAAAACTTTGTCATGATACTCTCTTAGTTAACTCAATATTTGAATAGAAACATGGGTAAAGATTAATGTTCAACCCCCTAAGAAAAAACAATTTGCTATCAAGATCATCATGAGACAAAGGCCACCTACTTTTAATGGATCATTTGATCTCTTAATCGTTGAACAGTGGATCAAATCTATTAAAAATATCTTCCACATCCTTCAATGTTCTGAACAAGATAAGGTTCTCCTAGCTGCTTATCGTATGGAGGATGAAGTTAATCAATGGTGGATTTTGATCAAAAATACGAAGCTTGAGGAGGAAATCGAGGCGTTTTAATGGAAGAATTTCTAGAAAAAAAATTCTATAAATACTTTCTGCACACCCTATGGCTTAAGATAGAAAGGGACTTTCTTTCCCTCAAGAAAAAAGATGGCGAATCTATTGGATCGTATGTGGAAAACTTCACAAGGATTGCACAATATTCTTCTGTCTTTGTCATTACCCTAGAATTCAAGGTTGATCGCCTCTTTGGTGGGTTGAAACCTAGCTTGTGGAAAGCGTTGGCGATCCATGACTTCAACAGATATGAGGAAATTGTATGATGTTCCCTCAAGGACAAAATGAAAATCGGAGAATCTCTGGGGTATCAAGGGGATAAGAAGTGTATGGTAGACCTCAATGATGGTGGTCCGATGGATAAATATAACTGTACTAAGAAGATATAGCACCCCACTTACCAAAGGTGCGGAAAGAAACACCCCCCAAATTTCTTGAAGGGTATGATGAAATGCTTTGGGTCTTAAAGAGAAGGTCACCTAGATATTAACTATTGGCAAGAAAAACCTGTGGCTGCAACAGAAGATAAAAACACTTCGTTCGATATTCAATGCGTTGTTCATTTCTAAAACTGCAAAGAACCATGGAATCTAGAAAATGAGTACTGTAAGACAAGGGTTTTTGGAGGCAACCAACAACCTCCAAGGCAGCAAGGGTGAGCTTTTTCCATCACTACTACCAAAGTGAACCCCTAAAATGAAGTTTTAAAACGTACTCTTTTTATTCATTCTATAATAGAGAACATACTTTTTGATTTTGGTTCTATGCATTCTTTTATATCTAGAATGTTTAGTATAATAATCCCAAAACCACCACAAATCATGGAAGTGAGGATGTCGATGTGTACAGCAAATGGGGAAATCATTGCATCCCATGAATATAACTCTTCCCCTATCATAATCTGTGGATTGAACTTCCTGGAGAACCTCTTCATACTCCCTCTGGTGGAATTTTATGCAATTTTTGACATGGATTGGATTTACTTATATAGAGAGAACATAAATTGTTGTGACAGGGAAATCACTCTCCATCTTGATAATCGACCCCCGATTATTTACAAGTGCAAGGAAAAAGATGAATCTTCTTTGGATCCATCATCTCAAGAATGGATATTATTGCCCGATGATCACGCGTATCTAGATCAGATGATTGATTCCATGTATGCAACCATTCTTTAAGACATGACTATTGTATGGGAATTTTATAAAGTGTTTCTTGAATAATTTCTTGGTCTTCCTCCTAGAAGAGATGTTGAATTATCAATTGATCTTATACCTGGGGAGTTTCCAATATCCAAGACTTCATATAGAATGGCTGCTTTGGAGCTTGAAGATCCGAAGAAACAACTACAGTAGAATCTAGATAAAGGGTTTATACGCCCAAGTGCTTCACCATGGGATGCACCGGTCCTCTTCTTCAAGACGAAAGGTGGGTCAATGTGTCTTTGCATCTATTATCGTGAGCTTAACAAAATCACAATAAAGAATATGTGTCCTCTCCCACAAATTGATGACTTTTTCAATCATCTTCATGGAGCACAATACTTCCCCAATGCGGATTTGTGGTCAGGATATTATCAAGTAAGGGTGAATAAGGAAGGTATCCCTGAGACTACTTTTCATATAAGATACGGGCACTATGAATTCATATTAATGCCTTTTGGACTCACTAATTCTCCAGAAATACTCATGGACTTGATGAATAGAGTCTTAAGAGATTACCTTGAACAATTAGTGGCAGTCTTTATAGATGGTATTCTAATATATTCCAAAACCAAGTAGGATCTTGAGGAGAATCTAATAACTATACTAGAGTCCTTGGGAAAGGAGAAGCTCTGTGAAAAGTACAGAAAGTGTGTGTTCTGGATTAAGGAGGACTCATTATTGGGCCATATAATCGCAAGCAATGGGATATCTATGGATCCCTATAAAACAGGTGGAATTGAGGGATGCTCGAGGCCAACATCGGTAATAGATATCCATAGCTTCTTGGGGTTAACTGGATATTATCGAAGAATTTTGAGAAATTTCTCATGATTTTCAAACCATCTCACCAAGATAACTAGGAAGGGAGTAAATTTTCTTGGAGTGATTATTGCAAAAAATATATTCAAGGAGTTAAAAAATAATCTTATCACAGCGACCATGCAGACTTTACCCACAAGTGGAGAACATTTTGTGGTATTCAGTGATTATTTGAAGAAGGGACAGGGATGTGTGTTAATGAAAAATGACAAAGTCATTTCCTATACTTCAAGGAAATTGAATGTTCATGAGCATAATTTTCCAACACATGTTCTGGAGTTGGATGTGTTGATCTTTTCTTTAAAAATTTGGTGACATTATCTCTTTGGGGAGAAGTGTGAAATATATACGGACCACAAAATCCTCAAGTATATATTCACATAGAAATAGTATAACATGCGCCAACGAAGATGGTTAAAGATGATCAAAGACTATGACTTCTCAATCCATTACCACCCTGGGAAAGCAAACAGGGTGACGGATGCTTTAAGTTGAAAGGACCCAGTAATTCTATCACTGATGAGAATTGTGAAGGATCCAATATTCTTAGAATTGATGAAGATAGGCATGGGAATCCTAAAGAAGGGAACATCATAAATCCTTTCACAAATGATTGATCAACCATCTCTTTAGGAAATGTTAAAGGATGCTCAAAAGGATGATGTGGGAATTCATAAGAAAGTGGAATCTATAAGAAGAGGGAAATCCTCAGAGTTCAATGTTAATGAAGAAGTAATTGTGAGATTTGGGAAAGGACTATGTGTTACATAAAGTTTAGAGACGATGAAGGAACTTTTGAATGATGCCCATATTTCAAATTTCAATATTCTCCAAGGAAACACAAGGATGTATCGAAATCTATGATAGAATTATTGGTCGGATAATATGAAGAAGGATATCACTGGGTATACATCAAAGTGCCTGGTGTGTCAGCAAGTGAAGGTAGAGAGGCATAATTCAAAGGGATGATGAAACCAATGCTCACACCAGCATTGAAATGGGTGAACATCACCATGGAAATTGTCATCGGACTTCCGAAGACATCCAAAGGAAACAATGCAATCTGGGATGTTGTGGATTGTCTTATAAAGTCTGCACACATTATTGCAATTTGGGAGGATTTCTCATTGGATCAACTGGCACGAATATATATCCTGGATGTTGTAAGGTTGCATGGAGTACAACTATCTATTGTATCCGACTGAGATCCAAGATTCACCTCTATGTTTTGGAAGAGTCTTCAACATGCTCTGGATACTGAGCTGAACTTCAGTACAACATATCATCCTCAAACTGATGTTCAATATGAGCCGACTATCCAAACACTTGAGGATATGTTGAGAGCATGCTCAATGGACTTTAAAGGAGGATGGGATCAACATCTTCCTCTAGATGAATTCTCCAATAACAACAGTTCCACTTGAGCATCCAAATTGATTCATATGAATCCCTTTATGGGAAAAGGTGCAGAGCACAGGCGTGTTGGGATGAAGTTAGTGAGTGTAAGCTACTAGGACTAGAAATGGTTGAATAAATGGTGGAGAAGGTGAAGACTATTCAGCAGCATATCAAGGTAACCCAGGGTCGATAGAAGAGTTATGCAGATAACTGTCAATGAGAACTTGCGTTTCAAGTCGGAGACATGGTATTTCTATGAATATACCCTTAGAAGAAGGTCATGATGTTTGGAAAGAAAGGGAAGTTATGTCCTAGATGCATCAGCCCCTATGAGATTCTTGATCATGTCGTGGATGTGGCCTATCGACTAGCATGTACACCTACCGATGACAAAGTACATAATGTCTTTCATGTATCCCTCTTAAGGAAGTACATACTATACCCTTCACATGTACTCTCCTTAGAGGTGGTACAGTTAGAGGATGATCTTTCGTATGAGGAGAAACCAGTGAAGATATTAGATCGTAGAGAAAAAGTTCTAAGAAATAAGACAATTCCCCTCATCAAGGAGTTGTGGAGAAACCACAAGTTCGAATAAGTGATGTGGGAATCAGAGGAAGTGATAAAGAAAAGTTACAAAAATATTTTTTAGTTTGGGAAAATGAAATTTAGAGGGAAAATTTTCTTAAAGGGGAAGACTGTAACGACACAAACATTCATTAATGAAAATTCCTCTTAATCTATTTAAATGTATTATTATGAAAAATAGATATATTAAATATGAACTTCCTTGGTTTTATGTTTTTTTATTTTAAAATACTGTTAAGAATTTTGATTATTGCTGATATATCAGTTGAATAGCGATGACATGATTAGTATAAATATAGGCCTTTAACAAATCCTATTTACTCAGACAAAGGAACTGATGACCTCATCTAGTAGACTTGCCCCGTATTTTTATTTAATATTCAGATAATAAATCTATTTTCCTAAATTAATGGATTTTGGAATTAAATAATATTTTAATAAAATATTATTATTATTATTATTAAATTACTTTTAGTTAATCGTATTATTTTATGAACACAATTGTAATTTTTATTAAGGTTTGAAAGTTGTTTTTTTTTCAAAACTCATGATTTTTCGATAAAGGTCGGTTTTTATTTTAAAAGAAAAAATTAACCTATTTAGAAAATTATTTAGATAAAATTGATATTATTTTTGGAATCAAGATGTTGAAATTATCCAATAGTGAATTTTTCATTATTTTCTAAGTTTCAAATTTTATCGTAAAATTTAAATATCGTTTAAATATATAATGTGTTTTATGACATCATAATGACCTAATAGTGTTGTAATAAAATACTATACATGATATTTTCAGGAAATATATTTTTTAACCATAAAATATTGTGATTTTCGATTTGTTTGATTAATTTTGTGATGCCTTAGTGGACCATCCATTACTTATAAAACATTTTATCTTTTTTAAATTGTTTTCCTTGAGAGTGTGACTCACCTCCACAGAAGTACCCCTATTATTTTAAGAAGATAGTCCATTGGACTCATAAACTATTGTTTTCCACTCCCATTTGGAAAAACCCATGGGATAAAACATGTGATGGTTTGGGGTTTTGATTAGTTTAATGTGACGTGTCCCAAACCTAAATAATAAAGAATTCCCTCTCATTTCCTATATAAACTCACCCAAGATCCCACTTCCTCTTCACTCAAAGCCTTTTGAGTTCATCCAAACTCTGACATCCTCTCTCTCTAGAATCATCTCAAGGCAACCCAATCTCCCAATAATCCTCTCTCATGCCTATCCCAAGCTTTTTGGGTCACACTTCCAAGTAAGGGTGTTCCCCCTTTCTCATTTTTTTTCAAATTTTCCTTAAGTTGTTATGCCATTTTAATTTCAATTATAAATGTCAGGGTATGGTTCCACACCTCCCCCATAATTCACTATTTATGTTTGAATAATGGGATACCTCTTTCTCTCTCAAAAAATTCCTCCAATGTACCTATGCTGAAACTTCAAAAGGAATTAATCTCTCCTCATTTACATTCAAGAAATGCTTTTGTATCAGGAATATAAATTCCCTTACAATTGTTGGGATTTGTATCTATATGACCCCCTTATTATCCATTTCATGTACATATGATGATACACCCATTTCTCTCTCATAAACCATTTTTTTGAATTATTATGTCACACTGTTATGCTGCCGAAATTGCACAACGTTTTTCCAAGCCAAAGTCATTGTGTAGTGATTACCATTCCCATTTCTCTATCAAGGGTATTCACCTTTATGAACATTTACTTATTGATTCTATATTTTTATGTATGAATTTCACATTCCTTTAACATGGAATAAATGATGATGTTTAATGAATCCATTTTTAATGATAATGTGGAACACTTATACAAGAAATGAAATGTTTAAGAAAGATGCACCCTGATAGCGCTCCAATGCATTGGGTAAAGTATAGTATCATGATACGTCATGTGTAATGTTTGTTGGCTCATACTAATTCAAGTGAAATTAGGGTTTACTCATGCTTCATATGCAATGAGGTTTTACTCCATCTCCATGTGTAATGAGCCTTGGCTCCTGCTAATCCTAGGTTAAGGGTGGTTTCTACATCTCCATGTTACAATTATCATGCTTTTTCATACTTTTATGTTCAGGTTTCTCTTGTCCTCTATTGATATTCCTATTTTCTATCATGTATTGTTTTCCTCATTTTATTCCATGTTTATTCCCTTACTGGGCTTTATATCTCACCCTTTTCTTATGCATGTCCTCTGGTTATCCCATTCAATGCTAAGTATGAGGGAATATATTGGTCATGTAAAGGAAGATTTCAAAAACGTTTTTGTATTTCGTGTTTTAAGTTGTCATGTAATTTTCCTAAGCCCTAAATAAACTACACCTATCGATCTTATATTTTTTATCAAGTGAAATTTATGTAATAAATCATGGTTAAGTGTGTAATAAAGAGCAGGTTTGTCATAGTTTACATAATCAGACTTTGTTTCCCATTATTTTTAGAATCCATTTATCCATACCTGTTAAGGTTACTTATTTTCATTAAGATATTGCTCCAACTTTATCGGATCCCAGTTTACATAATTATCTGATACTTAGGAATGTTTTATTACATGAAACGATGTTGTAAAACCTTTTTATAACGAACCTTTTTTTAGTGACATGTGTACATGTCCCTCCAAAATTCAAGAAAAAATATAATTCTTGGAGGGGGAGATGAACATTGGGATTTTTCCCTGTTAATACCACTACTATTTGAAGATTTCAATACATTGACATGCATTGAAATGTTTAGAAGTGCTGGATGTAATGATTTCTAGAGAGAAAGACTCTCATGTTTTGTGTGATCTATGAACATCTTGTTCATCCGTGAACATATTGTTTATCCAAGTGTGACTCCAATTGTTGTTGTGTAAAAGCGAGGACTTTTGGGGATAGGAATACATAGGTGCCGACAACCTTCAGATTCAAGGACGTTCAGGGATAGGACGATAGAGGTGTCGACTACCTTAATGTTCAAGTGCTTACGAGGATATCAAGATAGACTGTGATATTTTTATCGAGGGAATACCCTAGTGTAGGTAAGACAAACTTTCTCAAAAGTATAAATCAAGGCAATTTTATCCATGGTTGTTGGATACACTTTTCTTTGGGTTAAAACCTTTCCTACTAATCTACTTATTCTTGTTAGAAGTTTTAATTCCATTGTATTTTGTTAAATAAATAATGTATAACTTTCTTATACTTTCTTATATTTGTATACACTGATAAATAATATTACATAAAATTTAAGGTAGAATTATTCGCTAAGGTAAACTTACTTATGATTCTTTAAGATAAACTTGTTTAAGTTTAGGTTCTTTATAAAAGGTCCTAGGCCCTTCCAATTATCCCTTTGTTTAAGAACAATATAGGGTTTTTCAATTAACATTGTTTAAATTTTAAAAAAAATTATTAATGTTAAAAATGAATTTTTTTAAAAATACAATTCACCCTCCTCTTGTAATTGAGAATCTATATCTGTATTTTGATCCTACATTTGGTATCAGAGCAGGTATCTGAAATAAATATACTTTATTATAAGTTTTCTTTCTAAACTTTTCTTAATTAACTTTAATTTCTCACGTTTCTCTTAAAAAAATTAGTTATAAACTTTTATTACTAATATTTTTTTGTTGTATGTAATTTTTTTATGGAATGAAAGGAATGAACATTGGTTCAATAGACAACCTAAATCCTACCAAACCACCAATTTTTGATGGTAAAAATTATGAGTACTAGAGAGATAGGATGATGAAATATTTTTAACACTATAGTAGATAACTTTTTTATGCTCACTGGTGAATAAAATATTCCTAAAAAAGTAATCCGAACATTTAAAAATTTGGAAAGACGTGAATATAAACAAAACTACCAGGTGCGCAATACTCTTGTATGTTCCATGACAAGGAATATCTATAGTCAAATATATTCTTGTGCATATTCCAATGGTATCTAAAAGAAACTCAATGTTACACATTTTGGAACTTCAAAAGTGATAGAAACAAGAAGAGCTATATTAAGAGCTGAATATCATGGTTTTATGTTCCCTTATGGAGAACCTATTTTCAACGTGCAACAAAGATTTATGAATATCGTCGACAGTCTTCAATCTATGTGAGAAATTTTTTTGATGATGATGTTCTTGTAGACAAGATAATTTATATTATTCCCAATGAGTGGGAATCTAAAAGGATAACTATCGAAAATAACAAGATAGTATCTAACATCACTATTGATGAGTTATTTGGAAATCTTTTTCCACGTGAAACAATAATAAAGAGAGATGTCGATTTTAATAATTAGAAGAACCGTAATGAAAGAATTAATTTCAATACTACATCTTAATCCTAGACTCTAGAAAGGGTAACTAGATATAAAGATAAGAACCCCATTGTTATATATAAATCAAGTGATAGTAACCATTCTAAGAATGAACATGCCGATCTTGGTCAAAGAATGAACAATATTGTGTGAAGGAAAGATTGTTAGTACAAATATAAGAAGAAAGACACGAAGGATAATAAATATTCTGAAGTAATATGTTCTAAATGCAAAAGGGAAGGATATATCAGACCTGATTATCCTATGCTCAAGATAATAGACAGAAAGGAAAAGAAATTATAAAGGAATAGAAATAATTTCTTCATGTCTAAGGAAAAGAAAGTTCTCAAAGATAATGAAACCTGGAGTTCAAGTGGTGCTGACTCTTTAAATGAATCCACAGAATATGAATCTTCTGTTCAACTGAATATTTGTCTTATATACAGATTACCTATTGAAAATAATTATCTTATGGCTAAGGTACACAATGCAAAATCTTTAACCAATATTTCTATAAATTCCAATTTCCCTAATAAATAATATTATGAATCTTCAAATCAAAAATATGAATCATCATAATATAATACCTTACCTTCATTTGAATAAGTTTCAAGATTTTCTAAATTACTTGAGAATGATAATTTTAAGATAAAAATGAAGTGAGATAAATAAAATTCTATATTTTTTGTTTTAACAAAATTAGTATCAGATCTTTCCAAAGGTCTTGATCAGAGAACTCCTGATTTTAAAAATGTATCAAAAAAACCGTAACGAAGTTAATTATGAGGAGGATAAAATTTATAATGATCATGAAA
The DNA here is from genome assembly GCA_963277665.1 of Viscum album. Lineage (NCBI taxonomy): Eukaryota > Viridiplantae > Streptophyta > Magnoliopsida > Santalales > Viscaceae > Viscum > Viscum album. The sequence continues at coordinate 1,152,327,301 of OY728135.1, forward strand.
ATTTTATTTCTAAGAAAACTATTTTAGAAAATAACTCGAGCTCTAAGACAAATTACTATGCGGATGAAATTTTTTTCATCAAACAAAAATCTAAAATATTTCCCTTAAATAAAATTTTTCAAAAATTTCACTTCTGGAAGGAATGAATTTGATAAAATATATTCAAAACTTCATCCTATTATGAATAGTTCAGGATTTGGTTATACTCACTCATAACCTATTTTTAGTAATAACTATTTTGTTCCCTAAAGTGACCCTTTTGTACTATGTGTCAATGTATTGGACATTGGGAGAATACTTTTTCTTTAAATAAAACCCAATCCTTAGGTTTCAATTAATCTAATTTGTCTATGAAAATTAGGATAACTAAGATTTTACAATATACTATTTTAAGATCCAAGAATGTTTAGATTCCAAAAGTCTAACTATTTTATTTTCATGAAAATAAAGGAAGTACCAACAACAAGACATGGTACATGGATAATGGATGTTCTCATCACATGACTGGTAACAAAAAATTCTTTTGAAAATATTACCAAGACAAAAAGAGGAAAATAAACATTTGGAGATGATGATCAAGGAGAAATTGTTGGTATAGGTAACATTGTTCTTCTTGGAAAACCATTGATTTAAAATGTTTTATTTATTAAAGGTCATAATAACAATCTTATAAGAATAATCCAATTATAGGATTATGGTTACCTTGTGAATTTTAGGAATGATAAATTCTTAGTACACAATTCTAGGGAAGAGTTTATTCTCTTTTCCCATATGTATGAGAATTTTTATACAATTAACATAGAAGACCTTTGGATCCAATACCTTTCATGCCTTAGTTCATTGTAAGATCAATCTTGGATATATTATAGAAGACTAGGAAACTATAACCTTTGGAAACTATGAAAACTATCAATGAAAAGACTTGTTAAGGATATAGTAGAGCTTATATTTGATTCTTCAAAGTTTGTGATCCTTGATAATATAGAATTCAATATAATTCATTGTTTAAATAAATTAATGATTTCTCAACATCTTTTGCATTATAGCTAGTGTAAATATATCATTCCGGTCCAACACAAACTATAATTATTGGAGGCAAATAATATGTATTTTTTTAGTTGATAATTACACAAGATTTACTTGGTTCTATTTTATAGCAATGAAATCTGAAGACTTTCCTTATTTTAAATCATTTTCATCCAAATTTAAAAATTAGAAAAACATTCCATTGAAAACTATTAATAGTGATCATGGGGGAGAATTTGAAATTTTAGATTTCGAAACTTTTTGTAGTAATAAAGGCATTACTCATAACTTCTCACCTCATAGAACTCTTCAACACAATAGTGTTATTGAAATAATAAATCAAATTCTTCAAGAGATAACTATAACCATGTTGAGTGAATATTATATTACTAAAGATTTATGGGCTGAAGCTGTTAGTACTTTTTGTTATACTAAAAATCTTGTTTTAATCAAACATTTTCTTAATAAAATTCCTTTTGAATTGTGGAGTGGTTGAAATCATAAAGTTTCTTACTTCAAAGTATTTGGATGAAAAGTATTCATATTTAATACTACAGATAACATACCTAAATTTTCTCCGAAATCCGATGAAGGAATTTTCTTAGGTTATTTCACTATTTCTAAGGCTTATAGAGATTTTAACAAATATTCTTGTCCTGTTGACGAAACAGTTCATGTAAAATTTGATGAAATTAGTCTTTTTTAAACAACCCCATCCTACATCCTCGGATGTGTTTAGAAAAATTGATTATCAAAATTTTATGGAAGATTCTTCTAATAAGGAAAATACTCAAAAAAATATTTTTGATGTAATTAACTCCGAATATTTTCTACCTTATATTGATGAATAGGTTTTACAAAACACAAATTAGTTGTTTATTAAGAATAATCCTAGTGATAGTATCATTGGTGTTGTAAATAAGCCTGTAAGGACTAGAAGTTCTTTGAGAAATGAGGTAGAAAATAATTAATTTCTTTCCCAATTAGAACATAAAAGAACTGATGAATCTTTAGGTGATAATGATTGTATTAAAGCCATACAAGATGAACTAAATGAATTTGAAAGGAATAACGTTTGAACCTTGGTTGAAAGACCTAATAAAAATTCTGTAATTTGTGTAAATGGGTGATTAGAAATTAATGTGATGAAAATGGAATCATTGTAAGATACAAAACAAGATTAGTTGCTAAAGGCTATAATCAACAAGAAGGAATAGACTATGAATAAACCTACACTCTAGTATCAAGACTTGAATCAATTCATATCCTGCTATAATTTGCATCATTCAATAATTTCACTTTTTCAAATGGACGTGAAGTGTGATTTCCTTAATGGATATGTTCAAGAGGTATTTTATGTTGAAAAACCTCCGGGTTTTGAAGATAAAAATCATCCTAAAAATGTTTTTAAATTTACCAAGGCTTTATATGGACCTAAGTAAGACTTTAGAGCATCATGTGATAGACTTATAGGTTTTTTATTAGAAAATAATTACATTAAGTGAACTGTTGATCCAACCCTTTTATAAATAAATATAAGAAAAAAAAAATTTATTGTGGAAATTTATGTTGATGACATTAAATTTGGATCAACCCATCAATCTTTAACCAGTTCATAAGTGAATCTCATGAAATTTGAGTTTGAAATGAGTATGATGGGTGAGTTAACATTTTTCCATGGTTTTCAGGTTTCTCAAATACTATAAGGAACCTATATATATCATTTTATGTATATTAAATATCAACTAAATAAGTATGGATATGAAAACAATAAAAGTATAAGTACGCTAATCGGTACCTCAAATTCTCTTGATCTTGACAAAGCTGGGAAACAAGTAGATCAAAAATCTTTTAGAGGTATGATAGGATGTTTATTATACTTAACATCTAGTCGTCTAGACATAATGATATTACAATTATTATGTGAAATATATCAATATAATTTAAAGGAATCTCATTTAAAATCAGTAAAAGGAATTTATCACTATTTAAAGGGGACTATAGATTTAAGACTTTTATATTCTTTTGAAAATGATTTTGTTTTAAATAGTATTTCGGATATTGATTTTTGTGGATGTATAATGGAGAGGGAAATTACATTCAAGACATATCATTTCATAGGATATTATTTAGTTTCTTTGTCATGAATGAAGAAACACTCAGTAGCACTTTCCACTACTAAATCTCAATATGTAGCATTTGGAAGTTATTTTTCACAAGCGTTGTGGATGTAACACACACTCAAAGACTATGTCATGAGTTTCTCCAAAACATAGATAATGTGTGATAATACTAGTGAAATTTCCCTAAGAAAAACCCTCCTCATCACTCTCATGAAAAGAACATAGATATTAGGCATCACTTTCTTAGTGATCACTCACTGAAAGGGGATATTATTTTACAATTTATTGGAACACAAGATCAATTTTCTGACATATTGACAAAATCTTTACCCTTCGATAGATTTGAATACATTAACAAAATTAGGAATGATAAAAATAATGAAATATTTCATTTTAACTTTTTGTTAAAACCTATCTCCAAACATTAAGTAACTCATTTTCATAGGGGGGAGAACATATTTTTATAAATATGTTACAATATAATTTTTTTAATAAAAGTTTTTGAATCTACATTTTTTTCTTCCTTAAATTTTTTCTAAACCTAATGTTTTCTTTCACAAATAATAATTTTTGGATCCTATGTCCTTTAGGAAGAACCTTATCAATACTAAAAATTCATTATAAGTAATCTCAAAGGTATGTTTCCTAAGTTAAATCTTCGTAATCACATTTTTTTACTTGTTGGTATTTCTATCTTGTTTTAAGAAAACCTTATCAGATTTACATTCTATAAATTCAATTTTTCCTTAAAACCTCAAAAGATCAGAATCTAATAAACACTCTTCATTATTGATATCAACCGTTATATCAGATCAAGATAATCTCAACTATTGGACAAATTTGAGAATTCTAACCATTGTCGCGAAGCTTATTTAAAGGGACCCAAACTTCTCATCCCACGTCGTTTTGATCAAATTTCTCTGCCGAGGCTCTGCAATTATTTAAGTGTGATGTTCTGATTCATTCATTTTACATACATTCCAAATGTCTCTTGAAGGTTCTCCTCAGACTCAGATGTAGTCTCACTCTATTAAGGAACAATAGAACTGTTTAATGTTTTGATAAATGTTAGTGGGTCATAATTTCATTGTGAATTTTAATTATTTGATTACAATAAATAGCAAGATGAATAGATGGGAAAGAATTTTTTTTGCTAAAGATACGAATCATGATCTAGTCTACTCAGATCATGTAGTATATTTTTATAATTTAGTTAGATTCTATGAGAAAGGTATAAGAGAAATCTTTATGTTCAGAAGTTATAGAAAATCATACTCTCTATCTATCAACAGGGCAGCCAACATCCAAGATATCCCCTATGAAGGTAAAGTTATCCTATTCTCACACTAGTTAATGGATGAAGAATTATCTTTTGTGAAGATTAAATCTTATGAATGTCTTGGACTCAATAATGTCAATTAATCCAAAATTTCTCTTCTGTCAACAAATAATGGGTTAGTCCCCTTATGGATGAAAGGTTTCCTTATCCCAAGGAAGGGTGATAAGGATTCAGTTAATAAATGTGATGTCTTTCTCGTAGATTTCTTGGTGAACCTAAGAAACGTAAATTTTGAGAAATACATCCTTATAAAAATCAGTAACATCAATAATGGAAACATAATGTCCCAGATCTTAATGTATTTGGAGATCATTTTGAAGATTATATTATCGTGCTTAGAATCATTCAAGATCCCCGGCTCCTAATAGGCTAAGAATTTCAAGATTATGTTACTCGATGAAGATATTCTAAGAAGAATGAAAATATAATTCAATATTGAATTTGAAGAGTTTTATGATCTTCTTAATTAGGATGACCAACCTAAAGATAAAAAAGATCAAGTTATTGAACCTCAAAGAAAAGAAAGGCCAAGGAGATGGATTCACAACCAACCGAACCCATTACAGAATATCAATCTGCTCCACCTAAACTGAAGAATGAAAAAAAGTTTTCTAATGAAATTGTTGCTAAGTGGATGGAATAGAAGAAAAAGAGAAAGGAAGGTGATCCTACTTTTGGACATGACCCTACATAGGATAAGGCTTTGAAAATTATTGGATCTAAAAATCTTGAGAATCAAGAAAAGGGGAAAACATATAAAGAAAATGAATCGGAGGCTCAGCTTGTTCAATCATTGTTAAAGGATGTTGATAAAGCTTCAAAACAGATTCATGTACCTAAATCCTTCTTAAAGAAAGTTTAATTTCGGGAATAGGTTGTTGAATAAGAATAAATACACCAAGAAGAAGAATAATAAGATGAAGAAAATAAATACATGATCAAAATGGATGAATAATATCATGAGAACGTGATTCCCTCTGATAAACTCTCAATAAGAACATCACAAGATTCATCCACAAAAATTGTATTAGATAAAGAGAATGAAGTTTCTAAAGAAGTTCAAGTTAAAAAAATTCATTATTTTGAAGACCATGAGGAAAATGATGACATTGTTCAGGAAGATGAAGAAGAAGTTAATTTGGTAGAACAAGATCGTGAGATAACAAGTGTTGTCGAAAAGTACGTTGCTAAAATAAAATTTTTCCTTCAGGATATACCATAGAACGGTGATGTTGCCGAATCATCTGAAACAAGGGATGATAATGAAGTTAAAGATACTCCTCCAGGGAAAGTTTATTCAGATTATGAATCGTCATTGTCCATGGGACATGACATTATGACGAAATCTTTGAAGAATCTTGTTGATTCAATACCATTATTACCAAACATTTAATCATGGTGTTTTATTATTAAGCAGTAAGTCAACTTGAAAATAGATTCTACAATTGTTTTTATAGAAAAGCTAATAAATCAAGAAATGGACTTCAAAACCATTTTGATCAACTATTAAGCTCATATAATGTCTTCCATGAAGATTTCATCTTGGTCGAATACAGTATTTGATGACTTTAACCTTGTTGGTGATTATATTGATTCTGCCAAAGAGTCTTTCAACAAGTCTGATGAGAAGTTCAACATTCTTTCTGAAAGCTTGAATTAAAAGCAAGCCGCCTAAATCCAAGAAGATAAATATCATTTTGGGAATCATAACTCTATTTCCATTTCCCAAAAGAGAGAAACAAATACCATAGATCAGCTATTAGAGAAAGTCAAATTGAAAGAATGAGTTATCAAGTCTCAATAAGAAAGGATTCATTATCTCAAGAAAAATAAACAATAACAAGAATAATTACATAAGAAGTACCGAGAAGATCATAAGGAGATAAAGAATATGAAGTCCATTCTCAATAAGCTTCTACCATAAAATAAGAAGGTTGATTTATTATCTTTAAAACTTTGTTATTTTATTGTATTATCTTTTATTTCAAAGTTAATAAAATATCTTTGTTATAATTTGTTTCATATTAATTTTTTTCTAACCTTTTAGGTACTGATTTTTTACCCTCTATTCCTTTTTCAAAATCAAAAATGGGGAGAAAATTTTAAAAAGAATATCATATTAAGGGGGATTTTACCCAAAAGAAGAATTTTCATTAGAAAGGGAGAGCTTAATCTTAATGTAAACATTCTTAATAAAATTAATGCTTATTTAAAAACAATTGATTACGCTAAAGAATAAAATATAATGGTAAAAAACCTAAAGGTGTGTTATCTATATTCACTACGCCAAAAAAAATGACGGAGATAGGTTTAAATTTAAGTATTTCCAAACATATTATTCATTTTCAAAAAGTGGTTTTTGATTTCCAAAAATGGAGAGATTTTTATGTAAATAAGGTTTCTTATGACTTATCTATTTCATTATGTTTTCAAAATCACAAACAAATTTTCCTTAAAATTATTTTATTTATCTAAGAAATTTATTTACTTAAACCTTAACATGATTTTATATGTTATTCTTAATGTTTCCTATCTACGATTAATCATATTTTTCTTAAGACCTAATTACCTTAAGAAGAATTGGATGCTTTGAAAAACCTCAGAAACTTATAGTTTCTTTGATACCGATTCTCGCTTTTTTTAGACTCAAAATTCATCGGAATTCAGACACATAATTCATTTGAATTTATACTCTAAATTCATCAGAATTCAGACTCTGAATTCATTAAAATTTATACTCTAAATTCATCAAAATTCAGATTCTGAATTCTATAAAATAAAAACTCCGAATTCTTTGAAAATCACACTCTGAATTGCAGACTCTGAATTCTTTGAAATTCAGACTCTGAATTCTCTGAAATTTAGACTCCCAATTTTATGAAATTCAGACTCCAAATTATTTGAAATTCAGACTCATAATTCTCTAAAATTAAAACTCAGATTCTATTAAAATTCAGAATCTGAATTTGTATTTTACCAGACTCTGTTTGTTTATATAATCATACTCTATTTCCCATAATTTTTAGAATATGATTATTTGTACTTTTTAAGTTTACTTATTTTCCTTAAGATATTGTTATGACTTCATTAGATCCTATTTTACTTAAGTTTCTTAAACATAAATGAGTTTTATTAAATGAAATAATGTCATAAAATATATTTCTAACAAATCTTTGTTTAAGTGACATGTTTACATGTCAGTAATGACCTAAAATTTTGAATAAATTTTTTTTCCTAACTTGATGTGTTATTTTATTTTATACTCAACAGAACTATTTCATTTAATAAAATGAGTATAATTAAAATAATATTGTTGGGTTTCAACTATTATATGACTGTTGGACAATATGACCATTGGAAACCAAATGTTGAAATTATTGTCTATAAATACAAGTGATATTGATTAATTTATATAGAAAAAAGATTTGATAGCCCCACCCTGTAGTGTAGGGCCAATCGATGCCCGTCTGACGGAACTCTGGAAAGAGGTAGCACCTTTGGGCTTTGCTCTGGACCAAACCCAAGTCGAACATCATCGTGTGAAGCTGTAATGGAATCGCCTTTGCGAGAAGTTAAAGCTGATACAAATCACTACTTGGGTAATGTTGGTAGAGCCGCCCCAAGATTCTATCACCCTAGCACACCTTACTCTTAGGTCCTACTCTGGTGTTATTAGGGGCTATGTAATGAGACCATAACTGCCTTGTGTAATCCTTTTTTTTAAATAAAAATTGTGATTTCATCTTATGGTGAAGTTTGTTAATTTTTAAATGTCTGGATAAATATAGAATGCATATTATTGATGAATTATAGAAAAAGGATATTTTAAAATATTTATGTAAACCTTAAATAATAAATAATGTTTAATTATTTTCAAAAAATGGTCTTCTACAGCTGTGTTCATTATGAAATTTAGAGTATAATAAGATTAACTTAATTTTTTGAGAATAGTAAATTATGAATAGTGATTTTACACTTATGATTAGTAATGTGATCAAATGGATTAAGTAACCTCACTTAATAAAGTATTAATATAATTTAGGCACCTTGATTATGTAATTTGATTCAATAAAATAGGTAAATAACTATTTTAGAAATTATTGGTTAAGTATTATTTTTTTCGGGTGAATAGTGTTTTTAATTTTAAAATTAAATTAAAAATATTTAGAAAATTATTTTCATAAAATGGATTTCATTTTTTAAATCCGAGCATCGATATTTGGTTAAGGTGAAATTTTGGGATTTTTCTAAGAAAGTTGAATTTTCGGTGAATAGTGAAAATACAGTTTTTGGGTGTCGTGTGTTTAATGAAATCATTAAGGATGTAATAATTATGAAATAATTCTGGTCGACTTATGAATAGTAATATAAGGTATTATTTTTCCCAAGTGGCTAATACCATGGGAAAATACATTGGTCAAGCACATGTTTTTTCCAATACCACTGATGAGGTGTCTCTTGGCAATTAATGATTTGTCCCCTCACTTCTCTTATAAATACCAAGCCTTTCCCTCATTAATTTCATTTCCAAATCCTCCCCAATGATTTTAGGGTATAATTACTTCCCAAGGAGTCCTCCAAAGGTTCCTCCAATCCCTCAATGTCCTGGCCTTCGAGTTTTTAGAGTTACGTTTTAAGGTAAGGGATCCTACCTCTCTCTTTCTTTTCAAGTACTCTTTTGTATGTAATTTAATTTAAGCCCCATGTTCTTATGTTGGGGGATGTTTTTTTATATTCCTATTACTTCCATTTTCATGATCATATGATGATAGATCCCCTATTACTCTCATCATTTCATTTTTCGAATGTTTAAGTGGTGCCGTTAGGCTTCTGAATTTTTCTAAGGGATCCTACCTCTCTCTTTCTTTTCAAGTACACTTTTGTATGTCATTTCATTTAATCCCCATGTTATTATGTTGGGGGGATGTTCTTATATATTTCTATTAATTCCCTTTTCATGATCATATGATGATATATCCCCTCTAACTTTCATCATTTCTTTTTATGAATGTTTTAGTGGCATCGTTAGGCTGCCGAATTTTTGTAAGGGATCCTACCTCTCTCTTTCTTTTCAAGTACTCTTTTGTATGTCATTTCATTTAAGGCCCATGTTTTTATGTTGGGGTATTTTCTTTTATATTCCTATTACTGAAATTTTCAAGATCATATGATTATATATCCCCTCTTACTCTCATCATTTTTTTTATGAACGTTTAAGTGGCGCTGTTAGGTTGCCGAATTTTTTTAAGGGATCCTACCTCTCTCTATTTTCATGTACTCTTTTGTATGTCATTTCATTTAATCACCATGTTATTATGTTGGTGAATGTTATTTTATATTCTTATTACTTCCCTTTTCATGATCATATGATGATATATCCCCTCTTACTCTCATCATTTCTTTTTATGAATGAGTAACTGGCATCGTTAGGCTGCTGAATTTTTGTAAGGGATTCTTGCACCCTTCTCATTTTTCAAGTTCTATTTTCATGTAATTTCTTTCAAGTTCCTTTTCATATGTTGGTTAATGATCTTGTATATCTATTGTACTGTCCTTTTTATGTTCATATGATTAGAGACCCTATTTGATGGCATCAATTCATTTTTTGAAGTTTTACGTAACGTCGTTAGGCTGCCGAATTTTCATAAGAGAAATCTTATTTTTGTCTTCCTTTAATGTTCTTCACTTCATATGGTATATTTTTCAAATTTCATAACGATGTTCTTAAATCCTTTATATTATTTCCCCCCACTGTTTTACGGGTCATTTATGAGTGGGTGACCTGTGTCCCCTCTCTTTTCAATGCTTTCTAAAACCCTGTAACATCGCCGTTATGCTGCAGAATTTTTGTCTGAAAATGTCTTTCTCTTTTTCTCAAATTCTTTTATTTTATTAAGTGAATACTCAAAGATCTTTATTCTATAGGGTTATTCACATATATATAAAAATTTTCTATTTTAATTCAGGTATTTACATACATGAAACCGCTTTCGTTTTTCTGTGTGTTTAAAGTGACATAAAGATCATGTCTTTAAAGAAATTTTTAAAACGTTATGATTATGAAATGAAACCCATTTCTTTTATGCTATATGGGTTATTTATGAAATGTTTGATGATGATATATGTGGCTCACTTGATAATAAATAAAGTTTAAGGGTGCTCGCTGATATAGCCCCAATGCATTGGGTAAAGACTTAATCTCTAGAGATGACCATTTTAACGATACCTTGGTGAATAACCTTGGTAATTTTTTATGAAACCTTGGGGATGGACCTTGGTGATACGGAAATTATTGTCTAAGTTAAATGTTGTATCCACATCTTCATGTTATGAAACATGTTATTTTTATTATGATATGCCTCATGATATCTTTTTCATGCCTTAATGTTATTTATCATGACTTTATTTATGTATGTCAAGTTCACATGTAAAATGTTTCTCTTGTTTCCCTTACTAGGCCTTATGCTCACTCTCTCCTTTGATGTATGACCTCGGGTTATGAGATTCTGTAATGAACTTAGGGAGAACAATGAATAAGCCTTACAAGTGGTTTAGATGAATTTTTATGTTGTTTTCATGTTTTATGATCCTGGTTTCCAAGAAACTAGACTTTAAAGATCCTTTTGTATGTAAAATGTAATGAACGGTTATGTATTAAAATGGGGGATGCTATAGTTGGTATCAAAGGATAGTTTAGTTATTTATGGAAATTACGATATGAAAACATTAGGAAGAAGCCTATAGAAATGTTTAAATCTTCCTGGTATTTTGGTGAGTATTGAGTAAGTGGTTTATCAAGAAAATACATCCTTGTCTGTATACGAGCAGGTAGAGGTGGCTCTGGAAGAGATGTACATAGGGGTAAAACCCAAAACACCGCTTTGAGCCAGCCTCGAATGAGAATCGGTACACGACAACAGGCCTTGCTGAACTATTGGTTACGACACTCCCAGGGGATATGTTTGGTTAATCGCAAGATTTTTATGAATAATTATGAAGGAATTATAGAAAAATTTAATTGCCTAAGCATGAAGTTGTAAGACATAAAAAAATTAGTTAAAAGATTCGTAAATGAAATAAGTTTCTCACGATGGATTTATTCTTTTTGAAAATTTCCCAATCATCTAGGAATACATTGACGTATTTCCTGAGGAGTTACCAAGACCTCCCTAGAACAAGAGGCAGAGTTCACCCTTGAACTCATACCTGGATCTCATCTGATGTCAAAGACCCCCTATAGGATGGAAAATGTGGAGATAATGGAATTAAAGAAACAACTCCAAGGTCTATTAAAGAATGGGTTTATCTGACCAAGTGTGTCTCCTTGGAGAGCACCAATACTCTTTATGAAGAAGAAGGATGTATCGATGTGGCTATGCATTGATTATAGAGAACTGAATGGGATCACAGTGAATAACAAATACTCTCTTCCAAGAATTGATGACTTATTTGACCAACTTCAAGGGGCTCAATTCTTCTCTAAAATTGATCTTCTATCTGGTTATCATCAATTGAGGGTGAATAATGATGATATTCCAAAATCTTCCTTCCAATCAAGATATGGGCATTATGAGTTTTTTGTTCTGCCCTTCGAACTGACTAATGCACCTGTTTTTTTTATAGAACAAGAATAAGTTGATTTTGGAAATTTATTTTGTATCAAATGGATATCCTTTTATAAAAAAATTATTTAGTGATTAAATGATAAAGGTTATTTTGGAAGATGTTTTCTCCTTTGGAGTAAAATATGCATAAGGGAAATAAAATACTACAGGATTTAAATTAAGGAGGAATGGTTGAATTTTTTTATGTATTTATTGTCGACATATGGTGATTTGGGATATTTCTGGAAAATGATGAACCTAGCATAGAGAATATTTGAATAGTTTAATTACACTTTATTATGAGACTTTAATAGTAGTCACTGTTATTTGGAGATAAATGTTAAGATATATTAGGGAAGACTATGTCATTAAATCTTTCTGTGTTTTGGGTTCCAATATTAGTTTGGATTATTCTGAAGAATTTTAAAGATGATTGTGTATTGAATGGTCTTTCTTGAACTTTGAGTACTTTTTTTGAATTTTGGAGAATAATAGCCTTTTTTATTTTTATAAAGGATTATCCTTTTGGGGGATTATATGATCTCGTACTAACCATTTTAGTTTTAGTTGATAACTAAAGACAAGGAAAAAATATAGTTAATCTTTTGTGGATTAGGTGATTCTCTAGATGATGATTCTTGTGCTTTTGATGAGACCAAGTCCTTTTGAATGCTCATTGTTTGAAGAAAATATTAGTCTTGGTGGAAACTTATTAAGGGATGAAACTCTACTTGAAGGTAAGTATACTTCCTTATGTTTTTATTTAATGTAGTAAATGAATTCCTCAAAATTATGAAAAGGAACATAAAACAAAAACGTTGTTGGTTTAAATTCTCTACTGGGTAATCAAATAACGTTTAACACATCTTATGTTTATAATATTATTATGGTTAATTTTCTATTAATAATGTTTTCTATCACTATCCATCAGAACTTGACCCTTTGTTTTCTCTTCCATATCCATGTTTTTCTACATGGAATCCTAGTATGGGTTAACTCGGGTGACCTTTGTACTTACCTTTCATTCTTTTAATGTAATAGTTTTACTAAATCTTTTTCTAATGTGAGAATTTCAATGAAATTTCCAATCCTAATTTTAAAATTACGAGGATGCGATTTCTTAAGGGGGGAAGATTGTAATGACCCGAAATTTTGAATAAATCTTGTTTCCTAACATGGTGTGTTATTTTATTTATACTAAACAAAACTATTTCATTTAACAAAATGCGTATAATTAAAATAAGACCATTGGGTTTCGACTGTTATATGACTGTTGGTTAGTATGACCGTTGGAAACTAAATGTTGTGATTATTGTCTATAAATACAAGATATCTTGATTAATTAATATAGAAAGAATATTCGATGGCCCCATCCAATAGTATTCGGCCAATAGAAACCCATTTGACGGAACGTGGGAAGGAGGTAGCACCTTTGGGCTTTGCCCTGGTCTAAACCCAAGCCGAACTTCATCGTGTGATGCTGGAATGGAATCTCCTTCGCGAGACGTTCAAGCTGATAGAAATCACTACTCGGGAAATGTTGGCCAAGCCACCCTAAGATTCTATCACCCTAGCACACCTTACTCTTAGGTCCTATGCTGCTATTATAAGGGGCTATGTAACGAGACCGTAACTGCCTTGTGTAATCCTTTGTTTTAAATAAAAATTGTGATTTCTTTTTATGGTGAAGTTCATGAATTTTCAAATTTTCGGATAAATAGAGTATGCTTGTTATTGATAAATTCTAGAAAAATGATATTTTAAAATATTTATGTAAACCTTAAATAATTAATATTGTGTAATGATTTTCAAAAAGTGGTCTTCTACAGCAGTGTTTACTATTAAATTTAGAGTATAATATGATCAACTTAAGTTTTGGTGAATATTAAATTATAAATAGTGATTTTACACTTATGATTAGTAATGTGATAAAATGGGTTAATTAACCTCACTTAAGAAAGTATTAATATAATTTAGGCACCTTGATTAAGTATTGTGATTCAATAAAATAGGTAAATGACTGTCTCAGATTTTATTGGTTAAGTATTAGTTTTTTCGGGTGAATAGTGTTTTTTATTTAAAAATTAAATTAGAAATATTTAGAAAATTATCTTCATAAAATGGAGTTCATTTTTTAAATCAGAGCATCAATATTTGGTTAAGGTGAAATTTTTTGATTTTTCTGAGAAAGTTGAATTTTCGATGAATAGTGAAAATACAGTTTTTGAGTTTCAGGTGTTTACTAACATCATTAAGGATGTAATCATTATTAAATAATTCTAGTCGACTTATGAATAGTAATATAAGGTATTAGGTGTCTGATTTGGCCAATACCATGGGAAAATACCATGGTCATGCCCATGGTTTTTCCAATACCACCGATGACGTGTCCCTTGGAAATTAATGCTTTGTCCCATCACTTCTCCTATAAATACCAAGACTTTTCCTCATTCATTTCATTTCCAAATCCTAAAAAACTAATTTATGGTCTCATTACCTCTCATGGTGTCCTACAAAGGTTCCCCAAGCTTTCAATGTCCCGACCTTCGTGTTTTAGGAGTTGCGGTTTAAGGTAAGGGATCCTACCTCTCTCATTCTTTTCAAGTACTCTTTTGTATGTCATTTAATTTGAGCCTCATGTTCTTATGTTGGGGGATGTTATTTTATATTACTATTACTACCCTTTTAATGATCATATGGTTAGAGATACCATCTTACACTCATCATTTCGTTTTATGAATGTTTAAGTGGCGCCATTAGGCTATTGAATTTTTGTAAGGGATCCTACCTCTCTCTTTCTTTTCAAGTACTCTTTTGTATTTCATTTCATTTAAGACCCATGTTCCTATGTTGGGGGTTGTTATTTTATATTCCTATTACTTCCCATTTCATGATAATATGATGAGATATCCCCTATTAATATCATCATTTCATTTTATGAATGTTTAATTGGCGTCGTTAGGCTGCCGAATTTTTGGAAGGGATCCTACCTCTCTCTTTCTTTTCAAGTACTCTTTTGTATGTCATTTCATTTAAGCCCCATGTTCTTATGTTGTGGTATGATCTTTTATATTCCTATTACATTCCTTTTAATAATCATATGATTAGTGATCCCCTACTACTCTCATCATTTCATTTTATGAATGTTTATGTGGCGTCGTTAGGCTGCCGAATATTTGTAAAGGATCCTACCCCTATCTTTCTCTTCAAGTACTCTTTTGTATGTCATTTCATTTAAGACCCAGGTTATTATGTTTGGGGATGTTATTTTATATTAATATTACTTCCCTTTTCATTATCATATGATGAGATATCCCCTCTTACTCTCATCATTTCGTTTTATGAATTTTTATGTGGCATCGTTAGGCTTACGAATTGTTTTTAAGGGATTCTTCCACCCTTCTCATTTTTCAAGATCTATTTTCATGTCATTTATTTCAAGTTACTTTTCTTATGTTGGTGTATGATCTTATATATATATATATATATAATACTGTCCTTTTTTATGTTCATA
This sequence comes from Viscum album, assembly GCA_963277665.1. Lineage (NCBI taxonomy): Eukaryota > Viridiplantae > Streptophyta > Magnoliopsida > Santalales > Viscaceae > Viscum > Viscum album. The sequence continues at coordinate 1,152,342,907 of OY728135.1, forward strand.
CGATGAGATACCCTATTTGATCTCATCAATTAATTTTTTGATGTTTTATGTAACGTTGTTAGGATGCTGAATTTTCATAACAGAAATATTATTTTTGTCTTCCTTTCAATTTCTTCATTTCATATGGTATATCTTTGAAATTTGATTAGAATGTTATTAATTTATTTATATTCTGTCCCCTGCTATTTTATGGATCATTTATGTGTGGGTTACCCATGTCCCCTCTCTTTTCAATGTTTTCTAAAACCCTCTAACATATCCGTTATGCTGCAGAATTTTCGTCTCAAAATGTCTTTCTCTTTTTCTCAAATTCTTTTATTTTATTAAGTGAATACTCAATGATATTTCTTCTACAGGGGTATTCACATATATATCAAAATTTCCTATTTTAATTATTGGATTTACATACATTAAACCCTCTTTCCTTTTTCTGTGGGTTTAAAGTGACATAAAGATCATGTCTTTAAAGTAGTTTTTAAAACGTTTTGATTATGAAATGAAACCCATTTCTTTTATTCTATATGTGTTATTTATTAAATGTTTGATGATGATAATGTGGATCACATGATAATAAAGAAAAATTAATGATGTGCCCGGATAGCACTCTAATGCATTGGGTAAAGACTTAATCTCTAGAGATGACCATTTTAATGATAACTTGGTGAATAACCTTGGTGATTTTTTTATTTAACCTCGAGGATGGACCTTGGTGATACAGAAATGATTGTCTAAGTTTAATGTTGTAGCCACATCTTCTAGTTATGAAACATGTTATTTTTATTATGATATTCCTCATGATCTCTTTCCCATGCCTTAAAGTTATTTATCATGACTTTTTTGGTGTATGTCAAGTTCACATATAAAATGTTTCTCTTGTTTATTTACTGGGCCTTCTGCCCACCCTTTCATTTGATGTATGCTCCCAAGTTTTGAGATGTTGTAATGAACTTAGTTTGAACAATTAAGAATCCTTACAAGTGGTTTAGAAGAATTTTTATGCTGTTTTCATGTTTTATGATCCTAGTTTCCAAGACACTATACTTTAAAGATCCTCTGTATGTAAAATGTAATTAAAATTTATGTATTAAAATGGTGGGATGTTATAGGTCCCTCCAAAATTCAAGGAAAAATATTACCATTGGAGGAGAAAATAAACATTGGGATTTTTCTTATAAATACCCCAACCATCTGAATATTTTAATATATTGACATGTGTTGAAATGTTGAGAAGTGCTAGATGTACTGATTTTTAGAGAGAGAAACTCTCTTAATTTGTGAAATCTATGAACATCTTGTTCATCCATGAACATCTTGTTCAGTCTAGTGAGACTCCAACTATTGATTTTTACAATCGGTGACTTCTAGGGATAGGAAGACAGAGGTGCCGACTATCTTAATGTTTGAGTCCTTCTGTGGATATGAAGATAGGGGTGCCAAATACCATAATGTTCAAGGGCTCGCATGGATATCAGTACAGACTCCGATATTTTTATTGAGGGATTATCTTAGTGTGGGTAAGATATACTTTATCGAATGTATAAATCAAGGGAATTTTTTCTAAGGTAGTTAGATACCGTGATCTTTATGTTAAAAGATTTCCTACTTTTTTTCTTGTTCTTGTTAGAAGTTTTAATTCCACTATTTTTTGTTAATGAAATATTTCTTTTCCTTTCTTATATTTGGATACACTGATAAATATGATTATATACACTTTAAGGTAGAATCTTTCCCTAAGGTAATATTTCTTAAGTTACTTTAAGATAACCTTGTTTAAGTTTAGGTTCTTTATAATTAGACATGGGCCCTTCCAATTATCTCATTGTTTAAGAACCAAATAGAATTTATGAATTAACCATGTTTAACTTTGTTAAACATATATTTTCTTAAGGTTAAAAACGAATGTTTTTAAACTTACTATTCACCCCCACCCCCTCTTGTAATTGAGAATCTTTATCTATAATTAAATCCTACTCATTTGAATACTATAATGGAAACAATTATTGTAGGAATATTCTTCCAAAGGTAAATAATGATCCAACATACCTTGAAAGTCAATTGAGCTTGATCTGAACATGTCTTCCAATTTTTTAATAGTCATATTAGACTGTTTGTCAGTTTGAGGGTGATAAGAAGTACTCAAATGAATCTTAGTATCCAAATTCTTCTAAAGGATATTCAAGAATATTTATGTAAAACTAGGATCTTGATTAGACACACTTCAAAGAGTTTCACAATGAAGTCTTACAAGTTCATTAATATAGAGTCTTGATAGGCTCTTAAGAGGTAAATCTTCTCTTATAGTAAAACAATGTGTTGATTTTGTAAGGTAATCAATAGTAAACCATATCACATCAGTCTTTCTAAGGTTATTTGGTAATCCAATGACAATATCCATAGTAATAGCATCCCACTTCCACATATAAATAGGTATATGTTTCATATCTCCTCTATAATTTTGCATCTTAGCCTTCACTTATTGAAAAACTAGAAATATTAACATATATTTAGCAATTTTTCACTTCATTTATCCCACCAAATACATTCCTCTAAATTTCTATTAATATTGGTACTACCATGGTGTATTGATAAATTTGAGCTATGGGAATCATCAAATAGTTCCCTTTTTGGCTCAAGTATTGATAGAACACATAACCCCTTTCCAAATTTTATAATTATATCCTCAAACATTAATTATTCCAATATTCTATCCTTAACAATATTAATTTTAATTTGAAAATTATCATCATCATACTGAGAACTTTTTATCTTATCCAGTATAATATGGTTTAGTAATCATTTGAAAAAAATTATTAATGTTACCCATATTTAACAATTCCCATATCCATCTTTACTAAATTCATGAAAATAGGATACTTCTGAATCCTCAGTTGGGTCATTAGTCCACGATCATTCTTTCTTAATGCATCTGCTACATTATTTTCTTTTCTTTGGTGGTAGAATATTAAGAAATCATAATCTTTGAGTAATTTAATCTATCATTTGTGCCTCATGTTGAGTTCTTTATATGTGATGATGTATTTCAATCTCTTTTGATCCTTATATATCTCATATATTTCACTAATGATATAGTGTCTCCATGTCTTCAAAGAAAATATAATTCCTGCTAACTCAAGATAATGAATTGGATAATTTTTTTCATGAATATTCAACTTCTTTAATCCATAATCAAATAACATTATCATTTTCCATAAGGAAACAACGAAGTCATTTCTTCATTGCATCATTGTGTGTTACAAACCAATAATTTACTGATGGTAAACTCAAAATTGGAGAACTAACTAATGTTATATTCAATTCAAAAAAACACTATACACATTATTTTTTCTATATAAACATATCCCCTTTATGTGTGAGATTGTTTAACTAGTTAGGAAATCAGGAAAATTTCTGAACAAAACACAGATAGTAACCTTCTAAACCAATGAAACTATGTACATTGGTTATATTCACTGGTGTAGGAAATTCTTGAATTTCCTTTTTATTCTTAGGATCAACTAATATTTCAAACTTAGAGATAATATTTCCAGGAAAATAAATTTCAAAATGCCAAAATTATCACTTGATAAATTTACCATATAACTCTTTCCTTATGAGTGTCTCAAGAATGATCTTCAGGTGATTCTCATGATCTTCATAGATTTTAAAATACATTGTAATGTCATCAATTAATACTATAAAAAATCATAAAAATATTCCATGAATACTTATCCATGAAAACAGATGATAGATTATTCAATCCAAATGTAATTACTGTAAACTCATAATTTTCATACCTCATCGGAAAAGTTGTCTTCGTAATATATTCCCTCTTTACTCCCAAATTCTGATACCAAGAATTAATATCAATCCTTTAATAATATTTATCTTCACATATTTGATCGAATAAATCATCAATGTGAGGTAGATGATACATTTTCTTTATTTTAATAACATTGATATCTATGTAGTCAATGCACACCCTCAAGGATCCATTATTCTTCTAAACAAAGAGAATAGGGGATCCCCATGGAGAAAAACTAAGGTGAATAAATACCTTATTTCTAAACTCATATAGTTGTTTCATTATATCCAATAATTCGACATTGTACATTCTATAACGATACATTAATATTGGTCTTTTTTAGTGATTAAATCAATAGTAAAATCAAATTCATGCTCTAGGGGATGTATAGGTAATTATTCTGGAAGTACATCATTTTATTCATGGGAAATTTGTACATCATAAATTGAAGATTAAATTCCTCTTACTTATACTTTTTTTACTCTTACTCCAAAATAATTTCATTCTGTAGAGCTATTGGGGGTGGATCTAGATAAGAATCATATGATGATGTTTCAGCTCTAAAGATAAGTGATTCGAAATCATCCTCACACATAATAATTTCTTTATTATTGTAGTAAAATTTAACAACATATTTTCAATTTCATCCCATACTGAAAATTATATAAAATTCAACCATAGGTTTGGTAATAGGTTCAGCAATTAAATCATATTTATTTTTTTTGTAAATGGGGCTAAACTACACATATTTTTTTCAATGAGACTTCCCGTAAAAGTTTTGATTAATAACTCCCTTATTAAATCAAAATTAATATATCTTATTTTCATATAAAATTGGGTACATATAAAAGTATTTAATCATATATAATGAAATAAATCATTGTATAAATTTTATGATAAGATTGTTGTATCTACCACCACATTACTGGGTAGTTCTACTTCAGCAGTGATGATCCTAAAAGCTTGAACATCTTCCCATGGCCTCTTTTATGGTATATTACTTTTATTCTTGGGATATATATTTGAATAATTCCCCATTTAATTATAGTTGAAGCATTGAAAATAATTTTTTATTTACATACTTTCATTAGATTGATGACCATTTTATCATCACTTATAACAAACCCACATTCCTTTTAATCATTTCCTTAGAAAATTCTTTCCACAATTTTCACATAATGAAAATGTATTCATTACCATCTTTTTATTTGATACTTCACATTTTTCATGGATATCAAATTACCTATTATTCAATTAAATTACCTTAAACATATAGGATCTATAAAACTACTTCTCTATTTTTATGGAACTTATTACTATTTCATCATATGATGAAAATGTGTGATAAGCCAGTTCCCTTTAGAAACATAGATTAAGGCCTTTATAGAAATAATCAATATTGTTTTATGAATCATATAGGTAATCTATAACATACCAGTCTACACTTGTGAGGGTATATTCATACTCAGCAACACTCTCTTCTTCCCTTTTATTTATGATAAGTAATTTTATATTCATTTTAGTTCATTTATCATGAGGTAAATATTTATCTAAGAATGTTTCTTTAGAGTCTTTCCATTCCATGTGTTATATTTCATCATCATCGTTAATATTATAGAATAATGAAAACTATTGATCAACATATGTTTTGAGAAAATATACTACCATTATCAACTTTTCAATATCATTTCATCCCAATTCTAAAAATATCTTTTCAAGAGACTTGATCCACTGCTCATTTACAAATGGATTAGTATTCCAACTAGATGATGGGGTCTTTTACACATGAAATTATCCAAAATAGTTTTAGAATTTTTATTAGTCATAACCTAAGTATGCTATCCTAATATGCTCAGCATATTCTCATCTTGAACACTAACTATGTTGATTTTCTTAGTGGGGTAAATCACTATATTGTTCGTGGGTAATGATTCCCATTATTCCATTAGGATCCATTACTAAATAAGTGAAAACACTAAGTATGCTCATAATAATAATGATTATTTAGCCAAAAATTCACTATCGTTAATTATTATATATCTCATTTTTACTTAACATCTAGTTCCTAACGTTTCTATTAAACATTCACTCATATCAACTATAACAACCCTGAACCCAGTAGCCCAGATTTGGCGGTTATTTTATTACAATAGCATCGATACAAGAGATCACATTACCATGGATTGATAATTTTATTATTATTGAATAACTAAATATATATATGGTTATATTATTTCATTGATAATTAAACATAGAACATAATAAAGGAAAAATAAACTTCTTCCTTGAAACTTATTTAATGTTTTAATCTTCAAGACCAAGTGAATGAAAAAAAAATAAAAGGGTGATATTAAATTCTCAGTAAGGGCTGGATGAATCAATAAAAATTGAATCAAATTAAATAAGGCACAGTCATTATGGTAAGGTAAATAACCAGAAAACACATTCCATCAATAAAGTTTTAATGAAAATTCATCAATAGATTTCTTTCATAGTGAAAATATCAAGTAATAACTAAATTCTAAAGGAAGAAAATGATTAATTATTGGAAAACATTTATATATAACATGAACCACTACCATCTAGAACCTTAACAATATGGTTTAATTCTATGGGTAGAAATCCATCTGATTTTTGTTGGAAAAAACACAAAGGATTTGTCTCTAGTTTTTTTGTTTCAGGAGACCAACTGATGCATAAAGGGGATATATAATGTCAGGACCCATCCATCACTAAAATTATCAATAATTATTCAAAAATATATTTAATTCAATAAAAATATGCCTTACCAAAATATCCTTATTGATTATAGGATATAGATTCTTCGATATTTCACCAGTTGGGGCCACATTCAAAATAAACATCGTATGTAAAAATGGTATAAGACATAGAAAAGAATCATATAAATGATATAATAAGTATATACATTTATTTAAATATTCAATGATTTATGATCATAAATAAATAGGGGTAGAATATGTAAGCCACACATAAGTAAAACATGGTGAATACGGAATATTTCATTGAAATAAAATTCATGTGAGAAACCGCTTACAAAGATCATAGTATTAAAGTGAGGGTAAATAAATGAAATAATTATATTTGAAAATTATAAAAAAATAAAAGTGGAAATATATTATAAAATAATAATAGGTCATTCCACCCATATTTTGGGCCTAACACTACCAAAGATATATAATTTTAACCCAATTAATGGAATTTGAGTGAAGAAATCCCTTACAATATGTCTGAAAGAGTTCTTCACTTATACATAATGTAATAGATAATAAAATTAGATTGATTAATTAATTAATTAAGAACTTTGTATAAATGTATTTTATTAATTATAATTTTATTATCTTCATTTATATACTTTTTGATGAGTTATAATATTCAATTTCGTCATTCCGAGAGTTTTCGTTTTCTGGGTTTTCATGATCAGTTCGCTTGTATACAAGTATGGAAGTTCATGTAATATGGTAAGAGTTTTTTAGAATTAAAATTATATGTTATTAATGAACCTAAATAAGTTTAAATGATGTTATATATCATTTGGTTATATGGTATGAGAATGATTCATAAATAAAACGTTAATGAACATGATTTAATTTATTTTTCAGGTTTTTATGACCATCAGGAACATATATCATTTTATATAATATCATTTTTCTATTTTGGTTTCACAAAATTATATAACATATAATATATATAATAAAATCTTATTTATCCATAATAATGGTTTTATGACCATCCTTGAAGGAAATAATGGAAAATGGAAATGTATCGTCCATGGTGGTTGTAAATTGACACATCACAAACAATGTTTTCATTTATAAGTAAAAGGTAGAGTAGAAGGGGTTTCATGATGGATATTCCATCAAAATAATAATATTAAAATATATATAAATTATTTTAGTTATCATTCATGTTTTAATAGATGATGTAAGCATAGGATAACAAAAAAATAAAAGAAATTAAAAGAAAAAGAAATAGGATTTTACCTCTTGAATAACATCTCCTTGAGAACCTCCCTAAGGCACATGGGATTTTTCTTTTGGTGAGACTTGAAATATAGGATCTAGGTAATGTTTTTTGGAGATTAATTGGTATTCAAATAATAAATCTCCAAGGATAATAATGTATCAGGATAATGGGTGGTGAGGGGTGGAATTTATAGCGGTGGAGAGGGGTGTTTTTTTTATTTTATTCATTTGTTTGTTATATTGGCTCAATACTATAAATAGTGATGATTATTGTGACCGATGAAAGTAAATAGTGTATTTATGTTTTAACTAATGGATCTTAAATCTTTCATACATTATCCATGACTCAATAATTCATGTATTGAACTAATACCGTAAATTACAGTATTTCAATATTCAATAAAAATTCTATTATATCAGAAAAATACCAAAAATATATCATATGAATTTTTCAACATGTAGTTTTCAAAAACGGAGTCCATTTTTGAAAATAATTTTATATGTATGAGAAATTTATTTTTAATTAAATTACTCATTTATTTGAAAAATACATATTTTAAAATTTTAACTGATTTTAGGACACTTTGAAAAATTAATTAAAGACTCATAAAATTATATTCTTATAATAAGTAAACAAAATATTAATTTAGTAATATAATTTATGAAAATAAATATTCTTTTAAATCATTATATTAATTATAAAATTTTAAATAAACATTTACATTTCACAAAAATAAAAACACTTAATTTATCATTTTTAAAACATTTATTAACTTATTCCATGATATAAATATATCGTATTTTCATTTATATGATACCTAAATTTTATATTTATTTTCATGGGTGAGTATATTATTCAAATTTCAACATTTCTATTCCTAATTATCACATTTCTACTATAACATTCCAGTTAATATTTAATTTTATATCACAGTTCATTTAAGCTCAGTGTTACAAGAAAAATAAGGTAATGAGTAAATTGAATTTATTTAAGGAGATACGTACTAAAAAAATGGGGTGTTATATAACTTAGTAAATTTACCGATTTTTTTAATATAGTATTCTCTTTATCCTATTTATAACTTGACGATGTGTACTTTCAAAGTGGGGGAGATTGATTCATTAAGTAATGTAAAAACTAGATCTACTTTAGGCATGTATAGTTATTGCTGCTATAGCACGTCCAAGCACATCTAATAGGGATAAAGAAGAATTCCATTATGTGTTCCCAGAATAAGGAAACTAGTGACCTTTAGGTAATCCATGTAAGGATTGATTATGTTAGGATAGTCTAGTGTCTAGTTTAGCCTGATTCCAATTTAAAAATTTTATCAGTCTACCATATATATCTTTTAATAGAAAATTTATTCCATTTATATAACATGTCATAAGTTTTTGGGACTATTAAATAGTTAATAATTTATTTTTTCAATTTTTTTAGAATTCATTTTTATCTTCTTAATTTAAAGATTTTCTATCATAGATTCTGATTTTATTTATAGATTCCTTATACCAGGCTTCAGTTAATTCATTATGATACATTAAAACTCAACGGTTTTATATCTCAATCATGGGTAGAGGTGTAAAATATTCAATTTTTGGAGAAGGTTAAAGGTCATCATATAATTGTAACACCTAGATACTTTATGAAATATTTCCTTTTAAATAAATGTAATCTGTGTATAGCTTATGATACACTCAATCTCGTGTCTAAATGAACCGTCATATAGTATATTGTTATAACCTAGTCATTAAATTTGTGAGTATGAATAGGAAGAACTAAATAATGAAAATTATATATTTTAAAGGGCTATTAAATAAATTCATTCATTATAAATTGGTTAAAAATGAAAATAAAAATCAATTAAAATTATAGGAAATGATTTTCTGAAAAAACATTTTTTTTACATGCAATGTGTTTTTATCTAAATAAATTAAATCTGTCACTATTGTAGGATGATTTTAACTAAAAATATATATTATATAATTAATAAAAAAACATTTATCACTCCTAAAATAATTTATCTAATCATGGGATAAGAATAAATCTTGATTTATGCTTAAAAATGTATTTTTCTAAAAGGTCAGTTCATCATGTTTTTCGTACATAATTTAAAATTAATTTTTCTAATTTTAAGAATTTTATTTGAAATAATGAACTTAATTTTTGAAATCATAATTCCAAAAATTATATTACAATTAATCTTTAATAATTTTTGGAAAAGATTAATTTTTCTATGAATAGTAAAAAAATTGATTTTTTATTAAAAATTGCCTTTTTGTATGAAGAATTTACAAAGTTAAATTTTATTTTAAATGGTTTTAAAATTATAATTAGTTGATTTATATTATTATGAATTTAATTTCTTTTATTGGAATCAATTTTATGTTTAATTTTGATATAAAAACTGTTATATTTAAAGAAACATTTCTTTGGAAAACCACTTTTTCATCATGCTTGTAGGTTAATTTTAAATTAAATTATGCCACTTATATTAATTGAATTTAATATAATTAATTTCATATATAAAATAAAAATAATTAATTTTATTTAATAACATCAATTTACTTTTTTCGTAATGAATAGTAAAGACTATAAACATTAATTACCATTATTAAGGTTTAAATAGGGTTTTATATGTTACGTGCACCTGTGTAGAAATTAATTTTCCACACATATAGGACATTTATTTGATAATTTTTATTTAATATTTAGAATATTTTTTTCAAGTTATCTAATAATTATCATTTAATATTAGTCTTAAATAATAAATTACATAGGTAAATAAAAAAACTATTTATCTTTGTGAAAACTAAAATGGTAAAAGTGAGTAACCATATATGTTAAGGGATTAACATGTTTAAAAAATGTTTCTTTTCTATTTTTTATATTTTTATCATCCTTATATTACCTCCAATCCATTATTTATCAATTTTTATGCACTTGATTTTAGAGTGACCTCCCATTATTGAATAGTTTTTGGTATTTACAAAAATGTCACTCCTCGATTAAAAAAGGGCACATCATCCATTCAATTATTCTCACATCTTAAGAAATTTAGATAGTCTAAACTCTAAAAATATATATCCCCAAAATAATCAACCAAATTCTAGATATTTTTTACTTCCCCAAATTCCAACACTAGGTTCCTTAATAGGGGATTCAAATGATGTTTTTCTAAGTAAAATAACCTTCTTTAATAAACTCTTTCTTTTTTACTACTTCTATTATCACACTCATTCATGTATTAATAATTAAAATATAATAACAAAATTATCTATCATATACTATGATTTTATTATACTGATGGAATAACATATATCCATCATTTTAAATGGAATATGAAACAACTGATCATGTGAATGACAGACTACTGCTTCACGAACTGATGTAATTTGTTTCCCATCACCAACTCTCACAAATGGTTTTAATGATATATTTGATATATATATGTATGATATTTATGAAATAAATATAATTTTAATATTATAATATTACATCTACCTTCTTACCTTCCAATCCTTTGAAAAAAAATTAGGTCGCTTGTGCGTACATGTAGACCACCGCCTCAACGATGTGTTGTGATTCATTTTTTATTTTATTATGAAATGGATAGTGATAAGGATTGATTTCATAAAAATATATAATTTATATGATATAATAATGATTATATAAATTTTATTTATTATAAAAATTTCTTTAATTCCATCCTCCAAAAAAAATGAGAACAGTGTTCATCCGAATGTACAGGTTTGAATCTCCATGAATAGTGTAACTCATTTTTCTATCTCTAAATTTATGAAATATTTTAATTACATATATAATTATTATTTATGATATTCAAATGATTTTTAACCTTACATATAGGATTTAACCATGATCAATGAGAAATTAATGAAACTATCAAACCAAAAAAATTATGAAAAATGTATCGGTTATTACTGGATTCAGTGATTTTAACAAAAAATTATTAATGAACAAGTGATAAAATATTATAAGTAAATAATATAGGGTATGATATATATGAGTGTGGTTATATGGTATATTTCTAATAAATATATATTTATTATATATGAGTTCGAAACATGTATAAAGGAATTTAAACCAACGGTAATAGATTTTATTCACACTTTTATTTTTGTGGGGCACATGCCACATTCACCACTTGTTTTTTTTGTGGTGTATATAATAAAAATGAATTAATTTTATGAATATTCTCATTAAAATTATTGGAAATAAATATCCAAAAAAAATCTTTCTTTCATGGGGATTATTTTTCAAAATTTATCAAAGTGGTAAGGGTTTATTTTCTAATCTCATAATTATTCAGGATTGTTTATGATTAAATCCCAACCAGGGGAATTACATTATATTTATATTTTAAACCCAATATATTTTATTCTCCTCCAGTTATTCCTATAGTTTACAAGTTATCCTTACAATTTACTCCCTTTAAGATTGTGATACCAGAAATAATTTTTTAAAGTAAAAAAATTATTTCTCTATTTGGATGAAACTAATTTCACTTCCATGTCCTTGATTTATAAAAATATTCAAAAATGTCTTTAATATTATCCTAATATTTTTAAAATTAATTTTTACCCATGTTCATCCTTTTTAAAAAATGTTTTATGGGGAATATTTTTATTAATTTTCAAATGATGTACTTTTTAAATTTTATCAAAAATTTGAAAGGAATATTTATTTTATTATATGTGTAATTAGTGAAATTTCCCATAATTTTTAATGCTCATTATTTATAATCTTACTTTAAAATATTCCATGATTCCTTTCATAGAAAATTTTTCAATAATTTATCCTAATATTTTAGTTTTGGAAATTAATTTTCAAACAGAAAATGGTATTTTTCTCACGATTTTTTTAATTAAATATTTAATGTATTTTAATCCATCAATAAAAACATTATTTTACTTATGATATATTAGGTATATATTTTAATGATATAATACTTATTTTTTCTCTATATATTTTATGATCGGTTTGACTAGGAATGTACAATTTTTAAGTCATTACAGATATTAATCTAGGTGGTTTATGATTATTTTTGTTGATGTGGGAAATTATTAAAATTTCATATGATTATTTTTAAATATTTATGAAGTGTTGTTGTGCACGCTCTCAAAAAAAATTTATACTATGTGCATTATAGTTGGTGACCTAGGTCGTTCTCTTGAAAAGATTTTTCAATCAATCACTCCACACATATAATTCACTTATATTTATATATAATAAAATTTTCCAAAATGAATATTGAGAATTGAAAAATAAATAATAAAATTAAACACGCAATTCAATTAAAACAGAATGAATGCAGACAGAATGATGTTAGAAGAAAAGAGACATTCCCAAGAGAATTACACCGAGTGAAACTTCATTGTCACTTAATTAATTTCGAATTTACTTAATGAATACACTCTTTAGTATCTATAAAAATACTCATCTTCATATTGTTGTGAATATACGTTACTCTCCAATATTGACGAGAGACCACACATCCACCTACTTGATCGAGGAGAAATATTGCAGAAGTGAAAGATAAACCTCGAGTGATAAGTGCAGTCACAAAGACACCTTTCCCACTAAGACACCCCTTAGCCTACCTCTAATAACATAAGAAACTTAAAACATTAATTTTCAAGGACTTGGGTTCATAACTGTATTACTCCTTTGGGAACTTCCTTGAGTTAACTACTCATTACTACGAGCATTAGAGTTCAGAGTGGAAATAAAACGGAGGAAGAAAAAAAGAGTGAAAGAAAATGAGAGAAAGGATAACACATGAATAAAAATATTAAATCTATTATAGAATGAAATTAAAATAAAATAAAATAATAATCTAAATAAATGTCCAAAAAAGGTTGTCCCTAAGTTTTAAACTCTTTGGAATGAAGATGAAGTACATTTTTATGAGCAAAAGGAGTGAAAATTTGGCTCCAAAAATCATCATATGAAGGTTTCCACATGTTATGACTCTTTAATGATAGATTTGGGGATATCATCCTTCTTAAAAGTTCTTCAATTATTTATCCAATTTCTACCAACAAACTCTCTACATCATTGGACACGTGTGGAGAGAGATACATCTGATTTACTCCGAATATTTAATCTCCCCATTCTGACTATTTGTATTTCAATGCACCAAGTTCCAACACATGTATTTCCTTGAGAATGAATGAATCATGCGAATCCATATTAATTTAGGTTCTTCCAACATATGTATTATTTCTCCATGTAAAATATCAGCTCATTTGGTTTGGTCATTTATGAGATATGGTCACAATAATAAAATTCTCTAGTTCTGTGATATGTTTTTGAGGCTTGACTTGCGAGATGTATTTGAGCTTCCAAATTATGGATTGAGCATTGGGAACAGAAGGATAAAATGAATCCCATCAAACATGGGAACCTCGAAAAGAAAAATATTTCAATTTGGATTAGTTTATAAATGATTATGGCCAAAATAATTGAATAAATTAACGATTCTAAAATCCAAATATTCCATTTTAGCAATTAAGCTTAAAAATGGACCTAAAATAGAAAACATTATAATTTCCCTAAAAATAACACATTGGTGGGATTATAAACAATGAAATTCAGAATAAAATAATTGAAAATTAATATTTTTCTATCAAATATGAACATTTATATTGATTATATTTCATCTATTCCATTTGATAAATGACTTGTACTAAGTAAGTGATGGACATGAACCAATATATCCCCTCGATGCATATTTAGGTTTCATAAAACATACTAGATTGGGTATTTGGCCAATACCTTACCCATTTATATGATATTTCTCGGTACGAGTCCTTGATAGTAAGTTTATTCTATCTGTAATTTTGAATTCAATCAATATGAGATTAGTTATTGATTTCCATGTGATTATTTTAATCATTATGATATCCCTGGATATGTTTCAAGTTCATGTGATTAGTTATATATAATTATTTGATCAGAATTTATTCTGACCATATATAACTTCCTGAAAAAGTTATTGATTAAATCAAATTTGTTTTTAGTTATTTACCATGCCATATTGATTTCACCTTATATAATCGGGATAACTTTCAATTTTTGTTACTCTTACTAATAATTTGAGGTAAACCTTACTTGATTTCCTTTCCCTTGGAAATGAAGAAGAAATAATTGAATGAGTTTAAGGAAGTAGAATATTTACTTTCAATATGTTTTTTATTATTTATTCAAATTTAATGGGATATTTAAGTATGTATCTAGTTTTCCAATACATAAACTATTCGGTCCATTGGGATGTGATCTATTGTATATTATTCCTATGTAATAACATAACCACTGGATCCACATTACTGGGGTTAGATCCTTTATAACAATAGTTCCAATACTCATATAAAGTACATATTTCATTATTTTTCGTCATATGTAACTATTTCAAAAAACTTATTTGTGATGTATCATAAAAAATAGCACTTATGGTGTATTATTAGTAAAAATATTACAATTAATTAAATCAGTTATTGATAACTAACAATGATAGTATATTAATCTCAATATATATATATATATATAGTATTTTCAATTGTTGTTATAGTATAAAAAATAAAGTATAGATTTTATGATGAACTTTACCCATCATTTTCAATTAATATCTATGATTTAAATGCTGTAAAAAATATAAAAAAGGTTATTTTTAATGGATTGACCCATAAAAAATAATCTTCCACTTATAGAAAAATCATTTAAAAAATAAATAAAATGAAATATAATGCTATAATTTTTTTTAAAAATTATTACTATAATAGCCCAAAACCTATACTCCAGTATCCTATGCTAAAATCAATAAATTTACCTTCCCATCTTTGATGTTGATAATTTGGACCCAATTTTTTCATCATTACCTTGCAACATTAAAAGTAAAACTTAGATCATTTAAATTATCGATGAAATTTTATGTTTAGTGTTTTAGATTATTAGGATGAACTCTTATATAGTAAATTAAAATTATTTTAAATGATAATTTATCCCACTTATCACAACATTTATTTTTCACATTAATACATCATAATTGAATATATGAAATCCATTCTAGACATAACTTTTTCAACATAATTCTTTAAAACCAGGGGAAAAGGAAACAAATGAAGGGTGATGTCATGACCCGTCCCAAGGGGGCTCGTTCCGCACCTCCCCAAGCCTGCCTCCAATAGGCCAAGGGCTGGTGACTACCTCCAAATAGGCATATCAATAACATGGGAGGCATTCCCTAAGCACATGTACACACACACATACATCTCCAAGACCACAAATGCTAAAATATAAAATAAAATCACTACGTAACACAATTTCTTGCATACAACTAAAACCAACCAACAAATTATAACAGAATGTAAAGTACTGAAAGTAAACTGGCCCGAAATACAAGCCCACAAAAAACAAGAGTCTGAAAACTACAAAGTCCAAGCTATAAATACAATGAGGTATTGGGACTGCTGCTTATAGCTGTAGGAACACCTCGGCCAGTAGGGAACTCCGAAATCTCGGTCCAGTAATGGTTCAACCTGGACTCCATAAAATGGCCACTCGTCTGCACAAGACAAGACATTTGTGGGAAACTACCATATAGGGGTGAGTTTAAAAATACTCAGTAGATGACCCCGAAAACCAAAAAGAAATAGACAATGTAAAGGTAAAGAAATATCTACACAGTATATGTCTACTTAATATATAGCAAGCGAAACAAAAACCATATATACTCAAAACCTAGACCCGTGGTCTAGAGACAAGCCACATAACTGCATAACACCTATAGGGATTCAGTTCAAAGGTACTACGAAGCACTCGTCTGAGAGAACTCACTCCATGAGTTTGATAGCTCTGATGATGTCTGTCTAAGAATTACTGTCTGTCATGAAAAGTCACGAGAGATAGATAAACTCATTCTAGGAGAACACACTCTTGAGTGGGGAAAGATCATGATACACATGCGAGGAACACTGTCAGGGCCTTGGAGGATACCATGACTCATCTTGATTAACATACTAAGTAGAGGATCGGCATCCTGTAGGAATAGTCACGTCGATACCTAACTATGCCTAGGTTCAAGAATTTATAGATGATCTCACTCTGGGCCTCTAGGAGGGATACCAGACTCAATCTCAGAATAACCGGTTGAATTGATTATACACCTGTTAATTGAAACCATACATGAACTTTAGAGGAACGATAAAAAAGGGGCATTAACCCAATCAAAACTGGTTCAAGGAATGGTGGGAAAGAAGATCAATCCATATGCTAAGAAGTACACGGCATGTAGAAGTGTCACACGCCATGTCATTTGACCCCAGTTATTGCCCATATACAACAGCTCATGTCATAAGGCGTGTCGTGTAAAATGAAGTTGTGCGGCTTGTAGGAAGGATCACACACTGGGTAAAGGTATCTGGGGTCTGCTCCATGTACGTAGGCTATGTTCCCATAAAAGGCCTTAACCCATGTAATCCAACCCATGTAATCAATACATATGGTGAACAACATTACTGATCCTCAAATGGTCATGTAGTGGAGTACATGTCATGTACTCCACCCCGTCTCTATATATCTTCTAAGATAGACACCAAGCTTTAGGGAAGGACCCACACGCAATGTGATAGGGGTCACACACATTGTAGAACCTGTACATATCCTAAAGCCTTAGCCACCACTGAGATTGTCCAAAAGAGTGTGTTCTTCAGAATACATGCCGTATTGATTAGAAATTTGTAGAAATGACACATGTCACCACTACACCCTAGTGCTCCTAAAATATTCGATATGGCCACCCAATCTCCTATAAACTCAAGATATGAGGTCATCCTACCATACCATCAACATTTCAAGAGGTTTTTGTATTTTGATCGGCCCTGAAAACATGTTTCGATCATCTACGCCAAGAACAGTCAAAGGATGATTTCTCCTGAACTGTGTCGATTTTTCTGCCAGCATCGTCGTCACACCTCCACTATTTCATTAGGACGTTGGATCTAAAAATTTGGGATTTTGTGTTTTGAAACGAATTCTCAATAGTTCATTTTTCATTGCCCCGCAAAGAATGCGAAGAACGCGGGGTTAAAAGGGAGGAAGAAAACCAACAAACAAAGAAAAATTGCATCTCTCCCATCATTCATCACTGTGTCGATCCACTCCTATAAATAGTTTTAATAGGTGAATAAAAATTACAATTCAAAATAAATCATAAAATTAATTCTTGAATCAAATACACTAAAAGAAAAGTCAAGTGACACCATCCTGCAAGAACTCACGATCCGCAGATCACCATGTTTGTGGGTTGATCCTCATTCATCAGTTAATCCAAGAACGGGGAAAAGTAGAATCGAAATAACAACCCCTACCTCTATTCGGTTGAAGAACGATCACCACTTCATATTCGTTGGTGAGGTTCGTCGAATCCGAGATGCATCAATCGGTCGTGTCGTCGTCGTCCGCTAACGGGGTCTCCTCCAAAGCTCCAATGGAAAATTATAAATTCACAGGGTTATGAATATAACCCTACGAACATTCCATAATGAAGTATTAAAAGGGGATTAATTAGGTCATGGTGCAAAAAAGAAACATTTAAAATAAAATAATTTCTAATTTATTTTATTTCCTTTAAAAAAATTCTAAAACTAACTTTTACAATCGACCCACACTAGTCAATGTTAGGCCTTTCCTATGGTAAATTCGATGAACAGAACACAACGGTGCCCTTGGATTTCTGATTGGGGAACCTATTTTAAATTAAATCCAAAATTTCA
Source organism: Viscum album (assembly GCA_963277665.1). Lineage (NCBI taxonomy): Eukaryota > Viridiplantae > Streptophyta > Magnoliopsida > Santalales > Viscaceae > Viscum > Viscum album. The sequence goes on from OY728135.1 coordinate 1,152,361,486, forward strand.
TGAAAACCTCTTGCTGGTGCTGTTTAAAAGAATAATTTATTTCAAACATTTATTCCGGGAAATCTGGGCATCAGAATCGAAAGTCATTGAAATGCCTGGTCTCATAATAAATCCGTATAATATGTAAAAATTATTCATGAAAAATACAAGAAATTACATTCTCCACACCATAGGGATTTACATCCCTGAAAATCCAAAATGAGGTTACTCAAACAGATGTGGGTACTGCACACGAATCTGAGCCTCCCGCTCCCGCATGCTCTCCTGAAGATTCTCGTGGTACCACCAGACACACACCAAGGGAATCAATTGTCCAAAAAGTATCCTCTCATGCCAATCCTCTATCTCCACTGGTTACTCACCAAAGGCCTCCCCATCCTTGATTTCCATCTCTCTCCAGTTGATGATGTGTGATGGGTCATGCACGTACCTCCTCAATTGTGACACGTGTATGACATCATGTACCCAGTGCAACTGCGGAAGTAGAGATTGGTGGTACTCCACTTCGCCAACTCTACGTAGTATCTGGAAAGGTATGATGAACATCGGAGATAGCTTGCTTCCACGACCAAATATATGTAACCCTCGTCGAGTTTATACCCTAAGGAAAACATAGTTCCCCTCCTCTAACTCTAGTGGTCTCTATAGTCTCTCCGCATAAGATGTGTGCCAGATTTGTGTAGTCTTCATCTCCTACTAGATTATCTGCACCTTCTCGGTGGTAGCTCGCACCAAATCTTGACCCGTGAGTGCTAACTCTCCGTGGTCGGTCCAGTAAAGAGGTGACTGGTAGGGTCTCCCATATAATTCCTCAAACGGTTCCATACCAATGATGGAGTGGTAGCTATTATAGTACGCAATCTCCACCCATGGTAGGTGGTCATCCCAATGGAGACCAAAGTCCAAGATACAGGCCCACAACATATCCTCAAGAACCTCAATGTTCATCTCTATCTGACCATATTTTTGGGGATGGAACATTGTTCTCAAGCATAGATAAGTCCCAAAATCCTCATAAAATCCCTTCCACAATCGGGATGTAAAGCAGGTGTCTCTATCTGAGACTATTCTTGAAGGGACGTCATGAGGCCGAACTATATCCTATACGTAGAGGTGTCCCAGGATCTCTACAGAACTCTACTCCCTTATTGCTAGGAATTGGGCTGACATGGTGAGTCGATCAATGATCAACCAGATGGAATCATTCCCCTTGTATGTTCGAGGAAATCCTATCACGATATCCATTGATATTACATCCTACTTTCACTCTGGAACTTCTAGGGGATGAGCTAACCCTACTAGAACCTAGTGCTCAGCCTTCACCTACTGGAATGTAAGGCATCGAGAAACTAAACCTGCTACTTCCCTATTCATGCCTAACCACCAAAACTGTAGTCAGAGATCTAGATACATCTTTTCCAATCCAGGATGTACCGCTAAGGGGGATGTATGAAACGTTTTCTGGACCTCCTCCCACAACTCCACTAGTACAATAATGCATCCCCTAAAAATAACTACATTCTCCCCACTTAGAAAATATCCATCAGGGGAATACCCTAAGGATAACTGATCACATAAAGCCTCAATGTCGATATCCCAAAGCACTACCTCTCTAAATCACTGTAAGAGTTGAGGGGTGACATCCATCGACTGAACTGAAGATGCATCCTCTCTATCCACAAAGGATAATAGTAATGAGTCCAACTATTATGTAGCCTCACTCAACATCTGCGAGATCAATATCCTGCTGAGATCATCTGCCACCTTGTTCTCCTTCCTAAGAGTATAGATGATCTCAAAATCATAGTCCTGGAGAAACTCTATCCAATGTCTCTATCTCCAATTCTAATTCTTCTGCGAGAAGATGTACTTGTGTCTATTTTGGTTAGAGTAAATGTTAAATTGGTCACCCATAAGGTAGTTTCTCCACATCTTAAACATGAAGAATACCACTTCCAACTCAAGATCGTAGGTCGCATAGTTATTCTCATGTGGCCTAAGATGGCATGAACCATAAGAAATCACTTCATGTCTCTACATCAAGACACAACCATGCCTTGTCCCTGATGCATCGTAGAAAACTACATACCTGACACCCTCCTTTGGAAATCTCAAATTCAGGGCACTCGTCAAACTCTGACTCAACTGGTTGAATGCCTACTGGCACTTCTCTGTCCACATGAAGGGTTTCCCCTTCCCTGTCAGGGCAGTCATCGGTGCTAATATCAAGGAGAAATCAGGAATGAATCTCCAGCAATAACCTACTAACCAAAGGAAGCTCCGCACATCCATCATGTTATGGGGTGGCTCCCATGCTAACACTACCTCCACCTTGACTATTTCCACAACTACCCCATCAGCTTAGATGACTTATGCCAGAAATTGGTCCTCCTGAATCTAGAACTCACACTTCGAGAGCTTCCCATAAATTTGGTTCTCTCGAAGTACGTCAAGAACCATCTTTAGGTGTATCACGTGATCCTCCTCTGACGTCGGGTACACAAGTATGTCGTCGATGAAGACCACCACAAACTGGTCCAAGTATGGAAGGAAGAGCTGGTTCATAAATCCCATGAACACTACGGGGGCATTCGTCACACCAAAAGGCTTCACCAAGTACTCATAGTGACTGTAGAAACATCTGAAATCCATCTTTGGTATATCCTTTTCCCGTACTTGTAACTGGTGGTAACCGAATCGAAGATCAACCTTCAAGAACAATTTTACCCCTCTTAGCTGATCGAAGAGGTCATCTATCCTTGGTAGTGGATATTTTTTCTTCACGGTCACCTAGTGCAGGCACCGGTAATCCACGCACAACCTGAAACTCCTATCTTCCTTCTTGAAAAACAAAATTATGGCCGCCCAGGGAGAAATGTTGGGTCTTACGAAACCCTTGCTATGCAAATACTCCAACTGCACCCACGGTAAGTGAAGCTCTATGGAAGCCATCCAATATGTTGGTGAGGATATCGGTGCCATCTTGGGGTGTAAGTCAATGTCGAAGTTGATCCCCCGGTGAGGAGGTAGTCCTAAAACATCTTCGGGAAATATGTCCTCGTACTCTGCCACTACAGCTGGTAACTAGAATATCAAAACATCTACTACTCTGAGGATAATGATAGCCAACTCATGAGTGATTAGCTACACCCTCTAATGCAAGATCCCATTTTGTGCTGCCTAGTTCCCCTTTTCACTGTTAATGGAAAACCTCCTCCCATCGTTGTAGACACACCGCACTCTTTGCCTAAAGAAGTCAATTTGGGCATAGACCAAAGATATCCAATCCATACCGAGAATGACATCATAAGGCATCGACACTTCCACCAAGAGGTTCCAACTAAAACTCTCTCATCCAAGGGTAAGATCACACTGTCTACAAAGGTGCGTCATCACTGATTCCCCTCTCGTAGGTGTCTCCAAGCATAAGGGTAGAGTCAATGGCTCTACCAGAATCTCAAGGTTTTTCACAAGAAATGTGGTTAGGAAAGAATGATTGGCCCCTATTTCTATAAACTAATAAAGATAAGGTAGATAAGACACATATCATACCTCGAATCATCCCTGGAGTCCTCTGGTCATATCCCTAGACTGCATGCAGCTTTCCCCGCCCATATCCCCCAGCTCCCTGACCCTGGTGAAAACCTCATGGGGGTGGTGGTGGATGTAGATCGAAGAATCTACCACCACCTATAGCTCTCCCTTCTCTAATGTTGCATCCTCCATCTGGAGGGTATGTCTGCTCTACTCTCTGTCTTTTCCTTGGTGGTTCGTCAACCTCTTCCATGTTAGCATCTCAAAAGGTTGGACAGTCTCTAGAGAGATGTCCCCTACCATCGCACGAGTAGCATCACCTTTCCCTAGGCTAATTGGATCCATCCTGAAATCCCTGGACTATCGATCCCCTATCATGGGTCCTCTTATGATGTCTCCCATGTCCCGATCCCTGTACCTGATGTTATCCCCGTACTGCCAAGGTCTCCACACCTGTCTTCCTTTTATTCACTACCATCGTATGTCACTTCTTTTCCAAGAAGCTCTCGATCACCAAGGCGTGCACGAGCACTCCAGCATAAGTCTAAATGCATAGAGGCATGACATAAGTTTAGATGTCCCATCATAGACCTCATTCGAAGGTTCGAGCTCTGAAGTACTGATCACTGACCATATCCATGGAGTACCTAGAGAAGGTGGTGATCCTCAATGAATTGTATGATACCGTCAGACAACCCTACTGGAGCTGAAGAAGATCCTAGATACATAGTTCTCTCAGCGTAACTGGAGAGAACTTTTCCCCAAAGAGTCGCCCAAACTCCATCCATGAAAGAGTCTCATTGTCATGGGTCTGAGTGGTCAGACTCCACCATCGTTCTGCAGAACCCTAAATAAGTCTTTCTCCTAGGATTACCATTCGGTCCACTGGTGTCCTCACTAGACGGAAAACTCTGGTCAGAGCCTCAATCCATTCCTCTGCTGCCTGAGGGTTGGGCTCGCCTCGGATCATGAGGGGTATCTATCTCTGAAACGCATGGAGTGCGCTCAGCCTATGCCTCTTGTATGTCGGTACTGCAGGTACCACGATCTACTACACTAGGGCTAGTATAGCAGGTGCAGCACCTGGAGGTAATGCATGGGGAACTGGTCCCAGTATCAAAGCCTCTTCATAGAGGGGGTCATCCTCATGATCACGCTACTGAATCCTATTAGGTATGCATCGCAGAGGAATCATGTATGTAACAAGATGTGCCGTGGTTAACGAGTATAGCTAGACACATGACACAATCGACATGGAAAACACAACCCATTCCTATATGATTCATGTACCATTCTCTTATTTCCCCTCAACTAGTTTTGTCATGTACCAAGTCAAAAATAAGGTTATCAGGGTCCTGGTGTATGGATATGTTGGCCGCCTGCACCAAAAATGGAGCCTCTAGTGTGAAATTCGAGATCGAAACACTTAACATTGTTTCCCCAAACCAATATCATATACTCTTGGTCCTAAGGTAGAACCAACTAGCCTCTAATAGCACTCTATCATGAATCATCCTTGTGGGGCCCATTCTGTGACTCCCCAAGCCTGCCTCCACTAGGTCAGGGGCTGGTGACAAGCATTGAGTGGGAATATCACTAATATGGGAGGCATTGCCTAAGTATCTGTTCACACACACACATCTCCAAGCCCACAAATTCTGAAATGTAAAGGAAACCACTAAGGAACAAAAATGCATGGATAAAACTAAACCCAACCAACATAGTACAATATAATGTAAATTACTAAAAGTAAAATGGTACATAATAGAAGCACACTAAAAAAAGAGTCTGCAAACTAAAAATTCCAACCATTAAGCTCTAATAAATACTGGGACTACTTCTCATAGCCATAGGAAAACCTTGACCTATAGGGAACTCTGAAATCTCAGTCTAGTACTGGCCCTCCCTGGACTCTGTCAAAAGGCTGCTCATCTATACAGGACATAACACGTGCGAGAAAAGCCTATGCATGGGTGAGTGTAAAAATACTTAGTAGCAGACCTCAAAACCCACAATTAAATAGAAAAAGTAAAGGTACAACCATCTCTACACAGTATATTTCTAATCAACATATAGTAAGAGAAACACAAACCAAATGTACTCAAAAACCAGAACCGCGGTCTTGAGACAAGTCACACAACCACATACCGCCCCTAAGGATTCAGTTTAAAAGTTCCACGAAGCACTAGTCCAAGAGAAATAACTCCACGAGTCTGATAGGTCTGATGATATCAATCGTATAAGTACTATCTATTGGAAAAATTCGCGATAGATAGATACAGTTATTCTTGGAGAACACACTTCTGAGTGGGAAAAGATCACGATACACAGATGAGGATCACTTCCAGGGCCTTGGCGGATATCGCGACTCATCTAGATACACCTACTAAGTAGAGGATCGACATCTTGTAAGAATAGTCACATTGATACCTAACTCTACATGGGGTCATGAATTGTTAGAGGATCTCACCCCAGGCCTCTCATAGGGATACCTGACACTATCTAGGAAAGTCCTACTTAAGGGATCATACTCTTATGAATGGAAATGATACCAGAACTTCAGAGGAACGAGAAAAAGGGGAACTAACCCAAAGAAAACATGTCCAAGGAGAGGTGGACAAGAAGATTAAGGAATATGCTAATAAGTACATGGCGTGTAGAAGTGTCGCATGCTGTGTCTTCTGACCCTAGGTATTGCCCATGTACAATGGCTTGTGTTGTATGGCTGTTCATGTAAAATGCAATTACATGGTGTGTAGGAAGGATCACATGCTGTGTCAAGGTATCTGGGATCTGCTCCGTGTACACTGGCTATGTGCCCTTACACGGCCTCAACCCATGTATGTAAACCCGTGTAATTGGTACGAGGGTGACCTGCATTACTGGCCCTTGAATGGCTGTGTGGTGGAGTACATGGTGTGTACTCCATGCCATGTCCATGTATCGTCTGAGATACATGCCGAGATTTGGGGAAGGGCCCACAAGCTATGTGATAGGGGTCAAACGCTGTGTGGAACCTGTCTGTATCTCGAAGACTTAGCCGCCACTGATCTGGTCCAACACGGCATGTTCTTCGGAATGCACGCCGTGTGGATCAGAAATTTGTAGAAATGACGCATGTCACCACCGCGCACCAGTTGCTCCTCCAATCTTTGATCTGACCACCCAATCTCCTCTAAACTCAAGATATTAGGTCATCCTACCATGCCATCAACGTTTTGGGAGGTTTCGAGGTAATGATTGGCCTCAAAAACGTTTTCTCCATCATCCTCTCCAAGAATGGTTGAAGGACGATTTCTCCCGAACCATGTCGATTCGTCTGCCAACATCGTCGCCACACCTCTATTGGGTCATCACAATTTTGAATCACAAATTTTGGATCGTTGTGATGTGAAATGGATGCACAATGATCTATTGTTCATAACCCCGGGAAGAACACAAATCTCGCGGGGTTAAAAGGGAGGAAGAAAAATAATAAACAAAGGAAGAATGCACCTCCTCCGTCATTATTCAGGGCATCGATCCACTCCCGTTAATAGGTTTTACTGGAGAATCAAAATGATAATTCAAAAATTATCATAAAATCATTTCCAAAATCAAAAACCCCAAAAGAAAAAAGCTGACACCCTCCTGCAAGAATGCATGATCCGAAGATCACCCAGTTTTTGGGTTGATCTGTGTTCGTCATTTAATACAAGAACGGGGAAAAGAAGAATAAGAATAACAACTCCTACCTCAATTTGGTTGAATAAAGATTGATGATTCTCATTCATTGGCGAGGTTTGTCAATTTGGAGATGTGTCGATTGATCACGTCGTCATCGTCCACCAACGAGTTCTCCTCTAACGCTCCAATGGAAAATTCTAAATTCGGAGGGTTATGTAGATAACCCTGCGAACATTCCATAAGGATATTTTTAAAGGGGAGGAATTAGGTCATAGATAAAAAAAGAAACATTTAAAATAAATTAATTTCCAGTTTATTTTATTCCTTTAGAAACACCAAAAAATAACTTTTATACCTGACCCACTCCGGTCGATGTTAGGCCCTACCTAATGTAAAGTCACTGATCTGAACGCAATGGTGCCCTCAGATTTCTGATCCAAGAACCCTTTTAAATTTAAATACAAACATTCAGGAAAACTGCTCATGTGAACTATTTAAAAGTTTAATTTATTTCAAACATTTATTCATGGAACTTCGGGCCTCGGAATCGCACGACATCCAAAATTCTAGTCTGGTAGTAATTCCATATAATATTTAAAAATATTACATGGAAAATCCGAGACATTACATGTGAGATTATGTTTTCATTAAGGGTAAACATAAACATAAACAATTGAGTTTCATAAATGAGAATAATTGTTCATTTTAGTATAACAACATAATCAAAGTTCAAGATTGAGTCATAAAAGAAATCATACTAGTCAATACCTAGATCATAAAATATGAAAACTGTAACACCCCAACTATTTACGGACATATTTTTTAAAATATATTTTGATTTTCATTTATATATTGAAATACACTAAGTCGAATATTCCTTCTTTATGAAAAATTGACTTGGCATACGTTACACACAACACCGACTTGGCGTACGATACACGCAACACTGAGTTAGTGTACGATACATGCAACACTATGCTTCTACGAAACATCTATCTTTATTGTTAAACATAGTAATATGAATATTAAGAACTAATTTTAAAATATTATTTATAATTTTTTTATATAAATAAAATATATTGATAATAAATGATATGATTTTTGGTAAATTCCTTCTATGATTAAAAACATTGAATTAACTACTTCAAATAATTAAAGTAATATTACAAAAATTTATAAATTTATTTAGATAAAATGAATTTCATTTTATAATTAAGAACATAGAAATTATCTTAGGGTTAATTTTTGGGATTTTGCTGAGATACTTCATTTTTTTGATGAATTGTGAAAAATACTACTTTTTAGTTAAAAACAGACTTTTTGCCTAACTAATTATTATTGATAAATGATATTATAAATATGTTTTAAGTCACTTTAAATAAATATTACATCTATTAAAATAATTAAATTAATTATAATCAATTTCACTTTGTAACTGAATATAAAATCTTGACAAACTTTTGAACTTTTTCCTACTTTAAGACCTCATTATTTCATCTCGTATGCGGGATTAGAACTAATCAAAAATTTTCCACTTCTGTGAAGTGAATTTCCAAAATCTGACATACACCATTATATTAATTCTAATTTTTAGATTTTAATAATACCCTGTAAATTTTTTGACCAAATTTTTTAGTGAAAGTGTTTAAAAATAATCACAATTATAAAGGCCAGATTAAGCTTAATTAGGGATTAAACCTTAAAATTAAGGGCCTAAATGACCTAGAAACTTGTACAAAACCTATTGGCTTTCCATATTTAGGCCATAAACCATCCATTAATGAGTTATTTTTTGGGTTTTAATGACTTTTTTAGGTACTAACATGTTCGAAACAAATTTGTTTCTAAAAATTCATTGTGAGTCATTTTCCCTCCCTATAAAGGGCCACCACATCTACCAATTCCTCACACCTCTCAAACCTTTTGTGTTATGAAAATACCTACCCATTACACTTCAAAACAATCATACCTTCGACCTTGAATCTTTCCTTTGGGCAAAAAACATCTCAAGGTTCTGACATACACCTTCACGCACCTCCATCTAATGGATGTTGAACATATTGTTTCTGTGTACAGCGAACTACTGTCTCACGAAATGATGATTGTTCATGTCTAATTTACCACCAATAATTGTGGAAATTATGATATAAAATCTATTTATATATATATTATATTATATTTTTTATGTCTTTAATCTTCTGTATTACTTTTACAATAAACATCTTTTTACCATCAGTTAGGTGTTAATATGATAATCTCATTTGAGGAAGTATGAATTACCGCCCCCTTAAAGCGACGTGATTAGTTCACACACCTAATGGAATGTATTAGGGATGGTTTTAGTTAAATTTTATGATATATATAATTTATTCATGATAATGGAATAATTATATATATATATATATGCATATATATATATATATATATATATATCATTTACATACATTCTTTCAATATGACAATAAAAATGAAAAACAGTGTTCATGAGAACATACGGCTTACCATCTCCATCAATATTGTATTCCATTACATACATAATTATGTTATAGCTTATTATAATATAATTATAATAGATATAACTGATATTTATATCATTTTCTATATTCCGGAATCATGATATAAGTATAAGGATCAACGATATAACAAATTAAGACCCATGTGAAGAAAAAAATGAACATTACCTGGAGAGAAACCTTAACATATGATCATAAACAAGAGGGTAATATAAAGTAATAATAATATAATATATGGCAATATATATAAGAATATTATTATTTAAAAGTTGTATAATATACCTATATTTATTATATAGGAAACTTATACGAGTACAGAGAGATTCAAGACCGAAGTTAAGGGGGTTTTCATCTCACTATTAATTTCTATGAGATACAAGATATTTTCACAACTCTTTCCTTTTGTGTGGTGTATGTACTACCCATTACTGTATTCTATGTATCCTATACATATTTTTTTGGATATTCACATATACATTCTATGCTTCCTTTGATGAAATATCCTGATCCATAATTCAAGAATATTCATGAGTTTCCATCTCCTATGTTTATTCAAGATATCCTCATTTTTAGTACCATTTTCCAATGATTGGTACTTAGGAAAATGTTTTTAGGAAAATATAACAAACTAAATCTTTTTTAGAAAAGTTGTTTTATTCAAAAACCATGTTTTCAAAAATGTTTTGAAAAGATATTTGAAGATATTTCTCAAGGAAAAATTTATTTCAAAAATGTTACATTATTTTAAAAGTTTTCTTTTATAAGATTACAAAGATATTTTCAAATAAAAAAAATTTCAAAAAGGTTTTATGTAATAAAAATTATTTTTTAATGAATAAATGATATTTTCCTCAAAAAAATGTTTATGAGTTCTTTCATAATTATTTCCTATCTAAGATAACCTCTATTGGTGTTACTCATGACTTTGTGGGAAAATTATTAAATGTTCCAATTCGTATTATATCTCTAAATGGATTATGTTTTGATGGAATGATGTTATGAAACCTATTTATCTTTCACAAGTTATATGCTTTTGAAACCCGTTTTTTTTCATGGGTTGTGTTTACGATGAAATGATTATGAAACCTGTATCTTTCCATAAGTTAGGATTTGTTTACAGGATTATGATTCCCATTTCATTTAATGGGTTATGATATGTCTATTTAAGATATTGTGCAACATGTATGTATTAGTTTATTATGTGATAGGTGGGACTTATATCTTCCTCCAATGCATTGGGTAATGTTTTATATCTCATGAGATAGACTATGATGGTATGAGGAGTGAAGTAATTCTACTAAAAAAGTCTTGGGAGTGAACATTCACCACTATTATGATCATGGGAGTAAACCATGACCATAATGATGGTATGAGGAATCAACTCATGCTACTATTAAGACCATGGAAATGAACCATTGCTACTAATAAGGTATTGGCAAAAATGACTTGGCTACTATGAATATCATTATATGCTTATGTGTTTTCTATAATTCCATGTATTATTACTATATTATTATTTCATGGATTAGGCTCTTTATTTCATTATGATTAATTTCTTATGAAATTCAAACATTAATGCAATGATCTATGTTATGATCTTTGATATGCAGGGTATGATCTTCTATCTTCGTGATCACATTCTGAAGCCCGTATACGCATGATTATTCTTTCATTTGTCCCTTGTTTACCCTTACTGAGCATTTGAGATCACCCCTTTTTATGTTTACTTCCCAAGGTTGTGAAGATATGTATTTTTTGAGGTATCTAAAAGGGTTCTAGTCAAGAAGAAACTATTGGGAGATAATTCAGCTCATTTATGTACCAGTGTTTATGTTTCCATGTTTCCAAATGAACTAGACTAGTACAGTCTTCTTCCATCTATTTGTATAATGGTTAATTATTCCACAAAAATTATTTATTTTTAATATTTTTGAAGAGTGGGTCTCCATGGATGGTATTAGAGAAACGGTTTAGTTAACCTTTGGAAACTATGATGAAAAAACCGTGGTGAGAACCCAAAGGACAAGTCTAATGATAATTTTAAGGTTGAGTCAATGTATAAGAAAATGTCTTGGAATTTTGGTGATGGATAGAGTGAGTGGTTTCCTATAAATACATCCATGCCTAGATACTATAAGAGGTTATGGTTCTAGAACAGATATACCTAGGTGTAAAAACTCTTAAAAGATGTACTGGGATTGACTTTGGGTAATTTGGTACATGACAACATGCCTTTCTGCACACCTAGTTTTACACTCCAATGGGATATTCTTTTGGAATTCACACACTCTTCACAAACCATAATGAAGGATTTAAATATAGGTTAGATGTGAATAACCTATGATAAACATAACGTGTCATAGAATTAGGAAGGTGTCATAAGTTAGACATCCTATAAGTGATTTTTCATGATTTTATGGCTCCTCATTATAATAACTATTTCTTAATATATGCCTTTTGTTTTAGTTAATGTATGGAACCTAAAGGAACCACGTTAATGGTGATTGTGACATATAATGCAACGATTGTCTTCCTAATAAACTGAATGCTATGGGATATGGAATGAAGAATCATGTTACACTACTCACCCATATTTCTCAAGATACGAATCATAGTGTGATTCCAAATGAGAAAAGGAGGGAACAACATTTTATTGAGTCTTTAATGAGGAAACTTCTACATTATTTCAGAGGGTCTTCCGATCCACCTGTTTCTGAACAATGGATTAGTACCACTGAAAATATACTCTATATTCTTCAATGTATGTTTCATGAGAGAGTCATTGTGGCTGTTTATCAGTTTGAAGGAGAATCAAATCCGTAGTGGACTCTAATCAAGAAGATGAGGCATCATGATGAGATTGAATCCATGGTTTGGTATGAGAAAAAGAACTTATTTTTCAATAAGTAATTTCCTCTAATTATTCATACCAAGATAAAGATTGAGTTCTTTTAGTTGAAGAAAATGAATTATGAGTCTGTTGGTACCTATGCATGCAATTTCACGAGAATTTTGAGGTACAGTTCAGGAATTTTCATCCAAATTTAAATTAATATTTTTATGTTTGTTGGAATATTAAAAGCCAAGTATCAGAATGGAGTTGTTCATAAGAAACATTAGTATCTAAGAAGCTATTGCTATTTGTGAAATCAAGGTTGAAATGGTGATAGGAGTCATGTATCAATCTCACGGCTTTGACAAGAAGAGTATTATGGAGTTTAATGGAAACAATAACAACCCTGGAGAAAATAATATGAACTTTCCATTATTCTATATGTGAGGGGAGAAGCATGTAGGAAATATCCTAAGGGGGTCTAATAAATGTGTTATGTGATGAAAGGAAGGTCAATGGGAAATTGATTTCCAAAGTGATGAGAAGAAGTTAGCTCAAAATAGCAATGGAGAAAAAGCCTCATAGAATGCACCTCCCATGATTCAGTGTATCAAGTGTTAGGAGAATGGGAATTATTCAAACTATTTCCCAAACCCAAGGGCTGGTGATGATGATCGACATTAGAAACCTCTTAAGAATAGGGATAAGAGGAAATCTCATGAAATCACTATTCTTGATGGGGGTGTGATAATGAAGTGATAAAATGTACACTTACCATCCACTCTAGAACTGCTAATGTCATATTTGATTCTAGATCTATCCACTCTTTCACATCTAAATAATTTTCTAAGGGTGTTAATATTCTTCTAAAACAATTAGAGTACGAATTATAAATGAAAATACCTAATGGTGCGATGATTACATCTCAATTCTGTGATTTTTCTCCAGTATAATTTTGTGGCAATGTGCTTTCTACAAATATTTTCACTCTTCCTTTAGTTGAATTTGAAGTAATCTTGGGAATAGATTGGCTTTCTCTGCATAAACACCACATAAATTTTCAAGGAAGGGATGTTACATTTGATATTTCAAACCCTCTTATGATCATACGTCAATGTGATAACAAGTATTAACTTCCTATGGAGATTGAATCCAATGTATGTGTCTTAATTACCATTCAATGGTTTGTCTATCTTAAATGGTTGGGGAGAATATTTACATAGATAATATTCCTGTTATTATAATGTTTTTTTATGTCTTTATGGAAGAGTTTCCTAGAATTCCACCATAACATAAAGTTGATTTCTTGATAAAACTTATACTTGGTTCCACGCGAACTTCAAAGACTCCTGATAGAATGGTCCTGATTGAGTTACAAAACATAATGAATAAACTCTATGAAAACAATGATAATGGATTCATTCATCCAAGTGTATCACCTTAGGGTTCACTAGTTTATTTTTAAAAATAAAGATAGATAAATGTGACTCTGCAATGATTATTAGGATTTTAAAAAAATTGCAATCAAGAATATGTATCCTCTTGCCCATATTTATGACTTGTTTGATCAACTATGTGGAGCTCATTACTTTTCCAAGATTGACCTTTGTCTAGGATATCATCAATTGAGGGTCAATAATGAGGATATATCCAAGATGGAATTCTATATGAGGTATGGTAACTATGAATATATAGTGATGCCTTTTGGTCTTACTAATGCCTTGGTTATCTTCATGGATTTAATAAATAGTGTCTTTAGAGATTACCTCGACTAGTTTGTGGTAGTCTTTATAGATGATATTCTTATTAATTAAAAGAGAAAGGAAGAGCATGAAGATCACATAAAAATTTTATTCAAGACACTAAGGAAGGAGAAGTTATTTGAAAAATTTAAAAATTCTGAATTTTGGATGAAAATGGTTTCATTTTTAGGTCACATATTCTAAAGAGATAGTATATAAGTATATCCTTCAAAGGCAGAGGTTGTTGAAGGTTATCCTAGAATAACCACGATGACTGAGATCCATAGTTTTCTTGATTTATCTAGATATAAGAAATGGTTTATGTATAATTTCTCATGAATATATAATCCTCTAGCCAAGTTAATTCATAAGGGTGTTAAGTTCATCTGGATAGATGAATGTGGGGAAAATTTCAAGGAATTGTAGAGAAGGTCGGTTAGTGCACCTGTGCTTAGACTACCTTGTAGTGAATAAGGGATTTTATTTTATAGAGATGCATCCAAGAAGTGATTGGGATTTGTTCTTATTCAATATAATGTGTTTATAGCCTATTCCACATGACAGTTGAAGATTCATGAGTAAAACTACCCAACTCATAATTTGGAGTTAGCAGTAGTAATCTTTTCATTAAAGATATGGAGGCATTATCTTTATGGGGAAATGTGATATATTTACAGATCATAAAAGTATGAAATATATATTTACACATAAGTATTTGAACATTCTCCATAGAATATCGTTAGACATGATAAAGTATTATGATTTCTCAATACATTACCACCATAGGAAAGTGAACAAGGTGGCCAATGCTTTGAGTTGAATAGATCATAATAGCTTATCTACAATGAGGATCACAAAAGATCCAATATTTATGGATTTGAAAAGGATGGATCTTGAAATCCCAAAGGAAGGGGAAAATATTATATTTGTAAATTGAATTTTCATCCCTCTATCCAAGTGAAGATTAAGGAGGTTCATAAGGAAGATGAAGATCTGCAGAAGAATTTCATATATGTTTCTGAGTTTAACCTTGATCAGGATGAAATGCTAAATTTTAGGAACCATGTATTTGTTCATTTCATGTCATATTTAAAGGAGTTGTTATAGGAAGTTTATAGTTCTTCATTATATATTCATCATGGAAGCAAGAATATGTATAGGGAAATAAAAGAATACTTCGGGTGGGATGGCATAAAGAGAGATATCATGAAGCTTGTATCTCAGTTTTTTGTATTCTAGTAAGTTAAGGATAAAAGAAAAAACTCTAAAGGTATGTTGATCCATTACCCATACCAGAATAGAAATTGGAGAACATCACTATGGATTTTATTGTTGGAAAACCCAAAACCTCTAAACGGTTTAATTCTATATGGTTGATAGTTGATCACCTTACTGAGTCAGCACACTTCATTGCTATCAGAGAATATTTATCTCTTGATCATATTTCCAGGATATACATTAAGGATGTAGTAAGGTTTTATGGAGTACCACGTTTCATTTTATCAGATCGTGATCTAATGATTATCTAAAAGTTCTACTGAAGTCTTTAGAAATTACATGATATAGAATTGAGTTTCATAACGACATATCATCCTCAAACAAATGTTTTTTATGAAAGAATAATTCAAAACCTAGAGGAAATGTTGAGATCTTGTTCGATGGATTTAGAAGGTGGTTGGGATCAAAACCTCTCTCTGGTTGAGTTTTCTTACAAAAATATCATTCACTCAATTATTCATATGGAATCGTGTGAATCCCTATATGGGAATAAATGTAGAGATCCAACATGTTGGTATGAGGTTTGGGTAAGAAAGATTTTGGGACCTAAGATTTATAGATAAATGGTTTATAAGTTTAGAACCATTCAGAAACATATCAAGGAAGATCAAAGTTAGCAGAAAATCTAAGCTGATAACCATTGATGTGATCTGGAGTTTGATGCTGGTGAAAAGGTGTTTCTACAAACCTCACACTTGAAGAATGTTATGAGATTTGGGAAAAAAGGAAACTAATCCCTATGTATATTGGCCCCTTTTAAATTCTTGATCGCATAGGGATGGTAGCCTATCACATGGAACTTCCTCCAAATCTCTCTCAAGACCATGATGTGTTCCATGTATCTCTCATGAGGAATACATACCTGAACCATCACATGTAATGAACTCAGAGGTCATACAACTAGAGAATGATCTTTCATACAAGGAAAAACCTGTTGAAATTTAAGATTGATTAGAGAATGTTCTACAAAGAAAGACCACTCTCCTGGTAAAATTTTTGGGGAGAAATCACAAGTTAGAGGAATCTACATGGGAACATTATGATATTATGAAGTAGAATTATCCTCATATATTTTTACTCCAGTGATAAATTTCTATGGAGAAATTCATTTTAACAAGGGATGAATTTAACACCCCATGTTTTTACAGAACATTTTTCAAATAAATTGAAATCATCATTTATATTTTGTAATACACTAAGTCAAATATTCCATCTTCATACAACACTAGCTTGGGGTATGTTACATGCAAAACCAACTTGGCGTACGATGCATGCAATAATGACTTGGAATACGATATATGATACATTATGTTTCTAAGAAAAGTCACATTTTATTATTAAAATTAGTAATATGAATAGTAATAACTAATTTTCATATATTTTTTACAATTGTTTTATATAAATGAAACATATTGATAGTAAAAGATATGGTTTTTTGTAAAGTCATTCTATATTTGAAAACATCTGTTGGACTGATTCTAATAATAAAAGTAATTTTAGACACATCTATAAATTTAATATGAAAAAATAAAATTATTTTTTAATTGATAACATCATAATTAGCTTAGGGTGATGTTTTGTGATTTTTCTCAGAAACTTCAATATTTTGATGAATATTCAAAAAATACTGCTTTTAGGAAAAAATTACCTTCCTGTATAATTAATTATTAATGATAAATGATATTATAAATATGTTTTAAGGTCCTATTAGATAATTGTTACATCTATAAATAAAATTAAATTAATTATAATCAATTTCACTTTGTAACTGAATATAAAATCTTTACAAACATTTCTAATTTTTCCTACATTAAAACCCCGTTATTTTGTCCAGTTTAAAAGATTAGCACTAATCTTAATTTTTCCAATTATGTAAAGTGAATTTAAAAAATAAAATATAAAACGTTTTATTCAGTCTAATATTTATACTCTAAAAAAACCATGTTATTTTTTCCCTAAAATAATTATTAAAAGTGATTAAAATTAATCACAACAGTTAAGGGTAAATTAAACTTATTTAGGGAATAAAACCTACAATTAATGTCCCAAATGATCTATAAACTTGTAAAACACCAATTTTATATACATATTTTGGTCATAAACTTTAAAATATTTAGTTTTTTTGTTTGGAAAGACTTTTTTTGGTAAGAACATGTGACACCTGAATTGATTCTAAAACTTCTGTGTGAGTCCTTTTCCCTCCCTATAAAATTCCACCACATCTACCCTTTCATCACACCTCTAAAAACTTTTACGTTCATAAAATATCTACCCAATACACTTCCCAACAATCCTCCCTTCGACCTTGAATCCTCTCTTTGGTCATAAACTCTCTCAAGGAAGCCTTTTGGCACAAACCAAAACGAGTTACCCGATTAAGAGGTAACTTCTTCTCTTAAGCTCCTTCCCTTTATTTCCCATCTACACCCCTACACTCTCCTTATTAAATTATTATGTGAAAACACACATGTACTACATATACAATGATTTTTTATGAAAAGTTTCTTACCTACACATACGCAGACCTTCATCTAATGGACGTTGAACATACTATTTCTGTGTACGTCGGATTACTGCCTCACGAAACGATGTTTGTTCATCTCTCCTTTAACACCAATCATGGTGGCCATTATGATGGAAAATATATTTATATATGTAATATATTATATTTATTGTGACTTTAATCTTAATTATTCCTTTTACAATGCACATATTTTTACCTTTCAATTGGTGTTAATATGATAATCTCATTTGAGGAAGTGTGGATTACTGCCCCCTCAAAGCGATGTGATTCGTTCACACACCACATGGAATGTATTGAGGATGGGTTTAGTGATATTATATGATATATATAATATATTAATTCTACTAGAATAATGATATTTATATATAAATACACACACAAACACATAGATATATATATATATGTCATTTACATACATTCTTTTAATATGACAACAAAAACATAAAACAAAGTTCAGATGTATTTACAACTTATCGTCTCTGTGAACGGAGTATTCCATTAAATACATAATTATGATATAGATTATTATAATATAATTATACTAGATATAACTGATATTTATATCATATTCTACATTCAGTAATCATGATATAAGTATAAGGATCAACTATATAACAGATTAAGACACATGTGAGGAACAAAGGAAATATTACCCGAAGTGAAACCTCAACATAGGATCATTGACAAGAGGGTAATATAAATTAATAATAAAAGAATATATGGTAATATATATAGGAATGTTATTCGTTGAAATATGTATAATAAATTTATATTTATTAAATAGTAAGCTTGTTTGATTACAGAGAGAGTCAAGACACAAGGTAAGGGGATTTTCATCTCACTGTAATTTCCATGAGATACAAGCTATGTTAGCCACTATTTCCTTTTTTGATGTGTATATACTAACAATGATTGTATTATATGTATCTTTTAATTGAATATATGGTTATTCACATATCAATTCTTTTATCCTTATTTCATGGGGTTTAACTTTCAAAGGATACCAAATCGGTAAAACATTTTTTTCTCAATTTGCCTTCTTTGAGACACCTATTTTGTTATGAACCTAAACTCTTATTCAAGGTGTATATACTTACATTTTACATGTTATATCATATATATTATTATTTTCATGATATCATAAGATTCATGTAATTTCATTTTCTTAAATGGAGAGTATGATCCCAAGTCACCAAGTTATCAGAGTTTATTGGGAAAATCTCCTTGTTTTTTTCGAGATTGTTTATTTTTATGATTTCTTTGATTAAATCTTATGATCCAATGTTGGAAAAAAATATGTGAAGAGAAAGATGAAATTCATAAAGGAAACCAACACCATAGAGTTTGCCTCATGAATCCTATTCATTGAGCCCCGCATCACCACGACTGGTGTGAAGCTGCCTCTTTTGCGAAGTTGCCGCAGAGCAAAGAGGCGGGAGGATCCGCAATCCAAATTATGTTTGCAAATCTATCACAGAGCAAAGAGGTAGGAGGCTCTGCTGTTACGAACAAGTGCCACGTGGATTTTCATCGCATGATACTTACTTCGCATCACCTCTTGCCTATAAATATCAGGCTTCCCGGAGCCCAAAGGATGGATATTTTGACCTCTCTCCTTCATATCTCTCAAACCATGAAGTACTTCATTCTCTATGAAAAATGAGATCTTTAAGGTACTTAATCATCTTGAAGTGCCTTTTCCATGGCTTTAACTCAACCCCTCTTCAAGCATGGATTCCCTTCGCAGAGCCCATGGGCCTTCTCAAAGGAAGGAGACCCCTAAGGGGACGAGGGTCTTCGCAAATCACTCATGATTCCTGAAGTACCTTCCATGAACATGTGAACCACATGCTAAGGCGGGGTCACTATGCTTCACAAGGCACACTGATTCACAATGCTATGCTTTTCAAGTCACCCTTGCTCCATGAATCCCTACTTCGCTAGATTTTTTCATCTTCGTAAAGCACCCTCCACATGAACCTATGCCATGTACCTAGGCTAGGCCACACCACTTCACAAAGAATACCACTTCATTAGTCTCCTCCACTATATGGATAACCAGAACTTCATAAGGCCTCTTCCTATGAATCCTTTTTCTCTACAAACCCTTTTCTTGTATGACACTCAAGGTTCATACGAAGTGATTTCAATGACCCTTGGGTGGCGTTTGACGTTGCATTTCCTAGCCTCATGCTTCTTCACATAGTCCTGATAATGGATATTTCTTATTTGAATATCCACGCTAACATGGAATGATCAGTGGATCACTTCACAACACCCCCTCACTAAGGCATTACTGATTCCTTCCCTTCCCCAAGGGTGGATATGTATCAGTCATCTAATTCCTAGGGGTGCGGAGTTAACCCACCTTGTCTGAGTTGTAGTATGTTAAACTACCAAGAAACATTGTCCTCAACACATGATGTTCAACTATGGTCTTGCCCCGTGCATCACAGATGGGGTGCCATGTCTCAGACATTCTCTTTGCCCGCTCATATCCACAGGAGTGAGATCTTCCTCACATGGAATGATATCCTCTCTGTTAAAGCAGCGCCTGTCTGCGAGGAAGGGAAACCATCTTGGTAAAATCCCCTAGACTTTTTTGCGGGAGGTAGCATCCTTTCTCACCATCCTCTCTTTCTTTCCAAAGACTAGAGGATATATGGGCACCTTAACCATTGTTTTCCCATCCCTCTCCCTATAGACTTTGTATCCACCAGGCTTCCATCCTAGATTAAGTCTCAATCTCTATCTCCTAGGGCTTATAACCACGTGTAAGCCCTTGTTTCTTCTTTGAGATGCCCTCCATGTTTAAGCCCCATTCCACTTCCCATGGATGCACCTTTCACGAGGTTATCGTTAGGCCTTTTCTAGCTCTTGTTTCTCACATCGAGCGTGACTCCTATGTGATTATTGTAGGCATTTACCCTGGAATCCTCCCTGGGACGCCTTAGGTTGTAAGTCTTAAGAAACCATTCTGAGTTACATATAATTTGATCCTTGCTAAGGAAAGGTACGTAGGAAGCCTCCCTGAGGATCAATCCTAACATCTACTAGTTCAAAACCCTTCAAGTCATTTCACCAAACCATTCTAATATTTGTGGACTTTGATCCATACCAAGGAATGATATTTATGAAGCCTCTATGAGGTTCAATCCCAACAACTACTAGTACCGACCCCTTCACGTTAGTTCACCAAACCATTATGAACTACATAGAATTTTATCCTTACCAAGGCAAGGTACAAAGGAAGCCTCCCTGTGGTTGAATCTCAACACCAACTAGTCCTGAACCCTTCATGTTAGTTCCCAAAACCATTCAGAACCATGTGGAATTTGATCCTTTCCATGTTAAGGTACATAGAAAGACTTCCTGAGGTCTAAGACCAACACTTACTAGTCTTAACACCATTACATCGGTTCACAAAACCATTTCGAACTACGCGAACTTTGATCCTTTCCATGGAAAGGTACGTAGGAAGCCTCCCTGAGGTTCAATACCAACAACTACTTATCCTTACCCACTTCACGTCAGTCCACCCATGTCCTACTCAATGTTAAACATTACCCATTGAAACTATGTGGGCATTGGTCCTTATCTTTTAGACAAGGTATGTAGGAAGCCTCCCTAAGTTCTAACCACAATCGACAGTAAGTTGGTGTGTTCCCCAATCAATGGTAAACTGTTGTGTTCCCCAATCTACAGTAATTTGTTGTGTTCCCCAATTGACGGTAAGCCATTGTGTTCCCCAATCGATGGTAATCCCTTGTGCTCCCCAATCAATAGTAAGATGTTGTGTTCACCAATTGACTATAAGCTGTTGTGTTCCCCAATATATGGTAATTTGTTGGACCCTATCCAATGGTAGGTCATTTCCCCCCATCTAGTGTAAATCCTTTGTAATCTACAATTGATGGTAAGCCGTTGTAATCCCCTTCTCTAGGACCCACTTCTTTGTCCCCCCCCCCAGGCGTGAGGCCAATCCAGGATGCTAACCACGTGTAACCCCAATATATCCTCAGGTCATTGTCCGATGTGTGCACCCCGATTATATACCTCCATCCTGAACTATGAGGAATTTGATTCCATTCCTTAGGGAGACATAGGATGCCTCCCTGAGGTTCAAGCCTATCACTCACGTCTCGTTTGGGTCTTTCCCATGAGCCTATGTGTTTTGGTAAGTTCATGTCCTAACCCAGAGGTTCCACTTCCACCTATTCTAATCCATGCGTCCATTCTCACGGGCCGCCTCCTCAGGTGTCCCATCGCCTCACTGAACTACGTGGACTTTGATTCCCTACCACGGGGATAGGTAGGAAGTCTCTTTGATGTTCTAGACTAATATCATCGTGGTCCTAATGATGGTTCCATTTAATCCTCCACCCACTTCTACCAACCATTTGTATCCATCCTGATTCTTACCTTGGTCGCCACATCCTAGTGAGATCATGTCTCCACTTTCTTGCTGCTCCTAACAGTAATCGGGTAACCATACCACATGTTAGCCCCAGCATCAGTGATCTTTCCAGGGGTTGCACCCATCTAATACACTCCTATCAGTGTTCTGATCAATCCAATCGGTCTCCTCTAGACGTTAAACTCACGAAATACCTTGTGTTAAACATGGCAAGTTGAGGAAAACCTCATAGAAATGCCTATGGAATATAATTCCCCACATTCAACATGGGATGCCTCAAGCTTCCACGCCCTAGATAAGCAATATCATAAGGGGAATAAACCCAGATGCATCAGTGTTCCAGCGTCCATACACACCAGCGATGTCCAACATGACTACTCCCCCGACTGAAGGATGCTACCCTAGCTGGACCCCATGGAATGTCCTGACAGAAGCAGTATAATTAACTAGTATCCATGAAGACATGGCACTGGGAAGTGTTTCCCGAACAACATCTTAATTCAATGAGGGAGAATCAGAATAGGAAACAAGTTTCAAGGAGGAATCCATGGAAAGAGGAACCAACATCCCATCATCCCATTTCGATCAAGGATCAAACATCTTTGAATAAGAAACGAATGGCGCCAGCCTTTGGAAAGCAGGAATGCGGGGAATCAGTTTTTCATCCTCCGAAACAGACGAATGTTTGCCCCGGTAAAATCGTCGAAAACAGAAATGATGAACTCGACGTGAAGTAATTCTACTCAATGTGGAGATTATTAGCATTTGAGACATCAGTGGACTAGCATGTCACCAGATCCATGTATCTGACCCCAGGTCCTACCAAGAAAATTGTGGGTCTGGCATGAAACTCAACATAAATTGGGGCAATTGAACATCGGACAACCCGGTCTGCGACTTTGTCAGTGTGGATACTTCTTTCAAGCATGCAAAATGGAATGGAACTAGGGAACTGGACATCATCATCCATCTTTCATCACTAATAGTTAAATCTCCCTACTTTTCAGGACCCAAGTTGTCACGATAGGAAATCAATCACCGCCCACCCACCGATGTGGGGGCAGGGGAAACATCAACTCTGAAATCCCACACGACCTCATCCCTACCATGAAAGCCTATATGTATCTGACTATTGGGTTCCCACGCCCCATCTCCCCTTTTGAAATCGTTCAGTGAAGGGTGATAAATGACCTCGTTTGATGATACAAGTAGGAGAGGATTATCCCAACTCGGGATATGGCCTGTCAAGACTTATAGGATTTTGTACCTCGTCACGACTGTCACCCACAAGGGCCATGCAGGGATGCAATTCTCCCCACTCCAACGCATAACCATTTCAGGAGCCTCTCCCCTAAATTCTTCAATGACTCATACCCCTACGCCGATGAGGTGAGGGATTTTGGGGATAGCCCTTCCGGGATCCCATTCCAAGGGCTCCCAAGGAGGGCTCCCACTAGGCCGCATAAATTCCACCACCTAGCCCCACGGAATAAGGAGAAGGTAAGATATGGGCCTCTGTCATCCCCAGTCTAGTTAACTCGACCCCAGCGTCGGGCGCAGGCTGAGGAGGACATCTTCCAATGGGCGTCAATGTCAATGAATACCGTGGCACATTCCTCTGATGATGTATACCATCAATCCCCTATTTATGTTGAGATGTTTTGTCTAATTGCAGCACAGAATTTCAATGCTCTGGAATCGCTCACCCTGGAGGAAGTTAGATTCTTTCACCAGACCCTTTTGGTGACCCATATTTCATATTCATCATTGGATAATGGATTACCCCATGAGCCTGGAACACATCAAAGAAATTGGTCCACAATGTCGTTTGGTTGACTTTTCCACACTCCCCATGGCCCAACGCCCCAAGTCACTAGGTCTCCATCGGACCCTCCAACAACAATGCATCCAGAGATTTAAAGTGATCCGCAAAATTATCAAAGAGGATCCCCCCCCCCATGTTCAGGTCCATGGTTGGGGGAAGTATGATGCCCTCAAATTCAGTTCTATCTGCTGCCAACCTGATTTTCTAAGAAATATTGAGGATATGCCTCCAGGAAGAGTCACGGTTAACATGACTGACCTACCAGGGGGAGAGAACGATCCAGAGATCCTCGGAGATGGAATAACCCCTAAGGGAGTATCACACCTATTGGATCCATTGGGAAGTATCACTCATAATAAAAATAAATTTACTAGGTCTTCCAGTACCTACCGAGTCATTAGCCCTTGGCCAGAATTCCAATAAGGGCCAAGAACACCTCGGAGCTGTCAAACCCTCTGATAGGTCTGGCTCAATGCTAAAGACCAAAGACGATCCCAAAAAAGATATTTGGCATCCGTAGCTCACAGAGCACGAGAATATGGTCGATGAACTCCTTTTTGAACATGTCCTGGAGTGGCACCCAGACTACGACAATCCTCAGCCATGGTTGCAGGGGAGGGTACAAGTGTACCATGGTGAATTGCCTCCGGGTGACCCTAACCATCCTACCCACATAGACAAGATAGAGGTCGTAACTTATTGCAATAGGGCATGGTATGTTTCTCCAAACCCACTCGAGTGGCGTGATAATCCCCAGGACCTGGCTCAGGTTTCCCCTACCGCTCTGCTGGTCAACCCACCAGCCACTCCACGAGACACATGGCTTACTTATCATGTTAAAGAACCTGTCAATGCACTAGTGGTCAGGGATCCTCATCAAGACATTAACCCCCACCCATATGATCTGATGGCGGCACTCATTGATCTCCTCACAGTTTTAAAAGCACGATAGGTGGCTATCCCACCTGATGGAAATCCAAATCCCGCATGTGTGGATGATATGCCAGCACCCCATGGTTTTGTAAAATCCCACATTCTTCCACTTTAATGGGACGGTCTACCCACTAGAGCATCTGGCCCACTTCATCTCGAGGTGTGGACCCATGCTGGGAACTCCGGCATAGTAAGAGGCTTCCAAACCCTTGTATTTCATGTAGACATTTGAAGGGCATGCTCTTATCTGGTATAGCCACCTACCTATTGGGTCAGTCACCAACTGGGAAGATATCCATAGCTAGTTTTTCTACCATTTCAGCTTAACCACCCAGAAGACGGGTATTGTAGACCTCTCCAAGTGTAAGTAGAGGCCTGACGAATGTGTCGTAGACTTCTTCGCCCAGTGGAAAGGCCTCACCTACTCCTTGTATATACCGTTGACACAAGAACAGGAGTTGTAAATGTGTGTGAGGAATGTCAAGACTGAACTGGTCCCTTCTATAATTACTAATAATTACCCTAGGGGATTCTGAGACTTCTTTGATAAGGCCCAGTGTCGAGAGTAATCCTTGAAGCAGGCCAAGCAGGCACGTCCTGTACCTCCTGCAATTCCTGCAAGAAGGGCTGCTAAGGCTGATCCCAACACCATGGACCAAATGAGCCCCCCCCCCCAAGAAACTAGAGATATTACCAGTGGAGCCACCTCCACATCCCTTCAAGGGACCTCCACATCATGCATATCCTCCATCCCAGCAGTGCCAACCTCAGAATTGGCAGGCGCCCCCACATAACATGCCGCCACCACCATGGTGAGATAATCAGGTTCCACCTTCTCGACAAGCTCCTCCATCCTCTCATCCGGGCTAGGTACCTAGACCCCCTTCTTAGATAGTATAAACTGGACTTACTCCCTTAATGAGGCTCATGTCCCCAGTTATTTCTGAAGCACCTTGGAAGAGGGACTTCTACGTCTTCCTGAATGCAGGAGGCCAGAAAAGGTGGATCTCACTGATCTCCCCAACTAGATCCCCTATCACCGGATCCTAGGGAAGACCCTCAAACCGTGATATAGGTTTAAAGGCTAGATTCAAGACCAGGTTCATAACAACATAGTTTGGTTAGGCCCAACCGTAGAATATATGTCATGTGTATTTATGAATCCAGACAGTGGTAGTGATAGTGAAAGTGAGTGGCATCAGGTTTCTAACCATAGGTCCCAGAAGTATGATGAATAGATGGCTCATAAGGCAGTCTCCCATGCCCATGGTAATATATGTGAATGCCTGAACAACCCTGAGTCTTCAAAATACACACATCACCTGCATCCAGTACCTCTGCATCAATGGCTCAGCCTTCTTCTTCTCAAAAGAGGAGGCATCGGCGGTGCAAGGGAAAACAAAATCCCCCACCGATGTCATCATCATTCCATACTCTCAGAGACTTATTTCCCCTAGAGATGGAAATCCCCTTAGAATATGTCCATTAGTGGAGGATTCTTCAGGCTAAAATCAAGGGTACGCCTCGGTTATCACCATGGAGCTGGTAAACCCCTGCATGATTTCTGATGGAGAGGAGTGTCGGATGGATCCTCCCAACGTCCAAATCTAGTTTCAACATCGTCAGATCCGTGACTAGATGGGTCATTAGAGTGACTTGGTCGGCACTTCCAACCAAGTTGTGCATTCCACTGAAACCTGACAGCAGGCCCAGTGCAGAGCTCAACACACGTAGCCTTCTCATATGGTGTCATCAGGTCAGCCTTCACTTCCGATTGTGTTACTTGATTAGGCACATCCACCTTGACCGCACCACGATTAGCCACGCTCGGTTATGGACCAACCTCATTCGTCTGTCCAACATCAGTTAGTCTCTCTATGAGCTTAGACTAGTGATCAGTGGGATATTCCCAGCACTAGTCAGCCTCCAATTCATATAGCAGGGCCTGTCCTACCTCCTACTACAGAATGACCTTCTGTAAGTAGGATTTCATGCTTGGAACGGAAGTACGATGTCCTCAAGAATATTGAAAACATTCAGGAAAGTATCTCTATCCTTGACTCCCTCCACCAATCATCGGATATGCGTGAATCCCTCACGGAAACATTAAGAATCCCCCTCTAGTTCGAGATAGAGTTAGCAGTTACAGAAGCCTTCCATGCTGAGGCAGCCGATCATGTAGAATTCCAGTACATTATCTATTTATTTGGGGATGATGATGGATCTCCAATATTATGGAACATTTTTCCATGGTATATTACTTTCCACATTAATGGCGTGGCGATTTGTCACTATCTTGTCGACATAGGATCTGGGATCAACCTAATCTCGAACCCGACACTCTGAAATATGGGGCTATCCAAGGATGATCTGAGTCCCTCTAACCTGAAAATCCATGGTTATGAAAGGACGGAACATACACTAGTCAGAATGATCTGCCTGAAGACACAGTTTGTTGGCTTAGTTTCTAGCACCGTGTTTATGGTTGTTCCACAAGATAGTGCCTACAACTCATTGATGGAAAGGCCCTAGAGCCACCTGCATGTGGCAGTCCCTTCATTATATCACCAGTGACTTAAGTACTCCCTTAATGGTCAAGTAGGCATAATTAATGGTGACACATAACCCTTTACCTCTTGTAAATACAGCTACCTGGATTCCAACTATTATAAGATCAAGGACAAGAAATTCATGCTAACGAGGTTGAACTTACTACAACTGCGACAGACCCATGGATAGACTTAGATGATGCATACATATTTCTGATCCATCAATTGGTGTCTATGACCCCAGATATGGGGAAATGCTTTTTTGGTTTCTGGAATGAGGGGGAAGCACTTTCCCAAGTTTAAGTGACATTAGGAGATAACCTCATATTCCTACACAAATCAGGAATGAGTGATCCTAGAGCCCCCTACTCCTATAATATATCAGGATGTCCACCCCATGGGAACATCAATACGCCATACTGGTTTGTTTCAATGATCTTGGATAAACCGGCTTGATCCAACATGTCACTATTTCTTTTTATCATCATGTGAGGCCCCTTGGGCCTAAGTCCAGATGGGATCGGGTCGACAACCTTCTTTGTTGTGGTTTCAGCAGCGTAAGAGTCCCCCGATGTAGTGTCTACTACTACTATGGTTGGAACCAGTCTCCCATTTGGATCTGCTGACTTAGAAGAAACTCATACCACCAAGGACCACTCCTCCATATGTGAATAATATTATTTAGATGATGCTCCTCCAGCTTTCGAATAGGGTGTCTCCAATACGGTCGATGAGTTGGTACATGTGAACCTCAGCAGTGTGATTTATCGGAAACCCACATTGATTAGTTCCGCTATGCCTGTCAAAGAGTAGCAGCAATACGTGTTCTTCCTAAAGCAACATCATGATGTATTGGCATGGAGTTATGATGAAATTTAGAGACTAGATCCCAGGTAGTTTTCCACCACCTCGGTCTCCCAGCAAATCACTGCGGGTTTAAGAAGCCTCCCAGAAAGATGCAACCTTCTCATGGTTCCATGGTTGTGGCTGAAGTTTATAATTGCATTATAGTCAACATCATCAAAGAGGTCAGGTAACCTAGATGGTTATCCAACATTTTGCCTTTTAGGAAGAAAAATAGATAGATAAGAGTCTTCATTGACTTTTGGGATCTCAATCATCACTGTCTGAAGGATAATTTTCCCCTTCCTATGACAGGACTATTGATCGATGCCACAGATGGGTTCCATGCTCTGTCTTTCATGGATGGATATTCCGGGTATAATGAGATCTGAATGGACCCTGAGGATGAAGAGTCTACAGCCTTCAGGAAACCACATGATACTTTTTATTACTAGTTCCTGCCCTTTTTTCTAAATAATGAAGGTTCCAATTATCACCATGCCATGCATTGCATATTTAAGCTAATCCATGGGACACTAGTGGAATGCTATGTGGATGATCTGGTGGTCAAATATCACCACTGTCAGGAACATATCAAAGACCTTGATAAAGTGTCTAGCTTCCTCTGTTCTCATCATCTACAGATGAACCCATTGAAGTGTGCCTTTGGGGTCACCTCTGTAAAGTTTACTGGTTTCGTTATCAGATATAGAGGCATTGTGATCGATCTGGAAAAGATAAAGGCTATCAGTCAGATTTATCCTCCGAACTACATTTGGGAGCTCAGAGGATTTCAAGGCCAGTTGGCTTACATATGCTGATTGACTGTGAATATGTCCGGAAAGTGTAAGCCCACTTCTCGTCTCATGAATAAAGGCATTTTCTATCACAGAGATGAAGAATGTCTGACTGATTTCGAGGAAATAAAGCAGTATCTACTCCAGCCTCCCGTCATGATGCCACCCATTTCGGGAAAGATATTGGTCCTTTATGTGACCACCCTAGAATGATCTCTTGGCTCCCTTCTCACCTAGAAGAATAAAGAGGGTATAGAGAACATTCTCTGCTATATCAATCACATGCTTCTCAATACAGAGACTAGATACTCCCCTATCGATAAGAGCTTCCTTGCACTAGTATTTGGAGTATAGAAATTGCGACATTACATGTAGCAACATGAGGTACATCTGGTGTCCCATGTGGATCTGCTGAAGTATATCCTGAATCGCCCCATGTTGTAGAGCATCTAACTCGGTGGGTAGTGATCCTCTTACAGTTTGACATCAAGTTTTTTCCTCATAAGGATATTAAGGGGCAAGCATTGGCATATTTCCTTTCCGCCCATCCAGCTCCCACGAACCAGTCTCTGGACCTTGATTTTCTTAATGAGGCAATCCTCTTGGTACACCAAGCCTTTCCATGCTGGGAAATGAACTTAGATGGTGCTTCCCAGAGCCCTACCAACAGAAGGCTCAATGCCCCCAGACTCAATAGAGTAGGCCTAGGTATCATCTTCATCATCCCAGCACAAGGTATTTTTCTGTATTCAATCCCACTATCAGAGGGTTTTACCAACAATGAGTCAGAGTCCATGGCTCTCATCACTAGCCTTGAGATTTCCCTCAAGAATGACATTCCCCACTAACATGTGAATGGGGACTCCGAACTAGTCATCAAGCAGATCAACGGTGACAATGTCACCATAAAGCCGAGATCGTACCACTATTGGTAAACACCATCTAGATGATGGCCCAGTTCCTATATCAGCTAGAAGTTACCCATGTCCCTCAGTCCCATAATGGTCGAGCTTACACCTTGTCCAACCTAGTTGTATCTTTTGTGGAGCCTAATCAGGATGATTTGATTATCCACATGGAACACGGGAGAGTAATATCCCCTATCACTCCAGATAACGATGATAGCCCACAGGTAAGACACCTTACCAGTGGCGCATCCACATTAGGACCCTCAGGTTCCCCTGACGCAATGTTGGAATTAAATCCTGATTGGAGGACCCACTTTATCGAGTACCTCCAGCATGGTAATCTCCCAGCAAATTGAGCCGACTGCGAGCATATCTGACATCGTACGTTGCAGTTTAACCTCTATAGTGGTCCCGACCTTGAGAAAATCCTCTACAAAAAATAAATTTTATGTGGTTCTCCAATTTATAATTAAAGGAGTTTAGATTTCTCAAGTCATGTAGGAGGTTCATTCTAGTTTCTACGAGGCTAGTCAGACCAGGCTGAAATTATCTCACCGGATCTAGAGGTTGGGGTATTTTTGGCCCTCCATTATTCATGACTGCATCGAGTTTTTGAAGAGGTTTCATGTGTTCCAAATTCATTCCAACTTTGTGCATTGACTGCCAAATCCTCTCCACACCACCAATTACTCTCGTCCCTTTGTGATTTAGGGACTCGATGTCGTTAGACCATATCCACCGGCAACTGCTCACCAGTGCAGTTTCATCCTGACCGCTACATATTTCTTTTCCAAGTGGGAAGAGGTGATTCCTCTCAAGGAGGTGAAGGACCATTCTATCTTTGTATTTGTTAGATACAACATAATCTACTGATCTTGAGTTCCTCACCACGTTATCAGTGATAATGGCACCAACTTCAAGACAACCGAGTTAGGGAAATTGTATTCAAAGTACAATATCTATTCTAACCATACATCCCGCTATCACGTGCAAGAAAATGGGAAGATCAAGTCGTTCATCAAAACCCTCTCTAACATTCCGTAGACGATGGTTGGTTAGAACAAGAAGAGTTGGCCGAACAAGATCCACAATGCCCTTTGGGATTACATGACGAGGACTCGCAATTCTACAGGGGTGACTCCATTCTCTCTGGTGTATGAAACGGAGGTCATAATTCCCATAGAGATTCATTTTCCTTCATTACGGACATCTTTCTATGATCATCAAGAACTAGATAAAGTAGTTGAAATTAATTTGAATGAATTGGATACACTGAATGAGAATTGGCTTTGTGCCCTGTACAATCTGGAAAGGCATTAGAACAAGATAGCCAGGTCTTTCAACATGAAAGTTCACCTCTACTCTTTCTTATAATGTGACCCAGTGTTGGCTCGGAGAAAAGGAATAATACCTGGTAGGAAACCTCTCAAGCTAAAACCCAAATTGGAAGGACATTAATTCATTCATAAGGTTTACCCCAATGGCACGTACTACCTGGTTATCATGGATTGGGAGAATATAACTCCTCCCACCAATTCCAAATTCTTCAAGAAAAACTTTTCCTGAGTAACTCGGTCCTACATGACCTTAAACTGTTATGTGTTGCATTACATTAAACTACTTTTCCATCCCACATGACGATAAACTACAAAATGGTCCACGGTCTATGCTCTATGACCATAAACTAAGATCTATATGGTCCCACATGACCTTAAACTATTCGTTCCATACCACAAGTCGTTAAAGTGTGTGATTCTTCCGAACTGAAGGACATAAAACAATTCATCATTCATCCTGCATGATGTTAAACTACGGGTAGAAGATATATTATTATGGTCCATGATATATGACTGTAAACTAATATCTCCCCACCACAATCGTCCCACAAGACATTAAATTACATCTGAAAAACTATGTATGGATTGATTCCCATCCTCATGGGGTACATTAGAATGTATGTATGCCTTCTCTTAAGTCCAAGCCCCAAACTCTTCTCTTTGACTACCCCTAGGTGTTGTTTTTTTTGGATGGTCCCACCTAGTGTAGTGTAGGATTTTTTGTCCCCACTCATTTCAAGATAACAATGATTGCACTATGTTCCCTTACACGTTCTTCTATCCTCCCACGTCCTTACTGCACGATGATAAACTACATGGCCCTTTTCAGAACTATATATTGATTAATTCCCATCCTTATGGGATATGTAGGATTGCAAAAAAAATTCATCCTTAGGCCCAATCCCAACTTCAAGATATCCCATAAAGTCGAAACACATGGTGTGGTGCCGTA
Organism: Viscum album; assembly: GCA_963277665.1. Lineage (NCBI taxonomy): Eukaryota > Viridiplantae > Streptophyta > Magnoliopsida > Santalales > Viscaceae > Viscum > Viscum album. Next base: position 1,152,394,137 of record OY728135.1, read on the forward strand.
TTTTTTCCTCATTCACGTCGATTTCATCATAATCCCATCATTCATCTATCTCTCCAATGATATCCACCTCATTCCTTGTCCCACATGACATTAAATTGCACAGGCACATTCATGATTCACACACCCCCTTCATTTGGGTTTCCATCATCTTCCACATCCGAAAGGACCCCATAACAGTATGGATGCTAGGCTCAGGGCTCTCCTACCATCTCGGGCCAACGTCCCTGAGGATTTTGGATGAAAATTTGATACAAGTCCTGCGTTGCGAATATTGTCAGTGGTCGACACTCATTTGTTGTTCCCATTACAGGTCACACGATGTGGATGTTGTGTTTCAAATGTTGTCAACAGTCATCCTTCATTGTTTCCGCAACCACCATATGTCCCAAATATTTTTTTTAGTGATTCATTTTATCCTGTTATCCCTTAAAACATCATTCTGCCTCAGGTAAGAGTTTTAGTCTATATATCGTACCCTTATATGTTGGGGAGAGCCAGATCTCATTCTAAGTTTCCCACAATAAGAGTTGCTCATGTGGAATTAGGAATTTTGGGAAGGCAATACATGTATGAAGGGTCATGTGTCCACAGTTTGAGCTCTGTGACCTTAAACTAAGGTCGTCGTCATCCTCATTACAAGACGTTAAACTGAAAACTGTCTAGGACTTCTTATCTAAGGTCCCTCAACCTTTTTGATCCCTTGGCCCAAGTTCTCACTCATGGTTATATAGTATGTCCCAGATTCTATGTCCTCATTTATGGCAGGATATTTTTTCCACGCCTCATACATCCCCTTGGGATACCCTTCCATTATCATCCTCACTACAAGATGTTAAACTGTGAACTGTCTGGGACTTCTTGTCTCAGATTAATCAACCTTTTTGACCCCCTGGACCATGTTCTCCTTTGTGATTGTATGGTGTCATATGGTCTTATGTTCTCATTCATGTTGGGTTCCCACTATGTCATACACATCCCTCATTGAGATACCTAGCCCCTATCAATGTCCTTGCTGCATAATGTAAAAATACACAACATCCTCCAAAACTACATATGGCTTGATTTCCATCCTTATGGGATATGTAGGACCACTCAAACAATTATCTTTTGGGTTCATTCCCATTTCTTACAAACCTCCTTATCTTCCTAGACCCCTGTAATGAGTTCTCCAGGAAAGGGGCTTGTGGTATCATATGGAATTATGCCCTCATCCACATAGGGTTTGTAGTAACCATTCCACTTACCTCTATCTCTTGAGATTTCTTTGTCCCCATATTCCACAATTATCTTTTCAAGTTACCTGCTTTTATGTTGGGCCCCTTGAAACTCTTTGGAATGTCACCAATGTCCCCTAGTGCACTTTGGTTCAGCACCTAGAGTGTCGAATCCTACATGGACAAGTTATCGCCCATATTAAGGCTCCATTCTCCCATTCATTTGGGATTCCATCATCTTTCACATCCAAAAGGGCCCCCAAATGGTACAGATCCTATGCCTAAGGGCTATCCACCATTTTTGTTCAACATCCTCAAGGACCTCGAATGAAAATTTGATTAAAGTCCCACATTATGAATATGGTCAGTGGTCGACACTAATTTTCTTATTCCATTTTAGGTCACATGATATAGATTCTGTATTTTGAATATAGTCAATAGTTATCCTCCATCTTCACACCAACCCCCATCAAGCCCTAAACATTGGTTGCATGATTCACATCATTTTCCACTTCAACATGTCCAAGTGTAATTTTGACACACTTGGTGTTATCCCTCAGTGCGTGTTTACACGTGAGGAGAAAAAATCCACAATAATGTGTCATTCGGGGCTCTGCACTGATTCCCCCCATGCATGAATTCCATGTGTTGTAATGACCTTATTCGCCCTTTTTTTCCACATTGAGCGTACCTCACACGGGCTTAGGGATTCGGTCGAGGTCTTCACTCATTTGGAAGAGTCTTGTTTCCCTATGTTCCAAGCTATAATACCATAAACTATGATCTCTCTATGTCATTCTCATGTCCTTGTTGTAAGATTTGAAACTGCATGACATTCCTAAAACTACATATATCTTGATTCCCATCTTCATGGGATATGTAGGAACACTTGGGAATCTCATCTTCAGATCCTGCTAAGGTTCTACTAATTACTTCTCATGTTCGGCTTTTGGTCTCTGAATTTCATGATATTTCATGGTGTGGCGTGGTATGGGATTACATCCTCATTCATGTCGGGTTTGAAAAAGTCACACCATGTACTCCCTTTCAGGATTTAGTCACTCCTACCCGCTTATCCTACAAGATGTTAAACTACCCCCTCAGAACTACATACAACATGATTCACATCCTCATGGGATACGTAGGAACACCTAGATGTCTCTCCTTCGATTCCAATCCAATATTCTTTGACCTTCGTTGGACCATCATTGTGAGGTTTCTTCCCTGGAATTGTGTGTGGTGTGGTGTGGACCTCATCCTCGTTCACACCGGGTATGCATTGTCACACTATGTGTATTCCCCCTAAATCATCATTTCTTCTGTATGTGTCCAAGCCACATGATGTCAAACTATGCCTCCTGGTCCCACATGACTTTAAATTGTTGTGTCTTATTACCTGACATTAAAATTCATTGGTTGGTCCTATCATATGACCCTATACTATGACATTATCGTCTTGGACGCACAATAAAAAATGACACTACATTGTGATGTCCTCACTCGAACGTACATCATGTTTGGTAGAAGCTATCCACCTTACCATTGGTCAATGCCTGCAAATGGCTTGATTCCTATAGCGACTCTGGGGTTCTCTACCCTGGGTTTGTCACTTCATAAAAAAACACATCCATTCTAAATAATAAACAAGATCTATCAAATTCCTCTTCTTTTTGTTTTGAGGGCTAGACCCGCACAACAACATTGTCCCTGGAATTGGTACCTTACCATGAATTCCAAGAACTATATGTGGCTTGATTCCCATCCTCATGGGTTATGTAGGAACACCCATACATCCCATCTTTAGGTCCATCCCCATGAATCTTAAATTCTGCCCTATTTTCGGCCCCTTGGCCTGATCACCTTTGGAAGCATATGGTATGACGAACATCTCTTGGGTTCTCATTTGTGTCTGTTTTTGCAGCAATCTCATAATGTTTCTTCCTTGTCTCTCCCTAGAATTGTCCAAGTTATATGACCCTAAACTAAGACATCCCTATGAGAACTACGCATCAGGTTCAACTACTTCACCACCCTGTGAGCATTCCATAAAATCAGGTCCCCTCTTAATAGTCCACCTTATGACCTTAATCTAGAAGCATGTGACCCCAGGACCCTTGTCCTTGGAAATGGATTTGACTCCCTCTATCTGGTACATCTTACGGTCGTACTCAGATGCATTGATACAAAGATCTGAAGGCATGGAATTCTCACATGTAAATTTACTCGTTTCATGTCCAATCTTCATGAGACCTTTTTTAATCCTCATCCTTTTCCATGTCTGAAGGGACCCCCTTTATGGCTTGGTCTCATTCCACATTGGCTCACCGGCCGTCTTGGGCCAATACTAATGAAGACCGCCGAAAAAATTTGTGGTCGGTCCTGCATTTGGAACATGGTCAGTAGTCAACCCTAATTTATTTTTCCCCATTATAGGATAAGGCAAAGTGGATACTGTGTTTTGAACATGGTCAATAGTTATCCTCTATTTTCACACCGCTAAAATTTTGATCCAGATCTCAATCATCCTAATTCACATCTTTCCACCCCTCATGTTTAAGTGGAATCCCTACACACATGGTTCTATTTCCCCTGTGCATGTAGGTGCATTATGAAGGGGGTCAGTAATAGAAGAATTTCACTTGCCTAGTGGATCATTTCCCCTAATGTGTGCCTTTTGATACTACGATATTTCACTGATACCCCTTTTTTCCCACATCGAGCACAATTCACGTGGGCTTAGTAGTGTTGGTGGGGTGTGTACTGGTGCAGCTACGACACACAGTCCCTTTTTCATGCATGATGTTAAATTGTGACTCCAGAACTACGTACGGCTTGATTATAATTCTAATGGGATACACAGGAACACCTTGTAACTTTTCCTCAAGCACATCCTAACTTTCGCTTTTGGTCCCTTGGCCTAAAAAACTTCCTCTCAGGATTTTTGGTGTGTTCCGGATTCCTTATATACCAATTCATGTTGGTTTTAAACTACTGAATCACATACTCCATTCTTTGGATTTCCATTTTCACTCCCAATCCTACTATATGAAGTTAAACTACAAGAATCTACATGTCCTCTCTGTATGAAATTATGCTGCGGTTCAACCCTTGACTAGTTCAGTATTCCCCATGTTAACTATTGGATCCAATAGCTTCCTTTCCAGTGAGGATTCCCCCTTCTACTGTCGGTCTCTTAACATGATGTTCTGAATAACTACATTTGGATTGATTCGCATCTGTATGAGATATGTAGCGATGTTTTATCCTTTCGACTTGGGCCTAGCCTCAAGGTCATTAACCCTTCCATCCCCTCAGCCCTGATCTTGGTCTAGGAAGTATGACCATAAAATAGTGTACACTGTCCAATCCATGCAACATTTAAACTACATGTCTATCTCATTCTTTGGTGTGACGTAAAACTACAAGGCATTATAGGTCCTCACCATAGAGGTCATGTCTGGAAGTCGGTATGATCCCCAATCAGACCGATGCACCCACCTAATGTGTTTCCATCACAGTGTCATAATTCTAAGAGTGTTGGACTCTATTTGAACAATCCATCACTCCAAACTCTACGCTTTGCATACCCCTTATTCAGACCGTCGTCCTCTTCCACGTCTGAATGGACCCCCTAAAGGAATGGATGATCGGACTATGGATCATCTACTGTACTAGGCAAACATTATGGAATACTAATGGATGACATTTGGAGTTAAGCCCCGTGTTTTGAACATGTTTAGCAGTCAGACATCATTTGTTATCCCCAGTATTTGCTAACACAATGGGGATACTGTGTTTCGAACATGGTCAATAGTTATCCTTCATTATTATGCCATACCTAAGGTGTTCTGAATTTTTGGTATTGGGATTCACACTTTCCACTCCCCTATGTTCGAACTTATTCTAATTCCCCGAGCGTTACCCTGATCGTGCACTAGAGAAAGTTGGGAAAATTTAAACTTGAATGTTCTGAGGAATTCATCCTCCAGTCAGGCCCCCCTCTTTCTTCATGGGAATCAGGAATGGTTGTTCAAACCTTTGGATGCCTGTATCTGGATCGACACTATCATATTCTAATGGAATAAAGAGGTGTTCATCCATTTTTTCTCACATCGAGCTCGACCCATGTGATCTTAGGGATTGATCAATGGATGTTTCACAAATGTGATGGACCTGTAGTAGACCAAAACAAATAATAGAAACCATGTATTCATCTAGCATTAAAAATCAAAGCATGAAAGTATGTTTACAAGTTTGCACGTGTTACATAACCTGAGGATCAACCCCTCCCCCGGATGGGTTGACCTCTTTAATAGAGCATTCTAGTTCCACCACTCTCTGGTTTGGGGCATCCAGGATCCATTTTCGTCTGTTTACTTCCCGCTCCTCCATAGAAATTATGGGGTGTAGTTCCTCAGCCTTGATCCGGTCCTACTCTCTTGTCGGTTCAGATGATATCCATCTCTTTTGAGACTTTCCCCATATGTTCTTAAGCTTCCACCAACTAGGAATATAGGTGTGACACAAGATATGATTGTGCATTGATGACAGTGGAATGCTTGTTTGCTTGTTCCTACAACCCCTGAATCTTACTTTTGGCCTCTTAGAGCCTCTTGATGTTAATTGATTTCCTCCATTGCAAACCCAAACCAAGGCCACGATCATGCTCTCAAATGTTCTACACCATTATGGCTCGAATGAGAATATGAGGATGTTGGGAATCCACTCCCCCAGCGCACAGCTCACGCAGCCATGAGCAAAGCCTCCCCATCGAGTCTATCCATTGTGTTTGAATAGTCTTCTTAATGAAGCACTTGATCAGTTTCCATGACTGAAAATGGACGATTTTTCTCTCCTCTTCGTCAGAAGCTGTCTCATCCCGGTATTCAGGGTCATCTGGTTCGTATGCGGGAAACAATTCTAGGAACCCATTAGATGGGTCTGCATATACTGTCTGGTCAGGTATGTCAGGACCCATTTTGTCTAATTGATCCTCATCATTGGATCCCACCTCAATGATCTTAGGATCTGTCCGGATGATGGTCCCACAGTGATCAGAAATTCTCTAGCTTGGTTGGTTCGAACATCCTCTTCCATGACCATCAGCGTTCTTCTGGGAAAGGTGCCACCAGGAGCTCTAGCCAACCTCACCAAGGGATCCAACTCCATTTTAATAACAATGCATGAAAGTGGCACATAGATATAAGTTAACCTGATTAGTGGATGGAAGTTATGTATTCTGTGAAGAATCCTTACAGAGGTCAAAGAATTGGTCTCTATCTTATGTTGTTGTCATTGGAACCTAGAGGCATGGCCCTCCATATATTTTTAGAAGGTATAAAAACTCTATAAGAACCGCCATGGGTGTCTCAACCCCTCTTAGAGCAAAAATCACCATAGTCGCGGGTGAAGATCCTGAATTCCCATAGCTGCATCATCTGTTAGACGGAAGCGGGTTTGGGGTATGAGGTCCTCCTACATAGTTTATGTAACAACCCGAGAAAACCATGTTTTGATTTTTGACAAGTTTTCTTTTCAATGTCACCCATTAAGTGAATCAACAATCAACTTATAAGGTAAAAATAATAATAAAATAGAAAAATGCACCAAATGAATGAAAACTCCTTTTATTGAAATAAGCAACATCTCGGCTACAACTTCCACTAACCGAACAAGAAGATAAATTAACCAAAAATCCTAACTGAGAACTCGATTACAAGAATGGGGAGACCGCTTAAAACCACCAAGAGCCCAAGAATGCGGTAGGGGTTTCTGGCATCCATCATAATGAACATGAGGATGGCCGAAGCCACTGCAACTGTGCTGAGCACCAGGGGAATCATACGAACCATCTTCTTCTTTCTCCTTCAGTAACTTGGAGTTAGGGACACCCCGAGACCAGACCCTTTATAAGCACACCAATCGGACCGTTGAACCCAAACAGCTATAAATATGACCTTTGGTTTCTCCTATCTTCTATGTTTTGTTTTTGACCGTTGGGAATAAGATGGATTACCCATGGAAGGTTCGGAAAATTAACTATGTAATTTTATTTAATGACATCAATGATAACATAATTAATTTAATTCTTGTTTTCCCAAAAATGCAAATTATGTTTTATGAAAATTAATATTATTATTTATTACACTTATTTTCTTAATTTGAGCAATTAAAATTTTATGTTGTAATTATATTAAAGGTTAATGGGTTTTTATTTTGTCTAAATATGTGCTGACCCTTGAGTTAAATATATATATATTATGCATCAAATTAATTAATTCTTTTTCACTAAATTAAATATAAGGGCTAATGTTAATGAGAATGTTTATAACGGGGATAAACAGTTTTGGAAACTACGTCAAACTATGATTTCTATTACTTAAGTGTTTTGTGGTGATGATATTTATGTCAACGCACTCTTATGTGTGATTGAATGTAGTTTAATTAATATTAATCTTTAATTAAGAAAAATTAAGGTAATTAGCTTATAAAGGAAATTAAAACATGATATGTTTTGATTAACCAATGATTCCTTTATATATTAAATGAACCATTAATCATCATAATGAAATATTTAGTAATTATTAATTATGGTTTAAAATAATAATAATGATAATATAATAAGGTTAATAAGAATTATTGATGTTTTAAAAATAAAATATATATATATACATTTATATAATAATACGTTTTGATTGATTCAATATATAATTTTTATTGACCAATGACATTTTTTAAAATAAAAGTTGGTTTAATAATTGAATTCTTTAATAATAAAAATCAATGAATCAATAAATTAATAAGGATATTAATAAAACTATCTTTTTTTTAAAACCCTGCTATAGCGCGTTTTATAAACGCCGTGTCACCCTGGACCGTCCGATCCATCCTCCTCTGACGGTGCCATCCGTTTTTTTTAATGCTGCGCTGAATCTATGTCGCCCGATCTACCTCCTTGAAATCTTGGTCATCCGCTATTTTCCGGATTTCCTTCTTCCCCCGCGTTCCGCTTCTTCTTCTTCCTTGCGTCATCGAACCAGTAGGGTTAGACTCCCTGTTTTTCTTCATCTAGGCCAGTTAGTGGACCCGCGTTGCTCCATGCTTTCTACGAACCGACACTGACCCCCCTCCCTCGGATACCCTCCTTGCATGTGAGTCTCTGTCTTCATTTTTTAAAAATCCATGTTGCACCGAAGAAGGACGTTTGCATCCGAGCCCCCTTAATCTCTCCGACTACTGGACCTCGTCGCTGCTGTGTTTTCCTCTCCTCCTCTCCGAGCAAGGTAAGGGACAAGCTTTGTCTTAGTTTTGTTTAAGTTTCGGTTTATATATATATATATACGTAATATATGTATATGCAAACCTTCTTGTGTTTTTACTCTCGATTTCTCTTGTTTCGTCTACTCCTCCCCTCTGAATAGGTAAGGGAAGACCTCTTCTTCTGTTTCAATTTTTCTCCAACTTTGATACACTGAATTGTTTTATAAATACTTTATGTATATATATGTGTAGATAAATTTACATTAAGGCCTTAAGAACCGGTTACCACTATTCCTATTTTCCAGAACGCATTCGAGTTAAAGGAAGTTTCTTTTTCTTCTCCTGGTGTTAATTTTAATTCGATTTTAATGATTCACACTTTGTGTATATAGGTATATTCATTTATATACACATATGTATAAGATGATATAAGAAAACATACAATCTTTTCCACAGGTATATAACTCTAAACTTCTTTTCACCTATGAAAAATGGAGTTGTCGAATGATTGCATGAACATGTAAACCATGCAATTATATGGAGCATAAAGATGTCTATTTACATGTAATCATATAGATGTACATGTATGTCACTGTGCATAAGGGATGAATTTGGCTCTTTTGTTTTGTACAATATAACATGATAATTTAATTACTCAAAAGCATGTTATCTCAATAAAAGTATCCAAAAACCAATTATATACATTTCTATATGTATGATGAAGTTTAAAGGATAGTTTGTTATCAAAATAGTTCTTTCACTTAATTTTTTTTACTTATCATCATTCTTGACAAATCAGGATTTTGGTTTTTGAGAAAATGGAAAGAATTCCTTAAATTTTTATATACATGCAATCATTTATTTGTACACATCGACCATGTTGTATGCAAGATTTATTTTATGCCAATAAGGGGTCATGTTTTTTAAAGTTCTAATAAAAGAGTTTTTGTTTTTCACAATTATGTATATGGTTTTCCCAAGATGGACTTGATTTCACCCATTGTATCCCTAACTGCATGTATATTTTCCCAGTTTTAATTAAACACCCACAATATCCATTTATCAGCTTATGTGTATGTTATGAACGACCATGCTTTAATTGGGTATTATGATGTTATGGAATGTTAAGTGATTATGTTCTTTTCCTTAAAACCCATGTTTCAATTGTTAAGACAATTTCTTGGGTGAACGGATTTTAGAGTGCATGTATCAGTTTATTTATAATTGAACTGTCTTCAAGTTATGAATATGTATGTAAAAAGGGGGTTGATTAAAGAATGCATGAAACCCTATGAATGAATGACCATGTCAAGATATGTGAGGGATGTATAGGACTTACATGTGACGGGTGCGCCCGGAATTATATAGCGCAATAAGAATGATGTGACGGGTGTTCCCGGAATTATACAGTGCTCCAATGCATTGGGTAAAGCAAGAGTCTCATGAGACGTTATGTGCGACGGTCTTGGCAGTTAGCCTTGGCTTGTGCTACAATGGAAACGGGATTGGCAGTTAGCATAGACCAATTAAATATGTTATACGGTCTTGAAGAAAGGTCTTGACAAAGTCCAGTATTATACATTTCCTCTTCATGTAATGATAAAGGTCAACCAGGGGTTAGTTCAACTAACAGAACAACCCCTTGTTGAAAGCTCCCATGACTATGAAAACTTAATTTATGTGACAAGAACTATTTTTCATGTGGTAAACTGTTAGATGAACTGTATATTCTCATGAACCATGTTATGAACGTTTTCCCTGCTTAGCCACAGAATTCTTTTTAGAATTTAAGCAACCTTGTTTGAATATTATGCATTGTTTATTTTTCTTATGTTGCGCTCTCTTATCATATTTACTATAGAGTTTATTTCAAGTACGTACTTCTCTGTGAAAGTGGTTTTCAAAAATGTCGGATTGCATGTTTTTAAGAAAATATAATGTTTCGTTTTTATAAAAGTGTTTTATTCTCTTCAAAGGAACTGCTTTGATAAATAGTTTTCTTAAAACGTTTTTAAAACCCCTTACTGGGCATATTTGCTCACCCTATGTTTTTGTTTAAAAATTTTCAGGCATGGTTGGTACTAATGAAGTTAATTAGAAGCAGTTGGTTTCCCAGAATCCTGAGCCTCACGATCTTCTGTAGTAATGGGACATGATATTTAATTTGTAATGATGTAATGAAATGATAAGTATATCATGTCTCATTAAGCACCCTTGGTTTGGGGGTTTCTACAGTTGGTATCAAAGGTTGGGTTCAGGAAACTCTGGAAAACCAGGTGGTATAAATGTATTTCTTTGACTAATGAAGTAAAAATGTTATAACTTTCAGATGGCTGATGAAAATATACCTACTGACCTTTTTTCACTTCCCATTGAGGATCTAGAGAACATTGTATCTCTAGCTAGTCGTGAGAACTTTCTGAATTATGCCCAAATTCGCATGACATGTAAGCACCTGTATGACATGTCAAACTCACCTAGGGTGCTTAGTCTTCACCGGTGATTGGGGATGGATTATCTCCTAATGATGATGACCCAATTTCCCTCTTATGCACGTCGGGGAAGGTATCACGAAGGACTCTTCCGAGTGTTCACAACTGGCGAGGAATTTGGCACAATGCTTGATAACCCTTTCCAAGAAGCTGCTGCTGCCGGAGACCTCTGAGCGGCTTACCTGTGCCAGATTTTTCACTATGGCTTCTGGGGCCAGTTAATGGACTTTGGAGTGTTGGATAATGAGTCCACCAGTTTGTCTCTTAGGCAAGAATTGTATACCGATGTTTCCCAACTTCATACCCCCCCCCCCACGCTAAACTCAGGAGGCGTTATAAATGTTCCCATGAGTTTAGTCCTGTCTGTTCAGCCTGTGTGTGGTTTGAAGAGTTAGGAAGTTTTGCCACTCTTTGTGGCATATGTCTTGTAAACTCACACTTTCCATGTAAACTTTTGCATAAATGGAAGTCTCTTATTTCCTTTCATGTCTCTACCTTATCAATGTTGTTAAGAGTTTCCTTTCGATGTTTGTTTTCAGATGGCTGGTCAAACAAACTTCGCATCACTAACCTGATGAGCTAGTAGAGGTCATCTTGATCAGGTCTTGCACGGTGGATTATCCATCCTTTCTCCACCTACGAGGGTCCTGCCAGCGTTTTCTCGATCTAACAAATGGTCCAGAGATCCTTTTCTTATGTCAAGAGGATGATCGTGTCTTTCACCTTGTTTCCACTGCTCAACTCCCCTGCTATAGGCGAAGGGGAAGGTACCATGAGGGCCTGTTCCAGTGTTTTACTATGGCACATAGCTTTTCTGCCAGAGCGTGCATCCTCGTGGCTACTCAGAATGGCCAGCTCAGTGCAGCCTACATGTTCCAAGTCCTGAATCTCAGTCTCCTCAACCGCGTCATCCCTCTCGACTACCTCGAGTGTGATGTGTCCAGAAGAGTTATCAAGGAGTTTATCTACTTGGACGTTTCCGAGTTTTGCATGGCACGAGCGTCCCTTTGGAATCCCATGTGCAGTATGCACGAATAGGAGTTCAGAACGTACTGTTCTAAGTGTATCTGGGATAGGGAAATGGAAGAGCTATGTGCCAACCTTGGTATCCCGTTTACTGAGTCAGATCCACTGTTTTGGTGGTGTTCTATGTTTGGGGTTTCAGTTTTTTTTTCTTTTTATGATATAATTGTGAGGGTGCAATTCTTTGAAGGGGGAAGTAATGTAACGACCCGAGAAAACCATGTTTTTATTTTTGACAAGTTTTCTTTTCAATATCACCCGTTAAGTGAATCAACAATCAACTTATAAGGTAAAAATAATAATAATATAGAAAAATTCACCAAATGAATGAAAACTCATTTTATTCAAATAAGAAACATCTCGGCTACAACTTCCACTGACCGAACAAGAAGATAAATTAACGAAAAATTCCAACTAAGAACCCGATTACAATAATGGGGAGACCGATTAAAACCACCAAGAGCCCAAGAATGATGTAGGGGTTTCTGGAATCCATCATAATGAACATGAGGATGTATGAAGCCACTGCAACCGTGATGAGCACCAGGGGAATCATACAAACCATATTCTTCTTTCTCCTTCAGTCACTTAGAGTGAGGGACACCCCGAGACCAGACCCTTTATAAGCACACCAATCGGACCGTTGAACCCAAACGGCTATAAGTATGACCGTTGGTTTCTCCTATCTTCTATGCTTTGTTTTTGTCCGTTGGGAATAAGATGACTTACCCATGGAAGATTCGGAAAATTAACTATGTAATTTGCTTTAATGACATCAATGATAACTTAATTAATTTAATTCTTGTTTTCCCAAAATTTCGAATTATGTTTTATGAAAATTAATATTATTATTTATTACACTTATTTTCTTAATTTGAGAAATTAAAATTTTATGTTGTAATTATATTAAAGCTTAATGGGTTTTTAATTTTTCTAAAAATGTGCTGACCCTTAAGTTATATATATATATATATATATATATTGCATCAAATTAATTAATTATTTTTCTCTAAATTAAATATATGGGCTAATGTTAATTCAAATGTTTATAACGGGGATAAACAGTTTTGGAAACTACGTTAAACTATGATTTCTTTTACTTATGTGTTTTGGGGTGATGATATTTATGTCAACGCACTCTTATGTGTGATTTAATGTAGTTTAATTAATATTAATCTTTAATTAAGAAAAATTAAGGTAATTAGCTTATAATGGAAATTAAAACATGATATGTTTTGATTAACCAATGATTTCGTTATATATTAAATGAACCATTAATCTTCATAATGAAATATTAAGTAATTAGTAATTATGGTTTAAAATAATAATAATGATAATATAATAAGGTTAATAAGAATTATTGATGTTTTAAAAATAAAATATATATATATATACATTTATATAATAATACGTTTTGATTGAATCAATATATAATTTTTATTGACCAATGAATTTTTTTAAAATAAAAGTTGGTTTAATAATTGAATTCTTTAATAATAAAAATCAATGAATCAATAAATTAATAAGGATATTAATAAAACAATATTTTTTTAAAAACCCTGCTGTAGAGTGTTTTATAAACGCCGCGTCACCCTGGATCGTCCGTTCCAGCCTCCTCCGATCGTGCCATCCATTTTTTTTAATGTCGCGCTGAATCTAAGCCACCCGATCTACCTCCTTGTAATCCTGGTCGTCCGTTGTTTTCCAGATTTCCTTATTCCCCCGCGTTCTGCTTCTTCTTCTTCCTTGCGTCATCGAACCAGTAGGGTTAGGCTCCCCGTATTTCTTTATCTAGGCCGGTTAGTGGACCCGCGTTGCTCCCTGCTTTCCACGAGCCGACAACGACCCCCCTCCCTCGGATACCCTCCTTGCATGTGAGTCTCTGTCTTCTTTTTTTTAAAGACCCTGTTGCACCGAAGCAGGACTTTTGCATCCGAGCACCCTTGATCTCTCTAACTACTGGACCTCGTCGCTTCTGTGTTTTCCTCTCCTCCTCTCCGAGAAAGGTAAGGGACAAGCTTTTTCTTAGTTTTGTTTAAGTTTCGGTTTATATATATATATATATACATATATACGTAATATATGTATATGCAAACCTTCTGTGTTTTTACTCTTGGTTTTTCTTGTTTCGTCTACTCCTCCCCACCGAATAGGTAAGGGAAGACCCCTGCTTCTGTTTCAATTTTTCTCCAGCTTTGATACACTGAATTGTTTTATAAACACCTTATGTATATATATGTGTAGATAAATTTACATTAAGGCCTTAAGAACCGGTTACCACTATTCCTATTTTCCAGAACTCAATCAGGTTAAAGGAAGTTTCTTTTTCTTCTCTTGTGTTAATTTTAATTCTATTTTAATGATTCACACTTTATGTATATAGGTATACACATTTATATACACATATGTATAAGATGATATAAGCAAACATACAATCTTTTCCAGAGGTATATAACTCTAAACTTCTTTTCACCTATAAAAAATGGAGTTATCGAATGATTGCATGAACATGTAAATCATGCAATTATATGGAGCATAAAGATGTATATGTACATGTAATCATATAGATGTACATGTACGTCACTGTGCATAAGGGACGAATTTGGCTCTTTTTCTTTGTACAATATAACATGATAATTTATTTACTCAAAAGCATGTTACCTCAAGAAAAGTATCCAAAAACCAATTATATACATTTCTATATGAATGATGAAGCTTAAAGGTTAGTTTGTTATCAAAATAGTTCTTTCACTTAAATTTTTTTACTTATCATCATTCTTGACAAATCAGGATTTTGGTTTTTGAGAAAATGGAAATAATTCCTTAAATTTTTATATACATGCATTCATGTATTTGTACACATCGACCATGTTGTATGCAAGATTGATTTTATACAAATAAGGGGTCATGTTGTTTAATGTTCTAATAAAAGAGTTTTTTTCACAATTATGTACATGGTTTTCCCAATATGGACTTGATTTCACACATTGTATCCCTAACTGCATGTATATTTTCCCAGTTTTAATTAAACACCCACAATATCCATTTATCAGGTTATGTGTATGTTATGAACGACCATGCTTTAATTGGGTATTATGATGTTATGGAATGTTAAGTGATTATGTTCTTTTCCTTAAAACCCATGTTTCAATTGTTAAGACAATTTCTTGGGTGAACGGATTTTAGCATGCATGTCTCAGTTTATTTATAATTGAACCGTCTTCAAGTTATGAATATGTATGTAAAAAGGGGGTTGATTAAAGAATGAATGAAACCCTATGAATGAATGACCATGTCAAGATATGTGAGGGATGTATAAGACTTACATGTGACGGGTGTGCCTGGAATTATATAGCGCAATAAGAATGATGTGACGGGTGCGCCCGGAATTATACAACGCTCCAATGCATTGGGTAAAGCAAGAGTCTCATGAGACGTTATGTGTGACGGTCTTGGCAGTTAGCCTTGTCTTGTGCTACCATGGAAATGGGATTGGCAGTTAGCCTAGACCCGTTAAATATGTTATACGGTCTTGACGAAAGGTCTTGACAAAGTCCAGTATTATACATTCCATCTGCATGTAATGATAAAGGTCGACCAAGGGTTAGTTCAACTAACAGGACAAACCCTTGTTGAAAGCTCCCATGACTATAAAAATGTAATTTATGTGACAAGAACTATTTTTCATGTGGTAAACTGTTAGATGAACTGTATATTCTCGTGAACAATGTTATGAACGTTTTCCCTGCTTAGCCACAAAATTCTTTTTATAATTTAAGCAACCTTGTTTGAATATTATGCATTGTCTATTTTTCTTATGTTTCTCTCTCTAATCATGTTTACTATAGAGTTTATTTCATGTACGTACTTCTCTGTGCAAGTGGTTTTCAAAAATGTCAGACTGCATGTTTTTAAGAAAAGATAATGTTTCATTTTTAGGAAACTTTTTTATTCTCTTCAAAGGAACTGCTATGAGAAAGATTTTTCTTAAAACGTTTTTAAAACCCCTTACTGGGCATATTTTCTCACCCTACATTTTTGTTTAAAATTTTTCAGGCATGGTTGGTACTAATGAAGTTAATCAGAAGCAGCTGGTTTCCTAGAATCTTGAGCCTCGCGATCTTCTGTAGTAATGGGACATGATATTTAATTTGTAATGATGTAATGAAATGTTAAGTATATCATGTCTCATTAAGCAGCCTGGGTTTGGGGGTTTCTACAGTTTATATTTTAGTTGAGAAATCCTAAATTACATAGATGAAGACTATAGGGAATTGGTTTAAGATTTTACCTCATCGGACTCTGCCAACTCTCCCAGCTCCATGTCTTAATTGACAACTTCACCCTCCTCCAAAGGGCTCCCTCTGCCGGCCTCCTCCCCTAGGAGGACTTGTCTGATTATTCTAGCTTAAGGAAACGTTCTCTCATTTCATTGGACAACAACTACAGATGGGACATTCGATCAAGAATTACCTTCAGTCGATCCTTAATCGGGCGTGGAACACTACAGGAGTGCACAAAGTCCCCCATTTCAGCAAGGTACTGCTCCCCCTCCGCCTGGGATACAAAAAAGCCGACCCTGAGGGGACCAATCCCGGGAAGGTCCATCCTGAGGTGATTCAAATGTTTCCACATCTCAGATGGGTTGAGGAAAAACCTGTGGACATCCCAGATATCCCGACCCTCTGGGAAGATAGCATTCTCGCGGATATCTATGTGGTGCAGCCACTTCCCCGGAGCCCGGGTGGATATCCTGTAGAATCCCATTTGCGGCCAACCCTCTGGATGACTTTTCTCCTCTAGGAACGGCTGGTCCGCCGCCACCTGCCTCTCGACCAGTGCGGGTCTCACCGAAACTATAGCCCCAATGCCACGAGATGTCCTCACCACCTTCCAGCCCCAACCTCAATGTTGGGTAGGCACCCTGTCACTAACACATATGGTTTTCTGCTTCAGCATCTCTGCTGGGTAGGCTCCCTCCCAGCTCATGATGTACTCCTTCACCAACCCGTAACTAGCTATGGGTGGAGGTATCTCATTCCGAATCTTCTTATCCTCTCGTGTGAACATGATCCACATCATCATCATCACACACGAGTGATCCTCATTGAGAACCACCAAGTAAACCCACAAGGTCATCCTCTACATTCACTCGAACTTCCTCATGAAGCGGTATAGAATGTACATCTTGTAGAGAGGCTTGCAATTAACCCATGCCACTAGAACTCCACCCTGAAAGGCCAGGAGGTAGGATTTATGCTCTTCTATCTCTTGAACGTCATCAGTGAACACACATATTGGCCATAGGAATGGGTGTAAGTTGAACTCATATTCCTTCAAGACATGGTTCAACACCAAATGTGGGGTTAACTTAGTTGAAAATTTGCCCTTCTCATTCAAAATGGCTAGTCGTAATCCCAATCCTAGAGGGTAAATGGGGTTCGAATATTTGTACACACCCCTAATATGCCCCTCTATCCACCCATATAGAAGATGGAATGTCCCACATATCCTTAGTGGCTTCTTCCCCTCGTTGATGTGCCACAAGAACCTTATACAACATAGTGAGCATCGGGATCTTGAGGATGACCTATCCCCCTGTTGCTAACACAGACACCATGATGAACGTTCTTGGCTGCACTCCGATGCTTGTGTCCCTCACTGGAAGAATATAGCCACAGATTAACATTGAGATGAATGTTACCATCCTAACCACCGGTTTCTGCTCAGCACTGACACTGAATCCCCATATCTTTCATTGGATGTCCTCTAAGAGTCGCCAATATGAATTATACTTGCTACGTTTAAACCCCTTTGGGTAGATCCGAGGCCTCGTGGGAAATTGTATATCTTTGGGGAAATTTAGGAACCAATTGAACCACTTTTTAAATTGGACATCCCTTACGGACTTCTTTTCCTCCCTCGGCACTAGGTCCATAAATGCATTTTCGAACGGCAGCATCTTCTCTGGGTCTTCCCATGTAATGGAAGTAGGGAGGAACTCATCGTACATTGCGCCTAGTATCGGGACCCCCGATAACTTATGAAAGTCCCAAAGGCTGATATTAATCTCCCCATTGTGAAGATGGAAGGTATTGGTCCTCGACAACCACCTACTGAGTAGCTCTGGCATCTGTGGATTCGGATGATAGATGTGAAATTTAGAAGACCAAACAACCTCATATAGGCCCACTCACCACAATTCCGCCTCAAACTCCTCACATTAGCCACCTACCTTGTAGGCCCATGCCTTGTTGTTTGTAAAATATCCACCCTGGTGCAAGTCCCACACAACAGTCCACCCCTTCTCTGGGTTCCCCCGGGCCACCTTCAGAATGATGTGGTACAGTGGGGGGGATGTCTACGACTGGAATGCATTCCCGTCAATGTTATTCACATCGTTTTATAGGAAATCAGAATTGAAAGGTGTGAAATCCTTCCAAACATGGTTGTCAGCTGCCCTAAACCATTGGTGTTGGCATGACGTATTTTTGAACAAATAAGTCATCTCATCCCTGCTCGCTTTAAGAATTAGGACATCATCCCTCAGGCCAAATCCATACAATGGAATCCTTTTTCATAGGGTTAGTTCTTCTGAACCTCTGACTGCAGTTCCACCCAGGACTGATGGTCTGAATGGCTGATTATGTGTTCTCTGATGCCCAAGTTATTATCCATTTTTTCTCTATGGGAAGCATCAGCAAGGACCCTCCTAGAATCTTCCTAATAAGCCATTCGTTCGTTAATTTTTCAAAAAACATTCTCTTCGATCATGATGCTCGATTGTGAAACCCAGATCATGAATCTCGATCGTCGAGATGGTTCACAGAGCCCTGCTAGAGACTTTCAAGACATAAGTCGTGGAGCACACACTCACAGAGTCGAAGGAGTCATTGTGCGACATGAAGTAGAAAGGCCCAATTCATAAAGAACAGTCACAGAGAGCACGGAGATTCGAAAATCGAGAGAACAATCTCCAAACACGGAGGTGAGATAGAAAAAAAGAGTGCCAATCCTCCCCTATTTATAGGATACGACCCCCTTTGCTTCATGGTGCACCCAGCCACGGTGATCATCGCGGTGCTCTCAACCCGCGCATCACCTCTCTGCATCGCGGACCTTCTTTGCGAGCCTGCTTTGTAGTAGGCGTAAATATTTTGGCAATTGGCCCTCATACTAAGACCCTCTTTTCCTACTTGGATCCATTTCTAGGGGGGTTTTGGCACCAAAATATGTGAAGAGGAAAAGAAAACTCAAAGATGAAACAAAATCCCGAGAGGCAGCCTCGCAAAACCTATTTGTAGAGCCGCACAACACCACAACCAGCATGAAGCCACCTCCTTTGAAAATCCACCAAAGAGAAAAGAGGAAGGAGGCTCTGTGGTCCAAAAGATGTTTGTGAAGCCTCCACAGAGAAAATAGGTGGGAGGCTCCATGATCTGGAAAAACTTTATGAAGCCACCGTAGAGAAAAGAGGCGGGAGGCTCACAGTTATGAAAAAGAACCACGTGGATTCATGTAGGGTGATGCCTACTTCATGCCACATATTTTCTATAAATTCCAGGATTCTCCCAATCCCAAAGGATGGATACTCCGACATTTAGACTTATAACCTATCAAATAGATAAGAACTTTTGACTCTGCGAAAAATAATCTCTTCATGGTACTTGAGCATCACGAAGTTCCTTTCCCTTGGCTTAAACTCAACCCCTATTCATGAAGGGATGCCCTTTGCAGAGCACACAGACCTTCGCAAAGGAAGGAGATCCCTAAGGGAACTAGGGTATTCTCAAAGCACTCATGATTCATGAAGCATCTTCCATGCAAATGTGAACCACATGTTACGGAAGGGTCACTGTGCTCCATGAGGCACACTACTTTGTGGTGCTATGATTTGAAAGGAACCCTTTCATCGCGAATCCCTACTCTGAGAGAGACTTTCTGCTTTGCGAAGCACCCTCCATGTTCAACAATTCCCTATTCCAAGGTTAGGCCACCTCACATTGTGAAGCATACGCCTTTACGAAGCCGCTCCACTACATGGAGCACTAGAGCTTCACGAGGCCTCTTCTGATGAACCTCTTTACTCCGCAAACACTTTTCTTGTACAAACCTCGAGGTTCATATGAAGTGATTTCAAGGTCCCTTGGGTGGGGTTTCATGTTGGGTTGATTAGCCTCAAGCTTCTTCGCATAGGCACTCTAATGGATATTTCTTCTTCACATAGCCAAGCTAATGTGGACCCCTTAGTGGATCCCTCCACAACACCACCTCACCATGGCATTACTGATTCCTTCCCTTCCCCGAGGGTGGATAGGTATTAGACATGTATGTCCTAGGGGTGCGGAGTGAACTCGCCTTATCCAACATTTAGGACGTCAAACATCCAAGCACCATCGTCCTCAGCACATAACGTTAAATTGTGGTCTCACCCCATGCATCACATGCGGGGTGCCCCGTCTCGGACATTATCTATGCCCTCTCGTATCCATGGGAGTGAGATCTTCCTCACATGGAATGATATCCTTTCTTTTGAAGTTGCACCTATCCGCGGGGAAGGGAAACCATCTTGGTGCAATCCCCTAGCCTTTCTTGTTGGAGTCAGCATCCTTTCTCCCCCTCCTCTCTTCTGTACCAATGACCAGAGGATAGATGGGCCCCAGGACCATCGTTATCCCATCCCCCTCCCTATGGGATTTGTCTCCACTAGGCCTCCATCCTAGAGTAAGTCCCAATATCTATCTCCCGAGGCTTCTAGCTATGCATAATCCCATGTTTCCTCTTTGGGTAGCTATCCATTTGTAAGCCACATTCCACTTCCCATGGATGCACCTTTCCCAACATGATTGTCAGAAATTTTTTGCCTCTTGTTTCTCACACTGAGAATGACTCAAGTGGGATTAGAGTATACATTGACCATGGCATTGTCCCTGGGCTTCCTTATCCTATAAGCCCCAAAAACCATTCTGAACTACATGGAGTTTAATCCTTGCCAAGTTAAAGTACATAGGAAGCCTCCCTGAGGTTCAAGCCAAACACCTTCTGGTACCGCCCCCTTCACATTGATTCACCAAACAATTATAAACTATGTAGAATTTGATCCTTTTCAAGGAAATGTACAGAGGAAATATCTCTGAGGTTTAAGCCCAACACCAACTGGTCCCAACCCCTTCACATCGGTTCACCAAACCATTATGAACTCCAAGGACTTTGATCCATGCCAAGCTAAGGTACATAGGAAGCCTCCCTGAGGTTCAATCCCAACACCTGTCGGTATCGACCCCTTCATGTCGGCTCACCAAAAAATTCTGAACTACATGGACTTCTATATTTTTCAAGGAAAGGTGAATAGGAAGCCTCCCTGAGGTTCAAGACCAACACCTACTGGTCCCGACCCCTTCACGTCGGTTCACCAAACCATTATGAACTATGTGGACTTTGATCATTTCCAATGCAAGGTATATAGGAAGCCTCCCTAAGGTTCAAGCCTGAAACCTAATGGTTTGGACCCCTTCACGATGGTTCACCAAACCATTATAAACTATGTGGATTTTTATCCTTTCCCATGCCAACTATATAGTAATCCTCCCTGAGGATCAAGCCCAACACCTACTTGTCCTGACCCCCTTCACATCGGTCCACCCACCTCTTACATGATGTTAAACTCTACAACCCTTTTCTTCATTCAAAACGTTAAATTGTACCCATTCTAACTATGTGGGATTTAGTCCTTTTCTCCTAGACAAGGTACGTAGAAAGCCTCCCTGAGTTCCAACCTCAATCGACAGTAAGACGTTGTGTTCCCCAATCAATGGTAATCCCTTGTGTTCCTGAATAGATGGTAAGACATTGTGTTCTCAAATCGATGTTATGAAGTTTTGTTGACCAATAGATAGTAAGCCATTTTATTCCCCAATCGATGGTAATCCATTGTGTTCCCGAATCGATGGAAAGCCATTGTTTTCCCCAATCGATGGAAAGTCATTGTATCCCATCTTGCGGTAAGTTGTTTTCCCCCATCCAGTGGTAAGCAGTTGTAATCCACAACTAATGATAAGCCATTGTGGTCCCATTCACTGGGACCCATATCTCAAGCCCCCTCCCCCCCCCCCCCCCCGCCCCAGCTTCAGACCAACCTAGGCTGATAACCACGCGTAAGCCCTAGTATATCATCGACTCTTTTTCTTATGCATGTACCCTCACTCCATACCCCCATCTTGAACTACATGGGATTTGATTCCCTAACTCGGGGATACGTAGGAGGCCTCCTCAGGTTCGAGCCCATCACTCATGTCTCTTCCTGGTCTTTCCCTTGAGAATATGTGTTTCAGGATGCTCATGTCCCAACCCAGAGGTTCCACTTACTCTAGTTCCCATCCAAGTGTCCATTCTCATGGGCCACTTCCTCAGATGTCCTATCACCCCAATAAACTATGTGGACTTTGATTCCCTACCATGGGGATACGTAGAAAGTCTCTTTGAGGCTCAAGCCCAACATCACCATTGCCCTAATGACGGTTTCATTTGATCCTTCACCCACTTCTACCAAACATCTGTATCAATCCTGATTCTTTCTCGGGCCACCACATCCTGATGAGATCATACCACCACATTTCTCACTACTCTTAGCAGTAATTGGGTAATTAACCACATGTTATCCCCAGCATTAGTGATCCCTCTAGGGGTTTCATCCATCTAATCCACTCCCATCAGTGTTCTGATCAATCTGATCTATCTCTGTTAGACATTATACTCGCGGAATACCCTTTGCTAAACATGGTAAGCTAAGGAAAACCTTAGAGACATTCCTATGGCATATAATTCCCTGCATTCTATGTGGGATGCCTCAGGCTTCCGTTCCCTTGAGAAGCCCTGTCATAAGGGGAAGAAACCCATACACATAATTTTTCCAGCACCCAGACACACCAACGATGTCCAACGTGACTACTCCTCCAACTGAAGTTTGTTTCCCTAGATAGACCCCTTGGAATTTCCTAACAGAAGTAACATAATTAACTGGAATTCAAGAAGACGTAGCACTGGTAAGAGTTTCATGAAAACTTTATTAAGTCTATGAGGGAGACCCAAACTAGGCAACGAATTAGGAGGAGGAATCCACACAAAGATAAACCAACATCCCATCATCCCATTTCAATCAAGGAGAAATCGTCCTTGAATAAGTGATGAATGCCGACCTCTTTGGAAAACAAAAATGTGATGAAACAACTGTGCGTCCTTTGAAACAGATGGATGTACACCCCAACGAAAGCATCAGAAACATCCATCATTCAATAATATTCATGATTTTCATTCTACTCTATTTATTGAAGATATCCTCATTTTTAATACTATTTTTTCATTCTATAGTACTTAAGATACTGCTTTTATAAAAATCTAACCACCTCTTACTTTGGTCAGAAATCTATTGTATTCAAAAACAATGTGTTCAGAAATGTTTACAAAATATCCTTGAAGATTATTCCCATGGAAAAATGGATTTCAAATCTATTTATTATTTTAAAAGCTTCCTTTATTTGTTTTATAAGCTATTTTCAAAGACAAAAATTTCGAAACATTTTATAAAATAAAAAAATAAAAAATGATAGGATATTTTCCATTAGAGATGTTTTAGAATATATTTAAAAATTATTTCCCATTTATGATAACATACATTGGTGTTAATCATGAATTTATGGGTAAATTATCCAATTTTTCCATTCATATTCTTTCTCTGAAAGGATTCTGTTTTGATGGGATGATCTTATGAAACTTGTTTCTCTTTCATGGTTTATATGCTTTTGAAACTTGTATCTTTTCAAGTGTTATTTTTACAATGAAATGATTATAAAACCTGTATCTCTCCATAGGTTATAACATGTTTTCTTGTTCCTGATACCCATTTCATTTCATGGGTTATGATATTAATATTTATGATCTTGTGGAACATGTATGTATGATTACATTATGTGATGGGTGGGACCTATATCTCCCTCTATTTCATTGGGAAAAGATTTATATCTCATGAGATAGACTGTGATGGTATGAGGAGTGAGCTCATTCAACTAATATGGTGTTGGGAGTGAACATTGACTACTAATTTTACCATGGGAGTGAACCATGACTACTTTGATGGTATGAGGAGTGGAATCATGATACTATGATGGCCATGGAAATAAACCATGACTACAATACGGTCTTGGTAGAAATTCCTTGGATATTATAGAAATAATTATATGCTTATGTGTTTTCCACAATTCCATGTCTTATTATTTTTTTTGCCTTCATGGATTATTCTCCTTATTTCATTATGATTCATGTCTTATAAACTTCCAATATTTATTCCAGGATCTATGTTATGAACTATTATTTGAAAGGTATGATCTTTTATCTTCATGATCTTGTTCTCAAACCCTTAAACTCAAGATTATGCTTACATGTCTCCCTTGTTTACCCTTAATGAGAATTTTAAATCACCCCTTTTTATGTTTCCTTACCCAGGTTATGAAGATATGTATTATTTTTTAGGTGACTAAGAAGGGTGAAAGTCAAGAAGAAACCAGTGGGAGATAATGTCACTTATTTATGTACTAGTTTGTATGTTTCCATGTTTCCAAAGACACTAGACTAGTATGGTCTTCTTGAATCTTTTTTTATAATGTTTTATTATTACACAAAAGTTATTTAATGTCAATGTTTTTAAAGAACGGGTCTCTATAAAAACATGGTAAGGGAAAGAATCATCATAATCAATTATCAAAATCCATGTGATATCAATATAAATCATTAAAAACATTATAAACTCATCGAAAAAATAAATAAAACATGTAAATTCTTGGGAAATCATTTTTAATTCACTCATACAATTACTATTAAAAATGGAATAAGCATATGGCCAACTTCCACACCAAATTCATTAGAGGTCTATCATAGACCCACCCATCATTCGTCTGTCATGAAACTAGTCTTCAATGGTTTATCATGAAATCACCCATCATTGGTTTATCAAGTAACTACCCATCAAATTTTCAAGTACTATAACACGTAAAATCATTCATTTAATCAAAACTCATAAACCTGTAAAAAAGAAACTGGTTTTACATCAATCTATTTGAAACATGATTAATACATGGAAAAGAAATAGGATCCATAAAAATAACATTATAATATGATCATCCCAAGTAAAATAAATGGGTTTAACAAAAATATATTTAAAACTTGATTAACCCATGGAAAAGAAATGGGTTCTATAACAATCTCTTTAGAACATGATTAACCCATGGAAAGGAAATGAGTTTAATAAAAATATCATTAAAACATGATTAACCCATAGAAAAGAAATGGGTTCCACAAAAATACCTTTATAAAATGATTAACCCATGTAAAATAAATGGGATTAATAAAAATCTCTTTGAAACATGATTAACCCATGTAAAAGAATTGTATTTTATAACAATATCTTTAGTACCTGATTAACACATGGAAAATAAATGGGTTAAAAAATCATTTTGAAACATGACGAACACATGGAAATGAAATGGGTTATATAACAATATCTTTATAATTTTATAAACCCAGTAAAAAAGAAATGTTTTCAATAAAAATCTATTTGAAACATGATCAACCCATGAAAAATAAATGGGTTCGATAACAATCTTTTCAGGATACAATCATCATGTGGAAAAGAAACAGGATTCATAACAATCTATTCAAAACAATAATAATCCATCCTAATAGAGGATGAGGATGGTATCAATAATAAATATACCTAGTGCAGGATAAGTAACAATATGGGTTTTAAAAATTATGAATGTAAATTCTCTTAAAATTTCATTAAATCATTCATGTGTAAAATATTCTTTAAACTTTCCAAAGTGTTCCATGCTAGCTCAAAACATTTTAATTGTAGTCCCCAATATGGAAGAAAGTTTAATAAGGTTTTAATATGATGATAATAAGGATATTAATATTATATAATGTCAAATTATAAGTATATACTCCTTATAAAAGAAGAAAGGATTATAACATAATAAACGTCTAAAATAAGTAAAATTAAAAAACAATTCCATTACTGCATTGGTGACATTAAAACCGCAAATCCAAAAAAAGAGAGTTACTAAAATGGATTTTTAAAACCCCATAAATTAATATATGAATAATGAAATACAATAATGTTAATTAGATACACCACACAAAAACAAAAAGTGGTGAATATGGAATATGTCTCGCAGAAATAAAAGTGAGGCTATAAATCCCCATACAATTGTGGTAACATATGAATTCAAAATATCAAAATAATAATTATAAAAAAAAGTATGTAAATAAAATTAATATTATATAATTAATTTTAGAATATATCAAAATTGTTGTTAGATACACCATATAAAATAAGTTAGTGGTTAATATTACATTTATCTCACATATGTAAAAAGTGATATGAAAACTCCTTACCTTGAGTCCAATATTCATGATTTTCCTATATCATCCTGAATAATAAACTTAAGATAATTATTTAATTTCTTTAAAAACTTTTCAAAGTTTAGTATTAATTTTATTTAACTCATAAACATGTTATATACAATTAATTAATCGATAATTTTTAACTCTGATGTTTTGACCAAATTTGACTTATGTGCCAAAACTAAATTTGATTGGTTGTTTAAGGTTTATGAGGTCATTGTTTTCGAAATATTCATAATAATAATCAGGAAATAATAATCAAATTTTAACATAAATTATACTTTTAAAATCACTCATTAAATATTTTTATGACAAAAGAACCAACATTAAAAACATGGAGATGGTAGGTCGTACATATGTATGAGTAACATTCACAATTTTTCAAAGATCATTATGGAAAGAAGATAAGTAAAATTTACCTTTAAATAATGAAAAATATATCATAAATAAAATATTATGTATTTATATATATTTTTACATATAATTATTTTTATGTGGTGATGAAAAAGTTAAATAACATCGCTTCAATGAGTGGGTAGTCCACACGTCCAAGAACGATGTTATCACTTTTTTTGTGCGTGGAATGGAAGGAAGAAAATGATATGTTATATGTATAGATATATGATTATTTCCTGAATATAATAATTATTTTATTTAAATAATATTTTTTATTAAAATTATACTTAATTAATTCCATGTAAATCATGAATGAATCACATTTCTTTGAGGAGGTGGTAGTCCACACATCCACAAATGATGTTATCGTATTCCTACAAAATGGAAATAATGAAGTTATATATTATATAATAATTAAAGAATAATAAATAAATTATATTATATATATAATACACTAAAAACCCATCATTATTCCCAACCATGAATGGTGTTAATGGAAGAACAAACGACATCGGTTTGCGTGGTGGTAGTCTGTCGTACACGTGAACAGTGATTTTGTATCCCATTTGATGGAAAATGTTATAAGGTGTAAATGTATACCTTC
Source organism: Viscum album (assembly GCA_963277665.1). NCBI lineage: Eukaryota > Viridiplantae > Streptophyta > Magnoliopsida > Santalales > Viscaceae > Viscum > Viscum album. The sequence goes on from OY728135.1 coordinate 1,152,421,583, forward strand.
ACATAACAACATATCAATATATTTAAAATACCGAGGTTATTATACAATCATGATATAAAAATAATTTAATTGGTGTAGAAATAAATAAAACAAAATTCCACGTTGAATAAGGTTACCTATTCTTTGGGTTACTACTTTTGATTTATAAAAAATTACATTCTTGGTTTTATTTATTACAAAAGTGAGGCTTCTAGGATTAGGGGTTGGATTTTGGTAATTTATTTTTGATAGACTTGGATTATCCAAATTTCTTTAGATGTGTGAATAAGTGGGAGGGGTGAGTTCCTCTTTATAATATGGGAGGAGTGACATTATTGTAAATATAAAATGGTAAACACTATTGAAAGACCTCACTTAGATAATTTTATCCAATAATTAACATACTTAAATCCAATTAATGATATGGTATAACTCAAATATGTTTTTTTACATGTTTCAAGTTCATTTGTCCTTTCAGTTTAAGGGTTATTCCAATTTTAAGCTAGTTTCTCTCTTAATTGTTATTATTAGTTTTAATTTCTTTCACTAATATTTTTAGTCAAAAATATTTTTGAACTTATTGGAAATTATAAATTAATTTTAATCCAAATATTTAATCCCATTTTCCAAATTCGAATCACATAAGTGGAAGAAATTAATTTAAAAATAATCTCATAGACAGGATGAGACACAAGTTTTTAATGTGAAAAGTACAAATATCAAAAATGTTTATTATATACAGTTTCATTGTTAAATTATTTAAACTGAAAGTTATTGTGTCTAGGGATATAAAGTTGAACTAATTATACTATAAATAAAATTTAAAATATCATTTAACTATATAAATAAATTAGACCAAAAATCAATTTTCAATTAAAATTCAGTATTATTCATTATTAATCAAAATATGAAAATTCATAGAAAAATACTAACAATTTAACCAGGTAATTTTTCTTTATTATTAAATATAAAATATATTTTATTTTTTTTGAAATAAAAAATATAAAATTGTGAAAATTTTGTTTTAAAATAGGTGCTCTTTTAAAAAGTGTAAAAATCAATTTTAGAAAAATCCATCGTTTTATGCTTAAAGTTGGATTTATTTTTATCTTATGCCTATCGAAATTTTTGGATAAACTTAAAATATTTGATTAAATATATAACATAAAATTTTTATTAATATCTTTCTCTAATACTGACCAATTAAATTCATTAATATAAATTTCTTTTCAGGGAATAAATATAGTTTTTTCATAAAAATTCATCATTTATATTCAATTGGTTTTTATTTTCATTTATAATTAATTAATAACTAATGAATTAATTTTATGAACATTGTAAAGCTATATTTTTATTTTTTTTTAAATCTAATTCATTCTTTTCATTCCAACAGCTTGTTGATAACTATAATGTTAAATAATAATATAAATATTATATTATTCCCTCGTAAGAATTGACATTGCATGTAACATAAGTTATTGAACAAAATCAATAATACGTGCAATGTAAGATATCCTTGGTGTTTCATACAACTTAATATAAACTATTCATTTTTTGAAAAAAAAAATATAAAATAATTTAAATTAATTTGAGAAAATATAGGTCTTAAAATCATTGGATGTTACATCCTACCCCCAAAAAATGAATTTCTCCCTTGAAATTTCTCTTTATTATCAAATGATAAACATTTTTAGAATTAATTTATTAAAACCTACATCGTAAAATTTTTGAATAAAACATACTCTTAAAAAGGTAAAGTAGTAAACATAAAGTTCATCAAAAGTTACGCATAACTAGGATTCCTCATTAGGAGAATATAGGTGGTAATGGAGGAAGAGCGTAAATAATTATAGAGATTGATTGATGTAATCGATCAAAAACAACTGAATGATTCATAGAAATATAAATGGATAATATAAAATTCTATAATGATGTAAAATATCATTGGTTCATCGTAATTTAAGGTACTAGGATAATAATTTTGTTTCAATATCCTTTTCCTAGGGTTAAAAAATTTCCTAACCATCTAGACCAATATAAAAAATTGAAATATACTATCTTGATGAGTCTAGTTTCATCATTTAATCAATTTCCACCAAAATAACATATTTTTATCCAAATGATTATTATACAAGATGTGTTTTTAATTATTGAATCACTAAAATCAACCATTAAAGAAAACATGACCATAAAAGTGTTGGTCAAGATATTCCACAAATATTTAGACATAAACCATAACCAAAAGGTTAGAACTTAGTAATATCATTTCAAATGTGAGTGAACCTTAATAGGATACATTAATCATCAAAATTAATACCCAAAGTTTAAACCAAAACATTCCATAAATAATTATCCTTAAAATAATTCCATTATTTCTTGATTAATTTTGAAACCGAAATATTAGTAGGATTTGATCATATATTATTCCAAGATAAATAAAAAATTCTTCATCATATAAAATACCATATGTTTTCCAAATAAAATTAATATTTAACTAAAAATGTCACACTGACTAGGATTTCATGTAGACTAGTGGTAGTTCATGAAACCATTATCGTTCTTCAGTCATAGGTTCAATCCCCACCACCTAGCTAGATGTGACAGGTTGTCACTGAGCATACATGTTGTCCACATTTTCCCCTATAATCCTGAAAAATATTTCCTCCCTAAAAACATCATGTTGATCCTGAGGGTTACAAATACCCCATCCCATAAAAACTTCCCCAAAGATTTCATTGATAACCTCAAAATATTTACTGCTTAAAAACCTCAAATGGGGTGTCTTAATAACTTGAACATATGATCAAAATTATTCTTATAGTCCTATGATGATATCCATAAATCTCAATATCACATCATATGATAACATCCTAATATCCAATAATTTATAATCCAACCATTAATACCAACTATAATATCACATCACTGGCACATTTGAATCCTATTTTGTAATTCATAACATTACGTTCCTATATTTGATGCCGATAATTATGACCCAAATTGTTTTTCTAAACCATAAAAAATCAAAAGCAAAACTTGGATCACTTACATCATGGAGGAACTTTAAGGTTTGGAGTTTTATATAAGTAGGAAAGACTACTACATAAACAATTCACATGATTTTAAATGAGAATTACTCCCAATTGTCCCATCATTTGTTTCACATTAATACATCTTCATCATCCATATGAAATACCTTCTAGACATGACATGTTCAACATCATTATTTGAAACCTGAGGAAAAGAAAATGTAAGAAGGGTGATCTCATACGCCCATTAAGGGTAACAATAATCATCAACAATTGAGTTTAATCAATGATCATAAGATTACATAAGATTTTGATAACATATTCAAATTTAATGAATGATTTATTAAAGAACTCTTACCCATTAGTACTTGTATCATAAAATATTTAAACAAATAAAGGGAAAGATTCATTAGAAATAATAATCAAAATCTGTGGGATGTCAATATTGAACATTAGAAATATTATAGATTCATATAAATCATAAATAAAACTTTTTAAATATTTGGACAAAATTTTCATTTCACTCTTAAAATCACACTTAAAAATGGAATAACCATACAAATGAATTTCTTACCCAATGCATTGGAGAGATATCATGGACCCACTAGTCGTTGGTCTATCAAGAAACCACCCATCATTGGTTAATTATAGAAACACCCATCATTGTTTTATCAAGTAACTACCCATAAAATTTTCAAGTACCATAGAAAATAAAATATTTCCTTTCATTAAAACTCATGGGAACAACCATTATCCAATTCATAAATTGATTAAGCCATCAAAAAGAAACGATTTCTACAACAATCTCTTTGAAAAAATATTAACCCATAGAAAATAAATGGATTCCATAACAATCTAATTAGAATATTTTTAACCTATGTAAAATAAATGGATTCAATAAAGATATATTTGAAACATGATTAAACCAGGGAAAAGAAATGGGCTCCATAACAATCTATTTAGAACATGATTAACAAATGAAAAACAAATATGTTCAATAAAAATCTCTTTGAAACATGATTAACCCATGGAAAAAAGGTTCTATAAAAATCTCATTAGATCATTATTAACCCCTGAAAAAGAATTGGGTTCAATAATAATCTCTTTGAAACACGATTAACCAATGTAAAATAAATGGGTTCCCTAACAATATCTTTAGAACATTATTAACCCATGGAAAAGAAATGGGTTTAATAAAAATCCCTCTGAAATGTGATTAACTCATGGAAAAGTAATGGCTTCCATAAAAACCTCTTTATAACAAGAATAACCCATGGAAAAGATTTGGGTTCATTGAAAATCTCTTCGAATCATGACAAACATATGGAAATGAAATGGATTCCATAACAATCTCTTTATGACATAATCAATCCATGGAAAATAAATTTGTTTAATAATAATATCTTTGAAATAATCATAATCCATATAGTGAAATTATGAGGCTGGTATCGATAAAAAATATGCCCAATGGAGGATAAGTAAATAAGGTTTTTTGACTTTGATTAATGGAAATAACCTTAAAATAGAATTAAAACATTCATGAGGAAAATAATCTCTAAACATTCCATAGTGTCTTATACCACCTTGAAACATTTATATTATAATCCCAATGAATGAATAACATTAAATGAAAATAGAATATATTATGAAAAAATATATTTATGATACATCATGTCATATTAGGATTATATACACCTCATAATTTAAGATAGGTTTATAAAATAACAAATGTCTCAAAGTTGGAAAGTTGTGACAAAAGTTCATTACTGCTTTGGTAATATTGTAACCATAAACTTCATGAAAGGAATATCATAAAATAGATATTTAAAACCCCCTAAATTTAATCATAATAATCATAAAATATATTCATGGTAAGTAGATACACCACACAATAAAAATAAGAGGTGAATATTGAATAAGTCTTGTGGAAATAAAAGTGAGACTAAAAGTCCCCTTACAACTATGGTAGCATCTGTACTAGAAATAAGAAAAGTAATAGTCATCAAATGAAACATTTATATACCATTAATATAATATACTTCCTGGTATAATATATGAAAATTGTTTGTAGATACACCACACAAAATAAGTAAGTAGTGAAAATGGAATTTATCTCAGAAATGTAAAATGTGAGATGAGAATTCCTTAGCTTGGGTATGATTTGTCATTATTTTCCTATATATTCATGAATAATAAACTTATTTTAATTATTAAATTTCTTTATAACATTTTAGAAGATTATTATTAATTTTATTTCACTTATAGATAAGTTATATTCAATTAATCAATCAATAATTTTTAAGTTGGATGTTTTTTCCAAATTCAACTTATCTCTCAAAACTAAATTTTATATGTTGAATAAGGTCAATGAGGTCATTATTTATACATATATATAATAATAATAATTACATAATTATAACATGTATACATTAATTATAATTTTAAAACAAATCCTGAAATATTATTATGAAAAATGATCCTAGGTTACCATCTAAGAGATGGTAGTGGTTCATAAACTAATATTACAAAGTGGGGGATCAGATACTACAACATCATTAAGTGATTGTAGTGGATGAAATTCCATACCTAAACCTCATGTCATTCTTCAGATATCACTACTGGAAATGGATGTTTTCTCAACACTTTTATCCCAACAGTTTACAAAAACCTTTGGGAAAGGGATGTTATACCAACGGTTTAACAAAACCGTTGGTACATGCCTGTTTGTAGGAGCCTTTACCAACGGTTCTAGAGAACCTTTGGGAAATTCTTGTTTGTAGGAGGCTTTCCTAATGGTTCTACAGAACAATTGGGGAAATCCTATTTTTTAGGGTATTTTACCAACGGTTCTATATAAACTATTGGGATAGGCACTCTTTCCCAACGGTTTTTAAATACTATTTGGAAAAGTGTGCCCCAATTAGCATCCCCTCCTCATTCGTGAACAGAATTGAATGTGCAGTAGTTGCATGCCATCCTCGCTCAACTTCCCCCATCCTAACTACTAAATCGCCATCAGATCCATCTCAAATGAGGTATTTTGTTCTTTATACACTTAAAATCTTTAAGTGTTACCTTATTATTGTTTTTATTCATCTAATATTTTAGTTTTGTGTTTTGATTTTAATGTGTATGTTTTTTTTTCTATTTTGATTTAACCTAGATTTTCTGCATCCTATCAGATCCATTTAATTAATTAAATATTTAACCCTCCATCGGAGGTGAAACATCTTAGATTCATTGCGGTTGGATTCCATATTTTATAATTATGTGTTTTTATGCTTTTTCTTTATCTTGTAATTAAATGTTACTTACGAATTCATTTATATGTGTTTATTAATTTTTAACAAAGTCTCTGTGAATGTTTTCCTTAAAATTCCTTTTGAAATATTATTTAATCCTATTCTCATTGAATTGAACAAGCCATGAATTTGATGACTATAATTTTGACATATTTCACCTGTTTATGAATTATCCAATTTCATGACTGTTCAGATTTATTTTCAAAGAATATGTAAAGAATGAATTGGTGAAATTGAGACATTGTCTTGGTTTTTTATTAAAATATTGAAATAAATTGATTTGAACACAATGAGTTGAACTATTTAATGTTTTCTAAGTAGTTTCAAATGATTGAATTTGTGAAATGACAATGAACCATCTTGGAATGAGGGGGTGAGGGGGTTGTTCGGGGGTGAAGGGGCTGTCTGGGGGGTGGGGGTTGTTCGGGGTGGGGGTCGTTCGGGGTGAGGGGGGGTTGTCCAGGGGGGTGGAGGGCCTATCCAGGGTGAGGGGGCAGGGGGGTTGTCCGGGGTGAGGGGGTGTCTGGGGGGTTGGGGAGATGTCCGCGGTGAGGGGGGCTGTCCGAGGGGTGGGGTGGATGTCCGGGTGGTGCGGGGGGGGGAGCTATATGGGGGGTGGGGGCTGTTTAGGGGGGGGGGTGGACGGGGGTTGGGGGGCTGTCCGAGGGGGGTTGTTCGTGGGGTGGGGGAGTTGTCCGTCCAGGGGTGGGGATTGTCCGGGGTGTTGGGGGAATGTCCGGGGTGGGGGGATGTCCGGGGGTTCAGGGGAGCTGTCCGGCTGGGGTGGGGGTTTTCTAGGGTGTTGGGGGGTCGTCCAGGGTGGGGGTCTGTTCGGGGTGAGGGGGGGATGTTCGGGGGGAGGGGGTGGGGGAGGGTTGTCCGGGTGGTGCGGGGGCCTGTCCGGGTGGTGTGGGGGGTTGTCCGGGTGGTCCAGGGGGGGTTATCTGGGTGGTGCATAGGGCTGTCTGGGGGGTGGGGTCTGTATGGGGTGTGGGGGACCTTTTGAGGATGGTGGATGTCCGAGGTGGCGGGGGGGGGGGGCTGTCTGGGTTGAGGGGGCAGTCTGGGGGGTCGGGGGGCTGTTCGGGGGTGGGGGGATTTCCGAGTGAGGGGGATATACGGGGTGAGGGGCTGTCTGAGAGGTCGGTGGGGGTGTCCAAGGGTTGGGGAGGTTGTCTGGGTTGAGGGGGGGGCTATCCGGGGGTGGTTGGTCTGTCTGGGTGGTGTGAGGGGATGTCTGGGTGGTGCGGGGGTTGTTTGGGGGTGGGGGGGCTTTTTCAGAGTGGAGGTTGTCCGAGGTGGGAGGGGGGCTGTCCGGGCGGTGGGGGATGTCCGGGGGTTGGGGGGATTTTCAGGTTGAGGGGGGTTGTCCGGGGTTGGGGGTTGTCCGGGTGAGGGGGTGATATCTGATTGGTCGGGGGGCTGTCTAGGGAGTGGGGGTCTTTCCAGGTTGTGGGGGTCTTTCCGAGGGTGGGGGTTATCTGAGGTGGGGGGGTTGTCTGGGGTGAGGGGGCTATCCGAGGGTGGGGGCTGTCCGTGGGTGAGGGGGGCTGTCCGGGGGGTGGGGGTGCTGTCCGATGCACGGTGTGGCCTGCACCACTCAATGTGTCTCACTTTTATTTGAAATGGACATGATTTTAAGTGAAAACAACAACTGACATATGGAAAACCAATCAAACACATTCGGATAGTGTTGATACTTTAGGGAAACGATACATTGGTCATTTTTGACGGGTATGAGTCAACTCCACCTCAATCGGAGACACGGTGTGGCCGATATCACTCAAAGTGTCTCACTTTGGTTTGAAATGGACAACATTTTAAGTGAAAACAACAACTGACATATGAAAAACTGACAAAACGTATTTTGATTGTGTTAATACTTTAGGACAACGATCCATGGGCCATTTGAGATGTGTACAAGACAACCCCACCTCAATCTAAGGAATGGTGTGGCCGGTGTCACTCTAAATATCTCTCTTTTGTTTAAAATGGACACCATTTTAAGTAAAAACAACTGGCATATGGAAAACAGACCAAACGTATTGGGATTGTCTTGATACTTTAACACAATGACACATGGGTCATTCGTGAGGTGTACGAGGAGACAACACATCATTCAGATGTGTTTTTTGCGCAGCACAACTGAATATGTATTTTTTAGGTGTTTAGTGTGCTTTAAAAGCGTGGGTGGGGTGGTCAGAACTGGCCGAACGACCTCAGAATTCCATGAAATCGGATGACAACGAAGGGTGGGTGAATTGTGAAATGGTTGGCTAGACGTCATGTCAATCAAAGGTGTCGTGTGACTATGGTGTCTGAAAACGCACTCCACATGTCATAAGTGGCCAACAAATGCATTTAACGGTCAAATGTCTTCCTAACGACATCAAAATGACTTCAAATCACAAGAAAACACCTTAATTATTATTCGTGTGGTGTAAGAGGATACAACACATCATTCGGACGCACGGTTTGTGTGTCACAGCAGAATATGTGTTTTCTTAGGTGTTTGGCACGCTTGAAAAGTGAGTGTGGGGTGGTCAAAACTAGCCGAATGACTTCAGACAGTCATGAAATTGGATGACAACAAAGGGTGGGTTAATTATGAAATGGTGGGTTAGATGGCACATCAATCAGGGGTGTTGTGTGACCGTAGTGGCCGACAATTCACTCTATGTGTCGTAAATGGCCAAAACATGTGTTCTACTGTCAAATACATAACCAACGACATTGGAATGACTTGAAATCACACGAACACACCCTAATTACTATTTTTGAGTTGTTAGAGAAGATGAAACATCATTCGGACGTGCGGTTTGTGCGACATGACTGAATATGTGTTTTTTAGGTGTTTGGTGCGCTTGAAAAGCATGTGTGGGGTTGTCAAAACCATCCGAATGACCTCGGAATTCCATGAAATCGGACGACAACAAAGGGTGGGTGAATTTCTAAATGGTCGGCTAGACGTCACTTCTATCACAGGTTTCGTGTGACCACAGTGGCCAAAAACGCACTATGCATGTCGTAAATGGCCAAAACATGCATTTAACGGTCAACTGCATGACGAACGATATCAGAATGACTTGAAATCACCCCAAAACACCCTAGCTATTATTATTGAGGTGTACGAGGAGACGACATGTCATTCAGATGTGTTGTTTGCGTTTCACAGCTGAATATGTGTTTTTAGGTGTTTGGTGTGTTTGAAAAGAGTGTGTGGGGTGGTAAAAACCAGCCAAATGACCTCATAATGCTATGAAATCGGATGATAATAAAGGGTGGGTGAATTGTGAAATGGTTGGCTAGATGGCACGTCAATCGGAGGTGTCGTGTGACCGCGGTTGCCGAAAACGCACTCCACGTGTCTTAAATGGCCAAAACATGTGCTTTACGGTCAAATACATACCCAAAGACATCGGAATGACTTGAAATCACACGAAAATACCCTAATTATTATTCATGAGGTGTACGAAAATATGACACATCATTCGAATGTGCGGTTTGCACGAAACCACTGAATATGTGTTTTTCGGTGTTTGGCGTGCTTGAAAAACCTGAGTGGGGTTGTCAAAACTAGCTGAACGTCCTCGAAATGCAATGAAATCGGACGAAAACAAAGGGTGGGTGAATTGTGAAACGGTCAGCCAGACAGCACGTCAATCAGAGGTGTTCTGTGACTGTGGTGGCCAAAAAGGCAGTTCGCGTGTCGTAAATGGCCAAAACATCCATTTAACGGTCAAATGCATATCGAACAACATTATAATGACTTTAAATCACACAAAAACACCATAATTTTTATTCTTGAGGTGTACAAGGAGACGGCACATCATTCGGATGTGCGGTTTGCACGGCACAGTTGAATAGGTGTTTAGTGCGCTTGAAAAACATGTGTGGGGTGTTCCAAACTGGCCAAACAACCTCATAATTCCATTAAATCGGAAAAAAACAATGAGTGGGTGAATTGGGAAATGGTTGGATAGACGGCACGTCAATCAGAGGTGTCGTGTGACCGCGGTGGCTGAAAATGCACTTCGTGTGTTGTAAATGTCCAAAACATGTGTTTAACGGTCAAATGCATACTGAACGACATCGGAATGAAATCAAATCACATGAAAACACCCAAATTATTATTTGTGAGGTGTACAAGGAGACAACACATCATTCAGACGCACGGTTTTCATGGCATGGCTGAATTTGTGTTTTTAAAGTATTTAGTGCGCTTGAAAACCGTGTGTGGGGTGGTCAAAACCAGCCGAACGACCACAGAATGCCATGAAATAGGACGAAAACAAATTGTGGGTGAATTGTGAAATGGTTGGCCAGACAGAATGTCAATCAGAGGTGTCGTGTGACTGCGGTGGCCGAAAACGTACTTCGCGTGTCGTAAATGGCCAAAACACGCGTTTAACGCTCAAATGCATACCGAACGACATCGAAATGACATTAAATTACACGAAAACACCATAGTTTTTATTCATGAAGTGTAAAAGGAGGCGGAATGTCATTCAAACATGCGGTTTGCATGGAATGACTAAATATGTGTTTTTAGGTGTTTGGTGTGCTTGAAAAGCATGCTTGGGGTGGTTAAAACCGGCCGAACAACCTCGAAATGCCATGAAATTGGACAAAAACAAAGGGTGGGTAAATTTTGAAGTGGTCAGCCAGACATCACGTCAATCAGAGGTGTCGTGTGACTGCGGTGGCCAAAAACACACTCTGCGTGTCGTAAATGGCCAAAACACGTGTTTAACGCTTAAATTCATACCGAACGACCTCAGAATGACTAGAAATCACATGAAAACACCCTAATTATTATTTGTGAGGTGTATGAAGATATGGTAGGCAACTCCCCATTCCGGTTTCAAAACTCCCCAATTATTGAAAAATCCTTCAACCTCTTCAATCAATCAATTATTTAGTTCTAATCTGTAATTCCTAAGGTTATTCAGCTATTTTTGTATTTTCGTTTTGATTTGGTATAAACTAGATCCCTCCCTCTTTACCCAAGATGGGAACTCCTTCCTCCCTATAGATTCATCTGAATTCAATCAATTTTTTAGTTCTGCACTCCAAATCGGTAAGGCTTAACTTAGTTTTAAAATTTTTAATCTATTACTGTTTGTTTCTCTTTTGTTTTGACTTAAACCAGGTGGTGTCCTGTGAGGCATGACTTACCCAATAATTGCAGTTTGATTTGTTTTCTATTTTCATTCTACAATTCAAGTGTCATGAATATATGAATCAACCTGATTTGAATTCATCATAGACACTCATTCTATGTAGTTAGTGAATCATATCAAGGCACGGTGTGGCCAGTACCACTCAAAATTTCTCAATTTTAATTGAAATGGACATGATTTTAAGTGAAAATACTAACTTGTATATGGAAAACTGACCAAACTCTTTCATATTGTATTAATAATTTAGTAAAATGATCCATGGGTCATTTTTTATGTGTACGAGTCAACCCCGCATCAATTCGAGTCACTGTGTGGCCGGTACCACTCAAAGTGTCTCACTTTTATTTGAAATGGACAACATTTTAAGTGAAAACAACAACAGGCATACGGAAAACTGACCAAACGCATTCGGATTGTGTTGATAATTTTTCACAATGATCCATGGATCATTTTTTATGAGTACGAGTCAACCCCTCCTTAATCTGAGGCACAGTGTGACCAGTATCACTCAAAGTGTGTCACTTTTGTTTGAAATGGACAACATTTTAAGTGAAAACAACAACTGGCATACGAAAAACTAACCAAACGCATTCTTATTGTGTTGATACTTTAGTAAAATCATCCATTGATCATGTGTGATATGTATGAGTCAACCCCACCTCAATTCAAGGCATGGTGGGGCCAGTACCACTCAAAATCTCTCACTTTTATTTGAAATAGACAGGACTTTATGTGAAAACAACAACTTTCAAACGTAAAACTAACCAAATGATTTTAGATTGTCTTGATACTTTAGGAAAATGATCCATGGGTCATTTTTGATGTGTTAGAGTCAACCTCACCTCAATATGAGGCACGTTATGGCCGGTATGACTCTTAGTGTCTCTCTTTTGTTTAAAATGGACAACATTTTAAGTCAAAACAACTGACATACAGAAAACCAACCAAACATATTTGAATTGTCTTGATACTTTAGCACAACGATATATGAGTCATTTTTGATTGTACGAGTAAACCCCACCTCAATACGAGGCACGATGTGACTGGTATCACTCAAAGTGTCTCTCTTTGATTTGAAATGGACAAAATTTTAAGTGAAATCAACAACTCGTATACAGAAAAACTGATCAAATGCATTCGGATTGTGTTGATACATTAGTAAATAGATACATGCGTCATTTTTTGACGTGTATGAGTCAACCCCGCCTCAATCTGAGGCATAGTGTGGTCGGTACCACTCAAAGTGTCTCACATTTATTTGAAATGGATGGGATTTTATGTGAAAACAAAAAATGGCATACGGAAAACTGACCAAACGCATTCAGATTGTGTTGATAATTTAGCACAATGATACGTGGATAATTTTTGAATGGTACGAGTCAAACTTGCCTCAATCTAATGCATGGTGTGACCGGTATCACTCAAAGTGTCTCACTTTTGTTTGAAATGGACATCATTTTAAGTGAAAACCAAAAATGGCATACAGAGAACTGACCAAACACATTCAGATTGTGTTGATACTTTAGGAAAAAAATCCATGGGACATTTTTGATATGTAAGAGTCAACTCCCCCTGAATCTGAGGCAAGTTGTGGCTGGTAACACTCAAAATGTCTCACTTTTGTTTAAAATGGAAAATATTTTAAGTCAAAACAACTGACATACAGAAAACCTACCAAACGTATTCGACTTGTGTTGATACTTCTAAAAAACGATCCATGGGTCATTTTTGATGTGTACAAGTCAACCCCACCTCAATCCAAGTCAAGGTCTGACTAGTATCCTCAAAGTGTCTCTCTTTTATTTGAAATGGACAACATTTTAAGGGAAATCAACAACTGGAATACAGAAAATTGATCAAACACATTTGGATTGTGTTGATACTTTAGGAAAACAATCCATTGGTAATTTGTGATGTGTACGAGTCAACCCTACCTCAATTCAAAGCATAGTGGGATAGAAACCACTCAAAGTGTCACACTTTTGTTTGTAATTGACATGATTTTAAGTGAAAATAACAATTGGCAAATGGAAAACTGAAAAAAGGCATTTAGATTGTGTTGATACTTTAGCACAACAATCCATGGATCATTTTTGATGGGTATGAGTCAACCTCACCTCAATCCAAGGCACAGTGTGACTGGTATCACTCAAATTTTTTCACTTTTGTTTGAAATGGACAACATTTTAAGTGAAAACAACAAGTGGCATACTGAAAATCTTCATAAGGCTACACATAGATTCTTGAAATTAAGGGATAAAAAATAAAATATCTTATATTGGTCATATGTTATTAGAAGAAAATATTCAAAAGGCATAGATTGAAAAACAATGAGTCAAATTATATATAGAAAAAAATGAATTATATTAGGAATCAGTCTCGACATCCCATCATGAACATGCACCAACACTCATGTTCTAATTCTCAATCATGGTCCATTCATTCTATACAATAACATACAATAAATAAATATAATATAGTGATTTAATATGTAACCTATGAACACATAAGTATACTAAATAAAAAATTGGTCAACAAGGCTACACATAGATTCTTGAAAAATAAGTTTCAAAGTCTCATATAAATACCCCAATGGCGAGGAATACCTTTGGTGACACCATAGCCCAATGGATCACCTCAATCCCATCCTCAAAAAGTGGGTTCTAGGACCAAACCAAAGTCCCTTTGATAACCCAATACCAAAGACTTAATTTAATATTCATACCCACTACCCAAGATGGGGATTCATCTCACATCCCATCCAGGAGAGAAAATTACAGATAGCCACATACCCCCTTATTCTATTTGAAAAGTATATAAAAATGATGTTGGATATTCCGGTAACCCATCTCATATGTCGAGATTGGACAATGTTTCCCAGTAACACATAGGGAACCATTTTTTTCATTTGAATATCTAAATTTCTAAATTTCTAAATTCTATAATGAATTCAAAATTTTGAAAACTTTGGATGGGGATTTTGTATTGGTGTTGTTTCAGGTATGGATAGGGGGAGGTGTGTTGCTGTGGAGTAGTGTTGTTACAGTTCTGGAGAGGGGGAGAGGGGCTAGCTCCTTCAGAGTTGAGAATATGTATACCAATGGTTTTCAAAACCGTTGGTATAGATTCTATAATATAACTATACCAATGGTTTTGTTATATCCATTGGTATATATTTATACCAACTGTTATAACAAAACTATTGGTATAGATTTATACTATAGAGACCCGAAGCATGATGTACATGGACATTACATTATTTTTGCGGAATACTTAGTACATAACAAAAACAGACACACAAGAACCGTAATAGTTTAGTGTCTTTGGAAACTCGGAATAAAATCTTCTAATCGTGGTGAATGATCTTCAACATCTCCCAATAAATATCTTCCACTTTTTTTTCTTACCTAAAACCTTTCTTTATATCCTGGGGAAAAGAAAACATAAAAGGGGTGAGCTCAAATTCTCAGTAAGGGTAAACATAGAGAACATAAAACAATCCATAAACATTTGAATGCAAAAACATGAACATAAAATCTAAACATCAAAATCTTGAGCAAAGGCATGAATCTTGGAAGTATGTAAGGCATATATCATAAGGGAACATCAATAATGATAAAATAGAATGAGAATAAAACATGTAATTGTGGAAACCATTAAGCACATGTTATTATTTCCATAGTAGCCAAGGCATTGCTTCCAAGACCATCTTATTGGACAAATTCCCTTTCTGAATTGACTTCACTCCTCATTTCAGTCCTGTAACACTGAACCGGATTAACTTTACATTCCAGCCATGTCTATCTCATGAGATATAAATATTTACCCAATGAATTGGAGGGAGATATAGGTGCTACTCATCTCATATTGAAATCATTCTTTCGTGTGACACAATATAAACATAAATCATTCATCATAACCCAAGAATAAAATGGGTTTCATAAACATCATTCCATCATAACGTAATCCATACAAAAAAATTGGATATCATTTCATCATTTGAAAAGTGAAACCATTTAAATAATTGAGACATGATACTTGAAACATACACATGTGAAATAATGTCATCTTAGATGAAAATGGTTTTGATAAAACACTTGAAATGAATTCTTGAGGAAAATATCCTTTTTTCTTCAAAATAATTTTCTTTTCAAAAAACGTCATGCAATTTTAAAAGAAATGTATTTTTTTGAAAATAGTCATGAAATATTTTGGAGTAAGCTTCATGAAATTAAGGCTTTATAAAACTGTAAAAATCCTTTCATGTCGTATACGTTAAAAAAACATTCTTCACGTACTTTTGTCGGAAAAGTCAAAAAGTACGTTGTAGGGTAAATAAAAGAAAGATTCCATCCATACCATGGGGTAAAAGTCAAATGGGTAAAAAGGACATTAAACATTAATGAATACACTTTTATAAAACATGGACATGGATGATAGAAATAACCCCAGTAAATACTTACGAATAAGCAATCTCGGATAAAAATTAGATTTTCACAATTATCCCTCAGCTTAGGTCCGATATGATTTGTACGTATCCGAACCTCCAGTATAATGATTTAAAAAATGTAATTGACTTATTATAGAATTATATTCATTGTTATGATATCATATATGTTTCACTTATGACTTTATATTACCCGTTCTTTTGTAAATTCCATGTTAAAGCAGCGTTTTGGGTAAAATCATTTCATTTATCGTAAGTGTTTCGACTTGTCGTTCTTGATATTATTACTTATATCCTGATTTAAATAATTCTAGAATGTAAAACATGTTTTATATATAATATATATTCATCATATACATATATATATTATAGATTGATAAAAGGAATGAAATACACCGTTCATGGAGACGGTAGGCCGTACGTACGCATGAACGCTGTTTTCGTTTCCTTATTGAATTGAATGAAACAAAATAGATGACATACATATATATACATAAATAAAGTAGCATTATTATTTCATATATTTCATTATTATTCATTATATAAACGCTATGATCATTCATGTATGGTTAACATGGAGAATGAATTTCATCGCGTTGTGGAGACGGTAGTCCGTATGTACGCACGAGCGATGATATAATTCCCATAATTATTGAATAGAGTTGGAGTGGATGGTATAATATATCAGAATCATAATGATGTTATAATAACCATATATATTTATTCTATACACCATTATACCCATCCTTGTAAGGTGTTGGTGGAAAAAAAGATTTCACCACGGCGTGGAGACGGTATTCCGTACGTACGCACGCATGGTGATTTCGTTTTCTGTAGGATGGATAGATAGTGAAATAGGGTTGTTTCATAATTATAATAACATATCATTATATGAGTTATACTGATGTTATTACTTCACAATGAAACAACTAAGGAAGAAGAAGTGGAAGAAGAAATAAAGGTGAAAGTATCGGTATCGGACATTACCTCTTCTTTGAAGCGCCTCTTTGAGACCTCCTCTTAGGGCACTAAAATTGGTCTTTGAAGAAGACCAGAACCTCTATTATGTTTCTATGTAAGTGGAGAAGATAATTTGGCAGGGTTTGGCCGAGTTTGAGGGCCCAATGTGGTGTGAGGAAGAGAGGGAGGAGGTGCCCTTTTATAAGGGAGGAGAGGGGCACCTTTGGAAAAACTAAACATATTATTTTATTATAAAGTCATATTCAGTTTTTAATAGTTCCAAATTGATTTATTTAGATAATAATATGGGTATGGGTCAAAATACTCTCATATAATAGAATTTAGAAAGATTTAGTTTTCTATTTTAACCTTATCATTTAGATTTAACCATAAGTTAAATAATTTTACTTTTATCGCGTCTTCTTGTTTTCTTACACTATAAGGTTAATAAACATACTATAACAAGCCAAACGAACCCCATGTTGTTTATTATTAATATATATAACATTATAAAATTAATTTGGCCGAAACTTAGGTTTTTAGGAATAAAATAACAAATAATAATATAATATTTTTTTAAAACTATTTTATGTCAATTTTGACACTATTTGGTAATTGATTTTTGTAAAAATCATAACAAAATGATTAGTTTGAAAAAATTTAATTAAATCAAAAATAACATGTCATATTAACCTATAAAATTAGTGAAATCCATTAAAAGTCTCAAATTACATTTATTTGGGTATTAATAATATCAATTATTTCAATATTTCATTAATAAGATAATTACTGCATCATATTTGTGTCATAAATAAATTAAATTATTTAATGTCTAAAAATTATAAATAAATTACCATTATTTATGAAATATTTTTATATTTCTAATTAATATTTATAGTCTAATTTATCTTATGTCTAACCCTATATTAAATTTTTTTTTACTTATTAAACTTTGATTTTAACTATTTTAACCCTTCTTTAAATAAATTAATAATAAATGTCCTAATCTAATCCAAGTGGGCCTAAATGGTCATATTTTATTCCTATGGTTGTTTTTGGTCGAATTACACTTATCCAATTGAATCATGACATGTGTTAGGGTAATAATAATATCAATTTTATCCTTAATTACCCTATTTACTTTTAATCGTGGTAAACAAAAGTATAATGTTACTATTCACCAAAAATTATTTTCATCTAATTAAACCACATTTTAGTCCTTGATATTAACCGAATCTCTCAGATTTTTGAAATTCCACTCACAAAAGTGGTAAAATTAAGTTTAAATTAAAAAAAGTCAGTTTTTTAACTACCACTATGTGGTTTCACTATTCATCAAAATTGATGTTTTTCAGAAAAATACCAAAAATTAAGCCTAAGAATTATTTGATATTCCGAATTCAAAATTGATTTATATTTTTCCAAATTCATAACATATAAGTGGAATTAATTAATTTTAAATTTAATTTCTGTTATCAAAACAAATTGCGTGTTTTTAAGAAACAAAAACAATCAAAAGATTGATACTTGTTTATATCCAATTTCAAAGTGAAATTAATTACAATGAACAACATTGGATTAAATGGAAAAAATATATTCTAATTATACTTTAAACCCAATTAAAAAAATAATCTAACCATATAAATTATTGTGATGAAAAAAGTTGTTTTTAATTAAAATATTGCGTGTTGTTACTATTCATTAAAATATGAAAGTTATCAGAATAATATGAAAAATTTATCCAAAGTAAATTTTTATATCTTGATTCCAAATAAGAATTTTATTTTGTCAAATTGAACTTATAGACATGTCAAAAAAAAGATTTAAGGTGGGTTCTCCATCAAAAGGCGACAAAACTGCATTTTTTGAAAAATACTTATTTTACCCAAAAAATGTATTTTATTCTCATACCATGTTCTAGAAAATGAGTAAGATGAATAATAATGTTATAAAATTAAAAATGTAGTTAATACTATTCATAACGGCTAGTTCGTGATAATATTATAACCATATATCATTGTTTAGTGAAACCCGATATTGCGTACAACACACGCTATCGAGGAAGGTCGTGATTGCGTGTAATGCAAGCTAAGTCAGGGTTGCGTGTAGTGAAATCTCTCTTTGGTGTAGCGTACAACATAATAAATCAACGAAATTAAAATAATATTCTTCATAAAATCTCGAGGTGTTACATTCTACCCCCTTTAAAATGAATTTCGTCCTCAAAATTCTTTGAGGTTATAAATCGTTTACTATTCATAGAAACCCACATCCTAAAAAGGAATACTAAAACTTAATTTTAATAACTAAAGTATGAAATGTAACAATTACCCAAAGTAACTCATCACTGGGTTTCCATATAGGATAACATAGGTGAAAATATGGATATGGAAGAAAAATCTAACCATCATGTTCTGATGGAGAGTGGTAGAGAACATAGCTATGAAAAAGCCAACAATCACAAAGCCATAAATTTGTAATGATCTAGGGTACCATCTGATTCATCAGATATAAGAGAACTAGGACAACATTTTTGGTTTTCAAAATCATTTCCCTAAAGTTGAAAATTTTGAATTAGAAGAAATACTTGCTTGATTTTAGTACAATCTCACTATTGTTCATGCTTTGAACAATTTCCGCTTCATCTCTTAAAGAAACGAAGTTGAATTTGTTATTCGTGAAGTGTTAACAGATCATGTGATAGAATGATGGGTCATTCCATCTGTTTCAAACAAAAGGTTAGCAAAAGTTATCAAATTTACATAAGTCCATCTATGGTGAGTTTAATCATATATGGTTTCTAAAATGGAATTATACTTCATATATCATACTGCTTAATAAAATAAAACTAGTTTCTACTAACCAGGGACTTCCTGTAGGCCAGTGGTAGGCGATAAAGGCCAATCGCACTTCGGTTGTGGGTTTGATTCCCACAGCCTTGTCCGACGCGATGGGTTGTTGCCCGTCCTGTAGGTTGTTGTTTTTCTAAAACTACATTACTATAACATCCCATAAATAATATCGAAAAAAGTTATATCCTTAAACAATACAAACTTATTTCCAACATAATCCATTCCAATTTTTAGGCTTATCTAAAATACTTCGGTCCAAGATCATAGTATAAGGAAAATTATTACTTGAAATGTCAGATAATAATCATGTGAATGCCATCATTTATCCCCCATATATCATAAGATATATCTTGTTGGTCAAATTACAAACATGTGAATACCTTAATCATGTATTCTCTTGAAGAATGAATACCCATTCAACCTTAGTGAAAACATGAATGTTGTTAAGTTTTAACACTTTCCACATACAAAATCCCAAAAAATCTATATACTCAAACCATAATATCACTTAGTCCTTATATCAGTCATGATCTCATGAATACAATCAAATATCTCATTATCTTCTTATCCCTTCATTATGAACATATCATCTACATTCCAAAAATATCGGAATAACCTTTCATGATTACCGGTACCATTAACCATATACTTTCAAATACTTTAGTAAAAACAATAGTGTAACAATCCTTAGATTATTCTTTATTCCATAGTACCGCTAACAATACAACATAACTCTTGATAAACATACAATCATTACACTACCTTCTTAAACAACTTAATGATCTTCAACACTTCTTTCATCTCATATATCATTCGTAGTCTCCTCACCATCATCCACATAAATACTACCCATATGACCATGCTGATTCTCCTCATGAGATTTTCCCTTAGGGAATTGGTTTTCATAATGACCGTAAATTCAAAATTTAAAACATCTAATCATTGTTGATGTCGTAGAAATACCATTATCCTTCTCCATGGTGTTAAATGAACCTTTTCCTTTGCAGTTACTGGATTTTTGTCCTTCTTTTCCGCACCCAAAGCATCTTCCAGTTCCATTGAAACATTATCCTTGATGCCTCTTCCCACATGATTTACATGAGTGGAATTGAACTTTCTTTCCTCTATAATCATCATGAAACTCCATCTTTCTCTTATTATCTTAGTCAGGATACTTACCAAAGATGATATTATTGATAATATTATGAGATTGATGATTAGGAATAATAACGATGTTTGGACTTCCAAATCCCGTTTCATTTGGTTGCTCATGAAAAATATCATTCCATTGTCCAGCATATCCTCTATTATCGTGAATCTTCCTGCTTCCAGCCATTTTCTAAAACCCAAAAAGAATAGTTTGGGAGGCAAAAATCATGCTAGGGAAAACAACATAGTAAAGGGGGAGTACCCTCATGATCTAACATCTTAGGTTAAATTCTATGAACGTTACTGTAGTTCTAGGACCATATCATATACGTATACTTATCCTTAGGGACATCCCTAGACATACCTTAGAAATATCTCTAGGGATCTCACTAAAGTTCTCGCATCCTAGTTTCCAAAGGTTGACTAAACCTTTCCTCTAATACCAACTGTAGAGACCCGAAGCCTGACATACATGGACATTACATTACTTTTGCGGAATAATTAGTACATAATAAAAACAGACACACAAGGACCGTAATAGTTTAGTGTCTTTGGAAACTCGGAATAAAATCATCTAATCGTGGTGAAAGATCTTCATCATCTCCCAATAATGATCTTCCCCTTTTTTTCTTACCTAAAACCATTATTTCTATCCTGGGGAAAGGAAAACATAAAAGGGGTGAGCTCAAATGCCCAGTAAGGGTCAAAATAGAGAACATAAAACAATCCATAAACATTTGAATGGAAAAACTTGAACATAAAATCTAAACATAAAAATCATGAGAAAAGACAAGAATCTTGGAAGTACGTAAGGCATATATCATAAGGGAACATCAATCATGATAAAATAGCATGGGAATAAAACATGTAATTATGGAAACCATTAAGCACATGTTAGGATTTCTATAGTAGCCAAGGCATTGCTGCCAAGGCCATCTTAGTGGACAATGTCCCTTTCTCAATCGAGTTCACTCCTCATTTCAGTCCTATAACACTGAACCGGATTAACTTACTGTTCTAGCCATGTCTATCTCATGAGATATAAATCTTTACCCAATTAATTTGAGAGAGATATTGGTCCCACCCATCTCATATTGAAATCATTCTTTCATGTGCCACAATATAAACATAAATAATTCATCATAACCCAAGAATAAAATGGGTTTCATAAACATCATTCCATCATAACGTAATCCATACAAAAAATTTGATATCATTTCATCATTTGAAAAGTGAAACCATGTAAATCATAGAGACGTGATACTTGAAACATACACATGTGAAATAATTTTGTCTTAGATGAAAATGGTTTTGATAAAACACTTGAAATGAATTCTTGAGGAAAATATCATTTTTTCTTCAAAATCATTTTATTTTCAAAAAATTTCATGCAATTTTAAAAGAAAAGGATTTTGTTGAAAATAGTAATGAAATCTTTTGGAGGAAAATTCATGAAAATAAGGCTTCATAAAACTGTAAAAATCCTTTCATGCCGTATACATTAAAAAACATTTTCTCATATTTTTTCAGAAAAGTCAAAAAGTACCTTGTAGGGTAAATAAAAGAAAGATTCCTTCCATACCATGGGGTAAAAGTAAAATGGGTAAAAATGAATTTAAACATACATGAATACACTTTTATAAAACAATGACATGGATAATAGTAATAACCCCAGTAAATACTTACGAATAAACAATCTCGAATAAAAATGAGATGTGCACAATTATCCCTTACCTTAGGTCTGATATGCTTCGTACGTATCCGGAACTCCTGTATAATGATTTA
Organism: Viscum album; assembly: GCA_963277665.1. Taxonomy (NCBI): domain Eukaryota; kingdom Viridiplantae; phylum Streptophyta; class Magnoliopsida; order Santalales; family Viscaceae; genus Viscum; species Viscum album. The sequence continues at coordinate 1,152,444,269 of OY728135.1, forward strand.
AATAATGTCATTGACTAATTAAAGAATAATATTCATTGTTATGATATCATATATGTTTCACTTATGACTTTATATTACCCATTCTTTTGTAAATTCCATGTTAAAGCAGCGTTTTCGGTAAATCATTTCATTTATCGTATGTGTTTTGACTTGTTGTTCTTGATATTATTAATTATATCCTGATTTACATAATTACAGAATGTAAAACATGATTTATATATAATATATATTCATCAAATAAAAATACATATATATATTATAGATCAATAAAAGGATTGAAATAAACTGTTCATGGAGACGGTAGGCCATACGTACGCATGAACGCTGTTTTCGTTTCCTTATTGAATTTAAATGAAACTAAATATATGAGATACATATATATATATACATAAATACAGTAGCATTATTATTTCATATATTTCATTATTATTCATTATATAAACTTTATGATCATTCATGTATGGTTAACATGGAGAATGAATCTCGTCGCGTCGTGGAGACGGTAGTCCGTACGTACGCATGAGCGATGATATCATTCCCACAATTATTGAATAGAATTGGAGTGGATGGTATAATATATCAGAATCATTATGATGTTATAATAACCATATATATTTATTCTTTACACCATTATACCCATCTGTGTAAGGTGTTGGTGGAAAAACAGATTTCACCACGGCGTGGAGACGGTATTCTGTACGTACGCACGCGTGGTGATTTCGTTTTCCGTAGGATGGATAGATGGTGAAATAGGGTTGTTTCATACTTATAATAAAATATACTTAAATGAGTTATACTGATGTTATTACTTCATAATGAAATAACTAAGGAATAAGAAGTTTAAGAAGAAATAAAGTTGAAAGAATCGGTAACGGACATTACCTCTTCTTTGAAGAGCCTCTTTGAGACCTCCTCTTAGGTCACTAAAATTGGTCTTTGAAGAAGACCAGAACCTCTAGGATGTTTCTATGGAAGTGGATAAGATAATGTTTCAGGTTTTAGCCGAGATTGAAGGCTCAAAGTGGTGTGAGGAAGAGACTGAGGAGGTGCCCTTTTATAAGGGAGGAGAGGGGCACCTTTGGAAAAAACTAAAAATATTATTTTATTATAAAGTCATATTCAGTTTTTAATAGCTCCAAATTGATTTATTTAGAATATATTGTGGGGATGGGTAGAAATAGTCTCATACAATATAATTTAGTCAAGTTTAGGTTTCTATTTTAACCTTATCATTTAGATTTAACCTTAAGTTAAATAATTTTACTTTTACCGTGTCTTCTTGTTTTCCTACACTATAAGGTTAATAAACTTACTATAACAAGCCAAACGAACCCCAAGTTGTTTATTATTAATATATATAACCTTAGCTAAGTCATTTGGCAGAACATTAGATTTTTAGGAATAAAATAACAATTAATTATATAATATTTGTTTTAAAAACTATTTTATGTCAATTTTGACACTATTTGGTAATTGATTTTTGTGATAATCATAACAGAATAATTATTTAGAAAAAAGTTAATTAAATCAAAAATAACATGTAATATTAACCTATAAAATTAGTGAAATTCATAAAAAGTCTCAAATTACATTTATTTGGGTATTTATAACATCAATTATGTCAATATTTTATTAATAAGATAATTACTGAATCATCTTTGTGTCATAAATAAATTAAATTATTTAATGTCTAAAAATTATAAATAAATTACCATTATGTAGGAAATATTTTTATATTTATAATTAATATTTATAGTCTAATTTATCTTTTGCATAACCCTATATTAAAAATGATTTACTTATTAAACATTGATTTTAACTATTTTAACCCTTCTTTAAATAAATTAATAATAAATGTCCTAATCTAATCCAAGTGGGCCTAAATGGTCATATTTTATTCCTAATGTTGTTTTTGGTCGATGTACACTTATCCAATTGAATTAGGACATATTTTAGGGTAATAATAATATCAATTTTACCATTAATTTCCCTATTTACTTTAAACCGTGGTAAAAAAAAGTAAAAAGTTACTATTCACCAAAAATTATTTTCTTCTCATTGAGCCACATTTTAGTCCTTGATATTAACCGTGTTTCTCGGATTTTTGAAATTCCACTCACAGAAGCGGTAAAATTAGGTTTAAATTAAAAAAAAGTTAGTTTTTAAACTACCACTAAGTGGTTTCACTATTCATAAAAAATTGATGTTTTTCAGAAAAATACCAAAAATTCAGCCTAAGCATTATTTGATATTCCTAATTCGAAATTGATGTCTATTTTTCCAAATTAATAATATATAAGTGGCATTAATTAATTTTAAATTTAATTCCCGTTATCAAAATAAATTGCGTGTTTTTAAGAAACAAAAACAATCAAAAGATTAATACTTGTTTATATCCAATTTCAAAGTGAAAAACATTCCAATGAAAAACATTTGAATAAATGGTAAAAATATATTATAATTACACTTTAAAACCAATTAAAAAGATAATCTAACCATATAAATTATTGCGATGAAAAATGTTGTTTTTAATTAAAATATAGCGTGCTTTTACTATTCATTAAAATATGAAAGTTATCAGAATAATATGAAAAATTTATCCAAAGTAAATTTTTATATCCTGATTCCAAATAAGAATTTTATTTTGTCAAATTGAACTTATAGACATGTCAAAACAGGATTTAAGGTGGGTGCACCATCAAAAGGCGGCAAAACTGTATTTTTTGAAAAATAATTATTTTACCCGAAAAATTTATTTTATTCTCATACCTTGTTCTAGAAAATGATTAAGATGAATAATAATGTTATAAAATTCAAAATATAGTTAATACTATTCATAACGGCTAGTTCGTTATAATATTATAACCATATATTGCTGTTTAGTGAAACCCGGTATTGCGTACAACACACGCTATCGAGGAAGGTCGCGCTTGCATGTGATGCAAGCCAGGCCAGGGTTGTGTGTAGTGAAATCTATCTTTGGTGTAGAGTACAACACAATACATCAACGAAATTAAAATAATATTCTTCATAAAATCTCGAGGTGTTACATATACCAACAGTCATAACAAAAACATTGGTATAGCCTTATGGCTTGCCATATCCCCTCTATACCAACAGTTTTAAACTATTGGTATAAGTGTAACACACATATACCAATGGTTTCACAAACCGTTGGTATATGTTATATTGAACACACATATGCCAACTTTTTTTATCAAACCATTGGTATACCATCTATTTTGACACCTATACCAAGGGTTTTCACAGAACCTTTGGTATTGGCCTATTTTCATAGCTTACTTGGCCACAGTTGAGGGAACCGTTGGTATAATATATATCAACGTTTTTCGGGCCTTTACCAATGGTTTTGAACCATTGGTAAAGTGTAAATTTTCAGTAGTGTATATTCAAACAATTATTCAATATGTTGTTGGAGATGATGTTGTTACTCATCCCTTTCAATGGCCAACATCAATATGATATCATCTAGATATTTTAACCATTCCTCATAATATATAATAAAAAACATATTTTGAACACTTATTAATTCATTTGGACGTTATAAATAATGAAATAATTATTGTTCCATAATAACTAATCAAAATTGTTCATGAAAAAATATTTCTCACCCAACTTTTCCTAGTACCAGTCACCCCAAACCATTACTCCTCTACAAAGTGGGATTGGACTAAGACATGCTCATCATCATCCACACACTTTGTCTTATCCTAACTCTCTCATATAAAATTATCTGACTCATATGTATCCTAAAAAAATTTGGTAATAAAAAATAAATATATGTATTTCAATTTAAAATGGGAATAATTATGTGGAGAATAATATTTTAATATCTCTCAAAAATAGTCAGTACACTTGTGTGATGTTGGTATATACTCTTATACACATAAAATTACATAATAGGAATATTCTTCGTATACTACAAAAATTGAACATATAAATTTAGTATAAAAAATATATAAAATAAACTAAAAATGAAAAACAATTTTACTTACTATTGATAGATGATATAAACTGAAAGTACCACTCTCACTTCTATGAGTCATATCATGTCTTTCCTAACTCTCTCAACATATAGATGATATCCTATTAAATTTTATATTATATATAAGACCGGAAATACCTTCTATACTTAAGAAGGAATATAGTTATGTCGATGAGATATACAAGACTCATTAAAAATATTCACAAAATATATCAATGTTCTTAACCTATGAATATTATGAAAAATTATTAAAATTATCACACATAAATGTCTCAATTTCCTCTCTGATGAAGAGTCTCATATATTCCACAGTCTTATATCATATACCTTATTCAAAATTACTAAAATTATGTTATAAATTTAATAAATTTTAATAGAAATAACAATCAACATTTAATCACATATTAGCTAATGATAGATATTGTGATAATACATATCAATGGGAACCCAATCCCATGATAACAAAGTAGAATTAAAATAGTTACTATTTTTTGATACATCCTGACCAATGACCATATCAAAAAAATGAGAAACTAATTTTGGAAAATATTATCAAATAATGATTGATAAAAAAATTAAAGATAAATTTAGAAAATATATATTTAAAATTACTTCCTGAAATAAGGATTGAAATCAAATGATAGGTTTTTAATAGGAATAATATATTCAATCATGAATCTAGTAGGATGTTAGCCCCTCTTGGATGGTTCAATGATATCATACCCTTTATACACATCAGATAGTGATACAAGATAGTTAGTATTGGGTGAAGGATCCTCGGCCATGCTATGAATAAGATCATCTATGTTATCTATCGATATCTAAAACATAAAATATAAAATATATTAAACATTATTAATTATAATAACTACAATTATTAATTTAAAATAAAATATAAATTGTTGAAATAAATTAATATTTTTATCATATTTTTATTTATAGATGTAACATATTCTTTTTCATCATTCTCTTTTTCTTCATCACCATCACCATATTAATCTTATACTTATTACCATTAATTTCTGTTATATCTTCATTTTAATTGATTTCCATTATTTTAAATCCTTTAAAAGATATTCCATCAATACTTTCTTCAACCTTGGCATGTAATTTAAAATTATCCTCCACAATATCTTTATATCTTTAAGAACAATATGTATTCACTAATTTCTCCAGATAAATTTAAATAAGTCGCAACTCAATTGATCCAATTTTATTTTTTAAATTTATTTTTATGAAATTTCATTTATGTTTCACTCTCACAATAAATTAGGAATCCAATATTTGCATAGTGGTTTACATATAAAATTGATTCACATTATGTGAAAACATAAATAATTTATTTGATTAATCTTGTACATTATATTATAAATCAATAACTCTTTATTAGTAATAAAAAAATGACACTAAAACATTACAATAGATCTCAATTTCACTTTTTCTCTCATTCCATACTTTTAAACAAACACCACTATTCATTGATTTCTTTGGTATACTATATATTCACGTACAAAATCAAAAATCCATTAACCATATTACCATTATAGAATTTAATAAATCTAGATGATATTGAACTCAGAGTATGTAATTGAATACTGATTTTATAAGTACATTATAAAACCTGAAAAAAAGTGTTAATTATTATTATCATAATAATTTAGAGGTTGATTTTATATTTATTGATGTAAAAATATTTAATTACCTCTCCTTTGTAACTAAAACATTAACATATGTTATTTATGTTCTTTGGGGGTGCATAATCTAATTTATTTATACATTTATTCAATATTATCATCATATAATCTTTAAAATGAATAATAAAAATTTATATTCTAAAATATTAAGATATTACAAAACTAAGTAATGGTACTAGTAATCGTATTCATATCATTTCTTCCTAATTTAGTATATTATATATATGATCTCTTTATTGTTACTCATATAAAATATATTTTTCGTGTTCACTAGTAAAACCAAGTCCTAGTTGATTAAATACAGATAATTGATTGTATGTTTCACCACCTATATCTTCCTCATTGTAACAAATTTTATTACGATTTGAATCAAATTTAGATTGAAACTAATATGAAAAAAAATTAAATTTCCTCCAAAAAAACATGCATCTATAATAGATCCCTCAATTGAGGATTTCATAACTATCTTTTTCGTTAATTTCTACTTACTTATCTCTAATTGGTATATCCATTGAAATTATAAATACCCTTTATATTTTTATTCATATAAAAAATGTAATACCAATTTTTTTAATCCAAAAATACTAACATAAAAAATTTTAATTTATATTCCCATTGAACTACCACTTCTTTCAACATACTCTATAGCTCATAATATGATTTTACAACACCAATATCACTGAGAAAATGAAAACTTGGTCAAACTATCCCAATAAATGATGATACATAACCTATAAGACCAATAGTTTACAATTCCTTCATTATGAACTGACAATACTGAATTTTCTAGATTAATGATATATATGTTTCTAACACAACATGCTGAATTAAAAGAATATTGCTAGATTCTATTTCTATTGTGAGATTTACAAAACTCATTCATGTTCATAATATCACTATAATTATTGGTACATAAAAGTCAAATCAATAGAGACATAATTGAAACTACTCACTAATTGTTGTTTCTAATATAAATAGAAATCACAAAAGGGAGTTTGTGTGGTTTTTTGTAACACCCTGTTATAGTTTTTAGGTACCAACTTTTTGTTTAATCTTTATTTATTGTCCTTGTTTGGGTGAATTTTCCGGCTTCTCATCGATGAAGATACTTTTCTAGAGAAAATGAACCCAATTTTAGGATTGTATTTTTGTTTAAATTAATGGAGTCTAGGTATTAATGTTAAAAGACTTTTCAGGGTTCTTCCTATGTTTGGATAATATCCAGACATGGTTTTTTGAGTATTGATTCATAAACCTATAGTTTCTATACTCTGATGGTGATTACCCACTCTGTAAATGAATGATACACTATTTAATGTTTTTCAAAAATATTTCATGAAATATTTTTAGGGAATAAAGGTTATACACTCTATCTAACCAGTTCACATTATGTACCATCAGAAATTGGGTTTTAGATAAAAATGTAATGGGGTTTTCAACATACTTGAGTATCATGGATTAAAAAAGGTTTAATGGGATTAAAAATCATTTAATTATCATGATTTGGTATTTTAGTGTGATCCATGGATGATTTTACTTTAATTCATCTACAGTCATTATCCCTCTCAACCTAGAATCTCCTAGGGGTGATTGTGGGATGTATGACCCTTCTAGATCATTTGATTTGGTGATTTATTGTTGTTGCGGTTGCAATGTATTTCTATGGGTAAGAGTTCCTTCTGGTTCTTCTTTGGATTTGGTTTTGATTGGGGATTTTGCTATGGTTTCATTTGTATTTGTGTTTGGATAGTATTTTTTATTGATCCCTTTTGGTCTCTTGGTGTTTCATGTCATTCCATGGTTGTTCACATGGTTTCCAATCACCATTGTTGAATGATTCTTGGTTTAAACCAGTTTGAGATAAGTGTTCCTATAAAATGTTTCAATGAAATTAATATTTTTTTTGTAAATACCTTTGGATTATTCATTTATATTTAAGTGATATATGTTTTTAAAGGATTTACTAGAAAGTATAATATTCTAAAAAACGTTTTTTACTCTGGAAAAATATTTTCTTGATTTGGAAATGGGGTTTCAAACTACAAAAAAGAATTGTATTGGCTTAAATTTTTTTATAAAATTATGAACGTGGTTTTGAAAATATATTTTAACAATTGGATCATTAGAAACCTTGGGTGTGTCAGGAAAGATACGTGGGTAGACTTAGAGGTGTGGAAAATATATTTGTTAACCTTTTATATATTGATTGACTATGGAAGGAATTGATAATGGTTGGATACAATGTCATAAATGTTTAGGATCTTGAGTTTCTGGTATGTATTTTCCCATGGTATAGGGCCCAATATGAGGTTTATTTTCATTTATTGTTATTTATCACATGAGTTTTTTATCATGGATTATTTCTCACATTTTTTATATAAGTTTGTATCACATAAATTTCCATGATAGGTTACTACACGGATATGTGTTTACATTATTACATATTGATGCATGGATATGATTTCGAGTTTGTATCTGTTATAATTTTCATATTACAAGTTTGATAATATAAAATTCTCTGTGAAAACCAGAAGGTAAAATTATTTTTAAATGAATTGGATTTATGAAAATTATTTTTAAACATGTATCTGTTTTAAAAGCTAAAACTATTTCATTATTGCTATTAAACCTCTAATAAACTCTGTGGTGGTATCCTACTAGGGTTTTTTCATAGAAACAAATTTTTCCCTTTAGGGATTTTTAAATGTTTTATTGTACAGTGTAGGTAAAGGAAAGGTCATCTTGAAGTTTGTAAGCTTATCATTTTGTATTTTCCATTATTGAGGGCTGGTTTTGAGGTGACTATTGGTCACATAGAGACTTTTTGGTATTTCGTTGTTCATACTTTTTGGTTTATCTATTTTTTATGGGATTTTATGGATAAAGATATATATTTTTGTTCCACATAGTACTCTGGTTGTATGTCATGTTTCACAATACTCAATACCTATTCTATTTTCTTTCTTTACCTCACCTTGTGAAGGCTAGCTTGGGTGTTTAGTTTGGATGACTCGGGATGGTATGTTACAAATTGGTATCATAGGTAAGGTTCATCTGGAATATTGTTACATATATATGAGTTTGGTTTACTATTTTGAGTATACAAAAGTTATTACCATTTAAATTCATATAGTAGGTGTGCAAAAGGGGCCTGACAAGCTCACTTTTGTGACTAAAATCAAGTTACCATGGGTGTTCAGGAAATTTTACCCGATTTGATACTCGAGGTTTTGAAAAATTTTAATCAACAATATTGGAAGTTTATTTAAAATGGCCTATTCATTTTTGGAAATGTCTTTTGTGGATAAAATTAATAAATTTATTTAAATTCATGTTGTTTTAATGAATTGATTTGAATTCTAAAAGTGGTCCTAAGATTCTCAAAATTTTCTCATGATATAATTAGTTATTGTATTGGGTTTATTAGCCAATTACTCTTAAAAGAGTTACTCCAAATCCCTAAGAGGATGTTGTGAGAAAGGTTTCATAGGTGAATCCTCTAGTGAACCTTTTTTGGTAGATGTTTCCATCTGTATTATTTAGACTCTGAGTCAAGTGGTTATTGGTAACCCAAGAAATGTGGTGGATAATTGGGCTATCTTTAGTAATATGTATCCACCCATATTCCATTTAAATAATGGATTTAATATTTCTGAGGAATGGCTTGAAATGATTTATAGGAACATAAATTTCTTGAAGAATCGTGAAGACTTTAAGGTGGGTCTTTATACAAATGTGCTCAAGGGATATTGAAGTTGATGGTGGGACTTGATTGAGAAATATAACGTACCTTATAACCTTACCTGGGGTTTTATTAATAAAATATTTAATCGTTAGTTTTAACCAATGACTTAACATTCAAAAAATACCTAGGAGTTCCGGACCTTGGATCATTGGGAGCATACCCTTATGGATTATTATACATGTTTCATTGAGTTTTTTCATTTGGAACCATAGATTGTCAATAATAAGTGCCTTAAGGAATACATTTTTGAGTAAATTATAAGTCTTGATATTAGGTCAATTTTTATTGTCATGTTCCTTATGACCTTTGTGGGGTTAGTTGAAAAATTATACTTCGCTAAGGTAGAAATATATGGGATGATAGGTTTGGCTAGAGCTTAATTTGGTTTATTTGTTAGCCAGAGTATATCTTCTAACCATAAGTGGAAGCGTAAGGGTGATTATCATTCTTCATGACCAGTTTCATGGGTTTTGATAGAGTAGTAACAGATTTTTTTATATCATTGTGGGAGATCTGGTCACGCCAAGCCTAAATGTACAGAGGCTCCTAGGACTTTTCATCATTGTTGATTATCGAGCCATATAATGGGTTTATTTGAAAATATGTTCTAGGGAAGTTGGGTAGGATCCATTCTCCCTAACGGTTCATAGGTTTTTACGAATGATTTCAAGGTTATTTGGACAAATACATAGTCCAAGGGGGGTATTCATGGGTCCAATAGCAGATGTGTTTATGTGACTGAGTGTGAACAAGATGAATCTAAAGTAGGGCCAACTATTGTTAGATGTATGGTGATCATTTTTTCTTCTATGGTACAAGAATTTTTTGAAACATGTGTCACTCATTCCTTTATATAATAGAATTTAGTTGAAATATTGGAATTTTGTTAAAAAATTATACCATAATTTTCAGATATTACTGCACCTTTAGTAAAGTGGTACGAACAATTTTTCAAATGTCGCATGTATCAGGTGGTGATATCTGACATTGAGGTAGAATGGGATTTCATGATGCTTGATCTTGAAATCCTCAACTTGATTATTTGCATATATTGGATGATTAGTGTTAATTATCAGATAGGAAATTTTCACCATCAGGAATAATTCATGTCTATCTATGGGGTCACTCATGTCTTTCAGGGTGAGTGGGACTCTAGAATAGGAATGTAAGATCCTATTTTCCCTTTTTTGGGGTAATATCATGTTAGTTTTCAGATATGTTTCTTGATTAAATTGACCCCTGTTTGGGTGGTCGACTTCTTAATGTGGATAGTGCATACCTAGAGGTCAATTTGGATGATTTTTCGAGTTTACCACCCTAGAGAGTGGTCGAGTTTACTATTTAACTTCTCTGTAGTTTGATTCCCATTTCTAATTCATCATGTTGAATGAAACTTAATAACTTAGTGAAACATAAGTTTCAACTTGAGGACCTATAGGCTAAAGGATTTGTTCATCCTAGAATTTCAAAATGGGCTTTATCTGTACTCTTTTATATGAAGGCATGTAGGAGTCTCATACTTTATATTTACTATTGAAATCTAAATCAAGTGAATGTAAAGAACAAAAATATTTTCCCAAGTATTTATGATCTTGTTGACCATATTATAGGGGCATTATGGTTCCCAAAGATTGAACTTCAGTTAGGGTACCCCTAGTTGAGGTTCTTATAAGAGGATATACCTAAGGCGGTGTTTAGAATCCAATATGGACATTTTGCGTTTCTATTTATTCCATTCTCTTTGACTAACACTCCTTTAGTGTTTATAGATTTTATTAAACATATTTTTCATAATTTTCTTAAATATTTTGTGGTTTTTCTAATTAATGACAGATTGGTGTACTCCAACTCATATGAGGAGCACAGGGAAAATGTAGATATCATTATTCAAACCTTAAATGGACATCGTCTATATGGAATGATTTCCAAATATGAATTATAGATATGGGAATTGAAATTTAGAGAGAATTTGATATTTTAGAGGGGTGTATCAGTGGATCCTAAAAATCTATAAGCTGTTATGTCCTGGGATCAACCCTGAATTTTTATGAAATTCTGAGATTTTATGGTTTGGTTGGTTACTATAAATGGTTTGTTAAGGATTTATCCAAGCTCTCTTATTCGAGGAATGATTTAACCTATAAGGGTGAAAAGTTTGAATGTAATGATTACTATCAAAGTTATTTTGAGGAGTTGAATATTTGGTTGACTTCAGTTCCAGTTTTTCTTATTCAGGAAGAAGTTTTGGGGTATGAAATTTTCTTTAATTCTTCTGGTATGGGTTTGGGATGTGTCTTGATTCATGGTAAATAGGTGGGAGCCTATGGATCATTCCATTTTTTCCCTCATTAATAGAGATACCCTATCGATGATCTTGAGTTGGAAGAGGTTATGAATTCTCTAAAAATGTGGCATCACTATCTTTTTAGGGAGAAGTTTATAATGTAATTAGATAATAGTAGCCTAAACTATATTTTTACTCTGAGGGATATAAACATATGATAGAGACATTGGGATGTATATATTAATACAATTTATTTTTATATTATGTACACTCCAAGGAAAATAATTTTGGTTTCATAAGAATTACATAGAAAGTTACCAACACAATCCATGAAAAAATGCATTTAGGTGTAGTCTCTAATGATAATTTTTACTAAGATGATAATTGGAATTGAAATGGATGGAAGTCAAGTGTTCTTGGACTTAATGAAAATGGAATCGTCTTTTGATGAGTGAGTTCAGATCGAGCAGGTGGAAGACACTAAGTGTTAATTCTATAATGAAATATTTTACAGTGGGGAGACCTCGGGAGATTGGTATTGATCTCCTAGTGGAACTTTGTGCTTCCATTGTATGTTGGTTGTTCTAGATTCCCTAAGGCAGGAGTTGTTAGATAGTAGACACTATTATTTTTAGTCCAATCACCCTAGGGTTACCAAGATGTATCAAAACACAAGATGCCCATATTTTTGGCATGGGATGAGGTGGTCGATTGTGGATTTTTTATCGTAGTGTCTTACTTGTCATATAAATAAGGTAGAACAGAAAAGGCCTACAGGTTTCTTGTAGTCCTTTCCCATTCTGGTATGGGATTGGGATAATATTTCCAAGTATTTCCTCATTTTTTCCATGGTATCCTAGTGGGAAGGATGAGATTTGGGTTATTGTTGATTGAATCCTGAAATCATCACATCTTCTCCATATTTTGCAGACGAGGAAGGTGGAGAAGCTTAGGGACTTTTATTTTTGTGAGATTTTGAGACTTCACGGGATTTCCTTTGGATTGGTATCGAACAGGGACCTGAGGTTCACATCCATGTTCTAGAAAGGTTTATAAGAGGTGATGGGTTCCAAGATTAGATTCAACATGGATTATCATCACATGGATAGATGTATAGAAATAAAGGGCTATCCAGGTTATTTAGGCTATTCTACGAGCATGTATTTTGGATTTTATTAGATCATGGAAAATTAATTTGCACCTTGTCATGTTTTCCTATAAAAATAGTTATCATGCCTCGATTAGAATAGTTCCCTTTGATGCTTTCTATAGTATTACATATATATCTCTATTTTTCTAGGAATAGTTGGGAGAGAAATATTTGGTTATGTTGAGTCTTGTTTTTTAGATGACGGAGAAGGTGTAGTTGATCTGGAGGAGATTTGTCACATCATATATTCGCTAGAATTCATTAATAGACCATTTTTGTCGACCGATGCTATTTGAGTTTGGATATGGGGTTTTTCTTAGAGTTTTACCTTTCTTTGGACCTAATTGGTTGGGTAAGAAAGGTATGTTGGTACCATGTTTTTTGGGGCCCTTTGAGAACATTGGCTGACTAGGGAAGGTGGCCTATCAGTTGGACATTACATCTATTTTGACTTCTATCCATGACAAGTTTCATGTTTTCTAGGTAAGGAGGTATATACTGGATCCTTCCAATGTGATTGGATGGGAGGATGTTGATCTTGATACTAAAATCACCTTGGTTGAGAAAGCATTTTATATTATAGATCATTGATATATTTTAATTTGTTTTAAAAAAAAATTCCTTTAATTCAGCTACTGTGGTAGTGCATATGGGACAACTAAGAGATGTGGGAAAGGGAATTGTTGATGAGGTAGAAATGGAATTCAATTTTTTCGAGTCCAGGAATATTTGTATTTCAAGGGGAATAAAATGAATATGGTGGCGATATTGTAGTAACCCATTATGATTTTTAGGTATCCATTTTTTATTACTCTTTCTTGATCATCCTTGTTTCGGTTCATTTGGGGGATTATCAGGTATAGAGATCATTTTATAGGGAAAATAGCCTAATTTTTTGGGATGTATGTTTTTTAATTTATTTATTCTAGGTATAAATTTTTCAAAGATATATAAGTGTTCTTCCTAGGTTCATAGAACACTACAGGGGTTTGATTTTTGATGCCTAAAATTATAGATTACGTAGTCTATTGTGTGATTACATTCCATGTAATTTTATTTCAGAAGATTTCATGAAATAGGTTCAGAGGGTGAAGGGTTTACATGCCTTGTAATAGGTTCACATAATGTCCAATCAAAAATATAATTTTTAATAAAAATGCTATGGGTTTTTGGCATACTTGAGAATCATGGATTACATGATGTGTAATGGGATAATATGTTGCGTAATTGTTGAGATTTCATATTTTATAGTTCTATACAAGTAATTTTACTTTAATTCATCTACATTCTTTCTACCTCTCATCCTAAAAGCTCCCAGGTGTGATTTTTGGGACATAAAACCATTTTAGATCATTTCATTCAGTGATTGATCATTGTTTAGTTCAAGGTGTGTTATTTTAGGTATGTATTCCTACTATTTCTTATTTGAATTTTGTTTTGGATATATTTTTGGATACAGTTACATTTGGATATGTGATTGGACAATATTTATATTGATCCCTTTAAGTTTCATTGAATTCCATGTATTTTAAAGGTCATTCTCATGGTTTCTAAACATATGTATCGAAGGAAAATTGGTTTATATCGGTTTGAAGAAAGTGTTTCTAAACAATGGGTTAATGAAATAAATTTAATATTTTTATTAGTAAATTCCATGGGATTGTTCATTTATTTGAAGTGATATGTGTTTTTAAAGGATTTATTGGAAAGGAAAATGTTTTCAAAAGGGGTTTTTTTCCTTGCAAACAGATTTTATTGGATTGGAAATGGATTTTCAAACACCAAAGTATATTATATTAGATTTAAAAATGTTTTATAAAATATTCATAATTTTTTACAAATTTATTTTGATAATTTCAACATTTGGAACCTTGGGTGAATTAGAAAAGATACACAGATGGCCTTAATGTGTGTGGAACCACTTGGAGGTAACGTTTTGGATATCGATGGACTGTCATAGGACTTGATATTTGTTAAATCCAAAATTATGCTTGTTTAGGATCTTGATCATCCGGTATATTTTTTCCCATAGGATACATTCCAATATGTGGTGCTCTGCCATTTAAGGTTATTTATCACTTGGTTTTTTTATTATGGACTATTTCTCGCTGGTTTTATATGACTTTTTATTACATAGATCTTCATGATATGTTAATCATGGATATGTGTTTACTTTCTTACCTAATGATTCATGGATATGATTTCATATTTATATAAATTATAATATTCATATATTTGGTTTGAGAATATTAAAGGATTTTTGAAAACCAAAGGGGAAAATTATTTACAAATGAATTGGATTAATTAAAATTGTTTGTAAAATTGTTTTCCTTTTAAAAGATAGAACTATTGCATTCACGGTATTATACCAATTGTAGACTCTATTTTGGTGTCCAAGGAGGCTTTGTTATCACACCCTACTTTTTCCATTGGGTCATTTTTAGATGTATAAATGTAGGATGTAGGTAAAGGAAATGGAATCTTGATGTATGGAGGATTCTCCTTTGGCCCTTGCCTTCATAGTAGGGTGGTTTTGGAGGCAACTATTGGTTATATGGATACTTCTTGGTCATGGTTTTTCATACTTTATAGTTTAGATAGATTTTTTTGTATTTTATGGATCTCTTTGTATCTTTTTATTCCACATAGTACTATATTTGTGTCTCTTATTTTTTTTATTCAAAACATGTTCTATTTTACTACGTCACCTCACCTTGTGATGGCCAAATAGGGTGTATGGTTTGGATGAACTGAAATGGTATGTTACATTTCTAATGCATTAAAATAAAAAAATAAAAAAATAATAATGAAAACTATGTGTGGTATCAGTGATAAATCACTGAATACAAGGGTTGAAGAGACCATGATGAAATAGATGATATTTTTGTTTTAGTCATATTGATCTTCGAAAATATCACTTGGATTCATTAAACCATACACTATAAGAAAATATATCCATAACTATAGTTTTTTTATATTTATTAGAAGTTAAAAGTATCATTAAATGATTTTGATGTGTTTTTAAACAATCCTTTCTATGTTATAAATCATTGGTTATTTCATGACATTTTTCTATTTTATCATGAATAATAATTAGCTTTTATTTTTCTTTTTTAGAAATGTTTTGAAAACCACCAATAATGTTCCCCACAATGTAACTTATTTAGAGTTGGTTTAAATAACTATGATAATTTTTTTAGTTATAAAATTGTGTACCGTATTTAATGGTTATTTTAAGTCTCACTAAAAATTTTATAATAAAAAAATTACGTCATCCCTATTACACTTTTCCCATTATAAAAAAAAACCAAAATATATAATAAATATTCTATAACATAACTAAAAAAATTAGGATTCAAAAATAAAAAAACATTATATAACACAACTATATAATATTACAATCAATGAAATATGCACCATTAATTTAATTAGTAACATAAAATTTCATAAATTGATCATAAACATCACCCGATCACCTTCACTCTCCCTAGATGGATCGTGCTGATCACCACTTCTTTTCCTACTTCTTATTGCTAGTTCCTATATTTAAAGGAGTTAAATTCAAGTTAGTGGTTACATATTCCAAATAATTTGGATCATATAAAAAATAAGAGAGAGATATCTAAGTGATAAAAATATCAACTTGATGGAAAAAATTGTATCCATACAAAATAATAGAAATTTTTTCATTTCAAAAATTACTAAAGGAAAAAAGTTTTCAAACTTGTAAATTATATTATAGGGAAACAATTTGTTGAAATTAATATGTAAAATATTTACAATGTCCATCTATAAAATCCTTCTATCATTTATACGTTGATTAACACTACATTCAAATACCACATCCTTTAAAAAAATACTTTAATCCCAACCCATGTTAATTTTTCATTGGAATAACTTTATATAACCATATTAATTATCCCACTTATTAATTAATGAGAGTAAAACCCTCATGAATTAACTCTTCGTTGATCCCAAAATCATTCATGCCACTTAGCAGGCCAAAAGACACTTCATATTCTCCTCACATTAACTCAATACCAAAACCCATTACATATATCTCATTAATATAAACTTATATATTTCACCTCAGAAACAACTACTATTGATAGTAATCTTATACTACTAAATATTGATGATAGACTCACATAAAGAATATGACCAATATAATAATCTAACATACAAGTATTTTCTGAAGATTTATTAATGTATTTATATTTTTTCATACTAACCTATATCACCATGAAACATAAATTTTACTGAATATTGGTTGTTTTTCAATTACAAATTCATTAAATTTAGCAACCATCATAATTTTCACTTTATGAAATCCCATTTGAACCCAAATATATTTAAAACATATCTTAAATATTCTAAATATGGATCTATATAACTCACAATTATTCAATCCATCATTATTTTATCAATTTATCTCAAGGCCTATCAGATAAAAATAAAAATATATAGTTTTAAATTTTTTATACATTTTCTAGATCATGAAGAAAACCCCTAGGTTTTGATTAATTAGCATGTGTTGATAAACATTTAATTTATCTTTAAACGCTTATTAATGAATTTTAATTTGATTAGAATTCACTTAATTAATAATCCATCTGGGGACCAATCAACTAACCCTCCACTAATTTCACATATAATATAATATGTAATATTAATTAATGAAAATTAATTAATCAAATCCCATTTTAATTTTTATCAAAGACGTTAAGCCTTATAAATAATTACCATATAATTATTACATTAATACATAAATATTTTTTCATATAACTTACAATAATGTAAATATTTATAATGAATGATTTTAAATTAAATATTAAGTGACATCATCATAATAATATCCATAATATTTTATTTAAATTTAATGTTTCATATTCTCTATAAAGAATCCATTTAATTTCTAATATTTTGGAAAATCGACTTTATTTCCATCATAAAAATTTAAATCACTCTATTCCTTTACTATTCTATAAATCCAATAAATATATTACTAACCTAGAATCATATTAAACAATTAATGTTATAATCAATTTTTTAAAAATAACTCAATTGAATATTGAAATATCTAAATTACTTGATTAGACTATATTTTAAAAGAATTGATGTGAACCAAATGAAACTATAATAAAACAATAAACTACAAATTTTCTAAACCAAACCAATCCAAAAATAACTAATACTACCTCCATAAAACTAAACCAAATCATGTAAAGTTTTTTATTAATTTGTATTAATGTGTGTGTGTGTTGAAAATAAGGATACTCTAATAAAAATCAAATTAATAAAATATAGAATAAAATTTTGAATTTATAAATTTATTGGTCCTGTGTGCCCTATCAGTACCACTATTTCGTTACGAATATTTTTTCTATCATCCAAAACATAGTATTTAATGTAATCTCCAAAGTAGATAACCAATCAAACAATTTTTTAATATGTAACTTCATATATTTAATAATATTCTTAATTTTATAAATTTTTCTATGTTCATTATGATCACTAACAGATGTATCCCCCCTCCCCAACAGAAATCAATGAAAATGATATATGTCATGCACCAAATACCCATGATGGATGTGGTCCAAAACCCATACACCTCAAACAA
This sequence comes from Viscum album, assembly GCA_963277665.1. Taxonomy (NCBI): domain Eukaryota; kingdom Viridiplantae; phylum Streptophyta; class Magnoliopsida; order Santalales; family Viscaceae; genus Viscum; species Viscum album. Next base: position 1,152,462,768 of record OY728135.1, read on the forward strand.
CTGTAATTCTTATTTCCATTAACTCGATCAATAGAGTCATATGAGGATACTGAAGCTAAGAGATAAGGGTTTCAATCCCACACTACTTTGAGCTTCTAATACAAAGGGAATAATATTATTTAATTTTCAATACCACCAAACAGCTATTAAAATTTCTTACCCTAATGTTTTTATTGGTTCATTCACATAACATACATCAGTTTTGTGGAAATAAAACCAAATCTCCATACATCCAATAAGACATCCTACCTCATTCTCTAATATCAAAAAAATCATATTTTTTTCAAAAAACTATATTAATTGAAGTTATATGTATATATATATATATTGTAATAAGTTAAATGGTACCATGACATCTCGTTACCTAGAAAAAATCTTGGACCTGACTATGTGTGTAGTTACCTTCATCTCGCAACTAGTTTCATTTCTCATATAATGCACTTAAAGTAATTATATATATACAAATCAAGAAATTTTATTTAGAAAATATTATTAATCTAATGAGATATAATAATGTACCAAATGTGTTTTATCATGATAATGATTAACGAACACCTTCCATGGGTCCCTAGGAACACCCTTAGGGACTTTCTCATACATTTAGGACATTAATCGTGATGTTTCATTAAATTCATTCCCGAGTATCTACATAAAATTGGTCCACTTATTGAATATGTTTTAATGTACATGGAAATGAAATTGCACCAAGAACATCAAAATTTAATTTATTATACTATTAATATGTTACGAAATATTTTTCAATTTAATCAAATTTAAATAGTTAATAATGATAGTTTATGTTCCTGACTATAAAAAACTAATTCTTTAAAGATAATGGAATATGCCTCCAATTTTAATATTGATCAAGGAGGGATGCCACTTTACATGCCAACTATCCTAAAATCTACCCATATATTCCCACTATATTCTTGATGGGTATCCCATATACATCTAATGGGATGACTATCATTAGGTCTATGAAATTAAAAACATCCTGTGTATTAATGTTTTTTCATTATCTTGTTATTTTTATCAATTTATCATATAAATTATAAAATTATTATGTATATTTAACAAACTAATGTTATAATATTATAGTATATAATGATAACAGTGACATGTAATGTACTCATATAATGATGATGTTGTTGATAATATATTGTATTTGTATTCAATACTCTGTGGCAAAGTCAATGCATAAGTTAGGTCATTTTTACTGTGGATTTTTTGGAAGTAATTCCAATAGAAGTATATGTTTTAAATGGTGTAACCATTAGAAGATGGAACATTATTGATGTGATATCTACTACAAGAAGATGTAAGGCTCCTGATATCAGAAGTAATGTGGGAGGGATATAATTAAAAATTTATATGTGATTAAAGAGACATTGATTATTGTTTCTATAATCATCATATAAAAATTATAATATTTATAGAGTTAAACAGAAATATATTTATGACTAGTTATGAGGGATGAAGAATCATTTTAAACTATATTTAGAGTTTAATAAGTATGTTTTTGGGATGTTAAGATCTAAATTATAGAAAAAAAATTTGATCGTTTCTAAACTGATCATCAAGTCAAAGAAACAATATTAATTTTGAGAAATGATGAGAAGGCAATATTTAAGGTTATTGAAGAACCAAATATTTTTTTGGAGATATGTTAATGAAACTGAATAATTTATGAGATAACTAGAAGTTACACATTTTACTTCCAAAGGATTTAGAAATAACTAGAAACTGTAATTACTAGAATATGATGATTGTGGTATCTAGAAGTTAGATCTCTAAAATATAACACCTATAAAAGAATTGAAAAAATATAAAGGAATCCCATATGAGTTCGTAAAAATAACTATAAGGATCATAAGTATCAGTCATCCTTATGATGGATGTTCTATTAAAACAATTTCAATGGAATGATGTTAAGTGTAAACTAAGATACAACTGTAAAAGAAAAAATCACCAGAATATATACTAAAATGTTATGTTGAAATAACTATAGATTATTGAAGAAGAAAATTTGATATTAAATTATTTGGAAGTAGGTGACAAAACCAAAGGAGTAAATAAGTGGTTACTATCTTTTTTAAGCTCACAGAACATCAGAGCATCAGAATCTAGGGTTCCTGAGTTTCTAAAATGTTAATTCATTTAGAATAAATTGAAGATCCCATAATACTAAATTTATAGAATAATATGATATTATATTGAAGTATGTCATATGTAAATAAAGTGATAAGTTATATAGATTATTTTGATACAATCATAATTATTGGAAGGTTCTATAGATGTAATATCATAAGAAAATGAGACAAGTCACCAAATGAATATGCAATTGCTTGATTAAGTTCATCAAAAGCAGAATATTGTAGGGGATTTAGAAGTCAAGTGATAAAATTTTATAAAATATTATTTTCATGTGGAAAGTGTTGTGGATAATAAATTTTATTATGGAGAAAATATTTTATGTCTATATAAGTAGAAGTTCAAAGCATCATAATTTAAAGTTTAAATATCAGTAGATTAGAAGGAGAAGCTATAAGATGAATTTTTAATGGGATGAAGGTGAAATTAATAGAGACCAATAAAAGTATAAGAATCATAATTGAAAACAGTCATATTTTTTAAGGATTATAAAGATTTAATGGTGGAAAATTAGAGCTATATGGGGATTATTAACTTTTATATAATATTATTTGCTGAAAGATTATCAGATAATTATGATGATGTTGATCCGGTAATTAAAATTTCAATATTCAAAATGTAATGATTGTGATTATGTCTAAGATATATTAATGAGATTATGAAAACTGACACTGAGTTTTTTGGGAGATTTTATAGAGTTATATCCTGACATCTTTAGAAGATATTGATGTTGGTCAATTTATGAGTTTGTCACACTTGGGTATTTAGTTTTCACTTCATTCTTGTTCTAGTTCATTTCCTCCGGAGCCAGGTTTGATAGCCTTGAAATTTTGGGGAATAATTTCCTCCTTTGCTTGGAAGATAATTCCCTCCCAAGGTTCCCCTTGAACACCCCAAGTTCCCCTTGAATTTACCTTAAGTTCAATTGAATTTGTAGAAAAATGGAAAGTTTTTGGGTGGATAGAACAAGCCGCAAGGTTTGGCTTCATGGTTTACTAAACTATGCATCCAAATCATTCACATTGTCCATCTCATTAAAAAAATTATGTTATTCAAAATTTTCCCCTTAGGTATTAAAGTAAATGTTCCCCTTTATTCCCCCATTCAACCCTATTATCCATGGGAGGTCTCCAAGCTTCCTCAAGCTCCCATATAACTCTTTTTGGAGGAGGGATTTGGTGGGGAAACTTCAAAATCATGCAAGTAAGTGAGTTTCTCCCTAGTTTCTTCATTCCCCTTAGGGTTTCTCCCACTCTTTTTTGAAGTTATAAGTTTCAAGAACCTAGGGATTCGTCCTTAGGGTTTTACCTGGAGTTTTTAAGTGCAATATTCATGGCTTAGGTATTTTTTCTTTCCCCTGTGGTGTGGCGGTGGTGTGGTTGAAGTTTCACACAATGATTTGAGTTTTTTGACATATAAGGTTGGTGATTCCATGTTTAATCATTATTTTATGAGATATAAATTCTTTATTTACATATTTATCATGTTCCTCATATGTTGTGTGTGGTGTCAAAGCCATTTTTGGTGGAATTAGTAAAACGCTGAATTTTAAAGTTTCATTTTTTTCGTGAAATTGTGTGTTTTTCATGTGTAACTCTTGTGCTATCATTTTATTTCATTTAATAACTTATGAAAGTATCTTATTAAATGTTTCTAGGGATGAAGATTTTTCATTTTTAGGTTCTTGATGTGATTTTGGCTTTGAAAGAGGTTTTTTGAATGTGTCTTATGTGAAAACCCAGGTTATACTTATTGAAAGTGTTTTATGAAAAGTTAAAATGATTTATTGAGTTACAAAAAGGGTGAAAACATGTTCGTGTAATATTTTGGTGTTTATATGTTATTAAAATGGGGTTTTGAAAGAGTTCGAAATTATTTGTGGTGTTAAACATTTTGAGAACATTTTATAAAATATTTAAATTATTTATTAAATTTTGAGAAAGGTGTGAGATATATTTGTGGGCTGCTTTGGTCTGAGAATGATGTTAAAATGAATTTGAATGTGAACTGAGAATTATGTGACATGTGTGTGGGATGTTTTTTTTTGTGAATTATTTCGAAATTTCATTTTCATGTTCAGATTTCATTTAATAAAATGTGTAACATGATTGATCACAAAGAGGGAAACCCAAGTATCTAGTTGGGTGGAATAGGACTAGTATGCTAGTGATATAGTAGTGGTTTTCTCCCTCTTTCACTTAGAAATATTGACAATAAAAAAATTAACTAAATGGTGATGTTGTTTTTGGACCACGAGGCCATTGGGGTTTCCCATACTAGTGGCTCCTGCATGAGACATATTTGTGTTGTGGTTACTTTTACACCGAGACACAATGTACCTAGGGCCCCACAACGAGCTAGTGCCTAGGGGTGTTCTAGTGACTTGTTCTATTTGGATTTATTGTACTTACCATCATCATACAGAGTGTTTTGAGGAAAAATTCAGTATAATGTATTTTTTATTTAAAATTCTACATTCTTTAAAGTATCAATCTCGAAAATTGTATTCATTTTAAGGATGCATCACTTTGAAATTGTTACTAGCATTCTTGTTTATAAAATATTAAATTTTTTTGTCTTAAAATGGTTACCATATGGAATATTTTTTGTTGGAATCCTATTGATCTTATAATTAAACCCCACTTATACCTTTGGGTGTAATTAGACTTGGTAATTTTTGTCACTAGTTTGGGTAAATCTCTTAGAACCAGTGGTTAGGGTTACTTTTGGTGCTTCTTGATACGGTGTCGTGGATGTGGCTTGAGGGAATTTCCCCATTCCCATTAGGTGTTTCATGGGATGTTATTTTGTATATATTACCTTATGGTAGTCTTTGGGCTTTTGTATAAACCTTGTAATCAAATTCAGAATTTTATTTAATGTTTTTTTGGTTGGATATTTTCAGATTCATTTTACCTTTTATTGTTGGTTGTTTTGTGATTATAAACTAAGGAAATCGTTGAAAACCTTTATTTTTCATACCCATGCACTTCTGCCAGTCCATGGGGATAGTTAAAACCCTTTGGTCATTTCCATGGGCCTATTCGGGTGCATGTTTTGATGGAGACCAGATCTGGTTCGTGATAAAATGGTATCAGAGAAGGTTAGTTTTTTGGGGTCAATTTATTTTTGGAAATAGTCTGGGTAGACCAGAGATAAGATTGTTAGGACTTGACATTCTGATTAGGAGTAGTGTTCCTGGACAGCAAAACTCGTCATGGTATTCAAGTCTCTGAAGGAATTTTTGTTTTATTTCAGTCCTTGTGTTCTCATGGTTCAACGACGATTGGGGGAATGAAAAGAGAGTTTGTTCAATGGTCTTAGTAAGCTCGCAGGGCCTAGAAAGCCATGTGGAGCTAGGGATATTGGCCTAGAAAACTCTCTGTGATGGTGAATTGATTAGCGTATGGCCTCCAACCATATGTCTAATCCACCCACTAATTTCCTCTCTAATTGTCTTGTGTCTCATTGTTTTGGAATCTTAAAATTTGGTTTTAAATTAAAAATTTGTTGTTTTTGAGAAATCTGAATTTTTTGAAATGATTTTCTAGTAAATATGAAATGGTTGACTTCTCAAAGGGAGGAAATAAAATTTCAGAATTATTTTGAAATGGTAAATGGTGTGTTTACACTTCATTAGAAATTATTATTTATGTTAAAGTGGGTTTTGAAAATCTATTTCAAATACAATTTTATGAAATTTTGAAAAGTGTTTTAAATGGAATGAAGTGTTTTGGAATTTATGTGTGCGATTTGAAGAAAGATTTTGATTTTGTAAATACTGAGAATTCAAAATGTTTTATGAATTATTGGAACCTTTTTTTAAATAATAATATATGATCCTTGATTAAATAGTTGTTGATGAAATGAATATTTTCATAAAATCATAAGTGTTTTGAAATGGGACGAGAAGTTTTGAAATTAATTTGTATGAATTTAAATTGAGTTTTTATTTGAATGGATAGTTCTCTTTTAAAAAGGTTTCTAATATTTGAATTATGTTTTGATATGTGCCTTTTAGTTTTGATAAAAAAAGGGAAGTGTCGGTTTAATGTTTTGGTTTTGAAAATTGCAATGGTTTTTTTGTTTTAACCATTGGTCTTTTCATGAGTAACCACATGAACGGGTTTACGTGGGATGATAGATGGTTAATGGCATGGCTAGTTGAGTGTCGTTATGTATATGAGAAGGATAGTTAATGTGGCATGGAAACATGTAGTTTTTAGGCCCATAGGGTTCCAACTGTAAATGCTCTAACTTCTGACCCTGTTTACTTTCAATGAAATGATTATTTAGGTAGATTTGATGTTTTAAAAAATCATTTAGGGATTTTTTGTTTTATTTTATTTTTGGATTATTGTTGTGGGATATTTTGAGATAGATACCCCATCTTATTTGAATGATGTTTTGGGTTTGTGTTTCATCGGAAAGATGGGTTGAGGTTTTGGTTACTATTTTCTTTTGATGAGTATTTCAGGAAGCCTTTAGGATGGTTACCCTTATGTATAAAGATCTATTTTGGGGTTAGTTTTGACCAAATTACCATATTGGTTAGGTCCTTGGATTTTATTATTGGATAATATGTGACCCCATAACGAGCTTTTTCACAATTTAAGTGTGGCCATGGGTGGTTCGTAGTTGGAAGGTCCTCTAGTTAATAAAAATATGGACTCTATAGTTGGTTAGGTCTTCCAGTTTTTCTCTCTTATTTTTGGAATTATGTAGATCCTATCATATAAAATGAGTGTATGCGGAACGAGTTTAATGGATTCATGGTTTCTTGAGTTCCTTGAATTGTTAAATGCGAAGATTGACATCATTAGGTCTATAGGTTTTTTTGGAAGTGGAGAAGGGGAATTCTAGTGTGGAAGGTGAATAAATTATAGGGTTGTTAGAGTAGGATGACATCCTTAATGGACTTTGGGTCTTTCATTAGTCTCATCGAAGAAAGGGTTCATGTTTTCCACTAGTGTGGAAAATCTGGTCATTTGAGGCTATTATATTTTCTGGCAGTAATCTCATGCTACTTGGAAATATGTTCAAGGTTCCACTCCTGGTAATGTCTTTGTCACTTGAAAGTGTCATTTTTGGTGGTATATTGTTGTGTTGTGTTTTCTTTTAAGGGAAAATGTGGATGATATAGAACCTTTCAAGGGATTCTACTTAAATGAAAGTGTGTGTCTCTTCCAAAAATCACTAAATTCCTTATTTTGAGTGGAGGTGTATTCTGTGTATTCTTACTTATATTATTTCTTAATTGGGGTGAAATAGGTGATTCATTCGGATCATTTAAGTCCCTATCTTCTTGAAGATTCCATAAAATGTTAAGTGGATTCATATATTTGTTTTGTTATGTTTATGTTATTGGATCGTGGTGTAGTTGCTTGTGAAACTAGAGGAAGAATTCATATTTGGGGGTTTTAGTTCCTAACTGGAAGGTATGAGATGCTTCAATCCACTGATATTCAACTGTATGTCCCTAAGTGAAGCTGGCGCATAGTCCGGAAAACCGGGGGTGTGAGGGATATTGGTTTAAAATCAATCTCTAATGTGGTATGTGGATACAGTTTGAGTTTTTGATGTAGTGGTTTCATTCCCAGTGGTCTGGTGTGGTGGAAAGGGGTATGCGGGCCCTGTCCCTCAGTGATGTAATCCATGTTGGTGGAAAATTCCTTCCTTTGTTATAAGGTGGTCAGGTGGTTTTGTTTTCTCAACCCCCAGTTCTTGAACCCTTATGGGTGCAACTCTCCATATGGTTGTTCATGATTGAAAAACATTATAGACTCTTTTCAATATCAATTTTGTTTGGACTCATATGAGTTTGGTAATGTTTATGGGAGTGGTGAGCCAAATAATGTCTCTATTTGTTTGGGTTTCATGGATTGACCCACTTGTAGTGGGTATTGGGTCTTATGGGGTCTTTTTCATGTCATCTTATACTAGTTAGTTAAGAAGGTTGGTTATTATGATGGGGAGACTCATCGTGGGTCTAATGTAGGTTATTTTGGAATTAATATAATGTTATTCTAACCCTTATGGTGGGGAGTCCGTTTGGGCCTCCCCCTATTGGTTTCCTGGTTCTATCTCGGCAAATTAAGTTATCTCTTATGGTGGGGAGCCCATTTGAGTCTCCTCGTATCAATAAATCAGTTTTTTCCATGGGGTTGTCTTGGTAGTGGGTAGTCTCATTTAGAGATATCTAACAACCAACTTCATCCTTGGGTAAATGTTCGGATATGAGCATGCCCAAAGGTTTCATTTAAGTAAGTCTATGGTAACCTCATACGAATTCAATTTTTGTTTTAAGAAAATTACTTGTTATTCGGTTGGTAGTGGTTAAGGTGTTTTGCCTTGGGAGGTGGTTGGATTATGTTTGACAGTTTCAAGAAATTGGAGTAAGTTTTGGTTGGTGAGAGAATTTTTTCCTTTGTTTGAGAAACTGGAGGTGTTTTGTATTTTGGGGGCGGGTGACCTTTATCGGAGGAGTCTATCTTGGCCTCTCGAGTTAGCTCATAGACCTATTTTCCTGCTGGTAGTGTTCTTGTTGCCTTTTAATTGGGAACCCACCTTTGAACATGGAAATAATTTTGGTTTTTGTTTTTTTATCTGACCTTTCTGTGTCTTTTTGGTGTGGAAAGCTTTATTGTGGGCAGTATTGTCACACCTGAGTTTTTATTTTTCACTTCATTCTGGTTCTTGTTCATTTCCTTATGAGCTGAGTGTGACAGGTTTGAAATTTTGGGGCATATTTTCCTCATTTACTTGGCCTATATTTCCCTCCCGAGGTTCCCCTTGAACCCCCCTATGTTCCCCTTGAATTCTCCCAAGGTTCCCCTTGAATTTGGAGCAAAATGGAATGTTTTTTGGGGGACAGAATTGTTCGCACTATTTATCCACATAGTTTACATAACCATGCAGCCAAACCATGAATAGTGTCCAGCACATTAAATTCCTTGTATTTTATGAAAATTTTCCCTTCTATTATTAAACCAAATGTTCCCCTTTCGTCCTCCATTTGACCCTAGTAGCCATGGGATGTATTCCGGCTTCCTCAGGCTCCCTTGGAACTCATTTTTGAAGGGGGTTTTGATGGGTAAACTTCAAAATCATTCAAGTAAATGAGTTTCTCCCTAGTTTCTTCATTCCCCTTAGGGTTTCTCCCAATCTTTCTTGAAGTTATAAATTTCCATCACCTAGGTTTTCATCCTTATGGTTTAACCTTTCGGTTTTGGATGTGGTCTTCTTAGCTTAGTTTTGTTTTCTTTCCCTTATGGTGAAGTGGTGTTGTGGTTGAAGTTTCACATAATGATTTGGAGGTTTTGACATATAAGGTATGTGATTCCATGTGTGATTATTATTTGATGAGTTATCCTTTCTTGTTTTACTGAATTATCATGTTCCCCATATGTTGTGCATGGTGCGAAAAACATTTTTGGTGGAATTAGTTAGCGTTGAACTTTAAAGTTTCATTATTCCTTGAAATTTTGTGTTTCTCATGTGTAACTATTATGGTATCATTTGAGGTCATTTTATAACTAATGAAAGTTGTTTATTAAATGTTTCTAGGGCTTCCAAATTTGGTTCAGTAGGGTATTTATATGATTTTGGCTTTGAAATAGGGTTTTTGAATGGGCTTTATGTGAACAAAAAAGTTATATGTCTTGAAAGTGTTTTATGAAAAGTTTAAATGATTTATTTAGTTACAAAAATGGTGAAAAAAATGTTTTTGAACTATTTTGGTGATTATATGTTCTTAAAATGTTGTTTTTAAAGAGTAAGTGATGATTTGTGGTGTAAAATGTTTTGGGAATGTTTTATAAATTGTTGAAATAATTTATTAAATTGTGAGAAAGGTGAAAGATATATTTGTGTATTGTTTTGGAGTGAGTCAGATGTTAAAATGAATTTGAATTTGGAAAAGGGTATTATGTGACATGTGTGTGGGCTGTTTGGTGTGTGTCTGATTTGGAAATGAAATTTTAAATTGAAAAGTGTACTTGATAACATGTTGAGCCTGATTGAGCACAAAAAGGGAAACTCGGGTATCTAGGTGGGTGGATTAGGACTTGTATGCTAGTGATCTGGTAGTGGTTTCATCCCTATTTCACTTATCAATATTGATGATGACAACACTAACTAAACTATTATTATGTTTGGGGACCACTAATCCATTGGGGTTTTCCATCCTAGTGGCCCATTCATGAGATGGATATGTTTTATGGTTACTTTTACACCATGATATGATGTACCTAGGGCCCTACAACTAGCTAGTTCCTAGGGGTATTCCAGTGAATGCTGCTACATGGATTTATTGCACTTACCATCAGCATACGGTGTGTTTTTTCTATAAAATTCTGTAGTATGTGTGTTTTATTTAAAAGTGTACATTCTTTAATGTATCCCTCTTGAAAACTGTTATTATTTTATGGTTGCATCTCTTTGAAATTGTCACCAGTATTCTGGTTTATAAAACATGAATGATTTTTTTCATAAAATTTTTACCACATGAAATATTTCTGGGTGGAATCATATGGGGATTAGGATCACACCCTACTTATACCATTGGATGTAATTAGACTTGTTAATGTTTTTTGTAGGTTTTGGTAAAGCTCATTGAAACTGTGGTTCGGGTTACTAGTGGTACTTCTTGATGCGGTGTCATAGAGGTGGATTTAGGGCATTTCCACCTTTCCATGAGGTGGTTATTGGTATGTTATTTTTTATTTATTACCATGTGGTAATATTTCGGATTTTATATAAACCATGTAATTAAATTTAGAATTTTATTTAATTTTTTTTTGGTTGGAAATTTTCATATTCAGTTTGTCTATCATTGTTGGTTTTTTTTATTCTAAAATCGATTAAATTGTTCCAAAAACATTATTTATCATACTTGAAAACTTGTTCAAAACAATGGGAATATTGAACGCCCTTCAGGCCTTTCTATGGACCTGTTTAGGTGACGGTTTTTATGGTGACCAGATCTGGTTCATGATAGAGTTGATAATGTTGTAATTTCAAATTAAATCCCACATGTTCCCCAAATTTATTATAGGAATCCTAACTAATTAAAGGTGTGACATAAATTGAGTGATATTATGTATAAAAACTGAGATATATTTATTGAAATTTCTAAGAAGCACAGAATTAGAAGGAGCAGCTGACCAAGTACACTCAAGAAATATTTTGTTGGTTCAAATTTTTAAGAATATAAGAACATGGAATTCTAAGTATATGACTGAGTCCTATTGATTTGGAAATTTGGTAGGAGATGAGATATACTAATATTTAGAGACAACCTATAGAATTTAAGGACATTGATGTTCAACCTATGAGATTTATGGCTGGTCAATCTACCAAAACCACAGGCTAGGTCGATGTGTAAGAAATTTAAGAGAAAGTTCACCTATCTATCAACATTCCATGTATGTTGAAATTTATAAAGAAATATTTATTATTAATGGTTATAGATTAAAAAAATCCATCATTTTTACAAATATGTATAAATATGTTTTTAAAATATAACATAACCTCGTGTATAATATTATGTTTTCTGAATTGAGGTTAAATCTGAATATTAGGTTAAAGGATAATTTCTATTCCTATTATAATACTTATAAGAAAGTTATGAATTTGTGACTCGATAGGAGTCAGCATGAAAAATAGTGGTTCAACACATTTAGGCTAAATTTTATAAAAAATATTATGTTCTATTTATTTTATTTTATCATTATTCAATAACGGTGTCAGTTTTGATTGTGAATACAAAATATCTATATATACTAACTGAAATAGAGGTTCAATCAACTTGAAGGAAAAAAAGTTGAACTTAATCAGAAAATATTTGGTCATCCCTAACTCCTCCCATATAGGGTGACTATGTGATCCTTTGGTATATTCAATTGGTATCATATTGAAGTTCCCCTTGGGTTAGATATACAATTTTTTTCACTTTTTTTTTCATTGATTTATTTGAAGACATGATTCCTAGAATTTAAAGAATGATTTTCCCTAGAAGATAATAAATTTAAGCATGATAATACCTAAGTGAAATTTCTCCCTAATTATGGAAACATAGAGTTTTCAGCCAAAATATTTAAAAATAGAAGAAGAATAAAGTTCATGATAAGTGGAAGTTAATGTATCAGAATTAGTGGAAGGATGATTCTATAAAACTAAAAGGTAAACGAATTGGAAGTTATACTGAAAAATATATTATAATTAATAATTTAGAAGAATTAGGTTAAATATATGTTTATTTTGACTAAATTGATTCTTTTGATGTACACTACGCTGAATTCTATGATTACATAAAGAAAGTCCCTCTTGATGTTTTCAATTATATATTTTCCATCATCAAGGGACTATATAAAAAAATAGCTGGAATTATAAACTAAAGACATGAATGATACATTGGGAAATAATTTCTATATATGAAATATTCTCATAGATCTTGTAGAAGAAAAGGAATAATTTTTATAACTCTATAATGAAATATTATTCCTAGTAGAATAAGAATCTAAAATGAGCCTCTATGAGAAGTTTATAGACTGGGATGTTTTTCCATAAGTTGTCAATGCATTAAAAGATACCACTAAAGTAAATCACTCTTAGTTATAATATAAAAATATAAGGGTGTATGTGATTGAAAAATCACTGGTAAATGAGAGTAAAAATCACAAATAAAAAATTTATAATAAATATATGTGCTATATATTAACAAAACATGATGATTTTATTAATCAATTAGTAAAAAACTGGGAAGAAAATTTCACTCAAATTAAATAATTATTTTATAGGATTTTGTGTGAAGAATTTGTGTTAATGGAATTTGTTTGAGAAAATATTAATGCACTAAATGATACTACCAAATTAGTTGTTGGTGTTTTGAATTATCAAATAGAGATCAAGGAAAATTAAGTAAAGAAAATTTGTCATTCCTTAAAATATATGTGTAAGTTTTATTAAGAAAGTATAAAAATGTTACAAATTGAATGAGAATATATAAGTGAGGTGTATTGAATATTATAAGAAAACATTATTTTTAGAATTCCTTAAGATCCTATTGAAATTAAGAAACATGAAAGATACTCAAGTTGAAACTTCACATGAATCTGAGAAATATTGATAATATAAAAAATCATAAAGCGATTCTTAATTCTATAAAGACTCAATCTAGCGGTAAGAAAAATTTGAAATTATTAAAAGGATAACCTACCTATAATACAAAGAAGAAGGTAACTCTAAATTTTGATGAGTTTATAAACACAAATTATGATACATTCAATTGTTTAGGATGATGTTCTAGATGAATATGGGTAAATAAAGGTATAGAGTTATACGCCATTTCAGTAAAGGAAGGAGAAGGTATTAAAGAAATAATACTCCCACAAGTTTTTAATATGGAATAAGTTTTGGAAGAACCATCTACATTCCAAAATGTTACTCAATGGAATATGAGTAAGTTAATTGGAAACTACGGGTGTTGTGGAAATTTCATACATTGGGCCATCGATTATTGGTATAATTATTTAGATGTTGTAAAATGGAGAAATTATTCCTTAATAGAGAGTCAAATAGATTCTATGATAAATTAAGGTAAGTACAACCAAGGTATAGATAATAAGTAAATTTTATTGGCACCTGACCAATTTCAATATCATGAAGATTTTTATGGATGTTTTGGAAGAAGTGGTAATGGTGATGGTGAATGTTGGGTTACCAATACCAATCACAAATCATGTACAAATAAAAAAATAATATCAAAAAAATGAAGAAGAATATAAGAAGAATATATTATAGGTCTATGTTGTGTGGTAAATTAAATAAAGTTGTAAAGAAGGTTTCACTCAAGAAGAAACTAATTATAGATTTCATTCCTAGGAAAATATGCTACTTATTTGGAATAAATTTTCACTTAATAGAGAGTTGTAAACTCTCTATGAATGATCAATTTAATGGAAAAAAATATCATGTAATAAAGTGATTCAACTTGGAAAATTAGCATGAAGATTTTAGTGATGGAATCTATCTCCATTGAAGAAATTGTGGTTCACTAGAATCTTCCTCTCATGACTAAATTACTGAAATATAAGTAGTTTTTTGAAATATTTAAGAATTTTATCCACACTATTGAAAAATGAATGTCATGGTTACCCATACTTGAGAAAAAAAATAAATAAATGGATATAATATTCAACATATAAAAACTATTATATGAAATAAAAAATTCAATGGGAGAATGAATATAAAGATATTTTGAATGGTTTTATTGTTGTAAGCCCAAATAGTTAAAGGAAGTAATGTGGTTGGAATAATACTAAAAAAAGATGAATCAATGTGACTTGTTATAAGATGTTTAGAATAATAGTACAAAAAATGCAAATAATGAAAAGGAATTAATAATAATTCCATTCTGCCCATGAATATTGATTCTTTGAAAACTAAGGGTGTCATGAAGAAAAATGATGTTAAATAAGGGTTGACCATGTTGAGGAAAGATTTTCTACCTTATTTCTCTTACTAATGAGTAAAGCAATATAAATATAATTATTTGATATGTTGTGATAAGTTTCAATGAGAATAGTAATTGAAGGTGATTTAATAATGGGGGTTTCCCCCGAAAAGGAAGATGGTGATTGTGGAGACCTAATAAAGAAGAAATGATGAGACAAATATTTGACAACCAGATTATATGAAATTAGATCTGATGTTTCAATAAATTGAATATTGAAGTACATAAATATTAAAGATCTAGATGATAATGAATATGTTCCATATATAAAAATATTTAGAAATAATTTCATGTCATCTATAGGTTACGTTATCTATACTATCCTATTTATATTTGAAAACATAAGATTAAAAGAAAAATAGGGAATTTGAAATTTTATGAAAAAGGACTGTATTATTATAAAAAGTAAGAAGAACCTTTAATTTTTTAATTTAATGTTTACTTATATTTTTTATATAGTTTTAGAAAATAAGTTTCATAAAAACCCATTGAGTATACCCCTGGAATAATTTTTCATCAATGGTAACAATTGGTAAATTTTATGGATAGATTTAATGTCTTAGTTAATTGGTCTTGATTTATACACTAATAATAGATCATGTAGAAATATATTTAGTTGTTTTTTGTATTATTGTTTTAAAAAAGGTTATTTTATCCTTCTCTCAAGAAATTTAATGCTCATATTTAGTTTAACGGAAGAAAATGGGAGAAGATGAAAATGTGTGAATAAAGTACCACCACCACCCCAAGATTCCAATAAGGGGGATTCGAATTCAAATCATTAATGGTGAGAGAAAATTTATGAATAATATCCCTTACATATAATACATTGAATTTTTTTAAAATAAGGGGGAGAGATAACTCATTGAATTTAAAGAAATTTTGATTATGAAAAAAAGTATAAAAGGGGGAAGGAAGTACCCATCAGATCATGGGGATGATATATTATATTTTTGTCAACAGTTTTTGGAAAATTAAATGATTTTGTTGAAGGTGAAATTTCTTATTATGTTTTAGATTTAATTTCACTAGATGATAATATTCTAGATGGTGGAACCATTATAAGCAATAAAACCATAAATTTGCGATCTAATAATGGAAGATGTGAGGATCATGTCACTAGAAGTACGGATGAAGTGTTAGAAGTAAATGCTATTGATGGTTGAAGAGATATTCACTAATTTTACTCTAAGAATTAGTTGAACATCATAATATTGATCTATATGGAATTTAATATATTTTTCACTAGTAATTAAGGATGAATATGTAGTGTGTATTACACTTAGAGTTGATCAAGTAATTTGGAAGACTATAATGATCTAGAATATAAAAATAAAATATGATATCTATTAAACTAATCAACAATTCAAAGAAAAAGTGGTAATTGTTGAAGGATAATTATCTATAACAAGTTTTAGAAATGTATAGAAGTTAGTTTCTATTTAAATTGAATACCCAAAAGAAATTTTTGAGAACTATTAAAGAAACAGATTTCATGACGGGCTAACAATAGTTTACACATTATACTTTTGAAGGATGTGAAAATACTGATAAACTAAGGTTACTAAAATTTGATGACCACATTGCTGACAAGATAGAGATATAAATGTTAAATATTATTAATGAATTAAAAAAATCATAAAAAAATACATTCTATGTCTTAAAAAATAACATTGAGTATCATAAGGATCATTCATTATTACTAAGATAATTCTTCAAGGAATTTAGAAAAGTCATAAAGTAAAGTGTAAATTGAGATACACTAGTGGAAGAAATAATCATAGAAAGATATGCTAAAATGATAGGTTAAAAAAACAATAAATTATAAAAGAATAAAATTTGAGGTTGAAGTCTCTAGATGAAGGTAACAAAATGGAAGGAACAAATGAGTGCTTACTCCAAAATTTAGATTAGATGAACATCAGAGCATCAGAAACCAAGGTGCCTGAGTTGGTCGAATGTTAAGTCAACCATAAGAAGTTGAAGATCCCATAATACCTAAGTTTTTAAAGAATATGAGATTTTATATGAGGCCATCATAATAATATAATATGATATATTTGGGAGATAATGTGGATAGAGTCATTATCATTGAAAGGTGTTATAGATTGACATCTAGAAGTCGACGAAACATGTTATCGGAAGAAGATGTAATAGAGTAATTAAGATCACAAGAAGAAAAATGTCATAGGTGTTACATAAGTAGAGTGATGTTAAGTACATGTGTGACACCCTCATATTTTATGATATATTTATCTCAATATAAATTTTATTTCTTTGATAGCTTACGGTACACACAAAACTGAGTTTAAATAAACTATGACAAATGATTAAAATATTATTATATGATAGGCATCACCTAGAAATTTGATTGTAAGGTATGAATAATATTAACCACATTATGAAAAATATGTAAAAATGATTTATTGATTAACTCATATGAAATATGTACTGACTTTTTAGTAAATCTATTTTATGCATTAATTATATGTTTTCTTCAAAAATGATTTTTATTTCATTTTTATAAATATATATTAAAATTAATTAAAATTTTATAAAATTAATTTTATAAAAAATATCATTTTTGAAATAATTTTTTCGATATTATATTAGGGTTAATTTTGGGAATATCACTAAAAATGTTCTTTTCAGTGAATAGTTAACAATACTAATTTTTGTAAAACTGTCATTTACTAAAAATAATTAATTTAAATTCCCATTATATTTTTTAATTTAAAATTATATAAGATCCATTTTATTAAAAATACTTTAATTAGTTCCATTAGGATCATTATTTTGCAATATTTTTATAGAAGTTAATTATTAGGCTTAAAACACTATTTTCTAGAAAACCGTTTTTGTCACATTTAGCGTGTTTATTTTTAAATTAATTTATAAAAATTATAGGAATTGAATTTGATAAAATGGATTCTATATTTTTAATCAATAGATTCAAATTTTATATATATTTTTCTTTTATTTTTATGAATTATGAATAGTAACAATAGTAATATTTATGACGTTGGTAAAGGGTAAATCATGTAATTAAGGTTAAAAACAAATGTGATAAGGATTACAATTCATTATAAAACGTTGTTTTATTCATTTTATGGGTATATTTCTTCCATAATAATATAAATATTAAAAATATGACATTTTTTATAATTGTATTTGATTTTGACCTTTATAATATTTATGTAAGGAATAAAGTCAAAAATTCCACTCTCTTTCTTTTAATATATATAATATTAATTTTACAAGGATAAAAACAAATTATGATTATTTATAAATGTTTACATTAAATATTAAATAATTTTTTCATCATGGTAAGTTATTTTTAAATTTTAGTGCTAAAAAAGTATCCAAAATGCTTACACAATGTTTATAGAAGCAGTTTGAAAAATCATGTAAATGATTTTAAAAAGTTTAAAAAAATTTTTTGTGATTTATAGTTATCCAAAACATTTATATATTATTATAACATATTATTTATTTTCAAAAAATTTATCTTATAATAACATATTTTCCTTATGTTTTTAAAGTCAAATAAAATCAATAGTGTTAAAATTGACATTAATGATATTTTAAGAAAATTATATTTTATTAAATTATTTGAAAATATTAAAAATGTTGAGATGGGGAAAGTGGGATAATATATGGTCTAATATTTCATTTCTATCCCATTTATAATCTGAGTTTCGTCTTATAAGTAAAATTATTACCATTTAATATTCAAAAAGTTATTACCGTGGTTATGGTTAAAAATCGTTAACATACGGGTTGATCAAAAAGATTTCATTTAAAATGATATATAAATTTATGTAAATTTTATTTTATTATTATAATTTCCATATAATAATTAAATTCTAATAAATTTTTTTTAACAACGTTTTCATGAATGTGGCTTTGTTATATTTTGATATTTTAAAAAATTACAGGAGTGCCCCTCCCCTCACATATAAAAGTTCACCCCTTATATATTTTATTTACAAAAAATTGAGCCATATATAACATATTAACCCTACAAAATTATATTACTCACTTAAATAGACACTAATTAGAGGTTTTTTCTTAAAATACCATTCCAGTGGTCCTTAAGAAGGGATCTAAAACAATTCCACCAAAGAAGAGGTAATCGTCTTTTCTGAATCTTTCTATTTTAGTTATTCTTTTACATCCTATAAATCTATTTTAAACATCATAAAATAATATTTCAAGTATCATAAATATACTTATATGTTATCAAATATATTTTACAACCATTTTCCATCTCTTTTGCATCTGATGAAAAGAAAAAATATCACTTGGTCGTACGTATCGCTTATTATCTCCACATAGTAGTGTAATTCGTTTTTCATTAAAAAATTACAAGGATGGTTGTAAAGATAAAAATAATTAATATATATTATGTTTATGAAATTATTATTCTTATGAAATTTTAGTAGCATATCAACCTTCTTCTCTTTCAATCCATTGGAAATTGATAATGTCACCCATGGGAATGTGTGGACTACCACCACCATGAACCAATGTGATCTGTTTTTAATTTCATGTTTTCATGGATGGTAATAAAGATATATTTAATAAATGTATATGATATATATTATGTAATAAAGATTCTATAATTTTTAAATATTATTTACCTTTCTTTTGTTTCATCCATCAAAAATCAAAAATAGCTTTACTACGTATGTACCGCCTACCATCTTTATAAATGATGTAATGTATATTTCTATATCTACCATTGATGAATGAATATTAATATTAATATAATGAATATATATTATATTTCAATAATTATTAAATGTATCTATATAATTTAACTATAATCAAAGTACAAGAATCATAACTAGAGAATAAAAATTCTAATAAAAATGAAGCAGTTGACACTCAAAATAATGATAATAATACCAGATTGTTAACAAACAGGTGATAAGTTTTTTGAAACGGATAATATATGATATTATAGATAGTATATGTTTATGTTATGTATGTATAATAAATATAAATTTTTTATACATGGGGTTAAAAGAACTTACATGGTAAGTCAAACTTGTGGTAAGGGATTTCATCTCAATTTCCACTCCATTGATACATATTTAGTATTATGAACCTATTTATTTTTATATGGTGAATAAAAATAAACTTTTATGTATTTAACATGAATATATATTTATCCATTATTATTAAATTTCCAATTAAAATTTATTATTTCATGGGGTTATAATTTCAAAGTTACCAAAGTGTTACAAATTCATTTTACATTATCTATTTTTTGGGATTTCACTTTTTCATTAAATGAATATTATAATATATCTTCACAAAACTCAATATATTTTCTTATCCTATGTATATTTTTATATTTCCATATTTTATTCCATCTTTACCACTTTTTTTTAACTCATATCAAGAAAAATAATTTTTAAAAGAAAAGTCAAACTTATTTCTCTTCTGATCAGGTATATTTTTCTTCAATATCAATATTTTTCAAAATTATTTTAAAAAACAAATTTTTATTAATTTAAATTATTTATTAAGAAAATTTTATGTCATACTTTAATTTTTAGAGGGTTTAATATGAATCTTTATATTTTATAAGGGCCATTTTTAGATTTCTTTTACAAAAATTCAAAAGGAATGTTTCTTTTTAATGTATAAAGCGTAAAAGGATTTTCTTTCCATGGAAACTATTTTATGATATTTAACTTCTTATTATAGTTTCAAATGGTTTTTAAATGAAAAATTTTAAAGATATTTTTTTTAAATGTTTTCTTTCATTTACATTTATCATCCAAAACACATGATTGTATTTTAAAACCATGAAATCTGATGAGTCTATGTTCTTAGTTTTTTCATTTATTGATTTATTAGTCATTAAATTTATCTAAAAACATTCAATTTATTATGATAAAATTTAATTAGAAATTATGATTATTTTAAATATTCATATTATTATTTTCATGTATATTCATATTGACTAAAACATATATAATTTCTACTTACAATATTTTACTAAAAAAGTTATTTTTATTGATTAAGAAATATTAATATTATATATTATTTACGGATAGTTATTGAAAAATAATTTTTTTTATAAATGAAATTTATCATTCCATATTTAAGTAACGCATTGGAAATATAGTGATGGGTGGGGCCTGGTTATAGATATTCCCTTAATTTATTGGCGGGTCTCATGAGACAAACTAATTGGCTTAAATTATTATATAGGTTGTTTGGGTATACGTACCAATTTATTAAACTATCATGAAATAAGACTTTGATGGAAAATATATACTGATTTTTAAGACCATGACAACCAATATTAATTATTTCTTGCATTGATAATTCAGTTATTATTTTCTATGGGATTACTATATTGATATTATCCATGGATACATTTGGTTTTCAAGTTATTAATTAAATAACATGTATTTTTAGATATTTACCATTCCAAATTTGTTATGCCTTATTTTTGATGGTTTCTTACACCTTACATAACCCTTAGTGATCATTTAAGCTCGCCCTTATTCTGTTTTCCTTTACCTAGGATATGAAGAAGGATATTAAAAATAAAACTAAGGATGAAATAATGTTTCTTATCTTATTTATTTTATATTTCCAATGTAATATGGGAATCATGTATGTATCTAGTTCTTTATGACTACTAAATAGATCAATCGGGTGAGTTGAGATCCATTGTATCTTGAACCAATGGAATAAAGAAGAGATTAGGTCTGGGTTACTGTATTTGAGGTTTAAATAGTTGGTATCAAAGAAATTTTAGAAGAAAAATTACGAATTAAATTTTAAATGAACACATCTAGAATTATAATTATAATAATACCTTATCATATTAGATAAATTTTACCATTATAGGGATTTATTATTTTATAGATCAATATTCAATATGATTTCAAGCTAACTCTATTTGTGAAATTATTTAGTGATGGATCCTAATGTAATAAATGAAATAAATAGATGTAGAAAATATAAATATTTCCCTAATAAGTATGCAAATACTCTTAGGGTTGAAACTGAGAAGATAACGGTCATATTAGGGTAGCTGGATCAGGTTATGATGAATTGCATTCCCTCTATGGAGAAACCCATTATTCTACTGTATAATCCAACAATTTGATCACATTATGAAAAAAAGATATATATTTTAATGAAACTACTAATCCATTGGTAACTTAACAATGGAATAATTATATTGATAATTGATTTTTGGATTTGGGATGTAATTAAAGTGAAAGTTTTTTTGTATTAATGTATTGTTTGAGGAATAATTTTGATCAATAATGGTTATATATCCATAACACTAAATATGTTGAAGAAGTTGAAATCCGGTAATTGAGATATTTTAAAGTGATATTCATTGATAAATACTTCTCTTAATAACAACAATCTAAAATATAGATGATGTTCCTCACTTTTAAAAAAAAGGAAGAAGAATCTTTAGGGGAGTATGAGTTTAACTTTATAAGATTATCAAGGCATGATTTGGGCTACAAATATAATAATGAAAGTAAGATTGGTCGTGTCTTTTATGGGTTTAAGTTGAATATCTCAGGGTCACTATTTTCTCATTTTTTTCATCATATGATGGAATAGTATCATGTTCCATTAATACTGAGAAGTAATTTTCTATATCTTATCTCTTTAACAGAAATTGAGAGATTAAGATGTTTATAAGAACTAGGAAAAATAAAACACATCAAATAATAATAATGTATGATTCAATTTAAATCATGTAAAAATTATGGAAATAATCATCCTATAAAATAATTAATGGGAATGGAAGTTAGTTACAAGTGAAGATATAAGATTCATCATGATAATGACTTATAGAAATGAAGGAAACTTATTTTATTTAGTTCATCATTTATAAATATATAGATCATTATTCAATCCATTTTCGTAGCATTAAGGGAAAATACCTAAGAATACTCCAAGGTGAGATGGAAAAAATATATAATTAGTATAGATAAAGTGTAATTTCTAAAAGATTTGTTGAAATATACTGTTATCATCCACTCTATATGTGAAATTCTTTTATTTTATTTAGGTACCACACAATTTTTTATATCTAAATAAATTTATAAAGGTATCACACCACCTCCTCAATGATTATATATTGAGTTGGTAGTGAAAAAACCAAATGGTAATATGACCGCATCTCAGGTCTATAGATCCTCTCCGATGAAAGTTTATGGGAATGTTCTTCCTTGAAATCTTGTTTATCTTTATCTAGTTTAATTTGATATAATATTGTGAATAGATTGGCTTTCTCATTATAGAGACCATATCAAATATCATGGAAGATAAGTTACATTTGATATTCAAAATCAACCAATGATAGTCTATTGGAGAATGTATTACCTAAAAATTCAATGGAAATTAATTCCATTATATGGTATTAACTACGTATAAATAAAATATATTTACCTAGTATGGTTTGGGAGAAAATAAATAATAAATAATTCTTTATTTTTTAGGATTTAATTGAGTTATTTAAAGATGAATTTCCTACTATTCTCTTAAATCGTTAAGTTGAATTTTTAATATAATCATACCCAACGCTTCACTTATTTTAAAGACTTCATATATAGTGGAACTAATTGAGTAGTAGGAATTGAAGAATAAACTCTAGAAGAATCTAGATAAGGGATTAATTTGTCCTAGCACTTCACCAGGGGGTGCACCTGTTCCTTTTACTAATAAGATTAATGGTTCAATGTGTCACTGAATTTTTTATTGCGAACTTAATAAAATCAATATTAATAACAAGTATCTTCTACCCTATATATATAATCTATTTCATCAATTAAAAGGAGATCAATTTTCTCCATGATTGATCATTGATCTGGATATCATCAATTATGGGTTAAAAATAAGGATATACCCAAGATAGCCTTCTGAAGGAGGTATGGTCATTGTTAATTTATATTAATTCCAATTGGACTTATAAACGATCTTTTTATATTCATGGATTTAATGGAAAGAGTCTTTATAGATTACCTTGAAATTTTTTTGGTATTCTTTATAGATGATATTTTTTTATATTCAATGAAAAATAAAGAGCATGAAAAACTTTTTAGGATTTTTATGATGACTCTAGGGAAGGTGAATCTATATGAAAATTGTTCTATGTGTCCATTTTTTCATCAAAAATTTTATTTCTTGAATATTGTAGTCTAAAGTGAGGGAATATCGGTGGATCCTTCAAAGATAAAAGTTATTGAGAAATGGCCTAGACTAACTATGGAAACCAAGATCAGTAGTTTTCTTAGTTTGGTTGGCTACTACCAAATTAATTTTCCGATATTTCTTGTGAATATCTAATCCACTTGCAATATTAACTAGAAAGGGGCTTAAGTTCTTATATATAGAATAATATGAGGATAATCTCACAGAAGAGAAGATAAGGTTATCCAGTGCACATGTTTTTACACTAATCTACAGTGGAGAAGGTTTTTTATCTATAGTGATGTATCAAATAATAAACCAAGATTTTTCCTTAAACAAAATTACATGATGACATCATCTACCTCTCACTAGTTAAAAATTCATGAGAAAAATTACACAAATCAATATTTGGAGATAGAAATGATAATTTTTACATTAAAGGTATGGAGACATTATCTGTGTAGTGAAATATTTAATCTGTATAATAATAATAAAAGATATTTGTGTATATTTACAAAGAAAGAGTCAGAACATTATCTATAGAAAATGGTTGGAGTTGATCAAAGATTATGATTTCTTAATACATTGTTTCCTCTAGAAATGGGGATGACCTCGATTGTTTAAGGTTCAAACATTTCAAGCGGTTTCTAACGAGTTTGTTCATAGAACCGGAAACATCCAATGATTCTATATCCATTTAGACCTACATTCCAAAGGTAGGTTCTCATTAGTTTTGAACTGATGAGGCTTAAGAATTTTCATTGGTCGAGAGGATGGGAGGTTGGACTCATCACACATTTTTGGGGGGGATTATTGTCTACTCCAGGACTCTCTTTATATATTTAAGTTATGTTCGTGAATCCTTATTAAATTACCAAGTATCAAAATGAGATTTCCTTTAGATCTGACAATCAATGATTATTATGTATGAGATTTAGAGAATATTTTATATGTATTCGAGTTTCTTCATCGATAGAGACTCATCTGTATTTTTTAGAGATTCTTAGTCAATGGTATCCTTCGACACATTATATAGAAATCTCTTGGTCATTATGATAACCATACTGGTTTTAAATCCACTCAACGGGGAACTTAAATTTTATTATCATTCAGAAGGACATGGATTATTTCAGAGTTGGGATCGTACCCACAAATGGGATACCTACGTATCCTTGTTTAGAGAAGGAATCAGAACCCATGTAGTTCATGTAAAGAATTATGAGGTTTATGCACGATTAATTCCTCAAACAAAGATGTCATCATTACTTTTACGCTCTAAGCTCACGTGAGTCATGCTTGGTGTGAGAAACCAGAGGTATTGGTAAAACCAGACGATTGTTCCGTGAAAGATGCAATCATAAGAAATGATGTGGGTATTATGTATGTATGACTGCCCAGATAGGTGAAGATTAGGATTTACATCATGGATGAAACCCAAGAACAAGGTCCATATAGGTATATGTGATTTATGGAAATTTGGATACATAAAATTTGGACTTAATCCTGAGAAGGATGCCCAAATTAGAGGGGTCTTATGATTTGGGTTTTATTCTTGAGAAGGAAGTCCAAATCAAAATAAATTGAGACTGGTTAAGAGAAATTATGACTTGGGCTTATTCCTTAGAAGGAGTCCCAGGTTAAGGGATTTTAGAACTGGGGATTACTCCTTAGAAGGAGGCCTAGGTTAAAGAGACTTGATAACTGGGGCTTATTCCTGAGGAGGAGGCCCAGGTTAAAGGTAATTATGACTAGGGATTACTCTTGAGAAGGAGTCCCAGGTTATGGGAATTATGACTGGGGATTACTCCTAAGGATGAGGCCCAGTTTAAGGGAATTTTGAACTTGGGGCTTATTCCTGAGGGGGATGCCCTTATTTGGGAACATGATAACTGGGGCTTATTCCTGAGAAGGAGGCCCATGAATAGGGGACTAGGGATTACTCCTAAAAAGGAGGCCCTGGTTAAGATAACTTGGACTGGGGATTACTCCTAAAAAGGAGGACCATGTTAAGAGAAATTGGATTGGGGCTTACTCCTTAAAAGGAGGCCCAGGTTAAGAGAACTTGGACTGGGGCTTACTCCTGAAAAAGAGGCCCAGGTAAAAGATCCTCTCATCTTAATGGATGAGGTTGAATGAATGAAATATCTAACCTTAGTGCCATAAAGATATGTAAATCACTAGGTTTTAAGAGATATTCCACAGAATTCCTTTCAGATAAGGAGACCAATAAGGGAACTATGCCAAAAATGGATTTGAAGAGGATTTTGAAGGCTGAATATTTAATATGAGAGGAGGATTTAAATAAGAGAGGTGAATAGGTAGGAGGGGCACCCAAAAAGATGTAGCCTCGTAGGTCCTGGTCGCACAGGTATACCTGAACGACACATAGGTATTTGCATGACGGTCAACCCATAGGATAATACTTGGGCGAGGCTTGGATCAAGCCCTTAGTATAATCCCTAGGGGGTTCCAAAAAAGAGGCGTGCAGGTTCTGGTGAAGGGATAAGGTAGCGCACAGGTGTGTCTACTTCCCTCAAGGGTTTAAACACCTTGGCGCATATGTTTTGATGAATTTCAACACTTAGGCCTTGTTTCCCCTATTTAGATCTTCTATTCTAGGTAAGAAATTACCTTAGAAGTGTTTGGAAGACTTCCAGAAGAGACTAGGGTGCCGAGATCTTAAATCTGGCATTTGGAATTTTTCTTCCTCGAAATGGGGGGCCCACAAGGGGTATTTATAGGCTGCTGAAGACCCCAGGAAAAAATCAAATAGGGCATGTAGGTCACCTATGCGCCCAATATGTGGCGCGCAGGCATACCGGCGCAACCTTGATGAAACCTGTGCGGCCCATGCTGAAGAAAATCCTTGTTCATGCCTTTGTCAATTTTGGATTTTTATTCAAAGGATGAATCACTTTATGCTAAGGTATTCCCCCTTTTCAGTTATTTAGACTCTATGAAGAAATGGTGCATCAACAAAATTCCCCCTCTCAGAGTTGTATCCGAAAGAAGGAGGGTGTGACTCTGAGGTAAAGAAGAAAACCAAGGATGGGCGGCGCGCAGGTTTTGAACGCGCAGATACTGGCGCGCAGGTGAGGGTCGCATAGGGGTGCGGCCTGGCCTATAAATATGTGTCCATTCTCGTGCAAATAACCTAGATCTAAAACATTTCCGCTCTCGCCACGTAGGTTGCTTTCGTTTCATAGGTGGCTGATTTCTGTGATTCATTGCTTTTTTCCGGGTCGCGCTGCTCCAGAGGTATTTTGACCTGCTTGGTGATACCTACGCGCCGAAAACCTGTGTGACACAGTTATACTTGCGCACCAAAATTGGACTTGTGCGCCTTTATTCCTTAGCCATTTTTTCACTTTTCATAGGAAATATTATGAAAAATCAACTCCCTTAAGAGTTAATTATTCGACCTTTTTGCAGATTCAATGGCTCCTAGAAGAATCAGAACTGCTTATGAACTGGCCCGCAAACGGATTGAAGATATGATGAACATTTTTGTCCATGATTACTATGATATCTGTGACAAAAATATCTCAGATTTGGCCATGTACTTGAAGAAATATCATGTTAATTTTCCACAGAGCATCTACCTGCCTCTGTATGGACATGGTCATATGCAAGGAGTCAACATTCCAGAGCCAAAGAACTATATGCTTGAGATGCAGCTGCACTGCTACTCCTCTATTTCGGTTATGATATGAATTAAGAGCAACAACAATGGTGTGAACTTTCAAATATTTCCTCCATGCCATTTCCTTGAAGATATGAGAATGGAAAACCCATGGGCTGAAATATTTTCCGCTATCTGTTGGTGGAGAGAAGACTATCATGGAATCAGAACCATATCTAAAACAAGTACCCTATCCAAATGGTTCTTTACATCCAATGATCTATTCTCAAATCCATGTATCCATCTTCCAAGTCTCTTGGACATAAACATAGTAATTGTTTGATCAGTATAAAATTTTCTCAAACCACACTCAAGAACATCCTTTTACAATTTTTCCAAGAAGAGCTGGTATCACTACATCTCTTATTGTATCTAGTTGAATAAATGAATTCCATGAGGTTGTTGATGAAGCCTAGGATGCCGTAAATCAAATGAAGAGATATGTTGAAAGTATTTTTTAGATCCCGAAAAAGAGAAGAGACTCCAGTCTGTGGATTTCCTTCTAACTCTTGTGCAACAATGAAAAACACTTTCATCTTTAATAATTTGTGCCTAAATTTTCTTACTGCCTGATTTAAATTTTTACCTAAGACAATGGGCCTAGTAAGCATAGTTTTATTTTTTCTAGGATTGTTACAAATAAACCTACAAACTTTGAATCTTTTAATTTCTCAATATTACCTAAATCATATGATATGTATGTTTAGTGAGTTGGGACTTGAATTTTTTTCAGAGTTCCCTTGTCTTTTTTGGGCAGTTTAAAGTCATGCACATAGGACATAAAAAGGCTAATGTTTAATGTTGAAATATCTTTGACCAAATGGATAAAAATTGACTCAATTCCTTGACAATTTATCTGAAAACATATTACCACACTCAAGTATGAGGGAAAATCTGTAAAATATGACTTAAGAAAATTTGAATCTTATGAATGATATGAAAAAGGGATAAAAAGGCATTAGAAGAAGTAGTTCCCAAGAATGAAGTTACCAATATTTAACAAACCTATTAAGGGGTTGAATTATGTAGGGCCTCTTAAGGGAATTGGATGCATAGTCAAATAATAACATCTTTTGGCTAATAGGTCTGTTATGTAGACTACTTATACAAGGCCGCCTAAGGTCACATGCTATATAGTCAGGCAAAATAACTCTCAGAAATTTACTTTTCTACTGATAAAAATCCAGTTGAAGTTTATGGAGAATCAAATTATACAAAGCATAGAGTTTGTTGTATGGAGAGAGGTACTTGAATATGGAGAAGATATTTCCAAACAAGATTGTTTAAGAACTGGATGAATTTCACTCCTACAAAGGTCTAACCCAAATGTAGGGAAGGGAAATATAAACCACAGACTTGAATACTTTCAGATCATGAAAAAGAACATGGTAAAAATATGTTTATGGTGGATATTTTCGGTGGATCCTTACATATGGTTGATAAGACTAATAAGGACAAAATAGGTTTTCTTCCCAAGAATGAAGTTACCATTATTTAACAAACCCGTTAGGGGGTTGAATTATGCAGGGCCACCTAAGGGAATTGGCTGCATAGTCAATTAATAGCATCTTTTGGCTGACAGGTATGTTTTGTAGACAACTTATGCAAGGCCGCCTAAGGGAACGTGCTACATAGTCCAGCAAAAGAACTCTTGGTAATTGAACATTTTGTGGCCAGAAGTCGAGAAAAGGGTTATGGAGATCTGGAAGTATTTAAGGTTAGGAGTATGACACATAAAAATGGGCATTGTTCAATGCTTGTAGAGATACAAAGACCTATGCTAACTATAATCATGTTGTGGCTGGGTCCTGAATTGAAATGTAGTAGTTCACTATGTATCCTATAATGATGTGAATCAAGCCATACATAGTTCTTAAAATATAGTTTAACGTCGTGTGGGACGAGAGTGTAGGAGATCTTAGTTTAGGGTCATAGAGCTCAAACCATAATAATAAATACCCAGTGTGTGTTTTATAAACGTGATGTGAATGAAACCCAGGGTTTTCATACCACATTCATGTTTTCACTGGGGGGGAATTTTCAGCCAAGGGACTGAAAGTGAAATTTGGGGTTAGGCCCAAAGACTTGGGGATGGGTTCGAGGGACACTCGAATGTTCCTATGTATCCCATAAGGATGGGAATCAATCCGCACTTAGTTCTTGAAATACCCTCTGTACAGATTTGGTTCATACATATGAAGGGTAAAAGGGGACTTTAGTGCAATGATGGTTTGACCCAAGATAAAAGTTTTGGGCATTTCCATGTATGCACATAGTCTTTAGAATATAACATGATTAGAGATCAATGTAAAAAATGATTCCCTCTCAAGTGAGGGTGTCAAATAATGTTGTAGTTTACTGTCGTACAAGACAAAAATGTTGTACAGTTTAACGTCATATAGCAAGGACAAAGGTGAACCAATGTAAAGATATTGATTCTGGGGGTGGCTTCATGAATCAACATCATATGAGATGGAGGTGAACCGATGAGAAGAGATTGGTTTTGGGATTGAACCTCAGGAGGTTTCCTACTTACCCATTCTAGAAGGAAAGGATCAAAGTCCGCGTAGTTCAATTGAAGAATGAATTGGTGATCAAGTTGTTCTTTGAGGACAACGACCTAAAAAATCGTTTCGGGACTTACAAATGGTTAGCGGCCCAGAGAGGGTGTTATGGTTGAAGTTTACTCTAAGATCACGTGAGTCATACTCGATGTGAGAAACAATATGTATAAACTACCCTAACGATGCACAATTTAATTTCATGTAGGACATATGAAAGGACTATGCAGTTTAAAGTCTTGCAGTGAGGACTATTGGTGCTGCACAGTTTAATGTCATGTAGTAGGGACAAAATATAGTTTAACATTAGGTAGGATGTATTATGGGATTTTGTTCAGTATTACGTCATGTAGTACGAATGCGCAGTACAGTTTAACGTCATGTAGGACAAATATAGGGACACATTTTAATTCCATGTTGGATGTGAACACATTTTTGCATCATGTTGGACAATAAGGGTGATGTACAGTTTAGCGTCATGTAGCTAAGATGATGGGTACAATACAGTTTAATGTCATATTAGACGAAAGGGGGACTGTGCAGTTTAGTGTCATGCAGTAAGGAAAAAATACAGTTTAACGTCATATAGGACGTATTAGGGAATTTTTCACAGTTTAACGTCATGATGGATGATGGTAAGAATAGTTTAAAGTCATATGCATAGACCAGTGATGGTATAGTTTAACATCTGGCTGGACGTAAAGGTATTTATGTTAAACAAAATACTTCAGAAATCTAGCATTGGTTGGAGTAGTGATGAGTTCTCCATCCATTGAGATTAAATAATAAGATCCATTGGAGTAGACCTTATGTGTTGAGTATGGTCCTTCCCATTTTGGTTCAAGATTGGGAGGTTTATTTCCTGGTATCATTGGAGTTATGAGAACCAATACCAATTCTCCCCGAATGAATGAACGAAGACGAAATTTTTTGTTGAAAGCTCGTGCTATTTGATTCTGATAGACTTCCAAGTGATGCATGGTGCACAATCTTTTCTCATCTAATCATTCCAATTCATCAAATTGCTTTTGAGATTGTTCATCTGTAGATGACTGATCACAAATGGCTACCCTGAGAAAAGGTAATTGAACTTCAATGGGAAATACTGATTCTATTCCATATACCAATGAATATGGAGTTGACCGCGTTGCAGTGTAGGTGGTGGTCCGATAAGCAAATAAAGCATGAAAGAGTTTATCCGGCCATGAGTTCTTATCTTTATCCACCATCTTTTGCAGTATGTTTGAAAGATTCTTGTTGAAGTATTCTATTTGGCCATTGGCCGCTTCATGATACCAAGATGAATGATTGGATTTGAAGTCGTATTCTTGATACAACTTCCTCACCTCAGATGAACAGAAGTTGGTGCCACTTTCCATCAATATGGTATGAGGGACACCAAATCTGGTACTGTTGTTAGACTTGATGAAGCTAACAATGATTTTAGAACTAAATTCTTTGAGATGTATCACCTCTATCCATTTGTAAAAGAAGTCAGTAGTAGTAAGAATATACTTAAACTGCTTGGTTGTAGCAGAAGGGTAAGGTCACACCACATCCATTCCCCATGTGGCAAATGTCTATGACTATTTGGTTGTATGAAGAAACTCTTAGGGATGATGAATGAAGTTGGCATGTACTTGGAAATAATGACACTTATTTGTGAAATACACACAGTCTTGTATCATTTAAGTCCAAAAGTATCCAAGCCTTCAAATTTGATCAGACAGTCTATGTCCAGACTGATGGGCACCACAGAATCCTACATGTACTTCTTTCATGACAACCATTGTCTCTTCACCATCAATGCATCTTAAGAGAACTCCATAAAAACCTATTTTGTATAGAATATTCTCTGGGTGATCTGGGCTATCATAAAGAGTAAAATTGACCACATGTCTCCAGATTTGTTCTTTCCCGGCTCTATCAGGTGGAAGTGTTGTATTTTGAAAGTATTCCCTGATAGGTGTCATTCATACTATAGTCTGACCATATGGTTTAGAAATGGGAGTAATTTCATTTATTTACTCTATTTTGGTTTGGACATAAGGTGAAATTGTACGACGGTGGGGAATACTGATGATTGTCTCATCCCGATTTGGATCTTCCAGAGCTGTGGCTATATTAGTCAGTGCATCAGCTTGAGAATTTTGTGACTGTGGGACATAAGAAAATGTCGGTTCCTTAGGAAACTCCTCCATTAACTCTCTGACGTAATCATACAAAGGGGTTAACTCTTCTATTCTGATGTAATAATCCCCATTGACTTGTTTGATTACCAGGTCTGAATCACCTTTCACCTTTAAGTGATTCACTTGTGCTTGAAGCACCAACTCCAATCCTGTAATGAGAGCTTGGTATTCTGCTTCATTATTTGTACCGCCTTCCCATAATAAAAATAAATAAGGTTGCACTGCCTTTTCCAGGGAAATGAGCACAATTCTTAACCCAACTTTGTTGAATTTAGGATCTTCCATTTTCTTCCCTGTTGGACTTCTAGAAGCTCCATCAAAGTACATTTCCCATGTTTGAAGATTATCATGAATAGATAAGACTTCTTCATCAGGAATTTAAATATCTAAAGATGTATCTTCTACTGAAGGATGTTCAGCAAGGAAATCATCTAGATATTGGCCCTTTATTGCCTTTTGAGACACATACTGGATATCAAATTGCTGCAAAATAACTGCCCACCTTGCTAGATGTCCTGTAAGCATCAGACAACTAAGCATAAATTTGATCGGGTTATTACGAGATACCAATTGGACCTCAAGATGTTTCAGGTTGTGTCTCAGTTTCTGAACTGCAAAGATTAATGCTAGGCAGCACTTCTCAATATGTGAATATCGGGTTTCTACTTCTAGCATAGTCTGACTGAGATAGTAGAGCATGTTTTCATTCCAGCATTATTCTTCTGAGTAAGAAAGGCACCCAATGATCACTCTAAAGTTGTCACATAGAGGATACGTGGTCTTCCTTCAACATGTGGCATTAATACCGGTGGACTGAAGAGATATTTCTTGATAATATCGAATGCTTCTTGACATTCTTTAGTCCACTGTTAAGTGACTCCCTTCTTCATCAATTTGGGGAAGGGAAAGCTTTTTCCTACCAAATTGGCGATGAACCACCGAATATAGGATAAGTGTCCTTAAAGTCCTCTCAATTATTTTAAATTTTGAGGAGGTGACATACCAAGGATTGAATTTACCTTCTCAGGATCGACTTCGATACCATGATGTCATACAACCAAGTAAGGAAATTTTCATGAGGTTACCCCAAAAGCACATTTTAAGGGGTTCATCTTCAAATTGTGCATTTGAAGTTTGTGGAATATGACTTCTAAATTATCCAAGGGATTAGATCATTTCCCAGATTTAACCACAAAATCGTCCACATAACATTCAAAAAACTTCCCTCAAAAGGGATTGAAGATACGACGCATTAAACGCTGATATGTTGCGCCCGCATTCTTTAGGCCAAAGGGCATTACCCGATAGCAAAACACACCCTGAGGGGCTCTGAAGGCTGTAGATTCTTCATCTTCAGGAGCCATTCATATTTGATTATACCCAAAATATCCATCCATGAAGGAAAGTGCTTCATTGCCAGCTGTTGCATCAATTAAGAGTTCTGTAATCAGAACTGGAAAATCATCCTTAGGACAATACCGATTAAGATCTCTGAAATCAATAAAAAATCTAATTGGTTTGTTCTTATTTTTCACAGGGAAAATATTATCCAACCACATGGGATATTGAAATTCTCTGACGAAGTTAGATTTAATAAGCTTATCCACCTCAGGTTCAATTTTGGAAGCATAAGTTGGGTGTGTTCTTCTTATGGCTTGCTTGAATCCCTGATGTTCTTCTGGAAAACCCAAACGATGACTAGTAACATCAGGATCAAGACCTGGAATCTCTGTATATTTCCGAGCAAATATATCATGATTTTGGTTCAAAAATGAAATATACATTTCCTTCTCTTCAAGAGTCAGGGTCGCACAAATTAAAGTGGGGAGTGGATCTTCTTTTGTACCCATATTTATTTCTCTGAGTTCATCCACAGTGGTAGAGATACCATCTTCAAAATATGGAGGAGCATCTCATATATCTTCCTCTTCTTCTTCAACATGTGTTATTTCTTCTACTTCTACTTGCATAGTAGATGATGAAGCAGAATATCCATGATCAGGAGAGATGTTAAAATTTGAACATCTTGAAAAAGAGGCTTACATTTCTGACCCTATTGATGATGAAGGGTCTTCCTTGTGTAACAAAGAGGAGATGATGGATTGAGAATCGACATCATCGTTCACCTATAACATTTCTATAACTTTTTCTGGTCTGGTTGGAGAAGTATAGACTTTCTAGATTTTAGTGGATGAAATGAAGACATCTCCATTTGAGCTTTCATCATTGCTTGGTGAATCACCACTTTCTCTCATGTTGTCTATCTTGATTGTCGTAATTGACATTATGGAAGTTTCTATAAGAGTATTTGGATTTGGGTCTATCTGGTCAATTTGACTGATGGGAAATGCATAATCTGTACTCACATGTGTGAATGGGTTTACTAGAATCTTTTCCAAACAAAATGGAGCATTAATCGTGGTAACCTCCCTTGTTGTGGATTTCTCTTTACCCTTCATGTGATAAAATTGCACCTCAATGTATTGAGATTCACATGTTTTTAAGGGGGCCTTATCACCATAAAATGTCCCAATTTGACCATTGAAATAATATTTGAGACATTGGTGGTATGATGAAGGGATAGTCGAATGTTGATGTAGCTAAGGTCTTCCAAGTAAAATATTGAAGGCGGTATCGTGATCAACAACCATGAAATCTGAATTAAATACAAGGTCTCCAAACTGAGTTCTGAGTGTAATCTCACCCAGTGGTTCTTGTTCATTTTTATCATATCCTAGTAACATCATAGTAGAAGGAGATAAATCAGATTCTGTGAGGCCCAATCGACGAAGTGTACGAATGGGGATGAGGTTGACTCCTGAACCATTCTCAATGAAATCTCTTCGGATTTCTACACTGTTGACCTTTCCAGATAAGTAAAATGGTCTAATATTTCCATGCACGACATCATCCTCATCTTCATCTGTGAAAGATATCACTACATGGCATTCTGGAGGATTATTCTCTACATGGTAGACTTCAGCCACAATAATTTCAGTTTCAAACTCCTGAGGACTTGACAAAGCCTCAATGAGTGCCTCCTGGTGATCCTTTGATAAATTCAAGGCATCCAAAATTGATAAATTGTCCGGTACTTGGGCCAGGTGTTTCAATACATCATACTTTTGATCTAACGGTCTGTGTCTCCCAACATGAACATGAGGTTTTGCAAGTACCTTAGAATCTGATGCTTTTGAAGATGATACATCTTGTATCCGGGTAGGAGTTGGAAATACTATTGGCTTTGGAAGATTAGACCGAATGGGTCTCCATAACTGGTGATAGGAAGAAGGTGTATCCTCCAACCAATCCTCTAGAGTAATTGTACCAGGATTGAATCTTCTGTTGGTGGAAGAATTTTCTTGTTCTTGTTGAGCCCGCTGAAGGGCTCTTCCATGAGTTTATACTGCATACACAGTTCTAGCAGGGGTAGAATTGGAATAGTGGCTTCTGGTATATCCATGTCTTCCTCTGTATCCCAGAACTCAAGAACTCCCTCTAATTCCTCTGTTTGATATAGGGAACTCAGGCTCATCAAAATCGAAACTGCAACTGGAATAAGGATATGTTAAGTTAATCATATTAACAGAACCAAAGATTAATTCTTCATCTGATGAAGAATCTTCCTGATTAACCAGTTTAGGCTATTCCGTTTGGTGGGGTGGTGCCCATGGATTCATAGTAGATGGTATAAAATCTGTCAGAGTCAAAGACAACTTGGGCTTTGACACGATTTCAGTTTCTTCTGATTGCTCTTCTTTCTTTGAATTATGCCGCCCTTTGAGGATATTTCTTTTGATGAAGAAGGTTTTGGTGTGGCATTCATAGCATAAGAAACAATTGGTTTATTCAATTGCGTTCGAAAAATGGCCTGATTTTGGTTGATCGTTTTTCTGACCATCCAATTATCATATTTCTCCACATTTTTATTTTTTGACTTCTTGCCATTCACCTTCTTCCTTTGGATCTGTAGAAGTAAAACATGCTACCTGAGCTGAAGAACCTTTCAATTTGACTTGTCCCAAGTCCACCATTTTTTGTAGGAGGTATTTGAATACAAAACACCCCTGAATGGGATGCCCTAACATCTGATGAAAGGGGAAATAGTTGGGACAGTCTTTGTCCCCTTCCTATTTTGGCCTTTTGCACCTCGGCAATTGACCCAAATTATTTTCCAGATCTGAAATTAAGTAACCAGGAACTTTTCCATTTTAGAAAGAGTAAAATTTTCTCTTTAGATCCTCAAGTTGTTTCCTTCTTTGATCTCTTTGATCATCTTGATGAAACGGCCTCTGTTGTTGATGCTCAGGAGGTGGAGCCCTTCGATAAAATGATGGTTTTAAGTAGAAGCAGGTACAGGTGGTTGTTTAAGAGTAACTATAGAAGTCTCTGTTTTAACCATTCTCATTCCTGGAGCTGATTGAATTACATGTGTTTTATCCTTAGTCTTCATAAGAGAGTCTTCAATCTACTAAGCGATTGAAGTAAGGTCTTGAAACCCTCCTTTGTATTTAACAGGGATCAACAGTCTGCGTAACTCATCACACAGATTTGCCACACTGATTGGCAACAATTCCTCTTGAGGGAGTGCTAAGCTAAGGGAATATGTTAATCCCTTCCAGTGAGCAATGAAATATGAAACCCATTCATTCTCCCTTTTCTTACAATTTTTATGATCAAAAACTGTTGTCTTTGGAAAAGTTGAGCTGAATTGAAGAAGGAATAATTGATGGAGATCCTCCCACCTAGTAATTGACTGGGATTGGAAGCTTGTGTACGAGAAAAAATCAGGCCCTTGTAATGACTTTACAAAACACCTGAGCTTAATAGCTTCCTATTGTAGAGGGTCTCCCATCATAGGATTGCAACAAGAAAAAAAATGTGTTAAGTGTTTCTCTGGGTCTCCCGAACCATTAAATATTCAGAATGTGGTACTTGAAAAATTTGATTGGGGGTGGAATTGTATCAACCCGTTTAGGGTAAGATCTCTTTTCTAGTTGAATTTGATCACTTTTTCCCTCCATAGCTTCCAACCGAGATGTTAATCACTCAATAGTAGTTATTAACTTTTGAGAAACATCCGGTTGAGCTTGGACCTAAGCAGGTGCAATAACTGGAGCTTGGACAGATGTGGTGGCTGGTAATGCAACTGATGATAACACCACCAGTTGTTGTTGCACCTGACCCATAGGATTAGACTTATGAGGGTGTACTGATAAAGGAGGATATTCTTGATCCATCTTAGTAGCTGCAAAAAATTTCCCTTGTCTGATTGACTCCATCATGCTGAGGAGGAAGACTAACATGAGGTATTCCTGCATTCAACCCCCTCAATTCCTTCATTTCTTCCTCTTGTTGTGAAAATCTTTTCTCTAGTGAGAGAAATTGGCCTTCTCCAGAGGAAGGGTATGTAACGTGATTCTTTCCTTTCCCTTTATTTGACACCTTTCAGAGAGGGGGAAGTTGGTTATTTGAAGGAACACCCAGATTCTGGCCAAGCCTTTAATTTTGTGTAGGCACACCTTCTTCTTTTGTGTTAGTGCATACAACTTCTTGAGCAGTAACCTCTTCATCTGATCCCTCTGAATGAGCCTCATGTTATGGAGGATCACCAATTACAGCATTGATGACATTAATTGACGCATAATTCTTTGCATCCCTTATATTAGCATTTCTGAGATATTGTCTTCTTCCATGTGCCTAATGAGACATTGTCTTTTGTTGATTTGATCCCTCAGGAACATCTTGACGAACCG
The DNA here is from genome assembly GCA_963277665.1 of Viscum album. Classification (NCBI taxonomy): domain Eukaryota; kingdom Viridiplantae; phylum Streptophyta; class Magnoliopsida; order Santalales; family Viscaceae; genus Viscum; species Viscum album. Next base: position 1,152,500,813 of record OY728135.1, read on the forward strand.
TAATTTGGGGGGAATCTCCTGATAATTTGGCTCTTCGTTCCTCTTATGGATTCTTCCCTAATTAAGAGAATAATGACTTTCTCTGAGGAAGAGATTGAGGATTTGAAAAAGTCCCCAGTCCTATGGACTGGGGCTTTTCCTGTTGTTCCTACTCAACTCCTCGAATCCTATTTGTTGATTCTGAGGGTTGGGTTAAAAGAGTCCCCATTATGGCGAGATGGGGTGGTTATTGAGCTGTTATATATGATAATTTCTTGAAAGCTCTCCGGATCTTGCAGAATTTAGTCTGGAAATTGGTTGGATGCATCAACCTGCATCCAATTTTATCACCCGGCTCAAATGAACGCTGGATGATTTCTGACACTTCTGCCACTTGATTATGTGCTTGCTCTAAATGAGAAGAATGATCAATATTCTTGTTTCCTTGATGTAGGATTAATTCAACAACATGTTCCATGTATGCTTGACTTTGAGAAGAACTAGTTGAGGCTTGTTCTTGAGCAAGCCTTTGATTACAAACAAAACCAATTGGATGTGGCTGACCATGGGCAATAACATTTCCGGAGACCATTTTCGGTGGACTTTGCTGAATGTAGAGTAAAATGAAATTTAGTGATACATGAACACCCCATCCCATGATATGAATACCATATGGGGAATTGGCAATTAACTGGCGCAATCTTTTTAGTGTGCCAAGGCATGAACGCTGAAGGGCTCTCTGCTGTTTTTCAGCCTTCGGATATCGAGAAACTGAGAGAGAGGCAAAATCAATTTGGCGTTGTAACCCTTCTATTATCTTGACATGATTTTCATATTCATCATAAGATAATATTTTATTTTTCAAATGACAAAGAGTTTTCCATATGTTGAGACGAATATCATGAATTCCATCTTCCATCAACATCTTTGGAATGTCATACTGAGAGTTATCCAGAGGCTGAAACATGACTGGAAATTCACCTTTCGCCAGTTGTTTTCTCATATTCTGCACTTCCTCTTTATCATTCGATGAAGATTCTTCTACCTGATTAGACAAGAGCTGGTGTTTCCTTGTTGCATCATCCGATTCAACAATATTGGTAGAGAATTCACTGATCAAACTAGAAGATGAACGACCCAGGGGTGGTTCAGAGAGTGACCTACACCCTGGGATATCTTCTAATTGAGAAAGTATTTCACCTGGTAGTGGTAAAGCATCAGACATGACTGTCCTCACATTTGAAAATGCCTCAAGATAAGAGGGATTTCTCAACACTTCATTGTCCATTGCAGCATTTTCCTGGTAATTTGAATTACTACAGTGGAGAGGACTTTCACAGCTAAATTCATCATCATGAGGAGGACCACTATGGTGGGTTACATCAAAAGATGAAACATTTTTCTCCTTGGTCTTCTGGCCACACAGAGTGTTCTTATGGCTCTCATCTGAAGATAAAACTTCGAGATCGACCGAATTGTCATGAAGAAAGCCTTATTGAGGAAGTGTCTGATGAAGACCTTCAGAATTAATGTTCCCACTATTGGGAAATAAGGGAGTATAATCTTGAGTTCCAACAGATAATTGTATGAGGGATTCAAGAAATCAAGCATTGATCAAGGATTTATTACAAATGGGCACTTGATTTCTTGACTGTGCTGGGCAGGTCTTCTTCTTAGACACCTTATTACTCACTTTAGGAACCACTTGTTGATGAAAGTGGCCATTATGGGCAGGTGTATATTCCTGCTCTAGAGAAATGATCAGGTTAGGCTGATTATCTCCACTCAAATCAGGTGTATGTGCCTGACATGGTTATTAATATGATATGGGGGAGTATGACCCACAGCCTTAGACTGGAACAGAGGTGTGTGTTTGTTCCGGAGTGAACTGTTGATGTGTCACTCCACTAGTAGGGATAGATTTTCATTTCTTTCTCTGTGATGCTGCTGAAGCTGTAACCATATCCTGACAGGCATCCAGAATATGAGCAGGGATTTGCTTCTACTCTTTCATCATTGAAAGAATATGCTTGGTGACTTCAGCTGCCGGAACGGGGATATACGTCCATTCTGTGCTTGGAGTAGGTGTATGTGCCTGCTCCTGTCCTCCTTTTCCTGTCAGTGAATTTTGACAGTACTCATGTGTGGGGCAAGAGAGTTGAGTCTGCCTCATGTTTTTCATTGGGACTTTCCAATTGACTTCTCCGGGTGATACCAAACAAGACTTTTGGTAGGCTTGATCAATATGATCAGGTGTATGTGCTTGCTGATTGCACTCGGTCAAACGTGGTTGATGAACTTCCTTCAATACTGATAGATGAGGATGCTGGCAGGATTGATGAGTGTAAGCAGGTGTATGTGCATGTTTACCCATTGTCAACGCATTGGGTTGGTGGGCTTAATCATATGTAGTCAGACGAGCCTGCTGACTAGCTGATGATTTATAAACAGGTGTATGTTCATGTCTATAGTACTCCGCCGGAATTTCCTGGCGGTATTGGCATGTTGCTTCCAGATGAGTCTGCTGGACATCGTAATTAAAACGGACAAGTGTGTGTGCCCGCTTGTTGCTTTCCACAAAGTTAGGTTGGTGGACTTCTCCGGAAATGGAAGAGATAAGAACCTACTCACTATTGACTATATTTCACCTATGGTAGTTCATCTTGCCTGCTCGGGTTCGAGGAACCTGAGCCGAACGCCTAGAGACAATACCCTCATCATGTTGAGGGTGCACTGTCACATGAGTCTAGCGGCGACTGTTGACGGGAGCCCTCAGGAAGGACTCATGTATCCTATAATTAAGGCCTTCAGTGACCTTCTCATTCACCTCCCTAGAATATGGGAGGTAATGGTGATTGTGTTCTGGGGATAATGACTCGAAATGGTTGGAGACGGTTGTTGGCACCACCTTCTTCTTGATCGCTGGTCGTCACTGTCCAGACAACCAGGGTGAATAATTGACATCGAGGGCTTTTCGAGCAGCCTTAAGTGTCGGAATAGTACCGTTTTGATGGTATTCCTTAACCATCACATTTGATACCCAACATTGAAGATGCTGAGTAGGTGATGTCGTCCTCAGAACGGACGACGGTCCAGCTGGAGTAGCAACAGAGGCATTCAAAGTAGTGGTATTCACAAGTGTGAACTTAAGATAATCCATTTCTATAACTCAGAAGATCTTGGAAAAGAGTTCATGTTTAATATAACATATGTAATCAAGATAAGTTCGTCCACTACATCTTTTGGATGAGAACATATGTTATTGATTGTTTTTTTCCCTCTCATTGAGATTAAATAAGGGCCTAACAAATAAGTAAAATATCACTTTAACGTGGTAAAGGATTCACATAGGGTTCAGCATTTTTTGTTTCCTCTGGAAATGGGGATGACCTCGATTGTTTAATGTTTAAACATTCTATGCGGTTTCTAACGGGTTTGTTTGTAGAACTAGAAACATCCAATGTTTCTATATCCATTTGGACCTACTTTCCAAAGGTAGGTGCTCATTAGTTGTGAACTGATGAGGCTTAAGAATTTTCATTGGTCGAGAGGATGGGATGTCGGACTCATCACAACTTCTTGGGGGGGAATTATTGTCTACTCCGGGACTCTATTTATAGATTTAAGTTATGTTCATGGGTCCTTATTAAATTACCAAGTATGAAAATGATCTTTCCTTTAGATCTGACAATCAATGATTAGTATGTTTGGGATTTAGAGAATCTTTTATATATATTCGAGGTTCTTCATCGATAGAGAGTCATCTATATTTGTTAGAGATTCTTAGTTAATGGTATACTTCGATACATTATATAGAAATCTCTTTGTCATTATGATAACAGTACTGGTTTTAAAGCCACTCAGTGGGGAACTTGAATTTTATTGTCATTCAGAAGGACATTGATTATTTCAGAGTTGGGATCGTACTCACAGATGGGCTCCCTATGTATCCTTATTTAGAGAAGGAATCATAACCCATGTAGTTCGAGTAAATAAGTATGAGGTTTATTCATGATTGATAGATAAAAAAATATTTCATCATTACTTTTACGCTCTAAGCTAACATGAGTCATGCTCGGTGTGAGAAACAATAGGTATTGTTAAAACCAGATGATTTTTCTATGAAAGATGCAATCATAAGAAATGATATGGGGATTATGTATGTATGACTACCCAGATAAATGAAGATTAGGATTTACTTCAGGGAAGAAACCCGAGAACAAGGTCCATAAAGGTATATGTGCTTTATAGAAATTTGGGTACTTATCTTAGGACTTAATCCTGAGAAGGATGCCCAAATTAGAGGGGTCTTGTGATTTGGGATTTATTCCTGAGAAGGAATTCCAAAAAAAAAGAAATTAATACTTGTTAAGAGAAATTATGAATGAGGATTATTCCTGAGAAGGATTCACAGGTTAAGGTATTTGAGAACTAGGCCTTACTCCAAAGGATGAGGCACATGTCAAATAGACTTGAGAACTGGGGCTTATTCCGGAGAAGGAGGATTAGGTTAAAGGGAATTATGACTGGGGCTTACTCATGAGAAGGAGGCCCAGGATAAGGGAATTATGACTGGGGCTTACTCCTAAGGAGGAGGCCCGAGTTAAGGGAATTTTTAACTTGGGCTTATTCTTGAGAAGGATTCCCATATTTGGGAACATGATAACTGGGGCTTATTCTTGAGAAGTATCCCCATGAATAGGGGACTGGGGCTTACACCTGAAAAGGAGGCCCAGGTTAAGTGAACTTGGACTGGGGATTACTCCTGAAAAGAATGCCCAGGTTAAGAGAACATGGACTGGGGCTTACTCCAGAAAAGGAGGCCCAGGTTAAGAGAACTTGGACTGGGGCGTACTCCTGAAAAGGAGGCCCGGGTTAAAGAAACCCTCATCTAAAGGGATGAGGTTGAATGAATGAAACCTTTAACCATAGTGACATAAAGATATGCAAATCACTAGGTTTTAAGAGATATTCCACAAAATTCCTTTCAGACAAGGACGCCAACAAGGGAACTATGCCAAAAATGGATTTTAAGAGGATTTTGAAGGCTGAATCTTGAAAAGGAGAAGTGGATTTGAATAAGAGAGGTGAATAGGCCATAGGGGAACCCAAAAAGAAGTAGGCGCGCAGGTCTTGCATGGGCACGCAGGTCCTGGTGGCGCAGGTATACATGCGCGATACATAGGTTTTTGCACGACGGTCAACCCATAGGATAATACTTGGCCGAGGCTTGGCTCAAGCCCTTAGTATTATCCCTAGGGGCATCCAAAAGAGAGGCGCACATGTGTTTCTACTTCCATTAAGGGTTTGAACACCAAGGGGCGCAGGTGTTGATAAATTTCAACACTTAGGCCTTGTTTCCCCTATTTAGATCTTCCATTCATGGTAAGAAATTACCTTAGAAGTGTTCGGAAGACTTCCAGAAGAGACTAGGGCGCCAGGAACTTAAATCTGGCTTTCGGAATTTTTCGTCCTCTAAATGGGGGGCCTACAGGGGGTATTTATAGGCTGCTGAAGGCCCCGAGCGAAAATCAAATAGGGGGCGCAGGTCACCTATGCGACCTTGATGAAACCTGCATAACCTATGCTAAAGAAAATCCTTGTTCATGCCTTTGTCAATTTTTGATGTTTCTTCAAAGGATGAATCACTTTATGCTAAGTTATTCCCCTTTTTCAGTTGTTTAGACTCTATGACGAAAAGGAGTGACAACATACATTACCACCCTAAGAAGGTGAACAAGTTGGATGATGCTCTAATTAAGAAAGAGAAACCTATGCTATTCATGATAAGGATTGAAAGAAATCCGATATTTATGAATTTTCAGAAATTTTATCTTGAAATATTTAGAAAAGGGGAATATTATATTTCTTAGATGAATGTTTAACCATCCATCTATGGGAAGATTAATAATTCACTAAAGGAACATATGGAATTATATAAGAATGTGAGAAATGTTTCTATGTTGAACTGTGATCATATTTGATCAATAAGGTTCATAAACTGAGTATGTGTTCTATAAATAACAAACATGAAGAGGATATATTAGATGAATCTCATAATTCATCATTATCTATTCATCCTAGAATTAAAAAGATGTATAGTTATCTGAAATAGTATTTATAGTGGGTTAATATTAAAAGTGATATTACAGAGTTTGTATCTCAATGTACAGTGTGTAAAAAATTAATTCTGATAAATATAAGGATAAGGGGACGTTATAACCATTACCCATACCAAAATGAAAATGAAAAAAAAGTGCCTTGGATTTTGGAGATATTTGAACAATCATCGTTTCATGAGGCATTAGTATGCCATCCACAGAAACATTATGTTATTCATCCATTAGATGGAGGTCTGTGTAAGTCTAGTTTGAATACTTCTCATAAAAACATCATAGTTAATTTAAGATACTAGTTTTGTTACAAAATGAAGGAAATAAATGAGTTTAGGGGTTGGAGAAGTAAAATAAAAGAAAACAATTTAAGAGAAATCGTTGCCTTTAATTTGGGTAAATCCCTTTGGTTTTATCCAAAACACTTATTGAAGTGCCTTATGCCTAAGGTAAGGATTCTCAGAATAGTAGAGATATGTAGGGAGCTTAATTGGGAATAGTTTCTATGAGCCAAAAGGCTTGAGATGTGTGAGGAATTGGTTAGAAGTGGTCTCCTTTTATAAGGGGGAGGAGGGGCTCTGTAGGAAAGTGTGAAAATATTATTTTATTATTTAATGACATTCGGTTTATAAAGGATAAAAAATCATTAGAATAGAAGATATGATGACTCATGGTCTAAATAAAATCATCCAATAGGAATTGGATAGGTTTTGTACAATATTTTAATCATTATAATCTTATTTATTGAAATCGTTTATTACTGAGGTAAATACTACATCATTATTGTGTCATGAATATTTAAATTTATTCGATGTATAAAAATTATAAAAAAATTACAATCATGTAGGAAATATTTTTATATTTCTAAAGAATATTTATAGTTGAAAATATGACTTATATAACACCATAAGAAAATTAATTTACTAAAATATTTTTGTTTATGTCATTTTCGCCTTTACTTTAAATTAAGTAATCTAAAGTGTCATTATCATTCATAAGTGTCTCCATGGGGTCCCAAAATAGATCTAAGGATGCCCATGGTAGGAAATTACTCATCCAGTAAAGTTAGGACAAGTGTTAAGGTAATTCGGAATTATTATAATATGCTTTTTATCTTGAATTACCCTATTTACCTTTAAGCGTGATAAATAAAAGTCGAAAGTTACTATTCACCAAAAAGTATTTTCATCTTATTCAACCACATTTAATTACTAATAACTAACATGTATGTCGGATTTTCTATATTCAATTTACAGAAGTGGTAAAATTTCATTTAAATGAAAAGGTCAGTATTTTTAACTACTACTAAGTGGTTTCACTATTCATCAAAAATTGAAGTTTTTCAGAAAAATACAAAAAATTCAGCCAAAGAATTAATTGATATTCCAAATTTAAAAATGATGTCTATTTTTATTAATTCAAAACACATAACTTGCATAAATTAATTTACTATTAATTCCCGTTGTTAAAACAAATAGCGTGTTTTTAAGAAATAATAACTATCAAAAGATTGACACTTCATTATGTCCAATTTCGAAGTCAAATTAATTATAATGACAAAAATTGTATTAAATGGTAAAAATATATTCTAATTAAACATTAAAACCCATTAAAATATAATCTATTTATATAAATAAATTTTAATAAAACATAGATTTGAATTAAAATACAATATTTTCACTATTCATTAAAAAATGAACTTTATTGGAAAAATTACAAAAAATTTACACAAAGTAAATTTTGATGTCCCTATTCTAAAGAAGGATTTTATTTGGTCAATTTGAATGTTTTAAGGTGACCAAAACTAGATTTAATGAGGTTTCTCCATTAAAAGGTGGTAAATCCACCTTTTAATGAAAATTATTCTTAAAAGTAGATTTAATCATATTTTAAGCCTCTAAATTTTATGGGATAAATGTAAATACATTGAAAAAACATGTATACTCATATTGTAGTTAGTTTTGTTCATTCCAACCAATACAATGTCTAGGAGTTAACTACCATTTAAAATAATAAAATAATATTATTACTGTGCAACGTATGTTTTCAAAGAAACCCGTTGTTACGTATTGGTTACGCTATCGAAAATAGAAACTCTTTTAAGTAAAATTAATATTTAATTCAAAAATATTAATAAATATAAAAATCTCTTTTTATTTATTTACCTGGGATGTTACATCCTTACCCCCTTTTGGAAATTGTGTTCTCGCAATTTTTATTCACTTATCAAAATAAGTGGGGGTATTTATCTCTCATAGAAGTTTTAGATTCCCATGTTGCCTCTCCAACCATATAGTTTTTTCAAAAAACCTTTACCTGGTGAATTACTTTATTCCACAACACTTTCTCTCTATAGTCATGAACCTGAATGGGTTTTTCTTCATAAGATATATTCTCTTCCAACTGAACTACATCTGGGTTCAAAACATAAAATGGATCTGGCTTATACTTTCTCAATATAGAAACATGAAAAACATTGTGTACTTGGGATAAACATGGAGGTAAATACACTCTATATGCAACTGATCGAACTTTCTCAAGAATTTCATAAGGTCCAATGAACCTCGAACTCAAATTTCCCTTCTTACCAAAATGCATCACACTTTTCCATGGAGAAACTTTGAAAAAGACATGATCACCTACCTCAAAAGAAAGATCCTTCCTCCATTTATCTACATAACTTTTCTGTCTACTCTGGGCTGTTCTCATTTGCTTCTGAATCAACTGAACTTTCTCTACCATCTCTTCTACCAATGCTGGTCCCATCAGCTTGCATTCACCTACTTCGTCCCAAAAGGCTGGAGTTCGATAATGATTTCCATATAATGCCTCAAATGGATCCATCTGTATACTGGAATGAAAACTGTTATTATATGAAAATTCAACCAAAGAATGATGTTGGTCCCAACTTCCCTGATAATTCAGTGAACAAGCATGTAGCATATCCTCCAAGGTCCGAATTGTTCGTTTTGACTTCCCATCTGATTGAGGGTGAAAAGATGTAATAAAATTTAATTCAATACCCAATGACTTCTAAAGGACTTTCCAAAAGTTATAAGTAGACCTGGGATCATGATTAGAAACAATAGAGAGGGAAACTCCATGCAACCTGACTATCTCTTTAACATACAACAGAGCAAGTTGATCTAGAGAAAAAGTTTCTCAAATAGGAAGGAAATGAGCAGATTTAGTCAGTCGATCAACTATAAACCATATTGCATTATTACCTTGAGATGTCTTTGGTAATCCCACAATTAAGTCCATGGATATATTTTCCCATTTCCACTCTGGCATCGGCAGAGGGTGAAACATCCCTTTAAATAACTCCCGCTCTACTTTAACCTGCTGACAATTCAAACACTTCCTAGTAAAATCAGCAATATCCCTTTTCATTCCAACCAACCAGTAATACTCACGAAGATCTCTATACATCATAGTACTGGAAGGATAAACTAAAAACAGGGAACTATGAGCTTCACATAACAACTCATTATTCAACTATGAATCACAAGGCACACACAATCTCTTTCCAAATCTAAAAAAAAAATCATTATCAATGTTAAATTCAGGAAACATACCTTTATAAACAAACTCTACCTTTTTCTATAACTCACTGTCTTCTTTCATCACTTTCTTTATTCTGTCTGATAGAGATGATTTCACTGACACCTGAAACAAAATAGAAGAATTTCCTATACCAAAAACTTCTATGCCAAAGTTTATCAAATCAAAAAACCAAAGGCTCTCATTCCAAATGTATCATGGTTAATGAGACATTAATTTTTCGACTCAAAGCATCAGCCCCTTTATTTTATTTTCCCAGATGGTAATGGATCGTGCAATCATAATCCTTGATTAATTCCAGCCATATCCTTTATCTTATGTTCAATTCATTCTGAGTGAATATATACTTTAAACTTTTTTGATCAGTATATATTTCACATTTTACTCCATAACAATGATGCCTCCAAATTTTTAAATAAAAAACAACAGAAGCTAATTCCAAATCATATGTAGGGTAATTTAACTCATGTGGTTTCAACTGACATGAAGCATAAGCAATTACCTGATCATTCTGCATTAGGACACAACCTAGTCCATTCAACGATGCATCACTTTAGATAACAAACTCACCATTTCTGGATGGTAGTGTAAAAACTGAATCATTCACTAATATCCTTTTCAATTCTGGAAAACAATCATCACATTCTTTTGTCTAGATGAACTTAACACCTTTTCGAGTTAACTTAGTCATTGGACTAGATAACCATGCAAAACTTTCAGCAACCCTCCGATAATAACCTGTCAAACCAAGAAAACTACGAATCTCAGTTATATTTGTGGGTCTTGGCCATTCTTCAACAACTTTTGTTTTAGTAGGATCAATAGTTAAGCCATTTTTTGAAACAATGTGACCAAGGAAAGAAATGTTTTGTAACCATAACTCACACTTTCTGAATTTCCCATAAAGTTTCTTTTTTTTAGGTTTTAAAGATGACCCTTAAATGACTTTCATGCTCCTCTTTACTTTTAAAATAAACCAAAATATCATCAATGAACACAACCACAAACTTATCCAAGAACTCATGAAAAATTATATTCATAAGATTCATGAATATAGCAGGTGTATTGTTTAAAAAAAGGCATAACTACAAATTCATAATGGCCATATCTAGTTCAAAACTTGGTCTTCGGATTGTCTGCGTCCTTTACTTTCAACTGATGGTACCCCGACCACAAATCAATCTTCAAAAAATACTGAGCGCCCTAGATCTGATCAAAAAAATCGTCGATATGAGGCAAAGGATACTTATTCTTAACAGTGATGTTGTTCAATGCTCTATAATCAATGCAAAGTCACATTGAACCGTCTTTATTTTTAACAAACAAGACCGGAGCATCCCTTGGTGATGTGCTAGGTCGAATGAAACATTTATCTAATAACTCCTGCAATTTCTTCTTTAACTCTAAAAGTTCAATTTGAGCCATTCGATAAGGGGTTTTGAAATTGGATTAGCATCAGAAACTTAGTAAATAGTAAATTCAACTTCGCGATCAGGTATAATACCAGGAAACTCATCAGGAGAAACATCAAGATACTCATTTACCACTGGCACGTCAATAATCTGAACAATTCCTTTATTTTCAACAATATGTGCAATGTAACATTCATTTCCATCTTTTACTAGTTTATCAGTTTCTTGATATTTTATCAAAAGAAAGGGTTCATTCATGTACACAAACTGTAAATCTCTCTGAAAATAATCCTCTTTAGCTATGCAGTCAATCTTAGCATGACAAACAGATTTCCAATCCATGCCCAAAATAACATCAAACTCTACTAGATGCAAAAAAATAAGGTTTTCAGGTAGATTCTTCCCACACACAAGGATAAGAAGGTTATTATGTTTTCTTTTTTGTCTAAACATTTTTTCTAAGTGTTTTTACCATAAGTTTTGTATTCATATCTTGAGATGGAATTCCCAATTTACTAGAAAACTCCTCAGAAATGAAAGAGTGTGTATACCCTAAATCAAACAACACATTGACATAATCTGAACAAACAAACAGTGTACCTGATACTATTTCATTTGATGGGCCAACATCTGCTGAAGTAGTTTCAAAGGATTTCACCACCCATTCTTGCTTGTAGTTTGGATCATTTCCTTTGATTGAGTTCTTTGTTGGACACTCATTTGCATAATGACCCATTTCTTTGCACTTAAAACATTTCACTGACTGTAAATCATATTTTGTCTTACCATTACCCGGATCTTTTTCAGAAAAATTACGAGCCTTATGTCCCATTTTACTACATCAATAGCAGTTACCGTAATTCAAAAGACATTCCCCAGCATGCTTTTTAACAAAATTTTCACAAACTGTAAACTTAAGTTTCTTACCATCAGACTTTTTTGAAGATTTCTTCCCATTCTCCTGCCACCTAGATCTCTTAATCTGTTGTTTTTTAAAGAATACATGATCATCAGAAAACTCCATTTCCACCTTCTCCACACAATGAGAAAGTTTTTCATAACTTTTTATCTCACAAGAAGATAAATCCCTTCTATATTTTGGCTTTAATCCTGGGTAAAATTTTTGATTTTACTATCAAGATCTCGTATGAAATTTGGAGAATACTTTCCCAGTCGAGTGAATTTTTCTTCATAAGTAGGCACTGAGTCATCCTCCTTCCTCAATTCTAGTAATTTTTTTCTATCCTAAGACGAACCACCTTATTAATATATTTCTCAAGGAATATACCTTTGAATTCATCAAAATCAAGAGCATAAATCTTATCACTATCCCTGATATTTTTCACCATTGACCACCACTGATCACCTTCACCTTCAAAATAGTAAATATCAAGACTAACCTTTTGATGTTCTGAACAACCCATGACCTCAAAAATCTTCTGTAGTGCTTTAATCCACCCTTCATCTAGCACAGGGTCAGATGATCCTTTGAATGATGGGGGATGTTGCCTCATGAAATTCTCCACTACTGACATGTTCCCCTGTGGTTGATCTGGATGATCTCGTACAAGGATACCACCACCATTTATAGCCAGAGTAAACTGTGCCATCACTACAACAAACTGTTCAGTTCCTATTTCGACCATCTCAGGTTTCTGATTTGGAAGGTTTCCTTCCTCCTGATGTCATCCCAAAATAGCTACCATGTTTCCTCTACGGAAGACCATTCTGAACTCAAAAATATATTAGGTGAATAAACATGGTAATCTGTAAATGCTATATGATTTCAATACTAACATAAATTACTTTATGGATATTAATTTAACAATACACTAACTCCTAAAGTGGTCTAATCCGACCTCTGATACCAACTATAAGGACCCGGCCTTAAACATTATATAATATTGAATTAAATGAATAATTCACATTGAGGATCTTTTCAGGTTTAATGTTTTAGAAAATTAGGACATAACTATTACATCTAAAAAGATTACAAAGTAGACACTTCTGCACAGTTTCCATTTTTTTCATAAAATAAAAACTCTTTAAAAAAAGAGTCATGTCTTGTTCCATGTTTTAGACAACATGACTTTTCCTTGATCCCATCCTTGACCCTATTCATCTTTAAGTCATGTGAAAACATTTCCAAACTTGGGATGAGCATAAAAAGCTCAGTAAGGGTTATAAAACAAAGGAATAATTTTTTTTCCTAAATACATACAAAACATGAACACTTTTACTTACCACATGAAATCATAAGATTTTATGAACAACACATAGATATCAGAAATCATAAAGGTAACTTGTGTCATCCATAACATACTTACAATGTAGCTATCACAACTACATAGGGAGTTACTTTGTAATACCCATCACAGTATATTCCCTAAATCTCTTATAAGAAACATTCACATTTACCAAAGTCACGTTACACAATGCATTGGAGAGCTATCTCGGGCTCACCCACCTTAGGTTTATCACAGAACCACCCATATACATATATAATGCCCAAGAACCATAACATGATCATAACACATAACATAAGTATAAAGGAAAGATAATATTTCCATATTTTAATAACAAAATATCATTTTAAGATATTGAAATAATAAATCCATTTTCAAAATCATTTTCAATGCCAAAATATGAAAAAACAGTATTTGGTATTTATTTTTTCCTTTTAAAAACATTATGTCTTGTTGAGGAATCCAAAGATAAAATAATACTCGCGGCGGTGGAAAGGTCTTTGTCACCACTTACGTTAAAAAAATTCCTTTTTTTAATTTAGTAAAATACTTCATATAAAAAGATTACCTTTGAATGAAATGAAAAGTAAAAAAAATTTATATAGCGTATAAAAGGAAATCGTGTATTAAAAAAAATATTCCTCAATGAAAGGAGATTGAGACGAAGTCCCTTGCCTCATGTCCGAATTGACCCATTCGTTATTTGATATCCTAAATAATAAAGTAAATCTAATTTATACTTTCTTAAGAACCTTTTTCAAGTTTATTATTTGTTTTATATCACTTATTTCCATGTTATAAACATTATGTAATCATTTATGTTAATGACGTTTATTTTGTTGATATTTGGTACATGAGTCAAAAATGAACTCCTTATAATTACAAGTTGTCCATGTGATCAATAGTCCATTATATCCAGAATGACATTCATTATTTAGATATCATATATATCTATTATATATATATATATATATATATATAACAATATATATCATTTAGAGGTAAGAAATTAAATGCACCGTTAATGGAGATGGCAAGCCGTACGTATTCATGAATGCTACTTTCATTTCTATTTCTTATTTTAATAGAATTAAAACATAATGATACATAAGTATATTATAATTCCAGTATAATTTCATATATAATATCATATATAATGTCATTAACTCCATCCTTTATGCGTTCCACATATGGCATTAATGAGTCATATCACTTTGTGGGGGCGGTAGTCCACACCTCCTCTAATGAGATTATCATGTTTACCGATAATGGAAACTATACAGGAATCCTATAAATGGAAATTACAGAAGCATAAAGAAAACATAAACATAATATATATAACATATAAATACAGTTCCATCATAATGGCCACCATGATAGGCAGTTGGAGATATTTGAACAATCATCGTTTCGTGAGGCGTTAGTTTGACATCCAAAGAAACATTATGTTCTTCATCCATTAGATGGAGGTGTGTGTAAGTGTAGTTCGAATCCTTATCATAACAAAATCCTATTATATTGAGGATACTGTTGTTGTTAAAAAATAAAGGAATAAAAAGAGTTTAGGGGTTGGAGAAGTAAAAGAAAAGAAAACAATTTAAGAGAAATTGTTATATTTAATTTGGGTAACTCCCTTTGGTTTTATCCAAAGGACTTCTTGATGTTCCTTCTGACTAAGGTAAGGCTTTTAGGAAGAGTATAGGGATGTAGGGAGATTAATTGGGCAGATTTTGGACGATCCAAAAGGCTTGAGAGGTGTGCAAAATTGGTTAGAAGTGGTCTTCTTTTATAAGGGGGAGGAGGGGCTCTTTAGGAAAGTGTGAAAAATATTATTTTATTATATAATGAAATTCGGTTTTTAAAGGTCAAACAATCATTAGAGTAGAATATAATATGACTCATGGTCGAAATAAAATCATCTAATAGGAATTGGAAAGGTTTTGGATAATATTTTAATCGCTATAAACTTATATATTTAAATCATTTGTTAATGAGGTAAATATTTTATCATTATTATGTCATGAATAATTTAATTTACTCGATGTCAAAAAATTATAAAAAAATAATATCATGTAGGAAATCTTTTTAAATTTCTAAATAATATTTATAGTTCAAAATATGACTTATATTACACCATATAAAAATTAATTTACTAAAAGATTGTTGTTTATGTCATTTTTGCCTTTACTTTAAATTAATTAATCTAAAGTGTCATTATCATTCATAAGTGGCTCCATGGGGTCCCCAAATCGACCCAAGGATTCCCATGGTCAGCCATTACTCATCCACTAAGATTAGGACAAGTGTTAAGGTAATCAGGAATTATTATAATATTCTTTTTACCTTTAATTACCTGATTTAACTTTAACCGCGGTAAATAAAAGTCAAAAGTTACTATTCACCAAAAAATATTTTCATCTTTTTAAACCACATTTTACTTAATATTATATACCATGTATGTTGGATTTTTGAAATTCAATTCACAGAAGTGGTAAAATTTCAATTAAATGAAAAAGTCCGTTTTTTAACTACTACTAAGTGGTTTCACTGTTAATCAAAAAATGAAGTATTTCAAAAATACCAAAAATTCAGCCTAATCATTATTTGATATTTTGAATTAAAAAATAATTTCTATTTTTAAAAATTCAAAACATATAAGTGGAATTAATTAATTTAAAATTAATTCCAGTTGTTAAAACAAATAGTGTGTTTTTAAGAAACAATAACTATCAAAAGATTGACACTTCATTATGTCCAATTTCAAAGTAAAATTAATTATAATGACCAAAATTGGATTAAATGGTAAAAATATATTATAATTTCACTTTAAAACCAATTAAAAAGATAATGTAACCATATAAATAAATAATATTAAAACATAGTTTTGAATTAAAATACAATATTTTAACTATTCATTAAAAAATGAACTTTATCAGAAAAATTCCAAAAATTTACACAAAGTAAAATTTGATGTCCTCATTATAAAGAAGGATTTTATTTGGTCAATTTTAATGTATTAAGGTGACCAAAACAATATTTAAAGAGGGTTCTCCATTAGAAGGAAATAAATCGACCTTTTAATGTAAATTATGATTAAAATTAGTTTCATTAATATTTTAAGCCTATAACTTTTATTAGATAAATGTAAATAAATTTGACAAACATGTATAATCATATTGTAGTTATCTTTTTTCATTCCATCCAATACGATGACTAGGAGTAAAATACTATTTAAAATAAAAATATTATATTATTAGTGTGCAACGTAATATTTCAAAGAAACCCACTGTTGCATATCGGGTATGCTATCAAACATAGCAACCCTTTTAAAGTAAAATTAATATTTAATTCACAAATATTAATAAATATGAAAATATATTATTCTTCATTTACCTGGGATGTTACACTCTAGGTAGAATGAGTATAATAGTTTTCATTTTCAACCAGGGGAGCCAATCTAGAATTAGTATATTGATTTTCATGTACATCTAGTGAAATTTTGGTAACAAGATTAGAATAGATGTCCTGTGAATGGTGTACCATATATAGAATAAGTATGTTGATTGTCTTGTACTTTTGGTGTAATGTAGGTAGTATGAGTAGAAAAACCGTGTTGTTCCATATTACAATAATCATCATGAAACTTCTTCAAGATCAGCATTATGATAAATAAACATCAACAAAATAACTAATTCAATTAAACTATAATTCACATATAATTATTTAAATTATTATAAATACCATTAAATCCTAAAAAGGACTTCATAATCAATCATACAATTCTTATCTTCTTGATGGTTAATTTTAACATATTCTTTCATTGGAACATTAATTCTTATTCTTCTTTTTCATTACTCTCTCTTGCAAGATAGATATTTTCAATATCATTAGGGATAAACAATTTAATGTGATTTTGTTTATAGTTCACAACCATAAATTGATTCATCTTAATCACTCATATGATACATTTCTATTTGATTCATGTTCACAAAAACCCTCCACCCTTTCTTTATTATATCATCGACATAATATACCATTTTTTCTTACGAATCAAAAATATATGGATTTTGTTCTTCATGTTCATCAGCATCTATAAACTGAGAGAAGTTGGAAAATGTAAATTTAAATTATTCTTTCTTTATTACCCTATTAATATTCACCCACTGGAATTTGAATAACTCATCTAATAATTTCTCATGATAATATCACTCTATAATACCAAAAAACCTTTCACAATAACACTAATTCTACATTTATAAATGTGCTGATGTTTTATTTTTTCAAACCATCCTTCTGATCTATTTTATCAAACCTGAAACCATAAATATTGTAGTCAATTAGTGTCCTAGAATTATTCAAAGGAATTAGAGCTAAATAATTGAAAACATCTAGTAATTCATTCAATTATTAACATTGTTTACCTAAAAAAATTATATAAATTTTGTTAATAAATATATAGTTATCAACATAGTATAAATATACAATAGATTAATGACATAAACGATGTGAAAAACCAATCAACAATTTATTTATTAACCATTTTTGTTATCTTGGTCTCATTAAAACGTAAATCCTAATATGTATTTTAATTTTTTTTCCTTAATTATTTGATATATGGATAAAAAATATGAGAATTGAGTATCACATATCGGTGTTCTTGTCTTCACTAACAACCATTCAACTAAAATAAAAAGTTTTAAACTAACTTTTAAACATATTTTCAATTATTATTTATTTATTTTTTTACTAATAATGGATTTTATTGTCATTAAACTGTGTTACTTGATTAAATCTTGTCTCTAAATAATCAAAATACCATGAAATAAGGTTAGGCACTCTATGTTAAGTTTAATATTAGAAGTAGAACCTCCTGGTTGATCTTTATTATTCACATATAACTTCAAATAACCAAGATAACTAATAAATAAAAGTAAGAAAATAATAGTCATTATTATTTACTATGATAATTATTAATCATTAAAAATAAGAAAATTAAAACATAATTCCCTCTATTAGGTATACATCCATCTCTAATGAATAGGTATTCTAATTTTAGGTTCCTAAACTAAGAGAAAATTCAAATGAATCATCATAATTAAAAATTATTAGGGAAAATAATCTTTAAATGTGTATAATGTCAATAATAACCTTCTTTACCACATAAATTAACACACGGATCTTATATTTATCCAATTCATCATAATGTAATTCAAATATCATGGAAATTATTTTATTTTTAATTCTATATAGGAACTTGAGGTAATGTTACTCCAACAGAAAATATATCTTTGAATACTTAACACATCCTTCAAATAATTATTTACATTCATATATTAATTATTCAAAAATGAGTTTTTTCCTTATCATAATTTTTAAATTTTATTTTCCTCTACAAAATCATTCATTTATATGTTATCACCTTTCTCAAGATTTCCTAAAATTTTGAAACCATCATCAATATTTGTATCATCAATTTATAGATCAACTTATATGTTATGCTATAGATGGTTTCATAATAATTTTCTAAAAGAATCATTTATCAAGTTCTAAATTTAATTATCCATAAATAAGGAATTAACTTGTTCATTATGATGTTTGACATAACAAGTCAAACATTTATTAATGTCTAATCCCCCATTCCAATTATATTTCACATATTGTGGAGAAAATTTTTCAATATCAAGTTCTCATATATTTTATCTCTCCACAATCATGGATGGAATTTACATTTATTATATTGAAATTTTATTTTTTTACCCATGAATCGATTTTAAATTAAAAAATCTAAAAACCACTCTAAACCTTAAACATTTTGATACCTCTTCTATAGTAAGGTAATCCAAACATTATCCATAATTAATGATTTCCATCAATTTTAAATAAAAAATATACTTATAAAAATATATCTAAATAAAATAATATATCTTAGTTAAAAATATATGAAAATGTTAATTTTTCAAAATTATAAAAATATAGTTATATTGAAATTTAAAATTTTAACTAAAATGTAAATTTAAATTTAAGTATTTATTTTTATCTAAAAATATAAAATAAAAATATAAATTTATAATTTTCTACCTGTGAAGTATGTATATATGCTACTTTTAAATATACTAGGTTTTCAATATAAAATAAATAATATAATTTTCCAAATATGACCTTACACGTTATCATAAAATCAAACAAAAAAGGAGGTTCATCTTTTGGGATATGATACATTTATTCATTAGTAAATATAAAGAATATTTTATAATTAAAATATACTCAATTACTTTATTCGTGAAAGTTCTGGGTCGAGGCCAAGGGGGAAGGTAGGAGTGGAGGATTATGATATATTATTATAGGAGTGGATGTTGGAAAATTGAGGGTACACACAGACATAGGGTGAAGGAGGAGTGGACTCTAACAATGAAGGTGTAGAGGCAAGGGAGAGGGAAAATATGAGTCATCTGAGAGACTGGAAATAGAGGTGTGGAGTTCTATGAAGGAGAAGGTACATGAATTAAGTTTTGGGAACATGTTTAAGTCTATTGGGAGAGGAAGGGAATATTGTTTAATACACTTATCTATAGTTTTAATAATAGCTATCACTAAATACAAGATTTTATTATCATTAAAGAAGCCCCACTAAGAAATTTCATTCCATAAATTTAGTGTAAGTTTTTAAAACTATAACTAAATAACTACTGGTAAATATTTATTTTCTTATAGTGATAACTAGAAGGGCCACTCATTCACTTTATTGATCCATTAATACACACTAATGTTACTTATTATAAAATTAAGTAACTATGAGGTTTCCTATATAATATTCTCTAAGAGAGTTAAATTTTATAGATAATAATATATTTTTTCCTTAAGTTCATACATGAGAATAACACTTCAGAGCCTCTAGTCTCTTTCTCTGGTTCTAAGTATAAACATTAACCATCATAATTCACCCATACTCAAAATTTATTCACTAAGAGATCAATTCTATGAAGAATTAATTTAAAAATCAAAATATAGTGTATATTCAATTCATTCAAGTAATCACTATGATTATCAACTAAATATCTCCATACCCTACCTAATATATTTAGCCAAGTATTCTCATTATACAAAATGAAAATAAATTAGAAAGTATACTATATTCTCCAATGATAGTTGTAGTTTTGTATCTTCCTATTAGGATTAAAAATAATCCTCTAGAGTAAAATTTACTCCCCATCTTCTATTTTTTAGCTTCTATTATATACTTCCCTAATATCTCAAAGCTTGATGAACTGTATGACCTTCCCACATCATCCATGTTTATAAATAACTCAGCTTATATCATCGTATATTGATAGAGTTAATATTTTCATTATTATTTATATGTTTTTCAATGATTTAATCCCTCCCAATTATTCAATGTTAGTGTATTTGCATCATTTATGTGTTTTTGGTGTATTTTGGGCTTAAATGTGAAAATTGGGTAATTCTATAAAATTGGCAGTTTTATATACCATCTGTTTTTTGTGAATAACATTTATAATATGGGTCCAATTGAAATGAATCCTTTTTTTAGGATTCCTATGCTTGTGGGAATCAAATGTGCCTTTTGGACCAAGACCCAATTTGAAACCCAATGGTACAGAAAATTCAATCAAGTGGAGAAATCAGTTTGGCAGGCAGAATGGACCCCGCTGCATTAAATACAGAATATCTCCTCTAGACAACCTTATAATTAGGTGCTTCTAGAGGGTGTCGCCATAGTACTTTCAAGGTACGGTTCATATTAAATTTCATAAAATGTGAATCTCATTAAGGCATCTTTTGGGCGCGTCCGAGTGGAGTGTGTGAAACAGTGTTTGGCGGCCATAAAAGTAATGGTCGTTGATTCGGCCATATCATTCTTTACACCTTTCCAATGACTCTCAAATTTTGAGGGTCGACATAAACCTTCAGTTCCAAAATTATATAAGAAAGGACCTCAATGAGTTTCGGCCGGCTGGTGGGCATAACAGAGGAAAACTTCTGGAGAAAAGATTCTGGAGGATCAAATTTCTGTTCTTTCTTTTCTTTGTTTTACACTTCTTAGTCTTGTAATGTGTTCTTCTTTCCCCTTATTCACAATTACCCTTACTATGGTGGGGTAAAATTCTGTGTGATTGGGGAAGGAGAGGTTTTCCTTATTGTATTTCATGAGTTCCTTATCTTAATGTTTTAAAATCCAATTCTCTTCTGTGAATCAGTTTCAATTTACTATAACAGCTTTTATTATCATATACGATTATATCTAATTTTAGATTTTGTTGTTCATTTACATTTGGTCAATTATCAATATCTCCCTCCACAAGGTTCTGGTTTATAAACGATGTAATAGACCAGGACTTAGTGGTGAAGTACTCGGTGATCACCGGTACGTGTGTGAGGAGTAGTGAATGTTCTTGATTACTTGGGATAAACAAGACCCGATTGGGAATTGCCAAAGATAATTGGGGGTATTTTCTACAACTCTATTAAACATTGGAAGGAGATTAGACCAAACTAATATTTTATTAAGGCTTATTCTCACATTTTTAATTGACCAAGGGAGTGAGAAGAAACGATTGTGGATTCTCACTCTTAACGATTTAGCAGAGGAGAATTGGGTAAAATGAACAATGATAGAATTACAATTGGAAAACAGACCCTAACCTGATCACCATTTCATATCGCTGATTTAAATCACATAATTTGTCAATTTATTTCAAAACATTCACTTAATTACTTTACATTATTTAGTTTCTTTATTGTATTTTCTAAATCAAACAATTTCTTAAAATAACCTCACATCTTTCTATTTTAAGGTGACAGCTTAATTGTTGTGCACTCCTCTCTGGAGACAACCTAGGTAATCCACTATAATACATTTTAATATAGGTTATATTTGTTTTTTTCACACCCCACGACAGGCACGTGTCAGATATTAAATACTAACTCCACTACCCTTTCTCATGTGTTCATATTCTATATCCCATGGATTTAATTCCATATGTATATTTTTTAGAGGGTTAATCAATTTAGTTAGAAAATTCATACAAAAATATTCTCCTCATTTCATACTATACACACGTACTAATAACTTCATCAATGGATCTTGTAGCTTGATCATACTTCCTTATTTCAAATAATTCAATTTAGATCTTTTAGAGTGTTAATAGGCTTGTCTAAAACATTGGTTGAATAATTTCCTAAAGTTATAAAATTTTAAATATTTTTTGTATGTCTCAAAATTTTTATATTTTCATAGCCTCCATTGGAATTAGAAACTAGTTTGCGGAATTAATTAAATTATAATCATAGAGATCTACCTAAATTGGTAAATAACAAAAAAAATATATAACTGATATCACTATTTGGGATTGTAATGTGAGTAGTTTTATGGGATATTTCTATTTTTTTTGAGTCATGGACAACATTGAGGTTTTTAACTATTTGTGATGATTTTTGAAGCTCGAACATGGAGATGTCACTACCAATGACACACATTATTCCACACAAACCCTTAAACAGAGTATCAGAAGGCTGCCTCTTTTCCACTTTAGTACTATTTTGGGTAATAGTATTGGATGAAGTCTAATTATTTTTATACCTTGAGAATAAACACATGTGGCATTGTGATCTTCACATCCTTCATCTTCATCCTCAACTAGGAATATAGAAAACATTTATCCTTGTAGCTTACTTGAATTTTCTCATTAGTAGTGTAATTGTCCATCATCCTCTAAGTGAAAACAGCATAGTAAATGAAATCTAATTTTCAAATCCTTAGGATATAATTCCAGAAATAGTATGAATCATTTCCCTTTTAGGATTTAACATGAAATGTGATGTCTTTCCAAAAACCCACCAGAGCTACCACCAATCCGAGCACTCAAGCTAACTTATGACATAGCCTAAAGGGTGTTCCCATCCCTCATGATTTGTAAATTAGTCCCTAGGCATCATGAATACATTCATGGGAATAGCTTCACCCAAATAGATATGAATATTATGGGATTCCCACCAGGAATTCTGGTATGACCATTCCATACAATGGATGATCACATATATCAAAATTGCAAGCTTAAATATAATCCAAACCAAATTAAGAATAAAATGATATAACATAGATCATGAAGAATAATAAAAAACTATACAATTATAAAGAGGATAAATAGAAAATACCATATGATATGTAATGATACATATGGGAATAAAATAACAAAATAAAATAAAGCCCTCAATTTTGTAACTTCTCGGTTTCAGAATCCACCCAGAGGCACCCCGTACCCGGTTGGTCACTTTTCCTCAAGTGCATTTCCCTGATCGCCAGAGGCTACCGACAAGCAGTGAGGGGCTTGGGTATGATAGTGGAGAAACTATGCCCTCATTGGTAGAGTAACATAGCAGAAGTAAAAAAAATAGCAATAGCGGAAGCAGTAAAACACGGAATGAGTAAACAGTGGAAGTAATAAACAGCTGGAGCATACATATGTAAATAATGCATGATACATATGTCTAGGAAAATAGCCAAAAAAAATTCACAATTATGAAAACATTGCTAATCCAAGTACAAAAGAAACACAAGTAAAAAACTCCTCAGCATCGCAAGCCATAGCTTGGTCCCATGCTCTCCAACTCCACAGCAATCAAGTACCTGAAGTAGAAGGGCACTTGAACTTATCTATACCTACAGTAATATAATCTGTTTGGGCCCAAAAACATGACCCAAATAGGGTGTGAGACTAATCCCAGTAGGAAACTGCAAAAATATATGTGCCTAACAGTCAGTGAATATATCTGGCAGGCAATAAGTAAAAGAGTAGTAAACAAGAAAGTACTCAATAGTAAACAATTCCATAGTTTCAAAGAATTCAATTACACAAATCAAGTAAGCAGCTAACCAAAGAAGGTAACCCTCTGGAATTTACACACAACATATCCCCTCTAGTTCTATCATAAGTATATATCAAAGACTCTCTGAGGAAGCACTCACATTAAATTCCCCTTATAGTCAAAAGTGATTAAATACTCTTTGGGGAAGATCACATGGTCAATTCCCCTTATAGTAAAAAATGATTAAAGACTCTCTGAGGAAGCTCACGTGGTCAATTCCCCTAATAGTATACTACACCAGGTTCACACGGTCCTATGTAAGTCAACAAGAATAACAATGAAATATGGCTAAAGTAAACCTCAAGATCTACTTGGATAAATAGTCTATAGCATATCAAGCATGTTAGATAAAATATTCACTTCATCTAATAGTACTAGGTGTGGAAAAACATCAACAAATCCTAATAGGGTAAACAGGATCAAATGACCGTAAATAGAACATGCATGGGCAAACACTTCCAACGTATAGCAATCAACCCTATTCACATTCAATTAACCTCTACTCAAACATACATGCCTGGAAGGCAATTAACAGGGTTAAAACGGTAAACACGCAATACCCCATTCAAGGGTATTGGACAAAATTGCACATATTACACAAATACATTCAATGTGAAGGAACAAACCACCAACCTTGGTTTTCAGAGATCGATATAAGTGAACTTAAAAGCCTTGAATCACCCAAGAACACCGTAGATCTACAGAAACATCTAAAATATTCAACTAAGGATAACTCTTGAAATATTAAGAATCAGGAAACAAATATCTAGAAGAAGAACAAGATTACTGAGGTGATCCCAATGCAATCTACGGTGGTTGAATTGGAGAACGGATGCTCGCTCAGGGGCTCGAAGAAGATTCACGGTCGTATAGGTTCTCTCGGACGAACCGGACCTAGAAGTAGATGGTTTTATCCATCAAACGTGACCCTAGTCCATTTAATGAAAAAAAAAAGCACACAACGTGTACTTTTGAGGTACATGGTGTGTACTTTCCCTTACCTATCCCAGGATTAGGCGACCTCCAGGTCACATCACATGGTCATGTGCAAGGCCACTACACGGCGCGCACACGGCTACCCGCGGTAACTGAGTACACAACATGTACTCATAAAGTACACGAAGTGTACTTAAAAAATTTCTAGAAACTCCTATTTTTCCTCAAAAACACTAGATAATGAAGAAAAATCTAAAAAAGAAGATTTGGGTTATTAAAAACTTCCCCCCTTACAGAAATTTGTCACTAAATTTCCCTAGCAAGGCGGCGTAGAAGAAGAAACCCCGAACAGCTCCGGCCACTATGATCATACATCGGCCTCCCTCTCCCAAGTCTAATATTGTACTTCTGTGTGCTTTCATAACACCCATACCAGAGGAACAGAACAACCATGGAGATCCTTTTTACTTCGATCAATAATTCGGATAGTATTCTTCTCGAACGATGCATCCACTTCCAAGTTGACTTCCTCAGGTTGGAATGCATGAGATAGGTCTGAGAATTAATGTTGAAGTTGGGAAATGTGGAAAACGCCATGCATGGCCTAGTACCTCTGAGGTAACTACAACTGATAGGCGACTGGACCAACTCTCTCCAACACCTCAAATGGCCCGACGTACCTCGGTGAATGCTTACCCTACCTCCTAAACCTCTTCTATCCCAAACTCGGTTTGACAGACAGGAAAACCTGATCTTCAACCTCAAACTCCAAAGGTCATCTCCATCGATCTGCATAAGACTTCTGTCGAGACCGTGCAGTAGTCATCCTCTTCTGAATCAACTCTATCTGCTCAGTGGTCTCCTTGACAAGATGAGGACCAAACATAGTTTCCTCTCCTGCCTCTAGCCAACATAAGGGTGATCGACATGGACTACCATACAAATCCTCATAAGGTGTCATCAGAATAGTTTCTTGAAAATTATTTTCATATGAAAACTACTCCATAGGTACTTGCTTCTCCTAAGAACCTAAAAAATCCAGATTACATGCTCGAAGCATGTCCTCAAGCACCTGAATCGTATGCTCGGACTAGCCATCTATTTGGGGGTGGTAAGTTGTACTCAAAAGCACCTATGTTCCCAGAGCCTTCTGAAGCCCCTTCTAGACCCGAGAAGTAAAACGTGCATCCCTGTCTAAAACAAATAGAGTTTGGAACCCCATGTAGATGTACAATCTCTTGGAGGTACAACCATCCCAACTCATCGAAACTGAAGGTCTCCTTGATTGGAAAGAAGTGAGAAACCTTCGTGATTTTTTCATTGAAAAAGCATACTGCATCATTACCTTATGGAGACCTCAACAAACCTATCACAAAATCCTTCGCGACACCATTCCACTTCCACTCGGGAATGGGTAACTGCAGCAAAAGTCTTGTTGGTTGCTGATTCTCCACCTTCACCTGATGACAGGTGGAACACCTCATAACACAACCATCAACATCTCTCTTCATACATGGCCACCAGTAATGATAGTGTAGATCATGATACATCTTGGTGACACTAGGATGAACTTCCCAAACTGAGGAATAAAAGTCCCGCATCCGCTCCTCATGTATGTCTGTAGACAGCCATACGTGCCACTGAAAACGCAACATCTCATCCCCACCTACCATCCATCCAAGAATAGGGTTCTCTCCTAACACACTTTTCTATAGGACTAGGCCTTCTAGATCCAATAGTTTCCTCATTTGAACTCGATCAAGTAGATCAGAGGTAACAACTACAGAAAAAAGAAATGCCTACCCCTGTCTGTCGTGCGCCTCCAAATGCATCTCAAAGAACAGAGCCATAAGCTGCCACTCACTACTGGCCTCCTGAAATGCCTATATATGAGTCCTTATTCTCAAGGCATCAACTACTATGTTGCCTTTCCCAAGCATATAGGTAGGCTCAATGTCAAAGGACTGAAGGTACTCAACCAACCTTTGTTGTCTCAAATTTAGGTCATGCTGAGTGAAGATGTACTTGATGCTTTTGTGGTCAGTGAAAACCACAAAATGATCTCCTAGAAGATAATGTCTCCAATAGCATAAATCATGAACAACAACAGCCAAATCCAGATCATGTGTCGGGTAGTTCCTATCATGTGGCCTCAACTACCAAGACACGTATGCAACAACTCCTTCTCCTTGCATAAGCACTACTCCCATCCCGATACCTGAAGCATCACAGTACACAATATAGCTCTTGCCCAGCTCTGGAAAAACTAGTATCAGTGCTAAAGTCAACCTGGATTTCAGCACCTGAAAGGATGAATCACAAGAATATGACCACAAGAACTTCACACCCTTCTTAGTCAGACCCGTCAGTGGCGCTACTAAGCGTGAAAATTCTTTTATGAAACATCTATAGTATCTTTACAACCCTAGAAAACTTTTCACCTCAAAGACGTTCTTCAGTTGCTCCCAGAAAACTACGACTCACACTTTCTTTGGGTCTAGAGATACTCCTGTCTTTGAGATAACATGACCCAAGAAGTGAATATGGTCCATCCAAAAGTGGAATTTTGAGATCTTAGCATATAACTGATTCTCTCTCAGTGTACTCATAATGATCTCAAGATGTATGGAATGGTTGTGTCGAGTGTGAGAGTACACCAATTTATCATCCACGAAGTCCACCACGAATGAATCCAAGTATGGATGGAACACCCGGTTTATTAGTTCCATGAAAACTACAGGTGATTTCGTGAGGCTGAACGGCATAACCACATAATCTAAAAGACCATACCTGCCCCGGAAGGCTGTAAGATGTATATCAGATGGTCTAACACGCAACTGATGGTAAAAGGGCCTCATGTCAATCTTCGAGAACACCCAGGCTCCTTGAAGCTGATCAAAGAGATCATCAATCCTAGGCAAGGGATATCGGTTATTTACCGTGAACTGGTTCTACTTCCGATAATCCACACAAAGTCTGGGGGTACCATCCACCTTCTTTGCAAACTGGACAGGAAAACCCCAAGGATAAGTACTGGGTCGGATGAAACCCTTTGTCTACAACTACTCCAACTTCTTCTTGAGCTCCTATAACTCTGGTGTAGCCATACTATAAGGAGGAATGGACATCGGTGTTGCTCCTACAGAAGCTCAATAGAAAATTCCACCTCTCTCTCTGAAGGATAACCTAAAAATTCCTCTAGAAAGACATCTCTAAAACGATCCACCACTGGAGGAAAGTTCATCTGTGAAGTCCCCTAGTCATCCAGATATAGACTAGAGATATGGTCTATAACTCCTCCCAACCCATGATGCTCAGGTCCCACTCTTCTCGCTTGGACATCCCATTTGCCCTAATTAAAAAACTATCCCCCTTCTAGTGACGTGAAACTCACCCTATGACAATAATAGTAGACGACTTCCTAGAAGGTAACTAACAATCCCATTTCGAGAATGACATCATAGCCTGTCATCTATAGCACATAGAGGTCCTATAGGAAGTGACACCCACAAACCTCTAGAGGGCACTCCTTGCACTAACATACACTAGCCATTATAGTCCCCAACGGAGTGTCTTGTGTCAAGATATCAGAAGAAGAAAAGATGCAGATCCCAAGTCTCTCCACAACAACAACAGATATCAAGCTATGGGAAGCCCCTATATTGAAAAGAGCATAAGATAAAACTGAGGCAACAAGAATGGTACCTCAAACTGTAGAGGGTCTGGGATCCTTCTCATGCTGGGCTACTCCACTAAAAAAGTCTAACCTACACTACGACCATGTGACCTTGCCTGACCACTCTAAGCTGATACACCCTGTTGTCGCTGAAAGACTAGAAACTGGATGCCATGACCACAACCTCCACCTCGTCTTGAATGACTGGATTAACTCCAGTTCCCATACTGTTGATAAACTGGTGGTATTTCTCCTAATCGAGGAGTCATAGAAGAACCCTTGTTACCATCTTTTAGTGATAAGAACTGACAGAAACGCTGAAGGTGGCCCATCTTTCCACAAGATCAGCACTCAACTGGGTCTCTCAAGAAATGCCGCCTCGTATTCCCACTCTTCCGGCACTGGTATCACACCACCTGGATACTATATGATGCATCCCTCAAACTCTAATCTCCTCATGTAGTTTCCCTATGGCACTTCCTGCTATCGGCAGGAGACGTACTAACCCTGGATGATGATCATACCTGGCTCACAACTCTAGAATCCCTCCGATTACGCTCTGTGATCAGCACCTGGTTGACTTTAGAAGATATCAAAGACATCCTGAATATGTTCACCTGAGATCGAATATCCTGTATAAGACCATCCTCAAACATTCGTGCAAATAAAAACTCATCTCCCCCTAGAAAGGGTGTAAAGCACTGCAGCTTGGTAAAGTGATAAGAATACTCCATAATAGAAAGAGTACCCTGCACCGGACTCATGAACTCTCAGGCTTGATTGGCCCACTAGGTCTCTGGAGAGAATTAATAGTAGAAGGTTCACTGAAACTCCTCCCAAGACATATTCTATTGGCATCCCACCTGTGAGATCACATTATGCCACCTCTGGGAGGAGTCTCGAAGCATGTAGGTAGCGAGATTGACCCTCATATTTACAGGAATATCCAGATGCTCGTAGATCGTCAACATGGCTTCTAACCATTGCTCTACAGCCTTGGGTTATCCATCCCCTATGAAGGTGGGAGATGTTGTTGTTGAAAGACCTGTGTCAATTCTTCCATCAATGGGGCAGGAGGAGACGCTCCCTAAAAGGTCTGTATCATCCTCATAAAGCTCTCCCTGAACTATGCATTGGCACATTTGTCAGGTATAACTGTTGGTGATAAGACTGGCACAATTAGAGGATCTACCAGCAGTCCCTGATTATCCATATCCAGTGTTTGATCACTGCCCTGTAACTGGCGTATAACCAGAGGACGTCTCATTAGCTTGACTATGCAAGGTCGAGCGTACACCATAGATCAATATTAATAAGGGATGAAACTTAGAAGTGTTAGAAGGGAACAAGAGAAGGAAATCATTCATGTTTGCTAAAACATGACTAAACAACGTTTATAAAGCCTACACAATGTTTTCCCTTAAGCCTTTCACATGGACGTGTACTCCTGCCACAACTAGTCGTGTAACACCCCAAACACATGGCGTGTCATCCTAACACATGGTGTGTACTTGAATTCTCTTTCCCTGCCTGAGTTCTCCTACACGGCTAAGACAAATAGTTTTCCTAGAAGAAGACTACACGGCATGTTCGTTCCAGACACGATGTGCACTAGACTAGCTTCACCGACCCATGTTGTTGGTGACACGGCCAGATACACGGCTCACACTACAAGACGTGTTCCAATTGGACATGGCATGTACTACTTTGGTTTCGACTTCCCGTGTTGTTAGTTACATGGGTGTACACATGGTTACAACTACACGACATGTTCCAGATGGACACGACATGTATTAGAAAGGACCCAACTGACCTGTGTTGTTAGTGACACGATCAGTTACACGGTTCTATAACATGGCGTGTACATCCGGTACACGACGTGTCCTACCAAAGATTCCAAACCCCGTGTCCATTCCCACACAGTCTCAGACACGTCTAGAGACTACACGACGTGTACATACGGTACACGGTATATACTTATGAA
Source organism: Viscum album (assembly GCA_963277665.1). Taxonomy (NCBI): domain Eukaryota; kingdom Viridiplantae; phylum Streptophyta; class Magnoliopsida; order Santalales; family Viscaceae; genus Viscum; species Viscum album. The sequence continues at coordinate 1,152,531,607 of OY728135.1, forward strand.
AAATAGTTTCTTCCTGAATAGAAGAACACATGGCATGTATTCATCATTACACACCGTGTATTCTGGGTTTTTATATATAGTAAGCCTCAGAAACTATTCTGGAACCCATAAAAACACTGAAACGAACATTGAAAGTTCAAATTTCTGATTCGTGAGGGCCCATACCCCCTTTAAATAAAATATTTGCATCTTATACATGTTATAACAAATAATACAAGGAAATGATCCATCAAATTTTGGTCCATGAGGTCCCATAACACCTCAAGAACCAAAGTTTGGATTTCATTAAAATAAAAACTCCCACAAAGCAATACCCTAACAAAAGAAGGTATTATATCAATCCATCTATCACAACAGTATGCATATCTTGCACAACATCTATCACTAAAACATGAAATCGCTAATGCATCCTAAATGGCATGGAAAGAATGCATGACATGTGATTTATAGAAAGTGCATATATGATGCATGAAATGGAATACCCTCATCTCATTGGTTTTCAACAGAAATAGAACCTCATTAACATCAATGGTAATAACAAAAAACATGTGTATCAATAAAGGTGAAACCAAATCAACTGTAATATTTTCAAAACCAGAAAAATTGCAATAAACGGGGTAGATTGGATTTTCCCTGAACACGGGTCAGCTACTCCCGGGCACAACTTATTACCAAGTACCAATTCCATCCTATCCCTGACTATAGGCTCCAAATAGTAAGTCAATAAGAAAATAATTCATCTAATACAACTTTGTAACGTCCCGGTTAAGGAAGCCACCCAGAGCCGCCCCGTACCCGGTTGGTCACATGGCCTCAAGCACATTTCCCCGAACTCCAGAGGCTACCGACTAGCAGCGAGGGCCTTGGGTGTGATAGTGGGGAAACTACTCCCTCATTGGAAGAGTAACACAATGGAAGTAAAAAAATAGCAATATAGGAATCCGTAAAACATGAAATAAGTAAACAACTGTGGTAAGAAAAAACTGGAGCCCACATATGTAAATGATGCATGATACATATGGCTAAGAAAATAGCTAAACAAGTCACAATGCTGAAAAAAGTACTAATCCTAGGTACAAAAGAAAAAAAAGTAAACAAATCCTCAGCATCGCAAGCCATAGCTTAGTCCCATGCTCTCTATCTCCACAGCAATCAAGTACCTGAAGTAGAAGGGCACATTCTCATTTCTATACCTACAACAATATACTCTATTTGGGCCCAAAACCATGACCCAAATAGAGAGTGAGACTAATACCAGTAGGAAACCACCAAAATATCTGTGCCTAATATTCGTTGAATATATATGGAAGGTAATAAGTAAAATATAAGTAAACAAGGAAGTACTCAGCAGTAAACAATTCACAGTTTCCAAGCATTCAATTCCACATATCATGTAAGCAGCTAACCAAAGCAGGTAACCCTCTGGAATGTACACACAACCTATCCCGTGTTGTTCAGTCATAAGGATATATCAATGACTCTCTGAGGAAGCACTCACAATCAATTCCCCATATAGTCAAAAGTGATTAAAGACTCTCTGGGGAAAATCACACGGTCAATTCCTCTTATAGTCCAAAATGATTAAAGACTCTTTGAGGAAGCTCACATGGTCAATTCCCCTTATAGTCTACTAAACCAGGTTCTCATGGCCCTGTGTAAGTCAACGAACATAGAAATGAAATAAGGACAAAGAAAACCCCAAGAGCTACTTGGCTAAACATTCTATATAATATCAAGCATTTCAGATAAAATATTCACTCCATCCCATAGTACTAGGAATCGGAAAACATCAAGGAAGCCTAATAGGCTAAACATGACCAAATGGTCGTAAATAGAACATGCTTGGGAAAACACTTCCAAAGAATAGCAATCAACCATATTCACATTCAATTAACCTCTACTCAAGCATACAAGCATGGAAGGAAATTAACATGGTTAAAAAGGTAAACATGTAATACCCCATTCAAGGGTATTCGAAAAAATTTCACATATTACTTAAAGACATTCAACGGAAAGGCACAAACCACCTACCTCAGTGTTGGGAGATCTATATAAGTGAACCTCAATCCTTGAATCACCCAAGAACATCCTAGATATACAAATATGTCTAAAACGTTAGATAGAGGATAACTCTTTTTGGAGGAAGAATCAGGAAATGAAGCTCTAGAAGAAAGAAGATCTTACCGAGGTGATCCCAATGCAATCGACAGTAGTAGAATCAAATAATTGATGCTCGCTCAGGGGCTTGGAGAATATTCATGGTTGTATGAGTTCTCTTGGACGAACCAGACCTAGAAGAAGACGGTTCTGTCCATCTGACGCGACCCCAGTGAATTTAATGAAAAAAAAGTACATGGCATGTACTTTCCCTTACCGAGCCCTTCTTTAGGTAGCCTCTAGGTCACCACACATGGCCGTGTGTAAGGCCGCTACACGGCCAGCACACGGCTACCCGTGGTAACCGAGTACACGACGTATAATCATAAAGTACACGACATGTACTTCAAAAATTTCTAGAGACTCCTCTTTTTCCTCAAAAATACCAGAAAAAGAAAAACATACCTAAAAAGAAGATTTGTGTTCTTACAAATTCCCACAACCTCATATTAAGAAAACATTATTTTTTTGGTACTATCAACAGAATTGAATAGAAACCTGAATCAAAGGATACAACCAACATAACCAATATTAAAGATGTAATATATATATGTGAAAATATAAAATCCCAATATCTATCCTCCACCTCACTCCATGCGTAAAATTATAGAGATAAATACTTTTCATGGTTGTTTAAAAAATTAATGAAAAATTATGTTTTCCTAATTTAAATAATAATAGGTCACTTTAATCCATCCCCTTAAATCTTTTTTACCCAAAATATCCTTCTTAATTTATTGTAATATAAATAATTCTTAATTTTTTTAAGAAAATATGCATATAAATAAAGGAAAATAACGTCAAAACCCTTATCTTATGAAACAATTACATTTCAAAATAAAAAAAATAATGTTTTCTTGAATACCTCCTTTGAAAATGCATCGAGAAAAATAAAATTTGATATATTTATGTTTTTGAAAAGAATAAATTTAAAAAAAAATGTTAATACTGACATAATATACATGGAATAATCATCTCAAAATATATATTTGAGTGAAGCTAATCCATATTAGGAAACAATAAGTAACCATCAATATTAGTTTCCAATATAAATAGGGAAATAACTGCATCTAATAATAAATGGTAGCACATTGATAGAGAGAAACTATTTAAATATAAATATAAATAAATTCTACTAAGGTAAAATGAATAAATAGAACTAAATATAAATAGTAGTGGAATTACTCAATCAAAAGTAAATAAACTAATGATACCATGGTCTAACCCCAATGGGAAACTATAGTTAGGATCACTAAGTGAATAACTGCACTAGAATATAGCAGAAAGAATACTAACTACTTCACTCGATAGTAGGGGATCCAGGAAAATTACTTCAGTAGTCGAGGCGACACCTGAACTTGTGGAAATGAGATCATCCTACTCAGGGTTCAGCTAACCAAGCACCCATGGGTTTCCCAAAAATTTATTCATATGGTTTGAGGTAAAATTTATCCCATAAAAATCATATATCATTAATAACCATAATATATCATATCAAATTATCTCTTCATCCAACCCCCATAAATCCATTTATGATAAAAATCTATAATTACTATACATGGTGCCAACTAGGCTATTAGATAATCCTTTTAAAATTAAATTATAATATAACATCTTTTGTTTTTGAAACCAAACTAATAAAAAATTCATAAAATTACTTTGAAAACAACCCAATATTTTATAAATTCCACTCAACCTCATTCAAAACTAATTACCAAAAATTTCAATAAATAAGTTTCAATATAATCATTAAAGCACAATGATAATTCAAGGGAATTTATCCCTACCATGGTCAAAAATCATTTGATCAAAACATTAATTTTATTTTAAGAAACAAATTTAAAACATTTTTATAAAACACTTAGTTCACTTAGAAAACACATTGAAAACTCATGATCAATAAACCCCTTTTTGAAATCACTTAGAAACTGGAAGAGTGGATATTATATTTTAGTAAGGTTAAATAAGTACATATGGTGTAACACATTAGTGATCAAAATGTGATTAAAAATTAAAAAATACATCAAGTATTTATATTTAAATAATATATTTATAGAGCCACCTACATCAACAAATGACCAGCACAACAATCCCAAGCCTAGAGAATCCTCCTCCGGGTTAATGAGCACCAATATCAATCTCAGGATTAAGACATGAAAAAAACACAAAATTTAATGCATAATTCCATCCAAAATAACCAAATTGTTAAATAAAACCATTATGATGCATAATGTAAGATGAATGATTAATAATACGAAGAACATATCTTCTCAGGACCTCCTCCACAAGACACACACCAAAGCCCCATTAAGCTTGAATATTCCATCATTCCTTGGTTGAATCGTCTCTCTGAAACAATAAACAATTAGTAAAATAATATAGGTAATACATGGAAGATGAAAAATAGAGAGTATAGGATGTAAATTACTAGGAATTTATGTGAAAAAAGCATTCCAAACGCCCCAGATTAAAGGGAGGAAATGCATAAGATATGGGGTAGCCAAAGAGGTCTCATCCCTCTTTTCCTGGTTAATGGAATTTGAAGGGATCATGGGGGTTCCAAATAAGAGCTGAGTAAAAAAGATTAAAAATACCATTAAATATAAACATAATAATATTGTAGTGTGGACACCTCCTCTATATTGTAACAGCCATCCCTTATAGACTTGTTTGAAGACCAACACAAACTGTCGTGACCTTGTCCATAGACCATGGAAGAATCCCAAGGACACCCCCTACATAAGCATAATTGGTGTTACCCTTATGAAGTTTATGTACTATGAAATGGTAACCTATTTTACACCTAAGTATCCTTACTAATCCATATTATATCATGGTCTATAGACCATGGTGCAAGTGCCTCCTTAGAGGCAAAGGGATTGACTTCCCCTCCAGTAACCCCTTGTGGTATAGATCTTATTGTATGCCACAAAGAATGTTCATAAGTGAGATTAGGGATTCACACCCTACCACTGCATCACAGGCCTTCCAATCCCCAGAACAAAATGGTGTTGTTCTTATTATCTATACCATGGATCCCTACAAAATCTGTAGAATGAAACATCTATGAACCAGGACTTTCTTCAGATGTTTTCTTTCAACAGATGAACATCCCTAAAACATAATAAAAATATTATAAAAAAGTTTTAAAACTCTAGTTCCAATACCTGAGTCAAAAATATAAAATCATTCTATAATTTCAAAATCTACAAAGACATAGTTTATTACTATATATCCACCATAAAAATTTTCCATTCTGAAAAAGTTGTCCATACTTACTATAATGGGAAAACACTTACCTAATAGGAATTGAATCAACATACCATAAAATTCAACACAAACATCATAAAAACATTCATAAAAATTCCAACATATATATGAGGATCTCCCCTCCATAAAATAAATATTCCCTTTTCCAAAATCAAAATTCACCAAGATGATGTTAAATCCTAATATATCTGTAAAAATCATCAAAATGATAATAAACATAATGAAAACCCATTGATAAGGAGGACATAAATCACAAATGAATCAACTCAACCCACAAAATTTTCTTAATCCCCATAACATCATAAATTTAACAAAATATTTGAAAATATAAAGTGTATTCGATGCATAAGGTATTTTAAAATACTAATGAAAAAAATACTAAAAAATAAAAGTCACGTCCCTTGAAATAAGAGATTATATTCTATTTAAAAATAAACAAGGAATATCCCATAAACACCATTTCAAAACAAAAATGTTTAATATTTACCCCACATGACCCTAGAATTATAATTTAAAATATAATTATCCAATATACCCTTCAATAGCTCAAAATAAATTTCATTTAAAACTGAAATCGAAAAGGAATAATTCCCATTCATATGGTTTTTTATTAATGGATTATCTATGAACACCTTTATAAAAACATAGCTACTAAGAAATTTGAATCCATAGTTAAAAACATTAGTGCGAAGGGAAAAATAGGATTGCAACTATAACAAAAATTTTGTTATGATTTAAAACATTATAGTCTATAAAATGGACTAGTAATCCTTTTATAGTTGGGTTTCCACTTAAATACATAATTTACTATAATCTATGAACTTATTTTGTGATTATTAAATTTATTTAGGTCGAATTTCCATTTATGAATCCCTACTACCATGTAAAAAACAATTTTCCCAAACCTATACAAAAAACCATTCATTTTAATATCAAAACCCTTTTATCCAAAGCATGTACATTCTTCTGTATTTGAAAAATGTTTTCACTACTTTAAAAACCTTATCATCTTTCAAAAACAACCATTATAATAATTCAAATTTCAAATTTAACTACATTTCAACATTTAAAACTAAAATTTAAAATTAATTACTTTACTAAATAACAAAAAATTAATGAAAGTGAAACAATAAATTTTAAATCCTAAAAATAACATAAAATAATACCCATTCGTTCATTAGAATCTCTTAAAAATTTTCCAAAATTTATTCACATAAAAACTAAAAACTCATTCATTTCAAAATTACTTCCAAGGAATACAATTTTAAATGAAACACCAAAAATACATAACACATGAAATGAACCCCAAAAAGATCAATAAACAAAAACATATTAAGTAAATTATCTCAATTTATATTAAATTCAAGGTAAACCAATGAAAAATTAACATTATATCACATAATCATAATCAATATCAATAAAACAAACTAAGAAATGATTAAAATTAAAAAAAATAATAGAACTGAAGCCTTATGAGATTCATGTTTTCTTTAAATATTTTACAACCCATACACCATGAAAATTAATCTCAATGGTTCTATTTCCTAATTTCATCAATGCTAAGATAGAACTTGTAAGAAAGGATAAATTAAAATTAAAATTAAAATTTTTCATTCTAAACACATCTTGGTAACTCAAGATTCAGTATGAATGGTGGTGATTATTATCTTACTCATAACATATATCCATAGTTTTATCAATCATATAAACTTCTTACCTCAACACTCTAAATAATATAAAATAAAATTATGTTCTAATGAAATATTATTATGAACCAACTCGGGAAACAACAGATCTTAGAACCCGAGTTGAACCCTGACCTAGATTGATGGCTATTTATAATCTCCTTGGGTTGGTAACTAGTTCTTGGTCATCAAGGAAAATATATTAAGAATTGATTCAACCAAATAAAAATTAATACCATAATACACACATTTGGAATTCTAGTATGACCATTTCGTACATCGGTTGATCACACATATCAAACAAGTGGTCGCAAATATAAACTTAACCAAACAAGGCATAAAAAAATATAGCATAGATCATGAATCATAATAAAAAAAATAAAACAAAAAAAATAATAGAAACTAAAAGAACCATCCAACAAGGAATGGTACACTAAACAATTGAAATGTTGAAATAAAATAATTCCCTCAATGCCTTCCATATCATGTCTAAAAAAGCTCCTTTTCATTATACCATCACCAAAATCAAACTGATACCTGAGATCAATCAATAAAACCAATAGAATCTATATTGATCATATAATATATACAGGAGTGATCATAAAATACTAGTAGGTATCCTCCCACCTCACTCCATGCATAACCTTTTTAATATCAACCCTTTTAAATCTAGTTTGAAAATAAAATACAAAAGTATGTTTTCCTTCTTTAAATAGAAATAATTCGCATATGTCTATACCTTTAAATAATTTTACCCAAAACATGAATTATGTATTCATTTTAATATAAAAAGTCTTAAAAATATTTCAAGAAAATATATGTTTAATGGGATGAAAAATAATCTCATAACTTTTCTCTTATTATACAATTACATTTCAAAATCAAAGAAAATAACCTATTTTTAATGACATCCTTTGGAAATTCCTCAAGAAAAATACTAGTGAATAGGTTTATGGTTTTGAAAATAATAAAATTCCTAGATTAAATAAATTCTAAAAATATATCCATGGAATAACTAACACTATGTAAATAATCATGTAAAATCAATCAATGAAAGGAAATAATAAGTGACCAATAAAATAAGGTTATAAAATAAAAAAATAAATAACTAAATCCAAACAATAATGTAAGTACATAAATAAAGATAATGATACTTTATATAAATAGAAGTAGAATCTATAATGTTAAAATGAAAAATGATTGATAAATGAAAACTGTAGAAGCAGAACTCAATCAAAACAAAATAAATTATTTATACCATGGGAGAACCCCTATAAGAAACTTTGGTTAGGATCACATAATGAATAACTTCATAAAAATATAGTAAAAAATGATACTAATAATTTTATGGCTAGATGGAGCACCACAAAAATTACTTCCATGGTTGGTTGATGTCTAAAATAGTGGAAAGGACTTCATCCTACTCTAGGTTCACCCACAAAAGCACTTGGTGGTTTCCTGAAAATATATTATAGGGGGTGAGGTAACATTTATCACATCAAAATAATATATCAATAATTACCATTATAAGCTTTCTCCAAGAAACTCCTTATACAAAACCCATATATGTCTTTTCCATAGAAAATCACATTTACAATATAGGGTGCCAATCGAGCCTTTGGAGATTCCTATTAGAAAAAAATAGAATATATATTCATTTATTTTTTAAACTAAACTAATGAAAAATAATTAAAATACCAATGAAAATATACCAATATTTTATAAATTCCAAAATATTATATTAGAAAACAGTTACAAATACATATAACAAATAACTGTTAACATATTCATTAAAACTTAACAAAATTTATGGGAAATAAATCTCAAAATTAGTTAGAAATCATTTACTCATAACATTAGCTTAATTTTAGGAATGTCCTTTAAAATATTTTTATCAAATAGTTGGTTAATTTGGAAAATTCACTATAAACTCATAGGATTGAATCCCATTTTTACAATCACATAGAAACCAGAAGGAAACCTACTACATTTAGGTAAGGATAAATAAATACATGTGGAATAACCCCATAGAGATCAAAATCTGATTAAAAATTAAGAAAAAAAAAATAAAGGTTTTATAAAAAAATATACATATGGCCATATACCTCAACCAAAATCCTTCACAACAATCCTAATCTCATATTGACCTTCTTAAGGTCGATGAAAATATATCTTAATCATAAAAACCATTTAATTAATAAACCAAACACCCAAAACCAAAACACCATGATTCCATAATTGGAGGAAAACTCATTGGATGGTGTACTAGTGTCAGAAAAAATAGCTATATGGTACAATCAACTCCCAACACACTCTCAGGACTAAGACATGAAAAATACCCAATTAAAACACCCAATTCCACCCAAAAATCACAAAAACAACCTAAATAAAATATTGAGTATATAAACCGTAAGGTGAAAACAAATGAATTTATGAACATCCTCTACTATGAACTCCAAATTAAGTCACACACCAATTCCCCTTGAAGCAGGATAATTCCACCATGCCTTAGTGTAACCGGATCTCCAAAACCCCATCTAATGATCCAAATCCTTGAGAGAATACATGGGAAAAACATGATAGTGTAAATGAGGAAAATTCTTAATAATAAATATGATGAAACCATTCTGAAAACCCTAGATTGAAGGATACAAAGGGGGGAGATGGGAGATCCAAATAGGTCTTCTCCACTTTTCTTTGTTGACTAGAGATGAAGGTTTCAAGGGTGTTCTTAATAGGAACCCCATAAAAATACTAAAAATACCCTATAAATATACATTAATCAAGTACATGGTGTGACCTCACAAACTGCACTATAACCCACCTCTCCTATAACCATGGTTAAACCTAGACAGAGTGTTGATACATAGTCCATAGACCATGGCTTAAAACCCTAGCCACCCCTACATATGGGTAACTGGTTTTTCCCTTACACAGGTCCTATGTTATGTAAGTTTAACTAGTGTTGCCCCAATATATAACTGTCAACACATGTTGTAGCATGGTTTATAGACTAAGGTTTAAGTACCTCCTAAGAGGTATAGGGTTTGAATCCCCCTCTATCTTCCCATTATGGTGTGGAACTTCTATAATTTTACAAGTCCTGTGCCCAAAGGATTTACATGGTGTAACCCATTATACTAAATTTTAGACCTTCTAGTCAATAAAATCCCATGGCATAATTCCAAGTATTAATGCCTTCGATCCATGTACTCTTTGCAGATTACAACCACTAACACGTAAGTCTCACTCTGGGTGGTTTTTTCCCACCAGATTAACAAACCTTTAAACATTCCAAAAACCATCTATAACATGATTGAAACCCTCATTCCAATACTTGAATCCAAAAATTAAAATTATCCCAAAATTTTACAACCCATAACAACCTGTTTTATTTCATTTCTTATTATAAAACTCATTGGAAATTATAGAAACAATATTGGTACCTTATCACACTCTTCCTTTGTTATAATATAGTTAGTGACCTCTTCAAGTCTTTTTCTATGTTTTCATGGTTTATTTGTTAATTGTTTTGATCTTCCAAATATGAATCATCAAAAAAATTACCCCTCATGAGTATCCCTATGAATAATCTTGCAATTTATTGATTAAAAACATGTTGATGAATTAAATTCTACAATATATAATCAGTATGAGATTCTTATTCAAAAAATATCATAAATTTTACTACTTACATTCTTTAATGTAATTAAACCCTAATAACACACTGAATTATACCAAAACTACTATGTGAAAAAACTATAATTATATACAAATCACATTCCCTTAAACATGAGTGATTATTAGTCCTCAAGTAATTATCCTCGATAAAATTTTCACAATGAATCTATTTCATCTCAAATATGATCTCCTGGTTAACTGAATGTTAAATGATAATGAATTTGTTGATTTTTTATTTTAATTAAGAATTATTCTTTAAATAGATTTCATTTAAGAATCTCATTACACTAGTCAAGATCCCTATCCATTAATTAACAATTATAGAAACAATTTTATAAGTCATTTTCCTCTTTGTCGGAACACAAAAATAATGTGGCACTCACTTTAATGAATGGATGAAGAAATTATCCTCAAATAGATAACATGATTAGAGTTGAAGATAAATGAGTATCACACTCCATGAATAAGATATAATATATATCTTTATGTGTTGAATGACTAATCACATGTTTAGGGATAGTGGTCCTTTAAAAATATTTCCCAGTCTCCTGATGTGGCATTTAAGACCTCCTATCAAGTGGTAAACATAGAAGTTAAGGGTGTATATTATTTTAAAAGAATCAATTTTTACAATTCATTATTCCAAAATGGACTTACATATCAAAATTTATTGTTATTGTAAGTTTATAATTTTATAAATTAGTTTCTCTAAATTAAAATTGGAATTTTCTTAGGTGAATTCCCCACAGATCATACCTTATAAGTCACATGAATCCCATACCCAGATGATCCCATATATCCCCCATCAATATAAGGTTTTTTATATTATTACCTACTAATAATGTGTGCCTCATTCCAATATAGATTTATTCATTCCACAATCTATTAATCATGTACATCTTTTGCCCTGTTCATCCCACATGTCCCATACCCACCTAAACTAGTGTGTATACCCTTATGGAACACCTTGGTGCCCAAGTGGATATCACCCAATGTTGTGAAAACAAGTTAGTGATACCTATAAAAGTATCCCATACCCCCACCCCATTGTTTCATACAAATTTCAATCGATGTGACACCTCAAGCACTCGAGAACACAAAGCATAGATTTATATGCCTAATCCTCTCATAACACTTCTTCGGGTTTTTTAAAAATTAAAAATAATAATAAGTGATGATATATAATCCTTATATATCCTTAAAGATATAAACAAGGTTAAGAATACAAGAAACCAACCTCATTTAATTTGGGTCCATGCTCAGGTCATATTGAAGCCACTCATAGTTGGGTACTAGTTCACCCAGTTACTCAATTTGAGATCTCACCTAGGTTATCCCAAACTATAATCCACGTCCATTTTATCCAAATATATAGTCATGTATGGCCTATAAGGTCACACCCAGGTGCCCATTCACCTAGGTTATATACCCAAGAACACATTCAACCAGCATACGAACCAGGGCACCCTACCAAACCAAGATAGTCTATATTGCGAGGGATCCACCCCACACCCAAATTTAGGATCAGTAATTGGATAAAATATTTATCTTTTATCTCAATAATTTAATTTACATCACTAAACCCATGAAAAGTAAGATTCATGTCATGATATTTTTGGGTCATCTGAAATAGGATTTGGGTTATAATCTATACAACCCCCACCTAGAGCCCAAGAAAACCTTCTGTCAAGATACATCTCTTGGTTTCATCAATCAATGTGTTTCTAGATACACATCTTGGTTTATTCAAACACATTTAGTTGATATAATCCTTTTAATTTTAAAAACTTACTTGAATTTATATTCTTATCTTGGTTTCCTAGAACTATTTGAGTAAATATTATTCTATTGTTTTCTAAGAATAACTTCAGTTAAGATACTCCTATTGGTTTTTTAAAATACCTTGAGTTTATATAATCTTCTTAGATTACTCAAATACCTAGATTCATGATCCTCCTCTTTGTTTTTTAAAATTCCTTCACCTAACTTAGATGTCACGTTATCACAAAAGGTCCACTCATTCATATGTCTTACACCAACCATTTCTAGGTCTTTTTCAACTAACAATCCACTTTACATGACTTTAAACTACAAGTAAGTTTCATAAATTCAGGAACATAAAGTGAAAAATTATAATCCTTATCACAATAATTTATAAGGTATAAAGTGACTCATTAAATAACACAAAACTACTTGGATTATGATTCCCTTCATAGGGATATGTAGTAATTCCCTTTCATAGACTTAATCCCTCCATTAAAACACTTCTGGCTTCCTTATACAAGATCCCAATGACTCCATAGATGAATATAATTTACAAAGATGATTATTATATATATATATAAACTATATATTAACCAAATAAATGGATAAAATTTGATACATTATAATCCACATGTTTAGTGTACTCTTAGATGCATGTTATCAGATAGTTACCTTAACCAAAAAGAAAACTGATATTGTTACCAAGAAGGATTTCAATAACATGTGTTAAATTAACAAGAAGTTATTATCCTGGGAAGCTAGAAAACTAGTGGTATGATTCACCCTCTCATACAATCAAATAAAAAAGGGTTGTCAGTTACCCATAACACCACTCTCCTTCTGAAAATAATAGAGTTTCATAAGACCCAAAATAACCAAAATTGACCCATGTGAACAAAATCATTAGAAATGATATTATTTATTTGAGTCAATATTCACTATCCCACCAATATCCTTTAACAATAAGTAATACTCTACAAAAATAATTTTTTAATATCAAATTCATATGTATTACACCTAAAACAACTCCATTAAAAACAATAGGTACCCCCTTAAGTTATTTTTAATAACCTGAGTATAGAAGAAGCATTGGATAATAATATATTGGGTGGATCATGATTTATATTCACAGATTTTTCTTTTTCACCCAGAAACTTTATGCCAATATATCATAGTAAATATCCAATTCGGGTCATAACTGCTCATATTACTCAAATTTAAATAAAAATATCCAAAAAAATGGATGAATCATTTATGTGTTTCTCTTCCATAGTAAATAAGTTACTCAATTAATATTTCACTAATATGGTGAATTAATGTTAAATTTGATACACTTAAAAACATTTCAATTAAACTCTAATACTCAAGAACTAAAATCGTTATACACTATGTGTTTCTATTGATTTTTTATCCTAGATTTTACTGGAAAATATTATTTCAGGTGGGTGTACTCACACACACATAGTACTTTCACCCCCCATACACACACTTGATTTTTACTATAAGTTAATATGAAAACATACATAGAGATGAAATGAATTTATACGAGATGGAAATTGAGATGTAAGAAATAGTAAAATACTCGCTTTTATTTTTTTATCCTTCAATGATTTTTTTGTTTTTTCCCTTATCTTCCATCTATTTTATTATTCAATCATTCCTAAAAAATGAAAAAATACACTCATTGGGGATAATTGATTTTTTTCAAATAAAAAATTAAAATAGGAAAAAAAAATCACGTATCTGGGTTTCCTCTTAAGAGTTATTATTTTAGATTCTTAAACATTACTTCTTCATCCTTAATCCTTTAAAATTATAAATTGGGTGACTCTATACTTATAGATTATTTATTTCACACACCTATAACTACTGAAGTTTACATTTTATTTAGTAAAATAATTGGTTCCACCCACTTTGATACACTGTCATAATCAACTTAAATGTTTTTATTTCAATTATATTTTGTAAATGGACCCATGAAATAAAGGATCAAAACATATTTCTACCTAAAGTATTATAATTTGAATAATTTTCTAACTTCATAAAATTGTCCATGTCTATTGGAATTTATTACAATCCTTGAAATATTCTATAGCATCATTGTAATAGTTTTTTTAGTAAGAACCATTTCTAAAAAATATATAATGGTTTTCTCACTTAGATAATTCCCACCACATTGAATTAAATGAGTATTATTTTAAATAGAGAGAATTTGGAATTTTGGAAAAAACACATTCTTATAATTTCATCACCCATATTCTTGATGGTTGGGCTATACCAAAATCCTCTTATAGACATCTAAAAGGTCACTCAACCACATCAAGACACCTCACCATTGAATCACAACAACAAATATTCATCTTCCACAATAATCAAACCACATTAAAAACTATTATTCCCCCAGAAAAATATACTATTCTAATTTCAGAAACATAATCAAACCATGATAGAAATCAAACAATAATCACACTTCCTCATCACTTCTTTATCTATTTACCTTTTCATACTCATCAAAATAAATTCAAAAAGAATTCTAGTTTTCACTTCATTGTCTCAATTACATATTTCAATTTATTTACCCAATTTAAAAGGTTATTTCCATATATTATTAACTATTTTTAATCATAGTATTATGTTAGTAAAATAATCAATAATAACCAAAAAATAACCTAGAAATCATATAAAACTAATTTTACCTACTTTTCTTTTAACTCAATTAAATCACATATCATCATTAAGGATAATATTATCTCATTAAATAAATAGAAACTAAATTATTCTTAAATCACATAAATAATGGTAAATAAAAGAAATAATATGAATCAATTACGTAAAAATAATCTTAAACAATAACATATTAAAAATATAAGTAAATAACATATCAAATGACCCTAAACTCATAAGGATTATTCCCCCAACATATAGCACTTTAATAACTCAAAAATTATCCATAAAAAACACACCATCCACTAGCATATTTTCTATAGAGAGAAGGAATATAAAGTAATAGAATAAAGATATGAGTATATCACTTTAAATTCTAATAACTCAATTTCATGAAGATAAGGGATTAAGAACCTAGTAAAGACATAAAAGGTCACCGAGATTGGTCCTAAAATATTTCTAGAGATTCTTAGAGGTTTAGTGAGATAGAAAAAATAATGAAGCATGTAAATTTATAATTCAAACTCAAGGAACTAAACCATGATATGCTGACACTAATCCATGATCTGGTTTGGTCAGTCAAGGGTGATCTAAAAACAATGGTAACATAAAAATAGTTTCTCTCTTTAGTCTCTTTAGTATGTTCACTACTCAAAAAATTCCTTTTACCAAATCAAAATGTGGCCATATTGAACCAATAATTCGTTCTTTTATTATCCCTTAAAACAACTCATTTTTTCACCATTATGAACAAAATTTGTGTTTCCCCCTCCCTATGGCAAGAAGGTATCCAATAAAAACTCTACAAAAACCATGAAATTAAAAACAATAACTACTACATCGTAGAATTAATCATAACCTAGTATTAACTCAAAAATATTTAGACTCATCCCAAATCATATCCTCTTGATAAAATGGATATGCCACTGCAAGATAGTTATAACCAGGAAAAACCCAAACACACCATGATGTATTAAAGGATAAAAAAGGAAATAGTTTCATCCAAAATAACAAAAATTTTCTCTTCATAAAAAATACACCAAAATCAATCAAAATACTTAGAGTGTTTTAAAAAGACATAGTTTTGGACCATTAAAATATAGACCAATATATTAGATAATTCTCAAGTTATTCTCATCATTAAGAACCAAAAGAAAAACTAATAAAAACATTATATGTAGCAAATAACCCAAAAATATACTTCTCAAATATAAATCAAAACATCAGAAAAAATTTAACACAACACATAAGAGAAGAAAAAAAATTATTATGTTTGTAAAAAATAATATCCACATGACTTCAATAATTGAAACTTAAAAAAACTCAAAATAATTAGCTATAATATGTTACTCTCACTCCAACATACATTCTTATAATCCACCAGGAATTTATAAGACATCGAATAAAGGAATGGTGTGTCCTTATAACACCTTCTCTTAATGATATTGAATCTTCATAGAAAACTCCATGAGAGTGGTATCCTTCTCAATATCTAACTCATCCAAATAAACAACAAGGGATTGTTCCTGAATATATCTCTAAAGTTATAATATATGGAAGACCTTTTGAAAATTAATCATCATATGTGGAAGAGCCAACTGATTATCTACTTAACCAAAATTTTCTAACACCATTAAATGTCCAACAAAATGAGAATAAAATTGTCTTCCTCTACCCAACATATACTACACTGACTAGTAAAAACATTTAAATACATAGGAGCACTAAAATAATACTCAATATCCTTCTTCCTTAAATCTATATACATCTTCTAAAAATTATAATCATCTTTAATTCTATCAAAAATAACCTACACTTTCTCTATTTTACTCTCATTAAATCTTGTCCAAGTTGAGATCTAGAAGGATTATCATAAATCACCTAAAATTAATTGGTGACAATGGATGAGTAATGGTTATTATTATATGAAAACTCAACCAAATAAAAAAAATCCCAAAATCTTCTAAAATCAAGAGTACATGAATAGAATATTTCTTATAGTGTTTGGATATTCCAATCCTTATGCTCATCCATTTGAGTATTAAAATTAGTGATAAGGAATAACATAGATCCAACATCATTTCATAAATTCCTCTACACTCGACTCCATAATTTACAATAAATGAGGTGAATTTGTTAATCACTCTACCACTACCCAGATGGTGTCCATTCTCCAAATTCTAGAGGCAAACCTATTATAAAATCCCCCAATATGTCCCCCCCCCATTTAGACCAAACATATAAAAATGTTACATAGAATATGAGATTCATGGGAAACCCAATGGGGTTTTCATATAATTTTTATAAAAATTATGATTTGTTCTAGAAATAGGACTAAAAACGCTTTCCATTATAGACCTTCATCTATAAGGAAAAATCTGTATGGGTACCAACTAACCAAATAGCTTATAATATTTATTTAAATAATTTTATTTATTAATTTTTTATATTTATCATTTTTATTTCATTTCATCCCATATTTTTTATTTATTAGTGAGATAAACACATTGGAAATGATTGTGTTTTTTAATGAATAAAATATATTTATTTATACAGTGTCAAAAAATTGATAATTCTCACCAATCAAGGACTAAAACCCAAATACCTAAGAAACTAATAGAATGAAAAATCCAAAAAAAACATCCATTTTTCCAAATTTATAATTTAAATGGGTGTTTTTATATTATTTATGATTATATATAAAAATATTCATTCCCACAATATTTCTCGACACATATGGAAAATGGATCAGGCTTCCAAATTTTATCTTGTATTAAAAATGGGTCAAATAGTTAAGGCTAAAATAGGCCTACGTATGTATAATATAGACCCATTTAGGCTCAAAAAACACTATTTTTTATAAAAAATTTCCACTAAATAATATTCAATGCATGTAACATACCAAATAAAACTTTATACATTGAATTAACCCACTAATAAACCAGACAAAGAGACATAAAATCATCCACAAACCTCTTCATACCCAGTCACAAAAACTAATCCCTCAAATAATTATACATCTTAGATATACCTAGATTTAGAAACAAAGGTGATTTATGGAACTCACATGGAACCACTACTCACATAACCAATTAAATAAACAATATCCCTTGATACAACAATAGATGTTAACCTTACCTTAAGATAATTTCTATTGGAAACATTATCTCACCACACCTCTACCTTGAGATATCCCTACTAAGACACTTTCACTTTATAAATTAATGAATAATTCACTATAATATGAAATATTAAAAGTCTAAAATTTACATTCTCTATATTTATATGCAAAGAGACATGATCCTCCATCATAATTTACCTATATCTAGTTTCACAAGAAACGTCACCATGAAACTTCTTACTCAGTGAATTGGATATCACATTATTGTTCCCCAGAGTATATGATATCTCAGATTCATTATCCTACAATAACACTTTACATGTCCACTAATGAAAATTTGATTCCTGGTGAGGTAAAATATATCATAGGATTTTTTTATTTTAATGATCACAAAGACCTCCCCAATAAGATAATGTCATCACAACCTCAAATAAAAAAATACTACAATAAGAACAAGATCATGTGTGGTATAATTATGTTCATGGTGATATAAATTTCAAGACTCAAAATATACTACTACTCAAAATTTTAACAAGAAAAAACCTAGAAAAATATATGAAGTGACGCAAAAAGGCCTATAACATGAAACCATCCTCATGCAATCAAATAATAAGTTCATTGATCATCTTCTCCTTCAGGTATGAAAATTATTAGTGATGCCAATTTGGACACAAAAAATCTCTATACTCCATAGTTAAAGTTATAAAAGGTCTAAAATTTTGAGATAAATCAAACTTGAATATTATGTAGTATTCTATAAGGGTAATAAAATCATGAAATTCCACATCATTATTGAGAGTAACCCAAGTAACAGTCATTCTAATATTCAAAGGTCCGACCACCACACATAGCTATTCGATGAAATTACCATGGATATAGAGACCAAATCCAATTACACATATTATTACATTCTTTTTAACATAAACATCTAATAAAAATTACAAATATTAAGCATCCTAGTGACTTTGAGAAACTAGGTTCATAATATATCAATATATACTAAAATGAAATATCTTTATTTTAAACCTTATAATGTTCTTAAAGATCCATATGACCTTCTAAAACATTAAAGGATAACCTAAGGAATACATGATCCAAAGGGGTCAGTAATAAATCATTTTAAGGGAATGGTCATGGTAACAAAGAATAACATCTAATTCAAATGGTGTAAAAAATATCAGAAAAAGAAAGGGTTATTAATAATCATATAAAAACATGACAAAAGTAATATGGTATAATAAGATCATGGAATCATTGTAATGTGGTAGAAACATAAATCCTGGCATTTTTATAAGTTAAAGCTCACTTCCAAGATAACATAACATGTTGCATAGTGTCACATCATAGATTAGGTTTACTCACTAATCTCATACATATCATTTCATGAGATATAAACATTAAAAATGAATTGGAACAATATATGGGTTCACCCAAAATAATATTAACATTCATAGTTGTTTCACATAAGGGAACCAAAAATAAGGAATAATCATAAGAATTACCCATGGAAAGTAATGGGTCACATAAACTTTCCTCAAAGTATATTCAAATGATATTTCATAAATATTCCAATGAGAAGAAGAAATTAAATATTTTTCACATTAATATTTTAATTAATAATAATATTTCTAAATTATGGAGTTTATTTTAAGAAAAATTAAGTAGAATTCATATAGAGTTAGGTATAAAAATGAACTTTTAAAATGGTGTTTTTAAGAAATTGATAAAAGTCTTTTAAAGAATGAAAGAATAAGGAATTTTATTTGAAACAAGAGTTAAAAAAATGGTTAAACCTGAATTAGTTTTTATTTTATGAAATAATTAATGGGTAAAATAAATTATGAGGGTTATTTATGAATGGATTAAGGGATCAAAAATTACCCTTTAATCCAGATTGATTTTAAATAATATATTGATATATGAGTGTAAGGAAAGTTTAACCCCGTAAAAGAAAGAGATAGTAAGATAGATATATATGTAAGAGAAATATATTCATAATTTATAAGATTTATATATCCTTAAATAGATATATAAATTTAGGTAGAGACAAAAAATCATTACCCACAGAAAATAGGGTGGTTTAGAGAGTTCTGTTACCTTAAGTCTGAATTCATTATGACCTTTCACATAAAATACTGAATAATAAAATTGTATTTGTTAAATAAATTATTTAGAAAATAATTAAACTATATTTGATTTATTTTAAAGAGTTTATGTTAGTTTAGAGTCAATAAATTTATATATCATTCCTATAATTAGTCTCCTAAGTTCGTTTTTTTATGGTTCCAAGCTCACTATAGTTTTTGTATAATTATTGATTTCCATATAGAATGGGAATATAGATATAAAAGGGAAATTAAATTATATTCATTTCCTTATAAAATATTAAATACTCCAAAATATCCACATGTTTTCTGAAATGGGTATGATTTATTTAGTATAAATGTTATCATTATAAGGTTAGTTTATTTGTGAAATTTTTTTGACCATCATGAACAAGATTCTTTTTATTTCATTAAATGATTATTAATTTATTCAAAAACATGAAATAATTTATAATATAATTATTATAATCATATTTAAATATAATATAATTTCTATATCCAACCCTGAAGGTGGTGGTGAAAAACGAAATACGTTTTTTCAGGGAGGTAGTGAACCCACCATAATATGAACAATCATTTTCATTTTAGAATGAAAAGAGAAGAGGTTGGATAACGTATATTCCATTAATAAAATAATATTAATGTAAATTTATTATATTAGAGACATTATGTCGTGTAGGATGGGTGTATTTAAGAGGAGTTTGAATAAGGAAATAATTTAAGAGAAATAGATTTAGAATATTAACTCTTTGAATGTTTTCATTGGGAATATACCTTAATGAACCTTGATTTTGCCTTTTGGTGATACGGGAACTATTTAGAAATGGGTAAAGGGTTGGAAATATAATTGGGTAGAAATTTGGAAATCTGTAAGTCTTAGAACATGCGAGGAGAATGGGTGGTGATCGATGGTATTTATAAGGGAGGGTAGGGGTGTTCTTGAATATAATGTTAATTAGTTTAATATTTTGGATAAAGGATACCAATAGTGATGATTATTTTTACTAAATATGGAAATTAGTTATTCTTATTTTGAAAATATGGTTTCTTACCTCATCCCTGACTCAGTAATTCATGTATTTATCTTATAATGTTAAACACTATATTTTGTCATATTTCACTATTCAAAAAAAAATTCAACTATATTATAAAAATAAAAAAAATAAACCTCGCCATTTTTTAATGTGTATATTCCAAAAAATAAATTAAATTTAATGAAATTAGTTTTATAATTTTGTGAAAATTAATTTCTAAATAAAATAATTATTTATTTGAAAAATACCAATTTTAATATAAATATCAAATGTCTGACCCTTAGAAAATTTACATACGATCTCGTAAAATTATATTAGCATCTTAATGAAACATAAAATTATTATATAAACTCATTTTATGAAAATAAAATTTATTTTTATATTTTTATATTTAACATAATGATAAAAATAAAACATAAATTTTTACCAAAAATCAAAAACTTTTTTTATCATTTTTAAAAAATTTATTTATTTGTTTCATGATATAAATCTTCTATATTTTATTTTTTTAATATAACTAAATATTATTATAAAATTACAAAGTTTAGGTTACTATCCTAATGATTAAGTTATTATTCCTAATGGTCAGATCACTATTCCAATGGTCAGATAACTATTCTAAAGTTTAGATAGGTAACTATCATATAGGTTCCCTAGATTTTAAAAATACCACATAATCCCTTATTTATTTTTTCAATTCATTTTTTCTATCAAGGTTATAGATACTTTCAATATCAAAATGAAAATTTCATTACTAAAATTTTGTATCATTTATACAGTTTTTTATGAGTGTGATCATTCTAGGGGATCAAGAAAATCCTTATTTTAATATTATAGTTATTTTATTTGATATTTTATCCATTGTAAAATTTTTAATTCATATGAGTAGATTAACTATAAAAATGTAATGTTATAATTAATATAATAAAATGTTATTGGTTCTATCATTTGCTGCATTTGATTTACATAATACAGCCTTACTAAATTAACATATTTATATAATCAGAAGATAAATTCCCTTGACAAAACCCTAGGTTGTAACATTATTCTCACTTAATAAATTTATCCCTTAAAAGTTAATATCTCTCACTAAGATTAAAATATATAAAGGTACTTCTGTTTCATTTCTTCCTCTAGTTACCACGTCGTCTCCTTGTACTTATGCTTCTGCCATAGTGCTTTGACTAGGTGAGCAGTCTTTTGGCATATAAATTTCTCTCTATAATCCAATATCTTAATTGGTTTATCAATATAAGAGAGATCATTCTCCAATAGTACCAACTTTTGATTTAGTACATGTGAGGGATATTGTATTTACTTCTTCAAGAGGGATACATGGAACACATCATGTACATGAGACAAGTTTTTTGGGAGTTGTATTTGATATGCCATAGCTCTATTACTGTAACACCCTGAGATTTTATGAGATATATTATTTTTTTAATTTCTTTGATGTCTTCTATTATACAGTACACCAAGATTAGGTTTTACTATACGCACCACCATATTATCTTCCAGTATACGCAACACAATTCTTGGCTCGTGTTACACACAATTTCAAGACCGTTTTGTGGAAATTATTCTACACAATATTAAGTATAGATTTTGTTAAATGTATAAATGAAATAAGTTTTGATTATGTTATACAAAACACCAAACGAAGCTTTCAATATATGCATCCCTGACTTGGCTTGCATTACATGCAATCAAGACCTTCCTCGATAGCGTGTGTAGTACGCAATACCGAGTTTCACTAAACGAGATATTATTATAATATTATTATGAACTAGCTATTATGAATAGTAAAACCCACTTTTTGAAATTTTATAAATTTTATCATTCAAAATGGACTTCATTTTTGGATTCGGAATATCGAAATTAGCATGGGGTAAATTTTCGGTATTTTTATGAAAACTTTCAATTTTTGATGAATAGTGAAAACACTAGGTTACTATTTAAAAACCGACGTTTTATTTAAATAATTATTTAATTTATTTAAATTTTTTTAGGTAAAAATTGATATATAATTCCTATATAAGTTCAATGTAATTCATTGGAGTCATTTTATAATAATTTTAGATATATAAAAATTTATGGAACTTTTCACCGCCTTTTACCCACCTCCTAGGAGAATTTGAAAATTTACATAAAACATAATTTTACCTCTTCTGTGAGTAGAATTTCGAAAATCTGAGAGACACAGTTAATATCAAGGAGTAAAATGTGGTTCAATAAGATAAAAATAATTTTTGGTGAATTGTAACTTTTTACTGTTATTTACCACGGTTAAAAGTAAATAGGGTAATTAAGGGTAAAAATGATATTTATTATTACCCTAACACATGTCCTAATTCTATTGGATAAGTTTCATTCGACCAAAAACAAACATAGGAATAAAATATGTCCATTTAGGTCCACATGGATTAGATTATGACATTTATTATTTTTTTATTTAAAGAATAGTTAAAATAGTTAAAATCAAAGTTTAATAACTAAAAAGTATTTAATATAGGGTTATACATAAGATAAATTAGACTATAAATATTCAATAGAATGATAAAATTCTTTCCTACATAATCGTATTTTATTTATAATTTTTAGACATTAAATAATTTAATTTATTTATGACACAATGATAATGAAGTAATTACCTTATTAATGTAATATTAACATAAATGATGTTATAAATACCCAAATAAATGTAATCGGATACTTTTAATGAATTAAAATAATTTTATAGGTTAATATGACATGTTAGTATTAATTTAATTAACTTTATTTGAACTAATCATTCTAATATGAGTTTCACAAAAATCAATTACCAAATAGTGTCAAAATTGACATAAAATAGTTTTTTAAAAAAAATATTATATTATAAATTGATATTATATTCCTAAAAATATAAGGTTAATGAAAAAGACTTATATAATAATATATATGAAATTAAATAACCAATTGGGGTTCTATTGGCAGTTTATAGTATGTTTATTAACCATATAGTGTAAGAAAACAAGAAGACACGGTAAAATTTAAATTATATAACTTAGAGTTATATCTAAATGATAAGGTTAAAATGGTGACCTAAACTTGTCTAAAACCTATTGGATGATTATATTTTGACCCATTCCCACTTTATCTTCTAAATAAGTCACTTTGGATCCATTATAAACCTAATTTGACTTTATTATAAAATAATATTTTAAGTTTTTCTGTGGTGCCCCTCTCCTCCCTTATAAAAGGACACATCCTCCCTCATATCTTTACACAACATTGAGCTTTCATGCTCGGCCAAACCCTACCCATTTCTCTTCTACACTTACCTAGAAACATTCTGGGGGTTCTGGTATTCTCAAAAGACCCACTCTATTCCCTTAAGAGGAAGCTTAAAAGAGGTGCATCCAAGAAGAGGTAATCTCCTCTACCGATTCTTTCAAGTGTCTTTCTTCTTGAACTTATTCTTATTTAGTTGTTTCATTATAAAGTAATGACATAAGTATAAATAATATACTGATATGTTATTATAAATATGAAACAACCCCATTTCACCTTCTATCCATCCTACGGAAAACTAAATCACCGCGCGTGCGTACGTACAGAATACCGTCTCCACGCCGTGGTGTAATATGTTTTTCCACCACAACCTTACTAGGATGGGTATAATGGTGTAAAGAATAACTATATATAGTTATTGTAACATCATACTGATTCTGAGATATTATATCATCAACCCCAATTAAATTCAATAATTATGTGAACGATATCATCGCTCGTGTGTACGTACGGATTACCGTCTCCACGATGCGATGAGATTCATTCTCCATGTTAAACACTCAAGAATGATTATAAAGTATATATAATGAATAATAATGAAATATATGACATGATAAAGCTAATGAAATTATGTGTGTGTATATATATATGTCATCTACTTACTACAATTCAAGTCAATAAGGAAAGGAAAACAGCGTCCATGCGTATATATAGCCTACCGTATCTATGAATGGTGTATTTCATCTATTATATATATATATATATATACTGAATATATATGATATATAAATCTTGATTTACATTCTGGAAGTAATTAAATCATGATATAAGTAATAATAATATCAATAATAACAAGTCCAAACATGTACGATAAATTTTTTTACACAAAACACTGCTTTAACATGGAATTTACAAAAGAACAGGTAATATAATGTCATAAGTGAACCATATATGATATCATAACAATGAATATGATTATGTAATAAGTAAATGACATTATTTAAATTATTATACAGGAGGTTCGGATACGTACGAAGCATATCGGATCTAAGGTAAGGGATAATTATTCCAATCTCATTCTTATCCGAAATTGTTTATTCGTAAGTATTTACTGGGTTTATATTTTTCATCCATGTCCATAAATATTTATTTCATAAAGTGTTTAATATTCTTCCATGTATGTTTAAAGTCATTTTTAACCTTATTTTACTTTTACTTTGTGTTATGGATGGAATCTTTTTTTACCATACGTGGTACTTTTTGACTTTTCAGGCAAAAGTACGAGGAGAATGTTTTTTTAACTTATACGGCATGAATGGATTTTTACGGTTTCATAACACCTTATTTTCATGAAGATTACTCTACAAGATTTTATAACTATTTTCAACAAAATCCTTTTCTTTTAAAATTGCATGGCATTTGGTAAAAAGAAAATGATTTTGAAGAAGAAAGGATATTTTCCTCAAGAATTCATTTCAAGTGTTTTATCCAAACCATTTTCCATATAAGATGGAATTATTTCATATGTGTATTTTTCAAGTATAATTCCTCTATGATTTACATGGTTTCACTTTTCTTATGATGAAATTATATCCATTTTTTATATGGATTATGTTATGATGGGATGATGTTTGTGAAACCCATTTTATTATTTGGGTAATGATGAATGATTTATGTTCATGTTGTGGCACACGTAAGAATGATTTCATTATGAGATGGGTGGTACCTATATCTCCCACCAATGCATTGGGTAAAGATTTATATCTCATGAGATAGACATGGTGGGAATGGTAAGTTAATCTGATTCAGTGATAGAGGAATGGAACGAGGAGTGAACTCGATTCAGAAAGGGACTTTGTCCACTAAGATGATCTTGGCAGTAATGCCTTGGCTACTATGGAAATAATAAAATGTGCTTAATGGTTTCCACAATTACATGTTTTATTCTCATTCTATTTTATCATGATTGATGTTCCTTTATGATCTATGCCTTATGTACTGCCATGTTTTATGTCATTGCTCAATATTTTGATGTTTAAACATTATTTTCATGTTTTTAAGTTCAAATGTATATGGTTTGTTTTATTTTCTCCATGCTTACCCTTACTGAGCATTTGAGCTCACCCTTTTTACATTTTCTTTTCCCCAGGATTAAAATAAATGTTTTAGGTAAGGAAAAAAAGGGGAAGATCGTTATGGGAGATGTTGAAGATCTTTCAACATGATTAGAAGTTTATATTCCAAGTTTCCAAAGACACTAAACTATTACGATCCTTGAGTGTTTGATTTTGTTATAAGTATTCCAAAAAATTATTGTAATGTCCATGTACATCAAGCTTTGGGCCTCTACAGTTGGTATCAAAGGGAGGTTTAGTTAACCTTTGGAAACTAAGATGCAAAAAACTTTAGTGAGATCCCTAGAGATATTTCTAAGGTATGTCTAGGGATGTCCCTACGGTTAATTATAAGTATAGGTTATAGTCCTAGAATTATGGTAACGATATTAGAATTAAACCTAAGGTGTTAAATATTGAAGTTACTCCCCCTTGATTATGATTTTTTCCTCTCACACTATTCTTTTTGGGTTTTAGAAAATGGATGGAAACAGGAAGATTCACGATAATGGAGGATACAGTGGACAATGGAATGATATTCTTTGTGAGAAACCAAATGAAATTGGATCTGGAAGTCCATATATCTTTATTATTCCTAATTAGAAATCTCATAATATGACCAATAATCTCAACTTTGGTAAGTTTCCTAACTCAGCTAATAAGAGAAAGATGGAGTTTCATGATGATCATAGAGGAAAGAAAGTTCAATTTCCTCCATGTAAATCATGTGGGAAGAGTCATCAAGGAGAATGTTTCAAAGGAACTGGAAGATGCTTTGGGTGTGGAAAAGAAGGAAACAAGGACAGTAATTATAAAGGAAAAGGTTTAGTTAACACCATGGACAAGGATAATGGTATTGCTAAGACATCAACAACGGTTAAATGTTTTAAATGTGGAATGTATAGGAATTATGCAAACCAATTCCCTAAGGGAAAATCTCATGAAGAGAATCAGCATGGTCATATGGGTAGTACTTATGTGGATGATGATGAAGAGACTAAACATGATATATGAGATGAAAGAAATGATGAAGATCAGTCAGTGGTTTAAGAAGGTAGTGGAATGATTGTATGTTTATCAAGAATAATGTACGGTACTAGGGAATAAAGAAAAATCTAAAGATTGTTACACTGTTGTCTTTCCTTGAGTTTTTGAAAGTATATGATGAATGGTACCGGTAACCATGAAAGTTTATTCAGATATTTTTGGAAAGAACCTAATATGCGCATAAAGAAGGCCTAAGGAGATAATGAAATGTTTGATAGTATTAATGAGCTCATGAATTATATAAAGACAAAGTGATATCATGGTTGGAGTATATAGAATTTTTGGGATTTTGGTATATGGAAAGAGTTACCTTGTGACAAAATTCATGTTTTCACTATGGTTCAAGAGAATACATGATTAAGGTATTCACATGTTTGGAATGTGACCAACAAGATATATTGTATGATATATGGGGGATAAATGATGGTATTCACATGCTTGTTATATGACCTTTCTGGTAATTGTTTTCTTTTTACTACGAGATTGGACATAAGTATTTTGGATAAGCCTAAAGATTGGAATAGATTAAGTTAGACATCAGATAGTAATGTTTAATTCTAGAAATTTTTGATACTATTTTTGGAATGTTATAATAGTATAGTTTTAGAAAAAGGACAACCCGTAGGATGGGAGACTACCCGTCGCGTTGGACAAGGCTATGGGAATGGAACCCACAACTGAAGTGCGACAGGCCTTTATCGCCTACCACTGGCCAACATGAAGTCCCTAGTTAGTAGGAATTAGTTTTAATTTATTAAGTGGTATGATATTTGAAGTGTAAGTCCATTTTAGGAACTATATACGATTAATCTCAGCATAGATGGACTTATGTATTTTTAATAAATTATGCTAAACTTTTTGTGATAGAAACAGATGGAATGACCTATCATTCTATCACATGATCCGTTAACACTTCACAGAAGAAAAATTCAACTTCATTTCTTTAATAGATGAAGTGGAAATTGTTCAGGGCATGAACAACAGTGAGATTATACCAAAATCAAGTAAGTATTTCTTTTAATTCAAAAATTCTTCAGTATTAGGGAAATGATCTTGAAAACCAAAAATGTTGTCCTAGTGATCTTATATCTGATGAATCAAATGGTACCTTAAATCATCACAAATTTATGGCTTCGTGATTATTGGATTTTTCATAGCCGTGTTCTCTACCACTCTCCATCAGAACTTGATGGTTATATTTCTCTTCCATATCCATATTTTCACCTATGTTCTCCTACGTGGAAACCCAGTGATTAGATAATTTGGGTAACCATTATGTGTCATAATTTAGTTTTTAAAGTTCATTTTTTGTATTCCTTTTTACGATGTGGGTTTCTATTGAAGAAACTATCAAGTAGTAAACCATTTATAACCCCGACAAATTTCGAGGGCGAAATTCATTTTAAGGGGGGTAGAATGTAACACCCCGAGATTTTATGAGATATATTATTTTTTAATTTCTTTGATGTATTTTATTATACACTAGACTAAGATTATCTTGAACTATACGCACCACTATATTAGCTTTCATTATATGCAAAACTATTCTTGGCTCATGTTACACAAAATTTCAAGACCCTTTTGTGGAAATTATTTTACGCAACATTAAGTATAGATTTTGTTTAATGTATAAATGAAATAAGTTTTGACTATGTTATACACAACACTAAACAGAGATTTCACTATACACAGCCCTGACATGGCTTTCATTACATGCAATCAAGACCTTTCTCAATAGCGTGTGTAGTACGCAATACCGAGTTTCACTAAATGAGATATTATTATAATATTATTATGAACAAGCCCTTATGAATAGTAATACCCACTTTTTGAAATTTTTTAAATTTTAGCTTTCAAAATGGAATTCATTTTTGGATTTGGAATATCGAAATTAGCCTAGGGTGAATTTTTGGTGTTTTTATGAAAACATTCAGTTTTTGATGAATAGTGAAAACACTAGGTTACTATTTAAAAACAAACTTTTTATTTAAATAATTATTTATTTTATTTAAATTTAATTTAGGTAAAAATTGATAAATAATACCTATATAAGGTCAATTTAATTCATTGGAGTCATTTTATAATAATTTTAGATATATAAAAATTTATTGAACTTTTCACCATCTTTTACCAAGCTCCAAGAAGAATTTAAAAATTT
The DNA here is from genome assembly GCA_963277665.1 of Viscum album. Classification (NCBI taxonomy): domain Eukaryota; kingdom Viridiplantae; phylum Streptophyta; class Magnoliopsida; order Santalales; family Viscaceae; genus Viscum; species Viscum album. The sequence continues at coordinate 1,152,561,677 of OY728135.1, forward strand.
ACATAAAACTTAATTATACCGCTTCTGTGAGTGGAATTTCGAAATTCCAAAAGACACGGTTAATATCAAGTAGTAAAATTTGGTTCAATAAGATAAAAATAATTTTTGGTGAATAGTAACTTTTTACTGTTATTTACCACGGTTAAAAGTAAATAGGGTAATTAAGGGTAAAAATGATATTATTATTACCCTAACACATGTCCTAATTCTATTAGATAAGTGTAATTCGACCATAAACAACCTTAGGAATAAAATATGTCCATTTAGGACCACTTGGATTAAATTATGACATTTATTACTATTTTATTTAAAGAATAGTTAAAATAGTAAAAATCAATGTTTAATAACTAAAACATTTTTAATATAGTGTTATACATAAGATAAATTCGACTATAAAAATTAAATAGAAAGATAAAAATATTTCCTACATAATGGTATTTTATTTATAATTTTTAGACATTAAATAATGTAATTTATTTATGACACAATGATGATGTAGTAATTACCTTATTAATGAAATATTAACATAAATGATGTTATAAATACCCAAATAAAGGTAATATGAGACTTTTAATTAATTAAAATAATTTTATAGGTCAATATGACATGTTAGTATTGATTTAATTAACTTTATTTGAACTAATCATTCTGATATGATTTTCACAAAAATCAATTACCAAATAGTGTCAAAATTGACATAAAATAGTTTTTAAAACAAATATTATATTATTAATTGATACTCTATTCCTAAAAATATAAGGTTATGTAAAAATACTTAAATAATAATATATATGACATTAAATAACCAATTGGGGTTCGATTGGCAGTTTATAGCAAGTTTGTTAACCATATAGTGTAAGAAAACAAGAAGACACGGTAAAAGTTAAATTATTTAACTTAGACTTAAATCTAAATGATAAGGTTAAAATGGTGACCTAAACTAGACTAAAACCTATTGGTTGATAAGGTTTATACCCATACCCGCTTTATCTTTGAAATAAGTCACTTTAGAGCTATTATAAACCGAATTTGACTTTATTATAAAATAATATTTCATGTTTTTCCTAAGGTACCCCTCTCTTCCCTTATTAAAGGATACCTCCTCCCTCATCTCTATACACAACATCGAGCTTTCAAGATCGGCCAAAACCTGCCCATTTATCTTCTCCACATCCCTAGAAACATTATGGAGGTTCTGGTCTTCTCAAAAGACCCACTCTAGTCCCTTAAGAGGAAGCTTAAAAGAGGTGCGTCAAAGAAGAGATAATCTCTTCTACAGATTCTTTCAAATTTCTTTCTTCTTCAACTTCTTCATCTTTAGTTATTTCATTATAAAGTAATCACATAAATATAAATAATAAACTGATATATAATTATAAATATGAAACAACCCCATTTCACCTTCTATCCATCCTACGGAAAATGAAATCGTCGCGCGTGCGTACGTACGGAATACCGTCTCCACGCCGTGGTGAAATCTATTTTTCCACCACCACCTTACTTGGATGGTTATAATGGGGTAAAGAATAACTATATATAGTTATTATAACATAATAATGATTCTTATATATTATATCATCCACCCCAATTCAATTCAATAATTATGGGAATGGTATCATCGCTCGTGTGTACGTACGGATTACCGTCTCCACAACGCGATGAGATTCATTCTCCATGTTAACCACTCAAGAATGATTATAAAGTATATATAATGAATAATAATGATATATATGACATGATAAAGATACTTGAATTATGTATGTATATATATATATATGTCATCTACTTACTTTCATTCAAGTCAATAAGGAAAGGAAAACAACGTTCATGCGTACGCACGGCCGACCGTCTCTATGAACGGTGTATTTCATCTATTATATATATATATACTGAATATATATGATATATAAATCATGATTTACATTCTGGAAGTAATTAAATCATGATATAAGTAATAATAATATCAATAACAACAAGTCCAAACACATACGATAAATAAATTTTACCTAAAACGATGCTTTAACATGGAATTTATAAAAGAAGAGGTAATATAAAGTCATAAGTGAACCATATATGATATCATAACAATGAATATGAGTATGTAATAAGTCAATGACATTATTTAAATCATTATACAGGATTTTCAGATACGTACTAAGTATATCAGACCTAAGGTAAGACATAATTATTCCAATTTCAGTCTTATCTGAGATTGTTTATTCGTAAGTATTTACTGGGGTTATATTTTTCATCCATGTCCATAAATTTTTTTTTTCATAAAGTGTTTAATATTATTCCATGTATGTTTAAAGTCATGTTTATCCATCTTTGACTTTTAATTTTTGTTATGGATGGAATCTTTTTTTTACCATATGTTGTACTTTTTGAAATTTTTTTTCAAAAGTACGAGGAGAATGTTTTTTTAACTTATACGGCATGAATGGATTTTTACGGTTTCATAACACCTTATTTTCATGAAGCTTACTCTACAAGATTTTATGACTATTTTCAACACAATCCTTTTCTTTTAAAATTTCATGGAATTTTGTAAAAAGAAAATGATTTTGAAGAAGAAAGGACATTTTCCTCAAGAATTCATTTCAAGTGTTTTATCAAAACCATTTTCCATATAAGAGGGCATTATTTCATATGTGTATGTTTCAAGTATAATTTCTCTATGATTTACATGGTTTCACTTTTCTTATGATTAAAGTATATCCATTTTTTTATGGATTATGTTATGATGGGATGATGTTTATGAAACCCATTTTATTCTTTGGGTACTGATGAATGATTTATGTTCATGTTGTGGCACACATAAGAATGATTTCATTATGAGATGGGTGGGACATATATCTCCCTCCAATACATTGGGTAAAGATTTATATCTCAAGAGATATACATGGTTGGAACGGTAAGTTAATCCGATTCAGTGATACAGGAATGGAACGAGGAGTGAACTCGATTCAGAAAGGGACTTTGTACACTAAGATGGTCTTGGCAGTAATGCCTTGGCTACTATGAATATCCTAACATGTGCTTAATGATTTCCACAATTACATGATTTATTCCCAATCTATTTTATCCTGATTAATGTTTCTTTATGATCTATTCCTTATATACTGCCATGTTTTATGTCATTGCTCAATATTTTGATGTTTAAACATTATGTTCATGTTTATAAGTTCAAATGTATATGGTTTGTTTTATTTTCTCCATGATTACCCTTGCTGGGCATTTGAGCTCACCCTTTTTATGTTTTCTTTTCCCCCAGGATTAAAAGAAATGTTTTAGGTAAGGAAACAAAAAGGGTAAGATCGTTATGGGAGAAGTTTAAGATATTTCAACATGATTAGAAGTTTATATTCCATGTTTCCAAAAACACTAAACTATTATGGTCCTTGAGTGTTTGTTTTTTTTATAAGTATTACGCAAAAGTATTGTAATGTCCATGTACGTCAAGCTTTGGGCCTCTACAATTGCTATCAAGAATCTTAAAGGGGTTGATGTGTCTTGGACTTATCCCTCACTTATTCTAAAATATCCTTACTCTATTGCATATAGATTCATGGAGTAACATTTTATCTCTAACTCGAAACTCCAAGTCTCTCTGATGGTTATTAGCATATATTTGTTGTTGACTCTGAACTATCCTGATGTGTTGTTTAATTGTCTTAACCTTTTCTCTAATTTCTTCAGCCATTTCAGGTCATAATATCTTTCCATTACCAAATTCATCCCAATATTCAAGTTTCTTTAATCTCTTCCCCAAAATGGATTTATATAGAGCTATATGGATTCTTGATTGGAATCTATTGTTATATGAGAAATCAACTAGAGAAAGTTATTTGTCTCGTCCTTCTTTTATTTCTATAAAAAATGCTCTCAATATGTCCCCAAGTGTCTAGATAGTATTATTAGATTAGCCATAAGTTAGGATTGATAAGCTTATAAATACCCAAGATTTTCATAACTAGATATTACATCTAAATGGATGAATTTTTAATACATTTCCCAAATACATTCCGGACGACCATAAAGGTTTACTATCTTTGGATAATAGTTACAAAATATTCTCATTTCAAGAAATATCTTCAAAATCTCCCATAAATATATTCTAATTTATTACCCTTCATAGACAAATCCTACATAAACCATTCTTGTTAACGTGGAGAAAGGAAACATTAGAAAGGTTAATCTCAAATAATCAAGAAGGGTAAATATAGAATATATAAATTAAAGATATTTTGAAAGCATTATATAAGAATAAAAATATGATATTATAAATATAACTTACAAAGTTCATTCCCAATATATCATGGATCATAATTATGATCCTTTTCATAAAAAATTATCATTTCAAAATACACGAACCATAAAATTGAAAAATCATCAAAAAAAAATCATGGACAAAATGCTCATCCCATGTAAGTGTGTAACCATCATAAGTATAGAAACCATTTCTTAGGCCATTGTTAAAAATAGAGACCATAAAATAATAAAGGATTAGGATTCAACACATTTTTCCCATTTTATAATGGATATGGCATCATTACCTATTTCCAATAGAGAATCAAGCACATCGACATATTTCCCGTAGTGAATCAAGCGCATTAGATTGTTTCCCATATTTATCTCATGATATATAAAATGTAACAAATGATTTGGAGGGATATAGGTCACAACCATAACATAATGAAAATCAAACATATTATTTCCACAATATTATAATATATTCATCATGTCAGAACCCATGAAAAAATAAATGGGTTTCATAAACATTTCATCAAAAAAGAACCTATGGAAAAGAAACAGTGTTCATAAACATTTCATTAATTCATCATATCACAACTCATAGAAAAGGAACGGGTTTCATAATCATATTTTAATCAGAATAATTAAAATTAACCATCCAAGGAAATAATAATGATGGTACCATTGGATCATATACCCAATTAAACATAAGAAACACCAAATTTTGTCATCATTTATGAATAAAAATTACAAAATAAAATCATTCGAACATTCTTTGGGAAAATATCATTTTCATTTGAAATCAATTATTTAAAATAAAAAAATACCAAATGTTAAATAAAAAAATTATTCTAAAATAACCGTGAAATATTTTAATGGAATCTTTAAATAATTGAGTGGTCATGATGGTGTGAAATTACATTCATGACATACATGTTAAAACAAATATTCCATTCACATTTTGGGTAAATATTCAAAATTACCTCATTCAGAAAATGAAAAGAAGATTCCATTTAAATTTTTTTTTTAAAAGTTAAAGAATAGGTATAAATTTCTTTAAAAAATAATTTTAAAATATTTTCATTAAAACATTTTTATAAAACATGGACAAGGAATACAAAGGGTTTTGACCAAAGAGAGAAATAAATTTGGTTTTTCATTAAAAATATTATTCTGGAACATTGAGTTTTTAAAGAGTGTAAAATGAAATTAAAACAATTATTTTCAATATTTAAATATTAGAGAATAAAATTCATGAGTTTTTTGATATATATATCAAAAAAGTTCACCACCATAAACGTGATAAAAAACAATCTCGATAAACAATGAGATTGCAAAATAAAACCTTTTAAAACTTTGTTATATTTTGAATGGTAAATCCCATGAAAGAAATAAAATAATATGGATATTTATGTCCCATAATTTTATGATAATTATCATAAAAAGTTATTCATGGGTATTATATACACCACACAAAATAAACAAGTGGTGTATAATACATTTGTCCCATAGAAATAAAAGTGGGAAGAAAATCCATTAAATCTAATTACTTAAAACTTATTTTAATATCAAGTATAATAAAAATAATTTTATTATAAATATATCAAATAAACCGAATAATTTGTATAATTACATATATTATTTAATTATGACCTTTTATTACCCATTTATTAGCAATTCCTTATTAAAATCATATTTTAGGTAATAACTGCTTTGTTTTTCATTTATGTTTTAGTATGGTATTTTTTTAATTTTTCTTTAATCAGGGATCCATAATATACATAATTTTAAAATTTTCATTTAATATTATATATATTATTTATGTATTTATTTATATTTCTCTGTTAAATTTATACATAGAAACTGAATTACATAATTCATGGAGACAATAGGCTATACATACGCATGAACGTTATTTTCATTTTATATAAGGTTGAAATGAAAGAAAGGTATATATATATATATTATTTTTTAAGAATAATTTTTATTTCATATATATCAATTATTTTTGTTAAATTACCTTAAATGTAAAAACTATGTGAAGAATAAATCGCATCGCTTCGTGAGCCGGTATTATGTCTTACACATGAGTGATGTTATCGTATTCCTAAATAATAGAAAGTAATAATGTATATGTGATATTATAATTATAGTGATACAATTATTTCCTAAATATCATATAAATATGTTAAATTCATCTTTATATCCATCCTTGAGAGGTGGTGATGGAAAAATAATTACATCATTTTTCGAGGCAGTGGTCTTCCGTACAAACAATCAAAAGTTTCATTACCCATTTGACAGAATATGTAGTGAACATAGGATATAGAATTAACATTATAATATATCAGTGTATGGGATATACCAATGTTATTATATCATAATAATTTAAGAATATGTTATATAGGTGTATGAATAAATAAAATCAAAATGTTTGGTTGTGAATGATACCACTTCTTAGGATAACCTCTTTGGTTTACACCAAAATCCTTCCAATGTCAAATTAATGATAAAAAAGGAATCTAGGATGTGAGGAGGGAATTAAGGAAATTATTTTATTATTTCTAGGATAAAACAATAGGTTTTATAAGTTTTAAGTGGATATGAGAGAATTTTTTCTTTTATAAGTGGGGAAAGGACACACATGGAATTTTTGAAAATAATAAAGTGTACCCACATATTTAAGATGAAAAAAGATAAAAATTGACCATTATCAAACCTTATATTATACAAGGTCAAAATAGTTCCATAAAATAGGATTTTGAAAAGATTACAGGTCAATTTACCCCTTATCTTTTTATTTTATCCCCTGGTATACCTATTTTAACATTAACCATGGTAATTAATTTTTACTTCTTTTACTATTTATTTTGACCAAAAAATTAATATGATCATATTATGTAATACTAATTATTCTAGTTAAAAATATTTAATCCATTTTTCAAAATTCAATTAAGAGAAGTGGGATAATTTAATTTCAAATTAAACCCTCAAACATGATGAAAAAGTGGTTTTCCAAGGAAAACTTTTTAAAAATTATAGAAAGTTTTAATATAAAAATACAATATGAAATTGATTCAAACGAACTAAATTAGTTTAATTATAAAATAATTTAACTAATATAACTTTTCCAAAATTTAACCAACATTAAATATTGAAATTTTTTTAAATGAAAATGTAGTTTAAAAAATAAATTAGTATTTTTTTACTATCCATTGAAAAACTAATCTTTTCCGTAAATTCTCAAACAATAACCCTAAACTAATTTTGAAATTTTGGTTCAGAAATTGATGTTTTAATTTTCAAATATATTTTTTATAAGTATCAAAAATTAATTTTATTATTTTTTTGCAAAAATCAATAAAAATCAATTTTTTAAAAATGTTTTTTTCGAAGCATATAAAGACTTTACTAAAAATTAGGTACTGATTTGTAAATATATTTTATGTATCTAAAACCTTTATAAATAAAATTGAAATTTTGGTTATTGTTATTCATATCTTCAAATTTAATGGCTAGGTTATAGTGGTCAATAATAATAATAATAATAATATATCAAGGTTTATTATAACTCAGTGTTGTGTGTAACACAAGCTATCAAAATATAAAATTTATTCAAAAAAATTATAAAATTTCATGATGTTACGTTATACCCATATAAAATGAATTTTTACCATAAATTAATCACTATTATATAAACAAATAATTATACTTCTACCTCATAATATCCTCAGGTTCCCACATATCTTCTTAAAATTTATGTTTTCACCACAAAACTTTGACCAGATGAATGGTATTTTTTGTATCGCATTATATATATGACCCATAATCTCCACCAGTTGTTCCTCATAAGAAATATCATTCTCTATTAGTATGACCTCTGAGTTCAGTACATTTGATCGATTAGGTATAAAAACCCCCAAGAGAGATATAAGGAACACATCATGAACCTGAGATATATTCAGTGGAAGTGCCAAGAAATAAGGTGTCATCCCAATAAAATAAAGAATTTCACATGGTATGATATACCTAGGGATTAGTTTTCAATTCTTCCCAAATATCACTACCTACTTCCATGGTGAAATGTTTTTAAAAACCTTTTCACCCACTTCAAATTAGAGACCTTACTAACAAATTTCAGCTTTACTTATCTACTAGATTTATGCTAAATTTATGTATCAATGAATGGATCTGACATTATTTCTCATTTATTCAACTAGTTAATGTCCTGATAGTTTTATTTCTACAAATTCATCCAAGTACATTGGATTTATGTAATTTTTTCATATAGGGATTCATAAGTATCCATATGAAATCTCATGTTAAATGTATTGTTATAAGAAAAATAAACTAGGGGAAGGTGTTTATCCCAACCACATTTGATATACTTATAACAATATCTTAATACATCTTCTAGGGTTTGATTTTTTCTCTTAGATTGACCATGTGTTTGAGGATAATACTTAGTGCTGAAACTCAACTCTATATTCAGATCTTGAACAATGCTTCCTTAGAACATTATCGTAAACCTTAGATCCTAATCAGATACAATAGAATGTGGTACCCAATAAAAACTTAAAACTTTATTAATTAATATCTTGGTAGGCTAATATGGAGAGAAATTCTCTTAGATGGTGATGAAGTGTTCTTAATTTTTAAGTTGATTGACTGTAATCCATTAGAAATTAAGACCTTTATAAATTTTAAGGAGTTTAATGAAAAAATCCATGGCGATGTTTTTCCATATCCATTTTGGTATGGGTAATGGTTATAACACCCCTTATATTTTTTTCTCTAAATATTAACTTGATGACATACCAATCCCTGATATACAAACTATTTTATATCTCTCTTCATTCCATCCCACTAAAAATACTCATTCAAATCTCTATACATATTTGTAATTCCATGATTCATAGATAATGGAGAACTATGAGCCTCTTATAAGAGATCCTTCTTCAAATAGGGTATGGAAAAAACACATAATTTTTTCTTTATCCTTATCATTCCATCATGATCAATGTTAAATTCGAGAACATTTATAGCCTTCTTTTACAGCTCCACATTATCCTCTTGTGCCTCTTTAATCTTTACTTGGATATATGGTTGAACACTAAATTGAGAAAGATATTATTTCTCCCCTTCTTTCAGGATTTTCAAATCCATCCTTTGAAAAACCATAAATATTGGATATTTTGTGATCCTCATCCTAGAAAAGTTGGCATGATCCTTTCAACTCAAAGCATTGACCACCTTGTTCTCTTCCCCATGGTGGTAATGTGTTCTATAGTTATAATATTTAATTATCTCTAACCACATTCTATATCACATGTTCAACTCCATCAATGTGAATATATACTTTAATATTTTGTGATTAGTATATATATAAAACTTTTATCCATAAAGATAATGCATTCGTATATTTAATGAAACAATTACTCTAGCCAACTACAAATCATGAGTTGGGTAATTATTCTCATGAACCTTCAATTTTCATGATTAATAGGATAAAACCATGTTATTTTTCCTGAGAGTATATCCCAACCCATTTTTCAATGCATCACTATAGATTGTAGACTGTTCTCCACCATAGGGTAATGTATGAACAAGTTCACTAACTAATATCCTCTTTAATTCCCTAAAATTTTCATCACATTCACCTGTCTAGAAGAACCCGGCTTCCTTATAAGATAACTTGGTGATTGGATTAGATAGTCATTATAAATTCTTCTCAAACTGTCAATAATATCAATCCAAACCAAGAAATAATTAGATCATAGTTACTTTGGTTGGTCTTAGAAAATTTTCAATAGCTTTTTTTTCTGATGGATCTGCCAATATACCCTCTCTTTAGATTATATAACCCAAAAATGAAACCTTTTATAGAAAAAATTCACAATTTATAAATATTACATAAATTATATCCATAATTAGTGTATTAAATAAAATTACCAAGTTATCTTAATTCTCTTACATTCTCTTCGAATGGGTAATAATATCATCTATAAAGACTACCATAAACTGATCAAGGTAATATCTAAAGACTCTGTTAATTAAATCCATGAATATAATGGGGGAATTAGTAAGACTGAATTTAATCACTATATATTCATATTTTTTATACCTTTTATGGAATTTTCTCATGGGTATATCCTCATTTATGATTGTTTCTGATAGAATTCTCGGTATCCCGGTGATTAACTGTAGAGGATTGAATTTTATGAAACCATTCATGAGGGGTTCACTATTTCTGAATGGTTTCCAATTGTTTTTGTTTTTGAATCCAGAAACACACAATGATTCTATATCCATGAGGGAACATCTATCTAAAGGTAGTCACTTATGTTGGAGTTTGGCCGATGATGCTTAAGAACTCACACTGTTCGACAAGATTGGAGGTCAGACTCATTAATCCCTTTTGAGGGGGGATTATTAACTACTTTTGGACACTCTTATAGATTTAAGATATGTTCGTGAATCCTTAATTAATTACCAAGTATGACGTGGTTCTCCACAGTATTAATAATCAATTATTAGAATGTAATGAAATTAAAATCATCTATATGTTTTTGATGTTCTTAATCAATGGAAATATCAATATGTGTATGAGGTTTTTCAAAAAATGTATCCTTTAATGAAATTATTAAATATTATTTTTTTATTAATAAGATGTTAGTTTTCATCCACACAGTGGGTTTCTCTAGAGTGTGTCATCATCTAGGGAGACGTGAATTGTTTTAATGCCTGGATCAGACCCATGAATATGCTTCCTATATATCCTTGTGATAATAATTAGAACCCGTGTAATTTTGTGCCACTTAGTGGGGCACAACATTCCTTTTAAGGTCCTGTGATAAGGACCAAACTGTAAAATTTAACATCATGTGGAAATTAAGTCTAGGTGAAAGGTACCTAGTCAATTTTTGGTGTGTAACTTATTCCAAAGAGTATCGGGGAATCTAAAAGGTATATGGATTCACGTATTGGATAATTACCTATTGGGAATGCATCCTAGAGATAATATGGTTTATTTGGGTATTGGGTTTATACATTAGGAAGGCTTACTATTTATTCCATTTGGATGGGAATCAAAGCCCAACTAGTTATGTTGTGAGGACCCACACATATGGAGTCCCTCCGGTATATCTCCCAGAGGAGTATGTCCCTTTGATAGGATTATGTTTGGGATTATTCATGATGGGGATGCCCTTGTTTTTAATGAGGTTTTGTTGGGGATTAATCCTAAGAAGGATGCCCTTTGGATGAGTATAGTGATATGGTTGGGACTTATACTGGGTAGGAGGTCCATAATTGGTTGGGGATTACACTTGGAATAATGCCCAAAATTTTGGTTTTAGGGCTTATTCCTGAAAAGGATGCCCATGATTCGCTAAGAATTACACTTTTAATGATTCCTTTTTTGTGATTTCACGATGACATGGTTGGGGACTATACCAAGTATGAGGCCAATCATTGGGTTGAGTTGGGACTTACACTTGGAATGATGCCCATTAAGGGGCTAATTCCAAGAGAGGATACCCAGGTTGGGGATCATATGTATTCCATGATCACCACCAACCTCTAAGACTATGTGATTCATGCTCACTGTGAGAAAAAAGATGAAGCGGTAGATTGGGGGAATCAAATAATTTTATCTATCAGCTGCTAGAAAATATTTCCTCCCAAAGGGAGAGGGAATGAGAGCAAGATCTGGTGCATATTCCTTCCCATCGATGTACCCTAAGCCCAAAGGTAGAGATAGAGAGAGGTATTTGAGAGACATATATTCTACTTTTGACACATGGGTATAGAAAAGTGGGAAAGATTAATAAGGAAAGGTCCTTCGAGAATTTTGAGGGGCTTACTCTAGGAGGGATTCCCTTGTTCATTATTTGGGTTTACACCAAATAGGAGGCCCTTCATGTTCAACCTAGCGTAGGAGTCAGGTGATGAGGTTTTAATATTTTCTTGAGGAGTCAATGAACTCAAGGTACTTGAGGAATAAAAAAATAGAATCTCAAATTCTAACATGGGAAAGTAACCATGAAGAGTGCATTGACTCGGGGAATTTTAGGGAGTGTGGAGGAGTATCTAAAATCATGGTATTCCAAAGGTGGATATTAAGCCTGTATAAGGATCCACCAAAAATGTCATCAACTCGGCCTGAAAAGTTTTCGGCGTGACTCTCCATTTTTTATGGGGGTCAAATATGGAATAAAAGGTAACAACCCTAAGGGTTGGGACCATAGACTGATATAAATCCTATATTGGATTGCGAAGGCACAACCCATATGGTATGGACAAGAAGGATCTCTTAGACGGGTCATCCAGGTGGCTTACCGTATTATGGGTCCCCACATGCATGGGTCACTCAGATGTGGGTTCCCCAAGTGGGTCTTCCAGGTGTTTCACCCAAGTATGGTTCACCGATGTATGGGTTTCCTAGGTGTGGGTCATCCAGGTGGGTCTCACCCAGGTATGGGTCATGCGGGATATACCTCACCCAAGATATACCTGGGAAGATTGGACCACCTCCCTAGGTCTGAGTTTCCCATGTGTGGGTCACCCATGTACCGAGTTGGGGGCCTCGTCCTACTGAGGGAGGGCCATGGTAGGTCTCCTAGGTTGGGATGTAATACATGTCTAAAAAAATACACCACAAGATACCTCTCTTGGATTCACTATTTGGTATTTTAAACGTCCTTCAAAAAATTGAGGCAGAGGGGTCTATTTATAGACCCTCTGGTGGACTTGTTTGCATGGTCCTATGCAAATGGTCCTGTGATAATTGGTATGTATGGATGGTATGCGCGGTGATGTATATTCCTAAAAAAATATGTAATACTTTTGAGAGGCATAACCTTTAATTAGTGAGTCTTTCTGGGCTCTATTACCAATCAAATCGAATCTTTGAAGAGATCTACGCTTCTTACTATGGTAAATACACCATTTTTTCTCAAATTAAATGTGTAAATTTCATTTTAATGAATCGAAACGTTTTTACCATCGATCTTATAAATCCATGGCCTTCTCCTGAAGGGGAGTTCTTTACACTTATGCCTCATTGTGGAGTAGTATTGTGTCACAAGGAAGAATAGCCTACATCTTATTTCATCATGGAGGCACATCTCTATTCAAACACAAAATTTATTATCTATGTGAGGATCACATCATGAATTCTATGGAAAAGTGCATGGAACGCATTTCACAGTGTCAACCCCCCCCCCCCATGATTATATTCATTCATAATGAAAATAATGTAGTTCTAAGGTAACTGTAAGCCACTTTTATTCATTCAAAAATCATCTCATGGACATCAGATCAATCACATATTTTTTAGGATGATCAAATTGTTTCCTAATCCATGGGGCCTTTGGAGAATGGTTTGAATATTTCTAGGGTCACATAGACAACCCTACAAACTTTGTTTCTTTTATTTTATCACCCTAATTTCTTCCTAAGCCTAATGTAAAGAATAATTTTTGGGTGAGACATGGATTTTTCTTAGGCCCCCCTTTATGGGTTTTCATCCTAAATTTTTTGCGCTTTTTTATTTTTTTCATTGATAGATTTTTTCCGAAGCCACATGGAGTATAGGTCTAGCGAACTGAGACTCGACATTTTCCCAATTTTCACTTTTCAGGTACTCAATATGATGAGTACTATGTCTCTTTTTGTGGATAGTTTTTGTACAATATGTAATAATTAGGATTGACTTTTAGGTTGAATATATTTGACCATAAGTTTAGAAATGATGACCCAAACAAGGATTTTTGGACAAGAATGTTCCAACATTATTCAGATATCCAATGAGGAATTTTGATCCACGATTTTGTTTCCTAGATCTAAAACTTGATATTCAGGAATATATGGGGTCTCTTCTGAGGATAAAGTTACTACTAGTTAAAAAACCCATGTTGTGGGATATTTTATGAAAATTCAACTAGGGTGTGTCACTACATTGTAAAATAGTGTCATCATTTGGCTGACAAGTCCTGAAAATTTTTGGGTGACATATGCAAATCTTACAAGGGAATGTAAAAAAAATTCAAGAAAATAAGTTCTCAATAATTCATATATTCTATTACTGATGTACACTAGAATTTTATGATGATTTTTATTTTTAAAGACCATGATGGGTTGTTTTTTCAAGGGGATATGTCTAAGAATAAAGAGAGTATCTTTATTTTCATTGGCCATAAATAATAAACTTACTCGAAATGAATTTAGTTTGTGTGAAGGAGGGTATATTTTGTTACATGGATGATGTCATGGGGAAGGTTAATTTTATAAAAAGGGATAAAGCATTGTACAATTTAACATCTTGTGACTAGGAAACCATTTTATGGAGTTTAATGTCGTACATTAAAGAGATTATGTTATGCAGTTTAATTTCATACAACAAGTACAATAGAGGGTTTATAATTTAAGTTTTTTATCATTAACTAAAAGTTTAATAATTCTCCCATTTCATGGTATTATGTATGAGAATGCACCATTAATTTTAGTAATTAGGAGAAGAATTTTTTAGTTGTAATATGGGGATCATTAGTTCTTTAGAGTGGTTTTGGGAAAATGGATTATGCTGATAGATGAGGTCCCTCCTGAGGAGGAAGTTACTACTGGTTGAAAAACATGTTTTGTGGAATAATTTATGAAAATACAATTGGGAAATGTTACAACATAGTCAAATAGTCGAATCCTCTAACTGATTGGCTATATTGGTAGGTGAATTCTAAAAAGACAACTGGGGAATGTTACATCATAGTCAAGAAAAAAAGTTCTTAGGAATTATGAGATTTAATTATTGATGGAGAAAGGAATTTTATGGATATTTATATTTCATTGGACACGTAATATAGTTTTATATAAAGAAAGTACCCAAAAATAGAATAGTCATTTCAAGTCAAAATTACCCAAGATTTTTGGGAAAATGTATCCTATGTAGTTTTTTCGTAGACACAGGAAATATTGTACATGTAGTTTTAGGTCATATGACTATAACCATAGCATTATGGAAATGATGTGTGATATGTGGCCTACCTGACCAAGGTCATTTTGATATAATTCATACATGTGGGAGTATATTTGAAACCATGGCCTTGGGGGTTCATAGATTAGGAGTAAAGGTATGGAATAAAATATGTGATGGATTGATGTGGACATATTTTAATAAAGGGTCCCAACATAATGTCAGCAAATATTATGAGGATATGAGAGGATTCTCCTGAGGTTGATGTTATCACTGGTTGAAAACCCCATTTTGTGGGATAATTTACGAAAATCCAACTGTGGCAAGTGAATTTATAGTCAAAAATTTTCATACTATAGCATAAAAACCTACTTTGTTGGAAAATTTAGGCATAGACAACTAGGGCATGTTACTGTATAGTCAGGTAAATAATTCCTAAAATATCAATATTCCTATCACTGAAAGCTGGAGAAGGATTATGAAGAAATGAAAGTTACCAAGATTGGGAGTATGATGGGTGTAAGAGATACGTCTAAGCATAAAAGAATAATTTAGATCAATATCCGCCATGAAGTTTAGATTCCCTTACATATATTTGATTCATATGTTGAATGGGGACATATTTATTTCCTTGGCGGACCCCTAATGAGGGAACCCAAATTAAGACCTCATGTGTAGATATTTTTTTATACACAAGAGATAGGTATTATTATTTTTCTACCCCATGGTTGGGATAAGGGAATGGGTCCTAGGTGCCCATACGTATCTCTTTGGGATGAGAATCAAGACACGTGTGATTCTTGAGGTACCATGTAGTTTAAAGTCTTGCGGTGAGGAAATTATCCATATAGTATAAAGTCATGCTATAAGTATAAAAGTGACTCGACATTAGAAATAAAGGAATATTTTTGTAAGGATAGGGTATATGACTCTAGAATCACTATGTATCTTGTGGGATCAAGAATCAAGCCACATGTTTTTTAATAAGGATTTTCCATATGGATTCAATTCATGTGTGGAGAAAAGGGGGGTTGAGTACGAGCTCACACATGGGGTGAGACACCATATTGAATCTTATTATATAGATCTAACTTGTGGAGATATTTACCATATTGTGATATATCTGGGTCAAAGATTAAAGATTCAAACATCACTACATATCTCATTGGAATGAGAATCAATCCACATATAGTTCTTGAGTAAATTGTGTAGTTTATTTCCATCTGGAGAGGTCATCTAGTGTACCTTTTAAGGTATTTCATCCAAGACCATGATAACCCTATTCAAATTGATATGCCTTAATTATATAGGGAATAATTTTACCAAAACTCATAATTCCACATGATCAATTCCCATATTGAGAAAAAAGTATTCGTAATGTTTTTTTCCTCTGCACAAAGGCAACACAAATGAAGGATGGGTAAATTGGGTTCATGGTGGTTAAGATAGGAGGTATCATTTAGGAATCGCTACATATCTTATTAGGATGACAATCAAGTCACACATGGTTCTTTAATGTTTCCCTATATAGGTATGACTCATACATAGGGAGTGGGGGATTTTTTTTCATTGATGGGATTGAGATTAGAGATCCAGGATTCACTACATATCTCATTGTTATTAGAATCATGCCACATGTAGTTCTTGAATACCTTTAACTTTAACATAGTTTAGTGAGGACGAAGATTACCTGACATTAAAGAGGGGAAATTTTTTGGCTGGGCCCAGGAATGGAAATCTAGTCTTCACTAAAAATCCTACGATGGAAGGAATCAAACCACGTGTAGTTCCTGAAAGTTTACCAATGCAGATCTAACCCAAGAAGAGGGATTTTTTTCATATTTTTTAGCAGTTGGGCTTGGGATTGGAGATATGGGTATCTCTATGTATCTTTTTGGATAAATAATCATGCCACATGTAGTTGTTGATGGGTTTCCTATGTAGATTTCACTCATATATAAAGAGTGAATAATTTTGGTTTCTTGTTGTGGCTATACCAAACTTGGAAATCAGGAAATCACTATATATCTCATTGTCATGAGAATCTAGAAACATGTATTTCTCATAAATATTTTTCAGTTTATCATCATGAAATAAGGATTTTGGATGTGCATTTTAACATATTGAAGTAAGGATGTGGGTAACCCAATGTGGAAAGGAATATTGTGGCTGGAACAGGGGATAGGACTCGAGAATCACTACATATCTTATTGGGATGAGAATCAAGTAAAACTATGTTTTGGAATAGTTCACTATGTAGGTATGATTCATACATACAGAAAATGATGATTTTTTTAATCGTGGATGGACATGGGATGGGAGGTTTGGGCATCAGTACATATCTCATTGGAATAACAATAAATCCACACGTAGTTCTTGAACGAAAATGTGGTTGGGGTACAAACACAAAATGTTATGATCCTCTCAATCACTGATTGAAATGTTGGGAATTTTTTTGTCATGAAATAAGAACTTGATTTGTGTGGTTTAACATCAAATGGTTAGGACGATATGTTAAGAAGTATAGATTCTTACAACGTGGACTATATCTGGTATTGTGTAGTTTAACATCTTGCATCTAGGATGATATTCCATTCTTTTTAAGGTCATGAAACAATGACCATCTTCAAAGTTTATCATCTTGTAGTTGAGATGAGCATTGGGTGATTACAGGAAATATTTTTTCAGTAATATTACATTGTTTGGGTCTGTAATGATCTATCCATCAATTGACATTAAGGAATAAGCTTCGTTAAAGTGGACCTTGTGTTTCGATTAAGGTCCCTCTCACTTTTGTTAAAGCTTTAGATGCCTCTTTCCTATTATTAATTGGATTCCTAATGACCAATACTAGTTTTCCTTATAGGAATGAATGAAGGTGTACATTATTATTAATGGCTCATGCTATCCAATTTTGATAGACCTCCAAGTGATGCAATGTGTGAAATATTACTTAATCGAGCCAATCAAAATCATCACATAATTTCTGGGACTACCCATCTAGGGATATCTAGTCAAATATGGAAATACTGAGTGATGTAAATTAATCCTCAATGGGAAAGATATCTTTGGTTTTGTATATGAGAGAGTATGGGGTCACTCATATGGAATTATAGTTTATTGTCTCGTAATCCCATAAGGCATGAAAGAGATTATCAAGCCAAGACATTTTATATCTGTCCACCATATTCTGGTGTATATATTATAGGGTCTTTTTGAAAGCCTCTATCTATACATTAGTTATTCCATTATAGAAGGATGAGTGGTTGGATTTGATATTGTATACCTAATATAACTTCTCTACCTTAGTGGAATAAAAATTGGTGTTATTGCCTTTTAGTATTTTACAAGGGAAACTGAATCTAGTATTGATATTGGATTTCACAAAACTTACAATGATTTTGGACCAGAATTTTTTAGGAGAATTTACTTGTTCCATTGGGAGAAGAAATGGATAGCAGTTAAGATGTATTTAAACTACTTGAACATAGCTGAAGGGTATTTCCACACAATATCCATTCCCCATATAGAAAATGGCCAGTAGTACATGGATATATGTATCAACTTTTGGGGTTTATGTATGAAGTTTACATGCACTTGGAAACAATGACACTTCTTGGTTAATATTTTTCAATCATATGTCGCAGTGGAAAAATAGTACACAAGCATTTGCATTTGATGGGAAAGCCTTATCCTTGACTGGTGAGCACTGTAGGCTCTGGTGTGCATGTATTTAATGAAAGAAACGATCTCTTATCTATTAATAAATTTTAGAAGGAATTCATCAAATCCTCTTATATAGATGAATTTTAAGTGATTTGTTTTATTATAAAGAGTGAAGTTTGCTGCTCGCCATTGGATTTTTTCATTCCCAACTCTATCTAGTCGGTGTACTTCATCCTGAAGGTATGACATAATTGGAATCATCCACCCTGTGGTAGAACTATATGGCTCAAGGATATGACTAACATAATTAATATATTCCATTATGACTTGAATAGAAGGTGGGACCATTTGGAAATGGGCAATGCTAATGACTATTTCATCATTGTTTGGATCCTCTACAGTTGTATCTTCATTCACTATTGAATATATTTAGTCATTCTTTGATCTTGCGATATGTTTCAATGATGGATCCAAGGGGAATTATACCATTAACCCTTATAAATAGTCATGTAAGGGGATTAGAAATTCCTTTCCAATAGTGTCAACCCCATTGATATGTTTGATTACCAACTCTATGAAACATTTCACCTCCATGTGATCCACTGGTGTTTGGAGTTCTAGTTCCAGACTTGCAATGAGGGCATGATATTCCACTTTATTAATTATACATCCTTCTGATAACCAGACTCAGTAAGGAAAAAATACCCTCATTGAGGAAATTAACAAGATCCCTAACCCAACATTGTTGATCTTAAGGTCCTCTATTATACTCCCTATTGGGATCCAGGATGAACCATTAAAAAAATCCTATGTTTGGGGTCTTCTATGAATATAGAATATATACTCATCAAGTAATTCAGTATTAAATGATGTTGCTTCTGTAGATAGGTGTTCTATATTGAAATCTTCTCAGGCCTCGCTTTACATTACTTTTTGAGGCACAAATTATATATCAAACTGCTATAGAATAACTTCCCATCGTTCCAGACATCATGTCAACATAGCGTGGATGAGGATTTAGTTGATAAGTTTATTGTGATAGACCAATTGGACCACATGGTTCTATAGGTAGTACATGAGTTTCTAAATCATGAAGATAAATTCCAAAAAGCACTTCTTGATATCTATATAATGATTCTCGTAATCATGCATGGTTTAACTAAGATAATAAAGGTTGTTTTCATTCCAATTATCATTATTTGGTGTATGGAAAGAACCCAATGATCTCTCTTGGTAAATCACATATAGAATGAGAAAATTTCCCTTAATATGTGGCATTAATACTGGTGGACTTAATAGGTATTTTTAAAACACTTTCCTACAAGGTTAGTTATGAATCACCACATATAGGTCAATTATCATTTAAGCACACTCAAATATTTATGTTTTCAAGGAGGTGACATGATAAGGATATATTTTTTGTTTTTATGGTAAACATAGATGTTGTGATGGCATATGAAGAAGTCGATAAACATTATAAAGGTTACCCTTAAAGAACATTTTGAGGTGTTTATCTTTAGGATATGCTATCATAGCATGGTGACGATGGGATCCGTGTAACGCCCCGACCCTAGTTACCTAGAGTCGGTGCCTTATTACATAACATTGGCATGAACAAAAGAAAGATCAAATCTCAAAAGACCGATTGGTTTAGTATCCTTAGAAACACTAGATATATTCATAATGTTTTACATTACATCATAAAGTAAAAAACTACTACAACAACATAGTCTCCATATCCCACACTCATATCCCCACATACTATCCCTACAGGTCATTCATAAATTACTTCTTCACATCCTGGGAAAAATAAAACATAGAAAAGGGGTGAGCTCAAATTCCCAGTAAGGATAACAATATAGTGGAATCTTTCATAGATAAGAATAAACATTTAAGGCAATGTATAACTTAAAACAAAAGCCTTTTAAACTTGAACTTCAACATAGTATGGCAAAAATAAAATGAAATAATTCCATTTACTTATTCACATGGATATTCTACTAATCAAATAATCACATGCAATATCAATTACCACTTTCATAATGATGGAATGCATAATGCCATACTATCATAACCACATAGCCAAGGCCTCGTGCCAAGACTACAAATAAGATTTTTCCAAGGCCTTGTGCCAAGACACTAGTTTGTCTCATTAGACCTACTGATGCATCGAGGAGCTATAGCGGGCTCCACCCGTCACATATTAAGTCAAATGCATTCCCATATGAAAAGGTTTAAACATAACATAAACATTCGTATTAAAACTAGCATATGAAATGTCAATAATTTCACCATAAACTATGAACAGTATAAAAATAGCACATCCACAGTCAAACATATCACAAAACCTTCAATACAATATAGAAGTTTTGTATCATAATAAATCAACTTCAAATAAGTGTAAAATCCATCAAAGGATGTTGACATAGATGAAATCAAAACTCTTTTTAGAGAAATACCTCTTTCTATTTTGAAATCATTTAAGAGTAATATATTTATGAAATAAAACATTTTCCATGAAAATATTCTTATAAGATTGTAAGGGAAGCTTCGAAGATTTTATAACTGTGTAAAATAACTGAACCCGCCGTATAAGTTAAAAAAACATTCTTACCTTAATTCTGTCGAAAAGGTTAAAAAGCACCTTGTTTGGAAAACGACGGAAAGATTCCTTTATAAACCACTTATAAAAAGTCAAACAAGGGTATAAATGACTTTAGCCCATATTCTTCTAAATAGTAAAAAAAATTTGAAATACATTTTTAAGAATCATGGATGTGGATGATAAATAGATCCCAGTAGATTATTACGTATAAACAACCTCGGATAATGAAGAGATTGTGAAATAACCCTTACCTTGTACTTTTCCTTGGTTGAGGGTAGGTTAACCTCCTGTATAATGGTGAAATAATTTTTATTAAATTATACAATAATAATATATATTATTATGATATCATATATGATCTTTTAACATTTGTTTGTTAATAATATCTTAGTATTATCGTCGTTTTGGGTGTTAACTTACTCGTTTTATTTTATATGTTTTGTTACATAAGCCTTGTTTTTCATGGATAGGTTGTATATTATTCATATTAAGAATTATATCAAGTCATTAAAAATTATTTTTAAATCATCAAATGATAATTATACATGAATGGATACGATGGAGAATAAATCTCATCGCGTTCGTGGAGACGGTAGTCCGTACGTACGCACGAGCGACAATATCATTCTTTTGATATTAAAATAATATATTATTGGATAGTATATCATATATACAGAATCATTATCATGTTATATTTATTATTTACATGAGTTACACATCATTATTATACCCATCCAAATAATAATATATTGAATAATAATTACACCACGACATGGAGACGGTAAGTCGTACATACGCACATAAGGTGACATGTTATTCAAAGGGTGGATAGAATAATGAATATGGTTGTACCATATTTATAATAACATCACAGTATATATAAGATACTGGAGTTATTATTTTAGAATGGTAATAACAAAGAAAGAATAAGTGGAAGAAGAAATGAATTTGAAAAAGGGTGGTGAAAACATTACCTCTTCTTCAGGTTTTTCCTTTTGATTTGATCAAAAGGGCTCCTTAGGTTGGATTTCTGATCAAACTAAGGCCTGTAAATTGTAGTGAGGGAATTTGAGAGAGTATTTGGGCATATTTTGTCCAATCCAAAAGGTTTTGAAGGTGTGAAGTAATGAGAAGGGGGAGTGACCTTTTATAAGAGGGGTGAGGGGCACCTTTGGAAAAGCTAGAAATATTAATTTATAATAAATTCATATTCGATTTATAATGGCTATAAAGTTTATTATTCAAAGGTTAAGGTGGGGATAGGTAGAAAACCATTCAACCAATAGAATTTAGAAAGGTTAGGGTTACGATATTAACTTTATCTTTTATTTTTAACTCTTAGTTAATTAGTTTGACATTTACCAGGTCACTTTGTATTTTTATATTATATTGTTAATAAACTTACTATATACATCTAAGAGACCCTCAAGTGGTCCATTAATGATACACCAATCATTATATAAGTCTCTTGGCCGAACCTTAGATTTTTAGGAATTTAATATCATTTAATAATATAATATTTGTTTAAAAAACTCTTTTATGTCAATTTTGACACTATTCAATAGTTGATTTTTGTGAAACTTATAACAGAATTATTACTTCTACAAAATTCAATTAAATCAATCATAATATGTCATATTATACTAGAAAATTAGCATAATTCATTAAAAGTCTAAAATTATATTTATTTGGGTATTTATAATATAAATTATTTTAATTTTTCACTATTATGGTAATTACTGCATCATCATTCTGTCATAAATAAATTAAATTATTTAATGTCTAAAAATTAGAAATAAAATATAATTATTTAGGAAATCGTTTTATCTTTATAATGAATATTTACAATAAAATATATCTTATGTATAACCTTATATTAAAAATGTTTTAGTAAATAAACTTTGATTTTAACTCTTTTAACTCTTCTTTGAATTAAATAATAATAAATGTCCTAATCTAATCCAAGTGGACCTAAATGATAATATTTTATTCCTAAGGTTGTTTTTGTTCTAGATACACTTGTCCAATAGAATTAGGACATGTGTTAGGGTAATATTAATATCATGTTTACCCTCAATTACCCTATTTACTTTTAACCGTGGTAAATAAAAGTAAAAAGTTACTATTCACCAAAAATTATTTTCATCTCATTGAACCACATTTTACTTCTTGATATTAACCGTGTCTCTCGAATTTTCGAAATTACATTCACAGAAGCGGTAAAATTAAGTTTTATGAAAAAATCAATTTTTTAACTACAACTTAGTAGTTTCACTATTCATCAAAAAATTGAAGTTTTTCAGAACATTGCCAAAATTTCACCCTAAGATATAATTGAAATTACGAATTAAAAAATGATGTCTATTTTACAAAATTCCAAACATATAAGTTTCATTAATTAATTTTATAATTAATTCCCGTTGTCACAACAAATAGCGTGTTTTTAAGAAACAAAATATACCAAAAGATTGGCAATTGTTTAGGTCCAATTTCAAAGTGAAATTAATTCTAATGAACACCATTGGATAAAATGGTAAAAATATATTCTAATTGTACTTTAAACCCACTCAATAATATAATTTATCACTATAAATTATTTTGATTAAAAAATTTGTTTTTTAGTATTTTTCATTATTCATAAAAATTGGAAGTTCTCAGAAAAATACCAAAAATTCATCTTAGGATAATTTCGATATTCCGAAACCAAAAATGAAGTCCATTTTGAAATATAAAATATATATAATTTAAAAAAGTAGGTATTACTATTCATAACGTCTAGTTTGATTGGTTGTGGTGTGTTAGAACTCGATGTTGCGTACAACACACGCTATCGCATTATTCAAAGAGAAGCGTACCGCAAAAGCTTGGGGTTTTAAATTCTCCCCTCCTTCAAATAATTTCGTCCTCGAAATTTCCAGAATAATACCGCATGAAAAGACTAGGGTGGTTCTTCATCATAAGTTCCTCGGGTTCCCACGTTGCCTCTTCCATCTTATGGTTTCTCCACAAAACTTTTACCAGACGCGTCGTCCGTTCTCTCAGTACTTGTTCTCTGGTATCAAGAATCCTGATGGGCTCTTCACAATAAGACAAATCAGGTTCCAGTTCTAATTCTTCATAGGTTAGTACATGAGTTGGGTTAGGCATGTATTTCCTCAATAGAGATACGTGGAACACATCGTGAACTTTGGAGAGACTTGGCGGCATTGCCAATCGGTAAGCTACAGCCCCAATTCGTTCTAGAATTTCGAAAGGTCCGATGTACCTGGGACTCAATTTACTATTCTTACCAAAATGTATGACTCCCTTACATGGAGATACCTTCAGGAAAACATGATCATCGACTTGAAATTCCAAATCTTTCCTTCGATTATCGGCATAGCTCTTTTGCCTACATTGAGCTGCTTTGATGTGATTTTGGATTACCTGCACCTTTTCCATCGTTTCCTCCACCAGTTCTGGGCCTACAAGTTTTCTTTCACCAACGTCATCCCAACATGTTGGTGTGTGACATCTCTTTCCGTATAACGCTTCATATGGTGCCATCTGAATACTAGAATGGAAGCTGTTGTTATAGGAAAATTCTACCAAAGGTAAATATTGATCCCACATACCCTGAAAGTCAAGTGAGAAAGATCTCAACATGTCTTTTACGGTTTGAATAGTCTGTTCTGATTGTCCGTCTGTCTGAGGGTGGTTGGAAGTGCTCAAATGACGTTCAGTATCCAAGGATTTCTGGAGACTCTTCCAGAATCTTGAAGTAAAACAGGGATCACGATCAGAAACAATCGATAGGGGTACTCCATAAAGTCTCACAACTTCATTTATATATAGTCTTGCTATACGTTTCAGTGGTAGATCTTCTCTTATAGTAATAAAATGTACTGACTTGCATATTGCATCGTTCCTTCTAGGAGTCTTTGGTAGCCCCATGACAAACTCCATCGTAATATTGTCCCATTTCCACTCCGGTTTGGAAAGAGGTTGCATGAATCCTCCAGGCTGTTGCCTTCCAGATTTCACTTGTTGACAAACCATACATCTTGACACAAAATCAGAAATCTCCCTCTTCATGTTGTCCCACCAAAAATGTTCCTTCAAATCTCTATACATTTTGGTGCTCCCATGGTGTATAGAGAAATTTGAACTATG
This sequence comes from Viscum album, assembly GCA_963277665.1. NCBI lineage: Eukaryota > Viridiplantae > Streptophyta > Magnoliopsida > Santalales > Viscaceae > Viscum > Viscum album. Next base: position 1,152,587,326 of record OY728135.1, read on the forward strand.
AGAATCATCCAGTAATTCCCTTTTTAGATCAGGTATATCGGGAACACAAAGCCTCTTCCCGAATTTCAAAATTCCATCTTCATACACAAAGTCTCTCAATCTCCCTTCATTCACAACTTTAATCTTCTTTTGAAATTCTTCATCATCGGTTTGAGAACTCTTAATTATTTCTAGTACATATGGTTTGGCAACCATTTGAAAAAGAATTGATGTTTCACCTTCCCTGGTTATTCCCATGTCCATCTTCACTAGATCCATGAAAATTGGATCCCTTTCAATTCTCATATTGTTCAAAAATCCATGGTCTTTTCTGTTCAAAGCATCTTCCACCTTGTTTGCCTTCCCCGGGTGGTAGTGTATCATACAATCATAATCCTTGAGTAATTCAATCCATATCCTTTGCCTCATGTTGTGTTCTTTTTGTGAGAAAATATACTTCAAACTCTTGTGATCAATATAAATCTCACATTTTCACCATAGAGGTAGTGCCTCCATATCTTCAAAGCAAAGATCACAGCTGCTAACTCGAGATCATGAGTAGGGTTGTTTTATTCATGAATTTTCAACTGTCGTGATGCATAGGAAATAACCCTATTATTCTGCATAAGGACACAACCAAGTCCTTTCTTCGATGCATCGCTATAAATAACGAACCCATCATTCCCCGATGGTAGAGTAAATATAGGAGCATTGACTAATCTTCTCTTCGGTTTTTCGAAACATTCCTCAAACTCTTTTGTCCTAACAAATTTAACCCCTTTACGTGTGAGCTTCGTTAATGGGTTATCCAATCAAGAAAAATTCTGGACAAAACGTCGATAATAACCTGCCAAACCAATAAAACTATGTACCTCAGTTATATTCGTTAGTGCTGGACATTCCTAGATTGCATTGGTCCTAGAAGGGTCAACAGAGATTCCATCGTTAGAGACAATATGGACAAGAAAAGAAATCTCATGAATCCAGAATTCACACTTGCTAAACATTCCATAAAATTCATGTCTTCTCCAAGTTTTCAGGATAATGCGCAAGTGATTTTCATGATCTTCGTAGCTTTTGGAGTATACCAAGATATCATCAACAAATACCACCACAAATTCATTGAGATACTCCTTGAAAACTCTATTCATCAGATCCATGAATACAGAGGGTGCATTAGTCAATCCAAAAGGCATTACAGTAAACTCGTAATGCTCGTACCTGGTTCGAAATGTTGTCTTCGGAATGTCTTCTTTCTTCACACACAACTGATGGTATCCAGATCGGAGGTCAATCATTGAAAAGTATTTACCTCCATGTTGTTGGTCAAATAAATCATCAATGCGAGGTAGGGGATACTTTTTATTTATTTTTATAGCATTGATCTCCCTGTAGTCGATACATAACCTCATGGATCCATCATTCTTTTTAACAAAAAGAACAGGGGCTCCCCATGGAGAAACACTAGGGCGAATAAATCCTTTATTACTCAATTCCTCTAGTTGTTTCTTTAGTTCGAATAATTCTACAGTGGCCATTATATAAGGGGTCTTCGATATAGGCCTTGATCAAGGAATTAAATCAATGTAAAACTCAACTTCTCGTTCTGGAGGATGTCCAGGTAAATCATCCGGAAACACATCTACATATTCTTTAACAACGGGTACATCCTCTATTTGAACATTCATTTCCTCACCCATAGTCATTTCAGTCTCTTCCTCCCTAATAATTGAATTTAGTTGAGCTAATGGGGGTGGATCTAGATAATAATTAGGTGGTGACAATTCTGCTCTAAAGATAAGGTGTTCCTTATCATCATCATCAAGAATCGTAACCTCTTTATTATTACAATAAATCTTCGCATCATAGTCTGAAAGCCAGTCCATACCGAGGATTATATCAAACTCAATCATAGGTATGATGATGATATCAGCAGATAAAGAACATTTATGTGCTCTAATGGGGACCGATTCACAAAACTTTGTTGCAATGATACTTCCCTTATGAGTTTTAACTGACAACTCCCTTATTAAATCAAATTGGAAATATCTAATTTTCTTAGAAAACTAGGAAGATATGAAACAATGCGATTATCCAGAATAAAATAATGCATTTTCTAAACTTGAGGAAACCATTAAATTACATGCCACCATGTCTTTAGAACCTTCTACCTCAGCAGTAGTGATAATATAAGCTTGGCCTTGATCACATGGAATTTTCTTAGATAAGTTCCCCAGATGCTTAGGACATTCATTTTCATAATTCCCCATCTCCCTACAATTGTAGCACTGAACATTGGTAGCTTCCTTCTTCCCTTTGCAATCACGAGCTTGATGGACTTTTTCACCACACTTGTAACAGACTCTTGTTCCCTTCAAGAAAATACCGGGGTGTTTCTTCCCACATTTACCACATAATGGATATGCAACATTTCCCTTCTTCAACTTATTTCCATTACCATATTGATCAGAAGATCTCTTCTTCTCTTGCTTTTTTTAAAGTCATAAGACTAAGAGAATTCCTTTTCGATCTTGATAGCACATGAGACAATGTCTTCGTACGACAAGAAGGATTGTGATACTAATGCTCGACGGAGAAATGGTTTTAACCCATCAAAGAAACGATCAATATTACTTCTTGGGTTACGTATATAATCTCCAGCATACCTTGATAACCTTGTAATGTTAGCCTCATACATTGTGACATTCTCATCCTCCTTTTGTCTCAGACTCAGAAACTACCTTTCCATATCTGCTCGATGGTTGTGAGGAAATTATTTTTCTAAAAACAGATCTTTGAACTCACTCCATTCCATATTTGATACTTCATCATCTTCCTTTGTATTTTGAATCAATGACCACCATTTATCAGAATCTCCAGTGAGACGGTAAACTGCCATGATAACTTTTTCCCTTTCACTACTCCCCAATGCCTGAAATATTTTCTCTAGAGAAAATATCCATTTCTCAGCTACTAAGGGATTTGTACTCCCATTGAACGTTGGTGGTTGTTGTCTCATGAAGTGATCTAACATTGATCCTCCACGTTGTGGATCAGGGTGCTCCATACGGGTAAGGTTATTATTCATAACCTGAGAAAGTTGTCCCAGTATGGTGATTAGCTGATCGGCACCAGTTGTGTCACCAGCTCCACTATAATTACCTTGAGCAGGAGGGAAATCCCTACATGGAGTTTGTGCATTGATACGGTTTCCATTTCTTCCACTAGGTGCCATTTCTAAACAATGGCATAAACTAGATTAGTTTATGAATCAAAATACATAATCCCATACTTATAAAAAACTTAACATAAATTTAACTATTTATGGATATAATCCATAATCATAAAAATGTTTTATTTGAGGAAGTATATACTCATAAACCCTTCATAATGATTTGTAAAGAAAATGAGAGTTATCCTAAGCATATCCCCTGGGAGTGTCATAACCAAGAGTGCAGCAAGGCCCATTGTCGTGCACCAGTTCTCGTTCGAGTCTAGCTCAAAGCGGTGTTTTCGAGTTTTACCCCTAGGTACATCTGTGCCAGAGCTACCTCTACCTACTCGTATCCAGACAGGGATGTATTGCTCGGAAAACTCACAAAATCTCTAAAATACCAAAATTCTAGGGAGTTCTTCTATACTAATCCTCAAAGTTCATCTTAGGTCTACGTGCTCTAATCAGAGTTTATCTAAATCTAGCTTCCATGGTTTGTACTAAACTTCCTCTGATACCAACTGTAACGCCCCGACCCCAGTTACCTAGAGTTGGTGCATTATTATATAACATTGTCATGATCACAAGAAAGATCAAATCTCAAAAGACCAATTGGTTTAGTAGCCTTGGAAACACTAGATATATTCATAAAGTTTTACATTACATCATAAAGTGAAAAACTACTACAACAACATAGTATCCATATCCCAAACTCATATCCCCACATACTATCCCTGCAGGTCATTCATAAATTACTTCTTCACATCCTGGGAAAAATAAAACATAGAAAAGGGGTGAGCTCAAATGCCCAATAAGGATAACAATATAGCGGAAACTTTCATAGATAAGAATAAAAATTTAAGGCAATGTATAACTTAAAACAAAAGCCTTTTAAACTTGAACTTCAACATAGTATGGAAAAAATAAAATGAAATAATTCCACTTACTTATTCACATTGATATTCTACTAATCGAATAATCACATGCAATATCAATTACCACTTTCATAATGATGGAATGCATAATGCCAGACTATCATAACCACATAGCCAAGGCCTCGTGCCAAGACTACAAATAATATTTTTCCAAGGCCTTGTGCCAAGACACTAGTTTTTCTCATGAGACCTACCGATGCATCAAGGAGCTATAGCAGGCTCCACCCGTCACATATTACGTCCAATGCATTCCCATATGAAAAGGTTTAAACATAACATAAACATTCGTATTACAACAAGCATATGAAATGTAAATACTTTCACTATAAACTATGAACGGTATAAAAATAGCACAACCACATTCAAACATATCACAAAACTTTCAATACAATATATATGTTTTGTATCATAATAAATCAACTTCAAATAAGCGTAAAATCCATCAAAGGATGTTGACATAGATGAAATAAAAACTCTTTTTATAGAAATATCTCTTTCTATTTTGAAATCATTTAGGAGTCATATATTTATGAAATAAAACATTTTATTTGAAAATATTGTTATAAGATTGTAAGGGAAGATTCGACGATTTTATAACGGCAGAAAATAACCGCACCCGCCGTATAAGTTAAAAAACATTCTTATCTTAATTCTGTCAAAAAGGTTAAAAAGAACCATGTTTGGAAAACGACGGAAAGATTCCATTATAAACTAGTTATAAAAAGTGAAACAAGGGTATAAATTACTTTAACCCATATTCTTGTAAATAGAAAAAATATTTTGAAATACATTTTCAAGAAACATGAATGTGGATGATAAAGAGATCGCAGTAGATTATTACGTATAAACAACCTCGGATAATGAAGAGATTGTGAAATAACCCTTACCTTGTACTTTTCCTTGGTTGGGGGTAGGTTAACCTCTTGTATAATGGTGAAATAATTGTTATTAAATTATACAAGAATTATATATATTAATATGATATCATATATGATCTTTTAACATTGCTTTGTTAATAATATCTTAGTATTATCGTCGTTTCGGGTGATAACATACTCGTTTTCTTTTATATGTTTTGTTATGTAAGCCATGTTTTTCATGGATAGGTTGTATATTATTAATATTCATAATGATATAAAGTCCTTAAAAATTATTTTTAAATCATCAAATGATAATTATACTTGAATGGATACGATGGAGAATGAATCTCATCGCGTTCGTGGAGACGGTAGTCCGTACGTACGCACGAGCGACAATATCATTCTTTTGATATTAAAATAATATATAATTGGATATTATATCATATATAAAGAATAATTATCATGTTATATTTATTATTTACATGAGTTACACATCATTATTATACCCATCCAAATAATAATATATTGAATAACAATTACACCACGACGTGGAGACGGTAAGCCGTATGTACGCACGTATGGTGACATGTTATTCAATGGGTGGATAGAATAATGAATATGGTTGTACCATATATATAATAACATCACATTATATATAAGATACTGGATTTATTATTTTATAATGGTAATAACAAAGAAAGAATAAGTGGAAGAAGAAAGGAATTTGAAAAAGGGTGGTGAAAACATTACCTCTTCTTCGGGTTTTCCTTTTGATTTGATCAAAAGGGCTCTTTAGGTTGGCTTTATGATCAAAATAAGGCCTCTACGTTGTATTTAGGGAAGTTGAGAGAGTATGTGGGCCGATTTTGGCAGAACAAAAAGGCTTTTAAGGTGTGAAGTAATGAGAAGGGGGAGTTCCCTTTTATAAGAGTGGTGAGGGGAACCTTTGGAAAAGCTGGAAATATTAATTTATAATAAATTCATATTCAGTTTCTAATGCCTCCAAAGTTGATTATTCAAAGGTTAAGGTGGGTATAGGTCGAAAACCATTCAACAAATATAATTTATATAGGTTTGGGTTACTATATTAACCTTATCGTTTAGTTTTAACTCTTAGTTAATTAGTTTGACATTTACAATGTCACTTTGTATTTTTATATTATATAGTTAATAAACATACTATATACATCCAATAGACCCCCAAGTGGTCTATTAATGATACAACTATCATGATATAAGTCTCTTGGTCGTACCTTAGATTTTTAGGAATTTAATATCAATTAATAATATAATATTTGTTTTAAAAACTCTTTTATGTCAATTTTGAAACTATTCAATAGATAATTTTTGTGAAACTTATAACATAATTAATAATTCTAAAAAAGTCAATTATATCAATCCTAATATATCATATTATCCTATACAATTAGTGTAATTCATTAAAAGTCTCAAATTATATTTATTTGGGTATTTGTAATATCAATTATTCTAATTTTTCACTATTATGGTAATTACTGCATCATCATTGTGTCATAAATAAATTAAATTATTTAATGTCTAAAAATTATAAATAAAATATAATTATGTATGAAATCATTTTATCTTTCTAATGAATATTTACAATCGAATTTATCTTATGTATAACCCTATATTAAAATTTGTTTTGTAAATAAACTTTGATTTTATCTTTTTTAACTCTTCTTTGAATTAAATAATAATAAATGTCCTAATCTAATACAAGTGGACCTAAATGATAATATTTTATTCCTAAGGTTATTTTTGGTCGAGATACACATGTCCAATAGAATTAGGACATTTGTTAGGTTAATATTAATATCATTTTTACCCTTAATTACCCTATTTACTTTTAACCGTGGTAAATAAAAATAAAAAGTTATTATTCACCAAAAATTATTTTCATCTCATTGAACCACATTTTACTTCTTGATGTTAACCGTGTCTCTCGGATTTTCGAAATTCCATTCACAGAAGCGGTAAAATTTAGTTTTATGAAAAATTCAGTTTTTTAACTACCACTTAGTAGTTTCACTATTCATCAAAAATTGAAGTTTTTCAGAACAATGCCAAAATTTCACCCTAAGATATAATTGATATTCCGAATTCAAAAATGATTCCTATTTAACAAAATTCCAAAAATATAAGTTTCATTAATTAATTTTATAATTAATTCACGTTGTCACAACAAATAGCGTGTTTTTAAGAAACAAAATATACCAACAGATTGACAATTGTTTAGGACCAATTTCAAAGTGAAATTAATTCTAATGAATACCATTGGATAAACTGGTAAAAATATATTCTAATTTTACTTTAAAACCACTCAATAATATAATTTATCACTATAAATTATTTTGATTAAAAAAGTTTTTTTTAAGTATTTTTCACTATTCATAAAAATTGGAAGTTCTCAGAAAAATACCAAAAAATCATCTTAAGATAATTTCGATATTCCAAAACCAAAAATGAAGTCCATTTTGAAATATAAAATATATATAATTTTAAAAAGAAGGTATTACTATTCATAACGGCTAGTTTGATTGGTTTTGGTGTGTTAGAACTCAATGATGCGTACAACACACGCTATCACATTATTCAAAGAGAAGTGTACCGTAGAAGCTTGGGGTGTTACAATCCAGGTTAACCAAGTGGTTAGAATGTTTTGGGGACTTAAAAAATAGATATTCAACATAGAATTCAACAAACTCCCCAAAAATGATTTGACGATTTGATGGATGAAATGTTATAATGTGTCACTAGCATTCTTCAAGATAGAGGGAAATAAAAATAGTAGAATACTCCAATAGGGGACTTGAAGGTGGTGAATTATTCATATTCCTGGTCTCTCTGTTTTTTTTGTACTATTAATAGTCATCCATGAAATAGAGGTCTTGATAACCAGTTATCACATCAATCAGGAATTCTTTGATTGGAACCAAGAAGTCATCTTTTGTAAAGTTCTGATTAAGATATCTGAAGTGGATGAAAAATCTGATTTTTCCATTATAATTCCTTATAGAAAAAATTTTGGATATCAATTTATAACATTATACCTCTTGTATGAAGTTTACCTTGATGATCTTATATACGTAAACCTCAATTTTTGAGGCATGATATGGGTGTATCTACATGGATGGTTGATTGTATCTTCAATGGTCTTCTAGAAAACACATGTGATAGGTGTCCACCTTAGGATCATGACATGAAATATCCATTTAATTCTTACTGAATACATCCTGGTGTTTCTTCAAGAAATATGTATATACCTCCTATTCTTTATATTTAATGGATTCACTAATCCATGTGGGTTGTGAATCTTTATTTGTACCTAGATTGATTTATCTAAGTTAATCAACGATAGTGGATACACCTTCCTCAAATTCTAGAAGGGAATCCTTGAGGTCTTTATCCTCTTCCTCTCCCTCATGTTTTACCTCTTCCACCTCTTCCTGGGAATTAGGTGATGATGAATGCTTCTTGGAGTTATGGGACAAGTCGAAATTTGTAAATTCAGAAGATGAAGAGACTATTTCTAGATCAATTGATGGTGTAAGGCCTTTTTGGAACTCCAAAGGGGAGATGAGGGACTAAGAATGAGAATCTTAATATTTTATCATTATCATGAAAAATTATTCCATCCTAGATGATAGAACAGTGATTTTTTGAAGCTCGGGGGATGGAATAAAGATGTATTCATCTAGAATTTCATTACTAATCATAGATATGACAACCCCCTTATCATTTCCAGGACCATTTGTCCGGACAAACATCATTGAAGTCACTATATGTTCTTCAATTAAGACCCACCTCTTAGATTTGGTTTATGGGAAGCATATACTCCATTGATCTAGTTGAAAGGGTAAGTCGGAATCATCTCAGACCATTCAGGTCATTGATTTGAGGGACATAATTAGTCAAGGACTATTATCCTTCCCACTAGTTATACCTTACATTAGTGAACTATTCCCCACAATATTTTAATGGGGCTTTGTCACCATGAAATGTACCAATTTTCCCATTGATATATTATTTGATGCATTGGTGGTATGGAAAGGGGATAATCATATGTTGGTGTAGCCAAGGTCTTACCCACAGAACGTCAAAGGTCATATCCTACAGGAAAACCATGAATTTTTAGTAATAAATGAGATCCTTGGATTGAGGTTTGAGTTTTATTTCTCTAATATTATTTTGATCATTCTTGTCATAACCATTTAAAATTAAAGTAGGGAGGAACAAGTGAGATTCATTAAAAATAATTTGATGAAGTCTTTAGACTATAATGACGTTGACTCTTGAGTCATTGTCAATGAAGTCTCATTGTATATCAATTTCCTTTATCTTTGAATATATATAAAATGGTATAAAATGTCCCGTTATTATTGAATCCTCTTCCAGCTCTATGAAATAGGCGATCATGTGGAATTCCATAGGATCATTCTCTGGATTTTATATTTTGGAAGTAGAAAAATTGACTTAAAATTCCTGACGGATTGAAAAGGCCTCTATGAGTGCTTACCAGTGGTCTTTTGATAAAATCAAGGAATCCATAATTGAAAACATATCTAGAACTGAGACTAGTTTCTTAAAAAAATCATACTTCTTGTCAAAAGTTTTAGGCTTCCTAGCATAGGAATATTGTTTTGCGGGTGCTTGAGGAACTGATTTAGTTGATATAGATGGATCATCCCTTAGAAGGGGAAATTAAGTTTCTTATACTCTTCGTGGATTATGTGACTAGGTCTACCTCCACGTATCCACTATCCAATCATCTAGGACGATCATGTCAAGAAAACTTCTATCATGTGCGGGGGAACAATATTTTTCCCTTCTGAGCTCATTAGAGGGATCTCTCATGAGTTTCATCAACATAGATAGTTAAATGAGGGACTTGGTTAGAGTAGGTACTCAGAGAATGATTTCATCTTCCCTGGCATCCTCGACTCTGACAGCCTCATCCCCCAGTTCCATAGTCCAATGTTGGTAATTTGGGTTCCTAATCACACTCATCATCTAAATGAGATTATGTCTATAAGGTTAACTCTTTGTGTACCATTTTTGTGGGGCGGTGCTCGTGCTCCTAGGAATATAGGCATGAAGTCTTATAAAGTTAAAGACAAATTCAGCCTTAGTAATTTTGTATCATATTCCTATTTTTTATTCTTTATCTTCAATTCATTTTTCTTTTTGGAAGTATGGACTTCGGATTATTGTGAAACCAAAGGGGTCATCTATGTCATATCAGAAGCGGTTGAGGGAACAATTGGTTCTTTCAACTATTCTCATAGAATGTCAGGATTCTGGTTGATTATCTTTCTAACCATCCAGTCATGAAACTTTTGTGTAATCTTTCAGTTAACTTTCTTCCATTCACTCCCCTCCTCTGTATCAGAAGAAGAAACGCATGCTACTAGGGCATGCGGCCTTTTTACCTTCACTTTACCATAGTCCCCCATCTTTTTCAATATGTATTTGAAAGAAAAACATTCATGTATATGGTTCCCCAGTACTTGAAGGAAGGGTAAATAGTTCAAGATATCTTGGACACCATTTTTCTAGGTTTATTGGTCTTTGGAAACATGATTATGTTTTTTTCAATTCTGTGATAAATTAGCTTTAGAAGTAGTCATTTTGGAAAGAATATACCTTGTTTTTCATATCTTAAATATTTGTTTTATATACTCTCTTTGATCATTCTGACAAGGTGGGTGTTGTTTCTGATGATCAAGAGGAGGAAACACATGATGTGGTGTGATATTTGTAGAGGGATCAAGTACAGGGGACTACTAAAGCGTAACAGTGGTAGCCTATACATACCCCATTATCATTCCTTGAGCGGATGTAATTACTCAGGACTTATATTTGGTTTCTACGATGGAGACTGTAACGACCAAAAGTTTCATTAATGGAAATCCCTCTTGATCTAATTAAATGTCTCTTTATGTTTATATAAAATCTCAACTTCCTTGGTTTTATGTTAAGAATTTGGACTGTTGCTAATATAGTCATTGAACAGTGATCACATGATTAGTATAAATATAGGACTTTAACAAATCCAATTTACTCAGATAAAGGAAGTGATGGCCTCATCCAGTAGAATTTCCCCATACGAAGCCCATTTGTCGAAGCTCAGAGAAGAGTTGGCGTCATTGGGCTTCGATCTTGACCAATCCCAAGCTGAGATTCATCATGTCAAGCTCGAACATGACCGTCTACGGTAAAAGTGGAAGTTGATTGAAATTACCACTCAAGTGATGTTATCCGAGCCACCCCAAGAGTCTGTCACCATCACACACCTTACCCTTAGGTCTTATGTGGAACAAATAAGTAGTACTATGTTCATGTACATTATTTTTTTATATAATAATGGATATAATTTCTAGTCATTTTTTATACATTGTAAATAGTTTTTAAAGTACAAATAGTGTTTTTCGTTATTATTTAATTAATAATTATATTTTATTCAATTAAGGGATTTTTGAATTAAATATTATTTTAATAAAATATTATTAATATTATTAAATTAATATTTATTAAATACAAATGATATTATAATTTTATGAATGCAATTATAATTTTTATTAAGGTTTGAAAGCGATTTCTGTCAAAACCAATGAATTTTCGATAAATGTCAGTTTTTATTTTAAAAGTGAAAATTAACATAGTTAAAAAATTATATATATAAAATAAATGTTATTTCTGGAATCAGGACGTCGAAATTATCCGACAGTTAATTTTTCATTATTTTCTGAGACAGTCAAATTTTTGGGTAAAAATTAAATATCGTTTAAATATATAATGTGTTTTATGACATCATAATGACCCAATAGTGATGTAATAAAATACTATAATCTTTATGTTCGGCCAATATATGTTTTAACATTAAAATAATGTGATTTTGGGTTTGTTTGACTTACTTTTGAAAGCATTAATGGACCCCTCAAGACTTATTAAACACCTTGTCTTTTTAAATTAATTTCCATGGGAGTGTGAGTCACCTCAACATAAGCAACCTCATTATTTTAAGAAGTTCGGACTTTGGCCTTATAAAATATTTTTTTTCCTCTTCCCTTTTCCAAAAACCATGGGCACAAACCATGTTATGGTTTGTGGTTTGGATTAATTTAATATAAGGTGTCCCAAACATAAATAATAAAGAATTCCCTCACATTTCCTATATAAACCCACCCATGCTCCCACTTCCTCCTCACTCAAAACCTTTGGAGTTCATCCAACCTCTGCCGTACTTTCTCTATAATCCTCCCAAGGTTCCCCAAGCTCCCAATAAGCCTCTCACAAGCCTCTCTCTAGCCTTTGGAAGCACACTTCCAAATAAGGGTTTTTTTCTTCCATTCTCATTTTTGTCAATTTTCTTTAAGCTGTGTTGCACTTTTAATTTCAATTATGAATGTTGAGTTATGGTTTCTCACCTCCCCCATACTGCCCTCTTATTTTTTGAATCATGGTATACCCCTTTCTCTATCATTAAATTCCTGCCATGTAAACCTGCTACTATGCCGAAATTCTGAAAGGAACTTCTCTCTCTTCTTTTACATTCAAGAAATACTTTTGTATCATGAATCTAAATTCCATTAAAATTGTTTGTACATGTATCTATATGACCCCCTTACTGTCCATTTCATGTAAATATGATGAGACACCATTTCTATCTCATCAAACCATTTTTATGAATTCTTATGTCACCCTGTCACACTGTCGAAATCGCACCGATTGTCTAAGACAATGGCATTGTGTAGTGAATATCATGCCCATTTATCGATAAAGGGTATTAACCTCTATGCACATTTACTTATTTTTTATAAAGTTTCATGTAGGAATTACACATTTCTTTATCATGGAATAAATGATTATGTTTTATGAATCCATGTTTTATGATCCATGTGGCACACTTATGCATGAAATGAAATGTTTAAGAAGGGTGCGCCCTTATAGCACTCCAATGCATTGGGTAAAGTAAAGTATCATGATACTTCATGTGAAATGAGTTTTGACTCATGATAATTCAACTGAAATGAGTTTTTACTCTTGATTTATGTGCAATGAGGATTTACTCATGCTCTATGTGCAATGAGCCTTGGCTCATGCTAATCCCATGATAAGTGTTGTTGCCACATTTCCATGTTATGATTATCATGCTTTATCATGCCTTTATGTTCATGTTTATATTGTGCTCTATTGATATTTTTATTGTCTAACATGTATTTTACTCCTCATGTTATTCCATGTGTATTCCATTACTAGGATTTATAGCTCACCCTTTTCTTATGCATGTCCTCAGGTTATCACATGCAATGCTAAGTACAAAGGAATGTAGTGGTCATGTAAAGGAAGTTTTCAATAAAGATGTTGTATTTCATGTTTTATGTTTTTGTGTAATGATCCTAAGCCCCAAAGACACTGAACCTCTCTATCTTCTTTGTTGTATCAAGTGAAGTTTTATGTAATAAATCATGTTTAAGTTTGTAATAAAAGCAGGGTTTTCATAGTTGGTATCAGAGGATAGGTTTAGTTATTTTTGGGATTATGAAACCCTACTAATGCCTTAGATACAAGATTAAGTATAATAAAAACATCCCTATGTTTTGGTAAATACTGAGTAAGTGGTTTATCAATCAAATACATCCCTGTCTGGATACAATCCGGTAGAGGCGGCTCTAACAAAAATGTATACTAAGGGTAAAACCTGAAAACACCGCTTTGAGCTAGACTCGAACGGGAACTGGTGCACGAAAACGGGCCTTGCTGCACTCTTGGTTACGAAAATCCCAGGGGATATGCTTTGGTAAATTCACAAGCTTAGTAAGAACCCTTATTAAGGGAATTAAAAAAAATTCCCCTAAGAATATATATTAGAAAGTAGATCATGAAAATCCTAGATTGAAGCCTATAAAATCATGAGTTAAGGAAATAAAAGTTTATTTATGAGTCATCAACTTTTGTCTTTGGATTACCCTTTATGTGTTAACCCCACTACCACAAAACTGGGCAAGGAATGTGCCTGCCTTTATCAGCACTAATAGTAAAGCGCTGAAAAGGGCCGGGCCTTTATCAGCGCTAACAAAAGCACTGATAAAGGGCTTATTTATCAGCGCTTTTCATTTTAGCGCTGATAAATACACCCTTTATCAGCGCTTTTTACTAGCACTGATAAAGGCTCACGCGGATTTGTTAAAAACCCACGGGTCCTCATCCTCCTCCCTGCACCCGGTCAAGCTCTCGCGGAAGCCCTCCTCTGCGCCGCTGCCGCCACTGTCGCCGCCGCCTACTCCTCCGTCGCGACCGTCGCCTCCTCCTTCTCCTCCTCCTTCTCCTCCTCCTCCGGCTGCCACCTACTCCTCCTCCGGCCGCCACCTCCTCCTCCTCCTCCTCCACCGCGGCCTCGTCCTCCTCCTCCTCCACCGGTGCTTCCTCCTCCTCCTCCTAGTCTGCAGCCTCATCCTCCTCCTCCTCCACCGGCGCCTCCTCCTCCTCTGCCTACTCCGATGCCTCCTCCTCCACTACAGCCTCCTCCTCCTCCTCCTCCTCCTCCTCCTCCTCCTCCGCTACCTCCGCGACCTCTGCTGCCTCGGCCCTACCTCCGCCCTACCTCCGCGCTGCCTCTGCGCTACCTATGGTGCCTCCGCTGTCGACACCTCCTTCTTCTCCACCACCGAGTCCTCCTCTTTAAGGTGATTCAAATTGAATTTTCATGAATTAATTATGTTTGGAATCGGTAAGTGTTTTTTCAACTATTCTTCGTGTTGAATCTTCAGTTTCCATGGGTGGTTTGGGATTGTGGTTATGTTTTGATCTTGACTATGGGTTGTTTTTATGATTTCCCACTACTTCATTAGATTTATTTAGTTATTCTTATGTTTTGGTGTTTTCATTTGGTTCATGTATCTCTTTATCTCCCCACGAACGATTATCTTATGGATATTAATTTTGAGATGGGTTTGAGGAAATATATCAGATTTATTCTTATTGTTCTAAGTCTACCAACCTATTTTTAGGTGTTTCCCAAGGTATTGATGTGAGAGCCATATTTTAATTGAAATATTGGTCTCAATGGTGTTCCATTAATGGGTGGTGTAGGCTCCACTTTTTAAAGGGCTCTTAGTTAAAATAAGAGGCTTCAAATAGTGGAGAATCACATCCTAAAAGAAAGGGGGATTCTTAATAGGGAAATAATACATAGACGAGTCTAATCCAGAAAAAATCAATGTAGTAGAGGTCATTCATGAGGATTCATAATCTTGGCCAACCACAATTCGAGGTGAATTTTTTTTAATTCTTCTATAGTATTGGTTTCATTTCAAAATGGTGAATCCTAGTCATTAATTTCACATATTTTTTTATTACTTGGTTATGACGGAAAAGTTTATGAATTATTTCATGTATTGCCTAACCCTTTTGGGTAGGAAAAATGGTCATGGTTTAATGTTCTTTGAGAGTTGTGTTGTGGTACTTGGCATGGAGGACATTTCGGAATTCCATGTTTTGGACCTGGTCTTTTCCAAACTCATTATCATCTTGGATTTTTTTATTGGATTTAGTGCACTAGATGACTATTATCACCATTGGGTTCAGTTACTTACTCTTAACTGGAGATTCCATGTCTTTTATGGAGATTGTGATCTATAACCATGTAGGGTATGACAAGTTGCTTCTATGTTATGGTTCATATCATGTCATTTTTCCAAGGTTTTCCTTGGGGTTGTTGAGAAGTGTTCTTCATGTGAAATTCTAGTGGTCATGGAAAAGTACACAAAATCATTTCTAGAGGACTTCATGGGATAACCTCCCCAATGAGTGTTTGTGTTTTCTATCTATTTGCTTCACAGGAAGATCCCATTTTCCATTCCATCACATCATAAGGCTCTGGCCGATTTAGAGGATCTAAAAGATCAGCTAGAAGATCTTTAGGTTAATGGTTCTATCTATATGATCATGTAACTATGGGATTTTTCAATTCTGTTTTCAATGAAGTCATATCATAGCCTATTAATTTTAACAGTCTACCATAGTCATATCCAGGTGACAGTAATGAATAATTACATATTGCCTATAATTGATGATTTGTTTGACCATCTTATAAGGTTCTATTGGTTTTTGAATATTTTCTAGAGATCAGGGTACCAACAGTTGAGGGTTTGGGAAGAGGATGCTCAAAAGATAGATTTTTAAAGTCGATATGGAAATTTAAAGTATTTATGAATTCCATTTGGGATCACCAATGCTCTATCTATTTCATGGAACTGATGAACTAGATCTTTAATATCTTTCTAGACACATCCATTTTCGTTTTTTTATAATACTTATTGGTGTATTACAATATATAGGAGGAGTAATCCGATAATCTGGAGATTGTTTTGGGTGTTTTTAGAGAGCTTTGTCTTTATTACAATATTATAAATTCCCAATATTTTTTTTAAGAAGTATTGTTTCATGGTCACATTATTTCCTTGGAAGGAGTTCTAGGTTATCCAGAAAAGGTTCGAGAAGTCATTTCTCCTCTAACCTATATACTCATCCTATGGATTTCAAATAGGATGAATATAAATAAAAAATGGATGAATGCCAATCGGTTGACAGAAGAGTATGAAGAAGGTGTGAAAGAATTTATCAAGTTTTCAAAATATCATGCATGTGACTCTTCTCAAATCCTTTGTCCTTGTTTACGCTGTTGTTATTCAAATCAAATTAGTCCAGATGAGTTGGAAGTACACTTGATCGGTCACGGAATAGATCAAAGTTATACATGTTCGAATAAACATGGGGAAACAATGAATGTAAGTAGTTACTGGGGTGACACTGCGTTTTATGGATCATCTGATATGATTACAAACATGAACAATGGAGATGACCGTATGGAGGATGTGATTACATATGTGAATGATGAGGAAGATCGTATTGAGAAAATGACAAGGACCTTCGAAGATGGACTTCTTGATTGCCCAAAATTGTTTGAGAAGTTAAAAAGTTGTGCAAAGACGCCATTGTATGCTGGTTGCACTAAATATACAGCATTGTCAGCCATACTGAAGCTGTATAATATGAAAGCAGATAACGGGTGGAGTGACAATAGTTTTACGAAACTACTTTCCCTCTTGAATGACATGCTCCTAGAAGACAATGAGCTCCCGAGCCGAACATACGATGCCAAACGAATGCTACGCTCTATGGATATGATCTCTGAAAGAATACATGCCTGCCCTAATGACTGTATACTGTTTCGCAAGGACCACAAATCACTTAACAAATACCCAAAGTGTGGTGCTTCTCGATACAATAAAGATGAATCTAGTCCTACTAAAGTTGTATGGTACTTTCCAATCATTCCAAGGTTTAGACGCCTATATGGAAGTGAGGAGACTGCAGAATAATTAACATGGCATGAAGATACAAGAATTAAAGATGGGATACTACGTCACCCGGCAGACTCTCCTCAGTGGAAGAGATTCGATCATGAATATCCTGAATTTGGAAACGAGTCGAGAAACCTTCGTCTTGCGTTATCTACAGATAGAGTGAATCCTTTTGGTTTTCAAAGCAACAATCACAATACATGGCCACTTATGTTGATAAATTATAACTTACCACCGTGGTTATGCGTGAAAAGAAAATACATCATGTTATCTATGCTTATATCAGGACCAAAACAACCGGGTAATGATATTGATGTTTATTTAGCTTCATTGATCGAAGATTTGAAATTATTGTGGGATTCAGGTGTTACATTTTATGATGCTTACAGAAAGGAAGATTTCACTTTGAGAGTCATGTTGTATGGGACGATAAATGACTTCCCTGCTTATGGAAATTTGTTAGGATATATCATTAAAGGAACTCAAGGATGTCCCGTTTGCGAAGAAGGTATACAATCAATTAGGTTGAAACATTCATCGAAAACCGTGTTTCTAGGAGATCGCAAATTTCTACCACGACGACATAAGTACTGTTATTGGAAGACATCATTCGATGGAAGTTCAGAAGAATGTACAGCACCGTCTCCACTAACAGGCGATCAATTGTTTGAGAAAGTTAAAAATGTGGACACTACTTTTGGTAAACCGGCTTCGAAAAACCATACGAAAATCGGTTGGAAAAAGCGATCAATTTTTTTTGAATTACAATACTGGGATTGTATGTATGTAATTCATTTTATTGATGTTATGCATGTAGATAAAAATGTATTTGACAGTTTTATCGGAACGTTGCTAAATACATCTGGCAAAACAAAAGATGGAATTAAGGCTAGGTTGGACATGGTTGAGATGGGAATACGAGAAGAGTTGGCACCAGTGAAGGGTGAAAAACGAACATTTCTTCCTCCTGCTGCTTACACTCTTCCCAGGTATGAGAGATATCAGTTTTGAAACTTCTTGAATTACGTAAAGGTTCCAGAGGGGTATTCGTCAAATATCAGTAACCTTGTGTCAATGAGCTACTTGAAGTTAAAAGGTCTGAAATCACATGACTGTCATGTTTTGATGCAAAATCTCATTCCAATTGCTTTACGTTGCATTTTTCCCAAGAATGTCCGCCATACTTTAACGAAACTTTGTTTCTTCTTCAAAGCTATATGCAGCAAAGTTATAGACCTGGCGAAATTCCCAGCTATGGAAAAAGAAATTGCCGTCATATTATGTGAATTAAAAATGTTCTTCCCTCCTTCATTTTTTGATATGATGGTTCATTTGATGCTCCACTAGGTGAGAGAGATTCGACTATGTGGTCTTGTACATTACATATGGATGTACCCCATTGAACGGTATATGAAGATTTTGAAAGGGTATGTCAAAAATCGAAGTCGGCCAGAGGGTTGTATTGTAGAGCGATATATTGTTGAGTAAGCCGTTGAATTCTGTACCGAATACTTGTCTGGTGTGGAAAGAATTGGCTTACCGAAATCTCATCACACTGAGTGGCTTGAGGGTGAAGGAATTTCTGGAAGAAAGGTTGTCACAATCGATATTACAGATCGGGAGCAGGCCCACCTTTATGTTTTGCATAACAGTTTCGATGTTGACCCATATGTTGAAATCCACAAAGAAATTCTTAGGCATTTGAATCCATCAAGGGCTAAAAAATGGATATCAGATACACATAATCGACATTTTATAGGATGGCTTCGAGATCATATTTTTAAGAGGACAGATGAAAATCCAAAGTCAATTTCAGAACGACTTCGATGGCTAGCCGGAGGACCATGTGTGTATGCATTATCTTACAATTCTTACGTAGTTAATGGTTATACATTTTATACTAATGAACATGATGAAGACAATACCATGCAGAATAGTGGGGTTACACTTGTGGCTGAAGCGATGCATGTTTCTGATGCTAAAGACAGAAATCCAATTTATGTGAATATTTCATACTTTGGCATCATCAAAAAAATATGGGAGTTGGATTATACGGAATTTCAAGTTCCGATATTTCAATGCAAGTGGGTTGATAATAGGAGTGCTGTTAAAATGGATGATTTGGGATTTTTGAAAGTTGATTTCAATAAGGAAGGGGAGAAAGACGAACCATTTATAATGGAATCACAGGCAGTGCAAGTATTTTATGTTCCAGATCCCGCAAACCAAAACTGGTCAATTGTTCTGTTATCGACAAAAACAGCTGAAGGGTCAGATGAAAATTCAACGGAAGATGACCCTTTCATTGGTACTTCTCAATCATTTCACAGTGGTCCCAATGTAGACGACGTTTTGTAGGTCAGAGGAGACCACAATGAAGGGATATGGATAGTTGATAGAGGGGCCAAATACCTTCATCCTTTAAAAAAGGGAGTTCAATAATCAGGTTATTGATTTTTATTGTAATATAGATCGTGTTACATTATGTTATTATCTGTTCGCTGCTACTTTTATGTGATCTAAATTAAATTTTAAACCAGTTCTGCAGATAATGACTTCTTCACCTGCTGATGCACCCAATCCCGAGACACAACACGTCTCTCAACCTGTTGGAGCTGGTCCCACTGCTGAGAGACAACATGTCTCTCAACCTGTTGCAGCTGGTCCCACTGCTGACGTACAATAGGTCTCTCAACCTGTTGCATCTGATGTCAGTGCCGATGCTAGCGCTTCGGAGAAACATAATGATGATACAGAAACTGAGGAAATGGTAGGCGATGAAACCCCAGTGAAACAAAAAAAACATGTGCGGCGTAGTTTGACAGTTTTAGCAAAAATCCTTCAGGTAAGAGAAAAAGGCATCAAATATGAGGTGGGATGGAATAAGCTAGGCCAGCATGTAAACCCCAACAAAGCCATGTTTAGTAGCTACATTGGAATCATCACTCGAAAACACGTGCCGATTGACGTAGAGTCATGGAACCATGTTGTCAGCGGGTTTAAAACATTAATGTGGGAAGAGATTACGGTAACATTACGATATCATCTATTTAATTTATTAAAATAAAATAAAATATTGAAATGTTGACTAACCCTTCATCATCTCTTTCAGAGTGCATTTATAGTAGATGTTTCGCACAAAGAATATGTTTTCAAACTGACAGGAAGGATTCATAGATTCTTTCGCAGCATTTTAACGAAACATCATCTGAAAGATGCCGAATGGAAAATCATGCCGCACCCACCTCCTCTTTATGCACACTTGATATCCCAAGGAACGTGGGATGCGTTTTGCAACCGTCGTGCAGAACAGAATTTTCAGGTACATTGTGTTTGGTTACACGTTGTGTAACGTTTCTTGTATTCATCATGTTGATTGATAGGTTTTTATTTATGAAATAGCAACTGAGTGCTGAAAATAAAGAACAGGCAGCAAAACTAGCATACCCCTACCATAAAGCAAGGTTGGGGTACGCTTCAATTGAAAAACAATTGGTATGTATTTTAAAAGTACTGTAAAATTTTTATGTGACATAAAACAACACTGTAACCATGTTTTTCTATTTATATGCAGATTGATGAAGCAAAATCTCAAGTCACTTCCATTCCACGCCATGTGTTATGGAAGGAGGCTCATGTTAATAAAGAGGGGAAACTGATAGATGAAAACACACAAAAAGTGTGGGAAACATGTGTAAGTATGACATAATATAAACTTGTATTGATTTAAATCACAGTTACATAACGATGCTTACTTATTTTTCATATTTTCTATTTGACATAGTCACAGGAATCAACAACACCCGCATCGGATGTAGACATACTTTCAACGGCCTTGAAATAGCCAGAACAGTATGGCCACGTCAGAGGTGTGGGTTTTAGGGTGTCACCCCGGACATATTTTCAGAAAAAAAACAAGAGGATGAACAAACTAAAGAATTGCATGTAATGAGAGATAAAGTAGTGACCCTTGAAGAACTAATCCAAACCCAGTGAAAGATGCTAACGAGTTTGATGGAGGAGAGGCGAAGAGAACAAACAACTCAAGAACAACCCCCGCGAGAAGAATTACGACTGACAGGATCTTTTTAATACCAACGATGAAAGGGTAAAACTCTACATTTTAATCATATCATTTATATTTTCATTTCTATCAGTACTTATTTCTTTTTGTGTTTTTAGGGAACATTGGATGCTCATTGCAGTCAATTTGGATACTCCAAAGATTTATTTTCTGGATTCACTGTATGGATATCCAACTAACCAACCACAGATGATGGCGATTGTCAATTTGTAATACACTATATCCAACATTTTAGAACTAAATATCTAGTTATATAATTTATATTATCTTTTAATGAGGATTTTGTTATGATAGGGTGGTGTATGAATATCGTCTAAAGGATGGAATGAATCCAGGGCGTAAGGATGACAATGCCCACAAGATCTTCAAATGGAGAAGTATCTGGGTATATATAATTATATATCACTATCCAAATATATATCATAACAAATTACTTATTTTTATCGATGTTTCTGCAGTGTCCGAAACAAACAAATGACAAGGACTGCGGTTATTATGTTTGTAAATTTATGAAAGAGATCGTATTTCTTGGACAAACTAGCATCCCTGAAGAGGTATTTTTAAAATAATTACTACTTTATTTAAAATAATTATTAATCCTTTGTGTATTTATATTTTTTTAGTACTATTATGACTGTCGCAAAAACTCCTATTCAGAAGATGATATAAATGTCTTTAGAAACGAATGGGCATCGTACCAGATGGAAGAATGTAAACAAATAAGACAATGAAGGTGAATTCCTAATACTTATGTTATCTTTATATGGTCATTGATAACTCCCTTTACACTTATTGAGAATCTATGATCTCATTTTCTTATGATTCATATCCTTAGATTAGTGAATTCCTACTACTTAGTTTGAAAATGACATAAACTTTGGAAAACAACACCAATGACATACGGAAAACCAATCAAACACGTTCGGATTGTTTTGATACTTTAGGACAACGATCCACGAGTCATTTGTGATGTGTACGAATCAACCGCACCTCAATCTGATGCACGGTGTGACCGGTATGACTAAAAGTGTCTGATATCAGTTTCAAATTGAGATAAACTTTGGAAAACAACACCAATGACATACGGAAAACCGAGCAAACGCGTTCGTATTGTTTTGATACTTTAGGAAAACGATCCATGAGTCATTTGTGACGTGTACGAATCAACTGCACCTCAATCCGACGCACGGTGTGACCGGTATGGCTAAAAGTGTCTGATATCAGTTTCAAATTGAGATAAATTTTGGTAAACAACACCAATGACATACACCAAACCGAGCAAAATTGTTTGGATTGTTTTTATACTTTAGGAAAATTATCCATGAGTCATTTGTGATGTGTACGAATTGACCGCACCTCAATCCGACGCACGGTGTGACCGGTATGGCTAAAAGTGTCTGATATCAGTTTAAAATTGAGATAAACTTTAGAAAACAACACCAATGACATACGCCAAACTGAGAAAACACGTTCGGATTGTTTTTATACTTTAGGAAAACGATCCACGAGTCATTTTTTGACGTGTAAGAATCGAACGCACCTCAATCCGACACACGGTGTGACCGGTATGGCTAAAAGTGTCTGATATCAGTTTCAAATGGAGACAAACTTTGGAAAACAACACCAATGACATATGGAAAACTGAGAAAACACATTCGGATTGTTCTGATACTTTAGGAAAACGATCCAAGAGTCATTTGTGACATGTTCGAATTGACCTCACCTCGATCCGACACACGGTGTGACCGGTATGGATAAAAGTGTCTGATATCAGTTTCAAATTGAGATAAACTTTGGAAAACAACACCAATGACATACGGAAAACTGGGAAAATGCATTCAGATTGTTTTTATACTTTAGTAAAATGATCCATGAGTCATTTTTGATGTGTAAGAATTGACCGCACCTCAATCCGACGCATGGTGTGACCGGTATGGATAAAAGTGTCTGATATCAGTTTCAAATTGAGATAAATTTTGGAAAACAACACCAATGACATACGCCAAACCGAGCAAACACGTTCGGATTGTTTTGATACTTTAGGACAACGATCCAAGATTCATTTGTGACGTGTACGAATCAACCACACCTCAATCTGACGCACAGTGTGACCGTTATGGCTAAAAGTGTCTGATATCAGTTTCAAATTGAGATAAACTTTGGAAAACAACACCAATGACATACGGAAAACTGAGAAAACGCGTTTGGATTGTTTTTATACTTTAGGAAAACGATCCACGAGTAATTTTTGACGTGTACGAATTGACTGCACCTCAATCCGACACACGGTGTGACTGGTATGGCTAAAAGTGTCTGATATCAGTTTCAAATTGAGATAAACTTTGGAAAACAACAACAATGACATACGGAAAACAGAGCAAACGCATTCGGATTATTTTTATACTTTAGGAAAACGATCCAAGAGTCATTTGTGACGTGTACAAATCGACCGCACCTCAATCCGACGCACGGTGTGACCGGTATGGCTAAAAGTGTCTGATATCAGTTTCAAATTGAGAAAAAAAATTTAAAACAACACCAATGACATACGCCAAACCGAGCAAACACGTTCGGATTGTTTTGATCCTTTAGGAAAACGATCCACGAGTCATTTGTGACGTGTTAGAATCGATCGCACCTCAATCCTACGCTTGGTGTAACCGGTATGGATAAAAGTGTCTGATATCAGTTTCAAATTGAGATAAACTTCGGAAAACAACACCAATGACATACGCCAAACCGAGCAAACACGTTCGGATTGTTTTGATACTTTAGGACAACGATACATGAGTCATTTTTGACGTGTACGAATCAACCGCACCTCAATTCGACGCACGGTGTGACCGGTATGGCTTAAAGTGTCTGATATCAGTTTCAAATTGAGATAAACTTTGGAAAACAACACCAATGACATACGCCAAACCGAGAAAAAGCATTCGGATTGTTTTGATACTTTAGGAAAACGATCCACGAGTCATTTATGACGTGTACGAATCGACCGCACCTCAATCCGACGCACGGCGTGACCGGTATAGCTAAAAGTGTCTGATATCAGTTTCAAATTGAGATAAACTTTGGAAAACAACACCAATGACATATGCCAAACCGAGAAAATGCGTTAGGATTGTTTTGATACTTTAGGACAACGATCCATGAGTCATTTTTGACATGTACAAATCGACCGCACCTCAATCCGACGCACAGCGTGACCGGTATGGCTAAAGGTTTCTGATATCAGTTTCAAATTGAGATAAACTTTGGAAAACAACACCAATGACATATAGAAAACCAATAAAACACGTTCGGATTGTTTTGATACTTTAGGAAAACGATCCATGAGTCATTTGTGACGTGTACGAATCGACCGCACCTCAATCCGACACACGGTGTGACTGGTATGGATAAAAGTGTCTGATATCAGTTTCAAATTGAGATAAATTTTGGAAAACAACACTAATGACATATGCCAAACTGAGAAAACGCGTTCGGATTGTTTTGATACTTTTGGAAAACGATCCACGAGTCATTTTTGATGTGTATGAATCGACCGTACCTCAATCAGACGCACGACGTGACCGGTATGGCTAAAAGTGTCTGATATCAGTTTCAAATTGAGATAAACTTTGGAAAAAAACACCAATGACATACGGAAAACTGAGCAAACGCATTCGGATTGTTTTTATACTTTAGGAAAATGATCCACGAGTCTTTGGTGACGTTTACGAATCGACCGCACCTCAATCCGACACACATCGTGACTGGTATGGCTAAAAGTGTCTGATATCAGTTTCAAATTGAGATAAACTTTGGAAAACAACACCAATGTCATACGGAAAACCAAGTAAACGCATTCGGATTGTTTTGATACTTTAGGACAATGATCCACGAGTCATTTGTGACGTGTATGAATTGACCCGACCTCAATCTGATGCACGGCGTGACAAATATGGATAAAAGTGTCTGATATTAGTTTCAAATTGAGATAAACATTGGAAAACAACACCAATGACATACGTCAAACTGAGAAAACGCGTTCGGATTGTTTTCATACTTTAGGACAATGATCCACGAGTCATTTGTG
Source organism: Viscum album (assembly GCA_963277665.1). Lineage (NCBI taxonomy): Eukaryota > Viridiplantae > Streptophyta > Magnoliopsida > Santalales > Viscaceae > Viscum > Viscum album. The sequence goes on from OY728135.1 coordinate 1,152,612,865, forward strand.
ATGTGTACGAATCAACCGCACCTCAATCCAACCGACGCACGGTGTGACCGGTAAATCTTTTCATTAGATAAAGAATCAGTACTTATTAAATGAGATAAATCAATCAAAAACATATTGATTTTACATTATTCCCTTTCATTGTTATGAAAATGAAAACTTTTGAGTTTAAAATTTCATATTTTAGTTTCACATTTCCATATTAATGTATTCTTTCATATTACTGTTTTAATTTCTTTAATTATTGCATTACTAACATAATATTTGTTTTCCTATATAGGTGAATTTTTTTCCTTGAGTTCGGATGTTTTGTTCGGCAACAAATATCATCGAGAGCGGATCACGAATATCAAAGGATGAAACATGAATGTTTATAACTATTGTTGAATAATTGTAAATGAAACCATGTAAAACAATGTTTTAAATGTATATAGCAATGCATTTTTTTTATTCATGATGTTAAGTAAATGTATATACTTTTGTCGGTCAAAATATTGGGTGCGGGTGATATGGTGTGCAGGTGTGCATGTGCTACTTTGTGCAGGTATTCTGGTGTGCAGGTGTGCAGGTACTATTTTTTAGGTGCAGGCGATGGGGCCTTTATCAGCGCTTTTTTAGCACTGATAAAGGACACCTTTAACAATGCTAGAGGAGCGCTGATAAAGGAACCCTTTATCAGTGCTCCGTCAAGCACCAATATAGAAGACCATTATCAGTGCTAAAAGAAGCGCTGATAAAGGGGTCCTTTATCAGTGCTCCGAGAAGCGCGGATATAGGGAACCTTTATCAGTGCTAAGAGAAGCGCTGATAAAGGCGGTCCTTTATCTGCGCTTTTGTTAGCGCTGATAAAGGGGACCCCCCCCCCCCCCCCTTTATCTACGCCAGCATTAACAGCGCTTTTCTAGCGCTGTTAATGCCAGTTTTTAGCACTGATAAAGGTCCAGGTTGTAGTAGTGCCCTAACTTTCCTTTTATTCCATCCAATGGCCGGTAATAGGAGGAATCGGGCTAACAACCATTGTGAAGATCAGTGTGATGACTGTACTAATGAGATGCCCAATCCAATGGGAGTGGGAATCGCAAAATTTGTCACACTTCTCTCTCAGATAACTCATGTTTTGAATAGAAACACGGGTCAAGAGGAACGTCCAAACCCCCCTAAGATGGAACAAGTCGCTATCGAGAGCATCATGAGGCAAAGGCCTCCTACTTTTAGTGGATAATCTGATCCCACGATCACTGAACAATGGATCAACTCCATTGAAAAGATCTTCTCCATCCTTCAATGTTCTGAACAAGATAAGGTTCTCCTGGATGCTTTTCGTATGGAGGGTGAAGCTGATCAATGGTGGACGTTGATCAAAAATAAGAAGCCTAAGGAGGAGATCGAGGCATTGGAATGGAAGGATTTCCAGAATATGTTTTTCGATAAATATTTTCCGTGCACCCTCTGGCTTAGGATGGAAAGGGACTTCCTTTCCCTCAAGCAAAAAGATGAAAAATATGTTGGAGCATACGAGGCAAACATCACAAGGCTTCCACGATACGCTTCTATCTTTGTCGTTACCCCTGAATGCAAGGTTGACCGCTTCTTTGGTGGGATGAAGCCTAGATTACGGAAAGCATTAGCGATCTGTGACTTCGACAGCTACGAGGAAATTGTCCGATGTGCCCTCAAGGTCGAAATGGAGATCAGGGAATCACAGGGGTATCATGGGGACAAGAAGCATAAGGTGGACTTCTATTCTGGTGGTCCGATGGAAAAATACAATGGTGCTAAGAAGATCCAGCACCCCACTTGCCAAAAGTACGGAAAGAAGAACCCTGAAAATTTCCTTAAGGAGACGATAAAATGCTTCAGGTGTGGAAGAGAAGGACACCTAGCTATTAATTGTTTGCAAGAAAGACCTGTGGCTATGACAGAGGAGAGGAACGCTCTGTTCGAACCTCAGCGCATTGTTCAATGCTTCAAATGCAAATAACCGAGTCATTTTTCAAATCAATTCCATAATCTAAGGGTTTTCGGAGACAACCAACAACCTCTAAGGCAGCAAGGAAGAGCTTTTTCCATCACTTCTGCCGAAGTGAACCCCAACAACGAAGTGATGATAGGTCCTCTAGTTATTCATTCATGAATAGCGAACATACTTTTTGATTCAGGTTCTACGCATTCTTTTATACCTCGAATGTTTAGTAGAACAATCCCAGCACCCCCACAAATCATGGAAGTGAAGATGTCGGTGAGTACGAAAAATGGGGCAACCATTACATCCCATGAATATAAGTCCTCCCCTGTTATAATCTGTGGATTGAATTTCTCGGAGAACCTCTTCATACTCCCTCTGGTGGAATTTGATGCAATTCTTGGCATGGATTGGATTTCCTTATATAGAGCCAATATAAATTGTCAGGAGAGGGAAATCACTCTCCATATGGAGAATCGACCCCCAATTATTTACAAGTGTCATTAGGAAGATGAATCTCCTTTAGCTCCATCATCTCAAGCATGGATATTACTGCCCTATGAGCATGCGTATCTGGATCAGATGATTGAGTCCATGGAAAAACCATCCTTGAAGAAATGCCTATTGTGAGGGAATTCGCGGAAGTGTATCCCGAGGAACTGCCTGGTCTTCCTCCTAGAAGAGATGTTGAGTTCTCAATTGAACTTATACCTGGGGCGCTACCAATATCCAAGACGCCATATAGAATGGCTATTGTTGAGCTTCAAGATCTGAATAAACAACTACAGTAGAATCTGGATAAAGGGTTTATACGCCCAAGTGCTTCACCATGGGGTGCACCAGTCCTCTTCGTCAAGAAGATGGATGGGTCAATGCAGCTTTGCATCGATTATTGTGAACTTAACAAAATCAGGATAAAGAACAAGTATCCTCTCCCAAGAATCGATGACTTGTTCGATCAGCTGCGTGGAGCACAATACTTCTCCAAGGTGGTCTTGTGGTCGGGATATTATCAAGTAAGGGTGAAGAAGGAAGATGTCCCCAAGATTGCTTTTCGTACAAGATACGGGCACTATGAATTCATAGTAATGCCTTTCGGACTCACCAATGCTCCAGAAATATTCATCGACTTGATGAATAGAGTCTTTAGAGATTACCTTGAAAATTTTTTGGTACTCTTTATAGATGATATTCTAATATACTCCAAAACCAAGGAGGATCGTGAGGAGCATTTAAAAACTGTACTGGAGACTTTGTGCAAGGAGAAGCTCTATGAAAAGTACAGAAAGTGTGAGTTCTGGTTGAAGGGGGTCTCATTCTTGGGTCATATCATCACAAGAAATGGGATATCTATGGAACCCTCCAAAATAGATGCAATTGAGGGATGGTCGAGGCCAACATCGGTAACAGATATCCGTAGCTTCTTAGGGTTAGCTGGATATTATCGATGTTTTGTGAGAAATTTCTCACGATTATCCAACCCTCTTACCAAGCTAACTCAAAAGGGAGTAAATTTTTCTTAGAGTGATGAATGCAAAGAAAGCTTCAAGGAGTTGAAAAGAATGCTTATCACTGCGCCCATACTCACTTTACCCACAAGTGGGGAACTTTTTGTGGTATTCAATGATGCTACAAAGAAGGGATTAGGATGTGTACTGATGCAGAATGATAAAGTGATATCATATGCCTCAAGGTAGTTGAAAATCCATGAGTGAAACTATTCAACGCAAGATCTGGAGTTAGCGGCGGTGATCTTTGCCTTGAAAATCTTGTGGCATTATCTCTATGGGGAGAAATGTGAGATATATACTGACCACAAGAGTCTTAAATATATATTCACACAGAAAGAGCTTAATATGTGCCAGAGAAGATGGATAGAGTTCATCAAGGATTATGACTGTTCAATACATTACCATCCTGGGAAAGTGAACAAGGTGGAAGATTCCCTAAGTAGAAAGGACCCAGTGATTCTATCAATGATGAGAATTGAGAAGGATCCAATCTTCTTAGACTTGATGAAGATGGACATGGGAATCATAGAGAAGGGAACATCATAATTCCTTTCACAAATGATTTCTCAACCATCCCTTTTGGAAAGGTTAAAGGATGCTCAAAAGGATGATGTGGGAATTCAGGAGAAAGTGGAAGCTATTAAAAAGGGAAAATCCTCAGAGTATAATGTTAATGAAGAAGGAATCGTGCAGTTTGGGAAAATACTATGTGTTCCATCGAGTCCAGAGCTGAAGAAGGAACTTTTGGATGATGCACATAGTTCAAATTTCTCTATTCACCCAGGGAGCACAAAGATGTATCGAGATCTTTGAGAAAACTTTTGGTGGGATAATATGAAGAAGGAGATCGCTGAATATACATCAAAGTGCCTGGTGTGTCAGCAAGTGAAGGCAGAGAGGCAGAAGTCTATGTGGATGATGCAACCATTTCCCTTACCCGAATGGAAATGGGAGAACATCACCATGGACTTTTTCACCGGACGACCAAGGACATCCAAAGGCAACAATGCAATCTGGGTTGTTGTGGATCGTCTTACAAAGACTGCACACTTCATTGCTATTTGGGAGGATTTATCTTTGGATCAACTAGCACAGATATATATCAGGGAAGTGGTAAGGCTGCATGGAGTACCACTATCTATTGTGTTGACCGAGATCCAAGGTTCACCTCTATATTTTTTAAGAGTCTTCAACATGATCCGAATATTGAACTGAACTTCAGTACGACCTATCATCCTCAAACTGATGGCCAATCCGAGCGGACTATCCAAACACTTGAGTACATGTTGAGAGCGTGCTCAATGGACTTTAAAGGAGGATGGGATCAACATCTTCCTCTGGTTGAGTTCTCTTATAAAAATATTTTCCACTCAAGCATCCAAATGCCACCATATGAAGCCCTATATGGGAAAAGGTGCAGAACACCAGTATGTTGGGATGATGTCGGTGAACTAAAGCTTCTTGGACCAGAAATGGTTGATGAAATGGTAGAGAATGTGAAAACCATTCAGCAGCATGTCAAGGTAGCCCAGAGTTGACAGAAGAGTTATGTAGATAACCGTCAATGAGACCTTGAGTTTAAAGTTGGAGACATGGTGTTTCTATGCATATCTCTATGGAAAAAGGTCATGAGGTTTGGAAAGAAAGGGAAGTTAAGTCCAAGGTACATCAGCCCCTTAGAGATTCTTGATCGTGTTGGGGTTGTGGCCTATCGACTAGCACTTCCACCTACCATGGCCAAAGTACATGATTTCTTTCATGTATCCCTCTTAATGAAGTACATACTGGACCCTTCACATGTACTCTCTTCTGAGGTGGTACAATTGGAAGACGATCTTTCTTACGAGGAGCAACCAGTGAAGATCATAGATCGTAGAGAAAAAGTTCTATGAAATAAGACAATGCCCCTCGTCAAGGTGTTGTGGAGAAACCACAAGTTTGAAGAAGCGACTTGGGAATTGGAGGAAATGATAAAGCTGAGATACCCACATCTGTTTTAGTGTGGGAAAAGGAAAATTTCGAGGGAGAAATTTTTTAAGGGGGGAATATTGTAACGACCCAAAGATTCATTAATGGAAATCCCTCTTGATCTAATTAAATGTCTCTTTATGTTTATATAAAATTTCAACTTCCTTGGTTTTATGTTAAGAATTTTGACCGTTTCTAATATAGTGGATTAACAGTGATCACATGATTAGTATAAATATAGGACTTTAACAAATCCAATTTACCCAGAAAAAGGATGTGATGGCCTCATCTAGTATAATTGCCCCATACGAAGCCCATTTGTCGGAGCTCGGAAAAGACGTGGCATCTTTGGGCTTCACTCATGACCAATCCCAAGCTGAACTTCATCATGTCAATCTCGAACATGACCTTCTATGGGAAAACTGTAAGTTGATTGAAATTACCACTCGAGCGATGTTATCCAAGCCACCCCAAGAGTCTGTCACCATCGCACACCTTACCATTAGGTCTTATGCGGATGTTTTAAGGGGTTATGTAACAAATATGTAGTACTATGTTCATGTATATTATTTTTGTATATAATAATTAATATAATTTCTAGTCATTTTTGATACATTGCAAATAGTTTTTAAAGTACAAATAGTGTTTTTAGTTATTATTTAATTAAGAATTATATTTTATTAAATTAAGGGATTTTTGATTTAAATAATATTTTAATAAAATATTATTATTATTATTAAATTAATTTTTATTAAATATAAATGATCTTATAATTTTATGAATGCAATTATAATTTTTATTAAGGTTTGAAATCCATTTCTGTCAAAACCCGTGAATTTTCGATAAATGCTAGTTTTTATTTTAAAAGTAAAAATTAACATATTTAGAAAATTATTTAGATAATATAAATGTTATTTCTGGAATCAGGACATTGAAATTATCAAACGGTGAATTTTTCATAATTTTCTGAGACAGTCAAATTTTTGGGTAAAAATTAAATATCGTTTAAATATATAATGTGTTTTATGACATCATAATGACCCAATAGTGATGTAATAAAATACTATAATCTTTATTTTCGGCCAATATATGTTTTAACATTAAAATAATGTGATTTTGGGTTTGTTTTACATACTTTTCAAAGCATTAATGGACCCCTCAAGACTTATTAAACACCTTGTCTTTTTAAATTAATTTACATGGGAGTGTGACTCACCTCCACATAAGCAACCTAATTATTTTAAGAAGTTCGGACTTTGTCCTTATAAAATATTGTTTCCATAATCCCTTTTCCAAAAACCATGGACAAAAACCATGGGATGGTTTGTGGTTTGGATTAATTTAATATAAGGGGTCTCAAACCTAAATAATAAAGAATTCCCTCACCTTTCCTATATAAACCCACCCAAGCTCCCACTTAATCCCCAATAAAAACCTTTGGAGTTCGTCCAACCTATTCCCTACTATCTCTAGAATCCTCCCAAGGTTCCCCAAGCTCCCATGAAGCCTCTCATAAGCCTCTCTCTAGCCTTTGGAAGCACACTTCCATGTAAGGGCTTTTTTCATTCTTTCTCATTTTTGTTAATTTTCTTTATGTTGTGTTGCCATTTTAATTTCAATTATGAATATTGGGGTATGGTTTCTGACCTCCCTCATACTACCCACTTATTTTTTTAATGATGGTATACCCCTTTCTCTCTCATTAAATGCATCCCATGTACACCCGTTACTATGCCGAAATTCTGAAAGGAACTTCTCTCTCTTCTTTTACATTCAAGAAATAATTTTGTATCATGAATCTAAATTACATTAAAATTGTTTGTACATGTATCTATATGACCCCCTTACTGTCCATTTCATGTAATTATATGATGAGACACCCTTTCTCTCTCAGCAAACAATTTTTATGAATTCTTATGTCACGCCGTTACGCTGCCGAAATCGCACTGATTTTCTAAGCCAATGCCATTGTGTAGTGAATACCATGCCCATTTCTCCGTCAAGGGTATTAACCTTTATGAAAATTTACTTATTGTTTATAAAGTTTCATATATGAATTAAACGTTTCATTATCTTGGAATAAATTATTATGTTTTGTGAATCCATTTTTTATGATCCATGTGGCACACTTATGCATGAAATGAAATGTTTAAGAAGGGTGCGCCCTTATAGAGCTCCAATGCATTGGGTAAAGTATAGTATCATGATACATCATGTGCAATGAGTGTTCACTCATTCTAATTCAAGTGCAATGAGGTTTTACTCGTGATTTATGTGCAATAAGGATTTACTCATGCTCCATGTGCAATGAGCCTTGGCTCATGCTAATCCCATTATAAGTGTTGTTTCCACATTTCCATGTTATGATTATCATGATTTATCATGCCTTTATGTTCATGTTTCTATTGTGATATATTGATATTCCTATTGTCTAACATGTATTTTACTCCTCATGTTATTCCATGTGCATTCCCTTACTGGGCTTTATAGCTCACCCTTTTCTTATGCATGTCCTCAGGTTATCCCATGCAATGCTATGTACGAAGGAATGTAGTGGTCATGTAAAGGAAGTTTTCAATAAAGATGTTGTATTTAATGTTTTAAGTTTTTATGTAATGATCCTAATCCCCAAATACACTAAATCTCTCGATATTCTTTATTGTATCAAGTGATGTTTTATGTAATAAATCATGTTTAAGTTTGTAATAAAAGCAGGGTTGTCATAGAGACAACCACTCTTTGAGGGGTCATGGAAAGGTTCTAAATCCATCTTATATATTTCAGAGGGATAAGTTGCATATACACATCTTCATGACTATTATATGTACATCTAATAAACAAATTTTCTTGAGGGAGTGGTATGTTTGATTAGTATGTAAATAATTACCACCGAGAGATTAAATTTTAGACCCTTTAATTCTTCCACTACTTTCAATTTCAGAGGTCTAGGACTCTTATCTTTTGCAACGTCGAGCTAAACTAAATGAGAGACTTCTGATGGAGTTATTCCCACCTCATAATTAACCTAGTTGGTCGGCTAAGGTACCAAATAAATGTTGGTCCCTATAGTTATTTCATGAATCACCTGAGTTACACTACCTCCCATTATTCAGGGGTCCCCATTATGGGATCATAGCAAGGTATGAAATTCACAAAATGCTACTCTCGATCTCTTGATTCATTAAAAATTATAAATATAGGGTTCCCAAATTTTGGGGGTGGAAGATTGGCATCTACCAATTTGGGGTAAGGATTATTTTCTAGTTTTATTATCTTGCTCCATTCCTCCATAGATTCCAATCGAACCATTAGTGACTCAATAGTGTTCATGATACCTCAGGGAATGTATGCCTATATTAGAGCTTGAACATGTGCAGCATCCGGTAGGTCCATATGTGGCAACACTGTTGGAATCTATCATGGGTAGCCTTTAGGTGAAGGACTGTAAGGACCTTATTCTAGTTTTTCACAAAATCAAGGGAATTCTCGGTCTACTGACATGGAATCCATTTATATTTGTGGTTGGTATCCCAAATTGAGAGGATGTTCTAGATCTAATTTAGTCATTATGGTAAACCCTCTTTTTTGTGGTGTTCTAGTTTGAAGTGTGAGTTAAGGATCTTCTTGAAGAAAATATCTAGTAGGATGGATGCCTTGTAGTATTTCTGCGTTGAGTCTCTATAATTATTTAATCACCTCCTATTTTTGAGGAAATCTTTTATCAAGTGAAAGGGGATCAACCTCTCCAGGGTGTAGGTGAGGGATAATATTTCCCTTAACATTTTCCTCTTTGGATTCCTTTTGAGTACATAATGGTAGTTTTATTTAGGGAATGCCTAGATATAGGGTGAGCCTCTAGTTCTAGGTATTCACACCTCCTTCAATTGTTTCAGTGTGCACTTATTCTTAACCAAAACTTCCTCTTCTAATTCCTCCTCTGAATTGGACTTGTGTTCTGTAGGGTCTTTAGGGATATTGTTAAATACACTCATTAATTTGTAATAAATTACATGAAATTTGCCATTAAATATGATTGTATCATTAATATGTGGTGTTTGTAAATTATTGATACTTTTTATTTTATGTTTCCTTGAAACAACCTTCACCTATGTTAAATATTTCATTCCTTACTGAAAACAATTCAAACAAACATCTAAAGGAATATAATAATTTACAAGGTTCACTATTTAATAAAAATATATAAATCCTTGGTATGGTTTGGAAAAGATACAACACCACAAAATCCACAAGAAATCAATCCTTTTTGTGGAATGAAATGAGTAGGATATACCCTTTCACTCGTGTGGCTCTTTGAAGACTTTCTAAAAGTGTGTGTGCATCCTTTTATCACCAATAGGGTAAAAAAAATGTTTGTGTAACAACTCATGTTACATGTAATTATTTTAAAATTTTCACAAATGTATTCTTTGGAAAACAATTCTTAAATATCTTCCCTAGAAGATGGTAATAAATTCAGGACTTTGATATAGAATTCAATCATGATTGACAATTCCAATATTCTCACTTTGATTCTCGAGATCTGTTTGCCCAATCCAATCTGCTTACTTTGATTTTCAAATATAATTTCCCAATACAACATATTTATCTCTTCTTGATTAAAATTGAGAAAATTTATAATTACTTCTTCCTCATTCTATAAATCTTAATACAAAAATACTGATCTGATTATCCTGCCCGATATGATGACTACTCAAATATGATGACAAGTTGAATCTGATAGACAGCTGAATATGATGATTAGCTGAGTAAAACATTATGATTGTATCTCTTCATCTTTCACTCTTTATATATTGATGACTTCTTCCAAAAAGGTTCAATATGGAAACCCCTTTCTCTTCCATAAACTTCATAGCTTCTCTCTCTTCTCTCGTGAACAATACCTCTGTGTCAGATGGCTCTCAAGTACAATGTACTTTTCTCATTTTCTAGGTTACCCATGAGAGATTTTACCAGGAATCCCCAAAACATTCCCGCTCAACCAAATTCACCCAAAAATTTATTTCCCTTCAATTTCAAGTACATTTATAACTTCATAAACTATTCCCAAATCTTCTTGAATCTTATTCAAAATTCATCTCTTCAAAGGATTTCCTTTTCTAATTACTAGTCTGGTTCTGATTTCAATCCTTGATTCTGATTGGATCATTCCAATTTCTTCAATATGATTCTTTATAACAAATGAAATTAAACATTATTTGAATTTCAATATCCCTCTCAAAAACACATCCATATTTTTTTCCTCAACTCTTCTCTTTATTCACTTGAAATAAAAAACATATTGTTCATGTCTTTTCATGACCCACTTGAACATCAAACAAAGAAATTAGACCCCTTTTACATAGTTGACTACATTTTTGATCATATTATTTTCCTTTCCATTCATTCATAGGTCTCAAGAAATTATTCCTCTAATTACGATGGTTCTTGAACCAATTGAATAAATAACACATTTTCTACAAATGTTCTTGGCCTTTATGAATCTGATGAGCCTATTACGATGGATTATCCAACATTATTCTTTAAATATCATGCCTATGAATACATTGATGATAAAATGATACAGTATTCTACTTATAATTTCAGGAATTGTAACTTCCCAATTCTATAACGCCCCGACCCCATTTACCCAGAGTCAGTGCATTATTACATAACATTGGCATGATCACAAGAAAGATCAAATCTTGAAAGACCGATTAGTTTAGTAGCCTTGGAAACACTAGATATATTCTTAAATTTTTACATTACATCATGAAGTGAAAAACTACTAAAACAACATATTGTATCCATAATCCACACTATTATCCCCTCAAAATATCCCTGCAGGTCATTCATAATTTACTTCTTCACATCCTGGGAAAAATAAAACATAGAAAAGGGGTGAGCTCAAATTCCCAGTAAGGATAACAATATAGCGGAAACTTTCATAAATAAGAATAAACATTTAAGGCAATGTATAACTAAAACAAAAGCCTTTTAAACTTGAACTTCAACATAGTATGTAAAAAATAAAATGAAATAATTCCATTTACTTATTCACATGGATATTCTAATAATCAAATAATCACATGCAATATCAATAACCACTTTCATAATGAAGGAATGCATAATGCCAGACTATCATAACCACATAGCCAAGGCCTCGTGCCAAGACTACAAATAAGATTTAGCCAAGGCCTTGTGCCAAGACACTAGTTTGTCTCATGAGACCTACCGATGCATCGAGGAGCTATAGCGGGCTCTACCCGTCACATATTAAGTCCAATGCATTCCCATATGAAAAGGATTAAACATAACATAAACATTCGTATTAAAACTAGCATAAAAATGTCAATACTTTCACCATAAACTATAAATGGTATAAAAATAGAACATACACAGTCAAACATATCACAAAACCATCAATACAATATAGAAGTTTTGTATCATAATAAATCAACTTCAAATAATCATAAATTCCATCAAAGGATGTTGACATAGATGGAATCAAAACTCTTTTTAGAGAAATATATCTTTCTATTTTTGAAATCATTTAAGAGTCATATATTTATAAATAAAACATTTTATTTGAAAATAATCTTATAAGCTTGTAAGGGAAGCTTCGACGATTTTATAACGGCGGAAAATAGCCGCACCCGCCGTATAAGTTAAAAAAACATTCTTACCTTAATTCTGTCGAAAAGGTTAAAAGGCACCTTGTTTGGAAAACGACGGAAATATTCCTTTATAAACCACTTATAAAAATTCAAACAAGGGTATAAATGACTTTAACCCATATTCTTGTAAATATTAAAAATGTTTTGAAATACATTTTTAAGAAACATGGATGTGGATGATAAAGAGATCCCAGTAGATAATTATGTATAAACAACCTCGGATAATGAAGAGATTGTGAAATAAACCCTTACCTTGAACTTTTCCTTGGTTGAGGGTAGGTTAACCTCCTTTATAATGGTGAAATAATTGTTATTAAATTATAAAAGAATCATATATATTAATATGATATCATATATAATCTTTTAATAGTGATTTGTTAATAATATCTTAGTATTATTATTGTTTCGGGTGTTAACTTACTCATTTTCTATTATATGTTTTGTTACGTAAGCCATGTTTGTAATGGATAGGTTGTATATTATTCATATCCAGAATGATATCAAGTCCTTAAACATCATTTTTAAATCATCAAATGATAATTATACTTGAATGGATACGATGGAGAATGAATCTAATCGCGTTCGTGGAGACGGTAGTCCGTACGTACGCACGAGCAACAATATCATTCTTTTGATATTAAAATAATATATAAATGGATGGTATATCATATATAAATAATAATTATCATGTTATATTTATTATTTACATGAGTTACAGATCATTATTATACCCATCGAAATAATAATTTATTGAATAACAATTACACCACGACGTGGAGACGGTAAGCCGTACGTACGAACGTATGGTGACATGTTATTCAAAGGATGGATAGAATATTGAATATGGTTGTACCATATTTATAATAACATCACAGTATATATATGATACTGGAGTTATTATTTTAGAATGGTAAAAACAAATGAAGAAGAAGTGGAAGAAGAAAGGAACTTGGAAAAGGGTGGTGAAATCATTACCTCTTCTTCGGGTTCTTCCTTTTGATTTGATCAAAAGGGCTCCTTAGGTTGGCTTTCTGATCAAACTAATGCCTCTAGGTTGTAGTGAGGGATGTTGGGAGAGTATTTGGGCAGTGTTTGGCCGAACCAAAAGGCTTTGAAGGTGTAAATAAATGAGAAGGAGGAGTTCCCTTTTATAAGAGAGGTGAGGGGCACCTTTGGAAAAGCTAGAAATATTAATTTATAATAAATTCATATTCGGTTTCTAGTGGATCCAAAGTGGATTATTTAAATTTTAAGGTGGGGATGGGTCGAACACCACTCAACCAATAGAATTTAGACAGGTTTGGGTACTTATATTAACCTTATCTTTAAGTATTAACTCTAAGTTAATTAGTTTCACTTTTACAATGTCTCTTTGTATTTTTATATTATATTGTTAATAAACATACTATATACATCCAAGAGACCCCCAAGTGGTCCATTAATGATACACCTATTATGATATAAGTATCTTGGTTGAGCCTTAGATTTTTAAGAATTTAATATCAATTAATAATATAATATTTGTTTTAAAAACTCTTTTATGTCAATTTTGACACTATTCAATAGTTTATTTTTGTAAAACTAATAACAGAATTATAACTTCGAACAAAGTTAATTAAATCAATACTAATATGTCATATTATCCTAGAAAATTATTTTAATTCATTAAAAGTCTCAAATTATATTTATTTGGGTATTTATAATATCAATTATTTTAAATTTTCACTAATATGGTAATTACTGTATCATCATTGTGTCATAAATAAATTAAATTATGTAATATCTAAAAATTATAAATAAAATATAATTATGTTGGAAATCGTTTTATATTTCTAATGAATATTTATAATCGAAAATCCAATATATATAATCCTATGTAAATTTTTTTTTTAAAAGATATATGCTTATGTCATTTTTGTACTTATTTTAACTTAATTAAAATTAAGTGTCCCTATCACCTACAAGTGGCTCCATGGGGACCCCAAATCGACCCAAAGATGCCTATGGTCGAACATGTATCAACCAATGAGTCTAGGACATGTTTTTGGGTAATTTAGTATTATTATAATATTATTTCTTTAACCCTTATTTACCGGATTTACCCTTAACCATGGTAAATAAAATATTTATCGAAGTAATTATTCAAAATGTCTAAAAATAAAAGTTACCTATTTACACAATTTGAACATCCTTATTCCAAATATGGAATCCATTTTTCCAAATTCAAAACACAGAAGTGGCAGAAATTAATTTAAAATTAATTCCCGTTGTTAAAACAAAAAGCGTGTTTTTAAAAGATAATAACTATCAAAAGATTGACACTTGTTTATGTTCGGTTTAATTGTAAAATTATGTCCAATGACCAACATTGTATTAAATGGTAAAAATATATTATAAATATACTTTAAAACCAATCAAATTCATAATTTATCACTATTAATTATTTTGATTAAAAAAGTTGTTTTTAATTAAAATTTAGTAATTTTCACTATTCATCAAAATATTAAAGTTATCCGAAAAGTACCAAAATCTCACCTTAGGCTCAATTTGATATTTTGAATCCAAAAATGAAGTCTATTTTGAAATATAAAATATATATATAATTTCAAAAAGTAGGTATTACTATTCATAACGGCTAGTTTGATTGGTTATGGTGTGTTAGGACTCGGTGTTGCGTACAACACACGCTATCACATTATTCAAAGAGAAGCATACCGTAAAAGCTTGGGGTGTTACATTCTCCCCTCCATCAAATAATTTCATCCTCAAAATTTCTAGAATACTTATCACATGAAAAGACTCGGGTGGTTCTTCATCATAAGTTCCTTGGGTTCCCACGTTGCCTCTTCTGTCTTATGGTTTTTCCACAAAACTTTTACCAGACGCGTTGTCCGGCTTCTCAGTACTTGTTCTCTTGTATCAAGAATCCTGACGGGATCTTCACAATAAGACAGATCGGATTCCAGTTCTAACTGCTCGTAGGTGAGTACATGCGTTGGGTCAGGCATGTATTTCCTCAACAGAGATACGTGGAACACATCGTGAACTTTGGAGAGACTTGGTGGCATTGCCAATCGGTAAGCTACAGCCCCAATTCATTCTAGAATTTCGAAAGGTCCGATGTACCTGGGACTCAATTTAACTTTCTTACCAAAACGTATGACTCCCTTCAATGGAGATACCTTCAGGAAAACATGATCACCGACAAGAAATTCCAAATCCTTCCTTCGATTATCGGCATAGCTCTTCTGCCTACTTTGAGATGCTTTGATGTGATTTTGGATTACCTTCAACTTTTCCATCGTTTCCTCCACCAGTTCTAGACCTACAAGTTTTCTTTCACCAACGTCATCCCAACAGGTTGGTGTGCGACATCTCTTTCCGTATAACGCTTCATATGGTGCCATCTGAATACTCAAATGGAAGCTATTGTTATAGGAAAAATCTACTATAGGTAAATACTAATCCCACATACCCTGAAAGTCAAGTGAGCAGGATCTCAACATGTCTTCTAAGGTTTGAATAGTCCGTTCTGATTGTCCGTCTGTCTGAGGGTGGTAGGCAGTGCTCAAATGAAGTTCAGTATCCAGGGATTTCTGAAGACTCTTCCATAATCTTGAAGTAAAACGGGGATCACGATCATAAACAATCGATAGGGGTACTCCATGAAGTCTCACAACTTCATTAATATATAGTCTTGCTAGATGTTCCAGTGGTAGATCTTCTCTTATAGCAAGAAAATGTGCTGACTTTGTAAGACGATCCACAATAAACCATATTTCATCATTCCTTCTGGGAGTCTTTTGTATCCCCATGAAAAAGTCCATCGTAATATTGTCCCATTTCCACTCCGGTATGGGAAGAGGTTGCATGACTCCTCCAGGGTGTTGCCTTCCAGCTTTCACTTGTTGACAAACCATACATCTTGACACAAAATCAGCAATCTCCCTCTTCATATTGTCCCACAAAAAATGTTCCTTCAAATATCTATACATTTTGGTGATCCCAGGGTGTATAGAGAAATTGGAACTATGAGCATCATCCAGCAATTCCCTGTTTAGATCAGTTATATCGGGAACACAAAGTCTCTTCCCGAATTTCAAAATTTCTTCTTCATACACAAAGTATCTCAGTCTCCCATCATTCAAAGCTTTAATCTTCTTTTGAAATTCTTCATCATTGGTCTGAGAACTCTTAATCCTTTCTAGTAAAGATGGTTTGGCAACCATTTGAAAAAGCATTGATGTTTCTCCTTCCCTGGTTATTCTCATTTCCATCTTCACTAGATCCATGAAAATTGGATCCCTTTCAATTCTTATATTGTTCAAAACTCCATTATCTTTTCTGCTCAAAGCATCTTCCACCTTGTTTTCCTTTCTAGGGTGGTAGTGTATCGTGCAATCATAATCCTTGAGTAATTCAAGACATATCCTTTGCCTCATGTTGAGTTATTTTTGTGAGAAAATATACTTCAAACTCTTGTGATCAGTATAAATATCACATTTTTCACCATAGAGGTAGTGCCTCCATATCTTCAAAGAAAAGATCATAGATGCTAACTCAAGATCATGAGTAGGATAGTTTTTTTCATGAATTTTCAACTGTCGTGATGCATATGCAATAACTCTATCATTCTGCATAAGGACACAACCATGTCCTTTCTTCGATGCATCACTATAAATAACGAACCCATCATTCCCCGATGGTAGAGTCAATATAGGAGCATTGACTAATATTCTCTTCAGTTCTTCGAAACATTCTACACACTCTTTTTTCCAAACAAATTTAACCCCTTTACGTGTGAGCTTCGTTAATGGGTTAGCCAATTGGGCAAAATTCTGGAAGAAACGTCGATAATAACCTGCAAAACCAATAAAACTACGTACCTCAGTTATACTCGTAGGTGCTGGCCATTCTTGGATTGCCTTGGTCTTAGAAGGATCAACAGAGATTCCATCTTTAGAGACAATATGGCCAAGAAAAGAAATCTTCTGAAGCTAGAATTCACACTTGCTAAACTTCCCATATAATTCATGCCTTCTCAGAGCCTTGAAGATAATGTGCAAGTGATTTTCATGATCTTCGTAGCTTTTGGATTATCGTAAGATATCATCAATAAATACCACCCCAAATTCATCGACATACTCCTTGAAAACTCTATTCATCAGATCCATGAATACAGAGGGTGCATTAGTCAATCCAAAAGGTATTACAGTAAACTCGTAATGCCTGTAACTATTTCGAAATGATGTCTTTGGAATGTCTTCCTTCTTCACACACAACTGATGGTATCCAGATATAAGGTCAATCTTTGAAAATTATTGAGCTCCATGTTGTTGGTCAAATAAATCATCAATGCGTGGTAGGGGATACCTGTTCTTTATTGTTATAGAATTGATCTCCCTGTAGTCGATACATAACCTCATAGATCTGTCTTTATTTTTAACAAAAAGAACAGGGGATCCCCATGGAGAAACACTAGGGTGAATAAATCCCTTATTACTCAATTCTTCTAGTTGTTTCTTTAGTTCAACTAATTCTACAGTGGCCATTCTATAAGGGGTCTTCGATATAGGCCTTGATCCAGGAATTAAATCAATGGAAAACTCAACTTCTCGTTCTGGAGGATGTCCAGGTAAATCTTCCAGAAATACATCTACAAATTCTTTCACAACTGTTATATCCTCTATCTGAACATTCCATTCCTCACCCATAGTTTTTTCATTCTCTTCCTCCCCAATAATTGAATTTAGTTGAGCTACTGGGGGTGGATATAAATAAGAATTAGGTTGTAACGACTCTGCTCTAAAGATAAGGTGTTCCTTATCATCATCATCAAGAATCGTAACCTCTTTCTTCTTACAATAAATATTCGCATCATAGTCCGAAAGCCATTATACACCGAGGATTATATCAAACTCAATCATAGGTATGACGACGAGATCAGCAGATAAAGAACATTTATGTGCTCTAATGGGGACTGATTCACAAAACTTTGTTGCAATGATACTTCCCTTAGGAGTTTTAACTAAAAACTCCCTTGTTAAATCAAATTAGAAATAACGAATTTTCTTAGCAAACTAGGAATATATGAAACAATGCGATGATCCAGAATCAAATAATGCATTTTCTAAACTTGAGGAAACCATTAAATTACTTTCCACCACGTCTTTCGGCGCTTCTACCTCAGCAGTAGTGATATCATAATCTTGGCCTTGATCCCTTGGCCTTTTCTGAGGTAAGTTATCCTGACACATAGGACATTCATTTGCATAATGCCCCATCTCCCTGCAATTGTAGCACTGAACATTGGTAGCTTCCTTCTTCCCCTTGCAATCACGAGCTTGGTGGCCTTTTTCACCACACTTGTAACAGACTCATGTTCCCTTTAAGCAGATACCGGGGTGTTTCTTACCACATTTACCACAGGATGGATATTCAACATTTACCTTATTCCCCTTATTTCCATTCCCAGATTGATCAGCAGGTCTCTTATTCTCTTAGTTTTCTTTAAAGTCATAAGACTTAGAGAATTCTTTTTCGGTCTTTATAGCACATGAGATAATGTCTTCGTACGATGAAAAGGATTGTGAGACTAATGCTTGACGGAGAACTGGTTTTAACCCATCAAAGAAACGATCAATCTTACTTCTTAGGTTACGTATATAATCTTTAGCATACCTTGCTAACCTTGTAAAGTTAGCCTCATACTTTGTGACATTCTCATCCTCCTTTTGTCTCAGACTCAGAAACTGCCTTTCCATATCTGCTCGATGGTCGCGAGGAAAGTATTTTTCTAAAAACAGATCTTTGAACTCCCTCTATTACATATTTGATACTTCATCATCTTTCTTCGTATTTTGAATCAATGACCACCATTGATCAGCATCTCCAGTGAGGCGGTAAACTGCCATGATAACTTTTTCCATTTCACTACTCCCCAAAGCCTGAAATATTTTCTCTAGGGAAAATATTCATTGCTCAGCTACTAAGGGATTTTTACTCCCATTGAACGTTGGTGGTTGTTGCCTCATGAATCGATCTAACATTTATCCTCCATGCTGCGGATCAGGGTGCTCCATACGGGTAAGGTTATTATTCATAACCTGAGTGAGTTGTCCCAGTATGGTGGTTAGCTGATCGGCACCAGTTGCATCACCAGATCCACTATAATTATCTTGAGCGGGAGGGCAATCCCTACATGGAGTGTGTGAATTGATACGGTTTCCATTTCTTCCACTAGGCGCATTTATAAACAATGTCATAAACTAGATCATCTTGTGAATCAAAATACATAATCCCATACTTATAAAACACTTAACATAAATTGAACTATTTATGGATATAATCCATAATAATAAGAATGTTTTCTTTAAGGAAGTATATACTCATAAACCCTTCATAATAATTTGTAAAGAAAATGAGAGTTATCCAAAGCATATCCCCCGGGAGTGTCGTAACCAACAGTGCAGCATGGCCCATTGTCGTGCACCAGTTCCCGTTCAAGTCTAGCTCAAAGCAGTGTTTTTGGGTTTTACCCCTAGGTACATATGTGCTAGAGTTGCCTCTACCAGCTCGTATCCAGACAGGGATGTATTGCTCGGAAAACTCACAAAATCTCTACAATACCAAA
Organism: Viscum album; assembly: GCA_963277665.1. NCBI lineage: Eukaryota > Viridiplantae > Streptophyta > Magnoliopsida > Santalales > Viscaceae > Viscum > Viscum album. Next base: position 1,152,632,611 of record OY728135.1, read on the forward strand.
ATTCTAGGAAATTCTTCTATACTAATCCTCAAAATTCATCTTAGGTCTACGTGCTCTAATCAGAGTTTGTCTAAATCTAGCTTCCAAGGTTTGTACTAAACTTCTTCGGATATCAACTGTAACGCCCCGACCCTAGTTACCGAGAGTCGGTGAATTATTACATAACATTGGCATGATCACAAGAAAGATCAAATCTCGAAATACTGATTGGTTTAGTAGCCTTGGAAACACTAGATATATTCATAAAGTTTTACATTACATCATGAAGTGAAAAACTACTACGACAACATATTGTCTCCATAATCCACACTATTATCCCCTCATAATATCCCTGCAGGTCATTAATAATTTACTTCTTCACTTCCTGGGAAAAATAAAACATAGAAAATGGGTGAGCTCAAATGCCCAGTAAGGATAACAATATAGCGGAAACTTTCATAAATAAGAATAAACATTTAAAGAAATGTATAACCAAAACAAAAGACTTTTAAACTTGAACTTCAACATAGTATGGAAAAAATAAAATGAAATAATTTCATTTACTTATTCACATGGAAATTCTACTAATCAAATAATCACATGCAATATCAATAACCACTTTCATAATGATGGAATGCATAATGTCAGGCTATCATAACCACATAGCCAAGGCCTCGTGCCAAGACTACAAATAGGATTTTGCCAAGGCCTTGTTCTGAAACAGTAGTTTGTCTCATGAGACCTACCGATGCATCGAGGAGCTATAGCGGGCTCCACCCGTCACATATTAAGTCCAATGCATTCCCATGTGGAAAGGTTTAAACATAACATAAACATTCATATTAAAACTCGCATATGACATGTCAGTACTTTCACCATAAACTATGAATTCTATAAAAATAGCACATGCACATTCAAACATATCACAAAACCTTCAATACAATATAGAAGTTTTGTATCGTAATAAATCAACTTCAAATAAGCGTAAATTTCATCAAATGATGTTGACATAGATGAAATCAAAACTATTTTTAGAGAAATATCTCTTTCTATTTTTGAAATCATTTAAGAGTCATATATTTATAAATAAAACATTTTCTTTGAAAATAATCTTATAAGATTGTAAGGGAAGCTTCGACGATTTTATAACGGCGGAAAATAGCCGCACCCGCCGTATAAGTTAAAAAAACATTCTTACCTTAATTCTATCGAAAAGGTTAAAAGGCACCTTGTTTGGAAAATGACCGAAAGATTACTTTATAAACCACTTATAAAAATTCAAACATGGGTATAAATGACTTTAACCCATATTCTTGTAAATATTAAAAATGTTTTGAAATACATTTTTAAGAAACAGGGATTTGGATGATAAATATATCCCAGTAGATAATTACGTATAAACAACCTCAGCTAATGAAGAGATTGTGAAATAAACTGTTACCTTGCACTTTTCCTTGGTTGAGGGTAGGTTAACCTCCTGTATAATGGTGAAATAATTGTTATTAAATTATACAAGAATCATATATATTAATATGATATCACATATGATCTTTTAATAGTGATTTGTTAATAATATCTTAGTATTATTATTGTTTCGGGTGTTAACTTACTCATTTTCTTTTATATGTTTTGTTACGTAAGCCATGTTTTTAATGGATAGTTTTTATATTATTCATATCCAAAATGATATCAAGTCCTTAAACATCATTTTTAAATCATCAAATGATTATTATACTTGAATGGATACGATGGAGAATGAATCTCATCGCATTCGTGGAGACGGTAGTCCGTACGTATGCACGAGCGACAATATCATTCTTTTGATATTAAAATAGTATATAAATGGATGGTATATCATATATACAGAATCATTATCATGTTATATTTATTATTTACATGAGTTACACATCATTTTTATAACCATCGAAATAATAATTTATTTAATAACAATTACACTACGACGTGGAGACGGTAAGCCGTACGTACGCACGTATGGTGACATGTTATTCAAAGGATGGATAGAATATTGAATATGGTTGTACCATATTTATAATAACATCACAGTATATATACGATACTAGAGTTATTATTTTATAATGGTAATAACAAAGGAAGAAGAAGTGGAAGAAGAAAGGAACTTGGAAAAGGGTGGTGAAATCATTACCTCTACTTCGGGTTCGTCCTTTTGATTTGATCAAAAGGGCTATTTAGGTTGGCTTTATGATCCAAATAATGCCCCTATGTTGTATTTAGGGATGTTGGGAGAGTATTTGGGCAGATTTTGGCCGAACCAAAAGGCTTTGAAGGTGTGAAGAAATGAGAAGGAGGAGTGCCCTTTTATAAGAGGGGTGAGGGGCACCTTTGGACAACCTAGAAATATTAATTTATAATAAATTAATATTCGGTTTCTAATGGCTCCAAAGTAGATTATTTAAATTTTAAGGTGGGTATTGGTCGAAAACCACTCAACCAATAGAATTTAGACAGGTTTGGGTACTTATATTCACCTTATCTTTAAGTATTAACTCTAAGTTAATTAGTTTCACTTTTACAATGTCTCTTTGTATTTTTATATTATATGGTTAATAAACTTACTATATACATACAAGAGACCCCCAAGTGGTCCCTTAATGATACACCTATTATGATATAAGTCTCTTGTCCGAACATTAGATTTTTAGGAATTTAATATCAATTAATAATATAATATTTGTTTTAAAAACTCTTTTATGTCAATTTTGACACTATTCAATAGTTTATTTTTTGTGAAACTCAGAACAGAATTATTACTTCCAAAAAAGTTAATTAAATCAATCCTAAAATGTCATATTATCCAATAAAATTATTTTAATTCATTAAAAGTCTCAAATTATATTTATTTGGGTATTTATAATATCAATTATGTTAAATTTTCACTAATATGGTAATTACTACATCATCATTGTGTCATAAATAAATTAAATTATGTAATATCTAAAAATTATAAATAAAATATAATTATGTAGGAAATATCTTTAGATTTATAATTAATATTTATATTAGAAAATCCAATATATATAACTCTATGTAAAAATTGTTTTTCTAAAAGATATATGCTTATGTAATTTTTGTACTTATTTTAACTTAATTAAAATTAAGTGTCCCTATCACCTACAAGTGGCTCCATGGGGTCCCAAAATCTACCCAAATATTCATATGGTAGAACATGTATCAACAAATGGGGCTAGGAAACGTTTTAGGGTAATTTAGTATTATTATAATATTATTTTTTAACCCTTATTTACCGGATTTACCATTAACCATGGTAAATAAAATATTTACCGAAGTAATTATTCAAAATGTCTAAAAATAAAAGTTACCTATTTACACAATTTGAACATCCCGATTCCAAATATGGAATCCATTTTTCCAAATTCAAAACACAGAAGTGGAAGAAATTAATTTAAAATTAATTCCCATTGTTAAAACAAAAAGTGTGTTTTTAAGAGATAATAACTATCAAAAGATTGACACTTGTTTATGTCCGGTTTAATTGTAAAATTATGTCCAATGACCAACATTGTATAAAATGGTAAAAATAAATTCTAAATATACATTAAAACCACTCAAATTCATAATTTATCACTATTAATTATTTTGATTAAAAAATGTGTTTTTAATTAAAATTTAGTAATTTTCACTATTCATCAAAATATTAAATTTATCCAAAAAGTACCAAAATGTATCCTTAGGATAAATTCGATATTCCGAATCCAAAAATAAAGTCCATTTTGAAATATAATATATATATATAATTTCAAAAAGTAGTTATTACTATTCATAACAGCTAGGTTGATTGGTTATGGTGTGTTAGGACTCGGTGTTGCGTACAACACACGCTATCACATTATTCAAAGAGAAGCGTACCGTAGAAGCTTGGGGTGTTACAAATTCCCAGAAACCTCTTTCTTTCCTTCTCATCCTAAATCAAATCTGACTAAATATGATCTTCATCACTCCTTTTCTCTTTCCATCCATATCTGGTCAATATGAATACAATTGGAAGAATCTCTTTCACTTACTATTTATTCCATAAATCTTTCATCATAAGTTTCACAGTTTACATAAGATTTGTTATAATTATAATATCAGAAAATTATCATCATATTTTATTTATCATAGTCATGAAGACTCTGATTCTCCCATTATGGTCAAACATTCCATACCAGATTCGGTGTGAATATGATAACCATTTACATCCAATAATATTCTTCCTCAGTACAATTGACCTTATAATTCAGGATTTAGTGTGAATCCAATGAGAATTTTCTTCTAGCCATCCTTACCCAAATTTGATGTACCTTTTCAGACATTGTGAGTCTGATTCTCTGAATACGATTGTCATCCCAAATTTCAACAAAATACAAAGTGAGGTTATTTTCATTAATTCCTAAACTTCCTTGAGAACAAAATAAAATACCTTGAATATGATAGTCTTGGTCCTAACATTACAGTAATTATATTAGTGACTTTGTGAGACTATATTTTTCTACACCCTCTATGAGGCATTTTCATATCCTTCACCAATTCTCTAGGAGTTGTTTGGTGGATGGTAATCTAAAGAGAATCTCTAGACAATTTAGTCATGAATGTTCCTAATGAGGATATGAAATCATTTGATAGGATAAACTGGGTGGATCAATTCTTCTGCATTTCCCCTTACCAAAAATTACTAACTTACACTTATTAAGAGGTTTCTTTGGTGAAATATCACTCGGCCCTAAGGTATGGGTCTATTCCCATTCCACTTTCACAACTCTTCGAGCCTGGTTTATAGACCTCAAAGGTTGTGTTAAAACATCCTCCAACCCTGAAGGATAGGATTTTTCTTGAACTACCATGGATGCTACTATCGTGGTTTCCATTCTAATTTTATGTTTTTTTAACATTGGCAGGGTGTATCATTTGGTAAGCACCTGAATCACCCACTTCCAAATATCATTGTTCTATTTCTAAAATTTCCACTATCTTATGACCGGATTCACCAATGTGACATTATTTCATGATATTTTTAGATTAATGACATAGAAATCTCTCAATATCCATCTCTATTCTACCACAATGTTGATGAGAGTCAGTCGGGGCCTCTTGTTGTTGATCATTCTTTTGGCTACGAATAGGGACCATTTATTGAATTCATCCTGAAGCTATGATATTTCATGATACCACCTTTGTGGTATTTGATGCTTAGAGATCGTAGTGAAATTTAATTCTCCATGTTCACCCCACCCCATGATATGGACACTTGATAGGGTATCAACAACCTGTTTTCATAATCTTTACAATGTGTTGTGGCATGTGCATTGAAGCGATCCCTATTGTATCTCAAACTTTGGATGTAATGCATTTAGGAGAGTTGCGAAATAAATTTGAAATTGAATCCATTATATTACATTTATGTGACTTTAATACTAGTTTTTGGGTAATACTTTTCCCCCAAGTGACGAAGAGTTTTCCATATATTGAGGTTGATCTCGTGCACAAAATATTCTAACTCATTTGGAATGCTATATTGGGGGGTTTTTAAAGGCTAGTACATGATTGGTATGTAATCTTTAGCCAGTTTTTTCCTTATGTTTAGCATGTCATATTTTTCCTTCACCAGAGTTTCCTCAACCTAGTATGACCAAAGTATAATTTTCCTGCTACTTTATCATAAACAACAACATTGGTAGGGACTTTCCCTATAATGTTCTAAGGTAAGAAATCCAAGGGGGGTTTAGAGAATGATTTTTTCCTTGGGATATCATATGGATGAGAAATAATTTCACGTGTAAATGAAAAGTCATTAGACATGACTGGCCTTGTTTTCCCAAGTTCCTCATAATAGGAGGTATTTATCATCATTAAATTTTCAAGGGGAATATGTTTTTGATGAAATGAATCACTATTTCAGAGATAACTTTCATAGATAATTCTATCATGGGGAGGAATACCATGGTGCATTATATTAAGGGGAAGGACCTATTTATCTTTGATCTTCTGGCCAAATAGAGTATTTTTGTTAATCTCATCGGGACATAGGATCTCAAGAATGATCATATTATGGTTATTAAGGAAGCCTTCATGGTGAAGTGTCTGAGGAGGACCTTTGTAATTACTACTACTCCTCTCATAATTTGGTAATGGGGGATTAGGATCATGAGCTGCCATAGATAGAATCTAAGGGCTTCATGAACACCCTCAATAAGTAGAGTGGGATCGTAGATGAGCTCTTCATTTTCCTATCTTCTCTAGTGAGTCATATTTTTGGATTATATCTTATGAGCGAATGGGTCCACTTAATGGGGAATTGTTTTTCAAATATAGAAGCCTTCCTGACTATCCCTCATGTTGCTACCAGAATTTTTCGGTAGGATTATAGAATTTTGGTATGTGTTTGTGTCTGCCTCGGAATGTCCGTTGAATGGGATTATTATGTCCTGTTAGAACAATTTTATGTTCCTGATCAATTTGTCTATATATCATGGAATAGTTTTCCACATGACCCTCTTGTATGTGATAAATGTTAAGTATCTATTCGGGGGTGACATGTTGATAAGCCACCCCATTTTCTGGGATGGTGCTATGTGTACGTCCCACATTCACTATTATCATCATCGTTATAATTTCATGAAAGGTCTTTAGGATATGGTTAGTGATTTGCATCTCCCCTTTTAAAATTTTAAATATATGATTGGTAACTTTAGTGACTATAATAGGTATATATTCCCATTTTTCATCTGGAGAAGGGGTATGTGTCTTCTTTTTCCTCCATTTTCCTCCATTTGATTCTAACAGTAGTAATTTGCAGGGATAAGGGTTTGATTATACCCATTTCCATTATCAGTACATCCTAGCTGATCCCCTATATACTGCTAGATGAAACTGCTTAATGTCTTGATGAATGCAGGTAGGAGTGTGTGCCTATTTACAGTTTTCCACAAAACATGGATAGCAGTCCTTTTTGGACACTTCCATGTGATGATACTAGAGGGATTTATAGATATGCCAAGGTGTTTGTTCCTTCTCATATATTCCCTCTGAATTAAAATGGAAGGCTTTATCTGTGCAGAAAGGTGTTTGTTCTTGCTTGTTTTGTGCTTCCGTATGTGGTTGGTGAGATTCTCTGGGTGATTCTAGATGAGTCTGGTGGAAATATTGAATAGTGTGGGAAGGTTTATGTTCTTACTTGCAGTGTGCCACCAAATTAGAATGGAGGCCTTCCTTGGATTCTTCCAGGTGAGTCTCTTGGATAGTTGAATTAAGGAGGTTGGGTGTATGTGACCACTTGAAATTTGACACCAAATTTGATTAGTGGGATTATATGGATGGGATATGGGATTAACCCTACTTCGTTTTGGCTAGTTTCTGGCCCCGGTGGGTCATCTTTCATGCCCGAGTTTGGATGACCAAGTCTGGACTTCAGAGAAAGGCAGCCACATCATGTTGAGGGTTCACTGTCATACAATGTTAAAAGTGGATACTTCTAGAAGGTTTTATTTAGAAGGACCCTTGTGTCTTTTTGAAGAGGTCGTTTATGTCCCCTTGATCCACCTCTCCAAGATAATGGAGGGACTAGTTATTTCATTCTAAGGATAAACTTATTAAATGGTTGAAGATGGCTATATGTTTCATCTACTTCTAGAAAACTAGTCACCGCTGATCAGATGATTGGTGGGGCTTTGTGAGATAAAGGGAATGTCGGGAAACCTCCAGGTTCAGGATTTTACCATTATAGAGATACTCCTAGAAAAATGTGTTTGAGACCCAATGATGAATATAATAGGTTGTTGATGACATCCTTTTCTTGTATGAAGACCTAACATGAAGAATATCTGGGGAATACATTAATGAGAGGCACTATAATTCCATTTGGATTGAAGTAAGATCTTTTTGGATGTTCCTAGATATAGATGAAAAACACAAACAAGAAAACCACATAAATAGATCATCTCATCAAATGAGCACATGCATGATTTATTTTCTTGTCTGTAAGTCTTCCATATTTGAAGTGGAAGGGGTTTGACTGGTGGATGACACCAGGATCTTGGTTAAGGATTCATGTTAGGTTCACTATTTTTTGTTTCTGTTGGAAAAATCAATAGTCCAATGATTTATTAAGGGGGTTCAAATTTTGTGTAATCATTAACATTAGGTTCATTATTTCGAAATGGTTTCTAATGGGTTTTGTTTGTGTAACCAGAAATACCCAACAGTTCTGTATCCCTGAGGGACTTGTTTTCTATTGGTAGGTACTCGTTGGGGAGTTTTTCCAATGATTCTTAATAACTCACATTAGTTTAGAGTATGGGAGGTCGACCTCATCACAACTTTTTGGGGATATTTATTTTCTACTCTGGGACACTCTTATAGAAGTAATATTTGTTCATGAATCCTTCATTAATTACCATGGATGATATGGGTCTCCCTTGAATAAACAATAAATTATAAACTTGTGTAGAACATAAAATCATCTATATGTATCTAAGGGTCTTTGTTAATATATATATATATATATGTATTAATAAGAGGATATCCATCAATGATTTCCTCTTATGTACTGATAATAGATTCTTTGTTCGTTATTACGATGATGCTGGGTTTTAGTCACACATTGGGATGCTCTGGAGTGTATCGTCATCCAGGGAGATAGAAGTTGATTTAATGTCAGTATTGGACCCATGAATGGGATTCCAACATATCCTTGTGATAGGACTCATAACCCACAACGTTTTTTTCTTCTTAGTGTGGAACATCATACATTTTAAGTTCATGTGATAAGGAACAAACCATGTAGTTTAGAATCTTGCAGCAAGGATGTCAAGGATAATGGTTACCGGTAAAATTTTGGTGTGGGGATTATACTAAAGAGGCCTAAAGATACTAGAAGGTATATCGATTCCCAATATGGATAATACCCTACTAATAATGTGGCCCATAGAGAATAGGGTTTATTTGGGGTGTTGCGTTTGGACCTGAGGGAGGTGTCATATATATACCATTTGGACGAGAATCAAAGGTCACATAGTTATGTTTTGAGGACCCACACCTATGGATTCCCTTAGGTATGTCATATAGGGGAGTATGGCCCTTCGAGAGGATTAATTTGGGGATTATTTATAAGGAGGATGCCCTTTTTTAAGGAGGTTTAGTTAAGGATTAATCCTAAGGAGGTTTAAATATGGAATATTTTAGTGATATGGTTGGGGCTTATATTGAGTAGGAGGCCCATGATTGGTTGGGTATTACACTTGTAATGATACCCAAAAGATGGGTTTCAAGAATTAATCCTAAAAAGGATGCCCATGATTAGTTGGGTCTTAAACATGGAATGATTCCCAATTGGGAATTTCATGGTGACATGGATGGGGATTATACCAAGTAGGAGGCCCATGATTGAGTTATGTTTGGACTTATACTTGGAATAATTCTCATAAAGGTGCTCATTCCAATAGAGAATTCTCTAGTTGGGGATTGTGTGTAATCCTTGATCACCACCAACCTATAAGATCACATGATTCATGATCAGTGTGAGAAATAAGAGTAAGTAGTGTATCTAAGGAATCAAATAATCCACTCTATCTGCAGATGGGAAAAAATGACTCCCAAAGGGATATCAAATGAAATCAGGATCTGGTGCATATTCCCTCCCATTGTTGTTCCCTGGGCCCATGTGGAGAGAGGGGGGAATTTAAGATATATGTATCCTCTTTTTGACCCAAGGGTATGGAAACGGAGGAAGGAATTAAGTAAGAGATGTCCTAAAAGAAATGTTAGGGGCCTACTCTATAATGTATGACATTGTTTTTGATTAGGGATTAAACCAAATTAGAGGCACTTCATTTTTAACCTAGAATATGTGTAAGTTCATGTTGTTTTAGGAGTTTATTGATGAGTGTATCAAATCAAGGTAGTTAATGAATATAAGAATAGAATATCAACTCATAACATAGGAAAGTAACCAAGAAGTGTTTGTCGAGTTAAGGAATTTCAAGGAGTGTGGAAGAGTATCTCAAATCATGGTATTCTAGGGGTGGATGTTAAGGATGTATAAGGAACAACCAAAAATACCTTCAACCATGTACAAAAATATTATTGTGTGGCCTCCATTTTTCATGGGGGTCAATGACAGATTCAATGGAATGGCCCGGAGGGTCGGGACCATGGAACGACATTAATCCCAAGAAGGGGTGTAGGCGCACAGCCCCTAAGGTATGAACTAGTGGTATTTCCTAGGTGGGTCACCCATGTGGTTCTCTCAGGTGTGGGTGGCACCAATTATGGGTCTCCTAAGTGTGGGTTTTTGAATTGTTTCACCAGGGTGGTTTGTCCATGTATGGTTTTCCTAGGTATGGGTTTCCCATGTGTGGGTCTCCCAAGTGGGTATCTCCAAGGTATGGGTCACATAGGATATACCTTTCCCAATATGTACTTGGGTGGATTGGACCTCCTCACCCATGTACGGGTCTCCCAAGTGTGGGTCTCCCAAGTGTTGGGCTCAGGTCATAACCCTAGTGAGGGAGGGTCATGGTAGGTCACCCAAGTATGGATAGACTATTTAGGGGAAGGATTTGTGATACCAGATCCCTCTCCTGGATTCTATATTTGGGAGTTAGGCTATCCTCCTAAAATTTGAGATGGAGGGGTCTATTTATAGACTCACTAGTGGGCCTGTGAAAATGGGCCTTTGCAAATGGGCGTACATGAATGGGTATGCCTAAATGGATTGTGTGATAAAACAAATTCCTTCACAAACATTCCCTAGAGTCTAAGATCCATAAATTTTGATCCATGAGTCTGTTTGGGATATGAGAATAGTAAAACCTAATATTTTGAAGAGATATACACTTATTGGTATCATTAATACACTAAAGTTTCTCAAAATAAATGCATAAATTTCATTTTAATGCATCAACGCCTTTTTATCATCGATCTTATAAATCCACAACCTACTCCTATAAGGTGGTTCTTTCCACTTATCCCTGATTATAGAGTAGTCTGGTAGAAAATGAAAATCTATCCAACATATTCTTCTAATATGGAGAAACATCTCCACTCAAACTCAACATTTTTTGTCTAAGTGAGGATCACAACATGAATTTTGTAGAAAAGTTCACGGAACACATTTCATGATTTCAACATTGACCATCAATTGAAGATATCCAAAATGAAGGGCAATCTTATAAAAGTATTAATCTTCCCATAGTTGATCAAAAAATTATTCACTACGGGATAGAGGTTACATATCTCTTGATCATAATCTTTTTCACCACATAATAATCAATATATATATTCACATTGATCCATATTTCTTCTTAACAAATAGAATTGGTGTACCCCAAGGTGATATAATTGGCTGAATGAATCCCTTGTCGAGGTTATCTTGGTTTTTCTTCTTAAATTCCTATAAGTCAATAAGTTCCATTGTATATGGTGTCTTTGAAATAGGTGTGGCACCATTTATGAGTTCTATTGAGAACTCAACTTCAAAATTGGGTAGAATACTAGGAAACACTTCAATAAATACATCAAAAAAATCCTCTGTAATAGTAATTTTGTGTTTCTCCCCAACCATATGAGATAAACACCACTTTTGAATGGGAATCAGGATGCATAGAGTGTATGTGAAATCCATGAAGAGTTCATAATTATAATTACACTGATAAAAAGTTATATGTTGGTTTGGAATATCAAATATTACTTCCATTCCATGGAATTCGATGTGGGATTTATGTAGTGAAATCCAATCAATTCCTAAGATAACCTCAAATTCAAACAGAGAGATAATAACAAGGTTTGTTGGAATAAAATTCCTATAAATTTAAACTAGAGAAGAATCATAGACTTAAAATGTGGTCATCATAACATTAGGGTTTTCACTGATAATTCAAACATCTAATCATTAGGATGGTATTTTTATACCCATAGAAAACTCTTCATAAATAATAGAGTGGGTGGATCCAGAGTCAAATAATACATTTCTAGTTATATAATGAATAGTTTGTGTACCTTTCACCGTCTCACCCCTCATAAAAAATTGTGCTAACATGATATCTACCTTTTTCTCTCAGTTTAAGAAGTTTTTTATGTCAATCATCATCATTAACCTTTGGATTTGATCACTGGCTAGCATAATTCCCATACTCTCCAAATTTGAATCATTGGAGCATGGGTGGTGTAGTAGTGGTTATCTTATTCTCTTACATTGTGATAGTCGGACCATCCATTTCCTTTCAACATTAATGGGACATAACCCTCCATTACATATTTAAATAACCTTCCAATTTTATTCAAGTAGTTCCCTTGATGTTACTTCCCACATTTATAGAATGTAGCTAACTACATTTTATTTCCACCATGTGATTTATTAAAGTTTTCATGACTCTATCTTTATTTTCCTATAAAAACCATGTTAATGGTTGGAATATTCATTTTACATTTCCACAGTGAGTGTACATAGAATGATTTATTTATATATACTAATTCTTTAATAGATAACACCATTCATAATATTTGTTTTTAGGCCACCAAAGAATTGATCAGACTTACTTTCAAGTTAAACGATAATTCCAGAAGTATACCTCACAAGTCTTGTAAAAGTTTTCTCATAGGTACCAATTGATTCATCATCCTTCTTATTCATCTAAAAAAATTACTTATCCATCATTATATGAAGAATATGATTAATTTACTTATTCAAAAATATTTCTTTTTAAACTCATCCCACTCTATAGATTTAATTTCGTTATGGTCCCTCATATTCTTGATAAGAGTCCACCATTGATCTGCTTTGCCTTCAAAACAATAACATACAAATTGAATTTTTAATGCTCTAAACACTAGATAATTAAAAATAAATTTTAAGTGGTATAGATCCATGGATCAAAAAATTTTGGATCAATAAAACCACTAAAATAAGGTGGTTGTTTCTTCATGAAGGACTCACCCAAACGTTTTTTCATCCTTTTCTCGTTTTTATGTTCAGAATGATTCATGGATTGAGAATGTTGTATAAGCATACCAATGAGATTTTTCATTCCATATCACAAAATATTTGGATTCCCTAAAAGAAAATCCTTGAATTTTATATCACATTTTTTATTAACAAGTTTCCTTTGGGTTATATCCATTGAATAAAACCAAAAAACATAGTTTGATAAATAATAGTCATAGTGGGAAAAACATAATCAATAAAGTAATATCATTTATAAGATGTATTAAATCATGAAACCTTATTTTAAATATATGATAAATTTAGTTCAACCTTGGTCATTCATGGTCATTTATTCCAATACTTCATTATGGTTCATAAATAGTTTGATAACTTACAAATAATATCTTGTAGGAGTGTCAAACCAGGTGTGTCACAAGGACAGTTGGTATGCACTAGGTGACAATCAAGACCCTATAAATTCACCCTTTTGAAGTTATTACCCTTGGGTACAACTATTCTAGAGCCACATTCACTTTTATCTTGACAGGGATGAAATTTCTTGGGAACCACTTGCTCTGTCCACCAAAATTTTAAGAAATTTTATTATACTTTGAATTATACTTATGTATATCCTTATAAATATTATTAGGGATGTAACTAGAGTATTTTCATACAAGTTTCCAAAGATCAATTAAAACATTTCTATGGTACCAACTATAATGAACCATCATTTTCATACCTAGATATTACATCTTAATAGATGAATATTCAATCCATATCACAAATACACACCCAAGGAATATAAAGGTATAGTGTCTTTGGAGAATAGTAAAAAAAGTCTCATTTAATGAATGATATTAAACATATCCCATAAATTTCTTCTAATTTAGTATTATTCATATACATAACCTACTTAAAACATTCTTCATAACCTGTGGAAAAGAAACATAATAAAGGGTAAACATAGATTCTCAGTAAGGGTAAATAATAAATATATCAATATATGATCATATGAAAACATAAGATAATTATAAGGGTATGAGATTATAAATATACCTTAAAAAGTTCATAACTAATATATCATGGATCGTAATCATGATCCATGTCATAAAACATTATCATTTCAAAATATAAGAACCATAAAAGTGAAAAATTATCATAAATAAATAACAAACTAGAAGTTCATGTCATATAAGTGTGGTAGCATCACAAATATAGAAACCATTTCATTTGTAAAAGTAAAAAAATGATACCATAAAATCATAACTGATTAAGAATCAACAGAAACTTCCCATTTCATAATGGATCAGGCATCACCACCTATTTCCCATATTGGATCAAGCACATCGTCTTATTTTTCATAGTGTATTAAGCACATCGGATTTTTTCCCATAATTATATCATGAGCTACAAATATTTACCCAACTAATTAGATGGATATATAGGTTCCACCCATAACATAATAAAAATGATACATATTTGTATCATAAGATCATAAAACATTCATCATGTCATAACCCATGAAAATAAAATGGGTTTCATTAACATTTCATCATAGCAAAACCCATGGTAATGAAAGAGGTTTCATAAACATAATTTAATCATAATTAAAAAATAAAACATCAAAAGAATAATAAGGATAGTAATTTTGTATCATATCCCTATTAAAAATAAGAAACCCCAAAAGTTTTTATGTATGATTAATAAATATTCCATAAAAGATCATTAAAATATTCTTATTGAAAATATCATTTTTATTTCAAGTTACTTATTTAAAATAAAAAAAATTAAAATAAATTAATGAAAAAATACTTGAAAAGAAACTTGAAAACTTATTAAGTATGTGTCAAATAATTGAGTGTTCATGAAGGAGGAATATTCTATTCATGTCATACAAGTAAAAACAAATATTCCTTTCACATTTTTTGTAAAAACTCAAAACCACCTCATTTGAAAAATGATAAGAAGATTAATTTAAAAAAACATGAAAATTAATAAATTGGTAGTAATTTATTTAAAAATCATTGGAAAATGGTAAAAAAATTAAAATTTTTTTATAAAACTTGCATAAATAAGGAATGGGGTTTTCAACTGAAGAGATAAATAAATTTGGTCTTTTTTATAAAAACATTCTTTTTGAATCTTGAGTTCATAAAGAGAGGAAAATGAAAAGGAAACATTTATTTTAATGAAATAAATAGATGATTATAAAATTCATGAGTTTATTCAGAGGTATATCATAATATTTTATCATCATAATATTAATCATAAACAATCCTGATAAACAATGACATTATAACATAAAACCTTTTACCACTTTGGTATCTTTTGAATTGTAAGACCCATGGAAGAAATTACATTTGATAGATATGTATATCACATAAGTTCATGATACTGATAATAAAAATTCATTCATGGAAATTATATATTCCAAAAAAAATAAACAATTAGTGTATAAGGTTTGTGCCCCATAGAAATAAAAGTGGGACAAAAATCTTATACCTTAAGTCTCGAATTCAATTTTACACATTTGAATCTCTTATATAAAAATAGTAAGTTTATTATAAATATATTCTAAAACAATAATAATATGTATAACAATATATATGTTTTACAGATATCCTTTTATTACCTGTTTATTAACAATTCATTCTTAAACTTACATTACGGGTATTTACTGCATTGTTTTTCATTTTTTTGGCTTGGTATTTTTGGTATTTTTTCCCTTTGGTCATAGTTAAATAACATTAAGAATGATAACCATGATATTAATATCATATATATTCATAATATATGTATTTATATTAATCTATTAAATTTATATATAGAAAAATAATTACACCATTCATTGATAACGTACGCCATACATACACATGAATGCTGTTTCAAATTTCTCAAGGGATGAAATGATAGAAAGGTAAATAATATATTAAATTTACATAATAAGAATTTATATGTGATATTATAATTATATATGTATAAATATATCCTAAGTATCATATAAGTATTTTAAATATTTCATTATATCCAGCAATGAGATGTGGTGATGGAAAACGAATTGCATTGGTTCGTGAGACGGTAGTCCGCCGTACACACAATCGATGATTTTTACCATTTGATGGAAGAGGAGGTGAATATAGGTTATTCCCTAAATATAATAAAATTTAAGTATATTTTATATATATTTTATTATATCATTATTATTGGAGAATATTTGAAGTGGGTGGAAGAAGAAATAAAATAGAAATGCTAGGTTGAGAATGATGTCACTTCTTTGGGTAACCTCCTTAGGTTTACACCAAAATCATTCCTTATTTAGATAACTCATAAAACCAAGGAAAATATATTTTATGATTTAAATAAGGAAATTATTTTGATATTTAATGGCTAAAACAAGAGTTTTTATAAGTGTTATGAGGAGAGGGGGTGGGTTCCCTTTTATAAGTATTGAAGGGGACACACATGGAATTTTTGAAAAGTACAATGTGTACCCATGTTTTTCACATAAGAAAATGATCCTAAATAGATAATTACAAAACCATAGAAGATATAATTTACAAATAGAGCTATAAAATTAATGTTATAAATGTTTATAGGTCATTTTACCCGTTAAAATTTCAGTTTAACACCTCTGTCAACCCATTTTAACCTTAACCACGAAAATTATTTTTTTAATATCGTTCCTTTTCCCAATTTCTAACACTAACTTACTTCATTAATTCACTTAAATTTATCTTACACATAAATTTAAATATTTGTTTAATGGATGCTCCCATATTCTTATTTCATCTTCAGAGTTCAATGAGGCCTCGCCTCTTTTAAATATGATGTTGATTGCTCTGTTAAAACATCATCATCCTTTGGTCGATTATTTCGACAAGAATATTTTAAGATTATAGGGTTTAAAAGATCATGAAACATTAGATATTCTTGAAATCATGCATATCAGGATCTAGTTCACATAGAATAATGACTTTTTCATGGATTGGTTCAGTGCCCCCGACAACTGCAACTGCTTCCAGTTCTACTTACTCAATTTCACTTACAATTTTCACATGAAGCGTGATACCCCGATCATATATATATTTTTAGTTTCCCTAAACTCCCATTAACATTTCAAAATACATCTATTATGTGAGTTATATGGAATCTCATGGGTATATATTTCTTTTCTGATATTGAAACTAAGTCTGTTTTTCACCCTGTCTACCCAAGAATCTATTTGGAAGTGGATGTTTTAAGAAGGCCAAATGAATAAATTTAGATTATAGTTCGGGTAAGAGTTCAATTGTAAAAAACTTTTTTTTTAGTCATGTACTGATTTTTCCTTATCATGTAATAAATTTTTTCACTCAATGGTAGTTTTTAGGTGTGGGAGGTCGAACATACCTCATTATATGGATATGCATTTAGGATACAATGATAGAGGTTTTGTGTCTATATATGATGATTTTATAACATAAAATTTCCTTTGGTGTGTTCATATGGATCAAATAAATGTTAATTTTGGTCAATTTGTTTCACATGAGGGAAACCCGAAAGTGGTAGTCATTTTTAATCGCTTGAGGAATGATTTGGGAGTTCCCAAGTCATTTTTGAAAGTTCCTTCATGTTCTGTTGGAACTGGGGAGGTGAGTGCTTTTGGTGCACTAGATTATTATACCTATAATTCATTTATAGGATCCTATATAGGGGTTGTGAGACATGGAAATGGAATAAACCCTAATGTTTGGGCATAATTGACAAGTGATGGAGGATCTAAGGGATCTCAGATCTAAGATAAAACACTAAAAGGTTCTGATGGTTGGGTGGATGCAATGAAGGGGTTCAAACAAAGAAGGACCATGTCTTTTTTAGACTGGTGTAATCTATTTGATGGCTTGGGAGTATAAGTATAGGAAGAAAGCTCTAAAAAGGTTATTCTTCTCAGGGGTAGATTCAGGGGGATAGTTATGGTCAAGTCTTGGATGAAAGTACAAATGGAGGGCATGGTAGAGATCTTTATAGTCTAAGGAGGAGGAAGGAGAATATAGGAAACTAGGATTAGGGGTTTTACAATGTGAGAAACAAGAAGAAATCCAAAGGGCGTAAATATTACTCATACCTTCCTAAAGAAAATAGATACAAGGAAATAAAAAACATTGGGTCCAAGGTGATGGAGTTTGATCCTTCTAAGAAGGAGCAGGTGAAAGAGATTAGCTTGAACCTGTTAAGTGGAAATGAAATGGAAAAATGAGGTGTTTCTAAGGAAAAATCTATTTAGAATATGGGTGACATGGTGGAATATTGGTCTCAGGGAATATCTTTAATTTTTAATGTTTCTATTATAGTTCCTCATGGTTCATTAGGTGAGGAGGATACAAATGTCGATGTGTCGTTGGAACTCATAGATGGCACACATTGGGAAGCAAGTGAGGAGGTAGGGGAAAAGTCATTGGAACTTCCTACACTATGAGGAAGAAAATATGGAGGAGGTATTGATTATTCATGATTTTGATAATGATATAGACAATATTGAATGGAGACTAATTCATGCGGATAGAAATAAATAGAATTGTGATTGGATAAAAAAGCAATATAGAATTTTGACAATAGGATTCAACAAAAAAAATTCCCATGGTTGAATTCATATTGTCTTAGGGGAAGATGGATTATCACTTTGAAGACACTATTAAAGATGAACTGGATAAAAAAGTTAACTAGTATTTTCTAGAAATTATATTGGAAATTTTTTTCAAATAGGTTTAATTTTTCTTTCAATGTTTTTGTAATCTTTTATTCTGTTTAATGTTTTTATGGTTGGAACTTTCAAGGTTTAACACTTTTTCCCCAAAATTTATGTTATAATAAAAATATATTTTTTAGTCACTCATGTAACACATGTTATAAAAGAAATTAAATTTATTAAATTATAAAAATATATATGGGTGTTACAAAGATATACTGAAGTTCAAATTAATGTTTTCATTATTTTTGGAGAAATTTCTAGGACATTTAGGTAAAATATGGATTTTGATCCAATATAAATTACACTCATATTCTATGATACCTCACAAATTCCTTGATTTAGATCCTTGAATGATGATCAAGTGATAATTCCTCTCAAATTGAAATGAATTGATCTCCTTTGTAATTCAATCCACTATAACCCATATGAAATTATTTCCTTTGGATATATTTGAAAGGCATGTGACAAAGTCTATATTAAAATTTTATAATATCCATATAGGTATGGTTAATAGCTTTATCATTCCCTATTACTTTTTACACCCTTCCTTAACTTTTAGAAACACTAGACACTTTGATGAATATTTTGTGATCTCATTATTAATATTGTCTTACAAATAGTTATCTTTTAGATCCAAACACATCTTTATGATCTCTAGATGGATGGAGATTTTAGAACAATGTAAATAATTTAACATATCATTATTTTTCTTGGTATTTGATGGTACACATATACATGACCCAAATATTACAACTCTTTATTCATCAATTTTTAATTCTGAGGATTTGCATTTTGTTATTGCTTCCACCTTCTTTTGAATTTCAACATCATCCATTTGATCATCATTTACCTTCTCCAGAATAGATGTTTCAACCATCGTTTTATCTAGGTAGAAAGTTGTTCCTTCCTTTATGACTTTTATTTTCATCATTTGTATGCTTAATAATATGGGCGATTCTTAATTCTCATCATTAATAATGATTTATGATCCTTTCAACTTAGTGAATCTTCCACTTTATTTACCTTCCCAGTATTTCTATAAAATGAGTAGTCATGGTCCTTGATCCGCTCTAGCCATCTTTACTGGAACATATTAATCTTCTTTTGTGTGAATATATATTTTAGGAACTTATGATCCATATATACCTCATACTTCTTCCTATAGATATAATTGCACCAAATATCAAGGTAAAGATCACTTCATATAGCTCTAGATCATTTTTTGTATAGATTTTCCCATGAAATATCAATTATATTGAGGTGTAGGCTATACATTTATATTTTTCATCAATATATATCCTAAAACCTTTTTTGAAGCATCATTGTAAACCATAAATATTTCCCCACATATATGTAGTGTGTATATTAGTGTATAGATAAGACTCCTTTTCAATTCCTTGAAGCTCTATTATTATTCATTATTTTAGAAAAACTTCACTCCCATTCGTGTTAGATTGGGAAATGGGGTTGACAATCATGTGAATTTTCTCATATATCATTGATATTACTAAACTAGTCAAAGGAAACTATGGATCTTATTTATATATGTTATTATAGACCACTACTCAATCACCATTGTAATAGAAGGGTCCATGGATATCACTTTAATGGGGATAATGTGAGAAAATAATGACATTACCTCCATATAAATCTCATATTTTATATACTTTTCATATATTTTCTCATTTCATAAATTCTTAAGTTAAATATTCAAATTATCCTTAGTTTCCTTGATTTTTTAGTATTACAAAATGTCATTTATAGATACTACAAAAATATTTTTTAGGTAATCTCTAAAGAATATATTCATTAAGTCCAAGGATATTTCTAGAGTGTTAGTGAGTCTGAATTGAAAAAATATGGACTCATACTTCCCTTAACTTTACATAAGGAAATATTGATAATATCCTCTTTATTCACCTTTAATTGGTTATATCCTAACTAATGTTACACCTTAGAGAAGTACTAATCCCCATATAGTTGATCAAACTTGTTATCAATCCATGTTAGGGGATACAGGTTCCTTATCGTAATGTTGTTTATTTCATGATAATCAATGCATAGGTTCATTGAACCATGTTTCTTCTTAACGAAGATGGTCAGTACACCCAATGATGAAGAACTCGGGAAAATAAAACCCTTGTCTAGATTCTCTTATAATTGATTCCTAAGTTCCTCTAACTCGGTTGTGTACATTTTATAGGGATTCTTGGATATGGGTAGAGACACAGGTATAATTTAAATTGATAAATCAACCACTTGGTTATAAGTAAAATAAGGAAACCATTAAGATAATACATTTTTATAATCCTTCATAATGAGCATGCCTTACAGCGTAATTTTCTCCTTTATCTCAATCATTTTATCTAGATATGATTTATCATAATGCAATAATATTCATAGTTGATAGGAATATTCAAAAGAAGAATCATCATCCTCCTTACACTTTTATAGAATTGGATAATGATTCCGGATATGAAAAGTGATTTCCCTCTATATATAGTTGATATTGGATTTATATAAGTAAATATAATTAATACCTAATATAGAATCAATTTATAGTAAAGGGGTAATAATATGATTTTAATGATGTATATTACCATAAACTATAACTTGTGAAACAATAATAATATAATTTTTCACTAATGATATGAACTCGTTTGTGGTGGGGACTTGATTCTCTTATAAAACATTTTAGATATACTAGAGTATTATGAATTAAAATACAACAATACATATACATCTCTGGAGTAGTGCATATGTGTTCCTTTTTTATCAGGATCCATATCAATAATTTTCATAGTGTAGTCCCCTCCCAGTTCCCTTTTTTTTGGAGATTATAGATTTTTATCATCCTTATTAGCACTTGGATTGGGGAATTGACTTAGATTATTCCCAACTTCCCCACATCTATGGTATTAATCTATTAGTAGTGCCTTAGGATGAAATTTATATCCCTTTATCATGTTAACTAAACTCTTGATTTTCTTACAACAATTAGCTCATCTATGCCCTCTTTTTCACATATATAACATCTTCTAGTTCCTTTAATACATTTCTATTACTTCCTATTCCCATATTTTTAACACGTATAAAATTCAATATTATTTTATTTATCATATTTATCACCTAATCTTCTATGAGATGTTATACTTCTCTTTATTGATGTGTTTGGAAATTTATCTATGTTTCAATTGTTAATAATAATTCAGGGTATATGGTTTGGTATAATCATAATATGTATCACTTTTGATTATAGTTCACACGAGAATCTTGATTGCTATTAAAGACGCTGCCTCGATCCAGAAAGCTAATTGTGACAACATGATCAGTGACTTTGTGATCCTGCGGCATCTGCAGATTAAAGGCATATTTCCTCAGACAAAACGTTTTCATGAAGTCTTCTGGAAATCCCCGCTTCCTGGATAGATCAAGATCAATGTGTAAGGGGCTTCCAAAGGAAATCCAGGCCCAACAGGTTGTGGGGAAATCTTCAGAGATTCCACAGGTCACTTCCATAGTTGTTTCTATGGTAGTTGTGTGGTCACTTCCTCCCTTGAAGCTGAGATGCTGGCTCTCATCCATGCCATCTAATTTGTCAAATATAAATTCTGGAACAAAATCTAGATTGAGAGCAACTCCCTCACCATTGTTCAAGATATTTTGAATGGGGATGTCCACCCCTCTTGGCCTCTTACAGCGAGTTGGAAGATCTGCCTGAACTCGCTTTTCGAGATCAGATATATTGCCACCCATGCCTACCGTGAAGCTAATACGGTGAAAGATGGTCTTTCCAACAAGGGGATCAATAATTCCATTACGTGGTTTTATGAGTTGTCAGATGATCTCCTCCCCTTCCTTACTAAGGATTGTAATAAAATTTTCTATTTCAGACTTCTAGAATCTTCTCACTTGATTTTAATAATTTTCATCTTGGTCGTTGACCAGGACATTGCCTTTTTTTAAAAGGCCCCTTTGTTAGGAACCAGGTATAGAACGATTAAATTCCCAATTATAACTTTCATGGTTATTACCCCTAGGTACATCTATGTCTTATCCACATCCACAAATATTATACAGATAGGGATTTTGTTGCCTCAAAACAACTTTCTCTATACTTTACCAAAATTTAGGGATGTTTTTATTTCCTATGGTTTTTTATAAATGTATTTTTTTCTAATCCCCCCAAAAAATTATACCATACTCTGATAATAATTATAGATACCAAATCCTGTTACACATATTGTTACAATATTTTTAATACAAATATCTAATAAACACAACTTAGGGGACAAGAGTCCTTGTGTCTTTTGTGGACTATGTTCATATTACATAAACATTAAACTAAAATAAAAAATATATTTTAAAATCCATAATGTGTTATTAGATCCATTTATGATTCTAAAACTACTTAGGAAAACATGAGGAAACATTTAAGAAAATATTTGAGATATAAAACCTAGTAATGGAATGAGAATGATAAAAAAGCATAACATATGAGTCAAATAACATTACATAATTTTATAAACGTAAAGGCTCGTGAATAATCATAGGGAAGTATGATATAAAGAATATGGAATCAAAAAATTTATGGAATCATATGGATTTAGAAATAACATAAAACATTAAAAAAGAATAAGTCGAGGCTCAATGCAAAGACAATATAACATGGTAGATAGAGTCTCCTCCGGGATTATGTTTACTTCTTAATCACATACATATCATATCTTGAGATATAAACATTATTTAATGAATTAGAGCACTATATGGGTTCCCCCATAATAACATGTATATTCATATTTGTTCCGTGTAATGGAATCAAACATTTAGCAGAAGAAAAAAAATTCCCTTAGAAAGAAACGCATTATATAATCTTTTCTCCAAGAATATTCAGATTATATTTCATAAAAATTACAAAGATGTGAAGGAATTAAATATTTTGGACATTAATATTTGAATAAATGATAATATTTATCAAATCTGGACTTATTTTGACGAAATATTCATGATAAAGGGTAGATATTTTGGAATATAAATAAACCATTTAAAATAGTTTTTTTAAGTATTTAGTAAAATACTTTTAAAGAAGGAAATAATATGGAATTTTATTTGATACCAAATATATACCAAAATGGTTACCCCAAAAATAATTTTTATTTGAAATCATTAATGTGCAAAAGACACAAATAGATTGTATAATAATGAATGAAGGGATGTAAAATTTACCCTTAATCGGGTTATATTTTAATGAATGTTTTGAGAAATGAATGTAAGGTATATAGAACCCTAAAAAAGAAAGGGTGAATAAGATAGGTATATATGTAAGCGACATATATACATAATTCAGAATATTTCTATAATATTAAATTGAGAGATAATGTCATAACCCGACCCACCAGGGTCGGATCCGCAACTATGCCTAGCTAGCCTCTGATAACCCATCGAATGGAGACTACCGCCAATATGGCATGTCACACACATTTGAGGAATTAGCCTAAAGTAACAATATTCACACATGACTCTCCATGCCTATATAATGGTGAAATGTAAAACAACTAATATAAATGCATTCATACATCTATAATCCCACAATCAGAGTATGGAATAAATTATTGGACATTATAAATAGGGTCCAAATACATGACCACCTAAAAGTGGGAAATAAATTCTAACCTACTCTGAAGGATGGAGACTGTTTTCAAATACAACATCAGTATACACCTCAATATTTCTAGCCCAACTAATCTCCACCTTCTCCTAGTCCTCCAAGTAATCTGTAAAAGATTTTCATCTTCATAAGACATGACAAGTTTGGGAAGAGCCCATGCAGGGGTGAGTATAACAATACCCAATAGGAAACACCAAAATAACCAAACAAAAAGAATCAAGATTAGTCATCCCATCATAATATATTTCAATAATAATGTGATACATACAATAAAACATCAAGATATACTAATAAAAGTCTATAAGTAGCAAAGGTCTCAACCACTAATATTAATAGATAAACTATGAAGTTTCATGCCAATGCTCATGTAGTGGATCTCACTCTATAAGCCCTTCCATCCCTGATGGAACTCATCCAAAAGATATAACTCTACTTAGAATCAATTAGTTGATGGAACATCCCCTCTATCCTATATGGAATAAATCTTAAAGAAATTCTCATTGGTAATCAGCACTATGAAACACATAGGATTCTAAGAGGGTTCATCAGAGATACACAATCCATCGAACTAATTTACCATCATAAAGATTAGATATTGGTACACATATAGGGGTTCAATGACCAGGGATCACTTGGGGGACACTAAACCCTAATTGAAACATCCTCTTGGATAGGGGATCTATGTCCATGTAAATATTGGTAATTAAAATTCCAAAAAACATTATATAAAGAAACATGAAGTGCATGAGGATCACTCTAGGACTCTCAGAGGGAAACATGCTCCAAACCACTAAGGTATCTGTCGAAGTGGAGTAAGAAAAATCACTCCAGAATAAGGGATATCACTCACACTGCACTGTTCATTAGGAAGCTATAGAGGGGAACCCTCTATGATGGTAATTTGATGCTTCACTGAACCATCATTGGAATGGACCAAGGGAATGCACTCGATCGATACTAGTCTAGGGAAGCTTAGACAAGCTCCTAGCGAAGATGGTATGAGAATAAAAGAGAGTCCAACCTATCCTAAAACAAGTACATGGTGTGTCACTAGGGGTACATAGATTGTCTCACTATGGCATGAAATACCCATGTATCACACTCACATAGCATACAAGTTTCCATAATAAATGGTTTTTTCCTTAGGTAAATTATGTGTAGATGTTATTCTGGTATATGAAATGCCATTATGCTCATTCCCATTTACCTTCCTAAGTACAAGGGATGTATCTTGCCACACACAACATGTGGAGACACACGATCTCCTGGTTGTGTACTCCTTGTACATGAAAATCCCTCTTTTGGGGTGTACATAGTGTGTGGAATGGCCCACACAACATGTAATGCAACCTGTCCTTCGGGACATGTACTCCCAATACGCACTGAGATAGTTGGATAACGGTAATATGGTGTGTGAAACGTGTCAAATAGTATGTGATACAGTTTTTCTACATTAAAACAATATTGATGCATATAAGGGACTAAACAACATGTGTTCATAGGATGACATGCTGTGTATTCCTTAATTTGAAAAAAAATCTAGAAAGTTCTTGCATTTTTGTCTGATAAGTCTGCATCTACCAATTTCATCAGGAATCATGCCATGCATCGTAGTTCTATGTTTTAATAAACCCTCTCACCATCGTTGGTTGGATTCTATCCATTCTAGCTATATCCACTACTTGGGAAACACCCGTCGTCGTGCCTCGTCACTGCCACACACTTAGACTACCATTATGAACTCTCAATACATCCATGGATCTAATTCCATTGGCATGAAATGAAACTGTGACATCAATTCTTCATCCCAAACCTGTGGTATCTACCTTTTTACCAAAGATCAAATGAGCGATGACCGTTAACCAGATATTCATCAAATCACAGGCCAAAGTAAATTCCAATGATGAGCGCATATAGATAATTAAGGGAAAACCACAAAAAAAATCTATAATAAATCACATCCTTTTTCCAGTTTTCCTTGATCTATTGTCATCATAACAATGAAAAAATATCCAACAATAAAAAATAATTATTATTATACCTCAAATCCTGAATAAAAAAACCCATACCAGCAAAATGATCGATATCCAAATCAATCTACCAGTAAATTGATTTGAATTCATTGTGGGATAATAAAATTAAGGATATAAAAACAAAAAAAACATCCTATCTCAATTTGGATATATTGATAACAAATAGAGATCATGCGTCATAGTCATTAATGAGATCCACAAGATGAATTGGTGCACAATCCTTGATCTTATCTTGATCTAATTTCATCTTCCAATGATCCTCCAATGGCTCCAATCAGTACCTAGGTTATGAAATTAACCCTAGGGATTAGGTATAGCCATGTCTAAATAGAGTATTCTAGGTCACTATGTCAAAATAAAGAAAAAATTAATTAAATTTATTTATTTTTCTATTTTTTTATTTTTTTTACCACAATAGCACTTTACAAAAACACCTAACACCAACATAGATTATGTCACACATGGGGTAAACCTCATATTATGAAATCAATGGAGGTATCATATTTCCAATATGATAATTCATTCGGTATTTATTCAACTTTTTTAGGAAAAATACACATGTGTGATGATTAATATATTTTATAATTTTTATAATTTTATTCAGGGAACACTGAGCCTTAGAATCTTGTGTCGTCTTAGCGTCTGGCTTTAGAAATATTCTCAAAAATATTCCAAAGTCTTATAAAAAAATGTGGACATTTAATTATCCCCTCCATCAAGGATTTTCATAACCAAAATGCACAAGATAAAAATAATTTGGGATATTAAGCTCTCAACAAGGACTCCAACTCCCATGATTTCACCTGAATTTTTCCTCTACTATCAAAAAACATGATCCCAAGGAAAAACTAGTCTAGGAAGGGTCTTTCTTTGTTGGTTCTCAACACCATCAGAATCCTGAAAAGGGAAAATCCACTCTCATGGTCCATCTTACCAAAGTAAATATCATACAATGAATCATGGGAATAACTCCTCATCTATGACATGTAGATAACACTAAACAACTAAAAATATTGTGGTCATGGGCTTAATAAGGTCACCACCTCACCAACCCAATATAGAAGTAGGAAAAGAAGGGGCCTAAGAACCCCATAGATGGTCTATATCCATAGATAAAACTATAAAAATATCAAAATACAAAGGCATGCTTAGTTAATCCATTGAGGACTCCTAACATTTACCAGACAGTCCTCATTCTCCCCTATATGAACATTACCCTTTAAAACCATTAATAAAACCAAAACTAAGACCCAAGCATTGTTACCCAGTGGATATGACCATATAACAGTGTCTTGTAAGGTCTCCGATACATGGCCTAGAAAATGTGCTACTCCAGTGGTAAAGTGTTAATCATCATGATATGCAAACCCCACTTATGGTAGATGATCCTCCCATATATGGCTAAAAATTGACATGAAAACCCTAATCATGGCCACCAAAACCTAAATAGTCTACTTTACAAGGAAAACTAACTGGGCTAAAACACTATGATCAACTGAAACATATTCCCAAAAGATCTCACATATCCTTTCCCTACTCATGTTTTGAAGTAATAATCATATTTTCTAATGATAGTCGAGGAAATTACATGAATCTGGACTACATCCTTCATAAATAGGTGTCTCAAACTCTCCACAAAGATCTTTTTTTCATCACCAATAGATAGTAGAGACAAAAATAAATTTAACTTTATAACTCACTGAAACACCCTCACCTTCCGAACTAATACCAATAGATCCTGGTACATCCACACCTCCCCTAGATATATTGCTAAGGGAAAACAAACTACCCACCACCTCCTTTTGTAACATGATTGGTGTCACTCTCTATCCTTGAACAAGGGTGAAAAGATTCGCTCCTTCATATAATCCATATAGAATATATCCCATGGATATCTAGTTACGTAACATCTCATAATCAATATCCCTAAGTTATACCTCCCTGGATCTCTGAATAAAGATAGGGGTAACTACTATCAACTGGAGGGAAACCACACCATCCTCAAGTGTCTCACATGCTCCAACTCAAACGACAAGCACACAAGGATGTAAATGAATAAGACTACTGTGAACTAATCGAATAAGGGTTAAGGATCCATTACATAAGTCTTTGGATTATTTTTTGGTGTACAACTCAAAAAAGGTTATCACTATGAACTCAAAACATTTGTAGTGTCTTTGGAAAGGCACTTAAAATATATCCCTATCCCAAACTAGAGCTGGTTAAAACATATATTGAGGTTATATCTAAGAACCACTTCAACCCAAACAATGAGTTGAAAAACTTAATTATAGAGTGTTGTGACGTTCCATGAATCACTTGGTTCAAGTGACAACAATTCACACCCAACCTCAAGCACTCATCCACCTCCTGGGTGAATTAAAATAGGGATACCCAAGAAAACACACTAGTTATTATGAATCCCTTACTTTGAAGACTCCTCCAACTACAAATCTATCTATCACAGCTACACGGGGTCATTCAATATTCTAGCACGTATATCAAGTCATCCCTGGTGCAAGTTCATATAGAAAAAAACACTTGATGGGAAGGTAAACCTAGCATGTCCTCATGATATACACCCTCATAGTCCTCCACCATCTCAAAAAACTAAAATCTTAAAGCATCCACTGATCCAAATGTAATATTATAAAAATAATAAAGAATTTTCTATAAACTCTTATGAATGAGGTTATACTTCTATGTCTAGGATCACTCCATATCAAAGGAATAAAACTCTATCCCAAATAATTGGAAGATGAGCTACACTCACTAGTAAAGAAAACTAAATAGATATGTTAGGGAACCAATCTATACTGAGTAAATACATCATTGGTTCTCACAACAAACATAAAGATCCTCAGTGCCTATAGCTTTCCAAGAGACTAACCACTATATTCCCAAGCCTATAGTAGTTCAACTAGGGGTTGTGTTGGTGTCATCAAATCAAAGAACCTACCACCTCCTATAACACCCCCATCTCCTCTAACATGTCTTCCACCCAACAAAAATCCTTTCTTCAGACGTTGCCTCTGCATAAGTGGTTTTTTGAACATCTCATTAATTATAGAAAAATGGTTAGAACAATCCAAGATGATATTTCTTCTCCCATCACAATCATAGAAACATCTTAGCCTCATAGAACTAATTTATCCTTGAGATCTTTGATTAAACCCCATTTTTCGTGACTTGCATCACACGCCTTATATTAGTAGGTCCTACCGACCCTACATCCCAAGTGAGAATTACCTTGAAATATCATTATATGTTCTCAAACCATGCACATCATCATCTAGCACCAAAATATCTATCCATGACTCATTATGTCATGTTGTTATTGAGCATCTGTTCATTCAAAAATTTCATTAAATTATTTTTTATTTTTATTCTCAAAAACACCCACATTTATGTTACTAATAAATTTACTTTCAAGTTAATTTTTGGAAGATGATATTTTTTAGAATATTTATTTTCATTCAAGAAGAATTCACAAGTTGTTAATCAGTAAAAGGATATTTGATCAAGTATTCTGGACATGTTTAAAAGTAATATGGATAGACTATTCATACCCTGTGTTTTTAAGCATAACATATGTTTTAGGAACCCTATGTTTGGAATAAAACCTATGGATTATGAACCCTACAATGTTAAAAAAATTATGGAACATCAACCCTGCATTTAAAAGAAAACCTACGTTTGAGGAACAAATATATGGTTCTTCAACCCTACTTTTTTAAACAAATATACATTTTCAATCGTGTGTTTTAATTTTTTCTCTATGTGAAGGAACTCAATGTTTGACTTAGTCAATGAATATGTATTAAATTTAATATATTTTCTATGTTTTCTATAATTATCTCACCATAAGTATCTCTTCAAAGTTCTTGTGTGACTGATTCAAAGGCCCATACTCTATGGTTTTAATCATTCCTATTTCTCATGAAGTTTACGAATCTATTTGAATGGTTTGATGTAAAATCACAATATTTTTAATAGGAAGCACTATTTTAGATATCATACAAGATACATGACATCGAGCTTAAATGAACAACTGAATATTATTATTTACTGTGGAAGTAATCACCAAGTCATTATATTGGAGGGTAGGAATTAGAAAAACTATATTAAATTTAAAAAATTTATAAAATGTTTTATTATTCATTCAATATATTTGATAGGAATCAAATAATAACAAATCCAATTTTATGCATAAAGATTTATTTTTCTAAAAGGCAATTTTTCCTCCTTTTAATGGAGCACCTGTTTTAAAATTAAATTTTGATAGTTTTATAAATTTTATTTGACAAAATAAAATTCATTTTTGTAATATTAATGTCAAAATTATCTTAGGTTGGCTTTTTTATCTCTATGATAAGTTTCATTTTTATATGAATAGTAAAAAATAGTGCATTTTAATTGAAAACTAACTTTTCCTCTTAATAATTTATAATGGTAAATTATATTTTACATTGGATTCGAAGTAAAATTAGATCAATTATAAATAAATAAATAAGTAAAATTTAGATCATTGGAATTATTTTCATATTAAATTTGGATATAAAAACAATTCAATCTTATGAACATTTTAACTTTAAAAACCTGCTGTCTTGCCCCGTCGATGAGATTAATTTTAAATTAAATTTAGAAAATTTTATGTTTTGAATTTTTAAAAATTGATTCCATATTTATAATCATATTTTCCAAATTTAGTAATGATTTCTCATTTATTTTTGGAAAATATAAATTATAATCTTAGTAATCTTTATTTCCATGGGTAAGTCAGGTAATTAATGCTAAAAATATTTATCATAAGGATTACGAAATTACCCTAACACTTATAAAAAATTTATAATATGAGTTAATTTTGACCATAAACATTTTTTATTAATTTATGGCCTCCTAGGGCCAATTGGATGACTTTAAGCCCCTTATAGTATTTTAATTTAAGAAAAGTAAAACTTTTCACAAAACTTATTTTAAAAAGATAAACATTTTTAATATAGGTTCATCTAGAAGATATGTTCAACCATAAATAGTGTTATTAAATATAAAATATTTGTCTTTATCATGGTAATTTATCTTCAATTTTCAGTTAATAAATAATTATATTAAATTCTTACGCAATGTTGATGTAGTAATTATTTTATTAATGGAAATATAAAATAAATGTTATTAAATTTTTTAAAATAAATATAATTTGATAACATTAATGTGATAAAAGAATTTGATAGATGAAGTTTTCATGTTATTGTTGTATTATAAGTGTTTTCTAGATGTTATATTGTTGTATTGATATTTGTAAAAGTCAAAGTAATGAATAGTGTAAAAATTTGAAAATAATGATATTTTAACATAAATAATATTTTATTAAATGATATAAATTTATTAAAAATCCAAAATTCATAAAACTTATTATATTAAGGTTTAAAATTTTATAAATTATAAATTTATGAGTCTTTTTCCATTTTATAGTATCTATATTAACCCATAAAGAGAAACAAATCGAAGTTGTCACGGTAAGCGTTTAGGAGGTTAAATTAGGGTTAAAACCAAAAGATAAGGGTAGATATTTAGTAAAAAACTTATCTAGAAATTATTTTATAAGTTTATTTTGACCCAAAATAATATTATTTTTTAAATTAATAATTTTTGATCCATTGTTAACTGAAAATTAATTTATATAAATTTAATATTTTGACATATTCCAAGAGTTCCCCTCTCCTCTCTTATAAAAAGACTCATCTTCTTCTCATTTATTCAAAGTTAAAAATCCTTTTTTGGTCAATATATGCACAAATTCATTCCTAGAATCCATCCCTGAATTCTATAGTCCATATTTTAGGTATAAAACTCTCCATATAGGTGTTATGGTGTTAATTAAATGAGATCTTTTGAAGAAGCGGTAACATTTTTAATCAAGCGTTTCTATTTTTTTATTATTCCACATCCCTCAAACCTTATCAAACCATGAGAAAATAATATACCCAATATCTAATATATAATTATATGTTATTACATCAGTTTAATGACCTATTTTTATATCCACTTCCATAAAATGGGAAAATAATTAATCATTCATGTGTATAGCGGAATACCGCCTCATGAACTAATATAATTCATTTTCCATCACCATATATCAAGACTGGTTATAAGGAATAAATTGATTTTTATACATTATATTCATGAATTATTTATCATTCTGAAAGTATAACATATAATTTTCATTCTTACATCACAATGTATATAAAAAATAACATTGTTCATGTGTATGTGTGAATTATCACCTCCACGAAGTGATGTGATTCATTTTTCGTCACCAAATCACATTAATTATATATATAAGTATATTTAAATGATTATATAATAATAAACATATTATGATTGTTATCTAAGTATATAATAATACTTACCTTATTTCCATAATGATCATTGAAAAATGAAAAAGTTACTCATGTGTATGTATGGCCTACCGTCTTTATGATTATAACATAGCTCATTTTTCAAAAACATATGTAATAATTTTTATTTAAAATTATAATTTATGTATAAAAATTATAATTATTTCATGAATATTAATTTGTATATTAAGTAATGATGACTTCTTTGACCATATTTGACTTACCAAATCCATTTTGGACTTAGGTGTCAAATATTTTTCCGAATGCCTAACATGAACTTAAATAATTAAGAAATTATTATAACATAGTAATAAGTGATATAAAAGGAATAATAAACCTGAATTTGTTTCTCAAGAAATTATAAATTAACCTAATTTTATTATTCAGGAAGACAAATAATGTGTTTGATGAGTTAGACTCAACGTAATGGACTTCTTTACTATATCCTCATTTTAAATGTTTTAAATATTTATTTTCTAAATATTTCTCTTTTATGTCCATATTTTAAAAAACATTTTTATGAATGTATATATATGGAAATAATTTTTAAAAAATATAATTTTTAAATTAATCATATTTTTTTCAAAAAGGGATCTTTTGAGGGTTTTATTTAAGGAACTATCTATAAAAATCATCTTTTAAAGTTACTATTTTAACTCTTTTTACAATCGTCAAAAAGAATGTTTTCTTATTTATAATAATGAGAATATTTTCTCTTTTCCCTAACACTTTAATGATTTAATGTTTCCTTTATAATTTTTCATAGTTCTTTTCAAATAAAATGGTTTCATTATTCTGTATGTTGTTCTTATACTATAAAAGTTATTTTTAAATGAAATTTTTGTTTTTATCCGAAAGTGTTTTTCTTGTGGGTTTAAAGTAGTTTTTCAATGGTTTTTATGATGAAAAATTTCCAGAATAAAATATATTATTAAAGATATGGTACTTGATCATTATATTTTGGGGGTCCCAGATAGTACAGGGTGATCCTGTTATATCTTATATATTTGGTGCACCCATATAGCACCAAGTGAGCCCATTATAGCTTTGGGTGTGCCTAGATAGTGCTCTGATGTATTGAGTAATATAACTTTTCTTTTGAGATAGTAAGGAGGGAGTTACCGAAGAGTTTATCCAATGGATTTAACTGGGATCTAGTTATTTTTGACGTTATTTTAAAACGGGATTATGAATATCATTCTATAATTAATCAAAAAATGGTTTTTAATTGATTGCAATGGGTTTTCAAGGATCTCTTTAATAAAAATGTGAGTTTTTTTTTCATGTGAAATTTTTTTATTTCATACACTCAATGAAAATTGTAGGTAAAGTTAAATGTTATATTATTTTTCTTGTTTTTCTCTAGAAAAACTATTTTATATTTTTTTTGTCCCTTATTTTTTTTTTGTGCTCATCCAATGTTTTAAAATGATTTTCACAGGGCTTAAGGAAGATTTAGGAGAATAATTAGATCCAGGGGATAACTGTAAATATTTTATATAAAGAGAAGACTTGTGTTATTTAAATAAATTTAATTTGGTGGAAGAAATGGATACTAAGTATAAATTTCCACTTGTAATGTATGGGTTACTATATAAGTGTTTGTCCTAATTATATAAAACACTAAACCTAAAATATTCTTGTGAATGTTAATTGATTTATATTTTTAAAATAACTAGATTATGTATTGTTTAAGTCTATGTATTTAAGGTTATTATCCAAGTAGGTTTTAGACAACTTTTGATATTTGGATGTATTCTTAATAGTTATAGATATTATCAT
The DNA here is from genome assembly GCA_963277665.1 of Viscum album. Classification (NCBI taxonomy): domain Eukaryota; kingdom Viridiplantae; phylum Streptophyta; class Magnoliopsida; order Santalales; family Viscaceae; genus Viscum; species Viscum album. The sequence continues at coordinate 1,152,667,154 of OY728135.1, forward strand.
GGTTTTATAATTTTCAGGTTGATCAGAATATCACTATCTTATAAACCCCTTTTATACATTATGTAATGAAATTTTAAGGTGATTAACTATATTTTGTGAGACATTTATTTTTGAGGTAATTATGGGTTATTACATTTTGGGATACAATATTAAAGTTATGAAAATCTATTGAGTATAAAACATATTAAGGTTATTTTTTAGGATGATTATGAAATTTATATAATTTAATAAGTGTTATAATAATATGGTTTTATGAAAAAGAAAACCTATAAAATGGGTGACAACATGTCGCATCCAACTAGGCCGTGGGAATTGAACCCACAACCGAAGGATGAAAAGTGTACATCACCTAACAATAGACTATGTAATTTCTAGTTAGTATGAATTTTTTTTAACTATATGATGGATAAAGGTTATTTTAATTTTTGGAATATATGTTTTATCGAATAAATAACCCAAATATTTGAAAATGATTTGGTGATTAAGTGATTAATTTAATTTCAGAAGACGTTCGTTATTTTTGGAACCCTATATGATCAAGATAAACATAATATTGTGTGATTTTATTTGAAGAATAACAGTTTAACTATATTTTGAAATAATATATGATTTTATTTTTGATTTATGGTGATTTAGGTTTTTTATATAAATGTTTATCATATATAGAATATTATTTGATTTAAGAAATTACATTTTGGTATGGCACTTTAAGTGCGATTGATGTTATTTGGAGATAAATATTAAAATAACATTGGAAGACTATGTGGTCAAATCCTTCTAAATTTTGGGTCTCAATATTATTATTGACTATTTTGTGGAATTTTAAGGATAGTTATTTATCAAATGATCTATGTTGAATTTTGGGTGTTAATATTGAATTTTAGAGATTAAAGTAGTTTTTAATAATATAATGGATTACTATTTTTGTGGAACTATCTTATCTTATCCTAACCATTTTAATTTTTTTTAATTCATAAAGATAGAATTAAAATATTTTCATCCTTTTGTGGATTTAGTGATCCATAAAGGTTGATTTTAATGCTTAAAGCATGAAAAACTCATGTTAAATACTCATCATTTGGACGAAAAGATGAGATTATTGTGGAAATTGATTAAAGGATGAAACCTTGTTTATCAATTAATTATATTTACCCATGTTCTTATATATGGATTTTATTTAATTCTCAACTCTATGAAAATTATTTATAAAACCAAAACATTATGTTTTTACTTTTCTTACTAGGAAATCAATGTCCTTTTAACCCATCATAAATTTACGATTTTGTAATGGTTAAATTTCCCTTGAATATGTTATTTATCACTCTCTATCAGTACTTGGTAGTTATATTTTCTCTTCCATGTACATGTTTTCTTAAGTGTAATACTAGTATCTATTTTCTCAGGCAACCTTCACACTTTCTTTTCTCTGTTATAATTTGGAAGTTTTATTAAAAAAATTCCCGATGTGGGATTTCAACAAAATTATTTTGAAAATTGAAACCCTAGTCACTATGAATGAGTTAAAATTGTGAGTAAAAAACTTATTAAATAAGGGAATATAGCATCCTACTATTTTTAAGATGAAACACTATATTGGATGGCATGCAGGATATTCCACATTGAGCATAAACAAATAACTAAATATTATTATTTAACATGGAAATCATTTCCTATATTTTACATTGGTGGGTATGAGTAGGAAATACTATATTATGTTTATACATGTTTATGAAATGTTTTAAAATTCATTCAATATATTCGATATGCATACAAATCCAATTTTAATCATAAAAGATGTATTTTTCTTAAAGGAAGTTTTGCCGCCTTTTAATGGTGCACTATTTTAAAACTAAATTTTGAAGCATTATAAACTTTATTTGAAAAAAGAAGCTTCATTTTTGTAATTGAAATTTCAAAACTATCTTAGGGTGTTTTTTATGATATGTTTCATTTTTATGAATAGTGAAAAATACAGCATTTTAACTGAGAACTGAATTTTCATCCTAATAATTTATAATGATAAATTATATTTTAAATTGGTTTTAAAGTAATATTAGATCAATTTTACATATATTAATATAATTTAGGTAATTGTAGTCAGTTTCATATTAAATTGGTATATAAAAACATTTCAATCTTTTGAACATCTGCACTTTAAAAACTCATTTTCTCACCCCATCTATGTGATTAATTTTAAATTAATTTAGCAACTTTAATGTTTTGAATTATAAAAAATTGATTCCATATTTGGGATGATAATGTAAAAAATTATTAAATAGGTCTCTTTTATTTTTCGATAATATGAATAGTAAACATAAATTTTTTATTTCCATAGTTAAAGATAAATCGAGTAATTAAGGGTAAAAATAGATATGATAAAGATTAGGATATTACCCTACCACATTTCCCAAATTTATTTTATAATTGAATTTCAACCAAAATCATACTTGGGTAGAATTTAGGATATCTTGGATCCACCTAGATGAATTTAATCCCCTTATAGTACTTTAATTTAAGAAAAGTCAAACTTGACATAATAATTTTATTAATAAGTATAATGTTTTTTATATATGGTCATATAAATCTTTTTTAGACCATAAATATTATTTTAAAATATAAAAAAAAATCTTCATCATGGTATTTTTTTGTGAAGATGATTTTATATTAAATTATTACACAATGTTGATGTAGTAATTATTATATTAATGGAAATATCAAATAAATGTTATTAAAAATATTAAAATAAATATAATTTGAGATAATTAATGCTATAAAATAATTTTATAGATTCCTTTGTCATATTAATGTTGTATTAAAATATTTTCATGAAGTTATCTTGTTGTATTGGTTTTGGTAAAAGTCAAAGTAATGAATAGTGTCAAAATTTTCATTAATGATATTTTAATATAGATAATAATTTACTAAATGATATAAATGTTTTAACAATATACAAGTCATCCAAATGATTGGGATAAGTTTTAAAATTTCATAAATGATTCATTTATGGGTCATTTGGCATTTTACAGTGACTACGTTAACCCTTAAAGAGTAAAAAACTTTTTTGTCACGGTAAAAGGTAAATGGGTTAAATAAGAGTTAAAACCAAAAGATAAGGGTAGAAATTAGTCAAAACTTATAAAAAATTATTGTATGAAACTATGCCAAAATTTGTATTTAGCGGCGGTTTAAACCGCTGCTAAATCATTTGTCGGGAAATAATTAGTGACAGTTTTTTAAACCCATCATAGAACGATTTAGCGGTGGTTTTTAGTGGTGGTTTAAACCTTCGCTAAATAGTTTTTTATTTTATTTTTAATTTTTTTATTTTTTTATTTTTTTTTTACTTTTTAAATTTTATTAATTTTTTTTATTTTAAATTTTTTTTTATTTAAAAATTTTTTTAATTTTTTAATTTTTTATATTAGTAATTTATTTATTTCTTATTTTTTTATATTTTCATAATTTTTTAATTAATTTAATTTTTTTTATTTTTTTATTTTTTTATATTTTCGTAATTTTTTAATTTTTTATTTATTTATTTATTTATTTATTTATTTTCTATTACCATGCTCATACCCATCGTTATGCAAAAGTCTATGTCCATGCACAAGTCCATGTCCATGCACATGCCCATGCCAAATATAGAAATTCTACGTTAGGTGAGATTTGAACCCCTTACCTCTTGCTAATTCTCCAAAGACTTTACCACTCCAGCATAATAGATAATAGATAATATATAATATATAACATATAAAATATAATATATAAGTAATATATAAATAATAAATTAATTAAAAAATAATTTAATATATGATTAATAAATAACAAATTAATAATAAATTGATAAATAATAGATAAATAAATAAATATTAATAAATAAATAATAAATAATAAATTATAAATAGTAAATAAATAATATTTAATATTTAATATTTAATAATAACTAATAATTAATAATTGATCATTAAGAATTAAGAATTAAGAATTAATATTGAAATTTGAAATTTTATAAATTAATAAAAAATTATTAATAAATTATTAATAATTTATTAATTAATAATTAATTAATAATTAATATTGAATAAATAAATAAATAAATAAATAAATGAATAATAAACTAATAATAAATTAATATTTTGTAAATTAAAAAAATAGTTAATAATTAATAACTAATAATAAATAATAAATAATAGAGAATAGAGCATTAATTATAAATAAATAAATACATAAATAAATTCATTAATAAATAAATCGATAACAAATAAACAAATAATTAATTAATTAATAATTAATAATAACTAATAATTGATAATTGATAATTATAAAATTAATAATTCTTAATTAATATTTAATATTTAATATTTAATATTCAACATTCAATATTTAATATTTAATAAATAGTTAATAAATATTTAATATTTAGTTAATAAATAATCAATAAATAATAAATAATAAATACATAATAAACTAATAATAAATTAAGATTTAGAAAATTAAAAATAAATTAATAATGACTAATGAATAAATAATAAATAATAAATAATAAATAATAAATAATAAATAATAAATAAATAAACAAATAAATAAATAAAAAAATAGATAAATAATATTTAATTTATAATTAATTATAACTACTAACTAATAATTAATAATTGATAATTAGTAATTAATAATTCATAATTAATAATTAATAATTGATATCTAATATTTACCATTCAATATTTAATATTTAATAAATAATTAATAAATAAATATTAATTAATTAATATTTAATAATTAATTAATGAATAATGAATAATGAATAAATAAATAATAAATGAATAAATAAATAATAAATGAATAAATAAATAATAAATGAATAATAAACTGATAATAAATAAGTAATAAATAGTTAATTAATAAATTAAAATTAAATTAATAATTAATGTGTACATAATAACTAAATGATAAATAAATAAATAAATATTTAATATTAAATAAATAAATAATATATATAAATAAATAATAATCAATTAATTAATTAATTAATTAATTAATTAATTAATTAATTAATATTAAATAAATCAATAAATCAATAAATAATTAATATATATATATATAAATAATAAAACGTTATGAACCACTAAAAACCAAAAACACGAAAATGACCATAATATATGATCTCAGACTCCTTTTTCAGCGCCACAAGCAGTCAAATCGAAGACCATGAAATGAGATTTGATATGATGTGTGGTATAGGATAAACAAACACCTGGATCAAATGTTATAACCATTTGGATTTTTAGAAATTGATGTCTATAACTAAAACCTCTCTTTCAAAGGCCTTCTGGGCCTTTTTGGAGGAATAAAAGTTATAGTCGTTTGATGTTGGAGTTTGATTTTCGACTTTTGAAATATGAATATATTTTTTCCTTTTATTATCACATGATTTAAATCTCAGTTGGTTTTGATCATTTGATAAAGTTTGATTTAATTGGTTGTGGAACTGAAATGGACTCTCAGAGCCGAAGTTATGGTCATTTGATGCCAAAGTCTATTCGTTTACTGATTGAAGATTTGTTTTCAGTTTAATAATATTATTAACTAATAATTATGAATATTAATTAATTGACACATAATAAATATTTAAAATTATATATAATAAACTATATTTTATTTTAAAAAATAAATATTTTTTAAATTTCTGTTCAATTTTGCAGAGGTTTTGAAAAAACCGCCGCTAAAAATTTGAATTTTTTTTAGAATACATTTTAAAAAAATTATAAAAATTATTTGATGAAAATTTTAGAAGTGGTTTTAAAATTGCCACTAAAACACTGTTTTCTTGTAGTGTGAGGAGTTTTTGACTAAAAACCATCTTATATTCTAAATTGATAAGTTTGTATCCATTTTAATTGAAAATAAATTTATATTAATATAATATTTTGAGAAATTCTGAGTGTGTCCATCCCCAATCTTATTAAATGGAACCTCTTATTCTCATTTATTTACACTTAAAACCCCTTTTTGTTTATCCAATATCTTCCCTAATACATTCCTAATATCTCTCCCTACATTTTAGAGGCCTTATTTTAGGTATAATGCTCTCTTTAGAGGTGTTGAATTGTTAACCAAATGAGATTATTAGATAAACATGTATTGTTTTTAATCAAGAATTTATATATTTTTTAATCATCCAAATCCATCCAAACATATTCAAGTATGATAAAATAATAAATCTTGTATGCTTTATATATTTATATTTTATTATGTTAGTGGAATGACCTTTATCTGTCTCCACTTCCATCAAATGGAAATATAATTAATCATTCGTGTGTACAGCGGTCTACCGCCTCATGAACCGATATAATTTATTTTCCATCACCTTATATCATAAAGAAATACTATCTCATGATACTATATGTAATTTGAATAAACTATAATTATTATTATTTAAATTAACATATTTTTTTACATTCATACCTTTCCCTGCATAGAAAAATGATAATGTTGCTAATGGGTACATGTAAATTATCACCTCTATGAAGAGATATCATTCATTTTTCATCACCACATCACATAAATGATATATTTAAATGAATAATATGATATTAATTATATTATTATCATTATTTAAATATAAAATAATATTTACCTTCTTTTCATAATGATCATTGAAAAATGAAAATGTTACCTATGCGTGTGGGTGGCCTACCATCTCCATGATTAAAACATAGTTCATTTTTCATAACTATATTTAATGGTTTGATTTAAAATTATAACTGATGTGAAAAATGATAATTATTTCTTCAATATTATTCTGTATATAAGGAGATTATGACCTATTTGACTATAGTCGACTTACCGAAGCTATTTTGGACTTGGGTACTGAATACCATCAAAACATCCTATATTAACTTAAATAATTAATTAATTGTTATAACATGTAATATGTGATATAAAAGAAAAAATTAAAATTAAAATGGTTCTAAAGTAATTATAAATTAACATAAGTTTATTATTCTAGAATATAAATAACTTACTTGATAATTCAGACTCAATGTAAGGGACTCTTAATCTAAAAAACATCATTTTAAATGCTTTAAATATTTATTTTCTCAATATTTATCTTTTATGTCCATGTGTTTAAATTTATTTTTTTGGTTGTATTTATATGGAGAAGAATTTTTCAAAAATATAATTTTCTATTTTCTCTAAAAAAAAAAAAATGATATTTTTATGTTTTTAATTAAGGGACTTTCATTAAAAATCCTCTTTTAGAGTAACTCTTTTAATACTTTTAAAAAAATTAAAAAAGAATGTTATTTTATTTATATGAAATGAGATTATTTTCCTACTTTAATGACTCTTTAATTATTTAATTTTTCATTTATAAGATTTTTTATCTCTTTTCGAAGAAAATTGTTTCATTATCCTATATGGGGTTTTTAGATTTTAAAGGTGTTTTTTAAATGAAAAGGGTATTTTTCAGAAGTTTTTTTCATATGGGGTTAAAAGAGTATTTCAAAGGGTTTTATAATGAAAAAATGAAAGAATAAAATTTTCTATTCATGATATGTTACATGATAATTATATGATGGGGAAACCCAGATAGCACTGAGTGATCACATGGTGGCTTATAAGTTGGGTTCACCCAGATAGAGTTGGGTGAGCCCGTTATAGCTTTAGCTGAACCCAAATAGTACTATGATACACTAGATAATGTACCTTGTCTTTCAAGGCAAGAAGGAGGGAGTTACCAAAGGATTTATCCTATGGATTTAACTAGTCTTCAGTAATTTCTAACACCGGTTTAAAATAGGATTATGAATTTTATTCTCTAAGTTACCAAAAAGGGTTTTAAATTTCATACTTTGGGGTTTAAAAGTATTCTTTGAGAAAAATTGTTGTCTTTTTTATATGATTTTTTATTTCATTAAATCAAATAACATTGATGTTAAAGTTAAACATTATATGATTTTTCATGTTTTTCACTAGGCTAATGGTTTTTCTTCTTTTTATGTCCCTTATTGGGATTTTTGTGCTCATCCCAATTTTTAAAATGTTTTTTCATATGGTTTAAGGAATAGTTGAGATAAGGATGATATTAAGGGGATAATTGTAAAGATTTTTCGTAAAGAGGAAATATGCTTTATTTTAAAAAGTTTCCATTGGTAGAAAAAATGGATACTTAGTATAAGTATCCACTTATAATATATGAGTTTACTATGTATTTTTTTCCTAATTATTTAAAACTCTAAACCTAAAAGAAATTTCAGAAAATAAAGTGATTTACAGTTTTAAGATAACTATAATATTTAATTTTTATGTTTGGTTCCTTATATTTGAATTAAAATATTCATGATTTATTATATAGTATTTTTGAAACCATTTTTCGTAGACTTGTTCAGCCGACCATATAAATACTCTATATTTGTATTCTAAATACATAGAAATGAATTTCAAATAAAGAGAAATGTAATTTCCAATAAAAATATTTCATTTCCTTCATATCTATACTTTGGAAACATACATGTTTTGATCTCATTGGTTGATTCAATGTTATTGTTGTCACTGCTACTATATCTTATTGTTAAATCTTTATATGCATGTTCTAAAAGTCATTATTCATAGTTACACATTTGATATATATATTTTTATTCATCTGAATGGGATTATCTCCATCATTGTTTAAAGGAATCTAGTGTTATGTTGAATAATTTTTTGTTGTTTTTGTGCATTACTAAATATCAAACACATCTATCAATTGCTGTTAAAACTAAAAAAACATATTTTTCTCAATAAAATCAATATCTATTGATTTATTTGAGTATTGGAAACTTTGGAGTAGTTTTGATGGAGTATCATTGTATCATACTATGTTACGGATAATTCAGTTCCTTTTGAAAGAATCAGAAAACATGGTAAATTCCTTGGTGTAAAGGCATTAACTTCTTATACTTAGTTGTAGAATCCCCCAGTTGTAGTTTCCCCAACCTGGATGCCACTAAACCGGCGCCCTAAGTCGAGTCATCACAATACCTCAAGATCACCTCCCCATACACTAGAGGTTTCTGACTAGCAGTGAGGGTCTAATGAGTCACGTGGGGAGACTATACCCTCTTTACTATAGTAAGCCTCAACATGACAAGATAAAAATAGTAGAAACCATATGAACAACCAATAAGAATACAATCCAAAAAACTTCTCACTGGGTACCAACCATAACCCAAAATTAATAATGTCATGACATACTTGTAGTTCAAGTGAATAAAACCCAAAAAAATAATACAAACAACTAATCCCCAAACAGGGCCTGACACCAAGTCCGGATCTGACTCCATGTACATTCTGAGCCCAACTCAACATCCTTTGGCAGGTCCTTTTCCCTTATCCGGACCTGTAACCAAGAAGTCTTTCAGGTACCCAAACATAGCCTGAGCAGGGTGTGAGTACAAAACTCAGTAGTCTACCAGCAATAGTGTTTATAAAATATCTAGTATAATAGATAGTGCATGCGAGTACAAAATAAATGGAAAGTAAACAAGGGATAGTTTGGGTTCCATTTGATAGCATGGTTCATTTAATTAACGACTAGCAATTATCCCAATTGCATTTTTATAACATTTTTACTACATATTCAATTCTTATCATGTGTTCCTTGGGTTAGGCATATACATCATATCTACATGGGTCTAAGTAAATCAATAATTATGCATAAGGTAAATAAGTCAAGTCCCTATCTCACTAGGGATACACATATCACATCAACACATAATTCTCACCTCTAAGACTCCGTCTGGGTGGAATGCAACTATTAGGGGAATAGAGCCTTCATCCCATTCCCTAACCCATGCATTTATGGGGTGGAGTTTTGAACCTCAGTCTAACACAACCCGTGGGAGTAAAACCCCATCTCAATACCCACTCTACCAAGCCATGTGCAAATTCTTAATTATGAAATCACCATATCACTACCATAATACAACCAAGCATAACCAATTCCATTTGTGAATCACAATACATGAAAACATCATGGGAATTAATACCATACTATAACCCATCAACACATTTACCAAATACAATTCATAGCCATGTAGAAAAATTCCTATTCTCATTCCGTAACTCATTAAGTGTATTCAACAACCCCATACCTTATCCAATATTCATCAATTACAATATATTAACCCACTTATTCCATTCATCATTTCAAAAACATTTACCCCTTATGAACTCAAGTACAATTCTCATATCACATAACACAACCACTTTATTACATTCAATCATTTAGGTGTACTATGTAATTCCCATGTATTAACCCCTTTAGAATATTCATCCACTCCTGTAACATCCCGGATCCGGGTTCCACACAATGGGTTCCCCGAACCCAGTTGGTCACATGACCTAAAGCGCAATTCCCCAAATTTCAGAGGCTGCCGACTAGCAGTGAGGGCCTAGGTCTAATAGTGGGGAAACTATGCCCTCATTTGTCAAAGTGTAGCACAGCGGAAATAGATATAAACATCCAAAAGCGGAAGCAGTAAAAAATACCCAACAGAAATGGATAACAGTACTGAATCAAAAGATAACAACAATCATATATATGATGATGCATTATGTCTCTATGTCTAGGAAAGCAGCCAAAACAGGATACACTGCAATCTAGAATAATCTAATACAAAGTACAATTATAGCAAAGTAAAACAAAACAGTGTAGTAGGAACTCAGCCGCATCGCAAGCCTAAGCTCGGTCTCATGCTCTCCCACTCCTCTACAACAATCAAGTACCTGTATAGGGACTCTTTCCCTTATCAACACCTACAACAACACAATCTGTTTGGGCCCAAGACATGACCCAAACAGGGTGTGATAAATAAATTCCAGTAGCAAACCACCAAAGGCCCATGCCCAACTGTCAGTGAAAATGTGCAACAGTAGTGTGCAGTAATAAAATGAAGTAAACTAGGTAGTACTCAAAAATAACTATCTCTACCAGTTAAATTTCCACTTTATTAATTATTTATCAATTCCAAGCTTATTCTTTAGCATGGCAGGTACAACATAATGAATCACCACAATGAATATACAAAGTAAACATTGTCTGCAAACATGAAAACCCTCACCCTCAGGTAAATAGAATCGAAACCATCAGGTGATTTCCCTTAAGCATAAAAAATATTTCCCTCAGGCGTATGAGATAATGCCCTCAGGCACAGAAGCTATTTCCCCTAGGCATAAGAAAAGTTCTCCTCAGGCTAAACAAAGACTTTCCCTCAGGCTAAACAAAACACTGCCCTCAGGCTAAACAAGTAACTGAGCCGAGCCCAACACATAAGCAAGCAATCTATATACATTTTCACTCAAGAAAACTCAATGAATGCTATAATCATGGCATACCCATAGGTATCCTGGACAATCGACTAAACAAGGGAAACACACCCATGGGGTGGCCCTGGATCAAGGTAGTGATCCCAAACAACAGTTTATAAATATTCATTAAATTACCTATGAAATTCTAGGTATTTTATCAGTCAAGGCCTCATATATACGAAACCCCAAACATGTTCATGTAGCACAACGGTACAAAAAAATACTCAACAGTTGAAATTAAACACCAGACCACCTACCTCGATCTCCACTGATCGATATACACTAACGACGCCTCCCAAAACATCTGATAATGACGTAGATCTTGGATAAAAATTCACCCATTAAAACTCAAATAACTTCCCCTCAGGAAATAATTGGAAAAAACACACAAGGAGGGGGAAGGGAAAACCTGAGCGGTCCAAACGTGATTGTCGGCGAAGGAATCAGAGTCCCGATGTTCGTTCGGGATCTCTTCCAAGGTTCAGATGTCTCTCCTGCAACATCCCGGCGTTCTAAGATTCCTCTGCTGAAAGAGGAGGCTACTATCTGCTTATAATAAGAAACACAACAATAAGGCATGTACTCTCAAGTACACGGCGTGTACTTTACATTTTTTTAACTGTTCCTTTGGTGGATACTTTTCACCACCACATATTTCATCTGTCGACCAGATTACATGGTGTGTATTTTTGAGTACACGGTGTGTCCTATCACTCCACTGGCAGCTTCTCCCACCACCTTACTGTTTACCTTCCAACTGATTACATGGCATGTATATAATAATTACAGGATGTGTAGTTTGTTTTTTTTACACCCTTCATCGCTGACAGGCCTACACGCCCTCTATACTCATCCCACACGGCCAAACTACATGGCATGTGGAAAAGTACATGGCGTGCAGTCAAAAATTTTCGGATTTTTCCCCATTTTCCATATTTTCTAAAAAACACATAAATAAAAAGAAAAGGAAGAAACTCGTACCTCAAGAATAAGAACTAGATTCTTACAAACTTCCCCCCTTAAAGAAATTCTTCCCTGAATTTCCCTTCCAAGGGTGGTGAAGATAAATCTGAGAACATATTTGACCACTAAGAACGTATGTCGGTCTCCCGCTCCCAGGATTCATCCTACACTCGGCCATGCTACCATAGCACTCGTACGAGAGGAAATGACCAGCCTCAGAGATCCTTTATGCTCCTATCAACAATACGAATCATATTATCCTTAAATGATGCATCGACCTGTAGTTCAACCTCCTCGGGATGAAAATCGTGAAATGGTTCTGATTGATAATGGCACAGCTGAGATACATGGAAGACGTCATGCATGGCCCGATACCTATGTGGTAACTACAACCGATAGGAAACCATCCTGACTCTCTCCAGAATCTCAAATGGCCCCACATACCTTGGTGGAAGTTTACCCTATCTCTTGATCTGCCTGTGTCCCAACCTCGGTGAAACACACAAGAAAACCTGATCCCCGACCACGAACTCCAATGGTCATCTGCGACGATCAACATAAGATTTCTGATGAGACTGTGCAGTAGCCATCAAATTCAAATTCAACTGAACCTGCTCTAAAATCTCATGCATGAGACATGGTCCCAGTAAATCTACCTCACCTTCCTCCAACCAGCATAAGGGTGATCGGCATGGCCTACCATATAAATCCTCGTAATGTTACATCTCAATGGTTGTCGGAAAACTATTATTGTAGTAAAAATATACTAAGGTTATGTGCCTCTCCCAAGATCCCCCAAAGTCTAGTACACATGCACGCAACATATCCTTTAGAACCTATACCGTACGCTCTGACTAGCCATCGGTCTTAGGGTGGTAAGTTGTGCTTAGAAGCACCTGTGTACCTTGTGCGCTCTGAAAACTCCGCTAGAAATGAGACGTAAAATGGGATTCTCTATCTGAAATGATAGAATGAGGGACCCCATGAAGACGTACTACCTCTTGGATATACAACTTCTCGATCTCGTCAACACTGAAGGTCTCCTTGATCAGCAAAAAGTGAGCTACCTTCATAATTCTGTCTACAACAACCCACACAACATCATTCCCTTGAGGTGACCTCGGCAACCCAGTCATGAAGTCCATCGCGACATCATCCCATTTCCACTCCAGAATGGGTAGTTGTTGTAACAGTCCGGCTGGCCTATGATGCTCCGCCTTCACCTGTTGATAGGTGGAACATCTGATAACAAAACCAGCTACTTCTCTCTTCATACCTGGTCACCAATACTGTCATCTCAAGTCATAGTACATTTTTGTAACTCCGGGATGCACATCCTAAGATGAAGCATGATCTTCCCGCATCAACTCCTCGCATATATCCCCTAGAACCCACACTCATCCATGGATACGTAGTACCTCGTCATCGCCTATCGTCCAACTAGTAAGAGGGTCCCCACTTTCCAACAACTCCCATAGAACTAGGCCTTTTGAATTTGATAGTTTTCTCATCCTCACTCTATCCAGGAGGGTAGAAGTCACATTTAAGGATGAAAGATAGGTTTTCCCCTGACTGTCGTGCACCTCCAAATGCATCTCATAGAACAAAGACATAATCTTCCACTCACCACTAGCCTCCTGCACTGCCTGTATCTGAGTCCTCTTACATATTGCATCAGAAACTGCATTACCCTTACCAGGTGTATAGGAAATCTCAAAGTCGAAGGATTGAAGGTATTCAACCCACATGCGTTGTCTCAAATTTAGGTCACGCTGAGTAAAGATGTATTTCAGAATTTTGTGATCCGTAAGTACAACAAAATGTTCTCCTAAGAGATAATGTCTCCAACAGTGTAATGCACGAACAACTGCAACCAAATTGAGATCACGCGTCAGGTAATTCCTCTCATGTGGCCTCAACTGCCGAGACCCGTACGCAACTACTTGATCACCCTGCAACAACACTGCTCCCAGTCCAATACCTGATGCATCAGAGTAAACTGTGTAGCTCTTTCCTTTCTTTGGAAGTATCAGAACTGGTGTTGATGTCAACCTTCCCATCAGCTCATGAAAGGCTATCTTACAAGATTCTGACCAAATGAACATCATACTCTTCTTAGTCAAACCTGTCAACAGCGCTTCTAAGAAGGAGAAGTCTTATATAAAGCGCCAGTAGTATCCAGCCGGCCCCAAGAAACTTTGTATTTAAATAATATTCTTAGGATTCTCCCAGGAAACTACTGCTCTCACATTCTATGGGTCTATTGCAACTCCTACCTCTGAGATAATATGACCCAAGAAGTGAATCTGGTTCATCCAAAAGTGGAACTTTGAGAGCTTAGCATATAACTGATGCTCTCTTAGTGTACTCAGTACGATCTCAAGATAGGTGGCATGGTCGTGTCGAGTGTGAGAATACACCATGATATTGTCCACAAAGTCTACCACAAAAGAATCCAAATATGGGTGGAACACACAATTCATCATATCTATGAAAACTGTTGGCGCTTTTCTGAGTCCGAACGGCATGACCAAGTACTCGTATAGACCATATCTGCTCTGAAAAGCTGTAAGAGGTATGTTTGATGGTCTAACGTGTAACTGATGATATCTGGATCTTAAGTCAATCTTTGAGAACACTCGTGTTCCTCAAAGTTGATCAATAAGATCATCAATCCTCGATAATGGATATCGGTTCTTAACCATCAACTGGTTCAGCTATTGATAATCCACGGAGAGTCTGAGGGTACCGCCCTCCTTCTTCACAAATAAGATAGGAGAACCCCAATGAGAAGTACTGGATAAGATGAAACCCTTTTCTTGTAACTCCTCTTACTACCTCTTGAGCTCCTGTAATTCTGGTGTAGCCATCCTATAAGGAGGATGGACACCGGTGCCACTCTTGGCACAAGCTCAATAAAAAAATCCACCTCTCACTCCAGAGGTAGAACTAAAAAGTCATTTAGGATGACATCCCTGAAATGATAAAATATTGGAGGGAAATTCTTCTTAAAAGTTTCCAGGTCGTCTATATATAAACTATCAATTTGGGATGTCACACCTCCTCACCCACGATGCTCAGGTCCAACTCGGCTCACCTGGATATCTGATTCACCCTTGTATAGAAACTCTCCATCCTCTAGTGACGTGAAACTCGCCCTGTGATGATAATAATCTACAAAGGCTCGAAAGGGTACCAACCATTCCATCCCATGAATGACATCATAGCTCGTCATCTCTAAGACATAGAGGTCCCATAGAAAGTGACACCCACCAACCTCAAAGGGGCACTCCTTGCACTGATGTACACCTTCCATTCTAATATTAGAATAAGAAGAACCACAGAGCCCAAGGATCTCCACAACGGGCATAGATATAAAGTTATGTGTAGCACTCGTATTGAAAAGTACAGAAGATAAAATAGAATCAACTATAATAGTACCTCTAACATTGGAAGGTCCATAATCCTACTCCTATTGGGTCGGTTGAACTACATATGCCTTCCTAGTGTCGCGACCCTACGACACAGCCTGGATACCCTGAGCTGACCCGCCCTGATGTCTATGAGATCTTGGTGTCTGGCTACCGCGTCCATAACCACCACCTCGGCCTAAATGTTCCGACGTATTCCAATTCACTGACTGGTAAGAAGATATTGGCCCTGCTCTCTCACACAGAGTCTGCACAGAACCCCTCCCACTAGTCGCTAGTGGAAATTCCCTGCAAAAACACTACAAATGACCCATCTTGCCGCAAGCTCAGCACTCCACTAGGTCATGTGGACACTGAGGTCTCTTGTGTCCCTATTTACCACACTAGTAGCATATGACCCGGCCACCTGAAGAAATATTATGGCTAGAACTACCAATATGAGAGAAGTCCATCTGCCTCTTCATCTTACTAGTAGAAATAGTACAAGAAACTGTTGCTGAACCGCCCTGGCCTACACCACTATCTTCCTGTATGTTACGCTCAGTAATCAGTGCCTGGTTCACAATAGCATGCACTGTAGGAAACATGAAAACATTCACCAATGAGAAAATGCTATATCTAAGACCATCCTTAAAGAGACTAGCCCTCACCGTCTTGTCACCCACCAGAACAGGTGCAAAACGTTGTAGCGCGGTGAAGCGGGCAGAATAGTCCCTCACTAAAATGGCGCTCTACTGCAAATTCAAGAACACTTGAGCTCGATCTTCCCTTAGTTTCTCCAGAAATAAAAATTCATAGAAGACTGCCTGAAAATCTTCCCATGCCATGTCCCAGTGATGCTCGGTCTAGGTGGTAACATCCCACCACCTCTTGGTGGAATCAAGCAGCATATAAGTAGCAAGCTTGACCCTCCACCCGGGAGGCGTCTCAAGATGCTCGAAGATAGTCTGCATAGAACCCACCCATGATTCTGTAGCCTGTGATCCGCCATCCCCTAAAAATGTTGGCGGATGTTGCTACTGGAAAATACGTGTTAGCTCTGCCATAGATGTGGCAGCCGGTGGTGCTCCTTGGAAGGTCTGCATGAACCACATGAAGCCTTCATGGAACTGCGCATCAGTGCATATGTCTGGTATAACAGATAGTGTTGCATCTGGCTCTACTGGAGGATCCATTGGTATCCCATGGCCTACCATCTCTGGAGTATAATCATTTCATCTCTCCTGGAAAACATCTCATGGTCATCTCGGTGACATGAATTTACAAGGTCAAATACATTCCTTAGATTATGATCATCAATGAACAAGAAATGGAAATGTATGAAGGGAACAGGAGAAAGAAAACATTCAAGTTTGACAAAACAAGACTACACGACGTGTATAATAACTACACGATGTGTTCCCGTAAGCCTTTAACATGGGCGTGTGCCTTTTCTAGAACTGGTCGTGTAACACCCCAAACACACAGCGTGTTGTCTACACACACGACGTGTACTTGAATTCTGTCTTCCTACCTGAGTCCTTCTACATAGCTAAGCCACACATCACTCTTTTGAATGAGAATACACAGTATGTATAAAGTCTACACGACATGTACTAGATGAGCTTCACCAACCTGTGTTGTTCATGACATGGCTGGGTACACAGCTCACACTACACGGTGTGTTCTAGATGGAAACATCGTGTATGGATTAGATTCTATCTGCCTGTGTTGTTAGTGACACGGCTAGCTACTCGGCTGACACTACACGACATGTTACACATGCACACTACGTGTACACCACCCCATTTCCACAGCCACAGGACCTAGTCCACACGGTCTCTCACCGGTCAAGACTATATGGCATGTCCCACAAGTATACGGCATGTCCAAGAAGAGGTAACACCGACCTGTGTTTTTTTGTTACACGGATGGACCCCCAGATTAAACTACACAGCATGTTCGGCATTGACACTGTGTGTATAAGAAAATATTCCTCTTTCTGTGTTGTTATTTACACAGTGGACACAGGGTCAACACAACATGGCATGTACAATCGGTACACGACATGTTCCCTCAATGTTTCACTATCCCATATTTCGGCCCACACGGCCTATGACATGGGTAGAAACTACATGGCGTGTATATACAGTGCACATCGTGTACTTAAAAATTTTAACTTTCTTCTTGAATAGAAGAGTACATGGCGTGTAGTCAAAACCACACGGCGTTTATTCTGGTTTTTTCCATACAGTAAGCCTCAAAATTTTTCCGAAGCCCAGAAAACCACTGAAACCAACACCTAAGTGCCAAATTCTGATCCATGAGGGCACATACTCCCTGCGAATCAAAGCTTGTCATCTTATACATGTTATAAACAAAGTAAACAAGTCATTAGTCCACCAAATTCCAGTCGTTCAGGTCTCATACTCCTCAAGAACCAAATTTTGGTGTTCATTATACAAAACCTTACATAACAACACCCTATCCAATAGAAGGGATTTTTTTCCAGACAACTATCATGACAACATGCCTTTACTAGCACAACATCATGCAATTTCTAATGAACCTACATGGCATGTAAATTATGCATGGCATGTGATTCTAACATGTACCTAAATGATGCATGAGATGGAATACCCTCATCTTATCGGGTTGAGACTAAATAGAACCTAGGTATAAAAAGAAAAATAGTACACCACAAGTGCATCACCCAATAGTGAAAATCAGATCAACTGTAAAAGTGCAAAATCAACAAAATTACAATACAAGGTAAATTGGATTTTCCCTGTACACGGGTTAGCTACTCCTAGAAATAGCTTATTACCAAGTACATGTTCCATACTATCCCTCAATATTGGCTCCAAACAGTAAGTCAAGAGAAAATAAAACCTCTGATACCACTTTGTAGCGTCTCGGATTTGGGTGCCGCATAATGGGTGCCCTGAACCCGGTTGGTCACATGACCTCAAGAGAAATTCCTCAAATGCTAGAGGCTGCTTAATAGCAGTGAGGACCTATGTCTAATAGTGGGGAAACTATCCCCTCATTTTTCAAAGTGTATCACAGCAGAAATAGATATAAACATCCAAAAGCAGAAGTAGAAAACAATACCCAACTGAAATGGATAATAGTACTAAAGAAAAAGATAACAAAAGTCATATATATGATGATTCATAATGTCTCTAAGTCTATGAAGGAATCCAAAACAGGATACACAACAATCTAGAATAATCCAATATAAAGTACAAGTACAAAAAAGTAAAACAAAACAGTGCAGCAGTAACTCAGCCGCATCACAACCCTATGCTCGGTCCCATGCTCTCCCACTCCTCTGCAATAATCAAGTACCTATATAGGGACTCTTGCCCTTATCAACACTTGCAGCAACATAATCTGTTTGGGCGCAAGACATGACACAAACAGGGTGTGAGAAATAAATTCAAGTATGCATCCACCAAAGTCTCGTGCCCAACTATCGGTGAAAATGTGTAACAGCAGTGTGCAGTAATAAAATGCATTAAACTAGGTAGTACTCAAAAGTAACTATCTCTACCAGTTAGATTGCCACTTTATTAATTATTTATCAATTCCAATCATGTGCTTTATCTTGGTAGGTACAACATAATAAATCACCACATTGAATATACAAAGTAAATGTTGTCCACAAACAAGAAAATCTTTACCCTTAGGTAAATAGAATCGAAACCCTCAAGTGATTTCCCTCAGGAATAATAAATATTTCCCTCAAGCATATGAGATAATGCCCTCAGTCATGGAAGCTACTGCCTACAGGAAAAAGCAAAGTTGCCCTCAGGGTAAACAAACACTTTCCCTTAGGCTAAACAAAACACTTCCCTCAGGATAAGAAAGTAATCGGTCCGATCCCAACACATAAGCAAGCAATCACTATACATTTTCTCTCAAGAAAAGTCAAATCATTCTATAATCATGGCATACCCGTGGGAATCTTGGACAATCGGCTAAACAAGAGAAATGCACCCACGGGGTGGCCCTAGATCAAGGTAGTGATCCAAAACAACAGTCTATACATATTCGTTAAATTACATATGCAATTATAGGTATTTTATCAGTCTGGTCCTCAGCCATACGACACCCCAAACATGGGCGCTTAGCACAATGGTACACAAAAACACTCAACTGTTGGAATTAAACACCAGACCACCTACCTCGATCTCCACTGATCGATAAACACGAACGATGCCTCTAGAAACATCCAAGAATGATGTAGATCTGGGATAAAAGTTCACCCATTTAAACTCAAATAACTTCTCCTCGGGAAATAATTGAAAAGAAACACACAATGAGAGGGAAGGTCTTACCCGCGCGGTCCAAACGTGATTGTCGGTGAAGGAATCAGAGTCTCGGTGTTCGGTCAAGATCTCTTCCATGGTTCGGCCATCTCTTCCACGATTTCCTGGTGTTCTAATCTTCCTCTGTTGAAAGAGGTGGCTACTACCAGTTTATAACAAAAAAACACAACAACACCGTGTGTACTCTCAAGTACATGGTGTGTACTTTTCATTTTTTTAATTGTTCCTCTGGCGGCTACTTTTCATCGCCAAACTGTTCATCTATCGACATGATTACATAGCATGTATTTCTGAGTACATGGTGTGTACTATCACTCCACTGGTGGCTACTCGTACCGCCTTACTGTTCACCTTCTAACTGATTACACGGTGTGTATGTACTAAGTACACAACATGTAGTTAGTTTTTGTTACACCCTTTATCGCCGACAGGCCTACATGCCCAGTATACTCATCCCACACGGCCAAAGTACATGGCGTGTAAAAATGTACATGGCATGTAGTCAGAAATTTCGGAATTTTTTCCCATTTTCCTTATTTTCTCAAAAACACTCAAGGAAAAAAGGAAAGGAAGAAACCCGTACCTCAAGAATAAGAACCGGGTTCTTACAACTCCCTAATTACATCTCATTAACATATTCCCCATTTCCTATTTCATTACCTAATTACCAGTTCACCATTTAATATGATCTAATCCTCTAAGGCATTTCTAACCAAAATTCATTAAACAATTGACATAATCTCTTTCAACCCAATTGCTAATTTTCATGTCATTCCAATAACACCTTATTCCCTTATCACCCTAGACATATCTATAATAATTTAATTTATAACTCAATCAAAGATTAAAACCTGTTCTACATGGGCTTCACAATTTACCCAGAAATCCTTAACATAACTCTACCATTCTCTAGGTTTAGGATTACAGGAACACCCCATGGGTGGCCCTAAAATGGTCAATTCGTCCTCCATGCATACCACGGGGACCATGAGGGGTTTAATAAATCATTTAGACACCCGATTTACCAAATCATACTCAAGGTAACCAATACAAAATAAGATAAAGGAAAAATATCAACACACATGCCCAAATCTACAAAAACAACTATGGGATATAACTTGTAGACCACCTACCTCAAATTCAATGATGAACACACTCTTAATCAAAGACATAGATCCAGACTCAACCGAAACTTTAAGCCTAAACCAAAATCTCACACAAAAAAAGATGGTTTTATGGATTCGGAAGGGGATGGGGAAGAATGGAAACATTCAACTAAAAACAGGAGCAATAGTGGGATTTTACTTACCCGGATCTTTTTTTCGCAAATAATAGCACTCCAAATGGCCTAGATATGGGGGATATTGATCCATGGTAGATCTTGAGGTTTTTGGGTTGTCACTAGGGTTCCAAGGAGGATGAAAAAAGGAAATCATGAGTTGGGCATAAAATCTCATAATGGTATATTTGTAATTTCTTCAAGGTTTCTAGGCTGCACGGTTTACCCGTGCGGTTTTACAAATCATGCGTGAGCAACTATCCGAAAAACTACCCTTCGCATGGTTTCTTGGGGATTCTGCATATTTCTCTTAATCGTGCATAAGCCTCTATCCAAGGCTACATGGTTACTAGGGATTCCCTCACAGTTTTCACTAACTGTGCGCAAACCGTGCAACTTGAAAAGGAACTCCCATTTCTTCCACTTTCATGTTCCAAACCCCTAGAACACCCCCTAGCCTTCACGTAAACATGGGGAAACACTTATCTAACCAAAAAGAAGCATCAAAACCAAGGGTTAAAAAAATAATACCTTAATAAAACCAGTGATCTTACAACTTACCCACCTTATAATGGATCATCCTCAAGTCGCTTTTCCAAGCATCGCTAGGCTTCCATAACTAGAGATCATTGAACTATGCATACATATATATTTCCATCCTCCAAGTTTCTAGTTTCACATCACAATGCCCACTGAACACGGAACAAGGGCACAATCATACCCCACAAGTCTTCCTCACCACAACCAAACCAAAAAGTCATCATGCATGCATCAACTTCAACCATACCCAACCACTAGAACTTTATAGATAATACTTCGACAATAGTTACTGACTCACTACACATGTAATCCTTACACAAAACATCCCATCATCATATAGGAACCAATTGAAACCCCCTTGGTTTGATTTTCTACACAACTCAAGACCCAAATCACATGGCGTCATTTTCTTATGCTTTTACTAACTCTAACAGTGACAAAACTCAATATCTCCTAAGGAGGACACATGGTCCTTTCAACCACATTTCCTAACTTACGTTGATTAACCACTATTTTGGAAAGATCAACCGAATATTAGCTCAAATTTAATATCACCTGATGTGTTCCCACTCACCATGCCCGAACAGCCATATGGAATTACACTGTGTTGGCATCCAGTTGCACCGTCAAAACCATTCGGGTGGACATTCCATCACTATACATTAAGGGAATAAGATCAACTCAACCTCTCTTAGGTAAAACTATATTTCCAAAAAGGAACGTTCTACTACAACATGAACCCGGAGATGGGTCACTCTCACCACACCCATACAATTTTACCATCTCAGACCGGACCACACCCGACTAGTTTATCATAGAACACCCACCTTCTACTGATGGTATGCTACCCATTTTTTTACCTTCTTAAAGTGCATACTGGGTTGAACTCTATCAATATCATCCCATGAACCCACTGAGTTCATTCTATGAGTTTCAGTGGAATTCCATCATCACGGCATTACTGCCCTCCAGACTGTCTTCGGGCTTCACCCTTGGCATGACACCACATCACATGTCCAAGGTTCCCTCAACATCAAGATGTTCTAAAATCACCAAAGAAAAAAAAATTACCTATGTCTAACCCTAATGTTTTTTTAGTTATAGAGACCATCCTTTCTTGGAAAAACCTATTTTCTTATCCAACCACACCCCTCTGTGAATTTAGTATAAACATTGCAAGATTCACTTAGAACCACCCTGATCTTCAAGTCCACACTGGCTCATCAGTTAGCACATCCAAGGCCCACATGGCGTCTCTGAGGAACCTTACATGCACCTCACAGGTTTCTTATTGGCATCTCAGTTCCACTGTATCAACTCCATGTTCTTTAGGATCGAAATAATGAATGTAGATTCTCAATATACAAGAGGGGTGAATTTTATACTTTAAAAATTCCTTTGGAACCTTTAAATTTGGTATAAAACTTTCATTTTTATCCTTAAGGAAAACTATGTTTAAAAAGGTTAAACATAGTAAATTCACAAGACCTCTTAGTTCTACATTCATGCTAGGTTATGGAAATATGGTTCCAGAAATGAAACTTAAGAAAAGTTCACAAGGAAAATATTCTACCTTAAAGAGTATAGAATCTTATTAATCAGAGTATACAAATACAAGGAATTATAATATAGTTATACTTTCCTTATTAAACAAAATGCAGTGGAAATAAACTTGAAACAAAACAAGTAACAGGTATGAAATCTTTTAACCCAAAGAGTAGGGTATCCAACAACCTGGGATAATGGTCCCTTGATTTATACTTTCAAGAATTTCTATCTTACCCACACCAGGGTAAGCCCTCGATAGGAATATCAGAATCGGTCTTTCTATCACCACAATCCCTCAACTTCAAGGTATTCGGAACCTCTACCTTCCTAACCAAGGAAGTCCTCGAACATTAAGGTTGTTGGCACCTCTATCTTCCTATCCCCGGAATCCCTTGAATGTACTCAGCAACATTCAGAGCCTCACAAAGAAATATGATCAAGTTGTTCAGTACGCACAAAGAATGGGAGTATCTCTCTCTATAAATCACTTCAACAGCATGTAATCTCTAGTGATCAACCAATATAGACCTGATTTTAGCTTGTTCAAATGAGCTCTAATTTATAGGCACTTCTCCAACGGTCGACTCCCTCCTCCAATGGTCATATTTTTCCTTGAATTTCAAAGGGACCTGTAAAGGTGTCACTCAAACAATGGTTATTTAGAAACAAATTGTACAACATAATTTCACAAAAAAGTAAGAAAAATATGTTTTCTTAATCAAATCCATTTTTCGGAGTCTAAGGATAAATAAAAGTTCAGATTTTGGCCAAAAATCCATTCGATGTCTATAATACATGCATATTCAGATTTTGTTTTTCAAAGAATTCGGAATCAGAATTCAATAGAATTATGGCATCTGAATTTCAAGGAAATTTGGAGTCCGAATTCTAAGGAATTCAGAGTCTGAATTTCAGACAATTCGGTGTCTGAATTAAGAGAATTCGGAGTCTGGATTCAGAAGATTTTGGAGTCTGCATTCACAAGAATTCGGAGTCTGAATTCAGATGAATTCAGAGTCTGAATTCACAAGAATTTGGAGTCTGAATTCAGAACAATTCGGAGTCCAAATTCAAAATAATTTGAAGTCGGAATTCAGAGAATTCAGAGTCTGAATTTGTAATAATTCGGAGTCTGAACTCAGAAGAATTCGAAGTCTGAATTCAGAAGAATTCAGAGACTGAATTCAGAAGAATTCAGAGACTGAATTCAGAAGAATTCAGAGACTGAATTCAAAGAATTTGGAACCTGAATTCAGATCCTAAAAACAGAATGCTCTATATCTAGCTATTTATAATATTCCAAGGTTTTAGATACAAAACCAAATTTTATACTTACAAATAAAATGAGTTAGATTTTAAGAAATTATAACACGAACAATGAAAACATGTTAAGGATAGATTTTCCTTGTGGAAGGAAAATTTTCCTCATTAAAATGAATCTTAAGGAAAATAAATTTTTCCTTGAGATAGAGTGATTGTGATTTTCAAAACATAAAGGAATGGAAAAGTCATAAGGAAAATTTATTGACTCAAAAATATCACCCTTAATGGAAAGCACAAACATTCTTATGAAAAAGTATATAAGGAATTAAAATTTTTATGAACTTGAAAATAAAACTTATCCCCCTTTACTTATGGATCATAGTGAATACGACTAACTCCCCCTTAGTCTTTGAAGTCACTAAGGATCATATTCTTGATTTCTTGAATGAGATTTTTCATTTTCTTGCATACGAAAATCTTCATGATAAGAACTCCCCCTTAGATGAACTCCCTCTTACCTTGGGAAATTTCATCTTTACTCAGTATTATTTTTAACATTCCTTTCTCCCCCTTTGTTATTTTCAAAAAGGATTAAAGGAAATGGAAAAGAAAGTATGGTACATGAAATATTAGTACTAAACAACCAAAAACAGAGAACATTCCAAGAATTTCATTAATATTGGAAGAATATTTACAATAAGGAAATACAAAAAAAGATCAGATTTAAAAAATATTATCATTCCTTCTCATTCGGCATCAACTTATTCACTATGGTTTTCAACTTCTTTAGCTCCTTGTGATCCACTTCTGCACGCTTGATTAACTGATTCTAATCTTCCGTTTTCTTCTCTAAGCCTTTAATTTTCTCTTCTTGAGCCTTAAGAGATTTTGCCTAAGACTTCATGGATTCTTCTTGTTTAGTAAATGTTTCCTCAAGTTCAATTATAAGATCTCTTTACCCCTTACAACTCTGAGCAACTGAATACAATTTCCCATTCAGATCTCTCACTTCTTGCTTCTGAGTAGTTTCTTCAAGAGATAACTTTTCTTCAAAAGACTTGGTGAGATATTTGAACTTACCATCTTTGGTTTCAAAGGAATCCTTGACATTATCTAGAAACTCATCGAGAATTATCACGTCTTCAACAATTTTCTTTGACCAACTTGTCATCTTCTTGAAAGATCTTTTATGTGCTTCATAATTTATGAAAAAGTTTTTCAAGTCAGCCTCAAATTTGATACACTTATCCATCACCATGGATACTGAATATGATTTTTTATTTAACATATGCTGAAGCATCTGACATCTTTAGTCTATGCTTGGGAATAAATTAATAGTTCCAACAAGCTTTCCCAAAGATTGAACTACAAAATCATGTCCAGGAGAGGATGATTTTGAATCTGAGACTTTAGTTGGTGAGGATTATTTTTCTATGTCAGCAACCTTCCTTTTAGATGAAGCAAAAAATTATTTATTCTTCACCTTGGATTTAGTAGTTGTATCCACAACAACCTTCTTTCCCTTATCATCCTTCGGAATTAATTCTTCTCGATTAGGATATTCATGTTCAATATCTGATAGCAGAACAATTTTGTCTTCATCAACTTCTTCCTTCTCAGCTCTAGCCTCAACATCCTCTGGCTGTATGAAATCAGGATTACTACTTTCCTCTTCAGAGAACTTATTCACTTCTTCCTCACCCTTCTCATCTTTTCCTAGGGTAGCAAGTTTTGAAGACTCGGCTTCAGAAGTTCGGATTGATAATTTCTCAGAAGGAGTCTCCTTCTCAAGATAATCTTCTACTTGCTTTTTCATATCTTTGGTATCTCCACTCCCTTCTTCTTCTTCTCCTTCTAATTCTTCTTCTTGATCTTTTTATTCTTCTTGAACTTCTTCTAGAATCACCAACTTCTTTCTCAGAGTCTCTGGTAATTGTTCTAATAAAAAATATTTGAGTACCAGAATTTGTTCAGATGCTTTCTCAGTATCCTTGAGTAGGGATTGAACAATTTATGCCTCAGAAATATTCTTCTTTTTCTTTATCTCTTTCTATTTATTCTCAAGATTCTTAGAATCCTTTTCCTTCAAAGCTTTTTCCTTAGAGAGATTCAAGCCAAACTTAGGCTCCCCTTCCTTCTAGTTGTTTTTGTCTTCTCTCCACTTTTCCACTACATCATCAGGATAAGTCTTGTGATTCTTTGGATTTGGAGATGCGGAAAGAGTTACCATAGCTACTAGATATTTTCCTTTGTCTTTGGGTTCCTTGGACTTCCTCTTCCTTCCACCTTTCTTAGAAGTTTCATCCACTTTAGGATTCTTTGATAGAGCTTAAACTTCTGCTTCTGAAAAATCATTAAACTCTCCGGATTGACTATTAAATCCAATATTCATCCTTCTTAGAGTATCATCACTCAAATGCATCACCTTGCAAATTATCAGCTTAAAAATGCAATAATCTTGAAAGAATGAAGACAATTAACAATGATATTTGAAAGAATGGTTGGGTACATGATAATCTGAGAGTTTATATTTTCATTCTTTATATTCTCAATCATAACCAAGATATGTTTAACCAAGATTATCTTTCCTAGATTCACCAGGAAATCAAAACTATAAATATAACTTTTCATCAGGGTATCCTTGTCCCCTTTTCTCGGAATGATAAATCCTTGAACCCATAATTCGAGAATCTGAAAGTGTCTAGAGAAATGAACAATCTTTGGAGTCTTTACTTCTTTCAATACAAGATACTCTATGAAATTTTCCTTATCCAAAGATCCCATTACATCAGATAGCTTGTGTGAGCAGAACTCTACTTCTCCTTCATATGGAATTCCAATTAATCTTGAATCCTTGGTGTAAGAAAGAGAATAAGTCTTTCCATAACACTTGAAGGAAAACATGTCTCTTCCTTCTTCCTTCAAGAAACTTGTTGTCTCATATAAATCAATCAAAAAATCCAGATACATTGGATCTTGTACCTTTGGTTTCGATATGAAAACACTCTACCAACCATTGAGCTTGATATTCTTAGAAATAATGGAGTCATACTTAGCATAAAACTTTAGATTGACTAATCTTTCTCTGTATATCTTTCATATAGAGATTTTCTTGACAATTGACATTTCTTTCTGAGAAGAGGCTTCAGCAGACATTTGGAAGTAAGGAAGACCTTATAAGTTCAGGAACGGGCTTATGTAGGATGATCAGGGATTCATCACACAAGAGCTTGGAGATCGATGTGGGACAAGTGTCGAGGGTCCTTCATATAGGAAATTGAAGCAATGGTTCAACTTCCTTGATTAATCCAACAGTTGAAAACTTATTGAGAAGATCTGATGGTTGAAAAACTTCTTGAGAAGATCTGATGGTTTAGATGGTAGCCGAAGAAGGATTTTTATTGATTCCGATCTTTTGATATTTTTAATAAAAACATTCGGATTTAAGGAAAAGTGAATCTGAAAATTTTAAAATCAAATGAAAATAAAAAAAAAAGTAAAAGATGATTATGAAAATATAGGAAAGAAAACATACCTTTCGGATTTCTAGGAAGATTATTCATAATAAGGAAAATTCTTCTTGAAGAACATTAGATTCCAAAAATTTGGATTACGAAAACTTTGACTACGAACATTTTGACTACAAAAAATATTCATTACGAAAAATATAAACTATGAAAAATATTCATTACGAAAAATTTTAACCATGAAAAGAAAATTTATTTTGAAGATTTTTAACTATGAAAAATTCATTACAAAAGATATTAACTATTAAAAATTTTCATTACGAAAAATCTTAAATAAGAAAAAAATTTCATTATGAAAAATATTAACCGAAAAAAAATTTCATTATGAAAAATCTTATCTATGACAAAATTTTCATTAATAAAAATCTTAACTATGAAGAAAACTTCATTACAAAAAATATTAACTACAGAAAAATTTTCATTATGAAAAATATTAACTACGAAATTTTTTTATTACGTAACAAGAAAATGTATTCCCCCTTTAAAAAGGAGTTTGTTACTATAAGGAGATAGGCTTCAACAACAAGTTAATAAGGAAAAGTACCTTACGGTTATCATTCCTAACCTCTATTTAATGTATTCAAATATATCTGATGATAAATATTTTGTGAAAATATCAGAAATTTGATCTTGTTTTCCGATAAATTGAAGAATGATATCTTCTTTTTGTGTGTGATCCCTAAGAAAGTGATGCCTAATATCTATGTGTTTTGCACGAGAGTGATGTTCCGGGTTTTTACTTAAGGAAATGGCACTAGTATTATCACACAAATGTTTTTGTTTTGTTAAAACTCATACCAGAGTCTGTGAGTGTGTGTCCCATCCACAACACTTGAGCACAACAACTTCCAGCTGCTACATATTCTTCTTCAGTAGTGGAAAGTTCTACTGAGTGTTTCTTTTTTCATGACCAATAAACTAATGAATCTCATAAGAAATGACAAGTTCCGGATGGACTTTTCATATCCATTTTACATCAACCAAAGTCAGTATCCGAAAAACTTAAAAAAACATTTCCAGAAGTATAAAAGTGTCCAAGATCCATGGTTCCCTTTAAGTAGTGAAAAATTATTTTTACTGCCTTTAAATGAGATTCCTTTGGATTGGATTGATATATTTCACATAATTACACTAAAAAAATTATGTCTGGACTACTAGATGTCAAGTATAGTAAACTTCCTATCATACCTCTGAATAAAGTTTGATCCACTGGTTTCCTAACTTCATCAAGATCAAGTGAATTTGAGGTACCAATGGGAGTACTAATACTCTTAGTGTTGTCACATCCATACATTTTAAGAAGATATTTAATATAATTATGTTGAATATATAATTTCCTTCTGGTTTTTTAGAAATTTAAAAGCCTAGGAAAAATGTTAACACACCCATCATACTCATTTAAAACACAGAATTCATTAGATCTGCAAATGAATCTGTTAATGATTTCTGAGTTGAACCAAATATAATGTCATCAACATAAATTTTAAAAATCAAAACATTTTTCATATCTTTATTTATAAAAAGGGTTGGATCAGCATTTCCCTTAACATAATTATTTTAAATCAAAAAACCTGTAAGTCTATCATACCAGGCTCCAGGAGCTTGTTTAAGTCCATATAAAGCTTTGGTATGTTTGAAAACATGTTCAGGATGTTTTGTGTCTTCAAAACCAGGTGGTTGTTCAAAAAAACTTTCTCTTGAACATAAACTTTAAGAAAAGAACATTTAACATCCATTTGAAAAAGTTTGAAATTAAATAAGGCTGTAAAGGAATGTAGAATACAAATAGATTCAAGTCTAGCTAATGGATCGTAGGTTTCTTCAGAGTCTATTCCTTCTTCATGATTATAGCCTTTAGCAACTAATCTAGATTTATTTATTACAATGACTCAATTTCCATCACATTTATTTCTGAAAACCCATTTTACTCAAATAACATATGTTTACTTAGGTCTTTCAACCAAGGTTTAAATTTTATTCCTTTAAAACTTATTTAGCTCATCTTGCATAGCTTTAATCCAATCATCGTCACTTAAAGCTTAATCAGGGATTTTAGGTTCTAATTGTGAAGGAAATTCTAGATGTTCTACTTTATTTATTAAGGAACTTCTAGTCTTTATAGTTTGATTTACATCACTAATGATACTATCACTGGGATGATTCTTTAGAAACAACTGATTGGGGTTTTGTAAAACATGTTCATCAACATAGGGTAGAAAATCATCTGGGGTAAATGTCTCAAAAATATTATCTTAAACATTTTCCTCATCAGAAGGATCTTATGTTAAGGGTTGATAATCAGTTTCTGAAAACATGTCTGAAGATGTAGGTTGAGGTTGTTTAAAAACAAATGGATCAGTTTCATCAAATTTGACATGTACTGTTTCTTCAACAGTACATATGTTTTTATTGAAAACTATACAGGCCTTAGTGGTTGTGGAGTAACCTAATAAAATTCCTTCATCAGATTTTGGTGAAGATTTATGTAGATTATCTTTAGTATTAAGAATGAATACTTTGCAACCAAATACTTTGAAGTAGTAAATTCTAGGTTTTCTACCATTCCATAACTCATAAGGGGTTTTGTTAAGAAAAGGATGAATCAAAACTCGATTTATAGTATAACAAGAATTACTTACAGCTTCAGCCCAAAAATGTTTGGCTATAGAATATTAACTCAACATGGTTCTAGTTATCTCTTGAATAATTCTGTTTCTTCTTTCAACAACACCATTTTGTTGAGGAGTTCTTGGTGCTGAGAAATTATGAGTATTGCCTTTTTTACTACAAAAAGTTTCAAAATCAGAATTTTGAAATTCTCCTCCATGATCATTATTGATAGTTATCAATGGAAGGTTTTTCCCATTTATAACATGGGACCTAAAACTTTTTAAATAATAAAATTCTTCATACTTCTTTGCTAGAAAATAGACCCACATTAATCTAGTGTAACCATCAACTAAGATAAATACATAATATTTTCCTCCAATGATTCTAGTTTTTGTGGGACCAAAAAGATCTATATTCACTAACTGAAATTCATTAGTAGTTGAGACTTCATCGATTTATTTAAAACATGATTTATGTTTCTTTCCATATTGATAAGGATCACAGACTTTTGAAGAATCAAAACTAAGCTCTAGTAGATCCTTAACTAGTATTTTATTAGAATTTTTACATAGATTTCAAAATTGACAGTGACCTAACCTTCTATGCCATAACCAAGAATGATCTTCCATTTCACTAAGGAAAGGTAAGTCTTGGCTTCTAAGATCTTTTATGTTTATTGGGTATACATTCTCTGCCTATGGGCAGAAAGAATAAAATCTTCCTTAGAATTGTGTACTAAGCAATTGTCAGCCCTAAAATTCACAAGGTAACCTTCATCACATAATTGAATTATTCTAATGAGGTTGTTCTTAAGATAATTAAAAAATAAAACATTTGAAATAAATGTTTTTTCAAGAAGAGCAATGGTACCTATACCAATAATTTCTCCTTGAGAATTATCTCTGAAAGTTACTTTTCCTACTTTCATCTTGATAATCTTTTCAAAAACGTTTTTGTTACCAGTCATATTCAGGGAACATCCACTATCCATGTACCATATATTGTTGTTGGTACTTTCTTTATTTTCCTATAAATAAGAGTGTTAGACTTTCAGAATCCAAACTTTCTTAGATCCAGAAATTTCAGAAACCAAAATTTTAGGTATCCACATTTTCTTAGAAAATAATGCTTTATGAAAACCTAAAGACTGATTTTTGGTAAAGGTAAAAAAAATTGACCAATGTCCACCACATTGAAATTTAGTACATAATTAATAACTTTGAGGAAAAAAATATTTATTACTAAAAACCGGTTTAGAATGAGTATAACCAAAACCATAACTATTCCTTAGAGGTTCGATTTGAGAATACATTTTATCAAAGTTTTCCTTACCCAAGGTAAAGTTTGATAAACACTTTATCAAGGAAAATATTTCTTAATTTAGTTTAATAACTATGTTTTTATCCTCAACAAAATTAGTTTGAGAACTAGAGTTATTCTCTAAATCATTTTTCTTAGAAATTACATTTTCAATATCCTTTGAATGTTTATCCTTCTCAGAATTAACTTCCTAATTTTTTTTTAAAATACTTTTAAGATAAAAAATTTTCTTATCAAGATCTTTAGAAAGATATGATATTACCTTAGTAAGAATAGTATTTCTATACTTTTAATTATCATGTTTTTTTTTGAGTTTAGAATTTTCATTCTCAAGAAGTTTAACAAACCTAGAAACTTCTTCAAAAGTAGCTAAAGTATTATCTTCATCATAAGAATATTCTTCATCCAATGATTCATAATATTTATCATTGCCATAATTTGAATTCAAAGATACATTGCGGATAGATTCAGCATTGTGTACCTTAACCATTAGACAATTACTTTCAATAGGTTGTTTGGCTAGTAAACCAAGATTCTTCTGACCAGAAGATTCTTACTCTGAGGATTCATTAGAAGAGTCGCCACCACTAGCACTCCATGTGTCATTGGATTTCAAAAAATTATTATCATTATCCTTGTATCACTTCTTTATATTTATCTTAGAATGATTTTCCTTTATATCCTTTTTCTTAAGCATAAGACAATATGGCCTTATGTATCCTGCTCTTTTGCGTTCATAACAAGTGACTTCTGAATATTTCTTGTCTTTACTTCCTTTCTTCTTGTATCTAGATTGAAATTTCTTCTGTCCAAAAATCTTGTTCATCCTTCAAGCAAGATTGGCTAACTCATATTCTGAATATTCACTTCCACTAGATTTGGATTGAATAACAACCTTCTTAGATTTTCATCTTGTAACTCTCTCAGGAGTCCTGGATTTCATATGATTTGAAGTTGTTGTAAAATAAACACTACCATTTCCATTCTTCTTCTTAATATTATCATCATATCTCTTAATTCTTGTTTCATGTTGAAGAAGGGTTCAAAATAGTTCATCAAGAAAAATCTGGTCAAATTTCCTATTTTCATCAATAGTTGTCCTCTTAGATTCACATTCATTAGGCATGATGTCTATGATTTTGTCTACAAGAGCTTCAACATCTAATCCTTTCTCACCCATAGATTATAAAATTTTAACAATAGTCATGAATCTTTATTGTGACTTACATATGGGTTCTCCATAAGTAAAGAAAAAACCATGATATTCAGCTCTGAGCATGGCTCTTCTAGTTTCAATTACTTTTGAAGTTCCAAAGTGAGTTACATCAAGCTTCTTCAAAATATAATTTTCTGCTTCACCAGATGAAATCTAGCTATATATATTTCTAGTCATGGAACAAATAAAAGTATTATGTACCTTATAATTCAGTTGATATTAATTATTTTCCTGGTTGGTGAAAGTACTGACTTCCTTGTGAGGAATTTTATATCCTCTAGTAAGCATGACAAAATTTTCTACTCCAGTATTGATAACAAATGTCTTCCTATGATCTCTCCAATATTCATAATCATTCCCATCAAATATAGGTGGTCTAATAGGATTTATATTGTCTATGGAACCAACATTCATTCCTATCATCTTAAGAGAAAGAAAATATTTCCACAAAAACTTGTTAATAGTAATTTTTTGTAAACAAAGAAAAATTCCTAAACAAGGAAAATATTGTGAACAAGGAAATCTGAGCGAGAAAACTTATATGTGAATATAGAATTTTAGAGACCTCCTCTGATACCAATTATAGGATCTAAATAATGAATATAGATGCACAATATAACAGAGGGGGTGAGTTGTATAATTTAAAAAATCCTTTGGAACCTTTAAAGTTGGGATTAAACTTTCATTTTTATTTTTAAGGAAAACTATGTTTAAAAAGGTTAAACAAGGTAAATTCACAAGACCTCTTAGTTCTAAAAACTTTCTAGGTTCCAGAAATATGGTTCCATAAATGAAACCTATGAAACATTCACAAGGAAAAGATTCTACCTTAAAGCATATAGAATCTTTTTAATCAGAGTATACAAACACAAGGAAGTATAAGATTGTTATACTTTCCTTATTGAACAAAATTCAGCGGAAATAAACTTGAAACAAAACAAGTAACAAGTATAAAATATTT
Source organism: Viscum album (assembly GCA_963277665.1). Lineage (NCBI taxonomy): Eukaryota > Viridiplantae > Streptophyta > Magnoliopsida > Santalales > Viscaceae > Viscum > Viscum album. Next base: position 1,152,701,474 of record OY728135.1, read on the forward strand.
TAACCCAAAGAGTAGGGTATCCAACAACCTTGGATAAAGTTCCCTTGATTTATACTTCTCATGAAAGTATGACTTACCCACACTAGGGTAATCCCACGATAGGAATATCGGAATATGTCTTCTTATCCCCGCAAGACCTCTACTTCAAGGTACTTGGAACCTCTATCTTCCTAACCAAAGAATTCCTCAAACTTTAAGGTAGTAAGCACCTCTTTCTTTCTATCCCCGGTAGCCCTTGAATGTAATAAGCAACATTCAGAGTCACACAAAACAATCTGAACAAGTTCTTCAGTATACACAAATCATGAGAGTATCTCTCTCTAGAAATCACTTCCACAGTATGTAATCTCTAGTGATCAACCAATATAGAACTGATTTTAGCTAGTTCAAATGATCTCTTATTTATAGGCACTCCTCCAATGGTCAGCTCTCTCCTCCAACAGTCATATTTTTCCTTGAATTTTGGAGGTACCTGTACACATTTCACTAAAACAATGGTTAGTTAGAAATAGATTGGACGACATTGTTTCATAAAAAAAGTAAGCAAAATATGGTTGCATAATCAAATCCATTTTTCGGGGTCTAAGGACAAATAAAAGTTTGGAGTCTAACCAAAAAACCATTCTGTGTCTATTATACATGGTTATTCAGATTTTGTTTTCCAAAGAATTCAGAACCAGAATTCAATAGGATTCCGAATTCTGAATTTCACAGAAATTAGAAGTCTGAATTCTGAGGAATTAGGAGATTGAATTTTAGAGATTTCAGAATCTGGATTCAGAAGAATTCGGAGTCTGAATTTAGAAGAATTCAGAGTCTAAATTCAGAAGAATTTGGATTCCGAATTTAGAGAATTCGGAGTCTGGATTCAGAATAATTCATAGTCTGAATTTAGAAGAATTCAGAATCTGAATTCAGACGAATTCGGAGTCTAAATTCAGAATAATTCGGAGTCTAAATTCAGAGAAATCGGAGTCTGAATTCTAAAAAATATGGAGTCTGATCTCAAAATAATTCGGAGTTTGAATTCAAATGAATTCAGAGTCCGAATTCAAAATAATTTGGAGTCTGAATTTAGAAGAATTCAGAGTATGAATTTAGAGAATTCAGAACCTAAATTCGGATCCTAAAAATAGAATGCTCTATATCTAAGTATTTATAAGATTCTGAGGTGTTAGATTCGAAACCGAATTTTACACTTAGAAATAAAATGAGTTGGATTTAAAGAAATAATAACATGAACAATGAAAACATGGTTAGGATAGATTTTCCTTAGGGGAGGAAAATTTTACTTATTAAAATAAATCTTAAGGAAAATAAAATTTTCCTTGAGATAGAGTGTTTGTGATTTTCAAAACATGAAGGAATGGAAAAGTCTTAATGAAACCTTATTGACTCAACATGTTCTCCTCAACACATCTAGGTATGACTTATCACTCCCCACCTTAGGAGTTTCATTACCATTTCCCTCAATGAGTAATTCCATCCATTGTGTCTTTATGCTCGATCACAAGCAGAACCCTAAAACAAATACATGTTTATCAATATTTTTCCCAATATAAGAAAAACAACATCACCCAGAGCCCATTCCCAGATTCCACGAATGATATCCATGACATTTATCGACATTAGTCCTATCCTGAGGACCATAATCAAAGACATTGGGGGTGTACATCCCATCATCAAGATCCAAACATACCACTTCCATGCGCGTAAACTCCATGATATCCCTCACTCAACCAAACACCATTAATTCTCTTGGCATAAATCCAGATCTTCTCAACATACCTGGGATGATATCAAGATATTGGGTAGGATCATCACTAGATGAGGTATGCTAAGTAGTTGTCAATGAATACAACTACCAACTTATCCATTTCGGATGTCGAAATATGGGACACCATGACCTATTAAGGATATTAGGCACCCCTGCCAAGTGCATCTCATCAACATTTAACCACCACCTCTCAGGTGTGATTTCCCACCAAGTCTAACCATCAATCCATGACCAAATAGCAATGTAGCCGTTAACCAATATTTTATGTGGTACTATTTACACCACACCACTCAAATTCTTCTGATGCATCCCTGACAGCTATCAACCAAAGTACAATGGTCTACTACACCAATCAAACCAATGGTCTATCACAAATCAACCTTTATCTATGTGTTTCCCATCTCTCGCTTACTTACCTAACCATGTATCATGGTTAGTCCGCCTCATCAGCCCTGAGGTAGCCTCTTCATCTCACCCAAAAACCCAAACCATTCATGAAAACAAGTTCATCCATGTGACCACCATCACCTCGAGTGTCACCATTGTACGAAAGAATAAAACCGCACTTCAGTCACCCTTGTCTCTTCCACTCAAAACAACTTTGAGACCTCCATTAATCATCATCCAAACTGGTGAGTCAGGAATCCATACGATACAACCCTTAGAAACAAACCTCACCTCCAATCATAAACACTAGGGTTCCCTTATGAAATAACTAGGCACAAGTATACCATTTAATAAAACTTGGTGGTATTTAATATGCATTGAAACCACCTCTTAAGCATCTCCCAAGCTTCGTATTCCAAGGTACTCGCACCGCTGGGATAACCGCCAACAAGGTCACCCTTGATTTTCTAAGACTATCATCATGTAACCAAAACTTGAGTGGAACCCCCAACCATCAACCTTCCCGATTATCCCTATAGGACAAACCTACACCATACAACACTCTATGTTCCATGATCAAATTCCAAAACATCTACATGTGCAACCCACACCCAAAAGCACTAGAGACCATATCCGACCTCTCTAATAGGATACCTTGAAGGTTGAATGATACTAACTCCCTAGAGTGGAGTCACAACCTAGAAAACCCATTGGGCCTCTCTCCAAACCATACATATCATGACATAAATGAATTAATGCTCATGAATGGAACTCTCACCCCAGTTCTGATGCACATTATTCCTAGTGCACCAAACAACCATTTATTCTAGGTTACACACCAAAGGTGTACACATTCACCAGCACTATGATCCAAAAATCCTCTCCAAGATTCAACATGAATCTCATAAGGTCTCTACACACAAGGTCACCAAGACCCATGCACCATCCTTAGGGTCCAACATGCACTCTGTACGGTCACAATCCACGAGAGTTTCCACATTCACATTACTAAACAACACCTCGTGACCTTGAAGGCCAAAACCCTACCATGTGATCCTTAAAAACATCACTTATTCCATATCATAACTAAAAAGGCATCGCAATCCAAATAAAATGTATCAACTAGGGAACTCTCACTAACCGACCCATACATGCAAGGGTCAAATGAAAAACACAAAGGATACCCACCTTTGAACTCAATGATTATCATTTTAAAGTTATCATTACTCAATGGTTTGAAGAATGACCGACAAGATTTAACCACGGGTAGAAAATATCTCACACTATCAACCATGAACAAATCATCCTTTATACTATATCCCAATGGTCATCATCACACATAGAACACCACCCTTTATTATATCAACCGCTGGTCAAGGTCAACATGGGGTAACCAATTTACTTAATCACAATTCTTTCATCAACGCCTATTCTAACGAATTATTCTTATACAACATGATCCTTTCCTCTTAGTAACATTTACCATTTCACAACTTGTTTAAATCATCGTTTTCACTCATGTAGACATTTAATTATAAAAAATTCATTAACCATTTTATCGTTATTCTGTGATCCTTCTATTATAGACACCTAGTCAAACTTTACAATTTATCACAACCCAAAATTTTAACTCAACCACAACATTTTTGTATACATGATATTACTTAACTATTCATTGGAATTATTTTCATTCACCCACTTGAATTAACATTATTAGGAATCATTTTATTCATATTCATAAAGTAAGTAAAATTCATTCTACCCTCTATGTCCCGCACACCCATCCCATGTGTGTGCCTATAATGATACATGGCACATATATCCTCAGGTGCCTAAAATAATGCATGAGAACACAACCTCATGTCATTCTGAAAATGAGAAAATTATCATAAGTCGGTCAAATCACACAACATGTGCATCCCCCAATGGTGAAATATTATTGAACTACAACAAAACACATCAAGAACAAAAATTACCACCCAGGGTGACTTGGGGTTTCCCTCATACATGGGTTATCTACTCCTAAGAATGACCTCATTACCATGTCCTAACACATCCTAAACTCCTATCTACCATCCCCAAATAGTAATAAAGATAAAAAACCACCCACTAATACAACTTTTTAATGTACCCGACCCAAAAGACACTAAACTGGTGCCCTGAGATGAGTCATCACATGACCTCAAGAATGCCTCCCTGTACGCTAGAGGTTTCCAACTAGCGGTGAGGATCTAATGAGTCACATGGGGGGAATATACCCTCTTTACCAGAGTAATCCACAATAGGACACAATATAAATAGTGGAAACCATATGAAAAAACAATAAAAATACAATCCAAACATCTCCTAACTAGCTATAAACCATAACTCAACATTAAAAATGTCAATAAATACTAATAGTGTAAGTGAATAAAACACAAAAAAATAAGACAAATATCCAATCCCTAAATGAGACCTGACTCCAAGTCTGGATCCTTATCCATGTACATTCTGAGCCCAACTCAACATCCTAGGGTTGGGCATTTTCCCTTCTCCCGACCTTTAGCCAAGAAGTCTTCTCGGGTACCCAACAGCGGCCTGAGCAGGGTGTGAGAACAAAACTCAGTAGGCCACCACCAACGGTCTCTAAAAAATATCCAGCCTAATAGATAGTGCATGAAAGTACAAAATAAATGGTATGTAAACTAAGGATAGTTTAGGTGTCATTTGTTTACATGGTTTATTTTATAAACGACTATTATTTATCCCAATTCCATTTCTTATACCATTTTTACTACATAGTCCATTCTTATCACATGTTCCCAGGGTTAGGCATATACATCATATCTACATGGGTCTAAGGAAATCAATTATTATGCATAAGGGAAATAAGTCAAGTCCATATCTCACTAGGGATACACATATCACATCAACACACTATCCTCACCTTGCAGTCTCAGTTCGGGTGGAATGAAATCGTTAGTGGAATAGATCCTTCGTCACCTTCCGTAACCTATACATTTGTGGGGTGGATTTTAGAGCCTCAGTCTAACTGAAACTGTGGGAATATAACCTCATGTCAATACCACACTCTACCAATCCACGTGCACATGATTATTTATCAAATAACTACAACCTTTCCATAAAAACCCAATAATAAATAATTCCATTGGGAAATAAAAATACATGACAACAACATGGTAATTAATACCATACCACATCCCATTAACACATTTACCAATTACAATTCATAGCCATTTAGCCAAATTCCAATTCTCATGCCTTAACCCCTTAAGTCTATTCAAAACCCCCATACCTTATCCAATATTAATGAATTACCATATATTAACCCACTTATCTATTTCATCATTACACAAGCATTTACCCCATATACACTAAAGAACATTTCTCATATCACATAACACAACCACTTTATTATATTCAATCATTTAGGTGTAAAATGTAATTCCCATGAATTAACCCATTCACCACATTCATCCATTCCCTTATTACATCTCATTAACATATTCACCATTTCCTATTTCATTACCCAATTACAACTTCACCATTTAATATACACTAATCCCCTTAGGCATTTCTAACCAAAATTCATTAAACAATCAACACAATCTCTTTCAACCCAATTTATTATTTTCATGTCATTCCAATAACACATTATGCCCTTATCACCATAGGAATATCTATCATCATTCCATTTATAACACAATAAACCATTAAAACATGTTCTACATGGGCTTCACACTTTATTCGACAATCCTTCACTTAACTCTACAACTCTTCAGGTTCGGGATTGTCAGCGCACCCCATGGGTGGACCTAAAATGGTCAATTAATCCTCTATGAATCCCGCAAGGACCATGAGGGGTTAAATAAATCATTTAGACACCTAATTTACCAAATCATACTCAAGGTAACCAATACACAATAACATAAAGGAAAAATTTCAATACACATGCACAAATCAACAACAAAACTATGGAATAAAACTTGCAGACCACCTACATCAAATTTGATGATGAAAGTTCTCTTAATCAAAGTTATATATCCAGATTCAACAACCCTTTTAAGCCTCAACCTAAATATCACCCAAAAAGGAAGGTTTTAGGGTTTCAAAAGGAGACGGGGAAGAATGGAAACCTTTAATCAAAATGAAATGCACGAGTGGGATTAGACTTACCCAGATCTTTGTTTCACAACTGATGGCACTCCAAACGGCCTAGAGATGAGGGAGATTAAAACATGGCAGCTATTGAGGTTTTTTGAGAAATATATAGGGTTTCAAGGTAGATGAAAGGAGGAAATCCCGAGTTGTGTATAAAATCCTATAATGGCATTTTTATAATTTCCTAAAAGTTTCTGGGCCACACTGTTGACCCGCACGGTTTTCCAAACCGTGCGCAAATCGTGTGTGAGCCAATGTCCAAAAAACACCCCTTATCATGTTTTATTGGGGATTCCACATGGTTTTCTTAATCGTGCACCAAAAGTGCATAAGATTTTTTCCAAGGTCGCACGATTACCTAGGATTCTTGCACGGTATGCACTAACCATGAACAAACCATGAAACATGAATAGGAACTTCCTTTTCTTCCACTTTCATATTCCAAAACCCCGTAAAACCCCCCATCCTTCACATAAGCATGGGTAAAAACCTATCTATCCAAAAATAGGAGTCTAACCCAAAAAATAAACAAAAAATACCTTAAGAAATCCTAGGATCTTACACTAGTAAAAGGACATACAAGTAAAAATCATCAATCTCATGTAGAGACTGTTGATGGAGTAGAATAGGGGATCTTTATTCTCTGAACTACTATATATCATTGTGTTATTTTCTTTATTTTTTTCTCTTCTCATTCATTATTAAGAGATAAGGAAATAATCACTGTATATCAAGAGGGGCCATTTGAATCTATTAAAGTTTTTAAAGGATTAAAATTCACCCACGAACTCTTGTATCTTATTCATAATCATTATGACCTAGAAATTGGTATCAAAGGTTTTTATTTTTTGGATATTTTTCTCTTATTATAGATCCTTGTAAATTCATATGTTTCTATATGATACCAACAAGTAATATCAAAGGTTGTTCTCTATTACTAAATTAATTTTTGGAAATCCTTGATTATTTTATTTGATACTATCAAGGGAATCAAAATTTTAGACTATTGTGAAAAAACAAAGGTATCTTTTGGCTCTAACAAGCCTGAGTTAAAGATTCATATGAATTCAAATATAAATGGTTGATCTTAGAGAAGTTATTTCGGCGATCTATTCTCCTTTCATTAATGGTGACAATTATGGATGTTCGAAATCATGCAAGGTTATTTTAAAAAAAAATGGAATACTATTTTATTTGAAGGTATTCAAGCCTTATGAAATTCCTAAGGAAGATATGAAAAAAATGGAATGATGGTCAAGAGAAATAATTTGATTTTAATTCAAGATAAACGGATGTAATTGTCTTTGGTTTAGGGAATAATGAATTTAATTGAGTTTCTAAATGTGCTACTATATATGAGATGTGGTAGACTATTTTTATTGCCTCTAAATGAACTAATAATATTATAGAGCAGAGATACAACACTACAAAGTTGAAATTTGATACATTAAGAATGCATGAAGATGTTGAAATCACTCAAATGAATGGGAGATTAAAATAAGTTTTCAATGATGTTGTTACCATGGAAACTAAAATCCTAGAACCATATCAAGCATTAAAATAACTTAGAGTCTTATATTATAATTGAAATGGAATATATACTACTATAAAAAATACACACCAATTAATGAATTATCAATGAAAAAATTGATTGGAACCATGATGATGTATGAAGCCGATATGTTTGGTGAAGTTGAGAATCATATCAAATATGAATAAGCCACTCTCAAAACTACTTTGGATGATTCATCTGACTCAAGTTTTCTATATTTTGGTAATTTTTTATTAGATATTTCTAATAGGTTTGAAATACTATACAAAAAAACGGGATTAAAAAATAAATATGTTATGACTGCAAAGAAAAAGGTCACGTAAAGTCTAACACTCTTTATCTCAAAGATAAAAGTAATGTCAGTTATAAAAGAAAAGGAACGATAATTTTAAAGGATACTTGTATTGATTCTTCTAGTTCAAATGATGAATCTTCTATGAGCAATAAGGTTGAGCATAAAGATAAAATGGTATGTATTATGACTCATACTGGTGAGGTATCATATTCTAACTCTCAAAAATCTAAATCCCAAAAACATTCTTAGATGAAAAAATAAGTATTTATTTTTTCTTAAATATAAATTTGAATAATTAAATAAATATCATAAAAAATTTCAAAAATATTATGATACTATTTTACTGGATAAAGACAATTTATCAAAAAAAATTACAAATTTTAATTTTAATTCTTCTAATATTTCTTATGATATGAAAGAAACTAAAATTAAATAATTATTGGATAAAGTAAATAATTAAAAGAAATTTTTTAGTATGCCTATCAAAGGAGAAAATTATTTAAATCAAATTCTTGGTAAAAAAAATTCATAATTGAAAACATAGAATTGGTAGTAATGGTTAAAGATCAAAATTATAGAGGAATTATTTTTTCCTTGGCTCTAATAGATTAATAATTTCAACTTTTAAGTGTTTTTATTGTGGTATTAATGGAGATTATGAAAATGACTATTTCTTTAGGAAACCACAATTTTTTGTGTTGAACATTATATTTCTCAAAATAATTATCTTACTGAAATTGTAGAACCTCAACACAAAATAAACAGATTTTGTTACCTAAAACCATAATTTCTAACACAGCTAGACCCAAAACCATATGGGTTCAAAAAGGTTCTTGTGTTTAATATTTTTCATGATTACACTACTGAACTACATCGTTAAATCATTAATTTTTCATTTGGAAAGTATATAAAAATATCTATTTTAACAAAGGAGTGATTAACTTTGAAGTAGTTTGTTATTAAAAATACTTATAACTAGAACTAATAATCTTAGAAATATTTCATTAACATATTTATTTTAAATTGTATTAATTGTTTTATATAGGTTATAGATATCTTTTCAGCTTAATTGTTAAATATTTTCTCAAAATTTGAATTAAGTAATTAAAACTTAGTCTACATAATTTTATATTGGAGTATATAATTGAATTTATAAAATATTTAAAATTCTATAAACATTGTTTTGTATTCTCTTAAAAACCATCTTTAGATAATAAATTACTTGTTTCAATTACAAACATAGGATTATAAAAAACTGTATTATTTTTTTAATATTTTAACATAACATTTTCTTTATGTTTCATAGTATTATAAATTTATTCATTTTAAATAATGTTTTATTTTAGAATAGTTTTCTTACAAAAAAATTATTTTTAAAATTGGAAGTCTAAAATGATTAATCTGTATTTTCAGCTTCATAATATAAAGTGTCATCTATAAATTGTAAAAAAAATATAATCTTACTCTATAGAACCCTAGAATATTCTTCTCATAACATCTTAAATTGTTTATCTTTTTTATTTTAAATATTATTTTCAAATAATTATAATGAAAATAGTCTGAGAAAAATGAATCAATCAATAACTTCCAGTTCAGAGAAAATTATTTCTCAAAAGAAAAAAATGTAATCCTTCTTTTGATCTGTTTGGAGAACAATCAATCTATTTTGTTAAGGATTTATTTGAAAATTATTATTAAAAAGATATGGAAGTTCATTGTTTTGAAGTACCAGAAATTTCATCCTCTAAAATGGTTAAAGGTGAAATATATTGTGAAGATATTCTACTCAAATATAATACTTTAAATGATGAAATAGAAAATTCACATGCTGATCTGAATGGGTCTAATAAATCATATAAAGAACTGAAAAAAGTGTTTTTTAAGAAATTTTTTTGAGACAATTCCAAGGGATTATCATAATGTGAAGCAATGCTCAATTTCTAAGGAAGACCCTAAAGCATTTAAAGTTGATATGATAAGGAATATGGAATCACGTAGAAGAGAAACTACTACTAAGTTGGATCTTGATCAGTTAAATATTTTTTTATTAACCCTTTTTCATATTCTTAATTGTATCAAATATCTTTAGATGTTTAATGAAGAATAAAATAGCTTTCAAGATTTTTACCTAATTTAAGTGAAAAAGTTCAATGTTTGGAAATTTCATATGATTCGTTTAACCCTTTCTAACACCCTAACTTTTCTAAATATCTATAGTTTTCTCAAATTCAATATTATAGTATTTTTTTTAAATAATCTTTCCCTCCATGTTTAAATCAAATATTTTTTTTTGTAATTTCTTTTTAATATCACAATATGGGGGAGAAATTTATGATAAATTTATGAGAAATATATGAGATATTTTTTTGAGAAATTGATAAGAAATTTATGATAAGTTTTTGATTTTTTTTATCTTTTTAGGAGATATTTTTTTTAAATGAGGAGAAATCTATCTGACTGACAATAAACATTTTTATTGACTTTGAAAGAAATGTTGATACAAGAAGATCACGAAGGTCAAAAAAAGTGCACTCCCAAAGAATCATTAATCACAAACTTCATCCCCTCACTAGGAAAAGAACCTATATTAAGGAAAAGAGACATAATTTGGTTGGGCAAAGCTCTGGATGCCAAGAAATCTGCCACCTGATTCCCTTCCCGCCATGTGTGAGTGATATCAATAAGATTACCCAAAATCTGCTTGCACTTCCTGATGATATAAATGCTATTCCACGGAAGCTGACCTTTACCTATTGATGCTTTGGAGAGCATTAACGAATCTATTTCAACCACTTTGAGAGTGATATCCCACTGTCCACACATCTCCAAACCCGTGAGCATAGCCAGCGCTTCTGCCTGGAAAACATCTCCCCTGCCATAGAAAGCAGAAAATGCTGCTACAATAGACCATGCCCAGTTCCGGATAACCCCTCCACCTCTCATATCCCCCCCCACAAGTGATCCATCCATGTTGAGTTTTAGGCTGAAGATAAGTGGATGCCAACATACCCAGTTCCCACGGCCCAACTCCCTGCTTCGGCTGAAAAGAAGACAATTGGGTATAATAGGTTCAACTAATGGCACATCATGGCAACCAGTACACACCCGAACCAAGTCCGGAAAATAATTCTTCATTATGAAAATGATATTGGAATGTGTACCTCTTCTGTTTTTGTTCCGTGCATAATTCCTTGGGCTCCAAAGGGTCTAGCATCCTGCAAGTACCATAATAGTTTGTGCCTTCCTTTCAGGTCCTTGACCGCCCGCGCCTTGAAACCATGCAGTTAAGAAGATTTACATCGTCCCTCACTGCACGTTCCACCCAGTGAAAGCACCAAACACCAGCCATATCCAACCAGCCCATTCACTATCAAAAAAAATTCCCCAATGATTCTGTTTTGGGCTCACAGCAACACCAACACCTGGAGGCAAAGCTAAAACCCGTACACTAAATATTATCATCAGTAGGCAGAGCTCGGTTCCTTACCCGCCACATAAGGAAATTAAATTTTGAGGGTATCTCCCTGCACCACATTGTCTCCCCCCATGTATCGTCATCATTTTCATCCCTCCTCACCTTAGAAAAAAGCCTTTAATGATAACACACCTGAAAAACAGCCTGTAAAAATAAGATTATCATGCTCATCATTGATAACAATACTATTGAAGACAGAACGTTGACTATCATCCAAGATGGCCTGAATAAAACCAGGATTGCCGCTAGCCTCATGAAATGACATATTCAGTGTGGGGAATCCTGGAAACCATAACCTACCAGCCCCCAATCTTACAGCTAGAAAGAAATATCACCACTTCCAACCATCCATCTAGAGTGCTGAAACAAAACCTCGAGGTAAGGGTGAATCAGTTTCCAAACCTTAGAGGGTCGTTCTCTCTTCTCATCCACATTTGTGCCATATCTGTCCTGCATTTTCCTAACCCAAATAGTTATTCCTTCCATATCCTCCCATGTAAGTTTAGCTTGTAGAACTTGCATGGTCAAAGAAACACTCCTCATATTGATGCCCCCTTCGGAGAGGGTTTTTTCAAGACATTTTCCAGACACCCAGTGATGCCTGCCTTCCATCCGCCCATCCCATATAAAATACACCATAATCCTCTCCAAGTTTGTAATAAAACTACTGGGAACCTTAAAGGTGTACATTACATTCATGGTAATTGAAACAAGAACACTATTCACTAGGGTAATGCGACCGCCAAACGACAAAAATCTGTTCTTCCAATTGAAGATGTGCCCTGTGATCTTAGCAACCAACTTATCAAAATGCTTAATTCTAAGAGAGTGAGGGCTCATTGGTTCCCCAAGATACTCCATAGGAAATGACCCCCTATTCATGTTCAAGTTTTCCTCAAGAGTTCTAACCCTTCTCTCTGAGATATCCTTGGATGAATAAAACAAACTTTTCCCCCGGTTCACAACCTGATCACTCCACATGAAGTACTCTCCTAAAAGCTCATTCATCACCTACACTGATCTTCTATTTCCATTGATAAATAGAATTGTGTCATCCAAAAACATCAAATGCAAAATTACCCTTGTTACATGCCGATTCCGGTAAGGCAAAACTCTCCCCAAGAGAAGACCCCAGTTAATATATTAGCTAAATACATTTTGAGATATGATGAACAGAGTGGGGGAAAGGGGGTCTCCTTGCCTAAGACCTCTGCAAGCCTTGAAAAAACTTAACTGTTTTCCAAAAAAACGATGTTGATATCGAGGCCAAACTGAAGCACCGAAAAAGTAGATCAAAAGTCCCATTGGAGAACCCCATGCAAGCCAACACCCTTAAGATGAAGCCCCATTCTAGTCTGTCATAAGCCTTGCTCATATCTAATTTGATCACCAAGTTGCATCCAGAAGACTTATTTTTAATATCACTAACCACTTCTTGCACCACTCCAATTGCCCCCTAAATTGAATTCCCATTAATAAAGCCATGTTGTTCCAGAGACACCCAAGTATTCAAGTGAAATACCATCCTTTTATTGAAAATGCTGTCCAAAACCTTGTAAGGAATATTACACATTCTAATGGGCTGATATTGATCAATGGAATGTGGATTATGAATCTTTGGAATCATCACCATCTTGGTTGCACATGCAATTCGCGGAAAATTCCTACCCTGAAAAAAGTCTTGCACTGCCCTCACTAAATCTCCCTTAACTGTATCCCAAGCCGCCCTATAAAATGATGCTAGAATGCCATCAGGCCCTAGTGCGCTCTAAGAATTAAAATTCCATACAACCTCATGCACTTCAATCTCCTCTGGAGTCCTCCTCATGTATATATCAAATTCCTCTAAAACACAGCTCGGAATTGCCTCAAAAATTTGAGCATCACCTCTCGGGTACCCACCATTCAAGCCAGGATTGGGCACTGCTAGTAGGGATTGGATACTTTCATTGACCATGACTCCAACCTCATACAGTTTAGTAGAATGAGAACCATCCTCCCTTCTAATATTCGGTCTTGGGACACGACGACGCTCCTTAATACAAGCATGGAAAAATCCAGTGTTACGATCCCCCTCCCGTAGCCACAGAATTCTAGACCCTTCTCTAGCCAGTCGTTCCTGCCTCAGAAGAATATTAGATAAAAGATCTTTTTTCAGCCATAACTCAGTAAAAATAGTTTCATCTCATTCCTGCTCCAGAACCTCCTCCATTCGAACAATCTCCTTACTGATCTCCACCAAATCATTATCCCTCACAGGTAAATCCTTCCTCCATCACCATAGTAAATATTTAAGGCACGAGATCTTGTTATGGAGTGTGATCCACGTATTTCCCATGTGTTGTAGACTCCAGGCCTCCCTAACCACATCATTGAAACCTATATCCTTCACCCAGGTATTATAAAACCTAAACTAATCTCATCGCGACGATCCTGAATCTAAGGAAAGTCGAAGTGGATAATGATCAGAGAGACACCAAGCCAAATGAGAGACTTTGGCATCCAGGAATATAGTTAAAGTAGCCTCATTCATCAAGAATCTATCAAGGCGACACCAAGTCTGACTTCCTCCTTGTTTATTGTTACACCATGTGAACTTATCTCCTTCAAACCCCACATCCAATAAACCACTAGTCGCTATAAACGAGTCAAAAGCTTGGCTGGTGGTCCTAGGAAAAGCACCACTCCCATGTTTCTCCTCTGGACTAGCTATGAAATTAAAGTCTCCCCCAACAATCCAAGGATCAAAATCAGAGATAATATCATCCAAGTCCCCCCAATGTGCCTCTCTTTCTTGAGTGAGGCAGCTAGCATAGACCAAAGAAAGGAAAAACAAATGAAGCCCAACAGAAACTTTAGTATCCAAAAACTGATCTGACACAGCATACCTATCAACCGTGATGTGATCCTTCCAAAACAACCAAATCTGGGAGTTTAGAGAATCCCCATGCATGAAACCCTTGAATCTCAGTCTTTGAGAATATTCCTTGACTTTGCTATACCCTTGCTTCAGTTCAAGATTTGCAAATATTGATACAGAATTATTACAAAGTTCATTAACAATAAAATCATATTTTACCCGTGCCCCTAGGCCTCGCACATTCCATATGAAGATTCTAACCATTAAAACCTGATGTGTTTGGTTTTGGTCCCAGACTTCTAGCCCCTGACAATATGAGATACAACTGGGGAAGACCCCAATCCTAATATGGATTGTGACCACGTGTGAACACTGCTCTGCACCTTCGAACCAACTGAACATGTGGAGCACGAACCATTGCATAAAGCCTTAGAAATTCCCTCTGGAGAAACACAACACTGATAACTTCTTTACTGGAGATGACCCCATTCGGCACCGAGGGAGAGTGCGGCGGCGAAGAGGGCTCATTCGAAATAGGAGACATCAGTGGTGAAGAAACCACCGGTTAAAGATAGCCCTCCCAATGCGAGGAGAACAGTTCTGCTCCCCGATCATCAATGCCCGTCTACATTGTTAGAATCTTCGAAATGCAGATACGGGAGGTGACCCAAGGATTAAAATAGGACTGAGAAGGCTGGACTAAATTTCTGATCATCGCCCCAGTATAAGGGAAGCCCCTATCCCAAACCTTGAGAGACGAATCCTTCCCCAAACCATTGTTAAATAAAGCCAAATCCTGGAAGAGAGGCTAAATACCGTCGCGACTCAAGGGTTGTGAATACGAGGATCCCTCACAAAGCATCCCCGAAGAAACCACCCCTTTTCCTTTATCACGCCCTATCATTTCTGAAGAGCGACGTGAGGCCGAACCCCTTACAGAAGAACTTGAAATATCCCGAGAACAAAAATCCCCTTGGCGGGCCTTGCTACAAACCTGCAACGTGTGACCAGAAATATGAAAAAAAGAGCAAAACCTGGGAACAGCTGGGTAAATCAGCGGTTGAAGACGATCCTCCATTCCTTTGATCCACATCACCAGGTAACTCTGGAGCGGATAAGAAATATCCAACTCAACACAAATCCTAGCAAAAGATGCCTCCTTCAAGCTACTCATCCCGTCATCCGTGCACAAAAAAGAACCCAACGAATCCACAATCTCCCTTAGGAATGATTCGTTCATAAGGGGAAGAGGGATCCCTGGAAGCAAGATCCAAACTGCCGCAAAAGAGCATTCCTTCCCAGAATGAGCCTCCATTGACCATCGAGAGAGCGAGAACCTCCAGCACCCCACAAACCTCGGACTGATACACCAAGCTTTAACAAAATCATCCCTCGAAGCCAAAACAATACAGAGGGCTTTCTGATCGAAGATCGACACTGACGCCGGAAGAGACAATACCCATCAGTGAATGCTATCCTGGAAGATAGTAAGGGGTGGCTTATCCACACCAAAATGCGCTATCAGTGTAATGTATGGTTTGGAACTCTGTGTTTGGAATAACACAAATGGATCATGAATCCTATTCTATTGGAAAATTATAGAACATCAACTCCACATTTAGAAGAAACCATGCATTTGAGGAACCACTATATGGTTCATCAACCTTACTTTTATAATCAATCGTACATTGTCAAACATGCTTTTGGTGTTTTTTTCTACATGAAGAAACCCTATGTTTAACTTGTTCAATGATGTAATCTTAAATTTACGATATTTTCCATGTTCTCTGCAATGGTCTAAACAGAAGTAAATATCTCTTCTGTGATATTTTATAACGGATTCAAAGGCTTATACTCAATGGTTTAAATCATTCATATTTATAAGGTAAGTTACAAATCTCTTTTAATTATTTGAATTTAAATATTCATGATTTTTTATGTTGTATTTATGATACTATTTGACATGGAGTTGTTCAACTGATAGTATAAATACTAATATATTCATCTTATGAATACACAGATATGCATAGAAAATAAAGAGTTGTGTGTTTGTAAATAACAGTGTTTCAATGTATTCAAATCTATAATTTGGAGACATATATTTTGGATATAGTTGATTGAACCATAGTGATTGTTGTCACTATTGTTATATATTATTGTTAGATGTTCTTTTTCATGTTTAAAAATAATTTTTCAAAGTTTCACATTAGAGGCATACATTTTTATTCATCAGTCTAGTATTTTCCGTATCACCATTTAAAGGGAGACTATGTGATTTTGAAGATTTTTCTACCATAAGTATGGATTATTGAAGATCAAAAAAGTCTTCCATTTTCTTCTATAATTGTATGAAAAACCATTTTTTATTAATCAAATCAATATTTATTGATTATTTGGAGTATCAGAAACTTGAACTCAGTCATATTAGAGTATCAACTTCTTAGACTAAGATTTGTATAATTCAGTTCCTTGTAAAAGAATCAAAAGGCCTTATAAAATATTTACCATAAATGAATCAGCAAACAATACTCAGTTGCATAAGTACCTAGTAAAAGGGATTACTAGTGAAAATAATTAGGCTCATGGAGAGGGAATTTTTGGATTGGACTAGGGGATCATTGTGTCCTAAACCACTATACATCATTCTGTTCTTTTATTTATTATTTTTCACTTCTCACTCATCTTTTATAGATAAGTAAAGAATTTATTCATGTCAAGACGGATGTTTCAAATCTGTTGACCTTTTTAAAGGATCACAATTCACCCACCCACCCCACCCCCTATTGTGTCTTCATCATAATAATTCCAACCTAACAGTTTCATCCACTTGAACCCCTGGGGGTGGGTCTGTGAAATGATCAACATGAGAAATTTACCTCTTCTGAATATCCTGAAGATAGATCCCTCATGACTAATCCCCTTCATAGATGCCTCATCACTCATCAGTTCAAAATTTTGACCCTAATATACAAACCACATTGGTTTTCGTCATGAATACATCCCCAAAAACACAATAGGTACCACGATCAATGAGTATATCTAGAGAGCTGATTCAAGAATCACATGGAAACCAAAACTCATCCCTATATGATCCATGTACCAATGTTTTCCCTTGAACTGGTGCCTACATATAATGAGTTAATAAGCAGGTTATTAGGGTCCTAGTGAATAGATACATCAGTATCCACACCAACATTGGACACCATATACTGAGATCCAAACTTGGCACATTTTAACATTGATTCCCTAGTTCCTAAACCAAGCCTTATATCTAGACAAAACAATCTCCAAAATTCAATCTTTAACCTATGTAGTTAAATAACACTTTTGGCTGGGTATTTTCTCCGATAACATTTGATCATGACTCGACCCATTGAGGTCCGAGTCACAACTGCCCCAAGCCCACCTATGATAGGCCCTGGGTTAGTGACTAGAACCAAGAATGTATATCACACACATAAGAGGCATTACCCTAAAGTAGCTATATCCACACACACATCATCAAGTCCATATAATGATGAAATGTAAAAGAAATGATAGCAATACATTCATACATATCTAATCCCACAATTAGAGTATGACATAAAGTAAGGGAAATCATAAAAAAGTTCCAAATACAAGCCCACCCAAAACAGGAAAATAAATTCTGACCTACTCAGAAGGAGGGGGATGCTATCAAATGCAACACCGGTATACACCTTGATCTATCTAGACCAACTAATCTCCACTAGATCCTAGTCCTCCAAGGACCCTATAAAAGATATATCATCTTCATAATACATGATATGTGTGGGAAGATCCCATACAGGGGTGAGTAGAACAATACTTAGTAGGATACCACGAAATAACCAAACATAAAGCATGAAGAGTAGTTAGATCATCATAGGATATTTCAATAATAATGTAAAACATATAATAAAACATCTAGATATAATCATAAAAGACTCAAATTCTCAAAGGTCTCAACCACTACTAGCCATAGATCTGCTTTGAGGTTTTAAGATAATTCTCATCTAGGATATCTCGCTCCACTATTCCTATCATACCTGATGGAACTCATCCAATATATATCACTCTATTAGGAATTTCTAAGATGGTAGAACATCAATGACATCGCATATGGCATAAATCCGATAGAACATGATCATCGGGTCTCACTACTAATAAACACACAATAAAATGAGTGGTTTCATCTATGATACACACTCTGTCAGACTAATAACCCATCAGAAAGGTCAGATATCAATACATAGATAGGGTTAAACACTCAAGGCTCACTGGGGGACACCAAACCCTACTTAAAACATCCTCATATATAGGTGATCGTTGTTTGTGTAAATATTCATCATGCCAATTCTGATAAACCCCATCTAAGGAAACACGATGGACATGAGGATCGCTTATGGGATCTTAGAGGGATATATTCTCCAATCCACTGCGGTGTCTGTCAAAGAATACTAAGTAAACTCACTCAAAAATAAGGGATCTCAACCACACTACACTAATAATCAAGAATTTGTAGAGGGGGACCATCTATGAAAGGAATGTGATGTCACAGTGAACCATCTTAGGAATGGTCTAAGAGAACAAACTCAACTAATAATTTTCTATGGAATCTCACACAAGCTCAATACAAAGTTGAGTTGAGAATATATAGGAATATAAAATTTTCTAAATGGAGTGCAAGGATGTAACTAGGGGTACATGACATGCCCTGCTAATCCTAGAATTTCTCTTTACTTTTACTCACACGAAATTCACTTTTCCACAATACATGGTGTGTTCCTTAGGTACACGGCATAAGAATTTTTTCTAGAACTTGTTATTTAATTCTATCTATTCCCATTTAGTTTACTAAGTAAATGGATTGTACCCCACCACACACAGTGTGTGGAGCCGCATGATCTCCTAAGTGTGTACTCCATGTACACACTAAGCCACCTACCAAGGTGTATATAGCATGTGGTATGGCCCACACAACGTGTAATGATACCCTATCTCCTAGGAATGTTCTCTCAGTAAATGCTAAGCTAGTCAAATAAGGGCCAAAAATCATGTGACACATGTCACCTAGTATGTGAAACTTTTCTATGCACTGAAACCCTAACGCCACACATAAAGTAATATAAGGTGTGTGTTCATAGGACTACACACTGTATAGTCCATAATTTGACTAAAATTATAGAAAGTTCATGTGTCTTCACCCAAGCTTTCTATAGCAAATAATTCTATTTGAAATAATGATGCACATCACTAATATAGGGTTGACCAAACCGCCTCTCCTTCACTGGTCATATTCTAACCATTTCATCCACATCTAATACTCAGGAAACACTTTTTATTGTGGTTCATCGCTACTGCACACCAATATCTCCATCACAAACTCATGATCCATCCATGGATATAATTACATTTTCATTAACCAAAATTGTGATTTCAAATCTCCATCCCAAACCCTCGGTAACGATTTTTTGAGCCAAATATAAAAAATTTCAATGATTGTTCACCAGGTAATCATCAAATCTTATTCTAAAGTAAATGTCAATAATGAAAGTATTAAAAACAGATAGACAAAACCACAAAACCTGAGATAGGGAATGAACCTCATATGTTGTTTGGGTTAGCCTCGATCAACTATTTTTTAAATGTTCAATAAATATCCAATAATAAACAACAAATAATAATTATCCCCCAAATCCCAAATAAACAAAACCATAACCTCAAAATGATCAATATATGAATCAATCCATTGGTCAATTGATTCACCTTTCTAATGGGATAAGAAAAATGAGGATAAATCCCAATAAATGTCCTACCTTTAATTGGATCTCTCACTAATAAATATTGAATTCACACTATTGTCTTTGATGAGATCCACAAGATATATTAGATTATGATCCTCGATCTGATCTCAATCTGAGGTCGTCTTCCAATGATCCTCAAACGCACCTATCAAAGAGCTCTTCTAAATGAATAGTTTATTCATATAACCCTATGGATTAGTCATATCAATGTTTAAATAGAGTATTCTAGGTATCTACATCAAAATAAATAAATAGATAAATTAAATTTATTTATTTTATTATTTTCTACCATGATAGCACTTTACTGAAACTCCTGATACAAATGAAGATTATTACATGCCTAGGGTAAGCCCCATAATATCAACTCAACAGAAGTCTTAAATTTATTATTTGAGACTCTTTTTGGGATTTATTCCACTTGTTCAATGAATGTACATGTGCATGATAATTAATAAATTTAATATATTTCGAAATTTTATTCTGAGCTCACTGGGACATAAAATCTCACGTCGTCTTAGTGCATAGATCCAAAAATATTCCTATAAATATTCTAAGTTATTAAATCGAAAAAACATATATTATAGATAAATTGATATAGATATAAAAAAATACATGACCTAAAGAAAATAGGGTGGTTTGGAGAGTTCATTTACCTTAAGTCGAATTTTTTTTCCACATTCACTTAATTCCATAAACAAACAAATTAGATTTATTAAATATATGATTGTGAAACAAATTCAAATATATTTTATTTATTATTATGATTTTTTGTTATTTTAGATAAATTTAATTGGGATATTGTTTCCATAATTACTTCCCCAAGTTCATTCATTTCATGGTTCTAATGTCACTATAGTTTGTGGATAATTATTGAAGTTCTTATCCAATGGGACCAAAAATATAGAAGTTAAATGAAATAATATTCATTTAATTAAAAAATATTATATTTTGAAAAATATCAATATGTGTTTGGATATAGGGTTGATTCATTTAGTATACTTGTTATCATTATAATGTTTGTTCATTTAGGTGGTTTTATTGATCATCATGAACAAGATTATTTTTATTTAATTCATTGATTTTTAACACATTCCAAAAACATTAAATAATTTATTTAATACTTATTATTATCACATTTAACAAAAATATTATCTCTATAACCATCCATGAATGAATTGGTGAAAAACAAAGTACATTGTTCATGGAGGTCGTGAGCCCACAATAATATGAACAATCATTTTTTTTAGATTGAAATGAGAATTGGTTGGATGGGTATTCCATTAAAAAAATAACATACCAGTAAATTTATTATATTGGGTTTGTTATGTCATGTTGGGTGGTGGAAATAAGGACAAGGTAGAAGAAGATATGAATTTAAAAGGGATAGATTGAGAATATTACCTCGTTGAATGTCATCTTTTAAAATACACCTTAAAGAACCATGGTTTTACCCTTCAGTGCGACCAAAACTATGATAAAATGGGAAAGAGGTTTGGATAGAAAATATAGTATAAATTTTGAAAACTTTGAGGCTTATAATTTGTGTGGATAGGGGGAGGTGAGGGGTGATATTTATAAGGGGAGAGAGGTGTTTTTAATATAATATTCATTAGTTTGTTATTATAGCTTATGAATGTCAATAGTGGTGATTTACTTGATAAAATATAGTAATTTGTTCATGTGAATTCAAACTATTTGTTTCTTACATTATCCATGACTCAATAAATCATGTATTCAGTTTATAATGTTAAATACTATATTTTATCGTATTTCACTATTCACCAAAAAATTACTATTTTAGAAAATTAAAAAAACTCACTCTAACCATTTTTGTAAATGTAGATTCCAAAAAATAAAATCTATTTTTTGAAAAATAATTTTCAAAATATGATAAAATAAAATTTTAAATAAAATTCTTATTTATTTTAAAAATACTAATTTTAATATTATGGTCCATTTTCTGACCCTTTGAAAAATTATTTACGGTCTCATATAAATATATTAAAATTTTAATGATACATATTATTATTTTATAGAACTATTATATGAAAATAAACATTATTTTAAAATTTTATATTTATCGTAAAAATATAAATTTAATATATTTGTTTTTCAAAAATCTAAGCACTTAATCATTTTTAAAACATTTCATTTTTTTATCATGATATAAATTTATTATATTTTAATTTTATATGATAACTAAATAGTATTTTACAATTACATATGTGAGTTTACTATTATAAATTCAGGTTACTATCCCTAACAATCATAATACTATTATAATGGTCATTTTATAATTCCAATCTTCATATTTTTAATGATCATATGGGTTTTATACTTCTATAAATACCATATATTTCATTAATTATCCATTATCTTTTATTTTATCTCAATTATATATATTTTTTCATTTTTTAAATGAATATTACATTACTAATATTCTATTTCATTTATATAGTGTTGTTCATGAGTGAGATCATTCTTGGGGATTGAGCCTATCTAAATTTTTATATTATTTTTTGTTATTTTCCCATTATAAAACTTTTAATTATTATTCCTATATTTATTCTAAAAATGTAATTATTTATTTAATATAATTTTTTTTTGGTTCTATCATGTGGTGTATGTGATTTATATACTACAACATTATGAAATATGACACATTTATATTATTAGAAGGAAAATTACATTCATAAAACTATGTGTTGTTATAAATTAAATGAACCTCACACATAAAAAAATATACACTTATAAAAATATACATGCACCTAATGTTGTGAAATAACTCCAAATAAAACCCTCAAATATTTTTCACAATCCTTCTATGGCCTCAAACACACCAAGATGACATCAATTAACCCCACCAAAAATAAATTTAGGAACACATGGAATTCTAAGTCTATCAATCACATAAATACCATAAGTGTATTCATTAATATGAAAGGTATCACTATGAACTTAAAGATTCTATAGTGACACCTGAAAGAAGTCTTTTGAAAATTTTCTTCTTTCACCATCATATGATGATATCTAAAATTAAAATAAATTTTAAGAACAAATTAGTTTAATTTTACAAGTTTAATAATTTATCAATTCTTAATAGGGTATAATGGTTATTTAACATCACTAGATTCAACTGATTATAATTATTTCATAGATACAAACTATCACCTACCTTCATTGAAAAAATACAAGAGCACTCTAAAGAAATTATCAAGTACAGGTGAGTTATTTCTACAATATATCATTAACATGGATCCAAAAATCCTAAAAATATAAATGTACCATCTTTTAATGAGACATATAATCTGAAAATATGTCAGATTACAACTCTATCCCAAATTCAATGTCTTGTCTAGGTGGTAGTACTACACTATATTTTAGGAAAACATTTTTAAAATCCTCCAAAACTCTCTAAAACTCTTTCACCTACAATTCCATTAATTTTTACATTAATTTTAATAACTATAATGAAAGAGGATACAAAAATTTATGATCCATATTTTGATCTC
Source organism: Viscum album (assembly GCA_963277665.1). Taxonomy (NCBI): domain Eukaryota; kingdom Viridiplantae; phylum Streptophyta; class Magnoliopsida; order Santalales; family Viscaceae; genus Viscum; species Viscum album. The sequence goes on from OY728135.1 coordinate 1,152,725,297, forward strand.
AATCAACAATAAACATCTCACACTCTCCTTCTACATCAAAGAAATCCACTAGCCTCTGATGGAAACTAATGAAATCCTGTATAGACTACAACCAATCCATGACAAGTATGATATCATATGGTCATATCTATAACAATAATAACTCTTCCACTAATTAATGTAGACAAGTTATCATATCACACCCTTAACACACCTCTTCCAAATCATACTAACCTCCAACTAGTGTAGTTAACTCTAAGGGAACTAGAATTATATCCAAATTAAATCTCTATGACCAAAATAAGGTAGGGTAAATGAAGGATAGTGAAACCCTTAAATTAGTTAAATCATAAAATGAGTTAGAATAGAGAAAATGGTTACCTTAAATGATCTTAGATACTCCCTACACTATAACTTTATCGCATGAAATTGGTCTTTCCCAACCCCACTGCCCTACTACCCCTGATGATGTCCACCACCTCATTTATATGTAGAAATAGGTCCATGATAATGGGGTTTATCTTGGGGGAAAACTCCACATAATCCATCTAGAATCTATGATCCCAAAGTCCAAGGACTATACTTCTTCTGATAAGGCCTCGAAGCCAACTACTATTGATCCTATATTTCAAACTGATTTCCAACTCCATTCTCATAACTAAGAAGGTTAGACACTAAAACTATCAATGTTCACACCGTTCACAGAAATGAAAAACTACACCATAACTTCTTGTAGAATATTTAGAACTACTTCCTCTCAAAAAAACTATAAAAGTAGTATTAAGAGCGAAACCCCATTGACCAAAACCTTTATTACTATAATAAAAAAACCCCTTTTGTGGATTCACACCTTAGTAAGTTCTAATGACTTCCCTCTTGGTAGTCACCTATGTATGCCAATATATAATCTGTAACGACCCGAATTTTTTAATTATATTTGATTCCTATTTTTGTGTGTTATTTTATTTTTTACTCAATAAAACTATGTCCTTTAATTAATGAAGTGAGTATAATTAAAATGATATTGTTGGGTTTTGACTGTTATATGACCGTTGGTCAATATGACTACTGGAAACTATAATTTTAACGTTGTGTTTTTAGAAATACAGTTATCTTGGTTAATTAACAGAGAAAGAAGATTAAATAGCCTCATCTAGTAGACTCGAGCAATATGAAGCCCATCTTTCAGAGCTTGGGAAAGAGGTAGCATCATTGGGCTTTTTGCTAGACCAAGACCAAGCCGAACTTCAACGTATGAAGATTGAACGGAATCTCCTAATGGAGATGTTCAAGCTGATAGAAATCACCACTCGGGAAATGTTGTCCGAGCCACCCTAGGATTCTATCAGCATAGCACACCTAAAACTGAGGTCCAATGCTGGTGTAAGAAGGGCCTATGTAACGAGACCTTAGTTGCTTTGTGTAATCTTTTTATATAAATAAAATTGTTATTTCTTCTTATGGAAATGTTTGTGAATTTAAAATATCCAGATAAATATAGGATGTGTATTATTGAAGAATTTAAGAAAAATGGTATTTTAAAATATTTTTGTATTCATTAAATAATTAATAATGTGAAATGATTTTCAAAAAATGGTCTTCTACAGTTTGTGATCAGTGAGAAATTTATAGTCTAATAAGATCAACTTGGTTTTTAGTGAATAGTAAAGTAGAAATAGCAACATACCTATATGAATAGTAATGAATAGTAATTTGACCAAAAAAATATAAACTTTATCCATGAATGAATAAATACATTTTCGACATCTTAAAAGTGAAAAAACGATCATATTTAAGTTTTGGTAGTTTTGTATACCATAAATATTTTATTTACAATTTTATAATTAATTTAATAATTTACATTGGAAATTTATTTTCATAAAATTTAATCATAAATTGTTACTTTATTGTCTTATGGTTATACGATAATTTTATGGGACCTTGATTACTTTGTTATGGTGTTACAAAATGAGTTATGGTTTTAAAGTTGTATTTTTTGAATAAATAATGATTTTATTTAAAAATTAAATTGAAAATATTTAGAAAATTATTTTCATAAAATGGACTTCATTTTTTAATTCTGATAATTGATATTAGGTTAGGGTGAATTTTTCAGATTTTTCTGAAACAGTTGAATTATCGGTGAATAATAAAAATGCAGTTTTGAGTTTTGGGTGTTTAATGACATCATTAATGATGTAATAATGACGTAAGCTTATTGGTCGAATTATGAATAGTGAGATATTATATTAGGCATCCCAAGTGGCCAATAACATGGGAAAGTAGAATGGTAAAGCCCATGGTTTTGCGAATACCACCGATGTGGTGTCCCTTAGAAATTAATAATTTATTCACTCACTTTTTCTATAAATACCAACCCATTTCCCTCATTAATTTCATTATAAAATCATACTCAACAAAGTTATGGTCTCATTACCTCCCAAGGAGTCCTCCAAAGGTTCCCTCAAGCCTCCCAAGGTCCCAACCTTCAAGCTTTCAAAGTTACTCTTCCAGGTAAGGGATCCATTCACCCTCCTCTTTTAAGTCATGACTTCCTTTATGTTGTGTCTTATATTTTCCATCTCTTTATGTTGAGGGTATGTTATTATATGTTCTTATTACTTTACATTTCATGTTAAAATGACTAGAGACCCTTTATTCTCTCATAAATTTGTTTTCTTAATTTTTAGGTGACGTCTTTAGGTTGCCGAATTTCTTGTAAAAGAAATCGCATCTTCTCCTACCTTTCAAGTTTCCTTTTCTTGTGATATGTCATTAAAATATCCATACCATGTTCTTATCTCCATGTAATTATGTATTTATATTTTAATATGAGTTATTTTTGAGTGGGTTAGCCTTGTACCCTCTATTTTTATTATTTTTTAAAACCATGATATATAGCCATTATGTGGTAGAAAGTTTGCCTAAATTTTTTTATCTCTTTCTCTCAAGAAATTATCTTGTTTATTTATGTGAATACCCGGAACTATTTCGTTTATATGGGTGTTCATAAATATATAAAAATGATAATTTTTATTCTGTAATGGACAAACATATAACCCTCACTCCCTTACCATGGGTTATAAATGATATAATGATCTTATTTCTAAGAACTTTTAAAACGTCATGATTTTGAAATGAAACCCATTTATCTTATTCTCTATAGGTTATTTATGAAATGTTTTTTTATGATCTATGTGGGTCATATGAAAATAAAGACATATTAAGGGTTCACCCTGATAGAGCTCCAACACATTGGGTAAAGAATTAATCTCTAGGGATGACAAGTTTCCCGATACCTTGGTGAACAACCTTGGTAATGTTTTAACACCTTGGGGATGGACCTTGGTGATATGTTCATGAATGTCTAAATGAAATGTTGAATCCAAATATTCAAGTTATGTTTCAAGTCCTTTTCATTATGATATTCCTATTCTTCCATTTCTCATGCATTTATGACTTTTATCGTGTTCTTATTAATATTCCTCAAAATCACATGTCCACAGTTTCACTTGTTTTCCTTACTAGGCATTCTGCTCACCCTTTTCTTTGATGTATGTCTCTAGGGTATGAGATGAAATAATTGTACATAGGATGAATGTATGATAAAGCCTTGTGAGTGTTTTATAAGAATGTTTTATGTTGTTTTCATGTATTATGTTCCTGATTTCCAAGAAACTAGACTTTAAAGATCCTATGTCTGTAAAATGTAATGAAAAGTTATGTAATAAAAAGGTGGGATTCCATAGTTGGTATCAAAGGATAGTTTAGTTATTTATGAAAATTAGGCTATGAAATTGTTAGGAATAACCCAAAGAAATGTTTAAAGATATGAAAACTTCCTGGTATTTTGGTGAATATTGAGTAAGTGGTTTATCGAACAAATACATCCTTGTATGGATACGAGCAGGTAGAGGTGGATCTGGCACAGATGTACATAGGGGTAAAAACTGAAAACACCGCTTTGAGCTAGAATCAAACAGGAACGAGTGCACGACAACGGGCCTTGCTGCAGTCTTGGTTACGACACTCCTAGGGGATATGTTTGGTTAGTCATAATCTATTTATGAATCATTATGAAGGATTTATAGAGAAATGTCATTGTTTAAAAAAAGTTTTAAGACATAAATCCTTCATAGTTAAAAGATTTGTAAATGAAATAAGTTTCTCATTAAGGTTTTATTCTTTTATAAATGGAGGGAAATATGAGGAACCATGCAAATGATGACCTCAATGGACCATGCACTGACGTCCCTCGGATGGAAGCCGAAATGGAAACATTCATGCGAATGATAAACCAACTAACTCAAGTTATGGGAAATAACATGAATAAAGCTGAGAGACCAATCTCACCGTGAAGGCAACAACATTCTGTTCAGTCCTTTATGTGTCAACAACCACCAACCATCAGTGGATCGACTGACCCAGTGATTGATGAGAAGTGAATCAGCTCTATCGAGAAAATATTTTTTGTGCTCCGCTGTTTAGAGCAAGAGAAGGTCACCCTGGCTGTCTATCTCTTAGAAGGAGAAGCTGATCAGTGGTGGGAGCTAATTAAAAACATGAGGCAAAGAGTGGAGGTTGAAACTATGGAGTGGGAATATTTCATAGGGATTTTTTTCAGTAATTATTTCCCTCGATCCGTGAGAACAAGAATGGAGAAGGAGTTTCTCGAGCTAAAGCAGAAGGAGAATTAATCTATCGGAATCTATGAGATGAACTTCACTCGACTTTAACTATATACCTCTGGATTTGTAATGGATCCAAATGGTAAGGTTGATAGATTCTTTGGTGGACTGAGACCTCATTTGTGGAAGAATCTAGCCGACCGAGACTATGATAGCTACGAGGAGATCGTGCAGAGTGTGTTGAAAGTTGAACTGGAGTTTGGTGAGACATAATGGTCTTATAAATCAAGTGAAAAAAAGAGATCGATGGAGCCCTGCTTATGGAGGACCTTTGATCAGGGAAGAGGAGGCAAGCAACTGCAACTTCCCACGTGTAATAAATGCGGGAAGAAGGATTCGGGGAACTGCCTACTCGGGAGTGGGAAATTCTAAAAGTGTGGAAGAGATGGCCAAATTGCAAGGAATTTTCTTAGTGAGGTGAAACCTCAACTTCCAAACTCTAACGACAAGGGGAACATGGGGCAGGCCCTACCTGATGTCAAGTTCTTTAAGTGTGGATAACTAGGGCACTTTTCCAATCACTGTCCAAATCCAAGGGCAGTGGAGGGGAACCAATATCAGCCTCAAGAAAAGACAAGGGAGAAAGGTCATGCTTTTTCTATCACGACACCTGAAGTTGAAGCTTCAAATGATGTGGTAGCAGGTACTCTTGTTGTTCTCTAAAAGCTATCAAGTACTTTGTTTGATTCTGGTTCTACGCATTCCTTTATTTCCTCTAATTTTTCAAAGAATTTAGAATCCACCCCCAACTTGCTAAAAGTAGAGTTATCAGTCAATACTCCTTGTGGGATTATCCAAGAATCATCAGTGTTTAGAAACTCTGGTATCTACTTTGGTGAGGACAATCTAATCTCAATTCTAGTAGTCATTCCCATGATGGAATATGACATTATACTATGGATGGACTGGCTCTCAAAGTATAATGCTAAGATCAAATGCATAAGTAAGGAATTCTCAGTAGTCTTGAATGGAAAACCTTCAGTTATCTTCCAAGTTGAGATATCTCAACCGGATCTTTGTCTAGAAGAACCTCTTATATCCTTCTTTATGGAATTTTATCGGTGAAAAAGAAGAAGGAAATGAGAGTTTGAGGATAGAAAATGTACCCATCATCTAGGAGTGCATTGAAGTATTTCCTGAGGATTTGCATAGACCTCCTCCAAAAAGAGAGGTAAAGTTCTCCATTGAACTCATACCTAGATCTCATCAAATATCAAAGACCCCATATAGAATGGAAAATGTGGAGCTGGAGGAATTAATGAAACAACTCCAAGATCTTTTGGAGAAGGGGTTTATTTGACCGAGTGTGTCAGCTTGGGGAGCACCTGTTCTCCTAGTGAAGAAGAAGGATGGATCGATGCTGCTATGGATCGATTATAGAGAACTGAATGGAATCACTCTAACAAACAAATACCCTCTTCCAAGAATTGATGACTTATTTTACCTACTTCGTGGTGCTCAGTTCTTCTCTAAGATTGATCTTCAATCTGGTTATCATCAATTGAGGGTGAAGAAAGAAGATATTCCAAAAATGGTCTTTCAATCAATATTTGTGCATTATGAGTTTGTTTTTATGCCTTTTGGACAGACTAATGCACCTGATATTTTTATGGATTTAATGAATAGAGTCTTTAAAGACTACCTTGATAACTTTTTGGATGTTTTTATTGATGATATTATGATATATTCCAAAAGTCGTGAGGAGCATGAGGATCATCTAAGGGTTATTTTTCAAACTCCATGGAAGGAGAGACTTTTTGGAAGGTTTAGTAAATGTTAATTATAGTTAAAACAAGTTTCTTTCTTGGGGCACATTGTTACCAATGAAGGAATCACAGTTGACCCTGCAAAGACAAAGGTTATAGAAGAGTGGCCTCAACCTACAACAATAACTGAGATTCGTAGTTTCTTGGATTAGTGGGATATTATAGGAAGTTTGTAAAAAACTTTTCATGGATTTATAATCCATTAACCAAGTTAACTCGAAAAGGGGTCAAGTTCATCTAGACAATGGAGTGTGAGGAAAGTTTCCAAGAGCTGAAGAATAGATCGGTTACTGCACCTATGTTAACTCTTCCCTCGAGTGGAGAAGGATTCGTTATTTTTAGCAATACATCTATGAAAGGGATTGGGTGTATCCTCATGTAAAATGAAAATTTCATTGCTTATGCATTTCAATAGTTGAATACTCATGAGAAAAATTATCTTACACATGATCTGGAGATGGCTGCGGACATTTTTTTCTCTGAATATATAGAGGCACTATCTTTATGGGGATAAATGTAATATATATACAGACCATTAAAGTTTGAAGTATATTTTTCAGAAAAAAGGAATTGAAAATGAGACAAAGGAGATGGTTGTAACTCCCTAATGAATGTGATTGTTCAATTCATTATCATCCTGGAAGAGCAAAGAAAGTCGCTGATGCATTAAGCAGCAAAGACCCAGTTGTTCGGTCCATTATAAGATTCAAAGAGATTCTTTGATCAATTACCTAGTAAAACTAGACATGGGAATTATAAGGGAAGGGACATCATCAACCCTAACCCAAATTATTTCTCAACCGACATTACTATAGAAGATCAAGAAAGATCAGAAAGAAGATCTTTCGTTACAGGAGAAGTTTGAGGCTATAAAGGATGGTAATTTTCTTGAGTTCAATACTGATCAAGAAGGTGTAATGAAATTTTGTACAACACTATGTGTTCCATCTATTCCGGAAGTAAAGAAGGAGAAGATGGATGAAGCTCATTTCTCTACATTCTCAATATATCCTGGTATCACCAAAATGTATAGGGACATTCATGATCATTATTTTTGGGATAATATGAAAAGAGAGATTGATGACTACACTTCAAGGTGCCCGATATGTCAGAAAGTGAAGGCAGAGTGACAACTTCCTCAAGGGGTATTGCAATCACTAACCACACCACCATGGAAGTGGGACAATATCATTATGGAATTTTTCACTGGTCTCTCGAGAACTTCCAAAGGAAATAATTTGATATGGGTTATTGTGGTCCATCTCACCAAGACTGCCCATTTTATCTCCATTCAGGAAGATTTCTCTCTTGATCTACTTGACAGGATTTACGTGAAGGTAGTGTTAAGGATTCATGGAGTTCCACTTTCTATCGTATCTAATCGTGATCCAATGTTCACATCAAAATTCTGGAGAAGTCTTCAACAAGCTCTTAGAACTGAATTGAATTTCTGTACAGCCTATCACCCCCAAACTGATGTCCAATCTGAAAGGACTATTCAAACACTCGAGGACATGCTAAGAACTTTCTCAATGGAATTTAAAGGGGGATGGGATCAACATCTCTCTTTAGTTGAGTCCTCTTATAACAACAGCTTCCAATCATGCGTTCAAATGGCACCCTATGAAGCTCTATATGGGAAGTAATGTAGAACTCCTACTTTTTGGGATGAAGCTGGTGAGAGAAAGCTTCTTGGGCCTAATCTTGTGCAAGAGATGACAGAAAAGGTCCATGCCATCCCACAACACATTAAGGATGCTCAGAGTCAGCAAAAGAGCTATGCCAACAACCGTCTAAGGGACTTGGAGTTTGATGTTGGTGACAAAGTCTTTCTTCATATTTCACCTTGGAAGAGAGTAATGAGGTTTGTGAAGAAAGGGAAGCTCAGCCCTAGGTACATTGGCCCTTATGAAATCCTTGATCATGTGGAAGCAGTGGCCTATCGACTTTCACTCCCTCCAAATATATCCCAAGTTCATGATGTCTTCCACATATCCCTCTTGAGGAAGTACATACCTGACCCTTTACAGGTACCAAATCCAGAGGTTGTACAACTGAAACATGACCTCTCTTATGAGGAGTATCTAGTGGAGAGCTTGGATCGTAGATACAAGGTTCTACGCAACAAGACTACCCACCTTGTTAAGTTGTTGTGGAGGAACCATAAATATGAATAAGCCAAGTTGGAACCGGAGGAGTCTATGAGACATAAGTACCCACACTTTTTCCCTTCAGAGGGTACGAGAAAAAATTTCGGGGACAAAATTTCTTAAGGGGGAAAGAATGTAACGACATGAACTTTTTAATTATATTTGTTTCTTATTTTTGTGTGTTATTTTATTTTTTATTGAATAATAATATATCCTTTAATTAATGAAGTGTGTATAATTAAAATAAGACCGTTGGGATTCGACTATTATACGAATGTTGGTCAATATGACCATTGGAAACTATAATCTTATCGTTGTGTTTTTATAAATATGGTTATCTTGGTTAATTAATACAAAAAGAAGATTGAATGGCATCATCCAGCAGACTCGAGCCATATGAAGCTCATCTGTTAGAGCTTGGGAAGGAGGTAGCATCACTGGGCTTTGCTCTAGACCAAGCCCAAGCCAAACTTAAACGTATTAAGCTTGAATAGAATTGCCTAAGGGAGAAGTTCAAGTTGATAGAAATCACCACTTGGGCAATGTTATTTGAGTCACCCCAAGATTCTATCACCATTTTACACGTAACACTTAGGTCATATGCTGGTGTAATAAGGGGATATGTAATGAGACCTTAGCTTCTTTGTGTAATATTTTTATATAAATAAATTTTTTTTCTTCTTATGGAAAACTTTGTGAATTTCAAATATCATGATAAATATAGGATGTGTATTATTGATGAATTTAGGAAAAAAGGGTATTTTAAAATATTATTGTATTCATCAAATAATTATTAATGTGAAATGATTTTCACAAAATGGTCCTCTACAGTTGTGATCAATGATAAATTTAGAGTCTAATAAGATCAACTTGGTTTTTAGTGAATAGTAAATTAGAAATAGTAACATACCCATATGAATAGTAATGAATAGTAATTTGACCAAAAAAATAGAAACTTCACCCATGAATGTATAAATACATTCATGACATCTTAAAAGTGAAAAAATGATCATAGTTTTAGTTTTGGTATTTTTGTCTGCCATAAATATTTTATTTACAATTTTATAATTAATTTAATAATTTAAAATGGAAATTTATTTTCATAAAATTTAATCATAAATTGTTACTTTATTGTCTTATGGTTATATGATAATTTTATGGGACCTTGATTACTTTTTTACGGTGTTACAAAATGAGTTATGGTTTTAAAGTTGTAATTTTGGAATAAATAATGATTTTATTTAAAAATTAAATTAAAAATAATTAGAAATTATTTTCATAAAATGGACTTCATTTTTTGAATTCAGATCCTTGATATTAGGTTAGGGTTAATTTTTGATATTTTTCTGAAAGAGTTGAATTATCGGTGAATAGTAAAAATGCAGTTTTGAGTTTCGGGTGTTTAATGAAATCATTAATGATGTAATAATGATGTAAGATTTCTGGTCGACTTATGAGTAGTGATATATTCTATGATGTTTCCCAAGTGTCCAATACCATGGGAAAATACCATGGGCAAGCCCATGGTTTTTCAAATACCACCGATGAGGTGTCCCTTGGAATTTAATAATTTACTCACTCACTTTTCCTATAAATACCAAGCCATTTACCTCATTAATTTCATTCCAAAATCATCCTCAACGAATTTATGGTCTCCTTACCTCCCAAGGAGTCCTAAAAAGGTTCCCTCAATCCTCCCAAGGTCCCGACCTTCAATCTTTCAAAGTTACACTTCAAGGTAAGAGATTCTTTCACCCTCCTCTTTTAAATCATGACTTCCTTCATGTTGTGTCATATATTTTACATCTCTTTATGTTGAGGGTATGTTATTATATGTTCTTATTACTTTCTATTTCATTTCCAAATGATGATAGTCCCTTTATTCTCTCATCAATTTGTTTTTCTAATTTTTATGTGACGTCGTTAGGCTACGGAATTTCTTGTAAAAGAAATCACATCTTCTCCTACCTTTCAAGTTTCCTTTTCTTGTGGTATGTCATTAAAATATCCATACCATGATCTTATATCCATGTTATTATGTATTTATATTTTAATATGTGTTTTTTATTAGTGGTTTACCCTTGTACCCTCTCTTTTTATTATTTTCTAAATCCATGTTATATAGTCGTTATGCTACAGAAATTTCGCCTCAAAATTTCTATCACTTTCTCTCAAGAAATTATCTTGTTTATTTATTCTAATACCCAAACCTATTTCATTTCTATGGGTGTTAATAAATATATAAAAAGGATATATTTTATTCTATAATGGACATACATATAACCCTCACTCCCTTACCATGGGTTATAAATGATATAAGGATCTTATTTTTATGAACTTTTAAAACACCACGATTTTGAAATGAAACCCATTTCTTTTATTCTAAATGGGTTTTTTATGAAATGTTTTTTTATGATCTATGTGGATCATATTAAAGTAAAATAATATTAATGGGGTGCCCCGATATCGCTCTAATGCATTGTTTAAAGAATTAATCTCTTGAGATGACAAGTTTTATGATACCTTGGTGAACAACCTTGATAATTTTTTGACACCTTGAGGATGGACCTTGGTGATATGTTCATGAATGTCTAAATGAAATTTTGAAGCCAAAAATTAAAGTTATGTTTCAATTACTTTTCATTATGAAATTCCTATTCTTCCATTGCTCATGCCTTTATGACTTTTATCATGTTCTTATTAACATTGCTCAAAATTACATGTCCACTGTTTCACTTTTTTTCCTTACTGAGCCTTCTGCTCACCCTTTTCTTTGATGTATGTCTCTACGGTATGAGATACAGTAATTGTACATAGGATAAACCTTTGATAAAGCCTTACGAGTGGTTTAGAATAATTTTTTATTTTGTTTTCATTTATTATGTTCCTAATTTCCAAGACACTAGACTTTAAAGATCCTCTGTTTGTAAAATGTAATGAAATGTTATGTAATAAAAAGGCAGGATTCCATAGTTGGTATCAAAGGATAGTTTAGTTATTTATCAAAATTGGGCTATGAAATCTTTAGGAAGAACCCTATTGAAAAGATTAAATATAGGAAAATTTCATGGTATTTTGGTGAATATTGAGTAAGTGGTTTCTCGAACAAATACATCCCTGTCTGGATATGAGCAGGTAGAGGTGGCTCTAGCATAGCTGTACATAGGGGTAAAACCTGAAAACACCTCTTTGAGCTAGACTCAAATGGTAACTAGTGCATGACAATGGGCCTTGATGCACTCTTGGTTACAACACTCATGTTTTATTCTTTTAGAAATTGAGGGAAATAGGAGGAACTGTGAAAATGGTGACAACAATGGACCATGTGCTGACGACCCTCTAATTGAAGCCAGAATGGAAACATTCATGTGAATGATGAACCAACTGACTCATGTTATGGGAAATAACTTGAATCAAGATGAGAGACCAATCTAACCATGAAGGTAACAACATTATGTTGAGTCCTTTATGTGTCAACAACCACTAACCTTCAGTGGATCGACTGACCCATTGATTGATGAGTAGTGGATCAGCTCTATAGAGAAAATCTTTTATGTGCTCCACTGTTCAGAGCAAGAGAAGGTCACCCTGGCTGTCTATTTCTTAGAAAGAGATGATGATCAGTTGTGGGAGCTGATTCAAAACACAAGTCAAAGAGTGGAGGTTGAAGCTGTGGAGTGGGAATATTTCACAGGGATTTTCTTTAGTAAGTATTTCCCAAGATCAATGAGACAAAGAATAGAGAAGGATATTCTTGAGCTAAATCAGAAGGAGAATGAATCTGTCGGAAGCTTTGAGATGAACTTCACTCGACTTTCACGATATACCTCAAGCTTTTTCATGGATCAAAATGGTAAGGTTGATAGATTCTTTGGTGTACTAAGACCTCATCTACAGAAGAATCTAGCCAACCGAGACTATGACATCTACGAGGAGATCATGCAGAGTGCGATGAAAGTCGAACTGGAGTTTGGTGAGATGCAATGGTCTCATAAATCAAGTTATAAAATAAGATAGATGGTGCCCTTCTTAGGGAGGAACTTTGACCAGGGAAGAGGAGTCAAGCAAGTGGAACATCCCACGTGTAATAAATGCGGGAAGAAGCATTCGGAGAACTGCCTACTCGGGAGCGGGAAATGATACAAGTGTGGAAGAGATAGCTATATTGTGAGGAATTGTCGTAGTGAGGTGAAACCTCAGCTTCCAAACACTAAAGACAAGGGGAAGATGGTTCAGCCCCAACTTGATGTCCAGTGCTTTAAGTGTGGAAAACTTTGGCACTTTTCCAATCACTATCCAAATCCAAGGGCAGTGGAGGGGAACCACCATCAACCTCATTAAAGGCCAAGGGATCAAGGTCGTTCTTTTTCTATCACGATAGCTAGAGTTGAAGCTCCAAATGATGTGGTAGAAAGTACTTTTTTTGTTCTCTCAAATATATCAAGTACATTGTTTGATTCTGGTTCTATGCATTCCTTTATTTCCTCTAAGTTTGTAAAGAATTGAGAATCAAACCCTTACTTGATAAAAGTAGAGTTATCAGTCAATACTCCTGGTGGGATTATCCAAGCATCATCAGTGTTTAGAAACTATAGTATCTACTTTGGTGAGCATAATATTTTCTCAAGTCTAGTAGTCATTACCATGATGGAATTCGAAATTATACTAGGGATGGACTGGATCTCAAATTATAATGCTAAGATCAAATTCATAAGTAATGAATTATTAGTAGTATTGAATGGAAAACCTACAGTTATCTTCCAAGGAGAGATATCTCAACCTGATCTTTGTCTATAAGAACTTCCTCTATCCTTATTTATGGAATTTATCATTGAATAAGAAGAAGTAAATGATATTTTGAGGATAGAAAATGTACCCATCCCCCAGGAATACATCGGCGTATTTCTTGAGGAGTTTCCTGGACCTCCCCCAGAAAGAGATGTTGAGATCTCCATTGAATTCATACCTAGATCTCATCCAATATCAAAGACCCCATATAGTATAGTAAATTTGGAGCTGGAGAAATTAAAGAAACAACTCCAAGATCTTTTGGAGAAGGGGTTTATCTGACCGACTGTGTCTCCTTGGGGAACACATGTTCTCTTTGTGAAGAAGAAGGATGGATCGATGCGGCTATGAATTGATTATAGATAACTGAATGGAATCAGAGTAAATAAAAAATACCCTCTTCCAAGAATTCATGACTTATTTGACCTACTTTGTGGGGATCAATTCTTCTCTGAGATCGATCTTTGATCTGGTTATCATCAATTAAGGGTGATGAAAGAAGATATTCCAAAAACATTCTTCCGATCAAGATATGGACATTATGAGTTTGTTTTTATGCCTTTTGGAATGACTAATGTACCTACTATTTTTATGGATTTAATGAATAGAGTCTTTAAAGACTACCTTGATAACTTTGTGGTAGTTTTTATTGATGATATTTTGATATATCCCAAAAGTTGTGAGGAGCATGAGGATAATCTAAGGGTTATTTTGAGAACTCTATGGAAGGAGAGACTTTTTTGGAATGTTTAGTAAATGTGAATTCTAGTTACAACAAGTTACTTTCTTGGGTCACATTGTTACCAATGAAGGAATCACAATTGAAACTACAAAGACAAAGGTTGTAGATGAGTGGCCTCATCCAACAACAATAACTGAGATTCGTAGTTTCCTTGGATTAGCAGGATATTATAGGAGGTTTGTTAAAAACTTTTCATGGCTTTCTAATCCATTAACCAAGTTAACTCGAAAAGGGGTCATGTTCATCTGGAAAAAGGAGTGTGAAGAAATTTTCCAATAGCTGAAGAATAGATTTTTTACTGCACCTGTGTTAACTCTTCCCTCGAGTGGATAAGGATTCATTATTTTTAGCGATATATCTCTGAAAGGACTTGGGTGTGTCCTCATGCAAAATTAAAAGGTCATTGCTTATGCATCTCGACAGTTGAAGGCTGATGAGAAAAATTATCCTATGCATGATCCGGAGCTAGCTGCAGTTGTTTTTTCCCTCAAGATATGGAGGCGCTATCTTTATGGGGAGAAATATGATATATATATAGACCATAAAAGTTTGAAGTATATTTTCACACAAAAGGAATTGAACATGAGAAAAAGGAGATGGTTGGAACTCTTTAAAGACTATGATTTTTCAATTCATTATCATCCTGGAAGAGCAAACAAAGTTGTTGATGCATTAAGCATGAAAGACCCTGTTGTTCTGTCCATTATGAGGATTCAAAGAGATCCCTTGATCAATGACCTAGTAAAACGAGACATGGGAATTATAAGGGAAGGGAAATCATCAACCCTAACCCAAATGATTTCTCAACCATCATTACTAGAGAAGATCAAGAAAGCTCAGAAAGAAGATCCTTTGTTACAGAATAAGTTTGAGGTTGTAAAGGATGGGAAGTTTCATGAGTTCAATACTGATCAAGAAGGTGTACCGAAATTTCATACAAGACTATGTGTTCCATCTATTCCGGAAATAAAGAAGGAGCTGATGGATGAAGCTCATAGCTCTACTTTCTCTATACATCCTGGTAGCACAAAAATGTATATGGACCTTCATGATCCTTATTGGTGGGATAATATGAAAAGAGAGATTGCTGACTACACTTCAAGGTGCCTGGTATGTCAGCAAGTGAAGGCAGAGCGACAACTTCCTAAAGGGGTATAGCAACCACTACCCACACCAGCATGGAAGTGTGACAATATCACTATGGACTTTGTCACTAGTCTCCCAAGAACTTCCAAGGGAAATAATGTGATATGGGTTATTGCGGACCATCTCACCAAGACTAACCGTTTTATCTCCATTAGGGAAGATTTATCTCTTGATCAACTTTCCAGGATTTATGTGAAGGAAGTGGTAAGGCTGCATGGAGTTACACTTTCTATCGTATCTGATCATGATCTAAGGTTCACATCAAAATTCTGGAGAAGTCTTCAACAAGATCTTAGAACTGAATTGAATTTCAGTACAGCCTATCACCCCCAAACTAATGGACAATCTGAAAGGACAATTCAAACACTCAAGGACATGTTGAGAACTTTCTCAATGGAATTTAAAGGCAGATTGAATAAACATCTCTCTTTAGTTGTGTTCTCTTAAAATAACAGCTTCCACTCGAGCATTCAAATGGAACCCTATGAAGATCTATATGGGAAGCGATGTAGAACTCCTAATTTTTGGATGAAGCTGGTGAGGGAAAGCTTCTTGGGCCTTATCTTGTGTAAGAGATGATAGAAAAGGTCCATGCCATCCAACAACACATTAAGGCTGCTCAGAGTCGGCAAAAGATTTATGCTGACAACCGTCGAAGGGAATTTAATTTTGATGTTGGTGACAAAGTCTTTCCTTAGATTTCACCTTGGAAGAGAGTCATGAGGTTTTGGAAGAAAGGGAAGCTCGGACCTAGGTATATTGGCCCCTATGAAATCCTTGATCATGTGGGAGCAGTGGCCTATCAACTTGCACTTCTTCCAAATCTATCCCAAGTTCATGATGTCTTCCACATACCCCTCTTGAGGAAGTACATACCTGACCCTTCATATGTACTAAATCCAGAGTTGGTACAACTAGAACAAGACCTCTCTTATGAGGAGGAGTCGGTGGAGATCTTGGATCGTAGAGACAAGGTTCTACGCAATAAGACTACCCACCTTGTTAAGGTGCTTTGGAGGAACCACAAATATGAAGAAGCCACGTGGGAACCAGAGGAGTCTATGAGACAGAAGTACCCACACCTTTTCCCATCAGAGAGTACGAGATAAAATTTCTGTGATGAAATTTATTAAGTGGGGAAGAATGTAACGACGCAAACTTTTTAATTATATTTGTTTACTATTTTTCTGTGTTATTTTATTTTTTACTCAACAAAATTGTATCCTTTAATTAATGAAGTGGGTATATTTAAAATGAGACCATTGGGTTTCAAATATTATATGATCGTTGGTCAATATGACCATTAGAAACCATAATCTTAACATTTTGTTTTTATAAATACGGTTATCTTGGTTAATTAATACAGAAAAAATATTGAATGGCCTCATTCAGTAGACTCGAGCCATATGAAGCCCTTCTGTCAGATCTTGGGAAGGAGGTAGCATCACTGGGATTTTCTCTGGACCAAGACCAAGCTGAACTTCAATGTATGAAGCTTGAACGGAATCGCCTAAGGGAGAAGTTCAAGTTGATAGAAATCACCACTCGGGCAATGTTGTAATATCCACCCCAAGATTCTATCACCATATCACACCTAACACTTAGGTCCTATGCTGGTGTAATAAGGGGATATGTAGCAAGACCTTAGCTACTCTGTGTAATCTTTTTATATAAATAAATTTTTATTTATTCTTATGGCAAAGTTTGCGAATTTCAAATTCTCGGATAAATATAGGATGTGTATTATTGATGAATTAAAAAAAAGGGTATTTTAAAATTTTTTTTTTACTTAAATAATTAATAATGTGAAATGATTTTCAAAAAATGGTCTTCTACAGTTGTGATCAATGAGAAATTTAGAGTCTAATAAGATCAACTTGGTTTTTAGTGAATAGTAAAGTATGAATAGTAACATACCCATATAAATAGTAATGAATAGTAATTTGTCCAAAAAAATACAAACTTCACCTATCAATTTATAAATACATTTTAGACATATTACAAGTGAAAAAACGATCATAGTTTAAGTTTTGGAATTTCGATATGCCATAAATATTTTATTTACAATTTTACAATTAATTTAATAATTTAAAATGGAAATTTATTTTCATAAAATTTAATAATAAATTGTTACTTTATTGTCTTATGTTTATACGATAATTTTATGGGACCTTGATTACTTTTTTAAGGTGTTACAAAATGAGTTATGGTTTTAAAGTTGTATTTTTGGAATAAATAATGATTTTACTTAAAAATTAATTTAAAAATATTTAGAAAATTATTTTCATAAAATGGAATTCATTTTTGAATTCAGATCATCGATAACAGGTTAGGGTGGATTTTTGAGATTTTTCTGAAACAGTTGAATTATCGGTGAATAGTAAAAATGCAGTTTTGAGTTTCGGGTGTTTAATGACATCATGAATGATGTAATGATGATGTAAGATTTCTTTTCGACTTATTAATAGTGAGATATTCTATGAGGTGTCCCAAGTGGCCAATACCATGGGAAAATACCATGTGAAATCCCATGGTTTTGCGAATACCACCGATAAGGTGTCCCTTGGAAATTAATAATTTATTCACTCACTTTTCATATAAATACCAAGCCATTTCCCTCATTAATTGCATTCCAAAATCTTCCTCAACGATGTTATGGTCTCCTTACCTCCCAAGGAGTCCTCCCAAGGTTCCCTAAAGCCTCCCAAGGTCCCGACCTTCAAGCTTTCGAAGTCACTCTTCAAGGTAAGGGATCCTTTCACCCTCCTCTTTTAAGTCATGACTTCCTTTATGTTGTGTCTTATATTTTCCATCTCTTTATGTTGAGGGTATGTTCTTATAATGTTATTATTACTTTCAATTTCATGTCCATGTGATTAGAGACCCTTTCTTCTCTCATAATTGTTTTTCTGAATTTTTAAGTGATGCCGTTAGGCTGCCGAATTTCTCGTAAAAGAAATCGCATCTTCTCCTACCTTTCAAGTTTCCTTTTCTTGTGGTATGTCATTCAAATATCCATACAATGTTCTTATCTCCATGTAATTCTGTATGTATATTGTAATATGAGTTATTTATGAGTGGTTTACTCTTGTACACTCTCTTTTTATTATTTTCTAAAACCATGTTATGTAGCGGTTATGCTGTAGAAATTTTGCCTCAAAATTTCTATCTCTTTCTCTCAAGAAATTATCATGTTTATTTATCTGAATACCCAGAACTATTCCATTTCTATGGGTGTTCATAAATATATAAAAAGGATATATTTTACTTTGGAATGGAAATACATATAACCCTCACTCCCTTTCCATGGATTATAAATGATATAATGATCTTATTTTTAAGAACTTTTAAAACGTCACAATTTTGAAAAGAAACACATTTCATTTATTCTCTATGGGTTATTTATGATTTTTTTTTTGATCTATGTGGATCACATGAAAGTAAAGACATATTAAGGGTGAGCCCTGATATTTCTCCAATGCATTGGGTAAAAAATTAATCTCTAGAGATGACAAGTTTCATAATACCTTGGTGAACAACCTTAGAAATTTTTTAGACACCTTGGGGATGGACCTTGGTGATATGTTCAGGAATTTATAAATGAAATGTTGAAGCCTAATATTCAAGTTATGTTTCAAGTTCTTTTTATTATGATATTCCTATTCTTCCATTTTTCATTCCTTTATTACTTTTATCATGTTCTTATTAATATTTCTCAAAATCATATGTCCACTGTTTCACTTATTTTCCTTACTAATCCTTCTTCTCACCCTTTTATTTAATGTATGTATCTAGGGTATGATATGCCGTAATTTTACAAAGTATGAACCTATGATGAATCCATATGAGTGGTTTAGAATAATCTTTTATGTTGTTTTCATGTATTATGTTCATGATTTCCAAGACACTAAAATTTAAAGATCCTCTATTTGTAAAATGTAATGAAAAGTTATGTAATAGAAAGGCGATATGCCATATACTCAATCACTTAATCCTTCATTAAAAAATCAATACCTATAGTAAATATAAAATGATTTAGTTTCTATAAGATCTCTAGACACCAAACCTCCTCAAAATCGCATGCCCTGACCTCATTATCTAAAAGAAGATCAAGAGAATAACATAGAAGTTTCATGAACTATACTCTAAACTCTATCACACTAAAGTTACCCTATCAAAGGGTCAATAATGAGGATAATAAATCATCATAGAATTGACTTTGAAACTTATACCACATCACCTTAGACTTATCATCATCACTAAAACAAATAATCTTCCACTATCGAGCAACACCTCTCAACAAGATAATTGAAAAAGGTTTTTAATTCTCATTCCTCACTTGAATCAAACTGAAAGTGATCTCAAGATCCTTGAGAAACATACTTATCTTTTATTCAGATATAAACCCCTATTAAATAGATAAACACTAACACAAAAACTTTCAAAAATCCTCCCACTATGAATCATCCACCTTGAGATCAGTATGACAATGATTATCCTGAACATCTTGTTCCACCTTACCAACATAAACCACATGGGGTCTTCAACCACAATCCATATCCAAAAATGAAAAAAATCCTAATTTTGGGATATATATTTATTTTAATATCTTATAATTATGTTAATTTTTTTCCCGAACATCTTCCCAAATTAAAACACAAGTGTAAACAAGTATTATACTTATATCATACCGGGGTATCTTCATCAAAATCAGTATAATATTATTGATTTATTTTTTGTACAAATACATTTATACCAATTCGTAACAAGGTAAATCATATGTATAGTTTTTTTTCTCCACTAATTCTACTTATGAAAAAATATTGGGAAGCTCAAATTTATTTTTTGTGTTTGTCTATGTGTGATGGAAGAAATTTAAATGTGATTTTTTGTATTTTACATTTATTTATTTGTGTGTGTGGTATTAATTGAATATAGTCATTGGTAATAAATATAAACAAAATAACCATATATCATTTATTCAATATGTTTAGTGAGTGTGGGGATTTAGCTTAGTGATTGTATCACCCTCACTCATTTATCCACCTGAACAGTACTACGGGCTGGAGGTATAGTGGGCCTTAGGCGCACCTCCCTATATGATAAAGGTTGTAGAGTATCAATGAGGATGTAAAAAGGAGTTATTGGGGAGACTATACCCTCTTGTGATGATATAATAATGGTCTAACATATATAAAGAGCAGTGAAAAAGAAAGAATAAACAAATACTCGACCAATAACACACCCATGGAAAAATAAAGTGGTAGTAATAAAATAAAAAAATGAACAAATCAACCATTTGAGAATTAATATCGTAAGATACCAATTGTGGAAAATGAAAACCATATCAGTTCATATAGACAATAATAAAAAAGGGTCCCCTTTGTCCAACCACAGTACGTACATATATAATCATGATAATACAAAAATAATACTCAAAAGGTAAACTCTAGCTGATGCAGGAACCTCGGGGTCCCTTTACATCCATCACATTCTAATGGTATGACAATATCACCAAGGTCCATATTCTAATCTTGGTCCCTTACATAATCGCAAGAGCATAATGTCTATATGTGTCCTGAAGGACCCGTGTACAGTGTCAGAAATAATATTAGTATGCAACCACAAATTTGTGATTATCTTACATCTATGATAAAGCATGAGTGTACTGAAATAAGTAAATATAACTAGCCTAACATATATTTAATCTTCTTACCTTGTTCTCAATAGACATAAGGAATAAATCACCTGCTTTGGCCATTGATGGTTTCACTGTAGCAAAGAGGATCCTTATCATAAATCCCAAGGAATTCCTAATATATAATGGGATGGAGAGACCTCGATATGATCCTATAATATTATCCCAACACATTGTAACACCTCATGTACCAAGCTAGGAACCAACATCTCGAAGGCACGCCCTAACAGCTACCCGGTTCCTCAAACCTCAGCTTATAAGAAACCCCATCGGCTCAAAGAATGAAATCCAAGACATAGTGATACTTGTCCTCTAAATAATAACATTATCATCTCAATTTCCAATATCTCAAATAATGGAAATTTATATCCTCAAAAATATTCATCGTCTAATGGCCTGAAGTACAGCGAACCTCAGCCCCCTACCAACAGTCTCAACACTGCCAACCAATGGATCCTCACCATACCCAGGTATTCTTATGGAAATCATCTCAAACCATCATACTAATACCCATATAATGGAGTAATCTACCCACACAAATGGTCAATACCACCTCATCATCTAAGTCATATTGTGTACACATGACTCCAAACAGAGCATTGTCTAATATGTGTGAGCAGAAATCCCAAAATAAGTCCGTAAGCCACATCAACTTGAAACTGCATTCCCCTATGACCGTTTCAGTCAATATAGTGTTCAACACCATCCACATAACTTGGTACATACCCGAAACCTAATGGAATTAATTCCTCAAACCAATTATCAAGTCACAAAATCCTATGACCAACATCACTTATAGCATTCAGGCCTTTCCCAACCTAACAATCACATTGGATCAAACCAAGTGGTAATAAAAACCTCAATACTTAGAACAAGCCCATATAGATCCTATGGAACTCATCGGATGAAAATATTATAATTAAAACAATTCAATTTAAATAAACGAAACCCACTCTGGCTTACTTTTCAAAAGATCTCAAGCCTCTCAATAGGCTCATACCATTTTGAAACTGGTGAAAACATGCCCATAGGTATCCCATATGATCAAATAATTAATTTAAAGATAATTTGTTAATTAAATAGTGTCTCTCTCATTCTACACAATGGAATTATCAATAAAAAATCCCAAAAAACCTGAAATATCATAGATAATAACAAGAACCACCAACCTCATGTTGGTCGATGCTAATACGTTCTATCTTGGGATCTATCTCGAGTCGATTTGGAATAAATAGGTGTTTTAGACAAACTCTTTGAAAATAGGTTAAAAAGGATCACACAGAATTAGAAATCCATAAGGATATATAAAAGAGAAGAATAAGTAAGTGGATTTTGAGCCTTACTGATATGCATCTAATGTCGTAGATGGATTGAAGGACGGAGCTTGGATAGAGAGTAGATCTCAAAATCTAGGGGAGGAGGAGAGGATCTCTATAGAACCTTGGGGAGAAGACCACACATGGTAGGGAATAAGAGTGGAAACCCACATTTATAAAATGGTTTGAAATAGTAATTTTTTCCTTTTTAAAAGGTTGTGTGGTTACGACATGGTTTTGAAATCCTTGAGAAAAACCCAACAGTAGCCACTTTTTGGGCACCACTCATCACATGGTTGGATCATAGGGTTTGGAAAACTATGCACCAACCATGTGTGATCCTCTACTAAAACCTATCATGTTCACCACATGTCTATTATCCCCCACCTATATGGTTTGTCAAACTATGCACAGAGCTACTAGAGGGTTGTACGATTTCCATTGGTAGTCATAGGTTTAGTCCAAACCATGTGCCCCTATATTCACACTTATAAAATTTGGGATTCTATGCTCCACCAAATCCAAAACTCAAGTGAAACATTAATGAACATTACAAGCCTCTAATACCATCCAAAAAAACGAGGTCTCACTTAAAATATACTCTCAGAAATAAGTTATAAATATTAAGGAAAGAGTTAGTTCGACCACCAAACTCCAAAAAAAAAATAAACGGGTTAAGTATTTTGACCCTCTCTAAAAACTAGGGACATTAAAATCTCTCCACCTTAACATATCCCATCCTAGAGATATAAAAAATCACCCAAAGATGGTACCAAACATAGAAATCTTGTTTAAAATAACCTAGTCTACCCCATGTATCAGGTCAAAGGTAAACTCTCTCAAGTCACTCCCCACCTTAGAAGTTACCTACCCCAGTTTCCTCTCAACCCAAAACTCAAAGAAAACTAATGGTCCCTCAACCACCCCTAGACTCAAAATTCCTCCCATGATGCATCATCACTCACTCACCTCATCATGTGATCACATCATACCCTTTTCACATATAACACCAATCAAATATTGTATCTCAATAGATGATTGCCTCATCCCCATGCCACGCATGGCACCTATGATGTATCACATCTCAAAAGATACCCATAATCAATCTGGTTCCATTTACCTCAAGTAACCCACATCACATTGATGCCCATATGCCTACGCACTTCATTTATTCTCATATAGAATCAATTCCCGTATATAATCTTGGTGACACACACCTCATAAATAAATATATATATATATATATATAACACATCTAAACTAATGAAAACATACTAACCAACACCTTGTTAGTAAAAAAGTACATCTCATGCACCTTTTACACCCAAAAAAGACTTGTATAGACAAGGTTCCATGCCAAAATAAAGAACCCTGATAATGACCATGTTGTACCTCTAACCATCATCAGCTCTCCAACTTGCTCTAACCCTAGATTCTCAATGGCATGCACCTGGCCTTAAGCCTGACTGCCTGAAGCCTAGAATCCCTATAGAACTACACCAATTGATGGCCATTGACCTCACTAATTGATCCTACTATCTCTTCCACGACCTCCGCATGTTCTAAATCTCGTCCACTAGATCATCGTATTACTCCCAATCTGATTTTAGAACCCTGAGTATGCCCTACTCCCTAATTTTTTTATCCAAGAATTACTCCTTTGGAACCTTTTGAGATTCCCAACATGGATGTATTTTCGACACTCCTTTGGTTCTTGATCACACTACATCCACACATATAATTACTTCACACACTGGAAGCATGTCATTTACATCCCACTCCATGGTGGTCTGATTGAGTCTCTATCTAGAACACCCTACTGAGACACCTCTATTTGTCACTTCTTGATATCTAAAGCATCACCACTATAATAAACTAAATCCATCACACATCTTGAATACGATTGATCCATCAAATTACCCTTTGCTATGAGTTCCTGATTCAGCGCCTCTGATAATGAGTCCAAAATGAGGATTTTTACTTGCACTCGAATGGAATTTTGTAAACTATCCTTGATATTTCACACCCTCAATATGTCATCACCCACCACAACAGGTGAAAAGTAAGACACCTTGGTGAAAGTAGCTATATAATATATGATGTAAATTTCTCCCTAGTATAGGCTTAAGAAATCTAGAGTTCTCTCCACCCTCAGCATCTTTGTAAAGAAGTTCTCAAAGAACATAGCATCAAAATATTTGAAAGCTAGTCCCTCGGGTATTCCTACCTAAACCTTCACATCCTGCCAGCACTTAGCCTATCCAATGAGAATTTAGGTATCCATATGTACCCTCTAACCTGTGGGTGTCTCAAGATGCTTGAAGATCATCTTTACATACTATATCTAGTTCATTTCCTTATATGGTCCACCCTTACCCTAAAATAGTGGTGGGTATTATGACTATAACTCTCGAGTCATTTTTTCCATGGAAGGTTCTTCTCCCTAAGCTCCCCTATCAATACCCTACATAACACGTACCAAGATCTACCTAAGTTTCTCATCTAGCCAAAATCCAAAATCTATAAAATACATTGGTTCCCCATCTATACATAATTTAGTACCTGATCTTGTACTTATAGATCAGGGTATTCCTAACCCACTAGGGCCTTATCCTGATCCTCAGAGGTCTCAAATGGTGCATGCTCTTATGGCACCAAAAAATCTCTCTCATGATGCTCCACCAGAGCCCATCTGGGTGGCATACCACCAAATTCCAATATAATGGTTAGATAGCCATTATATATACATATAAAGAATATAAAGAATATTTTCATAATAAGAGAAATCACATTGTCCTTACACTCCCCCATCTGAACCATGAATTATGAAATATAGCCTCTTGGCCCCTTATCCATCCATATCAGAGCTAGGTATCATATGTAAATCTAGCATCATAGCCCCTCTCCAACCCATAATAGAGTCAGGTGTCACATGTTAATCTCTTCATGCACCTATCTAATCAAATATCATATATATATATATATATATTATCATAATGAAATCACACACATATTTCATTGGGTCCACTTTCCTAGGTTAGTTGACTAAAATTACAACAAAGATAGGCTAAGTAGGAAAACACTGGTTTTCTTCCATTACTGATTATTTAAACAACCCAAACTCTCTTATCTCAATTCAGGATCCCAATGAAAATCACATTCATTTTATCACAGAACATATATATAACATACTATATTTATAATCAGAGTGAAAAGATAAGCATCCCATTCCATACCAGGACTAGGGTCCATAACCCTCCCTTGGCATACCAGGAGAAGGGTCACATGTCATAATAGATAATAATCACACCCAATTACACCACTAGAGGTGGAAATCATATCAACTATAAAAATACAAAATCATAACATTGATTCCCATCCCTAGAAACATGGTCTATCCCTATGCCTGGGGCTGCAGGCACCCCAACATGAGATCAAAAACTAGTTTCAAAAACATCCTAATCTTTTTTCTACCACATCCCGAATAGTAGGACGAAAAAGAGGTAAAAGAAACCCCTTTAATTCTAAATCCCTAACCAGTGTGGGCATATAAATGGTGATATGGTCTAGAGGGACAATAGGCCTTAGGAGTACATCCCCATGAACCAAATATTGCTAACTATTATCAAGGATGTAAAAAAGTAATCGTTGGGAGACTATACCCTCTAGTGATGATATAATAAAGGTCTAACATATATAAATATTATTTTAAATGAAAGTCCAAATAGACATTGGTCCAGTAACCCACCCATGGAGGAAGAAATAATTAGTAATAATAATAACAACAAGCTCAAACAAACCATTTATAGAAATAAACATCACAAGATACCAATTATAGGAAATGCATACATATCAACCTGTACAAAAAATAATAAAAAGTTTCACCCATGGATTACCTCAGTACATTCATATATAATCATGCTGATACAAAAAAAAGACTAAAAAGGTAAAATACAGATAATGCATGAACCTAAGGGTCCTTTTCCATCCATCCCATGATAAAGTTATGACAAAATCACTATGGTCAAGCTTCTATGCTCGGTCCCTTATTTGTTCACAAGAGTATAAAGTCTACACGCATCCTGAAGGGCTCGTGTAGGGTGTGAGAAACAATCTTAGTAGTCCACTAATAATGTGTTCTAATATTATATCTGTAATAAAGAAAGTGTGTACTAAACTAAATAAATAGCACATGCACAACATATATATAACATTCTTTCCTTGTGCTTAATATCCAAAAGGAATAAATCACCTACTTCATCCATTTTTTGTGTAACTATAGTGGAGATTATCCTTAAAATAAATACCAAGTAATCCTATAATTTATACTGAGTCAGAGAGACCTTAGGCACCTCCTATCTTAATATCCTAGAAACATGTTTTTTTTCAAACCCTGTATCTAATGCTTGGAATTGATGTCCCGAAGGAATGCACAAATAGATAGCCAGTCCTTCAAACCTCAGCTCATAAGAAACCATGTTGGATAAATAGATGAAAACTAAGGCACAACGATACATGTCCTCCATGTAATAACACCAGCATCTCAATAGTTGATGTTTTAAGGAATTACGATGTCCATCCTCCCAAATATTCCTAGACTAATTACTGCAAGTAGGACGAGTCTCATCCCCAAATCGATCATCTCAAAACTGTAAACCAATTTCTCCTCATCATCCCCATTGGTTTATACGTAAAGCACCTCCAACCATCATCCTAATCCATTTATAATGGATGCCTCTACCAACAAGATTTCTTAAAACCACCTCATCATCTGAGTCATACTGTGTGCACATGATTCCAAATGGAACATTGGTCAAAAAAGTTGATCAGAAATCCCCAAATAAGTCTTAAAGACACAACAACCTAGAACCTCATTCCTCGATGACCATGTCACTCAATCTGATGGTCAACGTCATCCACATCACTCGATTCATACTTGTAACTAGATGACCTTATTTCCTCAAAACGACAACCAAGTCTCCCAATCATATGATCAACATCACTCATAGCATTCAAGCCTCAACCAACCTAACAATCACATCACCGCAACCCAGGTGGTCATATGAACCTCAATCCTCAGGCCAAGCCCATCCACTTCCCATGGAACTCATCACAATCAAATCATATAATTATTATTTTTTAATTTAAAAAAAA
This sequence comes from Viscum album, assembly GCA_963277665.1. Lineage (NCBI taxonomy): Eukaryota > Viridiplantae > Streptophyta > Magnoliopsida > Santalales > Viscaceae > Viscum > Viscum album. The sequence goes on from OY728135.1 coordinate 1,152,752,724, forward strand.
CCACTCCAACCTACTCTTCCTAAGGTTTAAAGCCTCTCACTAGGATCATACATTTTTTATACTTGGTAAAACATTCCCATAGTCATCCCATCTCATAAATTAATTAATTTAAATATAAGGATTTAATTAACTAGACTCATTCTCAATCTACACAATGGTGTGCTCAATAAATCACTCCCAAAATAAATAAAATATCACATATAAAGATAAGAACCACCTACCTTGTGGTGGTATATGCTCATAAATCTGATCAAGTCCTCTACCTTAAACAAATATGGAAGAAATAAAATTTTATATGAACTTCTTGAAAATATGGTAAAATGAATCACATGGATTTAGTGCTATGTAAGGAAATAAAAAAGAGAAAAATAAGTAAGAGGCGTATGAGCTTTACCTATACACATCCAATGTTGTAGACATATCAATGAACAAAACTCTGATGAAGAGTGGAGCTCAAAATCTAGGGGGAGGCATGGATATCCACAATGCCTATAGGAGTAGGAAACGCGTGGTAGATAAGAAGAGGGGAAATACTATTTAAGAAAATTTGGTCAAAATAGTAATTTTTCCTTTTCTAAAGGGCTTCATGGTTAATACATATTTTGTAAAACCTTGTGTGAACTGTGCAGTAGCCACTTTCTAGCACCACTCCTCACACATTGGCTCGCACGGTCTTCCAAACCTTCTGTCAACCATGTGTGAGCCTCTTCTCAAAACTACAGAGTTCCATGCACAGCCATGCACCCTCTTCTATATGGTTTTTCAAATAATGCACATGGACACTATAGGGGTGCACAGTTTTTCCAAACCATGCACCCCAATCTACACACATAGAAAAGTTGGTTTTCTATGTTCCTACACACCCAAAACTCAACCAAAACACTGAGTCACTTTCCAATTCTCTAAAAAAATTCAATAACAAGGACTTGGGTCAAATTAAATCTCATATTTATGTTTGAAATATTAAGTAAAGAGTTGGTCTGACCACCAAACACCCGAAAATTAAATTGGGTTAAGAATTTTGACCTGCTCCAAAAACTCAGGACATTATAGTGATAAATATTTATGATACATGGAAAATTTATTAAAAATAGAAATTAATAATAATAATCACCTATATCTTAAACACAAGTCTAATGGTAGTCAATGTATTATTAATAAATTCAAAAGTCTTTGTAAGGTTTATCTTGACCCTCATGAGCAGTGATTCAAGTGAAAAAAATAATTAATTTTCCACTACACCTTTGGAACAACCATATATCAAGATGTAGTGTTCAGGATTTAGTTCTATGTTTGGTTTTTAACTATCATTAAATTACTACCACCCTTGATTAATTTAACAAATTATTAATCAGTTAAAATCGTTATGATAAAAAGCATTAATAATTTCATATCATATTTATAAAAGATAGATAATAGATTGAATTATCATAATCCCCTCATACCCATATAACATGACTATCTGATCATATTATCAATTATGAAATATAAATAGAGAAATAAGAAATACCTCATGATGTAGCTTGACCTCGTTTACTCCTAATTCTTTTGTTTCCTCCCCTTTTCTAGAAGTTTATAAAAATGGTATGACATGGTTTTGGTATAGGGTGTTGAATATAAGAAAATAGAGATCGCTGATATGGTTAAAAAAATGGCCCTTCTATTTATATAATGTATATAATCAATAAATCCCCCTGTAAATGGAAAATTTATAGTTTCCATCCAAATATACCTCATTCACTATGACATTTTTTCATTGTGAAATCTCTATGGATTTCAAAATGATTATAAAATATTATATGTTTAAAGTGATAAATGTGAGTAGCCTCTACTTATTTTTTCCTTATAGTCATATTCTACCTGGAATTTTTGTAACTAACTGGCCAATTTGGGAAAATCAAATCATATGAATGATTCCTTCTTTATTTCATGAATCTCTGTGTGATTGGGATGAAATCCATGGTTATGATTTCATTTTGATTTCCCAACATGAATTGGTTTTTAACTTCTGATGGGGTTCACATGTTCCCAGTATGAGTAGATATTACAACATAATGTATAAAAACCCGTTGGATAATGATGAGGTCACATTGGATCAAAACAATGCATTGGTCAGTCCCAAGATAGTGTTGGGGCATGATATAGTATTGGGTGAACTTGAGTATATGTTTTCTATCATGGATATACATTGGAGTTACTCATACATATGGGATTTTATATTATTACATAGCCTGCCTAATACATAATTTATACATACAAGAACCCCTTTCAACTCTTACATGGAGTTGGATCATACATGAGAGGTGAATTATTGATAAATCGTTGAAACTATTATTATATTATAGTTGTTCAAACAAACATTTCTTATATAGTATGATAATTTCCCAAGTTATTTATATGTAGTGGCGATTTCTTTAAATTAATCTCATGTAACCTCTTACCTCATGTTGTTACTCTTACAAAACTTCACCCCTTACTACTATGAAACATTTTCCTTTTTAAATTTAACCTTCAATAAATTAAATTCACATATTTATTACCTTTAATTACAACGAGAAATCAGATTTTTAGAAATGAAAAAACACAATGGATTTAATTTGTAAAATGCTAAGAATTATTTATTATTCTAAAATTAATCAAAACTCTAAAATATAACATATTTTTAAAAATTAAAATAAAAAATACACAAAATACAAAAAAAAATATATTATTGAAAATAAAAAACATAATAAATAAAATAAAATTACCCCATGTCTAATAATTAATTGTCCTTAAGTAATTCCTCGTAATAATATTTTACCAAAAATTCATCATCTCTAAATTCCAATCCCGAAATATTGTAATTTTAATTTCATATGAATTATTTGAATCTAAATGTAAACATGTAACACATTTTCAAATATCCTTAAATAATGATAATTATCTCACTTCACCATTTCACCTAATCAATGATTCATCATTATACACCAACCAAATAATTTCATTTACTTCTTGTTCATGTGAGCTAAACATTTACATTCTTCTTCACCCATATTAACAACTTTCCAAATTTTATTATTTTTTACCCCATGATATGTGAAATGGACTTATTCATTGAGTATAAACCACATGAACCCAAACCCTCCCTTATTGTAAGAAAAACTTGGGGTTAATTGTAATAGTCAGAGCATGGAATAAGGGTAAGGGTTTCCAGATCTCAGGTAGTCATTTAATATTATTTGATAGATTTTAAATTTTTCTACTCACACACTCATGTTCCATGAAATTTGAAGAAACTCTAATTTAGATTCTAGTCACTCAGAAATCTCTAAATGAAATGCTTTATCAGGTTTTTTAGGATAAGACATTAAAGTGTAACTCAAGCTAGAAAAAATAAATCACTTATGCTTAGGTTTATCAAGTTAAAGAAAGACATGTAAAATTTATCTTCACCTAATTCTTATCTTATTAACCCTCCATTTTTATGTTCCTTAACAATATTTTTAATGTTTTCAAGTTGGTTTTTTCTCTTTTAATTTTGATGGATTTTTTTTAAAGTCTGTTAAATTATAATAAAACAAGATACTGCACATTTTTCTCTTTCCCGCATACATTATTTTGAGTGTGTGATCCATGCATGCACAATTATAGGGATATAATAATAAGGTAAAAAACTAATTCAAACATGTTGGAAATAAAAGTAAGAGTAATAAGAAAAATCCTTGGTATCATTCCACCTAAATAGTTTTTTTAATGTGAACCAAATTAAATTATAACCTAAATCCAAAAATTAGTATAGAATAATTCTAGGGTATACCCCTTAGGGATCCTTTGGTATTTTCTAACATGAATCCTTAGTCAATTATTTTAAGATTTAATTTCTTTTTTTAATCATTTAATCTTTAATCAACGAAAATAAAATCTCTTTATATTTATGTCACCAAAAATTTAAAATTATAAATACTAAAATATTACTTTTTAAATAAATGTTCATCAGGGTTTGATATCTGATATAGGTCACTATAATCCTATTTTTAATTTGTTCTCATGTCATTCACATTGATTTTTATCACAGTTATTCAAAATTTTAAAAACCTTCGTAGCTAGGTAGGATTAGATTATATAATTTTAAATTTATTTATTTTTCTAGTAAATAATTATAAAAGGATCTATAAAATCAAACCCTAAGATGAAATTAAATTCACCCAAAGATCATGGATTTATTTTTCCTAATTCATTTAGATATTACTAAAATAATCACTCTTGGTATGATATGACAAATTTAGTGAATGGATGAACATTTACATGAAGACATTATAAAATGAAAACATAAATTTCACAAACACAACAAAAATCGTAAATAAATAATAAAAACATTCCTCCATATTGACCCTCAACCCCAAAATAAGCGAGATATTAGTTAAAAATGATGAGAATGATTATTTTTTTAGGGAACTTACATCATATCTTCATGATAACCCAAAGAAAAGGAGGAAGAAAGTGGGGAAAATAAATGTGTTCTATCCTTCCTTGATGATGCTTCTAGCCTCCCCCAAGACAATAAGTTTCTTATAGATGGTTTTCTCTTTCCAAAACAGTCCAAGGATAATTAATTACTGATCCCCCAATTAATAAATGTATTGATGGGCCTCCATCCAAAGTGAAAGGGTCAATGGGGAGTTAAATGAAAAATGGGTGGATAATTTATCCAAGAGGAACGGTAAAAGTGTAGGGTTGGGTAAATTTTGAACCACATATGTTGTTCACCTTGTCACCTTTCTTTCTAGGTGCTCATTTGATCCACACAGTTTTACTAAACATGCAATAATTGTGTGTTTGGGACATCCAATACTTTTTTAGGTGTGCTTGTATCACAAGGTTAGGCAAACTATATGTTTGGATATGTATCTTGAAAATAAACCTCACACAGTTCCTAGATAAATAAACATAGTTTATGAGACTCAGTGGAAACAATGCACAATGTAAAAAGTGCCAAAATGCCTTCAATTTGCCTTTGAAAATTCCAGTTCATTCCAAATTCAATAATTTTTTCATTTTATGCCTTATCATCACCTATAAAAAAAAATTTAAATAATAAATTCAAGATATCTAAATGTATTAACCATTTCTAAGGTCAAATTTATTATATAAATGGTATATGCACAATAATGAAGCAAAATACCCCATACTTTATCAATTGTATTTCCTCAAACAATTACCTAAATAATCATTCTAAAGAAGACACGAAAGAAATAAGTAGAAATTTCATAGATCATATTAACCAAATAAATAAAATTTTGATTGAATAATCATAAAAAATTCTACATGCACCCTCTAAGACTTACCAATCCTCAAAGAGAGAAAGAAAAATATACCCAGGTTTGATTTCAAAAGTTTCCATACTTAAATCATTTTTTTAATCTAAATATACCCTTATTTATTTAAAATAATGTATTCATATCTATTTTGATCTCAACATACACTTGGTTAGGTTAAACAATGATTTTATCAATGATAAATGGTGGGATATAATTTTTATAGGTCATACGATCACATCAACTAACTACTTCAAATCAGAAAATTGAGCCATCATCATCTTTTGGTGCAATTCTTTTATATCTCGATCTTTTTTTGGGTGAGATATTAGGACTGTAATTTTATACCTAGATTTTTCCAATCACTCGTCTTAATTCATATAAAAATTAACCAAGTGATCATGAAATTAAGATTGTATAACAACCAAAAATTTGGTATCAACAATATCAAAGACTCACTTACCCCCATGCATAACAAAACTAAAGTTTTAAGAGTTTACTTAATTAAAATTATTCCATCATGAACACATATTTAAATACAATGTTCTAAGAGAAAAATTAAAATAACTCTACATGAATTTTCCTAATCCAACTCAGAAAAATGATAGTTTATCAATACCATCATATTAAAAACCTCAATATGATTCTTGAAAAACATTAATCATTTAAATAATAGGGAAAATTTTATTTTTACCATCTATTAAATGGTCTTTGCAGAAAAAATTTCATCATAGGAAATTTTGAGGCATTGATAAAATGGGGTTCCTATGGTCTAGGTTCCCTCCTACATAATAATTACAGATCATGGTCCCTCATTATTGTGTTAATATGGAAAACGACGATCATAAAAACTTAATATAGGAAATGGGAGTAGTAAGGAATTAAAATTAGGCATGTAAGGATAAATCATATGTGTTAATAGGTGAACCGACTGGTGAGAAATGTGGTGTGTGAGAGAAAAATGAATATAAAGATGTTTTTAAGACATCTAGAACATCAAACCTCCTAATAATATCATTAAAACATTCAAAAGTGAGGAAATAATAGTATTAAAATGAGAATGATGGAAAAAATAAGGAATAAAATCACAAAAAAATCATAATTAGAAATAGCACAACTAATAGAAAAATTCATCCCAAAACAACCAAAAAATGTATAGAAAAATAGTTAATAAAGCTACATGAGGTCATTAGGTTTGGTGAAGGAGGTATGTGGGATAGTAAGTGTGGAAAAAATGATCTCTATCATACAAAATATACCACTATTTTTGTAATATGCTCTCTATGTTAATGTTTTTCAGAGTGAGTATCTCAAGTGGGGGTCAATTGAGTACCCAATAAAATGTTTTTTCAAAAATAGGTTAAAATGAAATCCCCCAGTTTAATTAAAACAGCCGAGCTAATGAAAATATTAGATCGATATAAGTTCTGATCTTTTTAGAGTTTTATCAAAGATTGATTAATTCTCAGTTAAAAAACTTATGAAAACTACTTTAACTTATTAAATAAATTTACATAATAAAAACCTGATATAAGAACTAATTAAGACTAACTATCAAATTAATGGTATTATTTAAAGTTTAAAATAGATTCAATTAAAATCTTAGAAACAAATTAAAAAAACACGTAGAGAAATTAATACAATAGGATCATTCTCAAGTTGAGACATAATCCTATACACTTTGAAATCACCTTATACAAAGAATATTTTATAAAATAATCTATGATCCACAACCCAGATTTGGTTTAGAATAGAAAATTTGTCTAGGACATACATGGACCTCTTCCCTAACTACTGTGGGAATAAAAAAGATATTCCACACAAGTACCTCCTCCACAACACATTCTAAAACATGTTTAAAGAGAGTTTGAGAAGATATCTAGTATTGTCCAGTTAGAGTACTAGAGTCAGTGTGCGTAAAATAAATAGATTAAACCACACTACTAATAATGTAAATAAAATATAAATAAATATAAAATACATATATTTAGAAATAATGTGTTTCTATGTATGATATACTATGTAGATTTTAAATCCTTGAAAGTATCTTGAATTGAGTCTCGATTCGAGTTTCTGAAAATCATAGAAAAATAGAGTGTCATAAACTCTTTTGTTTTCTAATGGTGAGAAGGGAATGAAGGTTCTGTAATCTCCACTATTCCTATATTGTTTGTTAGAAAGATTCATCATTTAAGCTCTCAACAAGTGGAACTCTTCACGTGTACGTCAATTATGTGTATAATTCTCTTTTTTGATCTTCATCTTATGCACATGAGGGGTCAACTCCTTTAATCAACAACAGCATGAATGAGTGACTATTTCGAGAATAATCATCCAGATATCCTACATCCAATTACTCAAGGATGACACATTATTTAATTCATCTCTACAATATATTCATAACAATCATTAAAATAACTCCTAAAATTTTGTTCAAAAATATAGTCATTAGACATATTTAATTAAAAATAACTAGAATAGTAGTGGTGAGTCCTCTGGAACTATGAGATAATCTATGGCGGTGAATTAAGTTGGTGGTGAGTCATCCCAACACATTTCAAAATTTTGTTCTGGTATCATTTTATCTTCAATGATGACTTAGGTCTGATAGTATGTTTTCTGACACTTAGCCAAATTTTTATTGGTCATCTCTGATGGTAGGTGTTTTCAACACTTAGTAAAATTTTGGTTTCAATGGTGATTCATTCTCTAGAAGTGAGTCTTTTATAGACTTTTCCAAACATCTATTCCAGTGGTGACACCTAGTTAACAGTAGGTGTTTCTGAAACATAGCCAAATTTTCATAGGTCATCTTCTATTATTGATGTTTTCAATACATTACCAAATTTTCATTCTGGCGACATCCCCAATTGTGAGTCATTACTAGCAGTGACTCAACCTTAATGGTCAGTCATGTCTGATGTTGAGTCATCCTTGTTGGTGACTCATTCTCAATAGTGAGTCATACTTATCCAAAATTTCAGCAATCTTTATTATATTATGAATTGTTTCCATAACACATAAAACTCATTAATAGCATAAGAAACATGATTTGATTATCATTAAAACAATGGTTCCAACAATCTCCCCCTTTTTTATGATCACATATTAGTGAATTTTATAAACCATGGAATCAAAGTTAAAGATCAAAGGTAAATAATATACACATGGTATCAAAGAAAAAATTTCAAAGAAAATTATATAGGAAATAATATCTCGGTATGGTATCAAAGGAATAAGACTATAAAATAAATAAATTCCATATATTCTTCTCCCCTTCTTAGATTATCAAAAATTGAGCATAAAATAAGATATGTAGAGAAATATAATATGAATAATAGATAATTTCCATTAATAAATTAAATTTTAAAGTAATCCAAAAAGTTACAATAAAAAGATATAAAAAACACCCCCAAAAAAGATAAAAAGATTCGAATCATCAACACTTCTTAGGATATGAGGAAGGAATCAACGGTGCTTTTCCATTCCCTTTTTCTAAATAATAAGTCTTTAAAGTAGGATCTAAGGGACCTAGAGGGATGGATATAGGAACATCTATCATAGAAGGAGTCACTCTAATGATTATTAGCCTGAGGTGCTGAACAACTTCCCCTTGAAAGAGAAAAATGTTGAAAATGATTTTTCAATGGTACATGATGATCTTTGGTTACGCTGGGCTTGAAGAACTCTGGATCAGTAGTTGGAGGGGTTAGATGAGTTGAAATTGGTATGGAATCTTGAGCCACCACTATAGTTCCATACACATGAAGAAAGGGTTTCATGATATTTATGAAGTCCATAATGATGTTTCCACCTTTCTCCATATCACTAAAGAAATATTTATTCTCTTCCACAAAAAGATTAAGATCTGGTGTCATGACCTTTAACTGATTAGATTTCTCCTTAAAATATTAAGACACCTAAGGCATCCTAATATTCTTAGATAGAAACTCGAAATGATCATTGAACACATGCTTAGTATATATCCTTGATAGATAATACTTTATTTATTTTTTATGTTCTCTCGATCAGCCTTTATTTATTTCATGTAATCTATAATTATCATATGGGAATGATCACTATTATTCTCAAGTTTCCTTAAACTATTTTGATGGATGGAATGAACCTCACAAAACTCACAATGAAGCTCTTATCTTACAAAAGATCTGATCAATTCGACATCAACAGAAGGAGGATGATGTGTACTAGATAAAGAAGCCACTAAAGTAATATTCTGTATCTTCTCTAGAAAATCATCCAGGGAATTTTAAAATAAAGATATCACCTCTTACACTATTGATCTCATAGATTTCATCTCATATGACAAACTTCAAATTTCCATTTCCACTTCTCAAATGTAAAGTATCATCTTGGTCTGGATATGCTGAATTGAAATCACTAATAGATGTCCCGCATACTTATCACTAAGCATGGTACCCAAGGAAAGATGATTTTTTAACAACAAACCCACCTATGATAGGATCTTTTCTCTTAAATAATCTAAGTCACCTCTTGTGGAAACATCCACTAGAACTGGAGGAATGGTAGGAGAATCAAATTTCTCATAATAAAACCTCTGAAACTCTCTAGCATCATCAATGGGATCAACTAAGGATCCCTCATGATCCCTTTCCTCTCAAAGAGCAGCTCCACCATTATTTTGTAGACTTCCAAAATAACTTATCCCATTCCTCAAACATTGGATCCATCCAACTGATATAAGATGTACCAACGGATTTATAAACTTGAGAACCAACAATAATAGAAACCACCAAAGAAGGTAAAACCACAGTGGCTGCAACAGATCTATGTACAATATATGTTTTTTCAATATAAGTAGGCTTAACTTCCACCTACTCAATCACTGACTATTCAAAAACAGTTTTTTGATAAACCATATGTACAATATCCTCAGGATCATTGAGGTATTAACCAATAGAAAAGTCAACTAGATGACTTTACTGAATTGGGGATTCCTACCCCTCAAATGATTCTTCTTTCCCTTCTCTAAAAGCTGTATCCACATCTTCAATAAGAATGGTTCTATATTCTAATCTAGAGATTGATACTCCTAGATAATGGACAAGTGCTTGAGGTATTTCCACATCCTCAACACTAAATTTTCCACTAGGACCATCAAGATCAGCATCTCCATCATTTTTATCTCTATATCCACCTTTATTTTATCTATTTTACTCATAATCTTCATACTCATCACTATTTTCACTATTTTCTCAAGAGTATTTGGATAAACTATTGAAATTTTCCTCACTATATATTTAGGATTCTTCCTCCTCACTTACTTCTTTTAAGAGTTTCTCTTTGACAGGGAGTTACCTAGTATGGCTAGAATCACCAAAAGATATAGCATGGGAACTATGAGGTAGCACAGGGTCACTTCCTTCATCCACTAAGAATTCATTTTCCTTATCAATAGAGGCAGTGGCCTCCTCCTCCTCATCATAATACTCGACAACTTCATCTTTCCCCAAGTTAGGGTCAACAAGATCCATTGGTCTAGATGGATGGTCAACCAGATTTAAATCATTATATATTCATTCAATATCATCCATCCATTGATTATTCCAAGGATTTAAACTAATTTTCATCCTCTTACATATGACCCTAATGATGAAAAAACCACAACAACTCAAAAATTCATTCTTCACCTTTATTAACTAACCCATTGTCATCCAACATGGATGATATAAACATAGGGTAGATTATGGAATTATATCTAAAGGAAGGCTTACACATCTCTATCATCTAAAGCATAATATATCTACATAGGTTGATATTATCTCTTATGTTAATCAGACACAATAAATATACATCATTATAACTCATTTTGGAAAATTCACCATTCTTTGGAAAAACCATATTCTAGATAAACTTGAAAAGTAACATACATTCACTATCGAGTTCTATAGTAACTGGTCTTATCATAATTCCATTTCATGTTAACTTGGGAAAGTCATATCTATAAACAAAAGTATCACTATACTATGGAATATTCCCTTGATAATCATTTGAAACTCCTTCACGAGGAAATATTAAACAACTTACCCACTGATGTGAAGAAAAGACAACTTTTCAACCATTTATTCTATTCCTTACGCATTCTTCATTTTCTTCAAAATAGGACTCTACAAACTGGTATAACTCATTCACGAAACTAGGATATAAAGGCCTCTATTAATTTGAGAACTATTCCATCCATCCTTGGTCTTGATAAACTTTTAGCACCATCTACTTGCTCGTCTTATCCATTCATCTTGAACTTCTTTCTCGGGTATCACAACACTATTTCCAAGCTCAGGATTCACAGGATCGACAGTGGAACGACTCAACTCACTAATCTACTTCATCGAAGGGAATGAATCATCCAAATAAAAAACTAAAACTCACTTCACTCTAACCATGGAGAATGTCTCAGAAGGTTCAGGAAAAGGAGAATGAAGGTCAACAGTGGGGAGATAAAGGGTCAAAACAAGGATTGAGAGAAAAGTATCTAGGAGGGTGAGAATTAGAATTACAAAAATGTATAATTTATATCAATTTTAAATTTATGTATTCATAAATTTAAAATCAACATTGAATTTGAATTGAATAAATAATTAAATTAATAAATAAATACTTTTTAAAATTTAAAACAACAATGGTATATTAAACAAAGAAAAAAAGGAAAAAGGAAAAAGTTTTCACTACCATATAAAAACCAATGGTAGATAAAACAAAATATTGAGTAAAAACACAATGGTGAGTAAAACTCAATGGTGGGTAAAACTCAATGGTGTGTGAAACTCAACGGTGGGTAAAACTCAATGGTGGGTAAAACTCAACGGTGGGTAAAACTAAACGGTGGGTAAAACTCAATGGTGAGTCCCAAAAAATTAAACTCAGTCAAAGTTAATCATTCCTAATTAATGTTTTAAGTATTTCATTATCTCAAAATTAAAAGGATTAGTTAATATATTAGAAAAATGATGATTAGTTCCAATGTATTCAAGAGTTATATAACCCTTTTGTAAATGATCTCTCAAAAAGTGATGTCTTATATCAATATGTTTTATTCTTGAGTGAGAAATAAGGTTATTAGAAATGTTTATATCCCTTTTATTATCAAAATTTATAGGTACATGTTGGAATTTATATCCATAGTCTAGAAATGTGTGTTTCATCCAAAAATTTTGTGCACAGTAGGAACTTGTAGGTATATATTAAAATTCAACAGTAGACAGTGCAATAGAATTACGTTTCATACTACACCAAGAACCTAGAGACTTTACAAAAAGTTGACATGTTCTAGAGGTTATTTTTCTATCTAACTTACAACCATTGAAATTATATTCTGAATAAATAATTAATCCAAATGATTGTACTCTTGGATTAAACAGTCCTAAATTAGTTATATACTTGAGTTATTTAAAAATCATTTTTACAGCAATTAATTGTGACTCTTTTGGGTTTTCCTAAAAATTAGCACACAAACACACACTAAACATAATGTTGGGTCAGTTGGCAGTTAATTAGAGATTACTTCCAATCATGCATTTGTAATTGGTTTGATCCACTAATTTTCCAGCCTCATCAATATCAAACTTACATGTTGTACTCATAGGAGTATCACTACTCTAAGTTCTATCCAAACCAAAAAAATTAAAAGTCCTTAGTACATTTACTTTGATTTAAAATAATACCTTCTTTATTTTGAAAATTTTAAATACCATGAAAGAGTTTTATTTTACCTATTAAACTAATTTCAAATTCATTTTTCATAATTTTTTAAAAATAGGAAAATAAATAATTTTAATAAGATCCAAAAATAATGTCATCTACATAAATTTTAATAACTAAGACATATTTTGTAAGTATTTTTGTAAATATGATAGGATCAGTTATACCTTTTTAAAAACCATTTGAAATAATAAAAGAGCTGAGCATATCATAACCCACTCTTGGAGCTTTTTTGAAACCATATAAATTTTTTGTTAACTTAAAAACACAATTTTGAAAATAGATATTTTCAAATATATGGGGTTGTTCAATAAAAACATCCTCAACTATATATGCATTTAATAATTAAATTTTGACATCCATTTGTTATAGTTTTACGTATAGATGAGCTTCATTTTCTAATAGTATTCTAATGGTTTAAAGTCTTGATATAGGTGAAAAGGTATCTTCAAAGTCTATATCATCTTTTTTACCATACCCCTTTGAAACTAGTCTAGCCTTTTTCCTTACAGTTGTTCCAGATTCATCAACCTTATTCCTAAACACCCATTTATTACATATAGTCAAGATGTATTTGGGTCTATTAGTTCCCAAAATTTATTTCTTTTAAACTGATTTATTTCTTTTTGTATATCCATTAACTAGAATTCATCATTAATATTATCATTTATGTTCTTATGTTCAAGCTGTGAAAAGAATGATTGATGTTCAAAAATGTTTTTTAGAGAACTTTAGTTATTGTACCTCTATCTAACTCTCCCAAAATAGCATCTAATGTATGGTACTTAAGAGTCTTAATATCTATAGAAAAAGAAGGTCCAGTCACCTCAGGGTTCTCTATAGGTTTGGTTTTAGGTGCTTGTAATTCCTCAGAACTGGATGCTTTTTTTGTATGATTTACATCAGAATTATAAGGTTTGGAATTTATGTTCAGAGTGTATAGCTCATCCTCAAGGTTTTCTAAAGGAGACCTAGGCTCATTTGAATCTTCCTCGTCAAATTTTATGTGAACATACTCTTCCCCAATATTGGTTCAAACTCTATAATATTTACTATAGGATGAATAACCCAGAAATATTCCTTCATCACTTTTGGTGGAAATCATGTCAAGATTATCCTTAATGTTAAGAAAAAAGACATTGCAACCAAAAACTCTAAATTAATTAACCTTAGGATTTCTACTATTCAAATGTTAATAATGGTTTTTCATTAATATTGGTATAATTAAAACTCTATTATTTATATATCAGGTTGTGTTCATAGCCTCTAACCAAAAGTAGACAGGTAATTCATATTCATTATGGATAGTTTAAGCTATCTGTTGATGTGTTATATTTCTTATTTCGACAAATCCATTTTGATGAGGGGTCCTAGGATCATAGAGTTTATGACTATATCCATTTTTTGAGAAACAATATTCAAAGTATTTATTTTCAAACTCATGACCATGGTCACCACTTATGGTGTTAATTATAAATCCACTTTTTCTATAGATTTATCATACTTGATAAAATTAGAATAACATTCACTCTAGTGAGCTAAAAATAATAACCAAGTATACCTATAAAACTCATCTATAAGTATATAGACATAGTGCTTGCAATTTAAACTAGAAACTCTAGATGGTCCAAAAAATTCCACGTGAACTAACTTAAGAGGTTGATAAGTTGAAACTTATTTATTTAATTTAAAATAAATCTTATGTTGTTTCTATTTTTGATAGGGGTTATAGTCTCTTCCATTTGGGAATTCAAGTTAGGGTAGATCCATAACTAACCCTTTCCTAGTAATCTTTCTAAGTGAGTGAATGTTATAGTGTCCTAGTCTCCTCAAAGCCAAGATTCTATATGAAATTCACTTAATCAAGAAACATTTTCAGAAATCAAAGAATCAATATTAACAACATAAACATTATCATTTATTAAATAAGTATATACTAAATAATTTTTGGAATTAAAAACATTACAAGAAATGTTTTCAAAAACCACAGGAAAACCATCATCACATAATTTTGAGATGATAAGAAAATTATATTTTAAAACATCCACAAATATTACTTTAGAAATTCAAATTGGGTTACTATTACCTATTTGGATAAAGACAATGATATTTCCTTCAGTATTTTCACCAAAGGTGACATGACCACCATCAACCTTTATGAGGCTCTTGAAGATTGTGTAATCTATTTTCAAATTCAGGTAACAAGCACTATCCTAGTACCATATATTTATACAAGAGCTCTTCAAATAGTTTTCCTATAAGATAATGTTTATACAAGAAGTGATTTTGGTACCCATATTTTATTGAGTCAAAATATGTTAGTGATTAGGGACTTAGGAACCCATATTTTCTTTATAGTTTTCCTTTAAGTGGATTGAAAACTTTTTTTATTAAAAACTTTATAAGGTACATTTAAAAAATAACTAGCAGTAGATTTTCTAGAATTAGACTTAGGAACAAATGTGCTCTTAAGAAATCTTCTCTGCCCAGATTGATAACCTATACCACCTGTAAAATATTTAGGATCAATTATTTTCCTATAATAAGAGTTATAGTTTAACTACCATTCATAAATCTTTCCATGTATTTCTTAATTTGTTTATTTGAAATTTTAAATTTAGTATTTTCCTTTAATAATTAATAATTATTCCCTTTTTCTATAGTGAGATCTGTTTTAATACTAGAAGATAAAACATTATTTTTATTCTGTAATTTATATTTTTCATTAAGTTCTTTAAAATAATCATCAAGCATGTTTAAGTATTTAAATATTTATTCTTTTGAAATGTTATCATCGTTTTCATTTATATAGTGATTAGAATTAAGTACAGATGATATAGTAGGTACCTCAAAAACATTTGCCATGAATCACATGTTAGTTATGTCATAATTATCTTCATGTGTTTATTCATAGTCATTGGAGTTATCCATAGAGGAACTCCATGGGATTTTATAGATTTATTATACTTCGTATCCTTATCTTAATACTTCTTCTTTTATTTCAGCTTTGGTAATTCATCCTTAACATTCCCTTTTTACTTACATTCATAATAGGTAATATAACTTGAGTTGTAATATCTTTTACAAAACTTTTTCTAAGTTCATATACCTCCATCATTTACTTTTTTTGTTTTACTTACTAAAGAATTTCTTCTTCTTATATAAATTCTTAAACCTTTTGTCCAGATGGTCCATTTCCTCTTCACTATATGTTGGTAATTCTTCATCACGGGAGCTTTCAGCTTGGATTTTTTCTTTCTCTTTTTTTGAATGAAGTATACTTGAAATCAACTTATTTTATCTTAGGTTGATCATATTCTTCACGATTGAATTTAATCTCTTATTAATACATCATTTACATCCCAATCAATTCCTTGAAAGGAAGTTTACTTATGTCGTGGGATTCCCTTGTAGAAACAGATGTCCCTCTCTATATCTCTAGGATGAATCTCAGTAGTCTCGTGAATTTATATTTATCTAACATAGTATTTCCTAAGGATATCATAGTATTGAAAATATAATTGAACCAGAGATACATATCAGAATTTAACTCATCTATTTTCATCATGAATGAATTATATTTAATTTTGTAAGTATTCAATCTCATTTCTTTAACATTAGTTGTTCCTACATGATAAATAGATAATGTATCCCAAATTTCATAGGTAGTTTTACTAAAAGATATTCTATTGAACTCTTCATCTCATAAGGCATGGTAAATAGAATTAATATCATTGAAATTATTATTATAAGAAAACTTAGTTGAATCATCTCATGTATTCTTAGAAATCTTAGGTAACTCATAGTTATCCTCTATAGAAGACTAAATTTGAAAACTCATACTCTCAATATGCATTTTCATAATTATTTTCTACTGATCATATTTATTACCAATAAAGAAAGGAGGTCTGTTAGTAGAAGAAAATTATTTTCTATTATCCATCTAATAATTAAATTTAGAATTAACATAAATTTATGATATTTAATAGATAACTAAAATCATAGTTGAAATGTTTTTAAAACCTTTGATAACAAATGTTGGTCAGAGTGAGTATCTCAATAGGGGAAGATAATTGATTAACCAATATAATTTTTTGTCAAAAGAAGGTAAAAATGAAATCCCCTAGTTAAATTAAAACATCCCAGTTAATTAAAATATTAGATCGATATAATTTTTAATCTTTTTAAATATTTCATTAATATTGATTTAGTCGCAGTTAAAACAATTATGAAAACTACTTTAACTTTTTAAATCAATTTACATAATCAAAAACTTATATAAACACTAATTGATAATAACTATCAAAGAAGTGGTTTCTTTGTAGTTTAAAATATATTTGATTTAAATATTATAAATAAATAAACAAAACAAAACACACCATGGAATGAATACAAGAGGTTTAGTCCCAATCCATGACTTAATTCTCTACACATGGAAATCACCTTCTACCAAGAATATTATATAAAAAAACATATGACCCAAAACATGGATTGGGTGTACAATAGAAAAGATATCTAGGGTGCATAAGGACCACTTCCACAACAACTGTGGGAATAAAACAAAGACCGAACACACAAGGACCTCTTCCACAAGACATTGGAAAACAAGTTTACAGAGAGTTTGAGAAGATATCTAGTATCTTCTAGGTAGATCATAAGAGTCGGTGTGGGTAAAATAAACAGATTAAACTAAAATACTCATAATGTAAAGGAAATAGATACCAAGAGAAAATAAAATTATATAGAAATAATGTGTTTCTCTGTCTGATATTCTTTTTAGCTTGTGTCTCCTTGAAAGTAGTTTAAAGTGGGGTTTTAGTCATGTTTCTGAAAATTGTATCCAAATAGAGTGTTATAAACTCCTTTTTTACTATGGGAAGGAATTGAATGTTATGTAATCTATGATCTTCCTCTGTCATTTGAATTCAAGATACTGAATGTAATATCTCAGAAACTGGAATTCTTCATGTGTATATCAATATCTCCATGTGTGTATAATTATTTTTTATCTATTTATATCAGGTGCATGAGGGATTCTACTCCTTCATTTAAGAGAATCATGCATGAGTGTCCTTTCAGAGAATAGTCATCCAAATATACTTAATCCTCATACTCAAGGAAAAGACATTCTTTAATACATCTATGTAATAGATTAATAAAAATCATTAAAATAACTCACATAATAAAAATTAATAATATAGTCATCAAACATATTTAATTAAAAATAAACATAATAGTGGCAGTGAGTCTACTTGAATGGTGACACAATATTTAGTTGTGACTTAATCTAGCGGTGACATAAGCTGGTGGTGATTTATCCCAAAACTTTTCCAAACTTCTATTCTGGTATTGGGTCATCTTTGACAGTGACCCAGGCATGACAGTAGGTATTTCTGACACTTAGACAAATTTTTATAGTCCATCTCTAATGATAGGTGTTTTCAACACTTTTTCAAATTTTTAGTTAAACAGTGATCCATCCTTTGGTGGTGATTCCTTCCCATAAATTTCCAAAAATCCATTTTGGTGGTGACACATAGTTGATGGTAGGTGTTTTGAAACTTATCCAAATTTCCATAGGTTATCTCTGATGATATGTGCTTCTAGTACTTTTTCAAATTTTATTTCTTTTTGCATCCTCAATGGTTATTCATTATAGGTAGTGACTCAACCTCAATGGTGATTCATGTGTGATGGTGATTCATCCTTGGTAGTGACTCATTCTTAATTGTGAGTCATACTTATCAAAAATTTCATCAATATATCTTATATTATAAAATGATTCCATAACACATAAAAATCATTAATAGAAAGAGAAACATGATTTTGTTATCATTAAAACAAGGGTTATAATATTTAGGCTACTATGTCCTCATCATCCTCTCTATTTCCCTCATAATTATCATCATCGATGTCATCGCCCACTATCTATGCCTCTACTCCAGCTGAAGTAACTAAATAAGTTCCATGATAATAGTTTTTTGGTAAAATACAACATAAAAAATGTAGTATGAGTGGGCATTCTAATTAATTGGTAATAAATTTTGGGGGAGAGAAATTATGAAATTCAACATCATCCATAATACCCCATATCTACTCAACCTTTCAATCTAGACTAGTGTGGTAGTATTTTTGGATCATCTAGTTTACATGATGTTTTTCATAATTAGTTCCTTATAGTTGAGTGTGGGTGGGGTAAGTTTAGTATGGTGAAGGATGAATGTAAGATTTATTGCTAGGTGGGTGGGCTACTAGGTGGTGGGTTAGGAAAAGTGAATTTCATTGAGTGGCTTAGGGACATCCTCATTTTAGGGTTGGACTTCCTCATCCAATTCTTATCTTGTATCATGGGTAATTTGAAAGTGTTATTTAATTACATCAAATGTGAGAATCTGAATATGTTTTATCAATTTAATATCAAAATTAAGAGGTGGGTATAACTTATGGAAGTATTATGTATCAAGATGAATCCTTAAGTTCTCAATAAAGAGAATAATGTAAGGTCCTACAAAGATCCATCCCCCTCTATTTTATTTTTCAACATTTAAATGTGGTATTGAGTGTACACAAATTTTAGGTTAATGTAGTATCCTATAATCATGGAATCGAGTAAAAATTAGTCTCACCATAAAACATTGTCATTCCTTTCCAATCTTGGGGTGAAGTATGTGGTGAGAACTTGATGAAGGACTTGTTGTGATAGGTTTAGGAGGTAAGAGGTTTTGATAGTTTGATGGATGTAAGAAGTTCTAGCTTAGGAAGCATATGATCACAATTATATGTTAGTAATAGTCTCTGAAGAAATACTATATTGGGTATAGTAGGTGGTTTTAATGAATACCTTAGTATACTACCCAATAATGACCTCAAATTAGGATAGGGGAAAGTTGAAATGTCTATTGAGGAGCTAAAAGGTAATATTCTCATTTAACACTATTTCTATATCCTTATAAAATTTTTATCACTAAATACAGTGAAATATTTAGGAAAATTCAAATAGTAACTCTTTGTAGGTTGTCTTGGTCACCGAAAGGGTTTCGGTAAGGTGGCCCAACTCTATATAGTTCTAAAGTTCATCATGGATGTCAAGTATTTCCAAACATTGGGGCTTAAATAGATAGTGTGGAGGAACTGGCTTAAGGGATAGAATTTGGTGGCACTTATTATCTTCCTCATGAGATAAATGAAGGTGAGGGATTGAGGGGTATTTGAAGCTAGAACCATAGTCACCATTTGAGGGGATATTTGACATGGTGTAATGGGGTGTAGGTAGTTAGGGTCCCACTATTTAGAAACACAATAATATTTCATAAGTATTAAAATTAAAATATTTATTAAATAATTAAATCATATAAACCCTAAACTAATTATAAAAAATCCATAAATCAATGTCATTCATGAAGAAAATATTGGGCGTTGAAAAAGAATTTTTGAAAATTGTGACCAAAGTGAGGGAATATAAAAGTGACATGAAAATCCTAATGAAACTAGTAAAAGTTTAAAGAAAATATTGAAATAAGGTAAAATAAGAAAAGAGGGTTGGACTATATTAGAGATGAAATAGGGGGATAGAAATAGAGGGGGATATAGTGAGAGATGAGAGATAAAGTGGAAGATGATTTCCTTATATTGTCGGTCTCATGGATGCAATGGGAATAAAGAGGTGAAAGGGGTGGAGAAAAGAAGATGGAAAAGGAATGGAAGAAGGAGAGAAATGGGGAGGTCTGAGCACATAATTTGGACAATTGTGGATGAGGTTTGGAAATGAATTTTTGGATAAAAAGGATAAAAATCAAGGGGTTTTAAAATATCACATGATTCAACCACAAGGTTTGGTAAACCATGAAGAAATAGTGTAGTGACTAATAGAAAGTGGTTGAACACCTTACATAGTTTATGCATGTGTATTAGTAAATCATTTTCCAACTATAGATGATTTTGGGTCTTATGTACGATTAAACCTCATGGTTAGTCAAACTATGCACCAAATATGTGGGTATTTCATGAATAAAAATGTACCATGAGTTTGATTAAGGTAAGTGGTTTGAGTAACTGGGATCTAATCGTATGGTAAATGTGTGGTTCCTCATTTAGATTCTAAAATCAAGTATTCTCCCTTGGAAGAAAATTTGATTACCCTAAAGGTTTTGAAATAAATTAATACTTCCATAAATATTATAATAAAACTTTCATGATAAAATTTAATCACAAATAATTTACCTCATACGCACAGAACAAAAAAAACTAAAACTCAATAACAGGATTTCCTAATTAAATTCAAACATAAAACAAGTAAATATTTATAAAATTTATTAAATTTATTAAATTTAATGTTACCTCGTAGTGAGTACTGCATTTAAAATATTAATATATACATACCTATTCCTATCACTAATCAAAGTGTATGGTGGAGACCACATTGGTATGAGTGGGAAATAGAAATTAGCATCAGAACTATATAGAGACTTGCTCTGATACCAAGTGTTTTACTAGATATATATATAGTAGAAAAACTACAAGAGGAGGTAAATTTTAGTCCAAAACATGTCACCAATTTTTTTCCACATCAATATATAAGTTGAACATAAATATAATCTTATAATTAACTCATAATTTATTGAAGTTAATTCAGAGGAAATTAAGGTGGTCATAAGTTTAAAAACAACACAACTAAAACAAAATACACAATAGAAATTTATTTTTTTTCAGAAAATCTAAAAAACTAAAATAATAAAGAACATAAAATAAATAAATCAATACATAATAATATATAAAATAAAAAAAAAATTATAAAACTCATAAATAAAATGGAAATAAAACAAAACATAGAGTACTGGTTTACAAACCAAGAACTCCATTAAAGTATATTATAAAGTGAAAGGAGGTTCTTTAAACCTAGTCCAAATATCTATTTTCCAATCCAAATAATCCCTCAACATTAACCTATCTAAAGGTTTCTCTATACTCCTATCCCCAGAAACCCTTGATCCAAATGATCAGAAATATATCTTCATTATTGTGCTTGGAAACCCCAAATCACCATGATCAGAAACAAAACAATTATTACAAGAGAACTTAGAGAATAAACATTGATAACCACATAAATATATTCTCTTAGTGTAACCCACAAAAATAAAAAATTCAACTATCGAAATCATACTCAGCAATAAAATATTTCAAGCATCAAAATGATTTAGCGGATCTTTCAGATATTTCAATAATTATTTTACTATTTTTATTCTAATCCTTGAAATAGTAGTCCTTTATAGTTAAAACTTCAATTGACAGATTATAAGTTTTTAGGGTTACTTATAACTTCATTAGAATAAGTTTTCTTATATTCTTATTAACTTATCATTACTCCACATCTTCTAATGAAATTAATTATACACTATTACAGTGCTTGTACATCCAGTCAATGTAATATTTGCATGAAATTTAGTTCAACAAATTTTCATCATGTAACCCAATGAAAATTATAAAACAACACTTAAATTTATTTAGAAACCACCAAAAAATAAATTTTACTTTCAATTAAATTATTTAAAGAATTTATTATCTAAACAATGTCCCGATTTTTGTAAATAACAAGATACGTAAGGAAATGACCAATATTGGATGAAATATAAAAGATAATACATTATATTCTCGATGTATTGGAAATTGTGTTTCTATAATAAACTTAATGGAAATCATTAGTAATATCTTACAAAAAAATTCCCAACAAAATATAAAAAATAAAAAATAATTATCATTCCATAAATATCTGTTACACAAATAACATTACAAATAATTATAAACATGAAAAATATTTACCCCATATAAAATTCCAGTATAAATAATTATAAACATGAAAAAATTTCTCCCACATATATGACATACAAGGAAATATTCTACCACATAAAATATATTCAAGTAAAAATTATCATTTAATAAATAATTATCATTTGATGAAAACTTATAATTTCCTAAATCTACCCCCCTTTGTGATTTTCAAAAATAATCCCCCTATGTTGAAAAAGAATCATATATGTAGATAAAAATTAAAACTCTCTCAGTTTAATTTTTTAAATATCAAAACCTTTGTGTTAAAATTAAAAGAAACCCCTTAAAAGCTTATATTATTTTGAAAAGAATTTGTTTTTCTGAAATTTATCCCCTTAAAAGGCTATAGAAGATAATTAAAAGATGAATTGAAATTGTTATTTTATACAAAAAATATACATGAAAACATATTATAAAATTAAATACTCTAAAATAAAAACTTTACTTTAATCTAATTATATATATAACATTCATTTAATATATAGAACTCACATTCTTAGAAAAATTATTGTTCTATAAATAAGAAAACAAATACTTGGGAAGAAATTTTTTCCCCCTTTTTAATTATTAGTCTTAAGAAAAATTAGAATAATGATAAGATATATAAGATTGAATTTTTACCAGGTGTTTTTTTATAATACTTACATATGTTCTTATTCCTTTTAAGATGCTTCCAATGAAAATTTAAATAAAAATTTATTATTTTCAATTATATTAAAGTTACACATTCTATTAAATTCTTGAAATTTTTTTATTTTTCACACAACATAAGAAAAATAAAATTAAAACTCCGAACTAAAACACATTGAGAAAATTAATTTTAATAAATGAAATAAATCCATGAGATGTATTTTTAATGAAATAAAAAAATTATTAATCCTACAAAAAATTAAAAAAAATTATACAAAGTTAGAAATTTTTTAAAAGAAAATATATCCCCATTTTTTATAAAGTTTTTAATGTCAGGTGATAGGTTAAATAAGAAGTGATTTGAAAATTAATTTCAATTTATTATTCCCAACTTCTAATTCATATATTCGATTCTATTAGAATTTAAAGGTTTAGAAAAATGATCAATGAGAAGATTTTACATTCTAATATAGTTAATAAAAATATCTTCTTTTGTATGTGATACCTAAGGAAATTGGGTGTTACTTCTATATGCTCAGCTCATGAGTGATGTGTTGGGTTTCTAGAAAACTAAATCTCACTATTGATGCCACAAATTTCTAGAGTTTGATTAAATTTCAAAACAAAATTCATGATTGTGTGATAAATCCACAACACTTGAGTGAAATAACATTCTTCTATAATATATTCAGCTTCAGTAATGGAGAGTTAATCCAAGTTTTTCTTCTTGATAGACCATGAATATAAATCCCTTCAAAGAAAATATCATTTTCTAGATGTACTATTCCCATCTGACCAAAAAAATATAAAATTAGAATCTAATTAACTTTTGATTATAAAATCAGGTCCAGAATAATAAAATAGAACATGTTTTAAGGAAACATTGAAGTAACAGAAAATTCATTTTACTATATTTAAATGTGAATCAATCATATTTTTCTGGAAATACCATAAATAAATAAAATTAAAACATGATTTAAGTTTAATTTTCCATTAAATATATTAATCTTATAATTATACCTCTATATGTTTTTGTGCAATAATTTTCTTGGATTCATCAAGACTAAGTTTTTTTTATCTTCCTACCAGAGTATTAATACTCAAGGATTCGTGTTTCCAATAAAAATGTAGTTTGCTATTTTCAAACAGTTTCTAATGGGTTTTGTTTGTGGAACCAAAAACACCCAATGGTTCTATATCTGTGATGACTTAGGGACCTACTTTCCAAAGGTAGGATCTATCTTGGAGGTTTGGCCAATAATACTGGAGAGCTTATATTGGTTGAGAGGATGGGAGGTTGGGCTCATCATACCCTTTTGGGAGAAATTTTTTCCTACTATAGTATTCTGTTATAGATTTAATATATGTTCATGAATCCTTTACTAATTCCCAAGTATGATGTGGGTCACCCTTGAATTAACAATCAATTATTAACATGTATATAAATTATAATCATCTGTATGTATCTGAGGTCCTTCATTAATATAGATATATCTATTAATATGATGTTTTCCATCAATGGTATCTCCTAATGTACAGATTATATATTCTTTAGACGTTATTTTGATGATGTTGGTTTTATATACACATAGTGTTGCACTCTGTAGTGTGTTTTCATCTAAGGATATTGGAGTTGTTTTGATGTTGGGATCAGACCCATAGATGGGATTCCAAATGTATCCTTGTGAAAGGAATTAGAACTCACATAGTTCGGTGCCGCTTAATGGGGAATGTCATACCTTTTAGGTTCATGTGATAAGGACCAAACCGTGAAGTTTAATATCATGTGGCTAGGAATTCTTGGTGAAATTTGTCTGGTGAATGTTTGGTGTTGGACTTATGATGAAGAAACACGTGGAACCCAGAAGGGATATGGATTTCCAAGATGAATTAGACCCTACTGTGAGTGTGGACTAGAGAGAATAGGGTTAATTTGGGGTGTTGGGTTTGTACCTTAATAAGGATTCCTAGATATCCCATTTGGAAAGGAATGAAAGCATACATAGTTTATCTATAATAACCCACACCTATGGAGGCCCTTGGGTTTGTCTCATAGGGGTGCCTTTGAGAGGATTATGTTAGGTCTTACTTCTGAAGAGGGTTCCCTGTGGAAGGAGGTCCATGAGGGATCATCTCGACTCATGGTGATATGGAGGATTGTTTGAGGCTTACACCTAAATAGGAGGCATCCTAAGCTTAGGCCTTTGGTATGCATCATATCTATCTTGATTATATAAGGAATCAGAGTTCTTTTAGTTCAATAATTCAGGTCATACATGCTATGGTTTCCTAGGTGGATGGGGGTTATGATTGGGGATTTATCATGAGGAGGATTCTCGTGTATTGGTTTGATTTGGGACTTACTCCTGAGAGAAACACCCATAATTGGTTGGATTGGGGATTAATCGTGAGGGGGGTTCCCTTAATTGGTTGGGGCTTACACTTGGAATAAGTTATGATTATTAGTATTAATGGGGCTTAATCCTATGAAGTGTGCCCATACGTTTTGGGATCTTGTGGATTTCATACCGTTATAAACCTTTAATCCCATGTGAGTCATGATCAATGTGAGAAACAAGAGGAAATAGAATATATGTAAAATGACAGAGTCTTTTTGTCCTGATATTGGATACATGGAACTGATGACTCATGCTTATAGAGTCACTTTTAATGAAGTAGAGAGAATGATCCTAAAGATGGTTCTCTACTAAAACATGCATCAGACGGTGTGAATGTTGTGATTATGGGTAGCCTATGTGCCCACTGATTTAGGATGATTCATTCTTGAATGTGATGGAAAATATGGAGTAAAATATCTATCAAACCACAAACGTATCCTCCTCTACTAGTGGAAGAGTCCAAGGGTATAGGAGACATAGGATAGTAATCTAGTTCACATCCCCTCCTTGACCTAGTGTCCAAGTATGTGACGAGTATTATGAGTCCAACCTCTTATAATAAAGGAAAGGGGATTACTCTAGTAGTTATTCCATAAAATTGGTTCCATGAAAATGGAGGATTATCTAATTCAATGTCAAAAGGAAACAAAATTATTATCCCCTCCCTCCATTCTTGGAACTGGTGGCTCTAGGTTGTAAAGACGACAATGGTAGGACATGGTCCTATCCCTTGTATCTAAGACTGGGGACTCCATGACACCATCCTCAAGGTTAGGGACCTCATGACCAAAGGAATGAAAAATCACATGCACCCTAAGTACCCTAAACATCTGGTTGGACAAGTGTAGGAAACCTATGATTAATGTAATGAAAATCTAAATGGGAGACACACTAGTTTTCCCCACTTCATGATTTTTCATGTCTTGAGGCTTTCGTAGAGGTTTTAACATGGTCCCTTTCAGACAAGGGAGCCAAAATTAGAGATTCCCTTCTAGATATGGCTTTGAAGAGGGCCTGAACAGAGGCTCGTGCAGTATGGATGCTAGTTCAAGGAAAATGAGGGGTCATAGAGTTAGGATTGGGAGAGACAAGGAAGGATCGTGTAGGGGGGTTTTCACTCAGGGGGATCTATTTAAGGTGACAGTACCTTTTGTGATGGACCACCTTGGAAACAACACTTGGGAGATAATTTTATCAAGACTTCAACGGTCTTCACTAGTGTTCTCGTAAATAGCTCATGCAGGTCTCTGGTTAAGGAATGATATAATGTTCTTCAACCATGGGGTAGAAGATTCCTCACACAGGTGTTATGTATCTTAAACCTTGGTAGGTCTTTAATTTCACTACCCTAATTTAATTCCCTCTCATTTCGGTTTTAGAGGACTACTTAGAAGGTTTTGGAGGTATTGGGAGAATGTCTAGGGAGAGAAAAGTGTCACGAGGCCTTTATAGATTTTGTGTGCCAATAAAGACCCCAGTGTCCTATTTATAGACAAATATAGGATGCTGGGCTAAGAAAATATTTCTATCAGGTGTCTCTCTCAAGGGTTCTGTACTGGTTGATGTATAGGTTGGTTGCACATGCTGATGCATAGGTACCCTATGTGCTGATGATGCTCATGGGATATTTTGTGAATAGCCTTCAGTGGATTTTAAATCCTTTTCCTTCTTCATTTTTATTCTTCTCCTCCTTCTAGGATATTTTCCTTTGACACCTTTTCATCCATCTGATAAAACAGAGTGTCAATAAAATTCCCCCTCATGATGGATCTGATCAAAGGAAGAGTATCTGATCCTGAGGTAAAGGGATGAAAAGGGTGAAGGGGTCACTGAGGTCATATACACTAGTCTTCTGCACTGGCAGTTCACCTAGGTATTCAACATAGTTGGGGTGTGTACTCAATCCATAAAGGTGGGTTTATTTTCCTATAAATAGATTCCTTGTTTCAACGGGCGGACCTCATGCTTCAGTATCCTTACTCTCACCACACTAAACTCCCGCACATACATCATTTTTATCCTTCTTTGCTAATGCATCATTTAGGAAGAAAAGGTATGTATCTGTCTACGTGATTTGTATTCCTGGGAAAGAGACTGGTGCAGTGACTGTGTGTGAGGTTCCATCATGAGGCACTTCCATGAGTTCCCTCTGTGAATTCATGTCTTTTCCAAATTTTCATGTTTCTGTAATTTTTTTAAATGAACTTATCACCAAAGAAAATCTTGATACTTCTTTTGCAGGTTCAATAGTCATTAGGGAGATTAAAGTTTCTGATGGACTAAATAAGAATCGCATTGATAAAATGGTGAAAACTATAGGTCATGAATACTCTACCCGGTCGGGTGGTATATCTGAAGAAATTTACCCACAACTTTCCTGATATTAATTATATTCCACTTTATTTCCATTTACATGTAAAGGAGTACTTGAAACTATCTTCGAAGAATTATACTCTTCTCTACTCATTCCAATATTATAGAAACTTCATAACTGATAATGTTTCTAGTATGGGTTCATATATTATTGTTGGGATGTCCTCCATAGCATGCATCATGCACCATATCCAATGTTCTTCAGATCTAAAGTCACACACCATCGAATTAAAGTCTCACTTTTATCTATCTATTTTTCATGATTACTAGACAGATTAGTCAAAGGTTTGGAATAAAGGCTATGAACTCCCCCCCAAGGGGAGGTGTTAAGAAGGAGCGGAAGTGGGCATACTGGGCACTCAATACTTGTGCATAATTCAAGAATGAGTTGTAAAAAATCCAAATCTATGAGACTATTTGGGTATGGAAAACATAAATATACAAGAATGTTGACTTTATTCTTGAGTTTTTAAGTTGGTTGAGTCCATAGAATTTTTTTAACTTCATGCATGGAGAATTTGGTATTATCTTGTGGGACATCTACATGATCTCTAGGGATCTAATCCTTGTAGATATGTATGATTAATTCATCCCTCCAAGGGTGAAGTGAGATGATTCTAAAAGATCGCCACCTCTGGTGCATGAGTTTCTTAAAATAGATCAGGATATTATGAAGGAAGACCCTCACTTGAAGGGGGATATCCATGATAGTGTGGATGAATACTTTCCTAAATCCAATATAGCTTGTTCCCACTTACAAGAGTTCAACAGGATGTCCCAGAATGGAAAATTGGAGTTCTCCTGGTACATTTTATCCAACTTTTGAGAATGGGGAGTAAAAAACTGGGGGTACAAGCCCATGTCTCATTTAGCTATAAAGAAACATGTCACGAGATTTTTCTCTATGTGGCTAAGCATTTTCCTACTTCCAATCCATGATTCCAACAGTGGATTGAGGTCAGGGAAATTTTTCATATTGGAAAAGATGGCATAGAAAAATCATGTGGGGTCGGTGATCCCCATCATGGTGATGATTTAATAAATCCTGCTACATTTTCATGAGGGTAAGACCTCGTTCATAATTGTAGAACCATTCCAGTTACAATAGGTATAGATAATAGCTCACTTTAGATCATACATTTTGTTAAATGGGGTTGACATTCCTGGGATCCAGTTTCGACCGTATTCTCATTTCATTTCTAATATTATTCCATCATTATTGAAGCCCAATGAGACCCTATTGAGGCTGATCCTATTCATGGAGTTTAATTTATTTACATATGAGGCTCGAATACTTGTAGGTTTACTGATAATGGAAAGGCTAGTGATGTTCTGAGATCAAACATGATGGATTTTGTGGATGGTCTTATGGAAACCTACATTGATGGTGAAGTTATATGTGAATACTAATCTCTATATAGGTTTTCATGCCAATTCAAGTGCTTGTAGTAGATAAATATATCTCCTCTGGTGTGTGTCTAATAAGAAAACCATCTGATGGTAGAGAGAAATTTATTTATTCTTATAGTAATGGAGTTGAATCAAGAGGTAATCAGACTACCTCCAGTGGATTAAACCAATGGATTAACCTCTTAGTATGCTGAGGATTGGATTCCATCACACCGCAAGGGGTTGTTGGAAGAATTTGTTCCTTTAATTGGTACTAATAAAATAGCCAATAATGGAAAGTAGTACAAGAAGTATTCTTCTCTTACAGAAGATTTTTCTTCTCCCTCATAGGTTGATTAATATACTTCATATGGTGATAATGATGAGGTCCTGAGTTCATCCAAATGACCATGTGTGAGGTTTAGTCCACCATCCAGAATAAAAAGGGCCACACCAATAGATATTGAGCCTATATGGTCTAGTCATCACTATAAAAAAGATACTCAGGTTCCATTTTCCCTCCCTTAATTGTAATGGAGAGGGTTAGGAAGCCCATGAAATCTAGGGCTATTGAATTTTCTTCAAGGCATCCCAGAACAACCTTAAAATTCACATGACCAAAGGTAGCAAATTTTGGTAGGACATTTCCTCTGATTCTAAAATCACATGGGAGTTTATTCGCGCTAGGTTGTGGATTCTAGGTATAGGAGATTCTCAATCCCTTCTCAATCTTCAATTTGAGGATTACCCCACTGAGGTGAGTATTTATATTTAGGAACTAGATATGATGTTTTATGAAACTAATGACTAAATCCAAGCCACAAGAAAGGTGGAGTACATGGTGAGATGGGGCACTGCTGAAGGGGTAGACAACCCATATTCTGAGGAATGGATTTATTGTGTCAATCATGAGGATGTAAGTTCTCCTTTTATCATATAATCTTTTTTCTACCTTTCCTTTATCTCAAAAAAAGTAATGCTGCTAAGGGAAGGTCTTTTTAATTTCAGTGGGATAGGGGGAAATCAACTAAGGTTCTGTCATTGAAATACATCTCAACTGGCACCCCACTTGAGGTTGATGAATCATCTCCAAAACTGGTAGAGCTATCCCCATTCCAGTAAAAAATGGAGTCTATGATGGAATGGGTGACTATATTGACCCCTATGATACCTATCATTGAGGAGGTCGGTGATAGCTATCCTCTGTCGAAAAATAAATAACACTGGAAGATAAAATCCTTGGATAAGAACCTTTTCACTAGTAATAAAACTCCATGGAATCACTAATACCTACTTCATACAACATAAACATTTAACCCTATTCATGGTTGTATAATATACTTCTCTCTCTTCTATCAAGGGTCTTATTAATGAACCTACAAGAACTGAGGAGGGCCCTATCAACCAAGAACATTTCCTAGATGGTGAGTCAACTTCCTCAAAAAAGAAAGTGTCGGGGGTTGAGGATATGTCATCTCCTACCGTCACCACCCCTTTTGATGTAGAGGGGTAGGAGGGTTCTGGTAATGTCCAAGGTACATCATAAGGTGTCGTATATTGATGTATTACTTTCATACCTATGTTATTTTAGGTTCGTATCATGCATCAGTGGACCCTGCAATGATTGATGCTGACCCTATGGCTATCACTAAGAATGTTGTTTTGGGTATCAAGTCGTCGTAAGAGGGTAATATACTGGGTCCCGAGCCAAATATTCTAAGCATATCCATGAGTGATATTATTAGGGGACTTGGGGAATTAATAGATTCCATTATAAATCTTGGAATAAACTTTAATGAAATGACTAAACTTATTAATCTTCCTACTACATAAAAAGAATTTTAGAAAATTAATAGGGAATTTAATGGACATGATTCTTTATTTTCTAATGAAACCAAATTTTTATCTGATTATAAAATCATGACTGGTTGAAATGTGAAGCTCCATCTATAGAGAATATTATAGCAGTAATACGTGAATAAGATGTCAAAGTCCATCCTAGACCTACTATTGAGGGGGTGCCAGCTTAGGTGGAACTTGAAATGGGGAGTCTTCCTGATCCTCATTTGGTGAGCCATGGGAGAACCCAAGAGAGTGCTCCTTGTTAAGAGGTTTCGGTCCAGACTACTAAATTTAAGGATTCTATGGAGAAATCCACCCATGTTGTCTACCCATTATTGGGTGAGTGTCAGAGACTACTTTAATCATCCCTTATTTCTTCTCTTTGATGTTGTTTTGTGTCTACTGATGAGTCTTGAACATTGTCCAGCACCATCAACTTATGTGGTTGATTCTGAGGGTGTAACCTCTTTTACAATGAGGATGATACTAGAATAAGAGTTCTTTATTAACTAAAAGGGAATGTGGAAGGCTTCCTCAATAATTGAATTGATCTCAAAGTAAATTTCTCCCTCTGAAATTGTCTTTGAGTTATATTTTTAGATGTGATAGTGGATTTGATTCATATTTGGAGATGTAGAATGATATTTTCATTACACGCCATGGGGAATAGAGAAATATATGGAAAATAATCACCAGTATAACTTTTTAAGACCTTCCTTCATGAATCTATTGACTTGTGTTCCTATTTGGTATGCTTGGATATGGTGAATTTTATTAATTTATGATTCATGATATTCTGAAAGAGATTGTTCATAAACAAGATCGAGAGAACTAGATTCAATAGGACCTCAAAAACCCGAAGACTCTTGTCAACATTGATAATCTCCAAGCCACATTATCCTATGAAGAGGCCAACCATACCAAGAAGCTAGTAGAATTTAAATGAAAATTTAATGAGAAAACTATTCAAGTACCATGCCTTTATCATGAATTGGAAGCCACTCAAGAGGAGCTCATAAAACTCCATAATTCATTATAAGGATCCAAAACCAAAGGGTAAACTACTATTGCAGTTGCAGTGGAAGAACTTAATAAGGCTAAGAATATTGAATCTATTTGGTTGGTTTTTCTTCAACAAGAAGTTGATGGGGCTCAAGAGGTCATTCAAACAATTTAGAGTTATTTTGAGGATCTCTTGTAAAGTTTGACAGAGAGACTCTATCTTGTGGATGCTCCTTTGATTTTATTGTCTTGTAAATGAAATGAATTTTTCTCCTAATCATATATTTCTTCATTCATATTCACCTCCTGTGATCATAACATAACATTGAAACTAATTTGTATAAAAATATATATTTGTGTCAGCTAGTCATAACCACATTGATTGAGATGGGATGATGCTCTAACTTTTTCCTAATTCATGGGGCTTAGTGAGTGTAATTTTATTATTTATAGGCCCATATTGACAACCCTACAAACTTTTTGTATTTTATGTCATCGCTATAATTTATTCGCTAAGTCCAATATGGAGGATACTTAGCTGCTGAGACTGGGATTTTTCTTATACCACCCTTTATAGGTTTTTAGCCTAACAAGTTTTAGGCCTTTTATTTTTTCAGTGTTTGAATTTTTTTCTTAGACCATATAGAGTGAGGGTCTAGTGAGATGAGACTCAACTTTTGTCTAGAGTTCCCTTTTTAGGTTTTCGATATGTCAATTACTATGTCTCTTTTTGTGGGTAGTTTGGAGGCATGCAAGATGGAGTAGTGAGACTGGTGTTTTAGGTCGAATAGATTTGCCCATAAGTTTTGGAATGATAACCCAAATGAGGCTTGTTTTCCAAAAAAGTTCTGAAATTCTTCAAATATCTAATGGGGAATCTGGAGACATTATTTTTTGGTTCCCAAATCTAAAACACGGTATTAGGGAATAGAGGAATTCCCTCCTGAGGATGAATTTACCACTAGTTGAAAAACCTATTTTGTGAGTTTCTTATGAAAATCCAACTGGGGAATGTTACTGTATAGTCAATAGTGGAATCCTTTGGTTGAAAAACTCATTTTTTGGGATACTTTAGGTAAATCCATCTGGGGTGTATTACAACATGGTTAGGAAAAAATGTTCTCAGTATTTACAAATTTCTATTATCAATGGCTTAAGGAAGTTTATATAGATTCATATTTCTCAAGAACATGGTGGGTGGTTTTTCCAAGGTAAAATGTCTAAGAATGAAGAGAGCATCTATATAGGCATTGGTCGTGAATGGAAAACCTCTCCTCCGCAAATTTGGCTTGTGTGAAGGAGCGTAAATTTTGTTAGATAACCAATGTCAAATGGGAAGCCCCCTTCCTGATAGGGGTTAAAATATCATTCATTTTAATGTTATGTGACCAAGACATTAACTACATACAGAAAGGACATTGTTTAACAATTTAAATTATTATGACTAGAACTTTGACCATGTATTTTAACATCTTATAACAAGTACATTGTACTACGTAGTTTAAATTCATATAGAAAGGATGTTATGGGGTAAAATTTATGATCTTTAGCTTTGAATTAATGATTAATGATTCTTTCATTCTTGGTATTCTATTAAGAAATGTTTTACCATATTCAATTGTGAGAAGAGAGAGCTGTATGTTATGATCTAGGGACCATAATATATGAATATTGGTCTGGGGAAAAAAGAAAAGATTATGGAAATAGATGTTGTATCTCCAAAAGAAGAAGTTACCGCAGATTAGCAAACCCTCTTTGTTGGATATTTTATGTAAAGCCGATTGGGCAGTATTACCGAATAGTCAATAGTGGAATCCCTTGGCTGAAAACCCCATTTTTTGGTATACTTCATGTAAATCCATCTAGGTCATGTTACAACATAGTCAGGTGAATAATTAATCAATAATTTCGAAATTCTATTACTAAAATATGATGGAAGTTTGTGGAGATTCATATATCCCTAGGCATAGAGTTTGGTTCATATTATGAAGGTACCTTAATATGGAAGGACCATTTTAAGTTAAAATTACCTAATAATGTGGAAAATAGGTTTCCTATGTAGGTCTAATCTGATATAGGGAATATGGTTCTTATATCATTAGTTCGTATGACTAGAACCGTAATATTATGGAAACAACAGATGATATGTGGCCTATCAGACATAGATTGTTCCTTTATGTTTCCAAAATGAAGGAGGGAGTTATAAACCATGATCTTTGAGGTTTTCAGATCGACAGAGAGGGTTTGGTAAAAAATTTTGAGGGATGACTATAGACTAAATTTTAATCATGGGTTCCAACATAATTTCATCAAAGCAAACAAGTATAGAAGAGGATTCTCCTAAGGGAGAAGTTGCCACTAGGTAACACACCCATTTTTCACCTGTTTTATGAAAATACAATTGGGGAATGTTTCAGTATATACAGATAGTGGAATCATTTGGTTGGAAAACCTATTTTGTGGGATACTTTATGAAAATCCAACTAGGATGTCTTATATCATAGTCTGGAAAAATATCCCTTTTGGTATCAGGAATTCTTCCATCAGAAGTTGGAGAAAGATTGTGAAGATCTGAAAGTGTTCAAGATTAGAAGTGTGATGTTCATAAGGAATATTTCTAAGAAAAAAGATGGCATTTGGACTAATATTTTCTATGCTTTTGGTTTCCCTTACATAGATCTAACTCATGTTTAGAAGGGGGACATATCTGTTTCCTTGGTAGGACACTTGATGAGGGGACTTGGAATAAAATCTCCAACAAAAATATTTTCATTTATAAAGAAGAGGGGATTTTTTCTTTACCCTATGGCTGGGACTAAGAATTAATGCCTATGTGTCACAGCGTATCTCAATGGGATAAGAATCAAGACACATGTAGTTCTTTAGGTACATGTAGTTTAAAGTCATGTGGAAAGGACATTATCCTTACAGTTTAATGTCATATGGTTACAAAAAAGGTGTATTGATGTAAAGATTAAGGGAATATTATGGCTAGGATAGATCATGAGACATTAGAATCACTACATATCTTGTTGGGGAAATAATTAAGCCACACACAGTTCCAAAAATAAAGGTCCCCCACACTGATTGAATTCTTGTGTTGAGGACATTGGGGGGTTTTGGATAAGGTTTCATGAATAGGGTGAGAACTTTCATTGGATCCCTCATGTAGATCTGACTCATATATGGTAGAGTGGGGGTATTTATAGTATTGTGATATGGATGGGATTAGGATTGAAGATATGAATTTTTCTATGTATCTCATTATAATGAGAGTCAATCTACATGTAGTTCATGAGGAAATCATGCAGTTTATTTTCATGCGTTAAGAACATCTTGTGTTCCTTTTAGGTTCTAGCATCTAGGACCATGGTGACCCCAATGTGAACTGATATGAATTACTTATGCAGGGAATATTTTTTACAAAATATCTTAATCTCACATGATCTATGATCAGTGTGAGAAACAAGGAGTGGAAAAAGTTTCTTCCATGGTATAAACGAAGCACAAGTGAAGGATATGGGCATTTAGATTATATGGTGAATGGGATAGGAGATATGATCTAGGAATTGTTATGTATCTTATTAGGTTGAGGATCATGTCATACTTAGTTCATGAAATCCTATACAATTTAACATCATGCGATGAGGACAATGATGAATTGACATGAATGAATGGAAATGTTGTGGCTGGGCCCAGGGGTGGAAATTGGGGCACCACTATGTATCTCATGGTAATGAGAATCAAGGAACGCATAGTTCTTGAAAGGTTCCCTATGCAGGTCTGATCTTCACATAGGGAGTGGGTATTTTTTTTTATTTTTTTATTACGACTGGACCTAAGACCATAGATCATGTTGTCACTACATATCTCATCAGAATGAGAATCAAGCCACGCATAGTTCTTAAAAAACAATTCTCTCTTTAGGTCTGACCCATGCACGGGGAGACAAAAAAATAATATTTTTTTTGTGGTTGGTTCCAAGATTATAGATTTGGGAATCACTAAGTATCTCATTGGAATGATAATCAATCCATTATAGTTCTAAAAACGTGTTCCCAACATTAATCAGGATTTGATGCATGGAAATAGGGATTTAATACTTACAAGAATAATGGTTTGGCCCAAGACAAGATGTCCTAATGTCACTACACATCTCATTGTAATAACAATCAATCTATATGTTCTCGAAATGTTCTCTATGCTAATATGCTTCATACATAAGGAAAAAGGGGTTTTTTGGTTGTGGATAGACCTGGGATTAGAGATCCAGGCATCATTATGCATCTCAATGGAATGATAGTAAGGTCACACATTGTTCTTAAAGAACTAATTAGTTTAACTTCAGGCGGCATGGAGGCATATCGACCCACTAAGGTGTTAGAGGGATGTGATTGGGACTAACACCGGAGATGGAGGACCATTTTTAAAGGACCACAAGGAGTTTCTTAACTCATGGTTCTTTTGGGGTTTCTTAATTTCAAATGAGTGGGATGTTAACCATGAAGTTTAATGTCATGCGGTGAAGACAAATGGTGTCTTGTAGTTTTAATTCACACGACTGGGACCTTATGTTGTGCATTTTATCATCGTACGATAAGGAAAATGATGCCACATAGTTTAAATTTGTGTGGAATGGACATTATGTCATGCCTTTTAAGGTCATTTGACAAAGACCCACTATGCAGTTTAACATTTATATCTGGGACATGATCTACATGATTACACGAAATATTTCTTTAGGAACCTTTCATTAATTGGCATCGTAATGATCTCTCCATCCATTGGAATTAAGAAATAAAATCTATTAGAATAGACCTTGTGTATGGAGTAAGGTCCATCCCACTTTGATTCAAGTTTTTTAGGCTTCCTTCCTAGTATCATTAATGTTCTAAGGACCAATATTAGTTCTCTTTGGAGGAATGAGTAGAGGCAGACCTTCTTGTTAAAATCATGTGCTATACGATTTTGGTAGACCTCAAAGTGATTCAAGGTGTGCAATATTTTCTCATCCATTTATTCCAATTCATCTAATCATTTCTAGGAATACTTATATATGGATAGATGATCATAGATGATAGCATAGAGAGATGGAAACTTCATCCATGTGGATTGGACTTCTTCTGTTCCATACATCAGTGAGTATAGGGTTTCATGTGTAGTAGTATGGGTTGTTGTTCGATAATCCCATAAGAAATTCCAGAGCTTGTCATACTAAGGATTTTTATCTTTATCCACCATTTTATGGATTATTTTCAATAGGGTCTTGTTGAATGTCTCTATCTGTCTGTTAGCCGCTTCATGGTAGCCGGATAAATGGGTCGATTTGATATCATGTCATGATATAGCTTTTCTACCTCATAATAATATAATTTGTTGTCCTTTTCCATCAGTATTGTATGATGGACTCAACATATGGTAATGATGTTGGCTTTTATGAAGCCCACAATTATTTTTCCTCTGAATTCTTTGAGGAGTATTGCCTCATCCCATTTGGAGAATAAATGAGTATCAATTAAGATGTATTTGAACTACTTAGTTGTAGCTGGAGGGTACTTCCCCACAACATCCGTTCAACATATGTAAAATGGACAAGAGTATTTGGATGTATATAGAAAATATAGGGGTTGATGGATGAAGTTGGAATTTACTTGACAAGAATGGCATTTCTCGGTGAATTCTATGAAATTCTGTGGTACAGTGGGCCATTAGTATCCAATCCTTTGGATTTGATAGGAAATATTGACCTCTGATTGGTGAGTGCTATAGGCTCTAGAATTTACTTCTTCTATAATATCCATAGTATCTTCTCCATCAATACAACAAATAAGGACTCTATCAAATCCTCATTAGTAAAGGACTTTTTGATTATTTGGGCCATCATAAATGATGAAGTTAGCTTCTTATCGTCAATTTTTCTCCTTCCAGACTCTATCCTATAGGAGGAATCCGTTCTCAATTTTTTCTACAATTGGAATCATCCAACCAATGGTAGGACCATATGGTTTAGTTATAGGGATAACTTCATTGATCTCTTCAGTTATGACCTAAATAAAAGGTGAGACCATTCGACGATGGGAAATACTGATGACTGTTTCATCCCTATTTGGATATGCCAAAGTTGTTTCTTCTTTTTCTAATACATCTTCCTCAGAATTATATGATCAAAATACATGATTAAATGTTGGTTCTGATAGGAACTCTTCCATCCACACTTGGACATAGTTAATTAGGTGGATTAACACATCTTTTTTATGGCTTAATCCCCATTGATATGCTTGATTACCAACTCTAAATCAATTATTACCTCTAAATGGTCCAAAGGTATTTGGAGTTTCAATTATAGGCCTTCAATGAGGACTTGATATTCTACATCATTATTGGTACAACATTATGAAAGTAGGAATGAGTAAGGTATTATTGTCTTCATTGGGGAGATAAGAACAATTCCTAACCCAAATTTGTCGATCTTAGAGTCTTCTATTATCCTTCCTTTTGGGCTCTTGGATGCACCATCAAAATAAATTTCCCATGTTTGTGGGATGAATTGAATATAAAATATATCTTCATCTATAAATTTAGTATTGAATGATATTGTTTCTACAAATGGGTGTTCTAAAAGGAATTCTACCAAGTCCCGACCTTTCAATTCCTTCTGAGACAAGAAATATATATTGAACTGCTACAGAATAACCACCCACCATGCCAAAAATCCTATCAACATAGGATGGATGAAAATATATTTCAGTGGATTATTACGAGAGGCCAATTGATCCTCGCGGTGTTTTAGGTAGTGCCTAAATTTATAAACTATTAATATTTTTTCCAAACAGTTCCTCTCGATATTTGAATAATGAGTTTCAGCATCAAGAATCAATTGATTAAGATCATAAAGACTTTTTTCATTCCCAGAACCGTTATTCTTTGTGATGAAGGCACCCAGTGATATCTCTGGGGTTTTCAAAGATAATAAAATTGTATTTCCCTCAATGGGTGTCATTAACACTGAAGGGATCAAGAGGTACTTCTTCAAGTTTTGAAATGATTCCTAGTAGTCACTGTTCCATTGATATGTAACCCCTTTCTTCATCAGTTTGGTTAAGGGGAAACATTTTACAGAAAGTTCAGCTATGAAGTGTTGGATATAGGCAAAGTTTCCTTGATGTCCTATTAACTATTTAATTTTTTAAGATGGTGACATGATACAGATAGATTTTTTTTCTAGGGGTCAACTTCTATTTCACGATGGCATACAAAAAAGCTAATAAATTTCCTCAAGGTTACCCCGAAAGCAAATTAAAAGGTGTTTATCTTCAGGTTATGTGGTTTTAACTTTTTTAATATGGTTTCTAGGTCAAATAGGTGGTTATAACGTTTTCTAGACTTAACCACTATATCATCAATGTAAAATTTGGAAAACTTACCCATGAAGGGTTTGAAGATGTAATGCACGACACGTTGGTATGTGGAATTGATGTTCTTCAATCCAAAGGAAATTACCTGACAGTATAATATTCCTTGGGGGACCTAAAAGATGTGGATTCTTCATCTTCTAGGGACATCATAATTTTGTTGTACCCTGAATAACCATCTAAGAAGGAGAAGGATTGGAAACCATATGTTGCATCAATTAAGAGTTATGTGATTGGACCTGAGAAGTCAACTTTTGGACAATGCTGATTTAGATCACTAAAGTTGATTCATACTCTGATTTTCCCATTTTTCTTCTTTACTGGGATGATATTGCCTTGAAATTTTAGATATTGTACCTCTCAAATTATATTTTCCTTGATGGGTTTTTCTAATTCATCTTGAATTTAAGAGGTGTGAGTCGAGTGTGTCCTTATGGTTGTCATATTGTATCCCCAATGGTTTTTTGGAAAATTAAGTGATGGGTGGCCACCTCAGGGTCAAATATGGTAATTTTTATGTAATTTTAGGAGACCACGTATTGGTGTTGATTTAGGAAGGAAGTATAACCATCCTCTTCTTTGGGATTCATGGAATCACTAATCATAGTGGGATATGGATCTTATTTTTTACCCAAATTTACCTCTTTGAACTCATCAATGGTGGTGGGGAAAACTTCCTCAAATTCTAGAGGGGAATCCCAAATATATTCTCTTCTTCCTTTTCATGATTTTCCTCATATTACTCTACCTAGGGAGTATGTGATGAAGTAAATTCCCCAAAGAGAGGAGTGGATTCATACTTTTGACATCCAAAAGATGAAACAATCATTTTTGGATCAATTGATGGAATTAATACTTTTTGGAAATCAGTAGGGGAAATAAGGAATGGAGAATGATCTTATTCATTATCTCTTATTGACATGACAACTTATTCCAAACTAGCTGACTAAACATATATTTTTTTGAGCATAGGGGATGGGATGAAGATATTTTCATTTAGGCTTTCATTATTTCTTGGAGAGATAAAATATTATCTAACACTATCGGGATTGGTTTTCATAAATGAAATTATGGAATTCATTATACGTGTTCTCGAATTTGAATCCACCAATTTTATTTTGTTAATGGGGAGAATGTAATCTTTATTGAGTTGTTTGAAAGGATTGTTCAGGATCATATCCAGACTATTTGGGGAATTGATCTGAGTAACATTGTCAGCCATAGATCATTTCCCTTCCTTATGGTATAATCATTTGTCAATGTATTGTGAATCACAAGATTTTAATGAAGATTTTTCACCATAGAATGTCATAATTTTTACATTGATACAATATTTGATACATTGGTGGTATGATGATGTAATAACCACATGATAATGTAGACAAGGTTTTTCTACTAGGATGTTGATGGTCATATCCTACCTAACAGCTATGTATTATGAATCGAACATGGGGTCCCTAAACTGATTTCTGAATTTGACATTTCTAAGAAGATTATTATCATTATTTCTATAACCCTATAAATTTATAAAAGAGGGGGAAAAGTGAGATTCCATGAAACCAATTTGATGAAGTGTTCGTATTGTAATAAGGTTGATTCATGGTCCTTTATCAATAAAGTCACATAGAATATCAATTTCATTTATTGTTTCATATAGATAAAAGTGTCTGACATGTCCTTATATGATGGATTCTTCATCCTGATACGTGAATGAGATGATCATGTGGAATTATATATGATCGTCATATACACAATACCTCGACTTCAAACTCCTATGATCTTGATAAGGACTCAATGAGTGCATCTAGGGGATCCTTTTCCATACTCAAGGAATTCGGGATTGAAAACTTGGATGGATCCAAGGATAATCTCATCATAACATTATATTTCTAATCCAAAGGTTTTCAGTTCTCTAGAACGGGGGTGTTATTTTTTAGATTCATTGGGAGATGAAGTACCTGATGTAGACGGATCAACCCTTGGAATAGGAGTGGACGATTCTTCTGATCTTGGTGGATTAGGCTAATTAGGATTTCCTACACACTAAGGATGATTAAGAGGTGGCGTATCCTCTAATCGACCTTCCATGATGGCCATGTCAGGGAATACCCTATCATGAGTGGGAAATTTTCCTTGTTCCTTTTGATCTTTTAATAGATCTCTCCCATGAGTTTCTCCCACATATACAGTTCAAGAAGGGGCATGGTTAAAGTAGTAACTCCATAAATATCAAATCTTCTCTTATATCCTCCACTCTGGAATCCTCTCCCATCAGTTTCCCAATCAAGTGTAGATAATTTAAGTTCATAATAATAACCATAATTTGTGAATGGATTCATCAAGTGAATAACATTAATGAAACCAAAGATCAACTCCTCGAATGATGGATATTCTATTTGGTGGGTGGACACTTATTGTGTCTTTTGGTAGGGCAGTGCCCATGCTTTTGAGATCACCATCATGAAATCCAATAAGTTCAATGATAACGTTTTCCTTAACATAACATCATCTTTCTATACTTACTTTTTAATCTTTCAATCATCCCTCTTTTTGGAGGAAAATATTTGA
This sequence comes from Viscum album, assembly GCA_963277665.1. Classification (NCBI taxonomy): domain Eukaryota; kingdom Viridiplantae; phylum Streptophyta; class Magnoliopsida; order Santalales; family Viscaceae; genus Viscum; species Viscum album. Next base: position 1,152,795,195 of record OY728135.1, read on the forward strand.
GATGAATGAGATATCAATGAAGTTGGATGTGTTGTAGAATAAGTTACCAAAGACACAATCATCTACTGAAAATATGATCGGAGGATAGCATGATTTTTTTCAATCATTTTTCAAACCATACAGTTTTTTTACTTCCATGTACCATTTTTTTAACTTCCTTCCATTCATTCTCCTCCACTGTATTGGTAGTAAATAAAAATGATACTTGATCAGTTGAATTTATCATCTTCACTTGTTTAGATTCCACCATATTTTGTGAGATTTTCTTAAAAACGAAATACTCTTGTATGTTGTTCCCCAGTGCTTTATGGAAGGGAAAATAATTTGGGAGATCTTTTTCACCCTCTTTTCTGGCCTTCTTATGATTTTTTAATGTTATCACATTGTTTCCCCATGCCGATATGATGTAGCCAGGGACTTTTTCATTTCAAAAAAAATAAACCTTGTTTTTCATCTCCTCAAATTGTTTTATCCTCTTCTATTTTTGATCATCCTGACGACATAGGTATTTTTTCTTGTGCTTAAGAGGTGGAGTGGCATGATATGATGTAGGATTTGGAGTGGGAATGGGTATAAGGGCCTAATTAAGTGTGAATGTAGTGATATATCCTCTTTGTATTATCTTTCCTTGATCTAATGGAATTACTCAAACCTTATCTTTGGTATCTGCAATGGAGTATTCCACTATTTGAGAGACAGCGGCAAGGTCCTAAAACCCTCCCGTGTACTTCACAGGGATAAGAGGCATACACAACTCTTCAAAAATATTTTCTATAAATATGGAAAACATCTCTTCTATAGGGTGTGGTAGTTTTATGGAGTATGTAAATCCTTTACACCTAGCAATGAAATCCTAAAATCTTTCATTGTCCCACTCCTTACAGTTTGAGAGTTCAAAGATAGCTACCTTCTATAGTGTTGAGCTGAACTGGAAGATAAACTTCTGATGAAGGTCTTCCCACCCTATGATTGAATGATCCTGCAAAATTGTATACCACACAAAGTCTATTCCTTTTATTGATTGCATGATGCACCTTATTTTTAACTCATCCTACTATTTAGGGTTACCCATGATGGGATCATATTAATAGAAGAAATGTTTCATGTGTTGGTCTGGGTCTCTTGAGCCATTAAAAATCAGAATCATAGGATTCAAAAAGTTCAATGGGTGAAGAGTCAGATCTACCAAATCATGGTAATGCTTATTTTCAAAATCTATCTATCCACACCATTCTTCCAAGGCTTTCAACCAACTATTTAGTGAATTAAGAGATTTCATTATCCCTTGGGTAATATCTGGCTGAGATGAATATTGAATAGGTTTATCTATCGGTAGAGAAATATGTGATTGTACCACTAGTATCTGTTGTTGGTGTCCCATAGGGGTAGGCTTATAAGGATGTTCATGTTCTTGATCTAATTGTGCACCCAAATGAGGGAATTCTTGATCTTCTATTACGAGATCCAAATATATTGGTAGTTGGTATCCTTTATTGGGTGGACATTCCAAATCCACTTTGGCCACTGTGAAGAGATATATTATCTGAGGTATTCTGGTTGGATGTGCCACTTTAGGTTCTTCTTGTAGAGTATATCCAGAAGGAATGATGCCTCAGAGTAGTTCTACATTGAGTCTCTTAAATTATTCCATATCTTCCTCTTACTAAGTGTATCTCTCTACAAGTGAAGGGGGGTTAACCTCCCCGGGAGGGAGGTGAGGCAAAATTTTACCTTTACCCTTTTCCTTATTAGATGACTTTTGAGGGGGTAATGATGGATTATTTGAGGGATTTCTCATATTCAGAGAAAGCCTCTAGTTCTAGGTATGCACACCTCCGTTAACTGTTTCAGCGTGGACCATATTTTTAAAATGGAACTTCCACCTCTAACTCATCCTTTAAACTAGCCTCGTGTTCTATATAATTTGTAAGGGTAATGTTGATGACATTCACTAATGTGTAATGAATTGAAGTCATTTTATCAGTGTTTATATGGAACTGTCTCTTCATACTCTCTCCATAAGGCTTTGTCATCTCCTTTGATGATTCTCTAGGATATGTTTGACAGACAGTGATTCAATGGGAATCTCTAGACAGTTTGGTCGTGCACATTCCTAATGAGTATACCAAATCACAGGATGGGACAAACTTGTAAAATTCACTATGTAGTTTTTACCCTAATCTGTAAAATACTGATATCCATTGAGGAGGGTGTTGTCAAGATGAAAAATCCCCTAGCCCTATGGGTTGGGGGTGCTCCCATTTTTCTTTCATAACTCTTTAGTTCTAGTTTGATGACCTTGATGGTTGGTTTAAAAAATCCTACAACCTAGCAGGCTGGGGTTTCTCCTGAACTATTGTGGATGGTACTATCATGGATTCCCTTCTGATTCTACATATTTTTTTACAAACACGGGTTGGGTGCATCATTTGGTATGGAACAGGATCAACCATTTTCAAATATCATTTTCTTTTTATGACATTTGTGTCATTTAAATGATTACATACTCTAAGATGGAGTCCTACTTGATTTCATATGATTGACATAAAAGTCTCTCAATATTATTCTCTCTTCAGGACCGACATCGCTGAGAGCCGGTCAAGGCCTGTTTTAGTTTATCATATCTTTGGTCATGAATAAGGTCCATTTGTTAGATCCGACCTAAAGATACAATGTTTTATGACAACATTTTTGGTGGTATTTATTGTTTAGGGAGCATAGTTAAATGAAACACCCCATGATCACTTCATCCAATGATATGAAAAAAATGGGGAATCGGAAATCAGTTTTCACAACCTCATTAATGTGCTAATGAATTCATGTTGAAGGTATCCTTGTTATTTTTCAATATTTGGATTTCATGAATCTAGTAGAACTTCCAAGTCAATTTGGGATTAAAACCATTCTATTACCTTGAAGTGACTTTGATACTCATAATAAGGAAATAATTTTTCATTCAAGTGAAAAATAGTTTTCCATATATTGAGGTAGATGTCTTGTACACAATATTATTATAATGCCTGTAGAATAATGTATTGTGGGTTGGATATAGGCTAGAACATGAATGGTATTTCATCTTTATCCAGGTTCCACTCATTTTTATCACATCATCTTCATCTTTCGCCAGAGGTTCCTCTACCTGGACCAACAATAGTAGATGTTTCCCAGATTCTTCATCATCACCTGTTAGATTGGTTGGTTCTTCCTCTATTGTGTTGGAAGGAAGGAGATCCAAATGAGGTTCATATAATGACTGTCGATTTTGGTTGTCTTCTAGTTGAAAAATAATTTCACCTACTAATGACAAGGCATGATACATGACTAGCATTTTTTCCCAAGTGCCTCGTGGTAGGAGGGTTGTTACATCACTACATCAAAAAGGGGAGGACCCTCTTGATGATGTGAAACAATATTTTGGAGAGAAATTTCTTAGTGAACATCAACATGGGGAGCACCACCATGGTGGATTACTACAAGGGGAGGGACCACTTGATCCTTGATCTGTTCTACATGTGGAGGGCTATCATGACTATCATCAGGAGATAGCATTTCAATATCAATCAAATTATGGTGATGAAGAAATCCTTCATGGTAAAGTTTCTAAGGATGAACTTCGGAATTACTTCAATTTCCCCCTTAATTTGGTAATGGGAGGGTAGAATCTTGAGTTGCTACAAAACATTTCTGAGGGTTTGAAGAACTCCAGCATTTGGTAGAGTAGGATCATATATTGGCTCTTTGATTTCCAGTCTTCTTCTTGGATTCCTTACATCAAGTGATTGGGGCCACTTGTTGGAGTGGCCATTGGGATAGGTCAATTTCATCCTACTGTAATGGGTGTATGTTCTTGATCTTGTTTTCTATACATATTGGGAAATTTTTTCCCATGACCCTCCTGGATAGAAGAAAAGGTGTGTTCTAATCTATGGTGGCATGCTAATGATCTATCCTATTTATGGGGACATAGCTATGGGTTCATACCTCTGTCACTAATGTCATCACTGTTATGATTTATTGGAAATTCTGTAGGATATGGGTATTTATTTTCCTTAACCCTTTTACCACTATCAGGATATGCTTTGTGACATTAGTGATTGGAATGGGGATATATATACATTTTATATTTGGATTAGGTGTATGTTCCTAATTATATACTCACTTTCCTATCTATGGATAAAGATAGTACTCATGTGTCGGGGAAGAGTGTTGAGTCTACCCCCTATTTTTTGTTAGGACTTTTCAACTGATTTCTCTGAGTTCTACCAAATGAAATTGTTGGCAAGCTTGATGAATGCAGGGAGGTGCATCCACTTTCTCATGTATTTCCTAAAAAATTAGATGGTGGGATTCTTAGAGTTTCTCTAAATGAGTTTGATGGCAGGTTGTGTGGGTGTAAGAAGGTGTATATTTAGGCTTGCAGTTTTCCTCCAAACATGGTTTGTGGGCTTTGTTGAGTGCTTCCAGATGAGTTTGCTGGTAGGCTTGGTGAGTACAGTTAGGTGTATATTCCTGTTCATGATATACTGTTAGATTTGAATTGTGGTCTTCACTTTTGTTATCATGAAATCAGAATCACTCAGGGACCTACTTTCAAAATGAAGGCTCTATCTAGGAGGTTTGGCCAATGATACTTATGAACTCGCATTGGTCGAGAGGATGCGAGGTCGGGCTTATCACACCCTTTTGGCGGGAATTTTTTCCTAATCCAAGGCTAACTTATTGATTTAAGATATTTTCAAGAATCCTTTATTAATTCCAAAGTATGATATGGGTCTCCCTTGAATTAAAAATAAATTATTAACATGTATGGAAATTAGAATCATCTGTGTGTATTTGAGGTCTTTCATCAATGGAGATATGTATATGTATCTGAAGTTATCAATCAATGGTATCCCCTTACACACTAATTAGAGATTCATTGGTCATTATTATGATGATTTTGGTTTTCTAGCCACACAGTGGGGTGCTCTAGAGTTTGTTTTCATCCTAGTATATGGGAGTTATTTTGATGTTGGGATCGGACACATGGATGGGCTTCCTTTGTATCCTTATGAAAGTAATTAGAACCCATGTAGTTTGGTTCCACTTAATGGGGAATATTATACCACTTGAGGTCATGTGATAAGGACCAAATCATGCAGTTTAACATCATATGGCTAGGAATTCTAGAAAAAATGTTCCTATTCAAGGTTTAGTGTGGGAATTTTTTCAAAGCAGCCTAAGGAACCTGGAAGGTATATGGATTTCCAAGTTAAATTATACCCTACCATAAGTGTGGAACATAGAGAATAGGGTTGATGTGGGGTCTTGGATTTGTACCTCAATAAGGATTCCTACATATCCCATATGGTTAAGATTCAAATCCCACATAGTTTGGTTTTGAGAACCCTCACCTATGGAGGCCCTCAGGTTTATCTTATAGGGGAGATGTACCTTTGAGAGGATTAAGTTGGGGATTACTTATGAATAGGATACCCTATGAAATGGGGCCCATGAGGTATTTTCTTAACTCGTGGTTATTTGAATTCTTATTTGGGTATTACACTTAAGGAGGATTCCATTTGATCTCAAACCTTAGGTAGGAATTCTACATTTCCTGATTATAGAAGGAATTTGAGTTCTTTTAGTTAAATAGTTCAGTTATTACACACTAAGGTTTCCTTAGTGAATGGGGGTTATGATTGGGGTTTACTTATGAGGAGGATTCCAAAAATTGGCTTGATTTGGTGCTTACTCCTGAGTGGGATAATGATAATTTTTTGGATTGGGGATTACTCCTAAGAAGGATGCCTTAAATTGGTTGGGGATTACACTTGGAATGAGGACCAATGAATAGTACAATTAGGGATTACTCCTAAGGAGGATTCCCATAACTTTTAGGATCATGTGGATGTCATGAATTCCATCAACCTCTAAGACCACGTGAGTCATGCTCAGTGTGAGAAACAATGGAAATCATAAGATCTAGGAAACTACACAATCTTCTTTTCCCTAAAGTTGAATACATGGCCTTAGGGACTCATTCCTAGGGAGGAACTCTGAAAGAAGGAAATCAGAAGATCTGAAAGAATTTTCTCCATTGAAACATGCATATGACCCTGAGAATTCCATGATTTTTTCTAGCCTATGTACCCACATGAGTCAGGATGATTCATTCTTTAATGTGATAGACAAGAGGAAATAAAATATCTGGGAAACCATGAACTATTTCTCCTCTACTAGTGGAAGAGTCTGAGGGTTTGAAAGATAGAGTAGAGGACTTTAGTGTATATCCCATCTTTGACACAGTGTCTAAGGGGTGATGAGGAGAAGTGTTGCAACCTCCTGTAAGAGATGATATGGGCTTACTCCAAGAGGGATTCCCTAAAATCAGTTCTACTGTAGGGTAGGAGGATCTAATTCTATGTCAAAAGGAAATGCAATATTTATCCTCTTCCTCATTTCTTGTAACTGGAAGATTCTAGTCTTAGAGATGACAAGGGTATGACGTTGTCCTAGCTCTTATATTCAATACTAGGAACTCCCTGACACCATACCCAAAGTCAGGGTCATCATGACTGAAGGAATGATAACCCACATAAACTCTGAGGACCATAACTCAATGGTAGGACAGTTTCAGGAAAACATTGATCAATGGAATGAAATTCCCAATGGTAGATGCGTTGGTGTTCCCCAATTCATGATTTTGAAACTCTAGAGGCTTTGGTGGAGGATTAATCTTGGTCTCTCTCAGGAAAGGGATCCAAAAAAGACAGTCCAACCCATGGATGGATTTTAAGAGGGCCTGGATAGAGGCTTGTGCAGCATGGAGGCTGGGGAGAGCCAAAAGAGAGGTTGCATATGTAGGATTGGGGGATCCAAGGAATACTTACCTAGGGGGTACTTCTCTTACGCAGAACTAGGTGAGGTTATGGTACATTGAGCAATAGACCACTTTGGAGACAATACATGGATGTGAATTTTCTCAATCCTCCATGGGTCTCCATAGGTGATCCCATAAGTATCTCATAAAGGCCCCTAGTTAAAGAAGGGCACCTTTCTCTAGTGTTATTAAACCACAGGTCATTGGATTCCTTATGCAGGTTTTCTATATTTTAAACCTTGGGATGGATTTAATTTAACTACCCCTCTTTAATTTCATCATTTTTATGTTTTAGAAGACTACCTAGAATGTTTCAGAGGTATTTATAGAATGACTAGAGTGAAAAGGGAATTGGGAGTCCTTTGGGAAATTTTTCCATGATAATGAAGACCCCATGGTCCTATTTAGAGGAAAATATGGGATCATGGGTGAAGGGACTCTTTCACTCAGGTGCATCACTTAGGGGTGCCACACTAGTTGATGTACATGTTTTTTGTGTAGGCTGATGCATAGGTACCCTAAGTATTGATAGTGCTCATTGGTTCCTATGTGAACAGCCTTCGGTGGATTTTTGATCCTTTGCCTTATTCATATTTCTTTTTACCCACCATAAAATATTTTTTAGTTTGACGGATTTTCATCTATGTAACGAAACTAAGTGTCAACACATTGTTAAAAAATGTTTTAATAAATCTAATATTAATTTAATTTAAGTTTAAAATGTTTCTTTCTAGATTTTTGGTGATTTGAAAATTAAGGAAAACATTGAGTTCTCCCATCTTGATCTTTTCCGACTCAGTATTCCTAAGTTCCAAACAATCATCAAAACTATATTCTATCATTGATCCAAAAATAATTTTGTCATTATGAAATTGAAAAATGATTGTTTCTTTAAAACATTTATTTATAAAAATAATTATATCACCATTTACCTTAACAAAAAAACATTGAAGTTGAAATCCAGTAATTCAATCATGTTAGGCTCTTGATACTTATCTAATCCCATATAGATATTTTTTATGTTTAAATATATGCTATTTTAATTTTTTATCTTCAAAAATAAGGGGTTTCTCAAAGTAAACATCCTTATAAACATAACCATTATAAAATCCACATTCATTTTATATAAATTAATATTAAGATATGTTATGAAGGTTGGTAAGATCTATATAGGCTCAATCTTAGCTACCAGTGAAAAAGATTCACCATAATCCATTCCTTCTCCTTAACAGCAACCCTTAACTATAATCCTTTCTTTATTCCTTAAAATATTTCCATTTTTATCATATTTTTGATTTATAAAACCCCATTTTAATCCAGTAAATGTATTTTCTTTAGGTTATTCAACCAAATTACAAGCTTTATTCACTACTGGAAAGTAGGTTTTCACAACACTTATATACCAACGGTTCTCCAGAACCATTGGTATAAGTGTTTTTTACCAACGGTTTTAACAAACCGTTGGTAAACAATGGTTTTGTGAAGGCTTTCCCAACGGTTTCTTCAAACCGTTGGGAAAGCCTATGTTTTTTTATCTTTTCCCAACGGTTTTTACAAACCGTTGGGAAATTTGTCCTCAAATACATCCAATTCTAGAGGCCCCCCGCATGACACAGCATTCCACAATTTGCAGAAGTCGCGGCGCCCAGTAAACCCTAACATGATTTCTTTCATCCGATCTGCTGCAAATCCATCATCTAGGTTAGATTATTTAAACCTCTTCCAAAATACAAGCTCTATTCCTCTGATTTCCACATTTATTTCAATATCTCAAAAGATCACGTCATTTTTTCCTATTTATGGATTTTCAAAAAATTTAAGATTCACAATATTTGATAGTGAATCAATGACAAATATTTGGAAATTGATGCTTTTAACAAATTTCTTTGAGTTGTGTATAAGTAAATGTTGAGTTTGAGTAATGTATTAAATAAAACCATAATGTGGCGTTCATTGTTTTGACCTTCATTTAAGGTATGATTAAATTCTTCTATAGGTAGATTTATCAACCTAATAAAATAAAATTATTTCTAATTCTATATGAATATTTTCAACATATAGGTGTCATTGTGATACCATTCATACCATGTGGGAGTTCTTTTTTCTAAAATGACACCAATGATTTATGGGTCCTCATTTTATAAATTGAAACTACATAAGGGTTATAGCTTCAGGGAATTCATTGATTTTGTGAGTTATACATTCCTAGGGAATGGTTGAAAACATAGAAGGTTACATGAACCTTATTATTAATCATTGATCGATGAATCAAGAATTCATTAGCTAGATTAATATTCATAAGAGTTAATCAAACTCTAGAGAAAATTACTTGTATGGGATATTATATACTTGGCTTCATAGGGATGATGATCCAATAGAATGTACTAATTGGTGTGAAACTATGATAGTGAAATATAGAGCTAGAACACATTTGTTCATGTGGCACCTATCATGTTGTTAAACTATTGAAATGAATTATATTTTTTTGGTAGAATTGTTTTATATGTGAGATGTAAAATGACATTCATGGGTTATTTATAATTTATAACGGCCTAAATGTATAGATAATACATAGTTTTTCTGGTATAGGGGGATTACATTACAAAAGGACCATGTCATTTAACACCAATAATTAATTATTTTTTTAGATAATATTACTATTTCCAATGAAGTGTGTGACTGTGACTAGAGAGATCATCACACATACATCTAGTGTAAATCTATTTTAACATAATTTCAAGTTGTTTAATTCTCCTCTATATTCATTTTGGTGCATGGTAAATGTATTTTTTGGCTACATCTGCAACTCATCTTCAATAATGGGTTGAGTGTGCACCTTGGGATGAGTTATCCTCCCTAGTAAATGAAGAACAGGTCACTTATAATATATGGAATGTTCTATAGAATGTTTACTAGTGAATCCTTTCATTTGAGGGATCATAACCAAAAAAATCAATAGAATAGGGTTAAAACATTTTATTATAGCTCGTGATGATATCAGTTACGAATCCTATTCATTTAAACAATGATGATGATAAAACCTTTTTATAGGTTGTCATTGATCCCCAAAAATATTCTAAGGATTTGAGTGTGTGGTATACCCATAGGAAATAATACTTTTGAGGCATTTCATTACTATAAATTAAGTATAATGTTTTAATATCAAGATACTTAAAAAAATTAAAAAGAATTCAATAATTAGGATTGAATTCCCTGATTTATCTGGATTTATCATAGTGTTCTGTGGTAGTAGAAAATTATGTTTGGTTACTGCTGACATTCCAGTAAGAGAATCTATGATATTTCAAAAGAACTCATCTATTAAAGGTTTGACAATTCTCCTTGGACAGCCCGTACCCTCCTAGACAGCCCCCCACCCTTGTGGACAGCCCGCCCACCCCACCACTGGACACCCGCCCACCACCCCCCGGACACCCCCATCCCCCCGGACGCCCCCACTGCTTGGAAAGCCCCCCCCCCCTTGACACCCCCGACACCACTGGACAGCGCCGCCACCCCCATGGACAGCCCGACCACCCCTCGTGGACAGCCCGCGCACACCCCTGGACAGCCCACCCACCCCCCTGGACACTCCAGACCCCCTGGACAGCCCTGCCACCCCCATGGGTAGCCCTCCCACCCCCTAGACACCTCATACCCCCCCGGATAGCCCCACCCACCCCCTGGACACCCCACTCACCTCCGTGGATAGCCCGCCCACCCCCTGAACTCCCCCTACCCCCTTGGATAGCCTGACCACCCCCGCGGACAGCCCGCCCACCTGGACACCCTGACCCCCTAGACAGCCCCCACCCCCTGGACACCTCCGACCCCCCAGACGGCCCCACAACCCCCCTAGACACCCTGCACCCCCCTGGACACCCTGCACCCCCCTTGGATAGTCCCACCACTCCCCTGATCCTCATCCTACTCCTCATCCTGATCTCCCTGAAGAAGTTAAAGTATAAAACTCATGTACTCCCAAGAATATCCTTAATTATTATGTATTCCTTGATCCACTTCCAATATCTTACTGGGCAATCCTTGAATATAGGAATTAGAAATTCTATATCTTATTTTCTTATATACACTGTATTTTGTTATATTTCTTAATATGATTCTCATTTAGAGTAATGTGTCAGTTATGATTTTATATAAATTAAACAATTGTCATTTACCTAAATATTTTTTTGATTAAACTTAAATATTATTGAATTTCTTTGAAATGACTTATTGCAATTTTTTACAGAATGGACAGAATTTGGATGTACGAAACTGATCGGATTTCAACCGATTTTTAAAATAATTTGAACAGCTTTCTAGATTTTTCATATGACAAGGCTTCAGATTGTGGTCGCATACACTGTCCATGTTTTAATTGTGTTGGAAGAACTTGGTTGAGTCGTGAAGCAGTTAGCTATCATATAACCAAATATGGTTTACAAACAAACTATTATGTGTGGTATCACAATGGAGAGAAAATGGAATCTCAAAATGTTGATGATCCAAATGATAGGACTGAATTAGAGAGTTTGATATATGATCGGTTTCCATTTATTCGGCATCATGAGAAGGAAAGGATATCCAGCCAACAAGATTTCGATACAAGCACACATGATGCATCCAATGAAAATGATGATGATGATAGGGTGAAAAAATTGAATGATGTCGCGATGACTCCAGTATATCGGCAATGTGGTAAAATGAAAAAGTTAGAATTTTTAATCCGATTGTTTCATGGGAAAACTATGTATGGGATTTCAAATACTAAAATTGATTACATTCTTACCTTTTTGAAGGACTTACTTCCAGATGATGCAGATATTCCCTCAAACCACTATATGGCATGGAAGTTAGTTGATGAACTTGGATTCCAAAAAAAAAATCCATGCTTTCCCAAATGATTGCAGCTTATTTTGGGAAGAAATTGCTGAAAAAAATGATTGTATCAAATGTGTAACCTCCTGATGGAAGCCAAAAGATAATGGAACACCATCTCATGTGCCACAAAAAGTAATGTGGCACTTTCCATTGATCCCCAGATTACAGAACCTTTTCATGTATGATGAAATATCCATAAAAATGTGTTGGCATGACACCGAGAGAAAAAAAAATAATGAAGAGTTTTTTCACCCTGCAGATGGATTTGCATGGAAAAGATTTGATGCTCGATATCCTGAATTTGCAGCTGATGTGCATAATTTGAGACTCGGTCTTTCATGTGACGGTTTTAATCCATTTGGGAAGATTCTTACTTCGCACAGCACATGGCCGGTTTTCATACACATTTATAACCTTCCCCTTGGTTGTGTATGAAAAAGCCTTACTCTTTCTTGGGTATACTGATATCTGGCACTTCTGATCCCTGAAATGATATAGATGTATACATGCAACCTTTAATACAAGTGTCGAAACTTCTTTGGGATGTGGGTGTGCCCACATACGATGCATGTTCGAAAGACATATTTCAGATGAGTGATGCGCTTATGTGGACGATCAATGATTTTCTGGCTTATGCAATGATGTCTGGATGGAGCACAAAAGCAAAACTGTCATGTCCTATTTATATGAAGAATACTCGATCGAGAAGACTGAAATATCTTCGTAGTTTTATTTTTATGGGACATCGACGATTCTTTCCAATGAACCATCCATATAGAAACAATCGTCGAAGATTTGACAATACCATGGAGAATGATGATCCACCTCAGCATATGTCTGGAACTGATGTGCTTAATGAATTGAAAGATTTCAGTTATTCATTTGGTAAGGGTGTAATGAAATCTAGAAAGAGGAAAAATGTTTCCAATGATACCTTCTACAATTGGAAGAAGAAGAGTATATTCTTTCAGTTGTCGTATTGGTCAACCAACTTGTTACATCATTGCTTATACATAATGCACATTGAAAAGAATATATGTGAAATGTTGATTTTGATTCTTCTAAATGTCAAGGGGAATACAAAAGATGATTTACGATCTCGGTGTGACTTGGTAGATTGGGGGATCAGACCAGAATTGCATCTTGTATGTATCAGTGAAAATAAATGGAAAGTTTCATGTGCTTCTTATGTGATGACAGCTGCTGAAAAAAATCAATTTCTGGAAGTGCTAGAGACTATTAAAGTTCCTGATATCTATTCAAGGAATATATCAAAATAGGTCAAAAGAAAAGAGTTGAAGATGAAATCTTTGAAGACTCATGATTATCACATCCTTTTTCATGAGTTGATTCCAATAGCAATCTATCATCTCTTGTCCAATAATGTTAGATGTAAAGACCCGCAAATTTCAAGGAAATTTTTTTTTCTTAATTTTCTTTGGAATTTTACAAGAGTGCAGCTTCAGACGGCACCTGATTCCGAGGCCCGGTGTGCCCGGAATCAATCTCCGAAGTTTGGCTCGGGTACGTTCAGTGAACGGACGAGCGGGTTTTTCTATCTTTTGAACCGGTGCCCGGAATCAAATTCTGAGGGCACCGATGAAATCGCAGCGCCGGTATTTGCTTAGAAACGCCTCTTCCGGAGTTGCGTTTGCTCAGACGTGGTTTTTAGATTTTACGGCTTTAAGTCAGAAATAAAATAAAGTTTGTGCGACAACTTTATTTTATTTCACTTAAGCTGCTTGGAAGCCACTTGAAGTCACCTTAAGGACGGCTTGAACTGAGTTGAACTGGATAGGATGCTATCCAGAAATATCCTACCCCTTGGTAGGATATTTGTGCGGTGGGACCCGCACGAGCCACGCCGTTTCTTTCGCTAAGTAACGCACCCGCGAAAACCCGTCAAAGTAACTGAAAAGTCAACCGACGCGTTTTCTTTAATTCTTAACAGACCATTTAATTGGGCGGTTTATTTCGTGAATTAAATGGACTGTTTCTTCGTGAATTAAATGGGTCGTTTCTTTCGAATTGATGGATCGTTTCTTAACCAGTTTCGTGTGTTGGCATGTTTATAAAATAAGACCAACCCAAAAATCCTTGGAAAGGATTTGAAAGAATCTTCGTTCCTCCACCCTCTCCGCGAAGAACGCGAAGAACGCGAAGAACGCGAAGAACGCCGGCGACCGGAATTCGACGACGCACACCAAGATCTGCGACGTCGACGAGATCTACCCGCGACATTCTTCGGCGACGCTTCTTCTTCCGCGGCCGACCCTCGTTCGGCAACAAAGGTGAGAATCGAACCTTTTTTTTTCTCCCTTTTTAAATTTCAATAACAACGGATTTAATTAATTAAATCCGTTCGTTCTTGATCCGGAGATTGGCGACGCGACGCCGGATACCGCGACGACGCGACGATCTCCTTCCTTCGCGACGAACGATTCCGCGACGACCCCTCGTCCGACGACGACGACAAGGTAAGGGTTGATTGGAATATTTTTCCTTCCCGTGACTTTTATTTCTTTTAAAGTAAAGAACTTGATCTTCGAACAATTTTAACATTTAAAATTGTTGTTGATTGTTTTATTGTTCCTCCCGTGGATTATGACTAACGCGGAGGGTGCGGGTCTAACGAACAAGACCCGGCAACCCTCCGCCGATCTATTTTTGTTGTGCGGATTTGGCGGACGTCGACAAACCGTGCGGCAAGGGCAATTTGTTGGTTCCGCAGTGAAGATCGTCCCCCGGGAGGAGCATCGGCGCAGACGGGAAAGAAATCGGGCCACCGGAGCATCTCCGGCGGCCCGCGGAAGGAGGCGGCGGCGCGGGTCGCCGGCGCGGCGGCGCCGGCGACCGGAGGCGGCGGCGCCAGGCGTGCCGCCGTGGAAATCTTCCGCCGCGGCTGAAGCCGCGGCGGCGGCGGCAGCCGGTTCCGCGGCCGCGCGGAACCGGGACGGACGCGGCGGCCCGGCCGCGTCCGCGTGACAGGCGGCCCCCCGCGGGGGCCGCGTTTCCCTCAAAGCCGCGGGGTTGACCCGCGGCGGCAGCCCCTTCGGCCGCTCGGCCGAAGCCGAGCCGGCTCGGTCCGGTCGGCCGGGCCGCGCCCAGGCCGGACCGGACCCGGCCGAGCCGGTTCGGGCCGGTTCGGGCCGGCCCGGTTCGGGCCGGCCCGGTTCGGGCCGACCCGGTTCGGCCGACCCCAGGGGGGGTTCGGGCCGGGTCGCCCCGGACCCGGAACCCCCATTTCGGGCCCTCTTCGGTCCATCACCCATATCTTGGGCCTGGGACCTCCGATTGACGAACCGTCAGCGGCTACGCGATCCTTGGATTGAGACGGTCGTTTCGGTATATTATACTCAAGGTTTCGGAAGACTTTGGGTTCGGCCGGGTTGGTTCGTACACGAAACCAACCGGGCCCTCGGAGCGGAAACGCTCATAACTTGGGCTACGGACGTCCGAACGACGTACCGTCAGCTGTGGTAGTTTCCTCTAAGTGAGACGGAACTTTTGGCATACTCCGCCCGAGGATCGGATACAGGCGGAGCACGGTCGGGTTGGTTTTGCCCTAAAAACCAACCGGGCCCCTGGGACGAAAATGCCAATAACTCTCAGACCGGGCGTCCGATTGACGCGCCGTCTGTCGCGTTGAGATCCTGTTGTCGATACGGAACTTTTGGATACATCAACTTCGGACTACGTGTCAGTTGATGTATCAGCCTCTCGGCTCGTGGAGCGGACCCTCCTAAACGAGCTCGCTACGTGCGGGAACCCTAGCGCTGGCTGTGACCTCGACGACAGAGCAGAGATCCTCCGTGGACTGCGACGACGGCAGAGCAGAGATCCTCCGTGGACTGCGACGACGGCAGAGCAGAGATCCTCCGTGGACTTCGGCGACGACTGTACAGAGATCCTCAGTGGACTGCGTCGACTACTGCACTCAGCGATCCTACGCGAATCAGTGCCCGATCCTATGTGGGTCCTACTACCGGTTCTGTGTGAGCCACTGCCTACCGGTTCTGTGTGAGCCACTGCCTACAGGTTCTGTGTGAGCCCGATCCTGTGTGGGTCTTCTGCGGGGGTTAGTACCTATCGATCCTTCGTGGGTCCGACGACTTAGATGGATCAGTGATCATCTTTGACGTCATCTGAAAAAGTATACCTGGTTGAGCTGAATCTTATGTTACTCTCCTTTGTGGGTTGTGTTGAACTATCCTTTGTGGATTTACTGTTTACTCTCCTTTGTGGATTGTGTTGAACTATCCTTTGTGGATTTACTGTTTACTCTCCTTGTGGATTTGAGTCTTGCTTTCCTTCGTGGATTGAGTTGTTCTTGAGCTCGTGAGCAGAGCTAGAATTGGGGACTTAGGTATATGTATGGGCATATACCTAAGTCGAGTCAGATGTTACTTCGTGATTGCATCTTTCTTTTGTGCTATATCCTTTGTGGATTTCGGGAGACCTTCGGGGGTCTCGGGGTCCTTACTGAGTAGCTTGTACTCACCCCTGCACGGGCTATGCCCGCACTTCGTGGTGTTGGTTGCAGACGACGGACAGCGCTGATCGCGGTTGGGGCGTGGAGCAGGACGGTACCTGGAGGTGGACCACTGGGCGGGACGTGCTCAGAGCGGACGTGGGACCCGAGGAGCCTGGAGGTTATCTGTACCCACCCTTCAGGTGGGATTGCCAGTGGACGACACGAGGCCGTCGTCTTTTCTTCAGTTGCTGTTTTTCTTTTCAGTTGTACTTTACAGTTGGGCTTGTATTTCCGGCCCCTTTACTTTCTGCACTTTACTTTCCGCTTGCTGACTCTGTGTGTTACTTATAAAGGCAATGCCTTCCCTGTTTACTGGGATTTTACGCCTTGGTGCTAGTCGCCAGCCCCTGGCCTATGGAAGGCGGGCTTGGGGTAGTCACGGCACGGGCCCCGAGGACGGGTCGTGACAAATTGGTATCAGAGGTGGTCGGTTCTACCGCAAACTCTGATCGTCCTTTCTTTCTATGTGAAGCAATAGTGTTTAGTGTATTGAGTGTGGTTATCAGTTCAGGGAGCCCAGTGTTGGTGCGGCGGCCGACGTATCCGTACACCAGGACCCTGACTCCTGATTTCCGACTTAATGCATGAAAACATTGATTGCGTGTGTGTTTCAAGTTTTCTTTGTGATTACTTGTGTCAGCTCACCGGGTATACTGATCTGCTTTATGAAAGTCTCAAGTTTTCCTTGTGATTACTTGTGCCAGCTCACCAGGTATACTGTTCTGACTGTGGTGCTCTTGTTCTCCTTTTCAGGATGGCCCCGCGACGACTGCCAGCTAGGGTTCCGAGTGTAGGGCGCGACGGCAGCCCACCGAGCGACGAGGCCTCGGTGCAGGGCCCTTTGCCAGCAGTGGCACCGGCGGTAGCCTTACCCGCCGAGCCACCGATGCTTCCAGTACCAGACGCCGACGATGCACGTCGCCTCAGGGCACTGCACGAGTTTCAGAGCCAGCGACCGCCCAGGTTTCGCGGTGAGGCGGACCCCCAGGCCGCCGAGGACTGGCTAGAGGCGGTGGTACGGATCTTCAGGCTAGTGAGGACACCAGCGGATCTCATGGTGATCCTCGCAGCGAGCCTCCTGCAGGCGGCGGAAGGACGATGGTGGAGCCTGATGCTCCAGGTTCACGACGAGGCATCCTTGCTCTGGGCGGACTTCGAGAGCCTCTTCCGCTCTGAGTTCGTCCCAGCCACCCTCCGAGCGGTGCGCATCCAGGAGCTTCTCCAGCTGCGCCAGGGCAGCATGACGGTCGCTCAGTACGCGGCGAGGTTCACGGACCTATCTCGCTACTCGACCGACATGGTACGGGACCCCTTCTTCCGGGCCCGGACCTTCGAGCAGGGCTTGCGACAGGAGATTCGGGCGTCGCTGATCTCCCTCAGCATTCCGACCCAGGCGGGAGTGCTGGAGCGAGCCCTCCTGATCGAGAGCTTCCTGGCAGAGCCTTCTTCAGCAGCGAGACCTAGCGCAGGGCGGCAGGTAGCTGAGTCATCGGCAGCAGGCAGCCGACGGATGACTCACGGGTCCAGGCAGACCAGACCCCCACGCAGACGGCCTCAGGACACCGGCTCAGCAGTACGAGGCACACAGCGGAGTGCCAGCCTTTCGAGAGGCAGGCTGTGCTACTCTTGCGGCGGGCAGGGTCACATGGCTCGTGACTGCCCGACTCGCCGATCAGAGGAGCAGCAGACGGTGGAGGGGCCACCCAGGCAGAGGCAGAGGGTCGACCGTGGCGGTCCGCAGGGAGGAGGCGGACGAGGCAGAGGAGCTGGCCGAGCAGCGGGTGGTGGGCGACGCTTCCAGGCTCTACCCCCACCACCACCAGGAGGGCCACCTCGACCACAGGGAGCTGGAAGGCAGGGACAGGCCCAGCTCCAGGCAGTGGAGGCCTACGACCCCGACATGCCAGAGATGATTCGAGGTACGATCTGTGTCTATTCCACCCTTGCTGCAGTACTTATAGACACAGGAGCGAGTCACTCTTTCATAGCCTCTGCCCTTGTTCGGAGCTCGGAGATTCCGACTGAGCCGTTGGCTCGATCCTTACGGCTAGAGACTCCTACGGGAGCAGACTCGACGATTACGCACTGGTGCCGGCAGTGTGAGCTTACTCTAGGAGGCGAGAGCTTCGGCTGGGATCTCCTTGTAGCGGCGTCGAGGCCTTACGACGTCATCTTGGGCATGGATTGGCTATCCACGGTTCATGCCCAGATCGACTGTTTTAGGCGCAAGGTGCGATGTGTTCGTACCGACGGGAGCAGGTTTACCTTCACCGGCGAGAAGGGAACCTTTGCAGCACAGGATGGACTTCCGCGGAGGAGAGTGCAGCCCATCTCACATCAGTTGGCTAGCCTCATCCTAGGAGCAGTGGACGTGCGGAGTCCGGCTTTTCCTGCAGTGGTGGACCAGTACGTGGACGTCTTTCCCGACGACGTTCCAGGGCTACCTCCTCGTAGAGAGGTAGACTTTTACATCGACTTGTACCCCGGGACAGCCCCGATATCTACTCCAGCATATCGGATGGCCCCCGCCGAGCTTCGAGAGCTGCGGGTACAGTTGGAGGACTTGCAGAGCAAGGGGTTTATCCGACCCAGTGTTTCACCCTGGGCTTCCCCGATTTTGTTCGCCAAGAAGGCGGACGGGAGCTTGCGACTTTGTGTCGACTATCGTCGCCTGAACCAGGTGACAGTGAGGAACAAGTATCCGCTACCACGGATTGATGACCTCTTCGATCAGCTCAAGGGAGCGCGGTGGTTCTCGAAGATAGACCTCCGGTCAGGCTATCATCAGCTCAGAGTTCGAGACGAGGACGTGCAGAAGACGGCCTTCAGGTGTCGGTATGGCCATTATGAGTTCTTGGTTATGCCGTTCGGCGTAACCAATGCTCCAGCAGTGTTCATGAGCCTCATGAACAGGATCTTCCAGCCATACCTCGACCGATTTGTCGTTGTCTTCATTGACGACATTTTGGTATACTCGACGACTGAGGAGGAGCATGCCTACCACCTGCGAGTTGTGCTAGACACACTCCAAGAGCACCAGATTTATGGCAAGCTCTCAAAATGCCAGTTCTGGTTACGTGAGGTCCATTTCTTGGGGCACGTCATTTCTGAGGCGGGAGTTGCAGTGGATCCCGCGAAGATCGAGGCAGTGCTAGCTTGGGAGCCACCCAAGAGCGTGACAGAGGTGCGGAGCTTCTTGGGCCTAGCGGGATACTATCGGAGATTCGTGCCAGACTTCTCCAGAGTTGCAGCACCACTCTCAGCCTTGAAGAAGAAGGGGAAACCCTTCGTGTGGTCAGACAGATGTCAGCAGAGCTTCCAGGAGCTGAGACAGAGATTGACCAGCGCACCTATCTTGAGGTTGCCTGAGGAGGGAGTTGGATACGTAGTTTACTGCGACGCATCAGGGACTGGACTCGGGTGCGTCCTGATGCAGGAGCGAGCCGTGATCGCCTACGGATCACGTCAGTTGAGGCCGCATGAGCAGAACTACGCCACTCATGACCTGGAGTTAGCAGCAGTGGTCTTCGCTCTGAAGACTTGGCGGCACTATCTGATGGGCGAGCGCTTCACAGTCTTTTCTGACCACCAGAGTCTCAGGTATATCTTCTCTCAGAAGGACCTGAACCTGAGACAGCGGAGATGGCTTGAGTTCCTCCAGGACTATGACTTTGAGATAGTCTATACTCCTGGGAAGGGGAACGTGGTAGCCGATGCCCTCAGCAGGAGAACGGGCATTCAGCTACTTGAGGAGGCGACGGAGCAGCTAGCCTCCTTGCAGATATCCTTCGTGGATAGAGACGGAGCAGCCTTTCTTCAGTCTCTCACAGTCTCTCCTCCACTTCTACAGCGGGTTAGAGAGGCTCAGCGTGGGGACGCTGACTGTGAGACCCGGCGTGCACTGATATCCTCAGGTCAGGCGCCTGATGGCTTCTCCCTTGGAGCAGAGCACGACATCCTTTCCAGAGGGCGTACCTTCGTACCAGTTGCTTTACGAGAGGAGGTGCTGAGAGAGTTTCACACTTCTCCCTTGGCGGTACATCCCGGAGTGGCGAAGATGTACCAGGATCTCAGACGACAGCACTGGTGGCCGGGCATGAAGAAAGCTGTGGCAGAGTTCGTTTCACGATGCCTCACCTGCCAGCAGGTGAAGGCAGAGCACCAGGTACCAGCAGGCTTGGTACAGCCCTTGGAGGTCCCGGAGTGGAAGTGGGACGGCATATCTATGGACTTCGTGACTGGACTTCCACGTACTTCCAGAGGTCACGACTCCATTTGGGTGATTGTCGACCGACTCACCAAGTCGGCACACTTCCTACCCATCAGAGAGCAGGGCTCAGTGGAGAGCTTGGGACGTCTTTACGTCCAGGAGATCGTACGGCTTCACGGTGTGCCATCATCTATCGTCTCCGATCGAGATGCTCGTTTCACTTCCAGGCTTTGGAAGGGGTTGCAGGAGGCGTTCGGGACGCGGCTCCATCTGAGCACAGCCTTCCACCCTCAGACGGATGGTCAGACGGAGAGGACCATACAGACACTCGAGGACATGCTCCGTGCATGTGTTCTCGACTTTGGTCGCAGCTGGGAGGACCACCTACCCTTGGTGGAGTTCGCGTACAACAACAGCTACCACTCCACCATCGGGATGGCACCATACGAGGCGTTGTACGGCAGACCCTGCAGATCACCGTTGTGCTGGACAGACCCTGGGGAGTCAGCACTCGTGGGACCAGAGATGGTCCGAGCCACGACAGAGAAGGTCCAGATCATCCAGGAGAGGATGAGGACAGCTCAGAGCCGGCAGAAGTCATATGCTGACAGGAGGCGGAGGCCACTAGAGTTTGAGGATGGCGACCACGTCTTTTTGCGTGTCTCACCTCGACGTGGTTTACGGAGATTTGGCCGAGGCGGCAAGTTGTCTCCACGCTTCATCGGGCCTTTCCAGGTCCTCAGCAGGATAGGAGAGGTGGCTTATCGCCTGGCTCTACCACCTCAGTTGCACCGGGTGCACGACGTCTTCCACGTGTCTCAGCTGAGGAGATACGTGCACGACCCGACGCACATCATCGACTTTGGGGAGCTGGACGTGGACGATGGGGCGACTTTTGCGGAGGTCCCAGTGGAGATCGAGGATCGACAGGAGCGGGTCCTACGTGGGCGGTCGATTCCTCTTGTGCGCATCAGATGGCAGCACGGGAACCTCCAGGAGAGCACTTGGGAGCGGGAGGCTCAGATGCGTGCTCAGTACCCCCATTTGTTTCCCTAGTTTTTGATGTATCTTTACGGGGACGTAAAGCCCTGAGGTGGGAGTAATGTAAAGACCCGCAAATTTCAAGGAAATTTTTTTTTCTTAATTTTCTTTGGAATTTTACAAGAGCGCAGCTTCAGACGGCACCTGATTCCGAGGCCCGGTGTGCCCGGAATCAATTTCCGAAGTTTGGCTCGGGTACGTTCAGTGAACGGACGAGCGGGTTTTTCTATCTTTTGAACCGGTGCCCGGAATCAAATTCTGAGGGCACCGATGAAATCGCAGCGCCGGTATTTGCTTAGAAACGCCTCTTCCGGAGTTGCGTTTGCTCAGACGTGGTTTTTAGATTTTACGGCTTTAAGTCAGAAATAAAATAAAGTTTGTGCGACAACTTTATTTTATTTCACTTAAGCTGCTTGGAAGCCACTTGAAGTCACCTTAAGGACGGCTTGAACTGAGTTGAACTGGATAGGATGCTATCCAGAAATATCCTACCCCTTGGTAGGATATTTGTGCGGTGGGACCCGCACGAGCCACGCCGTTTCTTTCGCTAAGTAACGCACCCGCGAAAACCCGTCAAAGTAACTGAAAAGTCAACCGACGCGTTTTCTTTAATTCTTAACAGACCATTTAATTGGGCGGTTTATTTCGTGAATTAAATGGACTGTTTCTTCGTGAATTAAATGGGTCGTTTCTTTCGAATTGATGGATCGTTTCTTAACCAGTTTCGTGTGTTGGCATGTTTATAAAATAAGACCAACCCAAAAATCCTTGGAAAGGATTTGAAAGAATCTTCGTTCCTCCACCCTCTCCGCGAAGAACGCGAAGAACGCGAAGAACGCGAAGAACGCCGGCGACCGGAATTCGACGACGCACACCAAGATCTGCGACGTCGACGAGATCTACCCGCGACATTCTTCGGCGACGCTTCTTCTTCCGCGGCCGACCCTCGTTCGGCAACAAAGGTGAGAATCGAACCTTTTTTTTTCTCCCTTTTTAAATTTCAATAACAACGGATTTAATTAATTAAATCCGTTCGTTCTTGATCCGGAGATTGGCGACGCGACGCCGGATACCGCGACGACGCGACGATCTCCTTCCTTCGCGACGAACGATTCCGCGACGACCCCTCGTCCGACGACGACGACAAGGTAAGGGTTGATTGGAATATTTTTCCTTCCCGTGACTTTTATTTCTTTTAAAGTAAAGAACTTGATCTTCGAACAATTTTAACATTTAAAATTGTTGTTGATTGTTTTATTGTTCCTCCCGTGGATTATGACTAACGCGGAGGGTGCGGGTCTAACGAACAAGACCCGGCAACCCTCCGCCGATCTATTTTTGTTGTGCGGATTTGGCGGACGTCGACAAACCGTGCGGCAAGGGCAATTTGTTGGTTCCGCAGTGAAGATCGTCCCCCGGGAGGAGCATCGGCGCAGACGGGAAAGAAATCGGGCCACCGGAGCATCTCCGGCGGCCCGCGGAAGGAGGCGGCGGCGCGGGTCGCCGGCGCGGCGGCGCCGGCGACCGGAGGCGGCGGCGCCAGGCGCGCCGCCGTGGAAATCTTCCGCCGCGGCTGAAGCCGCGGCGGCGGCGGCAGCCGGTTCCGCGGCCGCGCGGAACCGGGACGGACGCGGCGGCCCGGCCGCGTCCGCGTGACAGGCGGCCCCCCGCGGGGGCCGCGTTTCCCTCAAAGCCGCGGGGTTGACCCGCGGCGGCAGCCCCTTCGGCCGCTCGGCCGAAGCCGAGCCGGCTCGGTCCGGTCGGCCGGGCCGCGCCCAGGCCGGACCGGACCCGGCCGAGCCGGTTCGGGCCGGTTCGGGCCGACCCGGTTCGGCCGACCCCAGGGGGGGTTCGGGCCGGGTCGCCCCGGACCCGGAACCCCCATTTCGGGCCCTCTTCGGTCCATCACCCATATCTTGGGCCTGGGACCTCCGATTGACGAACCGTCAGCGGCTACGCGATCCTTGGATTGAGACGGTCGTTTCGGTATATTATACTCAAGGTTTCGGAAGACTTTGGGTTCGGCCGGGTTGGTTCGTACACGAAACCAACCGGGCCCTCGGAGCGGAAACGCTCATAACTTGGGCTACGGACGTCCGAACGACGTACCGTCAGCTGTGGTAGTTTCCTCTAAGTGAGACGGAACTTTTGGCATACTCCGCCCGAGGATCGGATACAGGCGGAGCACGGTCGGGTTGGTTTTGCCCTAAAAACCAACCGGGCCCCTGGGACGAAAATGCCAATAACTCTCAGACCGGGCGTCCGATTGACGCGCCGTCTGTCGCGTTGAGATCCTGTTGTCGATACGGAACTTTTGGATACATCAACTTCGGACTACGTGTCAGTTGATGTATCAGCCTCTCGGCTCGTGGAGCGGACCCTCCTAAACGAGCTCGCTACGTGCGGGAACCCTAGCGCTGGCTGTGACCTCGACGACAGAGCAGAGATCCTCCGTGGACTGCGACGACGGCAGAGCAGAGATCCTCCGTGGACTGCGACGACGGCAGAGCAGAGATCCTCCGTGGACTGCGACGACGGCAGAGCAGAGATCCTCCGTGGACTGCGACGACGGCAGAGCAGAGATCCTTCGTGGACTTCGGCGACGACTGTACAGAGATCCTCAGTGGACTGCGTCGACTACTGCACTCAGCAATCCTACGCGGATCAGTGCCCGATCCTATGTGGGTCCTACTACCGGTTCTGTGTGAGCCACTGCCTACCGGTTCTGTGTGAGCCACTGCCTACAGGTTCTGTGTGAGCCCGATCCTGTGTGGGTCTTCTGCGGGGGTTAGTACCTATCGATCCTTCGTGGGTCCGATGACTTAGATGGATCAGTGATCATCTTTGACGTCATCTGAAAAAGTATACCTGGTTGAGCTGAATCTTATGTTACTCTCCTTTGTGGGTTGTGTTGAACTATCCTTTGTGGATTTACTGTTTACTCTCCTTTGTGGATTGTGTTGAACTATCCTTTGTGGATTTACTGTTTACTCTCCTTGTGGATTTGAGTCTTGCTTTCCTTCGTGGATTGAGTTGTTCTTGAGCTCGTGAGCAGAGCTAGAATTGGGGACTTAGGTATATGTATGGGCATATACCTAAGTCGAGTCAGATGTTACTTCGTGATTGCATCTTTCTTTTGTGCTATATCCTTTGTGGATTTCGGGAGACCTTCGGGGGTCTCGGGGTCCTTACTGAGTAGCTTGTACTCACCCCTGCACGGGCTATGCCCGCACTTCGTGGTGTTGGTTGCAGACGACGGACAGCGCTGATCGCGGTTGGGGCGTGGAGCAGGACGGTACCTGGAGGTGGACCACTGGGCGGGACGTGCTCAGAGCGGACGTGGGACCCGAGGAGCCTGGAGGTTATCTGTACCCACCCTTCAGGTGGGATTGCCAGTGGACGACACGAGGCCGCCGTCTTTTCTTCAGTTGCTGTTTTTCTTTTCAGTTGTACTTTACAGTTGGGCTTGTATTTCCGGCCCCTTTACTTTCTGCACTTTACTTTCCGCTTGCTGACTCTGTGTGTTACTTATAAAGGCAATGCCTTCCCTGTTTACTGGGATTTTACGCCTTGGTGCTAGTCGCCAGCCCCTGGCCTATGGAAGGCGGGCTTGGGGTAGTCACGGCACGGGCCCCGAGGACGGGTCGTGACATTAGAGTCTCAGTTATTCGGTTGTGCTATTTGTTTAGATATCTTTGTGCTAAGAGGTTTTCCAAATCCTTCTTGCAAAAACTGTTGGCAGAGACACCATTAATTTTGTGTGAGTTAGAGAGAATATTCCCTCCATCATTTTTTACATGCATGTTGCATCTGACTGTTCATCTTCTGACCGAAATACTTCTTGGAGGACCCGTTGCTTTCCATTGGATGTATCCAACTAAAAGAAACATGTGCACATTGAAATAAAATATTCGGAACAGGAATTATCCCGAAGGTTCTATTGTGAACGGTTACATGGCTCAAGAATGTATGGATTTCTGCACAATGTATTTTTCTGATCTTACTACGAGAATAAACAGACCAATGAGAAATGAAGAAGAACAATATGGGAAAATTGAACCCAGTTTTCCATCACTTCCTCATACATGAGGAATTCCGGGATCATATACATTGAATACATTAAGCCTTGAAGAGCGAGAGATGGCACATCACACAGTGTTGTTCAATTGTGATTTTTTTGATGAGTATATCAAGTAAGTAAATTGTACATGTATCTATTATCTTATCTCTTGTAATTTTAAATATTTGTTAAACTATTATTATTTTTATCTACAGGGAACATAAAGAATTGATATAAAGAAAGCATCGTTCTTTATCTTTGAGAAGGAAAGAGGCTTCGCATAGCAAAGGGTTTTCTGCTCGATTGAAATTGAAGGTAAAAATATTTCTGTAATAACTAAATAAAAATAATATTTAATTAACTTTACTATTTTTTTATATTTCAGGTATCGAGTTTGCCTGCAGACTCTGTTTCTGAGGAAATAAGAGCTTTGGATTTTGGTCCTAATACCATGGTTCGTGCTTGTAAATCACTTGTGATCAATGGATACAAATTTATTATCACTGAACGAGCAAGAAACATGAGAACACATCATAATGGTGTTATGCTAACTGCCACAACAGACTGTTATGACAGTTCATCGGATACTAGAACTCGTTCTGAAAATATTGCTTATTATGGAGTCATGGAGAAAATAATAATTTTGGATTATTACTCGCATAGTCGAGTCACAATGATGAAATGTCAATGGTTTGATTCAATGATGAGGCAAGGCACCTTTATTGATGATTTTGGATTTCGATTTATTTACATGACTCCCACTCTTGCCACCGATGAACCATATGTATTGGCATCAATGGTGAAACAAGTTTTTTATGTCAAAGATCATCGTCATCCTAAATTCGGTATAATTATTGAAGTAAATCCCAGACATGTTTTTGATGATGGTGATGATGAAGTTGACAATATCCCTACTGCAATTAGAATCAATCCATTTATTACTTATGATGATGCCAATAGCTCAATTGTCAGAGTTGATTGTGAACCCGAAGTTGTGGTGGGAAATATATAGAATCAGACAGTTGTGTTCTCACCTACATGTTTCATCTACATCATTCAGAGTGTGTATCATAGTACTTACCTTCAAACCACCATAAATGTTATTTTACTTTATGTTTTTTTATCAGAATAATTTTTCTATATTTTTTTTGGTTAAACATTAGTTATCTGTTTATAATTACTTCCATATTTGTTTTCATTGCAGGAAATGACACCCATTGAAGAGAGGCGACGGAAAAAATGACAGATAATAATCTTCGCATGGTACAGATGGGTGTTCCTCCACTCATCCTTATTGTGAGTATTTTATTTCAAATATAAATATTTAAATAACTTATAATATCATGTGTTTACTTTTGTGTTAAACTTTTTTTCAGGATCGACCCCCTAGACGAGAGATATCTGACGAGGAGCCTGATATTGCTCCCAGTAGAGAGGCTGGTGGTAGGAGGGGGGTGGTGTCAGAGATGGACGATCATCTAGTGGTACCGGTTCTGAGTTCGGTGGTATGAGGGCTCGTGGGGCAAGAGTTAGACGATCCACTACCACAGACGTATCTTCTTCGCCCCATTTTGATCCTGGCGTGTCTTCAGGGACACATGGGATATTTAGACCTTCGATGTTTACACTACCATTTGTCCAGAAGTTTATGCCATCATCTTTTTCTTCTGGTTAATTATCTCCGAGCTATTATATTCCACCTTCTTCGACTCCTGTTGCGACACAGTATGTGGCTGAGGAGCGTACACTGAGGGACACTCCACCGGTACAGGATATTCCTTCAGCTTCTGCACATCCAGTGACGCCCATTGATCCAACTACCATATGTATATTTATATAACTCTATCATATTTTTATACCAAAATTTATTTTATTATAACTTTTACTGATATTATTTTTCTTTAATAACAGATTCATCTACAGATAGGAGGCAGGGGAGGGGGCGTACTCGCTTGCGTGCAGTATGGAACCACCAGACACAGTTGATGGTTGAATACAATGTTTATGGACAAATGATTGAGAAATCTAGGCAGGAATGTCGGGGTTTTTTGGTGATGCTAGCAAAATACTCTGATATCATTCCGGTCAGCCCTCTCTCTTGGAGACATCTGCCACACGAAGTCAAAGATAATGTGTGGGCACAAATATGGGTAAAAAATCTATTGGATTTAATGTAGTATTTTTTTTTGTATTTATATGAACTAATCTATTGGGTTTCAGCTTCGGTTTAACTTCCCTGATGGCGAAGGTGCACGACCAGCGCGTTTAAAAGAGTTAGGAGAGCTTTGGAGAGATTATAAGCATGAAATGTATGTTGGTTGGTGTGATAGAGTGGGCACGGAGTTAGAGACATTACCTATCATGGTTGACTGTCTGATAGAGCAATATCACCAAATGATTACCCATTGGGCGACTGCCAAATTTAAGGTATTAATCTCATATGAGGTATTTAAATGAGAGTTTTCATATTTTTAATTAATATAATCTTATTTATTATTAATCATTATTTAGGAATTTTCTGAAAAAAACAAAAAAAACATTGATTCAAAGCAATACCTCCACACTTTGGGGTGCAAAACTATGTCAGATCATGAGAGGCAGCTGGTACGATATAGTCGTTTATAATTTTTTTTAGAACTTTCCCTTTTTATTTTTTCCTACTAAAATTATATGATTTATTGAATATTTAATATATGATTATACTTGCACTTAATATTGTTTCAATGTCATTACAAAAGCACAAGTTGAATATTGAAGGATGTATCCCTTGAGCAAAATTGTTTTGCTCGAGTAGAAGAAAAAAATATGGAACTGCGGTAAATGAATCAACCTAAGAAAAGATTGTAAGTTTTTATTTTTTTATTTCAAAGTTTAATATCTATTTTGAAATTTATTAATATATTAATATTTTTAACAGGATGCTTTAGAGGCTCTTGATGCCCAAGAGCCTGACACTTTTGGGCCACATGATCATTTATATCAGGTTTTGGGAGAGGAACACTCTGGTCGAGTACGCTGCCGACCTGGTAAGAATATAGTCTCGACGAGGTATTGGTCCTCTCCAGGTATCCATTCTAATAACACCGAGTTGGAACAGGTCAAGGAGCATGCAAGACAGTCTGATAAAAGGGTCACAGAGTTGGAAGTACAAGTTCAAACGAGGGATAAAGAATATATGAAACCTATGAAAGCTTTATCTTCATCACTTCCACCAGAGTCTAGTGCGGCTTTTCAGAAATTTATGTCGTCGATGGGTGCATTATCCAATGCACCAGGCGGCAGCTCTTGTGCCGGTCGATATGATGACGTTCCTGGTGATGATCAGGATGCTGAAGAGGATGAGGGCGAGGATGAGGATGAGGACGAGGGCGAGGATGGGGCTGAGGGAGAGGATGGGGCCGAGGGCAAGGATGGGGCCGAGGACGAGGAGGGGGTCGGCGTGTTGGGCGGAGAAAGAAAGGAGTGATGGAAAGAGGGGGGGGGGTGAATTGCCTTTTAAAAAACAATTAACAAATTAAAAATCAAAGTGAAAGTGCAGCGGAAATAAAGAGGCAAGACACAAGAATTGATAACGGAGTTCGGCCAAAAACCCGGCCTACGTCTCCGCTCCCAACTCAACCGTTGAGAGATTCTACCGCTTGCTTTTCAATGGTTTTAGCAAGAAACCCACTAGACTTTACAGGTAGTCTAGAACCTATTACAGCTTGCTTTTATATGGTTA
The DNA here is from genome assembly GCA_963277665.1 of Viscum album. Taxonomy (NCBI): domain Eukaryota; kingdom Viridiplantae; phylum Streptophyta; class Magnoliopsida; order Santalales; family Viscaceae; genus Viscum; species Viscum album. The sequence goes on from OY728135.1 coordinate 1,152,824,504, forward strand.
TGCAAGAACCCACTTGCTTTTAATGGTTTAGCAAGAACCCACTAGCCTTCTTACAGGTGAAGGCTAGCTCACCTATGTCTCAAGCCTTTTGAAAGGTAAGGCTTGACCAACCTCTTCACACCTTGAAGGTGGTGTGAGAACCCAAATAAAGGGAGATGAGAAAGAGATGGGGTTTGTAGGCACAAACCCAAAATGAAGCTCAAAATGATAAATAATGAAAAACCGTATTGGAGAAGTCTTGGGCGCCAAATGGATTGATGGGAGTTGATGAAGAGCGCTCCCAAGCTTCTTTGATGGAGCTCCTTGATTGTGGAAGTGTGTTGGAGCAAGTGGGGTTCCCTTGGAAGAATTCGCCGGAGGTTCGCCAAATGATCAAAAATGTGTCCGTGGGCTTCCTTAAGTTTCCGGGGCTTCATAGTCCTTTATTTATAGAGGGGGAACCCTTAAATGGCCGTTGGAGGCCTTCAGAGCCGTTGGAGAGGCTTTCGGAGCCGTTGGAGGCCAAGTGGACAGGCTGGTCAAAAGCCCAACGGCTAGTTTGACTGGCTCCACCGGCTGACCGGTGCTGAGACACCGGTTGGCCGGTGTGTGCAAAATGGAGATGGTTTCGGGCTCAGGCTCCACCGGCTGGCCGGTGCTGAGGCCACCGGTTGGCCGGTGGTGAGACAGTAGCTTCCTCTTCTGTGCAGGTGCCACCGGCCAACCGGTGGCCTCAAAGAAAGGAGTGATGGCAAGAGGGGGGGGGGGGTGAATTTCCTTTTAAAAAACAATTAACAAATTAAAAATCAAAGTGAAAGTGCAGCGGAAATAAAGAGGCAAGACACAAGAATTGATAACGGAGTTCGGCCAAAAACCCGGCCTACGTCTCCGCTCCCAACTCAACCGTTGAGAGATTCTACCGCTTGCTTTTCAATGGTTTTAGCAAGAAACCCACTAGACTTTATAGGTAGTCTAGAACCTATTACAGCTTTCTTTTATATGGTTATGCAAGAACCCACTTGCTTTTAATGGTTTAGCAAGAACCCACTAGCCTTCTTACAGGTGAAGGCTAGCTCACCTATGTCTCAAGCCTTTTGAAAGGTAAGGCTTGACCAACCTCTTCACACCTTGAAGGTGGTGTGAGAACCCAAAGAAAGGGAGATGAGAAAGAGATGGGGTTTGTAGGCACAAACCCAAAATGAATCTCAAAATGATAAATAATGAAAAACCGTATTGGAGAAGTCTTGGGCGCCAAATGGATTGATGGGAGTTGATGAAGAGCTCTCTCAAGCTTCTTTGATGGAGCTCCTTGATTGTGGAAGTGTGTTGGAGCAAGTGGGGTTCACTTGGAAGAATTCGCCGGAGGTTCGCAAAATGATCAAAAATGTGTCCGTGGGATTCCTTAAGTTTCTGGGGCTTCATAGTCCTTTATTTATAGAGGGGGAACCCTTAAATGGCCGTTGGAGGCCTTCGGAGCCGTTGGAGAGGCTTTCGGAGCCATTGGAGGCCAAGTGGACAGGCTGGTCAAAAGCCCAACGGCTAGTTTGACTGGCTCCACCAGCTGACCAGTGCTGAGCCACTGGTTGACCGGTGTGTGCAAAATGGAGATGGTTTCGGGCTCAGGCTCCACCGGCTGGCTGGTGCTGAGGCCGCCGGTTGGCCGGTGGTGAGACAGTAGCTTCCTCTTCTGTGCAGGTGCCACCGGCTGACCGGTGCTGAGGCAGTAGATTCTACTGTTTGGGCTGGGTGCCACCGGCTGGCCGCTGGTGTGACACCGGTTGGCCGGTGGTAAGACAGTGAGTGTCTCTTCTGTCCAGGGTCCATCGGCTGGCCGGTGGTGAAGCCACCGGTTGGCCGGTGGACTGATTTCAGTCCAGTTTGCCTTCTTTCTTTCTTGGCCCAATACCTTGGCCACCTGAAATCATGCCTATCAACCAAAAACACTTAAAACAATATTAGATAAATAATAGAGTGATTGTGATCATGAAAATAAAACCTTGAGGGGTACGAGAGGTACAACAATCTCCCCCTATTTTGATGATCACAATCACCAAAACAAACAATGTAAAAATGAAATTGAAAGGAATGCTTTAAAAGATTTTTCCCCCAATCAACCAAGAATTTCTCCCCCTTTGTGATTATCAAAATAGCACGGGGCATAAAACTTGATTGAGGGAACAAGAGATTTTAAACCAATTGAAATTTTTGAAATTTGAAATGAAAGTTTTGAATCAAAAATTTGAAATGAAAAATTTGAATGAAAAATTGATTAGCAGTTTGAATTGAACATTTTGAATGAAAATTGAATAACAGTTTGAATTGAAATTTTTGAAATGAAAAATGAATAACAGTTTGAATTGAAAGTTTTGAAATGAAAAATGAATAACAGTTTGAATTGAAAGTAAAAAGACTAAAATGATCCTAACTCCCCCTAAATAAAAACAACAAATCACCGGGGAGAGGTGTTTGAAACCGAGACAAATTTTGGCCCGGAGAGACTCGCTAGAAGGGATTTTTCAATCCATACTTGCCTAGTGGCGGGTCTTCTCCTATAAAATTCATCATTGATGAAAATAGTTTTGGGCCTACCATACCGGGCATTTTTGCAATTGCACTCATAAATTAAGTGCCCGGGTTTTTTGCAATAATTACAAAATTTAAATTGGGAGCTCCCCCTTACAAAAATAGTGGGTGCATGGGAAGAGGAAGCTTGCTTGGAATAGCCAAGCCCTTGGGTGGTCCTAGATATGCGTTGGGAACCTAGAAAATTGTTCAAATTTTGTTCCCCTTGGGTGAACTTGGCTAGAGTCTCCCTTAGATCTTTGATTTTTGATTCCATGGAATCAACATCGGGAAGATTTTGGATTTTGAGGGTCAACTCTTCCTTCTCTTTGAGAAGTTGTTCTTTTTCGGAAGAGAGTTTTTTGAAATTCTTTTTTAAAGAAACAAATTTGGAAGAAAGTTCGTGAAAACCTTCCTCCAATTGATCTCTTGCATGTTGGAGATCCTCATAAGATAAATGATTGAAATAATTTGAAGCACTAGAGGATGAGGAGTCGGAAGATGTTACCTCATTAAATTCCATTAGGCATTTGTTACCGTTGTCACTCGAGGAGGAGGAGGAGTCGGATGTGGAACTATCACTCCATGTGGCTTTGAATGCCTTCTTCTTCTCCTTTTGCTTGGCCTTTTTCTTGTTGAGTGGGCAATCGGGCTTGTAATGGCCTTTCTCGCCACACCCGTAACATGTTACCTTGGGCTCGGATTTTTCGTTGGGTTGAGCCTTGCGGGCCTTGCGAGATTTCTTCTTTTTGTGCTTCTTCATGAACTTTTGCATCTTGCGGGCAAGGTTCTCCATTTCGGAATCGCCGCTTGAAGAGGAAGATGATGAGGAGGAGGAGCTTTCTTCTTGTTGAACCTTGAAGGCGATGTTCTTTGGAACTTTGATTGGTTTGCCTTCTTTTTCAGCTTGCCTCCTCATGGTGATCTCATAAGTCATGAGGGATCCGATGAGCTCTTCTACCGGCATGTTCTTGATGTCTTTAGCTTCTTGAATTGCCGTTACCTTTGGAGCCCATGAGCATGGTAGGATCCATAGGATCTTTTTGACCATCGTTTCTGCAGAAATATTATCTCCTAGAGATTTTCTTCCATTGCAAACGTCAGTAAATCGAGTAAACATATCAGAAATATTTTCATGTGGGTGCATAGAAAATGACTCAAAATCTTGACGAAACATATCCAATCGAGTGTCCTTGACTTTGTTGGTCCCCTCATGGGTAACTTCCAAAAGTTTCCAGATTTCGTGTGAGGAGGTGCATGTGGAAACTCGATTGAACTCATTTCGGTCAAGGCCGCAATGTAGAGCGTTCATGGCTTTGCCATCAAGCTCGAAATTTCTAATATCGACTTAGGTCCATTTGGATTCATCGGGGGAAGAGAGAGTGTAACCTTGCATGACAATTTTATAAATGGGATATCCTATGCTTCTAAGAAATGCGGTCATGCGGGTTTTCCAATAAGTATAGTCGGTTTCATCAAAAAATGGAGCACGACCCAATGAATATCCTTCGGGAGCAAAAGAAGTGGAAGCCATCAAAAATGGATCTTGAATTTGAAACCGGTTAAGGTATTACTCAAATTTTGCCTTTGATACCAATTGTTGGGCGGAGAAAGAAAGGAGTGATGGCAAGAGGGGGGGTGAATTGCCTTTTAAAAAACAATTAACAAATTAAAAATCAAAGTGAAAGTGCAGCGGAAATAAAGAGGCAAGACACAAGAATTGATAACGGAGTTCGGCCAAAAACCCGGCCTACGTCTCCGCTCCCAACTCAACCGTTGAGAGATTCTACCGCTTGCTTTTCAATGGTTTTAGCAAGAAACCCACTAGACTTTACAGGTAGTCTAGAACCTATTACAGCTTGCTTTTATATGGTTATGCAAGAACCCACTTGCTTTTAATGGTTTAGCAAGAACCCACTAGCCTTCTTACAGGTGAAGGCTAGCTCACTTATGTCTCAAGCCTTTTGAAAGGTAAGGCTTGACCAACCTCTTCACACCTTGAAGGTGGTGTGAGAACCCAAAGAAAGGGAGATGAGAAAGAGATGGGGTTTGTAGGCACAAACCCAAAATGAAGCTCAAAATGATAAATAATGAAAACCCGTATTGGAGAAGTCTTGGGTGCCAAAAGGATTGATGGGAGTTGATGAAGAGCGCTCCCAAGCTTCTTTGATGGAGCTCCTTGATTGTGGAAGTGTGTTGGAGCAAGTGGGGTTCCCTTGGAAGAATTCGCCGGAGGTTCGCCAAATGATCAAAAATGTGTCTGTGGGCTTCCTTAAGTTTTCGGGGCTTCATAGTCCTTTATTTATAGAGGGGGAACCCTTAAATGGCCGTTGGAGGCCTTCGGAGCCGTTGGAGAGGCTTTCGGAGCCGTTGGAGGCCAAGTGGACAGGCTGGTCAAAAGCCCAACGGCTAGTTTGACTGGCTCCACTGGCTGACCGGTGCTGAGCCACCGGTTGGCCGGTGTGTGCAAAATGGAGATGGTTTCGGGCTCAGGCTCCACCGGCTGGCCGGTGCTGAGGCCACCGGTTGGCCGGTGGTGAGACAGTAGCTTCCTCTTCTGTGCAGGTGCCACCGGCTGACCGGTGCTGAGGCCACCGGTTGGCCGGTGCTGAGGCAGTAGCTTCCACTGTTTGGGCTGGGTGCCACCGGCTGGCCGCTGGTGTGACACCGGTTGGCCGGTGGTAAGACAGTGAGTGTCTCTTCTGTCCAGGGTCCATCGGCTGGCCGGTGGTGAAGCCACCGGTTGGCCGGTGGACTGATTTCAGTCCAGTTTGCCTTCTTTCTTTCTTGGCCCAATACCTTGGCCACCTGAAATCATGCCTATCAACCAAAAACACTTAAAACAATATTAGATAAATAATAGAGTGATTGTGATCATGAAAATAAAACCTTGAGGGGTACGAGAGGTACAACACGGCGATGAGCATGGGGATGATGACAAGGATAACGAAGAGGCTAGAGATGGCGGAGAGGATGAGACCGATGATGATAGTGGTGATGGTGATGGTGATCAGGGGAAGATTGATCCATTACATTTTTCAATTCCGTAAAACTCTATATTTTTTAACCTGGTTTTCCACTCTGGGGTTTTCCTATGCTTTATAGGGATGTTGTTATCAGATCTCTTTTTTTCACTTGATTATTATTGTACGATTAGTCTACTACCTAAACCTTTAGTATTCCTTGGTACTGTGATACCCATTTCTCTATTTTGTATTACTTAGCTTTCTTAGTTAGCCATGTATTTCATTTTTATGTCATTTTCCCATAGAACTGCATTTTACGTCATTTATGGATGATAGTTTTATGCCTGATAGTAACATGCGTGGAATAATCACATGCAAATAAATGTGATTTTGAAGTGAATCGTGCTGTTTTTGAATTTCCATTCTATTTAGGGGATGATTTTTTTTAGTAATGGTGGATCTTCTGGGGGAAGAGGTTGGGAAGGGGGGAGGGGAGGGGGCTGCTGGGTGAAAAGGGTGGGCAGGAGGGGAGGGGCAGGGGGTTGCTGGAGGAAAAGGGTGGGCAGGGGGGAGGGGAGGGGAGGGAAGGGGATGGGGGAGGGGAGGAGAGGAGGCTGCTCAGTGAAAAGGGTGGGCAGGAGGGGAGGGGCAGAGAGCTGCTAGAGGAAAAGGGTGGGGGAGGGGAGGGGAGGGGTTGGGTGATGGCAGGAGGGAGGGGGCTGCTGGGGGAAAAGGTTGGGCAGGGGGAGGGGGCTGCTGGTGGAAAAGGGTGGGCAGGGGATGCTGGAGGAAAACGGTGGGAAAGGGGGGAGGGGAGGGGAGGGTAGGGGGCTACTGGGTGAAAAGGGTGGGCAGGAGGGGAGAGGCAGGGGGAAGGGGGAGGGGAGGGGCTGGGGCTGGGCAGGTTGGAGGGGAGGGTAGGTAAGGGGAGGGGAGGGGAGGGGAGGGTCGGGGAGGGGCTGGGTGATGGCAGGAGGGAGTGGGGCTGCTGGGGGAAAAGGTTGGGTAGGGGGAGGGGAGGAGAGGGGAAGGGGATGGGCTGCTGTGGGAAGGGGCTGCGCAGGGGGGGGGGGTCTGAGGTGGGAGGGGGAGGTTCTGCATGTTTCATTGATTTTGTTTCCTTTTATTATTTTAAATTTATGTTACTTCAGGATTAGTATTTCAATTTTTTGAGAATAAATTTTTCAATCCTGTTCCAATATAATTTATGCATTCTACTGTTGCTTAGCTGTGCAGATGTGTGGTGGAAAATTATTCACGGAAATCAATAGTTTGGTTATTATGAAGTTCAATGTGTATTTTTTTATGGGTATTCTCTTAAAGAAAAGGACAGGTCTCTTCTACTGGGATTTATGGTATGAAGTCAGCACAAAATGGTTATTGTTGAAGTGGAATCTCATTTGGGCCAACTTGTGAGTGTTAAACACGTTATAAAAAATTCTCCTTGGTTGGAAATTAATATTGTTATAAGTTGAATAATATTGATCATTCATGATGTCCTCTTCAAACAGACCTTTAGGGAGGGTGTCTTCGTTGCGGATGCATTTGGTTCTCAAAGTGTCTTTCTTTTGTTTAAAATGGATGCACTTTTATGTAAAATAAACAACATACGGAAAACCAGCCAAATGCATTCGGATTGTGTTGATACTTTAGGAAAACAATCCATGGGTCATTTGTGATGTGTACGAGTCAACTCTGCCTCAATCCGAGGTGCGGTGTGGCCGACATCACTCAAAGTGTCTCACTTTTCATTGAAATGGACAACAGTTTAACTCAAAAGAACAACTGACATACAGAAAACGGACCAAACGCATTCGGATTCTGTTGATACTTTAGGAAAAGTTTCCATGGGTCATTTGTGACGTGTACGAGTCAACCCCTCCTCAATCTAAGGTACGGTGTGGCTGGTACCACTCAAAGTGTCTCACTTTTATTTGAAGTGGATAGGATTTTAAGTGAAAACAACAACCGGCATACAGAAAACTGACCAAACGCATTCGGATTCTATTGAAACTTTAGGAAAAAGATCCATGGGTCATATGTGACATGTACGACTCAACCCCGCCTCAATACGAGGCATGGTGTGGACGGAACCACTCAAAGTGTCTTTCTTTTGTTTAAAATGGCTGCGCTTTTGAGTAAAATTAACAACATACATAAAACCAACCAAACGCATTTGGATTGTCTTGATACTTTAGAAAAACGGTCCATGGGTCATTTGTGACGTGTACGAGTCAACCCTGCCTCAATATGAGGTGCGGTGTGGCCGGAACCACTCAAATTGTCTCACTTTTCTTTGAAATGGACAATATTTTATGTCAAAACAACAAATGACATAGGAAAACAACAAACGCATTCAGATTCTATTGATACATTAGGAAAAGTATCCATGGGTCATTTTTGATGTGTACGAGTCATCCCCGCCTCAATCTGAGGCACGGTGTGTCCGGTACCACTCAAACTGTCTCACTTTTATTTGAAATGGACATGATTTTAAGTGAAAACAACAAACGACATAAAAAAACCAACCAAACGCATTCGGATTCTATTGATACTTTATGAAAAGTTTCCATGGGTCATTTGTGACGTGTAGGATTCAACCTCGCCTCAATCCGAGGGCTGGTGTGGCTATTACCACTCAAAGTGTCTTTCATTTGTTTAAACTGGATGTGCTTTTATGTAAAATAAACAACATACTAGAAACTGACCAAACACATTCGGATTGTGTTGATAATTTAGGAAAACGATCCATGGGTCATTTGTGACGTGTACGAGTCATCCCCGCCTCAATCTGAGGCACAGTGTAGCTGACACCACTCAAAGTGTCTCACTTTTATTTGAAATGGACAACAGTTTAAGTCAAAACGACAACTGACATACGGAAAACGGAACAAATGAATTCAGATTCTTTTTATACTTTAGGAAAAGTATCCATGGGTCATTTTTGACGTGTAAAAGTCAACCCCTCCTCAATCTGAGGCACGGTGTGGCCAGTACCACTCAAACTATCTCACTTTTATTTGAAATGGACATGATTTTAAGTGAAAACAACTACCAGCATACAGAAAACCGACCAAACGCATTCGGATTCTATTAATACTTTAGGAAAACGATTCATGGGTCATATGTGATGTGTAGAAGTAAACCCCGCCTCAATATGAGGCGCAATGTGGACGGAACTGCTCAAAGTGTCTTTCTTTTGTTTAAAATGGATGTGCTTTTATGTAAAATAAACGACATATGGAAAACAAACCAAATGCATTATGATTATATTGAAACTTTATTAAAACGATCCATGGGTTATATGTGATGTGTAAGAGTCAACCCCGCCTCAATCTGAGGTGCGGTGTGGACGGAACTGCTCAACGTGTCTTTATTTTGTTTAAAATGGATGTGCTTTTAAGTAAAATAAACGACATATGGAAAACAGACCAAACACATTCGGATTGTGTTGATACATTAGTAAAACGATCCATGGGTTATTTGTGACGTGTATGAGTCAACCCCACCTCAATCTGAGGCACGGTGTGGATGGCACCACTCAAAGTGTCTCGCTTTTCTTTGAAATGGACAACAGTTTAAGTAAAAAACAACAACTGACATACAGAAAATGGACCAAATGCATTCGGATTCTATTGATACTTTAGGAAAAGTATCCATGGATACTTTGTGATGTGTACGAGTCAACCCCGCCTCAATCTGAGGCACGGTGTGGCCAGTACCACTCGAAGTGTCTCACTTTTATTTGAAATGCACAGGATTTTAAGTGAAAACAACAACATGCATACAGAAAATAGACCAAACGCATTCGGATTCTGTTGAAACATTAGGAAAACGATCCATGGGTCATATGTGATGTGTAAGATCCAACCCCGCCTCAATCTGAGGCGCGGTGTGGACAAAACTTCTCAAAGTTTCTTTGTTTTGTTTAAAATGGATGCGCTTTTAGGTAAAATAAACGACATACAGAAAACAGACCAAACGCATTCGGATTATGTTGATACTTTAGTAAAACGATCCATGGATCATTTGAAACATGTACAAGTCAACCCTGCCTCAATCTGAGGTGTGGTGTGACCGACACCACTCAAAGTGTCTCACTTTTATTTGAAATGGACAACAGTTTAAGTAAAAACAACAACTAACATACGGAAAACGTACGAAACACATTCAGATTTTGTTGATACTTTAGGAAAAGTATCCATGGGTATTTATGACGTGTACGAGTCAACCCCACCTCAATCTGAGGCACGGTGTGGCCGGTACCACTCGAATTGTCTCACTTTTATTTTAAATGGACAGGATTTTAAGTGAAAACAACAACCGACGTACGGAAAACCGACCAAACGCATTCGGATTCTGTTGAAACTTTAGGAAAACGATCCATGGGTCATATGTGACGTGTACGAGTCAACCCTTCCTCAATCTGAGGAACGATGTGGACGGCACCGCTCAAAGTCTCTCTTTTGTTTGAAAAGGACATCATTTTAAGTGAATACAACTGAAATTTACACTCATCAGCGATAGTTGCAAACTCTTTTTCATGAGTTGGGTAGTTTCACTCATGGGGTCATAAGTTAAAAGACTCCTAAGAAAATACCTTTTCACCATATATTATAAACAATACAAGTTCAATGAAAAATTCATCATAAATCATTATTTACCCAAATCTAGGATCAGAAAAAAAAAGGGATATGATCCAATTTCAAACTCTTATTCAACTCTAATAGGTATTTCTCATACTATTCTGCCTATTAGAATTTGATGGGGAGGTGGGGAGTCTGTGCTGGTTTGGGGGTTGTGCAGGGGTGAGGTGAATTACTATCAGATGATTGTTTTCATATGAAGATTGAAATAGGGAATTGTAGTACACGACATGGTTGGAAGAATTTGATGGTTTTATGTGTTTTTTTTGTGCTATTTTAGGTGCTTTTTATACTATTTTAAGTTTTTATGTAATTTTTGTGATATGTTTTATGCAGGTGTAGGTGTATAGTGGAGGGGCTACTGGAGGGGGCTGTTGTGCAGTAGTTATAGAAAAACTCAATACCAATGGTTCTAAACCGTTGGTATAAGAGTGCTGGAATTCTGGGAAAACACTATACCAACGGTTTAGAACCATTGGTATAGGTGTTCTGGAATTCTGGAAAACACCTATACCAACGGTTTAGAACCGTTGGTATATGTTTTCTGGAATTCTAGAAAAACACAATACCAACGGTTCTAAACCATTGGTATATGTGTCTGGAAAATCACATTACCAACAGTTTTCAACCGTTGGTATAACAATTCTCAAATACATTACCAACGGTTATAAACCATTGGTATACATTGGGAGAAATTTAATAGAACAATATACCAACGATTTAGATCAAACCGTTGGTATAAGACTTTCCTCACAGCTTACTAACCAATAGTTTAAAACCGTTGGTATAACCTTATTTTCCAGTAGTGATTCCATTTAAATTTGATTAATCACTTATTGATAGCCCTTATCCAAATTCCAACACACAATTCACCGTTTATTATTTTAGTTTTAAATTATTTTTGAAATCTATAATGATCACATTAATTTTTTAAAGAGTTTTGAGTTTTAAAAAGTTAACCCACATCTCCAATGATGTTATAAGTGTGATAATCCCTTAAGATTTAATGGTTATTAGGTAAAAAGGTAAGTCATTACTCAAATATTTTTTGTATATTTCATTTAAATTGTTTCAAGGCACTAAAAATATATTGACCAAATTTCCATAGGATTCACTATTGAAGATTCTGTTTCAATATTTCGTAAATTAATATAATTAAATTTAAAAATATCATTAATACGATTAACTTCAATACATTTTACAAAAAAACAAATGGATTATTTTTATAGAATTTTAAATGAACTATTACCTCAAAAATATTATTCCATTTATTAAAAACTCTATAGGACTTAGTAGTTGTATAATAATCAATAAAAATTCAACCCAATTATTTAGGTTCAAATATATGAATTTGACCCTTAGTGTTGAAGATGAATACATTACACCTAAGGAATTTGAGTATAAAATATTTGGTTTTCTTATAGTATGAAACTAATAAAAAAATTTACTATGAAAAGTATGAAGCTCAACATGATTTATTATATAGAAATTAGTACTCAGATCCTTGATCAAAAAATATTATCAATATAATATTCACTCAATAAAATTTTAGTCATTTCTTAAATAATTTTATTTCTCTATTAAACTAATAAATTTTTTTGAGGTGTTCTTAGTGTTGAAAAATTATGAGTAATACCTTTATTACTACCAAAAATTTCAAAATCTGAATTTTTAAACTCACCGCCATGATCACTCCAGATAAAAAATGTACTTTTTTATCAATTTTAATGGAAGTATGAATTTTTTTTTTGAATTTTCGAATGAGAAAATATGTCCACATAAATCTATTATAGTCGTAAATAAGTACATACACATAGTTATTTCCCTTCAATAATTAAATTTTTTTGGGGGGCCAAAGATATAAATGTGAAATAATTATAAATATATTAAAGTTGAGACATCATTAATAGGTTTAGAAAACTTGTTTTGTTTACAAAATTGACAAGGATCACAAACTCTGGTTTATTTGAACTTAATTTTCAGTAGACCCTAAAAAGACCATCTATAGAAAGTTTAAATTTATTTTTAAGGTTATGGTTGCCTAACCTTCTATTAAAAATCCAATAAAAATATTCAAAAACACTTAAACAAGTAAAATACCTATTTATAAGATCTTCTAATTCATGTTCATCAACATTCTCTTGCCTATCAACAAATAAAATGAAAATACCTTCTAAACTTTAACTAGTATATATTTCATTCCTAAAGTTCACAAGGTAACCTTGATCAGATAGATGGATTATATTAATAAGGTTTTACACTAGTTATAAAATATAAAAATCATTAAAATGTAAGGACATTCCAATAAAAGAATCATCACTAATTCCGATGATTTCTCCTTGTGTGTCATCTCCAAAAGTGACTCATACTCCAATTAAAATTTTCAAGTTATAGAAATTAGACTTTTCTCTTATCAGATATCAAGAAAAAAATTGTAAATATACCGGTTTTTCTGTTTATTAGTACTCAATCACTTTTTTTAAAATATTAAGACTATGTTCTGAGTATCCAAACATCCTTGGGTCCCTAAATGTTAGAAAATAAAATTTTATAAACACACATCTTTCCAACTCTTTTCTAAAGAGTAGATTGTTTTTATTTAGAACTAAAATATTTATTAAATTCAAAATATTGAACAAGTTCTAAAGAAAAAAAATTCTTTAGTGACCTTCCCTTTTAAATTTTATACAAAAGGGACCCTCCTAGGTACAAAGTAATTTGATTGAAAATTAGATTTACCAAAAGTATAACTAATTTCATTAGAGGTTCTATAAATATTTAATTGTTTATACATCTTGTAAAAATTTTATCCAATGAAATTACAATTGAAAAAAAAGTTTCTTAAAACTACTAATCTCGTAGTTATGTTTTATAATTAAATCTTGATTATAATCAGTTGAACATGAACATTATTTAGACACTAATTTTGATAATATTTTATAAATTTTAGTTAAAGATTTAGAAATTTCATTATTATATTTAGTAAAATTAAAATTAAAAAAATAATAGTTACCACTTTTCCTTTTATTGTCTTTTTCAATTAGAGTTACATATCTCACGATTTCATTATATGTAGTAAAATATTCCTCATCATCAAATTAATTTACTTTTTCATATTTCAATGAAATTAATTTTTCATCGTATGATGAAGTTGAATAATAATCATTAAAAGTATAATGAAATTTGGAATCTAAGTCTAAAATAGTAAGAAAAACCCTAGTTGCCTTTTCCATGAGACGATTCTTATTATTTGGATAATTTAAATATAAAAAAATGAATTCTTATTATCACTTCTAATTTCTTCCATTGAACTATCAAATGTTGTGTCTCATCCTTTTTCACTCCAATTATCCAAGGTTTTCAAACTTTTTCTTCCCTATACTTTTAGATGTTATCCTTAAATTTATTTCTTTTCTTATCACCCTTATAAAATATAGTCTTATATGGGTAGTTTTCTTACACTAATAACTGATAACATATGAAGATTATTTTTTATCATATTTTCCCTTTTATCATTTAAATTATTATACTAGAAGTTCATGTTTCTGATAATATTATTCATTATTACATCTAATTAAGAATGTTCTTCCTCACTAGATTTATCATTTCTAACATTATATGATTTTTTTATACTCCATCATATTATATCCAATGCAAAACTCTAACTCCCATAACCGGGAACCATTATTTATTTTTCTACATTGGAACTATATATAAGTGATCTCACCCCAAGAGATCTAATAGTTTATTAGTCTTCAAAAACTAGATACTTTATTTAATCTCCCATTTCATTTGAAACATAAAATACAACATAGTATTTTATTTCAGAATATTATCATTCCCTCTAGAATATATTTTCATATCAATCATAGTACATTTCCTTGTATCCTGGAGAAAGGAAACAAAATAATAGGGTGAGATTAGATTATCAATAAGGGAATGTGTATAGTGGAATATATTATTGAATAAATAAAGTGTGATTAATATGGAAGAGATAAAAATAATAAAATATTCCATATTAATAATATAATTAAAATGGGACTAATTACATGGATTACATAGCACCATATATAATGACATGGATAAAAAATCTAGTTTTATATTGATAGAATGCATAATATCAGGCATCATAATCTTACCATCGAGGAATATTTCCAAGAAATCATTCATAAATTGGAAATATGTATTCCAAATGCCTAAAAAAGATAGTATAATGAGGCCCATTGATGAATCAAGGGTCTATAATATTACATTCCCATAACATACTATATTCATTTCATTCATCACATGAAATGGGTAAATGATGATTCAACACATAATCAAAATAAACATTCATATTGAAAAATATTCAAATAAAATGTTATTATTTTCCACAATCAATAAACATAAAAACATGATCATAATAAATCCATAGAAATAAGGTGTATGGAAACATTATATTATATCCTTAGTAATTCATATATTCATCAAAGGATGTTAACATATATAAAAATACTTTCAAAATATCACTAGAACATTTATTGAGGAAAATAACCTTTTCATTTTCAAATCACTTTAAAATATAAAAATTTATATAATATTAGAAAAACATTCTTATAAAATATCCATGGAAACTTTTAAAGTATGATTCAAGTAGAATAATATTCATGGTGAAAGTTAAACACATCCGTATAGTAAGCTTTAAAAAAAATATTTTGTTCTTGTATTTGGTAAAATGTACATCATTCAGAAAATGACAAGAAGATTTATTTTAAAATATTTTATATAACTTCAAACATTGATAAAAATTACAATAATAAATTTTTTTATAACACTTAAAAAATATTCAAAAAAAAATAAATAAAATATGGATATGGAAGGAAAAAATTCTTGATCGAATAGAAAAACAAAGTATTTTTTTGTAATAACATTCTTATGGTCTTTTGAGTACTTAGATAGAGGAAAATGCAATGAAAATATCATGTTTCAAGAAATATCTATAGTAAATAAAATATATGGGGTTTATTACAGAATGATCGTATAATTCCCCTAATGGAAACATGAATATAAACAATCATAAATAAGGATGAGATTGTGAAATAAACTCTTACCTCATGTATGAATTTATTAATATTTGATTTTAACATAATGTATAATAAATTTAAATGTATTATAATTCTATAAAATATCCATATAAATAATTATAATATCATATATAATCAACTTATAACATTTCAACACATGTTTATTAATAATTATTTATTAAATTCATCATTATTTAGTGTTAAATATGTCATTTTTAATGTAAGTTTCGACTCGATGGTTTCATCCCTTTCATATTGATCATGGTTCCAAAATATCCATAATGTTAACCATGATATAAATATCATATATATTCATTATACACTAATTTATAATATTTTTTGATAGGTGGTCCTGAAAAATGAATCATATCACTTGGTGGAGGTGGTAGTCCACACGTACACATGAGCGATGTTATCATTTTTTAACAGGTGGAAGGTTAAGAAGGTAAATAATATATTATATTTATATGATAATAAATATTTCATAAACATCATACATATTAATTTTTACCATATTTATAACCATCCAATTAAAGTGGTGATGGAAAATAAATTACACTGTTATGTGATGATGGTAGGTTGTACTTACGTATGAGTGATATTTTCATTTTTTGTGGGATAGAAATGCGGTGGAAAATAGTTCTACGTGTAAAACCCCAAACCTAATCACTAGGGTTTATCCAAATTTCCATATAACCTCATACATACCTCCCTATACACAAGAGGATTCTGAGTAGTGGTGAGATTCTAAAGCCACATGGGGAGACTATACCTCCAGTAATGACAATCTTTGATAATACAGTGTAAATATAGGCCAAATAAAAACACACTAGGAGATAATACCAATAATTTCATCAAAATATGTCATGAAAGTCTACAATATTATATCAAATGAACTCTAATATGGTAAGTGATGAGCGTTGTCGTACACGCTCTCAAAATATATTTTTGATTTAACTAAGTGCAGCACAGTGGATGACCTAGGTCATTCTCTCAAGAAGGAAGTTAATTTAACAACCCTTAATATGATTGAATGAAAAAATAAAATAAGTGAAAACAAATTAAACACAAGATATGGGGTTTGGTTTAGTGAATTTAATTGAATAAACTAAACAACAAGTGAGAAGGAACAATCAAAGACACAATTTCTTTAAAAATACTTATTTGAGAAGATGTAGTCAATCTAATATATCACATTAATAATTAATTTATCATTATCCCATTTGATTATAATTATTTCAATTGTGATCCCCTAAACTTGTCAACCCTTTAACCCTATAGAAATTTACACAACCACAAATATTGAAAAAATGATCCTTAAGTCAACTATCGGACTTCCAATCACACCACCCTACATCGATTATGATCCAAAATCCAACATATTGTTAATTTTCAGTTAGGGTAGTATATACTACCTATAATTGAGAATTAATTTTGTTTTGGAATGAGACATGAACCCTAAAATTCTATCCCAAGTTGATTAGTTCTTGCGATTGAGGTTTCACTCACACGATTTATACAAGACTGACCACACGGCCAAGTAAAAGTTGATCGAGTAACTTAGAAATTAAAACATAATTAATTGATCAGAATTTATGAATTAAAGTATGTTTATGGATTCAAAATAAATAAATAAAGTGAGTATGTATTAGATCAACTACTAACGAAATAACTCTTCCATGGGTGGAGTTGTCATCGTGGAGATGTTTTTCATAAGCAATGGATTGAATGGGGAAACCCAAATATCATATCCAATATTATATTCCATCACCAAGAATAAAAATTAAAATATGAAAACCTAATAATACAAAAGATTAATTGAAGAGAAAACCAAGCTACAAGCACAAAAGCAAAGAAACACAAAGTGGAGGAGGAAGAGGAGACCCTTCTTGGAAGAGTTATTTGCACAAGGCCTTACTAATTACAAGATTTTTGAGATGTTCCCAGGAGACACCCCTTCGGAAACACCTTCCCAATTCTTCGACCATCCCCCCCCCCAAATAGTGAAAATACCATTTATATAGAATTTGGGAGGGTTAGGGTTACAAAACTTTTTTAAGTGTGAAAGGAAAATTCTTACAAAAATATCAATCCCGCTTTCACCTTATCTTTGACCTCAAAATTGCGTTACTTAGTCATCCTTCAAGAAGTACTATTTGTGAGTAATTGGTTATTAGATCTCCCATCCACATTTGGGTCCAATGTAAGCAAGCATGAAGAAGATACGGCCCAATCACTGAAGTGATCTCCAATCTGGTGAATCCAGTCCATCTTTGACTTCATGGCCCATTTATACCACTCAAATGCATGATCCATCTCCTATGTTCTGAATAGAATTTGTAACCCATTAAGTCAAGAACATAGTTACAATGTTTTAATTAAAAATAATTTACATAAAAATATTTATTCTTGAAATACTATAGTTAATTTTAAAAGGGTAAAAATGGAATTTCTATCAAATTTTCAAATGAATAATCTAATCCAAAATATTCTATAAATAAACATATTTATCACAATGTGAGGTAATTATTTCAATTATAATAAATAAAATATTCAATAAAATTATGTTTTATCTACTCCCCCACACTTATCCATTTTCAATCCTGGGAAAAACCTCATATCTTGTATTCGAAAAAATTGTGACAAGAGATGCATGTTCATATTTCTCAATCAAGAGTATAAATATAGGCAAAGTAAGAATCACATAGAGTAAATATCAATAAATAATAAATTCATTGTCTCATAAATTATTTCAAAACAAAATACAGTGAGATTCGTAACACTAATCATAGTGAAACAAGTCATGGGTCTATCATGCCACTAATTCTCCACGTGCGTGTGTAAAAACTATTCCAAGCTCATAAATCTACCATTTATTCAGTTTGTTCAGGTCAAGTAAAACAATTCTTCTTACATGGTTTAATTCACTGAACCTCTTTTTTACTCCTTATCAATTGAATTTCAATACCCACTCACTTAATCATTCCCTAAAGTCAAACCTTATGATCTTGAGCTAGATATCCCCATATGTTGTACATTTCATCACTACCCTCATTTTTTTAGTTTAACATGGAAAAAATCTCACACTAAACTCTCAACCCGTGTTTGATCTCCTTGAGATACAAATCGTAATAGTTATAACAAGATCAAAGGTCAAGGAAGAATGTTTTTTGACCTGCCCAAGACACAACCCATATTTTTTTTAAAATTTTTTTTAGGGTGTACAACAATCAGATAACAGGTACACACACATAGGTAAATTTGGTATAGTAATGAAATCAATCACAAGATAAATGAACATATGGATCAACCAATGAATTTTTTTACCTAACTTGACTATACCTTCAATTCAGTAGGAAAAATTTCACAAGTTATGGTTGAGTGAAAAGTGTTTTGGAGAAATAAATGACACAATTTACCCTAATCAAATATCACAAATAATGATGTTCAAATTTAAAATCATTTATAATGAAACAACCAATCATATCATCAATGACTTAAATTTTTAGAAAAATCAACCTTGATGATGAAATATTACTCATACTTATAATTCTACCGACGAATTTTGAAAACCTGTATTTTCCATTTGTTCTACAAGAGAATTTTACATGACATCTTTGTTTTTTTTTGAAAATTTTAACAAAAAACTTAATAGAAAATACATAGAAAACACACAAATTAAAATCCAAAATATCTATACCAAAAATTTTTCCCCTCCCCCACACTTAAAATATTGAATTTTCCTCAATGTGAACTTATGAAATGATATGTGAACATGAATTGTAGAATTTTAAATTGGAAAAAGAATATAAAAGTGAAATGGTTAGGAGTAGCCTAATATTCTCAAGTGATAATGGGGTTGTTCAGTGTGATTAAATCCACTGCATTAGTAGAAAGTCACTCATTGTATTTCTTCAAGCATTGCCCGTTGACTATAAATCTCCTTCTAGTTTCCTCCTGTGTGATCTCTACTACACTATAAAGAAAAACATTAGATACTATATTAGAAACTGACCATCTAGAACAAAACTTACCAGGCATCATCTTCAGTCGTGAACTGTAGAGTAGGACTTTCTCTCCTACATGAAACTCCCTTTGTTGGATCATTATTTCATGATCTGATTTTAATCTTTCCTTGTAGATCCTTGAGTTCCCAAATTATTACAATCGAATCTCCTCAAGCTCTTGAATTTTTAGCTTCCTTTGGATTCTATCTTGGGCCAAATCCAGGTTGAATTTATTTATTTCCAAATATTCTCGATACTCTACTTCTATAGGGAGATGGAACGCTTTCCCAAAAATAATATGAAATGGTGAAATATAAATGGGTGTCTAGTATGTTGTCCTATAAGCCTATAGCGCATAGTCCAAGCACTTTCTCCAGTCCTTCTTATTCGGTGGCACGCTTTTTTCCAAAATTTACTTCAACTCCCGATTTGGAACCTCTTCCTGGAAATTTTTTTGGGGGTTGTTAGGTGTTGATGTTTTGTGTGTCACCCCATACTTCCAAAGGAGGGAATCTAAATTATGATTTCAAAAGTGTTACCCCGATCACTAATTATAGCCTTCGTTTCTCCAAACCATCAAAATATTTGGGCCTTGACAATGTCAACTACAACATGATAGTCGTCAATACTGGTGGCCTTGGCCTCCACCCATTTACTCACATAATCAACAGAAACCTTAATATACAAAAAAAACAAATGAACTACGAAGACGACCCATAAAATCGATGCCCAATTCATAAAAAATCTCAAAACATAGCATGCGTTTTTTGGTCATCTTGTGTCTCCTATAAATTTTCCTTGTGTGTTAGCAATGAGATCATGACTTACAAAACACATGGGCATCATAGAATAAGATAGGAAAATATTATATAGAGTCTAAGACTTTCCTAGCTTTTTTATTGGGGTCCAAAGTGTTCTCCACATGGAAGTGTATGGAAGAAATGCAAAATAGACTCAAACTCATATCCAGGAACACACCTTATAATAACTTGATCACTACACATGAACCATAGGTATGGATCATCTGAAACATAAAATCTTGATTCAATTTTTAACTTTTGTACTTTATGTTTCATTAAATTTCTAGGAATTTTAGAGGTAACGAGGTAGTTAACTAAATCGGGATACCAAGGATGCGTATCTGGGTTGGAATAAAGACTCTCATCGGAGAAAGAATCTTGGAGTGGTACCTGGTCCAAGGTGTCAGCCTCTAATGTATGAGTAAGCCTACTAATGTGGCCTGCCATGAAGTTCTCTTACACCTTCTTATCCATTATCATAATATTTAATTTCCAAATAATGATCATCCATTGGAGAAGTCTAGGCTTTGCATTTGTCTTATTCAAGAGGTACATCAGAGCTGCATGGTTAGAACAAACAACTACTTTAGATCCCAATATATATGAATGGAATTTATCTAAAGAAAATATGATGGAAATAAACTCATTTTATATGGATGTGTATTTTTATTGGGATTAATAAAATGTCCTTGATTCATTGGAAATCACATGCGAGCATCCCTCCACCCTCTGAGATAAGATAGCTCCAACCGTGAAGTTTGAGGTGTCACACATAAGCTCAAAAGGATTCTCCCACCGTGGGGGTTGTATGATTGGTAGAGTTTTCATACACTTATTTTTCTCAGAAAAGGAAGTCCTGGAAGAATCATCAAACACAAACTCAAAATTCTTTTGAAGTGATTACGACATAGGAAGAGCAATATTACTAAAATCTTTGATGAAGCAATAATAAAATCCTGCATTCCCTAAGAATGATTTAACATCATTCATGCATGAAGGATAGGGTAAGGATAAAATAATATCTACCTTATATCTATCAACCTCTATCTCATGTTTGGACACTACATTCCGTAGGAAAATGCCATGCTTTACCACAAAATAGCACATTTCAAAGTTCAAGACTAGATTATTCTCAATACAATGATTTAACACATTTCCTAAACTAAAGATACATTCATAAAATGAGGATCCGTACACTATAAAATAATCCATAAATACCTCTATGCATATATTAATAAAATCTAAACGAAATAATCACTATTCATCTCTGGAAGGTACCTTGTGCATTGAAAATTTCAAATGGCATCCATATGTAGTAAAATTTAGTTAATGGGCTAGTGAATATGGTCTTATCCTGATCATCTGGGGATATGGGAACCTGAAAATATCCAAAAAATCCATCCAAGAAACAATAGTGTTATTTCCTGACTAGTCTCTCAAGAATTTGATCAATAAATGGTAGGGGAAATGGTCCTTGTGACTGTATTAATTTAGTTTTCTATAAACAATACACACACACCAACTTTTTTTCACCCTCATTAGAACTAACTCCTCTCTCTCATTTTTAACAATAGTAATAGGAATTACACACTGATAATCTGAAATAGGATAAATTATACCTGACTCGAGAAATTTTTTGTAACACCCCACGATTTCATAATACATTATTTCTTTAAACTAATTCAATAACTTGCACTACATGGAACACCGAGTTCAAGCGTAACACGACTTACTAAACTAGCCGTTCAAAAAGCAGTTATGAATAGTATTAACTGAATTTTGAATTTTATATAGTTTTTAAAATTTTAGAATCCATATTTTGTGTTTCTTTGACATAATATAAGAACATATTCATTTTTTAGATAAAAGAAGTATTTTTCAAAAAAAATGCAATTTTACCGCCTTTTAATGGAAAACCCTTTTTTAAAACCAATATTTGAAACTTTAATAAAATATATTTAATGAAATTAAATTCTCCATTATAATCGGGACATAAAAATTTAGTTTGGATAAATTTTAGGAATTTTTCTAATAACTTTCATATTTTGATGAATAGTGAAAAATACTAAATTTTAATTAAAAACAACTTTTTTAATCAAAATAATTTGTAGTGTTAAATTCTAATTTTGAGTATTTTAAAGTATAATTAGATTATGTTTTTAACATTTAGTCCAATTTTGTTAATTGGATGTAATTTCACATTTTAACTGAATATAAACAAGTGTCAATCTTTTTATAGTTATTATTTCCAAAAAACGCACTTTTTATTTTGAAAATGGGAATTAATTTTAAATTAATTTCTTCCACTTATGTGTTTGGAATTTAGAAAAATGGATTAAATATTTATAATTAGGATGTCAAAAAAATTTAAATAAGTAACTTTTATTTTTAGACATTTTGAATTATTACTTCGGTAAATATTTTATTTACCATGAGTAAAGGGTAAATATAATAAATAAGGGTAAAATATTGTATTATAATAATATTAAATTACCCTAACATGTGTCCTAATACTATTTTGTGACACTTATCCGATCATGTTCATCCTTGGGTTGAATTTGGGACCTCATGGAGCCGCATGGGAGTAATAATGACATTTTATATTAATTAGTTTAACGTAAAGAAAAATATGACATAAACAAATATCTTTTAGTAAGTAAATTTTTACATAGGGTTATATAAGTTATTTTTTTGACTATAAATATTATTTGGAAAGATAATAATATTTCCTAAATCATGTATATTTTTATAATTTTTATACATCAAATAAATTAAATTATTTATGACACAATAATGATGTAATATTTACCTCATTAATAAATGATTTAAATAAATAAGATTATAAAAATTAAAACAATATCCAAAAACTGTCCAATTCTTATTGATTATTTTATTTCGACCATGATTCATCTTAACTTTTTTATTAACAAATATTTGACCTTTTTAAACTGAAGATGAGGTTATAATAAAATAATTGTTTAAAATGTTCCCAAAGAGCCCCTCCTCTCCCTTATAAAAAGAACTCACTTCCTACCCATTTCCCACACCTATCAAGCCTTTGGCTCGTAAAAACCTTCCCAAATATCCTCCCAACATCCCTAACTTAATTCTAGAGTCCTTAATTTAGTTATAAAGACAACCTAAGGATCCCTTTTGATCAAATCAAAAATCAAGAACCCAAAGAAGAGGTAATAATTTCACCACCCTCTTTTAAGTTCTTTCTTCTTCCACTTTCTCTTTCATTGTTGTTTCCATTATAAAATTATAAATCCATTATATTCTATATAATTTGATGTTATTATAAATTTTTTTAACCATATTCATTATTCTATCCATCATATGAATGACAAATTCACCATACGTGTGTACGTACGGCTTACCGTCTCCAGGTCATGGTGTAGTTGTTATTCAATATATTATTTTTGGATGGTTATAATAATGATATATAATTAATGTAAATAATAAATATAACATGTTAATGATTCTGAATATATTATATAACATCTATTTACATACTATTTTAATATCAAAATAATGATATTGTCGCTCGTGCGTACGTACGGACTACAGTCTCCACAAACGCGATGAGATTCATTTCCACGTTCACCATTCAACGATGATTATAAAAATATATATTATTAATGAGTGTGTATTATATGACATAATAATTCTACTGTATATATATATATATATGTATTTATGTATGTATGTATATTTACATTCATCTCATTCACTTACTTCCATTCAATACGATATGAAAAAAGAAACAGCGTTTATGCGTACGTACGGCCTACCGTCTCCCTAAACGTTGTTTTCCATTTCATATATCTATCTATCATACATATTTATATACTAAATATATATGATATATAAATTATGTTTTATATTCTAGAAGTATTTAAATCATGATCTAAATGATACGATCAAGAATAACACGTTAAAATGCGTACGATAATGAAAGGGATTATTACCCGAAATGTTAATTTAACATAGAAATAATTATTAAATGGGTAGTATAAAGTCATAAATGAATAATGTATGATATAATAAATATGAATATGGTTCTATTATAATATAATAACATACAATGTTCATTATACAGGAGGTTAACTTACCCTCGACCAAAGAAAAGTACAAGGTAAGGGGTTTTCATCTCACTCATTATTCCCATGAGATTCATGTTATATTTCCACTATTTACTTTTGTGTGGTGTATGTACTACCCATAATTGTATTATTTGTGTAATACACTTTAGTTTATGCATATTTACATCTTTATTTTAAGATACTTCTTTCATGGGGTGGACATGAATGTTTTAAAAATGTTAATTCCTTTTAAAAGTTTCAAAGTGGTATGAGACACTTTGATTTAAAAATTTCTTTAAATGTCTTCCTTTCTAAATTGTGTGACTTTTAATTGTTTTCATGAAAATGGGATATTTCTATCAAAGTGTTTTACAATTCATTTTCATCTATTTCAACATCCTTTGATGGATTTTAACCTTTTTTGAAGTTGATATAAATATTCCTTATCGTATTTGAAGTTTTGTGATATGTTTGATTGTGAATGTGTTATTTTTATACCATTTGTGGTTTATAGATAAAGTATTGACATTTCATATGCTAGTTTTAATATGAGTGTTTATGTTATGTTTAAACCTTTTCATATGAGTAATGCATTGGACTTAGTAAGTGACGGGTGGAGTTCGCTATAGCTCCTCGATGCATCGGTAGGTCTCATCAGACAAACTAGTGTCTTCGCACGAGGCCTTGACAAAATCTTATTTATATTCTTGGGACAAGGCCTTGATTATGTGGTTATGAAAGTCTGGAATTATGCATTCCATCATTATGAATGTGACTATTGATATTGCATGTGATTATTCGACTAGTCGAATATCCATGTGAGTAAGTAAATTGAATTGTTTTGATTTTTTCTTTCCCATATTATGCTGAAGTTAATGTTTAAAAAGATATTGTTTAAGTCCTATACATTGCCTTAAATTTTTATTCTTAATTATGAAAGTTTCTGCTATATTTTTATCCTTACTAAGCATTTGAGCTCACCCCTTTTTATGTTTTATTTTTTCCGGGATGTGAAGAAGTTAATTATGAGTGACTTTCAGGATTAATCTAGGAGGGTTGGATGTTTTTAATAGAATAAATTAGTGTTTTGATTCTTTTCAAGTTGTAATGTTGAACTTATGTATGAATCTTGTTTCCAATATTACTAAACTGATCAGTCTTTCGGGACATGATTTCCTTGTGATCATGCCAATGTTATCTAATAATGCACTGACTCTGGGTAACTAGGGTCAGAGTGTTACAGTTGGTATCAAAGGGAGGTTTAGTACAATCATTTTAAACTAGATTTAGATAAACTCTGATTAGAGCACATTACCTTAAGATATACTTTGAGGATTACTATAGAATAACTTCCTAGAGTTTTGGTAATGTAGATATTTTGTGATTTTTTCAATCAATACATCTCTGTCTAGATATGAGAAGGTAGAGGTGGATATGGCACAAATGTACCAAGGGGTAAAACCTGAAAAAACCTCTTTCAGCTAGACTCAAATGGGAACTGGTGCACGACAACGGGCCTTGATGCACTCTTGGTTATGACACTCCTGGGGGATATACTTAGGATAATTTTCATTTCCTTTACAAAATATTATGAAGGATTTATGAGTATATACTTCCTCAAAGAAAACATTTTTAGGATTATGGATTATATCCATAAAATATTAAATTTATGTTAGGTATTTTAAAATTTTGTAATTATGAATTGTGATTAATAACCTGACCTAATGTATTCCATTGTTCAGAAATAGTTCCCAGTAGAAGGAATGAGAACTCCAGAAATATGTATGATCTAAAGAGTAAGAGGGATCAGATCTTTCATGGTATTGATCCAACATTTAAAAGGGAAATAGTCTCCCACATATTCTCATCATATGAATAAATAGTATCTGGTGTTAATAAGATAAGTAAATAATTCTTCGAGTCCTATGGATTTGAAGGGAAGAAATAGAAGCAAAGGATGGAAGAGAGAAAGATGGATAATGGGAATAAGAGAAAGAAGGATTTTCCCATATGTGATAACTGTAGAAAGAATCACCTTGGTAAATGCTTGAAGGGAATGGGAGTTTGTTATAAGTGTGGAGAAAAATTACACCAAGTACGTGATTGCAAAGGTAAAAAAAGGTTTCAAATGTTCAATTCTTCATCTGCAACGAGTTGTGACACTACGTGAATCAATGTCCCAGTCATCAGAGTATACCACAAATGATGCTATTGGATAATAATCAAGTTATGATACTACCACAGATGAAGTGGAATGACTAGTGTTCTAATGTTATTATTAATGAATTATTTCATTTGAGTATTGTATCAACGATGTACTGGTTATATGAATTATGGAAATAAATAATGAATTGTACTGCAATACTATTTCATTGAGGATTTGAGATGATATGGTTCTATGAAAAGTGACTCAATAGAAATTTAAACTTTTTGAAAATACATAGTTCAAGGAAAGATAAACCTTAATATAGTCCTAATACTGAGGTAGTAATTTTGGAATAAGAGATGGTTTATTTGGATAAATTATATTGGATATTATTGACTACCTTGGAACTGATTAATGGTTTGTTTATTTCATCATTGTTGGAGTATTCCAAAATTTTTGGATACGAGGAGTATATCTAGTATTATATAAGAAATAAGGGAGCATGAATGTAATAAATAAGGTTTTATGGTAATTCAGGGTGTTACCATGTTTTAAAAGAATACATAATAAAGGTATTCCCCTGTTATTATGTGAAAAAAAAGATCTTCATTGTGTTTACCTTCCTTATAAATTTTGGACTGTAAGTTTGGACAGAGGTATTTGGTATAACTATAATGGTTAGAATGGATTAAGTTGAACTTTGGATATTATTGTTTAAGGTTAAAACATTTATAATGATTATTTTTGGAATATATTATAATACTATAGTTTTAGGAAAAGGACAACCTACAGGTCAGGCAATAACCCGTCGCATCAGAAAAAGATGCAGGAATCGAACCCACAACCATAGTGCGATAGGCCTTTATTACCTACCACTAGTCTACAGGAAGTCTCTCATTATTACAAAATATTTTTCTTCAATTAAATGGTTTGTGTTAATATTTGGAACCTTATACGATTAGGATAAATATAATATGTTTGAGTTCTATTATCTTTTGGAGTGAAAGATGAGTTTGTCGTAGAAATTAGTTGAAGGATGAAACTCTACTTGTCAAGTGTATATATATATATATATCTTATTCTATGAAGAAATTAATTATTAAACCTTAGGGAAGGGATATTAAAACCAAAAATGTTTTATCCTAATACCGTATGTTTGGTTGAACTGATGATATTTTAAATCATCATAGATCGATGGCTTTGAGGCCCTCAAGTGTACACTTGTTTGTGATTGATGACCACAATCAATCCTTATAAATATTTACATTTTTCCTCCAATTATATGTCTGTAATTTCCACCAATGTTCTTCTATTCGAGTTCATAATTTGGTGGTGAACTTTTCATTTCTCTTTCGTCTTATTAAGTATAAATTTTATTAACCCTATTTCCTGTAAGAAAACGGTTCTTATTTTTGAGGTACGGGCTTCTTCTTTTCTCTTTTCCTTAAGTTTTTTTGAGAAAATATGGAAAATGACGAAAAATCCTAAATTTTGGAACTACCCGCCGTGTACATTTCCACACACCGTGTACTTTTGGCCGTGTGGGATGGGTACACGGGGCGTGTAGCCATGTCGGCGACGAGGGGTGTAGGAACTGACTGCACGCCGTGTAGTGGTCCTTTACATGTTGTGTATTCAGTCGACAGGCCTAAAAAGAAAGGCGGTGGAGTAGCTACCAGTTGGCCGACAGTACACACCATGTACTCGGGAGTACATGTCGTGTGCTCATGTCGACGGATGAACAGTGTGGTGGTGCCGCCATAGGAACAGTTAAATGAAGGAAGTACATGACGTGTACTCAGAAGTACACACCGTGTACTTTGTTTTTTCAGCTTAAAATAGGCAGTAGCCTCATCATTTGGCAGAGGAGGCATTTGAGCCATTTTGGAGCCAAGGAAGACGAACGAACCTTTGAAGATCCGTCAGGTGTTCGTCTGGAATCTGATTCGTCTTCGGATGATCTCATTGGAAACGCATGGGTAAGCCCTCTCCTCTCCTGGTACCATTCTTACAAATTCTTTCCCGAGGGAAAGTTATTTACGTTTCAATGGGTTTTGTTCCTCGTCAGATCTATGCCGTTCTTGGGCGTTTCTGGGGTCGGTGTTCGGGTATAACGTTTGTTGGCGTATAAGGTAGGTGGCTTGGTGTAAATTTCCAACTATCGTGCATTTTTGTGCATTTTCATTCCACGATCCCATGTTGGGGTGTCATGTGGCTGAGGCTGTTTCTATATTTAATGCCTAGAATTCCATAGGTTATTAAATTGTGATAATAAAATACTTGTTGGGATCGTTTCTTGGATCTGTAAACACCCTGGGGGTGTGTTCCACTGTTTAGCTGTTTGGCCAGGATACCCGAGGGTATGCCTTTAATGTAGTAATTGTAGATTTTCCTTGAGAGGAATTGCTTGTTACTTCTTGTTTACCTGTTGGGCATGGCGCAGTTACCTGTTTAGCCTGAGGGTGTTGTTGTATTTAGCTTTAGGACGTTGTTGTGATAAGCCTGAGGGCGTGACTGTTTTAGCCTGAGGGAGACGTTCTATTTCGCCTGAGGGAAACCTTTCGTGCCTGAGGGCTTGAATTCTATGCCTGAGGGCGACACTTCCTATGCCTGAGGGAAATTTCTAGTACGCCTGAGGGCAATACCTGCGGGTTAGATTCTGTACAGCCAGAGGGAAAGCCTGAGGGCATGGTTTACTATTTTAGCATGAGGTCACGGTTCTGGTTGGCCAGAGGTCTTGGTGCTGTTGAGAACAAAAATGTTACTAAATTAAATGAATTAAATGAATAATAAAATTCAAATTTAATTGTTAAGTTAGTTACTTTTCAGTACTGCTTACTTTATTGCATTTTACTATTGCACACTTTTGTTGCATGCTTACACGCAGTTGGGCACGGGCCTTTGGTGGGTGCCTACTGAGATATATTTCTCACACCCTGTTTGGGTCATGCTTTTCGGCCCAAACAGATTACGTTTCCGCAGGTGTGGATAGGGGCAAGAGTCCCTACCCAGGTACTTGACTGTTGTTGAGGAGTATGAGGGCATCGGACCGAGCCTAGGCTCGCGATGCCACTGCCAGTTATTTGCTTTGTTTTGATGTACTCTTTTTTGCTATACTGTAATGATGTATAACATGCTCAGGATTTTTTCTTAGTACTTGAGACATGTAGCATCACTATTTATATACTGTTGATTTTTTCAATTGTGTGCGGTTTACTGCTTCCACTGTTTGTTGTATGTTTTATTTCCATTCTGCTGCGCTACACTTTGAAAAATGAGGGCATAGTTTCCCCACTATCAGACCTGTGCCCTCGCTGCTAGTCGGTATCCTCTGGCATTTAGGGAAATTCACATGAGGTCATGTGGCGAACCGGTCTCGGGGCACCCGTTGAGTGGCACCCGGACCCGGGACGTTACAAAGTGGTATCAAAGGGGTTCTTTTCTTTGACTTACTGTTTGGATCCATAGTCAGGGATAGGACGAACGGTATTTGGTAATAAGTTGTGCCCGGGCGTAGCTAACCCGCGTATAGGGAAAAGCGAATTTACCTCATGATTTCAATTTTACTGATTTTTCAACTTACAGTTGATTTGATTTCACCATTGGGTGATGCACTTGAGATTGTCTTGTTTATAATTTGTCTATGGGTTCTATTTAGTTACAACCCGATTAGATGAGGGTATGCCATCTCATGCATCATATAGGCACATGCTAGATATCACATGCAATGCATAGTTTCCATGCCATGTAGGTGAATTAGAAATTCACATGTTGTTGTGATAGTTGTTGTGCTAGAAAAGCATGTTGTTGTGATAGTTTCTTGATAAATACATGCTCTGTGATAGGGTATTCTTTGTGTGAGCCTGTTTATAGAATGGACACCAACTTTGATTTGGGGGGAGTGTGGCCCCCCATTGACCAGAATTTGGTGGATCATTGACTATTTATTGGTTATAACACACATGAGATGTCAAACCTTGATTAGTGGGGAGTATGGGCCCTCACGGGTCGGAATTTGACACGTAGGTGTTTTTTTTCAGTATTTTTTGGGTTCCGGGGAAGTTTCTGAGGCATACTGTCTGGAAACCCAGTATACACGCTGTGTAGTAACTTTATACACACTGTGTATGTTCTTCTGTTTGGGAAGAAAAATGAACTTTTTGAGTACACGTTGTGTACCCAGAGTACACTCCATATAGTCTCTTCCCATGTCACAAACCGTGTGGGTGGCGAAACGGGGTAGGGAAGGGCACGAATAAACCACGTCGTGTACTGAATGTACACGCCGTGTTGTTTTGACCCGGAGACTAGCCGTATAACAAACAACACGGGTCGGTGAACTTCTGTACCGAACACGCCATGTCAATGATGGACACGTCATGTAGTGTGACCTGGGGAATCAGCTGTGTAACTAACAACACGGGCCGGTGTCACCTCTCCTTGAACACGCCGTGTACCTTTGGGACATGCCGTGTAGTCTTGTCCAAGGACAGACCTTGTAGTGTTATCCGGGTGGCTGGGAAATGGGGTGCTCTACATGCCGTGTACGGTTGTAACACACCATGTAGTTACAAGCCGAGTAGTCGACCGTGTCACAAACAACATGGGTATTTGGAAAATAACACCGTACACGCCATGTAGATATTATACACATCATGTAGTTTTTGTTTAATGGGATTCGTGTGGCTTTACCATGTAGAAGGACCCAGGCAAGGGAAGAGAAGTCAAGTACACACTGTGTAGTCAGTGTACACGCTGTGTAGTCTTGTTTTGAAAGTTTTGAAAATGCCTTCTTTATCTTATTTCCTTTTTGGTTCCTTCACTTTTCAGCCTTAATAATCTTGAATCTAAGGCGTTCTTTTGACCTTGTAGTGTCATTCCGCCTAGACGACCGCATGTTGTCCTCCAGGAGAGTGGCGATGATTATACTCTGGAGATAGTGGGCCATGGGCTACCAGTTGATCCACCAGCGAGCCAGATGCGGCGCCAGCTGTTATACCAGACACAAGCGCGGAGGCGCAGTTCCATGAATGCTTTATGTGGTTCATGAAAAACTTTTAGGGAGCACCGCAGGCTGCCACATCTATCGCTGAGCTGACACGTATCTTTCAGAAGCAACATCCGCCTATGTTTTCAGAGGATGGAGGACTATAGGTTGTGGAGTCTTGGCTAGGATTGATGCAGACTATTTTCGAGCATCTTGAGATGCCTCCAGGGTAGAGGGTCAAGCTAACAACTTACATGCTGCGTGATTCCCCCAAGAGGTGGTGGGATGTTACCACCGAGTCAGAGCATCACATAGACATGGTGTGGGAATATTTTCAGGCAGTCTTCTATGAATTCTTTTTCCCAAAGATGCTGAGGGAAAATAGAGCTCAAGAGTTCATGAATCTGCAGCA
Source organism: Viscum album (assembly GCA_963277665.1). Taxonomy (NCBI): domain Eukaryota; kingdom Viridiplantae; phylum Streptophyta; class Magnoliopsida; order Santalales; family Viscaceae; genus Viscum; species Viscum album. The sequence continues at coordinate 1,152,856,157 of OY728135.1, forward strand.
GGGCGGTATGTCAGTGATGGACTATTCTGCTCATTTTAGGGAGCTTCAGCGTTTTTCACCTGTGCTGGTGGGTGATGAGATGTTGAGAGCCAGACTTTTTGAGGATGGTCTTTGGTATGACATCCGAGCACTGGTGAATGTTTTCAGGATGCCTGCAGTACACGCTATTTTAAACCAGGCACTGATTTCTGAGAGGAACCTGCGGGAATCTAGTGGTGTGGGCTAGGGTGGTTCAGCACCAGTTACTGGTACTCTTTCTACTGGCAAGAGGAAGAGACATATGGACTTCTCTCAGGGTGGCAGTACCAGCCAGGCAGCTTCTTCAGGTGGCCCATCAGGTGCTACCAGTGTGGCAGAGAGGTGCACAAGAGGATGCAATGTCCACGAGACCCATTGGAGTGTCGAGCTTGCGGCAAGATGGGTCATCTGCATCGCTTTTGTAGGTCATTTCTATCAGTGGCTAGTGAGAGGGGTTCTGTGCAGACTCCGCGTGCGTGAGCAGGACCAGTGGCTTCTTACCAGTCGGGGAACTGGAATACGTCAGGGCATGCAGGTCGATATGGTGTCCGTGGCCGTGGTAGCCAGACACCCAGATCGCAGAGGCAGCAGGGCGAGACATGTCAGGGTAGCCAGGCTGTGTTACAGGGATGCGGCACTAAACAGGCATACGCAGTGCAACAGACCCAGTAGGAGCAGGATCTCGGACCTTCTATAGTCAGAGGTACTATTCTAGTAGCTTATGTCTTGTCTTAGGTACTTTTTGATACAGTTACTACACATAGTTTTATATCTGTGCCCATTGTGGAGAGCCTTGGTCTCTTTGTTTCTTCTTCTTCTGATATCATGATGCTAGACACTCCATTGGGGACTAGGACGGCTAGTGTGAGTCAGTGTAAGGAGTGCCCCCATGAGGTTGGAGGGTGTCACTTCCCTTGGGACCTCTATGTCTTGGATATGAAAAGCTATGATGTCATTCTCGGGATGGACTGGTTGGTTCCCTTTCGAGACTTTGTAGAATACTATCATCGCAGGGTGAGTTTCACGTCACCAGAGGGCGGAGAGTTTCTATACAAGGGTGAATGGGATGTTCAGGCGAGTCAAGATGGACCAGAGCATCATGGGCGAGGTGGAGTCACAGCGCAGACAGTGAGCTTATATCTGGATGATCAGGGGACTTGTCAGACAGATTTACCTCCAGTTGTTGATCGTTTCAGGTATGTCTTCCCAGATGACTTTTCAGGTCTACCTCCGGTGCGTGAGGTGGATTTCTCTATTGAGATTGTGCCAGGTGCAGCACCGGTTTCTATTCCTCCTTATAGGATGGTCACGCCTGAGTTGCAGGAGCTCAAGAGGGAGTTAGAGGAGTTATAGGCAAAGGGATTTATCTGACCCAGTACTTCTCCTTAGGGCTCTCCGGTCCTTTTTTGTGAAAAAGGAAGACGTTACCCTCAGACTTTGCGTAGATTATCGGAAGTTGAACCAGTTGACGGTTAAGAACTGATATCCCTTGCTGAGGATAGATGATCTGTTTTATCAGCTTCGTGGAGCACAAGTGTTCTCGAAGATTGACTCGAGATCCGGATATCATCAGTTGCACATGAGACCATCGGATATACCTCTCACAGCTTTCAGGAGTATTTATGGTCTATACGAGTATATGGTTATGTCGTTCGAGCTGACGAACGCGCCAGCAGTTTTCATGGATCTGATGAATCGCGTGTTCCATCCGTATCTTGATGCTTTGGTGGTAGTATTCGTGGATGACATCTTGGTGTACTCTCGCACTCGACACGACCATGCCACCCATCTTGAGATCTTATTGAGTACACTGAGAGAGCATCAGCTATATACAAAGCTCTCAAAGTGCCACTTTTGGATGGACCAGATTCACTTCCTGGGTCATATCATCTCAGAGGTAGGAGTTGCAGTAGACCCAGAGAATGTGAGGGAAGTAGTTTCCTGGGAGCAGCCTAAGAATGTGTTTGAGATACGGAGTTTCTTAGGGCTGTATGGTTACTACAGACGCTTCATATAGGACTTTTCATGCTTAGCATCACCGTTGATGGGGCTGACTAAGAAGGGTGTGAAGTTCGTTTGGTCAGAAGCTTGCGAGGCAGCTTTTCAGGACCTGAAGGGAAGGTTAACATCATCATCGATCCTGATACTCCCAGATCAGGGGAAGAGCTATACATTTTACTGTGATGCATCAGGGATTGGGCTGGGAGCAGTGTTGATGCAAGGCAATCTAGTTGTTGTGTACGGGTCTCGGTAGTTGAGGCCACATGAGAGGAATTACCTGACGCATGATCTCGAGTTGGTTGCAGTTGTGCATGTGTTGCGCTGTTGGAGACATTATCTGTTGGGAGATCATTTTGTGGTTTTCACCAACCACAAAATCCTCAGGTATATCTTTACTCAGCGTGACCTGAATCTGAGGCAGCGAAGGTCGGTCAAGTACCTACAGTCCTTCGATTTTGAGCTTTCTTATACGCCTGGTAAAGGTAATGCAGTAGCTGATGCACTAGGCAGTGTAGGAGGCCAGTGGTGAGTGGAAACTCATGGCTTTGTTCTCTGAGATGCATTTGGAGGTGCATGACAGTCAGGGGCAGACTTATCTTTCCTCTTTATCTGTGACATCTACCCTCCTGGATAGAGTGAGGATGAGACACCTATCAAATTCAGAAGGCCTAGTTCTACGGGAGTCGGTGGCATGTGGGGACCCTTCTCCTGGTTGGATGGTAAGCGATGATGAGGTTTTTCATTTCCATGGATGGGTATGGGCTCCAAGGGATATATGTGAGGAGCTGATGCAGGAGTTTCATGCTTCAGTTTGGGCAGTTCAACCCAGGGTTACCAAGATGTACCGTGACTTGAGACGTCAGTATTGGTGGTCGGGTATGAAGAGAGAGATAGCGGGTTTGGTTACGAGGTGTTCTATCTGTCAACAGGTGAAGGCAGAGCACCAGAGACCATCTGGGTTGTTACAGCAGTTACCCATTCCAGAGTGGAAATGGGATGATGTCACGATGGATTTCGTGATGGGATTGCTGAGGTCACCTCGAGGCAATGACGCCATGTGGGTTGTCATGGACAGACTCACGAAGCTAGCTCACTTCTTGCCGATCAAGGAGACCTTCGGTGTTGACGAGCTCAGAAGGCTGTATATCTGAGAGATTGTACATCTTCATGGGGTCCCTCATTCTATCATTTCATATAGGGATTCCCGCTTTACGTCTCGTTTCTGGAATAATTTTCAGAGGGCATTGGGTACACAGGTGCTTCTGAGCACAGCATACCACCCTCAGACATATGGGCAGTCAGAGTAAAAGATACAGGTGCTTGAGGATATGTTGCATGCATGTGTCCTAGACTTTGGGGGATCTTGGGAGAAGCATATTCCCTTAGTCGAGTTACCCTATAACAATAGTTTTCAGGCAACTATTGAGAAGGCACAATATGAGGCTTTATATGGTAGGTCATGCCGATCACCTTCGTGCTGGTTAGAGGTAGGTGAGGCAGCTTTACTGGGACCATAGCTCATGCAGGAGACATCTGAGTTGGTCCAGTTGATTCGGTAGTGGATGGCTACCGCACAGTCTTGACCGAAGTCATATGCTGATCGTCGCAGACGACCCTTAGATTTCTTGGTCGGGGATCAGGTTTTCTTGTGTGTTTCTCCGAGGCTTGGAAACAAGCGGATTAGGAGACAGGGTAATCTTTCACCGAGGTATGTGGGGACATTTGATATTCTGGAGAGGGTCGGGATGGTTGCCTATTGGTTGCAGTTACCGCAGCAGTACCGAGCCATGCACGACGTCTTCCACGTGTCTCAGTTGCGTCGCTATTATTCAGACTCGTCTCACGTTTTTTAGCCAGAGGAGGTTGAGTTAGAGTCAGATGCGTCCTTTGAGGAGCATCCGATTTGTATCGTTGATAGGAGCACGAAGGTTCTCCGAGGCCGGTCAGTTCCTCTCGTACGGGTGCTATGGCAGCATGGGAGAGTGCAGGACGAGACCTGGGAGCGGGAGGCCGACGTACGTGCACCGTGGCCAGAGTTGTTCTGAGCTTTATCTTCGCCACCCTGGGAAGGGTAATTTGGGGATGAATTGTTATAAGGGGGAAGTTTGTAAGAACCTGGTTCTTATTTTTGAGGTACGAGATTCTTCTTTTCTCATTTCCTTAAGTTTTTTTTGAGAAAATATGGAAAATGAGGAAAAATCCTAAATTTTGGAACTACACGCCGTGTACTTTTCCACACACCATGTACTTTTGGCCGTGTGGGATGGGTACACGGGGCGTGTAGCCATGTTGGCAATGAGGGGTGTAGTAACCGACTACACACCGTGTAGTGGTCCTTTACATGCTGTGTAGTCAGTCGGCATGCCAAAAAAGCAAGGCGATGTACTAGCCGCCAGTTGGGTGATAGTACAGGCCGTGTACTCGAAAGTACATGTCATGTACTCATGTCGACGGATGAACAGTGTGGCAGTGCCGCCAGAGGAACAGTTAAATGCAGGAAGTACATGTTGTGTACTCAGAAGTAGACGCCATGTACTTTGTTTTTTCGGCTTAAAACAGGCAGCAACCTTCTCATTTGGAAGAGGATGTATTTGAGCCATTTTGGAGCCAAGGAGGACGGTCGAACCTTTGAAGTTCCTCCGGGTGTTCGTCTGGAATCCGATTCAGCTTCGGACAATCTCGTTGGAACCACATGGGTATGACCTCTCCTCTCCTAGTACCATTCTTACCAATTCTTTCCCGAGGGAAAGATATTTACATTTGAATGGGTTTTGTTCCTCGTCATATCTATGCCATTCTTGGGCGTTTCTGGAGTCGGCGTTCGGGTATAACGTTCGTTGGCGTATAAGGTAGGTGGCTTGGTGTAAATTTCCAACTGTCATGCGTTTTTGTGCATTTTCATGCCACAAACCCATGTTGGGGTGTTGTATGGATGAGGTCGTTGCTATATTTAATTCCTAGAATTGCATAGGTGATTAAATTATGATAATAAAATACTGGTTGGGATCGTTTCTTGGATCCAGAACCACCCCGGGGTTGTGTTCCACTATTTAGCCGTTTGGCCAGGATACCCGAGGGTACGCCTTTAATGTAGTAATTGTAGAATTTCCTTGAAAGGAATTGCTTATTACTGTTTTTTACCTGTTGGGCATGGCCCGGTTACCTGTTTAACCTGAGGGCGTTGTTGTATTTATCCTAAGGGCGTTGTTTTGATTATACTGAGGGCATGATTGTTTTAGCCTGAGGGCGACACTTCCTACGCCTGAGGGAAATTTCTGTTACGCCTGAGGGAAATACCTGTGGGTTGGATTCTGTATAGCCTGAGGGTAAGCCTGAGGGCGTGGTTTACTATTTTATCCTGAGAGAATGGTTCTGGTTGGCCTGAGGGCTTAGTGCTGTTGAGCACAAAAATGTTACTAAATTAAATGAATTAAATGAATAATAAAATACAAATTTAATTGTTAAGTTAGTTACTTTTCAATACTGCTTACTTTATTGCATTTTACTATTGCACACTGTTGTTGCATGCTTACACGCAGTTGGGAACAGACCTTTGGTGGGTGCCTACTGAGATATATTTCTCACACCCTTTTTGGTTCATGCTTTTCGGCCCAAACAGATTACTTTTCTGTAGGTGTGGATAGGGGAATGATTTTCAACACAGGTACATGACTGTTGCTGAGGAGTAGGAGGGCATGGGACCGAGCCTAGGCTCACGATGCCGCTGCCAGCTATTTGATTTGTTTTTCTATACTCTGTTTTTTCTATACTGTAATGATGTATAACATTCTCTGGCTGTTTTCTTAGTACTTTAGACATGTAGCATCACTATTTATATACTGTTGATTGTTTCAGTTGTGTACGGTTTACTGCTTCTGCTGTTTGTTGTATGTTTTATTTCCATTCCGCTGCGCTAAACTTTGACAAATGAGGGCATAGTTTCCCCACTATCAGACATGGACCCTCACTCCTAGTCGGCATCCTCTGGCATTTGGGGAAATGCTCATGAGGTCACGTGGCGAACCGGGCTTGGGGCACCCGTTGAGTGGCACCCGGACCCGGGATGTTACATTTCCAATGTGGGTTTTCCACAAAGGTATTGTCTATTTTCAACCATTTATTTTCAAAGAACAATTTAAAATTTTAAGGATGAAATTTATTAAAGGAGGGTAGAATTTAACAACCCACGATTTAATAGTACGTTATTTCTTTAAAATAATTCAGTAACTTGCGCTACACGCAACACCAAGTTCAAGCATAACACAACTTACTAAACTAGCCATTCAAAAAGCGGTTATTAATAGCATTAACTGAATTTTGAATTTTATATAGTCAGTAAAATTTTAGAATCCATATTTTGTGTTTCTTAGGCATAATATAAGAACAAATTCATTTTTTAGATAAAAAAAAGTATTTTTCAAAAAAAAATGCAATTTTACCGCCTTTTAATGGTGACCCCTTTTTTAAAACCGATATTTGACACTTTTATATATTCAATTTAATTAAATTAAATTATTTTTTATAATCGGGACATAAAAATTTAGTTTGGATAAATTTTTGGAATTTTTCTGATAACTTTCATATTTTGATGAATAGTGAAAAATACTGAATTTTAATTAAAAACAACTTTTTTAATCAAAATAATCTATATTGATAAATTATAATTTTTATTAGTTTTAAAGTATAATTAGATTAAATTTTTACCATTTTATCCAAAAAAATTTATTGGATGTAATTTCATATTCTAACTGAACATAAACAAGTGTCAATCTTTTGATAGTTATTATTTCCTAAAAACACGCTTTTTGTTTTGACAGCAGGAATTCATTTTAAATTAATTTATTCCACTTATGTGTTTTGAATTTAGAAAAATGGATTCCTTATTTAGAATCATGAGGTCCAAATTGTGTAAATATGTAACTTTTATATTTAGACATTTTGAATAATTACTTCGGTAAATATTTTATTTACCATGAGTAAAGGGTAAATAAAATAAATAAGGGTAAAATATAGTATTATAATTATATTAAATTACCCTATCATTGTCCTAATCCTATTGGCTGATACATAGCTTACCATGGGCATCCTTGGGTTTAATTTGGGACCTCATGGAGCCACATGGGAGTAATAATGACATTTTATATTAATTAATTTAAAGTAAATACAAAAATGACATAAACAAATATCTTTTATTAAAAAACATTTCCATGGGGTTATATAAGTCATCTTTTGGACTATAAATATTATTTGGAAAATAAAAATATTTCCTACATCATGGTATTTGTTTTATAATTTTTGGATATCAAATAAATTAAATTATTTATGACACAATAATGATGCAATATTTACCTTATTAATAGATGATTTAAATAAATAAGATTATAAATATTAAAACAATATAAAAAACCTGTAAAATTATTATTGGATTATTTTATTTCGACCATTATTCATCTTAAAATTTTTATTAACGAATATTTGACCTTTTGAAAAAGAATATGAGGTTATAATAAAATAAGTTTTTCAAACTTTTCTAACGAGCCCCTCCTCTCCCTTATAAAAATACCTCACTTCATACCCATTTCCCACACTTCTCAATCTTTTTTCTCGTACAAACCCTTCCCCAATATCCTTAAAACATCCCTCAATTCATTATAGAGGCCTTAATTTAGTCATAAATCCTATCTAAGGTTCCCTTTTGATCAAATCAAAAGGAAGAACCTGAAGAAGAGGTAATAATTTCACCACCCTCTTTCAAGTTCTTTCTTCTTCCACTTCCTCTTTATTTGTTGTTTCAATTCTAAAATAATAAATCAAGTATATTATATACAATTTTATGTTATTATAAAGAAAATTTAACCATATTCAGTATTCTATCCATCATATGAATGACAAAGTCACCATGCGTGCGTACGTACGGCTTACTATCTCCACGTCGTGGTGTAGTTGTTATTCAATACATTATTTTCGGATGGGTATAATAATGATGTATAATTGATGTAAATAATAAATATAACATGTTAATGATTCTAAATATATTATATACCATCTATTTACATACTATTTTAATATAAAAATAATGATATTGTTGTTCGTGCGTACGTACGGACTACCGTCTCCACAAACGCGATAAGATTCATTTCCACGTTCACCATTCAACGATGACTATAAAAATATATATAATTAATAAGTATGTATTATATGAAATAATAATGCTACTATATATATATATATATATTTACATTCACCTCATTCACTTACTTCCATTCAATACGATATGAAAACAGAAACAGCGTTTATGCACACATACGGCCTACCGTCTCCATAAATGTTGTTTTCCATTTCATATATCTATCTATTATACATATTTATATTATAAATATATATGATATATAAATCATGTTTTATATTCTGGAAGTATTTAAATCATGATCTAAATGATACGATCAAGAATAACAAGTTAAAATGTGTACGATAAAGAAAGCGATTATTACCCGAAATGTTTATTTAACATGGAAATCATTATTAAATGGGTAGTATAAATTCATAAATGAATCATGTATGACATAATAAATATGAATATAGTTCTGTTATAATCTAATAACATACAATGATCATTATACATGAGGTTAACGTACCCTTGACAAAGGAAAAGTACAAGGCAAGGGGTTTTCATCTCACTCATTATTCCCATGAGATTCATGTTATATTGACACTATTTCATTTTGTGTGGTGTATATACTTCCCATAATTGTATTATTTGTGTAATACACTTTAATTTATGTGTATTTACATCTTCATTGTATTATACATCTTTCATGGGGTGTATGTTTCGTAAGTTACCAAATTGGTAAGGGTTAATTTCACAGTCTTATTATTATCCGAGGTTGTTTTTATGTAAGTATCTATTGGGCCATATTTATTATCCATGTCCATGTTTCATAAAAGTGTTTTCAAAGCTTTTATTTTTAAGGGAATCTTTTAATAAAACATCATTTTAAATGTTTTAAATATTTATTCTTCTAAACCATTCTCATTAATGTCCATGTTTTTTAAATGGTTTTTAAGGATTTATTTATATGGACATGAATGTTTTAAAAATGTTAATTCCTTTCAAAAGTTTCAAAGTGCTATGGGACACTTTGATTCAAAAATTTCTTTAAATTTCATCCTTTATAAATTCTATGACTTTTAAATGTTTTCATGAAAAAAAGGATATTTCTCTCAAAGAGTTTTACAAATCATTTTCATATTTGTAAACATACTTTGACGGATTTTAAACTTCTTTGAAGTTGATACAAATCTTCCTTATCGTATTGGAGGTTTTGTGATATGTTTGACTATGGATATGTTATTTTTATACCATTGATGGTTTATGGATAAAGTATTTAAATTTCATTTTCTATTTTTAATATGAATGTTTCTGTTATGTTTAAACATTTTCATATGAGGAATGCATTGGACTTAGTAAGTGACGGGTGGAGCCCGCTATAGCTCCTCGATGCATCGGTAGGTCTCATTAGACAAACTAGTTTCTTGGAATAAGGTCTTGACAAAATCTTATTTGTAGTCTTGGCACAAGGCCTTGACTATATGGTTATGAAAGTCTTACATTATGCATTTAATCATTATGGAAGTTTCTATTGATATTACATGTGATTATTAGACTAGTAGAATATCCATGTGGGAAAGTAAATATAATTATTTTGATTTTATATTTTCCATATTATGCTTATGTTCAAGTTTAAAAAGATTTTTTTTTTGTCGTATACATTGCCTTAAATGTTTATGCTTAATTATAAAAGTTTCCGCTATATTGTTATCCTTACTGTTCATCTGAGCTCACCCCTTTCTATGTTTTATTTTTCCTAGGATGCGATGAAGTTAATTATGAGTGACTTTCAGGCTTAATATAGGAGGCTTGGATATTTCTAATGGAATAAATTAGGTTTGTGATTCTTTTCAAGTTTTAAAGTTGAACTTATGTATGAATCTTGTTTCCAATAATACTAAACTGCTCAATCTTTCAGGACCTGATTTCCTTTTGATCATTCCAATGTTACGTAATAATGCACTAACTCTGGGTAACTGAGGTCAGGGTGTTACATTTTTCAAATTCTTTTTTGATAACATACAAAATAGTTGGATTCAGTCTCCTTTGTGGTTGCCTAACCGATTTAGCCCCATCCTCCAAAATAATCATATTCATTCAAATGGAGGGGCTAATACCTGATATGCTAGCCAAGGTCCACCTAACTTCCCTGATGTTCTCCCTAAAAATATTCAAAAGTTTTTCTTCATGTTCAAAAGGGATATTGTTATCAATTATAACAGATAATTTATCACCACTTAACATGTATGAGTATTTGATATTTGGTGGAATTGTCTTGATTTCCAATGAAGGAGGGTGCAGTATGGATGGAGACAATGAAGGAACTGAAATATGTGTGCAATAAACATTAGTACCATAATATAAATCATCATAATTAGAGAATAAAGCATCTACTCCATCATCACACTCAACATCTATGTCATACTCAGATTTCACATGATCAAAATAAGAATTTGAATCCACATCAAAATCACATCCAAGAGAGGTTTGTTCATTATAAACATGTATGGAAGTGTTCCTAATCATCAAAATAGAACTAGTGCTCATAATCTCTCTAAGAATTGAACAATAAAAATCCATGGGGTTTTTATTTGGTGGTTCAAAATGGGAGATAATAAAAGAAGAATGGTCCTCCGAGGGGTACTTCATGGAGTCCATAACATTAAATATCAAAAAATCATCTCCAAAATCCATGGAACAATACTAGAATTTTTACTTTTGGAGGGGGGAGACCTATGGCGGCCACTATTTGGCGGCCACTAATGCTATCCACAGTGACCGCCAAATGGCGGCTGCTGCACAGAAGACCTAATTTTACCCCTTTTCCCCTCCCGACCCCCCCCCCCAATTACCCTCCCCAACCCTGCCCCCCTGACCCAGCGACCCTGACCCTGACGACCCCACCCCCGACGACCCCTCCCTGACCCCGCGACCCCGACCCCAGCGACCGTCCCCGACCCCGCAACCCCAACATTAGCGACCCCGCCCCCGATGACCCCGCCCCCGGCCACCCCGACCCCCGGTGACCCCTGTGACCCCGACTCCCGGCGATCCCCTGCGAGCCCCGGTGACCCATGGCTACCCCCGACGACCTGACCCCTGGCGACCCCAACCCCCATCGACCCCCGACGACCCCGACCCCGCGTTGTTCCACCCGCAACCCCACGAGGCGCCACCCGCAACCCCGTGTTGCGCCACCCGCGACCCCGATAGCCTGTGTTGCACCTTCGGACAGTCCTGCCCCCTTCATCCCCTCTCGGACCTGCTGCATCCCTCCAGCGAGTCCTCACGTCCTGCCTCCATCGGACCCTTCCGGTTCGTCGTGCCCCGTCGTGTAGAACCCTCTCACACTTTGTACAGCAGTTCCGTCGCTTTCTATTTCGGTCGTTGAACCCCTGTCGTCAAGTCGTTGCGCCATCATGAATCCGCAATCGAGTCGCGCCCCATTACCCGCAGTCGAGTCCTCTACAGGTAATGTTTTTTATCCTTCAAATTTAGCTTTGAAGTCATTGGTTTTTAAATTTAATGATATGTGTTTATTTAGAATTTGAATAAGATATTTCACTTTTGATTTCTATTAAATACAGATATGGATAAGAGATGGATTGATATGAAAGATAGGTTTTGGGATGAATATTTTGAAGGGATTAAGCAATTTATAGATTTCACCAACAGATTTCCAAGCGATATGATTAGTTGTCCATGAAGAAAATGTGCAAATAGATATCTTGTCAAATGAGATAGTTTTAGAGAACATTTGTTTTTGAATGGGTTTTTGAAAAACTATAAGACATGGACACATCATGGAGAAGATTATGTTTCATGTCATCACTCGGAAAGTATTCATATGAATGTTGATTCGAGAACAGTTGATCTGATGAACATAATTCTCAATGATATGATGCACCAGTTTCAACCTGAAGATAGTAATGTTGTAAGTGACGACGTTGGATCGAGTAATCCCCATTCTTATGCAGATGGAGAAGCATTTAAATTCTTTGAAATTCTTGAAGATGCACGTACTGAATTATATCCTGGATGAAATAAATTTAGTAAACTGTTGTTCATCATTGAATTGTTACACCTGAAGGCTTTGAACCAGTGGTCAAACACCTCATTCAACATGTTGTTGGTATTGTTGAAGAATGTACTCCCTGCTAGAGCGAAGATTCCGAAGTCATTCTATCAATCTCAGAAGTTGACCGGTGATCTTGGTTTTACATATGATACAATTGATGCGTGTCACAATAATTTTATGTTGTTCAGAAAAGATAATTCACAATTAAATAATTGTATTGTTTTCTATAAATCTAGGTGGAAGACCAATGAGATTAATCAAGGTAGTTAGATTCTTCCTGGGAGAGTTTTGAATCAAGGGAAACAAGTTGTCGCTAAACAGATGCGTTATTTCCCACTAAAACTGAGACTGAAGAGATTCTTCATGTCAACTAAAATTTCTAAATTGATGACTTGACATTCAGAGAGAAAGAAAGATGTTGATAAATTAACTCACCTGGCAGATTCTTTGGCATGGAAAGAGTCTGATCAAAGACACCCAGAATTTTCCCGAGATGATCGTAATATTCGACTGGGTTTGGCAGTAGATGGTTTTAACCCATTTAGTTCCATGGTTGGTGCGACACATAGTACGTGGCCAGTGGTGTTTGTTCCATACAACATCCCCCCATGGGTATGTATGAAGCAACCTTTTTTGTTACTTTCAATTCTAATTGATGAACCGAGAGTACCTGGTGATAAAATCGATGTTTACATGCATCCTTTGATTGACGAGATGCAAGAATTTTGGGCCGATGGTGTAATGACTTTTTACTTGGCAGCTAGTGAAATGTTTAGACTTCAGGCCACTTTGTTATGGAAAATTAATGATTTCCCAGCGTATGCTAACTTATCAGGTTGGAGTAAAAAAGGAGAATTTGCTTTCCCTTGTTGTAATAAGAGTAAGAAATCTATATGGATTAAGAACTGTAGAAAGTGGGCATATCTTGGTCACAGATGCTTTCTTCCTCCATTGCACAGGTTCAGAAAAGACCGTGTATCATTTGATAGGAATAGAGAGTATGAAACATCACCAAAAATATTATCTGGGGTTAAAATTTGTGCACAAATTTATCAATAAAACATCCGTACAATGTATGATTTTCAAGATTCATTGGCTCCTGCATTGCCTTCTATTCCTGCTACAAATAGACAGCGCAGTCATAATTGGAAGAAACAAGGTTTTTTTTTCAATTTCCTTATTGGAAATATAATATTTTAGAACATAATTTGGATGTGATGCACATTGAAAAAAATTTATGTGATAATATATTATGCACCATTTTAGGAGTCAAGGGGAAATCAAAGGATAGTGCTAATACTCGACGTGATTTTCAAGAAATGGGATTGAGAAAACATTTACATTTACAACCGGGTGAAAGAAATCGTGTATACATGCCTGCTGCACAGTACACAATGAGTAAAAAAGAGAAACAAACGTTTCTATCAATTTTGAATACTGTCAAGGTGACAGATGGTTATTTCTCTAATATTTCCAAGCATGTGAATATGACGAGCATGACATTACAGGGGTTGAAAAGTCATGATAATCATATTCTGCGTCAATAGTTAATTCCTATAGCAATTCGTGATTGCTTACCTACCCAGGTTGTTGAGCCATTGATTGAAGTTTCTAATTTTTTCAGACAGATCTTTTCAAGGAATCATCACATGAGTGATTTGAAAAAGCTGCAGGATAAGATTGTACTTGCACTATGTCACCTATAAAAACTATTTCCACCGTCTTTTTTTGATTTCATAGTTCACTTGACCGTTCATTTAACTAGTGAAGTCATTGCTGGTGGTCCCGTACAATTCAGGTGGATGTATCCAATAGAGCGATACGTAAATACATTGAAACGATATGTGCGCAACAAAGCTCATCTAAAAGCCTCAATTGCCAAGGGATATTTAATGGATGAGTGTAATAATTTTTGTGCTTCATATATTGATGAGGTTGAAACAAATATAGATAAACCCTCCCAAAATGACGAGGGTCCAATTGGAGAAGGAATAACATTTGATATGTGGAATGATGAGTGGGTTCAAGCTCATCGATATGTGTTGTTCAACACTCAATCAGTTTTTCCATTGATACAGTAAGTTTCATAGTTGATGTGCATTTTGTTTCTATATTTATTTTATTGATTACCTTATATTGTGTTGTGATTTATGATGCATATCACTGAGTTGAAACGTGAAAGGCCCCGTGGAACTGACTATCAAATCCAAAAACATCATTTCAACACATTTCATGAGTGGTTCAAGACTCATGTACGTATAATTGATTAAATATTTTTATAGTGAAACTTAGTTGTATTTTCACAGTCCTTTATCCATTAAACTTTATATGTGAAATTTGAAGATTCAAAAGTTATGTGATTTAACCCATCCTGTGAGCGAAGAACTCAACCAACTAGCTGATGGTCCATTTATTACAGCTTGACGCTACAAGTCTTTGGATGCTAACGGATTCCGATTTCGTATTAGCGATGTTGACATGAACCGAGCCACACAAAATAGTGGTGTTGGTTGTTCTTTTGTGGATGCGGGTTATTATTATGGATTGCTGAGATATATTATTGAGGTTGTTTATGGTCTTGGTTTAAAACACATATTGTTAAGGTTTGATTAGGTCGATCCAGTTTGTGGAACTAAAGTTGATAAATTCCAATTTACATAAGTAAACTTTAACAGTATGCTATATAAAGATGACCGAGTAAGTAGTGATCCCTTCATACTGACATCGCAGGCAGAACTGGTTTACTTTGTCGGCATTGATTCTGATTGGAAAGTTGTAGTGAAAATGTCTAGAAGAGGGGTTTTTCTAATTGACCAAGAAGAACCTGACGTTGTCGCATTTCCTGATCAAACACTTGACCAAACAACAGTTGTTGTACAAGATGAAGATATACCATGGGCCAGAGAGACAGTTGAAGGAGATACGATAGACTTTCATGATTAGTGAAAATTGTAATTATATCCCCAGTTATTGTTTGTAAAAATATTTATAAGTTGTATATGTATAAAAATTGGTTGATTTAACTATAATTTCATTTAATGTAGGCATGTCACAGGGTGGTCACAGTGGTTCACCTAATGTTGTCGGTATGTATGTTTTCAATTTTTTAAATTAATTGATTGTAATTTTTTTTTGTATATTTCCCTAACTGTTTATAATAATTAATTTATATTGTAATTGAATTATGAATTTATGTTTATCAGGATCTAGTGCATCTTCTAGCAGATGCAGGGGTCCTGGTAGAAGGGTTCGATCCTGGAACTCTGGAGCCTGATTGGATGTGTTATTTGATGGCACATTTCATCCAGTCGGAGAAGGTGGTACTGTATTGAGTCGTCAGTATGGGCATATGATACGAGACTCACATAGATTTCCTCTGACGACTCGTGAATGGAGTTCTTTCCCCATGATACGATGGTAAGATTATGGAGGGAGGTTCGGGTAAATTCATTGTTTAATTTTTCATGATATTGTTATTATTATTGTCCCATCTACTGACAATTTTTTTTAACAGGATAATTTGACATCCTGTCCAAATGAGTTTCAAGCTGTATGTATGTCCAAATGCTGAAAATTATGGAAGTATTACAAGTCAAGGGTGAAGAGAGATCACTGGAAACCATTTGTGGGTGTGCCCGACATTCTACAGGGAGTCCCTCCAGCCATTCCTCCCGAGCAGTGGCAGGATTTGGTTGCATTTTGGTTGAGTGAGGTGGCGATGGTAAGATTTATTACTTTAAAACTATAAATGACTAATTTTTCAAATGTCGATTAATTAAATATGTTGAATGTAGACTGAGTCTACTCGTCATTCACATAATCGGGCGATGCAGGGCATGCCTTCTAGACATGGCACTCGACATGTGTCACAGATCAGACATGATGTAAGTTTAAAATTCAAAATTCATTCATATTTTAAAAATTTTGTAGTATAACATGGTGAACCCCTTTATTATAGTTACACCAACGTGGCGAGCTGATCGATCGAATGTTCATATGGGTGAGGACTCGTAGGGCGGGTGATCCCGATGTTTCCGGTGTTATAGTAAGCAAATTATTTACTAATAAATGTATTTTTATTTTATATAAATTATTCATATTTGTTCATTGATTTATTATATGCTACGGGCTTAGTTTGATGATCAGTTAGCAGAGTTTCCAGAGGAGCAACATTGTAGTACTGTGCGTAGAGATGAAATATTTCACCGTGTCGTGGGGCATGACGGTCATGGTTATTCTTTGACTTATGGCGGTGGTGTCCCACGATGTGAGGTTGTTAGAGCAAATGAGATGGGTGCATACAGATATTCAGGGATGTGCACACAGACTAAGATAGATGCTTCCATGCAGGATATGCAGTATAATATGAATGCGTAGTTTCAGAAGTTTCATGCAGAGTATGAGGAGAGGTTGTCACAGATGTCATCACGTATCGATGAAATGACGATGCAACAAGTGACGCCATAGGTAAACATTAAAACAAACCAAACTCAGATTGACTTTTATTGATATGTTTAAGATGCATAATATTGATATATATTGTAGGATCAGAATACAGTTGGTGGAAATCGTAGTGATATTGGTGATCAAGATGAGGATGAACCCCATGCATGAGGTAATTTCATTTGTGTTGATGAATTATCTAGTATTTGTGGATGACATCTTTGTGCACTCCAAAACTAATGTGATCATACCCATATCTTGACATCATCCAGATTACACTAATTGAGCATTGAATATATTCCAAACTATATATATGTCACTTTTTTATTGATTAGGTATAGTTAATGGGTCAAATAATCTTAGAGGAAGGTGTTTCAGTGGATGGAGAGAAAGTCCAGCCAGTTGTTTCTTAAGAGAATCCCAAGAACTCTTTCGATATTTTTAGCTTTCTAGGGTTCCTAGGATTCAATTTAATTATTTTTCTTGACATGTACGAGGAGACGACAGGTCAATCGGACGTGCGGTTTGCACGCAGTGGCTCAATATGCACTTTTTAAGTGTTGGACGCGCTTCCGAAACGCACGTGGGGTGGTCCAAATCGGCCTAACGATTTTGGATTGGCCCGAAATCGGATGACAATAATGGGTGACTGAATTGTGAAGTGTTCGGGCAGACGACACACCAATCGAAGGTGTCGTGTGCCCGCGGTGACCGAGAACGCACTTCTGGTGCCATAAACGGCCAAAACAGGCCTAAATCTGTCAAATTCAGAGCTTACGACATCGGATTGACCAGAAATCATAGGGGTAACACATTAATTTTTATTCTTGACGTGTACGAGGAGACGGCACATCAATTGGACGTTCGTTTTGTGCGCAACGGCTCAATATTCACTTTTTAAGTGTTGGGCGCGCATCTGAAATGTGCGTGGGGTGGTCCAAACCAGCCGAACAATGTCAGGTTGGCCTGAAATCGGACAACAACAATGAGTGAGTGAATTGTGAAGTGTTCAGGTAGACGAAACGTCAATTGGAGGTGTTGTGTGCCCGCGCTGACCGAGAATGCACTTCTGGTGCCATAAACGGCTAAAACGGGTCTCAAACTGTCAAATTCAGAGCGTACAAATTCGGATTGACCTGAATTCACAAAGGTAACACTGTAATTATTATTATTGACGTGTACGAGGAGATGACACATCAATTGGATGTGTGTTTTGCGCGCAACAGCTCAATATGTGCTTTTTAAGTCTTGGGCGCCCTTCCGAAACGCGCGTGGGGTGGTCCAAACCGGCCGAACGACGTCGGATTGGCCGGAAATCGGACGACAACAACGGGTGAGTAAATTTTGAATTGGTTGGGCAGACGACATACCAATCGGAGGTTCTGTGTGCCCGCGCTGACCGAGAATGCACTTATGGTGCCATAAACGGCCAAAATGGGCCTCAAACGGTCAAATTCAAAGCGTACGACATCAGATTGACCGGAAATCATAAGGGGAACACTGTAATTATTATTATTGATGTGTACGAGGAGACGGAATGTCAATAGGACGTGTGTTTTGTGCACAACGGATCAATATGCGCTTTTTAAGTGTTGGGCACGCTTCTGAAACGCGCGTGGGGTGGTCCAAACCAGCCGAACGACGTTGGATTGGCCTGAAATTGGACGAAAACAACTAGTGAGTGAATTGTGAAGTGGTCGGGCAGACGACATGCCAATCGGAGGTGCCGTGTGCCCGCGCTGACCAAGAACGCACTTCTGGTGCCATAAACAGCCAAAACAGGCCTCAATTATCCAATTCAGAGAGTACGACATCGGGTTGACCTAAAATCATAGGGGTAACATTGTAATTATTATTCTTGATGTGTACGAGGAGATGGCACGTCAATCAGATGTGCGGTTTGCACACAATGGCTCAGTATGCGCTTTTTAAGTGTTGAGCGCGCTTTCGAAACGCGTGTGGGGTGGTCCAAACTGGCTGAACAATGTCGGATTGGACTGAAATAGGATGAAAACAATGGTTGAGTAAATTGTGAAGTGTTCGGGCAGACGGCATGCCAGTCGGAGGTGCCTTGTGCCCGTGGTGACCGAGAAAGCACTTCTGGGGCCATAAACGGCCAAAACGGGTATCAAACTGTCAAATTCAGAGCATACGACATCATATTGACTTGAAATCACAGTAGGAACACTATAATTATTATTCTTGACGTGTACTAGGAGATGGCACATCAATCGGACATGCAGTTTGCATGCAACAGCTCAATATGTGCTTTTTAAGTGTCGGGTACGCTTCCAAAACGCGCGTGGGGTGGTCCAAACCGGCCGAACGACATCAGATTGGCCTAAAATCGGACTAAAACAATGGGTGAGTGAATTTTGAATTTTTCGAGCAGACGGCATGCCAATCGGAGGTGCCGTGTGCCCGCGTTGACCAAGAACGTACTTCGGGTGCCATAAACGGCCAAAACGGGCCTCAAACTGTCAAATGCAGAGCGTACAACATTTGATTGACCTGAAATCATGGGGGGAACACTATAATTAGAACCATAGAATTAAAGATTTTAAATTTTTAAAACAATAATCGAAATTATGAATATATTTTGAAAATCGTATACTTTCGATCTGTTATAGTATGTTTGAATTGAAATATGTTAATTTGTTTCAGTTATTTATTTATAGGTTTTATTTGGTACTAATTTTATTATTAAATTTTTATATGTAGTTATATTTGATGAGGGTTGCGGAGTATGGAAGATGACGATGATATTTATGTGGTATTCATAGTATTTTTTATATTTTTTTAAAAAAAAATTAAAAGCTAAAGCGGCTGTTGTATCCTGTGTTCGGGTTAGCTAAAGCGGCCGCCAAACGGCGGCCGCCAAATGGCAGCCGCTGTTGGTCATACCTACTGGCCTTTAGCGTCCGCCAAATGGCAGTCGTTGATAGCAACAACGACGGACCAAAAGCGTCCGCTGTTTGGCGGACGCTAGGTGACCGCTATAGACCTTTAGCGACAGATTTTGGCGGCCGCTAAAAGTCATATTTCTACTATTGTAAATTTCACCCTCATGGACATTTATGATCATTTTTTCAGTTTTTAAGAAGGGAATAACTATGATAAATGGGTCATGAGAACTCACCTGATCATCCTCCATGTTAAGAACATAGAAATCTACTAGAAAGATCGTGTCTCTTACCCGAACAAGTACATCCTCAAGGTCTCCTATTGGATATGTTGTAGCTCTATTTGCCAATTCCACCACAAATATCGTCTACTTCAACTCACCAACCTATAAAAAAGAGAATACAGAGTGAGTAATCTCATTTATGTAATCTCCTAAATCACATAAATCATCTAAAAAGTATAACTCCTCTATGGTTCATGGTATAGTGAATGTCCTAAGATCCTTACTCATTGTTGGAATTGCTTGATTTGGTGTAATGAGTGATAAAAAATTACTTCCAAGATTGATCCCCTCATTTCCCTTGATCCCTCTTCAATTGGTACAGAGTTATTTTCAAATTTTGGCATACCTTGGTATTTTCTTTTTTTCTTCAAGTATAGGGATGTTGATCTCAACATTCTTGAATGTATCCAAAACTTCTTTTTACATTTCCAATTCATCCATATTCTTGGTTTTTATAACTCTATTTGGAAAGGGAATGGGTTTAGAAGGAAAATCATCAATCTTTTTCTTACCTTTTTCTTTCTCCTTCCGTTTCTCATCAGTTGGTAAGGAATGGGGATTCTTTAGGTTGGAGGTCAGTCCCGGTGGAAAAATAGGTGTAGATGTTTCATTTGTATTCTTCCCTCTTCTCAATATGATGGCACTAACATTTCCCTTGGGATTTGTAGTAGGCTAGGAAGGAAGATTTCAAGAGTTTCTACTTACCAGTTCATGGAGGGTAGTGGCAATCTAGCTCGTTTGAGTCTTTGACTCCCTCATCTCCAAACCTTGAATCTTCAGCTCATTCTATTGATTAAGAAAAAATTGTTTCAAAAGATCATTAGTATTCTAATCTAACTTTGTTTGATAAGTCCCTTATTGTTTAATTTTTTATTTTTGAGCTTCAAATCTCTTTTCGGGTTGTCAGAAACCCTGTTGGTAAGGTGGAGTCTACTGGAAATTTTGTTGAAAAGGGGGCCTATGTTGTTGTCTAGAGCCCTACCTCATATCTAATTGATCCTTCCACCCTTGGTTGTATGTTGGAGCAAAGTAATCATACTTCTTTTGGGTATTTTGTTTTTTTACTGCTGATATGGTCTCCTAGGGAATATGACCGAACAATATTCTGTCTCTTGTAGTTGGGGGTGACAATCAGTCGGGTGGTCTGTTTCAGTGAAAATTCCACAAGGTCTCATAGAAGTCGGTTGGTATTTCTTTAGATCCAAAGAAATATGTATCACCATAGTTGTCAATTATTCTAACTTGGTATCAATTGAACACTTTAAAGAGAATATGGATTTACCTGGTGTACTCCTCTAACATGTGGTGTACCTCGATCACCAAATTGTTGGGAGTTTTGTACCATCTTGTCAATCATTGCACGTGTTGATACTGGTGTTTTTTCCACCAATGCACCTCTAGCTGAAACATCCATAATGATCCTCTCCTTTGGTGTGAGTCCTTCATAAAAGTACTGGATGAGGATTTTCTCACTAATTTGGTGATGTAGATAGATTACACACCACTTCTTGAATCGCTCCCAATACTCATACATTGACTCCCCTTGTGCTTTTTTGATCCCTGATATCTCTTTAATAATATAAGTGGTCCATGATGTTGTAAAAAATATCTTTAAAAAAAGACATTACAATCATTCCAACATGTTACATCTTCAGTTTGTAAATAATACATCCAATCCTTTGTAGCTACATCAAGTGAAAATGGACATTCCATTTGTTTTATTTGATCTTCAAGGACATTTCTTTGTTTAAGGTTTGAGAAAACCACATTAAATCCTTTTAAATGATTTTTTGGATCCTCACCATATAATCCATGAAACTTTGGAAGAAGGTTAATTAACCCATATTTCAATTCAAAGTTTTATTTGAGGTTTGGGTATGCAATAAAATTTGTTTGATAGTTAATTTTGGGTACATATAATTATCTAATGGTTCTGTTAAGTTCATTGTTATTATTTTCAGCCATTGATTATTCTTTGATGTTTGATTCGGAATTTTTTCCAATTTCAGTGTTACCTGAATGGAGTAATTCCCCAACTGGTTGAATGTTGAAACTTTTCATAGAATGAGACAGTTTGATTTAATCCCTAAGGTTGTGCTCAATATCAGGGTGATGAACTAAGATATATTTGGGTTTATTTTTTGTCATAAATAAAATAACAAGAAAAGTTAAATGAAGAAAATTTGACCATAATAAAAAAAATAAGTTTTAGTTGGTTCGATAAAAATAAAAGAAGAGAGTAAGAAAACAAAAACTTTAGAAAGGGGAAAGAAGAAAGGAAGAGTAGAAGAAAATAATAAAATGAAAAATAAAATAATTACCTCTAATTGGTTGAATTAATTACTTGTCTCCCCAACAACAGTTCCAATTTGATGATCGTTGTCACGAACGCTCTCAAAAAATATTTGTGATTTTACTAAGTGAAGAACAGTGGCTGACCTGGGTCATTCTCTCAAGGATGAAGTGAATTAAACAACCCTTAATAGGCTTGAATGAACCAATAAATCAAGTTAAATCAAATTGAACACAATATTGGGGGTTTGGTTTCATGACTTTCTTACAAAAAACTAAACAAAAAACAAGATGGAACAATTAAAGACAAAATTTCTTTAAAAAAAATTTTATGAGAAGACATAGTCAATCTAATCTACCCCCTTAATCATTAATTTATAATTATCCCATATTATTATAATTCATCCAATTATGATTCCCTAACCTTGTAAACCACTAAACCCTACGGAAATTAATATCACCACAAATATTGATAAAATGTGCCTTAGGTCAACTTTGGGACTCTTAATCGTAGCACCCTGCTTTGATTTTGATCGAAAAGCCAACTTATGGTCAATTTTTAGTTAGGTAATAATATCCTACCTATATTTTATAATTAATTCTGTTTTGGGATTATAATTTAACCCTAAAATTCTATCCAATGTTGATTAGATTTTTTGATTGAGGTTTCACTCACACATTTTACACAAGCCCAACCATGCAGTCATGTGCAATTCGATCGAGTAAATTTGAAATTTATACCCAATTAATTAATCATAATTTATGAATTATAGTATGTTTATGGATTCAAAATAAATAAACTAAGAAAGTGTGGATTAGATCAACCATGAATGAAATCACTCTTGCATGGGTAGAGTTGTCATTGTGGATACATTTTGCATAAGCAAAGGATTGAAAGGGGAAACCCCAATATTGTCTCAAATCATATATTCCAGCACCAAGATGAATAATAAAAATATGAAAAGATAAGAATACAGAAGATTAATTGAATAAAAATTCATGTTACAAGCACAAAAGCAAAGAAACACAGAGTGGAGGAGGGAGAGGAGAGTCTTCTTGGAAGAGTTCATTGCACAAGGTCTTACTAATTCCAAGAGGTTTTAGATGTTCCTAGGATAAAAATCTTTGGATACACCTTCCCAATGCCTCGACCAGACCACCTAGAGAGTGAAAATATCATTTAAAGAGATTTTGGGAGGGCTAGGGTTACAAAACTGTTTTAAGTGTGAAAGAGAAATTCATCCAAATATTTAAATCTCATTTGAAATGCGTCATTGACCTCCAAAAATCATTAATTATCCATCATTCCACAAGGATGATTTGTGAGTAATTGTTTCTTAGATATCCCCTCCAAAGTTTTTCCCCAATATAAGAAAGGATGAAGAAGATACGTCCCAATCATTGAAGTGATATCCAATATGGTGAATCCAGTCCAGCTTTGACTTCATGTCCCATTTAGATGACTGAAATTCATGATCCATCTCCCATGTTCTGAATATAATTTTTAACCCATTAAGTTAGGAACACATTTAAAAAAAATTAATTCAACATAATTTATATAAAAAAATTTATTCCCAAAATACTACTGTGAATTTTAAAAGGGTAAAACTGTAATTTCAATCAAATTTTCAAATGAATGATCTAATCCAAAATATTCTACAAATAAACATAATTAGCATAATGTGAGGTGATTATTTAATTTATTATTAATAAAATATTCAATAAAATTGTGTTTTATCAGTAATTCAAATAGTACAAGTAGAAAAAATAAATAAATAAATAAAAGTGTTGTAGAAGCCATCTAGATTATTTCCCAGTATTTTATCAATCTCCTAACTCTAAGATCCTCAACAACCTATCATAGGTCCCTTTTCCTTTTGGATCTCTTTTCATGAAGTCTACATGCACACCAAGATACTTATGCAGAGTGTGATTATACACTTGATAGGACACCACCAATGCGTCCTTAACATAAGATCACATGTATATAGAAGTTTTAGACATAATGGAAAAGTAAATACACACACAAGAATACAACCAATCATGTACCAAATGATTGTGAGATAAAAACTCTTCCATGGAAACCAATCATACCTTATTTGATTCCATGCTGGAAGAATATCAAATTTAGTTGACTGCGTAACTTAGATCAAGCCATGTATCTCCATCTGCCTTTAAGGAAAATTATTGTGCCACCTTTAAAGAATAACTACATGCCCTCATTTAAGGGAAAATTTCACCCTTGTCTATTCTCCTTTGATGGTACACGTGAGTGGAATTCTTAAACAATGGAATCTCACCCATACATAAGGATACTCCCCATCGTTAGGTCATAATTGAATATATGGACACTCTTCCAATGGCTTATAAAGTTCACTTTGGATAAATATGCCTATCTAAGGCATTAACCATCCTACACAGAACCATGTCAAAAGAGTCATGTTTCCCAAACTCTTTCTCTAAGGAGTTGGATCAATCTATTAGAGACACCTTTTAACCTGAACACCGGAACCGAGATTCCACGGGCTATGTGAAAGTCTACATATTATTCTTAACATATAAAGGAACAATATATTACAAAACGTAATTCCATTGGATTTTAAAAGTGCATAGGTAATGTATAACATAGAAATTAACAATCATGGAACATTAAATATTTTGTGGATATGAAATATTACATAAACGATACACAACATACCAATTAACACATAATCCATTCAAACTAGGGTCTCACACTATTACATTTTTTTATTATTTGTGATGGAGTATTAGCGATAGAATCCTGTCACGAAAATTCATTTGGGACGGGAGTCCATCACCAATACTGCATCGTAAAAAATGGTGTCGCAATTGGAGTTATTTATGATGGACCATCACAAATAAGCACCATTATATTTTTAAATATACAATTATGATGGTCTGTCATAATTACTTATTTGCGATAGACTATCCATCCGTCGCAATTAATATTTTTCTCAAAAAAATATAAAACTTTAAATAATTTTAAAATTTTAAAATTAATAAAAGTTAATTAAAAAATTATATCTATAAAAAATTAAATATTATTAAAATAATTAAATTTATGAAAAAATAAATATACTTAAAAATAATTAAAATAAATTAACAAATTAGAACTAATTAAAAAATTAAGAATAATTGAAAAAAATTAAATATATTTAAAATTTATTAAGAAATTAAACATATTTAAAGATAATTAAAAAAGTAAAAGTATTTTAAAAAGTTAAATTATTTAAAATTAATTAATTAATTGACAAATATTTAAAAATCATTGAAAATTTTAAAATAAACATTAAAGTAATACATCATTTCAAACATGATATGTTTGTCATACCAAATTACAAAACCGTCATAAGACATTAGAAATCATCAACTATTGTTGAGTGGAATAGGATCACTCAAAGGACTAGGGGGAGGATCACTCGAAGTACCAGGGAGGAACTCCATACTAATACCACATGTAAGTCACCTCATATACTCCAACATCTTCTCATCTCTCAGATGATGCTGCTCACACTTCTCCTCCCTCTCTTTCTGTATATGCTTTATCATCTTATCATGAGCTCTCAACCTCTCCTCGTAATGTGTAACAGACAACGACATCGATTTTGACACTCCACGGGCTCCCTTCGTGCTCATTGATGTCATAAAAAAAGTACCATAATAACCTGTAGGTGTCATTCGAGAACCAATACCAATCCCTTGGCCTTTATAGACACCCTACAAAGTCACATTTATCCAGGACACCTCATTAAAACCTGAATCACTAGTGACCCCTTGTTCGCTCTCACCTTGACATTTGTGAGTGTTAGGTGTTTAGTTACATTTCACAGGAGGGAAATTCATTTAATATTTTTATTATAATTTCTTATTAAAATTTAAAGTATATTTCAAAATGTGTATTGTATGAAAATTAGAACACCACCGTTGGGTCTAGGATGTGGGGTTTACCTTATGTGTGACATTACATTTGTGTGTGTCGGATGTTTTGTAACATTGCACGCGAGGGTAATTCATTTCATATTTTTATTATAATTTCCTATTAAATTTTTATGTATCTTTTAAAATATGTATCATATGAAAAATCTGATATCGTCGTTGGGTACGGGATGTGGGGTTTACCCTAAGCGCGGCATAACATTTTGTGAGCGTTGGGTGTTTAGTTACATGGAATGCGTGGGTAATTCATTTAATATTTCGATTATTATTTCTTATTAAAATTAAATATCACCCAAACTATTTATCTTAAGAAAAATAGGATACCAACATTGGGTATGAGATATGAGTTTCACCCTGCTACAGGGATCATTACAATGTAGTGGTTGTGAGAAAACTGGATAGAGCATTCACTAATGATCATGCTTTGGATAAATGTGACTCCATTTCTAGAACCACCCTACCAAAAATTCAATTTGACCATCATCCTATCTTGGTCAACATCAACCTAAAAACTATGAAACCAATTCTTCCCTTTAGATTCAATAATGCTTAGTTCTCAGATCTTGAATGTTGTAATCTCATTAAACATTTTTGGACCTCTATGTCTCACTCTAATGATGCCTTTTCTTGTCTCCTTAAATTAAAATATCTAAAAAAATGATGAATAATTAGTGTGTCATTAAATAAAAAAATAGATAATGACATATTAATTATTGAGAATGAGCTTCATCAAATCCAAAATAGCAACACACACTTATATTTTGATTCGGTTCAAAATCAAGAAATTAACATTACTACGAAACTTAATTCTCTTATCGCTTTCAAAGAAAAAATTCGTAAGAAAACTTTCAAAATCAAATGGTTAACTAATGGTTATATAAATACTAAAATCTATAATTATTTTTATAGAGTTCATAAAGCTTGTAGACCTATAACCTCTCTCAAAGATAGAGACAATCTCTTAGATAATGAAGAATAAATAGCTAATCATGTATTCTTCTACTTTGAATCTTTATTCAATATCCTTATCATGAAAAACGATCTCATTCATGATATCATTCTGACAATTGTCAGTTATTTTGAAAATAATTTTCTCTTTGGGGTTCCCCTTGGTCATGAAATCAGAGACACTATCTTCAACTTAAATACTGACATTTCCCCAGGTCCTGATGGTTTTAATAATGGTTTCTATTAAAAATATTGGGATATCATCCAAACTGATGTTTGAAAACTTCTTAAATATTTCTTTTCTAGTGGTATCCTACCCCATGGGTTGAATGCCCAATTCCTTACTTTGATCCCTAAGATAGATAATGCCTCTGAAATTAATCTCTTTTGACCCATATCTCTTATCAACACTCTTTATAAAATTATCACCAAACTAATTGCGAATAGACTTACCACTATCAAAGATAAAATTATCTCCTTGAACAAATTTGGTTTTGTCAAGGGAATATCCATCCAAGATAGTATTTATATTTCCCATGAATTCACTAACATGTTGAACAATGAAAATAGAGGTGGTAATATATCCATACAACTTGATATTAGGAAAGCCTTTGACATTATGGATTGGGATTTCATCATCAAATTTTTAAAAGTCTTTCTCTTCAACAATATCTTCATCTATAGAATTAAAAACCTCTTCAACTCAGCGTACATTTCCATCTTGATCAATGGATCTCCTATAGGCTACTTCAATTTCTCCAAAGGTATCAGACAAGGTGAGCCCTATATTCAATCCTTTTTATATTGTAAAGGATTATTTAAGTCGTCTGCTCACTCGACTGGTTGACCAAAACAAGATCAAACCTATTCTTGCATACAAGAAGGTCAATTCTCCCACTCACCTCCTTTATGAAGATGACATCATTCTTTTCTTAAAGGGTGATAAAAATAACATCAAAACTCTCAAAACTACTCTTTATCACTATGAGGAGGTCTCATATCAAGTCATTGGCTGACACAAATCCTCCATCTACTTTGGAAAAAACTTTTTGTCTTGTATAAAAAATGGTATCATCAATGATCTTGGCATCAAAGAAGGTATTATTCCCTTTAAATACCTTGGGGTTCCCATATTTTGGGGGAAACCCAAGGAAATATACTTCTAGAGAATTTTTGATCAAGTTCTTAATCATATTTCCACTTATAAGGGAAAATCACTTTCTATGTGGGGAGATTCTATCTTGTCAAGTCTTTCATTATCTCCAAATTGATCTACTCTATGATGGTATTCAATTGTCTGGTTGGTCTTATTAAAATAATGAATGTTTAAATCAAAAAATAATTGTGGACTAGCAACACCTTGGATAGGAAAATTGTGACTATTCCTTGGACTACTTGTTGTATACCTTTAGACAAGGGTGGTCTTGGAATAACAAACATAAAACTATTTAATGAGGCCCTACAAGCCATATTAACTTGAACATGATTCACAATGACTCCCCCTCAATTGCGCTCACTAAAAATAGTTTCATTGATAGATTGAAAGGAGGTAACAATAATTTCCTTACTTATTACATTTGTCCCTCTGTCAAAAACATGTATGAAAACATTATAACCAATTCCAGATGGATGGTTTCTAGAAACTTCTTAATGAGATTCTGGTTGGACAACTTGACTGGTGATCCTCTTATCTCTTTGATCCCTCTGGACCATTCCCCTTAAAATATTAACATCACTGTTATCAATGTTCTTAATTCTCATATTGATACTCTTCTTGATAATGTTTTTCAAATTATTGATAATTACTCGTTTTTTATCTCGGAGGATCTATTGATTTGGGAACCTGCTCAAAATGGGTTACTAAATTCAAAAAGTTTCTATAACCAATCCTTTCATAACTCTGAAAATGAATTTATTTGGATTAAATTATTTGATAATTTATAGATTAAACCTTCCAGACTCACTCTTATTTGGCTTTTTACCCATAATAGGGTTCCCGTTGATTCTTTCTTGAAAATTTTTGTTATCCAGCTTTTCTCTAAATTTCATATTTGTAATCTACATAGAGAAGATACTAATCATTTATTTTTGTCTTGTGATACCTCCACTACTCTTTGGAACTATATTTTTAACATCTTTGATTGCGGATGGCTGATCCTTTACTCTATTAATGCCCAGCTAAAATGTTGCAAAGATATGGATAACTCCCAAAAAATCCAGAACCTATTTCTTGTTGGTGTT
Organism: Viscum album; assembly: GCA_963277665.1. Classification (NCBI taxonomy): domain Eukaryota; kingdom Viridiplantae; phylum Streptophyta; class Magnoliopsida; order Santalales; family Viscaceae; genus Viscum; species Viscum album. The sequence continues at coordinate 1,152,885,431 of OY728135.1, forward strand.
GCGGAGCTTCTTCATGTGATCTGGTATGATAGAACTGAAATTATTCATAATAATTTCTCACTCAACATTAATACAGGTAAAATGTAGATTCTCATTGCTATTCGGGAAGTTGCATTGATTCATATGGGGAGTTCCAACAACTTTGTGTATGATTTTATGACCCTAAGAATTCTTTGGGTTGATGCCATTTTCAGCCATCCATGACGCACATTTGAGGTTTTCTTGAGGCAACCACTCCCAGTATGGATTAAAATCAATGTGGATGGTGCCTCTAAAAAAAACTAGGTCCCGTGGGATGTGGCGCCATCTTCAGAAATCATCTTGGTCATATCGTTGGGTGCTTTTGTAGAGGTTGCGGTATTTCAAACTCTTTAGAAGCTGAAATGTTGAGCATGATTCATGCCATCTCTTATGCCATACACCAAGGTTGGAATGACTTTTGTATTGAAAGTGATTCTACTACTATAGTTCATTCCATTTGGAATGTGGTGATTCATCTAGCTTGGCCGATTACTATACACTGGATGAATTATCTTTGTTCTCTCTAGGACAACAACTAAATTGCAACCCCTACCTATCGTGAGGTGAATATAGTTGCAGATGGTCTCTCCAATAAAGGGGTTGTGCAGGACATAACCTGGTTCGAGGAGATCCCAGACAATTGACTTCCTCTGCATGTAAAATATTGTTGTATGATCCCATCTTTTAGACTCATGTAATCTCTATTTTTTAAATAAACCTTTCTTTGGTCATTTGACCAAAGCTCCATGTTCTTAAAAAATTATTTTAAGTAACATACCATATACATAAATTATTGTGATTTTTTAATATTTATTTTATTTGGAAAGATTTGATTAAAAAATTAGTATTTTCTAGAAATTCTTTTTAAAAAATTATAAGTTAAAAAAATTATTTGTTAATTAATACTAGTTATTTATTAATTATATCATATTTTTTAATAAATCTTACTAAAATTTAATTATTATTATTTTTCATATTTTTTCTTTTATAAATTTTTACATATTTTCTTAACTTCCTCAAAATTTTAAATTATTAATAATAATTTGTAACTAACAGTAATATTTACTATTTATTAATAATATTGAATATTTAATTATTAATTATTATAAATTATGTAATTATTATTAATTATTCATATTATTTTTACATTTTTAATAATATATATATATCATGATTTATTAATTAATAAAATACATCAAATATATATTCTAACTTTTTTTAAACAAATATATATATATCAAAAAAATATAAACATATATATGTATATATATATAATTTATAAGTAATTTTACTAATAGTAAATTTTGATTATAAATAAATTTGATTATATTGAGTTAATAATTTCTATAAATAATTATTAAATAATTTTGAGTTAATATTTTTTAAATAATATTTATTTTGAATTGATATTTTTTTCAATTAACAATTTTTGAATTAATAATTTTTACCATAGACACATTATAAAAGTTGTGCATCAGATGTTTTTACAAAATTTATAAAAAATTAAATAAAATCATGCAACAAAAAATTGAAATCAAATCTTGCAACAAATATTGACATCCAAATGAAATAAAATCTTTTAATAAAAAAAGAAATGAAAAAAAATTGACACCCCAAAATTGACACCCAAATATAATGATATGGGAATTATAAAATTAAATTATAAGTTTGACGATGAATTAAGCCTAAAATCAAATAATTAAGCAATTCGAGTGTATACTTCCTATTTATCCATGACATCTAAAATCCAAAATCAGTGGATCGTTTCTTTCGGGGATCAATTTTGAAATACAAGCATTATAAAACAGTTGACAACAATATATATATCTATATTAATCATAAAATAAAATGAAATCAGGTTTTGTAAAAATAATGGACATCCAAATACCAACTAATAAATATATATTAACCCTAAATATCCAATAAATTTAAAAAATCAGGTAAATTGATTAATCTAGGTTTTAGCCAGAACAATATTCAATAGATTGAACAGATATACAAAAAAATAGAACAAAAAGAATGTTTGTACCAAGAAGATCTGAGTGGGGAGACCTGGGGTGGCATTGTGTTAGGGTTGGGTGAGAGATCGAGCGGTGAAGCAGTGTGACAGAGTGACATAACAGTGTAGTGGTGCGACGGTGTGGCAGCGCACAAGTGTTAGAAGGTGGCGTGGGGCAGTGGTGCGGTGAGGAGTAGGGAGGATCCAGGGCCACGCGAGAGGGGAGGAAGGAGGAAGGATAAGGGGGACTCCTAGGTTAAATCATTTTAGTTTTTTTAATGTACTATTTGCTATGGAATTAAGTCTATTGCAAATAGTTTTTCGGTAAAAATTATTTGCGACGGATATTTAAGTTCATCACAAATACTTCCCAATCAACGGGAATTTGTGATGGAAAGAAATTTCTATCAAAAATTGCTATCATAATTTGTTTTTTCATCAGGTGGAAGGAAGCCTCGCCAAAACTATTTATGATGGAATGGTTCCTTCCATCGCAAATATTGACTATTTGTGACAGAATACTTATTTTTTCGCAAATAGTTTGAGTCCGGAGACTATTTGAGATAGGTCATTAGTCCATCACAAATGGCATGTTGTAAATATTAATTTTTCTAGTAGTTTCACGGCCAACCCATGTATATTATGTGTAACACTTTTTTTCTTTATTATTTATTTCCTTCAAAATAATTTAATCTCTTGGATAGCTTTTGACGCACATAATATTAGGTTTAAATGAAACACGATACACTATTAAAATATATATTTAAATATGACCATTATAACCTAACCATTAAATTGGATGGTATGGAAAAGACTAACGAAATTATGAAAATACATGTTTTACACATCTTCAATAGTTATAAATTTATTATAAATAAAAATAATAATCTTTTGAAAGTAAAAAAAGAAATTTATTGTTAAAAACTATATTTTTTTCAAACAGAACGGTTTCTTCACTTCTTGAGCTTTTATTATAAAATTAAAATTTGAAAGTTTTAGAAAATTTATTTGATAAAAAAATTCATTTTTAAAATCATCATATCAAAATTGTCTTATTGTGAATTTTTGGGACTTTTCAGAAAAGTTTCATTTTTTGAAGAATAGTGAAAAATATTGATTTTTATTAAAAAAATTAATTTTTTTAATTTAATTAAAGGGTTAAATTATATTTTAAACTAGTTTTAAATTAAAATTAGTTTAATGATATTATATAAAATAAAATTTTGGTCAATTTAATTAATTTAACATAAAATTTTGATATTAAAACCGTCTATACTTATGAGAATTTTCTATTTGGAAACCCATTTTTCGTCGTGTTTGTGGGTATAATTTTAATTTGGATTCCCAAAATTCTATGAATTAAATTTTTAAAAATGGATTTAATATTTAGAATAATCATAATTTATATTTTCTAATAATTTCAACTTAATATTTTTCCACTATGAATAGTAAAAGGAGTCAAAATTAATTATTATGGTTAAGGTAAAAACTTATTTATTGGTGGTTAAACTAAGAATATACGGTTTTAAAATGACATAAAACTTTTCCAGAACCCATTTTGAGGACATTTGTAGACCCTATAATCTAAAAGGGTTTATAAGGAACCATTTTTTAGGATTTTTTCATGATAAAAAATGTGGTTTTAATTTATTTTTTCAGTAATTCCATGTGTGTCCTCTCCCCCACTTTTAAAAGGCCAACCCCTATCTTCCCCTATTCACAATTCAAAACCCATTTGGTTCAGTAAATTACTGATTATATATCTTCCTTGCTCTATGAAAAATATTATATAGATCTCTTTTATCATAAATCCAGCATGGGAATGATTTTTTTCAAACCAAAAGAAGTTCCCCAAATAAGAGGTAACAATCTTAAAAGAGTTTTTTCATTTTATTTCTTATTCAACCACCTTAAAATATTATTAAATTAAGAAAATATAATAAAAAAGTATCTATAATATAATTATATATTATTATGATAATTTAATAACCTATATCAATCTTTACTTCCATCATATGGGAAATAAAATCACCGATCATGTGTACAACGGACTACCATCATGCGAACAGATATAACTCATTTTCCATAAAAAACACCCACAGTTAGATATAATGATGAATTTAATGATCATATATTATATTAATGATATAATTAAACTTATTTGATGATGATATCACATATTACTTCTTACTTTCCATTTATTTTAAAAGATGATAATGTCGCTCGTGTGTACGACAAACTACCGCTTCGCGAAGCGATGTGATTTTTTTTCACTCACAATTTACATGGAAGGAAATAAGGGTATATTTAAATAATATATGTGATATATATGAAATTATATCAATTATTTAAAATTAATACATCATAATATCCCTTACCCTTTCACCCATTAAGGAAATGATATCGTCCCTCATGCATATGTACGACCTTCCAACTCCATGAAGCGATGCGACTCATTTTCCATGATCAATATTAAATAATGGTTATAATAATGTATCTAATGAGTAAATATGATATTTATAAAATTATTATCATTATATATATGATAGATTTATATCATATGTATAATAACTGGAACTTTAATGATAAAACACACATGAAAAAATAAGGCAATTAACACCCAAAATAATGAAAATAATGAAATATTATTAAAAAATAGGTGGTAAAATGATTATAAGATAATAATAAGTGATATTCTAAATATGATTATAGTTTTGGTTTTTGGTTTTGGTATAAATTAATAAAATTATTAAAACAATTATATAGGAGTTAAAATCATGTTCAACTAAAGGAAAGTGGGAGGTAGGGGACCTCATCTCAATTCCCCTTCATTGAGGAATATTTTATTGTTGTGCATCTAATTCATTTTATATGGTGTAAATACTACACATTTTACATGTAATATCATGAATCCTTCATACTTCATAGAATTTTATGTCTTAATTTGAATTATTTCATCCAAGTTTATTTTACTTGAACATTACTAAGTGGTGATGGATTTCATCTCAATTTACATTTCATTGATATATATTTTTTAATATGAACCAATTAAAATTTATGGGATGTATATACTTCCCATTTGAAGACTTTAACATTAATACCTATTTTTTCATGATTATTAACTTTTTTTTCAAGTTTATTATTCATGGGGACAAAATTGAAAAGTTTCCAAATAGGTAAAAATTATTGTACATTTTCACTTTATTTTGTGATTGTTAATTTTCTCTTGAAACAATCACTTTTTTATGATCATTTATCATTATAAATTACAATTATATAAAATATCCATATTATTTATATAATGGATATGATTATTTCCTAAATTTTATACCATTTTTACATACAAGGTTTATTTTGAAAGTTATTCGAATAAGTGGGGAAATATTGATATATCCATATTATTTACTCAATATGGATATTTTTAGATAATAGAGATTTATTCATGAATTTAATTGATTATTTAATATATATGAGGAATGATTTGGACATGTAGTTATGCGTGGGTCCCAATTATAGATATCCCATTGATTCATCGATGGGTCTCATGGGATAAATTAGTTGGATAAGTTAGATGGGTTTTTACCTAATAGTTTTAAATTGGCTTGTGAAAGGTCTTGATAGTAAAATTATTCTTGATTCCTTAGAGAATAGTGTCCAATAATTAATATTTTTCCTCCTTGAGAGGTCATTTATTATTATTATCCTCGATATTTTCATAATTATATTATTATCAGATAAATTTAATTCTCAATTTACTTCAATAATTGTCATATATTTTTAGTTATTTACTTTTCCATATTGATTGTGACTTATCCAATTATGTTAGTAAAGTTATTGATTAAATTGAATGTGTGTTCAGTTATTTACCTTTACATGTAAATTATGTCTTAATGATTCATGATATATTCCAATGTATGTAAACCTTACTAAGAATTTGAGCTCCCCATTATTTTTTTCCTTTACCCATGTTATAAATATGAATCCTTTGAATGAGTTTCAAGGATGTCAAAAAATTTCTTTTGAAATGTTTTATTTTTTTATTCCCAATGTAAAATGGGCATCGTGTATGTATCTAGTTCTCCCAAAATGATAAATTTATCAGTACTTTGGGATTTGACCCTTTGTATCTATGATAATATAATAATGTAGACACCAGCTCTAAGTTATTGGAGTCAAGGTTGTTTAGTTGGTATCATAGGAATTTAAATAGAAACTTTGGGAACTAGATTAAGGGAAACATACATTAGGGAGCATAAACCTATGATATACTTTGAGGATAAGCATAGATGAACATTATAAATTTTTGTTAAAGAAAGTATTGTGTTAATTTTCCAAGAAATACATTCCTTTATGGATACTTTAAGTGGAAGTGGTTTTGGAATAGATGTACCTAGGGTAATAACATTGAAAATGGAATATTGGGCATGACCTGTTTGTCACCTCATGAATGAAAACATGCCTTACTGCACATATGGTTTGACACTATTAGGGGATATGATTAAGATAATTCACATTTTTTGGTTTCCTAATTAGGTTCTGAAAAACAAACTTTCCCATGTGGAGAAACAGTTCCATAACCTGATTCTCTTATATGGGATCACTTCATTCAATAGAAGCCTACATCATTTGGTGGGACTTCTTATCCTATGGTAGTTGAGAAATGGATTAAGTATCTGTAGAAGATATTTATGGTCATGGTATGTAATTAAAGGGACAATTTTACACCTATATTGTATTTTCCCAAATGAAATTTTGATCATTTTTGGTCATTGATCTAGAATACTTGGGAGGAAGTGGAAATATAATTCATGGAATTGAAATATTTTAGGTGACATTGTTCCAAAAATATTTCCCTTGTGATAAACAAACTCAAATGAAGATAAAGTTCCCCAACGTAAGGAAAAACGAAGAATAGAGTGTTGTATAGTATGAGTCTACCTTTACAAGGTTATCCAGGTATGCTACAGATCACATATGCGACATAAAGTTTAATATTGACCATTTCTTTTAAGGGATAAAGCCAAGTCTCTGAAGGTTTATGGTATATCAGATTTTTCTTCATATGATGAAATAATTTTATGTTACATCGAAATAGAGAAATAATTATCAAGATCCTATATGTTAAAGGGGAATTAAGAAAATAATAGGTCGAATGAGAATCATGGAAAAGGGAATGAATCAAAGAATAAGAAGATAAAGGGAATGAAGTAGTTTTCATCTTGTGAGAATTATATAAATAATCATTCTAAGAAATTCTTAAAGGTATTTATAGTTTTTATAAGTGTGAAGTTAAGGGTCATTAGTCTAAATAATAAAAAGGGAAGAAATAAAATGATGTTATTCGGTGTTTTTAATATAGGTAAATGGGTTACTATAAAAAAGAATTCCCCAAGTGTCATGGGGAGAATTACAAGCTTATGCAATCACTATAGCTAAGGTGAAAGTTCCCAATTATGTGGTGGATGGTACATTAATCATATATTCAAATTTATAATATTATTTATTTGATTCTGGATCCCCACACTCTTTTATATCTTCCATTTTTTCAAGAAAATTAGATATTTTCATAGCACTATAAGAAGGGAGTTGTTAGTCAAACTCATAGTGGAAGTATCACCACAACAAGGATGTGTCTAGAAGTCCCCCATTATGACACATAAATGTTATTTATTTTCAATGATTTTTATCATACATGTGGATTACTTTGATATAATACATGGTATAGACTATATTTTAAAATGTGATGCCATAATTCATTTCAATAGGAAGGAAATTATGATTCATGACAAATATATAGAATTACTTATCTTTAAAGTAGATACATCTTCATCTGATACTTGTCAAGATCCACCCGTAGTTTCTTTACTAAATGAGATTATTTGGGTAGAATATCAAACAAAATATTAGGACAAAGAAGTTAATATTAAAATAGAGTATGTACCTATTGTATAGGAACACATTAATGTATTTCCTGAGTAATTACTTTGACATCCTATAGAGGAAGAATTTCGTTTTTCCATTGATTTAATCCATGGTTAAAGACTAATAGAAAAGACTCCCTATATAATGGACATTATGGAATTCGTGGAGTTGAAGAAACAAATAGAGTAGTTATGTGATAAGAGATTTATTCTCCATAGTTTATCACCATGGGAAGACCATGTTATCTTCATTAATAAGAAATATGGATTCTTGAGGATATGAATTTATTATAGGTAAATAAATGTTTTTATGATAAAGAAGAATTATCATCTTCTTCTCAATGATAAATTGTTCGATCAGCTTCACAGAGCCAAATATTTTTCAAATATTGACCTTCATTCTATGTATCATATTTGAAAAGTAAATAAGTAATAAATTCTTAAGACAATTTTATGAATGAAGTGTGGACATTTTGAGTTTATAGTAATTCCATTTGGATTAACTAATACACCGTTATTTTTATGGATCTAATGAAAAACATATTCAAGGATTATCTAGATGATTTTGTAATTGTATTCATTGATGATATATTGTTGTATTATAAAATCTATTAGGACCATAAGAATCACTTTCAAATCATTCTTGAGACTCTTAAAAGGAAGGAGTTATATGGTAAAATTAGTAAGTGTGATTTTTGACTTCAAGAAATTTATTTTCTTAGTCATATTATCTACAAGAATGGAACTTAGGTTGATTCTAAAAAAATAAAGGTAGTCATAGAATGGCATACCCCCAATAAATATAACTGAGGTATATAGTTTCATTTGTTTGGAAGGTTACTATCAGCAATTCATTCATATTTTTTCCTAATTTTATAACCTATTAACCAAGATTACATGTAAAGGAGTTATGTTCATTTATACAATGTAATGTGAAGAATATTTCGATAAACTAAAGAGGATATTGTTCAGTTCTCTGATTTTGATTCTACCATCTAGAAATGATGGTTTTTTGATATATAGTGATTCATCAAAGAAGAGACTTATTTGTTTCCTAATGAAAAAGGATAATGTTATTTCATATTCCTAATGGTAATTCAATACTTAGTAATAGAACTATCCAACTCATGTTCTTGAGTTGGAATCTATAATATTTTTTTAAGATATGGAGACATTATCTCTATAGTGATAGATGTGAGCTATAAATGAATCATAAAATCCAAAAATACATCTTTTCTTATAAATAAATCAACATGAGAAAAAATATATAGCACTAGACACTCAAGGATTATGATTTCTTGATACACTGTTACCCAATGAAATAAAATACGGTAGAAGATGAATTGAGTAGAAAAGATCATGGAGATTTAACCCAAATAAGGATTGATAGGGAACCTATGTTCATGGATCTAGTAAATATGTATGTGTTAATTATTAATTAAGGATATATTTCACTCCATTTTCAAATTATCGTGAAACTAAATTTATTATAAAAGAAAAAATGTTTTCAATCTAATGATATGAAATTTCAGAAGAACATTAAAGTTGTGAATGATTTAAAATTAATAGAATTTATTTTTGAAGATGGTGTTATGAAATTTGTAAATAGATTATGTGTTCCATATATACTTGATCTAAAAATTTAATTGTTTTATGAAGATCAAAGATCAAATTTTTCTATATACCTTGGTAACACATAGATGTATAGGGATTTCAAGGAAAAATTTAGGTTGGATAACATGAAGCTTGAAATTACATATTTTTATCCAGATGTTTGGTTTTTTAATAAGTGAAAGTTGTCAGACAACATCCTAGAGGATTCATTCAACCTCTTCCTTGTAACAGCCTGGGTGTTTGGAAAAGGGTAAAAATCCCCCACTCGGTTTGAGTTTTTCAACTAGTGGGGATGATATTATTGTTTCGTTGATCGAAGCTCAATTATGAGAGTTCGGTTGGCCATAAATGGTGTTTTTGGGTTGTTTTAGGTGTTGGGATAGTGTATCTAGTGTTTGGAAGGGTTTTTGGAGTGTTAGAGACATGAAGGCCTGGTTTTTGGGAAGCTGGTGTAGGTGAATGGTTTAGGGAACTGTGCGACTAGAGGCACACGGTCGTGCACGCTCGTCTGAAAAAGTTGCAGAGAGTTGTGCACGGTTTCTTCACAGTTTTCTAAACCATGTAGGGTAGTCATGTGGACCAGCATCCCTAGGCAATGGATACCACACGGTTGTAGCATGGTTAGGTAAAACTTGCGGGTAAACCGTGTGACCCAATAAAGAAGATAAAATTACAATTTTACCCTTATTTCATTATTTCTTCATTTCTCCATTTCTTCATATCCTTCTTGGTCACACACATAGCAGAGGGTGAGTCTCCCTTTTCTCTTCCTTGATCAATTTTCTTTTTCGGTAATCCGTTCTTTGATTCGTCTGAAGCTGTAGGAACGAATCGGGTTTAAGATGGAAACTCATATTTGCATCTATTCACTTCGAGATGGACTTCTATATCGGACGTACCTATGTTTATGAGTATAAGGTAGGTGGCACATACATTGTTTTGAGTTTTTTCAGACATTCATGGGTTTCATATGTTTAGCACAACTATGAGTTTTGAGCAGAACCATATTATATAATATTAACTTGATTGTTAGACCATTAGGGATGTTGTGGGCATGCCCTATACCTGTTACACTTTATGGAGGCTGGGAAAGAGGCCATTACTCCTTTGTATATGTTGGATTAGGGTGAAAAAATTATTTTTATTGAATTATTTTTATTTAAACTAGTATTTTTAATTTGTTAAATGTTGATTAAGATAATTTGAGGCTTTCAAGACCTCCATGATAATGTGTTGGAGATGGTAGCTTGTCAAATTCAATATGTATAAATTGAATTTTTGGTTAAAGTGTATTGAAAGTGATTATTATATATGTAATTCTTGAGATTGCATATGTTGAGACCCACAGTGTTGTGATGGGCTTTGCCTGAGGATGGGATGGAAAGACCATCGAGATTGAGTGAGGTTGATCACTAGTTGGGCGTGGCTCGGATTTTCATGAGTGTTCTTCACCACATGATTGGGCGTCGTGGACATTATTTTTAGGTAGTGTGAATGACATTTTGGGCATGGACCATGATATTGGGATGGAAAGGCCATTATATTTGAGAGACACAATCACAAGGGCACTAGGTGCTAGAGATGGTGTGGCTTAGGTTCTTAATTTGTGATCTATACTCACTCGTGATGGTTAAAGCACTAATTGAGTCATGTGCACACTGGTGGAATTCATGATGAGGTTTTTTACCAATTGTGTGGGTAGATTCCTTTAATAGTTTCTGCTTAGGTATTTATGGTTTGGGAGTTCTTGTCGTAGAAAGCCTCACGGAAGTTAAGGAGCCTTCGGTTGATAGTGATGAGACTATCAGTTTGGGGATGATACTCTCTATGCTTGAGGCCATGGGTATAGAAAATTATTTGAGGATAGACATTGTTCTTCCACTAGATATTGTTCCATGGGCCTATATGAGCTTTCGAGTAGGGTTCCGTTAGACATGGATACTATTGGTGGGCGAGCCTTTGAGACGTTAGTACTTTGAGACACGAGGTTTCAGGAGGCACATGGTTCTAGACTATATGATTGACGTGAAACCTGAGGGTTCACCAGGACTTTGTGACTACAGGGGTACCTTGTTCCATGGGCCAAGGACTCTCTTTTCTTTCAGGATTCCAGCGATGGATGAACCAGTTGACACTCCCTGGTGGCTGCTAAGAACCATTGGAGATTGTGTTTATTATTTCATCATACTGTTTACTTTTCATAGAGTTGCATGTCTGATTAAACACATATACTAGGTAAGAACCATTGGGTGGTATCTTATTGAGATTCATCTCACACCATGCAAGGTCCCTTCATGACGCATGAAAATTTTATGAATTTATGTACAGGTAAAGGATCAGTTTCTGGATCTGGATCGTAGTGTTGTTTGGCATGGAGATTAGAATATACCTTAAGGTCATTCCTAGATGGATTTTTACCTTTTTTTAGTTTCACTTATGTATTATAATTCTTAGATATGTATCTATTGTGGTCTTCTATGTGAATAACTGTATATTTTGACATGTATGACCTGACATGGAATTCATGATTTGGTTGTTTTTTTGAGTGGCTATAAGTGTTTTGCTGGCATGCTATTCTGTTTACTTTCCACTTCTACTTTTGTTAATTTATCACTTCCTATATTTATTGATATTGGCTATTATTCCGCTCTGGGTGTCTGGTTCAAGTCTGTTGAGTTATTTATTTCCATTGCATGTTATCTTATTATGCTCTAACTAGTATATTATCTATTCCCATAGGGTATAGCCTCCCTACTATACCTTTTTACACCCTCACTGCTAGTTGGTAGCCTTTGGAATTTGGGGAGGTGCACCTAAGGCCAGTGGAACCCGACTTGTTAGCACTTTTTGTGTGGCTGTTCGGGTCGGGGATGCTACAAGTGGTATCAGAGGAGTATTTTTACCCCTTTTCATGGTACTAATATTTTGGATTATGGTAGGCTGGAGATAGGTAGTTTTCGAAACTGGATTTTGAACTCGTTATTGGGTTCTTATAGCCCCATGTACCAGGGATGGATTTATTTACCTTGGGTGGGTTATTCTATTTTTATTTATCTTAGATTATAGTTTATATGATTTCCACCTTGGCGGCTCACTTGGTTAGTGATGATTATTGGTTTTTATATGTGACCCTTGACCGGGTACGGTAAGGGAGAATTGGACCTTGGCCCGGTAAGTCAAGGCATTGTTATTGGATTCTGATAGGCACATTTTTAGGGTATTTCAATTTTATATATGCATGTATTCCTTGTGAAGTGATAATACCATGTGAATAGTATCAAATTTTATGTGGAAATTTGAAATTACATTATTTAAATGCTTTTGAAATGTGAACTGTGACATTCCATGCTTTATATATATATGAGAAATTGCATGTGGCGTGAGGATTTCGCCTGGATATTATAGGAGCATATATGTATTAGGGATGAGGTGATTTTGATCACCAAGATTGGGTGACTAGGTCGTCAGTTTGAGGAATCATGGTTGTCATGATTGGAATGGCCAAGGGATTTTTTTTATACTTGGATCTGTTGGTGGTGGGTAAGGAGTTCGTGAGGCCAAGATCCCATGGGTATGGTTGCGATGGGGGAGAGTAAGGGTAGTTTTTATACACTGCATTTCTACTGTTTTCCCTATCTGTGATATATATATATATATATATATATATATATATATATGGGTTGTCCAACCATTTAATGATATTCAGAAGGTTCCTCCTAGATAGCTCAGATGGAGCGTCAGGTTGGTGATGGTACAGTGTCGTAGGTATAAGATTAGGTTCAGACCCCTGAGGGTTAGGTAGAACATGAGCCGTATGTATAGGCTCAGGGACAAGATTAGTTTCAGGATCCAGTGTTGGCAAAGATGCTTCCAGACTAGACTACATTTGGTTTGTGGATTGATGAGAAGCTCTGATCAAGCATGGTACGTGTCTTGCAGGGGATCAATAGAGGTGGTCAAGGAGTAGATCCATCAATGGTATATCTTATTTAAGAGTTCTAGTTGTAGTACCCAACACTTTTTCAGGGTGAGGGTGGTCCCTATGTGGCTGAGAACTTGATAGAGATCATGAAGATGATCTTTGAGCAGCTCGATATGCCTATAGGATAGAGGGTCATGATGGAGATGTATATGTTTAGAGGGATATCTAAGCATTGGTGGGATTTGCAGGTATAGGCTCACAACCATGAGGGACTAACCTAGAATGACTTTGAGGATAGGTTCTTCAAGAACTTTTTCCCTGATACTCTAAGAGCAGAGAGAGCTCAAGAGTTCTTGAGCCTTCAGCATAACGACTTGTCTATCATGGACTATGCAGCTACTTTCACTAAATTGGATCTCTTTTCACCAAGTATGGTAAGAGATTACAACTTGAGGGTGAGGTGCTTCGAATATGGCTTACAACATGTTATAAATGTGTAGGTAAACATCTTTAGGCTGGCCTCGTTATCAGAGGTGGTGAATCATATGATCATAGACCAAGGAAACCTGACAAACGGGTCTCACTTGAGTCAGGAGACAGCTTCAACTGGTGGTTCAAATGGAAGGAAATGAGTCCAGGATGAGTTCCAATAGGATGGTCAGGCCAAAAACTCATCTAGAGCACCTCGTGGTAGCTCGATAGTCATTTTCTTTCATTGTGGGCAATCAGGGAATGTCTGGACTTAGTGTGATCAACCTCCAAAGGAGTGTCAGGCATATGGAAATGTGTGTCATTATGAGATGTTCTATAGGAAGCCTCTTAGACAGCCTATAGATAAGGACAGAAGCAGGCGATCAGTTTAGGATTGGTACCTGATGAGGGTAGTTGAGGTTCAGTTACACGGGGAGGATGTGCCAGAGATAGTGGGGCCCAACTATGGGGTAAGTGTCCAGTGAGTAGTGCATCATCGTAGGGAGGTTAGGCTTCAGTGATGTGTGTGTCAGGCGAGGTTCATGTCGTGGAGCTTCTAGGGGCTGAGCAGGCTGGTGAAACAAAAATGGACATAGGTACACCATGGGCATGTCTGTGATTTCTATTTTTCTTTTTTGGGAATGTCCTATTGAGGCATGTCCTTTTTTTCTTATCCTATTGAGCCATGTCTATTTTGAGTACATGAGGTGTGCAATTTGTATATAAACTAACCAGACGTTTTTTAGTGGGTTAGAACCATCTCGGGTGAGTAATATATATATATATAATGTCCTTGTCATCAATAGAATTGTTGGATGTGTGTTTTATGTGCTTAGGCATTGGGGAATCCGAGGGATGGAGGTTACTTGAGTTGCCTTGAGATCAGGGCATCGAGGATGTGGGATTTTGATTGACATGAGAGACACCAAGTTTGTTTTGAGCATCCATGGGTTGTAATACCTCATTATTCCATGGTTTCCATGGGCTCATGGCGGGCACTGAAGCGGTGCGGGTTATGATTGGGTGCTGCGAGCAACATGGGAGCACCTAATGAGGTACAGGGGTGATGATGCATCATGGAGGACCATGGGTCTAGAAATAGGTTGATGGACCATTGTGTGATTTGAGTTTGATGATGTTGAGACCGAGTAAATAAATTCCTAAGGTGGGGAGTCCCTTGAGTAATTATGCATGAACCCTTGAGATCGGGGTAGTCCGAGTTCTTTGTACCGGGATGGGTATGTTCGATACCATCTTTGGGTTTTGTTTTATAATTTAGGGAAAATCTATATTAAGGTGGGTAGATTATAAGAACCCAGGTTTTTGGAATAAGTCCAAATACCCACCTGGTATGAATTTTTCAACTAGTGGCAATTACACTTTTTGTTTCATTGACCGGATCTCAATTAAGAGAGTTATATTGGCCTTAAATGGTGTTTTTTGGTTGGTTTATGGGCTAGGATAGTTCCTTAGGTATTCATAAGTTTTTTGGGAGCATCGGAGGCCTGAAGGACTAGTTTTTGGGAAGCAGTTATAGGCGCATAGTTTAGGGAAACAATGTTACTGGAGGCTCATGACTGTGCGAGCTCATCTGAAAAATTTTTAGAGAGTTGTGCATGGTTTCTACATGGTTTTTCTAACCATGCGAGGTAGTCATGAGGAACCGCATATTTAGTTAGTGGCTTGCACACAGTTGTCGCACGGGTTGGTTAACCGTGTGGGTAAACTGTTTTGCCCAATGAAAAAGGAAAAAAATACCATTTTACCCTTAATTACTTATTTTTATTTTCTCCCTTTCTTCCACTCCTTAGTCACATTCATAGTAGGGGGTGAGCTACCCCTTTCTCATTCTTGATCCATATTCTTTGTTGGTTATACTCTCTTCAATCTGTCGGAATCTTCCAGATC
Organism: Viscum album; assembly: GCA_963277665.1. Classification (NCBI taxonomy): domain Eukaryota; kingdom Viridiplantae; phylum Streptophyta; class Magnoliopsida; order Santalales; family Viscaceae; genus Viscum; species Viscum album. Next base: position 1,152,901,287 of record OY728135.1, read on the forward strand.
ATATCAGGTTTAAGATTAAAAATCAGATCTACATTGACACGCTTTGAGTTGGACTTTGATATCGTAAATTCCTGGTCTATGAGTCTAACATAGGATATGTATACTTTTTATTGATTTTTCATGAACTTTTTTGGGTTTCATATTTTTTAGCACAATGGAAGGTTTCGAGAGGAAGCCTGTTATAGCATATTAACATGAATGTTAGACCATGGGGGATGTCTCGGGAATGCCCTGTACCTCTTACTCTTGAGAGAGGTCAGGCGAGAGGCCATTTATCCTTGGTATATTTTGACCTAGGGTTCCAAAATGATTTTAATTTAATTATTTTGATTTAAACTGGTATGTTTAATCTGTTAAATCTTGAATAAGCTAATTTGAGTCATTCAAGACCTCTATGCTAATGTGTTAGAGATGGTAGCATGTGCAATTCAATCTGTATAAATTGAATTGTTGATTAAAGTTTCTAAAATGTTAATATTTTATATGTAATTATTAATATTTCATATTCTAGGACCCCACTGGGTTGTTATGGGCTTTTCCTGAGGATGAGATGGCATTAATTTTTGGATTGAGTGAGCTTGATCACTAGTTGGTAAGGGCCTGGATTTTCTTGAGTGGTTTTGACCACAGGATTGGGAATCATGTATATCAGTTTGAGGATGTGTGACTATCAAGTTGGGCATGGCCCATGATATTGGAATGGAAGGAACATAAGATTTGAGTGACATGGTTGTAGAGGCATGAGGTTTGAGAGATGGTTTGGGTTAGGTTTTTACTTGGTGATTGCTGCTCACCTGTGATGGACAAAGCGTCGATTGAGTCGTATGCACACTGGTTGACTCCCTGATGAGGTGTTTTTGACCACTCATGTGGGTAGAGGCCCCTAATAGTTTTTAGGTATTTATGGTTTGGGGTGCTTGCCATAGAAATCCACGTGGAAAGTGAGGAGGCTTTGGTTGATAACAATTAGGCTATCAGGTTGGGGGTGATACTCTCCATGCTTGAGACCATGGTCCTAGATACTTATTTATGGGAATACATCATTTTTCCTCCAGATTTCATGCCATGGGATGACATGATCATTTGAGCAGGGGTCCTTTAGACTGGGATACTATTTTTGGGTGTGCCTTCAAGGCATCAGTACTTTGAGACACAAGGTGTCAAGAGGAACATGGTGTTGGACAATATGATTGAGGTGGAACCTAAGGGTTCACCCAGACATTGTGACTACTGGGGTACCTTGGACCATGGGATAAGGACTCTCTTTTCTTCTAAGATTCAGGTGATGGCCAAAGTAGGTGACACTTCCTGGTGGCTGTTGATCACTAGTGGAGATTGTGTTTATTATTGTGTTGTACTGCTTATTTTTATTAGAGGTTCATGTCTTATTAAATACATATAATAGGTATGCACCGTTGGGAGTTATCCTACTAAGAGTCATATCACACCCTATATGGGCCCTTCAGGATGCATGTAGACTTTATGAATTTATGTACAGGTAAAAGAAAATCTTCGCGATCTAGATCGGCGTGTTGTTTGTAATGGAGATTGGCATGGACCTTGAGGTCATTCTTATCTAGATTTTTAACTTTTTTTAGTTTTAACTATTTTATCATCATGCTTTGATATGTAGATATTTTGGTCTATCATGGGAAGCACCTTATATATCGACATATACAACCTGACATGGAATGCATGCTTTTTTTGAGTGGTTATAAGTGATTTTCTATCATGTTGTTCTGTTTAATTTTCAATACTTATTTTAATTTATCACTTAAAAAGTTTATTGATATTGGATGTGCTTCCACTCTGTGGGTCTAGTTCAAGTCTACTGAGTCATTTATTTCTACTTCATGTTATCTTATTATACTTGAACCAGTATATTATCTATTCCCAGAGGGTGTAGCCTCCACAATATACCTATTTACACCCTGTCTTCTAGTTGGTAGCCTTTGGATTTCAGTTAGGTGTGCCTAAGGTCACTGGCACCTGGGTCATTATCACTATTCGGGTGGCTTTTCAGGTTGGGGTTCTTACATTCCTGTTCCTATGTGGAAATGGGATGACATTGTTATGGACATTGTCATAGTACTACCAAAGAATCCAAGGAATAATGATGAAATATTGGTTACCATTGATCACCTAACCAAGTATGCACATTTTATCAAGGCCTTCGGGTCACCTCAAGGCCATTGGGACACCTCAAGGCCTTTAGGGCATGTGAATTGCAGATTTACCAGACAATCTTATATGGAACAATGCCCTAGATGGGGATTCAGATCAGATGCATTCACCATAGTAGAGATAATCGTACTTTGAAGAATTAAAGTGTATGGATTTTCCATCGATACCAGGCCTATGCATCCCTACGCAGGATAGATAGTCAACCGGTCATGTGAAGGTGGAGTGTTGATCATGATGAAGATGTTGGGGAGGGGTAGTTTCATGTAGTCATTATCTGGGATAAATTCATTTAATACCTTCGGGTCCTCTAATGTCACAAAGTCTTCCTGCCATTTATAGGTTCCCCTTAAACCCTTAAAAGGGGGATTGTTAAAAATGTATAAAAAATTAAGGCCTTCAGGCCATTAAGGTATAGAATATTTAACTCTTGGGTGCCTCACAAGGCTCTATATTAATGAAGTTTTAATACATCATGGTGAACCTATTTTAGTTGTGTCTAATTTTTATCCCCATTTGACATCAAAATTATAGAAGTATTCAAAAGGATCTTGATACTAAGCTAAATTTGAGTAATTCCTACCATCCTCAAACTAGTGGGAAGTCCAAAAGGACTATTAAAATGATGGAATACATTTTTAGGTCATGCACCCTTGACATTTAAGGTTTGTGGGATCATTATTTACCTTTGGTATAGTTTCCCTATAACAATAGTTTCCATTTAAGTATTCAAATGGTGCTATATGAAGCATTTTATGGAAAGATATGTTGTACTCCAACTTGTTGGGATTAGTTAGTGAAATGAAACTTGTAGGGAAAAACATGGTGAAGAGACAACAAAAAATGTAAATAATATTCAGGCTCATATTAAATAAGATAAAAGTGGGAAACAGAGTTATGATAACAATCATATGAAGGATTTGTAATTTCAAGTGGGGGATCATGTTTTATTGAAATTTTCTCCATGGAAGGGTTTCATAAGGTTTAGTAAGAAAGTAAAATTGATCCCCAAGTACATTGGACCCATTTAAATCCTTGAAAGAATTTTATTTTTTGCATATCATTTTGAAATTCCGCTAAGTCTCTCAAAATTAAAAGATGTATTCCATATTTCATTATTAAGAAAGTACATGTAAGACCCAATGCATGAGTTCACCTCTGATGGAAGAGAATTGGAACATGATCTATCTTGTTATTAGGATCCCATCAAAATTATTTATTCTATAGAGAAATTACTGAGGAATTAGATGACTCAATTGGTAAAGTTACTTTGGTGAAACCACAAAATAGAGGAAGCAATGTGGGAACAAAAGGATGTTATAAAGAAGAACTACCCTCATTTTTTAAAGTAATATCAATGAAATTTAGAATATAAAATTTTTATAGGAGGGAAAATGTTAAACCCCTAAACTTTATGATTTGTTTTCTTTTAAATAAATTCAATCTCTATGATAGCTTGTGATACACACAACATCAGGTTTAGACAAAACATGATACTCTATAAAAATATTATTTAAACATGACCATTATAAAATGGCCATTAAATTGATGGGTATGAATAGTAATAACTAAATTATGAAAAATATATATTTTACATATGTTCATTAGAAATATATTGATTTTAAATAAAAATAATCATCATTTGAAAGTAAAATAAATGTTTTCTGAAAAACTATATTTTTTCAAAGAGAATGAATTCATCACTCCTTGCGCACTTATGATAAAATTAAATTTTGAAACTTTAATAAAATTTATTTGATAAAATAAACTTAATTTTTTAAATAATTAAACTTGAATTAACTTAGGGTAATGTTTTGGATTTTTATGTAAAAATTCATTTTTTCTATGAATAGAGAAAATACTGATTTTTATTAAAAACTTCCCTTTTGTTCATTTCATTTAAAAATTTAAATTATATTTTAAATTGATTTTAAAGTAAATTTATTTAAATTTTATTATATTAAATAATATTTAGTTTTGTGTAATAAATTTCATAAAAAAATATTTTATTAAAACCTTTCATGCTTATGATAATTTTCTCTTTGTAAACCTTATTTTTCGTCGCATTTGTGGGTATAAATTTAAATTGGATTCTTCCAATTATATGAATTTAATTTTAAAAAATTGATTTCATATTTGAAGTTTTCATAATTTATATTATCTAATAATTTCAACTTAATTTTTGACCATTGTGAATATTAAAAGCAGTAAAAATTAATTACCATTGTTGAGGTAAAAACTAATTTACTAGGGTTTAAACTAAGAAGATAAGGGTAAAAATGACGAAGTACTTATAAAAAAACCAATTTTATGGCCATATTTTGACCTTATAATCTCTAAGATTCAATAATTACCCTCTTTTTATGCTATTTTCATGACAAAAATATTGTTGTAATTGATTCTTTTCAAAACAAATCTAAGTATGTCATATCCACCACTTATAAAAGCCCACCCCGATCCTCCCCTATTCACACTTACAAAGAAATTTGGTTCAACCAACACCTAAAAAAATTCCTTCCTTACTACCATTTAAACATCTAATATCCCTTGTTTTTATTATAAATCCATCCTAGTAATAATTTTGGTGCAAACCTAAAGAAGTTCCCTAAATAAGAGGTAACATTCTTAAAAAATAATTTTCATTTTATTTCTTATTCCACCTACATAAAATATTTATAAATCACAATAATATAATATCAAAATTATATACCATATACTTAGATGTTATTATGTTAATTTAATAACCTATATCCTTCTCCACTCCTATCAAATGAGAAATGAAATCGTTGATTGTGTGTACGGTGGACTACGCCTCGCAAACTGAGGTAACTCATTTTCTATCAGCACCTATCACGGTTGGATATAATGATGGAATAATGATTATATATAATATTTATGATATAATTATACTTATTTAATTGTGATATCACGTATACTTTATTACTTTCCATTACGTTTAATATACATGTCGCTCGTGTGTGTGGTGGACTACAGCCTCACGAAGCGATGTGATTCATTTTTCAATTATGCTTTACATGGAAGGTAATTAGAATAAATTTAAAGAATATATTTGATATATATGAAATTATATAAAGTTTACAAAATTAATACATCATAATCTCAATTACCCTTTCACCAATTAAGGGAATTATATCGTCGCTCGTGAGTACGTACAACACAACATCTCCACGAAGCGATGTGACTCATTTTCTATGATCACTATTAAATAAGTGTTTTAATAATGTATATAATTATTAAATAAGATATTTATAAAATTATTTTCATTATGGATTTGATATATTTATATCCTATGTACAAGTACCAGAATTTTCATGACAAAACATGCATGAGAAAACAAGGAAATTAACACCCAAGATAATGAAAATAATGAAATATTGTTAATAAACGGGTTGTAAAATGATAATAAGAGGACACTATATGATATTATAAATATGAATATGGTAATAGTATAAATTAATAACATTATTCAAACCATTATACAGAAGTTTAAATCATATTCAACTAAAGTAAATCATGTGGTAATGGACTTCATATCATTTCCCCTTCATTAAGACTTTTTTTATAATTATGCACCAAATTTATTTTATATGATGTTCATACTACCCATTTTAAAATTAATATCATGAATCATTCATAATTCATGGTATTTTAAGTCTCAATTTGAATTATTTCATCTAAATGGATTTTACTTGAATGTTACCATGTTGTGAAGGACTTCATCTCAATTTCAATTTCATTGAGATATATTTGTTAATATGAACCTATTCACATTTATGTGGTTTATATACCACCAATTTCATTAATTAAAAATTAATTTCTATTTATTCATGTTGATAATGTATTATTTCAAGTTTATTATTCAGTGGGTTCAAATTTAAAAGTCACCAAAGAGGAAAAAATTATTGTACAATCTCGTTTTCTTTTGTAATTGTTAACTTTATCTTGAAAAAATAACTTTCATGTGATCATATTTCATTGGACATTAAATTTATCTTAAATATACATATTATTTTTATTAGGGATATTATTATTTCCTAACCCATATACCATTTGTACTTACATTGTTTACTTTGAAAATTAATTGATTAACTATGGAAATATTGATAAATCTATTTTCTTTACTTAATATAGATATTTGTAGATAAGGAATATTTATTCATTGGTTAAATTGATTATTAGATATATAATGATAATTTTTATATGTATTTATGAGTGGGTATCAATTATAGATATTCCACCAATGCATCAACAAGTTTAATTTTAAAAATCAGTTAGCCAAATCAGATGAGTTTTTACCCAGTAGTTTTAAACTATCTTTAGAAAGGTATTGACAATAGAGGTATTCATGATTCCTAAGATCATTAAATCCAGTAATTAATCATTTACTTATTTTATAATTTAGTTATTATTATCATCCATGATATTTTCTCAATGATATTATCTCTGGATGTATTTCATTCTTAGTTTATTTGATTAAATGGATTGTGTGTTCAGTTATTTACTTTAAAATAATAATTATTCTGTATCTAATTATGTGAGTCTAGTTATTGATTAAATGTAATGTGTGTTTTGTTATTTACCTTTCCATATTTATTATTCCATATTTATTCATGATATATTCTGATTTATATAACCCTTACTAAGAATTTGAGATCACTCTTATTTTTCTTACTTTCTCCATGTTAGGAAGATAAATCCTTTTAATGAGTTTCAAGGATGCTGATAATATAATTTTGTTATTTTTTATTTTTTATTCCTAATGTAAAATAGGTATCATTTATATATCTAGTTCTAAAAAACTATTAAACTGATTGGTCATTTGGGATTATACCATTTTTATTTATTCCAATGAAATAAAGTAGGCACTAACTCCAAGCTACTAGATTTGGGGTTGTTATATTAAGTTTACCAATCAATCAAGGGTCTATAATATAGGAATATATGCAAACCAAACATGGAAAATAATTCCATACAATGGACCAAGATGGTAAGTACTTCTTACCTTTAACATGTTGAAGTCAAAACCCAAGATCTGCCAAGGAATGATACTTGGATCCTGATCATGCACCAACATTCACTAGAACAAGGTCCAATATATCATCATAGATTTTATTGAATTAAAATTATTGGAAGATATAAACGTATGATATGAAACAGACATTTACTCACCAAAAATTATCCATCATCAATGGTATATCTATGTTAGATCATAGAGAGGCCAGTGATTCTCATGACCCGACAGTAATCTATCAAAAGAGAATGATTTCTCCATTATTTCTAGAAAGATATCTATCGATCTAGATAACATGTCTCAGATCTATAATCAATTCAAAATAATGGATTGTTTGGATTATAATGGATTTATATACCCCCCAATTAAAACCCTAGATCAATTTGGACTTCAAGATTTACAGAGGAGATGAATGGGACACCTAGAGAACCATGGGAGAGCTCTCCAAGAGGTTAAAGATGAATTAGGGTCATATTTGGGAGAGGATTAGTTAAATAAATAAAGTAGTAAAAAATGAAAATTCTATTGATGATACTTGAATCTTGGTGCCACTGGAAAGATTATGGGCCTCACCGGTCACCCAATGTTCTTGGGAATAATTTAATGCATTCTGTCTCAGCCATTGATAGGTCAATTCACCTAGAAGAATTTCAAACATTATACTTCAGCCACCTGGAATTCGGTGGGATCTGCAGAAATGTAAACCCCACTACTAGCACCATTATCGGGCCAGTGGCCTTGTTTCAGGAATTGTGCATCCCACTAAGCATCCAACCTCTAAAACCCAAAATCGAAGACCCCTTTATCTATAAAGTACACAACCATAGGATAATAACTATACATAGTACATCATAATTTAAAAAAATGTACCTTAAAATTCAAGGATGTTATAATTCTCCCCATCTATTTTTTTGTCCTCAGTAAATGTCTCTAATGCTCTTGATCATGAATCATGGGACATTAGGCCTGAACTTCCACCTCACACTACTAACTCTCCTCTTGAATCATTACATTCTACCATATAACTCTGAAAAGTTTCACATTCTTCCCTCACAATTCTTTCTCACTCTGGTCTATGATCTTCACCGTGCACTCCACAAACAATGTGTCAACATCCAACCTAACATCCTCATACTCAATCAAATACACAGGATCAAGAAGGTACCTATGAAGATGAGATACATGAGACACATCATGAGTACCTAAATAACATATGGGAAGTTCTAAATGGTATTCCACTATCCCTATATGCTCGGTAATCTCGAACAGTCAAATAAATCTCAGTGCTTAGTTTCCCTTCTTATGAAACTATTGATGCCCTAGTCGAGGAATCACTTATAAGAAAATTAAGTCTCCCATAATGAACTCAAAGGGTCACCTCCTCTGATCATCATATGATCTCAACCTTATCTAAGAAAAATATAGCCACTTATAGATCAAATAAACTCTGTATGAGGTCTCATATACCATGATCATCCCTACTACCGTTGCCTCACCTGCCTCATATCAATATTGTGGTGAGAAGAAAATATGACCATAAAGATCCTTGAAAGGTTCCTTATGAATGGAATACTAGGATATATTATTATGTGAAAAGTCAACTAAGTCTAGGTAATCATTCCAAACTCCACTAAAGTCTTGAATGCATGTTTACATATTATACCATAATATATAGATCATCCTCTTGGATTAACCTTTAGTCTGTGGATGATACACTATACTCAGTTTCATATGGTCTCCTAAATACTTTTGTAATCCCCATAAAAACCATGACATGAAACAAATTTCATTTTATGATATGATTCTCAAATGACCTCCATGTTGGTGTAAAATCTCTCATATATAATCTTCCTTAATTTACTTACTAAAAGGGTCTCTCGAATCAGCATGAAATGATCTGATTTCATCATCAAATTAGAAATTAACCAAATGGAATCATGATTCCTTAGGTCCCTAGTTAACCCCATCATAAATTCCATCATCACATTTTCCTGCTTCCACATAGGCACCGAAAGTGGCAGGATCAACCCACTAGGATGCTAATGCCCAGCCCTCACCCTCAGGTAAGTAAGGAATTGTGAAAAACAAGTATTGATGTATCTCTTCATAACAGGACACCAAAACTGATGTTGGATATCTTGGTACATCTTCTTCAATTTTAGATGCACATCCCATATCAATTCATTATATTAACTCATCATATCCCCCTGATGGAAGTTAACAATATCATTCTCCCATGAACAGATATCAAGTCATTATTATCTTTGGACCAACCTAGGATTGAATCATCTCCCACCAATAATTCATGTACCAAACACACTCAAGATATGAATTTTTGTTATCTTTTACACAATCCACCAAAGAAGACATGATAACAAATGGTTAACATTTCATCACACCATGATCCTATGATGCATCCACTATCCACTCAGCCATCAAAATCATCAAACGTCATTCCTACTACAAATGTCACACTCCAAGCTCTTAAGCCTCTAGATTTATTCTACTAATATAATATATAATGATATTACCTTTTCCTAAAGTATATGCCACTCAAAGTCAAATTTATGAAAATACTCCAGCCAACATATCTTCCTCATAATAATATACTATTGAGAGAGGATGTATCGCAATCTCTTTCGGTATGTGTAGATGAAAATCCTCTCATCAAAGAGATAATTTCACTAACACTTCAAGGCATAGACCATATATTCTAACTTAAAGTCATGTGTCGGGTAGTTCTACTAATGGGTTCCAAGCTAACATGATATATAAGAAACTACCAGATCCCTATGCATCAACACAAATCCCAACCCAAAACATAAGGCAACAAAATAAACTATGTATCTAGTCCTAAAATCTGGATGAGTCAAAAAATAGAGTTATCATCAATCTTATCTTTAGATCTTGGAAGACTTCCTCACACTAATTAGAACACTCAAACTTTTTCCCCTTCTTAGTCATCTCTTTCATCAGCACTGCTAAACAAGAGAATCCTTGGATAAAGTGCTGGTAGTACCCTACATGACCAAGGAATCTCTTGATAACAAATACGTTAATAAGATGCATACAAGAATTCATAGCATCTACCTTCTCTGTTTCCACTGAAATACATTTTCTAAAATCATATGCCTAAAGAACCGCACCACCTGAATATAAAAGCTACACTTCAACATTTTGGCATAAATATAATATTCTTGAAGTGTACTCAATACAATATCAAGATTCCTAGCATGCATATCCTATGTTTGGGAATATATAAATATATAATCCATGAATACAATGACATAATATTAAAGATATGGAGAGATAAATAGTATTTATGATATCCATAAACACATATAGAGAATTCTCTATCCCAGAAGGCATGACAAGATACTCATAATGTTCATATATACCCCTAAATATTATCTTGGGAATATCATATTCTCTAAACCATAGATGATGGTATCTCGAATGAAAATAAATCTTGGAAAAACATTGGGCTCATTGAAGTTGATCAAACAAGTCATCAATACTAGGTAAAGTGTATATGTTATTTAACATTACCTTGTTAATTTTTCTTTATTCCACGTGAATCTAGGGACTATCATTTGAATTCTTGTCAAACAACATCACAACACTCCATGGTAACATTATCATCCTGATAAATCCCATCACCTCAGAATACTCTAACTATACCTTCAACTCTCTTAACTCATTAATTTTTTTTATAAGGTTGAATTGATATCAGTTTCATTCCAGAAATACAATAAATCACAATCTCAATCCCTCTGTCTAGAGGAAGAACTGATAAGAAATCCAAAAAGATATATTGATAACAATCCACCACTGGAGGGGTTATATAAGGAGCTATAGTTGATATTACAACAATTGTTAATCCCACTAATACCATCATGATTTCTCTAATATAACTCGATTCTGGTTTTAGACTACCTGCTCTAAGATCCCATTAACTAATCAATACAAACCTCTCTTCTTTAGGCATGGTGAAAGATACAAGTTTGCAGAAATAGTTTATATGAGCTTGATAACTGGTCAACCAACCCATTTTGAATATCACATTGAGACTATTCATCTCTAAGATCATGAATTCCCACATATTTCCATGGCTAGAAACCACTATATGATATTCAGTACATCACAAGAGATGGTCTACTTACTTTCCCAAATGCATGTCATGAGTGAGTGACTCATAAGATAACATAACTAGTAAATCTTTGCTAGAAATTACATTTGTAGATGTGAAATAATGAGAAGATCATGTACCAAAAAAGTTGTAGATAGATCATAGGTAATCAAAAATCGCACGTCTAACTACAAAAGGTTCTTTTTCACTTGTGGTTGGAACCTCATCCATCACATAAATCCTACATATATTTAGATCATGACTCACATGAATCACTAATTTATATGGTGCATGGGTTTATTGCTACTGAGGACCTTCACTTTCACCTTGTCATATTCTCCTTGTATCTTGATGTTATATCTTAGAATAAAATATTGAAGATGAAACTCCTTTCCACATTAGTGGAATTTCTTAGGTGGCTTCATACATGTAGTACTAAAATTTCCCTTTTATCCATAGTTATAGCACTGGGTAAAACCTCCTCCCACTTATCGAGTATCAGAAGCCCTACTTAACTCTACGACTCATCCACCATGTTTTCCTTCTCTGTTTTCCACTTCCTACTACCAAAAGATGCACTTGTGGTAGTACTGTGAAGTCTGATTTTCGGTGCACTATATTCTTGAAGAATACATGTAAGCCCATTCCCATTTATCCCCTTCTCAAGAGTTAGATCCTTACAAATCACCTAAGCATACATGATCAATTAAATCCACTAAAACTGACATCTTAGATCTGGAAAATGGCTAATCTCGAACATACAATCCTTCTTCACCTCATTCCCATCCAAATGGGGATAAAATCATAGAAACTCTATACATTAATATGAGTATGAAAAAAACTAGTATTTTCCCATACTAAAGCTCTATAAAATCTTGAATTTGGTCTAGATTTAGTGTGTAGATAAAAATTTCCTAGAACAACAAATTTGTGAAGGCCTCCCAAGTAGGACCCTCTCACCTGCCTTCCTGACTCGTGATGCCCCACTACCTCCTAGCAGATCCTTGAGGCATAAAGGATAAAAACTTCACTTTATTATCCCTAGGAGTCTACACTAAGTCAAAAATGTATTCAATGATATCAATTAAATACTAAGAATATTGGGGAATAACATATCCCTATAATGTTATAGGATGATAAACATGAAATTATAAGGTATAGTTGAACATAAACCTTTACACCCCTCTTCCCAGAGCGGGCACAATCTATAAGACTCTAGGATGGGTTGGGTTTACTACCTGAACCACCATAGTAAGTGTGGGAGAATTCTTAAGTAAATCCTTCTACAAAGTCTTTTTTGGAACTACAGTTTCATCCAAAGTATGATAAATTTTGTGTCTATGAGGTGAAATTTTTCTGAAATACAAAATGAATATTTAGAACACCTATAACAATTTTCTAATGAGAACAACTTATGAATTTATAAGGCATGGATAATGGATTTATATGCTAATACTTATCCTAGGAGATACCCAACCACCTAAGGTATAACCTTGGTAGTTCTACCTAAGGCTCCAGACCAGGCCTTTATACCTACATGTTAGTCATATTCACACATATATATAAAACATAATATCAGTCCTATCGCCAATGAGCCCGTACCCGAGTTGTAAGGGCTCCTGCTTGGCATCCAAGAGACCCGGGTTCAAAACCGGGTGGAGAAGAATTTTCGGGGCTACTGTAGCAGTACTGTAGTAGGAACTATAGCAGTTACTATTCAGTACTGTAGTAGCCGGAACTATTCACCCGATTTGCACCTTCGGGCCACCGGTTTGGGCCTACGGGTCTCTTGGTCCTTCGGGTCATCAAATGCCTTCAGGCCACAGGGCCTTCAGGTCACATAGACCATGGAGTAGCCTTGTTCACATAGAACAGGCCCCAGAAGAGGATCAAGAGAAACAAGAGTAGCAGCCACCAGAAGCAGAGCTAACCGGATTGGAAGAATGAGAGGGTAGGGCAACTGCCATCGGGACCAGGCACCGTGCAACTTTGTACGGGGCAATGCTAGCAGATCAGTAATGCAAGGTGGGGAGCTAAGGTGATCAATGATGCAAGACGCTGGGGAGGGGCATTTCTAGTAGGCTGGACCTACACATCATGTATTGGGCATGGTATTCCTCTGGGCCTTCAGGTCATGTATCACGGGTCATGTCGGGCCTTGGGCCTTGGGCCTACGGGTCATGTACGGGTTCCCCTTCAACCCTTAAAGGGGGGGATTATCTATAATAAAATAAAAATAAGGCCTTCAGGCCATTTAAGTGGGGGGAGTCATATCACTGGTAACTCAATGGTCTATTGCACATGTGATGGCTAAGAATATGAAAAATACCCTACCTAAGTTCCACATAGTATATCTTTTTTCTACCATAACCCCAAATGAAGATAAAGAAACCTCAGGCCTCTGATACCATTTTATAACACCTTGACCTAAATCATCAGGTTTGAGCTGAAGTTCAATATAACCTTATGTGTTCCTCTCTGTATGAAATAGGATTTCAACTAGTTGTGAGGGTATAAAGTAACATGGGGATACTATACCATCTGTAATCATAGCTAGAGAGGATAATTAAACATTAATATAATCTAAATAAACAATAGAGTATAAGATAATACAAATAATTGATATAGTATATGTTAGGACAAGTCATAGTAATATATAAAATAGACCCCCATTGTGGTTGGTCAAAAAGTACAACAAGAAGAAATAAATAAATAAATAAAAGTGATACAAAAACCATATAGAGTTTATTTCAATACAGTATCCATCTCCCAGCTCCATGACCCTTAGAAACCTATCATGGGTACCTTACCCTTTATTATATCCCTAGTCATGAAGAATGCATACACACCACGATTCTCATATAGGGTGAAAGTATAAAATCAGTAAGACACCACCAATGAATCTTTAGCATATGTGCACATGTATAAAGAAATTTATGAAATGATGGAAAAGTAAATGTGCACCCAAGAATATAAATAATCATGTACCAAGCAATCGTTCACTAACCAAGATTCCATGAACCTTGGATGTATCTACTTTGGAACCATTCCATAAGAATATCAAATGTATATGGCTACATGAATTAGATCATCCATGTAAATTAATCCATATTTAGTGAAAATTCACATTCTGCATTTAAAAAAAATCCATGCTCACCTTTAAGGGAAAGTTTCACCCATTTCTTCTCTCCTTTGATGGAACACATGCATGGAATTCCCCAATAATGGACTCTCTCTCATATGCAAGGGTGTTCCCCATCGATAGGTCATACTAGAAAATATGGACACTCTTCCAGTGGAATATGGTTTTACCTTGGGATAAACATTATAGTATAAAGCATTAACCATCCTATTCATAGCCACATATAAAGATCCATTTCTCTCAAACTCCACCTCTATGGAATTAGCTCAATATGACAGGGCCACCTGTCAACCTGAACATTGAAATAGATATTCTAATGGCTATGTAAAAATTCACATATAATTATTATCATAGAAAAAAATGATTTATTACAAAAATTAATTCCATAGGATAGGAAATATATGTAGGTAAGATATAACATAGAAAGTAAAAGTCGTGATATATTAAACATTCCATAACTATTAAATATTACAAAAATAATACACAACATAGTAGGGAACACACAATCAATCCAAACAAAGATCTCACAGTATGACCCATATAAATTAAGAATACCTATCAAGAAAGTGTCACTAATCTATCCATATACACATACCAAACATGGAAAACAATTCCATATAATGGACTAAGATGGTAAGGAGTTCATACCTTTAATGAGTCAAAGTCAAGATCTACCGAAAAACAACACTGAGATAATGCCAGTGCACTAACATTTATTGTAAAAAGGTATAATCTATTATCACAAAATATATAGATTTATAATTATAGTAATAGAAAAAAAAATAGGTGGAATACATATTTTAAAAATAAAAATAATTTTTCATCAATGGTAGATTTAAGATTGATCTAATAGAGGCCTTTAAGTCTCATAATCCAACATTGATCTATCAATCAAGCCTAATTTCTCCATTCTATATAGGTGGATATCTATAGATCTATAAAAATGGATCATATCTATGATAAATTCAAAATAAAAAAGGATGATATTTCATAGAATGGATGGATCTAACCTCAATTGATGCCCCCGATCAGTAGAGACTTAAAGACTCTAAGAGGAGGGGAAGGGGAATCCTAGAGAACCTAGGATATCTCTCAAATAGATTATAGACACATTTGGGTTATATTTGTGAGAGTATTAGTTATATAAATGAAATTTAGTAAATAATGAAAATACCATTAATGAAACTCAAATCTGGCCACCATCGGTTAGACGATGGGCCTCACCAGCAGGCTGGTGGGATCTGTAGAAATGAAAACCCCACTTTTAGCCCCATTGGCTGGCTAGTTCATGCCATCAACCAGTCGATGAACTTGGTTTAAACATTTTGTATCCCAATAATCCTATACTCTCTGAAACATGAACTTTTATACCCCTTTGTCCATAAATCATACCTCTAAAAAATAAAAATAAGATAAGATACATCAATGTTTAAAAACAAACATACCATAAAAGTATAGGATGTTATAGTCCCATAATTATAATAACATATTAGTATATTAATGATTTTTGAGTCATTATTTTATAATGAGTAAAATATATTTAGACTAAGTATATTAAGAAATAAACATTGAAAGTGTAGGTGAATACAATTTCCTCTTATTTGAGAGGCCTTATTTGGCTTACACCTTAATCATTATTAGGATAGTCATAGGAGAATAAGAAATCTCAAAAATGTAGGGAAGAAAAATATGAATGTTTTGGGTAGATTTTCTATAAGATATAGGTCTCAAAGTTTGTGAATTAGGGTGATTGAGAGGTTCCTTTTTATAATTGATCGGAGGGACACACATGAATTGCTTACAATATTTTAATAATATAAAGTCATTTTCTTGTGTAAATTAATAAAACGTTTCATAGAATCAAATAAAATAAGGATAATGTCAAAATAAAAACAAAAAATGAAGTTTAAGAATGTTTTTTATTATCATGAAGCCATATCCCTTTATTTTTAACCTGTTTAACCCATTTTACCCTTAACTAAGGTGATAAATATTTACCATGGTTATTATTTACTATGACCAAAAATTAAGTTATATTTAATTCATAATATTAATTATGATGATTAAAAATATGTTTTCCATTTTACATTATTAAACTCCTATATCTAAAATAAATTATTTTTAATATAATTCACAAAATGAAATGAAAACAGTTTTTAGAAAAATGTATATTTTAAGCATACAAATGATTTTATATAAAAATAAAGTATAATTTTCATACCAATGGAATTAATTGGATTATTATGTATAAAATGATAATTATTTGTCTTTAAAATCAAACCAAAACCGAAAGTAATCTTGTAAATACGTGATTAAGAGAAAAGAACAAATAATGGTTTTTATTTAGACAAAAACATTACTAAGATTTCTAAAATTCTAAGAGTGTATTTTTAAGGTCAACATTATATTTTTATATGAATTATTTTAAATATTAAATATATATATGTTCTAGAAAAAAATCATTATCTTGAAATTTATTCTTATAACATTTTACTATCATAAAAGTGATAGTTTTTGTGAAATCGATAATTTTTTACTATTCACCTAAAAATCATTTATTTATGAAGAATTTAAAAAATTCACCCTAAATTAATTTTTACATTATGAATTCAAAAATGAAATTAATTTAATAAAATTAAATTTATAAAAATTGATAATTTAGGTTTTATCAAATTCTTTAATAAATTTATCTCCATTGTGTTATTGTTTCTCTAGAAAGAAAATCTTACTATAATTGAAGATAGGGTGTTACATTCTTCCATCCTTTAAAAATTTAATCCATAAAATTTATATAATTTCACTTCATGAACATATTTGGGTAGTTCTTCATCATAACTTCTTTAGGTTCCCACATCACATTTTCTTTATTATGATTTCTCTTAACTACTTTTACCAGTCGAGTCGTTTGATTCATCAACACTAGTTCTCTAATGTCAAGAATTTAGATAGGATCCCTACAGTAAGATAAATTAGTTTCCAATTCTATTTCCTTATAGGTGATAACATTCATTGGTTCTAGCATGTAATTCCTCAATAAAATGATATGGAACACATCATGAAATTTAGAGAGGTTGTGTGACATTTCTAAATTGTATGTAAAAAATTCTATTCTCTCCAAAATTTCAAAAGGAATTGTGTACATATGACTTAGTTTCCATTTCTTACAAAAAAATTTAACACCTTTCTTTGAATATAACATCAATAAAACATTATCTCCCACTTGATATTCTAAATCATTCCTTTGGTTATCCACATAACTTTTGTTTCTACTTTGAATTGCCTTAACGTTATTCGAAATAATCTTCAATTTCACCATTCTCTACAAAAAATGATCTATACCTAAAATCTTTTATTCACCTACTCTATCTCAATAAGTTGGAGTATGAAACTTCTTTCCAAACAATTCTTCATATGGATCCATTTTAATGCCTAAATGGAAGTTATTGTTATATGAAAATTCCACCAAAGGTAAATGTTAATATCACATACCTTTTAGGTCAATATAGAATAACCTCAAAATATATTAAACTGTAAAAATAGTACTTTATTATTTTCCATCTATTTTTTGTTGGTATGGTTTGCTCAAACGTCGCTTAGTATCAAAATCCTTTTGATGACTCTTCCTTAATTTTGACATAAACCACATATCACAATCATATACAATCAAAATAAGTACATCATGAAGTATCAAAAATTCATTAATATATAGTTTTTTAAGGTACACAAGAGTTAGACATTCCATTATAGTGTGTAAATGTATAGACCTAGTAAGGTGGTCAATAATAACTGATACGGAAACATTATTTCCTGGTATCTTGGGCGATCCAAGGAAAAATTACACTATAATGTCATCCCATTTCCATACAGGAATCAGTACTAGTTGAATAGATCATTTAGAATGTTGAATTTTATCCTTTACTTGTTGAAACCCCAAGGATATTAATACAGAGTCTGTAATTTCCCCATACGTATTGTCCTATCAAAAGAATTTCTTCAAATCCCAATACATTTTGGTGCTACCAAAGTTTGTAAAAATATTGATCTATGAGCTTCATCTAAAAATTTATTTTTAAAAGAGGAATATATGGAGCACATATACTCTTATAACCATCTTTATAGAAGATGTTTACCAACTTCCCAAAATTCTAGAATTTTATTTTATTTTTAATATACTTATGATTAACCTGAGAAATTTTTATTTTCCCCAATAAGGATGGTTTAGAAATTATTTAGAATAGTTTTTATGTTCCCCCTTCCTTAATGAATCCTATATACAACTTTACTAAATCCATGAATATAGGATCCCTGGAAATCCTCATTTTAGTCAAAACTCCATGATCATTCCTACTCAATGCATTATCTACTTTATTTTTATTCTAATGGTGGTATTATATTGAGAAATCATAATCCATGAGTATTTATAACCATTTTATTTACCTCATAATGAGATATTTTTATGAGAAGATTTATTTTAAACTCTTATAATCCATATATATTTCAAATATTTCACCATGAAGGTAATTCCTTCATATCATCAATGAAAATATTACAGCTATTATCTCAAGATCATGGGTTTGATAATTATATTCATGAATATTTAAATACCATGATGCATAGTAAATAACTCTATCATTCTTCATAAGGACACATCCAAGTCCCTTCTTTGATTCATCACTATATATCAGAAATACATCCCCTCTTGATGTAAATTTCAACACCATTTCATTGATCAGCATCTTCTTTAACTATTCAAAGCTTTCTTTACGTTACACTATCCATAATAACATAACCTTGTTATGTGTCAAATTGGTTAATGGGTTTTCTAATCAAGAAACGTTTGTTAGAAATCATTTATTGTGACCCACTAATCCAAGGAAAATACATACCTTAGTTATGTTTGTCGGCGTAGGAAATTCTTTAATTTTCATTTCCTTTAAAGTATCAAATGACATTCAATACTTAAAGACAATATATCCAAGAAAAAAACTTCCTGAATCTAGAATTTTTATTTACTAAAATTTACTTATAACTGATTTTCTATGAGATTCTTAAGAATTATTTTCAAATGAATCTTATGATCACATAGCTTTTATAGTATATCAATATTTACTTAAAAATGCAACAATGAAATTATAGATTTAATCCTTGAATAATATAATCACTATGTTATAAAAAATAGGGTCAATTATTTTATCCAATGGGAATTACAATAAATTCTTAATGTTCTTACCTCATATTAATGGATTTATTTATAATATATTCCTTATTTACTTGCAGTGATGATGCCCATAATAAATATCAATCTTTGAAAAATATTTATCTCCTTGAATTTGATAAAATAATCCATCAATGTGGGATAGAGGATACTTTTTCTTTATAGTAATTTCATTTATTTCCCTGTAATTAATATGCAACCTCATGAAACCATATTTATTCTTAACAAAAAGAACAAGGGCTCCCCATTGTGAAACACTCAGGCATATAAATCCCTTATCACACAACTCCTATAATTGTTTCTTCAGTTACGATAATTACACTATGGACATCTTATAGGAAGTCTAAAAAATTGGTTTTGGATTAGATATGGGGGAAATTAAAAACTCAACTTCATGATCAGGTGTGTGTCTAATTAGTTATTCAAGAAACACATTAATGTATTCCTACACAATAGTTACATCATTTATTATAAGGATATTTTTTCTATTTATAGGTTGTGTTTACTCTTCTTCTCCATGAATTTAATTAAAAAGATCTACAATATGTGGATTTAGACATGATTCAGATTATGTAGTCTCCCCTATGAAGATAAGTCACTCAATATCTCCATAAAAAATTATCATCTCCTTCTTGAGCAAAAAAAATTATTCTTATAATTTCAAATACAATTTATACCAATTATTATATGAAAGTTAACAATATGTATAATAATAAAATTTTCAAATAGGGTACGTATATGTGTCATAATGGGAACTAAATGAAATATCCTTATTGAAATAATATTTTCACTTGGATTATTGATTGAAAACTCCATTTCTAAGGTACTAGGAAAATATTTTATTTTCTTGGGAAAGTTGAAAGATATAAAAGTGTGTGAAGATCTAGAATCATATAATGAATTATCTAAATTTAAGGCTATGATTAACATACTTACCACCACATAATTAGGAACTTCAACCTTGGTTATAGTGATGGAATAATCTTGGAATTATTTTCTTTGGCCTTTTATGATAAAAAAATCCCTTGATTCTTGAAGAATTCAATCTCTTAGTACCTTATCTCCTTACAATTGAATCATTAAACATTGTAAAATTCATTACTTCCATTGAAATCATTATCCTAATGGAATTTCTATCTAAACATAAAGAAAACTCCATTCCATAAAGTTTTTCCCATGAAGTTTATTTTTATAATTATTATAATTTGGAAATTTCACCCTTCCCTTATTCCATTTTATCATATTTCCTTTTCTAGGGTACTCAGTTGCCTGCTTCTTTTATTTTTTTTCTAGGAAAATATAATACTTGGGTAATTATTTATCTATATTGATGGAACTTGATACTATATCCTAATATATGGATTTTTTTAGAGAATAATACCCTTATATTTATATTATTTATCCCATAAAATAAATGATCAATATTACTCCTTGGATTATATACATAATCCAAATTAGGGGTTTCTAACCTTATAAAGTTATCTTCATATTTAATAACATTTTATGCTACCCTTTCTCTTAGATTGAGGAATTTAATCCCTATAATTTCTCATTTCTCATAAGGAAAGTATTTTTTGATTAATATATCCTTGAAATTATTACATTCCATACAATTTATTTCTTCTTACACCTCAATTTTCTAGATCAATTACCATCACTGATCAGCATCTCCTTTAAGATGATAAACTTCCATAATAAATTTCTCTATTTCACTACATCCCAAAGAAAATAATACCTTCTCTGGGACTTGATCAGTTTGTTGGATACTAATGGATTAGTATTCCCATTAAATGATTGATATTATTTTTTGTATGAAGCAGTCCATAATTATTGTACAATGTTGGGGTATAATAGGTTGCTCGATATGGGAAAGGTTACTAGTCATAACCTAAGCTAGCTTCCTCAATATAGTTATAAGTTTTTCAACTCTATCTCCAGCTCCATGTTTATTATCTTTTCTAGGATATAAATCCCTACATAGATTGTGTTCTTTGATATTGCTTCCATTCCGTTATCTATGAACCATTTCTAAAAAATGGACTATACTGAATTTGCTTGTCACATTAATAACTTTAAATTATAATATATAATTCTAAATATGGTATAACACTTGACATAAATACAAAATTTATGCATAAAAAATATTACAATCATAATCTTAGTATCTTTAGTAATATCCAAAAATCATAAAAATATTTTCAAATCATTCATAATTGTTTATAGAGCATGTGAATCAACCAAATCATATCTCCTAGGAGTGTCTAGCTAGGTATGATTTATTAGGACCACTTATCATGCACCATTGATGATAAAATTAATACCTAATCCATCCCTTTCAGAGTCGTTACCCCTATGTAAATTTATTCCATAGTCATATCCACATACCAGTATCCAGACAGGGATGTATTTACTTAGAAACCACACATTATATACCTTACCAAAAATTATGATATTACTATATATTTAGCCTTATCCCAAGAGTAACCCATAAAATTATATTCTCTAATATATGTTTTCCTAAATCTAGGTCTCAAGGTTTATACTAAACTTAATATGATACCAAGTGTAACATTTTGAATCTAGTAATAGAGATTTGGTGGTTATTTTACTATATTAGTACTGGATAAAAGTGATCACATCCCAAAAAATCAAATAGTTTAGTAGACTTTGAAACCTATATATATACTAGAATATCAAATTTCATTTGAAAAAATAAAATAAAACATAGTATTTTCTTTGATAAAAATTTTATTCTCTCTAGTATATCCTTACATATTAATCATAGTACACTTCTTGGCATCCTTGGGAAAGGAAACAAAATAAAAGGGTGATATAAAATTTTTAATAAGAGAATTCATAAAACAAAAAAAATCACAGGATAAATAAAACATGAATAATATGGAAGAGATAAAAACATATTCCATATAACTAATATTATAAAAATTGTACTCAACCTGTGGATGACATAGAAAAATAAATAATAACTTGGATAAAAACACTAGTTCTATAATGATAAAATGAATAATTCCATACATCATAATCTTTCAATCAAGATCTTGTGCCAAGAAATCATACATAAATAGGTAATACACACACAAAATACCCAGAAAAGTTTGTCTCATGAGACCTATTTATGAATTTATGGGCTATAACATGCATATCCCATCACTTACTAAGGCTAATGTATTCATCATATGATATAGGTGAATAACAATTTGATACCTAATCAACATAATCATAGATCATCCTATGAAATAATGTGGATAGTAATATTATATTATATTTCTATTAAAGTATACAATTCATCAAATTATTTTTAGATAAATTAAAATACTTTTAAAAGGTCAATATAACATTTATTGAGGAAAATAACATTTTTATTTTGAAACCACTTTGAAATATAAAAATTTAAACAATATGGTGAGAAAAATTTTCATTGAAAAGAACCACAGAATATTTAAAGGAGGATTCAATTCACATAATAGTTATAATGACATGATGATTCATTTGTGTGGTAAGTGTTAAAACAAAGAATACATTTACATAATTGGTAAAAATTACCTCATTCAAAAAATGATCAGAAGATTCCTTTTAAACCATTTTATCGAAATTAAATCATGGGTAAAATTACATTAATAAATCAATATATAATATTAAATAAAATTTTGAAAATATTTAAAAAAATATGCACATTGAAGAAAAATATTCCATACCAGATAGAAAAACAAATTTGGTTTTCCTTAAAAAATCATTTTGTATTTTTAAGTACATGGAGAGAGGAAAATGAAAGGAAGAATTGTGATATATATAACATACCTAAGTAGAAAAAATATATTGGTTTTAATATATAATGATCATATAATTCTACCAATATAAACTTGAACATAAATAATCCTGGATAAAGATGAGATTGCGAATTAAACTTTTACCTTAGGTCTGAAATGCTTCATAATTTCTTTTAACCTCCTTTATAATAAATTTAAATTTATTTTACACCTTTAAAATAAACATATACATACTCATAATATAATATATTATCTAATTATTACATTTCAACACCCTTTTAATAAAAATTCTTTGTTAAAATCATTGTTTCTGAGTGGTAATTATTTCATTTTTCATATAAGTTTTGGCTCGTTAGTTTTAGTATTTTAATCTTAATAATGTTTAAATAATATATAAAATATTAATAATTATATAGAAATAATATATTCATTATATTTATAATCATTATTTAATGGAAGACATGAAACAAGAATCACATCGCTTTGTGGAGGAGGTATTCCACACACATGCACAATTGACGTTATCATTTTTTATGGATGGAAGGGTAAGAAGGTAAATGATATTTTTTATTTAAAAAAATTATAATT
The DNA here is from genome assembly GCA_963277665.1 of Viscum album. Taxonomy (NCBI): domain Eukaryota; kingdom Viridiplantae; phylum Streptophyta; class Magnoliopsida; order Santalales; family Viscaceae; genus Viscum; species Viscum album. The sequence continues at coordinate 1,152,925,359 of OY728135.1, forward strand.
ATGTCATAAATATCATATATATTCATTATTTTCATCTTTATAACCATCTAAGTAAAGTGGTGATGAAAACAATTACACTGCTACGTAGAGACGGTAGGTCGTACTTACGCATGAGTGATATTTTTGTTTCCATATGATAGAAAAGTGGGAAAAAAATAATTGTTTAATTATCATAATAACATATAAATATATTATTATACTTGATTAATTATTTTATAATGGGTAAAACATGTTTAGAGGAAATAAAAGAAGAAATAAAGTTTGAAATATTCGATAAAGACAATTACCTCTTCTTTGAGATACCACCATTAGATTACACCTTAATCCTTGTTAATATAGTATTATAAGAATAAAAAAACCTAATTAATTAATTGAATAAATATATAAATGTTTTTTAATGGTTTTTCCAAGTGAGAGGGTTAAAATTTTGTGAATAAGGGTGGAGAATAGATTCCTTTTTTATAAGTGAGGGGAGGGAAACACCTAGAATTAATTTATAAAATTAATAATATAAAGTCATTTTCTTTTGAAGTGGATAATATTTTTTATGAAATTTAATATTATGATGATAATTTTTAATAAAACCAAAAAATTATGTTTAAGTGAGTCTGTATTTAACCCATTTTACTCATAACTGATATGATAAATATTTACCACGATTACTATTATTTATGACTAAAATTTAAGTTGAAATTATTATATATTATTAAAAAAGATTATTAAAAATATATATCCCATTTTAAATTATTCAACTCATATAATTGGAAGAAATTACTTTTAATATAATTCAAAAAATGCAACAGAAACCGTTTTTAGAAAAAAAACTTTTTTAGGAAAACAAATGATTTTACATAAAAATAAAGTACAATTTTGATTTAAATGGAATTAATTAGATTGTGTTAAATAAAAGAATAATTTTTTTCTTTAAAACCAAAAAACACTTAAAGGAACCATGTATATACTTTATTAAGAGAAAATAATGGAAAATAGTTTTCATTGGGACAAAAACAATACATAGATTTGTAAAATTTTAAGCATATATTTATAAGTTCAACATTATATTTTCATAGGAATTATATTAAATATTAAATATATATTTTTGTATAAAAAAAATTCTATGCTATTTCAAATTTTTCTTATAACGTTATAATATCATAAATGTGATAGTTTTTGTTAAATCGGTATTTTTTTACTATTCATCCAAAAATCAGTTATTTCTAAAAAATCTAAAAAATTCACCCTAAATTAATTTTTACTTGATGAATTAAAAATAAAATTAATTTCCTCAAATTATATTTAAAAGAAATTATAATGTAGGTTTTAATCACATTCTTTAATAAATATGTATGCATTCTGTTATTATTTCTCTAGAAGGAAAAGCTTATCATAATTAAAGCTTAGGTGTTGCATCAAAGATTTATTATAATGGTAGAAAAATTATAAATAGTAGACACATAAACTAATCCATTTTCTTTTATTTATTTATAAATATATCATTTTAATCTATTCTCCTATTTTATGAGAGTTCCAATCAAAGTATCATGACTTATCTTAGTTAATCGATTTGTGTCATCAATAGTTATAGGTTTACACTCTCACTCCTTCAGAAATATAGCTATACATTTTTTCAACTTTTTATTATCCAAATTATATTTCTTACCAAGTGAATATAAACTATTTAAAATGTTTATAAATCATTGATTCGTATAAGAAAAAAATGACTCAAGAAGAAAATTAATTTCTTGATAATCCACACAAAACATATTTTCCGATCAACAGACTCTGAAATGAGTAACCTAAAACTTTTTACAGATTTAGTTAGTAGTTTCACAAGAAGATATTTGAAAGAAAATATTTCTCATCATCAAGCATAACAAAGAATTTCACACTTTATAGTTAGTATAAATATCAAACTTCTCATCTCTAGAAAATATAGAAAGATCCTTCCCTAGAATCCAATAATTTTTTATCATCATAAAATAATACTTCACTACAGTGTTAATAAAGAATTATTTATTTTATAACACCAGTAATTAGAATAATTTCTATAAAATATCAAAGGATTATTAGGATTTATATTATCTATATATCCAACAGGTATTTCTACCAACATAAAAAAAGTCTCCACCAAATAGATAGTGTAAGAAAATAGATATATTTCTAATAAACCAATAGAAAAAAATAACTAATTATCAAAACCTAATATATTTAGGCACTGATACAAATTATTGGTATCTATGGAAAATAAAAATCAGTTTCAGAACAAGATAGAGACTATCTCTGATATAAATTTTTCTCGCATATATATATATATGATAATAAAACTACAAGAGGGGTGAATTTTAATCTAAAATACAACTTAAAATTTTTATTAAACTCGAGATATATATTGATTAGAAATATGATTTTTTGATCAAATCATAAATTATTAGAGTAAATTCAGTAGAAATAAATATTTTTAGATGTTTTTAAAAAACCAATTAAAATAAAATACATAGTATAAATTTATTTTGTTATAAATTTGAAGAATACAAGAAAAAGTAAATAAAATATCAAAAATACAACAATCAATAAAATAATGTAAAATAAGTGAAAATAAAAAGAAGTTTAAAACTCAAAAACATAGTGGAAATAAAATGAAACTTTTAAAACTGGTTAAAAAACCAATCACTAATTTCAAGGATATTATAAAGTCATACTTTTATAAAATTTGAAATTAGGATCCTTCAACCTAATCCAAGGTATCTATATTTCTATCCATGGAAGTCCTTGATCAGAATAATCAGAAATAAATCCTTCTTCCTATCCCCAAAATCCATTAATCGCATAGGATTAGACAAACCTAGCTCTGTATTCCTATCCTTGTATTTGCTTGATCACAATGATCGGAAACAAAAAATTTATATCAAGAGTAATTGATCATTTTCAATGATAACCTTGAAAACTAATTATCTAATAGAAACCCTTCAAAATAGAAACTACAATTATCAGAAGCACACTCAGTAAATAGTCATTACAATATTCAAAATGGTGCAATGTATATTTTAGAGATTTTAATCAATATTATACTATTTTTCTTCCAATACTATAATAAGTGGTCCTTTTTATAAAAAAAACCTTCAATGATCAGATTCTGCATTCATTGAGGATAGTTGTAACTACATCAAAATTTGCTTCTTCATCTTTTTATGAACTCATGGTTACTCTAAATCATATGTTGAAATTTATCCTACACCACTAAATTACTTGTTCATACATTGAATATAATATTTGAATGAAATTTAGTTTACTTTATTTTCATCTTTAAAACCCAATAAAACTAAAAGAAAACATTTAAAGTTAAATCAAACTTACTAAAAAGTATATTTTTCTTTCATAAAAATAAAGGATGAAAAGGATTCTTTATCTCAACAATTTTCCCAATATATAATTCCCACCATGAGCTATAATTGTAAATGTGGATTTAATATCTGGTTAGTTACTTTTAAATCTTTCACATTATATCCTATTATTTCCATCATTCTATGGTGGAAGATATATTTTAGCATAAAGGTATCAAACAACTGATACTTGAGCTAACCAGGTAAAAGTCTAAACTTTGTGTTAAAAAGTGGTACCTTATATTGGAGTTTAAAGGGATTTAGAGAAATCATTAGATCATGGATTGAAGTTTTATTCACCTTATAAATTGATGCATATTCATATTCATCTCTTATAATTTTATCTAACTTGATGAACTATAAATTATGTTTCTCCTCAATTTTTTTAAGATTATATTTGATTTGTTTGACCACCCAATGTACTTTGTGTATGAGTTTTAATGGAAAATGTAATTTATTACCATAAACTATCTAAAAAGGATACATTCCATAATGAGTTTTTTATATTTTCATATATTCCCATAAGCCATAATCCCAATCCTTTCTCTAGGCACCTGCTATCTTTTCTAGGATTTTTTTTGATTTCACAGTTTGAAATATACACTTGAATACTTTTTTGGGTGTTTAAAGTTGTGTCTGTTTTATAATTCATTCCATATTTTATAACAACATTTCTCAACATGTAGCTATAAAAATGGGTACCTTTATTGGTGATGATAACCCAAGTAATTCTAAACTAGATAAATATATTCTTATTATGTAATGTAGTGATGACTTTGGTCATGATGTGTGTGGTAGTTGTAGCCTCAACCCACTTGGATTCATATTCTATACAAAGAATAATGTAGTTTTTTCATAATAGGGTGATAATATTACCATAAAAGCAATACCACTTATTTCAAAGATCTCCACTTACAAAATAATTTTTTATGAAATTTACATTATATGCCCAATGTTGCTCATATTATGGTATCGGTCACATTATAAGATAAAATTATGGGAATCATTATGCATGGAGGGAAAAAATAACCAAAATTTAAAAATACTTATAATGGTTTGGTATGGTTCATGATATCCCTAGAATAGGGGAGAGTAAAAAAAATAAAACACTATGAATCTCTACATCTAGAAAATAATGGTAGATAATCCCATCTCCACATGATCAAAATATTAGTGGGTCTTCCCAAAAATTTTGTGTTAGTTATACTAAGAAGAACTTCCATTATTGTAAATAGATATCATAGGGGAGCATCCTCATTGAAAATTAATTGTAAATATCAGAAAACAATGGACAAGGTGTCTTTGTAACCAAAAATTTGTTTTCATCTATGAAATCATCAAAAATAATTATATCTTATTCCTCTTAAAATTGAGGGAAATATAAGAGAAACAAGTTTTTGTAAATTAGGTTTTTTATTCCCTTCTATTCATGTATTTAAAAATCAGACTCTGGATATTGTAGAAATCATGAATTAAAATTATCTTTGAAGATTTCTTGTTTAAGATGTACTTAAGGGATGTGTTTTCTGTATTGATATTCACCTTTGAAATCCCTAAATTTTGTCAAAAACTATAAAAATAAAATACCACCACCATAATATCCTTCTCCATGGTGGTGCAATTGATTTTGGGATTATTGAATACATGGTTCACATAATAGATCGGCTAAAATATAGAGCCAACTAACTTCCCAAGAACTGCTCCTAGGATATAATCCCTTATATATAATATGAGCTCAAACAACTCATTATAATATTGGTAATCCACTAAAAGATTCTTCAATGGAAAAAATACTTTTATACACACCTCATTAAACTAAAAAACAGCATATTTTGGTTAGAGGTTTGTCAATGGTTGTAAATTTTTTGAGAAATCCATCAAAAACTATCAGTAGAAGCCTATATGAATAAGGAAATTCTAGATTTCTTGGATTGAAGTTGGGATGGGTAAACCTATGATCACATTAATCTTTACTGATTTGACTTAAATTATTTTTCAAGAAATATTATGGCTCGAAACTATTTCATGTTTCACCATAAAGTGTTAATTTTCCCAATTAAGTAACAAGTTGGTTACTCACATCTTTCCAAAAAAAGCTTCATGTTCTTCATTCAAGAATGAATTGAATTTCCATATATATAAATTCAACCCATGAAGACTTCCAATATGATCTTTATCATATCATTTAAGATAATTGTAATGCAACATTGGAATTTTTTTGGATCATTTCACATATAGAATGACATTATGTGATAAGAAAACGTCTCTTAAGGGCGTGTAAATATGTTATTATCTAATCCCTAAGTGGTAATATAGATTTTTTTTATATCCCAAATAACCATCCAAAAGGTATTATAAATTTCATCCTGCAAAATTTTCCAATATTTGATCCTTAAATGGAAGCATAAAATGGTCTTTTTAGTGTCATCATTTAACTTAGAGTAGTTCACACATACCTACCAGCCTATGATCTTCCTCATGGGAATTAGCTCGATCTTATAATAAAACATCATTGTAAATTAAATATTTTTAGAAACCAATAATAATGGTATTACCCATGGGATATCTAAGATTGGAAATATTATATAATAACACATATCTTTTATACAATTTAATTATTGATTTATTACATAAAGTCACACTTAACAAAATCTTATAATATCAAAAGTCCTAGTGTCTTTTAAAAATTAGATACATAACATAATAATATGAAATATTTATAGAATGATATTATTTAAAAACTCTATAATATTCCCTTAATATCCATTGATCTTCTAAAACTACATGGGATAACCTGGAGACATACATAATAAATGGGTGAGATATTAAGCCCAATAAGGGAATAATTAGAATAAGATATATAAGTACATGTGAGTCAAGAGGAATAACATGGTGAAATGTAAATTTGAGAATCATAATCATGAACATATCATGGTATAAGATGATAACATCAATGTAACATAAGGAATGTGGAAATAACATAAAACATGACATCGTAAACATAAGTCAATAATAACCACCGAGATGTCATAAAATATTGTTTTAGGATAACTTATCATGAATCATAAATGGTATCTCATGTGATAAAAACATTAACCAATTAATTTAAGGGATATATAATTCTAAGCCCACTCATCACATTCATATCATGTACATGCATTTGTGTGCCACATATATCATACAACATAGGAGCGCATTTCATAATTTTTAATCCCATGATTAAGTAGTTTGTGTTATATAAATTTAATTAAAAAATAAATAAAGGATATCTATATCTAATTGAATAACTTGAGTGGAAATGGGGATGGGTATTCACTATATATAATTTAGGGATGGAAAATCATAGGATAATTTTAGCAGCATAACTAGTGTGCATAAAGATTCTTGTAAGTGTTTAATGGTAGTTAAATGGGATCTATAATTACTTTTATATCATAAGGGAAGTAATATGTGTGTTAAAAACATATTACATCATGAAAAATTATAATTCAAAGGGCATAATACAAAGAAATTTCTTGAATAAAGTGGAGGAGAGGATCCCATACCTTGAGAGGGCACTTCTAAAATATTGGGAGGAACTTCTTAAGAGATTGGTAACACATTTTGAGATATTTATAGAGGTAGAGTTAGAGAAAATTCATGATCAATGGGTTTTTTTAAGAGGAGTGGGATATTGGGAGGTTATTTATAGAAAAAGAGAGTGTAATTCTTTATTATTTTATAAACATAAGTTTTGGACTCTATATAATAAAATAATTGAAACCACAAAACATACCATGTTTTCCCCATGGTTTCTACAAAGGAGGAGTGGTTTTAAATATTTTATAAGTATAAGAATAAAAATTATTAAAATAATACCATTTTTGATGTGGAAGTGAGTCATGTTCATAAATAATTAATTTTAAAAATATTAAAGTATAATATAGGATTTAGAGGATTTATTAAAGGATTATAAAATTAATAAAATAACATAAAAACAAACTATTTTAAATTAGAAACATAATTTTTTTGGATACTATTTATAGTATTTATTACATCACTTTAATTCTTTTATGATGTCATAATACATCAATTGTATTTATACTGTATTTAATTTTTACCCAAAACATCAACTGTCTTAAAATTTTTTTAAAAAAAATCACCATTGGATAATTTTCATGTGATAATTTTAAAAATAATATCTATTTTATCAAAATAATTATCTAAATATGGTAATTCATCCATTTAAATGAAAATCACCATTGTAGTATGACATATCTTCCTATATAGAGACTCATAAGGTTTCATTTGAATGATAGAATATGAATTGTTTTATTTGAGAACTTCACTAAGGGAAGGAATTAATCCTAATATCCTTAGGAATATATTGAACATGATATTAACATATAATCTATAGTTTTAATGGTTCTCTTGGAATGACCATCCATCTAAGGATGATAAGAAGTACTGAAACTCAACTCTGTATCCAATGTTTTCTAAAGGCATCTTTGGAACCTTGGGATAAACCTCATATCATGACCAGATACAATGGAGAGTGTTATTCCATGTAGTTTTACCACTAACCTTATTTATATATTAGTGAATTATTCGAGAGAGAAACATTTCCTGGTTGTAATGAAATATACTTTTTAAGTCGATCGAATACCACCCATATGGTTTTGTTAGACGTCTTGGGGAGTCCTGTGAAGAAATCCATGGTTATTTTATCCCATTTCCATTATGGTATGGTAAACGGATGTATATACCCTTGTAAATATATTTTTCAGCCTTGACTTGTTGGAATATTAAGCATCGAGATAAAAATTATACAATCTTTTAATTCATGTTATCCATCTAGAAGTTTTCCTTTAGATCTCTTTATATATTAGTGCTTCGTGGATGTATGGAGAAGGACGAGCTATATGAATCATCCAGAAGTTACCTCTTAAGTTCTAGTTTCTATGGGATACATATATAGGTTCCAAACCCTATAACCCCATATTTAGAAAATTTGAATCCAAAATATTTGATACCTTTTTCTATAGCTCCACATTATCTTTTTGGGCCTCCCTGGTCCTCTCAAGACTGGATGGTTAAACATTTTTTTTATCAAGTAAGGATAAATATAATTTTTTAATTCCCATTTCCATCCATTACATGTCAAATAAGATTGGATCCCTTTAAATCATCATCATGGATAGGGTTTCAATATCCTTTATACTCTAGGAATATACCACTTTATTTGAATTCCAAGAATGGTAATAGACTGAACAATCATAATTCATTATCAAATCCAACCACATTCATTTTTTCATATTGATATGATTTTGTGTTAATATATACTTGAGACTTTTATGATCTATATATATGTCATATGTCTCCCCATAGAGAAAATTTCACCAAATATTCAATGAAAATATCTCTGTAGGAAATTCCATATTATGAATTGAGTAGTTATGCTCATGGATATTTAATTGGAAGAAGTTATAAGAAATCACCTTTAATTTTTCATGAGTATAGAACAAAATCCTTTTTAGGACACATCATTATAGATCAAAAATCTTTCCCCACTGGTGGTTAATGTGAGAACAAGTATAGTGATTAGCCTATTTTTTAAAACTTTAAAGCTCACCTAGAATTTATCAGTCCTAAAAAACTTCACTCTATTCAGATTTATCATGGTTAATGGAATTTAAAATGATTAGAAGTTTTCAAAAATTTATGATATTACCTAGATAATCAAATTTCACTATGAATCTCCATCATAGATGTTGTTCTAGTTCATCCATCAATTTCCTCTATTTTTTGAAGGATCTATAGATATCCATTTTCTTGTGATAACATTTCCTAGGAATGTTACATGCTCTATCCAAAAACATTCATTTACTATACTTTCATAATGTATTCAGTATAGAATTAAAGTTCTCTTAATGTACATCCTTAATTTTTTAGTAAAAAATAATATTGTTTATATAGACTATAAAAAATTTGTTCAGGTAATCACTAAAGATTCTATTTATTAAGTCCATGAAGATAGTTAGAGAATATGTGAGTCCAAATGAAATCACTATAAACTTGTAGTGTCTAAAAATTGTATGAAAAATAGTCTTCTGGATATCCTCCCTCTTCACTTTTACTTGATAATATCTTGACATAAGATTCGCCTTAGAGAAGTTGTAGGATCCACGTAGATGGTCAAAAGGTTTTCAATATGTGGCAGAAGTTACTTTTTCTATATCATGATCTTGTTGGTCTCATAATAATCAATAAAGAGGCACATTGACCCATCCTTATTCTTGATGAAGAGGATTGGAGAAACCCGTGGGGAAGCACATGGTCATTTAAACCCTTTATCCAAATTATACCGTAGTTGCTTCTTTGGATCATCAAGTTCAATAGAGGATATTCTATATAGAGTATTTGATATTGAAAAATCAATAGGAATAATCTCTATTGATAACTTAACCTCATAACTCGGAGGAAGACCAGAAAATTCTTCAAGAAACATATCAGCATGTTCCCTTATAATGGGCATGTCATCACGAATGATCTTTTCCTTAGTCTCAATAATTTTATCTAGATAAAATTTATCATAGGACAATAATATTCATAATTTAGATGATGATACCAAAGGATATTCATCCTCCTACTTGAACTTATATAGAATCAGAGGGTGATTTGTGATAAGAAGGGCCATTTCCTTCTATTTGTGATTTATGTTGGTTCTAAACAAGGAAATACACTCTATACCAATGACGTCCTGACCTGGGTTCCACTAAATGGTGCCCCGAGCCGATTGGACACATTCACTCAAGCGCACCTCCCCATATGCCAGAGGGTTCTTACTAGTAGTGAGGGTATTGTAATTTTGTCTTAGGGAGATTATACCCTCTTTTATCAGAATAAAACACCAATGGAAGAAAACTACAATAAAAAAGTGTGGAAGCATATAAATAACCAGAAAAATACAATGGCATATGATATTAAAAACAAGAAAAATAAAATACTCAACTAAAAGGTAAAACATGTTATGAAAATGAAAATTTCAAGTGTCTAGAAGGCAACTAAAAGTAAAAGCACAATGACTCCAAAGAGGGACCTAAACCATGTCTAGTTCCCTATCCCATGCTCCAATCCCAAACAGAAACCTATCCCAGGGCCTTTCCCTTATCCTATCATAAAACAAAAAATTCTACTCGGGTTCCGATCAGGCATCCCAAATAGGATGTGAGTAAAACTCTATAGGCCACCACCAAGGGTGTCTAAAACAAGATCAGTCAAAAGATAGTGTATGCAGATTTATGGAGCAATAAATATAATTCATAATTAAAACCATTATCACATTTTCATTTAATCTTTATTCATCATATTAGGCCGAGTTTCAATTCATGTTTTCCATTTGAATCATCATTCATCATTATCATTTTTTTGGTGTTGAATGTCATGTCAAATGCCCCAAATCTCATTGAGTGTAGGTCACCATGCCTATCACTCTATATCGCATTCATTGTAGATATTCATGTCTAGAACCCCAAAATCTCAATCTTAGATAACTATTGGGGAGGAACACCATGTCTAAGTCCCAACTTCTAATTGGTCAAGAACGCCATGTCTAGCACCACAAAAATCTCATCCATTTAATTATTCATTAATTCACAAGAATTATCCATATCATTCCATTACTAATACAATGATTAGTTAAACATTTCAAAAGCCATTATTTAACTCATCAATTAACTAGGAACATAACCCATTAATTAATTAATCAATTAATTAATCAATTAAAAAATTATCATTCCATAATTAATTATTCACAATTAGTTAACCATATCAAATCTCAACTTGTCATAATTAATTCTCACAATTAATTATATTTGATCAATATAACAACTCTGATATTTATTACACACTTAAACATGATTTATTACATAAAATGTCACTTAATAAAACTCCATGGTTCTAGAGTTATAGTGTCTTGGGAAATTAGGAACATTACATAACAACATAGAACATAAAATACAACATCTTTATTGAAAAATTCTTTTACATGACCACGACATTCCTTCGTACTTAGAATTGCATGGGATAACCTAAGGACATACATAAGAAAAAGGTGATCTATAAAGCCCCATAAGGGAGTAAACAAGGAATAACATTAATAATATAGTACATGTTAGGAAATATTCATATCAAATGAGCACAAGAGAAACATGAACATAAAGGTGTGATATAACATGACTATCATAACATGGAAATGTGGAATCAACATTTAACATGATATTAGAATGATCCAAGGATCATTGCACATGGAGCATGAGTAAACCCTAATTTCACTTGAATAGAATGATTAAACCTTCATTCACTTGATGTATCATGATACTAATCTTTACCCAATGAATTGGAGTGCTATCAGGGTGCACCCTTCTTAATCCTTTCATTTCAAGCATAAGTGTGCCACATGGATCATATAACATGGATTCATTAAAAATCATCATTTATTCCATGATAAAGTAATGTGTAATTCATAGGTGAAACTCTATAATCACTAATTAAATTTTCATGAAGGTGAATACCCTTGATAGAGAAATGGGAATGGTATTCACTACACAATGACTTTGGTTTGGAAATCGTCGTGCAATTTCAGCAGCATAACGGCGTGGCATAAGAATTCATAAAAATTGTTGATGAGAGAGAAAGGGGTGTCTCATAATATTTACATAAAATATACAATAAGGGGTTCATATAAATACATGTTCCAACATATTTAATGGAATTTAGATTCATAATACAAAATAATTTCATGAATGTAAAAAAGAAGAGAGATATTCCTTACGGAATTTCATCATGGTAACGGGTGTACATGGGAGGAATTAATGAGAGAGAAAGATGTATATCATCATTAAAACATAAGGAGGGAAGTATGGGGGAGTTGAGAAATCATACCCCAAAATTTTTAATAGAAATAAATGGTATAAAAATATAATGAAATTTAAATAAAAATGAGAAAGGAGGAAATCCCTTACTTGGAAGTGTGATCCCAAAGGCTTGGGAGAGGCTTGAGAGAGGATTATTGGGATATTAGGGCACCTTGGGAGGATTATAGAGAGAGGAGGTCAGAATAGGGATGTGTTAAAGGTTTTTTAGTGAATATAAGTTGGAGCTTGGTTGGGTTTATATAGGAAAAGAGAGGGGAATTGTTTAATATTTCACAAACTTAGGTTTTGGAATCTATATAATTACATATTTAGAACCAAAATCCAACACATGGTTTTTGCCCATGGTTTTTTCCAAATGAGAGTGTAAAACATTATTTTTTAATTCCAATGTCCTATATTCTTAGAATATTAGTCTTTATTATGTGGAGGTGAGTCACACTCTCAAGTAAATCATTTTAAAAGTTAAAATTTTTTATAAGTCTTGGAGGGTCCACTAAGGCTTTGTAAAATAAATAATACAAACCTAAAATAAAATTATTTTAATTTTAAAACATATATTGTTTGAAAATCTCATATATATTATTTTATTACATCACTATTGTGTCATTATGATGTCATAAAACACATTATATATTTAAACGGTATTTAATTTTTACCCAAAAATTTGACTGTCTCAGAAAATTATGAAAAATTCATCATTGGATAATTTCAATGTCCTGATTCCAAAAAAATATTAATTTTATATAAATAATTTTCTAAATATATGAATTTATACTTTTAAAAAACGGACATTAATAAAAAATTAATGGGTTTTGACAAAAACGGCTTTCAAACCATAATAAAAATTACGATTGTATTCATAAAAATTATACGATCATTTATATTTAATAAAAAGTAATTTAGTAATAATATTTTATGAAAATATTTTTGAATTCAAAAAGTCCATTAATTCATCAAAATAGATTTCTTAATTGAATATTAACTAAAAAATATTATGTGTGCTTTAAAAACTATTTACAAATTAGAAACAATAAAATGAATGTATATTCTTTATTATATAAAAAAATAATGTACATAATCATAGTGTTAGGGTCTTGTCACATAAGCCATTATAACACTGGCATATGACCTAAGGGTAACATGTGTGATGGTGACAAACTCTTGGGGTGGCTTAGATAACATTGTTCGGGTGGTAATCTCTATCAACTTCAACTTCTACCATAGGCGGTTCTGTTCAAGCTTAATGTGATGAATATTGGCTTGGGTTTGGTCAAGAAAGAAGGCTGGTGATGCCACCTCCTTTCTGAGCTCTGATAAATGGGCTTCGTTTGGTGTAATTCTACTGGATGAGGCCATCTCTTCCTTTTTCTGAATAAATTGGATTTGTTAAAGCCTTATATTTATACTAAAAATGTGATCATTGTTCAATTGCTATATTAGAAACGGTAACAATTCTTAATGGTATTTTGAAATCCAAAAACATAAAACAAAGGAAGTTCATATGTTATATTACCATTTTACATAATAGGACATTTAATTAGATCAAGAGGAATTTTCATTAATAAAATTTTGGATCATTAAAATCTTCCCTTATTAAGAAATTTCACCCTCAAAAATTCATTTTCCCACACTAAAAGAGATGAGGTTAACATGGCTTCATCACTTCCTCTGATTCACATGTTGCTTCTTCAAACTTGTGGTTTTGCCACAACACCTTGACGAGGGGCATTGTATTATTTCGTAGAACTTTTTCCCTATGATCTTAGATCTTCACTGGCTTCTCATCATAGGAAATGTCATTATCCAATGGTACCACCTCTAGATTAAGTACATGCAATGGGTCACACATGTACTTACTCAAGAGTGATAAATGGAATACATCGTGTACTTGAGATAGGTTCGGTGGGAGTGTTAGTCGATATTCCAGAGCTCCAATGTCATCTAGGATCTTAAAAGGGCCGATGTACCTTGGAATAAGATTTTTCTTATTCCCAAATCTCATAACACTCTTCCACGGTGATATGCGGAGGAATACTATGTCTCTAACATCAAACTCTAGGTCTTGTCGATGATTATCAGCATAGATCTTTTGTCAACTCTGAGAAACTTTAATGTGTTGTTGGATGGTCTTAACCTTCTCCACAATTTATTCGACCATTTCTGGACCTAGGAGTTTTTTCTTCCTAACTTCATCCCAATATGTTGGTTTTCTGAACCTCTTCCCATAAAGGGCTTCATAAGGATCCATTTGGATGCTTGAGTGGAAACTATTAGTGTAAGAGAACACAACCAGAGGAAGATGTTGATACCATCCTCCTTTGAAGTCCATTGAGCATGCTCTCAACATTTCCTCAACTGTTTGGATAGTCTATTCAGATTTTCCATCAGTTTGAGGATGATAAACTATACTAAAGTTCAGCTCAGTATTTAAAGCATGTTTGAGACTCTTCCAGAACATTGAGCTGAATCTTGGATCTCAATCGGATACAACAGATAGTGGTACTCCATGAACCCTTACCACTTCTCTGATATATAGTTGTGCCAGTTGATTCAATGATAAATCCTCTTGAATTTAAATGAAGTGTACAATCTTTGTAAGATAATCCATATCAACCCATATAACATTATTTCCTTTGGATGTCTTCGAAATTCTGGTGGAAAATTCTATGGTGATGTTCTCCCATTTCCATTTCAGTATGGGTAATGGTTGCAGCATTTCCTTAGACTTCTACCTCTCAGCCTTCACTTACTAACATACCATTCACTTTTATGTATACTCAGCAATATCCTTCTTCGTTTTATCTCACCAATAAATCTCTCAGAGAACTCAATACATATTTTTGTTTCCTAGGTTAATGGAGAAATTTTAAATATGTGAATCATCCAAAAGTTCATTATTTAACAACAGATTTGATGGAACACATAGTCTTGTACCAAATCTCACAATTCCTTCTTTATTAAAATTTAACTCTGAGGATTTCTCTTTTCTGATAGTTTCCACTTTCTTATGACTTCCCACATAATCCATTTGATCATCCATTAACCTTTCCAAAGGATACGGTTAAGCAAACATTTGTGAAATTATTGATGTTGTTCCCTTCTTTATGATTCATATTTCCATCTTCATCAAATCTAAGAAGATTGGATCCTTTTAAATTCTCATCAATGATAAATTTTTTGGTTCCTTTCTACTTAGATCATCTTCCAACTTGTTCGCTTTCCACAGATGGTAGTGAATTGAGTAGTCATAGTCTTTGATCATCTCTAACCATCTTCGTTGGTGCATATTCAACTCTTTCTATGTGAATATATACTTGAGGTTTTTGTGATCCATATATATTTCACACTTCTCCCCAAAAAGGTAATGTCGCCAAATTTTTAAATCAAATATCACTGCATCCAACTCCAGATCATGTGTTGGTAGTTTTTCTCATGAACATTCAATTACCTTGAAGCATAGGCAATGACTTTGTCATTTTTCATCAACACACAACCCAGACCCTTCTTCAAACCATCACTAAATACCACAAAAAGATCTCCACTTGTGGGTAGTGTGAGAATGATCATACTGATAAGCCTCTTTTTCAACTACTTTAAGCTCTCTTCGCATTCGACACTCCAAGAAAACTCGACCCCCTTATGAGTTAGCTTGGTAAGAGGGTCGGAAAATTGTGATAAATTTCTCACAAATCAGTGATAATATCCAGCTAACCCTAAGAATCTACAGATATTTGTTACTGATGTTGACCTCATCCATCCCTCAATTGCATCTTCCTTATAGGGATCCATAGATATCCCATTGATTGTGATGATATGACCCAAAATGATAACTCCTTTAACCAGAACTCACACTTGATGTACTTTGAATAGAGATTCTCCTTTCTCAATGTCTCTAGCATAGTTCTTAGATACTCCTCATTCTCCTCCTTGGTTTTGTAGTATATTATAATATCATCTATAAATACTACCACAATTTTTTCTAGGTAATCTATAAATACTCTATTCATCAAGTCCATGAATATTGCTGGATCATTAGTAAGTCTGGAAGGCATTATTATGAATTCATAGTGCCCATATTTTGTACGAAAAAAAGGTCTTGGGGATATCTTATTTATTCACCATTACTTGGTAATATCTTGACTATAAATCCACCTTGGAGAAGAATTGTGCTCCACGTATCTGATCAAACAAGTCATCAATTCGGGGAAGATGATACTTTTTCTTTAACTTGATTTTGTTGAGCTCACAATAATCAATGCAAAGGAGGATTGACCCATCCTTATTCTTAATGAAGAGGACTGGTGCACCCCATGGTGAAGCAGTTGGGCATAAAAACCCTTTATTCGGACACTCCTGTACTTGTTTCTTCAGCTCCTCAAGATCCACAATAGCCATTCAATACGGAGTCTTGGATATTGGAAATGCCCCAGGTATAAGATAAATCGATAATTCAAAATCTCATCTAGGAGGAAGACCATGTAATTACTCAGGAAACACTTCAAGGAATTCCCTCATAATAGGAATGTCTTCAAGGATGGTTGCTTCCTTAGAATCAATCATCTGAGCAAGATAAACATGATCATAGGGCAGTAATATCCACGCTTGAGATGATGGTCCTAAAGAATATTCATCGTCCTCCTAGAACTTGTAAAAAATCGGGGGTTGATTCTCCATATGGAGAGTGATTTCCCTCTCATGGAGATTTATGTTGGATCTATATAGGGAAATCCAATCTATGCCAAGAATTGCATCAAATTCCACCAGAGGGAGTATGACTAGGTTCTCCGGGAAGTTCAATCTGAAAATTATGACAGGGGAGGAGTTATATTCCTTCGATTCAATGATTGTCCCATTTGACATTCTCACTAACATCTTTACTTCCATGATTTGTGGTGGTTTTGGGATTGTTCTACAAAACTTTTGTGATATAAAATAATGCATAGAACTAGATGAAAAATTATGTTCACAATTTTTGAATGAATAAGTAGTGTACCAATCACCACTTCGTTTTTGGGGTTCACTTTTGTGGTAGTGATGGAAAAATATCACCATAGCTGCCTTGGGGGTTGTTGATTTCCTCTAAAAACCCTTGTCTTAGGGCACTAGATTGTAAAGTTCCTTATTTATTTTTAGTTGAAGCAATGAACAAAGCATTGAGGGTTGAACAAAGTTTTCCTCTCCTCTATTGTAGCTGCAGGTTTTTTTTGTCTATAGTTAATGGCCAGGTGCCCTTCTCTTCCACACCTAAATCATTTACTCATCCCCTTCAAGAAATTTCTTGGGTTCTTGTTTCTGCATGTTTGGAAAGTGGGGTACTGGATTTTCTTAGCACCATTGGATTTATCCATCAAACATCTGGAATTAAAGTCCACTTTTTGCTTCTTATCCCCATGATACCCTTAAGATTCGCCAATTTCCATTTCGGCTTTGAGGGAACATCAAAAAAATTCCTCATAGCTCTCAAAGTCATAGATCTCTAGGGATTCTTGTAGGAATGGTTTTATCCCAACAAAGAAGTGCTCAACCTTGCATTAGGGGGTAACGAAAAATCCATAGGCATATCATGCAAGACTTGTGAAGTTTATCTTGTACGTTCTGATGGATTTGTCATATTTTTTCTTGAGCGCAAGGAAGTCCCTTTCCATCTTAAGTCATAGGGTGAGAGGAAAATATTCATCAAAAAACATTTTTTAGAAATCCTTCCATTCCAAAACCTCGATCTACTCCTCAGGATTAATATTTTTTATCAATTTCCACCATTGATCATCTTCACCCTCTATACGATAAGTATCCAGAATAACATTCTCTTGTTCGGAACATTGAAGGATGGATAAGAACTTTTCAATGGAGCTGATCCATTGTTTGATGATTGAGGGATCAGATGATCCATTAAAAGTAGGATTCCTTTGTCTCATGAAGCTCTCGATTGTGAATTGTTCTTTCTTAGGGGGGGTGAATGTTCCTCTTGACCCATGTTTCTATTCAAAACATGAGTTAACTGATATAGTATCATGACAAATTTTGTGATTCCCTCTCCCATCAGAGTAGGCATCTCATTAGAACAGTCGTCACATTGAAATTCACATCATTTGTTAGACTGAGTCCTTATATTACCATCCATTGGCCGGAATAAAAGGAAACATAGGGGTAACACATAAATGGGAATCCAAATAAAAAAGGGTAACTTATAAATTACTTTTATTTCCTTAACTTATGAATTTATAGGCTTCAATCTATGTTATCCATGATCTACTTCCCAACATATATTCCTAGGTGAATTTTTTTATTCCCTTAATAATTTTTCATACTAATATTATGAATTTACCAAAGAATATCCCCCAGGAGTGTCATAACTAAGAGTGTAGTAAGGCCTATTGTTATGCATGAGTTTCTGTTCGAGTCTATCTCAAAGCAGTGTTTTCAGGTTTTACCCCTAGATACATATGTGTCAGTATAACATCCCAGATAAATAAGGAATAAGACACTTTTCATATTTATTAATATTTGTGAATTAAATATTAAAGGGGGTGCTATGTTCGATGGCATACATGATACGCAACAACGACTTTCTTTGAAATCTTACGTTGCACACTAATAATATAATATTATTATTTTAAATGGTAGATAATACCCAGTCATTGTATTGGCGAGAATGAATAGAACTAACTAAAATATTATTATATATGTTTTTTAAATGTTTTTACAATTATCCAATAAAGGTTAGGGGATTAAAATGTGAATGAATCTAATTTTAAGCATGAATACTCTAATATTCAGTAAAAGGTCGATTTACCACCTTTTATTGGAGAACCCTCTTTAAATCTAGTTTTGGTCATTTTTATTTGTTCTATTTAAAAAAATAAAAATTTTCTATAGATTCGGGCCATCAAATTTTACTTTGGGTAAATTTTTGGAATTTTTCTGATAAAGTTCATTTTTTAATGAATAGTGAAAAATATTGTATTTTAATTCAAAAGTGCCTTTTAATATAATTAATTTATATGGTTATATTATCTTTTTAATTGTTTTTAAAGTTCAATTAGAATATATTTTTACCATTTAATACAATTTTATTTATTATAATTAATTTAACTTTGAAATTGGACATAAACAAGTATCAATCTTTTGATAGTTATTGTTTCTTAAAAACATGCTATTTGTTTTGATAATGGGAAATAATTTTAAATTAATTAATGTAACTTCTATGTTTATAATTTGGTAAAATATACATCATTTTTTAATTCAGAATGTCAAATTTATCTTAGGCTGAATTTTTGGTATTTTTTTGAAAAACATCAATTTTTGATGAATAGTGAAACCACTTAGTAGTAGTTAAAAAAACTGACATTTTCATTTAAAAAAAATTTTACCACTTCTGTGGATTGAATTTCGAAAATATTACATACATGGTTATTATGTTTAAGTAAAATTTGGTCCAATAAGATGAAAATAATTTTTGGTAAATAGTAACTTTTGACTTTTATTTACAATGGTTAAAGGTAAATAGTGTAATTCCTGGTAAAAATAATATTATAATAATACAAAATTACTTTAACACTTGTCTTAACCTTATTGGTTGAGTCATTTACGACCATGGGCATATTTGGGTCAATTTTGGGACCCGATTGAATCACTTGTGAGTTATAATGACACTTTAGAATAATTAACTTAAAGTAAAGGAAAAAATGACAAAAACAATCATCTTTTAGTAAATTAATTTTTACAAGGGGTTATATAAATTATCTTTTCGACTATAAATATTAATTGGAAAGATAAAAGGATTTCCTACATCATGGTATTTTATTTATAATTTTTAGACAACAAATATATTAAATTATTTATGACACAAAAATGATGTTGTATATACCTCATTAATAAATGATTTAAATAAATAAAAATATAAATATTACAATAATATCCAAAACCTGTACAATTCTTATTAGATGATTTTATTTCGACCATGAGTCATCTTATATTTTACTTTAATGGTTTTGTACCTTTAGAAACCGAATATAATTATATAATAAAATAATATTTTCACACTTTCCTAAAGAGCCCCTCCTCCCCCTTATAAAAGGAGGCCATTTCTATCCAATTCCTCAAACCTATCAATCCATTTTTCTTATCCAAACTCTGCCCAATTAAGCTCCCTACATCCCTCTCCTCCTCCTAGAAGTATTACTTTAGGCAGAAGGCACTTCAAGAAGTCCTTTTTGTTCAAACCAAATGAAGTTACCCAAATTAAAGGAAACAGTTTCTCTTAACTTCTTTTCTTTTATTTTACTTCTCTAACCCCTAAACTCTTTTTATTACATTATTTTATAACAAAACCAGTATCCTTAATATACTAGGATGTGTTTATAAGAATTATTCTAACTAAACATACACACACCTCCATCTAATGGGTGAAGAACATACTGTTTCTGTGGATGGTAAACTAACACCTCACGAGACGATGATTGTTGGATTACCTCCTACTGCCTCTCATGGTAACCATTATGATGGAACTGTATTTATATATGACATATATTATGTTTATGTTTTCTTTATGCTTCTTTATTTTCCATTGATATCATACCTTTATGGTTTCCATTATGGGTAAACACGATAGTTTCATTTGAGGAAGTGCGGACTACCGCCCCCTCAAAGTGATATGACTCGTTAATGCCATATGTGGGACATGTAAACGATGGATTTATTGATATTATATATTATATTATACTAGAATTATAATATTCCTATGTATCATTATGTTTTAATTCAATTAAAATAATAAATAGAAATGAAAGTAGCGTTCATGCGTATGTACGGCTTACCATCTCCATGAACGGTGCATTTCATTTTCTACTTCCAAATGTTATGTACTGTTATAAATACATGTATATACTGGATATATATTATATATATGATATCTAAATCATTAATATCATTCTGTATATAATGGAATATTGACCACATGAACAACTTGTAAATATAAGCTTCTCATTTTTACTCAAGTACCAAATATCGATAAAATGGTCGTTATTAACTTTAGTTTATTATTCAGGAGATTAAAGAATGATTGAGTCAAGTCGGACAAGAGGTAAGAGACTTCGTCTCAATCTCCTTTCATTGAGGCATATTTAGTTTTATACACGACTTTATTTTATACGGTGTATAAACCCCTTTGAATTTTCATTTCATTCAAAGGGATTATTTTTATATGAATCGTTTTACTAAATGACAAAAAGGAATGTTTTTTTACGTAAGCGGTGACAACGACCTTTCCACCGCCGCGAGTATTATTTGATATTTGGCTTCCTTAACAAGTTGGAATGTTTTTAAAAAGAAAAATAAATACCATATACTGTTTTTTATGTATTTTGGTATTGAAAATTATTTTGATAATGGATTTATTATTTCAATATCTTGAAATGATATTTTGTTATTTCAATGTGGAAATGTTATCTTTCCTTTATGCTTATGTTATGTGTTATGATCATGTTATGGTTCGTGGGAATTATTTACGTATATGGGTGGTTTCTTGATAAACCTAGGGCGGTTGAGCCTGAGATAGCCCTCCAATGCATTGGGTAACGTGACGGAGGTAAACGTGGATGTTTATCCTAATAGATTTAGGGAATATATTGTGGTGGGAATTCCAAAGTAACTCCCTATGTAGCTGTGATAGCTACAATGTAAGTATGTTATGGATTCCACAAGTTACCTTTACGATATATGATTTCTATGTGTATTTCATAAATCTTATGATTTCATGTGGTAAGTAAAAGAGTTCATGTTTTGTATGTATTTATGAAAAAATGTTTTCATTATTTGTTTTATAACCCTTACTGAGATTTTTATGCTCATCCCAAGTTTTGAAATGTTTTCATAGGACTTAAAGATGAATAGGGTCAAGGATGGGATCAAGGAAAACTCATGTTGTCTAAAACCTGGAACTAGACATCACTCTTTTTTTCAAGAGTTTTTATTTTATGTAAAAAAATGGAAACTATATAGAAGTTTCTACTTTGTAATCTTTTGATATGTAATAGTTATGTCCTAATTCTCTAAAACTCTAAACCTGAAAAGATCCTCAATGTGAATTATTCATTTAATTCAATATTATGTAACGTTATAAGGTTGGGTCCTTATAGTTGGTATCAGAGGTCGGTTTAGACAACATTAGGGATTCAGAGTTTTCGTTAGAAATATGGTTAGTCCCTATGTCTATTATTTCAATTAAATCTTTGCTTTATAACTTTTTCAGATCATGGAATGTCGGTTACAAATGGAAGTAGGAGGATCTCAAATGACCTTCCTATCTCTTCCTGATGACATGCTTGCAATAATTATTGCAAAGTCGTGTTCGGATGATTATGAAACTTTTTCTAGCATACAACTCACTTGCAAGTAGTTGTTTGATATATCAAACACCTCCACTATACCTCGTTATCATCGTGGATCGTGGTTTGTATTTAGACAAATCCTATTTTCACAATATTCTCATATTTTCAAGAAAGGTAAATATTATCAATTCATTTTCAAATATTTTACCTTATCCCAAGATTTTGAAGCATATTATGATTTTAAAAAGGCATTGATGAAGGATACCCTTGCACAACCTATTTATAATTGCTTTTACAATATAGTCTCTCATCAAATACCTATGGTATTTTAAAAGGACCATTAATTGAAAGTTTCAACTCAAATTCGGTCCGACTATTTTATAGAAATCATGTTTTATCAGATGTTTTGAACATATATTTCATACATGATTATTTTCCAAAACTTTTTTTCTATGAACACTCATATGACCCATGTTGTACAAGGTGTATTTGGATGGAGGAAGCAAATTATTTTGAAGGATCTCTAAATCATTGTTGCAATGCATGGACATTCTACCTACATGAACAAGATGACGATGAAACCAAATGGACACCATGAGCAAGGTATGATGTTCTTCATTTTGGGGATCATTTTATTTTATCATATAGTGGTTAAATAAGACTTCAAGAATTAAGATTTTGAGAGCATAATAAATTTGTACGAAAATGAGAGGTATAAAGAAACCATTTAGGTCAAAACATTTTAGGGTTATTTTTGAGTTTTATAAAAAGGACAACCCATAGCATGGGTGAAAACTCGTCCCATCTGGTAAGGCCGTAGGAATCGAACCCACAACTGAAGGGAGACAAGGGTGCACCGCCTACCACTAGCATACTGGAATTCCCTGGTTAGTTTGAATTATTATTTTAGTAAAATGTTTTTATGGAAAAAGATTAAGTTGATTTTTGGAACTTATGTTTTATCAAATGGATATACTTAGTATAGAAAAATTATTTAGTGATTAAGTGATAAATATTTTTATGGAAGACGTTATCTCTTTTGAGGAAACACTATATGCCTAAAGAAGATATAATATTATGGGATTTCAATTGTGGAATAATGGTTGAAATTTTATTTTGGAAGAATATATGATTTTATTGTGGACATATGATGATTTGTTTTATTTATGAAACTGATTAACCTGTCATGGAGAATATGATATTAGGTTAATTACTTTTCAATATGAGATTTTATGAGTAACTGATGTTATTTGGAGATAAATGATAAGATGTATTGTGGAAGACTATGTAATTAAATCCTTATGAGATTTGGGTTTCAATATTAGTTTGGATTACATTAGAATAATTTTATGGAAAGTTTTTTATTGATTGGTCTTGGTTGAACTTTGGGTATTTTTTTACAAATTTTGGAGATTAAGAGTAGTTTTTCTTTTTGTAAAAGATTATCCTTTTGGGTATTATTTGATATCACACTAAACATTTTGGTTTTAGTTGATGTCTAAAGACAAGGAAAATATATAGTTCTTATTTTTTGGATTATTTGATTCTCAAGAAGATGATTATTGTACTTTTGATGTGACCAAGTCTTTTTGAATGCTCTTTGTTTGGAGAAAAGATCAGTTTTTGGTAGAAACGTATTAAAGGATGAAACTATACGTGAAGGTAAGTATATTTTCTTATGTTCTTATTATATTTAGTAAATGAATTCCTAAAAATTATAAAAAGGAATGTAAAACAAAAACGCTGTTGGTTTATGTTTCCTACTGGGTAACCAAAGACCGTTTAACACATCATAAGTTTGTGATTTTCTGGTGGTTAACTTTCTCCTAATCATGTTTTCTATCACTCTCCATCAGAACTTGACTATTTGTTCTCTCTTCCATATCCATGTTTTCCTACATGGAATCCTAGTACGGGTTATCTCGGGTGACCATTGTACTTTTCTTTCTTTCTTTTAAAGTGATAGTTTTACTGACTCTTTTCCGATGTGGGACTTTAAATGAAGTTTCCAAGCCTAGTTTTAAAATTATGAGGACGCAATTCCCAAAAGGGGGGGGGAAGGATGTAACATCCTAGATAAATAAGGAATAAGTCACTTTTTATATTTATTAATATTTATGAATTAAATATTAAAGGGGAGGCTATGTTCGATGGCGTACCTGATACGCAACAACGGGTTTCTTTGAAATCTTACGTTGCACACTAATAATATAATATTATTATTTTAAATGGTAAATAATGTCAAGCCATTGTATTGGAGAGAACGAATATAAATAACTAAAATATGATTATATATGTTTGTTAAATGTTTTTACAATTATCCAATAAAATTTAGGGGCTGAAAATGTGAATGAATCTAATTTTAAACATAAATACTCTAATATTCAGTAAAAGGTCGATTTACCGCCTTTTTATGGAGAACCCTCTTTAAATCTAGTTTTGGTCATTTTTATATGTTCTATTTGAAAAAATAAAATTCTTCTTTAGATTAGGGACATCAAAATTTACTTTGGGTAAATGTTTGGTATTTTTCTGATAAAGTTCATTTTTTAATGAATAGTGAAAAATACTGTATTTTAATTCAAAAGTGCCTTTTAATCTAATTTATTTATATGGTTAGATTATCTTTTTAATTTTTTTTAATGTGTAATTAGAATATATTTTTACCATTTAATCCAATTTTTTTTATTGGAATTAATTTCACTTTGAAATTGGACATAAACAAGTATCAATCTTTTAATAGTTATTGTTTCTTAAAAACATGCTATTTGTTTTGATAACGGGAATTAATTTTAAATTAATTAATGAAACTTCTATGTTTATAATTTGGTAAAATAGAAATAATTTTTTAATTTGGAATATCAAATATATCTTAGGCTGAATTTTTGGTATTTTTCTGAAAAACTTCAGTTTTTGATGAATAGTGAAACCACTTAGCAGTAGTTAAAAAACTGACTTTTTCATTTAAATGAAATTTTACCGCTTCTATAGATTGGATTTCGAAAATCCGATATACATGGTTATTATTAGTAAGTAAAATTTGGTCCAATAAGATGAAAATATTTTTTGGTGAATAGTAACTTTTGACTTTTATTTACCACGGTTAAAGGTAAATAATGTAATTCAAGGTAAAAATAATATTTTAATATTACAAAATTACCTTAACACTTGTCCAAAACTTATTGGTAGAGTCATCTACGACCATGGGAATCTTTTGGTTGATTTTGTGACCCCATTTAACCCCTGGGGAGTGATAATGACACTTCAGATTAATTAACTTAAAGTAAATGCAAAAATGACAAAAACAAACATCTTTTAGTAAATTAATTTTTACAAGGGGTTATATAAATTTTCTTTTAGACTATCAGTATTCATAGGAAATCTAAAATTATTTCCTACATCATGGTATTTTTTTATAATTTTTAGACAAAAAATAAAATAAATTATTTATGACACATTAATGATGCTGTATATACCTCATTATTAAATGATTTAAATAAATAAGATTATAAATATTAAAATAACATCCAAAACCTGTCCAATTATTATTAGATAATTTTATTTCTACCATGAGTCACCTTATCTTTGACTTTAATTAGTTTTGGACCTTTAGAAACTGAATATAGTTATATAATAAAATAATATTTTCACACTTTCCTAAAGAGCCCCTCCTCCCCCTTATAAAAGGAGACCATTTATATCCAATTCCTCACACCTCTCAAGCCATTTGGCACATCCAAAATCTGCACACTTAAGCTCCCTACATCCCTATACTCCTCCTAAAAGCCTTACCTTAGGCATAAGTCACTTCAAGAAGTCCTTTTGGTTCAAACCAAAGGAAGTTACCCAAATTAAAGGTAACAGTTTATCTTAACTTCTTTTCTTTTATTTTGCTTCTCCAACCCCTAAAATATTTTTATTCCTTTATTTTATAACAACACCAGTATCCTAAAGATATTAGGTTGTTTTTATAAGAATGATTCGAACTACACTTACACACACCTCCATCTAATGGGTGAAGAACATATTGTTTCTGTGGATGGAAAACTAACGCCTCACGAGACGATGATTGTTTGATTACCTCCTACCGCCTCTAATGATGGACATTATGAGGGAACTGTATTTATATATGATAGATATTATTTTCATGTTTTCTTTATTCTTCTGTATTTTCCATTGATATCATACCGTTATGGTTTCCATTATGGGTAAACTCGATAATTTCATTTGTGGAAGTGTGGACTACTGCCCCCTCAAAGTGATATGACTCATTAATGCCATTTGTGGGATGTATAAAGGATGGATTTACTGATATTATATATGATATTATACTGTAATTATAATATACCTATGTATCATTATGTTTTAATTCCATTAAAATAATAAATAGAAATGAAAGTAGCGTTCTTGCGTATGTACAGCTTACCATCTCCATGAACAGAGCATTTCATTTCTTACCTCCAAATGTTATGTACTATTATAATTACATGTATATACTCGATATATATGATATATATGATATCTAAATCATGAATATAATTCTGGATATAATGGTCTATTGACCACATGGACAACTTGTAAACATAAGGTGTTCATTTTTACTCAAGTACCAAATATCGACAAAATGGACGTTATTAACATAAATGATTACATAATGTTTATAACATGGTAATAAGTAATATAAAAGGAATAATAAACTTGAAAAAGGTTCTTAAACAAGTATAAATTAACTTTAGTTTATTATTCATGATATTAAATAACGATCGAGTCAAGTCGGACAAGAGGTAAGGGACTTCATCTCAATCTCCTTTCATTGAGGCATATTTAGTTTTATACACAACTTTATTTTATACAGTGTATAAACCCCTTTGACTTTTCATTTCATTCAAAGGGAATCTTTTTATATGAAGCATCTTACTAAATGACAAAAAGGAATGTTTTTTTTACCTAAGCGGTGACAACGACCTTTCCGCCGTCAGGAGTATTATTTGATCTTTGGATTCCTTAACAAGACAGAATGTTTTTAAAAGGAAAAATAAATACCATATACTCTTTTTTATGTATTTTGGTATTGAAAATGATTTTGAGAATGGATTTATTATTTCAATATCTTGAAATGATATTTTGTTATTGCAATGTGGAAATGTTATCTTTGCTTTATGCTTATGTTATGTGTTATGATCATGTTATGGTTCTTGGGTATTAATTACGTATACGGGTGGTTCCATGATAAATCTAGGGTGGGTGAGCCCGAGATAGCTCTCCAATGCATTAGGTAACATGAAGGAGGTAAACATGGATGTTTCTCCTAAGAGATTTAGGGAATATACTGTGATGGGTATTCCAAAGTAACTCCCTATGTAGCTGTGATAGCTACAATGTAAGTATGTTACGGATGCCACAAGTTACCTTTATTATATGTGATTTCTATGTGTCTTTAATAAATCTTATGATTTCATGATGTAAGTAAAAGAGTTCATGTTTTGTATGTATTTATGAACAAATGTTTTTGTTCTTTGTTTTATAAACCTTACTGAACTTTTTATGCTCATCCCAAGTTTTGAAATGTTTTCACAGGACTTAAAGATTAATAGGGTCAAGGATGAGAACAAGGAAAAGTCATGTTGTTTAAAACCTGGAACTAGACATGACTCTTTTTTCATGATTTTTTATTTTATGAAAAAAATTGAAAACTGTATAGAAGTGTCTACTTTTTAATCTTTTTAGATGTAATAGTTATGTCCTAATTCTCTAAAACTCTAAACCTGAAAAGATCCTCAATGTGAATTATTCATTTAATTCAATATTATGTAACGTTATAAGGTCGGGTCCTTATAGCCAGAGCTGCCTCTACCTACTCATATCCAGAGAGAGGTGAATTTTCTTGATGAACCACCTACTCAATACTCACCAAAATTTAGGGATGTTTTTATTATACTTAGTCTTATCCCTAAGGCTTTTACTAGGTTTTTCTAATCCTAATCAAAAAAATAACTAAACCTATCCTCTAATACCAACTATAACAAACCTTCTCATTATTACACAATTAAACATGATTTATTACATAAAATTGTACTTAAGACAAATCCTAGGATTGAGAGGTCAAGTGCCTTGGGAAATTATGAACATTACATAACAACTTATAATATAAAATAGAACATCTTTATTGAAAACTTCTTTTACATGACCACAACATTCCTTTGTACTTAGAATTCTATGAGATTACCTGTGGACATGCATAAGAAAAGGGTGAGGTATAAAGCCCAGTAAGGGAGTAAAACAGGAATAACATAAAGAATATATTACATGTTAGGAAATAGTCATATCAAAGGAGCACAAAGTAAAAATGAACATAAAGGCATGATATTGTGTGACTGTCATAACATGGAAATGTGGCATCAACATTTAACATGATATTAGAATGAGCTAACTATCATTGCACATGTATAATGAGTAAACCCTCATTGCAATTGAATTATCATGATTAAACCCTCATTTCACTTGAATTATCATGATACTAATCTTTACCCAATGAATTGGAGTGCTATCAAGGCACACCCTTCTTAATCATTTCATTTCATGCATAAGTATGCCACATAGATCATATAACATGGATTCATTAAACATCATAATTTATTCCATGATAAATGAATTTTGAATTCATACATGAAAATATATAATCAATAAGTAAATGTGCATGAAGGTGAATACCCTTGATAGATAAATGGGCATTGTATTCACTACGTAATGACTTTGGTTTGGAAAATCGTGGTGCAATTTCGGCAGCATAACAATGTGATATAAGAATTCATAAAAATGGTTGATGAGATAGAAATGGGTTTATCATCATATTTATATGAAATATAAATTAATGGGGTCATATAGATACATTTTCCAACATATGTAATGGAATTTAAATTCATAATACAAAATAATTTCTTGAATGTAAATGAGAAGAGATAAATTCCTTACAAAATTTCAGCATGGTAACGAGTGTACATGGGAGGCATTAATGAGAGGGAAAGAGTTATATCATAATTAAAACATAAGTATAGAATTATGGGGGAGGTTCAAAATCATACCCCAGCATTTTTAATTGAAAACAATACTGTATAACAACATAATGAAATTTGGACAAAAATGAGAAAAGAAGAAATCCCTTACAGGGAAGTGTGATCCCAAAGGCTTGGGATAGGATTGGGAGAGGATTAATGGGAGATTAGGGCACCTTGGGAGGATTATAGAGAGATTATTTCAGAGTAGGGATGTTATCCAAGGGTTTTTAGCGAAGAGAAGTGGGACCTTGGGTGGGTTTATATAGGAAAAGAGAGGGGAATTCTTTAATATTTTACAAACTTAGGTTTTTGAATCTATATAATTAAATATTTAAAACCACGAACCAACCCATGGTTTTTTTCCATTTTTTTCCAAAGGGTAGTGTAAAAAACTATTTTATAAGGACAATTTCTGAACTTCTTAAAATATTAGGCTTGCTTATGTGGAGATGAGTAACATTCTCGAGGAAATCATTTTAAAGGTTAAAATGTTTTATAAGTCTTAGAGGGTCCACTAAGGCTTTTTAAAATAAATAAAACAAACCTAAAATCACATTATTTTAATGTTAAAACATATATTGGATGAACATCCTATTTATAGTATTTTAGTACATCATTATTGGGTCATTATTCTGTCATAAAATACATTATATATTTAAACGGTATTTAATTTTTACCCAAAAATTTTACTTTCTCAAAAAAATATGAAAAATTAACCATTGGATAATTTCCACATTCGGATTCAAAAAATAATATTCATTTTATCTAAAAAATTTCTAAATATGTAAATTTTTACTTTTAAAATAAAAAACTACATTTATCAAAAAATCATGGGTTTTTAAAAAAACGGATTTCAGACCTTAATAAAAATTACAATTTTATTCATAAAAATTATATGATCATTTATATTTAATAAAAATTTCTTTAGTAATAATATTTTATTAAAATATTATTTAATTCAAAAAATCCAATAATTCATCAAAAATAGATTTCTTAGTTGAATATTGACTAAAAATATTATTTATGCTTTAAAAACTATTTACAAAGTAACAATAATAAAATGAATGTATATTATTTATTATATAAAAAAATAATGCACATAATAATAGTGCTAGGGTATTTTTATATAACCCCTTATAACACCCACATATGACCTAAGGGTAAGGTGTGCGATGGTAACAAACTCTTGGGGTGGCTCAGATAACATTTCTTGGGTGGTAATCTCTATTAACTTCTACTTATCCCATAGGAAGTTCCGTTCGAGATTAATGTATTGAAGCTTGGCTTGGGCTTGGTCAAGAGGAAAGCCCAGTGATTCCACCTCCTTTTCGAGATCTAAAAAATGGGCTTTTATGGAGAAATTCTACTAGATGAGGCCATCTCTTCCTTTTTCTGAGTAAATTGGATTTCTTAAAGCCCTATATGTATAGTATTCATGTTATCACTGTTCAATAGCTATATTAGGAACATTAACAATTCGTAACTATATTTTAAAATATAAAAACATAAAACTAGGGAAGTGAATATGTTTTATAACCATTTTACATAATAATACATTTAATTAGATCAAGATGAATTTTTATTAATAAAATTTTGGGTCATTACAATCAACATCATGGAACATAATTAATTCTCACAATTAATTATCTTTCATAGCCAAAGTCATTTCATAATTAATTTTCCCCAATTAATTATCTTAACACGATCAATTAAATATCTCAATTAAATTATCTCAACCCATAGCCAATATCCAAAACAAATATCTATTTGGGAACCCCCCCCCCCCCCCATTCATTCCGTAATTTAATTATCAATTAATCGCCAAGGCAATCACAAGTCAATTCCACATTCCTAATTACTCCAATTTAGGAAATCAATTATCAAGGGAAACTATCAATTCATAAACTCACATTAACATATCAAAACCATGACTATGGGAGTTTGATTTAGACCACCAACATCAATTTATTAAATGATTCTACCCAATAGAAATTCACAAAATCCGAGGGGCACAATGTCATCAATAAAGCTCCGGATCTAAATCCCTAAACCAAAATTAAGATCAAAGGCATCAAGATCTTTCAAATCTAGATCTAGATCCACAATACTCAATCTATATCTCAATTCATAGGTTTAGATCCATGGAAACAGTGGAGGTATTCCATGAAAAGATCAATGAAGGAAAGAGGAAAGAACAGAAGATGCAACAGGATGAAATCTACTTACCAAGAAGAGAGAAGATCTTCAATACGGGTTTTCGATCTTGAATAACGATGTCCATATCACCTTGGAATCCCTTCGAAAGGCTCTAGGATCACCAATAATTTTTCAAGCCTGAGCCAATGTTGAAATATTGGAGTCTTGGGGGGTTCAGGTGGTTTTAAAATAAATTTCCCAATTATTAAACCCACTTGCACGATTTCCTGGGCAGGGGCACACGGTTAGGGAAAACTGTGCGGACCTCTCTCTCTAGGTTTGAATGGTTGTAAAGGTTTGGTCACACAATTTTTCAAACCATGCGCAAACTGTGAAGACCTCTCTCTCCAGTTTTGAATGCTTGGCACGGTTTAATCGCACAGTTTGTCAAACCGTACGCAAACTGTGAATAGTCCATTGTCCTTTATTTTTCTTTAAAATTTTACCCAAATTCACCCAAGACACTACTCCAAAACAAAGGTACTTAAAAACTTCAAAATGTACCTAAAAACACACCTAATATGACTCCAAAAAAGTTTGGGATCTTACAATCTCACCACCATATAACAGCTCATCCTCGAGATACACTCTCGAACATCTCTAAGATTATGAGTCAAAAAGATAAGACCATTGATCCCTCATGTATGCTTCTCATTCCCAAGTTTCCTCTTAAACACTTCCATGTTTTCATAACACAAGATCTAACGACATGGTTTTTCCCCATAACACTTTGTCATTGTGACCCATCACGCTTATCGGATGCTCCTCAAAGGATGAATCTAACTCAAGGTCAACCTCTTATACATCAATCACATGAGAAGGTTCTGGGTAATAACTACATAGTTGTTACACATTTAAAACATTATTCATGGCACTTGATTTCTTTGTTAGGGATAATCGGTATGCCACAGGCCCGATTCTCTCTAGCACCTCAAATGGTCCTATAAACCTAGGCTCTAACTTTCTCTGCCTTTGTATCATATGGTGACCCAATCGAGGAGACACCCTAAGGAATACATGATCACCCTCTATAAACACTAGGGGTCATATCCATATATTATCATATGGCTTCTGCCTACTCTGAGTCATGGTCATACGTTCCAAATCAATTGCACCTGCTCCGATGTCTCCTGAACCAGACTCGGTCCCAACAACTCTGACTCACCAACTCTAAGCAACATAGTAGTGATCTAAAAGTTCTTCCATAAAGTACCTCATATGGTTCCATCTGTATAGTTTCCTGATAAATATTGTTATAGGTGAACTCCACTAAATCCAAGTGCTTATCCCAAGAACCACCAAAGTCAAGAACACATGCTCACAGAATATCCTCCAACACCTATATGGTACGATCTAACTTTCCATCTGTCTGTGGGTGGAAGGTCATACTTAAAAAATATGTGTACCGAGTGCCTTCTATAATCCCATCCAGAAGTGTGAAGTAAAACATGAATCATGATCTGAAACTATACTTCATGGGACGCCATGTAAATGAACTATCTCTCATACATACAGTTCTCCTAACTATTCTACTGTATAGGATTCCCTGATAGGAAAGAAATGAGATACCTTTGTTATTCGATCCACAATGACCCAAGTAGAATCATTCTTCCTAAGAGTCTTAGGAAGTCCTACCATGAAATCTATAGTCATGTCATTGCACTTCTATTCTAAAATAGGAAAAAACTGCAGTACGCCTCCAAGTCATTGATGCTTCGCCTTCACCTGCTAACAGGTGAAACATCTTGTTATGAATGCTGTTATCTCCTTTTTCATGCCTGGCCACCAAAACTATTGTCGTAGGTAACAATACATTTTTGTCACCTCAGGATGTACTGCCCACTTTGAGGCATGAAATTATCACATGATTTCCTCTTTCATACTTGTAGGAACAATAACTTTTTTTTCACATAGATGATTTCATCATCATCTATTATCCAGTTTGAAGGTGTCTCCCACCTTCAAGGCTTTCCCTTAATGCTAAACACTCCAGATCCTCATATTTCATGTCCCTGATCCATCTCAATAGTGTAGACTCCACTACTACAGAAACCAGAGTCATCCTCTCCTGACTCTCTTGAACTACCACATGAATTTCTGCCAGAAAGGTCATCATCTTCCACTCTACACTCAACTCATGTACCAACTATGACTAAGTTTTCCTGCTCAATGAATCAGCCAAACTATTCCCCTTTCTAGGTTTATATTCCAGTTCAAAATCAAAGGACTACATATACTCTACCCATCTTCACTTCCAAAGATTCAAGTTTCACTTTGAAAAGATATACTTCGAGCTTTTTTGATCCATAAAAACTGTAAACTTTTCACCCAAAAGATAGTGTCTCCAAAACATAAGATCATAAACCACTACTTCCAACTCAAGGTTATGCTTAGGGTAATTCTGTTCATGTGGCCTCAACTACTGAGACCAGTAAGCAATGAATCGATCCCCTTGCATCAACACAGCTCTGAGTTCAATACCAAAAGAATCACAATACATCATGTACTCCACACCCAACTAAAGTAAGATTAAAATTGGTGCCGATGTGAAGTTCTTATTCAACTCTTGGAAATCATTCTTGCATGCTTCTATCCAATCAAAATTTATCCCTTTTTTCAAACCTAAATGCAGTTCTACCAATCAGGAAAAGTCCTGGATGAATCTTCTGTAATAACCAGATAATCCCAAAAATCTTCGGATATCAAAAACATTATTGGGTTGCTCCCAGTAAATCAATGCCTGCAGTTTTCTCGGGTCCAATTCCACACCTTCTTCTGAGATGATATTCCCCAAAAAATTTACCTTGTCAATACAAAACTAACATTTAGATATCTTGGAATGTAGCTGATGCTTTCTCAGTGTACCTCATAAAATTTCAAGATGTTGGGAATGATTGTCATGAGTCTTAGAGTACACCAATATGTCATCCACAATCACCACCACAAAGTGATCTAAGAACAGATGAAATATCATGTTTATCAAGGACATAAATATTGTTGGATCATTTTTCAACCCAAATAGCATTAAAAAAACTCGTAAAGGTCATACCTACTTCTAAATGCAGTTCTTGGTATATTAGAGGTCTGAACTCTCACCTGATGATACCTTGATCTCATATAGATCTTTGAGAACACACAAGCCCCCTTCAGCTGGTCAAACATATCATTGATACGTGGAAGAGGATATCGGTTCTTCACAGTCATGTTATTTAACTTCTGGTAATCGACACACAAGAATAAAATCCCATCTACCTTCTTTAAAAACAATATAGGTGATCCCCAAGGAGACATACTTAGAAAGATAAACCCTTTATCCTCCAACTACTCCAACTACATTTTGATCTTCTGAAGATCAGTCGGTGCCATTCTGTAAGGTGTAATTGATATCAACTCAGCCCCCGCTATGAGTTCAATTGTGAATTTCACATCTCTCTTTGGTGGAAACCCTAAAAAGTCTTCAGGAAAGACATCTTGAAATAGTTATACTACTGATGGAAGGAGGTCTTCCATACCACTACCATCATCTAAAAAATAGTAGCAACTTGGGCTATGAGGTCTCCCAGTTACTGAGTAATTGGACCAACTCATTCTGCATAGATATCCAATTCTCCATGATGAACATATCGGTCACCCTTAGGAGATACAAAGGTCACTCTCCTATGGTAATAGTCTATGTGGGCTTGGTATGTGACTAGCCAGTCCATAACTATAATTAGGTCAAGCCTGTTATGTCAGGGACATAGATATCCCAAATAAAATGATACTCTCTGATCTCTAGAGAACATTCCTTGTATAAACAGATATCCCTAGATTGTGTTTCTAATGGTGTATCGATATTCATTACCCCTCTTACAGACACAACCTCTTGTCTCAATCCATTAACAAGATTTGAAGATATAAAGGAATAAGAGGCACCAATATCAAAAAAGGTAGTAGCTAAAGTAGAAGAAACTAGAATAGTACCTCTCACTATCGATGGACCATCCTCGCTCTCCACAAGTCTAGGTTGCACTGCTTGTAACTGTCCTACCCCTCTTCCCTATGGTGTTGTCTAACTCCCTTGAGTAGCACCACTTTGAGGATATATATAATCATAGCCTAAAAAACTGCATCCAATACCTCTAAGGACACTACCAGTAGAACTCCAGTTTCTATACCTATATGGTGTAGAAGATCCCCTTCCCACACTATGACTCAAAGAATATTCTCCCTTATCACCAGCTTGCCGCTACTTCCTGCATAACTTCTGTATGTTCCACATATTTCGAAAAAACCATCACTACACTGGTGGTTGAGGAAAATGTGTACGGTAGTGTCCATGTCTACCACACTGGTTGAAAAGCACATGAGTACAATTTGGTGCAACTATTTCTCCTGAATGTCCACCTTGATCTCCACTTTCCTAACTAAGGTTCTTGAAACAGCACTTTTTGATCTTGGAAGGCACACTCTCTGATTGTCCAATAATATCTACATGTCTAGTACTGGAAGAATCCTTCAGGATCCCTTCAAAAATGAGAGCCTGATTAACCACTTCTGATAATTTCTTTAGCCTAAATATATTTACCTCGGACTTAATTTCACACCTAAGTCTATCCTAAAATCGTTTTCTTGAATAAGCCTCATCTACAACCAAAGATAGATAAAAACATTGTAAATATATGAAATTTTCATCATAATTCATCTTGGTCATGCTTTCCTAGGTCAGATGCATAAACATTGAATCCTTTTATTGTCTTAGCATTTCTGGATAGAAGTTCTCCAGGAACTTCTCTAGAAATTACTTCCATAACATATCATCAGTATGTCCATATTGTACCTGAATATCCCACCAGTGCTTTGCTAAACCCTATAGGATATAAGAAACCAACATGACCCTCCTCCCAGTTGGAGTCTCTAAATGGTCAATTATTATCTCTATGGATTCAATCCAGAATTCATCTTTATCATGTCCACCCTCTCTAGTAAAAGTAGAAGGGTTTTGTAGCTTAAATTCCCTTTTCAACTCCAACATTATTTTTTTTAAACCACCATGGGTCTCTCTCTATGAATTACATGAAACGAGTAATTTTTTTTCATAACTATTCCCATTCCTCCTCATCTTTCACCATTGGTGCCTCAAGCACCCTGACTAGAAGTTTTTTTTGGGTCATACCCCTTAGTCTCTCCCTCAACAAACATAGTGCAGGCATAACTATACAAAGCTAAAAATGGGTCTTAGGTATCATAATGAAACCTTATAACATTTACACAAAATTAGAAACTAACACAAAAGTTTCAACATATCCTTTCTCCATTTTTTGGCCACACAGTCAACACTGAGGCCTTATCACTACACTTAATAATACTGCTCCTAAGTCTTTGTTAACAAGAGTACATACCTTCTTACTGTAAGAGTTGGTTTCCTAGAACCAACTGGATGTACTTTGATTACATGGAAATTTAATGTATTTAAATATTAAACATCTTATTACATATTGTTCATTATTTTGCATGACTATGATGTAATAATGTCCTATAGTATTTGTTGCATTTATAAGTTCATGGAAGTTCCCCGCTATGATGAGAACCTTGAAATGCTATAACAATTATCTTAAATATAGTTCTACAGTTGGATGATATACTATGATGGGACACATATCATGCAGACCTTCAGGTGTGAGTACTCATAATCAAATGAGACTTTCTCTCATGAAGTTCACACTTGGTAATCTCGAAGATAGGAAATTATGAGAATAAACCTGCCAGTATAAATTCCACATTTTTTTGTGTCATTGTATATTTCTATATGTGAGAATGTGTAATGATCCTTAGACTTTAAGATTATAATTAATACGTTTCACAACTTACACACTTTGATTTACTGATGAAAACTGTCACGCAGACAGTTGGCGGGAAGTAGGATATGTTGGGTGCATCACGAGAGGCATGTTATTAATGGATAAGTCGAAGAAGGATTTTTACCTTCCATTTATGGAAGTTTATATCTCATCCCATTGATTGAAATAGAACTGTCACGTTAAATTCCATGTCCATGGTGTAATGATGAGTTTATTTCTGGTAGTCAAACAATGACATATCAAGCATAAAAGTTAATGACACTATCATGAAAAACGCTTGATGAGATATTTCAAAAAAAAGGATTATATTACACAGTGAGTGTTAGAATGTGGTATTTCATTGTTTTGACTTTACATTATTTCTCTTGGGTTCCTTTACCCATTGCTAGACAGTACTCTTGGACTTTAGGCAAGACCGCCTAATGAAAACAAGAAAGAATCCTAGAGGGTCCTGCACTAAGTGTTTTTGGTGGTCTCAGTTAAATTCTATTTGAATTTAGTTAAAGAAAAATATTATTCTCAAGACCATGGAATAATTTTATTAAAGTTAAAATTATCGCAAAAATTAAATAAAATATATTTATTGAACATTTAATAAATATTTATTTACTAGTTTGTAAATAAAATATTTATTTTAGAGAATAAATTATTTATTTATTTATTTGGGTGTTCAATAAATGGAAGTGGAGTTTGAGCAGACCAAGGTCGGTTCGGTGGTAAAATAATTATTTGAAATATGGTAAATAATTATTTAACTAGTTGGGACAAGTTAAAATAATAATGACGCTGCTATTATTTTGTAATGAGGACTTTTTTTATAATTCCATTTTGGGCAAGTTGGCACACCATAAATAATGACACAATATTATTATTATGAGACTGGGTTTTATCTAATTTCATGAATTTATTTAATTATTGTTATGCAATTAAATATTTTAACTGAAGTTCCATGCATATAAATAGGCAAGAACGCCTATTGTGCTAGACACCACGTGACACTGAATCATACACCCAATGAATATAGAATTGTTGAGCTAAAAAATTTCTCTCTCGAATCCTCTTCCCACCCCTCTCAAGAATGAGAGACATTCTTCAAGGATGAAGAAAAGGCGATCAAGAATGACCAACACAAGACACTCGCTTCATCATGCTAGCACCCGGAGAATGAGTGGTGTCGATTAGAGG
Source organism: Viscum album (assembly GCA_963277665.1). NCBI lineage: Eukaryota > Viridiplantae > Streptophyta > Magnoliopsida > Santalales > Viscaceae > Viscum > Viscum album. The sequence goes on from OY728135.1 coordinate 1,152,964,258, forward strand.
CCATCGGAGCACATGTGGATCACTACTAGAGGGATTCTAGTTTGGATCCTTACAATAACAACAAGATAATCTAAAAGGGTCATTCTGGACGATCAACACCATCAATGAATAAAATACCAAATATCCATGTATTATTTTTCTTTATGAAATTAATTAAATTAATTATAAACATGATATGGAATATCCTCTCTAAAGGTATCGGGGCTCTTCCTTCTTTATCTAAATCTTAGATTATATTCCGTGGAGACTAGCTTTTATCATCGTATTGATCCCAAAATAATCATTGATCATGGTAAAAATCAAATTTGGTTTATGTCCCAACCACTCTTCCGCTGCGCCTAGAACCTACAAGTGGTATCAGAGCGGTTACATTATAGTTTATTATTATTTAAATATTTCGTTGTTGACTTACGCATTTAATAATTTAGTTGTTTCAATTCCAGTTAATCATTCTAAAAATCTGAATCTCGAGATCTATTCCTCCTATTTCATTTCTCATTTACCTTACATAAATGATATTTTATTTTAATTTTGATTAAAATAAAATAGAGGATATCATCCGGAGGTTCCAAAGCTTCCTGGACATACAATACCAGAACACAAGGCATGTATTTGGTAGTACACATTGTGTAGTCAAGATTCAATGCATCAGACCTATCCGCCAATCCAAGCCATGTGTTTGAGTCTTTCTAAGTCTTAAATTACTCCATGTGTTGACCAGGAATGGGTGGCACATAATTTCTGGATTACACACAAATGTAGTCTATTGAACACGTCTTGTAGTCTCTTCAGGTTAGGGTTGGACCGTGTACCCCGTACATGGATTTCCCTGCTGTAAACCATGTAACATAGATACTACACGGCATGTGGCCCACTAAACATACCGTGTACTCCGAAGATTTCCGAAGTACACTCACACACCGTTTCCTTGGGCGTGTACTTCAGATGGATGGTGAAAAATAGTACACACCATATAGTTGGAACTACACACAATGTACTCATCCAAATTATGTAGATTTATTAAAATTTATTATTATATTATACAAACCCTTGAGAAGTGTACCATCATGCGGGATTAAATCTAAGGCACAACATGTGATAAGTGTTTTATATATATGTGTTTAATTTAACATCTGTGTAATGTTCATTTCTATTCATTGGGTAGTTATGAATAGGAATTCACCAGGTTGCCTCCAAGGTACAAGTTATGTACAAAGATAATTTTAAATGAATTAATTTGTTTAAATTTATGATGGATGAGAATCTTAAGAAAATTATGAAAAAGGGTTTAAGATAAAAGGATTGATTAATTAAAGATGATAATTAATTGATTCAAGAATGATTTATCTTAAACAAGAATGATTAAATAATTGAATGCTAGTTTTTTTTATTTTTAAACATTTTTACATGTATGTATGATAATAAACTAGACTAGGACCTTTGTATGTGGATGGTTTCTTTTAATTTATTTATTTAAATTAAATTTTTTTACCTATGAGCTATCTCTCCTCATTAATTTGTAGGGCCTATGTGCCCAAGGTTTATTTTATGTAAATCCCTATTTTACCCCTCACCTATATGTGAGTTAAAAAATGAATATGTAATGGATGGATCTCCCAAGCTAGTGGAGGCGGTTCAAGATAGAGTCAAGACCAAACCAATCCTAGGAGAAACAGAGGTGGACAGGTGGAAAGCTGTAAACATGAACCCAAAAGGTTCAAGATGTTTCTCCCCTAGGTCAGGGTTAGTTTATCAACCACTATATAAACTAACCATTAGAAAAGATTCAGATCATAATCTTTATTTTATTTCTATTAGTTTCATGGTTTATCATTATGGATGTGTTGTCACGATCACGTAATTAATGAATTAAACAAGCATGCAAGATAGAACTAATGTAAACCATACTTGTGCGTAAATATTATCAAGACATGGTTAATCACTTAAGTAAGTTACACTTAATATTAACAAGAATGTGATAATGATAATAAAAAATTCATGCATAAGAGATAAAAATTCCTCAAATAAAATATTAATTCAGACCAAGACTTTTGTTACTTGATCAAGGGAATGACTCAATAAAACTATGTGTTTGACCAACCCTTTTTGGGACACATAGTTTTATACAGGAAGCCCTTATGAAAGGTTTTGGGTTGAATTAACCATATTACATCAAGAGGAGTATCCCTTTCTAGACTTGGTGTAATATTAAAGGCAAGATTTGAGTAAATCAAAAGTCATGATTTTAGGATCGTGGAATCCACTCAACAGATCGAGGAGTTTCTAGCCCACAGTTGGCAAAGACCTTCCTACCTAAATACCTTCTAATAACTTGACCTACCCTTGTTGGGGTTATGAGAAGGGGAATATGGATCCTTGTCACTATAATTTCATGGAAACTGTACATTTCGAGTTCAATGGTGAGGGATATTGGGACTTGATAAAATAGTGGGAGACTTAATAAAATTTATTATTTATTATAAAATGTATTCAACAAAGTACTAATGATCTACTCTTTTAATTGTAGAATAAAAATGAAAAACTCATCAACCACACTATCCCTGCGATCAATTATGGATAAAGACAACATCCTCACTAGCAGTAACTTTGAAAAATGGTTTAGACACCTTCGGGTTATCCTACACCATGAAAGGAAGTCTTACGTGCTGGAGTTAGCATTACCTAATCTGCCTTCCAAAGAGGTGAGTGATGAGGATTTCCTAGTCTATGAAACACATGTGAACGACGTGGTCAACGTTCAATGTTTGATGTTGTCATTAATTTCTAGTGAGCTCATAAAGTCTCATGAAAACATGGATGCTTATAGCATGCTTGAGTACCTCTGTGGTCTTTACTAGGATAGAGAAAGGTAGGAATGTTTTGAGATCTCTAAGGAACTTTTTCTGAGTAATCTTGGGGAAGGCTCCTCAGCTAGGCCACATGTAGTCAATCTTATTGGCTACATTGAGTGACTATATGTTATAGGGTTTAAACTCCCCGAAGAACTGGGCACCGATCTCATTCTCACATCACTACCTCAGAGCTTCTCTAACTTTTTTTCAATTAAAATATGAACAACATTGAGAAATATATATCTGGTCTTCTTATCCTCATTATCCAAGTGGATAAATATATGAAGTGCGAAAATCCTTTTTTCCTTATGGTGAATAAGAGGAAAGGGAAGGCGAAGAGATTTAATCCCAAACTTCTTCACAACCTTTCAAGAAAAGGAAGATCAAAGGGGAGGCAAGGGAATATGAGGCTATTTGTTTCGCATGTGGCAAGAAGGGCCACTAGAAGAAGAACTGCACCTAGCCTAAGAAGCAAGGGGAAGTTTTATGTGCCTTTGTTATTGAATAAAATCTATATGTTTCTACAAATTGGATATTAGATACAGCTTTTGGTTCTCGCATATTTATCCAAATATAGGAACCAAGTAGATTCAAGAAGATTGACCGAGGGGAGGTAGATCTATGAGCATCCAATGGAGCCAGACTTGCTATTATAGCTATCGGGGACTACCACCTCACATTTCCTACTAGGATGATCTTGGTGTTAAAGGGTTTTTATTATGTTCCCTCTATTAATAAAAACATTATTTTTGTATCCAGATTAGATACATATGTATTTGTTTTCAATTTTTGAAATGAATTTTTCTTCTTTTACAAAGATAGAATTTTTTTTGGTACGGCACATTTATACAATGTTCTTTACGTATTGAATTACACAAACCATGTAATGGAAATCGATAACAAAGATAATTAACTTGACTCATACCACACCAAACTTTGGCATCACTGGCTAGGTCATATAAACAAGAAACGCTTGACAAGGTTAAATCAAGATGGATATTTAGATTGTTTCAAACTAAAACCAATTGGTGTATGTCATTCATGTTTACAAGGAAAAATGACTAAAGCCTCATTTAGTGGGAAAGGTGAAAGGGATAAATAACTTATTGAATTGGTTCATACCGATGTGTGTGGACCATTTTCAGTTGAAGAAAAGGGAGGGTACTCATATTTCATAAATTTTACTGATGATTTTAGTAGATATGGATATATCTACTTAATGAGGTATAAGTTGGATTCTTTTGATAAATTCAAAGAATACAAGAATAAAGTTGAGAATCATCTTGGTAAGAAGATTAAGAAAATATACTCAGAACTAGGTGGAGAATATCTTAATCAAGACTTCATTGATGACTTATGGGATTTTGGGATCCTATAACAACTCACTCCTCCATACACTCCCCAATGGAATGGTGTGAGTGAAAGGAAGAACCACACCCTGTTGGACATCATGAGATCAATGATGAGTCATGAAAGTCTTCCATTATCCTTTTGGGGATATGTGTTACAAACAGCGGTGCACATACTAAACCAAGTACCAACTAAATTGATAAATGGTATTCCGTATGAGTTCTGGAGTGGAAAGAATGCCATATTATAGAATTTACATGGGTGGAGAAGTGATGCATTTATTAAGGCCTCTTCAGGTAACAAACATGAACCCTGAGGCACAAAATGTACCTTTATAGGATACCCCAAGGAAACCAGGGGATATTACCGATACAACACATCATACAAAAAGGTTATAGTAGAAAGACACAGCATATTCTTTGAGGGGGAGCACATATCTAAAAGATATAGTGGGAGTGAGATAGACTTTGATGAAGTTCAAACTCAAGGTACACAAGAGTTGGTACCGGAATAGATTCCACAAAGCCCCATGGAAGAGAGAACTTTTACAGATACACAAGAGCTGTGTAGGAGTAAAAGAGAGGTTAGAGAACCAGAATGGTACAATTTTCTAGTTACCGAGGATGTTGACTCATTATTAGTTGATAATAATGATCCTATAACCTAAAAGGAAGAAGTAATTGGAACAGATATTTCCAAGTGGCATGAAGCCATGAATTCTTAAATAGATTCCATGTACCAAAACCAAGTCTGGATTTTGGTAGGTCCTCAAGTTGATGTAAATAATATTGGTTGAAAATGGGTATTCAAGAAGAAACTAGACATGGATGTACAATTCAGATCCTATAAGGCATGACTGGTTGCAAAAGGGTTTAAATAGTGTCAAGGCATTGACTATGAAGAATCCTTTTCACCAGTTGCAATACTGAAATCCATCATAATTATATTGGCCATTTCCTCTTACAATGACTATGATATTTGAAAAATGGATGTCAAAACATCCTTCTTTAATGGGAACCTTTAGAAAGATGTCTACATGACACAACCTTAAGGGTTTATGACTCCAAAGTATTCCAATAAGGTATCAAAGTTGCAGAAATCCATTTATGGATTAAAGCAAGCATCCAGGTCATGGAACATTCATTTTGATGATACCATAATGAAATTTGGTTTTATCAAGAATGAATGTGAGCCTTGTGTCTACAGATGGTTTAGTGGGAGTGCAGTCATTTTCCTAATAGTATATGTTGATGACATATTACTTATTGGAAACAAGATATAAGTCTTACAGTCTGTTAAGGCATGGTAGAATCAATGCTTATCCATGAAGGACTTGGCTAAGGCAACATATATTCTTGGGATAATGATCCATCATGATATATCCAAGAGATTGTTGGGCCTAAGTCAAAGTACATACATTGATAAGATACAAAAGATATTCAGTATGGAACAATCTAAGATGGGATTGTTTCCAACATCACATGACATTCATCTTTCTAAGAAAATGTTTCCTCATAAACATGAGTAAAGAAAGATAATGGAAAGGAATCCATATGCATCAGCGATTGGGTCATTCATGTATGTCATACTATATACTATGATGGATGTCGCCTATGCATTGAGTGTGGTAGACAGATATCAAGATGACCCAGGTGACCACCATTGGATGGAAGTCAAGACTATCCTAAAGTATCTGAGGCGTACTAAGGATATGTTCCTGGTTTATGGAGGATATGAGAAACTAGTCATCAGAGGATATACAGATCCTAGTTTCTAGACTAATCAAGATAACATGAAGTTGCAAACAGGATACATATTCACTTTTAATGGAGGTACGGTGAGCTGGAAGAGCTCAAAGTAGAGTGTGGTCACAGATTCTACATGAGAGTCCAAGTATATCATAGCTTCTGAGGTAGCTAAAGAAATAGTTTGGATGTGAAGCTTCATCTAGGACCTAGATGTGATACCTATTAGTAAAGATCCCATAACACTGTAATATGATTATACTGTAGTAGTGGCTCTCTCAAAAGATCCAAGGTCACATCAACGAATGAAGCACATACTTCCGAAGTACCATCTCTTGAGGGATTTTTCTCAAAGAGGTGAAGTTTCGGTGAGCAGTATATCCATAGAAGAGAATGTGGTAGACCCCTTGACTAAATCCTTGACTTAGTAGAAACATGATCACCATGTGAGGTCTAGCGGACTGAATGTCATAGGTAGTTGGATCTAGTCCTAGTAGGAGTTTGTAAGAGTTGGTGTCCTCAAACCAACTGGTTGTACTTTGATTATATGGAAATTTAATGTATATAACTATTAAACATATTATTACATATTGTTCATTGTTCTGCAAGACTTTGATGTAATAATGTCCTAGAGTATTTTTTTTCATTGATAAGGTCATGGAAGTTCCCCGATTTGATGAGAACCTTGAAATTATATAATAATACTCTTAAATATAGTTCAATGGTTGGATGAAATACTATGATGGGACACATAACATGTAGACCGTTAGGTGTGATTACTCATAAGCGGATGAGACTTCCTCTCATGAAGTTTGCACTTGGTAATCTCCAAGACAGAAGATTATGAGAACAGACCCACCAGTAGGAATTCCGCATGTTTTGGTGTCATCTGATATTTCTATCTGTGAGCATGTGTAATGATCCTTAGAGTTTGTTATTATCATTAATACATTTCATGACTCACACACTTTTATTTACTGATGAAAATCATCACACTGACTGTTAGCGGGAAGTAGGGTACGCTGGGTACCTCACAAGTGGCATGTTATTAATGGATAAGTCAAGGAAGGATTTTTACCTTCCATTTATGGATGTTGGTATCTCAGCCCTTTGATAAAAATAGAACCGTCACTTGAAAATACATGTCCATAGTGTAACAATGAGTTTATTTCATGTAGTCAGACAACAACGTATCAAACATAAAATTTGATGGCACTATCATGAAACTTGCTTGATGAGATGTTACAAAAAAGGGATTATATTACATAGTGAGCATTCGTATGTGGATGTCATTGTTGCAAATTTATGTTCTTTCTCTTGGGTTCCTTAACCCATTGCTAGACAGTACTCTTGGACTTTAGGCAAGCACACCTAATGCCAACAAGAAAGAATCATAGAGGGTCACACACTAAGTGTTTTTGGTGGTCTCGGTTAAATTCTATTTTAATTTAATTAATGAAATAAATAATATTCTCAAGACCATGGAATAGTTTTATTCAAGTTAAAATGATTGCATAAATTAAATAAAATATATTTATTAAACATTTAATAAATATTTATTTACTAGTTTGTAAATAAAATATATATTTAAGAGAATAAATTATTTATTTATTTATTTGGGTGTTCAATAAATGGAAGTGGAGTTCGAGTAAACAAAGGTTGGTCCGGTGGTAAAATAAATATTTGTAAGATGGTAAGTAATTATTTAACTAGTTGGCACAAGTTAAAATAATAATGATGCTGCTATTATTTTGTGACGCGGAATTTTATTTATAATTCCGTTTTGCGCAAGTTGGTGCACCATAAATAATGACACGGTATTATTATTATGAGCATGGATTTTCTCTAATTTGATGAATTTATTTAATTATTTCTATGCAATTAAATATTGTAACTGATGTTACATTCATATAAATAGACAAGTAAGCCTATTGTGCCAGACACCAAATGACACTGAATCGTACACCCGGTGAATTGAGAATTGTTGAGCTAAATAATTTCTCTCTCGAATCCTCTTCCCACCCCTATCAAGAATGAGATATGTTCTTCAAGGCTGAATAAAAAGAAATCAATAACGACCGACACAAGACACTCGCTTCGCCATGAAAGCACCCGGAGAATGAGCGGTGTCGATCAGAGGCCATCAGAGCATGTGTGGATCAGCGCTATAGGGATTCTAGTTTAGATCCTTACAAGAGCAAAGAGATAATCTGAAAGGGTCATTCTGGATGATCAACACCATCAATGAAGAAAAATACCCAAGATCCAGGTATTATTTTTCTTCATGAAATCAATTAAATTAATTATAAACAAGATGTGAAAGATCCTCTCTTAAGGTTTCTATCCTCTTCCTTCTTTATCTATATCTTTTATTCTATTTCTTGGAGACTGGTGTTCATATTCGTATTGATCCCAGAATAATCATTGATCATGGTAAAAATCAAATTTGGGTTCCGCACCAACCACACTTCCGCTGCGCCCGGAACCTTCACTTATTAATTAATTCAACCATTAATTAATCATATTATCTCAAATTAATTAATTCAAAAACTAATTAATTAATCATACTCATTACATCAATCAATATTCTCAATAGACACCCATTTATTCTCATTTTGTATCATTATTCCAATCTCACAACAAGGAAAAATAGTTCGAGTTCAACAACTTACCCATAACCTGTTTTCCCATTTGTGTCTAGAATGTTGCATGTCAGAACAACCATGATTGCCTAGAATGATGCATGAAAACTCAAGTATCGCGACTCTTTAGGAAACGAATCAAAATTCAAAAACTGTTAAAAAAATTATCACATCACACCACAAGTGCATCGCCCAAGGTGAAATAATATCCAACTATAACAAAAAACATCAATCACAATAATCCCACATGGAGTACTTGAATTTTCCCCCATACATGGGTTTGCAGCTCCCATGAACGATCTCATTACCAAGCCTCGACTCTCCCTAGTCTCCTGTACAATTTTACCAAAACAGTAAGAAAAAATAATAAGAAAGAAAAGAAAATTGCCTCTGATGCCACTTTGTGACATCCCAACCCGAGTTCCACTAAATGGTGCCCCGATCCGATTGGCCACATGACCTCATGCACCCCTCCCCATATGCTAGAGGGTGACGACTAGCAGAAAGGTTCTGGTAAGTAAGTATTGGGGAGACTACACCCTCTTTTCTCAGAATAAAACACCAATAGAAGCAAACAATAACAACCAATTGCAGAAGTGTATAAATAACCAGAACAATACCATGACATATGATATTCAAAACAAGAAAAATACAATACTCAACTAAAAAGTAAAACATGCTATGAAAATGAAAATGTCAAGTGTCTACAATTCAACTAAAAGTAAAGTCACAAAGACTCCCAAGCGGGTCCCAAAAAAAGTTTGGTTCCCTCTCTCGTTCTCCAATCCCAAATAGCAACCTATCTATGAACCTTGCCCTTATCCCATCCTACAACAACAAAGTCCACTAAAGTGCCGATCAATCATCCCAAATAGGGTGTGAGTACAACCCAGTAGGCCACCACCAATGGTGTCTAAAACAATTCCAATCAAAAGATAGTGTATGCAATTTTATGAAGTAATAAATACAATGCATAATTAAAACAGTTATCACATTGTCATTTAATCCTTAATCATCATATTAGGACATGTTTCAATTCATGTTTTCCATTTTAAATCATCATTCATCATTATCATTATTTTGGTGTTTAACGTCATGTCAAGCACCCCAAATCTCATTGAGTGTAAGCCACCATGCTTATCACTCCATATCTCATTCGGTGTAGGTCGTCATACCTAACACCCCAAAATCTCAATCTTAGATAACTATTGGGGAGGATTTCCATGTCCAAGTCCCAACTTCTAATTGGTCTAGAACACCATGTCTAGCACCAAAAAAATCTCATCTATTTAATCATTATTTAATTCAAAAGAATTGGCTATATCATTACATTACTAATCCAATGATTAGTTAAACATTTCAAAATACATTAGTTAACTCAAAAATTAACTAAGAACATAACCAATTAATTAATTCATTAATTAATTAATTAGTAAACACAATTCTCATTCCATAATTAATTATTCTCAATTAATTATTCATTACTAAAGAAATTTATTAAAATAAAAAGTTTTACAATAGAAATCATGAGGTGTAATGCACTAACACCAGCATAAAATTATAGAAATTGCATAATGGAATGAAGACCCAAACAAGAATCCTCTAACCTGATTAACCTTTTCTCAATTAGGCTGCATGAGACAACATATTCTAGTGCTGTAAATTTAAGAAAATAGGTTGAATTTGGAGCCTCCAAAGTGAAGGTCTATAAACATCTGCTGGACAATACCATTGGGACAAGATGGAACCGGCTGGAAGAGTCTAGAGCATCAGAGCAAGACAGATAAGGGCATGCATCTGCACAAGCATGTCAGAACCAGAGAGGATCGGTTTCCTCTATAGTGGTCACCAGTGAAAGAACATGCTGATGAAGAATCAAACCAATATAAAACTAGGTACACTACAAATGAGAAGTGCATCACAAATCTGGACAAATTCTGGGTACACTGCTTGAGAGAGAATCCAAAAAAGAATCAACCAGAATCCCCTAAAAAGATCATTTCCAAGGGATTTAATTAAAATTAATGCTTGGATCCTTCTGAAATTCTGAAACCACTTTGATTAACATCCTCTTTCGAAGATCAAGATAGGTATCAGCTGAAATCTCTCCATTTTTATACTGACTAAAAGAAATGTTGTCTTTCTCTTCAATCCATGAGTCAATCTCATTTTGGAATCTCTAGATCCTCCAGAAGATGATAAGAATCCCTATATGTGGGGTCATCATTCTCGCTAGATGAATGTTCAGAGTAAGATTTAGAATAGCATGTTTCAGCATCTGAGGAGACAATTACTTTATTAGTAGGGGTGGCTATAGGGTAAGTTGTTCTTTCATGCTAGCAGCAAGGGAATGTGTAACAATTTTTCTTTATACATTGGTGTTGTACCTACATTTCTAGGTGTTTCTAGCACTCGGCATGATAAATCCATCAGATTCAATTATATATTTCTTACCTTTTCTAGCACTCGATTTTAAGTAGTCTACCTCCAATTGGAATGATTTTTCAAACTAAATTTTTAATGAGTCTTCCTGATCATATTGTACAGCTTCTTTCTCTCTTTGTATATATTTTATTTCTTCAAGGATGGTTGATTCGGCATTTTAGGTATCCTAAATTTCCTATTTATAAGGATCTAGTTTGTATAAGATCTCAGAATAATAGGGATTGGTGGAGTTAGCCTTAGAGGGTCCAATATAATTCATGATGTTAGTAAAAACCGGGAGTTCGGAGGTTTCTTTTTCCGCTCAAAAAGATTTAGACAAAGAAGGGGGATGAGTATCATTACATTTATTCCCACATTCGTTTATATAATGTACAATGCGTGATCATTTTTTTGTATAATTCTAGTACATTCTCAAAGACCACATCCTGAATAAAACCATTGTCCCCATTTTGAATCCAGAATCGTGAAGGCAAGGTTTTAGAGATATCGAATTCAGTGCCAATTCTAGCAACATAGGGGCAAGTAAGATTTAAGGTGGAAGAAACAAACTTAATGGGTCGACCAAATAGACCTGTGATGGAAAATAAAGCATTCTGTTTGAATAGTTGTAAGGGAATAATAGGACATCCTAGCTAGAGAGGAACAATGGGGGGCTCAGAATCAAAATAGAATTTAGGAGACCATTTAAACACCTTCATTCCGCATCCCTGAAAATCCCAGAAGCCCTGAGTCCAAAATCTATAGACTTTTTCCTCTGAAGAAAATAGAAATAGTAAATGCAACGAATTAAATAAAATAATGCACAAGTTCACAAATCCAATGCTTTCCAATATTTTGTGCAGAAAGACAAGCTAGGGTCTACGTTTAAAGAATTTACAAACCAAAGAAAAACATAGATCCGAAGAGAGAGTGTGCACCTCATATTTTGAGAAGAAAATATCTAATAGACCGAGGTGGAAAATGAATTCATAGGTCTTAGATTCAGTTGAAGGAGCATGGAATACAATAACATCTTCAAAGGATCTTGCATACTGGTTTCCAACTTGAATATAAAGACCTAGATTTTTTATGTAGTTTTTTAATTATATGGAATTATTACGAGTGTGTGAAAATTGACGGCGTGTGATTCTGAGGCCTGGTGTGCCCGGAATTAATTTATGAACTTTTTTTAAAGTACGTTCAGTAAACGTGTGAGCGGTGTTTTCTAACTTTTGAACTGGTGCACAGATTAAAAATCTGAGGGCACCGTTGAATACGCTGCGCCAGGATTCGTTTAAGGGAGGCTTCACTTAGACCACAATAGGTCTGGAGAAAAAGTTTCTTTGGGACTTTTTTAAAGAATAAATAAAATAACTTTTTTATTTTATTTTATTTTATTTCTTTTCCTCCAACAGACAAGCAGCAATGTGGGACCAGCGATGAGTCGAGACAATAAATGTCTTAACCTTTCAATACTAAGTAATAACATCGTTGGGGAATTAGGAAGGTTCTTAATTAATGAACCCTCATAAATCCCACGAGAATTAGACACCCTCCCCCTTTCCTATTTATATAGAGATTGGGGGAGGTATCAACACTGCTTCACCAAGCATCAGAGTGTTGACAAAGTTCCGAGATGCCAAACCCATGGAAGACGGAGTCGGTTCCGGTGAGTGGTGACAAGCGACACAGAACCCTCGAACCGAAGGTCGACGATCGAGTGATGCCATTGGATTCTAGTTGTGGGGGATGGAAGAAACCAACACACTTCCTCAAACATGGGCATTTCTCCATCGTTCTTGAGGTAGGGTTTAGTCATGATTTGTTTTTCAAAAGTTATTAAAATCCCTCATACCCTCTTGCTATCAACCTAACGCGAAGGGCGTGGGCCAAACGAACAAGGCTCGGACCCTCCTCCCTTTTGTTGAAAGTTGGTGCGTTCTTCACTAGCTTATCCTTTGGGTTGGACGATCCCCAGAGCGACAAATTATGGCGGTGGCCGGCACCGGTTGGTCGTGGAGAGGTGCGGTGCGCCGTCGCACATCGCTGGTGATCAAGGGGCCACGGCCGAAGCTGTGACAGTCGTAGGAGGTGGTCGGTACACCGGCCGGCCGCGGAAGAGGAGGGTGGCGTGACTAGCACACTACCGGATGATGGGGGTCATGGCTTGTCAGCCACGGCAGACCGAGGGAGGCATCCGGCACACCGGATGGCCACGATGGGAGGCAGGACCCGCTCCTACGGGTCTCGCACACCACCTGACTGCATCACACAGTGCCGCCATAATGGAGAAGACCGAACAGACCTCATGGTTGTTTGGGAAGACCAAGGGTCTCACCCCCCGTGTTGGCTAGGGTGGTCCCCTCTCCAACCAATCCACGCCACCTACGGGCCGCGCTCCACCGCGAGTCAGGTTGCGCTCCACCGTGAGTCGGGTCGCGCTCCACCTCAAGTCGGATCACGCTTCACTGTGATTCGGGCTATGCAAGCCCAGCGAGCCGCACCACCATGTGTGGGGCCATGCTACACCTCAGGTCGGGTCATGATCCACAGTGGGCTGGGCCGCATGACCCTAGAGGGCAACGCCACTACGGCCCGGGTTGCGCGAGCCCAGCGGGCCGCCCCTTGCGGGCCAGGCCACATCTCCTTGCAGGCCAAGCCATACCACGGCCCAGCGGGCCGATCCCACTATGGCCCATCCCATATGGGTTGGAACCGGACCAGGTCGGGCCAGCTCAGGCCAGGTCGGGTCGGGTCGGTCCGACTGGGTCAGCTCGGACCCAGATACACTAAAGGGGCTATATCTTGAGAATTGGATGTCTGTTTGATGAACCATCTACAGTGTTGGGATCCTTGGATCGAGACGGTCGTTTTAGTATACTTCACTTGAGTTATAAAGACAGTTTTAGTATGGTCAGATTGGATCAAATCCGAATCTAACCGGGCCCTCATAAGTAAAACACTTATAACTCACAGACCAGGCATCCAATTGATGCGCCATCTGTCACGTTGGAACCCTTATGACATGGAAGTCCTTTAGGTTACTTCTTTATGGAGCTTATTGGCAGTCAAGGTACAATCGATATCTTTATTGGCATATTATACATAACTCGAGTGCACCTGTTGTAAGGAATCCTATGGAAGGATCTAACGTGAAGAGAGAACATCGATCCTTTGTGGGTCAGCATCTATAGATCCTACATGGGAAATCTTCTATTAGATCCTATGTGGGTTAGCACTTAGCGATCCTATGTGGGTCAGTGCATACAGATCCTGTGTGGGTCAGATCTTGTGTGGGTCAGTGGGGGTTAGTACATATTGATCCTATGTGGGTCAACAACAGTGCTTCTTAACAGAATAAGATGATCTAGCCTTACAATTAATCATTTGTACTTATATACTTAAGTTATACCTGGCTGTGAGCCAAGACTTTCACCTCCGTGGTGTTACCTGTGTGGTACTTCTATCTTCGTGGTTTTACCTATGTGGTACATTTATCTTCGTGGTGGTACATGTGTGGTACTTATAACATTGTGGTGTTGTCTTAGTGGTGTTACCTATGTAGTACTTCTACCTTTGTGGTGTTGTCTTTGTGGTGTTACCTTTTTGGTACTTCTATCTTTGTGGTGTCGTCTTTGTGGTGTTACCTATGTGGTACTTCTATCTTTGTGGTGTTAATAGTGTGGTATTTTTACCTTCATGGTGTTACCTTGGTGGTATTATTCCCTCGGGTATGAGATGAGTATATCTTGATAACTTAGGTATTTGTATAGACATATACCTAAGTAAAGTTGATGCCTTTCTTGTGGTTTTTCCTTTGTAGAACTATAGGAGACCTACGGGGGTCTCGGGGTCCCTATTGAGTATCATTATACTCACCCCTACACAGCATACACTCGCACCTCATTGTGTCTTGTGCAGATGACGTACAACGTTGATCGAGGCTGTGGGACCTAGGATAGGATAGTGCTCAGAGGTGGACCTCTTGGAATGACATGACATAGGGACTACTGTTTATGAGCTTTACTTACCCTACAAGTAGGATCCTCGATGGTCAATTTAGGATCTATTTTTAAATTTTTAGTTGTTTTTGTACTTTCCGGTTGTACTTGTACTTTTTAGTTGGGATTGTATTCTGGACCCTTTAGTTTCATCACACATTTACTACAATAGTTTACTTTTTGGTTTCTCCTTGTTGTGTTCTTGGACTGTGTGTCTGTATAGGTTAAAAGGCAATGCCTTCCTGTTTTTGGGATAGGCCATTCCGGTGCTAGTCGCCAGCCCTTGGCATATGGAATGCGGGCTTGGGGTAGTCACGACACGGGCCCCGAGGGATAGTTCATGAAAAAGTGGTATCAGAGGATTAATTTCTACCGAACAAATAGGACTCTGATCTTTTCTATGTGGTAATAGTGTCAAGTGTTATGAGTGTGGTTATCAGTTTGTGGAATCCAGTGTTGGTGTAGTGACTGACGTATCCATACACCAGGGCCCCAGATTCTGATTTCTGATTCAGTGTATGGAAACACTAATTGCGTGTGATTTTGAAAAGTTTTTGTTGTGATCTCTTTGAGTTAGCTCACCAGGTATGACTTATTGACCATGGAAAACCTATTTTCTTTTAGGATGCCACCACGTAGACAACCATCCATGATTCCTTAGAGTGTACATGATGACGGCCCATCGAGTAATGATGCCTCAGTACAGGTCCCTCTTATGGTGTTAGCACCTTCAGGTGGTGTACCAAGAGCACCACTATGCATTGGAAAGTCATTTCCACCAGCCCCACCAGTAGAGGATGCACGCTGACTAAGCGCATTGCATGAGTTTCATCAGTAGAGGCCTTTGAGGTTCTGAGGCGAGACAGACTCGTAGGCGGCTGAGGACTCGCTGGAGGCTATAGTTAGAGTTTTCCACCTGGTTGGGACACTAGCTGACCTTATGGTGATTCTAGTAGCCAGTATTTTTAGGCATCAGTAGGGAGATGGTGTAGCTTGATGATTCAGATACATGAAGAGGTGACCCTCATCTGGGAAGACTTTGAGATCCTTTTCAAGGCAGAGTTTGTCCCAATGAACTTACGCTCTGTGCGTATACAAAATTTGCTTCACTTACAAAAGGGTAGCATAACTATGGCCCAGTACTCAGTGAGGTTCACTGATCTCTCCTCTACTTCACCAACATGGTATGGGAACCTTTCTTTAGGGCCCGAACCTTTGAGCAGGGTCTTCGATGGGAGATCAGAGCATCGATGATATCACTCGGCATTCTGACATAGGCTGGGGTGCTATAGAGAGAACTTTTGGTGGATAGATTCATAGCTAAGTAGGTATTGATGGAGAAAGCCACCACCGGACATCGGGTAGAAGATTCATCTGCAGCAGGTAGTAGATGGATGATGAAGTGGACCAAACGGGCTAGGACTTCTGGTGGGTGACCTCAGGATACAGGGTCAGTGGTGTGGGGCTCACGGGACAGATGAGGACAGCTAAGGATCAGGCAGTGCTACTCGTGCGGTGGGTAGGGTCACATGGCACGTGATTGCCTGGACCACCATACAGATGACTAGCAGACGGTCTAGGGACCACTAAAATAGAGGCATAAATTCAATCAGGGAGGTATGTAGGTAGTAGGTGGATGTGACAGAGGATTCGGCCGTGTAGTAGGAGGTGGGCGGTGATTTGAGGTTCTACCGCCACCACCTCCAGGTGGTCCACCCCGACCATAGGGAGTAGGTGGAAAGGGACGAGCTTAGCTCCAGGTAGTTGATTCTTATGACCATGGTGCTTTGGAGATGATTAGAGGTACGTTCTGTGTCTAATCCACCCTAGCTACATAACAAATAGACACAGCTATTAGTCACTCTTTTATTTCCACAACCCTCATTCGGAGCTTGAATATTTCGACGGAGCTGTTGGCTCGATCCTTACAACTAGAGACTCCTACAGGATAATATTCGATGATTAAAAACTGGTGTCGGCAGTGTGAGATTAATCTAGGAGGCGAGATCTTCAGCTGAGATCTTCTAGTAGGGGCTTTGAGGTCTTACGATGTCATCTTAGGTATGGACTGGTTATCCACAGTCCATGCTCAAATTGACTGCATTAGGCGCAAAGTATGGTGTGTCCACGAGGATGGGACCATTTTTTCCTTTATTGGTGAGAAGGAAACCTTTGTAGCACATGTTAGACTTACCTAGAGGAGGGTGCATCCGATCACACATCAGTTAGCCAGCCTTACCCTCGGGGCAGTTGATGTTGAGAATCCGAGCTATCCTAAGTGGTGGACCAGTATGATGATGTATTTCTTGATGATGCTCTGAGACTACCTCCACAAAGAGAGTTATGCTTTTACATTGACCTATACCCCAGGATAGCACTGATATCTGCAGCAGAATATCAGATGGCTCCTGTGGAGCTTCGTGAGTTAAGGGGTATTGTTAGAGGACTTTCAGAGGAAGGGGTTCATAAGGCCCAGCGTTTCTCTATGGGAAGCCCTGATTTTGTTCACCAAGAAGGAAGATGGGATTTTGAGACTCTATGTAAACTATCGGTGCCTGAATCAGGTGACCTTGAAGAAAACGTATCCACTTCTAAGGATTTATGATCTTTTAGATCAGCTGAATGGAGCTCGTTGGTTCTCGAAGATAGACCTCAGATCATAATATCATCAGCTCAGGGTACAAGATGATGATGTGAATAAGACGGCCTTTAGATGTCGGTATGGACACTATGAGTTCATGGTTATGCCATTCGGCGTGACCAATACCCCAATAGTGTTCATGGGACTCATGAACAGGATCTTTCAGCCATACCTCAATTTCTTTGTTGTGGTATTCATCGATGACATCTTGATATACTTATTGATGGAGGAGGAGCATTCATATCATCTGTAGATAGTTCTAGATACACTCCGATAGAACCAGCTTTATGGTAAGATCTTGAAGTGACAGTTCTGGATATTAGAGGTTCACATTCTGGGACATTGACTTCGAGGCTCGACGTGCTCAGATATCCTCAGGACAGGCACCTGAAAGATTTTTTGAAGGTGTGGAACACGTCATCCTCTTTAGAGGATGTACCATGGTACTGGTGGAGCTACAGGAGGAGGTGTTGGAGAGTTCCATATGTCCCCTCTGGCGGTACATCCTGGAGTGGAGAAGATGTACCAGGACCTCCAGTGTTAGCACTAGTGGCCAGGAATAAAGAAAGCAGTGGAAAAGTTTGTTTCTTGATACCTCACTTGTCAGCAAGTGAAGGCTGAGCATCAGGTTCCATCAGGCTTAGCACAGCCACTATAGGTGCCAGAGTAGAAGTGGGATGGTATTTCCACATACTTTTTGATAGGGCTTCCAAGTACATCGAGGGGGCATGATTCTATCTGGGTGATTTTTGACCGACTCACCAAGTCATCACACTTCCTACCTATCTGATAGAAGGGATCAATAGAGGGCTTCTGATGCCTCTACGTAAATGAGATTTTACAACTTCATGGGGTGTCATAGACGATCGTCTCTGACCATGACACATGTTTTACTTCCTGGTTTTGGAAGGGATTGCAGGAGGCATTCGAGACTCAGCTACCTTTGAGCACTGCCTTTCATCCTCAGACGAATGGTCAGACAATGCGGACCATACAGACACTGGAGGACATGCTTCATGCATGTGTACTAGATTTTGGCCATATTTGGGAGGATCAATTTCCCTTAGTGGAATTCGCATAAAAAAAGTTATCACTCCACCATCAGTATGGAATCATTTGAGGCCTTGTAAATTCGACCATGCAGATCACCGCTATGTTGGAAAGACCCAAGGGAGTCAGAACGTATGGGTCCAGAGTTGGTACGGGCTACCAATGTGAAGGTGCACATCATCCAAGAGAGGATGAAGACTGTACAGAGCAGACAGAAGTATTATGCTGACAAGAGGAAGAAACCTTTGGAGTTTGAGGAGGGAGACCATGCCTTCCTACGGGTCTCACCTCACCAAGGTTTACAGAGATTTGGTCTAGGTGGAAAGTTATCACTGAGTTTTATCGAACCATTTCTGATACTATGGAGTATTGGCGAGGTGGAATGCCTCTTGGAACTTCCACCGCAGTTGGAGAGGGTGCACAACGTCTTCCATGTATCCTAGCTGAGGAGATACATGCATGACCCATCTCACATCATCAACCACAGCGAGCTGGACTTTGATGATGGGGCGACGTTTACGGAGGTTCGAGTTGAGATTGAGGATTTACAGGAGTGAGTAATTCATGGGTGGTCAATACCTCTGGTGCGTGTTCATTGGCATCACGGGAACCTCCAAGATAGCACTTGTGAGCGGGAGGCTCATATTCGTGCTTAGTACCCCCATTTTTTCTTAGTCTATATTGTGGCTTTCTGGGATGAAAATACCTAAGGTGGAGAGAATTTATAGAACCAAATTTTATGTGTAAATTATTTTTAATTATATGGAATTATTACAAGTCTGTGAAAATTGACGGTGTGTGATTCTGAGGCCCGATGTTCTTGGGATGAATTTCTGAACTTTTTTAAGGTACGTTTAGTAAACGCGTGGACGGAGTTTTATAACTTTCGAACTGGTTCTCGGATTAAAAGTATGAGGGCGCCATTGAATCTATAACGTTGGGATTTGCTTAAGGGAGGATTCACTTTGACTGTAGTAGGTATGGAGAAAAAGTTATTTTTTGGGACTTTTTAAAATAATAAATAAAATAACTTTGTTATTTTATTTTCTTTATTTTCTTCCAATGGACAAGCAGCAACGTGGTACCAGTGACATGTCAAGACAATAAATGGATTGACCTTTCAATCCTAAGTAACAACATCATTGGGAATTAGGAAGGTTCCTAATTAATGAACCATCATAAATCCCACGGGTGTTAGACACCCTCCCCTTCTTCTATTTATATAGAGCTTGGGGGGAGATATCAGCACTGCTTCACCAAGAAACGAAGTTCTAACAAAGTTTTGAGATGCCAAACCCAAGGAGAAAGGAGCCAGTTCCGGTGAAAGGTGATGAGAGACACTAAAACCCCAAACCGAAGTTCGATGATCGAGCGATGTCGTTGGAGGCTAGTTGAGGGGGATGGAAAACACTGACCCACTTACTCAACCACTAGAATTTCTCCATCGTTCTTGAGGTATGGTTTAGTCTTGATTTGTTTTTGAAGGGTTATTTGAATCCCTCCTACCCTCTTGCTATCAACCTAATGTGGAGGGCGCAGGCCAAACGAATAGGGCCTGGAACCTCCACCTTTTTGTTGAAATTTTGTGCGTTCTTCGCTTTCTTTTCCTTCGGGTTGGATGAGCCCCGAGGCGACAAATGATGGTGGCGGCCAGCACCGACCAGCCATGGAGGAGGTGTGACACACCGTCGCACGCTGCTAGTGAGCAAGGGGTCAAGACCGAAGTCGCAGCGGTCGGAGGAGGCGGCCGGCACACCGGCCGGCCACGGAAGAGGAGGGCGGTGTGACCAGTGTGCCACCGGAGGATGTGGGTTGTGACTCGTCAGCCGTGGCAGACCGAGGGAGACGACCAACACACCGGTCGGCCATGACGGGAGGCAGGACCTGCCCTAGCGGGTCCCACACACCACCTGGTGGCGCCACATGGCATCGCTGCTGTGGAGAAGACCGAACGGCCCTCGTGGCTGTTTGAGAAGACTGGGGGTCTCACCCCCTGTGTCGGCTAGGGAGGGACCCACTCTAGTTGGGCTATGCCACATGGGGGTCGTACTCCACCATAAGTAGGGCCACGCTCCATGCTGATTGGGGCCATGCTTCACCTCTGGCTCGGTCGTGCTCCACCTTGGGCCGAGCCGCGGGAGCCCAGCAGGCCGCACCACCGCAGTACGGGCCACACGAGCATAGCAGGCCACCACCCTTACAGGTTAGGCTGGACTATGGCCTAGAAAGTTGGGCCCATAGTGGCCTCACCCAGTCGGGTTGGGCCGGCTCAAGCCAGGTCGGGTCGGGGTGGTCCGACCGGGTCAGATCGGCCTCGGGCCCAACTGGAACCAGAAATACTAAAGGGGCCATATCTTGAGAACCGTACATCCGTTTGATGGACCATCTATGGTGTTGGGATCCTTTGATTGAGAAGGTCCTTTTGGTATAATCCACTTGATTTTTTAAGATATTTGGAGTACGACTGTGTTGGATCTAACCCAAAACCAACCGGGCCCTCGGAACTAAAACGCTTATAACTCACAGATCGAGTGTCCGATTGACACGCTGTCTGTTGCATTGGAACCCTTACGACATGACAATCATTTGGGTTACTCCTTTTTGGAGCTTAGTGGTGGTATAGGTACGAACGATATCTGGAGGGGCAGATTATATGTAACTCAAGCGCACAGGTTGCGAGGAATCCTCTAGTAGGTTGTAACGTGAAGAAAGAATAATGATCATGTATGGGTCGGTATCTATCAATACTTTGTCGGTCAAATTCAATTATATCATGTGTGGTTCAGTGCTCAGTGATCCTATGTGGGTCACTGCATACTGATCATGTGTGTGTCAGATCCTGTGTGGGTCAGAAGGGGTTAGTAACTATCGATCCTATGTGGGTCAGCATCAGTGCATATTAACATAATAAGATGATCTAGCCTTATGAATAATCATTTATACTTCTTTACTTAAGTTATACCTGATTGTGAGATGATACTTTTCACCTTCTTGGTGTTACCTGTGTGGTATTTCTATCTATGTGGTGTTAACTTTGTGGTACTTTTATCTTCATGGTGTTACCTGTGTGGTAATTCTACCTTTGTGGTGTTTTCTTAGTGGTGTTACCTATGTGGTACTTCTACCTTTGTGGTGTTGTCTTAGTGGTGTTACCTATGCAGTACTTCTACCTTTGTGGTATTTTATTCATGGTGTTACATGTGTGGTACTTCTATCTCCATGGTGTTACTTGTGTTGTATTTCTACCTTCGTGGTGTTACCTTGGTGGTATTCTTCCCTCGTGTATGAGATGAGTATATCTTGATAACTTAGGTATATGTATGGGCATATACCTAAGTAGAGTTGATGTATTTATTGTGGTTTTTCATTTTTGGAACTCTAGGAGACCTACGGGGGTATCGGGGTCCCTACTGAGTATCATTATACCCACCTCTGCACAGGCCACGCCCGCACCTTGTTGTGTCTTGTGAAGACAACATACAGAGTTGATCGAGGCTGAGGGATCTAGGATTGGACAATTCTCGGAGGTGGACCACTTGGAGTGAAGTGACACAGGGACTACTGTTTGTGAGTGGTACCTACCCTTTAGGTAGGATCCTCAGTGGTCGATACAGGAGCTATTTTTTTACTTTTTAGTTGTATTTGTACTTTTCAGTTGTACTTGTACTTTTCAGTTGGGCTTATATTCTGTACCCTTTACTTTCAGAACACTTTTACTACGGGAGTTTAATTCGTGGTTTCTACTTGTTGTTTTCTGGGACTGTGTGTCTATACAGGTTAAAAGGAAATGCCTTCCCGTTTTTTGGATACGCCTTTCAAGTTCTTATCGTGAGCCCCTAGCCTATGGATGGCGAGCTTGGGGTAGTCATGGAATGGGCCCTGAGGGATGGGTCATGACATTGATCAACATTAAGGTTTTCTCAATGGGTTCACGATGGCAGAGGCTCATGTGCAGTATTCATCATTTATTTCAAAATTAATTATCCATATCAAATCTCAACTTTTCATAATTAATTCTCACAATTAATTATCTTTGATCAACATCATGGCACATAATTAATTCTCACAATTAATTATTTTAACACAATAAATTCAATATCTCAATTATAGTATCTCAACCCATAACCAATCTCCAAAAAATATATCTATTTGTGCAACCCCCCTGTTCATTCCATGATTCAATTATCAATTAATCACCAAGGAAATCATAAGTCAATTCCACATTCCTAATTACTCCAATTTAGGAAATCAATTATTAAGGGAATCTAGAAATTCATAAACTTACATTCACATATCAAAACCAAGGCTATGGGAGTTTCATTCAGACCACCTACCTCGGTTTATTTATGGATGCTTGCCCAACAGAAATTCCCAAAATCTAAGAGGCACAACATCATCGATCAATCTCTAGATCTAAATCTCTAAACCAAAATTAAGATCAAAGGCATCAATATCTTGAATATCAAGATATTTATACACAATAGTATATCTATATCTAAATTCATTGGTTTAGATCCATGGAAATAGTGGAGATATTCCATGAAAATATCAAAGAAGGATAGAGGAAAGAACGGGAGAAGTGATGGGATGAAATCCACTTACCAGGAAGAGAGCAGATCTTCAATATGGGCTTTCGATCTTGAAGAATGATGTTTGGGTCACCTTGGATCCCTCAAGAAGGATATAGGATCACCTATAATTTTTCAAGCCCAGTCTAAGGTCAAACTATGGGAGTCTTGGGGGGTGCAGGTGGTTTTAAAATAGATTTTTGGATAATTAAACCTACGCGAACGGTTTTCTATGCATGGGAACATGGTTAGGGAAAACTGTGCATCAACCATGTGGACCTCTTTGTCCAGGTGTGCACAGTTGGCATGGTTTGGTCACATGGTTTTTTAAACCATGCACAAACCGTGCAGACGTCTCTGTCCAGTTTTTCATGTTTGGCATAGTTTAGTAACACAGTTTTTCAAACCCTGCACAAACTGTACACATTCCTTTGTCTTTAGTTTTTCTTTAAATGTTCGCCTAAACACACCCCAAGACACTACTCCAAAACAAAGGTACTTAAAAACTTCAATAAAGTACCTAAAAATTTACTCTAGATGACTCTAGAAAAGGCTGGGATCTTACAATACCCATGATAGAATCAAATTCTAATAAAGTAAGTATAACAATGTTATCTAGGAAGTTCCTCCCAAATTTTTTGAAAAGGGATGATTTATCTGATTGGGATAAAATACTTAACTCATTTTTTTCCTCTAAAAATAACTTGACTATCATGTTTTTTATGGTGTTTGAATATTTAAAATAAACTTGTGTGATATGAAAGAATCTGTAGAATCATAGTCACATAGGACATTTGAAGTTTGTGAATCGATGATAATCCTGCCTTTCACTATTTGATTTAGGTTCTAATCATTTTATTCATCCAAACTAGACTTAGGGAAGAAAATTTTAAAATATTAAATACATAAATGGGAAAATATGAACATTTAAGTGATAACTCATAAATGACATATATTCATTAACCTGTAAATTTATAAGTTTCAATCTAAGTTATCCATGGTCTATTTCATAAAATAAAATTTTATGTTCATTTGTGTTCCTTTCATAAAAATTATTTAGGATATTGTGAATTTATCAAATCATATCCTCCAGGAGTATTAAACATAGTGTGAAGCAATTCCTATTTTTCTTGCACCAGGTGATGATCGAGTTAATAACCAATGAACCCCTTTCATAGTTATTACCCATAGGTACAACTGTTCTAGATCAACATCCACTTAAAGTATCTAGGGAGGGATTTTTTTCTTGGAAAACACTTAATATAAACTTTACCACAATTTATATATGTTTTATTATGTTTTCTCTTATCCCAAAGGATTTCAATAAGGTTTTCTAATATTAATCCACAAAAATAACTATACTTTATTCTAATACTAACTATTAAAATCCATATATTTTATACACTTTATTTTATGATTTATTACATAAATCGCACTTAATACAATCCAAAAATATTGAAAGGCATAATTTATTTGGGAAATTAGATATATAAAATAATAAAATTAAATAGAAATACAACTTCATTATTTAAAAACTCCATAATATTCACTTAATATCCATTGATCTTCTAAAACTGCATAGGATAACCTAGGGACATACATAATAAATGGGTGAGCTATAAATCCTAGTAAGGGAATAATAAAATAATATAATTAGGTAAAGTAGAACATGTGAGTCAAGAGACATAACATGGTTCCATGAAAAGGTGAGAATAATAATCATTAACATCAAATCATGGTATAAGATAATAATGTCAAGGAAACATAAGGAATGTGGTAACAAAAAATCATGAAATCATAAATAAAATCTAAGGATAATCATTGAGTCATAAAAACATAGTGTTCTTAGGATAAATTTACATAAACCATACAAGATATCTCATAAGATAAAAACATCTCCCAATCCATTGTAGGGTTGTATAATTTTGAGCTCACCCGTCACACTCATATCATTTACATGCATTTGTGTACCTCATAGATCATAAAACATAAGAGATCCTTTCATAAATATCAATCACATGATTAATTAGTATGGGTTAAATTAATGGATGTAAAAAATAAATGAATTATATTTATATATATTTTAATACCTTTGAGTTGAAATGGGGATGGTTATTCACTACACAAAATTTGTGCACGAAAACCGCAGGATAATTTTGGCAGCAAAATGGGTGTAAATAAAGATTCATAGAAGATTTTAATGAGAGTGAAAGGGGTTATATCATAACTTTTAAATCATAAGTACTATAATATAGATGTTTAAAAACATATTCCAACATTAAAATTTGGATATCAAAAGGAATAATACAAAGAAGGTTCTTGATTAAAGAGGAGGAGAGGATCCCTTACCTTGAGAGGGCACTTCTAAAATCCTGGGAGGGTCTTCTTAAGAGAATGGTAACAACTTGGGAGGTATTTATAGGGATATACGGATATTCATTTCATTATCAATGGGTTTTTTGTAAATAGTACTGGGATATTGGGTGGATATTTATATAAAAAAAGAGAGTAATTTTTTATTATTTTATAAACATAGGTTTTGGACTCTATATAATAAAATAATAAAAACCACAAACCCTACCACGGTTTCTACAAAATAGGAGTGTTATTCAAGTTTTTATAAGTATAAGAGTCTAACTCATTAAAATAATACCATTAGTGATGCCGAAGTGAGTCATGTCCATAAATAATTTATTTTAAAATCTTAAAATATAATATAGATTTTGGAGGATTCATTAAAGAATTATAAAATTAATAATCTAACATAAAAACATATTAATTTAAAGGGGAAACATTATTTTTATCATTTATACTCTTTAAGGTATTTATTACATAACTTTTCTCATTTTATAACATCATAATACATAATGTATATTTATACCGTATTTATTTTTTACACAAAATTTCAATTATCTCAAAAAAATTCAAAAAACACATTAGATAATTTTGATATATTGATTTAAAAAATAATATTTATTTTATCAAAAAAAATCTCTAAATATGAGAATTTACTTCTTTAAATAAAAATCCCCATTTATTTAAAAAAATACTAGTTTTTATAATATTAACAATTTCTTGACCCTTATAAAGATTACATTAGACATAATTAAATTATATTATTATATATATTTAAATAAAATTATTTAATAAGGTTACTTCACGAAAATATCATTTATTTAAAAATTCATGAATTTATCAAAAATATTTCATTAATTAAAACCATATATTTTCCAAAAATACAATTTTGGGTTCTTCATATCAAAATCTAATTTTTTATTAAAATAATTATATGATCATTTATAGAGAAATAATAAAGAGTAAAAAAATATAATCGTTATTTCATTTAAAATAAAATATAAAAAACCATACTTCTAGTGTCTAGATATATAAACTCTTATTAAATGTGTGTGAGGGTTACACTTTCTTGAGGGGGTTTGACAAACATGGTTTGGGTCAAGATATTAATCAAAAGTCCCAGAAGCGAGTCAGACTCACTCCTACCAAATTTTATTAAAAAAATAAATACAAATACAGAAAATCAAAAGGAATGTTTATAAATCCTAGTGAAAGACTTTCCACATGAATCATCCTCAACAAAAGGCATGCAACAATCAAAAGCCATAAAATACCATTCCGAACTGGACTCCACAATATCCGTCTTTGATAAAGCATCAGCAACCTGATTAGCCTCCCTATAAGCATGTGTCACATCAAAAATAACACCATCAAGAAGTCAGAGACACTCAATCCAAGAGGGTAACATCCTCCATGGGACATCCCTCGACCATCTCTGAAGGATATCAACAGCCACCATTGAGTCCGACTCCATCCAGATAAATCACCAACCATAAAAAATTGCATATCTGATAGCTTTAATCATAGACCACATCTCAGCCTCAATGGTAGAGCCATGCCCGATGTAATGATAAAAGTATCCTTTAACGAAGCCCCGATAGGTACGGAATACCCCACCACATCCAGCAGTTTCGGGTGCACCTGAGGCAGCCCCATCAACATTTACCTTCACCCAAGATGTAATCGGAGGAATGCATCTAATTGACTTCATCACCAATGGTTTTCTCATCCTGCCAGCGACACCAAAATTCCTCAAAATAATAATTTCATTAAACTCATTATTCATACAGCCAACCTACACTTTGGAGGCTGTACAAACTGCCCTATGAATCTCCCTAACTCCTGACCAGAAAGTGGGCTTTATACCCTCAAAGACCTGAGCATTACGAGCCTTCTAGATGAACCAACAGTTGCTGTAACAGCAACCATGAGAATATTTCGGACCTGGTAACTACAGCGTGCAACAACATCTGGGGAGAAAAGTCCCTCCAACGAGCTCATCTCCAAGAAACACCCCACCATATCTTGAATGTATTTCCAGAGCCTACATATAAGAGTGCAATGCAAGAATATATGATCAATGGATTCCACAGAAGAAAAGAAAAATTGGATAGGACGAGGCAAGCTGAATGCCAGTTCTCTAAAGAAGACATTGCACTAAGAGCCTTCTCTTCCATACCTCCATAAAAGCAAGTACGCAGAAGGGGAAATGAATAATGTCTAGAATGCAGCAAGCCACCGAGGATCTGGACACTGCCCATTGCACATCAGCTGATAAACTTCCCGAGTGGTAAGAGTACCATTTGAAATTGGTTTCTAGACAAGAGTGTCCTTATCAATGAAGATGTATCTATGAATTTCAGTTAAAATCTGAGAAGGAATGAACTCACAGATGCTTGAACTGACATCCTTCAAAGAAGCAATCGATCACTGCAACCAATCCTATGGAATGATAGCATCCTCTTGAATCGGTTTGGACAACCAAGGAGTGCTCCAAGTATTCATAATAGACTCCCTGCAAACAAGCCACTTTGAGCAGGACATGATCCCATTGAAAGATGATCTCAACGCAGGCCATATAGAAGAAGAAAGATAATGAGAATAACCATCCCAAAGCCTTGTAGTGATCTGGGATGAAATAAATTACATAGAACTGTCTTGAGAAGTGATAATACTCTAGGTGAATTTACTGATCAATGCCTCATTGAACAGGCTCAAGTCTTTAATGCCAATACCCCCCATATCAATTGATTTAATGCAGTCTTTCCATGCCACAACAACCAACTTCCTTTTATAGATGGAACTATTCCATATAAAATTTCTGATTAGCCTTTTTAGTTCCTTGATAAGATTCTTTGGCCACCTGTAAATGGAAAACACATAAACAAACATTGAGGTAATCACCGAATTTAAAAGACAGATTCTTCCAGCTTGATACATAGCTTTCCCCTTCCAAGTTTCCATCTAAGCAATAATACGAGAGAAGATAGATTCAATATGGCACCTTTTCACACATCCCCAAAAAAGAGGGACACCAAGATAAGTAAAAGTCAATGATCCCTTTTTAACCCCATGAGATCTTGTGATTTTTTTTTGCTTTCTGATTGGAATTCCCTCCCCAAAAACCAAAAAAGATTTTTGAAAACTAATGGCTTGCCTAGCCACATCCTCATAATGCTTGAAAATGATCTTGATTGAAGACACAGTCCTTGTGTCAACATTACCAAATAAAATAATATCATCAGCATACAACATGTGGGTGGGGGAAAATAGATCACTACCAACTTTAATCATATTGTACAAACCAGCTTGCATGAGGCTATTAAGGAATAAACTCAAATAATCCTCAACAAGTGAAAAAACAAGACTAGAGAGAGGGTCCCCTTGTCGAAAACCCTTGAAGCACTGAAAGAAACCCCTGGGCGAGCCATTGACCAAAATAGATAACCTGGCACTCTTAAGAATGGAGTGAATCATATTGATAAACCTTGTAGAGAATCCATGCATTCTAAGAATAGATAGAAGAAAGCTCTATTTCATTGTGTCAAAGGCCTTAGAGATATCACTTTTCACTGAAAGACTACCTTGTTTCACCTTCCTTCTTAGTGAATTAATGCATTCAGAGGTAGTGAAAATACACATTTGAATACTCCTTCCTGGAACAAAACCAAATTGATTCGGAGTGATGAGCCCCTTGACCACATTGCCCATCCTCATGGCGAGTATCTTGCTGATGATCTTAGGTATAGTATTTCCAATAGCAACCAGTCTGAAATCCTTAATATCCATTGCATTCTCCTTATTAGGTAAAAGATCAATGAAATTAGAATTAGCACCATAATTCATGGAAGTAGTATCAAAGAACTCTCTAACTGCATTAATAACCTCATCATAAAAAATTTCCCAGTTAAACATGAAAAACTTATTGGTAAAACCATCCGACCCTGCAACACTATCAATGTTCAGGGAGAACAGGGCTTCCTGAACCTTCTTTCCCCCAGGTACCTCCACAATTTTTTCATTTTTCTGATCATCAATACTTGTATTGATGTTTTTCATAATCATATTTGATCTGTCAATCCCATTTTCAGAATAGGGGTGTGAAAAATAGCTCACAACTACATTTTCAATATCATTCTCTGAAGTGAGAGTTCTTCCATTAATGTTTAAGGTAGTGTATCCCCTTATACATTTTCTTTCCTTGTGAAGGTGATGGGAAAAACTAGAGTTCCTATCACCTTCCTTTAACCACATAATATTGTAAACAGATCTGGCCAAATTTTCCTTAGTATTGAGAAACTCATCCAGCTTGGATAAATCCTGTATTTCATCATGTGAAGGCATTTAATTTAATTGATTTAAATTCTGACAGCTAGAAAGGTGACTTTCAGCAGCCTTGATATCTTCATCCAGCTTAGAGAAAGAAAGCTTACTCCATTCCCTCAACCTCATCTTAGTAATTTTCATCTTTGAAGACAGAATCTGAGAAGTAGATCCCAAGTTCCAAGAGTTCTAGGAAGCAATAACATTCTCCTGGCATCCTTTAGACACAATCCAGGAATTATTGAATTTGAAAGGGATGGGAGCCATCCACGGACCACCAGTGGAAATATCCACCCCGAAAGGATTATGATCAGAGTGGGTTTTGGGAAGCAGAAGACCAGAGGCACTAAGGGAATCATTTCTGTCATCAACTTGAAAGAGGAATCTATCCAATTTATTGGCCTGCATCCCTTTGAGAGTGTACCTTACTTAGGTAAAATATGCACCAACTATTGACACTTCAATAAGGTTATAGGTATAAATACATTGAGAGAAGTCCTTGGAAGCAACCCAGTTGAAGTTGAGTCCAGTTTTCTCATCAGGCCGCAGAATTGTATTGAAATCACTAGGAATTATCCAATTAAGAGGCAATTGAGAGGAGATGGAAACAATGTCACTCCATAATTCCCTCCTTTTCAAATAATTGTTCACATCATAGAGACAATACACTAAAAAGGTGTCCCCATTCAGCTCAACCGAGGTAAAAACAATTTGGTTTCCTTGGATACAAGAAAGAAATTTGATCGAGTCATGTTTGAGGAACCAAAGGCTTTCAACATTATCCTCATTCAGATTGTGATTAACTAAGGAGTAACCAAGGGATTCCCATTTGAAAGCTTTCCAATTGGAAAAACTCATCCTTGGATCAGCAATACCAATGATCAATGGCTTGTTGGTCACAAAAATATGTCTAAGGGCCTTGACTGTGGGAGCATTCCCAAGCCCTTAACAATTCCAGAATAAAATCTTCATTTATATAGGGTTGTCAGGGCCCTTGTTTGAGCCCCACCCCTAACAGGCTCTCCTTTAGCCTTGCCCTTCCCCTTATTGAAATTTCTTTCATGGAGAGACTCTGGTTTATTAATTCCAACCTCAACATCTGGGACCTCATCTGAACCATCAACAGATTGTTCATCCCCAGTATCATCTGACCAAAACACTCCAGAGAGTGGCCTGAATTTATTAGGGGATTTGGAGAGTCCCACCACTTCTTCATTCTCAAGCTTCCTCTTGGAAACCTTACTACCATGGACTTGGGTAAAATACCCATCCCCATAAACCTGAGTTTCACCTATATCATGAATATTCTTCTCCACTGGCCAAACACAAACAGGTTTATTAGAAGGTAGAGAATTCATGCCCATCTCAC
This sequence comes from Viscum album, assembly GCA_963277665.1. Classification (NCBI taxonomy): domain Eukaryota; kingdom Viridiplantae; phylum Streptophyta; class Magnoliopsida; order Santalales; family Viscaceae; genus Viscum; species Viscum album. Next base: position 1,152,995,578 of record OY728135.1, read on the forward strand.
ACCCATGTGAATTTTGCTTTGGGATCTATCCTGACAGCACACACTGGGTGTCCTGGACAGCTCTATTAGGAACCAAAGGACCAGAAGGAACCTCGAGGACAATACCATGGGCCTGTGATTCAATGATTTCAATAGAACAAATAGCTTCTACATGGACCTGATGAGGGACCTGCTTCACAACCTCATCAACATTAGAAATAACAGGTGCAGGCATAGAGGGGTGAGAAACTGTGTACTCCTCCTGCCCCTTTGATGGAAGCTCAGTAGTATCACTCATGAATGGGATTCATAGGGCATGATTCTACTATTTGAGGTCATTTCTTCTTCTATCTATATCAGTTGGACATTATATTAACCTTTAATATATAATATTCTTAAAAGTTACTATACAATACCAATATTATCAATGGTTATGATGCTTAATGGTATTTTAAATCTTAAAGTCTATATTGGTCCATAAACCAAAGTAGTGCATGTGTTTTCTATAACTAAATTACTTAATAAGGAATTTATTCATATAGAATAGAATTTCATTTATAAAATTTTGGTTCATTACATATTATGCTTTCATTCAATATCTTGATTACTTTATTCTTAATAAACTCTTTCATGGGAGGGTTCATCCTTTATTTTGGTTTCCTAAATGGCTTGGATCCTTCTTCCAAAAGTACCATGAGGGTGACAACGCTAGGTATAATTACCTTGAGATTAATTATAGTTATTCTAATAGTGTTTCACCTTATTTTATGAAATTATAATAACTCAGCTTCTTGGTCACTCCTGATAGAAGTGTTTAGAATTACCATAGAGGTTTATTCATTCCCCAAGTAAAAATATTTTAGTGGTGATGGAAGGTGATTCAACTCCATATAAGGTTCATATATGGTTAAAGACACCAAGGGCTTGGTCGTCTCCCTTTCCAATCTATCTGGAATAAATTTTCACAAATAATAATTAATTCCCTTTATGGATACAAAATTTTACTTATTCTTATTCTAGAACATGATATATTTCTTCACCAACTCACTCTTCAGATGATTAGGGAGATCCCATATCAATTTATATATAACCCAAGTAATTTTCGAAAGTAAAGATAGTGTAAAAATATTCATACTTCATAAGAAATCATATTTTTATGATATTTAGAATATTATAAATCACATTTTTATTACCAATATGAAAAAAAATATTTCCATGTTGAACATTAATTAATACCTTTCCAGTAACAATGAATATCCTCCAAGAAATTATAGGAACTTAATTTTCTTCCTCAATGTCTAGAATAATGAAATATACAAGAAAGATGAACTTATTGACATTTACTAGTACATATTCCAATAATAACTTAACATAATTCATTGAGTTGTTTGCTGGTTAAAGTTCCACTTCAGTAGGCTTCAAGTATTCTAATCCTGATTTCCTAAATACCCCAAAACGAATGAGGTTGGTACTCATTACCAAGTCACATAGGGTTCTTAGAAATTTTCATGGGCCTATGGTGGATGGGATATAAAAACTCCAGAGATCTTAAATATTTGTGGGGTCATATGTTAAACCAATAATGAGCACTCCTTGTTGAATGTAATTGTATTCAAGTCTTCCATATTCCTTTTACATGACAAAATTTATTTCATTAACTTTGTATATGTGGGTATTTGATTTAATGCCTCAATGAAAGGAATATTGATTTGAATCTTTTGAAATACCTACATAAATTTTTAAACTATTAATCCATATTTCATTGATAAATTAATGTAGGAAAAAGGAAAGGTGTGCCTAAGTATTTACTATATCATTCCATTTCTACTAAGTTACTTACTTCTCCTTTGATAGACCTTCCTCCAATCATATTACCTCAGTATTAACTTTGTCATCTCTAGGACTTGAGGGGTTTTCATTTCTATTAGATTAAACTACCTTCTACACTACCTTTAATGGTTGTGAGATATCCTTTACACTACCCAAGGTCACCTCATTATCTAAATAAATTTTATATTTATCAGTGTTACCCAAGTGTATACTCAGTTTCCTCCCCAATAGTTGATTTTTGAGCTACCTGTTTTTTTTTTCGAGGCTTTGAATGGTAATATATTGGTTCTGAAACCTTTTCTCAGTGGTCATGATGGATTTTTAAATTATCTCCTCTAATTTTGATGTATCTTAAAATGATTATTGAATAAAATATTGTTATTATCATTGTGTCTTAGTGGGATGAGGGTTTTTGGGATTTTGAAGACTGTTCAATAGTTGGAGTAAGTTATCTTGAAGGAGAAACTTCAGATAAACATTCAGACTTTTTAAAGAAATGGTAGTAGACTTAAACAAGTATACAATGATTTGGTCAAAATATGTTAATTTTTTATGGATGAAAATCCTGGTGCTCAGCTCATTGGATGTTTAGTAGATGTTTTGATCACCAAAATGATGGCTGTGTCTATATTTGAATCCCAATCAGTATAGATTTTTTGGTTAAGAGTGAGGGATAAGAGAATTGTTTCTCCACCTATGATTGGTGGTTAGGAAAATTTTTCCTATAGGGAATTGGAAGTTTCATTGTACAATAGATATATTCCCATGAATATAGGAATTCATTTTAACTAGTTTATTGTCTTATGTTAGAGTTGGTTGTTCCCTAAAACCAAATTCCCTTGTAGTTTTGATTACATTTTATATTCATGGTATTTGAATATAATATAACTTTTTAACATATATTAATTATTATTATACATGATAGTGAATGTGATAATTTATTAAGTATACATACCACATCAAAAGTAAATAGAAATTCACTAATATAACGAGATACTTTAGATGTTGTGATAGTAAGTCATAATCCCATGTTCTATGGTCCTATTATGTTATTTTAAGGTATATAAATGATACATATTATCAGTGGAAGGAGGATCATAAGACATTGTGGCACCTTCTCATGGTGTTCTCCCTTAGTAATATCTAAGAAGAGTGGTTATGGGAACAAACCCTCTAATATGAATTCCACATGTTTCATATGTTATTAGATATTTAAATATATGAATCTATGTAATAATCCTTCGAATCTAAGATACTTATTAATGTCTGTTATGACTCATGTACTTAGATGTACTTCAAAAACTATGATTATAATAGTTCATGCTAAAGGTGGATACATTGGGTTTTTCATGAGTGGCATAGAATTAATAAATAATATGAGAGAAGAATTTTCCAGTCTGTTGTAAGTGAATATCTTAGGAGATTTGATAGAATAGAATAGTGGGATAAAGTCCATGGTCATGGTGGTTTATTATTGTCTGTAGTTCCAAAATTTCAACAAAATGGATTCAAACATATATCTTGATGATACAATATATAAAACTTATTTGATGAGATATATAAAGAAAAATATATTATATTACATGATAATGATTCAATGGAGGTTGAATGTCGTTGAAAAAATAACTCTTTTATTTATGGGTGTCTTTGCATATTGTTAGATTCTAACCATATACCTTTGCCATTTTAGCCTAATTCCACCAAGAAAATATCCTATAGTGTAACACCCCAAGCTTCCATGATACGATTCTCTTTGAATAATACAGTAGCGTGTGTTGTACGCAACTTCGAGTTCTAACACACACCACAACCAATCAAACTAGTCGTTATAAATAGTAATACCCACTTTATGAAATTTTATAAATTTTATCTTTCAAAATGGACTTCATTTTTGGATTCATAATATAAAAATTAGATTAGGATAAATTTTTGGTATTTTTCTGAAAACATTCAATTTTTGATGAAGAGTGAAAATTACTAAATTTTAATTAAAAACAACTTTTTTAATCTAAATAATTAATAATGATAGATTATAAATTTGAGTGGTTTTAAAGTATATTTAGAATATATTTTTACCATTTAATAAAATTTTGGTCATTGAACATAATTTCACATTTAAACCAGACATAAACAAGTGTCAATTTTTTTAAAGTTATTATTTCTTAAAAACACGCTTTTGGTTTTGACAGCGAGAATTAAATTTAAATTAATTTCTGCCACTTCTGTGTTTTGGATTTAGAAAAATGGATTCCATATTTTGAATTAGGATGTCCAAATTTTGTAAATAGGTAACTCTTATTTTTATAAATTTTGAATAATTACTTCAGTAAATATTTTATTTACCATGGTTAAAGGGTAAATTCGGTAAATAAGGGTAACAAAATAATATTTTAATAATATTAAATTACCCTAACACTTTTTCTAACCCTATTGGTTGATACATGTCCGACCATGGTCATATTTGGGTCAATTTTCGGACCCCGTGGATCCACTTGTAAGTGATAGGGACACTTTATATTAATTAAGTTAAAGTATATACAAAAATGACATAAGCATATATCTTTTAGAAAAACCATGTTTACATAGGGTTATATATGTTATATTTTAGAGTATAAATATTCATTAGAAATATAAAAAAATTCTACATAATGGTTTTTTATTTATAATTTTTTGACATTAAATAATTAAATTTACTTATTACACAATAATGATGTAGTATTTTTCTTATTAATGAATAAATCAAATAATTGGTATTATAAATTTTAAAATAAATATAATTTAAAAGTTTTGATGACATCCACGAATTTTATTGGTGAATATGATATGTTAGTATTGCTTAAATTAATTTGTGTTGAATAAATAAAGTTGTTAAGACTCTAAAAAAATCAATTATTGAATAGTGTTAAAATTGACACAAATGAGTTTTTAAAACGAATATTATATTATTAATTGATATTCTATTCCTAAAAATTTAAGGAACGGCCAAAGGACTTATATAATGATAATTGTATCATTAATGGACCACTTTGGGGTCTCTTGGAAGTATATAGTAAGTTTATTAACAATATAATATAAAAATACAAAGTGACATGGTAACTATCAAACAAATTAACTAAGAGTTGAAACTAAAAGATAAGGTTAATAAAGTGACCCAAACCTATCTAAAACCTATTGGTTGAGTTTATTTCTACCTATAATCACATTATACTTTGAATAATACACTTTGGGGCCATTATAAACCGAAAATAAGTTTATTATAAAATAATATTTCAATCTTTTCCTAAGGTGCCCCTCACCCCTCTTATAAAAGGGCACTCCCCCTTCTCTCAAATTCATACCCTCAAAGCCTTTTGGTTCGGCAAAACTCTGCCCAAATAACCTCTCAAATATCCTCAATTCATCCTAGAGGCCTTCCTTTGGTCAAGAAAGCCAACTTAAGGAGCCCTTTTGATCAAATCAAAAGGAAGAACCCAAAGAAGAGGTAATGTTTTCACCACCCTCTTTCAAGTTCCTTTCTTCTTCAACATCTTATTTCTTTGTTATTTACATTATAAAATAATAAATCCAGTATCTTCTATATTTTTTGATGTTATTATAAATATGGTACAACAATATTTATTATTCTATCCATCCTTTGAATGACATGTCACCATACGTGCGTATGTATGGCTTACTGTCTCCATATCATGGTGTAATTGTTATTCAAAACATTATTATTTGGATGGATATGATAATGATGTTTAACTGATGTAAATAATAAATATAACATGATAATGATTCTTTATATATTATATACCATCCAATTATATATTATTTTAATATCAAAAGAATGATATTGTCGCTCGTGCGTACATATGGACTACCGTCTCCACGAACGTGATGAGATTCATTCCTCATCATATCCATTCAAGAATAATTTTCATTTGATGGTTAAAAATAATGTTTATGGACTTGATATAATTCTTTATATGCATAATATACAACATATACATAACAAACATGACTTATGTAACAAAACAAATAAAAGAAAATGAGTAAGTTAACACCCGAAACGATGATAATAATAAGATATTATTAACAAAGCAATGTTAAAAGATCATATATGATATCATATTAATGTATATGATTATTTTATAATTTAATAAAAATTATTTCACCATTATACAGGAGGTTAACCTAGCCTCAACCAAGGAAAAGTACAATGTAAGGGTTTATTTCACAATCTCTTCATTATCTGAGGTCGTTTATACGTAATTATCTACTGGGACCTCTTTATCACCCACATCCATGTTTCTTAAAAATGTATTTCAAAACATTCTTACTATTTTACAGAATATGGTTTAAAGTCATTTATACCCTTTTTTGACTTTTTATAAGAAGTTCATAAAGTAATCTTTCTGTCTTTTTCCAAACAAGGTCCTTTTTAACCTTTTCGATAGAATTAAGTTAAGAATGTCTTTTTTTTACTTATACGGCGGGTGCGGCTATTTTCCGTCATTATAAAATAATCGAAGCTTCATTTACATGCTTATAAGAATATTTTGAAAGTAAATGTTTTATTTTATAATTATGTGACTTTTAAATGATTTAAAATTGAATATTTTGAGAATTTGTGAAAGATACGCTTTATCAAGATCCGAATTTTAAATTTTTTAAAGATTTATCTTTCTAAACATTTTTAATTAATGTCCATTTTTTAAAAATGATTTTAAGGATTTATTTATATGGACATGAATATTTTGAAATGATATTTCTTTTCAAAAGTTTCAAAGTGGTATGGGACACTTTGATTCAAAAATCTCTTTTAAATTACTTCCTTTATAAATGTGTGACTTTTCAATGATTTCAAAAAAGAGATATTTCTCTCAAATAGTTTTGATTTCATCTATGTCAACATCCTTTGATGGATTTTAAGATTATTTGAAGATGATATATTATGATACAAAATGTCCATATTATATTGATGGTTTTGTGATATGTTTGAGTGTGGATGTGTTAATTTTATACTATTCATGGTTTATGGATAAAGTATTAACATTTAGTATTCTAGTTTTAATATGAATGTTTTTGTTATGTTTGAACCTGTTCATATGAGGATGCATTATACTTAGTAAGTGATGGGTGGATCCCGCTATAGCTTCTCGATGCATCGGTAGGTCTCATGAGACAAACTAGTGTCTTGGAATAAGGCCTTGACAAAATCTTATTTGTAGTCTTGGCACGAGGCCTTGACTATGTGGTTATGATAGTCTGGCATTATGAATTCCATCATTATAAAAGTGGCTAGTGATATTTCATGTGATTATTCGACTAGTAGAATATCCATGTGAATAAGTAAATGTCATTACTTCATTTTATTTTTTCTATATTATGATTAAGTTCAAGTTTAAAAAGATTTTGTTTTAGTTATACATTTCCTTAAATGTTTATGCTTATTTATGAAAGTTTCTGATGTATTGTTATCCTTACTGAGCGTTTGAGCTCACCCCTTTCTATGTTTTATTTTTTTCCAGGATGTGAAGAAGTGTTTTATGAATGACCTGTAGGGAATGTATGAGGGGATATGAAGACAAGATGTTGTTATAGTTTTTTTCACTTTATGATGTAATGTAAGACTTATGAATATATCTAGTGTTTCCAAGGCTACTAAACTAATCGGACTTTCGAGACGTGATCTTTTGTAATCATGCCAAAGTTATGTAATAATACACTGACTCTGGGTAACTGGGGTCGGAGCGTTATAGTTGGTATCAGAGGAAGTTTAGCAATAACCTTGGAAACTAGATTTAGATAAACTCTGATTAAAGCACATTACCCTAAGATATACTTTGAGAATTAGTATAGAAGAACATACTAGAATTTTGGTAATGTAGAGATTTTGTGAGTTTCCAAGAAAATACATCCCTATCTGGATACGATTAGGTAGAGGCGGATCTGGCACATATGTACCTAGGGGTAAAACCCGAAAACACCACTTTGATCTAGACTCGAATGGGAACTGGTGCACGACAAAGGGTCTTGCTGCACTCTTGGTTATGAAACTCCTGGGGGATATTCTTAGGATAATTATCATTTTATTTAAAAATCATTATGAAGAGTTTATGAGTATATACTTCCTCAATGAAAACATATTTATGATTATGGATTATATCCATAAACCGTTCAATTTATGTTATGTATTTTACAAGTTTATAATTATTCATTGAAATTCATAAATTGGCCTAGTTTATGCCATTTTATAGAAATGGCACCCAATAGATGGAATGTGAACTCCAGCAATACGTATGATCCAAAGCGTAAGAAGGATCATATCTTTCACGATATTAATCCAACATTTAGAAGTGAAATAGTCTCCCATGTATTCTCAACATATGAAGAAATAGTATCATGTTTTAATAAGATAAGTAAAAAATTCTTTGAGTCCTATGGAATTGAAGGCAAGCAAGAGAAGAAAAGGATGAAAGGGAGAAATATGGATAAAGAGAAGAGGAAAAAAGAAGAATTTTCCCATATGTGATAACTGTGGGAAGAAACACCATGGAACTTTCCTAAAGGTAATGGGATTTTTTTATAAGTGTGGAGAAAAAGGACATCAAGTACGTGACTGCAAGGGTAAGAAAAAGGTTTCAAATGTACAAGGCTTCATCTGTAAGGAGTTGGGACACTACACGAACCAATGTCCAAATCATCAGAGTATGCCCCAAATGATTCTATTAGATAATAATCAAGTTATGATACTACCACAGATGAGGAGGAATGATTAGAGTTCTTATGTTTTTATTAAAGAATTATGTCATTTGAGTGTTGTATCAACGGTGTACTTGTTATAATAATTATGGAGTATATAAGGATTGTACTGCAGTACTATTTCATTGAGGACTTGAGATTGTGTGGAACCATGAAAAGTGACTTAATAGTGAGCTACAATTTTTTTAAAATACATGGTTGAAGGAATGTTAATCCTTAATATGGTCCCGATAATGAGGTAGTGATTTTGGAATAAGATATGGTTGATTTGAATAAATTATATTAGATATTCTTGACTACCTTGAAACTGATTAATGATTTTTCATCATTGTAGTTTACAATATTTTTGGATAGAATGAGTATATATAGTATTCTATAAATAATAAGTGAGCATGAATGTAATCAATAGGGTTTTATAATAGTTCAAGATGTTACCATAATACATGATGAAAGTGTTCACATGTTATTACATGGAAAAAAAGATCTTCATTGTGTTTAACTTCCTTATAAATTTTGGAATATGAGTTTGGATAGTAGTATTTTGGATAAGTCTAAAGGTTGGAATGGATTAAGTTTGAAAGGTTATTTTTGTATTTTTATAAAAGGACAACACGCAGACCGTGTGACAATCTTTCGCGTCGGACAAAGCTATGGGAATCGAATCCACAACCATAAGTGTGATTGGGATTTATCACCTACCAATGGACTACGTGAAATTCTTGGATGGTATAATGTAGTTTCTTTTTTTAAGGGTCTGATATGTAAATTATAAATTCATTTTATTTGGAACCCTATACGATTAGGATAAATAGAGTATTTTTGTGTTGTATTATGTTTTGGAGTGAAAGATGAGTTTTTGGTAGAAATTTATTAATGGATAAAACTATAATTATAAAGTAATTATATCTCCTTATGATCTTATCCAATCTCATAAATAAATTCCTCAACATTAAGAAAAGGAACTTTGAACAAAAACGTTGTCCTAGATGGTACCTTAGATCATCACAAATTTATGGCTTTGTGATTGTTGGTCTTTTCATAGTCATGTTCTCTACCACTCTCCATCAGATATTTATGGTTATATTTCTCTTCCATATCCATGTTTTCCTACATGTAACTCTAGTATGTGTTATTTTCGGTAACCTTCATACTTACCACTCTTTATTTTAAATAGAGGCCTCATTAATCCATTTTTTGATGTGGGATTTCAACTAAGATATTTTGAAATGTCAACCCCAAGTTTCCAATACCGAACATAAATTGTGAGGATGCAAATTATTGAAGTAGGGGAGAATGTAACACACCAAGCATCCACGATATGCTTCTCTTTGAATAATTCAGTAGTGTGTGTTGTACGCAACTTCGAGTTCTAACAAACACCACAACCAATCAAACTAGCTGTTATGAATAGTAATACCCACTGTATGAAATTTTATAAATTTTATCTTTCAAAAATGGAATTCATTTTTGGATTCATAATATAGAAATTATCTTAGGCTAAATTTTTGGTATTTTTTTGAAAACATTCAATTTTTGATGAATAGTGAAAATTACTAAATTTTAATTAAAAAAAACTTTTTTAATCGAAATAATTAATAGTGATAAATTATGAATTTGAGTGGTTTTAAAGTATATTAAGAATATATTTTTATCATTTAATGCAATTTTCATCATTGGATGTAATTTTACATTTAAACCAGACATAAAAAAGTGTCAATCTTTTGATAGTTATTATTTCTTAAAAACACGCTTTTTGTTTTGACAACGGGAATTAAATTTAAATTAATTTCTTCCACTTCTGTGTTTTGAATTTTTAAAAATTTATTCCATATTTTGAATCATTATTTCCAAATTGTGTAAATAGGTAACTCTTATTTTTAGACATTTTGAATAATTACTTCGGTAAATATTTTATTTACCATGGTTAAAGGGTAAATCTGGTAAATAAGGGTAACAAAATAATATTTTAATAATATTAAATTACCCTAACACTTGTCCTAACCCTATTTTTTGATACATGTCCGACCATGGGAATATTTGGGTCGATTTTGGGACCCCATGTATCCACTTGTAAGTGATAGGGACACTTTATATTAATTAAGTTAAAGTAAATACAAAAATGACATAAGCATATATCTTTTAGAAAAACAATTTTTACATAGGGTTATATATGTTATATTTTAGACTATAAATATTAATTATAAAGATAAAACGATTTCCTACATAATGGTATTTTATTTATAATTTTTTTACATTAAATAATTAAATTTATTTATGACACAATATTGATGTGGTATTTTTCTTACTAATGAAAGAATCAAATAATTGGTATTATAAATGTTAAAATAAATATAATTTGAACATTTTGATGACATACATGAATTTTATTAGTGAATATGACATGTTTAGAGTTCTTAAAAAAATGTTTTCGAATTAATAAAGTTGTTAAGACTTTCAAAAAAATCAATTATTGAATAGTGTCAAAATTGACATAAATGAGTTTTTTTAAAAAAATATTATATTATTAATTGATATTCTATTCCTAAAAATATAAGGATCGGAAAAAAAAAACTTATATAATGATAATTGTATCATTAATGGACCACTTTGGTGTTTCTTGTAATTATATAGTAAGTTTATTAACCATATAATATAAAAATACAAAGTGACATGGTAAATGTCAAACAAATTAACTAAGAGTTAAAACTAAAAGATAAGGTTAATAAAGTGACCCAAACCTATCTAAAACCTATTGGTTGAGATTGTTTCGACCTATACTCACCTTATTCTTGGCATAAGCCACTTTGGAGCCATTATAAACCTAAAATAAGTTTATTATAAAAAAATATTTCAAACTTTTCCTAAGGTGCCCCTCACCCCTCTTACAAAAGGCCACTCCCCCTTCTCTCACATTCATACCCTCAAAGCCTTTTGGTTTGGACAAACTCTGACCAAATACCCTCCCAACTATCCTCAATTAACTATAGAGTCCTTACTTTAGTCATAAATCCAACTTAAGGATCCCTTTTGATCAAATCAAAAGGAAGAACCCAAAGAAGAGGTAATGTTTTCACCACCCTCTTTCAAGTTCCTTTCTTCTTCAACTTCTTGTTTCTCTTTTATTTCCATTATAAAATAATAAATCCATTATCTTCTATATACTGTGATGTTAATATAAATATGGTACAACCATTTTTAGTATTATATCCATCCTTTTAATGACTGTCACCATACGTGCGTACGCACAGCTTACCGTCTCCACGCCATGGTGTGATTGTTATTCAAAACATAATTATTTGGATGGGTATGATAATGATATGTAATTTCTATAAATAATAAATATAACAAGATAATTATTCTTTATATATTATATACCATACAATTATATATTATTTTAATATTAAAAGAATGATATTGTCGCTCGTGCGTACGTACGGACTACCATCTCCACGAACGCGATGAGATTTATTCCTCGTCGTATCCATTCAAGAATAATTTTCATTTGATGGTTAAAAATAATTTTTAAGGACTTGATATAATTTTTTATATGAATAATATAAAACTTATACATAACAAACATGACTTATGTAACAAAAAAATTAAAAGAAAACGAGTAAGTTAACACCTGAAATGATGATAATAATAAGATATTATTAACAAAGTAATGTTAAAAGATCATATATGATATCATATTAATGTATATGATTCTTGTATAATTTAATAACAATTATTTCACCATTATAAATGAGTTTAACTTACCCTAAACCAAGGAAAAGTACAGTGTAAGGGTTTATTTCAAAATCTCTTCATTATCTGAGGTTGTTTATACGTAATTATCTACTGGGACCTCTTTATCATCCACATCCATGTTTCTTAAAAATTTATTTCAAAACATTCTTACTATTTTACAAAATATGGGTTAAATTCATTTATACCCTTGTTTGAATTTTTATAAGAATTTTATAAAGGAAACTTTCTGTCGTTTTCCAAACAAGGTCCTTTTTAACCATTTCGACAGAATTAAGGTAAGAATGTCTTTTTTTACTTATACGGCGGGTGTGGATATTTTCTGCCGTTATAAAATCGTTGAAGCTTCCCTTACAAGATTATAAGAATATTTTGAAATTAAATGTTTTATTTTATAATTATATTAATTTTAAATGATTTCAAATTGAATATTTTAAGAGTTTGTGAAAGGTACTCTTTATCAAGATCCGAATTTTAAATGTTTTAAATATTTATCTTTCTAAATCTTTTTAATTAATGTCCATGTTTTCAAAATTATTTTAAGGATTTATTTATATAGACATGAATATTTTGAAATTATATTTATTTTCAAAAGTTTCAAAGTGGTATGGGACACTTTGATTAAAAAATATCTTTTAAATTACTTCCTTTATAAATGTGTGACTTTTCAATGATTTCAAAAAAAGAGATATTTCTCTCAAATAGTTTTTATTTTATCTATGTCAACATCCTTTGATGGATTTTAATCTTATTTGAAGATGATTTATTATGATACAAAACGTCCATGTTGTATTGATGGTTTTGTTATATATTTGACTATGGATGTGTTAATTTTATACCATTCATGGTTAATGGAGAAAGTATTGGCATTTCATATTCTAGTTTTAATATGAATGTTTTTGTTATGTTTAAACCTGTCTATATGAGGAATGCATTGGACATAGTAAGTGACGGGTGGAGCCTGCTATATCTCCTCGATGCATCGGTAGGTCTCATGAGACAAACTAGTTTCTTGGCACAATTCCTTGACAAAATCTTATTTGTAGTCTTGGCATGAGGCCTTGACTATGTGGTTATGATAGTCTGGCATTATGCATTCCATCATTATGAAAGTGGTTAGTGATATTTCATGTGATTATTCGACTAGTAAAATATCCAGGTGAATAATTAAATGGCATTAATTCATTTTATTTTTTCCATATTATGTTGAAGTTCAAGTTTAAAAGGCTTTTGTTTTAGTTATACATTGCGTTAAATGTTTATGCTAATTTATAAAAGTTTCCACTGTATTGTTATCCTTACTGAGCGTTTGAGCTCACCCCTTTCTATGTTTTATTTTTCCCAGGATTCCAAGAAATGTATTGTGATTTATATTCTAGGTTATTCCAAGGGAATAATGGAGTTCATAAAGGATTATTTATGTTGTTTTGTAAGTTATAAAGTGTAATGTAACATTAATGTATGTAATCTATTTTCCAATACTACTAAACTGATTGGTCCTTCAGGACTTGATTCCTTGTAATCATGCTAATGTATTAAAATAATGAACTGACTCTGGGTAACTGGGGTAAGGGCGTTACATAGAGGGTCATGTAATATTTGTATCCAATAACCTTGATTTATTCATATATGATTTTAACAACTAGATTAAAATATTATTCTCAAGCCCATGGAATAATATTTAACTAGTTTTATTGGTTGATCCCAAATATTTATTTATCATTTTAGAATGAAGTTGTTTTTATTTAATTAAATACATATATATTATACTTATTATGGTAAATAAAGAGGATAATGAAAAGATCTAGTGATGTTTTGGTGAGAATAGAATATTATTTTGAATAAATATTAATTTATTTATTTAGGGAAAAAATATTTAATTAGTCTACATGTTATGTGTGTGTCAAGTAAATAATAATAATATTGTTATTTAGATATGTTTTATGCTAAGGGATAAGAGAATATTAAAGGTAATTTTTTAAAATAATATTCTAACCCTATCTTTATAAGTACCTGACTACATAATTCTCATATAATTTAGTAAAATTATATTTTCCTAAGAATTTTTGTGCGAAATATTTGGAACTCCAAATAATTATCTTATCCCTGAGATATTCTCAATAATTATCTAAGTTATAAGATCATTTTAGATCCTCCTCCTTCATCTCCACTAGTGATAGAACCAAGATAATTCAACAAGACTTGTTGTGATTCTAAAGGTGTGATAAAAAATGATGAAAGGCATAGGGACATCTGCACTAGAATTTGGAGAACCCTACCCTAATGTTCATAGATTCTTAGAGAACATATGAATAACTGATAGAGGGAATATTCTCTTTATTACTCACTCATGGTGATTGTTTGACAAAAATAATCAACCATATTTGATAATTATGAAATAATTAAAATATTAATTAATTATTTATCTATCAATATTAATTATAAATTACATGTGAGATCCTATCTTTATTAATTAGGGTAATGTTATTCTATCTATTTATAAGGAGAAATCTGAAGAAGTTGAAGGAAAATTTTCATTGGTCACAAGCATAAATACTTCTATTGTTCCTCGTATCCTTCAAGTGAGACCCTCTATAAAATTGGGTAGGACCACATGTTTAGGTTTCATATATTTACTAAGATTTAGTGATCTATGTGGTTGTGTATTCATAGATACTGTAACTTTTATACTTCCAATGAAATGAATTCTATAATATTTTCTCCTATAGAAATAAAATAAAATTACAGACCATGTAAAAAATCTTGATTTATTTACTTTATTAATTTTTTATTAATTTTTTTCTTAAATTCCTATATGATTCTAGATTAAATAAATTTTAGTGTGTCATTCTTAGTGCAATTATTTCGGTGAAGGAATTTTTTTAAGTTTTGGTACACTAAATTTTAAAGGATTCTATCAAGGGACTGTTTCCATAAACATGATTCCGGTGGATGAAATTCTTGTGTGTAATGTTTCTGTAGGATTCTTAACAATTAGTATCAAAGAAAATAAGTTTTACAAAGTTTTATTAGTTTACTCAGCAATAGATCAAATAAAATTCTTACTTTCTTATATGTTTTTTGATTCAGTGGGAGTCATTATATTGGATGTGATAATATCAAAATATATCAATGTTTCGATTGATAAATTTTATGGAATGAATTTTTGTTTCTAGAGGATGAATATATAGGATTATATCATCTATAAATATTTAGAAGTTCTGTTGAAAGGTGTTAAACTAGAGATGATGGAGAAAGGAGAATAGGAAAATATGGATAGAAAGGAATTGGGTTTGGTGAGGATTCTATTATCTTAGAATGTGTCTCTAAACATATGGGAGAAAAATAATACAAAAGAGTTAATGTCAACCCTATAATATATATATGAAAATCCTATAGTACTCAACAAATTGTGTTTGAAGTGATGATTATTCAGTATGAGGCTATCAGAAGGAAGATCAACAATGGATCATGTGAATGATTTCCAATTGATTTAACGTTATCCTGAGTTTGTGAAGGTAACATTCACAGATGATTTTTTCACTATATTACTATTTTTATCATTTCCATAATCTTAAGATAAAATGGTAATAGCATTAAGAAAATCTAAGAATAACCAACTTGATATTTGATGATTAACGGAACTTGATTAATAATAAAGATATCTAGAGGTGGGACATTTAATCCTTATAGAAATGCATCTAGTATAAAGGGAATAGGGAACTCACCTAATCAAATAATTTTAATATGATTGAAATAAAATCAAGAGAATTAAGTATAGGTAAATCTACAATACTCATCCTAGTGTGGTGGAACAATGGTAAATTGGTTCATCCCAATAAATATTGTTGTGATCATAAAGGAAATTATGTAAGATCAACTTTGAAAGGTTTAATTTATGTTGGTTCAACTAGTGAGAGTGGTGAAAATATAATTTTGAGTGTCAACATATGGTGTAATCTTGGATAAAAGATTTAGGTGCATCTTTCCAATCTGCTGGTGAAAAGGGATGCAATTAAAATTATGTGTCTTAAAAATTTAGAAGATTGATTCTAGTGGATAATGAATATCTTGAAATTATAGGGAAGGGATATGATATAATTCAATTAAATAATTGAAATTTCCTTATGTTTAAGTTAGTATTACATATTCTAGGAATTCAGAATAACATGATTTCATTTAGAAAAATATATGAATATAGGTGTAGAACAACATTTTTAGATGGAGTGTTGAAAATAACTCAGGGTTTCTTGTTCATAGATAGATATGTAAAGAATGGTACACGATATCTAACCAGAAGGGTAGTGGGAACTAGAAATTAAAAAAAATCAACTTCTAGAAGTCTATATTTAATCCATTTTTATCTTAGGAACCTCTATGATAAAGGTATGAATGTTTTAATGTAAAAAACATCTTAAATATAGAACATTCATAATTTAGAAGTTATGAGAGTTACATACTTAGAAATAAATAAAAGGTGAGTTAAACTTGATCGAAATAACACAAAATTTTTGGAAGTTGCTCTTATATATATAAATGTCTAGAGACCTACCCTAGTTAAATATCATGGAGGTTTATACTATTTTTTACATTTAGGAAGGACTCTTTGAATTATGATTATACTTCCTCAAACATAAATTGGAACTATTCAGAGTATTTATCTAGTAGAAATCTATGGTTAAAAGCAAGCCAAGATGCAAGATGAAATGATTGAGGATAGACAGTAAATTTGATTACACCAAAAGAAGTTTTGTAACTTATACAAACATAGATACATTAGGTATGAAAATACTGTACCCAGGATACCTAAGAAAAATTACATACATAAGTAGATGAATCAAACATTAATGGAAGGTGTGTGGATTATGAATTCGAATTTAGGAATTCGAAAAGTTTTTTGAGAATAAGTAGTGGATATCGCATCATACTTAATTATTTAGTGACCTTCGACACTAATGGGATATGATTTTCTATAATATATTTGTATAGGAAAAAAATGGGATTTAGATAACCTCAATGTCTTCATAAGTTTAACCTATTCACATGTTGATACTAAAGACATAGAAAATCATTAGACAAAGTCTCACATGTGTTTTTTGGGGGACTATAAAGATGAAAATGTTGAATTTTTTACTTTGGGATGGTGACAAATTTCAAGTTACCAAAAGTCAAAATATTATCTTTAATGAAAAAGTTCTAATAAAGGAATGTAATTTGGAAGCAGAGAAATTTAAAGGGAAAAAAATAAACTTTAGTATATGTTGATCTGAATAAAGGCACTGGAATTTCACAAATTTTAGAAAAATTAAATTGAACTAAGTCTATTATAATTTCATAAATTCTGGAGAAAACTTTAGAGGTAATCACAGAAGGTTTGAGTTTAAGAACATTATAAGATATACTTAAAATCTCGATAAATTTTGAGGCTTGGTTTAGAGTTTCATAGGATGAAGTTTCTGAGGTTTCAGTTCTGGAGATATCATTATTGAAAGATACATTATTAAGGTCTGCAAGATTCATATGGTTGGAACATAAGTATATAAATAACTTGAAATTATTACTTTTAATAGAATTTGGAGAACCAAAAATCCTTAAATAAGTGTCTAGCTTTTTTATTCATATAAGTGTGAGTTGTACATTAAGGAGTTGAATTTTCTTCATGTAAATAAAACCTGGTAATAAATTGATTCAAAACTTTGAACAAAAGAACTTGAGAATAAGTGTATTTTACAAAAAAAAATAAGAAGTTGATGAAACTAAAAGGTGACAATAAATGCGAGTAGTTGAAGGATTTTAGAAGAAGGGCAGAATCTACTTCTCTGAGATATTCTCTCTAGTATTGAATAATAAAACCATCTGAACATTGATCATATTTTTTTCTTTAAAAGTATTATATTTAGAATAAATGGAAATTAATATATATTTTCTTCATGTGGATATAGATTAAGAAATATATATGAAGCAACATGTTGGTTTTGTGGAGTAATAGAATAAGGTATTAGTGTAAAAACTCAAAATAATTCTATGTGTTTTAAATAGGTGTCAAGATAATGGAAAAAGAAGTTAAAATAATTCATATAAGATAATGGTTTCATGTAGAGAAACTCTAATCATTTATACTACCTAAAAGAGTACAATTATAAGAACTTCATAATTTTACTGTTTTACATGGAGGATATACTTATGGTAAAAGAAAACACTCATTAGATCTAGGAGCTGAAAAGTAAATCAGTCCGATGTTTTGAAATCAAAGATCTTAGTAAATAAAAAAGATAGTGGGAATAGTGATTGAGTGAGATATGATGATTGGAATTTTGGTTATATCTTATAAAGATTACATCTAGAGAATTGTTGAAATATTTAGCATAACTGGGTGGGAAGATGTTTTAAATCCTCTTATTGGACACTTCAAACTCTCAATGTAATGAGAAATATGGATGTAAGTATAATCAAGGTACATGTAAATAATATCATGTTTATTAGTGGTAGTAAGTCTCATGTGTTCCATAGTGTTCACTCAATCGGAAGTTTCCCATGCATTGGGAGTTTTCATTCATTTCATGGGAAATCTTGGGAAATAACATTGGGAATTGATAAAGTGGATCCAAATATATCTTAAATGAATCAAAGATATTATCCTTTACTTTAGAGAAAATGATCCCTTGATGGCGTATTTTGATGCAAACTTTGTGGAATACTTAGAGTTATTGAATAACACAACCAGATATTTTTTTTACCTTAGGTGTAATGATGATCGGTTGGATGTCGATGATACAACTGATGATTGTTCTCTCCATAATGGAAGTAGAGTATGTAGTAGTAACAAAGGCTGTCAATGAAATGGTATGGTTGAAATGTCTGATTTGGGAGCATAGAAGCATCTAGGAAAGTGAGTTTCTATGATATGACAATTAAAGTGAAATGCATTTGGCCAAAAAAAACTTGTGTTCCATGAATGGAAAAAGCACATCGACCTTAAGTACCATTACATCTGAATATTTCTTAGAGATGGAGTGTTAGGGTTATGGAAGATAACTAGATGAAAGAAACCAGATAACATGTTCAATATGTTTTTATTTTAGGAAAGTATTAAGAAACATTGTGCCACAATTAGACTTGGGTGAATGGGAATGAAAATTGATGATTATTTCATGTATGAGAAGTTGGAAGGTTCATGTTTTCAAAAGTATTGGATAATGTTTTGGAATCCTTGAAGAAATATTCAAGTGGGAAATTTTATTTACTGTAAAGACTCTTCAAGTGATATTGTTAGGTAAAAAGAAGGGAAAACTCTAAAAAATCCATCATCCCTGTTAAAGAAATGATAGCAGGCTTCAACGGCTCATCAATGAATTAGTTGAAAGATATAAATTTTCAATGGATACAAAGCATAGTGGTCATCTAATCAGAAGTTCAGTGGACGTTGTGATCACTGGAAGGATGATTATGTTTAAATTTAAATCACTATTATAATGGATTTTGTGATAAAGAGTGAGTTATGGGAGAATTTTTGTTCCACTAGTGATTGAATATCAAGGTAAGGTATACTATAGGGAATTTTTGGTTTCATATTAAAATAGATGGATAACCATGGATATAGGAAGTCTATGTGACAGGTTGACTAGGTGGTACCCTCTATAAAATGTTGTTGGACCACATGAAAAGGTGTCATGAAATTAGTGATATTTATTGATCTAATTTCTTTTCTAGTTACAATGATTGTGACTTTTTTACTTCTGAATAAATGAATTCTATAACATTTTCTCCCAAGGATGTAGGAAAAAATCCAAACCACATAAAAAAATATTGATTTCTTTACTTTCTTTGTTTTTTCCTTTCCTATTTTTATTGAATGTTTATATGTATTTGGATTCAATGGCTTTGACTGTGTCAAACTTAGTGTAGTGATTTGGTTGAAGAAACTCTTTTAAGTTTCAATACACCCATGTTTAGAGAATTTCATCTAGAATTTTCTTTCGGTGGATGAACTTTGGGTGTTTTAAGTTTTTGTGGAATTCTCAACATGTATTTTGTTACCATTATTGTTGGTACTTACCCTATTTAAATTTTAATTGTTACTTCATCCATGGATGTATATTTTAATATTAGGGTTGAGCATACACATGTGGTATTTAAGGCCTTTGTTTTGGATATTTTTATTTTTTTTTCCGCTCCTAATGAAATTTGAGTTGTATCACCATACTAGGTTTTAATATGTTATTAATATATTCAACTATTGATTTTGTGATACATAACTCACCACACTAGTGGAAGGACCAAAATTTGAACTTAAGAACCTTCCCATATCATGATTTTCTCCACACTCATTGCATATTGTATGTTCAATTGATTTGACCGGTGTGATAGTGTTAAGCTTAAGTGATTCAATATTCTGAGACATGGTTCCCAACTGGGATGCCAGTATTGTAGTGGAATAAAAATTATGAATTACACTATTTTTCAATCCTTTCTCTAAGTGACAATGGAAATAGTTAGCAGACATATTACCCAATAAATCAAACAACTCCTTGGGTGACTTTCTCATAATTATACCTCCTTCAGTAGTATCGATGATGAAATTTTTACCTATGTTAAGTCCATTATAGAATATTTTCACTTAAAACCATAATGTTAATTGATCATGTGGTAAATTTATCAATAGTTCCTCAAAGTTATCCCATAAATCATAAAGGTATTTTTTATCAAAATTTTGAAAATTATGGATTTCATTCCTTATCATTACTATTTGGAATTTATAAATATATTTTACTAGGAACTCATGAGAGAGTGACTACCAAGTAACTATCGATCAATATAGAAGTCATTTTATCCAATATTTCACCTTATCCCTTAATGAGAAAGGAAAGTGAAAACTCATCACTACAACATCTAACACCTCATTATAATGAAAAGTGTTTCTTATTACTAAGAAATTGAAAAGGTGAGCATCTGGGTCCTTGTAACTACCATAATTTTTATAATGAAATTCCTTTTCAAATGAATAATTTTTTTATTAAGAAATTAAATAATAGAAAACACATACACTAATATAGTTATTTTGGATCATTATAAGTTATATCCTATCATTTTTAAAATATAGTTAGGAATCATAAGTATTAATAGTATAGTAGTTATAAAGTTATATTATGATTAATATATATTAAGAGTTATGATAAAGTCCAATTGACATAAACAAGGGAAGTGATGTCCTCCACCAGTAGGATTGTGCCCTTTGAAGCTCATTTATCATAGATTAAAAGGGATATAGCATCACTAGGATTTTCACCTGACCAGTCTTAAGATGAGAGTCAACAATTAAATAACAAGAGAAACCATTTATGGTAGAAGTTTAAGCTTATCAAGATCATGATTCAATCCATGTTCATCGAACTACCCTGAGAAAATATCACCATCACGCACCTTATCCTTAGCTAATTCACTGGTGTAACAGAGGTCAATGTATTTATACCCTGAAATTATGAATTTTTATATTTTATTTCTTAATGAATATATTTATCTTTTATTATTACTTTATAATGATTAAATAATATTTTTAATAAAAATTAGATTTTGATACGATGAAACATAAATTGTATTTTGGGGAAATATATCATTTCACTCAAGACCCTCTTTTTGATTAATTTAATAATTTTTTAATTAAATTATATTTTAATAAATTATTATTATAAAAAATTATATATTAAAAATAAAGGATAATATAATTTTATGAAGTAAAATATAATTTTTATAAGGGTTAGAAAAAATGTTATTGAAAAAAAGTATTATTTTTTAATAAATGAGGATTTTAATTTAAAGGTTTGAATTATCATATTTAGAGAATTATTTTGAAAAAATATATATTATTTTTTAAATCAATGTGTATAAATTATCTAATGGTGAATTTTTCATAATTTTATGAGATATAAAAAAATATGGTATAAATATATAATATGTATTGTGGCATTATAATGACCCAAAATTGATGTAATATATTTCATAAAAGGTATCCATGACCAAAATTATGTTTCCCCTTTAAAATAATGTTTTTTAATATATTTTATTAATTTTATAAATCCTTAATGAATCCTCCAATACCTATATTAGATTTTATGGTTTTAATATCTATTATTTATGAACATGATGCACTTCCACATCACCAAGGGTATTATTTTAATTATTTTGGTTCATATATATATAAAATATTTAAAACCACTCCTCTTTATAAAAAACCATGGGTAAAATCATGTGAAGTTTTGTGGTTTTGATTACATTATCATCTAGAGTCCAAAACCTAAGTTTTGAAATTAATAAATAACTCCCCTATCTTTTGATATAAAAACCCACCCAACCTCCCATTCAACTTCACCCAAAACCCTTATAGAATGAAGTTACTCTACCCTTACCTCTTTATATCCCTCCCAATGTGACTTTATTCTCTTAAGAAGCACCTCCCAAGCTTTAAGATGCACCCTCTCAAGGTAAGGGATCCTCTCATTCTTCTCTTTATTCAAGCACCTTATTTATATTATGCCTTTTGATTCCCAATTATTCATGTTGGTAAAAAAAATTACACATCCATATTACTATACTTATATCTCCAAGTTATGAGATACCCCTTCTACTCCAAACATGAATAATCCTATTATGCTGAAATTATACTGCTGAAATTATCCTATGATTGTTTCATTCCAAACATTTGTGTAGTGAATACCTATACCCATTTCCACTCAATATTATTCACCTAAATGTACCTATCCTTTATTGATTGGGGAATTTTATGTATGTAACCTACACTATTTAATAAAGGGATTAAATTTGATGAAATATGATCCTTTGTTGAATGATCTATGTGGCACACTTATACATGTACATAATATGAATGTGATGGGTGGGCCTAGAATTGTATAGTCCTCCCATGCATTGGGTAATGTTTTTATTTCATGAGAAAATATATATCGGATTTGTGTTGGAACTAATCCATTATAGTACTTTTTCCACAATGTGATGTTGTCTTGGAAGTTATACTTGACTTATTCTTATGTCATGTTGTATGTTTTTTATGCATTCTCATGTTTCCTTAATGTTATCATGTTATATAGTGCCTTATTTTTCAAGATTATCATTCTCACCCCTTTTATGTATAATTTATATTTGTATTGACTCACATGTATTACTTTTATCATTCTATTATTTTATTATTCCATTACTATTATTTATAGATCACCCCATTCTTATGTTCATCCCTAGGTTATCCTGTGCATTTTTAAAAGATCCAAGGAATATAAGATCATGTTATGGAGTTTTTAAATTTTATTTTTATATTTATTTTTCATGTTTTTATGTTATGTACCTAGTTACCCAAATACACTAGATATAAAAATATTTTGGGGTTTATTAAGTGTATCTTTATGTAATAAATCATGAATTAAGGTGTCTTAAAATATGGGGTTCCATAGTTAGTATCAGAGCATAGTCTAGTTATTTTTGGGATTTGGATTATAAAATCCTAATAAAATACTTATGGATAATAATAAACATAGGAAGAAATCACTAAATTTTGGATAATTATAGAGTAATTGGTTTATAAGAAAATACATCCATGTATGGATACAACAAGTCGATGTCACTCTAGAATAATTATACCTAGGGGTAATAATCTCAAACTGGGAACATTGAGCTAGAATCAGTCATCACCTGGTGAATGAAAATAATCCTTGATTCCAACCTAGTTTTAAACTCCTAGGGTATATGATTTGTTAAATTTATAATCTCATTACAAACCATTATTAAGGTAACCAAAAATACCCATAATATCTTATATTAGGAAATAGATCATGGATTTAAACCTATAAATTCATAGGTTAAAGAATATATGAGTTATCCCTTTAATGTTCATGGTTTCTTATGTATTTCATTAATAGTTAAAAAAATTATAATCCCTAATTTCCACTTTTTGTAGTCAATACCTAGAAATAGTAGAAACTAATTCAATAACCAATGTGAGGTGAAATGTGATTACTACCCAAATGATATTTCCAACCTGATGGGAGAAAAAGTTTGGAACTTCATGGAAATAATTTCTCAGTTAAATCATATTTTGAACCAAAACATGAATCGGGAGGAACACTCAAATCCCCCAAAGAAATTTAAAGTTTCAATTATGACATATATGTAAAAAAGACCTCCAAATTTCAGTGGATCTATTTATCCCTTAATTACTTAACAATGGATAAACTCCATTGAAATTATCTTATTTTTTCCTTCAATGTTCAGAGAAAGAGAAGGTCGTGCTGGATATTTATTATATTGAAGGAGAATCTGATAAATGATATATGTTGTTAGAAAATAAAAATACTAAGGATGAGTTCTAATTGATGGAGTGAAAGGAATTTTGAAAAAAAATCAACAAAGATTTTCCTCACACTCTCTAACTTCAAATCAAGAGGTATTTTATTGTCCTTATATAAAAAGTCAATAAATTCATTAGGGTGTATATGGTAAACTTCAAAATACTTACACGATACACCTCAAGATTTTTCATCACCCACAAAAATAAATTTTAATGCTTATTTGGTGGGATAAAGATGAGTCTATGAGATTCTTTGTTAATTAAAGACTTTGACAACTAGGAAATTTTCTGATTTTCCCTTAAAGTCTAAATAGAGATTGGTGAATCTCATTGGTCGCAGGGGTTTGAAGATAAGAAGTGTAGAATGATTTTAAATCCTGTAAGTGTGATGGATAAAACTAATAATGTAAAGAAAGTACAACATACCACATTTTAAAAGTATGGGAATAAGCATCCCAAACATTTCTTGAAGGGGACAAGGAAATGCTTTATGTGTGGGAAGGAATGGCACCAAGCTAGTGATTGAAGAAAGTAGAAACCCACCAATGTGATAGAAGAAAGTAATTATATTATAAACCCTCAACCTATTATCAAATGTTAAAACTACAAGTAATAATTACACTATATGATTCAATACACTAAGTTAAGTGTTATCAATGATAACTGATGACAACGATATAAAAGGCCAAGAGAGAAAGGGTGGGCGTATTCCATTACTACTATTGAGGTGGATCCCGACAATGAAGTGGTGAAAGGTATACTAGTTATTAATTCAAGTATATCAAACATACTATTGGATTCTATTATTACACATCATTTTATATTACACAAGTTAATATAATTATTCAAACACCACCTCAAAACATTGAAGTTGGGTTATTAGAGAAGATGAAAAATGGGATAATTTTTTCATCCCAATCATATAAATCATCCCCAATACAAATTTTTAGGTTGAATTTCCTAGTAAAACTTGTGTTTTGATACTCCATTTAGCATAATTTGATGTTATTTTAGGTATGTATTGGATTTCCTTTTATAGAGCCAACATAAATTTATGAGAGAAGGAAATCAACCTCTATATCACAAATCACCCCCCCCCCCCCCAATTCTATAAAAGTGCATAGAGGTGGATGAATACCATTTTGTATCATAATATAAATAATGGATATAATTTTATTATGAGAAAGAGTATCAATATAAAATTATTGATACTAAATAAAGTATCATCCTTGATGGAATACCCATTATAAGGGAATTATCTGACGTGTTTTCTAATGAATTGTTTGGTCTTCCTCCTAGTCGGGAGTTCTAGTTATTGATTGAACTTATACCAAGATAATTTCCAATATCTAAAACTGTATATATAATGGTCATTGTTAAAATTGTGGAGATAAAGAATCAACTACATGAGAATCTAGATAAAGTTTTTATATTCCCAAATCCTTCACTACGGGGTGCACAGGTTTTTTAATCAAGATTAAGGATGGGTAAATACACCTATGAATTGATTATCATGAGCTCAATAAGATCATGATAAATAAAAAGTATCATCTACCATGGATTGATGAATTTTTGAACCAGCTACATGGATCCTGGTACTTCTCTAAGTTATCTCTTCATTGGTATATTATCAAGCGAAGGTGGAGAAGGAAAATATCCCTAAGACTACTTTAATATAAGGTATGGGAACTATGTGTTCATAGTGATTCCAATTGGACTCATTAATACTATAAAAATATTCATGGACATGATGAATAGATTCTTTATTTATTAACTCAAAAACAATTTGTATTCTTTATAGAAGATATTATTATATACTTCAAAAGAATGGAAGAACATGAAGAGTATTTGAATATCATAATGAAGATTTTCTAAAATTAAAAGTTATTTGTGAAGTATAGTAAGTGTGATTTTTGAAAGGATAAAGTAACATTTTTTAGGAATGTTATCACCAACAAAGGTATATTGTGAATCCTTTAAAAATAGATTCAATCAAAGGATTCCATCAACTAATATTTGTGATAAAAATCCATAGTCTTCTTTGGATTAGTTGGGTACTATCTTCAATTTTTGATAAACTTATCATGATTTTCTAGAAAACTAACCAAGATAACTCGGAAGGTTGTAAAGTTTGTATGGACTGAGGAATGTGATGATGTATTTAAGGAATTGAATATGAGATTAATCACTACACTTGTGATTACGTTACCCACTAGTGGGGAAGGATTTTTCTCTATAGTAATGCATCCAAAAAGGTATTGGGTTGTGTACTCATGAAATATAAAAAATTGATAGGATATACCTCCCACCAATTAAATACCCATGAGAAAAACTACTCAATGCAAGATCTATAATTGCATGAAATGATCGTTGCATTGATTATTTGGAAGAAGTTTCTCTATGGGGAGAAGTGTGACATATATACGAACCATAAAATCCTAAAGTATATATTAACATAAAATGATCTCAATACGAACAAACGAAGGTGGTTATCATAGATCAAGGATTATGATTTTTCATGTAACAACCTTAACCTCAGTAACCTAGGGTCGATGGTCATTTTATTACAATGACATAGATACAAGAGATTAGATCACCTTTAATTAATCAGTTTAGTAGTCTTGAAGAAACTAGATACATCTATGGTTCTCTTATTACATTTGTAATTAAACATAGAATATAACAAAATAAAATAAATTGCTTCCTTGATACTTGTTAAATGGAATCATCTTTAGAACCTGGGGAAGGAAAAAAATGAAAGGGGTGAGCTCAAATGTTCATTAAGGTTTATGTAAATCAATAATAAGTTAAACAAAGTTAATAAGGCATAATGGAAAGGTAAATAACTGAAAAACTTATGCCATCAATAAACTGAGAATAAAAATGCATCCATAGATTTTTTCATAGTGAAAATATCATAGAAAGTAATAGATAAATACTAAATAAAGAAAATTATTAATAATTTTAAATCATTTATCTATCACATGAACCATTATACCATAAAGATGGTTTAAGTATATGGGTAGAAACCCATCTGATTTTTCTTAGAAATAAACACAAAGAGTTTGTCGCCAACTATTTTGTCTCATGAGACCAATTGATGCATCAGGGGGATATAACGAGCCCCACCAATCACTGAAATTCCAAAGAATTCTTTATAAATAGTTTCAATTAATGAACAATATGACTTATCAAAATATCTATATTGATTATGAAATACCGATTTATCAATATTTTAACATTTAAAGTAAACACCATATGTAAAAATGGTATAAGAATTAGAAAATAATCATATCCATGATATATGAAAATATGTATATTTAAGAGGAATATAATTTCAAATGGAAAATGATCTCAAATGGGTAGTAGATAAACCACATAAAAATTATTAAGTTCAAAATACCATGTAATTCTCAATGAAATTGAAATTAGGATGAAGTTTCTTAGCTTATGTCTGAATGTGTTCAACACATGATCTTAATGTCCTGAAAATAATATTAAATCCATTGATTAATTAATTAAAAACATTTTATACATGTATTTTATTTATTATAATTTTATTAATTTCATTTATTTTCTTCTTGATGAGTTATAAGATACAATTTTATCATTCATAAGTGTTTGCTTCTTTGGTTTTCATGATCGATTTACTTGTATACATGTATGGAAAATCATGTGAAATGATAATAGTTGTACCGAATTCAAATTATATGTTATTAAAAACCTACAGAATATTAAATGGTAATATATTTCATTATTTTATGGTATTATTATAAATCATTAGAAAAAAATTCAGTGATAATAGTTTATATTATTTTGGCGTATTTTTATTATCGTGAAACAGTTTTTTTATTAATTGATATTATTTATATAAACTAGTTCCAGAACTTTAAATAAGTTTTAATAAATATGTTATAATCTTATTTAACCATAAAATTGGTTTTATGACTAGACTTGAAGGATTAATTGAAAAAATAAGAATGCCATCCATGAAGGTAGTATATCGGCACCTCAGAGATGATGTTTTCATTTTTAGAATAAAAGGGGCGAGCAAGAGATATGTGGATAGATTATTCCATTTACATAATAAAATTCTAGTATATATAAGATAATTGATTTATCATGAATTTTTTGATAGAGGTGGTGAGGGAAGGATAATAAAATAAAAGAAAATGAAATAAAATGAAAGGGGGGGGGGGTTAAGGGTTTTACTTCTTGAATTCTTCTCCTTGGGAACCTCTTTAAGGGACTTGGATTTGGTCTTTTATTGATACCAAAGGCTCTTGGATGTGCGGGGGGACCTAGGAAGAGTATTAGGTAGAAAATGGACAAGATTCAAGGCTTTGGTGGTGTGAGGAGAAGAGTTGGTGAGGGGTGATATTTATAGTAGAGGGGAGAGGTGTTTTTTTATTATTCTAATCATTATTTTATTATTTTGGATCAATACAAGAAATAGTGATGATTTTTGAGAAAAACATATAGTGACTAGTACATGTGAGTTTGAACCAATGGTGCTTAAATCATTAATAAATAATCTATGACTCAATAATTTATGTATTTAGCTTATACCGTAAATTACTATTTTTCACTATTCACCAAAAATTCAACTATATTAGAAAAATATCAAAAATTCACCCTGACCATTTTTCAACATGAAGAATTAAAAAATTAAATCAATTTTATGAAAATAATTTTCTAAATATGGTAAATTAAATTTTTAATTAAAAATCATTTACTCATAAAATACCAATTTTAAAATTATAACAGATTTTAAAACACTTTTGAAAAATTAATTAAGGTCTCCAAAAATTATCTTATAATTATAAAACAATAAAATATTAATTGATGATTCTATTTTATGAAATTAAATTTTCTTTTAAATCGCTATATTAATTGTAAAATTGTAAATAAACATTTATGTTTTATAAAAATACCAATACTTAATTTATCATTTTCAAAATATTTATTTACTTATCCTATGATATAATTATATAATATTTTTATTTATAAGATGCCTAAATTTTATTTATGATTTCATAGATGAGGTTACTATTCTATTAGCTGAATTACTATTCCTACGGGTCACATTACTATTCCAAAGTTCAAGTTACTATTTCACTGGTATATATTCCTTAGTATCTAGAAAAAATCCTCTCATTTCATTCATTATTCATTTATAGAGTTTTTTCGTTCTATATGTGATTTTATATTATTTATACTATATGAAATAATTTTTTCTGCAACTTAAGATATCAAATGAATTGAATTTATTTAATAGGACACATACCATAAAATCTTGAGGTGTTATATTCTTCCCACCATTAAAAATTGATTCTTGAAATTTTCATTAATATTACCTTCTAAAAAGATGAGGGTGGTTCTTCTTCATAACATCCTCGGGTTTCCATGTTTCTTCTTCCATTTTATGTTTTCTCCAAAGAACCTTTACCAGTCAAGTCATCTGATTTCTCAATACATTATATCATGTGTCAAGAATCTCGATAGGCTCTTCATAGTAAGACAAATCAGGTTCCAATTCTATTTCTTCATAGTTGAGTACATGCGTTGGGTCTAGAATTTACTTCTTTAACAATGATATGTGGAACACATCATGAATTTTGGAGAGACTTTGTGTCATTTCTAAATGGTAAGATACAAATCCAATTCTTTCCAGAATTTCAATTGGTCCAATGTACCTAGGACTCATTTTTCCTATCTTACCAAACCTTAAGACACCCTTCCCTGGAGATACTTTCAAAAATACATGATATCCTACTTAAAATTCCTAATCATTTCTCTTTTTGTCAACATAACTCATTTTCCTACTTTGAAATGGTTTAATATTATCCTAAAGAGTCTTTACCTTTTTCATTGTCTCTTCAATAAGTTCTAGTAATGTAAGTTTCCTCTCACTAACTTTATCCAAATAGGTTGGAGTTCAAAAAATCTTTCCATATAATGCTTTATATGGCATTATTTGAATACTATAATGGAAACTATTATTATATTAAAATTATAAAAAAGGTAAATAAAGATCCCCCATACCATGAAAGTCAAGTGATCATGATCTCAACATGTCTTACAATGTTTGAATAGTCTTTTCAGACTGTCTATCGATTTGAGGGTGATAAATAGTACTCAAATAAAGCTCAGTATCCAAATAATTCTGAAGACTCTTCCAGAATTTTGATGTAAAATGGGGATCTCGATCAGACACAATCAATAGAGGTGGACCATGTAGTATTAAAACTTCATCAATATAGATTATTTCTAGGTTCTCTAGTGGAAAATCTTTCTTATGGTATGAAATGCATAGATTTTTTAATATGATCAACAATAACCCATATTGCATCATTCCTTCTAGGTGTCCTTGTTAGTATTATGAAAAAATCCATTATAATGTCATTACACTTCCATATAAGAATTGGTAAAGGTTTCATGAATCCTCTAGGGTGTTGTCTCTCGACCTTCACTTGTTGACAAACTAGACACCTTGACACATAATCAGTAATTTCTCACTTCATGTTATCCCACCAAAAATGTTTCCTCAAATATCTATACATATTGATACTATTAGTGAGTATTGAGAATTTTGAGCTATGATAATCATCTAATAGTTCCCTTTTTAGCTCTTGTATTGATGGGACAATGACCACTTTCCAAATTTCAAAATTCCATCCTCATACACCAAGTCTTCCAATCTTCAATCCTTAACAACTTTAATTTTCTTTTGAAAATTCGCATCATCAAGTTGAGATCTTGTTATCTTCTCTAATAAAGATTATTTAGAAATCATTTGAAAAAAGAGTGATGTTTCCTCTTCCTTAACAATTCTCATATCCATCTTTACTAGATCTATGAACATAGGATCTTTCTCAATCCTAATTTGGGTTAGAATTCTATGTTCTTTCCTAATTAATGCATCTTCTACCTTATTTTCCTTTCCTAGGTGGTATTGTATTGATCAATCATAATCTTTGAGTAACTTGAGCCATTTTCTTTGCCTCATGTTGAGTTTTTTTCTATGTAAATATGTATTTTAAACTCTTGTGATCTGTATATATCTCAAATCTTTCACTATAAAGATAGTGTCTCCATATCTTCAGATAAAATATTATGGATGCTAACTCAAGATCATGAGTTGGATAATTTTGTTCATGAGTCTCCAACTACCTTAATGTATATGCAATAACTTTATCATTTTTCATAAGTACATAACCCAGTCATTTCTTCGATGCATCACTATATATCACAAACCCATCATTTCCTGAGGGTAAAGTAAAAATTATAGATTTTAATAATCTTCTCTTCAATTCTTCAAAACATTATGCACATTCTTTTATCCATAAAACTTAACCCCTTTACGTGTGATCTTGGTTAACTAGTTATCCAATCAGGAAAAATTCTAAATGAAATTCTAATAGTAACCTACTAAAAAAATAAAAATGTGTACCTCAGTTATGTTCATTGGAATTTTTAATTCTTGGATTTCCTTTATCTTTACAGGATAAACTAATATTCCATCCTTAGAGACAATATGTCAATGAAAAGAAATTTCATGAATCCATAATTCACACTTACAAAATTTACCATATAAAATTTTCCTTCTGAGAGTCTCAAGAATAATTTTCAAGTGATTATTATGGTCTTCATATATTTTAGAGTACACTAAAATATCATTGATGAATACTAAAAAAAATCATCAAGATATTCCTATAATACTCTATTAAATATTTCTATGAAAATATAGGGTAAATTACTCAATCTTAATGGCATTACTGTGAACTCATAATGTCTATACCTCATTTGAAAATCTATCTTTGGAATGTATTCCTTCTTTACTCGCAATTAATGATACCCAAAATGAAGTTCAATATTTGAAAAATATTGATCTCCATAAAGTTGAAAAAATAAATTATCAATTAAAGGTATATAATAATTGTTATTTATTTTAATAGAATTTATTTATCTATAGTCAATGCACAGCCTCAAGGATTCATCTTTCTTATTAATAAAACGAATAGGGGATACCCATGGAAAAACACTAGGGTGAATAAATCCCTTATTAATCAACTCCTATAGTTTTTCATTCAGTTCCACTAATTCCACAGTGGCTATTCTATAACAAGTCTTTGATATTGGTCTTTCATTAGGGATTAAATCAATGGTAAACTCAAGTTCATGCTTTGGGGGTGTCCATGTAATTCCTCTAGAAATATATCAATGTATTCCTATACAATGGTAACATTCTCAATTTGAATATGAATTTACTCATCACTAGATGTTATTTTCTATTACTACCTAATAATTTCATTCAGTAGAGCTACTGGGAGTGGATCTATAAAAGAATAAAATTATGAAGTTTCTATTCTAAAGATAAGGGATTCTACACATTCCTTAAAAATAATAATTTCCTTCTTCTTGGAATAAATTCTTGCATTATATTTTGAAATCTAGTCCATACTGAGGATTATATCAATTTCAAGCATAGTTATGATGATAAGTTCAAAAATTAAATCATGTTTATATTTCATAATGTGAATTTCCCAAAACATTTTTATTGCAATGAGACTTCCCTTAGGAGTTTTGACTGAAAACTCCCTTATTAAATCAAAATGAAAATATTTAATTTTCTTTGAAAATTGTGTATATATAAAATATTGTCATAATACTGAATCAAATAAATCATTGGATAAATTTAAAAATAGGATTATTTTACCTAACACCACATCATTGGGTAAATCTACTTCAGCTATGGTGATTGCATAAGCTTGGCCATATCCCCTTGGTCACTTATGTGGTAGATTCCCCTGATGCTTGGGAAATTGATTTGAATAATTCCCCATTTCATTAAAGTTGAATCATTGAACATAATTGATTTGTTTATTCCCCTTGAATTAATTTTCTTGATGACCCTCTTCTCTAAACTAATAATAAACTCCCATTTCATTCAAGCATTTCTCAAGATAAATATTTCTATAATTTTTACATAGTGAAAATTGCTCCATTCCCTTATCCTTCTTTGATGCTTCACCTTTTCCATGGTTATTATAATAATCTTATTCTCTTTATTTCCCTTAAACAAATAGGATCTAGAAAATTCCTTATCTATTTTGACAACACTTAATACTATTTCATTATATGATGTAAATCGTTGAGAATTCAATTCCATTCGGATACTTAGTTTGAGAACTTCAAAGAAATGATCAATATTTTCTTCCAAATCATGTATGTAATCTATAAAATAACTATATAGTCTTGTGAAGTTAGCCTCATAATCCACAACACTCTCTTCTTACCTTTGTATTAATATAAAGAATTTTCTATTCATTTTATCTCATTTCTCATAAGGGAAATGATTTTTGAAGAATGATTCTTTAAAATTTCTCCATTTCATGTCTCCTATTTCATCTGCGTCCTTCGTATTCTATATCAAAGACCACCATTGATCAGCATATCCCTTTGTAAAATATACTTCTTGTACTACCTTTCCATTTTTATTACATCCCAATGCCATAAATATCTTTTCATGGGACATTATCTAATGATCAGTTACCACTGGATTAGTAGTCCCACTAAAATATGGGGGATTCTATCATATGAAATGATCCAACATAGTTGTAGTACGATTATTCACTATAACCTATGTATGTTTTCATAATATGTTCATGATCTTCTCAGATCCAACAATAATTGTGTTGACTTGCTCAGTGGGTAAATCCCTATATTGTTTGTGGGTATTGATTACTTTCCTTCAATTAGACGCATCATTAAATAATATCACACACTAAGTTAGCACATAATCATCATGATTATTGAGCGATAATTCACTGAAAGTAGTTATTATAACTATCATGTTTATTTAAAATCAAGTTCCCATGGTTTTTATTGAACTTTCTCTAATACAAACTGTAAAAACTATGACCCCAATATCTTAGAGTCAGTAGTCATTTTATTAAAATGACATAGATACAAGACATCGCATCACTAAGGATTGATCAGTTTAGTAGTCTTAAAGAAACTAGATACATACATGGTTCTCTTATTACATTGATAATTAAACATATAACATAACAAAAGAAAAATATATTGCTTCATAGACACTTATTCAAAGTTTTCATCTTTGAAACATGGGGAAGAAAAACAAATGAAAGGTTTTAGATAAAATTCTCAGTATGGGTTACATGTATCAATAATAATTGAAACAAATTCAATATGGAAAAATGGAAAGTAAATAATTAAAAAACTTATTCCATAAATAAAATGATAATGAAAATGCATCCATATATTTTTCATAGTGAAAATATCATAGAAAGTAATAACTGAATACTAAGTGAAGAAAATTCTTTATCATTATAAGTCATGTATCAGGAAAACAAACCATTATACCATCAATATGGTTTAAGTATATGGGTAGTAACCCATATTATTCTACTAGGAAACAAATGTGAAGGGTTTATCACCAACTAGTTTGTCTCATGAGACCTGTCGATGTATCGAGCAGCTATAAAGAGCTTCACCCGTCATTGTAATTCTAAATCATTACTCATACATAGATTCAATTAATGAAAAATATGAATTATCAAAATATTTATATTGAGTAGTAAATACTGATTTATCAATATTTCAACATTTAAATTAAACACTATATGTAAAAATGGTATACGGGTTAGAAAATAATTGTATCCTTGATACAAGAAAATATGGATATTTAATAGGAATATAATTTCAAATGAAAAATTTTCTCAAAGGGTTACTAGATAAACCACATATAAATTATTAGGGGAACAATACCATATAAGTCTCAAGTAAATTGAAATTGAGTGAAGTCCCTTACCATATGTATGAAAGTGTTCTACACTTGATATTAATGTCTTGGATAAAAATATTAAATAAATTAAATAATTAATTAATAAATTTTTATACATGTATTTTACTTATTATAATTTTATTAAGTTCATTTATGGCTTTTTTTATGAGTTATAAGATACAATTTTATTGTTTGGGAGCGTTCGTTTCCTTAGTTTTCATGATCGATTTACTTGTATACATGTGTGGAAAATCAAGTGAAATGAGAATAGTTATCCTAAATTGAAATTATATATTATTAAAGAACTTACATAAAATTAAATGGTTATATATTTTATTTATTTATTTTATGAGAATGAATTATTAGATAAATTGTTTTTGATAATCATTTAGATTATTTTGGCATTTTTAGATCATCATGAACTAGTTTTGTCTTATTAATTAATATTATGTATATATAAAAGTTATAGAACTTTAAATAATATTTAATAAATATATTATAATATATTTTAACCATTAAAATGGTTTTATTAAAATCCTTTAATGAGGAATTAAAAAAAACATGTCATCCACAAAGGTGGTAAATCAGCACCTCACGAACAATGTTTTCCTTTTTATAATAAAATGAGAGAGTAATAGAGATGATGATTGATTATTAAATTAAAATAATACAATTATAGTGTATATAAGATATTTTAGTTATCATTAATGTTTGTAAAGAGAATATTAGGGTATGATAATAAAATAAAATAAAATAAAAGGGGAGGATTAAGGGTTTTACCTCTTGAATCTTTCTCCTTGAGAACCTTTTTAAGGGACTTAGGTTTGGTATTTTATTGAGACCAAAGGATACTAGAAATGGGTAATATAATTGGGAATATGATTTGGTAAAAATAGGAAAATCTTAATGGCTTTGGTGGTGTGAGGAGAAGAGGTGGTGAGGGGTGCTATTTATACTGGAGGGGAAGGGGTTTTTTATTATTCTAATCATTATTTTATTATTTTGGATCAGGACAAGAAATAGTGATGATTCTTGTAACTAAAAATAGTAAATAGTGCATGTGGGTTCGAACCAATGGTGATTACATTATCCATACCACATATATGACTCAGTAATTCATATATTTAGCTTATACAGTAAATTATTGTATTTCACTATTTACCAAAAATTCAACTATTTTAGAAAAATCTCAGAAAATAACCCAAACCATTTTTCTATGTGTAGAATTAAAAAATTAAGTCAATTTTATGAAAATAATTTTCTAAATATAAGAAATTAAATTTTTAATTAAAATCATCATTTACTCCAAAAATACCAATTTTAAAATTATAACTGATTTTATAACACTTTGAAAAAATAATTAAGGTAATATAAAATTATCATATAATCATAAGACAACAAAATTCTAATTTATGATCCTATTTTATGAAAATAAATTTTATTTTAAATCATTATATTAAATATGAAATTTTAAATAAAAAATTATATTTTATAAAAATACCAACGCTTAATTTTTCATTTTCAAAATATTTATTTACTTATACTACGATATAATTATATTATATTTTCATTTATAAGATACCAAAATTTTATTTAGACTTTCATAGATGAGTTTACTATTCTATTGTATGAATTACTATTCCTAAGGGTCATATTATTATTCCAAAGGTCAAGTTATTATTTTATTGGTATATGTTTCTTAATTTTTAGAAAAAGCCTCTTTTTTCATTAATTATTCATTTATAGAGTTTTTTTTGTGTTATATGTGTGATATTATATGATTTATACAATATGAAATAATTTTGTGTGTAATATAAGTTATCTAATGAATTAAATTTATTTAAGAGGACACATACCGTAAAATCTTGGGTTATTATAGTTAAATGCATTACCATATTAAGAAGGAAAATAAAGTGGAAAATGTTATGACATCCGGACTTTTTATTACAAAACTTTTCATTACATAGTATAAATAGATGATATTTTAATGTTTATTTTCTTGGAAATAAAGTACATAATACATTAAAACTTAAACATTATTCTAAAACCAGTTGAAATACATATTTATGGGTTCACTCTAGGTTAATTTTTATGCATCTCATTTATTGGGGGCATACATCAAAGGAAAAGGGATGAGCATGAGTCTTTGTAAGGGAATAAGTAAGAGAGACATATAGCATGTGATCTTGAGATATATAAATAAGAACATAAGGCATAATGATAAGTTTTGATAAAGAGGCATATCATAATAATAAGAATGCGAATCATAACATGGAAATGTCTCCAAACCATTTAAATTATATATTCATAATCATATCATCAAGGTTTACCACCAAGGTGTCATAAATGAAAATTATCAAAGTTATTCACCAAGGTATTGTAAAACATGTCATCTATATAGATTAAATTATTTTTCCATTGCATTGGAGATATATTAGGTCACACAATTCATATGTATTAATTTCATGTGATCCATATAGATCATAATAAATCATTTCATTAATAACCCTTGGAGAATAATTAATGGGTTTCTTATCAAAATATTAGCATATAAAAGTTCTTAAAGACATGATCATTGCATAATTTTTAACCCATGAAAGGAATTTTGAGTTTCATATATATAAATCAACAAATAAAAAAATAATGTTTATATCTTTTAAAATACCCATTGAAAATAAAATAGGTTTGGGTATTCAAATAAAATGGAAAAGATAATTTCTCATGTAAAAGAGTGAAAGTTGAGAAATAAATTTGGCATCATGATGGGTATAAAACATGGTATTAGAAAAGGATAAAATGAGAAGGGATAAGGGTATATCATTAATAAAATAATATACTTATATTAATTGGATAATAGAGAGTGTACAAAATAACTTAGTTTGGAAATTGGAAGACATGCCACATAAAAAAAGTGAACTTGAATAGAAAAGAGAAGTGGAGATTTCCCTTACCTTGAATATTTGCTCCTAAAACATGAGGATATAACCTTATAAGATTTATGACACCTTGGGGGACTTCTTGGGATTAAAAACACTATAAATTCCTAGAGGATGGATTGGAAGTGAAGGGGATAGGTGAAATGGGTGTGTATTTATACAAGAGTGGAGTATTTTTTTAATAATTTCAAAATATAGATCTTGGAAAACTAGATTGTGGAAAATGTAATACCATTAGATTAACCATGTTTTTAGAAATTTATGACACATTTTATGTTATTTTAATCCACCAGAACCAAATATCATTTTTATTTCTACTTTTTGGCATGGAAAAGTAATGTTTCTACAAATTAATGTTTTTAAAAATCAAATTTTCTTTTTTAGACAGTGGAAAGTTACTTATAGTTTTAGAAATTGATTAAAATAAATTAAAATACTAAATATAAATAAAATAACATG
This sequence comes from Viscum album, assembly GCA_963277665.1. Taxonomy (NCBI): domain Eukaryota; kingdom Viridiplantae; phylum Streptophyta; class Magnoliopsida; order Santalales; family Viscaceae; genus Viscum; species Viscum album. The sequence continues at coordinate 1,153,034,435 of OY728135.1, forward strand.
TTTTAGGTCTTGGATTGTTATTAATTAATTATTACATAATTATGACATAAATATGATGTCATTAATATACTAAGACCCAAAAGCTGTATTTTTTACTATTCACAAAAAAATAATGTATCTTAGAAAAATCTCATAAATTAAACCTAACATAATTTTGAGATGTTAATTTACTAAATGAGGTTTGTTTTTTTATAAAAAATCTCTAAATATGATAGTTTTATCTTTTAAATATAAAAATCCTTATTTATTTAAAAATAGCAATTTTTAAGGAACAATCATATTTCTGACACTTAAAAAAATTCCTAGGTCTTTGAAAAATTAATTTATCATTTATTATTTAAATAAAAAAAATTATAAGACAATTTATTTAAAATAAATACTACTCAAAATACATTTTTTTATTATAAAAATTGTAAATATTTTCAAGAAAAATACAATTATTTTTTATTTGTGTCCAAAAAACAAATTATCAAATTCATATAAATTAAACATATTTTTTATTAAGAAAAAATATTATTAAGAGGAATTAATGGAATAAAAATTTTATTTATACAAAGTAATTTACACTTTATGTAACTAAGGTATGTACACATAACCCCTTATTACACTCACATACACCCAAAGGGTAAGGTGTGTGATGGTGGTAGTTTTGAGTGGTGCCTCAACTAACATCGACCGAGTGGTAATCTTCACTAACTTGAAATTATCCCAAAGGTGATTTCATTCATGATTCACTTGATTAATCTCTATTTGGGCTTGGTCAAGGTAAAACCCTAGTGATGGTACCTCCCTCCTTAAACGGCATGACTCTTCTGATTGAGGCTCTAGATTATCCATTTTGTATCAATTATCCTTTGTATTTACTACTTATAACCATTAATTATAATGATAAATTTTCCAGACAAGGTATAGTTTTTATTGGTCATATTGACCAACATTCATATTTACCAATGTTTATATTGAACAATGGTTATATCATGGTCAAATACAAATGGTTTCATTTCCCTTTATACCGTATAAATATTATTTCATCCTTTCACTAAAAAAACACTACAATTTCTCTCTAAGTTTAAATTTTCATTTCTTAAGTTTTTTATTAGTTTACTAATATTTTTTCATTTATATAGAAATTGTAGTCGGGGCGATGCATCTAGTAGATCATGGTGATCCATATTTTCCCATTTAATCTATTCTATTTTATAATTTTTTTCAAGTTTTAATTTTTGGAATTTCAATTGGTTTCATAGCTGATTAATGCAATGATGATATTAAAATGTGTTTGTTTCTCTTTAGTTTTTATGTGTATAATATTATATAGTATGTAATAAATATTTATTTAGGAAACATATATCATTTAAAAAAATAATGGGTCATTACATTCTTCCCCATTTAAGAAATTTCATCACCAAAATTTCAACTCATTTTCTCAGTTGAGAAAAGGTAATGGTACTTATCTTTCATTATATCCTCTCGTTCCCATGTTGCTTCTTCTTATTTATGATTCCTTCACAACACATTGATGATCTGGGTAGTCTTATTGAATATAACCTTGTCTCTACAGTCCAAGATCCACATCGGCTACTCCTCATAAGAGAGTTCATGTTCTAGTTGTACCACTTTCGGATTTAGTACATATGAGGGATCAGGTATATACTTCCTCAAGAGAGATACCTAGAATACATCATGAAATTGAGAAATATTTGATGGAAGTGCTAGCTAATATGCCACTTCTACTAAGTGATCAAGGATTTTAAAGGGGCTAAAGTACCTAGGGATAAGCTTCCATTTCATCCCAAACTCCATGACTCTCTTCTATGGTGATATTAAAAGGAAAACAAATTCTCCAACATCAAACTCCAAGTCCCTTTGATGGTTTCCATAATATCTCTTCTTCCAACTATGATTACCCTTTATATGTTTTTGGATGGCATGAACCTCTTCTATCATCTATTACACAAGATCATGCATAAGAAATTATCTCTCACCAAGTTCATCCCCACAAGTATGCGTTATACATTTTTTTCCATATATAGATTCATATGTTGTCATTTGAATACTCGAGTTGAAGATGTTATTGTATGAGAACTCAAATAATGAGAGGGGTTGATCCTATCCACATTTAAATTCCATCGAGCATGTTCTCAGCATTTCATTGATTTTATGAATAGTTATTTCATATTTTCCATTAGTTGGGGGTGATGGGTCATATTTAAATTCAATTTGGTATTCATATCATGTTGGATACTTCTCCATAATTTTAATGTGAACCTTGGATCATGATTAGAAATGATAGAAGGTGGAATCCCATGAAACCCCACCAGTTACTTTACATATATCTTCGAAATATGTTCAAGATAGAAATATTCCCAAATAGAGATAAAATGGGTGGTATTGGGGAGATGATCCACTATAAACCATAACAAACTGTTTCTGTGGGATGTTCTAGGGATGGAAGTGAAAACTTACATGGTGATATTGTCCAAATCCACAATTGGTATGGGTAGTGGTTGCAATACCCCTCTAGGAATTTGTCACTCTACCTTCACTTGTTAATATACCAATCACCTTGTAGTGTATCCAGAAACATCCCTTTTCATATTATCCCACCAATAATGATCATTTAAGGTCCCTATACATATTATTTCTTCCACGATGTATAGAGAATTTAGATTTATGTGCTTCATCCATCAACTCCTTCTTTATCTCTGGGTTATATGGGACACATATCCTTGTAAAAAATTTCACTACACCTTCTTGATCAATATTTAACTTAAGAAAATTTACATTCTTCATAGCCACTATCTTATTTTGTAATAAGGGATCTTCTCTTTGAACTTTCTTGATCATCTCTAGTAATGGTGGTTGAGAAATCATTTAGCATAGGGTTAATGATTCCCCTTCCCTTTTGATTCTCATGTCCAATTTTACTAGGTCCTTGATAAATGGATCTCCCTAAATCCATATCATTTTCAACACAACATGTTCATTTCTACTAAATGCATCAGTGATTTTGTTTTCTCTTAAAAGGTGATAATTAATGAAACAGTCATAGTCTTTAAGAAGTTCCAAAAATCTCCTTTGTCTCAGGTTGAATTAATTTTTTGTGAAAATTAACATCAAACTTTGTTGGTTTGTGTATATATCACATTTCTCCCCATAAAAATAGTGCCTCTATATTTTTAGAGAAAAAAAACCACAACTAGCTCTAAGTAATGCATAGGATAATTCTTATCATGAGGATTTAACTATCAATATTCATAAGAAATCACCATGTTATTTTGTATGAGGATAAACCCAAGACCTTTCATAGATTCATAAATATAAATAAGGAATCCTTCTTTGATAGAGGGTGGAGTTAACACATGTTCAATAACCAATCTCTTCTTCAGTTTTTAGAAAATTTCCTCATGCTTCTTTATCCAGATGAACTTATCCCCTTTTCGAGTTAACATTGTTAGTGGATTCAAAAGTTGTGATTTTTCTTTTCAAAAACATCCTATAATATCCTTCTGAACCAATGAAACTACAAATCATAGTTACTGTTGTGGAATGAGGCCACTTCTATACAATCTTTTACTAAATAGAGTCAACTGATATTATTTCATTGGTTATAATGTTCCCTAATAATGAAATTTTTGTAACCAAAATTCACATTTTCTAAATTTTCCAAAAATATTATCTCCCTCATAGGTTTCAATATAACCATTATATTATCCTCATATGACTCATTATTTTTTCAATATATCATAATATCATCAATAAAGACTACTAAAAATTTATCTAGGTTATCCTTAAATACTCTATTAATCAAATCCATAAATATATCAAGAGCATTATTTATGCTGAATAGAATAACAAAAAACTCATAATTCCCATATATTGTTCAGAAGACAATATTTGGAAAATCTTCTTTCTTTACCCTCAATTTATGATACCCATATCAGAAGTCAATCTTGAATAATAATTGATCCTCACATCACTGGTCAAATAAATAATCAATCCTTGGGAGATGGTACTTGTTCTTAAATTTTATCTCATTAATTTCTATATACTCAATTCATATTTTCATTGATCTATATTTATTCTTCACAAAGAGAAAAGGTGCTCCCCAAGGAGACACACTTGGTCAGATAAATCCATTCTCCAAAATATCTTGAAGCTATTTCTTTAATTCCACTAACTCTATATTTTCCATTCTATATAGGGTCTTTGATGTCATATTGGATATAAGTATGAGTTCAATGGAGAACTCTACCTCTCTTTCCATGGGAGTTCTAGGTAACTCTTCATAAAATATTTTAATGTATTCCATAATTATAGGTACATTATCTATATTTATAATTTCATTTCCCTATCCCTCTTCACCAGTCATATCCATAAAGAAAACTATGGGTGGTGCTTCTAGTCTAATCTTGGGATCGGATATATATCCATTGAAAATGACAATAGGTCATTTCATGAGCCAAGATAGGGTTCCATCCAACCTGACACCCGACCCAGTCTGCGACATGGCTCGAAGGGTGTTCCCGATTCCCACAGGTTGGAAACTAGTGCCTAGGTATCAAAAATACAACTTGGTAATGATTTCACCCCTTTACATAATCATAAACAACCAACAATAATAAAATATCACATGACTGAATATTATAACCAAACAAGGTATAAAAAATTTTAGATTCAAAGTTTTTCAACTTTAATCGAATCTAAAAGTACAATAAGGGAAAGGAAGCCGCAAAACTATCCTAAAAACCTCCATGAAACAAGAGGTACATAACCCTAAATCCACCACTGCCAACACTTTCAAGAAGTGGAACACTAGCATTAGGATCCACCATCACTACAATGATACATCTTTCCTTTACCTGGGTCATACATAACAAAGTCTACATAGTCCCAAAGGTGTATGTAGGGCATGATCCAAAGCCTAGTATAATTTCAACCAAAATAAAATATTTCAGGATAAAAAATTAGAAGAAAAATTAACATGAACATTTCTATAAGAGTATATGAAACATTTAAAATAAAAAATTTTAAGGAAAACTTACTCAAGAAATACTTTTTAAAGAAAAACATTTTTATAAATAATATTTCTTGAAAATAATGTGTACAAAAGGTCTACCATAGATTGATGGATAGCACCACATCACATAATAAATATGTCACAAGATAGAGCCATGGGAAGATCCCTAAAGGTAACTAACTCTAATGGGACTCTAGAAACCTCATACCTTGATGATCAAAATCCTCCACTAAACTACCAATAGTGTTTTCACGCACGATCAATTATTGCGGATCTCAACCCAAGGTTTAATGGTCTTTATATGATAATCCAAAACCAACAGAATTCCTATGCACGGTCTACTAGAGGGGAAATCATCCCAAGTTCTAGTGGTCTTCGATCATATCACATGTTTAGTTAGTTTTGTAATCATTAATATTTCTAGATGAATCTAAGACTCAGAAACTTATGAATCAACTGGCATACTAGTTCTATTTCACCCACCAAGATACTCAAGATTCCCTTTGTTCTCAAATTCAATTTCACATTTCATATAAATCACCACATACACATACACATTCCAAGAATCACAAGTACACAAGGTAATTAGCACTTACACATTCACATGTTGATACAACGATCAAAAATCACATGGAAACCACTTTTTTCCATAAAAAACCACTTTCCACTTCACATGTACACCAAAACCATTTGAAAATACATTTTTCACCACTTGAAAATTTTATTAAAAACATTTGGAAACACAATAATAAGAACACATGTGAAAACCAATTATTTTTCTAGGAAAAGCCCCTTTCAAATTCATATTCACATCAAAACCATTTTTATAACATTATTCACAATTCAAAGACACAATAAAGGTAAACAAGAAAGAAGAAAACATACAAAAAAACACCCATTTCTGTTGAAAATCCACTTTTAACACATTTTAACCATTAAATATATTTGAAAATATTATTCTCACCTTTCACATAAGGCATAGAATATATTTATGAAACACCACAATGAAGAACAGGTGAAACACAACCACTTTACTTTGAAACCCCCATTTTCAACACGTGTTCATCACAAAACCTTTCCAAAACATTCTTTCACAACAAAAAAATAATCCATAGAACACATTTTGACAATCAAGAAAGCATATAAAAATCATCTAATAATGTAGAAGAATGGGACCACCTTTCTCACACTTGGAAACTTCTAGAAATATGTGAAAAACAACAACTACACCACCAAAAGACCTTATAAAGGAAAGATCGAACATTAAAAATAATTATTTCACCCAAAAACACAAGATGAACCCCTCCTTACGTTAAAAACCCACTAGGAAATAAGAACTCAAGAAGGAGGGAGAAACCATTGGAGGAGGGAGAAACCAAAGGAGAATAGAACTTACATGGATATTCTTGAATAAACCACACCAAATATACCCCAAAATTAAAGATCCAAGGGAGAAAAGGGGAGGAGGGAGAGGCACCTAGGCTATAGAATACCTAATGGGAGAAAATGGGAGGAATTAGGGTTAAATTTAAAGAGGGAAAAAAGGTAATTTTCAAATTTTTAATAACATAGAAAAGTCACACAGTTTTCTCGCATAGTTTTCTAAACTGTTCGAAAACTATGCATCCCTCACTATCCAGGAGGAACATGCCGCATGGTTATCCCACACAGCTTTCCAAACCATGAAATCTCTACTATCCAAAACCAACATTTTCCACACAGTTTCCTATGCAAGGGTGCACTATTTCCCCTAACTGTGCACCGATCATACGCCACATGCTTTCAATCCCAAAATCACTATTTTTCTTCAAAAAAAACAAGGGGAAACTTTGGGATAAATACCATACTATATATAAACAAAATATTACCTCAAAATAAAAAAAACATATGTGATAATTCTCTCCACCATGAAAAATTTTGGTCCCAAAAAATTCAACCTAAATAGTGATCAGAGAACAAAAACAGATACTCCTCATCAACCCAAGACTTCTGCTCCCATGTCTCATGATCATCACAACCATACTGCCAATTAACTTGGATAAATGGAATAGAATTATCTCAAATAACTCTCTCCTAGGAATATATAATTTGTATCGTCCACTAAAAGACTGAAAAATTCAGATATAACTCAAACTCCTCCCATCTCAACACATGGGATGGATCTGGGTTATAATTTTTCAACTGAGATAAATGGAACACATAATGGATTGATGTCAACTATGAGTTAAAATCTAACTTATATTCCACTTTACTAATCTTCTCAGTAATCTCAAAAGTTTCTATATACCCCGGTGTTATCTTCCCTTGCTTTCCCAAACGATGGTGACCCAAGTGAGGTGTCACATTCAAAACACCTGGTCACCCATAGAAAAATAAAAAGTTTATCACCTTTAGATGTAATAATATTTATGGTAACTATGAGCTATAGATAACCACTTCCTAATCAAATTGACTTTATCAGAAGTCTCTTTCACAAGGATCAGTCCCTATAATGAGGTTTCACCCACCACATCCCAACACAAAGGGGACCGACATGTCATACCATAAATATCCTCAAAAGGATCCATTAGAATATATTGTTGGTAACTATTTTTTATATGAGAAATCAACTAATCTCAAATAGTTATCCCACAAACCTCCAAAATCCAACAGACATGCATGGATCATGACTTCCAAGATATAATTTTCTTGCTCCGTCTGACCATCCATTTGAGGATGGTATATCATGCTCAACTTGACCTGTGGCCACATTTCCTTATAAAGGCCTTCCTAAAATCACAAGGTAAAGTGGGGGTCCCTATAAAAATAATTTCTAATGGAACGCCTTGAATCATTGCAAACTACTAAACATACAACCAACCCAACTCGTCCAATTTGGATGAATCCATAATTGGAATGAAATGGGATTATTTGGTCAGATAATTAATCACTACCCAAATGGAATTTCTCCCCCATGGTGTAAGAGGAAATACAATAATAAATTACATGGAAATTTCATCTCACTTCAAGGTAGGAATGTGTAGTGGCTGAAGCAAACTGGAGGGCCTTTGGTGCTTCTCTTTGACCCGCAGATAAGTATAACGCCACGATACAAAGTCATTTATATCATGTCTCACACCTGGACACCATAACTATCGATGAACATCATAGTAAATCTTGGTATCACTAGGATGAATGGACCACTGAGACTGGGGTATATCTTTCATTAGCACCTTCCTCAATGAAAACGACACCACAAAACGACCTCTAAATCACAAAGCTCCCTCAAGAGACAACGGCCATTCACATGGAACCTCCCCACCATTAAAAAACATCATAGAATGATGGAATAGATCATCACTCATTTAATATTTCTAAATTAAATCCATAATGGAAAGTGTCAGTTAAAATCTATCTAAGAACACACCTCCAATATACTCCTTAGTCTCTAGATGCATCTGATAAAAAGACCCATCAAATTCCACTCATCATTAGACTTTTCAACTCTTAAACTGGTACTTTCCTACTCAGAGCATCTTCCACTACATTACCATTATCTGGGGTATATAATATATCAAAATATAACCCCTAAATGTATTCAATCCAATGAAATTGCCTCAAATTAAAATCTTTTTGGAAGAAAATATAGGCCAAACACTTATGATCAGAATAAACTAAAAGCTTCTCCCAAAAAAAGATAATGACGAAGTGTCTTTAAGGCATGAATCACCACTCATAACTATAGCTAATATTTTGAGTAATTCTTTTAATTTGGTTGAAGTTGGAATGAACCATAATCCACCACATGGTCATCATGAATTAGCACACACCTAAGAACCATACCTAAAGCATCACAGTAGACCACATATACCTTCCCTAATTTTGTAAAGATCAATATAAGAGTTATGGTAAACTTCCTCTTAATATCCTCATAGAAAACTTAATATTATGGGCTCCATTCAAAATTTATCCTTTTCTGGGTAAGCGTTTTCATGGATAAAGCAAGTCGTGAGAAATATCGAAACCACCTATAATACCCTTCTAGGACCAAAAAACTCATGATCTCAAAAAAATTCTTCGGCTGTTCCCATGACATAACTACACTAATATTATTGAGGTCCACTAAGACCCCTTGTTCTGAGATCATGTGACCCAGAAACATCACCTCCTTGATCCAGAAGGTGCACTTAGAAAGATTCACATAGATATGATGATTCTGAAGGGTGCCCAACACAATTCTCAAATGTCGCTCATGTTCCTTGATCCCAGAATAGACCATAATGTCATCCATAAATACCATGAAAAACAAGTCGAGATAATGAGGGAAAACCATGTTCATAAGTTCCATAAAGACCACTGGAAAATTTCCCAACCCGAAAGGAATGACCAAATACTCAAAATGGCCATACCTTCTTTGGATGGCTATTTTTGAGACATCTCCCTCTCTAACTCTGACTTGATGATACCCAGAATGAAAATAAATTTTGGAAGACCAAATTCCCCCATTAAGATAATCGAAAAGTTCATTAATACGAGGCAATGAATACCTGTTCCTAATCATTACCTTGTTGAGTTTCTATTAATTGATACACAACCGGAGAGATCCATCAGCCTTTTTTGAAAACAAAACTGGGGCATCCCAAGGTTAGATGCTTGGGGAAATGAATCCTTTGTATTCCAAATCATTCATATGTACCTTTAATTTCCCTAACTCAGTGGGGGTCATATGGTATGAGTGAATATATATCATTTTTGTTCCTAATGCCAAATAAATAGTGAATTCTACGTCTTTCTCCAAAATAAAACTCAAGAAATAATTTTCAAATACCTCTGGGAACTCATCCAACATAGTAGGTAATCCACCCTTAGGATCACTATCATATTCCTCCAATGTGAGTGATGAGATATGATAAACAATATTTCCCAATTATGGAATTGTAGGTCTAAGACATCCTAATCGAGAATCCCATTCACCTTAAAAAACTTTATAACATCTATTAGGTGCCAAAAGAACTCACTTTCTACAAATAAAAATCAATTTACACCTAAAAAACCATATTATCCATAATAAGGTTCATGTAAAAGATATTAATATATAATAAAATAATATCCCAATCCAGCTCGACTATAAGGCCCCAGCCTTAAACCTTTCTTAATCTTGAGTTATTACAAGATTACACGTTGAGGATCTTTTCGGGTTTAGAGTTTTAGAGAATTAGATCACAAAACTTGCATTACATTCCACATATAAACAAAGTGGTTACATAAAGATAGTATTCTTCATTCCCATCAATGGAAACACATTTAAAATAAAACATGGATTATTTCTTGACACATCCTTGACTCTATCATCTTATCATGTACCTTTCCCTTGACCTGTGAAAAACATTTCAAAAACTTGGGATGAGCATAAAAACTCAGTATGGGTTATAAAAAAAACATGGAAAGGAAACATGAGTTCATATATACATAAGAATGAAATCATACTTTACCCATAAAACATAGGCACTTTAACATACCTCATAAAATCATGAATAAATCATAGAAATCATAAGACATAAAGGTAACTTGAGGCATTCATAACATTCTTACGTAGGGAGTAACCCTCTTGGTTACGTTTGGAATACCCATCACAGTATATTCCCTAAAAATCTCTTCGGAGAAACCTTAACGTTTCACTCCTTCGCGTTACCCAATGCATTGGAGAGCTATAACGGGCTCACCCGCCCTTAGTTTATCACGGAACCACCCGTCTTCATAATAATTCCCAAGAACCATAACATAATCATATCACATAAAACATGCATAAAGGAAACATAAAATTTCAATACAACACATTGATATAAAAACATTATGAAAACCATTTTCAATACTAAAATAAAAGAAAAGTAAAACATGGTATTTATTTTTTCTTAAAAAAAGGTATGGCTTGTAGAGGAAGCCGAAACTCAAATAACGGTCACGACGGCGGAGAAGTCATTGTCGCCGCATACGTACGACAAAAACATTCCCTTTTGTCGTTTAGTAAACGCTTCGTATAAAAAAGATTCCTTTTGAATAAACGTGAAAGTCAAAGGGTTTTATACACCGTATAAAAGAAAGTTGTGTATAAAATAAAATATGCCTCAATGAAAGGAGATTGAGACGAAGTCCCATACCTCGTATCCGACTTGACCCGACCGTTCTTTAAACTCCTGAATAATAAACTTGAGTTAATCTCTGCTTGATTATGAATCTTTTTAAAGTTCATTATTCCTTTTATACCATGTTATGAACATCATGTAATCAATTAAGTTAATAATGTTCATTTTGTCGGTATTTGGTTCTTAAGTCAAAAATTGACTTCTTATAATTACATGTTGTTAATTTGGTCAAAGTTTCACTATATCCAGAATGGTATTCATGATTTAGATATCATATATGTCATATATATCCAGTACATACATTCATTTATAATATTACATCACATTTAGAGGTAAGAAATGAAATGCACCGTTCATGGAGACGGTAAGCCGTACGTACGCATGAACGCTACTTCCATTTCTATTTCATATTTTCTGGAATGGAATCATAATGATATAAAGGTATATTATAATTCCAGTATAATATCATATATAATATCATAGTTCCATCCTTTATATGTCCCACATATGGTATTTAACGAATCAAATCACTTTTAGGGGGCGGTAGTCCGCACTTCCTAAAATGAAGATATCGTGTTTTACCCATAATGGAAACCATAAAGGTATGCCCAAAATGAAAAAAAACATAAGCTTAAGGAAAACATAAACATATTATATATCATATATAAAAATAGTGACATCATAATGGCCACCTTTGAAGGTGTTAAATGAGTGTTGAACAATCATCGTTTCGGGAGGCAGAATTTCGCCATCCACGGAAACCGTATGTTCTTTAACCATTTGATGTAGTTGTGTGAGAGTGTAGATCAAATAAATCTTATAACAACATCCTAGTATATTGAAGATACTGTTGTTGTTACAAAAGAAGTAAATAAAAAGAGTTTATGGGGTTGGAGAAGCAAAATAAAACAAATGAACATGAGAGAATGAATTACCTTTAAAAGTGTAACTCCTTTTGATTTGAGCCTAAAGGCTTCCTTTGAAAGAATTATTCCCAAAGGTAATCCTCTAGGATGAGGAGAGGGATTTGGAGAGATTAAATGGGCAGGGGTTGGCCGAGCCAAAGTCTTGAGGAGTGTGTGAAATGAGGTAGAGGTGGGGGCCTTTTATAAGAGGAGAGGAGGGGCACTTTTGGAAAGTAAAGAAACATTACTTTATTTGAAAATGTGTTTCGGTTTTAAAAGGTCCCACATTGATATAATTCGTGGATAAGGTGATAAGGTTTCGAAATCCACTCATCCAATTGGTTTTGGACATGTTTAGTTCATAGATTTTACATTATCTTTCTATTTTATTTAAATCGTCAAATAATGATGTCATCGCTGCATCATTATTATGTCATAAATAATTAAATTTATTTAGTGTCTAAAAATTATAAAAAAAATACTATGATATAGGAAATCTTTTTATCTTTCCAATGACTATTTATAATAAAAATTTGGACTTGTATAACCCCACTTAAAAATTGTTTTCGTAAAACATATTATGTTTGTGTCATTTTCACTTAAACATTAAATAAAAAGTAATTTATGTCATTTCCCAACAAAAGTGGATCCATGGGGTCCCCAAGTTGACCCATGGCATTTCTTGGTCGGCCATGACACAACCAATAAAGTTGGGACATGTGTCTAGGTCATTTTATATTATTAAAGCATTATTTATACCTTAAACTACCCTAATTACCATTAATCGCGATTAAAAACTTAATAAGTTACTATTCACCAAAAAATTATTTTAATCTCATTGAACCACATTTTACTTCTTAATGACAACCATGTATGTCGGATTTTCAAAATTCAATACACATTAGTGGTAAACTTTCATTTAACTGAAAAATCAGTTTGCTTGATTACCACTTAGTGGTTTCACTATTCATCAAAAATTGAAGTTTTTCAGAAAATTACCAAAAATTCACCCTAAGCTATATTTGATATTCTGAATTCAAAAATGAAGTCTATTTTACAAAATTCAAATCATATAAGTCACATTAATTAATTTAATAATTAATTCCCGCTGCCAGAGCAAATAGCGTGTTTTTACAAAACAATAAGTATCAAAAGATTGATACTAGTTTAAGTCCAATTTCAAAGTGAAATTGATTCCAATGACCACCATTGGATAAAATGGTAAAAATATATTCTAATTTAACTTCAAAACCAATTCAAAACATAATCTAATCATATAAATAAATTAGATTAAAAAGCAGTTTTGATGTAAAATGCAGTATTTTTCACTATTCATTAAAAAAATGAACATTGTCAGAAAAATACCAAAAATTCACACAAGGTTAATTTTGATGTCCCAATCATAAAGAATAAGTTTATTTTGACAAAAATAGTTTATAAAATTGTCAAAATATAGATTCAAAAATGGTTTGCCATCAAAAGGCACTAAAACAATCTTTTAAGAATATTAGTGTATTCCATGCATAAGATTGTATTTATTTTCATTTTAAGCCTCTATAACACTATCTTAATCATTAATATACATAGATAAAAATATCTATTATTCGTTACTTACTTGGGATGTTACATCCTTCCCCCCTTTAGAAAATTGCGTCCCCGCAATTTATTTACTTATCAAATAAATGAGGGTACTTATCCCTCATTGCATTTTCAGATTCCCATGTTGCCTCTTCAATCATGTGGTTTTTCCACAAAACCTTTACCTGGTGAATCACCTTATTCCGTAACACTTGCTCCCTGTGGTCAAGAATCTGGACCGGTTGTTCCTCATAAGATAGGTTCTCTTCCAGCTGAACTATCTCTGGACTCAAAACATGAGATGGATCTGGCATATACTTTCTCAACATCGAAATGTGAAAAACATTGTGTACCTGAGATAAACTCGGAGGTAAAGCCACTCGGTATGCAACTGATCCAACTCTTTCCAGAATTTCGTATGGTCCAATGAACCTTGGACTCAACTTTCCTTTCTTACCAAATCTCATCACACTTTTCCAAGGAGAAACCTTGAGAAAAACATGATCACCTACCTCGAAAGATAGATCCTTCCTCCGGTTATCCGCATAACTCTTCTACCTGCTCTGAGCTGTTCTCATGTGTTTCTGAATCAGCTGAACTTTTTCTGCCATCTCTTCTACCAATTCTGGTCCCACCAACTTCCTTTCACCCACATCATCCCAAAAAGCTGGAGTTCGACACCGCTTCCCATATAATGCCTGAAATGGTGCCATCAGTATACTGGAATGGAAACTGTTATTATATGAAAATTCAACCAAAGAAATATGTTGGTCCCAACTTCCCTGATAATCCATAGAACAAGCTCGTAGCATATCCTCCAATGTCTGAATTGTTCATTCTGACTACCCATCTGATTGAGGATGAAAAGCTGTACTAAAATTTAATTCAGTACCCAACGATTTCTGAAGGCCTTTCCAAAAGTTAGAAGTAAACCTGGGATCACGATCCGATACAATGGAGAGAGGAACTCCATGTAACCTGACTATCTCTTTAAGATACAAACGGGAAAGTTGATCAAGAGAGAAAGTATCTCGTATAGCAAGGAAATGAGCAGATTTGGTCAAGCGATCAACAATAACCCAGATTGCATTATTACCTCGAGATGTCTTTGGTAATCCAACAACAAAGTCCATGGATATATTCTCCCATTTCCACTCTGGCACTGGTAAAGGCTGAAGCATCCCTTTCGGTAACTGCCGCTCTGCTTTAACCTGCTGACAAGTCAAACACTTCACAGTAAAATCAGAAATATCTCTTTTCATTCCATCCCACCAGTAATACTCCCGCAGATCTCTATACATCTTAGTACTGCCAGGATGAAAAAACAACTCATTCTTCAACTGTGAATCACAAGGCACACATAACCTCTTCCCAAACCTCAAAACACAAACACAAACTTATCCAAGAACTCATGGAAAATTTTATTCATAAGGTCCATGAATACAGCAGGTGCATTGGTTAACCCAAAAGGCATAACTAAAAATTCATAATGGCCATATCTAGTATGGAACGCAGTCTTCGGAACGTCTGATTCTTTTACTTTCAACTGATGGTACCCCGACCTCAAGTCAATCTTCGAAAAATACTGAGCTCCCTGGAGCTGATACCACTTCATTCGATGGCCCAACATCTGCTGAAGTTGTTCCAAAGGATTTTACCACCCCTTTCTGCTTGTAGTCTAACTGCTTCCCATCACTCAAGCTCTTTGTTGGACACTCATTTGCATAGTGACCCATCTCATTTCACTTAAAACATTTCACTAACTATAAATCAAATTTGTTCTTACCTTCACCTTGATCCTTTTCAGTGCAATCACGAGCCTTATATCCCATCTTACCACATCGGTAGCACTTTCCAGAATTCAGAAGACATTCCCCAGCATGCCTTTTGCCACATTTATCACAAGCTGGAAACTTAGTTTTCTTACCATCAGACTTTTTTGAAGAATTCTTACCTTTCTCCTGCTACCTCGGTCTCTTCTTCTGCTGGTTGTTATAGAAAACTTGGTCATCGGCAAACTCCATTTCCACCTTCTCAGCACATCGAACAAGCTTTTCATAACTTTTAAACTCACGAGAAGCTAATGACCTTCGATACTTTGGCTTTAATCCTGAGTAAAAACGATTGATTTTACTATCAAGGTCCCGGATAAAATTTGGAGCATACCTTGCCAATCGAGTGAACCTTTCTTCATAGGCAGCCACTGAGTCTTCCTCTTGCCTCAATTCCAAGAATTGCTTTTCCATCCTAAGTCGAACAGCCTTAGGAAAATACTTCTCAAGAAACATACCTTTGAATTCATCCCAGTCAAGAGCATCAATCTCATCGGCGTCCCTGATATTTTTAACCATAGACCACCACTGATCTGCTTCACCCTCCAAACGATAAATAGCAAGACAAACCTTTTGATTGTCTGAACATCCCATGAAATCAAAAATCTTCTCCAGTGCTTTAATCCACCCTTCAGCTTGCACAGGGTCAGATGATCCTCTGAATGATGGGGGATGTTGCCTCATGAAATGTTCCACCACTGACATGTTCCTCTGCGGTTGGTCTGGTTGATCTCGTGCATGGATACCACCACCATTTATCGCTTGAGTCAAATGCACCATTACTGCAACAAACTGTTCAGTTCCAATTCTGACCATCTCAGGATGCTGATTCGGAAGGTTATTTCCTTCTGTATGCCTTCCTAGCACTACTTCCCTGTTTCCTCTGCGGAAAACCATTCTGAACAAACATGTCTTAGATGAAGCAACATGGTAATCTTCAAATGCTATATCATTTCAAAGAATTTTTTTTTTGGATAATCATTTAATAGAATTATAACTCCTAAAGTTATCTAAACCTCCCTCTGATACCAACTATAAGGCCCCAGCCTTAAACCTTACTTAATCTTGAGTTATTACAAGATTACACGTTGAGGATCTTTTCGGGTTTAGAGTTTTAGAGAATTAGATCATAAAACTTGCATTACATTCCACATATAAACAAAGTGGTTACATAAAGATAGTATTCTTCATTCCCATCAATGGAAACACATTTAAAATAAAACATGGATTATTTCTTGACACATCCTTGACTCTATCATCTTATCATGTACCTTTCCCTTGACCTGTGAAAAACATTTCAAAAACTTGGGATGAGCATAAAAACTCAGTATGGGTTATAAAAAAAACATGGAAAGGAAACATGAGTTCATATATACATAAGAATAAAATCATACTTTACCCAAAAAACATAGGCACTTTAACATACCTCATAAAATCATGAATAAATCATAGAAATCATAAGACATAAAGGTAACTTGAGGCATTCATAACATTCTTACGTAGGGAGTAACCCTCTTGGTTACGTTTGGAATACCCATCACAGTATATTCCCTAAAAATCTCTTCGGAGAAACCTTAACATTTCACTCCTTCGCATTATCCAATGCATTGGAGAGCTATAACGGGCTCACCCGCCCTTAGTTTATCACGGAACCACCCATCTTCATAATAATGCCCAAGAACCATAACATAATCATATCACATAAAACATGCATAAAGGAAACATAAAATTTCCACATTTCAATCACGAGATATCAATACAACACATTGATATAAAAACATTATGAAAACCATTTTCAATACTAAAATAAAAGAAAAGTAAAACATGGTATTTATTTTTTCTTAAAAAAAAGGTATGGCTTGTAGAGGAAGCCGAAACTCAAATAACGGTCACGACGGTGGAGAAGTCATTGTCGCCGCATACGTACGACAAAAACATTCCCTTTTGTCGTTTAGTAAACGCTTTGTATAAAAAAGATTCCTTTTGAATAAACGTGAAATTCAAAGGGTTTTATACACCGTATAAAAGAAAGTTGTTTATAAAATAAAATATTCCTCAATGAAAGGAGATTGAGACGAAGTCCCATACCTCGTATCCGACTTGACCCGACCGTTATTTAAACTCCTGAATAATAAACTTGAGTTAATCTCTACTTGCTTATGAATCTTTTTCAATTTCATTATTCCTTTTATACCATGTTATGAACATCATGTAATCAATTAAGTTAATAATGTTCATTTTGTCGGTATTTGGTTCTTAAGTCAAAAATTGACTTCTTATACTTACATGTTGTTAATTTGGTCAAAGGTTCACTATATCCAGAATGGTATTCATGATGTAGATATCATATATGTCATATATATCCAGTACATACATTCATTTATAATATTACATCACATTTAGAGGTAAGAAATGAAATGCACCGTTCATGGAGACGGTAAGCCGTACGTACGCATGAACGCTACTTCCATTTCTATTTCATATTTTCTGGAATGGAATCATAATGATATAAAGGTATATTATAATTCCAGTATAATATCATATATAATATCATAGTTCCATCCTTTATATGTCCCACATATGGTATTTAACGAATCAAATCACTTTTAGGGGGCGGTAGTCCGCACTTCCTAAAATGAAGATATCGTGTTTTACCCATAATGGAAACCATAAAGGTATGCCCAAAATGAAAAAAAACAGAAGCTTAAGGAAAACATAAACATATTATATATCATATATAAAAATAGTGACATCATAATGGCCACCTTTGAAGGTGTTAAATGAGTGTTGAACAATCATCGTTTCGGGAGGCAGAATTTCGCCATCCACGGAAACCGTATGTTCTTTAACCATTTGATGTAGTTGTGTGAGAGTGTAGATCAAATAAATCTTATAAAAACATCCTAGTATATTGAAGATACTGTTGTTGTTACAAAAGAAGTAAATAAAATGAGTTTATGTGGTTGGAGAAGCAAAATAAAACAAATGAACATGAGAGAATGAATTACCTTTAAAAGTGTAACTCCTTTTGATTTGAGCCTAAAGGCTTCCTTTGAAAGAATTATTCCCAAAGTTAATCCTCTAGGATGAGGAGAGGGATTTGGAGAGAGTGAATGGGCAGGGGTTGGCCGAGCCAAAGTCTTGAGGAGTGTGTGAAATGAGGTAGAGGTGGGGGCCTTTTATAAGAGGAGAGGAGGGGCACTTTTGGAAAGTAAAGAAACATTACTTTATTTGAAAATGTGTTTCGGTTTTAAAAGGTCCCACATTGATAGAATTCGTGGATAAGGTTATAAGGTTTCTAAATCCACTCATCAAATTGGTTTTGGACATGTTTAGTTCATAGATTTTACATTATCTTTCTATTTTATTTAAATCGTCAAATAATGATGTCATCGCTGCATCATTATTATGTCATAAATAATTAAATTTATTTAGTGTCTAAAAATTATAAAACAAAATACTATGATATAGGAAATCTTTTTATCTTTCCAATGACTATTTATAATCAAAATTTGGACTTGTATAACCCCACTTAAAAATTGTTTTCGTAAAACATATTATGTTTGTGTCATTTTCACTTAAACATTAAATAAAAAGTAATTTATGTCATTTCCCAACAAAAGTGGATCCATGGGGTCCCCAAGTTGACCCATGGAATGTCTTGGTCGGCCATGACACAACCAATAAGGTTGGGACATGTGTCTAGGTCATTTTATATTATTAAAGCATTATTTATACCTTAAACTACCCTAATTACCACTAATCGCGATTAAAAACTTAATAAGTTACTATTCACCAAAAAATTATTTTAATCTCATTGAACCACATTTTACTTCTTAATTACAACCATGTATGTCGGATTTTCAAAATTCAATACACATTAGTGGTAAACTTTCATTTAACTGAAAAATCAGTTTGCTTGATTACCACTTAGTGGTTTCACTATTCATCAAAAATTGAAGTTTTTCAGAAAATTACCAAAAATTCACCCTAAGCTATATTTGATATTCTGAATTCAAAAATGAAGTCTATTTTACAAAATTCAAATCATATAAGTCACATTAATTAATTTAATAATTAATTCCCGCTGCCAGAGCAAATAGCGTGTTTTTACAAAACAATAAGTATCAAAAGATTGATACTAGTTTAAGTCCAATTTCAAAGTGAAATTGATTCCAATGACCACCATTGGATAAAATGGTAAACATATATTCTAATTTAACTTCAAAACCAATTCAAAACATAATCTAATCATATAAATAAATTAGATTAAAAAGCAGTTTTGATGTAAAATGCAGTATTTTTCACTATTCATTAAAAAAATGAACATTGTCAGAAAAATACCAAAAATTCACACAAGGTTAATTTTGATGTCCCAATCATAAAGAATAAGTTTATTTTGACAAACATAGTTTATAAAATTGTCAAAATATAGATTCAAAAATGGTTTGCCATCAAAAGGCACTAAAACAATCTTTTAAGAATATTAGTGTATTCCATGCATAAGATTGTATTTATTTTCATTTTAAGCCTCTATAACACTATCTTAATCATTAATAGACATAGATAAAAATATCTATTATTCGTTACTTACTTGGGATGTTACATCAACCCTTGACACGGTTAGTGCACAAGACAGAAACTTGAAACTCTACTCTCACTTTTTACCAAGAGGCGTTACCAACTTCATCACACATGGAAAAAGATCAGTTCACAACTTTAACACATCAAAAATATGGGTAGAAATAAAATAAATAAATGAACTAGTATAAAATAGAACATTGGAAAAAGATGATGTAATAAGAATGGTACATTGGACTTTCAAAGGCCCTACATCTGATATCACTGGTGCTTGATCCACCGTGTGAAGTTGCCTTTTCTCAGCCTGACCCTAAGAACAACCATTGACCTGCGATTATGACCTAAATTGATTCTACCTATAAGATTATCCATCCATTTTTTCATGACCTCCAAACTGATAACCAACTATCCTATAAGATTCTGGCCGAATTTTCATCTCCTTCAAAGCCACAAATCCTACACCACTCTGATATGGGTGTGCCACCCTACAAAATCGCTACAAGTTCCCCATGAATCTACATCAGTGGTAAGGTCTAGGTGGAGAATAACATGAAGGTATCATATTCCTTGACTTTCCACACTGATGGTACATGAATAACATGACATCAGAAGTTATAGATGAGGACAACTGGGAAGGATGGCCTGAACTACCACCTCCCTTCTTCCCCTACTCATCTAGTTTCCACTTATTCTCAGAAGAACTTACACTCCTCACTACTGATACTACTCCAAATAAACCATTATTTATTCCATGATCAATTTCTACCATCTTATAATAATCAACCACCTCGGAATAAGTTTTCATCTTAAACAAGAAGTTCTGAGATCAAATTTCTAGTTGCAATCCCATCTTGAACATCTGACACTACTAAAAATATGGCTTTTATCAGTGCTAAAATGGCCTTTAACAGTGCTATAAAAAGTTCTATTAATTCTGGAAAAGATAAAGGGGGTCCTCTTTATCATTTCTCCAAAAATCACTGATAAAAATTTAACAAAAATAAAAAAAAATACTGCCAATCTCGGGGGGGGGCTTTTACAGCGCTTGATCCCCCCTTTATCAGCGCTTTCCCACACCTCCAGTGCCCGCCCGCACCACCTACACCCTTTATCAGCGCTAACCCTCTAAATCACCCTTGCGCACGTGCCCCTGTCTCCTCCCGAATTTGATCTTGAGACCTCCCTCCTGCGCACTTAAAGCCTTTTCCACTCCCCTATATTGATTTGTTCTCTTATTCATGATATATCTATCTATTTATATATATATTTAGTTATATTTATTCGTATAGTAATATATATTTATATTAAGATACATAGTTATAATAATATATATATAGTTATATTAATATATATATTTATAGATATATTAATATATATATAGTTATATTAATAGATATATATAGTTATATTAATATATTTATATATATAAAGTCATATTAATATATATATAGTTATATTAATATATAGTAGTTATATAAATATTCATATATTGGTATTTTAAATAAAATGGATATTAGTTATTATTTAGATAAATCTAATATATTTTATATGTAAATATGTTTAATTATTTATTTAAAAAAATTAATTTTTAGGTGTGAATATATAAAAAATATGTACATATAGTTATATATTTGATTATAAATAGCATTTAATTATAAAAAATGATAAAATTTTAAAGACATAATATCAATATGAATGTAATACCTTGGAATAAATTCATTCCCCACCAAAAAAATCCAATAATACCCCCTTAAACGAGGCTGAAAATCCACGAAATGTAAAAAAATCTGGGTAACCCGACTAAAAACTCAGTTTTGGAGGCCTTATGGGCCTCTTTTGGCCTCTAAAGACCATTAACCCAAGTCCCTCTGGTCACAGCGACGTAGAGCTCATCGCAGGATTCAATTTGATATATGGTAGAGCTCAAACGGACACCTGGAACAAAAGCTATGGCCGTTTGAAGTTTGAGTTGCGTTTTCAACATAATTTGGATCTTTTTTTAATTTTTTTAATTTTTTTAGTCTTCAAATTGTTATTAAATTACTATTACTCCATAATAATTAGAAAATTATTAATTAAAAATTTTTTAAATTTTTTTTATAAGCCATTTTCACCAAATATCTTATATATTAAGTATAATAAGTGTAAATGTATATTTATACTTATCTAAAATATATTTAAAAATTATATATTATATTTATATCAATATAACTATATTGATATATTTATATATTAATATAATATTTTTAATTATTTTTTTTTGAAGTCAAACCCTTTATCAGTGATTTTAAAAAAAGCGTTGATAAAGGCCCCCCCCCTTTATCAACGCTACTAAAAAAAGCACTGATAAAGGGGGTCCCTTTATCAGTGCTAAAAAAAGCGATGATAAAGGGGGGCCTTTATCAGTGCTAAAAAAAGCGCTGATAAAGGGGTACTTTTATCAGTTCTTTTTTTAGCGGTGATAAAGGGACCCTTTATCAGCGCTTTTTTTAGTGCTGATAAAGGGACCCCCCCCCCCCCCCTTGTCAGTTATTTTTCGTTAGTGCTGATAAAGGGGTGGCACTGGTCTTGCCCAGTTTTGTGGTAGTGTGAGCCTCCATCTTCTCATTAAAAACAACCTTAGGTGCGTACCAAACTAGATTTAAAAATAGGTTTGTATAATCCATCAAAGTATAATCCCCATGATAATCCAAAAACACTTGATACCTGGAAAAGGACAAAATCTCAAGACAACACTACTTGTTTAAAATGATCTTAAAATATTTCCAACTCATCTGCTCGTGCTTTCCAGCTTGCACCACTGAGCCCCACCACTTCCAACTGGGAACTTCCAATAAGAACGAATCACACTTTACTCTAATTTTCTCAAGAGTATCAATAAATTTGAAAACCCTCTCAGTCTTCTAAATACACTCCTATGATTCATGAGGTCAATGCTACCTCTAAAAGAATGAGGCTTGTTCATGAGGAACTTCTAAGCTTTTTCCTTTCCATGACATGGTTCGGATTCCATGACCTGAGAAGGACCAGATTCCACTCCTTATCCCAATTCTTGGACAGCCCAAACCATATCTTCCACTAACCTATTATTGATTAGTGATGTAGAAATCTCTATGACCTCTTCCTATGTTCGCACAAGAATTCTCGGGGCAGGAATCTTATTACAACAAGCAACAACCACAAGAAAATACAATCAACACACATTCAGAACATTTTTAGCAATAAAAAAATATTAAACACTTCTATAAATAAAAACATAAACAAATCCATCATAATAAAATGACAAAACAAATCACTCCACACCCACCTAGTGTCCATATACAATCTGTATTCTATGCGTCTCGCCTGGAGGAGAAGTCAAACCAATTTTCCCAACATCCCATGGAAACTCAAGATATTTCACAAGGTGTGTTTTCCATCCACCACACTCACAACTAGAACCTCAATTCATAAAAATCCAAGATTCATTTTATCCAGACTATTTTCCCAAATAACTTGATAAAAAAGATCATGACTCACTCTGATGCCATTTTTTCATGAACCGAGTTGGGGTGTCATCCAACCGGACAACAGACTCAGTCTGCAGCATAGCTTGAAGGATGTTCTTGATCCCCATGGGCTAGTAACTAGTGCTTGGGTATCATCAATACATATTGGGAATGATTTTACCCATTCACATAATTATAAACAACCGGAAATAATAGAACATCACATGACTGAATATCATAACAAAACAAGGTACAATAATTTTCAGATTCAAAGTCTTATAACTTTAATCAAAACCAAAAGTAAAATAATGGAAATGGAACCACAAAAATATCCCAAAAACCTCCATGAAACAAGATATAATTAACTCTCAAGACACAGCCACCAACACCTGTAATAAGTGGAACAATAGAAACTGAATCCACCATAACTACCACGATACATCTTTCCTTTACCTGGTTCATACATTACAAAGTCTACATACACCTAAAGGTGTATGTAGGGTGTAACACAAATCCCAATAGGATTCAATCCAAAATAAAAGATTCCATTCTATAACATTAGAAGACAAATTAACATTCACATTTCCATAATAGTATATGATACATTTCCAAGAAGTATTTTAAGGAATACTTTCTCAAGAAAAATGTTTTAAAGAAAACCATTTTCACAAATAAGCTTGCTTGAAAATAAATTTTACACAAGTTACATCATATACCGAAAGATAGAACTACATCACGTAAGCATAATTTCATAAGATAGAACCATGGTAAAATACCTAAAGGTAACTATCCCTAATGGTTCTCTACAAACCTCATATCTTAGGGATAAAAATTCTCCATTAAACTACCAACAGTGTTCCCATGCATAAGACATTAGAGGGGATCCCATCTCAAGGTCTAATGGTATCCATATGATAATCAAAAATCAAAAATGTTCCCATGAATGATCGGTTATAGGGGAACGCATCCCAAGGTCTAGTGGTCTTCGATCATATCACATGTTTAGTTAGTGGTGTAATCAAAAATCATGCTAGATGAATCCGAGTTTCAGCCACTTTTTAACCAACAAGAATACTATATCTAGTTCACCCACCGAGATACCTAGGATTCCCTTTTTACTCAAATTCAATATTACATTTCACATAAATCACCACTTACACATACACATTCTAGGAATCGCATGAACATAAAAAACCACTGCTTACACATTTACACATTGATCCAATGATCAAAACTTACATGGAAACCACCCTTTCTCCATAAAAAATGAATTTACACTTCTCACATACACCAAAACCATTTGTAAATACATTTCCCACCACTTGAACAATTTATGAAACCCATTTGGAAACATAATAATAAGAACACATGTTAAAACCAATAATTTCCATGGGAAAAGATTCTTTCAAATTCATATTCAAATTGAAACCATTTTTATAACATGATTCACAATTAAAAAACACAAAAAAGGTGAACAAAAAAGAAGACAATATGAAAAAAAATCCCATTTATCTTTGAAAATACACTTTCAACACATCTTCACCTTTAAAACTCTTTGAAAAAATACTTTGCGCCTTTCACACAAGCATAGAATATATTTAAGAAACACCACAATGAAGCACACATGAAACACAAGCACTTTAATTTTAAAAACCCATTTTCAACACATGTGCATTAAAAAACATTTCCAAAACATATTTCACACCACACAAATAATCCATAGAACAGATTTTTGAAATCAAGAAAAAATATCAAAATTATCTAATGATGTATAATCATGGTACCACCTACCTCACACTTCAAAACTTCTGGAAATCCATGCAAAACAACAACCACACCACCAAAAGATCCTATAAAGGAAATATAGAACATTAAACATCATGATTTAACCAAAAAACACAATATCAAACCCTCATTATGTTAAAAATTCCACTGAAAAAAAAAGAACTCAATATAGAGGGAGAAGAAACCCTAAAAAGAGGGATAAACCAAAGGAGAAAAGCACTTACTTGGAAATTATTGAAGAACCCACACCAAATCAAATCCAAAATTGAAGATACAAGGGAGAAAGGAGAGGAGGGAGAGGTTACTAGGCTGGATAATCCTTAATTGGAGAGAAAATGGGAGGAATTAGGGTCAACTCCAAAGAGGGGATAAAGGTAATTTCTAACTTTTTATTAACCTAGACAGGTCGCATGATTTGTAAAACCATAGAGAAATCATGCATTCCTCACTATACAAGTGGAACATGCCACATGATTATCCTGTAGGGTTTTCCAAATTTTTCACCAACCATGTGGTATCCACTATCTTAAACCAACATTTTCCACATGGTTTCCTGGGAAAGGTCGCACAGTTTCCCCTAACTGTGTGTCAACCATGCGCAACATGCTGCCAACCCCAAAATATCCATTTTTCTTCAAACACACAAGGGGAAACTGTGGGATAAATACCAGAATTGATATAAAAAATATTACCCTAAAATAAAAACATGGATTTGATAGGTTGTGTATTCAATACTACTGGAATTTCCTTGATTCTGTAGTTGATCTTAGAATTATACTTTGAGAGACATTACATACCTAGTATTGTGTATAATTCTAACATGGGAATGACTACTAGATTTATAATGATATTGTACTCACCAAATTTAATAATATAGTTTATTTACATTTTTTATTCTAAGATAATCCTTACAAGAGTCTTGACTGATAACTCTACTTATAGAAGTTCAGGGGTTGATTCTATATTCTTTGCAAACTTATATAAAATAAAGTAATGCATAGAACCAAAATCAAACCAAGTACTTTCTAACTTTGATTTCACAAAGATATTTCCTTATGCCCCATAATTTAGAGCCTCTACTTTAGTTATCATTATAGAAAATGCCCGAACTTTCTCCCTTGGCCTGTGCTGAGGTTGTTGGTGGTTCCCCTCCTTTATCTTCAGATTTGGACATTGATTGGAAAAGTTCCCAAGTTATCCACAATTGAAGCATTGAACTTATGGTTGGTCTTACACCATATACCCTTTGTTGTTAGTGTTTAGAAGTTAAGGATTCACCTCACCACGATAGTTATGATCTATATGTCTGTCTCTTCCACATTTTTCAAACTTTCCAATACCAAGTAAGAAGTTCCCCGAATACTTCTTACCACATTTGTTTCATGTGGGAATTTTTAATTTCTTCCTCCTATTTTGTGATCAAATTTATTCCCAGAGTTTGGATCCATTTCTATCTTATTCTAATTTGATATATGTGACTATTGTGTCTTTCCAAACTCCAATTCAGGTTTCGTAGCACTATGCACTACCTTCTCATTACTTTTATAGTCTCAACTTTCCAGATTCCTCCACAGATGGGGTCTTAGTCCACCAAAGAATCTATAAAACTTTCCCTTAGGATACATAAAAAGTCTATATTCATATCAAGAAAGTATTATAAAGTTCATCTCATAGCTTCCTACTGATTCATTTTCCTTCTAATTTAGTTCAAGGAATAACTTCTCTATTTCTTTCACATTATACGGGGAAAATATTAATTGAAAAAGATTCCCCTAAAATATTCTCACTCCATATCACCAATATCCTTCCAAGGATTCATGTTTTTAATCAGTTTCCACTGATGATCAGCTTATCCTTCTAAGCGATATACTAATATGGTGACTATCTCTTTCTCTGAACAATGGTGTACAAAAAAGATATTTTCTATAGATCTTATCCATTTTTCATCAATAAATGGGTCAGTAGATCCAATAAAATAAGATGGGAATTGATGCATGAAGGACTCAATGGAAAGTTATTCCCTTTGAGGTGAATCTAGTATCTCGAATTAATTCAAGTTATTATTCATAACTTGAGTTAGTTTATTCATCATCCTCATGAAGTTTTCCACTCCCGTTTTCATCGGAACACCATTAGTGCATTGTTTGTTGCACTCATCATTTATGAGGTTCCTCCTATTTTCTACTATTTTTCTAAAATAGTAAAACCTTAGTGATAAAGGTGTTACTTTTATGAATGATATAATTATAAAGTGATTTTATATCTTAAAACATAAAAGTTGTATTTTCAGGTGTTCCCCCTAGGTACATCTATTCCAAATCCACATATACTTGTTCGTATCTAAACAGAAATTTATTTGCTCAGAATCCAATTATTTAATACTTCACCAAAATACCAGGATGTTTTACTATATCTAGAATTGTCCCTAGGGTTCTTCTTAATGTTTTAAAGTCCCAATTTCCACAAATAACTAAACTATTCATTGATACCAACTATGGAATCCCTTTTTTTATTACATAACTATTCATTATATCTTACAAATAGAGGATATTTTAATGTTTAGTTTCTTAGAAATAAGATGCATAATACATGAAAACTTAAAATTATTCTAAAACCACTTGAAATACATCTTAATGGGTTCTATATAGGTTACCTACATATCATATCCTAGGGACATACATAAAATGAAAATGGGAAAGCATGAGTCCTATTAAGGGAATAAGTAAGAGAGACATATAGCATGTGATCTTGAGACATATTAATAAGAAAATGAGGCATAGTGATAAGGTATGATAAATAGGCGTATCATAATAATAACAACATGAATTATAACATGGAAATGTTGATATATAATTTAAATGAGATATTTATAAGCATTTTCCCAAGGTTCATCACCAGGGTGTCATAAATGAGAATTACCAAGGTTATTTGCCAAGGTATCATAGAACAAGTCATCTCTAGAGATTAAATTATTTACCAAATTCATTGGAAATCTATCTGGGTGAACTCTTAATATGTATCAATTTCATGTGATCCACATATATCATAATAAATAATTTCATTAATAATCCGTGGAGAATAATGAATGGGTCTCTTATAAAAAAACTTAGCATACAAAAGTGCTTAAAGACATGATCATTACATCATTTTTATCCTAGGAAAGGAATTGTGAGTTTTATATATGTAAATACCCAAATAAAAAAGTCATTTTTATATCTTATA
The DNA here is from genome assembly GCA_963277665.1 of Viscum album. Classification (NCBI taxonomy): domain Eukaryota; kingdom Viridiplantae; phylum Streptophyta; class Magnoliopsida; order Santalales; family Viscaceae; genus Viscum; species Viscum album. Next base: position 1,153,062,968 of record OY728135.1, read on the forward strand.
AAAAACCCATTGAAAAGAAAATAGGTTTGTGTATTCAAATAAAATGGAAAAAATAATTTCTCGTGTAAAAGAGAGAAATTTTAGAAATAAATTCAGTAGCATGATGGGTATAAAACATGGTATTAGAAAAGGGTAAAATAAGAGCGGGCAAGGGTATCCCATTAATTAAAAACTATACTTATAGTAATGGGATAATATATAGTGTATAAAATGACTTAGTTTGAAAATTAGAAGACATAAAACATAAAAATTGAACATGAATGGAAAAGAGAAGTGAAGATTTCCCTTACTTTGAAGAGTTGTTCCTAAAACATGAGGATGAAACATTGGGGGATTAAGAAAACCTTGGTGGGACTCATTTGGATGAATAAACACCATAAATTCATAGAGTATAGATTGGGAGTGAATGATAGAGATAAAATGGGTGGGTATTTATATCAAAAGTAGAGGATTTATTTAATAATGTCCAAATATAGGTCTTGGAAAACTAGGTTGTGGAAAATGAAAAATCATTGTCTACCCATCGTTTTCCCATGGTTTTGAAAATTTTGGACACATTTTATGTTATTTTAATCCACCTAAACCTAACATTGTTTTTTATTACTTAATTTGGGATGGAAAAGTAAAGTTTTCACAAAGTAATGCTTTTCAAAAGAAAATTTTCCTTTTTAGACTTTGGAAAGTTACTTATAGTTTTAGAAATTGATTAAAATAAATTAAAATACTTAATATTAATAATATAAAAAAATTTGGTTCATGTATTGTGTTTAATTAATTATCACATAATTATTACATAAATATGATTTCATAAAATATACTAAAATCCAAATACTATATTTTTTACTATTCACGAAAAAATAAATTATTTTAGAAAATTCTCATAAATTTATCATAAACTAATTTTCATTTGAGGATTTAAAAAATGATGTTTATTTTATGAGAAAAAATCTTCAAATATTAGAATTGTAACTTTTAAAAATGAAAAATCTTATTTATTTAAAAATTCCACTTTTTAAGGGATAATCACATTTCTAGAACTTATAAAACAATTTCCTAGGTCTTTATAAAATTATTTTATCATTTATTATTTATATAAAAGTTTTAAAAAATAAAATTTTGTTAAAATAAATACTATTTTTAATACCTTGTTTTATTAAAAAAAATTGTACATATTTTCAAGAAAAATACAATTATGTTTTATTTGTGTCCAAAAATCAAATTATCAAATTCATCTCAACAAAACATATATTTTATTAAGAAAAATTATTCATAAGTGTAATTGATCGAATAAAAATTTTATTTATACAAAGGAATTTACACTTTATGTAACTAAGTTCTGGACACATGACCTCTTATTACACTCATATATTCCCTAAGGGTAAGGTGTGTGATGGTGGTAGTTTCACAGGGTGTCTCAACTAACATTGACCGAGTGGTAATCTCCGCTAACTTGAACTTCTCTCGTAAGTGATTTTGTTCAATCTTCACTTGTTGAATCTTGGTGTGGTCTTGGTTAAGGTAAAACCCCAGTGATGATACCTCCCTCCCAAGTTTTGAAAAATGGTCTTCAAAAGGCATGACTCTACTGTTAAGGCCATCGATTATCCTTTCTATATCAATTATTCATTTCCATTACTACTTATAAACACTATTTTTAAAGGTAAAATTATCTACCTAGGGTATGGTTTCCAATGGTCATATTGACTAACGATCATATAACATTCAAATCTCAATTGTCAAATTTCCCTTTATACCCTATAAATACCATTTCACTCTTTCACTCAAATATTCACTACAATTTCTCCCTAAGTTTATAAATTCATTTCTTAATATTTCGATTGGTTTACTAATATTTTGTTTCATTTATATATAATTTGCAGTGGGGGGGTGATTCTAGTAGATTGGGGTGATCCTTACTTTCACGTTTTAGATATTCTATTTTATATTTTTCTCCAGTTGTGATGTTTATAATTTTAAAGGGTTTTATAGTTGACTAATGTAAGGATGATATTAAAATTTGTTGGTTTATCTTTAGTTTTTATGTGTATAAAATTATATAATATGTAACAAACATTTATTTAGGAAACAAATATCATTTAGAAAAAAATTTGGTTTGTTACATATGCTCTAAGTATACAGTGTCCTTCAACCCTATCCATGACGAGGATCGCAAGGGATCCAATATTCTTGTAAATGAAAAGAATCAAAATGGGAATAATAATAGGATCACCATACTACCTTACTCAAATAACTACTCAATCATCCATTCTTTATAGGATCATAGAGGCTTGTAAAGATAATGAGGTGCTCTAAAAAAAGATATCAAATATTTTAGAGATCAACTTTTCTAAATATAGAGTTATAAGGTTTGGAACTCGGATATGCATCCCATAAAAACAAGAACTGAAGAAGGAACTTTTGGATGACGATCATAGATCATACTTCACTATTCATGTAGGAAGTAAAGGATTTATAGATATCTGAAGAAAAATTTCTAGTGGGATAACATATTGTGAGAAATTGTATAATTTGTATCATAATGATTGGTATGCCAAAAATTCAAGGTTAAATGATGGAATTATAATGGTATTATGAAAACATTTCTCATACTAATATGTAAATGGGAAAACATAACCATGGATTCCATCATAAGACTCCCCAGGAACCCTAAAGGTAATAACAACATTTGGGTGGTAGTTGATCACCTTTCCAAATCAGTGCATTTCATTGCTATCAATGAAGATTTATCTCTTAACCAACTTGAAAAGATATAGATAAGGGGAGTGGTATGATTTTATGGTTTTCCACTCTCTATTGTATCTAATCAAGACCTGAGGTCCCCCTAAAGGTTATGTAGAATCCATTTTTAATAATTGGATACAGAGCTGAGCTTCAGCATTACTTATCACCCTTATACAAATTTCCAATCTGAAAGAACCATTCAAACTCTAGAATATATATTGAGGTCATATTAAATTTATTTACAGGGATGTTGGGATAAAAATATTTCCCTACTAGAGTTCTCATATAAAAACAGTTTCCATTCTATCATTCAAATTACACCATGTGAGGATCTATATGGGAGGAGGTTTTAGACTCAAACTTGATGGTATGAATTTGGAGAGTGGAAGATTATGAGACCTGATCTTATATGAGAGATGAAGAAGAATGTTAAATCCATTCAATATCATATGAAATACACTAAAACTTGACATAAGTTAATGTAGATAATCATCGAAAAGACCAATATTTGAGGCCTAAGATAAGGTATTCTTTTTTATATCTTCATGTATGAATGTCATGAGGTTTGTGAAGAAGGTAAAGCTTAGTACAAGATATATCAAAATCTTTGATATCCTTGATTTCATCAAAGTTTTAGCTTATTTAATATCAATCCCACCAAACCTATCTTAAGTGCATTATTTGTTCTATATATCCCTCTTGAGGAAGTATAAACCAGACCCCTCACATGTATTGAATCCAGAGCCGGTACCATTGGAGAATTATCTTTCATATGAAGAGAATTTGGTGAAGATATTAGTTCATAGATATAAGTTTCTATGAAACAATATGACTCACATGGTCAAAGTGTTGTAGTGAAACCACAAGTTAGAGGAAGCAACTCAGGAATAGAAATAGGAAATGAAATATAAATACCCTTATCTATTTTAATGAAAGAAATAAAAATATTGAGGGTGAAATTTATGAAGGGGGGGAATTTACTAACCTGAAGTTTTATAATGAAATTCAATTTTCAAATGAATAAATTTCTTATTTATAAATTAAATATTAGAAAAACATGCTCTGATCTGATTATTTTTGTACTATTTTAAATATAATATCCCAAAACACACACTCCTAGATCCTATGATGAAATTCATAAATTCAAATTATCATATTTTATGTCGATAATTATGGCCCAAATTTTTTATCTAAACCTTACAACATCAAAATGAAAACTTGGATCACTTAAATTTTGGAATAACTTTTGAGTTTATAGTTTTAGATAAATAGGAGAAACTCTTATATAAATAATTCACATGACTTTAAATAAGCATTTATCCCACTTAACCCGTCTTTTCTTTTCCATATTAATACATCATCATCATCCATATGAAATACCTTCTAGACATAACTCATTCAACATAATTATTTAAAACTTTGGGAAAATGAAACATAATAATGGTGATGTTAGATTCCTAGTTAGGGTAAATACAAGAATTAACAATTGAATGCCATCAATGAGAAAAAGAGTGCATAAGGTTATAATAAAATAATTAAAGTGCGTGAGTGAATCATAAAACAAATCATACCCATAAATATCTAGATTATCAAATATGAAAACATTATAAAGGAAAGATCCATAAAAATTAATAATCATGAGCCATGTGATATCGATCTTGATCATTATAAACATTATAAACCCATATCAAACATAAATAAAACATTTATATACTTGGGATATCATTTTAATTTCACTCTCATATTCACTCTTACAAATTAAATAAACATATGGTAGACTTCCATATCAATTCATTGGAAGGATATCATGGACCCACCCATTTTTGGTTTATCATGTAACCACTCGTTATTGTTTTATCATAGAACCACCCATAATTGGTTTATCATGGAACCACCCATCATTGGTTTATTATGAAACCATCATTAATTAGTTTATGACATAACCATCTGTAAAATTTCCAAGTACCATTGAAAAATAATCACACATAAAAGCATTAATTTCATCATAAACTCATTGGAAAAACCAATAAACCCTTTCATAACTTTATTAACCCATAGAAAAAAAACTGGTTCTATAATAATCTCTTTTAAATATGAATAACCTATATAAAAGAAATTGGTTCCGTAAAAATATATTTTGAACATGATTAGCCCATGGAAATGAAATGGGTTACATAAAAATATATTTGAAACGTGATTAACCCCTAGAAATGAAATGGGTTCTATGAAAATGTCTTTCAAACATGATTAACACATTAAAAAGAAATGTGTTCAATAATAATCTCTTTGAAATGTGATTAACCCATGGAAAAGAAATGGGTTACCTAACAATAACTTTGAAATAATATTAATACATCCTGAGAATAAATGAGGATGGTATTATAACAAAATATTCTCATTAGATCATAATTAACAATAAGGGTTGTTTAAATTAATGAATTGAACTTTTTTTAAAAGGTTATTAAAACATTCATGAGGAAAATAATCTTTAAAGATTCCAAAGTGTCCCATACCACTTCAAAACATTTGAATAATAACTATCATAAAGTAATAACATTAAATGAAACTAATAATATCATAATAAAAATTATTTTCATGATATATCATCTAAAATGATAATAATATACACCTCATAAAATAAGATAGGTGTATAACATAACAAATTTCTCAAAGAAAATAAATTGTGACAAAAGTCCATTATTGTTTTGGTAACTTGAAAAAAAATCACAAACAATAGAGATCCTAAAATGGATGAATAAAACCCCATAAATTTAAGGATAATAATCATTAAATAAATTCATGGGTATAATATACACCTCACAAAAAAATAAGTTGTGAATATGGAATATATCTCACAGAATTAAAAGTGAGACGAGAAAACCCCTTACTACTTGAGTAACTTCTCAATCATGAACACCACAAAATAATAACATAAATTGAAATTTATAATATATTTAAATAAAGTAAATTAATTATATAACATTACATCATTAAATATATACACAACACAAAATAAATTATTGGTGAATAAGGCATAAGTCTCACAAAAATAAAAGTGAGACTAGAAATCCCCTTACTACTTGAGTAACTTTTGAATCATTATATTCTTAAAATAATAACATAAATTGAAATTTTTTATATCATTAAATTAATTAAATTCATGATATAAATTTTAAAATTCATTATTTACATCATATTAAATTAATTAGGTTCATAATAACAAATAAGTCTAAAAGGAATGTAAATTGAGTCGAAACCCCTTACAATTGTGGTAACATCTGAATTGGAAGCCCCAAAAGAAATAATAATAAAATGAAACATTTAAATACCATGAATATAAAATAATTAATGATATAATATATCATAATGTTCACTATATATTCAACAAAAAAATAAATAAGTGCTTAATATGAATTTAACTCATAGATGTAAAAAGTGAGATGAAAATCCCTTATCTTGAGTCTGATTCATCATGATTGTCCTTTATATTTTTAGATAATAAACTTATGTTAATTATTTACTTTCTTTATAAAAATTTTAAAGTTTATTATTACTTTGAATTCAATTATTATCATGTTATATACAATTTCTTATTCAATTAAGTTTAAGTCGGATGTTTTGACCATATTCGGTTGATGTGTCAAAAATGACTTTGGTAGGTTGACTATAGTCAAAGGGTTCATTATTTAAAAATATAAAGAATAATAATCATCATATTTATACATAAATTATTATTTTATAACTAATCATGGAATGTGTTTTTGAAAAATGAACTGACGTTACAATCATGGAGACGGTAGGTCGTACGTACGCATGAGCAACGTTCCCATTTTTCAATGATCACTATAATAAGAAGGTAAGTAATGTTTATATTTAAATAATAACCATTATATAATAAATAAAATATTATTTAATTATATATAGTTATATAAATAATTTTTGTTATGTGGTTATTAAAATGGAAGAATCACATCGCTTTGAGGAGGTGGTAGTCCACACCTCTACGAACGATGTTATCAGTTTTTCAATGTGTGAAATGGAAAGAAGAAAATGATATGTTATATATATAGATAAATAATTATGTAATTAATATACTAAATATTTAATTTATATCATATATTTTTATTAAACCCATCCTTAATGAATTATATGTAAAGCGTGAACGAATCACATTGCTTCGAGGAGGCGGTAATCCACACGTTCACAAACGTTGTTATCATATTCTTAAAAAATGGAAAGAATGAAGTTATGTGTTATATAAAAATTACAGAAGCATAAATAAATTATAAATATCATATATATAAAAAAGTAAACTATAAATACATCATTATTACCAACCATTAAAGTTGGTAATGTATGAACAAACAACATCAATTCACTAGGAGGTAGCCCGCCATACACACGAACGATGACTGTGTGTCCCATTTGATGAAAATATGTGAATTTTTTGGTATACACCATAACATAAAAACATACTAGTATATTTAATGTACTTATATTATTTTATAATAATGTAATAATAATAATTTAAGGGGTGGAGAAAGAAATAAAATAAAAGTGCTTGTTGATGAACGTTACCTCTTCTTCGGGTAACTTCCTTTGGTTTGCACCAAAGGACTTCCTTGGTTTTCATTATTCCCAAAGTGAGGTTACTATGATGAGAGGAGAGATATTGTTATTTTATATGGGTAGGTTTTTGGTGATCCAAATGGCTTGCGATATGTAAAGATTGGGGTATAGGTGGTGGACTTTTATAAGTGAGGGGGATGACACACTTGGTATTTTTTGAAAATAATGTCAGGTGTACCCACATTTTAACCTAACAGAGACTTCCAAAACATGTAAAATTAGACCCTAGAGTGTATATGGTAGAAATATGGCCATAAAATAGGTTTTTACAAGTTTATATGTCATTTTGTTCCTTAATTTTAAAGTTTAACCACTAAGTAAACTAGCTTTTTCCTTAATTGTTGTAATTAATTTTAATTACTTTCACTAATATTTTCGATCAAAAACTAATTTTACAATAATTTAAATTTTAAATTATTATTATTTCAAATATGGAATCCATTTTTCCATTTTCAAATCACATAAGTGGCATATTTTAAATCAAAATTAATCCTGTGAACAGGACGAAACAATGGGTTTAACAAGTAAAAAATTCAAATGTTTGAAATATTTTTATATCAAATTTCAATGTGAAATTAAATAAAATTAAATTAATTGGATTTATTTATTTATAATTGAACAAATAATTCTTTTAAAACAATTTAAATTATAATTTAACTATATAGATAAATTAGATGAAAATGCGGTTTTCAATTAAAATTTGTTGTTTCACATTTCATTAAAAAATGAAACTTCTGAAAAAAATACCATAAACTAACCCAAAGTAAATTTTTATATTTATATTTAAAAAATAAATTTTATTTTTTCATATGAAAATTATAAAAGTTTTAAAATTTATTTTTAAAATAAGTGCGCTATTAAAAGGCGGCAAAACTGCATATTATAAAAATACATCTTTTATGCTTAAAATTGGATTTACTGTTATCTGAGTCTATAAAAATTATTGGATGAATTTAAAAACATTTTATTGAATATATAATATATAAATTTTATTAATATATTTCAATAATATTGATTAATTTAATTTATTAAGATAAAATTCCTTTAAGGCCAAAAAAATAGTTTTTCATAAAAATATATTTTTTATATTCAATTGGTTTTTATTTTCATTTCTAATTAATAGGTCACCAAATGATTCGTTATATAAATATTTTTAAACCATATATTCATAATTTAGTTAATATTATTCATTCTAATGACTAGTTGATAACTATCATGTAAAATAATAATATTAATATTATATTGTTGTCTGGTAAGACTCAGCATTGCATGTAACACAAGTTATTAAAGAAAATCAATGTTATGTGAAACTCAAAATAAACTTGGTGTTTGTATAAAGATATATAAACTATTAATTTTTTGCAACATTTTAAGAACCCGGATCTTCTTTTCAGGTATGTTTTCCTTTTATGGTCGTTTTTTAGGAAAAGAGAAAATCTGGAAATTTTCGAAGTACAAGTCGTGTACTGCGATACCGCTGGAGGCCATGTGTTGGTCGTGTCATGGCCACACACAAGGCCATGTAGGGGTGACATGAAGGATTCCTAAAGAGGAGTATGGAAAAGGCGATTACACATCGTGTACTCCAAAAGTACACATCGTGTAATTTCCTTTTTTTCATTAAACGCATTGGGGTCGCATCTAATCACCAGAATCGACTTCTTTTAGGTCTTCTTTGTCCGAGAGCACCGAGCAGCCGCAGATCTTCGACAAGCCCCTGAACCTCCATCTGTTCTCCAATTCAAACACAGGTGAGTTCATTAGAATCACAGTGGAGAGTTCTCCCTTCTCCTAGAGCATCGTTTTCCAATTCCTTCTCCTTTCCAAGTTATCAAGGGTTGAACGTTTTAGACATTTTTTTAGATCTTTGACGTTCTAAGGCGATCCAAGACTATGGTTTAAGTTTATCGATCTCCTAACTTCAATGTAGGTGGTTTGTGCCTTTATGTAGAAAGTCTTTGAGTATTTTGTGAAAATTCTACCAATATCCTTGAATGGGGTATTGCGTGTTTACCGTTTTAGCCCTATTGATTGCCTACTTTTCTTGTATGCTAGAGTATAGAATTTTGATTGTGTTTTGGGCTAATTTTTAGGATTTGGAAGTGTTTTCCATGCATGTTCTTGCATGTATGGACCGTTGGGTCTAGTTACCTTTTTGACTGTTGTTGTTTTCCCATGCCTAGTATTGTAGGATGGTGTGACTGTTGTTCTTTCATGCTGAGATGTTGTAGAATTCTAGCCAAGTAGTTCTTGAGGTCACTTTGGCTGATACGCATGCTATGCTTATTTGACTTACATAGGGCCGTGAGAACCTAGTGTAGTAGACCATAGGGAGAATGGATGTAAGGGATTATCCAGAGTGTCTTTATAATACGATGCGAGACTATAAGGGGAATTGACGTTGAATGTTTCCTAATAATGTCTGTAGTTCCTTGACGCGGGCCACAGGGGGAATGAGATGTTGAGTGCTTCCCCAGAGCGCCTTTAGTACGATACGAGACTATAGGGGGAATTGACGGTGAGTGCTTCCCCGAAGATTCTATTATTTAGCTGAACTAGAGGGGTGAGACTGTGTGTGCCTCCCAGAGGGTTGTTATTACTTGTTGGTTGAACAATAGGGGTTAGGCTGTGAGAACAACCCAGAGGGTTACCTATTTGTTCTACTTTCTTGAGTGGTTTCTTACTTGTTTGTAAATTAAATTCTAGAAACTATGGATTGTTGTTGCTGAGTGCTTTCATGTTTACTGCTTTCAGTACTTTTACTTGACATATATGCACTGACTGTTAGGCATAGATCTTCGGGTGGTTGCCTACTGGGGTTTTGTCTCACACCCTATTTGGGTCATGCTTTTGGGCCCAAACAGATTATATTGTTGTAGGTATAGATAAAGGCAAGCGCCCTTTGACTTTAGGTTCTTGATAGTTGTGGAGCTGGAGAGCATGGGACCAAGCTAAGGCTTGCAATTCTGAGTATTTTATTTGCTTTCTTTTGTACTTTTCTTTAGCACTGTTGTATTCCAGTATTGTGACTTGTTTGGCTATTTTCCTAGACATATATGTATCATGGATCATTTATATATATATCTACTTCAGTTGTTTCCTTTATCACTCTTCTGTTGTTACTATTGTTTGGTATTTACTGCTTCCACTATTGTATGTATTTGTGTACTTCCAATATGTATTCTTCCAATGAGGGCATAGTTTCCCCACTATCACACCCAAGTCCCTCGCTGCTAGTCGGCATCCTCTGGAATTCGGGGAAATGTGCTTGAGGCCATGTGACCAATCGGGTATGGGGCTCCTCTGGGTGGCTTTCGGAACCAGGACATTACAAAGTGGCATCAGAGGAATTCTTTTCTCTTGACTTACTGTTTTGAGCCTTTAGCTAGGGATAGGACAGAATAGGTACTTGGTAATAATTTGTGCTCAGGAGTAGCTAACCAATGTACAGGGAAAATCCAATCTACCTCGTTTATTGCAATTTTTCTAGTTTTCAATTTTACAGTTAATTTGATTTCACCGTTGGGTGATTCACATGTTTTGTGTTGTTACCATTGATGTTATTGATGTTCTCTTTCTATCGAAACCCGATGAGATGAGGGTATTCCATCTCATGCATCATATAGGCACTTTCTAGAAATCACATGTAATGCATTCTTTCTAGGTCATCTAGGATGCATTAGAAATTGCATGTTGTTATGATAGATGTTGTGTAAAATATGCATGTTTTTGTGATAGATTCCTTGATAAAAATATCTACTTCTTGTTAAATCATTGATTTTGTAAGGTTTTGTTTGAATGAACTCCAAACTTTGGTTCTTGATGTGTTATGGGCCCTCATGGACCGGAATTTGGTGGATCATTGACTTGTTTACCTTGTTATAACTTGTTTGAGATGCCAAATTTTGATCGGCGGGGAGTATGGGCCCTCACGAATCGGAATTTGGCACTTTCGGTGTTTTTTTCAGTGTTTTTTGGGCTCCGAAGTAGTTTCTGAGGCTTACTATCCAGAAAAACCCAAATTATCCTCCATGTAGTTTTGACTACACTCCATGTGTTCTTCTGTTTGGGAAGAAACATTTTTCCTTAAGTACACATCGTGTACCTTTTATACACATCGTGTAGTGTAATTCTAGGAGTTCGGGCATGTAGATTAACAACACGGTCGATGGATTCTCTTCTTATACATGATGTGCCCACCTTGAACACACCGTGTAGTCTGACCCAGGTACCCGGCTGTGTCACGAAAAACACAGTTCGGTGTCATCCTTTCTCATACACGTCGTGTCCGCCTGGAACATGCCATGTAGTGTCAGCCGTGTAGCCGGCCATGTAGCTAACCACACGGTCTGTTGGGACTTCTCAGTACACGCTGTGTGTTTCTGGAACACACCGTGTAGTGTGACCTGGGTACACAGGCCGTGTCATTAACAACACGGGCTAGGTGAAGCTTGTTGATTACACGTTGTGTCTACCTTGAACACTCTGTGTAGTTTTGTCTTAGGAGAGCCGTGTGGCTTAACCGTGTAGAAGGACTCGAGAAGGGGAAGAGGATTCAGGTACACATCATGTGTTAGGATAGCACGTCGTGTGTTTGGGGTGTTACATGACCAATTTTGGAAAAAGTACATGCCCATGTAAATGACTTAAGGTAATATGCCATGTAGTCTTTATACACACCGTGTAGTCATGTTTTTTAAATTTTGAATGCTTTATTTCCCATGTTCCCTTCTTACGCTCCTAGTTTTCAGTCCTTGATAATGTGATCTAAAGTGTGTGTTTGACCTTGAAAAGTCATGGAATTGAGACGTCCTCCGGTTGCACACCAGTTTCCAGGCGGTGATCAAACACCGGATATGGTTGATCAGGGACTTCCCGCAGATCCTCCTGTCATGCCAGTCTTGGCACCAGCCGTTATACCTGAAACAGGAGTTGATGCGCATTTTAGGGAGGGATTTCTGAGGATAATGCAGACCTTTTAGGGAGCTTTTCCTTCTGCCATGTCTATGGCAGACTTGACACGGGTTTTCCAGCAGTAGCATCCTCCCACCTTCTCAGGGGAAGGAGGACCTTAGGCTACAGATTCATGGCTAGAAGCCATGATGACGATCTTTGAGCATCTGGAGACGCCTCCAGAAAGGTAGGTCAAGCTTGCTACCTACATTCTATGAGACTCCGCCAAGAGGTGTTGGGGTGTGATCTCACAGGCGGGTCATCAGTAGGTTATGAGGTGGGAGGAGTTTCAGTGCGTCTTTTATGACTACTTCTATCCGGAGACCCTGAGAGCCGACCGAGCCCGGGAGTTCTTGGTTCTGGAGCAGGGTACTCTTTCTGTCATGGAGTATTCTTCATGTTTCACTGAGCTTCATCATTTCACACCCCTCCAGGGCGGAGATGGGTTGTTCTTTTCAAGGAAGTTTGAGGATGTTCTCAGACGGGAGATCCTCTCATAGGTGAATATCTTCAGGCTGACTTACATCGCTTCCATCATCAACCAGGCACTGATTGAAGAGTGCAATCTAAGAGATTCCCGAGCTCAGAGCTAGGGAAATTCCACTTCTAGAGGTAGTGCTTCACCAGCTAACAGCAGGAAGCGCCATAGGGAGTCTACACGTGGTGATCCGAGGTATTGAGACACATCTTCAGGTATCCAGGTGGTATGTTACCAGTGTGGAAGGGTTGGTAATATGAGGTCTTAGTGCCAGAGAGACCCTCTGGAGTGCCGATCTTGTGGCAATATGGGTCACCTTTAGTGCTTCTGCTAGGTTTTCTCATCAGCAGCTAGTGACAGGGGTTCTTCTATGACTCCTTGTTCTAGAGAAGCACCACTAGTTTCTCACCAGTCTAGGAACTGGAGTTCTTTTGGCCATTTAGGCTAAGGTGGAGGTCATGTCCGTGGTAGCCAGTCACCTGGTTTCCAGCGACTTCAGGGTGGATCTGCTCAGAGTGGTCAGGCAGGGTCACAGGGTTGTGGTACAGATCAGGATTTTATAGTGGAGCAGACCCAACAGGAGCAGGATCCCGGAGCCTCTATAGTTCGAGGTACGATCTTAGTAGCTTCGGTTTTATCTTCTAATCTTTTCGATACAGGGGCTTCCCATAGCTTTATCTCTGTTGTTGTTGTGGATATCCTTGGGCTCTGTATCTTTTCCTCTACTGATACTTTGACTCTAGACACACTTTTGGGGACTAGGACAGCTAGTGTACATCAGTGCAAGGAGTTCCCTATAGAGGTGGTTGGGTATCACTTTCTATGAGACCTCTATGTCCTAGAGATGAAAGTCTATGATGTCATTCTCTGGATGGACTGGTTAGTTCCCTTTCAGGCATTATTTGACTGTTATCATCGTAGGGTAAGATTCATATCACTAGAGGGTGAATCTTTTCTTCGCCGAGGTAAGTGGGATGTCCAGGCATGTAGAGAAGGACCTGAGCATCATGGGATAGGTGGAGTTATAGCTCATATTGCTAGTCAGTATCTGGATGACCAGGGGACTTTGCAGTAAGACTTTCCTCTAGTGGTGGATTGTTTTAGGGATGTCTTTCTAGAGGACTTTTCAGGTTTTCCTCCAGAGTGTGAGGTAGACTTTTCTATTGAGCTCGTGTCAGGAGTGGAACCGGTGTCCATTCCTCCTTATAGGATGGATACACCTGAGTTGCAGGAGCTCAAGAAGTAGTTGGAGGAGTTCCAGGCAAATGGTTTCATCTAACCCAGTACTTCTCCTTGGTGTTCACCTGTTTGGTTTTCGAAAAAGGGAGATGTTACCCTCAGGCTTTATGTGGATTATCGGAAGTTGAACTAGTTGACGGTCAAGAACCGATATCCCTTACCTAGGATTGATGATCTCTTTGATAAACTTAGAGGAGCCTGAGTGTTCTGAAAGATCGACTTGATGTCCAATTATTATCAGTTTCACGTTAGACCATCAGATATACCTCTTACAGCCTTCAAGAGCAGGTATGGTCTATACGAGTATACGGTTATGTTGTTCGGACTCACGAACGCACCAGAAGTTTTCATGGCACTGATGAACTAAGTGTTCTATCCATACTTGGATTCCTTTGTGATTGTTTTCGTGGATGATATCTTGGTGTACTATCACACTCGACACGACCATGCCACACATCTTGAGATCATTCTAATTACACTGAGAGAGAATCAGTTATATGTTATGCTATCAAAATTCCACTTTTGGATGGATCAGATTCACTTCTTGGGTCATGTTATCTCAGAGACAAGAGTATCATTAGACCCAGAGAAAGTAAGAGCAGTAGTTTCCAGAGACCAGCTGAAGAACGTCTTTGAGGTGTGGAGTTTTCTAGGGCTGTCTAGATACTACAGATGCTTCATACAGGACTTTTCATGCTTAGCATCACTGTTGACGGTTCTGACTAAGAAGGGTGTGAAGTTTTTATGGTCAGATTCATGTGAGTCAGCCTTTCAGGAGCTGAAAGGTAGGTTGACTTCAGCACCGATACTAGTCTTTCCAGAGCTAGTCCAGTACTACAATGTTTACTGTGATGCATCAGGTGTTGGGCTAGGAGTTGTACTTATGCAGGGAGATAGAGTCATTGCATACGGGTCTCGGCAGTCGAGGCCACATGGGAGGAACTACCCAACGCATGATCTGGAGTTGGAAGTTGTTGTTCATTCCCTATATTGTTGGAGATATTATCTTCTAGGAGATAATTTTGTGGTTTTCACTAACCACAAAATTATCAGGTATATTTTCACTCAGCGTGATTTTAATTTGAGACAGCGGAGGTGGGTTGAGTAATTACAGTCCTTCAACTTTGAGCTTTCCTATACGGCTGGGAAAGGAAACGTTGTGGCTAATGCGTTGAGCAGGAGGACTTAGTTACAGGCATTTCAGGAGGTCAGTAGTGAGTGGCAGCTTATGGGTCTGTTCTCCGAGATATATTTTGAGGTGCACGACAGACAGGGGCAGACTTTTGTATCTTTTGTAGTTGTTACCTCTACACTTCTTGATCGGGTACGAATAAGGCAGCTATCAGATTCTGAAGGCCTAGTCCTAAGGGAGAGTGTGTCAGGAGAGAACCCTATTCCTGGATGGACTATAGGCAAGGATGAGATCTTGTGTTTCCAAGAATGCGTATGGGTGGCAATAGATATACGCGAGGAGATGATGCGGGACTTTTAATCCTCTGTTTGGGAAATTCATTCTGGTGTCACCAATATGTATCGTGATCTTCACCACCAGTATTGGTGGATAGGTATGAAGAGAGATGTTGTTGGTTTCATCATGAGATGTTCTACTTGTCAGCAGGTGAAGGTGGAACATCAGCGACCAGCAGGTCTTTTACAGTAGTTACCCATTCCTGAGTGTAAGTTGAACGACGTCATGATGGACTTCGTAACAGGGTTACCAAGATCACCTCATGGGAATGATGTTATATGAGTCGTCATTGACAGACTTATGAAGGTTGCTCACTTCTTTCCGATCAAGGATACCTTCAACATTGATGAGTTGGGGCGGTTGTACATCCGAGAGATTGTATGTCTACATGGAGTTCCACACTCCATTGTTTCAGACAGGGATGCACGTTTTAATTCTTGGGTCTGGTAGGGGCTTCAGAAGGCTTTGGGTACACAGGTGCTTCTGAGTATAGCCTACCATCCTCAGATAGATGGCCAGTCCGAGCGTTTGATTCAGGTTCTTGAGGACATGCTCTGAGCATGTATTCTAAATTTTAGAGGTTCTTGGGAGAAGCATATACCTCTTATAAAGTTTTCCTACAATAATAGTTTTCAAAGGACTATTTAGATGGCACCTTATGAGGCTTTGTATAGTAGGCCATGTTGATCACCCTTATGTTGGCTGGAGGTAGGAGAGGTAGCTTTGCTGGGACCTTGTCTTGTTCTGGAGACCTCAGAGTAGATAAAGTTGATTCGGAAGAGGATGGATACTGCACAGTCTCGATAGAATTCGTATGCTGATCAGCGGAGATGACCTTTGGAGTTCGAGGTCGGGAATCAGGTTTTCCTGTGTGTCACACCGAGGTTGGGGCACAGGGGGATTATGAGACAGGGTAAGCTTTCACCGAGGTACGTTGGACCATTTGAGGTGTTGTAGAGAGTTGGGACAGTTGCATATCGGTTGTAGTTACCTCAGAGGTACCGGTCTATACACGACGTTTTTCACATTTCTCAGCTCCGATGTTACTTTTCATACTCATCTCATGTCCTTCAACACGAGGAGGTTGAGCTTGATGTGGATGCATCATTCAAGCAGCATCTGATCTGCATTGTTGATCGCAGTACAATGGTTCTCTGTGGTCGGTTTGTTCCTCTAGTACGAGTGTTATGGCAGCAGGGGCGGTTAAAGGATGAGACTTGGGAGAGGGAGGCTGATGTGCGAGCACAATGGCCGGAACTGTTCATGATTTCTTCTTCTATGCCACGCTAGGGAAATTCGGGGATGAATTTCTTTAAGGGGGAAGTTTGTAAGAACCTGGATCTTTTTTTCAAGTATGTTTTCCTTTTCTGGTTGTTTTTGAGGAAAAGAGAAAAATCTGGAAATTTTCGAAGTACACACCGTGTACTACGATGCCGCTGGAGGCCGTGTGTTGGCTGTGTCATGGCCACACACACGACCATGTAGGGGTGACATGGAGGCCGCCTAAAGCGGAGTATGGAAAAGGCGAGTACACGCCGTGTACTCCAAAATTACATGCCATATACTTTTTTTCATTAAACACATCGGGGTCACATCTAATCGCCAGAATCGACTTCTTTTAGGTTGTCTTCATCCGAGAGCGCCGAGCAGCCGCAGATCTTCAATGAGCCCCCGAACCTCCGTCCGTTCTCCGATTCGAACACAGGTGAGTGCGTTGGAATCGTAGCGGTGAGTTCTGTCTTCTCCTAGAGCATCGTTTTCCAATTCCTTTTCTTTTCCAAGTTATCGTGGGTTGAACGTTTTAGTAGTTTTTGTAGATCTTCGACATTCTAAGGCGATTCAAGCCCATGGTTCAAGTATATCGATATCATAACTTCAAGGTAGGTGGTTTGTGCCTTTCTAAATTCTTTGAGTATTTTTTGCAAATTCCACCAATACCCTTGAACGGGGTATTGCGTGTTTACCTTTTTAGCCTTATTGATTCTCTTCTTTGCTTGTATGCTAGAGTAGAGGATTTTGATTGTGTTTTGGGCTAATTGTTAGGCTTTGGAAGTGTTTTCCATGCATGTTCTTTCCAGTCTGGACCTTTGGGTCTAGTTACCTTTTTGACTATTTTTGTTTTCTCATGCCTAGTATTATAGGATGGTTTGACTGTTGTTATTTCATGTTGAGATGTTGTAGAATGCTATCCAAGTAGTTCTTGAGGTCACATTGGCCGATACGCACGCTGTGCTTATTTGACTTACATAGGGCCCTGAGAACCTAGTGTGGTAGACCATAGGGAGAATGGACGTAAGGGCTTCTCCAGAGTGTCTTTATAATATGATGTGAGACCATAAGGGGGAATTGGCGTTGAGTGCATCCTTAGAGTGTCTGTAGTTCCTCGGTGTAGTCCATAGGGGGAATGAGATGTTGAGTGCTTCCCCAGAGTGCCTTTAGTACGATACAAGACAATAGGGGGAATTGACGGTGAGTACTTCCCCAGAGAGTCTATTCTTTATCTGAACCAGAGGGGTGAGAATATGTGTGCCTCCCCGAGGTTTTGTAGTACTTGTTGGTTGAACCATAGTGGTTAGGCTGTGATAACTACCCATAGGGTTACCTGTTTGTTCAACTTGCTTGAGTGGTTGCTTACTTGTTTGTAAATTAAATGCTAGAAACTGTGGATTGTTGTTGTTGAGTACTTTCTTATTTTCTACTTTCTGTACTTTTACCTACCATATATTCACTGACTGTTAGGCACAGATCTTCAGGTGGTTGTCTACGGGGATTTTGTCTCACATCCTATTTGGGTCAGGCTTTTGGGCCCAAACAGATTATATTTTTGCAGGTAAAGATAAGGGAAATCGCCCTTCGACTTTAGGTTCTTGATTGTTATGGAGCTGAAGAGCATGGGATCAAGCTAAGGCTTGCGATGCTGAGCATTTTATCTGCTTTCTTTTGCACTTTGGTTTAGCACTGTTGTATTCCAGCATTGTGACTTGTTTGGATGTTTTCCAAGACATATATGTATTATGCATCATTTATATATATATATATATCTACTCCAGTTGTTTCCTTTATCAATCTTATGTTGTTACCTTTTTCTGGTATTTACTGCTTCCTCTATTGTCTGTATTTGTGTACTTCCATTGTGTACTCTTCCAATGAGGGAATAGTTTCCCCACTATCACACCCAAGGCCCTCACTGCTAGTCGGCAGCCTCTGGCGTTTGGGGAAATGCGCTTGAGGTCATGTAACCAACCGAGTACGGGGCACCTATGGGTGGATTCCAAAACATGGACGTTACAAACATAATCTACCAAATAGTTTAAATTAATTTAAAATAATATATTTCATAAAATCTCAGGATATTACATCCTACCCCCCTTAAAATTAATTTCACCCTCGAAATTCATCTTGGTTATCAAAAGATTAACATTTTTAGAATTAATTTATTGTAACCCACGTAGTAAAAAAGTTTTAATAAAAAATACTATTAAAAAGGTAAATTGGGAAACATAAAGGTCAGTAAAAGTTAAGAATAACTGGGATTCCATATAGGGAGAACATCGGTTGGAATAGAGGAAAATCATAAATAATTTTAGAGGGTGATTTAGGTAGTTGATCACAAAAAAGTAAGTGGTCAATGGAAAGTTAAGGGCCTCAAAATAATAAATCTATGATGATGTAAAATAGCATTCTTTCATCATAATTCATGGTACTAGGATAATAATTTTGTTTCAAGATCCATTTTCTAGGGTTAAATAATTCTCTTACCAACTAGATAAAGAGAAAAAATAGAAATATACTTTCTTGATGAGTATAATTTCATAATTTAATAAATTTCCACCAAAATATATTATTTTTATCCCAACTATGAGTATTCAAGATCAATTTTTAATTCCCAAAGAACTAAAATCAAATTTTAAAGACCAAATAACCATAAAAGGGTTATTCAAGTTATTCAACCTATCTTTTGAAATTAATCAAACAAAAAAAATTAGAATATAATAATATAATTCCCAAAGTGAGTTAATCTTCATATGATACATTAATATTCAAAACTAATATCCAAAATTTAAACCAAACAATTCCATAAACAACTATACTTCAAATTCTTCAAACATTTTCTGACTAAGTTTGATACCCAAATATTAGAAGGATTTGATCATATATTCTTCCAAGATAAATAAAAAATTATTACTCAAATAAAATACCATTTTTTTCTGATAAACATAATATTTACATGAAAAATAAAAGGTCATACTATCCAGGACATCATGTAGACTAGTGGTAGGATTGAAACCCTTATCATCCTTAGGTCATGGGTTCAAGCCCCACCGCCTAGCTAGATGTGACAGGTTGTTACCCAACATATGGGTTGTCCCCCATTTTTTCTTTAATTATGAAAAAAAAATCCTCCCTAAAAACACTTCATTTTGATCCTAGGGGTTATAAATACACCAACCCAAAAAAATGTCTCCCAAAAATTTTCAGTAGTCACTTTAAGATCTCATCACATAAAACTACAATGGGGTGTCTAAGACTTTAAACTTTTGATCATCCTTAATCTTTTATACCTATGAAGGTATCCATATCTCTTAATATAACCTCACATGAAAACATCCTAATCTCAAAATTCATCTAAACTAACCTTTGATACCAACTATAACAGCCCAAAACCCACACTCTTGGATCCTATGTTGAGATCCATAACTTTACATTCCCAGCATTGATTCTGATAATTATGACCCAAATGTTTCATCTAAAACATAAAATATCAAAAGGAAAACTTGGATAACTTAAATTTTGGAGGACCTTTTAGGTTTATAGATTTAGATAATTAGGAAAAACTCCTATATAAACAATTCACATGTATTTAAATGAGTATTTATCCCAATTAATATATCTTTTATTTTTCACATTAATACATCATCATAGTCCATATGAAATACCTTCTAGAATAAGGTTAAACACAATAATTAACAATTGAATTTCATCAATGAGTATAAGATTACATAAGGGTATGATAACATAATCAAAGTGAATGAACAAATCCTAAAAAAATTATACCCATAAATGCTTGGATCATCAAATATGAAAACATGGGAAATGAAAGATTCATCAGGATCAATAATCATGATTCATGTAATATCAATATCGATCATTAGAAACATTATAAACCCATATAAATAATAAAGAAAACATGTACATAATTGGGACATCATTTTGGTTTCACTCTTACATTCGACTTCAAAACCTAATTCATTGGAGGGATATCATGGACCCACCCATCATTGTTTTATAATGTAACCAACCATCATTTTTTTATCATGGAACCACCCACTATTGTTTTATCATAAAAGCACCCATAATTGGTTTATCAAGAAACCACCCATAATTAGTTTATAACATAACCAGCTGAAAATTTTCCAAGTACCATTGAAAAATAATCACACATAAAATCTTTCATTTCATCATAAACTCATTGGACCAACCAATAACCCATTTCATATCATGATTAACCTATGAAAACTAAATAGGTTTTGTAACAATTTATTTAAAACATGATTAACTAATGGAAAAGAAACGGGTTCCATAAAAAATCTCTTTGGAACAAGATTAACCCAGGAAAATGAAATGGGTTCCATAAAAATATCATTCTAAATTGATTAACCCATGCAAAATAAATGGGTTCAATAAAAATATCTTTGAAACATGATTAACCCATGGAAACGAAATGGGTTCCATAATAATATATTCAAAAAATATTAATCCACACCAAGAATGAATGATAATGGTATTATTATAAAATATCCTCAATGGATCATAAGTAATAATAAAGGGTTTTGACTTTAATGAATGTAAATTATCTTAAAAGGTCATTAAAAACATTTATGAGGAAAATAATCTTTAAACATTCCAAAGTGTCACATGCCACTTTGAAACATTTGAATCATAAGACCCATGAAGGAATGACATTAAATGAAACTTATAATATCATTATAATAATTAATTTAATGATATATAATATAAAAGGAGAATTATATACACCTCATAAAAAATATATGTGTATAACCTAACAAACGTCTCAAAGAAGGAAAATTGTGACAAAAGTTTATTACTACTTTGGTATCTTAAAAACCATAAACCCCATGAAAGAGATATCCTAAAATGGATATTTAAAACCCTATGAATTAAATTATAAGAATCATAAAATACAATCAGAGTCAGTATATACACTTCACTATAAAAATAAGTGGTGAATATGGAATATATCTCATAGAAATAAAAGTGAGATGAGAAAAACCCTTACTACTTGAGTAATTTTTCAATCATGATCCCCATGAAATAATAACATAAATTGAAAGTTTTAATATCTTTATATAAATTAAATTTATGATATAACATTTAATAGGGTATTATATACATCACACAAAATAAATGAGTGGTGAATAAGGCATAAGTCTCACAGAAATAAAAGTGAGACTAGAAATCCCCTTACTACTTGATTAACTTTTGAATCATTAGATCTATGAAAGAATAACATCAATAGAAAAATTTTAATATAATTAAATGAATTAAATTCAGGTTATAACATTTAATATTCCATTATATACACCACATAAAATTAATTAGGTGTATATTAACAAATAAGTCTAAAAGGAATGTAAATTGAGATGAAACCCCTTACAATTGTGGTAATATCTGAATCGAAAGCCCAAAAAGTAATAATAATAAAATGAAACATTTAAATACCAATAATATAAAATAATTCCTGGTATAATATATCATAAGGGGTTATAGATACACCATAAAAAATATTTAAGTGGTGAATATGACAGTTATCTCATAGATGTAAAAAGTGAGATGTATTTATTTTACCTAGAGTCAGATTCATCATGATTTCCATTTATATTCCTGGATAATGAACTTATGTTAATTATTTACTTACTTTATAAAAATTTTCAAGTTTATTGTTTTTTTTATTTCACTTATTATAATGTTATATATAATTACTTATTCAATTAAGTTTAAGTTGGATGTTTTGGCCATATTCAGTTGATGTGTCAAAAATGACTTTGGTAGGTTGACTATGTTTAAAGGGTTCACTATTTAAAAATATAAATAATAATAATAAATAAATAGAAATAATATTTAAAAATAAATTATTCTTTTATAACCAATCATGTAATATGACTATGAAAAATTAACCATCATTACAATCATGGAGATGGTAGGTCGTATGTACGCATGAGTAACGTTCCCTTTTTTCAATGATCATTATAGAAATAAGGTAAGTAAAATGTATCTTTCCAGAATGAACATTATATAATAAATACCATAATAATTAATTATATATACTTATATATATCTTTCTTGTTATGTGGTGATGAAAAATGAAGAATTGCATCACTTCAAGGAGGCGGTAGTCCACAGGTCCACAAACAACATTACCACTTTTTCTGTGTGTGAAATGGAAAAAATAAAATGATATGTTATATGTGAAGGTATATAATTATGTCATTAAAATCATAAATATTAAATTTATATTATATATTTTTATTAAACCCATTATTAATACATTCCTTTTAAATCGTGAACGAATCACATCTCTTTGAGGAGGTGGTAGTCCATACATCCACAAAGGATATTATCGTATTCTTAGAAAATTGAAAGCTTGAAGTTGTGTGTTATTTAATAATTACAGAATCATAAAGTCATTATAAATATCATATATATCAAAAATAAACTATAAATCCATCATTATTCTCAACCTTGAAAGGTGGTAATGGAAGAACGAATGACATCCGTTCGCGAGGCGGTAGTCCTCCATACACATGAATAATGATTGTATATCCCATTTGATGGATGTGTGTGAAGATTTAGGTGTAACCCTTAACAGAAAAAAAATATTAGTATATTTAGGATAATTATGTTATTATATAATCATGCAATAATAATAATTTAAGGGCTGGATAAATAAATAAAACAAAATTTCTCATTGAAGAACATTACCCCTTCTTCGGGTTACTCCTTTTGGTTTGCACCAAAGAACTTTCTTGGTTTGATTTATACCAAAATTGGGGATTCTAAGATGATAGGATGGGGTTTTGAGTTTATTTGGGTAGGTTTTTTATGAAACAAGTGTCTTGATAGGTGTGAATAGAGAGGGAGAGGTGGTGGCCTTTTATAAGTGAGGGAGAGGACACACATGGTATTTTTGAAAAGAAAGTAAAGTGTACCCACGTTTTTACCTAAAAAGAGGCTTCCATGAAACAAAAAAATAGATAATAGAGTGTATATGGTATAAATATGTCCATAAAATAGGTTTTAGACAAGTTTATAGGTCATTTTCTCCTTAATATTAAATTTTAACCACTAAGTAAACTTGTTTTTACCTCAATAACTATAATTAATTTTAATTACTTTCACATTTTTAGTAAAATTAAGTTTAAATTACTAGAAATTATAAATTATTATGATTAAAAATATTTAATACATTTTTCAAAATTCCAATCACATAATTGGCACTATTTAATTTAAAATTAATCTTGCAAACGGTACGAAACAACATGTTTTTAAAGTAAAAAGGTTCAAAAAATTGAAATGTTTTATATACAATTTCAATGTAAAATTGATTCCAATAAACATAATTGGATTTATTTATTTATAATTTTACTATTAATACTTTAAATATAATTAAATATGTAATTTTACTATATAAATAAATTAGATGAAAATGTAGTTTTCAATTAAAATTATGCGTTTGTCACTATTCATTAAAAAAATGAAACTCCTCAGAAAAATACCAAAAAATATACCAAAGTAAATTTTGATATTATAATTTAAAAAATGAAGTTAATTTTTTCATATAAAATATATAAAGGTTTCAAAATTTAGTTTTAAAACAAGTACGCCATTAAAAGGTGTAAAAATTGCCTTTTAGAAAAATACACATTTTTATGCTTAAAATTTTATTTATTCTTATCTTAATCCTATCATACTTATTGGATGAATTTAAAAAATATATTTAATATAAAACATATAAATTTAATTAATATCTTTTAATAATAGTGATTAATTTAATTTATTAATATAAAATGCCTTTGAGTGTATAAAAATGGTTTTCATAAAAACACATTATTTATGTTCTATTGGTTTTTATTTTCATTTCTAATAACTTTTACACAAAATATTTCATTATATAGACATTTGTAAATAATATATTGATAATTTGTTTAATTTTATTCATTCTCGCCATTCCAACGCCTAGGTGATAACTATCATATTAAATAATAATAATAATAATAATAATATATTGTTGTTCGGTAAGACTCGACACTGCTTGTAACACAATATATCGATGAAAATCAATGTTATGTATAATGAAAGATAAAATTGTAGATTCTCATAATGAATGATAAATTGTGAATTGCGTTTAACACAATATATCAAATAATTTCAATTTATTTGAAAGAAGATATTTCAAAAAATATCATGATGTTATAATAAGTTATATCATGTCAGATTTAAAGGACCCTTAAAAATCATAATTGTGGATAATATAGTAATTATATAGTTATTTTAGGATTAGTATATATTAATGGTTATTATAAAGTCTAATTGAAAAATAAAAGGGAATCGATGGCCTCAACCAGTAGGATTTTACCGTATGAATCCCATTTATCAGAGCTTATGAGGCAGATAGTATCACAAGGATTTTACCTTGACTAACACCATGATGCAATTCAAAAAATAAAGCATGAGTGGAAATATTTATTGGGAAACTTAAAGCTCATCGATATCATGGACCAAACCATGTTCACCGAACCACTCTAAGAAAATCTCATCATTTCACACCTTACCCTTAGGGCATTTTCTGGTGTAATAAAGCGCTTTGTATCTAGACCCAAATAGAATTAATTTTAATATTTTTATTTTTTTAATTATCATGGTTATATTTTATTATTACTTTATAATGATTAAATAATAATTTTTATAAAAATTAGATTTTGATACGATGAAATATAAATTTTAGTTTTAGAAAATATATAGTTTCAATCAAGTCAATATTTTTGATGAATTCAATATTTTTTAAAATTAATGATATTTTAATAAAATATTATTATTAAATATTATTAATTAAATATAAATTATAATATAATTTTAAGATGTCAAATGTAATTTCTATATAGGTTATAAAAACTATTATTGTCAAAAAAAACTTGTATTTTTTCAATAAATAGAGATTTTGGTTTCAAAAGGTAAATTATCATATTTAGAGAATTATTTTGATGAAATAAATATTTTTTTTGAAATCATCATGATGAAATTATCCAATGGTAAATTTTTCATGATTTTATGAAACACTTTAATTTTTGGGTGAAAATTAAATAAGGTATAAATACAATATATATTATGACTTTATAATGACCTAAAATTAATGTAATATATGCCATAAAAGGTATCCACAACCAAAATTATGTTTACCTTTTAATATAATGTGTTTTTTAAGTAATTTTATTAATTTTTTAAATCCTTAATGAATCCTATAAAACCTGTATTATATTTTAAGATTTTTAAATCAATTGTTTAAGAACATGACTCACTTCCACATCATCATGGGTATTATTTTAATGATTTTGGTTCTGATCCTTATAAAATAAAAAAAAACTTTTTTGGATAAATAATGGGAAAACCCCATGGTACGGTTTGTGTTTTTGGTTACTTTATCATATAGAGTCCAAAACCTAAGTTTGGAAAATCATAATTAAGTCCCCTATTTTTCTATAAAAACCCACACAACCTCTCATTCCTCTTCAATAAAAACCATTTTATCATTAATTTACTATGATATTCCCTATATATATCCCTCTAAAGGTTCCCATAATATCTTAATAATCTCTTCCCAAACTTTAAGAATCACCCTCTCAAGGTAAGGGATCATCTCCTTCTCCTCTTTATACAAGCACCTTATTTATATTATGCCTTTTGATTCCCAATTTATCATGTTGGAAAATGATTTTAAACATCCCTATTACTGTATTTATGATTTACAAGTAATTATATTCCCATTTAAATCTCATTAAACCCTTCCATGAATATTTATATACCCATGTTATACTACTAAAATTATCCTATGATTTTTCTATGCCAAACATTTGTGTAGTGAATACTCATCCCCATTTCCACTAAATAGTATTCACCTATATTTACCTACCATTAATTTATTGTGTACTTTCATGTATGTATCCCAACTCCTTAATCTTTGGATTAAATGTGATGAAATATGATCCTATGTTGAATGATATATTTAGAACACTTATGCATCTATATAATATGAATGTGATGGGTGGGCCTGAAATTATATAGCCCTAAAATATATTGGGCAATGTTTTTGTATCATGAGATATTATGTATGAGATTAAGGAGTTAAAAATAATTCATTTTGGGAATTTTTTCCAACATGTGATGTTATCTTGGTAGTTATCCTCGACTTATACTTATATCGTGTTTTATGTTGTTTCTGCATTCCCATGTTGCCTCGATGATATCAAGTTATATAATTCCTCAATTTACAAGATTATTATTCTAACCCCTTTTATGTATCATTTGTATGCCTATTTACTCACATGTATTACTTTCATCAGTTTAATCTTTGATTATTCCATTACTAGGATTTATAGCTCACCCTTTTCATAAGTAAATCATTAGGTTATCCCATGCCATTTTATAAGATCCATAGAATTTAAGGGCATATTATGGAGTTTTAAAATAATGTTTTTATATTTATTTTGTAATATGTTATGTTGTGTACCTAATTTACCAAAGAAACTATGCCTCACGATGTTCTGAGTTTTTATTAACTTTGTATTTATGTAATAAATCAAAAATTAAAGTGTATTAAAATATGGGTTATCATATTATTCACTTGGTAAAATAATGAATTAAATCATGTTATGGGTGATATGTATGATGTCCATATTTATTTTAAAATTATTACCTTGAATGGGTGAAAAAAATACTTTTATGTGTTTTCTAGAAAAATAGAAATCCATACTCTATAAAATTCCATTGGGGTGGAAGCTACACTTGAGGTATTTGGAGGAATCTATTATGGTTATTCTTTTTGAACATATCTTAGCACAAATTGAGATGGATGTAGGTTCTTCCCCCTTAAGGTATCAACTATTTTCCAACCCCAAGGAAAATAGTCGGGTCTTCCCCCTCCAAATTCAATATGGGATCATTTTTAACATTCTATCCCATGAGTTATCATCATCACCTTAACAAAATTATTTCAATATCTAGATTCAATAGAAACCTCTCTAATGATTTGACACTCTTATAATGAATAATGTGTAGGATCACATAGTAACGGTCCACTATAAACACAAAAAACACACCAAGTGCAAAAAGGTAATACCAAAAATAATCAAAAAATATAAATGAGGTCAGGAGTATAATTTTAAGATTTTTTTCAAATTAATAAACCATGTCCCGATAAACAATGAATTTTTTGTAGGTTCCAATATTATGATTCAAGAATTTGGTGTAGTTATCCCAAACTATTTATTTTTTTAATAGACTAAAATAAATTCAAACCCAAAATCTATAATTATTATAGTGTATGTATGAGGACAATCCCTTGGGGAAACTTGAGTATTTATCAATGTGAATCCTCAATCAATTATTTGAAAATTGGATTTACTGTTTGAAAACCATTTAATCTTCAATTAAACCAAATCAAATCTATTTATGTTAATTCCACAAAAAACATTAAGTTTTAAAATCATGATATTTTAAATTTTTTTATTAAGGTTCATCAGATTATGAGATCCAGTGGAATCCATCGTAGTTGTATTTGTCATGTTTTTTTAATTCATTCACACTGATTTTTATCATTGATATTCATAAAATTTAAAACCTCCTTGGTCTGATAGGCTTCAATTAAGTTATTTTAAATTGATTTCTTGTTATAATAAATATCTCTCAAAAACTCTTTAAAATCAAACCCTAAGGTCATTATGAATTCACACAATAGTCATAGATTTATTTTTCATAATTCCTTTGAAGATCTCTAGAAGCACTATTACTGGTTCAATATGATGTATCCAATGAGTGGATGAATATTTACATGAATAAATTATAAAACACAAGTATTAATTACAAAAACACAATAATAACAATTCAATAATAAAATGATCCTACATATTCACCCACAACCCCAAAATAAGTGAGGGATTAGTTACACATGTTGAGAATGGTGATTATAATAAGGAACTTATATCATCTCTTCATGATAGATAAAAGAATAAGTGGAAGAAAAAGTGAAAATAAAAATGTTCTAGTCTTTTTTTATGATGAATAAAGCCTCCCACAATCCTAAAAAGTGTCTCCTAAATGATTGCCTCCTTCAAAAATAGTCCAAGTATCCTTAATTACCTATCCCTCAATGTCTGTATATGGTTAAGGATATTAATACTAAGTCAAATGGTAGCAAGGAAGGTATATTATAAGTGGTTTTCTAAGATATTCAAGATACATGGTTTAGGTGCATGGTTATGTAAATCATGCTACAACTGTGAGGTTCATTCTATTTACCTTCTTTTGAGGTGCATGGTTGGTATGTAGAGTTATACCAACTATGTGGTCAAGAATTTTTCACTTTTATTGAGGTGTATGGTTATTGTACAGTATGTAAACCCATGTGGAAACTATGAATTTGGATTTGTATTTTAAAAATCCATCTCACACTTTTCCTGGGTAAATCCATATAGTTTTTAGATTTTAGTGGGAACTATTCATAGTGGAAAAAGTTCATTAATGCATACAACTTTCCTGTAAAACTCTTAGTTTATTCCAAATTCAATAAATTATTCATTTTATATCTATTTTTTTACCAATAAACACATATGTAATATGTAAATTCATGAAATATAAATTTATTACCCATTTACAATGTGAAATTCATTATAAAATTGGCCAATAAACCACAGTGTATCAGCCATTCCATTTTAGATATTTCCTTGGTAGTTTATGTAGATATATTTAGTAAAATAATCTAGCCTTTTTTTAGATGAATCCCCTATAAAAATTCAATCAAACTTTAGTGTGGTGGATTTTATTTAAAATAAAGAATATTAATAAGAAAAATAAAATGGAAAATCTTATGGATTGGGTTTCCTCTAAATAAGAGTTTGTTTTATATTCTTAACCAAATTATTTAACTTTCACAATCATCCTTGGTCCCATGGAAAATATTTATTTTCAAGTGAGACCCCAGGTGGTTCCTCAATGACTATTTTCTATTAAACTCTAATTATTTACACCTATAAATCTAAAATTATGAATCTATCCCTATGTGATTCCATACTAAGGATGAAACCTTGTTCTTCATGTTTTCCACTTTGGAAATATATCTTTTCAAATTTTAAAAAAAATAAAGAAGATTTATTCACTTTGGGACAATTTTGTCCACAAATTTATCCTTGAAATAGGACTCATTAAACCTTATATTTTTTATAACTTGAAAGGTAAGAGTATCCTCTTTGTTTTTTCTTCCTGGGGTATAAATTCCTCATTCTGAACCTCTATTTTTGCTTCTTTTATGGATTGATATGATTTTTAAAAGCCTTTAATAACACCTTGATCTAATCTTTATTTCCCTTAAATTATAGGAATAAGGGGTCAAAATTTTCCTAAACAAATTTTTAAATTTTCTAATAAAACCTACGCTCTTTTTTCGTTACTTTTTTATTTTACATCCCCTTTAATCATATTTTCAAAAACTTTCATTAATTTTGAATTTTCTTATTTAGTATAATACTACCTTAATTATATGATTTCAATGGATTATTCTCTAATAAATTGATTATATAATTCTTCTAGTGGGATTATCTCTTTAATTACATTTAGAATTCTTATATCAATTAATATAACCCTTTCCAACTAGTTGACTTCATCAGTGGGTTGGCATAATCATTTGTTCTAACTCACTACCTTTCTTTTTTAGTATATCCACTCAAGCTTAAAAATTATATATCTATTATTAGGTATTATTAGAAATATTATCAAACCTTTTATCCATACTTGATCAGTATTTTGGTTTCTTTGATGTGGTCCTTAGTAGTTTTGATGAATTATTTAACCCTTTCTTTATTTCTTGACAATTTCTCTTAAATTAATTAAAGATGTTCCAAAAAAAATTAGTTCCACGGTCCTTTTTAACTAATATATGATGTTATTTTTCATCATTAAAATAAAAATTAGGTTGTAAATTCACCCCATTAATTTGAAAATTTTATCTTGAAACATGCCCCTTTCTCTCTTTTAGGTATGTCAAATTGATATCTTAAATTAGGGTAACCTGGATTTGAAAATGAAACATTCTTATCATGTTTCTCTTATTAAAACCCCTAAATTTATCTTAAATTCAATAATTATCAATGTAATTAAGGTTAACTTGTTCATTTTCAGTTATATTGATACTTTGTCCCAAAATCAGTTGGCATTCTCTTGAAAATAGATCATTTTCATATTGTTTTTTAGAAATTCCAACCTTTTTAAAGTTGTTATTCCCCATAAAAACATGTTCAAATAATATTTCCAATAGTTTTAAAATTTATGTAAGGTTATTAAACTCTTCCAATTATGATTTAAAAATATTTTCATATATTTTTCCTCTTCTAATTTATGTGTAAAAGCTGCTGGAATTTCATATTTTCTACATTGAATGGAATTTCTCCCAAACATTCCAATTGTATGATTTTATCCTTACTTCCATTGGGTTATTGAAATAAATTAGTAATTATTATCTAGTATATAATAAATATATCATTTTATATCCTTTATTTCATTGGATTCATATACCAAAACTTTTATAACACCCTTATTTTTAAATAATTTATTGTTTTATTATGTATTTTAAAGTTATATAATACATGGGTTGAGTTTTGAAAACTTAAGGATGGTTTTAGAGTGTTTTGGAAGGATTTTTAATAGTTCATAGTTTGATAATGGTTAGAGGAAACCATTCAAAATCTATAAGAAACTATGAAATTAGATTCTAGGAGTTATTGTATAAGTGCATGTTTTATGCATAGTTTCCCAAACTGTGTGGCACGACCATGTGGCTCCTTGGGTAATGTCTAGTAGCATACACATATTTATCTCAGTATTTTCCAAACCATTCAGCATAACTATGTATCTCTATAGTTTTTAAACAGTATCATATGCATGGTTGGCACATGGTTTGATAAACCATGTTTCCCAACCATGCAATGTGCATTAAATGCTCTAAAAATTAGAGTTTAACTATAATTTACACCCTAAAACTCTCATTTTTCTTCTACTATACAGGGATATAAAACTTATATCCTTCACTAAGAATCATTTTAAATTTATTTTGAACTAAAATAAGGTTTTGTTGAATCAAAGTGTGTTGGATCACTGGAATCATTAATAAGCCTCTATTTTCTCTCTTTATTTTTGGATATTCTCAACTTTTCTCTCCTATAACATTATATATAATCCATTATGGATAGATATATGATCCCTGGTGATTTTTTATGAGATCTTTATTGGGTTTATTTAAGTAAAGGTCTTGTGATCACAAATCTAGAGGCTTTTTGTGTCGATATTTTTTTTTCAACCGTTGAGAGGTAGGTGGATTCTCTCTCTTCACCACTTGTTTTAAAACATGAAGGCTTAGTTTTTATAGAATATTTTTCTTGTAACTAATAAGGAAATGTCATATTTTTTCTTAAATTTTTTTCTTGAATGTTTTGGAATAAATGGATGGTGTGAGTTCATTTTTATTGGACATAACCCTAAATAAGGGGTGTGAGCTATTAGGGAACCTAGATATTGGTCACTTTGTTATAACTTGGTGGACCGATGAGAAAAAACTAATGAGTATGTAATTTTCACTTATAATGCATGTGTATGTGTTTGAAACATGTAATGGGTATACGAAGTGGAAATAAATAATTGAAAATTTGATTTAGTTGAATTTTTTTGTTTAAACATCTTTATTTTACTAAACTATTTTTTGTTCCTCTATTTGTTATAAATTTTACTTATGAACTAGGAGATAATGTGTTATTGTCCTAGTGGAATGAGTTGGGAAGTCTATTAAGAAAATACTACTAGATCTGATTACTCATCCCATGTAATATGCACTTTGGTGCATATAAATATGTTATTATTCATGAAATAGATATTGGAAAGGTCTCATATTTCTCTAGTGGAACATCTTGATGCTTCTTCCTAAGCTTGGTTCTTAGAGATTATAGTTATCTCTTTGAGTCTTTGGAGTGATCCTACATCGATGATACTTCATTAGGATGCCTTTTGGATTCTATGTGTCATCTTTTATTACTTTTCTGATGTTATTATGATGTTAATGCTTAGTTAGTTTCTATTTTATTTGTATTATTATTGTTGATGCATCATATAGATGTTTTGTATGATTGTATTTATTCTTATTAAATTATGTTTATTATTTAGGGAAAATAATACCCAATATTTTAATAATCCCTTGGAATATATTATCGGCCTTTTGTTTCATGAGAATGTCACCTAAGGTTATTAGCACCTCTGACCCAGCCCAAGCCCATAGGTTTGGTAGGGATGGTACATCATTTCTTCCACCCATGGATTTCTCCCCTGAATTTATATAAATTCCATTGAAAATATGTTTGAGTTCCATGGTTGTCTTATTCCAATAATAATCTCTAGTATAAATATTAACCAATATTTCCCCATAATATGTGAGACCATAAAATAAATATTGTACTAGTAATGTGATAAAGAGTTAGTGGGTTGGGATTTATTGGTAATAGCTCTTAAACCACTATCATTCCTCATTAAATTGATCCTCTTTTCCTTGATCAAATTTTAGTATTATCCTTCTCATTTCCTTGGTTTCACTATTGGTAAATAACCTCTTAAAAATAAACCTTTTAAATCCTTTCGTGAATCAAAAGAGTCATCTTCTTTTTTGAGAAATTAATTTCTACCCCCCCCCCCACCCTTAAAACAATAACGGAAGCACTTTAAACTTAAGTCCTTTTCCATAAATCCATTAAGATGGAATTAATTCCATGTTTTAATAAAATCCTTCATGAATATGTAAGCATACTCTCCTTGAATGCCTTGGAAAATTAGAAGAAAGTTTAATTGTTGGTGTTTTATATCATACTCTCTTGATCTTGGTAAAATATTTATGTATGAACCATCCCCCATTAATTATGGTGTTTCAAGGTCTTTTAAACGTTTTTTAACATGCGGGAAACTCTACATTTTTATATTTCAATGCTACTATCTTCTATTTCCAAAACACTTGGCATATTTTCTAGGTTCTATTTCCATGTCTTATTTGTACTATGTTTTGATCCAATTTATTTGTATTTAAATTATAAATTTTAGAAGCTAAAAATTAATGAAATAAAACCTTAAATCCTCTTATAATGATCCAAACAAATATAATTCCAACAATTAGACATCATTAAGCGATGAATATTCGGAATGTGTATATTTCTATATTTTTATGATTTTTTCAATATAAATACAATAAATTGGTGAATAGAATACACCTTACCTTGGAAACAGTTTCAATTTATACATGAAATATTTTGGGGACAAATAAATCAATACAATTGATTAATCTAGTCAAACACATGGGTAGAGAGGTTATTCCACTAATTCAACTTATATAAAAAAGAATGAAATACTAAAATGAATTTTTTAAGTTGTGTGTGTATGAGATGCAATAAACTAAAATGTATTCTTTTGGTATTTTTCATGTTTGTGTGTGTGGTATTAATATTATATCGATAGTGGTAATAAATAACATGTAAATGACCTTGGATATAAGGACCCAGCTTTAAATCATTACATAATCTTAATTATTAGAAAAAAATTTACATTCTTTAAAACTAAGTATCTTTTTAGGTTTAGAGATTTAGATAATTAGGACATAATACATACAAAACAAACCATATTTATACAAATAGGATACTACTAAAATAGTATCCATTTTTTAAAATATAAAATCTTTTAAAATAAAACATGATTTCTTTGAAAAATATTCATAACATTTAACTTGAATTCCTTATTTCTATTAAAAATACTTATAACCTAAGAAAAAACATTTTAAAAACTTGGTATTATCAAAACAAACTCAGTAAGGGACATAAAGAAAGAAAAAACCATTAGTCCGGTGAAAATATGAAAACCCATTAAAAACACTTTTCTTGAAAACTCATAAGAATGCATAGAAACATCATGTAGTTTCCTTGGGAAATAATTACCACATAAACCTTATATTCACCCTTAAACATGGATTAACCATTCGTTCAACTTCTATCTCCGTAGTACCCAATGAATATGAGACCTATAATGGGGCTCACCCATCATATCTTGAGCTATAATGGGCTCAACCCAACATGTCTTGAGCTATAATAGGTCTTAAACCATCATATATTGAGCTATAATGGGGCTCAATCCATCATATATTGAGATATAATGAGATCAAACCAACATAAACAATGTCTAAGGAACATATCATGAATAAAACTCTTGATAAATCATTTAAACCCATGAGCAAAACACATTCACATATCAAAATACCCTTTTTCATAAAAATCACTTTTTAAAAAATATAAAAACCGAAAACATAATAATGAAATCATATAACTAAATAATAAAATGAAAACTTATAAATTAATCATTATAGTAATAAATAATCATGAAAATTGGATAAACCACTCATACCATATAAAAAATCTTTTTAAAAATTTTTGTAAAAGAGACATTTTAAAAGGATTTTAAAATGAAAGTCACTTACATAACATGTGAAAAAGACCCATTTTTAAAACACATAAAAGAAATTAAAACATTAATATCCATATAGATACATTCAAAAATATAATTTTTAAGATATGGTCATAAAATAGAAAGATTTATAATAATAAATATTTAAAACATTTAAAACAATTTTTTAGTTTAAGAGTCCCTTACCTCGGGTTAAAATTCCTTCTAGTGTTAAAAACTCCTGTATAATAGTTTTAAGAGTGTTTTTAATTTATTATAGAACTATAATCATGTTTATAATACCTTACATTATCTTCTTATAACATTTTCCACAAATTTATTAGCAATATTTTGTTATCTCTATTGTTTCGGGTGCGTTCCTTTCATGGTTTCCAAGGTAGGTTTATTATGGAATTCCATGTAAAAAGAAATAATACTATATAATTGATAACATATGTATATTTAGTTCATTTTAAACAATTAAATTTTAATTTAAACTTTCCATTATTTTGGTAAAATGGAAATGAAAAATCATCAACCATGAAGGCGGTGAATTAACACACCACGGACAACGATTCCGTTATTTAATAGTAAAAGGAGATGACGAGAGATTTTATAATGAAAATATCATAAACACAAAAAAAAACTATAGTATATATTTGATACTTCAGTTGTCATGAAACATTGGATACGATGTGGTGATAAGGTAGAAATGAAAAAGAATTTAAAAGAGAAGAAAAAGGAATCTTACTTCTTGAAAATTCTTCCTTGAGAACCTTCTTAAGGCTCTTGGAAGTGGAATTTTTGTGATACCAGAAGCTCAATAATGTGTAAACGGATTAGGATGAGTGAATTTTTCATATTTTATCTAATAAATAAGGCTTAATGTGATTAAAATTCGTTAATAAGGGTGCCTCCTTTCATAATTGAGGTGAGGGGTAACATAGGAATTACTCAAATTTTTAAAATATAATAAATCTATTATAGGGTATAAGACTTCCCAAAAAGGTATAAAATTAAATGGTATTATATATAATGAATCTCATAATTTTTTAACTTTTTAAATAATTTTTTTATTTTTAAATAATTAAAAAATATATTTTATTCATGAAAAATAATGTTTTTCAAAATAAAAACTATTCATAACTACGACTTTAAACAAATCACAAAAAGTTTCAAATTCTAATTTTTTCTTTATTATATAATATTAATGTCATATTCATCTAGATAATCCATGAATAACTTAAAAATATTAAATTATATTTATTTTATTATTGTTAATATCATTAATTTGATTTATTCATTAATTAAATTAATATTATATCATCATTGTGAAAGCCATTATGGTATTTATTTGTTTTATAAAAATTAAAAATAAATATATATTTTCTATATAATTTTATTATCTTTCTAAATACTATTATTTTTAAAAAAACAGTTCTGGAAAACATCATATTAAAAAATTATACTTATTGAAGATTATAGTGTGAACAAGTTGTCTTTATTTTAAATAAAATAATTTAAAGGGACTAATGTGATCCATATTGGTCCAAAATGTCCCAAATCCAAATAAAATTAAGGTAATGGTAGATTCTTTATTATATAAAATGTTTTATCTACAATTCATGTCATTTAATACTTCATATAATTTTAACAAAAACATTTTATTTATTGTTCTTATGCTTGTACAAGCATTGTGTCAGCATTTCATAGGCATTAATTTTTATTATTTCATATATAAAAATAAAAATAAAATATATTTTCATAAAAAAGTTAATTATGTTCAAAATAAAATTCTATATTCATTCATTATTTATATTCACTCATATACATGTCAAAATAACATCTTAAATTTGTTATATTATTTTTTCTTACCCTATGTAAGCATTGCATTGTCATTTGGGTAACATTAATGTAATATAACTATAAAATTAGAAATTAACTTCCAAAAATATCAATAATATATAATAATTAATAAAAGAGTCTTGAAAAATAATTTTTATCACTCAAATATTATTTAAAAAGAATAAATTTTGACATTGTCAATGCTGCGCAGGCATTTCATCATTATTGATAATAATTTTTATACTTATCATGAATAGAATGAAATTTTCATTTTCTAAGTTATTTATATAAAATATTCCTCCTATTATATCATTATTTAATTATTTAATAAATGTAATAAATTTTATATCATAATTATGTCTTCATGATGTCATAAAAAATATCATATTTTAAAAAAACTGTATTTTTTACTATTCAACAAAAATTAAAATTTTTATAAAATTCTCAAAAATTCAGACAAAGATAATTTCAACATTATAAATTCAAAAATGAAATTATTTTTTTCAAATAATATTTCTTTGATTGAAAAATTAATGCTTTAAAATAAATAAACATATAATAAATTATTTATTTTAAGAATTTCTATTTAAATCAAGAATACTAATAAACAAATTATTCTATAAATACATGGGTCATTATATTCTTTGCCCCCTTTTTTAAATTTCATCCTTTCAATTTTTATTTACTTATAAAAAAAATTAGGATACATTTCCCTTATATCATTTTTTTATTCCTATGTTGCTTCTTCTACCATTTGGTTTCTACACAAAACCTTAACTTGGTAAATTACATTGTTCTGCAACACGTGCTCTCTGCGGTCAAGAATCTAAACAATATTTTCCTTATAAGAGAGGTTCTCTTCTAGTTGAACTACTTCTGGGATAAAAACATGAGATGGATCTATCATATACTTGTTTAATATCAAAACATGAAAAATATCATGTACCTGAGATACACTCAGAAGATAATAGACTGGGTAGGCAAATAGTCCAACTTTTTCTAGAATTTCATAAGGTCTAATGAACCATAGACTAAAATTTCCTTTCTTACCAAAATTCATAACACTTTTCCATGGACAAACTCTGATAAAGACACGATTACCTGCCTTAAAAGAAAGGTTTTTCCTCATGTTATATATATAACATTTATACCTGCTCTGAGTTGTCCTCACGTGTCACTGAATCAGCTAAACTTTTTCTACCATTGCCCATTAGATTGAGGATGAAAGGATGTAATAAAATTTAATTCAGTTCCCAATGACTTCTGAAGGCCTTTCCAAAAGTTAGAAGTGAACCTAGGATCACGATTTGATATAATGGAGAGTGGTACTTCATGTAACCTAACAATATCTTTGAGGTATGGTTGAGAAATATTATCTAGAGAAAGAGTGTATTGAATAGGAAAGAAATGAGCATATTTAGTCAAATGAACAATAATAAATTAGTTTTCATTGTTACCTCAGGAAGTCTTTGGTAGTCTCGCCACAAAATCCATTGATATATTTTTCCATTTCCACTCTGGCACTGGAAAATGTTGAAGCATCCCCTTTAGTAACTTCCTCTTTGCTTTAACCTATTTACATTTCAATAATTTTATAGTAAAATTTTCAATATCTCTTTTCATTCTATCCCATCAGTAATAATCTCAAAGTTCTATGTACATCTTTATGCTTCCAGGATGAACTGAAAATGGAGAACTGTGAGCTTTACATAACAATTCTTTCTTCAGCTGAGAATCATAAGGAACACATAATGTATTCAAGAACCTCAAAACAAAATCTTTATCAATATTAAATTTAGTAAACTTACCCTTTTGAACCAATTATACCTTTTTCTGCAACTCACAGTCTTCCTTTAGAGCATGCCTTATTCTGTCTAATAGAGATGAATGCACTGACAACTGAAACAAAATAGAGTTTATTTCTAACACTAATAACTTCCAAAACAACATTCATGAAATAATTAACCAAAGGGTCATGTTCTAAATGTATCATGGTTAATGTAGCATTAATTTTATAACTCAATACATAATCCACTCTTTTTTCTTTTCCAAAATGGTAATGAATTGTGAAATCATAATCCTTGATTAGTTCTAGCCTTATTATTTGACTCATGTTCAATTCCTTCCAAGTAAATATGTACTTCAAACTTTTATGTTCAGTATATATTTCATATTTTACTCTATAAAAATTATACCTCTAAATTTTCAATGCAAAAACAATAGCAGCTAATTCCAAATCATGTATAGGGTAATTTAACTCATGAGGTTTCACCAACCTTTTTCAATTCCTGAAAACAAGCATCACATTCTTTTTTTCAGATGAACTTAACACCTTTTTGAGTTAACTTAGTCATTGAGATAGATATTGGTGAAATGTTTTCAAAAAACCTCTGGTAATATCCTGCAAAACCAAGGAAACTATGAATCTTGGTTAAATTTTTGGATCTTTTCAACTCTTAAAAAACTTTTATTTTAGTAAGATCAATATTTATGCCATCTTTAGAAACAATGTGACGAAGGAAATAATTTTTTTTCAACCAAAATTTACACTTTATGAATTTTCCATATAGTTTCTTTTCTTTTATGGTTTTCAAAACAACCCTTATATGTTTTTCACACTCCTGTATACTTTTAGAATATAACATAATGTCATCAATAAACACAACCACAAACTTATCCAATAACTTGTGAAATATTCTATTCATAAGATCTATGAATACAATAGGTGCATTAGTTAACCCAAAGGGCATAACAAAAAATTCATAATGCCCATATCTAGTATGGAATGTAGTCTTCGGAATGTATGCTTCCTTTACTTTAAACTAATGGTACCCCTACCTCTGGTTAACCTTCAAAAAAATATTGTGCTCCCTGGAGATGATTAAACAAATCATTGATATGAGGAAAAGGGTACTTATTCTTAATAGTGATGTTATTAAAGTCTCTATAATCAATGAAAAGTATCATTGAACCATCTTTCTTTTTAAAAAACAAAACAAGAGCACCCCATGGTGATGTTCTAGGTTAGATAAATCATTTTTCTAATAATTAATACAACTGATTTTTCAACTCTTGATGTTCTACTTGATCTATTCGATAAGGGGGTTTAGAAATAAGATTAACATTAGAAACTAAGTCAATAGTAAACTCAACCTATTGATCAGGAATAACACTGAGAAAATCATCATAAAAAACATCAAGATACCCATTCAACACTAGTACATCATTAATATGAATAGTTTCATTATTTTCAATAATATGTGCAATATAACTTTCATTTTAATCTTTTAACATTTTCTCATCTTCTTGATATGTTATCAATGGTATGGGTTCATTCTTGTATGCAAACTAAAACTCTTTCTGAAAAAAAAAACTTCTTTTGATTTACAATATATCTTAGCATAATAAAAATAAAGTTAGTCCATACCTAGAATAACATCAAACTATACTAGAGGCAATACAATAAGGTTTTAAAGTAAAATATTTCCACATAAAAAGATAGGTAGATTCTTATAATTTATTTTTGCCTCAATATTTCATCTAGGTGTTTTTACCATGAGTTCTTTCTTCATTTCTTGAGGTGAAATATCCAATTTAGTAGAAAATTTCTCAGAAATAAAGGAATATGTTAACCCCAAATCAAACACATTGTAAAAATCTATAAAAACAAGAAATGTACCTAATACAACTTTGTTTTATGGATCAACATCTACTGAAGTAGTTACCAAGGATTTTTCCACACCCTTCTTATTCCAATCGTATTGACTTCCCCATTGAGTGACTAAATTTGGACACACGTTAGAAAAATGACTAAGTTAATCCTAGTTAAATAATTTTATCATTGGCCTCTCATTATTCTTATAATCATTTTCCTTTCACTCATGATACATGGGTTAGAACTTTCCACATTGGTAGTACTTCCTAGAATTTAAAAGACATTATACTGTATGGTTTTTACCACACTTTTGACAATAAGAGAAATTTATTTTCTTACCTCCTGATTTATTTCATAAATTATTCCCCAAATCCTTCCAACCTAACTAATTCTTATTCTTGTGATCAAAAGGTACATATGTTTTAGAAAACTCCATATTAACTTTTTCATCAAAATGAACAAGTTTCTCATAGATTGTAAACTCTTATAAAGCCAAATATCTTCGTAAAAATGGTTTTAAACTAAAGTAAAGCCTATTAATTTTACTTTCAAAGTCCTGAGTAAAATATAGTATGTACATGTTCAGTCTTATAAAATTGGATTCATATGTAGCCATAGATTCATCATCCTTTTGTCTCAGTTCCAAGAATTGTTTCTTAATTTTGAGATGAACTGTTTAAGGAAAATATTTTTCTAGAAAAGGACCCTTAAACGAATCACATTCCAGACTGTCAAGATCATATTTTTCTCACATATTCTTAAAAAAATACCACCATTTATCATATTCACCTTCAAAACGATAAATATAAAGGGTTAAATTTTTATTTTCTAAACATCCCATGAAATCAAATATCTTTTCTAGAGCATTGATCCATCCTTCGTCTGCCACTAGATATGAGGTCCCAATGAAAGATAAAGGATGTTTCCTTGTAAAATGATCCACAAAATACATGTTCCTTCATGGTATATTATGTTACTATATATCATGAACACAAACACCATTTATTTCTATAGTTAACTAATCCATTACTGTCACAAACTACTCAGTTCCAATTCCCACTATTTTAGGTTGCGTATTTAAAAAAAATATCATCCTCTCAGTTCCTTCCTACTTCATCTTCCATGTTTCTTTTACGGAAAACCATTCTTAATGGATATATCTTAGACAAATAAACATGGTAATATTCAAATTATATACCATTTTAAATTAACCATAAATTAATAATTATTTTTGGTATTTTATTAACATCATCCTAACCCCTAAGGTTATCTAAACAACCCTCAGATACCAACTATAAGGACCCAACTTTAAAAAATTACATAATCATGATTTTTAGTCAAAAATTTAATTTCTTTAACACTTAGGATATTTTAAAGTTTTTATCTTCATATAATTATAACATAATACATACATAACAAACCACATTCATATAAAGAGGATACTACTAAAACTGTATCCATTTTTTCAAAATATAAAATATTTTTAAAATAAAACTTGATCTCTTTGACAAATCTTCATAACATTTAACTTGAATTACTTATTTCTCTTACACATCCTTATAACCTATGAAATACATTTGAAAACATGGAATGATCACAAAACTCTTAGTAAGGGATATAAATAAAAAAATGTTAGTCCAGTAAAAACATGAAAACCCATTAAAAACCCTTTTCTTAAAAACTCATAAGCATGCATAGAATCATAATTTAGTTTATTTATGATATATTTACCATATAAATCTTAAATTTACCCTTAAACATGGAATAATCATTCATTCAACTTCCATCTTTGGAGTACCCAATGCATTGGAGAGCTATAATGGGGCTCTCCCGTCATATATTGAAGCTATAATGGGATCAACCCAACATATCCTGAGCCACAATGGGACAGAACCCATCATATATTAATCTATAATGGGTCTCAACTCATCATATATTAATCTATAATGGTATAAAACCAACATAAACAATTTCCAAGTAATATATCATGAATAAAACTCTTGATAACTCATTTAAACCCATGAGAAAAACACATTCACATATCAAAATACCCTTTTTTCAAAAAAAACACTTCTTAAAAAAAATATAAAAACCACACACATAATAATAAAATCATATAATTCAACAATAACTATGAAAACTTGTAAAGTAATAATTATAGTAATGAAGAATCAGGAAAATGGGATAAACCAATCATACCATATAAAAAATAATCTTTTTTTATTCTGTAAAATAGGCATTTTAAAAGGATTTTAAAAAGAAATTCACTTACATAACACATGAAAAATATCCATTTTCAAAACAAATAAAAGAAATTAAACATTGATAACAATATATATACATTAATAACAACCATATTGAAGACATTTTCATGAAATAGAATGATTTATAAGAATAAATCTTTAAAACATTTAAAATAATGTTTTAGTTTAAGAGTCCCCTAACTCGGGTTAAAATTCATTAA
The DNA here is from genome assembly GCA_963277665.1 of Viscum album. NCBI lineage: Eukaryota > Viridiplantae > Streptophyta > Magnoliopsida > Santalales > Viscaceae > Viscum > Viscum album. The sequence continues at coordinate 1,153,106,244 of OY728135.1, forward strand.
AAATTATTCAACCCTCTGGTATAATAGTTTCAAGAGTGTTAATAATTTATTAAATAATTATAATCATGTTTATAATACCTTAAATGATCTTCTTATAACATTTTCCACCCATTTATTAATAATATTTTGTTATTTCCATTGTTTCGGGTGCATTCTTTTTATGGTTTCCAAGGTCAGTTTATTATGGATTTACTTTTAAAAATAAATAATACTATATAAGTGATATATATATATATATTAATTTTTGAATAATTACATGTGAATTTAAACATTCCATGATTTTGGTAAAAGGGAAACGAAAAATCATTGTCCACGAAGGCGGAGAATTGACACAGCATGGACAGTGATTTCATTATTTAAGAGTAAAAGTAGAAGATGAGAGATTTTATAATGCATATACCATAAACAAAACAACACTCTAGTATATATTTGATACTAGAGTTTTCATGAAACATTAGATAAGAGGTGTGGATAAGGTAGAAATGAAAAAGAATTTAAAAGAGAAGAAAAGGGGATCTTACTTCTTAAAAATTCCTCCTTGAGAACCTTCTTAAGGCTCTTGGAAGTGGTTATTTGAGAGACTGAAAGATTGAGAATTTAGAAAGGGATTATGAGGAGTGAATTTTACAGATTTTATAAAGAAATATATCTTAATGTGATGAAATTTTTTTAAGGATAGAGCCTCCTTTTATAATTGAGGTGAGGGATAACATAGGAATTACTCAAATTATTAAAATATAATAAAACTATTATAGGTTTTAAGACTCCCAAAAAGGCATAAAAACTAAATTTTATTAATGTTTAGAAGGAATATAATCATTTTTTTACTTTTCAAATAATTTTTTGATTTTTAAATAATTAAATAAATTATTTTATTCATGAAAATAATGTTTTTCAAAATAAAAACTATTCATAACTATGACTTTAAACACATCAACACAAAGTTTTAAATTCCAAAAAAATATTAAATTATAGGAATTTCATATTCATTGTTGACTCCCCTTTTTCGTCACAGAGTCCAAAGGAATGTAAAGGGAAATGACTTAGCACAAATTGATTCAACCTTCGAAGAAAATATCAAAAATTGACAAAGGGATGAACCAGAAGAACATTGCCCATAGGTCGCGCAAGTTCCCTCATAGTCGCGCAAGTCCATTTTCATGACGCATGATGGTCGTGCAAGTGACTTGTGCGACCTAAGTGATAGTTTCCCGGGGTCTTCTCCTACCTATAAATAGACCCTGTGGGCCCCCCATTTGAGGAGGATTTTTTCCAGAAACTCAGATTTGAGCTCCCAGCACCCTAGTCTCTTCTCAAAGCTTCTGAAACACTTCTAAGGTAATTTATTACCTATAACGGAAGATCTAAAGAGGGGTAGGAAGGCCTAAGTGTTGAAACTCATCAACACTTACGCGCCTGAGTGGCCAGCCCTTAAGGGAAAAGGCCACACTTGCGTGTCGCCTTACTCCTTCAATAGAACTTGCACGCCCCTTTTCTGGAAGAACCTCAAGAGGATTATAAAGGCTTTAATCAAGAGTCGCTCAAGTATTACCCTACTGGTTAACCATCATGCAACTACACCATGTGCCGCGCAGGCATACCTGCGTGCCCAGGACTTGCGCGCCCACGCAGTACCTGCGCGCCTGCTAGGACTTGCCTTTCCCTTCCTTTTTGGGTGCCCTTCTTGCCCATTTCACCCCTCTTAAGCCATTCCACCTCTCCTATTCAAGATTCAATATTCAAGACACTCTTCAAATCCATTTATGTCATGATTTCTTGATTTTTTATTCCTTATCTGAAAGGAAATCTGTAGAATATCTCTCAAAACCTAGTTATTTACACATCTTTATGTCACTAAAGATTGAGATTTCATTCATTAAACCTCATCCTTTAAGATGAGAGAACTCAATCGACCTGGGCCTCCTTTTCAGGAGTAAGTCCCAGTCATAATTCATAACTTGGGCATCCTCCTTAGGAGTAAGCCCCAATTCTTAAAGTTCTCAAATCTGGGCATCCTCCTTAGGAGTAAGCCCCAGTCCCCTAATTTGGGCATCCTCCTCAGGAGTAAGCCCCAAACCTTAATTCCCTTAACCTGGGCCTCCTTTTCAGGATTAAGTCCCAGTCATAATTCTTAACTTGGGCATCCTACTTAGGAGTAAGCCCCAATTCTTAAAGTTCTCAAATCTGGGCATCCTCCTTAGGAGTAAGCCCCAGTCCCCTAATTTGGGCATCCTCCTCAGGAGTAAGCCCCAAACCTTAATTTCCTTAACCTGGGCCTCCTTTTCAGGAATAAGCCCCAGTCTCAAATATCGACATCCTCTTCAAGAGTAAGCCCCAAGTCCCTAATTTTTTTCAATTATCTTAACCTGGGCCTCCTTTTCAGGAGTAATACCCAATCTTAATTTCTCTTAACCAGTCCTAATTTACCTTTGATCTGGGATTCCTTTTCAGGAGTAAAACCCAATCATAAGTATTCTCCTAATTTGGGCCTCCTTTTCAGGAGTAAGCCCCAAGTTAGAGTATTCAAAATCTCCATGAAGCACATATACCTTTATGGAACCTACTCCTAGATTTCTTCCCTAAAGTAAATCTTAACCTTCATTTATCTGGGCAGTCATACATACATAAGCCCCACATTATTTATTATGATTGCATCTTTCATGGCATAGTTGTCTAATTTTTACCAATACCTCTTGTTTCTCACATCGATCATGACTCACGTGAGCTTAGAGTGTAAAAGTAATTATGACATCCTTCTTTGAGCCATCAATCATAAACATCATATTCCCTTACTCGAACTACGTGGGTTCTGATTCCTTTTCTAAACAAAGGATACGTAGGTAGCCCGTCTGCGGGTTCGATCCCAACTCTGAAATAATCCATGTCCTCCTGAATGGCAGTAAACTTCAAGTGCCTCACTGAGTGGCTTTAAAACCAGCATGGTCATCATAATGACCAAGATACTTCTATATAAATGTGTCGAAGGGTACCATTGACCAAGAATCTCTAATAAATACAGATGATTCTCTATCGATGAAGAACCTCAAATACATATAAAAGATTCTCTAAATTTCCTACATATCAATCATTGATTGTCATATCTAAAGGAAAACTCATTTTATACTTGGTAATGTAATAAGGATTCACGAACATAACTTAAATCTATAAAGAGAGTCCCGGAGTAGACAATAATTCCCCTCAAAAAGGTGTGATGAGTCCGACCTCCCATCCTCTCAACCAATGAAAGTTCCTAATCCTCATCAGTCCACAAACTAATAAGCACCTACCTTTGGAAAGTAGGTCCGAGTGGATGTGGAATCATTGGATGTTTCCGGTTCTACGAACAAACCCGTTAGAAACCGATCAGAATGTTTGAACCTCCCATCAAAAGGAGGTCATCCCCGGAATCCGAGGGAAACAAAAATGGTGAACCCGACGTGAATCCTTAACCAAGTTAAAATGATGTTTTACCTATTTTATTAGGCCCCTATTTAAAACTCAATGAGAGGGCCAACAAAAACAATCATTGACATATGTGCTCATCCAAAAGATGTAGTGGATGAATTTATCTTGATTACGTCTGTTATATCAAACAGGCACTCTTTTCCAAGATCCTCTACATTTCTAGAATGGCTGCTCTCAAGTTCACACCTGTAAATACTGCTACTACAAATGCCACTGCTGCTACTCTTGTTGGATCATCGTCTGCTCTAAGAACGATATCACCTACTTAGAGTCTTCAACGCTGGGTATCAAACGCACTGGTTAAGGAGTACTGTCAAGACGGTACCATCCCAACTCTGGAGGCTTCTCGACAAGACCTCCAAGTAAACAACTCAATTCGGTCGTCCGGACAACAACGACCAGTGATCAAGAAGCAGGCGGTGCTGACTACCGTCTCCAACTTTTTCGGGTTGTTATCCCCGGAACGCAATCACCATTCGCTCCCTTATTCTGGGGAGGTGAATGAGCAGGTCCCTCAGGGCCTTAATTCAAACAGACAGGAGTCCTTCCTGAGGGCTCCCACCAACAATCACCGCCAGACTCGTGCGGCAGTTCTCCCTCAACATGATGAGGGTACCGAATCCATGCGTTCGTCTCAGGTTCCTCGAACCCAAGAAAGAAAGATGAACCACCAGAGTCGGAATCTGGTCAACAGTGAGCAGGTTCTCATCTCTGCAATCTCCGAAGAATTCCACCAACCTAACTTGGTGGAAAGCAACGAGCAGGCACATACACCTTCCCATTTTAATTCCTCTGTCCAGCAGACTCGTCTGGCAGCATCATGCCAATCCCTCCAGGCAATTCCAGTGGAGTACTATAGGCAGGAACATACACCTGTTTATACATCATCAGCTAGTCAGCAGGCTTGTCTGACTACATATGATGGATCTCATCAACCACGTTTGGCCAAGTGAAATCAGCAGGCATATACACCTGCTAGTATTTATCAAGCTTATCAACGGTCTCTCTTGGTAGCATTCGGAGAAGTTAGTTCGAAATCCCTGACAACAAATAAGAGGCAGACTCAACTCTCTGCCCCCACACTTGAGTACTGTCAGGATTCACTGACAGGAAAAGGAGGACAAGAGAAGGCACATACACCTACTCCAAGCCCTAAATGGACGTATATTCCTGTTTCGGTAGCTGAAGTCACCAAGCATATTCTATCAATGTTGAAAGAGCATAAGCAAATCCCTGCTCATATTCTGGATGCCTGCCAAGATATTATAACAACTTCAGCGGCATCTCAGGGAAAGACACATAAATCTATCCCTACCAGTGGAGTGACACATCAACAATTCACTCCGGAACAGACACACACATCTGTTCCAGTCCAAGAGGGTTGTGGGGCATACTCCCCCATATCATACGGACAACCAAGTCAGGCACATACACCTGATTTGAGTAGAGATTGTCAGCCTAACCTGGAAATATTTCTTGACCAGGCATATACACTTACTCAGAGCAGCAACTTTCGTCAACAAGTGGTTTCCAAGGCGAGTAAGAAGGCGTCTAAGAAAAAGACCTGCCCAACATAGTCAGGAGATCAAGATCCAATATGTAACAAGGCCTTGCTCGATGCTGGAGTTCTTGAAGCCCTCAGACAATTATTTATTGAAATTCAATATTCTACTCCCTCATTTCCCAATAGTGGGAACATTAATTCCGAATGTCTTCAACAGACACTTCCTCATGAAGGCTTTCTTCATGACAATTCGGTCGATCTTGAAGTTTCATCTTCAGATGAGAGCCACAGGAACCCTCTGTGTGGTCAGAAGACCAAGGAGCAAGAGATCTCATCTTTTTCTATAACCCATTATGGTGGTCCTCCCCATGATGATGAATTTTGCTGTGAAAGTCCTCTCCGCAGTAGTGATGCACATTGCCCGGAAAATGCTCCAGTGGACAATGTAGTGCCGAGAAAGCCCTATTATCTTGAGGCACTTGAAAATGTGAAACCAGTCATGTCTGAAGCTTCATTGCTATCAGGTGAAATACTTTCTCAATCAGAAGATATCCCAGGGTGTAGTTCATTCTCCAAACCACCCCTAATTCATGCATCTTCTAGTTTGATCAATGATTTCTCTATCAATCCTATTGAATCCAATGAAGCGACCAGGAAACACCAACTCTGGTCAAATCAGGTAGAATAATCTTCATCAAATGATAAAGAGGAGATGATGAACATGAGAAAACAACTGGAGAGAGGTGAAGTGTCAGTCATGTTTTGGCCTCTAGTTGACTCTTAGTATAATATTCCAGAAACGTTGACGGAAGATGAAATTCATGATATTCATCTCAACATATGGAAAAATCTTTGTCAGTTAAAAAATAAAGTATTATCTTATGATGAATATGAAAATCATCTTAAGATAATATAAGGGTTACAACGTCAGATTGATTTGGCATCTCTATCAGTCTCTTGATATCTGAAGGCTGAAAAGCAGCAGAGAGCCCTTCAACGTTCATGCCTTGGCACACTAAGAAGATTGTGTCAGTTAATTGCCAATGCCCCATCTGGTATTCGTGTCAGAGGATGGGGTGTTCATGGAGCACTGCATTTCACGGTGCTCTCTAGATAGCAAAGCCCACCAAAAATGGTCTCATGCAATGTTATTGCCCATGGCCGGCCACAGTCAGTGGGATTTGTTTGTAATCAAAAGCTTTCCCAAGAATAGGCTTCAACTAGTTCCTCTCAAAATCAAGAATACTGAGAATAAGTTGTTGAATTACTCTTGCATAAAGCAAACGAGAATATTAAACCAGCCTCTCGTTTGGAGCAAGCACGTCACCAAGTGACAGAAGTGTCAGAAATCATCCAACGGTCTTTTGAACCGGGTGATAAAAGTGGATACAGGTTAATGCATCCACCTAATTTCCGGACTAAGGTTCACAAGATCAGGAGGATTTTCAAGAAAGTCTCAGACATAGCATGTCAAGAACCACCTCAGCTTGCCAGACTGGGGGCTCTTTTAAACCAACCCTCGGAATCAACAAAAAGGATTCGGGGAGTTGAGTGAGAACAGTAGGAACATCCCCAGTCCACTGGACTAGGGACTTTTTCAAATCATCAATCCCCTCCTCAAAGAAAGTCAGTCTTTTCTCGATTGGGGAAGAAACCTCAAGAGGAACGAAGAGCCAAATTATCAGGAGATTCCCTCCAAATTACGGTTCATCAAGAAGTTTTTGAGGGATCGAATCAAAAAAAGGAAATGTCTCATCAAAGACATAGAAGAAGACAATATCACAGAAATGCTGATAGAAGGGATGTGATGAGTTATGCATCAATCAATGTCATCAATGCCGTTTTTTCTGATCCACTAGATGAGGCTCACTCGGGGGGATTCAGATGAAGCGGTTCCTGCTCAATAAGATGTACGCACCGACAAAAATGAAGAAGGTGTGCATACATGAAGTCAAAGGATTACTCAGAACCTAGGTAATCCTTCGAGTAACCCACTTCCCCCTCTCCGAAAAGGATCCAACAAAGGGTAGGGAAAGAACCAGGTTACATATCCTTCCTTTGGAGAAGGTCAATCACTCTCACTAGAGCAAAGGTTTTCACAACAGGAAGAAGAAATGAAGGAATTAAGAAGGTTGAATGTAGAACTACTTCAGAGTAGTCTTCTTCTTAAGCATGCTGGAGTCAGTCAGCCAAATGAAATTGTTGCAGCTACTGAGATGGATCAAGAATATCCTCCTCTCTCAGTACACCCTCACATGTCTAATCCTACGGGTCAAGTGCAACAATAGTTGGCAGTGCTACCATCAGTTGTAGCACCAATCACCACATCTGTCCAAGCTCCAGCCATTGCACCTACCCAAGTCCAAGTTCAACCGGATGTTTCTCAAAAGTTAATAACTACTATTGAGTCATTAACAGCTCGTTTAGAAACTATGGAAGGGAAACGTGTGCAAGTTCAACCAGAAAAGAAAGTTTACCCTGAATTAGTAGATTCAATTTCTCCTCCATCCAGTTTTGGGAACCCTGTATTCCCTATTTTCAATGGATCAGGCGATCCTAAACAACATTTGACGCATTACGTGTCTTGTTGCGATCCTATGATGGGAACTCCGGAGCAGCAAGAAGCAGTGAAACTCAGATGCTTCGTGTGAACCTTGCAAGGACCAGCTTTTGTTTGGTATAAAAGCTTGCAATACCGGTCAATTACCGGATGGGAGTATCTTCGCCAAAAATTCCTCCTTCAGTTCAGCTCAACTTTTCCAAAGACAACATTTTTCGATCTTACAAACTATAAGCAAAGGGAGAATGAAAGGGTCTCTGATTTCATTGCTCGATGGAAGGGATTAACATATTCCTTGAGTTTAGCACTCCCTCAAGAAGAATTGTTGCCAATATGTGTGGCAAATCTACGTGACGAATTATGCACGCCATTAATCCCTGTGAAATACACAGGAGGGTTTCAAGACCTTACTTCAATTGCTCAGCAGATTGAAGATTCCCTTATACAGGCTAAGGCTAAATCTCGTGTAATTCCATCAGCTCCAGGAAAGAGAATGGGTAAAGAAGAAACTACTATAGTTATGCTTAAACAAGCACTTGTACCTATTTCTACCTCAAAACCTTCATCTTCTCGAAGGGCTCCACCTTTTGAGCGCCAACAACAAAGGCCTTTTCTTCCAGACGATCAAAAAGATCAAAGACGAAAAAAAATTTAGGATCTGAAGAGAAAAACATACTCTTTCCGAAATGAACAAGTTCCTGGTTATTTCATTTCGGCTCTAGAAAACAATTTGGTTCAATTTCCAATACCCAAGAGGCCAAACAAGAAAGGAGATGAAGACCGTACTAATTATTGCCCTTTTCATCAAATGTTGGGGCATCCCATCCAGGAGTGTTTTGTCTTCAAAGACCTCCTGCAAAAGATGGTCGACTTGGGACAAGTCACATTGAAAGGCTCCTCAGCCTAGGTAGCATGTGTCACTGCTACAGTTCCATTGGAGGAAGGTGAATGGAAGGAATTAAAAAGCAAAAATGCACAGAAGTATGATGATTGGATGGTCAGAAAGACAATCAATCGAACTCCTGCTATTTTTCGAACACAATTAAAGAAACCAATTATGTATTCTGCCATGAATGTTGCGGAAAAATCCTCTTCGTCAGAGGGAAAGTCCTCAAAGAAATGACATGATTCAAAGAAAGGAAAAGAATCAGAAGAAGATGAGTATGTGTCAAAGCCTAAGTTATCTTTGACTTTGGTGAACTTCATGCCATCTACTTCAAATCCACGGGCACCGCCCCACCAAACGGCACAACCTAAACAGGCTAATCAGGCAGAGTCTTCATCAGACGAAGAGTTAATCTTTGGTTCTGTTAATATGATTCAATTAACAGATCCATATGCCAGTCGAAGTTTCGATTTCAATGAGCCTGAATTCCCTGTATCAAACAGAGGAATCAGAGGAAGTTCCAGGGGCTCAGGATACAGGGGAAGACGTGGATCTTTCAGAAGCCACTATTCCAATTCTACCCCGGCTTGAACTGTGTACGCAGCAGAAACTCGTGGTAGAGCCCTTCAGTGAGCTCAGCAAGAAAAGGCAAGTTCTTCTACTAATAGAAAATTCAGTCCTGGCATAGTTATTTTGGAAGACTGGTTGAAGGTTCCATCTTCTTCCTCTCAGCAAGTAAATTGATCTAATCGGTCAAATCTTCCAAAACCAGGAATATTGCCAACTCCTATCCCAATACAAGATGCATCAACTTCCAAAGCATATACTTACAAGGTACCTGCTAAACCACATATTCCTATTGGGAAACGCAGACCTCTGGATCAAAATTATGATATATTGAAACACTTGGCCCAAGTACCAGCCAAGTTATCAATTCTGGATGCTCTGAATCTATCAAAAGATCTTCGGGAAGCACTCATTGAGGCTTTGTCAAGTCCTCAGGAGTTTGAAACTGAAATTGTTGTAGCTGAAGTCTATCACATAGAGAATAATCCTGCAGAATGCCATGCAATAATATCCTTTACTAATGAAGATGAAGATGATGTTGTGCATGGAAATATTAGACCATTGTACTTGTCTGGAAAGGTCAATGGCGTGGATGTTTGAAGAGCTTTCATTGAAAATGGTTCTGCAGTCAACCGCATGCCCATTCGTACACTTCGTCAATTGGGCCTCATGGAATCTGATTTATATCCTTCCACCATGATGCTACAGGGATATGATAAAAATGAACAAGAACCGCTGGGTGAAGTTACACTCAAAACTTAGTTTAGAGATCTTGTATCCAATTCAGATTTCATGGTTGTTGATCAAGACTCAGCCTTCAACATCTTGCTTGGAAGACCCTGGCTACATCAACATGCGGCTATCCCTTCATCATACCATCAATGTCTAAAATATTGTTTCGATGGTCAATTTGTGACATTGTATGGTGATAAGGCCCCGTTCAAGACATGTGAGTCTCAATACATTGAGGCGGAATTCTATCACATGAAGCAAAGGGAGAAATCCATAACAAAGGAGATTACCAAAATTAATGCTCCATATGGTTTGGAAAAAATTCCAGTAAATCCATTTACACATGTGAGTACATATTATGTGTTTCCTATCAGTCAAATTGACAAGATAGACCCAAATCAAAATACTCTTATGGAAAGATCCATAATGTCAATTACGGCAATCGAGCCAGACAACATGGGAGAAATTGGTAATCTACCAAGCAGTGATGAAAGCACAAATGGTGACGTCTTCATTTCATCTGCTGAAATTCAACATGTCTATGCTTCGCCAATTAGGCCAGAAGAAGTTATAGCAACATCGTAGGTGAAAAATGATGTCGATTCTCAATCCATCATCTCCTCTTTATTACCCAAAGAAGACCGTTCATCATCAATCGGGTCGGAAATGGAAGCTTCTTCTTCAAGATATGCAAATTTTGACATCTCTTAGGATCATGAGAATTCTACTTTATCATCTAATATGCAAGTAGAAACTGAAGAAATAACACATGATGAAGAAGAAGAGGAAGATCTCAGAGATGCTCCTCCAGCATTTGAAGAGGGTATCTCTACCACTATGGATGAACTCAGAGAAATAAATCTGGGTACAAAAGGAGATCCACGCCCCACTTTAATCAGTGTGTCCATAACTATTGAAGAGAAAGAGATATATATTTCTTTTCTAAATAAAAATAGAGATATATTTTCCTGGAACTATACAGAAATTCCTGGGCTTGATCCTGATGTTGCTACTCATCATTTGGGTTTACCAGAAGAACATCGAGGATTTAAGCAAGCCGCGAGAAGAACACACCCAACTTATGCTTCCAAAATTGAAGATGAAGTGGATAAGCTTATCAAAGCTAACTTCATCAAAGAAGTTCAATATCCCAAATGGTTGGCTAATATTGTCCCTATAAAGAAAAATAACATACAAATTCGAGTTTTCATCGATTTCAGAGATCTTAATCGGCATTGTCCTAAGGATGATTTCCCAGTTCCGATTACAGAACTTCTAATTGATGCAACAGCTGGCTATGAAGCACTTTCCTTCATGGATGGATATTCCGAATATAATCAGATCTGAATGGACCCAAAAGATGAGGAATATACATCCTTCAGATCCCCTCAGGGTTTGTTTTTCTACCGGGTAATGCCCTTCGGCTTAAAGAATGCAGGTGCAACTTATCAGTGTGACATGCATCATATCTTCAAACCCTTCTTAGGGAAGTTTGTTGAATGCTATATAGACAATTTGGTAGTTAAATCCAAACAAAGTTCTAATCACTTGGATGATTTGGAAGTCATATTCTACGAGCTTTGACAACATAATTTGAAGATGAACCCCTTAAAATGTGTTTTTGGGGTAACCTCAGGAAAATTTCTCGGCTTTGTTGTACGCCATTGTGGTATTAAAGTCGATCCTGATAAGACCAAGTCAATCCTTGGTATGTCACCTCCTCAAAATTTTAAATAATTAAGAGGACTTCAAGGACAGTTAGCCTATATTCGGTGTTTCATCGCCAATTTAGCAGGAAAAAGTTTACCCTTCACCAAATTGATGAAGAAGGGAGTCACTTACCAATGGACTGAAGAATGTCAAGAAGAATTCGATATTCTCAAGAAATACCTCTTGATCCCACCGGTACTCATGCCACCTGTTGAAGGAAGACCACTTATCCTCTATGTGACAGCTCTAGAGTGATCATTGGGTGCCTTTCTTGCTCAAAAGAATGATGCTGGGAATGAAAACAGACTCTACTATCTCAGTCGAACCATGCTTGAAGCAGAAACCCGGTATTCAAGTATTGAGAAGTGCTTCCTGGCATTAATCTTTGTAGTTCAGAAGTTGAGACACTACCTGCAACATCACGAGGTCCAATTGGTATCTCGCAATAACCCGCTCAAATTTATCCTAAGTCGTCCAATGCTTACAAGACGTCTGGAAAGGTGGGCAGTTATTTTGCAGCAATTCGATATTCAGTATGTGTCTCAAAAGGCGATAAAGGTCCAAGATCTGGATGATTTCCAAGCTTAACACCCTTCAGTGGAAGACACATCTTCAGATATTGAACTCCCTGATGAGGAAGTCTTCTCTATTCAAGAAAGTCCTTAGGCATGGGAAATGTATTTTGATGGTGCTTCCAGAAGTCCAACAGGGAGAAAAATGGAAAATCCTAAATTCAACAAAGTTGTCTTAGGAATTGTGCTCATTTCTACAGAAAAGGCAGTGTTACCTTATTCCTTCTTATTGTGGGAAGGTGGTACCAATAATGAATCAGAATACCAATCTCTCATCGTAGGTTTGGAATTAGCACTTCAAGCACAAGTGAATCACTTAAAGGTGAAAGGTGATTCAGAAATGGTAATCAAACAAGTCAATGGGGATTATGCCATCAGAAAAGAAGAACTAATACATTTGTATGATTACGTCAGAGAGTTAATGGCGGAATTCCCTTTGGAACCGACATTTTCTTATGTCCCAAGATCACAAAATGCTCAAGCTGATGCATTGGCTAATATAGCCACAGCTCTGGCAGATCCAAATCGGGACGAGACAACCATCAGTATTGCCCACCGTCGTGCAATTTCACCTTATGTTCAAATCAGAATAGAGGAAATTAATGAAATTTTTCCCATTCTTTAACCGTATGGTCATACTACAGGATGGATGTCACCTATCAGGGAATACCTTCAAAATGGAACACTTCCACCTGATAGAGCTGAGAAAGAACAAATCTGGCGACTTGTGGTTAACTTTACTCTTTATGATATCCCAGATCACCTAGAGAAAATTCTCTACAAACGTGGTTTTGATGGAGTTATCTTCAGATACATTGATGGTGAAGAGACAACGGTTGTCATGAAAGAAGTGCATGCAGGAGTATGTGGTGCCCACCAGTCGGGACATATACTGTCCAGTCAGATTTGAAGGCTTGGATACTTTTGGCCTTCAATGATACGAGATTGTGCCGATTTCACAAAGAAGTTTCATTCATTCCAAGTACATGCCAACTTCATTCATCAACCTCCAGTGTTGCTTCATACAACTAAATACTCATGGCCATTTACCACATGGGGAATGGATGTGGTGGGACCTTACCCTTTGGCTACGGCCAAGCAGTTTAAGTACATTCTTACTACTACTGACTTCTTTTCCAAATGGGCAGAGGCAATACATCTCAAGGAAGTCAGTTCTAAATGTGTTGTTAGCTTCATCAAGTCTAACATCATTACCAGATTTGGTGTCCCTCATACTATATTGATGGAAAATGGCACCAATTTCTGTTTATCTGAGGTGAAGAAGTTGTATCAAGAATACAACATAAAATCCAACCATTCATCTCGGTATCATGCAGTGGCCAACAGCCAGATAGAAGCCTTTAACAAGACTCTTTCAAATATACTGCAAAAGATGGTAGATAATGATAAGAGGTCATGGCCTGATAAACTCTTTCATGCTTTATGGGCTTATCGGACTACCACCCGCATTGCAACTCGATCAACTCCATATTCATTGGTATATGGAACAGAAGCCGTCTTTCCCATTGAAGTTAAACTACCCTCGCTCAAAGTTGCCATTTGTGATCAATCATCTATAGATGAACAATCTCAAAAGTGATTGAATGAATTGGAACGGTTAGATGAGAAAAGATTGTGCACTTTTCACCACTTGGAAGTCTATCAGAATCGAATAGCATGAGATTTTAACAAAAAAGTTCGTCTTCGTTCATTCACTCAGGTAGAATTGGTATTAGTTCTCATAACTCCAATGATACCAGGAAAGAAACCTCCCAAGCTTGAGCCAAAATGGGAAGGACCTTATTCAATACATAGGGTCTAATCCAATGGAGCTTATTCATTAATCCCAATGGATGGAGAACTCATCACTACTCCAACCAATGCCAGATTTTTGAAGAAGTATTTTGTATAAACTGCAAAGTATCTTTCTTGTCCTTGCTATATGACATTAAACTATACTGCAATGGTCCAATATGACCTTAAACTGCAACTTGGTCCAACATGACGTTAAACTGTGTCTCCAATATGGTCCAGTATGAACTTAAACTGCAACTTGGTCCAACATGATGTTAAACTGTGTCTCCAATATGGTCCAGTATGACCTTAAACTACAACTAGGTCCTGTATGACCTTAAACTGCATCATCAACGGTCCATGCATATGACCCTAAACTATTTGCAAGTCCCTTACATCCAGCAAGATGTTAAACTATGACGTCCTAACTATATGACGCTAAACTGTATAAAAGTCCCTTACGTCCGGAAAGACGTTAAACTACATAATCATCAAAGGTCCTGTATAACCTTAAACTACTCGCACTTTCGTCCAACATGACGCTAAACTGTGGAAAAAATCCCCAATGCATCCAACATGACGTTAAATGGTGTACTCTTTTGTCCTCCCTGCATGAAATTAAACTGCATAGTCCCCCTTTCGTCCAACATGACGTTAAACTCTATTTTCCCCATCGTCCTAACTACATGATGCTAAACTGTACAGAAAGTCCATGATACGTCCTACATGACATTAAACTATATTTTGTCCCTGCTACATGACACTAAACTGTGCATCACCAATAGTCCTAACTGCAAGACTTTAAACTGCATAGTCCCTTTATATGTCCTACATGACATTAAACTATGCATCGTTAAGGTTGTTGTTACCACTTGTTTCTCACACTAAGTATGACTCACGTAAGCTTAGAAAAAACCTCAACCATAACACTCTCTTTGGGCCTCTAACCATGTGTAAGTCCCAAAAACATCATTTTTTTAGATCATTATCCCCAAGAACAACTTGATCATTAATTCATTCTTTAATTGAACTACACGGACTTTGATCCTTGACTTCTAGGCTGGGTATGTAGGCAACCTCCCAAGGTTCAAGCCCAAAACCAATCTCTTCACGTTGGTTCATCTCCATCTCATACGATGTTAATTCGTGAAACCGTCCTTAGAATCAATATCTTTACATTGGTTCACTTTCGTCCTTACTATACGACGTTAAACTATACAACACTTTTGTCCAGTATGACAATAAACTACAATATTCTTTGATACCCTCACCTGGGAGGGAACCATTATTTACATTGATTTTTCAATCATGTTTCATTTCAAAGACTACGTGCATACATCGCAACGCCCAAACCTTTTATCATGGGTTAAACCATCATTGTACTAAAGTCCCCTTTCACACTTCACATGTACGAACCAAATTTGTACAAAGGGTATTTCTAGAACTATGTGGGCTTGATTCCCATCCTTATGGGATACGTAGGAATGTTCGAGTGTCCCTCGAATCCAGCCCCAAGCCTTTGGGCCTAACCCCAAATTCCACTTTCAGTCCCTTGGCTGAAAAGTCCCCATGAAAACACACACTGTGTATTTCTTACAATGGTCCAAGCTCTATGACCCTAAAGTAAGATCTCTAATCCTTTTGTCTGACACGACATTAAACTGTAGTTTAAGAACGACGTATGGCTTGATTCTCATCCTTATGGGATACGTAGTGAAGTCTAACATTTCAATTCAGGACCCATCCACAACATGATTATGGTTAGCATTGATCTGTGTATCTCTGTATACATTGGAAAATACCCATCTTTATGTGTCATAATTCTAACCTTAAATATTTTCAGATCTTCATAACCCTTTTCTTGACTTCTAGTCACAAAAATGTCAATCTTCTGAGAGTTCTTTTGCCTGACTATGCAGCACATGCCCATAGGTGGCCTTGCATAAATAGTCTACATAACAGATTTGTCAGCCAAAAGATACTATTATCTGACTATGCAGCCAATGCCCTTAGGTGGCCCTGCATAATTCATCCCCCTAATGGGTTTGTCGGATAGTGGTAACTTCATTCTTGGGAAGAATGCCTCTTTTCTCCTGAGTTGTCTTAAATGACAGTATGTAGGGATCCACAAAAATATCCATCCTTAACATATTTGTCCCATATCCTTTTTCATGATCTGAGAGTATTCAAGTCTATGGTTTATATTCTCCTTCCCTACGTTTAGGTCAAACCTTCGTAGGAGTGATATCCATCCAGTTCTTCGATAATATTGTTTGGAAATATCTTCTCCATATTCAAGTACCTCTTTCCATACAGAAAACTCTATAGTTTGAAAGATTTGAATCTCCATAAACTTTCACTGGCTTTTAGCACTAGGAAAGTAAATTTCTGAGAGTTCTTTTTCCTGAGTATGCAGCACATGCCCATAGGCGGCCTTGCATAAACAGTCTACATAACATACTTGTTAGCCAAAGGATACTATTTTATTTAACTATGCAGCCAATGCCCATAGGTGGCCCTGTATAATTCAACCCCCTAACGGGTTTGTTAAATAATGGTAACTTCATTCTTGGGAACTACTTATTCTAATGACTTTTAGCCCTTTTTCATATCATTCCTCAGATTCAAATATTCTTAAGTCATAGTTTACATTTTTTCCCTCATAACTTGAGTATGGTACTATGTTTTCAGATAAATTGTCAAGGAAATGAGTCAATTCTAATTCATTCGGTCAAATATATTTCGACCTTAAACATTAGCCTCTTTATGTCCGACGTGCATGACTTTAAACTGCCCACAAAAGAAAAAGGAAATCTGAATAAAAGTCAAGTTCCAACTCACTAAACATACATTTTTTATGATTTAGGTAATATTGAGCAATTAAAAGATTCAAAGTTTGTAGGGTTATTTACATTAATCCTAGTAAAAATCAAACTAATCTTTCTAGGCCCATCGGCTTAGGAAAAATCTAAAGCATATAGAAAAAGAATGAAGGTTCAAATGATTGAAGGTGAAAGTGTTCTTCATTGATGCACAAGAGTTAGAAGGACATCCACAGACTGTATTCTATTCTCTTTTTCAATAATTACAAGAGGCTTTCAACATAAGTCTTCAATTGATGAACTGCATCCCGAGCTTCATTAGCAGCTACTTGAAGCTCGTTCACTCGAACCTGCGCGCTAATTTTTGCGCACTGAACACTTGCGCGCCACCTTTCCTTTGGATGTCTTCTTTTTCCTCAGAGTCGCATCCTCATTTCTTTCGGATCCAACTCTGAGGGGGTACTTTTGTTGACTCCCCTTTTTCATCACAGAGTCCAAAGGAATGTAAAGGGAAATGACTTAAAACAAATTGATTCAACCTTTGAAGAAAATATCAAAAATCAACAAAGGGATGAACAAGGAGAACATTGCCCATAGGTCACACAAGTTCTCTCATAGTCGCACAAGTCCATTTGCACGATGCATGATGGTCGCGCAAGTGACTTGCGTGACCTAAGTGATAGCTGCCCGGGGTCTTCTCCTGCCTATAAATAAACCATGTGGGCCCCCCATTCGAGGAGGAATTTTTCCAGAAACTCATATTTGAGCTCCTGGTGCCCTAGTCTCTTCTCAAAGCTTCTGAAACACTTCTAAGGTAATTTCATACCTAGAACAAAATATCTAAAGAGGGGGAGGAAGGCCTAAGTGTTGAAACTCATCAACACTTGCGCGCCTAAGTGGCCAGCCCTTAATGGAAAAGGCCACACTTGCGTGCCGCCTTACTCCTTCAATAGAACTTTCGCGCCCCTTTTCTAGAAGAACCTCAAGAGGATTCTAAAGGATTTAATCAAGAGTCTCTCAAGTATTACCCTAATGGTTAGTCGTCGCGCAAGTACACCATGTGTCGCACAGGCATACCTGTGTGACCAGGACTTGCGCGCCCCTGCCTTCTTGGGTGCCCTTCTTGCCCATTTCATCCCTCTTAAGCCATTCCACCTCTCCTATTCAAGATTCAATCTTCAAGACACTCTTCAAAGCCATTTATGGCATGATTTCTTGATTTTTGATTCCTTATCTGAAAGGAACTCTGTAGAATATCTCTCAAAACCTAGTGATTTACACATCTTTATGTCACTAAAGATTGAGATTTCATTCATTCAACCTCATCCTTTAAGATGAGAGAACTCAATCGACCTGGGCCTTATTTTCAGGCATAAGTCCCATTCATAATTCTTAACTTGGGAATCCTCCTTATGAGTAAGACCCAATTCTTAAAGTTCTCAAATCTGGCCATCCTCCTTAGGAGTAATCCCCGGTCCCCTAATTTGGGCATCCTCCTCAGGAGTAAGCCCCAAACCTTAATTCCCTTAACCTGGACATCCTTTTCAGGAGTAAGACCCAGTCATAATTCTTAACTTGGTCATCCTCCTTAGGAGTAAGCCCCAATTCTTAAAGTTCTCAAATCTGGGTATCCTC
This sequence comes from Viscum album, assembly GCA_963277665.1. Taxonomy (NCBI): domain Eukaryota; kingdom Viridiplantae; phylum Streptophyta; class Magnoliopsida; order Santalales; family Viscaceae; genus Viscum; species Viscum album. The sequence continues at coordinate 1,153,124,491 of OY728135.1, forward strand.
CTTAGGAGTAAGCCCCAGTCCTCTAATTTGGGCATCCTCCTCAGGATTAAGCCCCAAACCTTACTTCCCTTAACCTAGGCCTCCTTTTCGGGAATAAGCCCCAGTCTCAAATATCGGCATCCTCTTCAGGAGTAAGCCCCAAGTCCCTTATTTTTTTTCCAATCTCTTAACCTGGGCCTCCTTTTCAGGAGTAAGCCCCAGTCTTAATTTCTCTTAACCAGTCTTAATTTACCTTTGATCTAGGATTCCTTTTCAGGAGTAAACCCCAATCATAAGTCTTCTCCTAATTTGGGCCTCCTTTTCAGGAGTAAGCCCCAAGTTAGAGTATTCAAAATATCCATGAAACACATATACCTTTATGTGCCCTGCTCCTATATTTCTTCCCTAAAGTAAATCCTAACCTTCATTTATTTGGGTAGTCATACATACATAAGTCCTAAATTATTTCTTATGATTGAATCTTTCATGGAACAGTTGTCTAATTTTTACCAATACCTCTTGTTTCTCACATCGAGCATGACTCACGTGAGCTTAGAGTGTAAAAGTAATTATGACATCATTCTTTGAGCCATCAATAATAAACCTTTGAGCCAACAATCATAAACATCATATTCCCTTACTCGAACTACGTGGGTTATGATTCCTTTTCTAAACAAAGGATACGTAGGTAGACCGTCTGAAGGTTCGATCCCAACTCTAAAATAATCCATGTCCTTCTGAATGACAATAAACTTCAAGTGCCCCACTGAGTGGCTTTAAAACTAGCATGGTCATCATAATGACCAAGAGACTTCTATATAAATGTGTCGAAGGGTGCCATTGACCAAGAATCTCTAATAAATATAGATGATTCTCTATCGATGAAGAACCTAGAATACATATAAAAGATTCTCTGAATTTCCCACATATCGATCATTGATTGTCAGATCTAAAGGAAAACTCATTTTATACTTGGTAATGTAATAAGGATTCATGAACATAACATAAATCTATAAAGAGAGTCCCGGAGTAGACAATAATTCCCCTCAAAAAGGTGTGATGAGTCTGACCTCCCATCCTCTCGACCAATGCAAATTCCTAAGCCTCATCAGTCCACAAACTAATAAGCGCCTACCTTTGGAAAGTAGGTCCGAATGGATGTGGAATCATTGGATGTTTCCGGTTCTACGAACAAACCCGTTGGAAACCGATCAGAATGTTTGAACCTCCCATCAAAAGGAGGTCATCCCCGGAATCCGAGGGAAAAATTCATATATTTAATCCATTAATTAACATAAAAATATAAAATTATATTTATTTTATTATTATTAATATCATTAAATTTATTTATTCATTAATAAAATTAATACTGCTTCATCTTTGTGAAATCCATTATGGTATTTATTTGTTGTCTAAAATTAAAAATAAAATTCTATGAAAAAGATAATTTTATTATCTTTATAAATACTATTATTTTTTAAAAAACACTTCTATAAAACCTCATATTAAAATATTATACTTAATGAATATTATGGTGTGAACAAGTTGTCCTTATTTTTAATAAAATAATTTAAAGGGACTAATGTGATCCATGTGGGTCCAAAATTTCCCAAATCTAAATAAAATTAATATAATGGTAGAAAAATTATTATATAAAAAATTTTATCCGCAATTTAGGTCATTTATTACTTATTATAATATTAATAAAAAAAATTATTTTTCTTATGCTTGTACAAGCACTGCATCAGTATTTCATAGACATTAATGTTAATTATTTCATATATAAAAATTAAAAAGAAATTTCTTTCATAAAAAAATTTAATTAAGTTCAAAATAAAATTCCATATTCATTCATTATTTATATTCACTCATATACATGTCAAGATAACATATTAAATTTTTTATATTGCCTTTTCTTTCCCTACACAAGCATTGCACAAGAATTTGGGTAAGATTAATGTTATAAAACTATAAAATTAGAAATTAAAATCTAAAAACATAAATAATACATAATAATTAATAAATTATTCTTTAAAATAATTTTTAGCACACAATTATTATTTAAAAAGAACCGAATTTGACATTGTCAATGCTGCGCAGGCATTGCATCGATATTGACAATAATTTTTATTCTTATCATGAATGGAATAAAATTTTCATGTTATAAGTTATTTATATACAGTATTACTCCTATTATATAATTATTTAATTATTCAATAAATTTAATGAATTTTATATCACAATTATATCTTCTTGATTTCATGAAAAATATTGCATTTTAAAAACCCTGTACTTTCTACTATTCACCAAAAATTAAACATTTTTAGAAAATTATGAAAAATTTAGAACAAGATAATTTAAACATTCTGAATTCAAAAATAAAATTAGTTTTTTCAAAGAATAATTCTATAATTGAAAAATTAATTCATCAAAATAAATAACCATATAATAAATTATTTATTTTATGAATTACTATTTAAATCAAGAATACTAATAAACAAATTATTCTATAAATACCTGGGTTCTTACATTGTATTATTGATTTAATGTGTTAATTGTGGGGGGTGATTTAAGTTAGTGATCAATATTCATGATGTATATCAAATATATTACCTAACATAAATGTATAAGAAAGATCACTTATCCCTTAAACTCCACTCACATAGTAGCCAAGGTCCTCATCATGAAATCAAGAGTACCTATAAGGATTCCCTTATACCTCGTGAATAGTGATTCATGTGAAAATTCTATGATTAAGTTGTTATTATAACTATATAACTCTTATCCATCAATATTTAATATTTATGATATATTTTAATGTTTGGGTTTCAACTCTCATTAAATCACCCTCACCCTTGAATATTTTAACCAATTATTAATCAATTAAAATAATTATGATAAAAAAACATAAATATTGTTTTATCTATGTTCCACAAGATATAAAACATAAGAAATGATCACATCCCCATCATCCCCACATAACAATATTATCCAATCATATTAAAAGATATAAAATTAAAATAGAAAAATAAGATCCCCCTCATGTTGTAGCTTAGCCTCCTTTACTCCTTGGTTTATTTTTACCTCACCTCTTCCAGTCCTGTAAGAAAATGGTATGAGATGGATTGGGTATAGGGTGGAGAAAATAATATAATTGAGACATCCAAGAGGGTCTAAGGATAACATACTTGTCCATTCATATCAATAATGGAATCAATAAATTCCATTGTGAATGGTGAATTTCTAGTTTCCATCCAAATATGCCTCGTATAGGATGTCTATGTATGGTGTAATCTTTTTGAATTTCAAATTGATTCTAAGAACTTCTAACTTCAAATATAATTAAGTGAGTCGTCTTCTACTTCTTATTCCTTATAATTAACTTCCACCAAGAATTTCTATAACTAATTTCCCAATTTAGGAAAACTAACCCATGAAAATGATTTCTTATTTGTTGCATGAATCCCAAGAGTAATTGAGATGGAAAACATGAATCTAATTTCAGTTTTTAGTCCCCAAATGAATCGATTTTAATCTACTACTAGGTTTTATAGGTGTCTTGTATGTGTTGTTTTATTAAAAGTGATAATGATCCATTGGAGAATCTAGTGGTCGTGTTGGATCAAAACAACATGTTAAACAACCCCAACATAGTTTTATGGCTCGAGATGGTATTGGGTTAACTTAAGGATGTGTTTCCTAGACCATATGTTCATTAAATCTACTCTTACATAGAGGATATTTATTCTTATATTGCCTTCCTAGTCTTTAATTTATCAAAATTAAATACCCCTTATACTCTTACATGGTATTAGACACTTTGGTTTATTTATATGTAAGGGGTGAGAGCTTGAGAAATTGTTGAAACTATTCTTACACAGCATGTTTTCAACTAAAAATTTATTATGTGGCATACCAATAGACTAAGTTATTCATATATAGAAACCATTTAATCAAGTTAAACTCTTCCATCCTCTTACTCCATGATGTTACTCTTACACATACACCCTTTACTTCTACACAACACATTCCTTCTTTAATTTAACCTTCAGTCAGTCAAATGCACACATTTAATTCCTCTAATTACAACTAGAAAGTAAATTTTTAAAAATGAAAAAAAATCAATGGATTTAAGGTTTGAATTTTTAAGAAATAAATGTTTATTCTAAAATATAACAAAACTCTGAAATATAATATATTTATACAAATTAATAGAAAACAAAAAAAAATTAAATAATTTATTATTTAAAAAAACCAATAATCTCACTTTCCTATGTTCCGTAGGATTTATAAGGTCCTTAAATTAAATCATAGGGGACTTTTATGAATCATATCCAATCTCCCTAGCCTATATCACTTGCTAATATTTTATTATATTGTTTCCATATAAAACTAATTCCATTCCACAGTACTTACATGCTCTAAACTCCATCCTAATGCTAAAACATGTCTTTGATACCACTTTATCATGACTCACCTCTACTAGAACCCCTCCTGGTCTGGTAGTAAAGATAAGAGTGACCCTTTAATCCAACCCCCAATAGACCATGGGTTAGAAACTAAATTTGTTGGTATATCATACACAATATGGGAGACATTACCCTTATAAATCCCAATAATGATAAGATAATCTTCCAATTAACACCAATTCCATAAATAAATAAATAAACTATGATATCAAAAATACATGTAATGTTATAGAAAAACAAAATAAAGCATCCCCAATATAAATACTAAAGAGTAACCAACTCCTAACGTAAAAACCCTAACTCCAACTAATCACCACACAAAGAGCTAGTAATGTCCAACCCATTCACCAACATCATCCGAAAAAACTAAAAATTGTATATTAAAGTAAGAGTGGGAAAGTATAATTAGTATGTTCCTACATAGAAACTCTCATGATAATTTGGAATAATCATACAAAAACCTCAGTGATTAAACAAAAAAATAGACTCATTACTTATCCTAGGTCATTCATCAACCCAACCTCACCAAGGATCACTTACCAAATCCACTTACAAGTAGAGTAATATAATAATCCTAAAAATATATCAAGAAAGGTTCCTCACACCAACTTCCTCACTGATCTAGTCATCCCTGTATCCCAATGAAAAATATATTAACACTTTTATCCCTTTTATATCCACATACCATAATCACATATAGCATCTGTATACCCCAATCATATATCACATACCCCTACTACATACCTCACACAATAACTACACAACCATTACCTCATTTACACCACCACATAACCACACATCATCACACCAGTATCATGTCACTACACCACTACCACATCACCACATAACCATGTTAAATTTGGAAGAGGGTGTGGGAGAGAGGGAGTAGTTAACCATTCATATCACCCATATCCTAGTTGTTAGGGGTATACCTAGAACCTAAAACCTTATATAGGAATCATATAGGTCACCCAACTCAAGTGATGGTGAAAAATAAATAAAAAAACAAAAGTTGATATAGAATAGAACACAAACTCAACATATGGTTTACTTTTAATCTACACCTCTACTAAAATAGACCATTGTTACATAATTACCACTACACAACAACAACAACCATTTACCCCTCCAGATGCACAAAAAATCAACACCACAACCATAAAAACCATACTATATCTACCTAAATTCTTCCCATTTATATATCATTACTAATTTCTCATTACTGGTTACTAACCACATTAGTTCCATTAGATACATTAATTTCTAACAACTAACATTTCAAACAACCACTTATACATTTCAAATTTCCAAGTAATATTTCCACAAATTTAATTTTTCATATTCATCACTTAATTTATTTATCACAATCCCATTATCATTCCATATTATTTAGTTCATTAAATTATTATGGCATACTTACATATATAGGAATGTTACTGCACATTAACTGCATTAACCACACAATCTGCCTCACCAAAAAATCACAACAATACCTTTTCCTCTTAAAAAATAATCAAAAAAAACTAAAACCTATTCCAATACCACAATAATTTACCAAAAACATTTCAAGAACATAATCATATCATAACATAAATCAAAAAACAATCCCATTTATTTATCTCTTTTTAATTAATTTAATGTTTCATGTACAATAATATAAAATCAAACAACAATTATAGTTTTCCAATTATTTACCACAATAACATAATTAAATTTATTTATCCAATTTAAAAAATTATTTAAACACATTAAAAATCATTTTAATAATTTTATCATGTTATCACAACAATCGAAAACAATATAAACAATAAAAATGAAATTATATAAAACATATTCGACTCGTTTTCATAAAAATTATATTCAATAAATTATATTCATTAAGGATAATATAATATACTTACCCAAATATAAATTAAATCATATGAAAATTACATCAAAAATATTAAATAAAATATATAATTTGAATCACCTACCTCAAATGAATCTTGAACAACCCAATGTTGAGGAAAGGAGGGAAACAATGATCAAACATCAATGACCTTGAATATATTATTCCATAAACATATAAAATATCAATACACCATTAATAATTTATAAATGATCCATTAAAACCATGAACCATTAAATTATATATCTCCTTAAGAAATAAAAAAACATGAAAGGATAAAAAAACATAGAGGACGGGATCACCTTAAATTGTAATAACTCAATAAAATTAATCCAAGGGATTAAGATTACTATAAAGGAGTTTAGTGGTGGGTTTATAAGGATCCAATAACACTTATTTGATATAGAGGATGTAATTAGAAACCTCCTCCCAAGATCACTATTCTATTTAAAAATTAAAATCATGTATAAAGAAAATGAATAATGTATACCTTTCCCTGAGGATAGCCACTGCTCATATTCTTCAATAACACATGCCTAATGAAAATATATGAGGAATTTATAGAGGAATATTCCTTATGGTTTTTATCCATGGTATGAATATAATCACATAATTATTGGGTGGGATCCTCCTCACAACCATGGTATTCTAGTACCTCAAGTGGAAAATATAAATATGAAAGATAGCTTTGATAGGGAGAGTCACCAAGGTGTGAACACATTCAAACAATATATCTTAATAGATTATTCATCTTTATATAGACCTCAGAAAACTACTGATTATTTACATTCATTTACTCATATATTATTAAATGTACAAGTAAATGGAAATAATTGCAACACATGTAACCATCATCCATGACAACTCTCCCATGCATTTAAACTTATGAAACTTTTAAGATAATAATAGTTTTCAGTGGAAGATTATTGAATTCTAACTCTTTAATGTTCAACTTCTATTAAGTTAATCATAATATTCCTTATGAATTTTACATTATAATTCCATATATTATAATACTTAATATATGACCCTATGGTATGGTTATATCATATGATTTTTCCAAGGAAGTGGCTATGATTTCTTAATATCATAGAAAATGATATGAATTTGGTTTTTATTTTATACCATATGACATATCTATATCATAGAACATGACATTGAAAATTTTACATCATATTCATTCATTAATTTAGGGAATATCTCCATCTATATTCCACTTTCACTAAATACTTTTCATGTTGTTTCATCAATATATAATAAATTTTGAAACCACATTCAAAAATTCTTTTGAATATATTCTAAAATACTTTTTATAATAATCAGTAAATTAATTATGTATCAAATCATATGTAATAGTTTTTGAATATTTATCCAAAAATTCTTTTAGATAAACTCTAAGATTTTTTTAGAGAAGCTCTTTGGGTTTTTTTAAAACTCAATACCCATTTAGTAAACCTTAGAGTGTGACCTCATGATCCTTTATAGTGTTGATAGCACATATTAATTTCTTAATCCATAAATTTAAGCAAAGATTAACCTCTATAAAATCATTAGTGTTACTAAAGCTATAAAGGGATCTTGCATGATCTCCATCAAACATATATATCTATATACCTATATCAACTATTTGTATCATATACAAGAATTTATTTTCATATGATCCCTTTTTCCATGAAATCCAATAACCATAGGACATGGAGTATGTCAACCTCATATATTTACTCATATGTTCTTGATTCTATAAGTATATACTGACCAATTTGATGAATGTATCATATTACATTCACCCTTATGGATGATAATATCACATGACCCTTATCTAATAGATAATAACATCACATATTTTATCTAGTTATAGTTATACACTTCTTTAGGCTATCTTAATTGAGGTCCCATATGTCATACTCTTCATATGAGAGTAAAAATATCATCTTGGTTAAGATTTAGCTAACGACATGATCATAAATATACCCAATAACCCCTTTATTAGCTAACCCTGAAATATTTCATAATAAAGTTATAAAAGTATAAAGGTTCTCATTATATATATTTTACTAACATAAAGAATGTGGAAATATAAATATTAAACATTCACCCTTGTTATACCAAAGAAATTGGTTATAATTCCCCATGTGGTATATACTTGGTGGGTAATCCAGCACACAAAACTCATTTTGTGCCATATGTGCATATTTCATATCTCTATACTTGGTGGGGGCCTCCTACTTTGCTACCCCAGCTAGGGATCTAGGTGAGGTCTTTCAGATATGTTCTGCGAGGACAGTCATCTGGGATGCCTTGCTTCCCGAAGATTGGTCCTTTTTATCACTCTGTAGCGAGGGAGGGATCCCTCCTATATCTGGTGGCACCTGAGGAGGCTTTCAATGAAGCTCTAGTTGGCCTAAAATGGACGCTCACAGCACGGTTCGGTGTCGTGATGCCTTCTCTTCATGTATTTAAACTCTTTGTGGATACCTGGGGTTTATAGGGGGAGGCTCGCGTCTCATTGATTCACCGGAATGCATTCTGCTTGGTGCTGGATTAGGAGGCGGACTTCATTCTTGCCTGGTGTATAGCCCTGAGGTCTGTAGGGCAATGTTGGTTCAACTTATCTCGATGGTCAATGGAGGTTCATAGGGGCAGGGAATGCTCTCGCGCAATGGTTTGGGTTAGCCTTCTGGGTTTGATTTTACCCTTCCAGAATGGCACCTTCTTGAAGGCCATTGGTGACTCCTTGGGGAGGTACCTCGGCACGGCTCAGATTACCAGCTGAGGGGAGGCGACCATGGTGCCCCGGATCTGCATCGAGTTGGACCTATCTATTCTGATCCCGGAGAATATTTCCCTGAAAGTTTCAAATACCGTTGATTGGGTTCAGGTCATAGTTTACCCTGTGTTTCCAAGGTATTGTTCCTCTTGTTTATTGCAGGGCCATTCTCTACAGAACTTATGGAGGAGTGGGTCAGGTGGCCATCGTAATGGCTTCGGGGGCAAGACACCCGTATGTCAGGGGGTTCCAAGCCCTAGGAAGGCTATGGTGTCGGTTTCTCTCTCCGTCCCTGGGTACCCTTCCAATCAATCAACCTGATCGTCAGGCAAGCGGATGGATTCCTATATCTTGTGTTAGGAGGGATCTACTAGCTAGGACATATCTCCAGTCATCTCCCCAAGTGTCCAGTCGCGGCCCTCAGGGTCCGTCGTGTTCTCTAGAATTCCAGGGAAACTGTTGTTGGATGGAGCACTACTTGAGTTCTCTCTAAGTGTGCCTAAGGTCGGGGTGGCCCTTCCCCTTTCACCTTTGGGCCCTAATACCAGTGGTGATCAGGCAGAGGAGTTAGGGGTCTTGGCAGCCAGGTCCTCCAGTAAGGATCCTCTTGCAGGCTCTGAGGTTTGGGTATGCATGGTCCGTTGAGAGGAGCCTGTTTTACCTGATGAGCGGACACCCTCGCAGGAGGACTTGTTGTTTGGTAGTGTTTGTCCTGTTCAACTAGGGTTGGTGGCATTAGAGGCTCTATGTAGGAAGAGGTCCAGCGTTACTCGGGTAATAACTTGGGGGTGGGATCCCCCTCCCTGGGATCTCTGGAGGCTCCTCCTTCTTTCATGTCTATAGGAAGCCCGGGTGTGTGTACAAGGTATATGAAGAAGAGGTTTCAGATAAGGGAGTGCTTGTTTTCTAGTGCGCAGAAGACTAGGGGGCCTGGGGCAAAGCCAGGCCATCTCCTTGCTCATGATTCCTATCATTCTTTGGAACTCCCGAGGGATTGCGGCGAGGGTTAAAATAGATTTCATCTCCTCTGAATATAAGAAGCACAAGGCCAAGATGTTTGCGGTAATTGAACACAAGAATAACTCTTCAAAAATCCATGAGTTTTCACGTAAGGTTAAAATGCATGCTTACATGCACGCGGCTCCTATGAACAACCACATATAGTTATTTTGGAAAAGGTAGGTATCAGTGGATTTGATCCAGGCGGGAGGCCATCATATCACTATGAGGGTTACAAGTGACGGAGTCTCTGTGATTGTATCCTTCATTTATGGGAGCTGTGATGCACAAAGGTGAGAATTGTTTTGGTCTGAGATGAATGGTTTCGACCCAGGGGACCAGCCGTGGGTAGTGGGGGGGACTTCAATATCATAGCGCATCCGGATGAGAATAAGGGGCGAGGGGAATTCCCAAGGAGGGATAGTAGGTCCTTTGTGCAGCTCATGGAGGGAAAGGGACTGATGTACCTGGGTTTCTATGGTGACCCTTTCACCTAGTGTAACAACTGGAAGGGTGAAAGTCGGTGTTGGAGCAGACTGGAGAGATGCATTGCAAATTTCCACGCCATCTCATTGTTCCCTAGTGCGAAGGTTACCCACTTGATTTGAAGCATCTCTGATCACTCGATGTTACTGTTGTCTCTATGTCGGGAGGATGTTAAACAGGACCATTTCAATTTCTATAGTCAGTGGGCAGGCATGCCATACTACCACCATGTGGTCTCGAAGATATGGAAGGAACTGTCTCGAGGTCATTCTTGGGTGGTTATCCACTCCAAGCTAAGGCGTCTAAAGTATGCACTTCAGTTGTGGGCCAGGAAAATCCATTCTCTTGATCAAGAATTGGCAGTGCTCAAACAATATGTTGAGGGCCTGGAGGCTAGTTTAGAGGAAATGTGGGATGATGAGGTCTTTGAGGAGATTTCCGAGAAGAGGAATTCCCTGGCGATATTGGTGCTCTCGCAGGAATGCAAGTCGATGGAAAGCTCAAAAGTTAAATGGATCAAGGAGGGGGATCAGAATACTGCTTATTTTCATGCATGCATGAGGGAGAAGAGGTGGGTAGTTAAACCTAATCTGTCCATAGAGGATGGTACATTTACATAGGATAGGGAGGTGGTCGGGGGTATGGCCTTGTCATTCTTCAAAAGCCTCCTTACTGGTACGAATGAGAACATGGATAGGGGGTATCCCTCGGGGGAGGCGAAACTTTGGGAGGGGATTCTGAATATTGGCACTGACTAGGATAATGGGTTGCTTGAAATTGTTCCAGAGGAAGAGGAGGTGCAGAAAGCCATGTGGAAGATGAACCCTGATAGTGCTGCAGGTCCGGACAGTTTCCTGGGATCCTTCTAAAGGGGATCTTGGGAAGTTGTTAAGCATGAAATTATTCTGAATGTCTAGGACTTCTTCCATGGGGGTGTCATCCCACGGATCGTGGCAGCGACTACGATGGTTCTTATACCGAAGATCAAAGATACCACCTCTCTTGCACACTATCGGCCCGTGAGGATGTGAAATGTACCTTACAAGATCCTGGCGAGTATTATAAACAGACGGTTATCTTTCCTTCTACCCCGGTGGGTATCCGCAGAGCAACATGGTTTTGTTAAGGGAAGGTCATTCCAAGGAGCTATGGAACTGGTGCAAGAGATGCTGAGAGATTTGAATACCAAATCTTGTGGCTCTAACCTAGTTATTAAGTTGGATATGAATAAGGCTTACGATAGGATGGATTGGGGTTTTATCAACAGGGTGTTGGCCATAATGGGGTTCTCAAAATGGGTCTGAGATATTATGTCCAGGTCTGTTTGTTCACCATGGATGGAATTATCGTTCATGGGGAGGACTCAGGGGTTCTTCAAGTCTGTGCGAGGTCTTCGTCAAGGGGATCCATTATCTCTGAGTATCTTTATCCCCATGCAAGATGCCCTGAGCAATCTGATCAACAGGGGCATATCAGGTGGGTACATTGTGCCATATTAGAGCAAGTATGGCCTCCCAGCAGTATCGCGCCTTATGTTTGCAGAATATACAGTGATTTTCATGAAAGCGGAAGGGAGGTCTCTTAATTCGCTAAACAGGATTCTTGAGGAGTACGGGCACTGGAGTGGGAAAATGGTGAACAGAGGTAATAGTAACTTCTATGTTCAAAGTTCGTACATTTTGATTAGGTTGGATAGGATGGGCATCATTATGGGTATGGGACAGGGCTCTTTTCCCATGTAATACCTTGGTACCCCTGTTTCACTAGGTAGATTGCGAACCAGGGACTTCAACAAAGTGGTCGGGAGAATCACGGATCATATTCTAAACTGCAAAAATCGCTTCCTATCCTTTGGGGGCGGATAACGATGGTAAATAGTGTTCTATCAGCTATTCTGGTGCATTCCTTGGCCTCTGTAAGTGTTCCAAATGGGGTTATCAGGTCCATTGATAGATTTTTTGCACATTTCATATGGGATGCAGTGGCTGAAGGGAAGAGGTAATGGGTGTTGTGGCATAGGATGGCGTGGCCCAGTAGTGAAGGAGGGATTAACGTCAGGAGTATGGAAGGCACTATACACTCCATGCGGGTGAAGCTTGCATGGGAAATCATTGAGGATCGTACCCTCTGGGGGACGCTTATGCTACAACGTTACAAGGCTGGTGGTTCAAGTGCCTCAGCTAATGGGTTGCCCTTATGGACTTCAGTGAGTAATATCATATTGACACTTCTCCCATTCTCCCAATGGATCATCAGGGAGGGCCTTATTTACTTCTGGCATAAAAATTGGTCGGGTTGTGTGTTGGGGTACCCGGGGTGTAAGACCCCTACAATCTAGTTCAGGGAGGCGAGATTATACCCCCATTTCTTCAGATCATTGTTGGACGCAAACCAACAAGAGTTTTACGACTCTATTAGCATGAGCTCCGAGTAGGACAGGTGCATTTACACTCCTTCATCCTCAGGGTTTTTCAGTTTGAAGTAGTTCTGGAGATTGAAATCTTCTCAGGGGCAGCACGATGGATGGAGTGATCTAGTCTGGGATAACAGAGTACCCATTAAACTTAGTTTCCTCTCCTAGAGGCTTCGTAACAATGCCCTTCCTTCTGACGATAACATTAAACGTTTGGGAATCAGTATGGCTTCCTGTTGCCAATGCTGTGTGTTCAAAAATGAAGAGAGCCTGAGTCACATCTTATTCATGGGTGAATGGGATCATCAGGTGTGGAGTTCCTTCGGAATTATCATGGCGTATGGACATCTAGGTGTTAATATTGAGCTTTTCATGGAGTATTGGGTCCAGGGGCCATTGGATCAGGAACAGACTCGGTGGCGAGGCGTGTCATTTTCATTGCGGGATGCTGGTTTTTATAACAGGCAGGGAATCGTGCCCAGTTCGAGGGGATCCCATCCTCAGGCAGGTCGGTTGTGGCTAGAGCCAGGTTCCCCTTATATGATTTGGTCGGTCTGGAAGGCATCAAGAAGGAGGCACCATCCCTTTGCGCGCTCTACGGTTCAAGGAGTGTAGGTGCACAGAATGCTACTAGTCTACTGGGGAGATGGATATGGTGGATACCTCCTAGGGATGGCCTCAAACTCAACACAGACGGCTCTTGTGGGATGGGTGTGATGCACAGAGGAGGGGTTGTTCGGGACTATCGGGGGAGTGTGGTACTGTCTTTCTTGGTTTATTATGGGAGTGGAACTTCTATTCGGGCAGAGGCTAATGCGGTTCTCACTAGCCTCACCATTTTCAATGAGAGGGATATTATCATTAATCAGGTGGAAACTGACTCCAATATTATTCTTGACGCCTTAACGGGTAAAGGAACCATTCCCTGGTCCATCTTCTGCACCATGAGGACTTTCAAGATTCTACTCAACAACAATGTGAGAGTCACACATACGTGGAGGGAGGGGAACAAAGTGGCGGACTATCTAGTCTCTCTTTCAACTCCACGATCCTCAGTTTGTTGCCTTTCTAATGTTTCTCAGTTTAAACCAGAGGGGGTGAACCTTATACGGGGAGATGCCCTTGGGCTATAGTACTTTCATCCCCCCTAGGAAGGGTCACTTGTTTGTAATGCTTTGATTTGTCTCCTTTAATAAAAATCGTAACGTTGGATGGATTAAAATAATTACATCTCTATATAATTCCTACCACATATTTGTATGACCATGGGATAACATCATCCCATTAAACTCTTTATTAAGTAACATATATGAATAAAATATGTTTGAATAATGGTAAGACTAAGGAACCATATTCTTAATGTTGAACTCCCTGAAGAAATATTCATACTCATTTCACAACATCCAATATTATGATTTTAATAAATTTTGTTATCTACTTAGAACCCTTTATAAGTTCAACATCATCATCATTGTTGAATCATTTCCCTCAAACTTTCCCTTAATATCATGTTGGTAAAAAATGTAACACTTTATATTTTTCATTTACCAACACATTATAAACTCCTTTAGGATATAATGTGATATTCACTTCATTATGGTAACTAAATTTAACTCTTTAAATTTATATTTACTGATATACACTAATATAATTTTATGATATTATGTGACATTCACTTTAAATATTGACTGGAATAATATTTTATTTTCACTTTGAACTTCTCTAAATCCAATTATACCCCCACATACCTCTTAAAAACTATATTCTCTTTATAATGTCATGCTAAGATACACAAAATATTTTGTATCAATAAATGACACTTATTTCCTTTAGTTGTAATATTTTATAAAAAAATCTATTTTATTTATATCTTATATGGTATTACATGTTTCTGGAAAATTGTTCTAAAATAAAGATTTTATTCTTCAAAATATGTCACTAGATGGTAGTAGGATCAAATCCCTCAAATTTTAACAAATATATTAGATAGACTCTTTTATCATGCATAAAAAAATTATATCCTTATCTCATTTTCAAATATGTTGTAGAATATGATTAATCATAAACAATGTGTATCATCTCATAATTTTTATAACAAATCCTTATTTATAAACAAATTCTATTATCATAAATGATAAATGAGATAATTATACACATCCTTTATTTAGATTCATTTGAGCTTAAAATATTCATCTTCATTCAAATCCCTGATTCAAAAACCCTTTTCTTCATCATTTTAAAATAAAAAATAATATCTTATAGTTCTTACCTTAATGTTGAACTTCCTATAATTTACTAAATTTGTAAAACATACAGTTAACATCATATATCCTTTCAAAATCTATGATTTATTTTTAATAACATCATACCTATTGTGGACTCTCTATGGAGTTTCACAAACCCCTTAAGGTATTATAAGAAATTACATCCTATAGAAAAATTTCCCTTCCCTTATAAAACCTCCTTTACATGTTAATAACCTTGAATGGTTACTTAAAGAGACATTATTGGTAACTTTTCTTCTTCTAGTTTTAACTTTTATCCATTTTGTATTATCAATACAACATAAAAACCTAGAAATCACATTCCTTAGTTCATATATCCTAAACTATTGGATAAAAAAGGGTAAAAAAATTTGAACTCATTTCCATTATTGAAAAAATTTCAATGATGATCCTAGAATGAATTAAATAGATAGATTATGCCTTAAAGGTTATCCTAAATCACTAAAATTCATTTTCACACTCAATCACATTGAGTAAATGAGTGGAAACTAAATTCCCTTGAGTAATTTTATATCTAATACCTTTTAAACCTTAACTAAATTCATTTATTCTTATCATAAGCATATAGATTCACTTTTTGAACAACTTCAATATTCAGATACATGGGAAGGGGTTACTCTAACACATATATTTTTTCTTCCTTTTTTAATAACAATTCCTAAGTTTTGTGCGGGTCTAGGAATTTTTTATATTAAGATTCTAATTTTCTTGTATTGATGTAAAATTAATGTTTTATGATGATGATGGTGAAATTTATCAATGATATAAGGAATTTATTAGATGAGTATCATGTTCTATATTCATTTAATAAGGACTTTTATTAAATTTGTTCCTCTAAAATAATGACATATTTTAAATTCCACCATATGCATTAGTGGGCCAAAATCTATATTTCACTAATAAATAACCTCTCTTTAGTGTGAACCTTATCACTTTAGTTATTTAGGTGGGATATTTTTTTGATCATATCTTAATTAAATCTTGGATGGATAATTGTACAACTCCTTTCCCAATTTATTATGTGGATAAAATCAACACTATTCCTCTAGTATCATAACTCTTATGGATTCCTAGTTAATTTAAACCTAAATAAAATTCCAAAAATAAGGAACGTAACTCTTAGTTTCACCTCATTACTTTCCTTTCTTACACAATGTAATCTATTGGTAACCTTATTTAACATGAACCTACTTGGTTGAATGATCAAGGTCTTGAAAAGTATTTTCTTTGGAAGGAATATAACACTTAGTATTTTTTAATGGGATTCAATATCACCATTTTATCTCAATTATTTCCTTTACATGTGTACATTATTTAATTTATTTTATAATTTTATTCCTTCCACCAAATTAATATGTTTAAACTATATTAATGTGTAACTATTTACACAACTCATATCTTGTGTTACTAAACCAAATTATAATCCAAATATATCCATACATATCCAAATGAATCGCATGCATAAGGTATATGAAACCCTTCCATCTAAAATCTAGAATCATATATGAAATCAAAAATCTAGATGAGATTAAGTTTGGAGTGATAGAGAGTCAACCCCCACTTTTCTAAACAAGGTATAAGCCTCCAGACTGGTAAGCTTATTTAGATGATTGATGTGTTTAATGTTTATAAAATTTCCTCTTCTCCTTTTCGTTCATCATTGTTAAGGGTTTTTAGGAGGTTGGTTTTTAGTGAAAATGGGTATGGGAATTGAAGGATGGAAGTTGTATTGACTCTAGGTTGTGAGGCGGTAGGAAAGATTCCACCATCTATCTAGTGGAACCCACCGGCCAGCCTATGGGACTACAATAGTTCTATAGATTTCTACAAAACCCATTAGCTAAAAGGTGGTTCCACCAGCCATCCATTGTAACCTGTCCAAGGGTGCATTAAATTTACCCTGTAGTTTTTAAATTTCAATCATTTTTTACCCTCTTTAATACCCAAATCCATCCCTAAAGAACATATTTAGAATTTTACACCTTCCCTATTGACTCTAGATACCTCCCATTTATCTTTACTTGATTATTCATGGTTGGACTAATCTGGTGACACTAGAATGGTAAGTTTTCTCTAGATATACACCTAATTCATCTTTGTTATTGATATATGATCATGGATCTATAATGGATCTATATTTTCTATGCAGATCAAAAGATGAATTCTTCCGTCCTTCATAGATTAGTGACATATCTATCATTTTGATGGTGTATCTTGATCAAATCGATATCCACTATTGGATATGGATGTATTATGGTTATGTATTTATGGGTCATCTTACTAGACCTATTCTTGATGGAGATTTATGATAAAAATATAATCCATTTATGATATCTTGGTATATTAGTTGTGTATTCAACATATCAATGACATCCCTTTTGACCAAATCTAAATTCCTCATGAATTATGGACATTTATGGGTAAGCTTCCTTAGATTGATCATATTGGGACTCAATTTTTATTTAATTTCATTTTGGATATATTTTTTGTTGATGTTTTGATGGTGGATAGATGTTTTTTTACGAGACTCAAGGTTCTTTTTCAGAATTGATAAGGAATTCATGATCTATTCTTGAATCGACAGTGGGTCTGGTGAATTGGAACCCTCTCCTTCGACATACCTTGGAACTAGTTCTATTGATGGAATTCATGAGGTATGTAATTATAGAAGAAACTTATTAACATATAATTTCCTTGGGTCTATATTTTCAATCCTTCTTCCTTATGAACTATATCCCAAGATAGGCATACTTGACGTGTAAGAAGAAGGTATTGTGGTACAAAGAAAAATTTGGTGGGCCAATAATATAAAATTTTTCATCACCAGAGTGATGAAACTTGTTTCTATGGAGATCTTAGACCTAGTAGAGGTTCGATTATCTTGCATGAATTTAATAATCATAAAAAAATTAAACCAAATGGTTACCCCTTTCAAATAAAAGTGCGCTCGACTACAGCTTGTTTTCAGGGACCATTTCTTGAAGGATCTGAAGTATAACTCCCCTAGATCATTCACATATGCTTCAATAATTTTCATGATCTTTTTTCATTATATTCTAGGTGCTGGTGAGGATCTCTAATGAATCCTTCGACATCAAGATGATCACCTTTATCACATCCCTTAGATCTGTTGAAGGCATTCTTAGATTGATAGATCAGAGAGATACTTTATTTCTCTAAAATATAGGAGGAGAGAGAATCTATCATTCTATTGGCATGAACATTCATTGGAGTAAATATCCTCTCCTATTTATATGGTGGATAGATTAAACTAACCAGATAGGGTTCTCGACCCTCATATATTTAACATTTACTAAATAAGCAATAAATAAGTAATTATTATGAACAAACTACATCGTAAATATTATTTATATTTTATAACACACTTTTAATATATATTAAATATATTGTGTGATAAAATTGAGTCATTTATCTCAACTCGTAATTCGTATTAATATTAAATGAACCTTGAATATTAAAATAATATTCGTTCATATAATATTTTTCTTGTATTTAACTAAACACTTGTAAATACATTTAACAAATATTTTTAACCAAATTATTCAATACTTGAATAGTAATGAATGTATTTATTCATTGGTGATCAATTGCTTGGACAACTATCGAATCCCTTAGTGGATCCCACCATGTTCTTTATACGTATTCACCAAAAAAGGAAAGATTATTGAATATGCTATTCTATGTGAACCTCTAGGCCCTTATCACAATAGTAGTGAATATTATTCAAAAACCAAGAGCGGAGTCTAGAAACCTATCAAGGCCCCTACAGGGATAAGGAATAGTTATAGAAATGAAAAATATCCTATGAACATGGACTGTGTAATATAATATCTTCTCTATTATATATCTCATAAAGTAGGATGCACACTTGTTTCCTCACCCTTTCTTGATTTATTATTTTTTTTATTAAATTGGACAGACTTACCTTTGACTACCTTGGACAAGGATTTATGAAGGTAATACCATCTTGATCAAACAGGCTTGAGATATTACTTCCTAAACTCAAAAGTAACAAATTCTATCTTGACCATTCAACAAATTCCATACCACAAATGACACACCTAGGACAACCTACCTCATCATTACTTCATTATCATGGTTTTTTCCTTGCATCAAAGTATGTGATCAAATGCCACAAATTGATAATGATCCCAATTTAGAAGACTAATACAAATTTTTGTAGATAGGAACATCCAATGAAACCCAAAACATGTGTCCATTGTAAGGTTTTTCCTCAAGATATCACCTACTAGAGATCACCAAGTTTGATCTTCATGAGAATAATTCATAATTCTTATGATCCCCCAACATCTGATAATCATACATCATCTATGTCTAGTCATAATGGTGTATCTTGACCATAGAAAATATGTTTAAGATTAATTTCATTGTATCTTGAGGTACTCATTATATCCTAGGAACTATTATAACCATTTGATATGAAAATTAATATTTGGAAATTACCATTTAAATAGTGGAAATAGAAATATCTACACTATTATGGTAAGTGTGCATCGTGTATAACTCACTATATATATGATATAATAATTGAAAAGTATTATTTAAGTTGGGTCTAGGGAACCCACTATTAAAAAAACTCCTAATTACACTAGATTCAACTTGATAACTATCCTTGTTGTCTCTCATATGATTAAGGTCATGTTTCTACTAATTTATGGATTTATTCATGGGGTCTGCCACATTTATACTACATAGTTATTCTACTATCTACAACATTACCTTCTTGAGTAAGTCTTCCCAAGATATGATATCCCTGAGTATATACCTTTTTTCACTATCTAAACTTGATATTTTGTATAGTGCTAATAATAGAATTATTATAATGATATTATGAAAAAACTTTACTTACTATGTGTGATTATAAGAACTAGAACTAAAATGTGGTGTTTTTAAAACGCTGCTTCTTAGCTTCCTCAAAAGATGCAACATACTCAGTATTTGTAGATATGGATACCACTAGATTGGTTGACCTTGTCTCTCTCATTACCTTATCTTGAATTTTATAAAATATCACATTGATCTATAGGAAGATTATATTATATCCCCTTATAACTAGTATCCCTTCCTCTCCACGTACTAGGTATATATATTTCTTACTTTCTTAAGTAAAATAAGATAGTTCTAACTGCTTCCCTTATAGTTCTCTTAGATTTATCTTATATTTTCCTACCATAAAGTTTATATTGAAAATATTATTTATTAAACATATCATGGAATATGTGATTAATCCATCACTAAAGTGTATGGAATTCAACTCGCCTCTCTAATCTCCTCTTATAGCTATTAATGTCTTTATGGATATATTTATACCATGTAACTTTGGAAACAATTCTCTCTCAAATTGTTCTAACTTCTATTTTTTCAATACATTTTTAGTATATGTACTTTGAATTGGTCTAAGAAACCTTTAGATCTACCTCAATAGATAACATTACATAAACCATAGGTTGATACTATAACTTAATATTTAGAGAGTTACTTTCTTCTTGGTCTTATCTAACTATAAGACCAATAGTTTTCTTCCATATGTTATTAAACACATTTTTACTTCGAATACAGTGGTGCTCCCTATAACAACTTATAGACTCATGGAATCAATTAATTCCAAATGAATATTTTATGATCCAGTTTCTTACTATAATATTAAACTAGATTTTAGTAACTTTCACCCCTTATTGAAATTATATGGTTTCACCATCCCTTTCTAGTTTCATTGTATAGGCCCCTTCCACAATTGGTGGTCTTGAAGTCCAATTCTCAATAAAATGATCATAGAAATTATCTATCACAAGTAGAATTCTAGTGGATTTTTGAATAATGACTTGGTATAACCAATCAAGCCTTATTAGTACCACACTTATACCATCCATGTATAGTATCACTTAATACCCACCACAATATGCAAATAATAAGCCCCATGTACTTTTATTTATGGAATCCAATATTGAATTTTAATTGATATTGTCAATATTAGATAATTTTCATATACTTATTAATTTTAGGAATTATTATTCTCAATGAATAATGTATCACCATCTATGGTGAATATAAAACCATATCTATGGTTTCATCATTCCTACGCAATATGTGTCTTTGGAATATTTCACTTCCATGAGCTCTTTTGGAACTTGTTCTTATTCCAACTATTTGTGCATCTTCGGCATTGACTAAATCTGATTCATTCTTTCTCCCACTATCTCAAATAGAGATGTTCACCCTTTTATAGAAATAAAATCTATTATTTGACTATCTATTTTCTATCTTAATTATTTCTATAATATCTCTACTACTTTAGATGTATATTTTTTTTTTCTTAATGAACGTTTTTTTATATCCTTAATAAACACTTTTCATCTAAACATAGGTTCTTATGACATAATGGATTTCCATCATACTATAACTAATATGATATCCATTTTTCATGATAGTTGGAATATTACTATCGGATAACACCATTATTTGTGATACATGTCTTGAAAAATAATATGATTTTCTATAATTTATATATATATATATATATATCAACAATGATGCTTCATATAATTACATCATGTCTCTGATGTCTATAAAGAAATGTGTGTTTAGGAATTGATCCACGCTCCATTTTCTTGATAAATTTTAACATGTATGACTCGTCATTTATCCTCCTTATTGGCATAATAACTTTTATGTAGATAAGGTACTATGAATTTAGGAATTACTTCATGATAAATTATATTGATTTATGAATGCTTGGTCAAGATATTATTCAGCACAACTTCCCAATGAAAATCATATCTTTAGATAACGCATATACCATATTTAACTTTCATATTCCATAATAATCACTTAAAGAAATAAAATTAAGTATATTTACTACTAGTGTACCCTTGGAATAGTTCATTATCTCTAGCTAAATTAATTCTAAAATATTTTTATCTTTCCTTTATTTCTAAAGGTTTCTTTTTCCAAACTAAACAATTATATACGTCGATAATACCTAAGTTGTTTAGGTCAATTGAGTCTAAAAACAAAAATGGGTGTAGTGACCCGACCCTAGAAATCTCAGAGCCAATGTCATGATACCATTACATTGGCCTAATATACAAGTAAATTGTGTCCTAAAGGATTGCAGAGTTTAGTATTCTTAATAAACTAGATACATATATGAGTGTTGTTTTGAAAATGAATACTCTAATTACAACATAATTTTTTTTCAAGGATAACATTATTCCATATATATTATCCTTACATATCTTTCTTAGCACACATTAGGGAATCTTATGGAAAGGAAACAAAATAAAGCTGATCTCAAATTCTTAGTAAGGGTTAATAATAATGGAAGAAATAATGAATCAATGATAATAACCAATATAGAAAGGTAAATAGCTAAACATGCATGCCATATAATTGATAAACTGAATGGATAAAAAATATTTAAAGGTAATAACTAAAACAAATTCCTTTCAAATAACTACATAATTCATAATCAATATGTAAAGGTAAGAAACTAAAAACAGTTTCCATTTAATCAATAAACTAAAAAAATGCATCCATAGATATTTCAAAGAAAAATATCATGGATAAATAGAAACTAAGTCTGAATGAGGGAAATTATTAATTATTGGATTCCATGTTTTATAGGTACATGGTACCTTTTTCGTAAAGACATTTCACAATATGGTATAGAATATCGAGTAAAAACCCATCTAAGGCTACCCAACTGATTCATCCTATGAGACTACCAATGCATCCAGGGGATATCTATAATAGATACCCATCCATGTTGTACCTGTCCAAATAATTCCTTATATATTTAATAATCAATTTAATTCATGAAAAATGTGCCTTATAAAATATCTATATTGATTAAAAGATTTTTATTTGTCAATATTTCCCCAATTAATCAAATAATTATCAAGTACACACTATATGTAAAAAATATATATGATTTAGGAAATAATTATATCCATGATAAATGATATGGATATTTAGGGGAAATTCAATGTTCAATGATCATATGAAATTGAATATTTAAAGGGTAGTAATAAAGTAATCAAGGAAGTGGATGTAAATACTATCCTTGGCCAAATCATTCAAAACAAATCTAGAGGAAGAATAAGGATGGTATCAATATGAAATATACTCATTAGATTATAAATACGGGTTGTTGTCATTGATGAAATAGAAGAATATATTTAAAATAATGTTTGAGGAATTTTTTTTTTATTTTTTGAAAACCCTTTTGAAAAACCTTTTATTTAAAAATAACTTTTAAAAACAACATTTTATTTAAAAATTAACCTTTTAAACTTCCAAAGGAATATTCAAAGGAATGATGGTGTGTGAATCCATACATTTCATACAAGGTAAAAACAACATTCATTTTTCATTAATAACTATAGGATAAAAAAATTAATGGGTTTATTAGACAATGATAAAATAATTTACTCTATTTAAATTTCAAGTGTGAGCAATCCCAAACAAAATGTGATTGTGAAGTAAACCCTTGAAAAGACCATAAAATTGATGTGAGAATAAATCAATTGATATATTATGTGTTTCAAATGTAAATACACATAAAATAACTATAAATACAAAAATAGATATTAAAAAATTATCACACATATAATCTTATAATATTAACAATAATAATAAAGTAATATAACCCAATGAAAAGGTATTGGGTTATGAAATTCATTACCACTTGGTAACTTTTAACTCAAAACCACTTAAAAGAAATATTTCAAATTGGAACTCAAAATAACATTAATATAAGTGAATTCATGATATAATATACCAAAATATGTAGTATATACACCACACAAAATAATTAATGGGTGAATATAACATTTATCTCATGGATGTAAAAAGTGATACAAAAATCTCTTACCTTTTGTTTATTTTCATGTGAACATCCTTTAACTTCCTGTATAATGATTTATTAACATGTAAATATATTATAACATAACCATAATCATATTTATAATATCATATATTAACTTATTATAATATCTTATTACTTATTTGTTAACAATATTTTATTATTCTCATCGTTTTGGGTGTTAATTGCCTCATTTTTTGAGTATGTTTTGACTTATTATTTGTTGTTATTATTTCATCGATCATGATTTACTAATATACCAGATTTAAACCATGATTTAATTATCTTATATATTCATTATATATGTATTTATTATAATCCATAATATCTAGAGATAGGGAATGAAATTCACCACTCATGGAGACGGTAGGTCATACGCACGCATGAACGCTACTTCCATTTCCTTATCGTATTTAAAAGAATGAAAATTAAATTATATATATGTATATTGTAATTAAATAATAATATTTATTTAATATATTTAACATATTTTTATCAAAAAACCATCCTTTATACATTCTATGTATATAATGAACGAATCACATCGCTTTGAGGAGGCAGTAGTCCACACTTCCACAAATAGTGTTATCGTATGCCCATAAAATTGAACACATGACGGTATGTGTTATAAAAAATTAAAGAAGCATAAAAACATAATAAATATCATATATATCATATATAAAGAGTGTTTCCATCATAATTACCAAGAATGAGATGTTGTAAATGAAAAATGAACAACATTGTTTCGTGAGGCGGTAGTTCATCGTACACATAAACAGTAAGTTTGTTACCCATTAGATGGATATGTGTATAAGTGTAGGAAGAACTATTTTAATAACAAAATATCAGTATATTTAGGATAATTATTTTATTATATAATCATGAAATAAAAATAATTTAATTGGTGGATAAGTAAATGAAAGAAAAGTGATTATTGGAAAATGTTACATCTTAATCGGGTAACTCTTTTTGGTTTATACCAAAAGACTTCCTTGGTTTGATTTATTCCCAAATGAAGGATTATAGTATGTGGGTAGGAATTTTTAGGATATATTTTGGCAGATATTTTTCTATCAAAATTATCTTTAGGGGTGTGAGGAAGTGGGAGGGGTGAGTACCTTTTTAGTGTGGAGGATGAGTGGCATTCTTGTAAATTTTTGAAAAGGGAGTTCCACCCACGTTTTTCCCATTTAAAGTAGATAAAATAATGGTAAATATTTGATAAAATGGTATATGGGGTCTAAATATGAATATAAAATGGATTTTGGATAAGTTTCTCGGTCATTTTGGCTCTTAAATTTAAGGTTTATTCCTTTGTTAATCTATTTTTTCTCATAATCATTGTAATTAATTTTAATCACTTTCACTAATTTTTTTTGTCATAAAATAATTTGAACTTATTAGAAATTATAAATTATGATGATTAAAAATATGTAATTCATTTTTCTAAATTTAAATCACATAATAGTCATAAATTAATTTAAATTTAATCACACATACGGAATGACAAAGCGGGTTTTTAAAGTAAAAATGTTCAAAAGTTTGAGATGTTTTTATATCCAATTTCAATGAGAAATTGATTCTAATTGCATAAATTGTATTAATTGATATAAAAATTATCTAAATAAACTTTAAGACAAATCAAAAATATAATTTAACATTATAAATAAATTAAACTAAAAATAGTTTTGAAATGAAATTCAGTATTTTTCACTATTCGTCAAAAAATAAAGTCTCACATAAAAATACCAAAAATTCACCTTAAGCTAATTTTTATTTTCTGATTTTAAAAAATAAGTTTATTTTGACATATAAAATTTATAAAAGTTCCAAAAATCAGATTTAAAATAGGTTTTCTATTAAAAGGCAGTAAAACTGCTTTTATTAAAATATAGGTTTTTATGTTTAATGTTAGGTTTGTTCTTATATTATGCCTATCAAATATATTGGATGTATATAAATAATATTTTATTGAATATATAATATATTTATTCCCATAATTTAGTTAATACTATTCATAATCTCTAATTTTAATAGCTAGGTTATGTCTTATTATATTAAATAATAATATTTTAATAATATATCGTTGCTCGGTAAAACTCAGTCTTATGTGTAATGAAAGTTATCGAAGAAACATAGTTGTTGTGTGAAATTCAAGATAACTTAGTATAGTGTGCATTTCAAGCTATATCTTAGATTGAATTTATTTAATACAGTAAATATATTTTGAAGTCTCGGGATATTATATTCCTTTACGAGCTTGGTGTTGCATGTCATGCATAGTATAGAATACAATGTTCTTACTTTATAATTTTAGGTAATTAAACTGGGTATATCCTTGACATAAGCTTTTAGTTTTACTTGAAAAAGCATTATCATTCTGAATCTAGGTATATAACTATTACATTTTTTATTCATCGTGTATTTCCTATGACCCATCTATCACTGAACTATTGGTTGAGTATTAAACACCACAAACAACATTCATTACAGAACCAAAATAATGTCTTTTGGTGTCCAATAGACACATGCGATAAATTTTTTTATAATAATTAATAAAATTTATACTAGAATCATAAAAAATGTAAATTTATAAATTGTTCAAATCTCATCGCTTACTTAGGAACCACCCTTTTAGAGGCTTGGAGAATACACCTTACTTCTTATAACATTTCTATTACTTACTTAGTTACAATATTTCAATAAAAATATGTGATAACCATATTTAATTTAATACCAAATAATTTTGACAGAATCATTACTTACCATTTATGAATATTCAAGAATAATAAGTGATTACTTGCTTCTTTAATTCAATTTATAGCATTTAAACTTCCATTTTATTTCATGATATGTGAAGAAAATAACATCCTATTTAATACCACTTTATCTGAAGGACATTGTACATGTGCCTTTGATATTAGGATTTCCATTGGCCTTTTCACCTTGTCTTTTAAATTTTTCACCATCAGAACTAAAGATTAATCTTTCTTTAATGTTCTTATTGACTTGGTAAACCTTACCCAAAAGGTAACAAAGTGTTTCCTCAATACTATTCATTTTTTAATCTTAAAATAAACTGAAGTATATGGGTGCTATTGATATGAGAAAGGGGTCCATTAAAATATCATGATCCATATTTCAATTTACATATATCCAATGTAATCATCACCTATTTATATTTGAACTTCTCTATCTCCTTACAAGATTCTCGAATATGAGACTATATGTAATATCATCCATGCCCTGATGTAGTATCCACAACCTATATCTGAAGTTGATGATAAAATTATGGAATAACCATCATATGAATCATACATGAGTCTCATATAATCATTTTTACACCCTTGATTCCTGATGTGGATTAATAGGTATATGGGACACTAACACCTAGAATTTTCGATGTTGTAGTACTTTATGAAAGTGCATGTACTACCTGTTAGAAACTTATGCTAGTTTTGAAATTTTCTCTATCAAATAGATATTGCAGTATGTCTTGTGGTATTACTTTCAATTTTATAAAAAAAATCTAGCATATATTTACTTTTATCTTAATTATAGATTTAAACATTATTGATTTATTTAATCATTAAATGTTTCCCACTATTTTATTGAACTATGTAAACCCTCTGTACTAAAATCAAAATACTTTATTACTTGATTATTATAGTGGAAATGATCCGCAAGCCTCTCCTCATAGTCTATAATATAGGGATGAACCACAACTCATAGAGTTCAAGGTAGGTGGTTTATTGTCCAGTAGAATTAACTTGTGGTTCCTTGATCTATTGAGTGAAGTCCTAGCTCTAAAATCATAAAACAAATTTACTCAATGCTTTCCTCTAAAGTTGAAACAAAAAAGATTTTGATACTTATTTTCTACTAAGTTTAGTTAAGTTAACCCATCATTCTCATAAGAACTCCCCTCTAGTGTGATATACCCTTAACTTTGGCTGACAAACACCCCGAACACTCGGTTTTGTTCAAATTCAAATGATAGAAGGAATTTGTTACTTAATATTTACATTAGGGTTTTTATTTTGTTATTTTATGAATGTAATACATTTCTATTAATATGTTCATTATATGTTTTTTTGCTCATAAATAAACATTAATAAAAAAATATTATACAATTATGAATTTTTCTTTTTATAATTTTATGTGTTTCTCATTGGCATGAAAATACAAAAAATAATAAATAAATGCATAAATAAAATAAATTATCCAACTGGTCTTGAGAATATAATTATTGGTTGATCCATTTAAACTTAATAGATCAACCATGACTTAGAGGTATCGTACCTAAGTTGGGTCTTGACTCATGATGTAGCTTGTCCCCGTCCAATGTATTCACTTCTCATTTGGATTTTGCCTCGACTTGGCATGGTTTGTGAATTTCCATGGTTCCCAACTTACAACATCATCTTTATAGTAAAAAAATACATGTACACATACGAGGGGGTATCGGGAGTGAAAAATATGGATAACTCACGTTTATATGGGTGTGCAGACCTTTATACATATTGAAAAAAAAATAACGATACATGGTCCATCAATAAAACTAATTAGTTATTTATAATCATCACACATAGATAATAAATAAATAAAAACAAACAAACATTCACGGTCGATGCTTAAGACTATTAAATGGGTAAAATTAAAGCGTGTTAAAAATTAAATACAATAAATTTAAGTATAATGGTATTTATTAAATTAAATGAATTATTTAAATTCAAATAATTTAATTTTATACAGTTTTGATATTGATTTAATTTTAATTAAAAAATAAAATTAATTAATTAATTTAATTTAATATGAAAATTAAATTAATTTTTTCAAAGTATTAAAAAATTAGATCTTTAAACAAAAAATTAATTATTAATTGATTTAATTTTAATGTAAAAATTCAATTAATTAATTAAATTGAATATTGATTATCTAAAACCTTCTAGGGCCCCGAAATTCAGCATCAGGCCTATGAAGGGTGGGCCGACCTCACTCAAGCACATTCTGGGCCAGAATGACCCTGTATAGGGGTATTTTGGGCCCAACATACCTACCTTGACCCATTCTGGGTCGGGTATATTCACCAAATCTTGTTACAGGGTAGATTGTATCTATGCAACATGGTAGGCAGGATTATTTAGAACATGGGGTCATTGGTTTAGACCAGAGGAAGTCTATGGTGGTTCTTTATTAGATGTGTTATAGCGATAGTAGAGTGTCATGAGAGGAGGCCACCGGGGTGATGGCAAGTGGTTGGTCTGTGGAAAAGGTCTATGGGGTGCCCCCAATGCAGGAGGGTGCCACCAGACCTCAACCTGAGTAGTGGTGGATTCAGGGAATGGGGCAACAAGGTTCTAATGCTCGATAGTGGAACTCAAGCCTACTTCAGGAGAAATAGAATGGGGTACAATGACACCATTCGAGGGTGGTTTCTTGAGGTTTTGGGAAGGAGGCACCATAGGTCGACTCAGCTGGATGAAGCGGCGCTGGGCCATTCAGGCTTAGCATGCTGGATCCACGGTGGGTGCAGTAGATCAAAGGAGGCCATAGGTTGGGGTGAGATGGTGCTTGCAGGAGTGGCTATGTTGATTGATAAAAAGTTGGTGGAAGTAAGCCCAACATGATGGGAAGTGGTGTCTGATAAAAGAGGAGAAGGATGCCTATAGGGAAAGGGAAGCTTTAGTGTTTACAGGGTGGTCTGTATGATAGGGTTCCAGCCCCTTTTTCCTTTTTTAAAAATACTTATTATATTATTTTGACCAATAAAAGGTTACATTTTTTTGTTGGCATGTGGAAATTTATGTACATGGTTTTTTGGAATTTACATAGTAGCCAGACCCTTTAATTTGTTTTCAGTAAAAAAATTAACTGCCTAATTTTATAGACTAATTGATATTTTTTTTTGAAAATTAATTCCACAATCGTGTGGTTTTTTGTTATGGTTTTAAAACACTATTTCAACCACCTTTACACCATTATAAATAAAGAAGGAATTATATTCTATCGGATTCTTCATTTTGAACAAAATAAAAAACTATATGTTTCTCTAATTTTAATCCCCAAAACACCACCACTTTTGATCCATAAATTTTTTTTGGATGGACATAAATTATCCATACGAGATAAGATCAAATCATGGTCAAATATATTGGGACCAATTGAAAACCCTCTACTTAAATTTAAATCAATATAATTTTTTCTTGGATCAAAAAATTCACGCAATCCCTCTGATACCAATTAAAGGTACTGAGTCATTCAGTGGAATCTTGTAGGTTAGGAATTTAAAATTTTTAATTACCAAAGTGGTGAAAATTATCATCTCCATTGATCCAAGGCACAATATAGGTCTAAGGATCTTGGGTGAATTTAATAAGCACAAAAATTAAACTAAATGGTTACCTCATTCAAATCAAATTGTGCTCGATTTCATCTCTTCACCAATGACCATTGATCAATGGATATAAATAAAAACACCTCTATATCATCCACACATGCTTCAAGAATTTTCATGATCATTGTTCGTCAAATTCTAGGTGCTAGCATAGATCTCTAATGAATTCTTCAGTGTCATGACGATCGCCTCAATCCTATCAGTTCGATATGTCGAAGGCATTCTTGGATCGATCGCTCGAAGAAAGAGTTTATCTCTATTAAATATAGAAGGAGATAGAATCTATTATTCTACTAGCATGAACAGTCTCTATAATAGACCTCATATCCTTCTTATATATTTTATTGCAAATAATATATGCATAGGGTTCCCAGATCCCTTGTATTTAACGTCCACTGATAATCAATCAATAAATAAATATTATGAACTAACTAAGCCATAAATATTATTTCTATTTTATCACATACTTATAATATATATTAAATATGTTATGTGATAAAACCAAGTCATTTAACTCGACTCATAATACCTTCTAATATTAAATAAACATTGAATATTAAAATAATATTCTTTAGTATAACATTTTTCCTTTATTTACTTAAACACTTGTAAATATATTTAATAAATAAATTCAACCCAATTATTCTATACTCAAATAATAATGAATTTATTTTTTCATTGGTGGTCGATTACTTGGACAAATCTTGGACCCTATGTTGGGGCCCACATGTCCTATATACCTATTCACCATAATATGGAAGATTCTTGAATACGCTATTGTGTGTGACCCTCTAGGACCT
Source organism: Viscum album (assembly GCA_963277665.1). Classification (NCBI taxonomy): domain Eukaryota; kingdom Viridiplantae; phylum Streptophyta; class Magnoliopsida; order Santalales; family Viscaceae; genus Viscum; species Viscum album. Next base: position 1,153,155,879 of record OY728135.1, read on the forward strand.
TATCTAAATAGTAGTAAATATTATTCATAAACCAATAGTATATTCTAGAAATTCATCAAGACCCCCAAAGAGATAATGAATAGTCATAGCAATGACAACCATCTTACATACACACACTATGTAATATAATCTATTTGTCTTTAGATGTATCATAAAGTAGGAATCACACTTGTGTCATCGTCCTTTTTTGATTTATTATATGTTTATCTAACTAGATGAACTTACCTTAGACTTTCTTGTCCATGGATTTATGAAGGTACTATTATCCTAATCCACCAGGCTTAAGATATTACTTTCTCAACTCGAAAGCAACAAATTCTTTCTTTACCATTCAACCAATGTCATACCACCAATTATGCACCCAACACAAGATGCCTCTCCATGAATTTGTTATCATGGTTTTTTTCTTGAATCATATGATAAATTGGTACACATTGATAATAATCTCAATTCATGATACCAACACACATGTCTGTATATAATAACATCCAATGACACCAAAATATGTGGTGATCCTATTGGAGGGTTTTTTCTCATGATATCACCTACTAATGATCAAAAAGTGAAAAATTCATGAGAATAATTCTTAATGCTTATGATCCCCCAACACCTGATAGTCATACATAATATGTGTCCAGTTAGAATGATATATCAAGACCATGGGACATATGTTTAAGATTAATGTCACGATATCTTAAGGTTCTCATTTTATCTTAAGAATTGCTATAACCTTTTGATACGATAATTAATCTATAGACATTACCATTTGAATAGTAGAATAAAAAAATACACTATTATGGTAAGTGTTCATCATGTATAACTCAATGTATCCAATATATGGTAATCGAAAAATATTGTTCAAATTGGGTCTAGGGAACCCACTATTATGACATAATCTAGTTCTATGTTGGAATGCAATGTGTTTTAGGCTTTGATACTTTGATAAAATTTAGAGTACTTCATTGAAAACCTTGAGTTAGTAAGTTCCTTTCCGTTTGGGGCTCTTTTATATACTTGTTTCCTTGGTATGATACTTATGTTGGCATAGTTTGTTTGACTATGCTTGGTAGAGATTACATGTGGTTGTGGGTGTATCCTGTGAGACCTGTTTATGATGACTGATGCCATGAGTATTCTTGTAACTTGTTTAACCATGTTTTATGTTGATAACATGTATTTCATGTTGCTATTATATTCTCATGATGATATGTTATGTTGTTCCTTGTATTCTCTACCATGTTATGTGTGTTACTATTCCTTTGGAGATTTAGTGATTAATACTTGAAATAGGTGGACCATCATAGTATAGTTATCCCTTAGAGGGGGAGTGTGAACATAATATGATGATGGAAATAATGGACCTAAGAATGGGGTAGGGGAATGATGGCCTAGAGGCATAACTAGAGGTAGTGGAATTAGGGGCATGACCGCCTGGAGTCCTGACCTAAAGCATAGATAGGGTACAATGGCTTGGAGGCCTAACCTGTGATGGAGTAGGGATGTGATGTTTTGGTGTCTTGATTTGAATTTATTCCTTTAGACTACTTATATATATGTTTATTGGCCTCATGTCTATTTCTTGATCACTTCTAACAACTTCTGATTATCCTTCTGGTATGGAGCCAAAACAATTATGGTCAGTGCACATGGTGGCTTGGTTAACACATGGGTGCTTGGTATATAATTGTTTATACTTTCTTATAGATTTATTATTATCATATAATAAACTTTTTATACTTGTGATAACTTGTTAAGGATGCATTTTTTGTGTTCTATTTGGTCTTATTACTCAAACCCTACTTAAGAATCTCTATGCCCATGAAAATTTCATGTATACTGATCCATGTAAGGGAAAGGGGACTGTGGTAGATGGTTGTTCCAAGGAGCATGGATTCAGGAGTGGTATCGAGACATAAGAAGATTTTCTAATGTTAATTTTATTTACTTTCACTCCATATACTTCGGTTTGTCTTATTACACTAGAATTCCAATTTATTTATTTATTTATATGAATTTTTTGTTATCCATTATTACATTTGATATTTAGTATTATTCTTGATATTCTGATTTTTTTATTTTTATTTTTATTTTTTATTTATGGTTATGATTACTAGAGGTTTTATTATCCCCATAAATGGAGTTCGGACCCTCGCTACTAGTCGATAGACTCTTTCATATAGGGAGGCACACATGAACTCTTGTGGATCTTCGACTTGAACATAGTTTCTTGGATCAATTCATTAAAAAATGGTATTATATCATAGCTTTATTATTTTATTTTGACTAAAATAGGATATTATATAAATTATATAGTCTATGTGGGTCTCGGGTATGGGAGTTTCCATGTTCCTAGACAACCCATGTGTAATGGACCTCTGAGTTACCATTGATGGGATTATTGTTTTAGTTTTATGGTATTTGAGTGAATTCATGCATCATGAGTAGGCACATAGTTTCACATGCCATATATATATACCTATTGTGTAATACATATTATTTATTTAATTTAATGCCTTTATTGTGTTATTTTTTCAAGATAAACCTATATTCTTTGATTAAGTGATATATTAGTTTCCCATGTTTTTGTGATATATTTTTTGGGATTAATTAATTGAACCTGAGCATGTAGTTATGTTTTGTGTATATATGTGATTTTTATTAACTTTTAAGGATGGATACCTTGGTTAGTTCTAGGAGATATATACCTTGGGTTATGGGTAAATTCCTAGGATAACCTTTGTGTGATCCCTTAGGATATCTAGGATTTATCCTAATGAAATTAGTTTTCTATAAATGTTTCCTTCATGTTTTAGAATATGATACCGCATAGAAGACTAATGATACCATTAGATAACATGGGTCGAGATGATCATGCTAAGAAGGATGTCCCTATTCCACTGCCTGTTGTGCAGAAGAGTGAAGCAAAGCACACTCCTGCACCTACTCCAGTGGTGCGGGTAATGGGCCCACAATAGTTGGGAGGCCTTTTCCATGTTCCTTCACAGGGAAGAAGGGTATCGAGGTCTATAATCAACTATACCAGAGTATTCCTACTCTAGAATACACTAGCCTTTCACATTACTTGGGAACCATAGGATGTAGAGGTCTAGATAGACATCATTGAGGGTGTCTTTTACCTCATTGTGACACATGTGGATATAAAGGTAAATCAAGTAGCTTTCATGCTATAGGGACACTCCAAGAGGTGATGGGCCATGATGGGATAATCTAGAATACATGAGGGTCTCACCTGGGAGTCCTTTAAGGACTAGTTTTTTTAGGGAACTTTTTTCGATACGCTAAAGTTGGACCAATCATAGGAGTTCATAGATCTACAGCAAGGGTTTGTGATGGTATCTACATTCTCTTCTTGTTTCACTATGTTTCTTCATTTTGACCCTATACAGGTTATAAATAAGGAATGGGAGGATGGGAAGTTCAAGATAAGCCTTCATTATGATATCATATGATAGATTTGGAGTTTTTACCTAGCACCATACTTAGAGGTTCTACACAAGGCCTTGACTATTAAGAAGGTCCTAGAGGAGGATTGAGTAGTTTGTCTTCTTCCACCCTTCAGTAACCAAGTGAGGGGACCTCTTAACACTATGGTGAGTGCCTATTCTGGTAGTAGAAAGAGGAATACTATGGATGATTAGTATGGTATTGGTATATAGGTAGAGTAAAGTTCAGATTTTTTAGTTCCCTTGGGAGGATATCCATAGTGCTTTAACTGTGGAAAGATCAGACATTACCGTAGGGTCTTCATAGAACCTTAGAGAAAGTGTTAAAATTTTGGAAAGATAAGGAATATTAAGAAATTTTTTTATAGATATCTGATGCTAGGATTCCATAAGGTATTGAGTTAGATGCAGTCAGGGAACAAAATATATAGTTGGAGTCCATAATAGAAATCTTTGATGATGATTCCTTAGTCAAGTCACATGTATTAGGGATAAGGTCACAAAGCTAATGCATGATGAGTTTATGCAGTGGATCAGACTCCAATAGATGGTGTTGAGGGACCATCTACAATTCAAATTATTTTCATGATCACTTTTTACATTTTATACCACATTCTTAGATATTGGTGCTTCTTATTCATTTATATCTTTACAATTTATTGTTTTATTTGACTTACCAGTTAAGTTGTCTTTTGAGTTTATTTCCCTTGATACAATTTTGAACAAGAAAGTGGACCATATTTAGTGATTCCCAAAGTTTCCTATAGTTATTTCTGGTTATGATCATTAGTGGGACTTCATGATTCTATAAATGATGAGATTTGATGTTATTCTTAGCATGGAATGGCTAACCAGCTTCCAAGATCATATTTATTTCTATCAGATATTGGTATCTTTTACTTTACCAAAGGGGGAGAAGTTCATGATGAATGGTGAGTGAGAGTTGGGAGAAGGTATATTTAGTCCATACTTGAGCTATATTGGGATGATCACATCATAGATTTTAGGATTTTATCTTTCAACAGGATCAGTTACAGCCCCCTCATCTTTTCCTCTAGTTGTGGATTATTATCAAAAATGTATTTCTAGACGACTTCATAGGACGTCCCCCTAATATAGGATTTTAATTTGAGATCAAACTTATTATAGGTGAACAAACCATTTTGATATCCCCTTTTTTTATGTCGTTGATCGAGTTGAGGGAGATTAAGGTGTATCTTGAGGACTTGTAATTGAATGGATTTATTAGGTTGAGAGCCTCATTGTGGGATGCACCTATCTTGTTTTCCAAGGAATAAGATGGTAGTATTCAACTTTGCATAGATTACTGAAAGATGAATATGGTGATGGTGAAGAATAAATACCATTTTCCATAGATCGATGATCTTTTTGATAAGTTTTGGGGAGACCTGTGGATCTCTAAGATTTATCTTTGATTAGGATATCACCTATTACATGTTAGAGAGTAGGACATCCCAAGAAAAACTTTTTAGAGTAAGTATGGGATATAAAATTATTTAGTGATTTTTTTTTGGACTAAAAAATGCACCAAAAATGTTCATGGATCTTATGAAAAAGATATTCCTCCCATATCTCGACTCATTTGTCATGGTGTTCATTGAAGGTATCCTCATTTACTCACTGACCCCATAGTATTATGCCAGACATCTTGATATTTTCTTGAGCACACTTTGATCACATCAACTTTATGCCAATCTATCAAAGTTTCAATTTTGGATTCATAAGGTGTAGTTCTAGGGTTATGTTGTGTCTAAGACTATTATATTCATGTAACAATACAAATTTTAGGTAGTGATGTCCTAGACACATATGTGAATCATATTATAGATCAGGATATTTATGGGATTAGTGGGTTATTATCGGCATTTTATCTAGGACTCCTCCTATTTATTAGCACTCATGACTATGATGGTGAATCAAAAGATGAAGTTTTAGTGGTCTGAACAATGTGAAGATACTTTTATTAATCTGAATAGAAGGTTGATAATAGGTCCAATGTTGATTCATCATGAGACTAGGATCAGATATGATGTCTAATGAAATTCATTATGATTTGGTTTGGGGAAAATTCTAATTCAAAGGGATTGGGTAGTATCTTATGGATCACGTCAGCTATAATCCCATGAGAACAACTATCTCACCCATGAATTGGAGTTGGAAGACATGATCTATGATTTGAAGTGATATAAACACTATCTCTTTAGTGAGAGGTTTTTTGTCTACATAGACCACAAGATCCTTCACTATATATTTACATAGTGGGATCTAAACTTGAGATAGTAGTGCTGGGTAGAGTATCTATAGACATTAAATTTTGAAATATCCTATTCACTAGGTAGAGATAACATAATTGAATAATACTCATAGTTGTAATATGTAGGTAGCTCAGGATCTTAGTGAATGGGCTTTGGAGGAACAGTGGTTCCTAGTGAGATTGTTGGTCGACTGGAGAATAGATTCTTATAATCACTAAGGATATAAGTATTTCTCTCCATTAGTGACCATGTATTATTTATTAGATTGGGAGAAGAATATTTATGAGGTTAACCTAGACTGTGTTGTGATGTGGTAATAGCTAGCAGTTGGTGATCTAATACCAAGGTGGTCGTTGGATGATGATGATGTGATCCTAATACATGGGAGAGTTTTACTTTATTCTTCTATCCAGGAAGAGCTTATGAGAAACTCACATTCCTATAAGTGGGTGGTTTGTCTTGGAGTGAAAAAAGATGTACCCTGAACTTAGGTGATAGTTATTGTGACTAGTTGTGAAGAGGTATATTTCAAGATTCATTTTGTGTTGTCTTACTTTCCATAGGATAATGGTTGAGAACTAGTGTTCTGGTGGTTTTCTCCAACCATTTCCAATTCCTATATAGAAGTGGGAGAATATTTTGATGGACTTGTTTATGGGGTTACGTAATACCCCCAAGGAGTTATGATTATTTTTGGATGATTTTTTATTGGATAATTAAATTTATGCATTTATTTCCAATCTATGAGACTCACTTAGTGGATAAGATATGAAAATTTTATGTTCGTGAGATAGTATGCTTGTATGGAGTTCCCTTGAGCATTGTATCTAACATAGATGTTCATTTTATGTAATGGTTTTTTCAATACTTAAATAAGGCCTTAGAAACTCTACTGAGGTTGATCATGGCATACCGCCCCCAAACATATGGATAGTCAAATCAAGTGACTTTTATATTGGAGGATATGATCCAAGATTGTGTTCTAGAGTTTGGTGGAGCTTGGGATGATCACCTAGCCTTGGTTGAGTTCAAATGAAATAATATTTATCAGGATTTAGTTTAAATGGTACCTTAAGGGTATCTTTATTATAGGTTATGTTCTTCACCACTTTTTTAGCACATGGCTGGTGAGGTAGTAGTTGTAGGTCCCAGTATGGTACAAGAGACCTACAAGAGAGTGTAGCTAATTTGAAAGAGGTTGATCATGTATCAGAGAGGTAAAAAAGTCTTTTTCTAATCATAGGAGGATACTTTTAGATTTTTCTATAGATGACTAGGTTTTTTTGAGTGTTACTCCTCACTTACACCACCAGTGTGTGAGAAATAAAGGGAATCTATCATTACACTATATTATACCCTTCAAGATCACCGAGTGAATTATAATAGTGGTGTACCATTTGGATTATCCTTCTCACTACTAAGGTATTCATTATATGTTTCATGTGTCTCAACTATGGAGTTAAATCTCTGATACTATTAATTTCATTGGCTATGAGGATGTTGAGCTGGAGCCTGATGCATCATACATGGAATGCCCAGTGCAGATTGTAGACTAGAGTGAAAAATTATTACAAGTGATGAAGATGCCACTTTTCTGGATACTATGGAATCATGGATAGATTCATAAAGATACTTTTGAGCAGGAGGCTGATGTTTGGTCTCAATGGTCTAAGATGTTTGAGTATAAACTTTTAAGTTAATTCTCAAGGATGATAAGTCATTAAAGGGGAATAATTATAGAATCATTGATTGTTTCAATGTGCAATATTTTTAAATTTTATAAATTATCGGTTCTTATTTTAGTTCTTCTATATTAAGGGTTGATAGGGGTTATTTTTTAGTGAAAGTGGGTATGGGGATTGAATATTAGAAATTGTGAATAGGATGGGTTGTGTGGTGGTTGTAAAGCTTCCATTGGATAGCTATTGATACCCACATGCTAGTCAGTGGGGCTACAATAGGTATGAATATTTTTGTAGTCCCCACTAGTAATTTGGTGGTTTCATCGGCTAGCCTGTGAGGTTCACCATCTCTCCAATTAACCCAGTACAAGGTTTCATTAAATGCACCACACATTTTTTAAATTATACTCAGTTTTGACCTTATTTAATACCTAATTTAGACCATAAATCCCCTATTTAGAATTTCTGATCTCCCCTCTTGACTCTAGAGTTCTCTCATTTGTCTCCCCTTGATTATTCAAGGTTGGACTAATCTGATGATTCTAGGATAGTGAGTTTTCTCTAGATATACACCCAATTCCTCTTCCTTATTGAGAGATGAGAGATGATAAACAATTCATGTGTGTTTTATATTCATATATGATGATTAATTCTTCCTTTCTTTGTAGGTTAGTGATGGATCTAGAATTTTGATGACATCTAGTAAACAGATCAAGGTCTACCATCGAATATAGACATCTTTTTGGTATGTGTTTATGAATCATATTCTTATACCTATTATTGATGTTTTATTGATGTTAAAACTAAATATATTTATGATACCTTGGTATATTTTTGTTTGATTATGTGTCAAAAACATCCCTTTTTACTGGAGATAAATTCCTCATGAATGGTGGATGTTTCTGAGTAAGTTTGATTAGATTGATCATCATGGGATTATCTTCTTCATTAATCTCATACTCTATCTCTTCTACATTAATGGTTTGATGGTGTATAAGCATTAGTTGACTAAACCCAAGTTTATATTCTAGAATTTATGAGTAATTCATGATCCATTCTTGAATCAACAAAGAATTTGGTGATTTGGGCCCCTCTTTTTTGGAATACCTACTAACTAGTTCCATTGACGGAATCTGAGGTATGTAATTATAAAATTTCCTTACATATAATCTCCTTGGGTATCCCTTTCTAAACCTTATTATTAATGAATCATAACTTGAGATAGGCGTCCTTGATGTGCGAGCTAGTTCTCCATGGGTGTGCAACATGGTTTGGGATTTGATATTTTGATAAACATTGGAGTAATTTATCAAAAACATTGAGGTAGGAAGTTACTGACCATTTGGGGAATTTTTATACACTTGTTACCTTGTTATGATACTTGTGTTAACATAATTTCTTTGATCATGATTGATAGTGATTTCATTTGGGTGTGTTTGTAGACCCTGAGACCTGTTTACAATGCTTGGTTACAATAGTATTGTTGTAACTTATTTAAGCATGTTCGATGTTGATCACATGTATTATATGTTGTTATTTTATTATCATGATGATATGCTATGTTTTTCTTTGTATGATCTACCATGTTATGTGTGTTAGTATGCCTTTGGAGGGTTTTTCTTTGTACTTGGAATGTTTGGACCGTCATAATATGGTTATCCATTAGAGTGGGGGTGAACACAACTTGTGATGATGAAGATGATTGACCTTGGCATAGGGTAGGTACATGATGGCTTGGAGGCCTTACCTATGGAAGAAATATTAGGCTCAAAATGGAAAAAAGGCTTTAACCAAGTCATAGATTGGGTACAATGTCCTGGAGTCCTGGCCCATGATAGTGAAAAAAATATGACGGCCTAGAGGCCTGCCCTAAATCGATGCCTTAAGACTGTCAAGTGACATATTTACTAGTCTTGTGGATAGTTCTTGATCACTTTTGATATATTATTATTATACTTTATACATTGAGTCATAGCAGGTATGGTTGGGTCTCATGGTGTATTATTTATCACATAGGTGATCATTATATGATTGTTTATAATTTCCTTCACATTTATTTTTATCATAAAATACAAATATTAAACCTTTTCACACTTGTTGAGGATGCATTGGTGGTGTCCTACTATGTTTTATTACTCACACCCTACTCAATAATCTCGATTCCCATCCATACATCATGTATAGGAATCCAGGAAAGGGTAAGGGGACCATGGTAGATGATTGAGATGAGGAGAATGGATATGGGAGTGGTATTAGGACATACTCTAGAGAATTATATATTGTTACTTTTATTTACTTGTTCTATATATAATATGGTTTGTATTGACACACTGTGGTCCCATATTTTTTATTTATTTGTATGAATTGTGTGATATCTATTATTATATTTTATATTTAGTCTTTTGTTTGATATTTTGATAATTATATTGTCGTTTATATTTTTTATAGGGATATAATTAGTAAAGGGTATAGTATCCCCACTGATAGTGTTCGGATACTTGCTGCTAGTTAGTATCCTCTTACATGTGAGGAGGCATGCATGAAGTCTTGTGGCTCTCCAGATCAGATTCAGTGGTTCATGCCAGGGCATTACATACATTACACAAGAGACACCTCAAGTTCATCACAATTCTAAAAACTAATTTTTATAAAATATAATCAATCATTAATTTCAATCTCATAACCCAATACAAGATAGATCCTAGGTATAAGAAAAGTAAATCAACTATCATACCTAGCATGTAACTCCTTATATGCATGTATGATTATTTATAAATAAATTTAACTCTTCAAACTAAATCATACATCCATTAATAATATAGAAATTATATTTATGAATAAATTAGGTAAAGAACAAAATAAATCAATAATTCATAAATTTATACATGAGATAAAAAATTTATGAACAATTCATAAATATAGAAATTATAAATACTTTATAATTTATCCATGTATTATAGATATTATACAACTAAATAGGTAAAAATACATTATATTTTTTCCCAATATAAACTCTTTTATATTCTCCTTTACATGGAATCCTACTTAAATATATGATATCTAAAATATAAACACTATATATATGAAATATTCATATATTATGTAAATATTCAAAATGTCACAAATTTAATATTATTTAAATCTTGATCATATTAATTATAAAAACACTTTTTGATATGGTTTAAATAATTTTCTCAAACACATTATTTTTTAAAATTGAACATTTCAAATTAAATATTATGAATGATTAAAAAAGTTAAATATAAACTCCTTTATATTATTCCTTATTTTTTAATTTATAAATAACACTTATAATTTTTAAATAAAAATTTTATATCCAAATTTTAATTCACACCATATAATTTCAAATGGTATTTAATATTAATATTTAATATTTAATATTATGGATATTTATTTAATAAATTTTTCTTAAACATTTATTAATTAATTGTAAAAACTTTATAATTAATTAATTTATAGTCATTTTTTAAATTAAATAAATATCCTAAAATACCTTATTCCTTAATTTATAAACAAATTATAAATTATATAATTCAATTGATAATTTAAAATAAGAAAAATTGAATATATATATATATAATATTTCATGATATACTTTATATCATAAGGTATGGTTTTCTTCAATGTTTATCGTATTTTATGATAGATAATCTCAGGATGTGATATAGCCTTTGATGCATAATGTTGGGTTTTTTAGGATTGTCACATGATCCTTTCACAATGAAAGAATACCCAGACAGGTGAGAACTATCCTCGAATAGAATCAATATGCATCATAAATAAAAATACACAAAAAAATATAGAATACTTGGTTCTTGTTTAAAGTGAATTTATTCTTCTTTAATGTGGGGATAATGCTTGAGTAAGGTCACTAAAGTAGTAGACAAACGTATCCTACCTATGAGGGGGATACCCCAGCCACTGTATCTCGATCTCAATCAGAGTACTCCCTTACACTTGAATAGTTTCTAGTGTATTCGCTGAGGGTGATGAATAATATATGGGAAGTAAGAGAGCTTAGAGATTCTTGCATACAGTTATTTGTATACAACATGAGGGATATAATCCCTTTATATAGACATCCTTGATGCATTTAATTTAATAAAACACATCATCCATATTAAATGTATAGATATACATTAATTACCATTATCATCTATTCATTGAACCCATTCAATGAATATTCAATCAGTTTAATATATTTGTAATGTATTATTATTAATTAAACTATGTGGAAGATAGATTCACCTAAATTTAAATATTCCATTAAATATTTTAGTGTATATTCAATAATATCCCACTTGCACTAAAACCCATAAGGACTCTATGAAAAAATTACATACTCTTTGTGAATCTATACAAAACTCCCTTTGGATGAAGTTACATTATACCCTCTTTATTTTGGAGGAAATACGTTATCCAAAACATAATCTGTCATGAACCAGCCTGAATGCCCCAGTAAACAGATACCTGAGTTGGTCCTAACATAGCCTGAAGGGTATTCTCGATCCCCATAGGCTAGAAACTAGTTACTGAGCATCAATCAAAGTCATAGGGAATTATTTCACCCCCAATATCAACAAAACAATATATAATGGTGGAATATAAAAGAATGAACAGTCAATATGTAAAACACTCCTCAAGAAGAAAAGAGTACTATAAGTAGTCAGATAAACACCCCAAAGAAAAACGTTATCTAAAATATTACACAACGTCTATAAAGATAGAAACTAATAATCCTTATAAAATGAGTGGATCACAACTCCCCTATTCAACATCATTACTCAAGGTCCTAGGTATTAAGAAAACCCACCACCTCTAAGTGGTTCTTTCCCTTTTCCTAGACCTATCACAACATAATTTACAAATACATAAAGGAAAAAATGTAAGGTGTGAGCAAAAATAGTCTAGTATGATTCCACAAAATGTTAAATAATAATTTTCAATACAAATAAACCATTTATGTTTAAATTTAAATAATGATAAGGAATGGAAAATAATTTCTCACAATTTTAGTCAAAACATGATTTCAAATCAAGTGGATGGAAGATATATCAAAACCAGTGTGCACCCTCAATGGGATTCTGGAAAGGGTGTATAGTTTGACTAAACGATTAGTCAAACTATGTGCCAACCATAAAAAACCCCACTAACCAAGGCCACAATATTTGGAGGGGTGTCCACATGGATAGGAATAACTATGCACCAACTATGTTCTACCCTCTAGACCCTCAAATAGGGTGCATGGTTTTTTGGGCCAAACCATACGGTTTTCCCTAACCATGTGCCAACTATGTACAACCTCAAAATTTTCCAAAATTCTCCAAATAACTCCAGAAATGACCCAAAACAAGCCCCAAATAATATATGATCAAAACAAGGGTTAAGAAGTACCTAAAATTAATTAATGGGATGTTACGACCTCCCCAACATAAATACTTTCGACCCTATAAAGCATGTCAAGAAGACTCAATTTCAAAGAGATGGGCTACTACTCTCCCATCGGTGCCTTACGCTTCCAAGTATCATGATAATCAGAAACATGCTACCAAATAAAATGATACAAAGGCATAGACTTCCCATGAAGAACCTTTATCTCATAATAAACAATCTGAACTAGCTACTCAATCATGGAGAAATCAGGTTCTACATCAAGTTCCTCCATGCTCAAAACATGATATGGATTAGAGAGATACTTTCTGAGCTATGATACATAAAACATATTATGAATTGACATTAAATAAGGTTAAAAATCTAAGTGTTAAGCCACATTGTTGATCTTATCAATAATCTCAAATGTTCCCATGCATATTGTTGCAATATTTCCTTATTTTTCAAGATGTGGGTGACCCAATCAAGGTGAAACTCTCAAAAACACCTAGTCACCAACTGAAAACTCTAATGGGTACTGACGAAGATAAATATAGGATTTAAACCATCTCTAATCCATCACCATTATTTGAAAAATCAAATGGGTCTTTTATTTCATCTCTTGAACTAAACTTGTCCCAACCAAATAAGCTTCACCAATCTTTTACCAACACAATATAGATTTACATGGTTGGTCATACAAGGCCTAAAAATTTTCCATTATGATAGATGACATGTAACTTTTGTTATGGGAAAACTAAAATAGTTCCAAGTTTCTATCCCAATCTCCACTAAAATCAAGGACGCAAGCATGAAGCATATCTTCAATAATTTGTATAGATCGTTCTATATATCCATTCTTATATGTATGAAATTTCATGCTCAAAATAAACTGGGATCTCATTACCTCTTGGATTACACACCAAAAATGATAAGTAAAATCGGGATCCCTATAAAAATATAAAATAGATGGAACTACATGAAATTTAATGATCTCTTTCACATACATACTTCTTAAGTCCTTAACTATGGTCATCTCTCAAATGGTTATTAAGGGAGATTATTTTCTTAGTCGATCAATCACAACCCATGTCTCATTATTCTCTCAAGGAGTACATGTAAACCCAACCATGAAATTTATCAAAATCGCATCCCACATACAAGTTGCACTAAAAGGGTTTGAAGCAAACCCAAAGGTTTTCAGTGTCCGTTCTTGAATTGTTTGAAAGTATAAAGATGACAAACAAAGATATAAATGTCTAATCTTATACCTATTTACCAAAATCATCATCGTATATCAGAGAATATCTTTGTGGTTTAAAGGTACACTTCCCACTGGGAATTATATCAATCACCCTCACACCTTTTATCATAGATGAAGGTGTAACATACTAGGTATAGAAGCATAAGATACACTTAGAAGAGAATTTACACTCACCGATGGTCTAGCCACTATAAAGAGAGTCCCTAAATCCAAGGAATTCATCATCAAGATGATTCTCTTGAAGAATCATATCAATAAGAGAGGAGGTCAACTGGAAACATTTCAACACAATCTCAATCATGTTCCCTCAAAATTCTAAATGCATGAGAGAAAATATAACTATTAAATTCCACTCTTCTCATGATTATTTTTTATCATGGGTTAGAAGTTTCATTCTCAAATAATCAACAACAACATTCACCTTACAAGGGGTGTAGTCAATTTCAAAATCAAATGATTATACATACTCCACCCATTTCCTTTGATGAAGATTCAAATATTTTCAATATAATATATAACTTAGACTCTTATGATCAGAATAAATAGTAAACCTATCTTCGAAAAGGTAATTACACCAAATATTAAGATCATTAATCACATATGTGAGTTCAAGATCATGTGTAGGATAGTTATTCATGTGCTTCTTAAGATTTTGGGAATCACAGTCCACCACATGATCACCCTGCATGAGAACATATCCCAAACCCAAACTAAATGCTTCACAAAAGAGCACATAGCCCTACCCATCCTCTGAAATATTCAATACTATGTTAGAATTCAAAAGGTGATTAAAATTGTTGAAATAATTATGATATTTCAAGTCAAATAGAACTTGACTCCTTTCTGAGTGAGAGTGGCCTTAAAATAATCCAACTTTAAGAAATATTTTATAAACCAGTAGTAACACCCCACTAGGTCTAAGAAGTTCTGAATATCAAAAACATTACATGATTGTTCCCATGTCATAACAATTTTTACCTTCTCAAGATTGACTGAAATACTATGTTATGAGACCTTGTGTCCTAATAACTTTACTTCCCATATTGAAAAAATTAATTTTGATATATTGGCATAAATTTGGTGATCACTCATGATTTCCAAAACTACTCTCAGATGATGCACATGGTCCTCCTTGATTTTAGAGTAGACTAATATTTCATCCACAAACACCACCATGAAAAAATTGATATACTCATTGAATATTCTATTTTTCTACACCATAAAAACTATAGGAGCATTAGATAAACCAAAAGTAATGATAAAGTACTCATAATGGTCGTACCTACTCCTGAAGGTGGTTTTTAGGATGTCAGATTCTTTGATTCACAACTAGGGATAACTAGACTGAAGATAAATCTTTAAGAACCACTATTCCCCCTTTATAATGGCCAAAAAATCATCAATACATGGTAATAGATAATTTTTATTTATTGTTACTCAATTTAGTTTTTAGTAATCAACACGAAGGAAAAGTTTCAAATCATTATTCTTTTCAAAAATAATTGTCATTACCTAAGGTGACACACTTGGGAATATAAATCCTTTATCCAAAAAATCATACATCTATGTTTTCAAATATTATAATTAAATTGGGGTCATATGATAAGAAGGAATAGATATGGTCTAGTCTCCTAGTACCAAGTCAATAGAACACTATACTTACCTTGCTAATGAAAAGTAATAAAATTTAGGTATAAACATGACATGAAACTCAATGACTATTGGAGGAAGATCACCACTCAAATATTAATGATCTAGATCAAAAAACAATAGTATCACTCTACAAACTCCAAAAGAGGAGGTCTGGTACTTCTTTATCTCATGTCTCATTCTCCCTGGAAAACATGGAACACCCCACCAGGGTAATAAAGGAGACCCACTAAAGAAAACAATAATTATGGAATTTATGTGAAATTAATAATTCCATTCCAAAAATTAAATTCAAATGTTTCATGTTGAGAACCATAAAATTATAGGTGATCTCAACCTATGCTAAAAAGAAAACACAAGAGAGGAAATAGAGACCCTAATCTATCTTCATTTTGAGGGACATAGAAATATACATCACATAAGACATAATCTTCATATGAAGGTTTATTAAATTCAAAATATGATCTTATATGAACAAATGAGATTAACTATTATCAAATAAATCAGTCACTAAATATCTTCATTCCAGATACCTAAGTCTATACCCCCTTATTTCTTGAAGAATATGATTTTAAAATGGTACCCTTAAGTGTTAGTCATCCCATGAAACTAGATGGGGTAGAAAATAAATGAAATAACTTCTAAACGTGACCTAGAATATAGCATAAACCACAATTATTTAGACTCTCAGAACAAACCTACTTTAAATTTCTGACCTTTACATACTAAAATAAATTCGAAGGTCCAATTATAAACACTACAGAAGTTATAAATTATGAATTATATCAAGATCCACCATGAGACTCTTCATTATTTATCTTTACTTTAAATTAACTAACATAACTACAACATTAAGTAAGATGAACTTTTGTCAACCCTAACGTATTAGCCATGTAAATTTCATCCATCAATTCTCTATCTAGCACTTTTGGATAAGAAATGAGTTTAACATGAAAACCTATGGATGGATATCATATTTAATATCCATAGGGAATCTTCATTCCTTCAGTTTCTCATTTTTCACTACCTTAGGAAAAAACTGAACAAATTTAGCAAAGTAGATGTCATACCTAGTCATGGTACTATCACATTGTTAAAGTATAAGTAACTCCATATAATTTTTCAAAACCATTTAATTTGGATAGATATTATCTATAAAAAATAACTTTAAAGTTTTCCCTACTAGGACTTTGTATTTATTCATCATAAACACCAAATACCACCACCTCTTTCTAGGCCCTTCAATATTGAAGGTTACACATTTCACTTTTATAGCATCAAGCATGTACAAGAACTCAAAAATTAGTTCAATATTTTTCAAACAATCCTATACCTATTTAGGAACATTTAATCCTTATAAGGATGGTGATTTATATCAAATAAACTCATGATTATGAACTCCATATTCATCCTTTTGAGGTTCCACTACTGGATCTCGAATGGAAACAGGTGAAGTTAATTGTCTAAGATATTAGACTACACACACACTACTATATCAATAAGGTTTTGATGAATAATAGGGTTCACTTTCCATGGTTCATTGGTAACTCCCTCTTGAGGTCTATTCAAATGTATTTTTAGGGGAATGTTACTACACAAAATCGATAGTAAACACAATAACATCAGCAAAAATACTTAGATCATCAACTTAATCAAGAGATAAAAGAATATAAATTCCATAAATGATAATACAAACTTTTGGGATTTAAATATACTCAAATTAAACCTAGGGGAAAGGATATAATCATATCAATTATTTCTCAAGGATGCTTTTCCCAAACACCCATGGTGACTTAAGGAACTCTATGATGATATCTGGCTAATCACTTTCCCATAACCAACCCAGACGTTTTGAAAATACAACCTCTTTCCTACCAAGACATCCCAAATTGCATACCAACTTCAAGGAAAGACACTCAAACCAACCTTTGATACCAATTTTTCATAAAGAATCCCAAATAACCAAGTACATTGATACCCAATTTGGTCCTGACATATCATGAAAGGCATACCCAATCCCCACATGTTGGAAACTAGAACCTGATCATCAATCAAAGTTATATGGAATGATTTTACCTCAATATAAAAAAACAATATATAAAAGTGGAACATAAAATAATGAATAGTCAGTATTCCAAACACTCCTTATGGAGAAAATTGTGCCACAAGAAATTAGATAAATATCCTAAATCAAAACATCTTCCAAAAGACAACACAACATCCATCAAGACAGAAACTCAAAAATATTCATGCAATGAGTGTATCACAACTCAACTAGTCATTATCATCACCCAAGGTCCCATATATCAAGCACACCTGACACCTACAAGTGGTTATTTACCTTTTCCTAAACCTGACATAACATAATCTACAAACATCCAAAGATAAAGGCAGGTGTGAGAAAAAATATCCTAGTAGGATTCCACAAAAATTTTCATAATAAGTTCTAATAAAAAATAAATAATTTCATCTTCAATTAAAATAAAGATAAAGAATGGAAAATAATTTTCCACAATTTCATTCCAAACCTGATTTCAAATAAAGTAGATAGAAGCTATATCAAAATAGTCTTAAATGAACATTTTAATAAATCAATGACATGAATGAAATGGTTCTATAATCACTAGCATATAGTAATTAAATAAAACAATCACCATGGTCATATTCTTTGAGATCAGTTAGTTCCTAGAAAAGTATCCTCATACTACTCATTCAATCATCATGGATCAAAGTGTGTGTGCACACATCCCTAGTCTTATGCATTGAGTTAAAATCAATAAAAACCCTATCAGAGTAAATTATGTACAACTAGGTTTAGTTAGATTTGTCATCATCAATCCATTTCTAGGGAGTTGGACTCCCCGTGTGCTTTTCCTAATCACCCAATAACTACTCTATATCACATGTAATTCAATTAATCAATCAACTGATCAAAGTAAATCATTTCCATTAAATTTATAATTTATAATTCAAAATACCAATTTCAATTTTCAGTATTTCATATAAATATCAAAACCAAATCATAGGTATTTATCAAAATAATTACTTTCAAATCATCTTTCATTAAAATCCATTTCTCTCAAACATAAAATTCAAATCATTTAATCAAATAAATTTCATTTAAATCCAACTTTTTTTGAAAAATCATTCAATTTATCAAAGCCATCAAAAAAGGGTTTTCTTTCACAATTCCATGCCTTTGAAATAAATCATAAAATAATCACAATTAAAGGTTTAGAAAACAATTGAAAATACATTTCAATTCAATAAAATAATTTAGGTTTCAAATGTAGGTAAAATCCTCATGGAAACACCTACCTTTTTATCACATGATCAAGATATCAATCACCCAAAATAGGAATTTCCAATAGAGAATCAAGGGTGAGGAAGATAAAAGAGGAATCCCTAGATTCTAATTCAATAAAATTAAATATAAAATCCATCAAAAACATTAGGATTCATCACTATCAAATGAGAAGAGAATAGAGAAAATAGAAATTCCAAATTAATAAAGGTTTCACTACTAAAGAGGGATTGATCTCTTCCACTGGCACTTCAATTCACTAGATAGGAGGTTAGAGGATCCTATAATTCCTCTATAAACCCTAAAAAATCCAATGGATTAGAATTGGATTTAATGGGATGTGTTTAGGAATAATAATAGGGTTTTGGTATTTTAATTATAATTTTAGGGGCATTAAAAACCTTCTCACGTTGTTTTCTATATTAGGTTGCAGGGTTACTACTAATTGTGTTCCTAACCATGTACCCTCACTAAAATTTTGGAAAGGGTGCACAGTTTGGCCACATAGTAAGTCTAGTTTCTCTTCGACCAAGCAAACCCCCACTGCCCAAGGCCTCATGGTTTGGTGGGATGGGTGTGTGGTTTAGACTAACCATGATCCAACCATACGCCACCCTCCATACCCTCAAATAGGGTGCATGGTTTTTTGGGACAAACAACATGGTTTTCCCTAGTTGTGGTTCAACCATTCAAAGCCTCAAAAATTTCCAAAATTCTCTAAATATCTCTATAAATGTCCTAAAACAATCCCCAAACAAAATATGATCAAACCAAGGGTCAAGAAATACCTGAGAGAAAGTGATGAGATGTTACATAATCCTTATCCATAGGCTTAATTTTGTGACTCTGCATTCCTTAGTAGCATTGACAATAAATATGAAATCCTTATTTCATAGTTACAAGTAAATAGATTCCTCAAGGAAAGCATCAATTTTAATCAAGATACATAGGAGGATGGTATAATCTCTATAAAACATACTCACATCTATTTATGAACATGTACACCACTATATGTATCATATAAATCATATGTATACCATTAAAATCCTTTAATTCATTAAATCAAGTGACCACTATAAATTGAACATTCCAATATAGTATAGTCATCTCACTTTTTCATGATTCTCAAAAATAGACTGACTAGGTCGATGAATACATCTCATGACATTCATCTAACTGATGAGCACGTCTCATGCCCCTCATTAAAGTAGTTGACAACATTATATAAGATTTTACTAATCATGTACATTAATTTCCTCGGTCTTATTTAATCAAGTGAAAAATGTATTTACTTTCCATATAACTAGAAAATCCTATCTTGGTTTCACTCAAACTGAAAACATGATCAACAACATAACCAACCACACCATGATTAGATACATTTATATGTTGACTTTCATGAGTAGAGTATCAAAGTATTAAGGTTCCCATTCTAGGTATCTCTCCAACCTAAATTGATAAGGATTTATAATTAGGATACACCCCTAAGTATATTTATGACTGTATAGCATTCCATGAGATGTAATTTAATGATTCATTCTAACTAATAAGTCTATACATATTACCTCATGAATATAGTCTTTATATCTCAAATATAATCCTTTGAAAATATTATAATAATATACTAAATATAATCATAACATATCATAATAAACCATAATACTCCATGATGATCATTGACTAGGGAAAACCTAAATTTTATGCTTTGAGATGATATTTATCATTTGTCCGTTAACATAAAATAAATTTCATCACATGTGAATGAATGATAAATGAAGATTGACTTTATTATATGATATTTTTAAAACCATTATAAACAATATCTTAATTGTTTAATATCCAAATATTCTAAATGAATCTCATATTGTTTTTGTGGTAATTATTTTTAAACGTTACATAAATATGTAATTCTTATCATATCCATATGTGACCATCTGATAAAATATTCCCACTAAACTCTTAGTGAGTAACATTTATAAAGAAAGTTAGTTTGAATAATGGTGAGAATTAGCAATCATATTCCCCAATTTAGACTCTTTAAACCTATATTTAAACGTATTAACTTAATAACATCAAATTTTATAATTTTATACTTCATTTTTTACATAAAAATATTTCTAGGATAACATCATCATCAAATGTAAAACTAATCCATCCAAATTTCTTTTTGAGGTTAATGTGGCCGTTTACACTATTATCCATAATTTCCTAAACTCTCTAAGGATAAAGTGACATTAACTTCATTACAAAGATCACATATAACCATTTACATTTCTATTTAACATTATATCCTAAACCATTTAGTAAATCAAATGAATTTTCACTTTTTAAATATAATGGCATAATAGTGATATTCACTTTATTACTGTAATTAAATCTAACTATTTATATTTTCTTTAATATCACATATATTAAATCTTTATGATATTAAGTGAAAGATCACTTGATATTAGGCTGGTATAATTATTTATTTTTTAACTTTGAACTTATCTAAGTCCAAATATGCTCCCACTAGCCTTTTACATATTTTAATCATCTTATAATGTCGCTCTAGGATTCAAAAAAAACTTATTTTTGTTGATAAATAACACTTATTTCCTATTAGTATAAATAATTAACAAATAAACTATTTTTTCCATATCTCATATTATATTTTATGTGGTTGGAATATTTTTCCTTTTTTTAAGAATACTTTATTAAAATATACCATTAATGGTTGGTGGGAATACATTCCCTCATATTTTAACAAACAGGATAAACTATTTATCCCAAACAAAACATTTTTATCTATATATTCCTTTTAAAATATGTTATATAAAATAATGAATGAAATTTGTATCAAAAAAATATCTCATTAATTTAAATAACCTTTTTTTAATTCTAAATATGATATATAAATACACATCCAAAAGATTCATCTAGCCTCATTTATTCCTTGAAAATAATTATTTATACAACAACCATTTTCTTTATAACTTCAAAATTTATCCTACAATTATTCTACTTTTATACTACTATACATTTACAACCATTTTTAAAATAAATAATTGGTATCATATACCCTTCATAATTTAAGATTTTAATTTTATAACATTTATACCTGGAGTGTTCTTGCTAAATTTCTTTTTATGACCTTTAAGGTATTCAGGGTTATTACTCCAACAATGGACAGTCTGGACACAATGGTAGCATTGTCCTTGTTTATTCTTTTTCAACATAAATGGTGGTGTGAACTCTTCACAACCTATCTTCTTACACTTTCTTTTTAAAACTTTTACCCTTTTTCTACACCATCAACATGGTACTTGAGCTTGGGCCTCCCATCTCCTAGTCAAATATTCTCAACATATTATGGATATCAAGTAAAGGTTTATAGAATTTGATCATATTTTAATTAACAAAAAACTTTCAAAACCTTTCTAGAAGTAACTATAGAATAAATTTTGTGGAATGATCAAGTTTAATAGGTGAACCTAACCTATCTAAGTTACTACCATACCCAATCATATTTAGAACATGGGTTGAGACTAGGTCCAATATTTTCATTCAAATAAGATCCATTGAAACTTTATTCATTTTGCGTATTTCTTGTTCTTAATAGAGCCACTTTAAGTTGTCCATCATTTAGTAAGAATCTATAGACTCATTTTGTTTTTGTAACTTAGGGTCCATGGTCAAAATAATAAGAGTGGAAACATCTGATGAGTCTTTTAGATACTTTTTTTAGTAATATAAATATTTTTAAGGTAAATCCTTCCTAATTGGATGATTCAGCGATGCTTGTTCCAATACATATAATTTCTCCTCTTATTTAAGAATTTTTCTTAAGATTCAATATCAATTGAGAAATCTGGATCCATTCAATTTTTCCTTATCTAGAATAGAAATTAGGGTCAAATTTGATGATTATAATTATTATTCCATTATATAGAAACCTTATACTTTTACAAAAGTTATTACATGTTTTTTAATATAAATATATAAGAAATAAAAAACCAAGGATCAAAAATCCTAGTGTATTTGGGATACTATGTACATAAAACATAAAAATTAAACTATAATAAAAAAATAATTATCCCATTCTCTATAATGAGATCATATATTCCAATGATATTCTAATATGTAATATTATAACCTGATAAAATACATAAACAAAGGGATGATCTAAAAATCCCAGTAAGGGAATAAACATAATAATGAAGCATAACATGTATGACAACCCTACTCTTCAATACACATTAATTCATGATTTATTAAATAATTTTATACGTAATACAACCCATAAGATCAATAATTATAGTGTATTTTAGAATTATTTACATTACATAGCAAATTATAACATGAGATACAAAAACATTATTGAAAATTTCCTTGACATACACATATTATTCCATCGTACTTAAAACTGCAAGGGATAACTTGGGGAAATAGATGAGAAAGGGGTGAGCTATAAAGCCTAGTAAGGGTATAAACATGGAATAAAATGAAGAAATTAATATATGTTAGATAATATTAACGTTTATGTGGAATAAAATTATTGATAATCATAAACATGGACAATGAGGCATGATATAGAATGATAATCATAAATGCGGCATGGGAAATGTGGCTACAACTTAAAATACTACATCATAAACATAGTTCATGTATAAATTCCAATAAATAATGATGTAAAAAGTCTCATTATGGATTATGTTAACCCCCCCAATTTCTTTAATTATTTATCATAATACTAAAATATTTCCTAATGCATTGGAGTGCTATATAATTCTGGGCTCACCTGTCACTTTCATTTTATTCTCATGCTTAAGTGTGCTACATATATCATACAACATGGAATCATTTATCATCATATTTTATTCCATGATCAATGAGTGTAGAGTAAATAAATGTAATTACCCAATAAAATAAGTATAGTTTTATAAAGTTGACCACCCTACATAGGAAATGGGTATGGGTATTCACTACACATTTTCTTGGGATAGAAAATCACGGTGAAATTTCTACAGCATAACGGGGATGTATAAATGTTCATGAAAGGGATTTATGAGAGTTAAATGGGACTATTTTAATTTATAAATAAAATTTAATGTAAGGGTGATATGTAATAATATATCCCAAGAATAGGAAATTTAGATAAAATATATAAGATAAAGGAGATACTTGAATTAAGAGGAGAAGGAGAGGATCTCTTACATTGAGAGGGTGATTCCAAATGCTTGGGGGGATATTATTGAGAGATTGGGTGAAACTTTTCATGAATATAGAGAAGTTATGGAAGATTAAGGATGTTCTCCAAGTGTTTTTAGTGAATATGAATGGGATCTTGGGTGAGTTTTATAGGAAATGATTGGGGAATTCTTTATCACTTCTCAATCTTAGGTTTTAGAATCTATATAATAAAATAACCAAAACAACAAACTCTCTAATGTTTTTTCCCATGGATTATAAAAAATAGTGGTGTTTATCAGTATTTAATTAATATATAGGACAAAATTATTAAAATATTACACTAGCTGATGTGGAATTGAGTCTTGTCCCTAAAGAAAAGATTTAAAACCTTAAAGTATATTATAGGTTTTGGAGGATTCATAATAGCTTTATAAAATTAATCAAATAACCTAAAAATCATATTATTAAAAATATAAAATATATATTTTATCATTTATATCATTTATATTATTTATTACATCATTTTGGGTCATTATGATGTCATAATACACACCATATATTTATACTGTATTTAATTTTTACCTGAAAATTCGACTATTTCAAAAAATTATGAAAAATTCACCATTGGATAATTTTGATGTTATGATTCCAAAAATAATATTTATTTTATCTAAATAATTTTCTAAATATTTTAATTTTC
This sequence comes from Viscum album, assembly GCA_963277665.1. NCBI lineage: Eukaryota > Viridiplantae > Streptophyta > Magnoliopsida > Santalales > Viscaceae > Viscum > Viscum album. The sequence goes on from OY728135.1 coordinate 1,153,180,782, forward strand.
ACTTTTAAAATAATAATTGACATTTATTGAGAAATGTTGTGTTTTTTTACAATAATAGTTTTCAAACCCTTATAAAAATTACATTTGAATTACTAAAAATTATATGATCATTTATATTTATTAAAAATTATTTAATAATAATATTTCAATAAAATATTATTTATTTCAAAAATCCATTAATTCGTCAAAATAAATTTCTTAATTGAAATTGAATATTACCCAAAAATACAATTTTTGTTTTATTATATCAAAGTTGAAGTCATTTATAAAATAACAATAAGAATTAAATATAACTATTATTATATTGAAAATAATATACATGTTCATATTCTTAGGTTATTGATATATATCTCTTTAATACACCAGGAAACACCCTAAGGGTAGGGTGCGCAATGGATAGATGTTCATGGGGTGGTTTGGTATACATGGTTTTGGTCTTGATATCGATGAGCTTAAACTTCTCCTATAAATGGTTTTGATCCTAATTAAGTTTTTGGATCTAAGATTTGGATTGGTCAAGGGGAAATACCAATGATTTTATCTCCCTTGTAAGCTCTGATAAATGGGCTTTGTAGGGTATGATTCTATTGGTTGACGTCATCACTTCCTTTGATTGTGTCAATCATATTTATCAAAACCCTATATTTATACTAATCATACAATCATTGTTCAATGTCTATATTATCAATGGTAATGATTTTTAATGGTATTTTAAATATGATAGGATATAATAAAACCAATTAAGTGCATGTTTTTTCTATAACCATAACATATAATAAGAAATTTAATTCATCCAGAAAGGGAATTTTATTTATAATAGTTCAGGTCGTTACAATATCCCCCCCCCATTTAGAAATTTTTTCCTTAAAATTTTCATTTCACTCACTAAAATATATAAAGTTAATTATGTTTCATCACCTCTTATAGTTCCCATGTCGATTCCTCAAACTTATGGTTTCTCTACAGCACTTTGACCATGTGCACTATCTTATTTCATAGAACTTTGTCTCTAAGATCTAATATCTTCATAGGTTTCTCCTAATATAAGAGATCATTCTCCAATATTACCACCTCCGGATTGAGTACATGTGAGGGGTTTGGTATTGACTTCCTCAATAGGGATATATTCAATACATCATTTACTTGAGATGGGTTAGGTGGGAGTGTTAGTCGATAGGGAACCACTCCAATGCGATCGAGGATCTCAAAGGGGTCAATGTATCTTGGACTAATATTTCCCCTCTTACCTAATCACATTAATTTATTCCATGGAGATATGAAAAGGAATAACTTGTCTCCAATATAAAACTCTAGGTCCCGTCGATTATTGTCAACATATCTCTTATGTCGACTCCGAGCAGTCTTGATGTGTTGTTGAATAGTCTTGACCATTTCCTCGACCATTTTAGGACCTAGTAGTTTGTGTTTCTTAACTTCATCCCAACATGTAGGTGTAATTAACCTCTTCCCATAAAGTGATTCATAGGTATCTATATGGATGCTAGAGTGGAAACTGTTATTGTATGAGAACTCGACCAGAGGAAGATGTTGATCTCATCCTCATTTGAAGTCAATTGATCATGCTATCAACATGTATTTGAGTGTCTGGATAGTCCACTCAAATTGTACATCAGTTTTAGGGTGATAATCCATGCTTAAGTTCAACTCAATATCTAGAGCCCATTGGAGACTCTTCCAGAACTTGAAGGTAAATCTTCGATCTTAATCAGATACAATCGATAGTGGTGTTCCATGTAGTCTCATCACTTATCTAATGTATATCCTTGTAAGTTGATCAAGTGAGAAGACCTCTTGAATTTAAATGAAGTGCGAAATATTTGTAAGATGATCCACCACAACCCATGTAGCATTATTTCCTCTTGATGTCTTTGGAAGACCGATAACAAAGTCTATGGTGATGTTTTCCCATTTCCATATAGGTATGGGTAATGGTTGCATCATACCCTTGTATTTTTCCCCTTCCACCTTCACTTGTTGATATACAATACATCTTTATGTATATTACATTCCCTTTTTATTCATATTTTTTCACCAATAGTGCTCTTGAATATCTTGATACATCTTTATGCTTCTAGGATGGATAGAGAAGGTAAAGTTATGTAAATCATCCCAAAACTAATTTAATTTTGGATTTGATGGTGCACATAGTCTTAACCCAAATATTAAAACTCCTTCTTTATTATCATTTAACTCTAAGGACTTCCATTTTCTTATAGTTTCAAATTTTTTCTAAATTCCTACATCATCTCTTTGAGCATACTTTATCATCTCCATAAGGGACAGTTGTTTAATAATTTGTGAAAGGATTGATTATGTTCCTTACTTTATGATTCTAATGTATATGCTTTTCAAATATAATAATATTGTATCCTTCTCAATTCCCATAAATGATAAAATTGTTGTATCCTTTATACATGAAGTTTATTCCGCTTTATTTTCTTTCCCGGGATGGTAGCAGATTGATCATTCATAGTCCTTGATCAGATCTAACCATATTTATTGGTTCATATTAAACTCTTTCTATATTAATATATACTTTAGGATCTTATGATCCATATATATTTCACACTTCTCCCCAAATAGATAATTACTTAATATTTTTAAAGAAAATATCACTATATCCAACACTATATCATGATTTTGGTAGTTCTGTTTGTGAAATTTCAATTTCCTTGAATCATATGTTATCAATTTTTAATTTTTCATTAACACATATCCCAATCCCTTCTTTAAAGAATCTATGCATACCATTAAAATTTTTCCACTTGTGGGTAATGTGAGTACGGGTGAAGTGATAAGCCTATTTTTCAACTCCTTGAATCTCTTTTCTCATTAATTATCCCAAAAAAATTGAATACCTTTTGAGTTAGCTTGGTTACAGGGTTTTATAATCATAATAAATTTCTTAAAAATAGAATATGGTACCGAGATAATCCAAGGAAACTACAAATTTCCATCATAGATCTTGTTCTCGACCATCCTTCAATTGCATCTGTCTTTGAAGGGTCCATAGATATCCCATTACTTGTGATAATATACCCAAATAATGAGACTTCATTTAAACATAACTCACATTTTTGTACTTTTAATAAATATTCCCCTTTCATAATGTATTTAGTATGGTGATCAGATGCTTATCATGCTCCCCCTTTATTTTAGAGTATATTAGAATATCATCTATAAAGACTGCCACAAATTTATCAAGGTAATATCTAAATAATCTATTCATAAAATCCATGAAGATATCTAGAGAATTATTGACTCTGAATGGAATTACTATGAACTCATAGTACCCATACCTTGTATGTAAAGTTGTCTTAGGGATATACCCTTCTTCACCCTTACTTGATAATATCCTGACCAAAGATCCACCTTGGAGAAGTATTATGCTCCACATAACTGAATAAAAAATTCATCAATCCATGTAAAATGATACTTTTTATTTATCATGATCTTGTTTAGCTCATTATAATCAATGAATATGTGCATTAACCCATCCTTATTTTTGATAAAGAGAACTGGTGCACCCCACAATGAAGCACTTGGGCGTATGAACCCTATATCCAGATTCTCCTGTAGTTGTTTCTACATCTCCTAAAGTTCCACAATATCAATTCTATATGGAGTCTTGGATAATGGTAATTCCCAAATAATAATATCTATTTAAAATTCAACCTCTTAACTAGGAGGAAGACCAACCAATTATTTAGTAAACACATCGACATATTCCCTCGTAATGGGAATGTCTTCAAGGATGATCATTTCCTTAGAATCAATAATTTGAGCTAGATATTATTACTCATAGGGAAATAACATCCATGATTGAGATGTTTGTGCTAAATAATATTCATTCATCTCCTTTCATTTATACAGAATCGGAATATAATTCGCGATACAGAGAGTGATTTCCTTTTCACAGAAATTTATGTTGGATCTATATAGGGAAAGACAATCCATGCCTATAATTTCATCAAATTCCACTAAAGGTAGTATCAAAAGTTTCATTAGGAAGTTTATTCCAAACCTTTTGACAGGGGAGGATTCATATACAATCATTTTACCATTTTCTATTTTCACTAAAAGCACTACTTATATGATTTTTGGTAGTGTTTTAATAGTTTAACTAAACTTGTGTGTTATGAAGGAATGTGTAGAACCATAATGAAAAGGTATTTTCCCTATTATTTAATGAATAATTATCATACTTATCGCCACTTTGTTGTCGAGTTCCTACTTAGTGGTTGTGATGGAAAAAGCTCACCCTTTCTACCTTAGAGGTTGTTGGTTGTCTCCTAAAATCCTTTGATTAGTGAATTAGTTTGAAAAGTTCTCTGGTTCTTTACAGTTGAAGTAATTAACAATGTTTTGAGGGTTGATTATACCATTCCTTTCATCTGTCTTATTGGTGGGATTCTCCCATCATAAATAGCTAGTTAAGTGTCCTTCCTTCTCGCACCTAAAGGATTTCCTCATTCCCTTTAAGAAATTTTTGGGGTTCTTCTTTCCACACCTTTAAAAAGTGGGATGTTGAAATTTATTATAATTGTTTGATTTATACATAATACCTCTGGAATTAAACTCCACTTTCCACTTCTTATCCTTATGATACCCTTGATATTTATTGATCTCCATCTCAACTTTGAGGGTATATCATAAAATTTACTCATAGGTATCAAAGTCTCGAATGGCCAATGATTTTCATAGACTATTTTTTAGCCCAAAAAATAGGTGTTCAACCTTTCACTCAAGGGTAATGAAAAAGATGGAAGCATATCGTGAAAGTATTGTGAAATTTACCTCATACACCCTGATAGATTCATTGTCTTTTTTATTTAGGGTAAGGAAATATATTTTCATTTTAAGTTGGAGTGTGAGGAAAATATTTTCAAAAAAATCCAAAATTCCTTCCACCTCATCACTTTGATCACTTCCTCGAGCTTCATATTCTTAATCAATGTCCACCACCAGTTAGCTTCTCCCTTCATATGATAAATATTCAATAGAACCTTCTCTTGTTTGTAACATTAAATGATGGAGAATATATTCTCAATAGAGTTGATCCATGGTTCTGTGGTTAAGGGGTCAAATGATCCATTTAAAGTCAAAGTCCTTTGTCACATAAAGGTCTCAATTGTACCTTGTTCTTTCTTAGGGTAATTTGGGTGCTCCTATTGATATAGGTTTCTATTCAGAACCTAATTCATCTAAGAGAGTATCTTCATAAAGTTATCTATTCCGGCTCTCATCGGGTTGGGCATCTCATTTGGGTAGTCATCACATTTCCCTTCACTTTAGTTGTTTACTCGATTCCTCCTACTTCTACCCATTGGATAGAATAAAGGGAAAATAAAGGATGATTATTTTTAAACTATTAAATGTATGAATTTGAATCTAATGACATTAAAGGGATAACTTATAAATGACATTTATTTCTTAACTTATGAATTTATAAGCTTCAATCTATGTAATCCATGATCTATTTACTTACATATAAACTTATAGGAATTTAGTTCCCTTAATAATGGTTTTTAATGATCTTGTGAATTTACCAAATCATATCCCTCAAGAGTTTCAAAATAGGTGTGCATAAAGGCCCATTGTTGTGTTCTAGTTCTCATTCGAGTCTATCTCAATGCAGTATTTTCAGGTTTTACCCTTATGTACATATGTTCTAGATTTGCATCCACTTGTAGTATCCAAACAGGGATGTATTTTATTTATAAACCACTTAATATATACTTTACCAAAATGTAGGGATTTTTTCTTATAATTAGTTTTATCCCTAATGATTTTGTTAGAGTTTTATAATCCTAATCCCATAAATAACTGAACTTTTCCTTTAATACAAATTATGACAACCCTACTCTTTAATACACATTAATTCATGATTTATTATATAATTTTACACATAATACAACCTGTAAGATTGATATGACTAGTATATTTTGTAATTATGTACATTGCATAACAACTTATAACATGGGATACAAAAACATTATTGAAGACTTCCTTGACATTCTCATATTATTCCATCGTACTTAAAACTGCATGGGATAACCTGGGGACATACAAAATAAAGGGGTGATCTATAGATCCTAGTAAGGGATTAAAAATGGAATAAAATGAAGAAAGTAATACATGTTAGACAATAGGAATATTAATGGGCCATAAAGAGATTTAGAATAATGAACATGAACAATGAGGCATGATATTACATGATAATCATAAAGGCGACATGGTAAATGTGGAAACAACTTAAAACACTACACCATAAACATAGGTCAAGGATAAATACCAATACATAATTATGAAAAAAGTCTCATAATGGATTAGTTTCATGACATAATCCCTTTCATGACAACTCATGATACTAAAACATTACCCAATGCATTGAAGTGCTATATAATTTCGGGCGCACCCATCACATTCATTTCATTCTCATGCATAAGTGTGGCATATAGATTATACAATATGGAATCATTTATCATAAAATTTTATTCCATGATCAAGGATCGTGGAATAAATACATGTAATTCCAAAATAAAAGAATTATAGGTTCATAAATGTGAACAGCATTGATAGGAATAGGTATGGGTATTCACTACACATTTTCTTAGCATGGAAAGTCATGGTGAAATTTAGGCTGCATAACAGGGGCGTATAAATGTTCATGGAAGGGATTGATGAGAGTGAAAGTGGAATATGATTATTTAGACATAAAATGGAAAGTAAGTTGGATATTGAATAACATATCCTAATAATATAAACGGAGATAAAATACATAATATAAATAAGATACCTTAATAAATAGGAGAAGGAGAAGATCCCTTACCTTGAATGGTGCTTCCAAATGCTTGGGAGGGGATTCTTGAGAGCTTGGGGCCACCTTGGGAGGACTCTAGAGTGGTTAGGGTCGATTAAGGACGTGATAAAATGTTTTTTAGTGAATAATAATGGGATCTTTGTGGGATTATATAGGAAATTAGTGGGGAATTCTTTATCATTTCTCAAACATAGGTTGTGGACTCTATATAATAAAATAACCAAAACCACAAACCTTCCCATGTTTTTCCCCTGGTTTCTACCAAATATGGTTAGATTTCATTATTTTATTAGTCTAATCACTGAAATTATTAAAATATTACTCTTTCTAATATAGAAGTGAGTCATATCCTTAAAGAAATGATTTTAAAACATTAAAATATATTATAGGTTTTGGAGGATTCCTAATGGTTTTATAAAATTATTCAAATAACATCAAAATAATATTATTTTAAATTTATAACATAAAATTGGTCATTTATACCATTTATAGTATTTATTATATCATTTTGGGTCATTATGATGTCATAATACACACTGCATATTTATACCATATTTAATTTTTACCCGAAAATTTCACTATAACATAAAATTATGAAAAATTAAGCATTGTATAATTTCAATGTTCTAATTAAAAAAATAATAATCATTTTATATAATTATTTTTATAAATATTTGAATTTTCACTTTTAAAATAAGAATAGACATTTATTGAGAAATGATGGGGTTTTTTGACAATAACAATTTTTGAACCCTTATAAAAATTACATTTGACTTAATAAAAATTATTGGATAATTTATATTTTATAAAATTTATTTAATAATAATATTTCAATAAAATATTATTTATTTCAAAAATCCATTAATTAATCAAAATAAATTTCTTAATTGAAATTGAATATTACCCAAAAATACAATATGTGTTTTATTATATCAAAATCAAAATCATTTATAAAATAAAAATAATAAGTAAATATAACCATTTTTATATTGAAAATAATATAAATTTTAATAATTATATGGTCTTAATAAATGTACCTTTAATAAACCAAAAAAATCCCTAAGGGTAAGGTGTGTGATGGTGAGATTTTCAGGGGGTGGTTCAGCGTACATGGTTTGGGTCATGATCCCAATGAGCTTCAACTTCTATCATAAACAGTTTCACTCATACTTTAGTTTTTCAATATCATATTAGGATTGGTCAAGAGAAAATCCTATTTATTATATCTCCCTTGGAAAATCCTATGAATGGGATTTGTAGGGTACAATACTTCAGGTTGAGGCCATCACTTTGTTTGTGTCAATCGGATTTATCAAAACCCTAAATTTATACTAATCATATAATCACTATTCAATAGCTATATTATCAACATAAATGATGCTTAAAAATCTTTTAAATATGATATTATATAATAAAACCAATGAATTGAATGTGTTTTCTATAACCATAACACATAATAAGACAGTTAATTCTACAATAAAGGGAATTTTATTTATACAATTCAGGTCGTTACAACATGTGAGTCAAATGACATAACCTGATATCATAAAATAGAAGGATCATGAATAATAACATGGTATTATAACATGATAAAAATGTTATCATAAGATCATGACACATGTGAATGTTACAACAATATAAAACATGTCAAAATCATAAGTCAAGACTAACTTCCAAGACAATGTCACATGGAGGAAAGAGCCCCATAATGGATTAAGTTCACTCCCTAATCTCATATATAATGTCTCATGAGAAAAAAAAATTACCCAATGAATTTTATTGTTATCTGGGTTCACCCATCATGACATGTACATGCTTCTGTGTACCAAAAAATGGAATCAATCATAAGGTTTAATCATAAGTTATTTGAGAAATAAACTTAAGGAATATATTACCCCATCAGATAAAGGTATAAAGGGATAGGTATATTTGTAAGAGACATATATACATAATTTAGAAGAATTTAATATCATAAAATATATAGATAAAGTGATTTAGAGATAGAAATATCATAACCCGAAGAAAAAGGGGGTTCTGAGAGATCTCTTACCTTATGTTCTAGAATCATTTTGCACTTTCACTTAAAGTCATAGATAATAAAATTAGATTCATTAATTACTTAATTCATAAAATTTTCCATCAATATTTGATTTAATATAATTTTATTATTCTTATTTATAACCATTTCTATGGGATATAATGTTTAATTTCACTATTTCGAGGGTGTTTGTTTCATGTTTCCAAGGTTGGGCCACTCGTGGATAATAAATGAAGTTCTTTTCAATTGGGACTAAAAATATAGAAGTGAGATTAAATGATACTAAGGACTATATATATATTTAATTAGTCCCTTGTATCCATATGTGTTCTGAAATAAAGAAAATCCATTGAGTAAAAACGTTAACGTTGCGGGGTTAGTTCATTTAGGCATTTTTACCAACCATCCCAAACTATATTCATTTTAATTAATATTATGGAAATATATTCATTATAAAATATAAAATAAGTTAAAATATACTTATTATAATCTTATTTAAGCATTATAATAATTTTATGACCATCCTTGAATGCGGTGGAGGAAAACGAAGTGTGTTGTTCTTGGAGACGATGAACGAACCATACTATAAACAACACTTTCATTTTAGAATCTAAGGAAGGGAATGTATAATATGGATATTACATTAAAAAATAACATTATTTTATATTTATGATACTAGATTCATCATGAAATGTTGTATTAGGGAGGTAAGGAGAAGATATAAGAAGATAAGAATTTAAAAGAGGTAAATAGTTAATATTACCTCTTAAATGTAATCTCCTTGAAATACTTCGTATGGAACCTTGAAATGGTAATTATATGATACCATAATCACTAGTAAATGAGGATATTTTTTATAATATATTTGGGAATAAATTTTGATAATTAAAGTCTTAAAATGTGTGAGGAGAAGGGGTTGTGACGGCAAGTATTTATAAGGGGAGGAGAGGAGTGTTTTGGTTATTATATTCAGTAGTTTATTATTTTGGATCAAGACAATCAATATATTATTTTGAATATATATTTTAAATGGTTCGTTTTTTAACTAATAAGTTATTACATCAGTCATGGCTTAAAAATTCATGTATTTAGCTTATAATGTTAAATATTGTATTTTATCATACTTCACTATTCACCAAAAATTCAACTATGTCAAATAAATACCAAAAAATAAACCTAATAATTTTTAAGGTGTTGAATCCAAAAATGAAGTTAATTTTATGAAAATAATTTTCTAAATATGATAAATTTAATTTTTAAATAAAATCTTCATTTATTTAAAAAATACCAATTTTAATATTATGATTAATTTTCTGGCCCTTTGAATTATTACTTAAGGTCTCATAAAATTATATTATCATTATAATAAAAAATAATATTAATTTTTAAACCCATTTTTTGAAAATAAACTTTATTTTAAATCATTATATTTATTATAATATTTTAATTAAAATAATTATGTTTTATAAAAAATAAACACTTAATTTATCATTTTTAAAACATTTATTTACATATAACATGGTTTAAATATACCATATTTTCATTTTATAATATACCTAAATATTATTTTACTTTCCCATAGGTGATTTTACTAAACCTAACGATCATATTTCTATTCCAATGGTCATATTACTATTCCAACGGTCAGATTACTATTTCAATGGTTAGATTTGTAACGGTCATATGGGTTCCCTAATTTCTATAAATACCTCAAATTTAATTTATTCTTCATTCACTTTTATTTTATCTCAATGTTATATATATTCATTTTCATAATGTATATTGCATTACTAATATTTTTCTTCATTTCTACAGTGTTGTTCCTAAGTACAGTTATTCTAGGGGATCAAGTAGATCCAAATTTTCCTATTATTATTATCTTATTTTATATTTTTTATCTAATTGTAATAATTTCAGTTATTATGACCATTTCTATTATCAAAATTTAATTTTTAAATTATTATAAAAAATATTTGGTTTATCATATAGTGTGTGTGCATTATATAATATAATAATACTAAATATGACATAATTATATAATCAGAAGAGAAATTTCATTGATAAAATTATGGATTATTACATTCTTCCCCCATTAAGAAATTGTACCCTTGAAATTTGTTTTACAAACTAAGGTAAAAATATTTGAGGATACTTCTGCTTCATAGCTTCCTTCAGTTCCCATGTCACCTTCTTATACTATTGTTTCACCATAGTACTTTAACTAGGTGAGTTGTCTTATTGCGTATCATTTTATCTCTATAGTTCAATATCTTAACTGACTAATCCTCATAATAGAGATCATTTTACATCTATAACATCTTTTAATTTAGTACAAGTGAGGGATCTTGTATGTACTTACTGAATAGGGATACATGGAACACATCATGTACTTGAGAAAGGGTCGGTGGGTGTCACGACCCCCTCCCCACAAAGTGTAGCCCTCCCGGGCCGGAAATGTGAGAAGGGAGATAATGACCCCCCAAGTCCTGCCTCCAGTAGGCCCTGGGTTAGCGACTAGCACCAAGGGTATAGCGAACACACAAATGGGAGGCATTTCCCTCTAAGATAACACATGCAGAAGAGAGAGATAAGATAGACACCAACCAACTCCAACTCAAACAGTAAGATAAAAGAAAACCCAAGTACACATATGAAATGTCATGAAAAAATACTACAATTGAAAGAGGAAAAACTTTAAGTACCCAAAATAAAGTAAAACAACAGCAACCACAATCCTGAACAGCTCCTATAACCCCAAGCTAGTAGAAACCTGCTTGATCTCCGACCTACTCCAAGTGACCTGAAAAATAGTTTATATATACATAGGGTGAGTATAACAGTATACTCAGTAGGATCCTCCCCGAAGCCTATCATGAAAAAGTAAAGAAATCATTCTAAAGCACAGTAAACAACAAGTGAAACTAACTCGTCATCTAAACAGGTATGCTAAGTTCCTAGCGTCACCATGGCTACTCTCACCAAGTAACGCATACAAGAGTATATAATATAATAAAGAATATCAAGGGTAACCCGCTACTACTTCCCCACTGGTTTTCCATTTTTCCCCAACATCGCACGTCCTAAGCATCTCTCTCCAAAAAGGCTTGCCCACAAACACCTGGGCGAAGCACCACAATATGTACCTCATGCAGCAAAACCACCACGTCTACATAAGAAAGTAACCAGATAGTTTCCAGGATCCACCACAGCTCACATAACATGTATCATACGTCGAGTATTATACCTCGAGCCATTATAGCCCATACACCGAGTAAGGATCCTCAAGCCATCATAGCCAATACACGTTACACCTATAGTAGTCCATAGGATACTATATCCAGAATATATGTGTGTGAATAACTACAAGCCATTACAGTCATCTACACACATATATGGGGAAAACTAACCACTGTGCCTACCAGCACAAGTATCTACCAAGAGAAGAGAGCGGGGCCAAAGGGGGTAGTCAACCATCCATCCTCCCACCAGAATGTTGGGGAAAAGACCCCCTCAGGGCTCAGAATCCTCGGGGTGTCAGTTTCCCTTACTGATGGGGTGGAGTAGTGTATAGAAACACAAAAAGTACAGAATATACTATAGCTCACAACCACACTATGGGCATAACCTAGTCTTAGACTCAAATGCAGTTAACATCTCTCGGACTCCCAGCTTCCACTTCTAAGACTAGGCATCCTATAATCACAGAACCATTTAAAAATCTTTATTACCTTACTTCATTCCCTTTTTACCAGTTCCACTTTATATTAATTAATTCTTTAAAAATTAATTAACCATTTACAATTCCACATTAAATTTCATTAGCATCACACCCAAAGTTAACTGTTTCTTTAAATTAAAACCTCATTATTATATACCAGCAAACTCCAACCCCATGGGTTAACATCATTTATTCAATTATTCATTACAGCATTACTTTTCCATCTTCCCAGGAATTCTATAAAAATATTATATTCTACTAAACACAAGGGGCTCAACACGGTGAGTAGATGAACTACCCGTCGAGTCTTTTCCACCTATAGAAAGAGCGTAAATCCATCCTCCCTTGAGAATCTAAACACAGAAAGCATGTGACATACCCCACATGTCTTTGCCTCTTTTCAGAAGAAGGGTAAGCAAGACCAGCTGCCTTGAGCAGAGGGGAAAAGTAAAGCAAATAATCAACCAATAATAAATAGAAAGCATCCAACAATCACATTCATCCCATTCCATCGTCCCTGGTGTCCTCCCCGACACCCACATGCATAAACCGATGCATCACACCACTCTAGGAGTCAACTGCTACCACAACCAATAGGCCTCCATGCCTCCACATATCACCACACCCATCCAGGATCACATCACAACACAAGCCACAGTAAAACAAACATCTTAACAATTGGGCTCTTGGCCCTTTAACAATCAAGAGGGTAACTCAGAACCCTACAAGCAATTATCTTTTATCAAACCAACAATTATTTAATTCATCTTGGATTAACTAATTTATTATTTGTTGGTTCCAAATTTAGGAAAACTAACCGGTAAGCTATCACAAATAAATAAGCATGCTTACTGCACCAATTTAATGAACATCAAATTACAACAACATCAATTGGATTCATTCACATGCCTCTTTATCTTTAGCCAAGAGATTATCAATTAATTACGGCTTCATGTTCTTTTCCAATTTCCATCAAGAATAAGCATAGATATCACACTATCTAGAAAAACAAGAGGCAATAGCATACGATCGATGTCAATTTATTTATCTGGTTTAAAAATTTATTATGTCAATTCCATTTTCATCTAGTGGCATAAAACATGATAACGATATAGTTGCATGTAAAATAAGAGAGAATCAATGGATCCCTTACCTCAAACGGTTCTTGACGTTATTTATATGAGAACAGTCCACACAACGGATCATGATCGCCTCCTCTCACGACAACTGCATCCACCCGAGGATGCCACGGTATGACTGCACTAACCAAAACCCAAGAAAACTCCATTAGAAGAATGGAGATCACATGAATTAATATGGAAAGGAGAAAAAAGGAGAAGATTAACCCCAAAATAATGACGATTGAACATACCTTATTTTGATGAAGGGTCGACCCTTGCCGCTTGCACCAAAGTAGGGGGTGCACATGCAGCAGGAAGAACGTCAAGGAAACCAATCCATGGGGAAAAGTTTGATATCCTGATTCCCACGGGAAGGAAGAAAAGGTTTGAGCATCTTTCACTAGAGAACAGGGAGTTATAACAAGGGAGGAAGATATCTTGTCCCATTGGAAGATTTAACGGAGCGACAGTTTAAGATACGCTTGATTTTCCATTAAAAGAGGATCGCATTTAACCACGCAGTTTGACTAAGTAAAAACATCTCGAGCCTTAGGAATAATTAATATAGGAGTTATGGCCTTTGAATCGGCCATAGAGTCCTTAAAAAAGGATTTAAATGCATTCTAAATCAAAGGAAACGTTAAAGGGGTGGAACTATAGGAAGCTGGAAATAATGTTCACAAAATTGAAATTTGGCAAAGGAAAAACATTGTTCATAAACCTCGCCATTGAAACCTCGCTGCTGGAAACTCACCGTTCTGGAAACACTGTTCATGAACCTCACCATTGGAACCTCACTATTCTGGAAACACTGTTCACGAACCTCACCATTAGAACCTCACCATTCTGGAAACACTGTTCTTGAACCTCACCGTTGGAACATCACTATTCTGGAAACACTGTTCATGAGCCTCACCATTGGAACCTCACCATTCTGGAAACACTATTCATGAACCTCACCATTGGAACCTCACTGTTGGAAACTCACTATTCTGGAAACACTGTTCATTAACCTCACCATTGAAACCTCACCGTTGGAACCTCACCGTTCTAGAAACACTATTCACAGAGCTCAAAAATTGGAAAAGGAAAGAAAAGGTCACCATTGGAACCTCACCTTTGGATTGTTTACTTAAGTTTACCGATGAAACTGTTCATATAAGGTTACCGTTATACTATTCACAGAAGTTCAAGGATGTCACTGTTCACATAAGGTCACTGTTGCACTTTTCACAACTATCTACCATTGCAACTGTTCACCGAGGGTCACCGATGTCACTATTCACAGAAGGTTACCGATGCACGGTTCACAACTGTCTACCGTTGGAACTGTTCACTGAAATGGAAATTTGGAAAAGTATTGGGGATAAGTCACTTTGACCTCCCAAAACACCTCAAAAACCATATTTTCACAAAGGAATGGACCAAGGAGGTCCATTCCATTACAGTGGGAGTGCTAGTCAATTGGATATAACTTTGATGCAATTAAGAATCTCAAAGGGGCTGATTACCTGGGACTTTGCTTTCCCTTCCTCCCAAATATCATGAATCTCTTCTAAGTAGATATGCATAGGAATACGTTATTTCTAACCTCAAACTCCAGTTCTCAATGACGATTTTCATTATATATCTTATGTAGACTTTGAGTAGCCCTGATATAATGTTGAATGGTATTAACTTTTTCTACCATTTCCTTAACCATTTCAAGTCCTAGCAACTTGTATTCACCAAATTCATCCCATCATGCAAGTTTTTTACATCTCTTCCCATAAAGGGCTTCATATATATCCATTTGGATGCTTGATTTAAAACTACTATTATATGAGAACTCGACCATATGAATATGTTGATCGCATCCTCCTTTTAAGTTTATCAAGCATGCTCTTAACATGTCCTCAAGTTTTAGGATAGTCCTCTCATATTTTCCATCAGTTTGGGGGTGATAATTCATATTGAAGTTTAATTAAGTGTTTAGATTATATTAAATAATTTTCCATAACTTGGAGGTAAATTTTGGATCTCATCCAGATATAATAAATAGTGGTGTTCCATGAAACCACACCACTTATTTAATGTATAACCTTAAAATTCGATCGAGTGATAAGTCCTCTCGAATTGTAAAAAAATGAGGAGTCTTTGTAAAATGATATACCACAACCCATATAGAATTATTTTCTCTTGGTTTCCTTAGAAGACCAATAAAAAAGTCTATGGTGATGTTTTCTCATTTTCATATTGTTATTCATAATGGTTGCATCATCCCCTTATACTTTTTCCTTTCAGCCTTCACTTACTGACATACTTGTAATTTTGATGTATATTCTATGATCTCCTTCTACATATTGTCCCACCAATAGTGCTATTAGATATCGTGATACATTTTCATGCTCACTGGGTGGATGGAGAAGGTCAGTCTATGTGCATCATTCAAAAAATCCTTCTTTATCTTAGTATTCTATGGTACACATAATCATGACACAAATCTTACAACTCCATCAATTTTGAACTTCAAGGATTTACCTTTTCTTATAGCTTGCACCTTCTTATGTATTTCTAAATCATCTCTTTGAGAGTCATTTATCTTATCTATAAGGGATGGTTCAGTAATGATTTGAGAAAGGAATGATTATGTTCCCTCCATTATGATCCCCATGTTCATCCTTTTCAAGTCTAAGAGGATTGGATACTTCTAAATTATCATCATTGATAAAGTTGTCAGATCCTTTCTACTGAGAGTATCTACCACTTTATTTGATTTCCCAGGATGGTAGTGGATTGATCAATTGTAATCCTTAATCAAATCTAACCATCTTTTCAAGAACATATTAATATCCTTCCTTGTGAATATATATTTGAGGCTCATATGATCCTTATATATTTAACACTTCTACCCATATAGATAATGCCACCAAGTTTTCAATATGAAGATCATTGTATCCAACTCCATATCATGTATTTCATTGTTCTTCTAATGAAATTTCAATTGCCTTAAGGAATAGGCTATCACTTTATCATTTTTCATTAGTAAACAACCTAATCACTTATTTGAAGTATCATTGTAAACCATTAAAGTTTCCCCACTTATGGGTATTGTAAGAACTGGTGTAGTGATAAGCCTTTATTCAATACCTTGAAGCTTTCTTCACATTCATCAATCCAGACATACTTTAATCCCTTTCGGGTTAGCTTGGTTATTGGGTTTTACAATCATGAGAAGTTTCTCACAAATCACCAGTAATACCTAGGTAGTCTAAGGAAACTATGGATCTCCATTAAAGATATTGGTCTAGGATACTCCTAAATTTCCCTTATCTTAGAAGGGTCCATAGATATCACTTTTCTAGTGATAACATGCCATAAGGATGATACTTTATCTATCTAGAACTCACATTTACTATAATTTTCATATATATTATTCTTTTACAAAGTCTTAATCATAGTATTTAAATGATCCTCATGCTCCTACTTACTTTTTTATTATATCATAATATCATCTATAAAGACTACCACAAATTTTTCATGGTAATATCTAAATACTCTATTCATTAAGTCCATAAATATTTTTTGTTCATTAGTGAGCCATAAGGTAATCACTATGAAATCATGGTTTCCGTACCTCATTTGAAAGGTAGTCTTGGGAATATTTTCCTTCTTTTAATTTAATTAGTGATATCCCGGCCAAAGGTGCCCCTTAGAGAAATATTGGGCCCCATATAGTTGTTCGAACAAGTCATCTATTTATGGAAGGGGATACTTATTCTTTATTGTGATTTTTTTAAGTTTATTATAATTAATGAAAAGGAATATTGACTCATCCTTCTTCATGATGAATAGGATAGGCGCACCCTACAGTGAATCACTTGGGAAAATAAAAACCCTTTTACATATTATATTGTAACTACTTCTTCAGTTCTTCTAACTCAATGGTGTTCATTATATAGGGATTATTGTATATCATTACTATAGAACCAGTGTTTAACATCATTTTTATTTATCAGCTCTACAAAAAACCACTGATAAATGGAATCTTTATCAGTGCTAAATAAATCATTGATAAATTTAACCTTTTATCATTGATTTTTTTTACGCTGATAAATGGAACCTTTATCAGCACTTTATTTTTAGCACTGATAAAGGCTACCCTTTATCAATGATTTATTTTTAGCCCTAATAAAGATAGATTTTATCAGTGGTTTTTTATCGCTGATAAAGGTCCAAATAAATAATGATAATAAATTTTATATATTAAATATATAGATATATATTAATTTATATAAATATGATTTATATATTACAAAATATTTATGTTCTTTACATTAAATAGTCATATATTTAGTGAATAATGGTTTATAATTAAAAATTAATATTAATTAAAAATACTGACTAATTGCATAGTGTAATGGACATATAATTGAATGTGTCATTTGATTTTTCAGTTTAACATAGATCAAATGTGTGTTATATTTATTTCACATATAAGTGATTAATGCATTTTAATATATAATGCACACACACAAAACTTATCCATTTTTTCAATATTGTTAAAGTTTACTTATTTTTAATTTATTCAATTTTACTCATTTTTTACATATATGCATGCATGCACTTAAAATTAGATATAATTATTATTTTTTAAAAATATTTCTATTATTATAAATAAATAATTATAAAATTATAATAAATATATTTAAAAAGGAATATATTTGTTATATTTATATTTATTCATATTTATTAAGTATATATATTTTTACAATTTTTTTATTTATAGTTATAATTATAAATCCTTTATCATCACTTAATTAATAAGAGCTGATAAAGGTAGGTCTTTATTAGTGTTTTTTACGCTGATAAAGATGTGGCTTTATCAGCACTAAAAAACTGATAAAATCAATGTTTATTAGTCTTAAAACTTTAGTGCTGAAAAAGACATACCTTTATCAGCACTTATTTGTAAGTTCTGATAAAATTTTCCCGATCTATTTAAAAACCCCTAAAAATTTGCAAACCCATCACGATATTAGAATATTTCCACATAAGCCACCCACTGTTGGTGCTCCTCCTTGATGAATAAAATCTCAAATCACACCACTCGACTACCTCCAGTTGCTCGAACATCATTGGATATCTGGTGTTCGGTTGTAGTTAGGGTTTTCGAAGCATATTTTCTTCAACCTAGTGATCTAGGCCTTATGATTTTTTTTATGTTTTTCATTTCATTTTTGATTTCTTCTTTGATGATGTCATAATTTATTTGTGGTTCGATCCTTGTATACTATTTTTCTTTTAGATTATAAATAGAATGATTTGTTTATGATCTATTGTTTCATTGACTATCAATTTGGATATCTTGTTTTAGTCTTTTAAAATTATTACTTTGAATTAATTTTCTTCGTTTTCTACATCTATACCTCAGCATGCTCTGTAAGCTTAATTTTTTCATTATTTTGAAATCTTTGATAATCACCTCTGGTCCGCAGATAAACCAATTAAATAAAAAATTATGCCACTATATAAACAGTGGAGGTTTTGGATATAAAAACCTTAAATGAATGAGCAAATTGATTTAGAAAACCAATTCTCAGTCTCTTCATGGTGCGAAGCAACAACAGAAGTTGATTTTATGAAATTCATGTAAGGGAATTTATTTAATAAAATTATGTTTTAATATTTTTTTGTAATGGTTTTTCTTTAAAAAAAATCTAATTTTGTTGTTTTATTTTAAGATAAACCTTAGTAAGGGTGATACCATATTTATTTATTTTCAATGGCTCTCTATTTTCAAAATTAGTATGGGGTTGTATTTATGTTACTATGTTGTGATATTATTCTATAAGGGTTACATATATTTTTATCAATTTAAGTTTATTTTATAAAAATATACACATATATATAATTACAAAAGTTTGGGTAGGGGAGAAATATAATGAAAATTCTACTCTACACCAACTAGGACTAACTCAGTGAGACTCAAAGCTAGGACCTCATCGAGAACCCGTAGATCTACTACCGATCGAGCTGGAAACTGGGGGTATATATATATATATAGATTTCTATATATTTATATTATTTTTTAGAAATTATAATGTAAGGGTGATTTTATAATTATTTTTTCACAAATTATGGTTCTGGATTTCCAAATTAGGAAGTTATTATATTTATTTTCATCAAAAATAATGTTTAAATGTGCATTTTTTTTTAATTATTTGTATTGTAAATTCCATGGTATATATATATATATATGTGTGTGTGTGTGTTTTTAAATGTTTATGGGATAGATGTTGCAAGGGTTGGTGTGTTTTTATCCCTTAGGATGGGTCGGTGTGGTGATATGAAATCCCAAGAGTCTTGAGATGTTTTCTAATATTTGATATACCATTAATTTTAAATGTAATAATTCCTTAGGTTGATACATCACTTGTTCCAAAAAATAGAATGGAAGTTATAAAATTCTATATATTATAAATTATTGCAATTTAATTCTTGAGACTCATCCCCCATCTCTTTTATAGACAATTTTCATCCTCATCACATTCATCTTTCGAAAATCCATTATTGCAATTTTTTGCTAGGAACTCATCCCTTATCTCTTTTATGTTGTTTGTACTACTCTGATCATTAATCATCCCATGGATGACTACTTATTAGATTATTTCAAGAAACAAAGGTGCATGTCCACAAGAGATGAAGGATGTTTCAAACAACAAAATGCAATGATAAAGGTCCGGGAGATGAGGTGATGAGGATGAGTTGTCTATAACTTTAACCTTTGAATGAATTCATAGGATAACACCTTCCATAGTGTAGTAATTATTTTCTTAAATCTAATTACCCATTTTCTTCAACATACTAAACTTCTTTAAAACAATCAAATGTTGAGTTTCCCTTGTTAGAATTATCTATAACTTTTACCTTTGATAATGAATATCTTATGTATTTTTATTTATATATTGTAAAAAATTAATCTTTTATGAACCCAATAGAATGGATATGAATCTAAAATATATTCATGCTAATATTTTGACAAATGAGTGTGAATATGGAGTTAAAGAGTTCATCAAATTTGTAAGAGAGCATACAAATGACCCATCTAAAATCCTATTTCTGTATTTATGCTGTTATTATTCAAGAAAAATTAGTTTGGAAGAGTTGTAATAACAATTTATTTGTCATAAAATAGATCAAATCTATAAATGTTGGACTAAACACAGGGAAAAACTGAATGTGGACATCTATTGGGATGATACTACAGTTTATGAATCATTTGATATGAATACCTTTGTAAATGATTATAGAGATTTCATGGAAGAAATGAAAACAGAAATTGAAGATGACCTTTAAGATTTTCCAAAGTTTTTTTAGGAGTTAAATAGTTATTCTAAGAAACCATTGTATACTAGTTTTACTAAATACACAAAAAATTTCAGCTGTATTGAAGTTATATAATTTGAAAGCTTGCAATGTATGGAGTGACACCAGCTTTACAAAACAACTTATTCTCCTGAATGATATGATACCAAAATAAAAATAACTATCATGCCGAATATATGACTCTAAAAAATGTTATGTTCAATGGTTATGATCTCTAAAAAAATCATGCTTGTCCAAATGATTTCATATTTTTTCACAAGGACCATGAATCACTCATAAAATTCCCTAAGTGTGGCACAGATTGATATAAGAAAAATGAATCAAGTCCTTAAAAATATTTATGGTACTTTCCTATCATTCCATGGTTTAGAAGATTATATGGATGTTAGGAAACCATGAGAAAATTAACATGGCATACAGATACGAGAATTAAATAAGGGAACCTATGTCGTTCAGCAGATTCTCCTCATTGGGATAAAATTGATTACGAGTTTCCTAAATTTGGAAATGAGCTGAGAAACTTGTGCATTATGTTATTTATAAATGGAATAAATAATTTTGGTGTATATATTAGTACTCACAGTACATGTCCCGTCATGTTGGTAAATTATAACTTGTTGTCATGGTTATGCATGAAGCACAAATACATTATGTTGTCTCTTCTTATATATGGACCAAAGCAACCCAACAATTATATTGATGTCTATTTGGATCCATTTTTCAAATACTTGAAATTGATGTGGGATACAGGTGTTACAATGTATTATGCTCATAGAAGTGAAGAACTCACATTAATGTCTGTGTTGTACAAAATTATAAATGGCTTCCCCACTTATTTAAATTTATCAAGCTATAGCATTAAAGGAATTTTGGGTTGTCCCATTTGTGAAAAATACACATACTCAATTGGGTTGAAACATTCCTCAAAGACTGTCTTTTTAGGACATCATAAATTTTTACCTCGATGACATAAATATCAATCATAGATAATAGAATTCAATGGGAATATCGAATAAGGTTCAATACCATCTTCAGTAACTAGCGATAAACAGTAAAATAAAGTAAAAATATTGACACTGTTTTCAGTAAAACATTTTTGAAAACCCATAAAAAATCAGTTTGGAAGAAGAGATCAATTTTATTTTAATTACTGCATTGGAATTTTTTGAATGTTATACATTTTCTTGATATCATGCATGTAGAAAAAAATGTATTTGATACTTTTATTGGCACGTTACTAAATGCTCCTGGAAAAATAAAAGATGGAATCAAGGATAGATTGGACTTGATTAAAATGAGTATAAGGGATGAGTTTTCACCATTGAAGGGTAAAAGGTGGACTTTTCTTCCTCCAGTAGCTTACACTCTATCCAAACACAAAAAAAATGAGAATTTGACTTTTCTTTACTAGTGTAAAAGATCCACAAGGGTATTCATCAAATATCAAGAATGTCATGTTAATGACTAATTTGAAGTTACAAGGAATAAAATCACACAATTTCCATGTTTTGATGCAAGGTTTAATGTCAGTTGCTTTCTATTGCATTCTACTTCAAAATGTACTACATACATTAACCAGATTGCTTCTTTTTCAAAGCCATATCCTATAAACACTACTAGAAATTAAGGATATATCCACGTTTTGAAACTGTGGCTATAGGTTATAGCCATGGATCCCTAGACCGTGGCTGGAATTGGCATGGTTATAGGGAAAGGGATATAGCCACAATTTCAAACCATGGTAGAACCATAAGCCACACAGGGAATATATCCACGGTTTGAAACTTTGGCCATATTCATTTAGCCATGGTTTCAAACCGTGGCTATAGGCCTTTCAATTTCATAAAAAAACACCCCCAACCCCCCCCCCCCTCACTCCCCCTAGACAGACCCCCCCTAGCACACCCCCTCCCCCTTGCACACCCCCACTCTCCCCCTTAACAGACCCCCCTACACCCCCCCCCCCCCTCTCCTGGACACCCTCTCCCCCCCTAAACAACCCCCTAGACACCCCACCCCTTGGAAACCCCCTGGATAACCCCCACTAGACACCCCCATGGACACCTCCCCCCCAGAATACCCCCCACTAGACCCCCCCTAAACACACCCCCCCTGGGACACCCCCATTGGACACCCCCCTAAACACCCCTGGTGGACACCCCCCCCCCCCTGGACACCCCCCTAGACCCCCCCCCCCCCCCCGGACACCCCCCACTGGATACCCCCCACTAGACAACCCCCCCTAGACACCCCATAGACACCCCCTTGGACACCCCCCACTGAACCCCCCTGGACACCCCCCTGTACACCCTCCACTAGACCCCCACTGGACCCCCCCCCCCCTCTAGACACCCCCCCTGGACACACCCTCATGGACACTCCCTCCCCCCTAGACACCCCCCCCCCCGAACACCCCCTAGACACCCACATGCATCCATATACATGAAAACATGCATATTAAGAAAAGGAAAGAAGAAAAAGTAAAAAGGAAAATTGTAAACTAAGAGAACGTATAAAATATTTTTTCTAAAAAATATAAAGGTACAGAATTCAAAAGTGCATACCTGGGGATCAACTATCCAACCATTATACATAGAAATGTTCAGAAGATCGAATATTGCACACTCAGAAGTAAAATTGAAATCATTAATTCTTCAAGCATGGTGTATGCCAAGTCAATTTGATTAAAAACACAACAAATGGTTACTATTGTCTTGAAAAAAATGGTATAAAATAACCATTACCTCCTAAATTTTATATTCACGTTAATCCTAGTTGAAAGTCATGGAAGAAAATCAATTGCATTGGCTATTTTTTGTTGCTGGTTCTCTACATATCATGCATCCCTATCCTGCATACCAATACAAGTCATCAAAATCAACAAATGATCAAAAAGGAAAATCCATCAGGAATCCAAAAAATAGGAAGCCAAACTATCTTTTGAGCTCTTTCACTTGCATATATTCCTGGACATACCCCCACCCCGCACCCCCCCCCCCCCCCGCACCCTCCCTACCCCACCCCCCCCCCCCCCCGCACCCCCTATACACTGCCCCTAGCCCCCTTCACCCCCCCCCCCTCCTAGGCAGCCCCCCTACCCCCATCCCCCTTAACCCCAGCCCCTGGACACCCCCCCCCCTCTTGGACACAACTCCCCCTACACCCCCACACCCCATGCAAACTGCCCCCCAGCCCCCTTCACCCCCCCTCCTGGACATCCCCCCTCCCCTTGCACACTGCCCCTCGGCCCCCTTATCCCTCCCTCCTTGACACCCCCCCCCCTCCTGGACACCCCTCCCTGCCCCCCTCCCCCTGCACCCCCACACCCCCTACACACTACCCCCCCAACCCCCTTCACCCCCCAGACCCCCCCCCCCCTCACCCCTACACCCCATCCACACTTCCCCCTTAACCCCCCCCCCCCCTCCTGAACACCCCCTCCTAGACAGCCCCCCTCCCCATGCACACTGCCCCTCTCAGCCCCCTTAACCCCCCCCCCCCCCCTCTCCTGGACAGCCCCCTGCACCCTTGATTTTTATATTCATGTCAATCCTAGTTGCAAGTCATGGAAGAAAATAAATTGTATCGGCTATGTTTTGTTATTGGTTCTCTACATAACATGCATCCCTATCCTGAAAACCAATACAAGTCATCAAAATCAACAAATGATCGTAAAGGAAAAGCCACCAGGAATCCAAAAAACAAGAATTCAAACTCTCTTTTGAGCTCTTTCACCTTCATATATTCCTATAAATCTCCCCTCCCCCTGCACCCCCACACCCTCTCCCCCCCTCCAAACACCCTACACACTACCCCCTAGGCCCATTCACCCCCACCCCTCTTGGACAACCCCCCCTTCCCCTTCCCCCTTAACCCCCCCAGCCCCTCGAACACCCCCCCCCCCTCTTGGACACCCCCCACCCTCCTGGACACAACTCCCCCCCCCCCCCCGCACACCCACACCCCTTTCACACTGCCCCTCGGACACTCTCCCCCTCCTGGACACCCCCCCCCCCCCCCCCCGCACCCCCACACCCCTTTCACACTGCCCCCCGGACACTCACCCCCTCCTGGACACCCCCCCTGCACATTTCCCCCCAACCCCCTTTTAGACACCCCCCTCCTGGAAACCCCCCTCCTTTCCCCAACTCCCCCTACACCCCACACCCAATTCACACAACCCCCCATCCCCCTTCACCCCCCCCCCCTCGCACCCCCACACCCCCGGCACACTGCCCCCCATCCCCCTTAAACCCCCCCCCCCCTGGACACCCCCCACCCCTCCTGCACAGCCCCCTCCCTATGTACACTCCCCCATCCCACTTAGCACCCCCACCTGGGCACCCCCCCCCCCTCCTGGACAGTCCCCCTCCCCTTGCACACTGCCCCCCAGCCCCCTTAACCCCCCTTCTAGACACCCCCCAGCACACTCCCCCCCCAGCCCCCTCCCCCCTCTTGGACAGCCCCTCCCCCTACACACTACCCCCCTCCTGGACAGCCCCCCCTACACACCGCCCCCCAGCCCCCTCAACCCCCCCCCCCCCTCCTGGACACCCCCCTTTTTGGACAGCCCTTCTCCCCCTGCATGCTCCCCCCCCCCCCCATCCCCCTTAACCCCCCTCCTGGACACCCCCCCCCCCTGTACACTGCCCCCCACCCCCTCCTGGACAACCCCTCCCCCTATACACTACCCCCCCATTCTCCCCTCCTGGACACCCCTCCCCCCTCTCTACCCCCCCCCCCCCCCCCCACACCCCCTGCACATTACCCCCCCCCCCCCTCCCCCTCCGGGTCAGCCCCCCTCCCCCTACACACTGCTCCCCCAACCCCCTTAACCCCCCCCCCCCCCCCACCAGCCCCCTTGCGATGATCTTTGGGAATTGTTTTCACCTATGTGAAGTATAATATGATCTTTGATGATACGATTCTTTTTTTGGGATTTATGACACCTCTTTCGATATGAAGGTGTTCAACTGCTCAATGCTTTGTGTTATAGGGGATCTTTTGAAGGAATTTCCAAGAGGATCAGTATCCTTTACTATTGTTTCTAGATTGTTTCAATGTGAACGCTACGTTCTTAAGGAAATGACTCCTTAAGTTTGAGTGAGACTGGTCATTTGTAAACTACTTCATGGAGAATGAGGTCTTCTATATAATAATATACACATGAGGATGATGGGAACTGAGCACACATTACTAGGAGAAAAGTGGTTTAGTTGATAAGAAATTTAATTGATTTATAAATGGATAGAATTTATGTTTATTATTGATTTTTAGTTGTAGGTTTTTGGATCGGGCATTGAATGTAGCATGAGTTATAATAGAGTTTGTGAAGAAGTTATGCGAATATAATCAATATTTTGGGATAACATTTGGTATCAAAGTAGGTCTCTATGTTTGAGATGGAGCTTGACATAATCATTCTAAATATTCATTACTTTATCATATTTTTTATCATATCGGATTCCTTGCACTAACCTATAGTGGATAATGTATTTTCCTTTTTTATGGTGGAAGGATTCCATGTCGAATATATTGAAAATCTTAATCATAAAAGATCACCCATAGTTGATGGAAATGATTGTGAGTACTGGCGAGATTTGATGGAAACATTAATTATTTGTATTGGGAGTGAAGTCCCAAGAATCACTCAAAATGATATGGAAATTTTGGTTATGTTATACAGAATTGATGATAATATGGCTTATAATGTCATATGAAAATGTAGTGCATAATACTTTCCATTTATAAGATCGAAGGGGGGTTACTTAGTGGTGACTTGGTCATTACACCACTTTCCTACTTGGGAAATTCCATCTTAAATTTCTAAAAACACTTAAAGGTCATTTTGGTTCAAACAACCTTTTTAATAAAAAGAGGGACACCCCCTACAAGTATATAAAAAGGGTCAAGTACAATGTGTTATTTATGAATAACAACAACATCAAGTATAAGGAAAACATCAATACAATAATGTCAATCAAGGTATAGCACTATGAGTTTTTGTAGACAGTGCACCTCCGTTGGAGGGGTTTTATTACCAAACCATGACTTGTTTATCAACCGAAACAATTATATTAAATAACACTTATTCAAGAATTTCAATTTAATATAAATATAATTAAGAAGGTAGCTAAATGAAATTGAAAACAATCTTTAATTAAATATTCTAGGAGAGGGACCCTACCTCAAAGGAGCCGAGCCACACTCAGCGCTTGATACTTTTATCAGCAACAACTCTAAGCTGCTTCATCCATCCTCTTAGCATATGCACCTTTGCATATACATAAGGACGCCCTAAACCCTATGTACGTGTTTGCATGGCCTTGAACATGCACAAGAGTATCCTTATATATATGCTCACATACATAAGCCCGTTATCACCCACACACGTATGAATTTTCTATATATATACATAAGCACACCTAGCCCCTTATATGTAATCACGCTTCCATGGGAGGATATACATATAACAGGAGAACTTATTATATATATGATTACCTATTCATATGCAGTGAGTCACCTTTGACTCTGGTTGCTGAAACACACATGAACGGGTCCTGAGAGACTTCAACAAAATTCCAATGATCTGATGAATCGTCCTTAATTGAACTTAAAAATTGAAGTGAGAGGAAGATGATTAGTGAGAAAGGAAATAATATAATAGGAGATGATGATAAAAACATCAACACTTGAAGTGAAGGTTTCCTCTCTAATGAGGATCCAACAAATCATGTAGTTTCAATTCATGCAATAGGGATGTGGAACATCCAATTTAACATCATACATAAATGAAATTAAACATGAAATTTAAATTTTACATAATTATAACATAAGAATATGTAATACACGTACACAAAATTATGGTTTCTAAAATGGTAAACAAGCATTAAGACAAACATAACATATTTTATAAAGCATAATTATTTACTAGATACATTAGAGATAGGTGAAACCACTTTTATGTTATGTGGGATGAGCATTTTCTTAGTTTTCTAATACCTATCAAAACAAGTCTCTAAATATTTTTTGGGTGGTAACTATGGAATATTAATAAAATTATAGGTAATTGACCGTGTATAGTATTTTTCATAGATAATACATACCCAATACAACTTCTTTTAAATAGAAACTTCTAACATGTAACTAACACTACAGATGAAGACAATAAATTAGAAAAGGAAGATGAATGATAGAAACTTCCAACTCAAAGCAAGAAAAACACATAACATGAAACTGAACTGAAAGAAAAAGAGCCACATAACTTAGTTGGTAAGCTCCATGATAGCAGTGACTATATCCCCATCGGTAGCTTTTAGATCCGTCATGACCTTGGCCTTGTAGACTCCATCTTATGTCATCACCAACTCGGTGTCCTTAGTTTGTAAACTCCATGCTCAGGATTGAATTAAAAAATTGTAAATGAATATAACTTAGAAATATATTTATGATATCTGAGAATACCCTACCCCCCCCCCCACTGAACACCCCTTTTCCCCCTTCCTTGTACACCCCCTGCCCCCTCCCCTACACTCCCCCTGCCCCTACCACCAGCACAACACCCTTCCCCCTACCCCCTGCACACCCCCTACACACCCACACACCCCTACACACCTGCACCCCCCTTCCCCCTTCACACCCACCTCCACAACCCCTTCCCCCTACCCCCTGCACACCCCCCACACTATCCCCTGCCCTACCCTCAGCCCCCTTCCCTGCACACCCCCCTCCCCTACCCCTACACACCCTCTCCCCCTTCCCCCTTCCCCCTGCACCCCCTACCCCTTCCCCCAGACCCCCCCCCCCCCACCCCCACCCCCCACCCCCCTGCACACCCACCCCCCCCCATTGAACACCCTCTCTGCCCCCCCCCCCCTCCCCACCCCCACCCCCTGCACCCCCCTGCACACCCCTTTCACTCTAAAACATTATACACCACAACATCTACCAAACACAAACATCATTATATGGTAGAATTCAATGTATAAACCAAGAATAAAATTTACATCTAAATGTTGAGTCAATAAGGTTTTTCTTATGACTTTTCCATTTCTTCATACTTGGGAGAGATTTTTAAGTTAATAAGGTTTCCTTATGACTTTATCATTCCTTCTTGTTTTGAAAATCACAAACACCTTATCTCAAGGAAAATCTCTTTTTACCCTGTGTTTTACATCTATAAGGAAAAATTTCCTTCCCCAAGGAAATTTATCCTTACCATGTTTTCATTATTCATATCATAATTTTTCTAAGTGTAAAATTCAGTTTGAAACCAAAACCTCAAAATCATATAATTACCTAGATATGAAGAATTCTGTTTTAGGATCCCAATTCTCAGAATTCTGGTTACGAATTCTTCCAAGTTATAACTCCGAATTATGATTACGAATTATGGTTACAAACTCTTCTGAGTTATGACTCCGAATTCTGATTACGAATTCTGATTATGAACTCTTCCAAGTTCTGACTCTGAATTCTGATTATGAATTTTGGTTACGAACTCTTATAAGTTCTGACTTTGAATTATGAATACGAATTATGGTTACAAAATCTTTTGAGTTCTGACTCCGAATTCCGAATACGAATTCTGGTTACAAAATCTTCTGAGTTTTGACTCTAATTTCTCTGAATACAGACTCTGAACTCTTATGAGTTCTGACTCCAAATTCTCATGAAATATGACTCCAAACTTTGTAAGTTCTGGTTCTGAATTCTTGTGAATCCAGATTCCAAATTTACTTAAAATTCAGACTCTGTAATTCTATAGAATTCAGGTTCCAAATTCCTAGAAAACAGAATCTGAATATCCTTGTATTATTGACTCCAAATTCATTTTTGGTTAGAATCCGAACTTTCATTTTCATACATTCCTAATACTAGATTTTAGTTATGTAACCATATTTTTGCTGACACTTGTTTTATTATAAAACAATGTCATGCATTCAGTTACTAACTAACCGTTGTTTGAGTAACACTTGTACAGGTCCCTCTGAAATTCAAGGAAAAATATGACTATTGGAAGAGGGAGTCGACTGTTGAAGTCATGCCTATAAATAGGATCTCATTTGAAAAATCTCAACATTGTTCTATGACTCTAGAGATTACATGCTGTTGAATTGATTTCTAGAGAGCGACTCTCATTGCTTTGTGCATACTGAACTTCTTGTTCAGATTTTCTTAGTGCGATTCCAATTGTTGTTGTGTACAATAGAGGGCTTCCAGGGAAAGAAATACAGAGGTGGCGACTACCTTGAAGTTGAGGGCTTCCTTGCTGAGGAAGACAGAGCTACCAACTACCTTGAAGTTGAGGGCTTGCGGGGATAGCAAAACAGACTTCGATATTCATATCGAGGACTTAACTTGGTGTGGGTAAGATAGACTTTCTTAAAAGTATAAATCAAGGGAACTTTATACAACGTTTTTGGATGCCCTTCTCTTTGGGTTCAAAGATTTACTACTTGTTACGTGTTTTGTTACAAGTTTTCCGCTGCATTTGTATTGTTGAGGAAAGTATAACTATCTTATACTTCCATATACTTGTACTCTGATCTAGTTAGATTCTATACACTTTAAGGTAGAATCTTCATCATTGTAAACTTTCATTAAGTTTCATTTCTAGAACCATCTTTTCCGGAATCTCATTCTCATAATAATATTTTCGGAATCAAGGAAGTGTGTAGAACTAGAGGTTTTGTGAATTACCTTGTTTAACCTTGTTAAATATAACCATCTTTAAAAGTTCTAAAGGAATTTTTTAAAGTATACAATTCACCCCCCCCCCCCCTCTTTTATTTTAAGCATCATTAGATACTTTACTCAGTATCTATTTATTTTGATCCTACATTTGGTATTATAGAGTATATCATACTCACATACCATTTCAAAAATTGGTATCAGAGTAGGTTACCTTGAATCCTGAACCAATATAAAAATTGGCTTCAGAATTTTGGTTCAATATGAATTAATCTCAAGATTAGATTCAGAAGAGAATTCATCTCATTCTTTTCTCAGAATCAATTTTTCAGACTCATATAGTTCGGATTCATTTTTTCTTAGAGATACTCTTGTTCTATATTTTCCTTTATTAGGAATATTTTCCTTGTTTACAAACCTTTATTACTAACAAGTTTGTGCGGAAATATTTTTCTATAAGATGGTAGGAATAAATTCTGGTTCCATAGACAATGTCAATCCAACTGGACCACCTATTTTTGATGGAAATGATTATGAATATTGGAGAGATCGCATGAAGACTTTCATTATCAATACTGGTGTTGATAATTTTTTTATGCTAACTGGAGGATATAAAATCCCTGACAAAGAAGTTAGTACCTTCACCAATCAAGAAAAGCATGAATATCAACTGAATTATAAGGTACGCAATACTTTTCTTTGCTCCATGACTAGAAATATATATAGCCAAATTTCATCTTGTGGAGCATAAAATTGTATTTGGAAGAAACTTGAAGTTACACACTTTGGATATTCTAAAGTTATTGAAACTAGAAGATCCATGCTTAGAGATGAATATCATGGCTATAACTTTCCTTATAGAGAACCCATATGTAAGGTGCAACAAAGGTTCATGACTGTTTTGAATAGTTTACAATCCATGGGTGAGAAAGGATTAGATGATGAAGCTCTTGTTGATAAGATCATAGACATCATTCCTAATGAGTGGGAATCCAAGAGAAATGTTATTGATGAGAACAGAAAGGTTACTCAGATTTCTCTTGATGAACTGTTTGGAACACTTCTTCAGCATGAGACTAGAATGAAGAGAGATGCAGATAATGTAAAGAAGAAGAATGGGAATGGAAGTGTTTCTTTTACTACTACTTCAAACCATATGAAAGCCAAGACTCCTGATAAAGTTACTAGATCTAAGTCTAATAAGGTTGTTATCTAATCTGAATCTATTGGAAGTGAATCCACAGAGAATGAGTTAGAAAATATTGCTCGAAGAATGAACAAGATAGATGGACAGAGGAAATTTCAATCCAAATACAAGAAGAAAGAAAGGAAAGATAAGAAATATTCAGAAGTTACATGTTATGAATGCAAGAGAGTTGGACACATAAGACCTGATTGTCCTATGCTTAAGAGAAAATAAAGGAAGGAAAGGAATTTAGATAGAAACAGAAATAAGTATTACAAGGCTAAAGCTAATAAATTCATGAAAGCTAATGACACCCAGAGTGCCAGTGGTGGTGACTCTTCAGATGAATCTTCAGATTATGAATCTTCTAGATAGAAGAATCTTAGTCTAATATCCAGAATACCTATTGAAAATCATTGTTTAATGGATAAGGTACACAATGCTGAATCAATGACCAATGAATCTTTAAATGCTAATTATAGTAATGATAAATATTATTACTCTTTGGATGAAGAATCATCTTCTGATGAAGACAATAATTTACCTTCCTATGATGAAGTTTCTAGGTTTTCCAAACTTCTTGAGATTGAGAACTCAAAACTCATGAAAAAACTTGATAAGGAAAAATCTAGGAATACTATTCTTACTAAGGAAATATCAGATCTTTCTAAATATCTTGATAAGAAAAATGTATATTTCTAAAGTATTTCAAAAAATCTTGAGGAAGTAAATTCTGAGAAGAATAAACTTTCTAAAGATCTAGAAAATGTAATTTCTAAGAAAAATGTTTTTGAGCCTAACTCTAGTTCCAAATAAAATTCTTTAGAAGACAAGAACTTGGTTATCAAACTGAAATCCAAAATCTTTTCCTTAAGGAATTTTTTGTCAAACTTTACCTTAGGTAAGAAAATTTTGATAAGATGTACTCTCAAATCTGACCTCTAAGGAATAGTTCTGGTTTTGGTTATACTGGTTCTAAACCGATTTTTAGTAACAATTACTTTGTTCCTCAAAGTGACCCATTCTGCACTAATTGTCATTGTGGTGGACACTGGGAAAAAAATTGTTTCTTAAACAAAATCCAGTCTTTAGGATTCCATAAAGCCTATTTTTCTAAGAAAATGTGGGTACCTAAAATTTTTCTTTCTGAGATATCCGGATCCAAGCAAGTTTGGATTCTGAAAACCTAAATTTTTCTTATTTTCAAGAAAATAGAGAAGGTACCAACAGAAATATATGGTATATGGATAGTGGATGTTCCCGACATATGACTAGCAACAAAAACTATTTTGAAAAGATTATCAAGAAGAAAGGAGGAAAAGTAACTTTTAGAGATAATGTTTAGGGAGAAATTATTGGTATAGGTAACATTGTTCTTCTTGGAAAAACTCTGATTTCAAATGTTTTATTCGTTAAGGGTCTTAAGCACAACCTCATTATCATAATCCAGTTATGTGATGAAGGTTACCTTGTGAATTTTAGTAATGACAAGTTCTTATTACACAATTCTAAGGAATAATTTATTCTTTCTTCCCATAGGCAAGAAAATGTTTACACACTAAACTTAGAAGAACTTAGGAGCCAAGATCTACCTTGCCTTAGTGCAATGGAAGATCATTCTTGGTTGTTTCATAGAATGTTAGGACATTGTAACCTTAGGAACTTATGCAAACTTTCTAAGAAAATATTAGTTAAGGGTCTACCGGAGCTTAGATTTGATTCTTCTAAAGTTTTTTACCCTTGTCAATATGGTAAGAAACATAAATCAAGTTTTAATTCAATCGGTGAAGTCTCAACTACTGATGCATTACAGTTAGTGCATATGGATCTCTTTGGTCCTACAAAAACTTGAAGCATTGGAGGAAAGTATTATGTATTTGTTTTAGTTGATGATTACACTAGATTTACGTGGGTCTATTTTCTAGAAAAAAAGTCTGAAGCATTCTCGTATTTTAAAAGTTTTAGATCCCAAGTTAAAAATGAGAAAACCCTTCCATTGAAAACTATTCATAGTGATCATGGTGGAGAATTTCAAAATTCAGATTTTGAAACTTTTTGTAGTAGAAAAGGCATTACTCATAACTTCTCAGCACCCAGAACACCTCAACAAAATGGTATTGTTGAAAGAAGAAATAGAATTATTCAACAAATAACTATAACCATATTGAGCAAGTATTCTGTAGCCAAAAATTTTTGGGCTGAAGCTATAAGTACTTCTTGTTATACTATAAATCGTGTTTTAATTAGGCCTTTTCTTAATAAAAATCCTTATGAGTTATGGAATGGTAGAAAACCTAGACTTTCCTACTTTAAGGTTTTTGGTTTCAAGGTATTCATTCGGAATACTAAAGACAATCTACATAAATTCGCACCAAAATCTGATGGAGGAATTTTCTTAGGCTACTCCACAACTTCTAAGGCTTATAGAGTTTTCAACAAAAACACGTGTACTGTTGAAGAGACAGTACATGTGAAATTTGATGAAACTGATCCCTTTTTTTTAAACAATCCCAACCTACATCTTCGGATGTGTTTTCAAAAACTTATTATCAACATTTTTTAGAAGATCCTTCTGATAAGGAAAATTTCCAAGAAGATACTTCTGAAACATTTACCTCAGAATATTTCCTACCCTATGTTGATGAATAGGTTTTACAAAAACCAAACCATTCATTTCTAAAGAATCATCCCAGTGATAGTATCATTGGAGATGTGAATCAACCTGTAAGGACTAGAAGTTTCTTAAGAAATTAAGTAGAATATCTAGAATTCTTTTCCCAATTAGAACCAAAAATAACTGATGAAGCTTTAGGTGATGATGATTGGATTAAAGCCATGCAAGATGAACTAAATGAATTTGAAAAGAATAAAGTCTGGACCTTGGTTGAAAGACCTAAGGAAACTTCTGTTATTGGAGTAAAATGGGTCTTCAGAAGTAAGTGTGATGAAAATGGAATCATTATAATAAATAAATCTTGATTAGTTGTTAAAGGCTATAATCAATAGGAAGGAATATACTATGAAGAAACCTATGCTCCAGTAGCTATACTTTAATCTATTCGTATCTTATTTTCCTTTGTAGCATTCTTCAATTTCAAACTATTTCAAATGGATGTGAAATGTGTTTTCCTTAATGATTATGTTTAAGAGGAAGTTTTTTTGAACAACCTCCTGGTTTTGAAGATACAAAACATCATGATCATGTTTTTAGACTTACCAAAGATTTGTATGGACTTAAAAAATCCCCTCGAGTCGGGTATGATAGACTTATAGGATTTTTGCTTCAAAATAACTATGTCAAGGGAAATGTCGATCCAACCCTTTTTATAAAGAAAGATAATAAATATGTTTTGATTATTTAAATTTATGTTGATGACATTATATTTGGTTCAACTCAGCAATCTTTAACTGATTCCTTTGTGGATCTAATGAAATATGAGTTTGAAATGAGTATGATGGGTCAGTTAACATTTTTCCTTGGTTTTCAAATCTCTCAAAAACCATAAGGAATCTATATATCCCAACATAATTATATTAAATATCTTCTTAAAAAGTATGGATATGACAACACTAAAAGTATAAGTACTCCCATTGGTACCTCAAACACACTTGATCTTGATGAAGCTGGGAAACCAGTAGATCAAACATCTTTTAGAGGTATGATAGGAAGTTTACTTTACTTTACATCTAGTCATCCAGACTTAATGTTTTTAGTATGCTTATGTGCAAGATATCAATCCAATACTAAGGAATCTCATTTAAAGGCAGTGAAAATAATTTTTCGCTACTTAAAGGAAACCATGGATTTAGGACTCTTTTATACTTCTGGAAATGATTTTGTTTTAAAAAAAAATCGGATGCTGACTTTGGTGGATATAGAATGAATAGAAAGAGTATATCCGGAACTTTTCATTTCTTAGGAGATTCATTAGTTTCTTGGTCATGCAAGAAGCAACACTCAGTAGCACTTTCCACTACTGAAGTTGAATATGTAGCAGCTAGAATTTGTTGTGCTCAAGTGTTGTGGATGCAACAAACACTCACAGACTATGGTATGAGTTTTACCAAAACACAAATTTTGTGTGATAATAAAAGTTTCATTTCCCTTAGTAAAAACTCTACACATCACTCTCATGCAAAGCACATAAATATTAGGCATCACTTTCTTAGGGATCACACACAAAAAGGAGATATCATTCCTCAATTTATCAAAACGCAAGATCAACTTGCTGATATTTTCACAATATATTTACCCTTCGATAGATTTGAATACATTAAATAGAAGTTAGGAATGATAACCATAAGGTAATCTTCCTTATTAACTTCCTGTGGAATAAATCTCCTTACAGTAATAAAATCCTTTTCTTAGGGGGAGTACATTTTCTTGTTAGTATTCAAAAAAAATTGTAATGAAATTTTTCGTAGTTAGTTTTGTTTTCAAATTTTTTTTTCGTAATAAAGTTTTTCAAAAAAATCGTAATGAAGTCTTTCAAAAAAATCATAATGAAGTTTTTCATATTATTCGTAATGAAGTTTTTCATATTTTTTGTAATGAATTTTTTCATATTTTTCATATTGTTTTTTTTTAATCTCTGTAATAGAGTTTTTTAAAATTCTTCGTAATGAAGATTTGCTAATTTTTCATATCCTAAAATTTTCATAATGAACATTTTCATAATAAATATTTTCGTAATGAATATTTTCATAGAGAAGATTTTCATAATGAAGATCTGCGTACTCATTTTTTTTCATACTCAAGTTTTTTTTGGAATCTAAACTCCTTCAAGAAGAATTTTCCTCACTAGGAATAATTCTCCTGACAATATGAAAGGTATGATTCTTTCTTGAGTTTTCGTAATCACATTTTACTTTCTGGTAGTTTCTTTTGTATTTTTAAAATCTTTCAGATTCTAGTTTCCTTAAATCTGAATGTTTTATTTTAAAAATCTCAAAAGATTGAATCCTACCAAATCTTCCTTGTAGCTATCATTTCAACCGTCATATCTGATCAGAAAAATTCTCATCCATTGGATTGAGATGGGAAGATGAACCATCGCATCAACACCTATAAAAGGGGACCCACGATGGTTGTCCCACATCATTTTTCAAGCTTTTGCGTGTCGAAGATCTGCCCCACTTCAAAAGATCATTCCGGATTTTCAAAGGTTTCTCAATTCCAAATATCTGGTGAAGTTCCTTCTCAAGATATGTCTTCTATCAATCCAATTGTGGAGTGGAAAATATACAGAGAAAGGCTGGTGCATCCAAATTTATTCAACAAGTATGACTCCATTATCTCCAAAAACATCAAGATGAATGGATGGGAAAGTGTTTGCATACTAAATCCTGGAGCTCATGACTTGGTGTATCTGGATCTACTCATTGAGTTTTATGAGTCAGTTTGTTTCTTTAAGGAAGAAGGGAGAGATAAGTTTTCATTCAAGAGTAATAGAAAAACCTATGGCCTTTCATACACCAAGACTGCTAGCTTGGTGGGGTTGTCTTATAAATGGGAAGCCGAGTTCTGTTCCCAAAAGCTTCCAGATGTTCAAGGAAGTTTTGTAAAGGTGAAGGCTATGGAGTGTCTTGGACTTAGAGATGTCGAGACCGCAAAGATTGCTCATTTGTCTACAAATAATCGGATCCTTGAGTTATGGGTTCAGGGTTTTATCGTAACGAGAAAGGGTGACAAGGACACACTGAAGAAAAGTGATATGTATATCTTGGATTTTTTGGTAAATCTAAGGAAGATCAATCTGATGAAGGATATTCTCATTACGATAGATAATATCAAGAATGGGAATTTGAGAGCACAGATAATCATGTATCCTTCCCTAATCTCCAAGTTGATTGTTCGATGTCTTGGGTCCTTTATGATTCCTTGCAGTTCCAAGTCGAGGAATTGAAAATTCATGTTAGTAAGCGATGATAATTTGAAAATAATGAATGTTGGCTTTTCTAAAGATTCCAGAGAGTTTTATGATCTACCCGTGGAAGAAGCAGAAGTTGTTCCAAAGAATGCAGAAGAGGCTGAACTGTCGAAGAAGGATAGAAAAAAGAAGAAACTGAAGGAAGTGGAAGAATCATAGAAAACCTCTAAGGACAAAGAAACTCAATCCGCACCTCCAAATCCCAAGAATCATAAATCCTATCTAGATGAGGTAGTAGCCAAATAGAAGGAAGACAAAAAGAATTGAAAGGAAGGAGAGCCACAGTTTGTCTTGGATCCTGCAGAGGCCAAATCTTTGAAAGAGAAGGCAGTCGATGAGCTTGAGAATCAATACAAAGAGAAGAAGCTTAAGAAGAAAATGTCTGAGGCCAAAATTGTCCAATCTCTTTTTAGGGACACTGAAATATCATCCAAGAACATTCCTGTACTGAAATATTTCTTGGTTGAACCCTTACCTGAGACTCCAGGGAAGAAGTTCATGACTCCGAAAAAAGACCAAGTGAAGGTTGCTGAACAGAAAGAAGTTGTGGAAGAAGTGGAAAATGAATAAAGTAGTGGTGGCACTGAAGATATTATTAATAAAGTTGAAGATTATCATTAAAAGAAAACCCCTTCTTAGAAACTATCAATCCGAACTTCTGAAGCAGAGTCTTCAAAGCTCCCAACTCCTAGGAAGGATGAGGAAGGTGAAGATGAGAAGGGTGAAGAAGAAGTTAATAAATTTTCTGAGGAATAAAGCTATAATCAGGACTTTATAGACCCTGAGGATATTGAGGCAGGATCCGAGAAAGAAAAAATTGATGAAGATAATATTGTTCAGTTGTCTGAAAGTGAGCATGAGTCTCCGGATGAGGAAGTTGTTCTGAAAACTGACAAGGGGAAACAGGTGGTTGCTAATACACCTATGAAAGCAATTTTAAGGAAGAAGGAAGCTTATGGATCTTCTAAGAGGAAGATAGTTGAAATAGAGGAATAACCATCACCAAGAAAAGTGTCAGATTTAGAATCATCAGCCCTAGGATATGATTTTTTTCATTCAATCTCTGAAGAATCTTGTTGACACCATTCTGATCTTTCCAACCATTGATTCTAGATGTCAGATGCTCCAACATAGATTGAATCAAAAATCAGATTATGTATCCATGGTGATGGATAGGTGTGTAAAGATTGAGTCTGATTATAAGAACTTCCTTATCAACTACGATGCCCACAGAAAATCTTGTAAGAAAGTGGTCAGCTGGTCAAAGAATATAGTTGAAGAGTTGAGAGAGCTTGATGAGTTTCAAGATGATGTTAAGGAAACTTTTGATACTCAAGATAGAAAAATCAAGGATCTCACAAATAGCTTTGAGGAAAAGCTAAATATTGAGCAAAATACTCGGATTCAGGAGGTCAAGGATCTGAATGGGAAGCTGAACTCTATTGCTCAAAGCTGGAAGAGAGAAAGGGATCTCCAGTTTGAGATTGAAGAAAATCTAGTGAAGCAAGATGACTTGTTGAAAGCTCAGGTAGAGGATCTGAAGGATCAGGATGATAGGATCAAATCCTTAGAGAAGCAAGCATAGGAAGATCACAAGGAGCTAAAGAAGCTGAAAACCATTGTCAAGAAATTGATACCCAAGGAAAAGGAAGGAAAATAAATCCAATATTTTTTTTATTTTTTTGTAAAAATTCTTCCAATATTAATGAAATTGTGGTTGCTCGTTTTTTGTTTTGATGTTTCTAATAATATTTCAGGTACCATATTTTTTTCCATTCCCTCAAACTCTTTTTGAAAATTACAAAGGGGGATAAGGATAAAGAATTCGAAGTAAAGAAAAAATATCCCTAAGTAAGGGGGGGTTTATCTAAGGGGGAGTTTTCTTTACAGAGAGTTTTGTACTCAAGATAATGAAAAATCTCATTCTGGAAATCTAGAATATGATCCTTAGTGTTCCAAAGCCTAAGGGGGAGTTAGTCGTATTCATTTTTTCCATTGTGAAAAGGGAGATAAGTTTTATTTCAAAATCTAGAAAAAAGTTTCTAAGTCCTTATATTATTTTTTGTAAGGATGTTTGTGCTTTACAAAAAGGGGGAGATTGTTGAGTCAATAAGGTTTTCATTATGAATTTTATATTCCTTCACACTTGGGGTAGATTGTTAAGTCAATAAGGTTTCCTTATGACTTTACCATTCTTTCTTGTTTTGAAAATCACAAACACCTTATCTCAAGGAAAATCTCTTTTTACCCAGTGTTTTACTTCTATAAGGAAAAATTTCCTTCCCAAAGGAAATTTATCCTTACCATGTTTTCATTATTCATATCATAATTTTTCTAAGTGTAAAATTCAGTTTGAAACCAAAACCTCAGAATCCTATAATTACCTATATATGAAGTATTCTGTTTTAGGATCCGAATTCTCAGAATTCTGGTTATGAACTCTTCCAAGTTCTTACTCCAAATTCTGATTACAAATTCTGGTTACGAACTCTTCTGAGTTCTGACTCCAAATTCTGATTATGAATTCTGATTATGAAGTCTTCCAAGTTCTGACTCCGAATTCTGATTACGAATTCTGGTTAAAAACTCTTCTGAGTTCTGACTCCAAATTCTGAATACGAATTCCGGTTACAAACTCTTTTGAGTTTTGACTCAGAATTCCAAATACTAATTCTAGTTACAAACTCTTCTAAGTTATGACTCTGATTTCTCTGAATACAGACTCCAAACTCTTATGATTTATGACTCTGAATTCTCATGAACTCTGACTCTGAACTTTGTATATTTTGGTTCCGAATTCTTGTGAATCCAGATTCCAAATTTCCTTGAAATTCAGACTCCGGAATTCTATAGAATTTATAAGGCCCCAGCCTTAAACCTTACTTAATCTTGAGTTATTAAAAGATTACACATTGAGGATCTTTTCAGGTTTAGAGTTTTAGAGAATTAGATCATGAAACTTGCATTACATTCCACATTTTAACAAAGTGGTTACAAAAAGACAGTATTCATTCTTCCCATCAACGGAAACATATTTAAAATAAAACACGGATTCTTTCTTGACACATCCTTGACACTATCGTCACATCATGTACCTTTCCCTTGACCTGTGAAAAGCATTTCAAAAACTTGGGATGAGCATAAAAAGCTCAGTAAGGGTTATAGAAATATGGAAAGGAAACATGAGTTCATATATGCATAAGAATGAAATCATACTTTACCCATAAAACATAGGCATATCAAATCATGAATAAATTATAGAAGACATAAGACATAAAGGTAACTTGAGGCATTCATAACATTCTTACGTAGGGAGTAACCCTCTTGGTTACGTTTGGAATACCCATCACAGTATATTCCCTAAAATCTCTTCGGAGAAACCTTAATGTTTCACTCCTTCGCGTTACCCAATGCATTGGAGAGCTATATCGGGCTCACCCGCCCTTAGTTTATCACGGAACCACCCGTTCTTCATAACAATGCCCAAGAACCATAACATAATCGTATCACATAAAACATGAATAAAGGAAACATAACATTTCCACATTTCAATCACAATATAACA
The DNA here is from genome assembly GCA_963277665.1 of Viscum album. Classification (NCBI taxonomy): domain Eukaryota; kingdom Viridiplantae; phylum Streptophyta; class Magnoliopsida; order Santalales; family Viscaceae; genus Viscum; species Viscum album. The sequence continues at coordinate 1,153,222,245 of OY728135.1, forward strand.
TTTTAGGATATTGAAATAATGAATCCATTCAAAAAGAAACCATTTCCAAAACCATTAAAAACATTTAATAAAGAGATTTTTGATTCAAAGTGTCCCATACCACCTTGAAGCTTTTAACATTTTAAACCATTAATATCCATATAAATAAATCCTTAAAACAATTTTTAAAACATGGATATTAATAAGAACAAATAATTAAAACATTTAAAATGATATTCTGGAAAAAGGGGTTTTACCAAAATTAGAGACACTTGAATACAATAATTGAGGAATAACATTTAGTCAGAACTTTATAATATCATGAGAATAAAAGGATTCATGATATAATACTCCAAAGGACAGTATATACACCATATAAGAGTGAATTGGTGTATAACAACAATGAACCCTCAATAGAAATGTCAAATGTGATGAAATCCCTTATAAAGAAGGTATCCTTAAATTAAGGACAAATCAATCTCAAAATATGTATGACAAATATAAATACACCCAATATAAGTGGATATTAAGTGTAAAACAATAAAATGTCATTCACACATATTCAATGGATGACATATTCAATGACTACATGTTGAACCCAACGAAATCGAAATTGGGTTAAAAAGTTCCCTTGACAGCCTAACGGCATCACATCAAAATGAGTTGATGAGAGATAAAAAGTGTATCTAATAACTTGGACATAAAATTTACATCAATAATGATATATGAGAACATATCCCAACATAACAATATTTAAATTAAAAGACCCAACAAAAGAAGTCTTTTAAAAAAGCGGGGGGGGGGGGGGGTGAAAGGTTCCCTTACCGACTTGGGTGTCTTTCAAAACATACACCCCATGGAAGAAGGACAATAGATCATTGATGTAAATACTTATAAACGAATTTATATTACACAAAGAGTAGAATAATGGGCAGTACATACACCACTCAATGGAATTTGTGGCAAATGTAGCATAAATCTCACAGGAACAAAAGTGAGATGAAAAATCCCTTACGAAAACTCGACAGCCTAACGGCGCCACATAAAACATCCAAAATGGATTGATGAGAGGAAATAGGGTCTCTCATCATATCAACATAAAGTTTACAGAATTAGGAATACAAAAGAACATCCCCCAACATAACAAAAATGAGCTTAAAAGAAGTGACATAATGGAGAGTACTTAAAAAGAAAGAGAGAGGTTAGATCTCTTACAAAAATTCGGCAGCCTAACGGCGCCACTCAAAACTTCCAAAATGGATTTATGAGAGAGAATAGGGTCTCTCATCACATGAACATAAAAATTAAAGTAAGTGTAATATAAAATATCATCCCAATAACAAGAAATATGAGCTTTAAAAGGAATGACATAAAAGTGTGTACTTAAAAAGAAAGAGAGGAGTAGGATCCCTTACCTTGGGTCCGACTTGACTCGATCGTTCTTTAACGTCCTGAATAATAAACTTGAGTTAATTTCCACTTTATTAAGAACCCTTTTTATAGTTCATTATTCCTTTTAGATCACTTATTTCAATGTTATAAACATTATTTAATCATTTAAGTTAATAATGATTGTTTTGTCGATATTTGGTTCTTAAGTCGAAAGTGGACTTCTTACAATTACATGTTGTTCGTGTGGCCAAATGTTTATTATATCAAGAATTGTATTCATGATGTAGATATCATATATTTCATATATATCCAGTACATGCATGCATTTATAACATTACATAATCATTTAGAGGTAAGAAATGAAATGCACCGTTCATGGAGACGGTAAGCCGTACGTACGCATGAACGCTACTTTCATTTCTATCTCATACTTTAATGGAAAGAAATAATAATTATATAGAGGTATATAATAATTCCAGTATAATATCATATATAATATCATATTTCCATCCTTTATACATCCCACATATGGTATTTAACGAATCAAATCACTTTGAGGGGGCGGTAGTCCGCACTTCCTTAAATGAAGATATCGCGTATACCCATAATGGAATCCATAAAGGTCAGACAAAAATGAAAAATACAGAAGCATAAATAAAACATAAACATATTATATATCATATATAAAAATAGTGACATCATAATGGCCACCTTTGAAGGTGTTAAATGAGTATTGAACAATCATCGTTTCGGGAGGCAGAATTTCACCATCCACGGAAACCGTATGTTCTTTAACCATTTGATGTAGTTGTGTGAGAGTGTAGCTCGAATAATTCTTATAAAAATATCCTAGTATATTGAGGATACTGTTGTTGTTACAAAAGAAGTAAATAAAAAGTGTTTAGGGGGTTGGAGAAGAAAAATAAAACAAATGAACATGAGAGAATGAATTACCTTTAAAAGTGTAACTCCTTTTGATTTAAGCCTAAAGGATTCCTTTGAAAGGATTCTGCCCAAAGGGAGTCCTCTAGGATGAGGAGAGGGATGTGGAGAGAGTAAATGGGCAGGGGTTGGCCGATCCAAAGGCTTGAGGAGTGTGGGAAAAGAGGTAGAGGTGGGGGCCTTTTATAAGAGGAGAGGAGGGGTACTTTTGGAATGTAAGAAATATTACATTATTTGAAAATGTGTTTCGGTTTCAAAAGGTCCCACATTGATAAAATTCGTGGATAAGGTGATAAGTCTCCGAAATCCACTCATCCAATTGGATTTGTCCATGTGTAGTTCATAGATTTTACATTATCTTTCTATTTTATTTAAATCGTCAAATAATGATGTCATCGCCGCATCATTATTTTGTCATAAATAATTAAATTTATTTAATGTGTAAAAATTATAAAAAAAATACTATGATATATGAAATCTTTTTAGCTTTCCAATGAATATTTATAATCAAAATTTGGACTTGTATAACCCCACTTAAAAATTGTTTTTGTAAAACATATTATGTTTGTGTCATTTTCACTTTAACGTTAAATAAAAAGTAATCAATGTCATTTCCCAAAAAAAGTGGATCCATGGGGTCCCCAAGTTGACCCATGGCATGTCATGGTCGGCCATGACACAAACAATGAGGTTGGGACATGTGTCTAGGTCATTTCATTTCATTAAAGTATTATTTATACCTTAAACTACCCTAATTACCACTAATCGCGATTAAAAACTTAATAAGTTACTATTCACCAAAAAATTATTTTAATCTCATTGAACCACATTTTACTTATTAATGACAACCATGTATGTCGGATTTTTTAAAATCAAAACACAATGATGGAAAAATTTCATTTAAACGGAAAATCAGTTTTTATAAGTACCACTTAGTGGTTTCACTATTCATCAAAAATTGAAGTTTTTCAGAAAAATCCCAAAAATTCACCCTAAGCTATATTTGATATTCTGAATTCAAAAATGAAGTCCGTTTTACAAAATTCAAAACATATAAGTCACATTAATTAATTTAATGATTAATTCCCGCTGTCAGAGCAAATAGCGTGTTTTTATAAAACAATAAGTATCAAAAGATTGACACTAGTTTAAGTCTGATTTCAAAGTGAAATTAATTCCAACGACCACTATTGGATTTAATGGTAAAAATATTTTCTAATTTCACTTTAAAACCAATTCAAAATATAATCTAATCATATAAATAAATTAGATTAAAAAGAGGTTTTGAATTAAAATACAACATTTTACACTATTCATTAAAAAAAATGAACATTATCGGAAAGATACCAAAAATTTACACAAAGTAAATTTTGATGTCCCGATTCTTAAGAAGAGTTTTATTTGTTCCAAAAGAATGTTTAAGGGTGAGCAAAACTATATTTAATGACAATTCTCCATTAAAAGGTGATAAGTGAACCTTTAGTGAAAACTAGGGCATATACGCCAAAAATTGAATTCTTTCCGTATTTTAAGCCTTTATCTTTTATTGTATAAATGTAAAAATATTTAAGAACATATATAATCATATTTTAGTTATTTCTATCCATTCCCGCCAATACAACGGCTACATATTAACTACCATTTAAAATAATAATATTTTATTATTAGAGTGCAACGTAAGATTCCCAAGAAACTCGTTGTTGCGTGTTGGGTACGCCATCGAGCATAGCTTCCCCTTTAAAGTCATTTCAATATTTTATTCATAAATATAGATAAATATGAAATGTCATATTCTTTATTTACCTGGGGTGTTACATCCTTCCCCCCTTTTGGGAATTGCGTCCTCGCAATTTTAAAATTGCGCTTGGAAACATCCTTGAAAGTCCCACATCGGAACAAAAGTCGGTAAAACAAACACTTTAAAATAAAGAAAGATAAGTACAAAGGTCACCCGAGTTAACCCATACTAGGATTCCAAATATGAAAATATGGACATGGAGGAAAAAACAAAGGGTCATGTTCTGATGGAGAGTGATAGAAAACATGTTTAGGAGAAAGTTAACCACGAGAAAATCACAAACTTGTGATGGGTTAAACGGTCTTCGATTCCCCAGTAGGAAAAGTTAATAGACAACATTTTTGTTTTAAGTTACTTTTTATTGAGGAATTTATTCATAAGGAAACATAATCACTTATTATATTTACTTTCAACCTTTATTATATTCCTTACACAAACTCATATTTTCTCCAAAAGACGAGTATTTAGGAAGACTTGTTCACATTAAGAGTACTATAATCAACTTATAGAGAATCACCTAATCCACAAAAGAGAACTATATACTTCCCATATCATTATACCTTAACCATAACCAAAACCAAAAAGGTTAGTACAAGGTCAGATAATCCAGAAAAGGATAACCCTTTATAAAAAGAAAATCTATTCTTAATCTCCAAAATTTGTCCAACAAAACCCAAAGTTCAACGAGGACCATTCTATAATCAATTTGTCCATAAAATTCTTCAAAGTAAACCAATATAAGATTGAAACCCAAATATTTGAAGGATTTAGTCGCATAGACTTCCAAGATAAATCGTAACATTTATCTCCAAACAATATCAGTTGCTCCTAAAGTCTCGTTTTGAAAAGTAATTAACCTAATCACATATCCTCCATGATAGGTTAATCATTTTCAAAAATAACCCAAAATCAACTTACTCTTAATTCATAAAATCATATAACTAGAATGAATTAGTCAAACTAACCAGGGACTTCACGTAGTCCAGTGGTAGGCGATAAATACCAATCGCACATTGGTTGTGGGTTCGATTCCCGCAGCTTTGTCCGATGCGACGGGATGTCACACGGTCTGCATGTTGTCCTTTTTCCAAAACTATATAATTCTTAAAACATTCCCCAAAATGATATAAAATCTTCAAGAATAATCATAACATATTTTAACCTCAAGTTTATCTCATTCCTTTCATTTTCTATCATATCATAGAGTAACCCATAATTACCTAAAAATTAAGTATCATATAAACCCTAATGGTTACCTTAATAATTATTACCTGAATTTCCACATCGAATTGGCCATCTCGTACCTGATTCATTAGAGAACTCACCAAGGTTGAAGTGGTTGATCATGACTCATTGATATTTGGTTTAGAACAACCACGAGTTTCCTCATTGAATCCTTCATTTTATCTAGTATCTTAATCAGAGAACCACCACAGTTTCCATCAAACCTGTTGTCTCTTTGGTGCCTGCTAGATCCATCCATTCACTAAAAATAGAAATGTCAGTGTGAGTATATCAACAAAACCATCATGTACTAATGAGTAAGATAGACAATATGATATACTTACTCATTCACTTTATCTAAAACTAAGACTCTTTTTGAAATCCTAACCATTATGGTAAATGTCACTTATGCTTAAAGAATACCCTAACCTCTAAAGTTATCTAAACCGACCTTTGATACCAACTATAAGGCCCCAGCCTTAAACCTTACTTAATCTTGAGTTATTAAAAGATTACACATTGAGGATCTTTTCAGGTTTAGAGTTTTAGAGAATTAGATCATGAAACTTGCATTACATTCCACATTTTAACAAAGTGGTTACAAAAAGACAGTATTCATTCTTCCCATCAACGGAAACATATTTAAAATAAAACACGGATTCTTTCTTGACACATCCTTGACACTATCGTCACATCATGTACCTTTCCCTTGACCTGTGAAAAGCATTTCAAAAACTTGGGATGAGCATAAAAATCTCAGTGAGGGTTATAGAAATATGGAAAGGAAACATGAGTTCATATATGCATAAGAATGAAATCATACTTTACCCATAAAACATAGGCATATCAAATCATGAATAAATCATAGAAGACATAAGACATAAAGGTAACTTGAGGCATTCATAACATTCTTACGTAGGGAGTAACCCTCTTGGTTACGTTTGGAATACTCATCACAGTATATTCCCTAAAATCTCTTCGGAGAAACCTTAACGTTTCACTCCTTCGCGTTACCCAATGCATTGGAGAGCTATATCAGGCTCACCCGCCCTTAGTTTATCAAGGAACCACCCATTCTTCATAACAATGCCCAAGAACCATAACATAATCGTATCACATAAAACATGAATAAAGGAAACATAACATTTCCACATTTCAATCACAATATAACATTTTAGGATATTGAAATAATGAATCCATTCAAAAAGAAACCATTTCCAAAACCATTAAAAACATTTAATAAAGAGATTTTTGATTCAAAGTGTCCCATACCACCTTGAAGCTTTTAACATTTTAAACCATTAATATCCATATAAATAAATCCTTAAAACAATTTTGAAAACATGGATATTAATAAGAACAAATAATTAAAACATTTAAAATGATATTCTGGAAAAAGGGGTTTTACCAAAATTAGAGACACTTGAATACAATAATTGAGGAATAACATTTAGTCAGAACTTTATAATATCATGAGAATAAAAGGATTCATGATATAATACTCCAAAGGACAGTATATACACCATATAAGAGTGAATTGGTGCATAACAACAATGAACCCTCAATAGAAATGTCAAATGTGATGAAATCCCTTATAAAGAAGGTATCCTTAAATTAAGGACAAATCAATCTCAAAATAAGTATGACAAATATAAATACACCCAATATAAGTGGATATTAAGTGTAAAACAATAAAATTTCATTCACACATATTCAATGGATGACATATTCAATGACTACATGTTGAACCCAAAGAAATCGAAATTGGGTTAAAAAGTTCCCTTGACAGCCTAACGGCATCACATCAAAATGAGTTGATGAGAGATAAAAAGTGTATCTAATCACTTGGACATAAAATTTACATCAATAATGATATATGAGAACATATCCCAACATAACAATATTTAAATTAAAATACCCAACAAAAGAAGTCTTTTAAAAAAGCGGGGGGGTGAAAGGTTCCCTTACCGACTTGGGTGTCTTTCAAAACATACACCCCATGGAAGAAGGACAATAGATCATTGATGTAAATACTCATAAACGAATGTATATTACACAAATAGTAGAATAATGGGCAGTACATACACCACTCAATGGAATTTGTGGCAAATGTAGCATAAATCTCACAGGAACAAAAGTGAGATGAAAAATCCCTTACGAAAACTCGATAGCCTAACGGCGCCACATAAAACATCCAAAATGGATTGATGAGAGGAAATAGGGTCTATCATCATATCAACATAAAGTTTACAGAATGAGGAATACAAAAGAACATCCCCCAAAATAACAAAAATGAGCTTAAAAGAAGTGACATAATGGAGAGTACTTAAAAAGAAAGAGAGAGGTTAGATCTCTTACAAAAATTCGGCAGCCTAACGGCGCCACTCAAAACTTCCAAAATGGATTTATGAGAGAGAATAGGGTCTCTCATCACATGAAAATAAAAATTAAAGTAAGTGTAATATAAAAGATCATCCCAATAACAAGAAAGATGAGCTTTAAAAGGAATGACATAAAAGTGTGTACTTAAAAAGAAAGAGAGGAGTAGGATCCCTTACCTTGGGTACGACTTGACTCGATCGTTCTTTAACGTCCTGAATAATAAACTTGAGTTAATTTCCACTTTATTAAGAACCCTTTTTATAGTTCATTATTCCTTTTAGATCACTTATTTCAATGTTATAAACATTATTTAATCATTTAAGTTAATAATGATTGTTTTGTCGATATTTGGTTCTTAAGTCGAATGTGGACTTCTTACAATTACATGTTGTTCGTGTGGCCAAATGTTTATTATATCAAGAATTGTATTAATGATGTAGATATCATATATGTCATATATATCCAGTAAATTCATGCATTTATAACATTACATAATCATTTAGAGGTAAGAAATGAAATGCACCGTTCATGGAGACGGTAAGCCGTACGTACGCATGAACGCTACTTTCATTTCTATCTCATACTTTAATGGAAAGAAATAATAATTATATAGAGGTATATAATAATTCCAGTATAATATCATATATAATATCATATTTCCATCCTTTATACATCCCACATATGGTATTTAACGAATCAAATCACTTTGAGGGGGCGGTAGTCCGCACTTCCTTAAATGAAGATATCGCGTATACCCATAATGGAAGCCATAAAGGTAAGACAAAAATGAAAAATACAGAAGCATAAATAAAACATAAACATATTATATATCATATATAAAAATAGTGACATCATAATGGCCACCTTTGAAGGTGTTAAATGAGTATTGAACAATCATCGTTTCGGGAGGCAGAATTTCACCATCCAGGGAAACCGTATGTTCTTTAACCATTTGATGTAGTTGTGTGAGAGTGTAGCTAGAATAATTCTTATAACAACATCCTAGTATATTGAGGATACTGTTGTTGTTACAAAAGAAGTAAATAAAAAGATTTTAGGGGGTTGGAGAAGAAAAATAAAACAAATGAACATGAGAGAATGAATTACCTTTAAAAGTGTAACTCCTTTTGATTTAAGCCTAAAGGATTCCTTTGAAAGGATTCTGCCCAAAGGGAGTCCTCTAGGATGAGGAGAGGGATGTGGAGAGAGTAAATGGGCAGGGGTTGGCCGATCCAAAGGCTTGAGGAGTGTGGGAAAAGAGGTAGAGGTGGGGGCCTTTTATAAGAGGAGAGGAGGGGTACTTTTGGAATGTAAGAAATATTACATTATTTGAAAATGTGTTTCGGTTTCAAAAGGTCCCACATTGATAAAATTCGTGGATACGGTGATAAGTATCCGAAATCCACTCATCCAATTGGATTTTTCCATGTGTAGTTCATAGATTTTACATTATCTTTCTATTTTATTTAAATCGTCAAATAATGATGTCATCGCTGCATCATTATTTTGTCATAAATAATTAAATTTATTTAATGTGTAAAAATTATAAACAAAATACTATGATATATGAAATCTTTTTATCTTTCCAATGAATATTTATAATCAAAATTTGGACTTGTATAACCCCACTTAAAAATTGTTTTTGTAAAACATATTATGTTTGTGTCATTTTCACTTTAACATTAAATAAAAAGTAATTTATGTCATTTCCCAACAAAAGTGGATCCATGGGGTCCCCAAGTTGACCCATGGAATGTCATGGTCGGCCATGACACAACCAATGAGGTTGGGACATGTTTCTAGGTCATTTCATTTCATTAAAGTATTATTTATACCTTAAACTACCCTAATTACCACTAATCGCGATTAAAAACTTAATAAGTTACTATTCACCAAAAAATTATTTTAATCTCATTGAACCACATTTTACTTCTTAATGACAACCATGTATGTCGGATTTTTGAAAATCAAAACACAATGATGGCAAAATTTCATTTAAACGGAAAATCAGTTTTTATAAGTACCACTTAGTGGTTTCACTATTCATCAAAAATTGAAGTTTTTCAGAAAAATCCCAAAAATTCACCCTAAGCTATATTTGATATTATGAATTCAAAAATGAAGTCCGTTTTACAAAATTCAAAACATATAAGTCACATTAATTAATTTAATGATTAATTCCCGCTGTCAGAGCAAATAGCGTGTTTTTATAAAACAATAAGTATCAAAAGATTGACACTAGTTTAAGTCTGATTTCAAAGTGAAATTAATTCCAATGACCACTATTGGATTTAATGGTAAAAATATTTTCTAATTTCACTTTAAAACCAATTCAAAATATAATCTAATCATATAAATAAATTAGATTAGAAAGAGGTTTTGAATTAAAATACAACATTTTACACTATTCATTAAAAAAAATGAACATTATCGGAAAGATACCAAAAATTTACACAAAGTAAATTTTGATGTCCCGATTCTTAAGAAGAGTTTTATTTGTTCCAAAATAATGTTTAAGGGTGATCAAAACTATATTTAATGACAATTCTCCATTAAAAGGTGATAAGTGAACCTTTAGTGAAAACTAGGGCATATACGCCAAAAATTGAATTCTTTCCGTATTTTAAGCCTTTATCTTTTATTGTATAAATGTAAAAATATTTAAGAACATATATAATCATATTTTAGTTATTTATATCCATTCCCGCCAATACAACGGCTACATATTAACTACCATTTAAAATAATATTATTTTATTATTAGAGTGCAACGTAAGATTCCCAAGAAACTCGTTGTTGCGTGTTGGGTACGCCATCGAGCATAGCTTCCCCTTTAAAGTCATTTCAATATTTTATTCATAAATATAGATAAATATGAAATATCATATTCTTTATTTACCTGGGGTGTTACAGAATTCATGTTCTGAATTCCTAGAAAAAAGAATCTAAATATCCTTGTATTATAGACTCTAAATTAATTTTTGGTTAGACTCTGAACTTTCATTTGCTTACATTTAGAATATTGGATTTTAGTTATGTAACCGTATTTTTTCTTACACTTGTTTTGTTATAAAATGATGTCCTTTATTCAGTTACTAACTAACCATTGTTTGAGTGACATGTGTACAGGTCCCTCCGAAATTCGAGGAAAAATATAACTGTTGGAAGACGGATCTGACCATTGAGGTCATGCCTATAAATAGGAGCTCATTTGAAAAATCTCAACATTGTTCTATGACTCTAGAGATTACATGTTGTTGAAGTGATTTCTAGAGAGAGACACTCATTTCTTTTCACGTACTAAACTTCTTGTTCAGATTTTCTTAGTTTGATTCTGATTTTTGTTGTGTACAATTGAGGGCTTTTGGGGATAGGAAGATAGAGGTGTCTACTACGTTGAAGTTGAGGGCTTCCTTGCTGAGGAAGACAGATCTGCCGACTACCTTGAAGTTGAGGGCTTGCGGGGATAGAAAGACAAACTTTGATATTCATATCGAGGGATTACCCTAATATGGGTAAGACAGAATTTCTTGAAAGTATAAATCAAGGGACCTTTATCCAAGGTTGTTAGATACCCTTCTCTTTGGGTTAAAATATTTAAAACTTGTTATGTGTTTTGTTACAAATTTTTCGTTGCATTTGTATTTTTGAGGAAAGTATAACTATCTTATAATTCCTTATACTTGTACCCTGATCTAGTTAGATTCTATATGCTTTAAGGTAGAATCTTCATCATTGTAAACTTTAATTAAGTTTCATTTCCGGAACCATATTTTCTAGAATCACTTTCTCAGAATCATATTTCTGGAATCAAGAAAGTGTGTAGAACTAGAGGTTTTGTGAATTACCTTGTTTAACCTTGTTAAACATAACCATCTTTAAAAGTTCCAAAGGAATTTTTTAAAGTATACAATTCCCCCCTCCCCTTGTATTTTAAGCATCATTAGATACTTTACTTAGTATCTCTTTATTTTTATCCTACATTTGGTATTATAGAGTATATCATACTCACATACCATCTCAAAAATTGGTATCAGAGTAGGTTACCTTGAATCCTGAACCAATATAACAATTGGCTTCAGAATTTTGGTTCAATCTGAATTAATCTCACGATTAGATTCAGAAGAGAATTCATCTCATTCTTTTCTCGAATCAGTTTTTCAGACTCATATAGTTCCAATTCATTTTTTCTTAGAGATACTCTTGTTCTATATTTTCCTTGCTTAGGAATATTTTCCTTGTTTACAAACCATTATTACTAAAAAGTTTGTATGGAAAGATTTTTCTATAAGATGGGAGGAATCAATGTTGGTTCCATAGACAATATCAATCCAACTAGACCACCTATTTTTTATGGAAATGATTATGAATATTGGAGAGATCGCATGAAGACTTTCATTATCAATACTGGTGTTGATAATTTTGTAATGCTAAGTGGAGGTTATAAAATCCCTCACAAAGAATTTAGTACCTTCACCAATAAATAAAAGCATGAATATCGACTGAATTATAAGGTATGCAATACTTTTCTTTACTTCATGACTAGAAATATATATAGCCAAATTTCATCTTGTGAAGTAGCAAATTGTATTTGGAAGAAACTTGAAGTTACACACTTTGGAACTTCCAAAGTTATTAAAACTAGAAGATCCATGCTCAGAGCTGAATATCATAGATTTAACTTTCCTTATAGAGAACCCATATATAAGGTGCAACAAAGGCTCATGAATTTTGTGAATAGTTTACAATACATGGGTGAGAAAGGATTAGATGATGAATCTCTTGTTGATAAGATCATAGACATCATTCCCAATGATTGGGAATCCAAGAGAACTGCTATTGATGAGAAGAGAAAGTTTACTCGGATTTCTTTTGATGAACTCTTTGGAACTCTTCTTCAGCATGAGACCAGAATGAAGATAGATGTTGATATTGTAAAGAAGAAGAATGGGAATGGAAGTGTGGATTTTACTACTACTTCAAACCATATGAAAGCCAAGACTCCTAAGAAAGTTACTAGATCTAAGTCTAAGAAGGTTTTTATCCAATCTGAATCTAGTGGAAGTGAATCCTCAGAGAATGAGTTAGCAAATATTGCTTGAAGAATGAACAAGATAGCTGGATAGAGGAACTTTCAATCCAGATACAAGAAGAAAGAAAGGAAATATAAGAAAGATTCAGAAGTTACATGTTATTAATGCAAGATATCTGGACACATAAGACCTGATTGTCCTATGATTAAGATAAAAGAAAGAAAGAAAAGGAATTCAGAGAGAAATAGAAAGAAGTATTACAAGGATAAAGCTAAGAAAGTATTGAAAACTAATGACACTGGAGTGCCAGTGGTGGTGACTCTTCAGATGAATCTTCAGATTATGAATCTTTTGGACAGAATAATCTTGGTCTAATATCCATAATACCTATTGAAAATCATTGTTCAATGGCTAAGGTACACAATGATGAATCAATGACCAATGTTTCTTTAAATGAAAATTATAGTAATGATAAATATTATAACTCTTCGGATGAATAATTGTCTTCTAATGAAGATAATACTTTACTTTCCTATGAAGAAGTTTCTAGGTTTTCCAAACTTCTTGAGATTGATAACTCAAAACTCATGAAAAAACTTGATAAGTAAAAATCTAGGAATACTATTCTTAGTATGGAAATATCAAATATTTCTAAAGATCTTGATAAGAAAAATATTGATTTCGAAAGTATTTTAAAAAATCTTGAGGAAGTAAATTTTGAGAGGAATAAACTTTCTAAAGATCTAGAAAATGTAATTTCAAAGAAAAATGTTTACGAGCCTAGATCTAGTTCCAAATCAAATGTTTTAGAAGACAAGAACTTGGTTATAAAACTGAAATCTGAAATCTTTTCTTTGAGGAAGTGTTTGTCAAACTTTACTTTAGGTATGGAAAATTTTGATAAGATGTACTCTCAAATCCGATCTCTAAGGAAGAGTTCTGGTTTTGGTTATATTGGTTCTATACCGATTTTTAGTAACAATTACTTTTTTCCTCAAAGTGCTCTATTCTGCACTAAGTGTCAGTGTGGTGGACATTGGGAAAAAAATTTCCTTAATCAAAATCCAGTCTTTAGGATTCCATAAAGCCTATTTTTCTAAGAAAATGTGGGTACCTAAAATTTTGCTTTCTGAGATATCCGGATCCAAGAAAGTTTGGATTCCAAAAACCTAACTTTTTCTTATTTTCATGAAAATAGAGAAGGTACCAATAGCAATACATGGTACATGGATAGTGGATGTTCTTGGCATTTGACTAGAAACAAAAACTATTTTGAAGAGATTATCAAGATGAAAGGAGGAAAAGTAACTTTCGGAGATAATGCTTAGGGAGAAATTATTGGTATAGGTAACATTGTTCTTCTTGGAAAAACTTTGATTTCAAATGTTTTATTCATTAAGGGTCTTAAGAACAACCACATTAGCATAATCCAATTATGTGATGAAGGTTACCTTATGAATTTTAGGAATGACAAGTGCTTAGTACATAATTCCAAGGAATAATATATTCTTTCTGCCCATAGGAAAGATAATGTTTACACACTAAACTTAGAAGACCTTAGGATCCAAGATCTACCTTTTCTTAGTGCAATGGAAGATCATTATTGGTTATGGAATTGAAGGTTAGGACACTGTAACCTTAGAAAATTATGCAAAATTTAATAAAAGATTAGTTAAGGATCTATCGGAGCTTAGATTTGATTATTCTAAAGTTTGTGACCCTTGTCAATATGGAAAGCAACATAAATCAAGTTTTAAATAAATCGGTGAAGTCTCAACTACTGATGCGTTACAGTTAGTGCATATGGATCTCTTTGGTCCTACACAAACTAGAAGCATTGGAGGCAAGTATTATGTATTTTTTTTTGTAGATGATTACACTAGATTTACGTGGGTCTATTTTCTAACAAATAAGTATGAAGCCTTCTCGTATTTTAAAAGTTTTAGAGCCCAAGTTAAAAATGAGAAAAACATTCCATTGAAAACTATTCATAGTGATCATGGTGGAGAATTTCAAAATTCATATTTTGAAACTTTTTGTAGTAGAAAAGGCATTACTCATAACTTCTCAGCACCCAGAACACCTCAAAAAAATGGTGTTGTTGAAAGAAGAAATAGAATTATTTAAGAAATAACTAGAACCATGTTGAGTGAGTATTCTGTAGCCAAACATTTTTGGTCTGAAGCTGTAAGTACTGCTTTTTATACTATAAATCGTGTTTTAATTGGACCTTTTCTTAATAAAAATCCTTATGAGTTATGGAATGGTAGAAAACTTAGACTTTCCTACTTTAAGATTTTTGGTTTCAAGGTATTCATTCTGAATACTAAAGACAATCTATATAAATTCGCACGAAAATATGATGAATGAATTTTCTTAGGCTACTCCACAACTTCTAAGGCTTATAGAGTTTTCAACAAAAAAAAATTTACTCTTGAAGAGACAGTACATGTGAAATTTCATGAAACTGATCCCTTTGTTTTTAAACAACCCCAACCTATATCTTCGGATGTGTTTTCAAAAACTGATTATCAACCTTTGTTATCAGATCCTTCTGATAAGGAAAATGTCCAAGAAGATACTTTTGAAACATTTACCCTAGAATATTTCCTACTCTATGTTGATGAACAGGTTTTACAAAACCCAAATCAGTCATTTCTAAATAATCATCCATGTGATAGTATCATTGGAGATGTGAATCAACCTGTAAGGACTAGAAGTTCCTAAAGAAATGAAGTATAACATCTATCATTCCTTTCCCAATTATAACCAAAATCACTGATGAAGCTTTAGGTGATGATGATTGGATTAAATCCATGCAAGATGAACTAAATGAATTCGAAAGGAATAAATTCTCGACCTTGGTTGAAAGACATAAGGAAACTTCTGTTATTGGAGTAAAATGGGTCTTCAGAAATAAGTGTGATGAAAATGGAATCATTATAATAAATAAATCTAGATTAGTTGCTAAAGGCTATAATCAACAGGAAGGAATAGAATATGAAGAAACCTATGCTCCAGTAGCTATACTTGAATCTATTCGTATCTTACCTTCCTTTGCAGCATTCTTCAATTTCAAACTATTTTAAATGGATGTGAAATGTGCTTTCCTTAATGGTTATGTTCAAGAGGAAGTTTTTGTTGAACAACCTCCGGGTTTTAAAGATACAAAACATCATGATCATGTTTTTAGACTTACCAAAGCTTTTTATGGACTTAAACAATCCCCTCGAGCCTGGTATGGTAGACTTACATGATTTTTTCTTCAAAATAACTATGTCAAGGGAAATTCAGATCCAACCCTTTTTATAAAGAAAGATAAGAAAAAAGTTTTGATTGTTCAAATTTATGTTGATGACATTATATTTGGTTCAACTCAGCAATCATTAACTGATTCCTTTTCAGATCTAATGAAATTTGAGTTTGAAATGAGTATGATGGGTCAGTTAACATTTTTCCTTGGTTTTCAAATCTCTCAAAAACCAGAAGGAATCTATATATCCCAACATAATTATATTAAAGATCTTCTTAAAAAGTATGGATATTACAACACTAAAAGTATAAGTACTCCCATTGGTACCTCAAACCCACTTGATCTTGATGAAGCTGGGAAACCAGTAGATCAAACATCTTTTAGAGGTATGATAGGAAGTTTACTTTACTTGACAGCTAGTTGTCCAAACTTAATGTTTTCAGTATGATTATGTGCAGGATATCAATCCAATCCTAAGGACTCTCATTTAAAGGTAGTGAAAATAATTTTTCACTACTTAAAGGGAACCATGGATTTATGACTCTTTTATACTTCTGGAAATGATTTTTTTTTAAAAAGTTTTTTAGATGCTGACTATAGTGGATGTAGAATGGATAGAAATAGTACATATGGAACTTTTCATTTCTTAGGAGATTAATTAGTTTCTTGGTCATGCAAGAAGCAACACTCAGTAGCACTTTCCACTGCTGAAGCTGAATATATAGGAGATGGAAGTTGTTGTGCTCAAGTGTTGTGGATGCAACACACACTCACAGACTATGGTATGAGTTTTACAAAAACAAAAATTTTGTGTGATAATACAAGTTCCACTTCCCTTAGTGAAACCCCTGCACATCACTCTTGTGCGAAGCACATAGATATTAGGCATCACTTTCTTAGGGATCACACAAAAAAAGGAGATATCATTCTTCAATTTATCAGAACACAAGATCAACTTGCTGATATTTTCACAAAATCTTTACCCTCCGATATATTTGAATGCATTAAACAGAAGTTAGGAATGATAACTATAAGTTAATATTCCTTGTTAACTTCTTGTGGAATCATTCTCCTTACAATAATAAACTTCTTTTCATAGGGGGAGTACATTTTCTTGTTAGTATTCAAAAAAAAATCGTAATGAAATTTTTCGTAGTTAGTTTTGTTTTCAAAATTTTTTTTTAATGAAGTTTTTCAAAAAAAATCATAATGAAGTTTTTCAAAAAAAATCTTAATGAAGTTTTTAAAAAAAATTCGTAATAAAGTTTTTCATATTTTTCGTAATTAATTTTTTCATATTTTTTGTAATGAAGTTTTTCATATTTTTTGTAATGAAGTTTTTCATATTTTTCTTATTGTTTTTTATTAAATCTCCATAATAGACTTTTTTAAAATTCTTCGTAATGAAGATTTGCTAATTTTTCGTAGTCTAAAATTTTCATAATGAACATTTTCATAATGAATATTTTCGTAATGAAGATTTTTGTAATGAAGATCCGCATACTCATTTTTGTTCGTACTCAAGTTTTTTTTTTGAATCTAAAGTACTTCAAGAAGAACTTTCCTGAATACGAATAATTCTTCTGACAATCCGAAAGGTATGATTCTTTCTTGAGTTGTCGTAATCACCATTTACTTGCTGGTAGTTTATTTTGTATTTTTAAAACTCTCATATTCTAGTTTCCTTAAATCCGAATGTTTTCTTATAAAAACCTCAAAAGATCAGATCCTACCAAATCTTCCTTGTGGCTATCATTTCAACTGTCTGATCTGATCAGAAGAATTCTCAGCCATTGTATTGAGATTTGAAGATGAACCGTCACATCAACACATATAAAAGGGGACCCATGATGATTTTCCCACATTAGTTTTAAAGCTTTTTCATATCGAAGATCTTCCCCACTTCAAAATCTCATTCCAGATTTTCAAAGGTTTCTCAATTCCAAATGTCTGGTGAAGTTCCTTATCAAGATATGTCTTCTGTCAAACCGATTGTAGAGTGGTAAATATACAGAGAAAGGCCGGTGCATCCGAATTTCTTCAACAAGTATAACTCCATTATCTCCAAAAACATCAAGCTGAATGGATGGGAAAGTGTTTGCATATCAAATCCTGGAGCTCAAGACTTGGTGTATCTGGATCTACTCATTGTGTTTTATGAGTCAGTTTGTTTCTTTAATGAAGAAGGGAGAGATAAGTTTTCATTCACGAGTTATGGAAAAACATATGCCCTTCCATACACCATGAATGCTAGCTTGGTGGGGTTGTCTTATAAATGGTAAGCCGAGTTCTGTTCCCACAAGATGCCATATGTTCAAGGAAGTTTTGTAAAGGTGAAGGCTATGGAGTGTCTTGGGCCTACAGATGTCAAGACTGCAAAGATTTCTCATTTGTCTATAAATAATTGGATCCTTGAGTTATGGGTTCAGGGTTTTATCGTACCGATAAAGGGTGACAAGGACGCACTGAAGAAAAGTGATATTTATATCTTGGATTTTTTGGTAAATCTAAGGAAGATCAATCTAATGAAGCATATTCTCATTACGATAGAGAATATCAAGAATGGGAATTTGAGATCACATATAATCATGTATCCTTCCCTACTCTCTAATTTGATTGTTCGATGTCTTGAGTCCTTCAAGATTCTTTGCAGTTCCAAGATGAGGAATTGCAAAGTCATGCTAGTAAGCAATGATACTTTTAAAATAATGAATGTCAGTTTTTCTAAAGATTTTGGAGAGTTTTATGATCTACTCGTGGAAGAATCAAAAGCTATTCTGAAGAATGCAGAAGAGGCTGAACTGTCGAAGATGGCTGGAAAAAAAGAGGAAACTAAAGGAAGTGGAAGAATCAGAGAAAACTCCTAAGGCCAAAGAAACTCAATACGCACCTCCAAATCCCAAGAATCAGAAAGCCTATCCGGATGAGGTACTAGCCAAATGGAGGGAAGACAAAAATAATCGGAAGGAAGGAGAGACACAGTTTGGCTTGGATCCTGCAGAGGCCAAATCTTTTAAAGAGAAGGCAGCCGATGATCTTGAGAAGCAATCCAAAGAGAATAATCTTAAGAAAAAAATGTTTGAGACCGAAATTGTCCAATCTCTTTAGGGGGACACTGAAATAGCATCCAAGAACATTCCTGTACCAAAATATTTCTTGGTTGAACCCTTACCTGAGACTCCGGGGAAGAAGTTCATGACTCCCGAAAAATCCCAAGTGAAGGTTGCTGAACAGAAAGAAGTTGTGGAAGAAGTGGAAAAAGAATAAAGTAGTGGTGGCACTGAAGATCTTATTAAGAAATTTGAATATTATCATGAAAAGGAAACTCCTTCTGAGAAACTAGCAATCTAAACTTCTGAAGCAGAGTCTTCAATGCTCCTAACTCCTAGAAAGGATGAGGAAGGTGAAGATGAGAAGGGTGAAGAGGAAGTTAATAAATTTTATGAGAAAGAAAGCTTTAATCATGACTTTATACACCCTGGGGATATTAAAGCAAGAGCCAAGAAAGAAAAAATTGATGAAGATAATATTGTTCAGTTGTCTGAAAGTGAGCATGAGTCTCTGGATGAGGAAGTTGTTCCGAAAACTGACAAGGGGAAACAGGTGGTTGTTGATACACCTACGAAAGCAATTTTAAGTAATAAGGAAGCTGGTGGATCTTCTAAGAGGAAGCTTGTCAATCTAGAGGAAGAACCATCACCAAGAAAAGTGTCAGATTCAGAATCATCAGCTCTAGGACATGATTTTTTCATTAAATCTCTGAAGAATCTTGTTGACACCATTTTGATCTTTCCAAACATTGACTCCAGATGTCAGATGCTCCAACATATCTTGAATCAAAAATCGGATTATGTATCCATGGTGATGGATAGGTGTGTAAAGATTGAAGCTGATTACAAGAACTTCCTTATCAACTACGATGCCCACAGAAAATCTTGTAAGAAAGCGGTCAGTTGTTCAATGAATATAGTTGAATATTTGAGAGAGCTTGATGAGTTTCAAGATGATGTTAAGGAAGATTTTGATACTCAAGACAGAAAAATCAAGTATCTCACAAATAGATTTGAGGAAAAGCTAAATCTTGAGCAGAATACTCAGATTCGGTAGGTCAAGGATCTGAATGGGAAGTTGAACTCTGTTGCTCAAAGGTGGAAGAGAGAAAGGGATCTCCAGATCGAGATTGAAGAAAATCTAGTGAAGCAATATGAATTGTTGAAGGCTCAAGTAGAGGCTCTAAAGGCTCAGGATGATAGGATCAAATCCTTAGAGAAGCAATTAGAGGAAGATCACAAGGAGCAAAAGAAGCTGAAAAACATTGTCAAGAAATTGATACCCAAGGAAAAGGAAGGAAAATAAATCCGATCTTTTGTTGTATTTTTTTGTACAAATTCTTCCAACCTTAATGAAATTGTGGTTTCTCATTTTTTGTTTGGATGTTTTTTCTAATATTTCAGGTACCATATTTTTTTTCCATTCCCTTAAAATCTTTTTGAAAATCACAAATGGGGAGAAGGAAAAATAATTCTAAGTAAAAAAGAAATATCCCTAAGTTAGGGGGAGTTTATCTAAGGGGGAGTTTTCATTACAGAGATTTCCATACTCAAGATAATGAAAAATCTCATTCTGGAAATATTTAATACAATCCTTAGTGTTACAAAGCCTAAGTTGGATTTAGTCGTATTCATTTTTTCCATTGTGAAAAGGGAGATAAGTTTTATTTCAAAATTTATAAAAAAAATCTAAGTTCTTATATTCATTTTTGTAATGATGTTTGTGATTTCCAAAATGGGGGATATTGTTGAGTTAATAAGGTTTTCCTTATGACTTTTCCATTCTTTCATACTTGGGGGAGATTGTTAAGTCAATAAGGTTTCCTTATGACTTTACCATTCCTTCTTGTTTTGAAAATCACAAACACCTTATCTCAAGGAAAATCTCTTTTTACCCTATGTTTTACTTCTATAAGGAAAATTTTCATTCCCCAAGGAAATTTATCCTTACCATGTTTTCATTGTTGATATCATAATTTTTCTAAGTGTAAAATTTGGTTTGAAACCAAAACCTAAGAATCCTATAATTACCTAGATATGAAGCATTCTGTTTTAGGATTCGAATTCTCAGAATTATGGTTACGAACTCTTCCAAGTTCTGACTCCGAATTCTGATTACGAATTCTGGTTATGAACTCTTCTGATTTATGACTCCGAATTCTGATTACGAATTCTGATTATGAACTCTTCCAAGTTCTGACTCCGAATTCTGATTACGAATTCTGGTTACGAACTCTTCTGAGTTCTGACTCTGAATTATGAATACGAATTCTGGTTATGAAATCTTCTGAGTTCTGACTCCGAATTCCAGATATGAATTCTAGTTACGAACTCTTCTGAGTTTTGACTCTGAGTTCTCTGAATACAGACTCCAAACTCTTATGAGTTCTGACTCCGAATTCTCATGAACTCTGACTCCGAACTTTGTAAGTTCTGGTTCTGAATTCTTATGAATCCAGATTCCAAATTTCCTTGAAATTCACACTCTGGAATTCTATAGAATTCAGGTTCCGAATTCCTAGAAAACAGAATCTGAATATCCTTGTATTATAGACTCCGAATTCATTTTTGGTTAGACTCCTAACTTTCATTTGCTTACATTATGAATATTATATTTTAGTTATGTAACCATATTTTTTCTTACACTTGTTTTGTTATAAAACGATTTTGTGAATTCAGTTACTAACTAACTGTTGTTTGAGTGACACATTTACAGGTCCCTTCGAAATTCAAGGAAAAATATAACCGTTGGAAGAGGGATCCTACCGTTGAATCTGTGCCTATAAATAGGAGCTCATTTGAAAAATATCAACATTATTCTATGACTCTAGAGATTACATGTTGTTGAAGTGATTTCTAGAGAGAGACTCTCATTGCTTTGTGCATACTGAACTTCTTTTTTAGATTTTCTTAGTGTGATTCCGATTATTGTTGTGTAAAATCGAGGGATTCTAGGGATAGGAAGACAGAGGTGCCAACTACCTTGAAGTTGAGGGCTTCCTTGTTGAGGAAGACAGAGGTGCCGACTACCTTGAAGTTAAGGGCTTGTGGGGATAGCAAGACAGACTCCGATCTTCGTATCGAGGGCTTACCCCGGTGTGGGTAAGACAGACTTTCTTGAAAGTATAAATCAAGGGACCTTTATCCAAGGTTTTTGGATACCCTTCTCTTTGGGTTAAAAGATTTACTACTTGTTACGTGTTTTGTTACAAGTTTTCCGCTGCATTTGTATTGTTGAGGAAAGTATAACTATCTTATATTTCCTTATACTTGTACTCTAATCTAGTTAGATTCTATACGCTTTAAGGTAGAATCTTCATCATTGTAAACTTTCATTAAGTTTCATTTCCAGAACCATCTTTTCCGGAATCACTTTCTCAGAATCATATTTCTGGAATCAAGAAAGTGTGTAGAACTAGAGGTTTTGTGAATTACCTTGTTTAACCTTGTTAAACATAACCATCTTTAAAAGTTCCAAAGGAAGTTTTTAAAATATACAATTCACCCCCCCCCCCTCTTGTATTTTAAGCATCATTAGATACTTTACTCAGTATCTCTTTATTTCGATCTTACATTTGGAATTATAGAGTATATCATACTCATATACCATCTCAACACTAAAATTTATCTCTATATGATTATCACAAAAACCATCATGACCCTCATCATCTCCTTCAGAAACACCTACATCATTATCTCCTCCTCTCAAACCACCATCATCATCAACATCTGCATTGGCATATACACCTAAATCAATGAAAGGAGCAGAAGAATCCTCATAAACCGAACGCAAATAAATAAGAACACATTTAATTAATGAAAACATTAAAAGGTTATCACTAAAATCAAAAAATCAGTCTAGATTTATTTTACTCATAGAAAATCATACAAAATGTGAAAATATTGCAATTCCAAGGATTTTAATGTAATTTTAGGGAATAAAACAATGAATTACATATAAAAATTTATGAAACTTTTAATTAAATCACTCCCCCACACTTAGTTTATTGAACTCCAAGTAAATGCATTGTCTATTGGACTTCCTAAAACTGAGAAACACCTCATGAATATGAAGTTCACATCCCTATCATCTCATCCAACAAACAAATTTTAGATAGTTTAAATTTTATAAACCAACGTCATTATTTTTCTATAACAATTCTTATTAATATAGAGATTATAGTCAACTACTCTCATAAACCTAAAAAAATAAACATTTTCAAGCCTTTAGTTCCAAGATACGTGTACTTGTTTTAAGACACAAAAATCATTCTTAAAAATGCACGATTTATTATCATCATCATTTATTTTAAATCCACATAGTTGACCAATTTAAACTTCCTTAAAAACTCCAATGATAAAAGAATACTTTTTTATTATATACATTAGATATACCTTGATATTCTCTATATAACTATGGTAAGAAACAATTTTGATAACCTCAATACAATCAATTTGTGGAAATATTTTAGCTACAACCACCCTATCAATCAATGAATATCCCTTTCACAAAATTATGACTATGAATTTTATAACTTCTCTATTTTAATTAATCATATTTCTGAATACTTGTTTAGTGAATATGATATTTTCATCTATTGTTTATGGAACAAATTTCTAGGTGTCATTATTTTCTGTCTAATTTAACTCCCCACTCATATCTTTAATCCAATTTTAATCATTGGATGCTTAATCAAATCTTTTTTACTCAAATAAATATAAAAGGGCATTTCTTTTAATTATATACATCCTCCTAGTTTATACTATAGCAGATTTGTCTCCCAAAATGTTCTCTTCATCAATATGTTTAGTTCTAGTAATTCTTTTAGTTGTAATTGGAATCCATATGTCTTTTTCTCTCTCATATTCATCAAAAAATTCTATTATGGATTCCTCACTACCCCTAAGATACTCTCTAGGATCTTGTAAAGATTCAATTTTCTCTACATTATCTTCAACGATCCAGTCATAGATTCCTTTTTCTTTCCTATCCATTATTATATATTTTATTTTGAGAATTTTAATGAGAATATTATTAAAAAATCTATAAACCTTACTTCTTAAAGGATATATATGAAATATAACTTCATCGTGTTATTTTTATACTTTCCTTGATTTCCTTCCATATTAAGAATATAGAACTTACTACCAAAGACTCATAAATACTTCAATGTTTGTTTCCTTTTATACCTTAGTTAAGAAGGAAACTTTTTTACCTAGGTTGAGGATAAATCCAATATATATATATATATATATATTGCAGTTTGAACCACCTCTTTATAGTGGTACCTTGTAATACCACTAGAGATCACCATAGTTTGTGTTATATTATAGACGGTTCTACTTTACCTCTCAACCACACCATTCTATTAGGGTGTCTACATTATAGTAGCTTGTTGAGAAATATCATACTTCGCTAGATACTTCTTAACTAAATAATAAGTGAATTCAATTCCATTATTATAACTTGGAACTTCGATATTCATTCCAAGATAGCTTTCCAATATCCTTTTATACCTCTAAAGATAATAAAGTACTTCAATTTTTTATACATAATAATAATATAGCTTAAATAATTATATCCATCCAAAAATAAAAGATATTACAATAATCCTTTTATTTCGTTCTACTTCATTGGTTCACATGCATCGATATGAACTATGTATAATACATGGCTATGTATTCTTTTCTTAGGTTTATAATATTTACTTATGATATTTCCATTTTTGAATACTTGAAAATTATTTTCTCTATCACTTTTTAGTTATGGAATATTAAAATCATTTCTTTACTAAACTAGTTTCTCCATGATTTGTTTATTGAGACCACTAAATAATTTATTCCATATATTGACTCCATCTTTCATAGATATTGATAAATTACTTTAATCCCCATAAATTTCAAGATATTTCTCAGCTAAAATGATTAACTATTCTTGTGACCTTGATATTTTCTACACCACCATTACTAAACTTAACTTTTTCATTCACCTTAGAATTTATATTTATCAACAGATTAATGTTTTCATCTATATGTGAGGAAAAAATATTATCGAATATCTATGTTCCCTAACTGAAGGGTGTTTTGGTTCAAAAACCTATTTTAATAAAAAGAGGACAACCCCCTATAGGGATATAAAAAGGGTCCAGTGTGATGTGTACTTTATGAATAACAAAGAAAACAAGTATAAGGAAAACATCAATGCAATAATGTCAATAAAGGTATACCACTGTGAGTTTTCGCAGACAGCGCACCTCCATTGGAGGGGTTTTATTACAAAACCATGACTTATTTATCAAACGAAAAAATTATCTTAACTAAAACTTATTCAAGAATTGAAATTTAATATAAACATGCATAATTAAGAAGGAAACTAAATGCAATTTAAAACATTCTTTAATTAAAGAGGCTAGGAGAGGGACCATACCTCAACCTCAAGGCGCGTTTTCTTTTGATAACGACAACTCGGATCTTCCTTTTTTCCACTTGCACACATATGCAACTTCACATATAGCCTTAGATATATATTTATACTTGCACATACCCCTTTACACTTACACATGTATGCATTTTTTATATCTATATATAATCACACCTAACCTCAATATATATATATTCATAAATCCATGAGTGAATATATATAAAGGCGGAACTTATATATGTATATACCTACCTATGCATACACTTGTAATCCTTCATCAACGACAACTCGAATCCACCTCAATGAAATACACTAAAAACAACATCAATCAATTCCCCCTTTTATCATAATTACATTTAATTCAGAATACAAAGAATAAGAAATAACATAATCATTACATATTTCTATCTTACAAGTTTGTTTCCAACTTTAGGTGATTCATGAAATATGGTAGTTGAATCAAATACTTCCACAACAATAAACAATTTCTATATATTAGAAATTTCAATCAAGAATTGTCAACATATATCAATAACATGAATTCATATTCTGATCATATGATTCACCTATTTTATATTAAATTAATTTGGTTTAATTAGTTATTTTGATTATTTTAGTCCATATGATCCTCTTAATAAAGACAAAGTATTACTAATTACACAATTTAAAATAATAATAATGGATAAGTTTTGAATCCCTTACCTCAAATGATTCTTTAAAAAATCACAGCATGAGAGAAAGGAATGAAGAATGGTCAAACTTCAAAGAACATGAAGATCCTTATAATATGTACAAAAAAACCCTTATTGACTAAAAAACCTAAACACACCAAATGATAAGGAATCCAAATACCATATACTCCCTAAGAAGATAAAATAAGAAGGAATGGAGAATAAAAGTAGAGGGAATCACCTTGGATCTCAATGAGATCAGTCACTTGAAGCTGACAAATAAATAGGAGGGTCTTGGATCCAGGGAGGATGGAGGAGGGAACCACCATGAGAGAAAGGTTTCAGATCGAGAGTAGGGTCACTGTGAGAGGAGGGTCACCGTGAGGAGGGTCTCCGTGAGGAGGGTCGCCGTGAGGAGGGTCACTGTGAGGAGGGTGCTGTCATGAGAGGAGGTTCGTGGATTTAGAGGAGGGTCTCCATGAGAGGAGGGTCGATGTGAGGAGGGTGTCGTCGTGAGAGGATAGAGGAGGATCCCAATGTGGGCAGAGGGTCGATCGGGGGAGGATGGAGGAGGAGCCTGGGGGAGCCCGGTGGGCTTTGTTAAAAAAACGAGGACAAAACATGCTATAGCCACAGACCAATAAAACTGTGGCTATAGGTCTATGGCTATAGCCTAAATTTCTAGTAGTGAAATTTGTATAATTGAAGAAGTTTCCTATCATGAATAAGTAGATTTCAATTATATTATGTGAATTATATATGTTCTTACCATTATCATTATTTGATAAAATGGTCCTATTGATGGTTCACTTGGTTTGAGAGGTTCAACCATGTGGTCCTATCCATTACAGATAGACGTACCCTATTGAACGATATATGAATATTTTGAAAGGGTATATCAAGAATCAAAGTTGTCCATAAGGTTGTATGGAAGAGCAATATATTGTTAAAGAAGTTATTGAATTTTGTACTGATTACCTATTAGATGTTGAAAGCATCAGTCTCCCAAAGTCCTGTCACAGCGAACTCCTTCTAGGCGAAGGGATTCTGGGAGATATGTTGTTATAATTACCTTGACTGAGTGGGAGAAAATGCACCTTTAAATATTACATAATAGTGAATATTTTTATCCATACATTAAATCCCACAAAGAAATTCTTAGATATTTTAATCCACCAAGGGCTAAAGGAAGGATATCAAATACACATAATCAACAATTTATAGGATGGTTTAGAGATGAAATCTATAAGGAGTTATCTAAAAATCTAAATTCAATTGTCAAATGACTTCAATGGATAGCTAGAGGACCTAATGAAAAATTTATATCTTATACTAGTTTTGTAATAAATGGTTATACGTTCTATATAAAAGAACATGATAACTTCATTATTATGAAAAATAGTGGTCTTAAACTTATGGATGAAGTGATGCACATATTTGGTTCCAAGGATAGAAATACAATTTATGTAAATATGTCATATTTTGTAATTATTGAATAGTTATATGAGTTCAATTATATAAAATTTCAAGTGCCACTTTTTTGTTGCAAATGGGTTAACAATATCAATGGAGTAAAATTTGATGAAATGATATTTATAAACGTGAATTTCAGTGTGGAAGGGGGAAAAGGTGATTCATTCATAATGGCGTCACAAGTAGTGTAAGTATTTTATATCTCTGATCCAACAAAAAATAATTGGTTTATTGTCCTACTGGAGACTAAAAAAATTTCAAGTCAGATGAAAATTCAATCAAGGATGACCCTTTCATTAGGACATCACAATCTATTCATTTCAGTACCAATGTAGAAAATGTCTTGTATGTTGGAGGGAACCACAAAGAGGTGATTTAATCATAATTATTATTTATTTATTTGAAAGAAAAAGTATGGAAAACAACAAGAGGGACAAGAAAGGGGAGCCAGGACCTAAGGGGGTATGAAATAGTGGAGGCCGAGGGAATCCCCCCTAATGATGTTCACCCCCTCTGATTTTATGAAATTCAAGTTATAAAAATAGGAGACACCAGAGCCTTGACCCGTGATAGAAGATAGATGATCTGCCAACATGTTACCTTCATGCCACATGTTTCTTAGACATACATTGTTAGAGATCAACACACAAAAATTCCTAATGATGTAAGTAATCAAACAGGGAGGGTTGATAGATTCACGTAGTGAATTCTGAAGGATTAGGGATTCAATTTCAGCTTCTGCAATGCTAATGTCGCCATGTTGGCAAAGGGAGAGGTCATTGAGGAAGGTGAGAGCCTCCGCTTGAAGGGGAGAGCTGGAACCAAAGTATGCGGTGAACACCAACACAACCAGGCCACTTTGTGTAACATCCCGGTTCCGGAAGCCACCCAGAGGAACCCCGTACCTGGTTGGTCACATGGCCTCAAGCACATTTTCCCGAACGCCAGAGGCTACCGACTAGTAGCGAGGGCCTTGGGTGTGATAGTTGGGAAACTATTCCCTCATTGGCAGAGTACACAGTGGAAGTAAACAACACATACAATAGCAGAAGCAGTAAATATCCAACAACAGTAAACAGTGGAAGACTAAAACAATAAACAACTAGAGCACATATATATATATGAAATGATGCATGATACATATGTCTAGGAAAGTAGCCAAACAAGTCACAATGCTAAATACAGTACTAAACCAAAGTAAAAAAAGAAAATAAATAAGCAAATCCTCAGCATCGCAAGCCTTGGCTTGGTCCCATGCTCTCCTGCTCCAATGCAAGTCAAGTACCTGAAGTGGAAGGGTGCTTGACCTTATCTATACCAGCAACAATATAATTTGTTTGGGCCCAAAAGCATGACCCAAATAGGGTGTGAGACTAAATACTAGTAGACAGCCACCCGAAGATCTGTGCCTAACAGTCAGTGAATATATGGTAGGTAAAAGTACAGAAAATAGTAAATAGGAAAATACTCAGTAGCAGACAATCCATATTTTCTAGCATATAATTTACAAACAATTAAGCAGTCACTCAAGAAATAGTAACAACAGGTAACCTCTAGGTAGTTCTCACAGCCTAACCCCTATGGTTCAACCTACAAGTACTAGAAACCCTCTGGGAGGCACACACAGTCTCACCCCTCTGGTTCAACTAAGAAAAGAATAGACTCTCTGGGGAAGCACTCACCGTCAATTCCCCCTATAGTCTCGTATCATACTAGAGGTGATCTAGGGAAGCACTCAACATCTCATTCTCCCTATGGCCGACGTCAAGGAACTATAGACACTCTGAGGAATCACTCAACGTCAATTCCCCTAGTGGTCTCTCATCGTATTAAAAAGACACTCTGGAGAAGCCCTTACATCCATTCTCCATGTGGTCTACTACACTAGGTTCTCACATCCCTGTGTAAATTTAGCAAGTATCGCATCATGTAACATCCAAAGTAACCTCAATAACTACTTGGCTACCATTCTACATCATAACAGCATGTCAGAGAAAGAACACTCCATCCTACAACTAGGCATGGAACTGACAATAGCCTAACAAGAAAAACTAGACCAAACGGTCATAAACAGGAAAAACATGCATGGGAAAAACATCCAAATCATAGAAAAATTACCCTATTCACAATCAATAACATCTACTCAGGCATACAAGCAAAACTGGCAAACAGCAAGGGCAAAACAGGAAACATGAAATACCCCATTCAAGGGTATTGGTGGAATTTTTCACAAATACTCAAAGACTTTCTATAGAAAGGCACAAACCACCTACCTTGATGTTAGGAGATCAATATAATTGAACCAAGGGGCTTGAATCACCTTATAATGTCAAAGATCTACAAAAACCTCTAAAAATTTCAACCCATGATAACTTAGAAAAGAGAAGGAATTGGGAAATGATGCTCTAGGAGAAGGAAGAACTCACAGATGTGATTCCAACACACCTAATGGTGTTAGAAACGGAGGACGAATGGAGGTTTGGGGGCTCATTGAAGATCCATGGCTGCTCGGTGCTCTCAGACGAAGAACACCTAGAAGAATACGGTTTTGTCCGTCAGACGCGACCCTGGTGCGTTTAATGAAAAAAAGAAAGTACACGGCGTGTACTTTTGGAGTAAACGGAATGTACTCGCCTTTTCCGTACTCCACTTTAGGTGGCCTCCAAGTCACCCCTACATGGCCGTGTGTGTGTCCATGACACGGCCAGCACACAGCCTCATGCAGAAATGAAGTACACGATGTGTACTTATAAAGTACATGGCGTGTACTTCAAAAATTTCCATAAACTTGTCTTTTCTCAAAAACTCCAGAAAAAGGAAAAACATACCTGAAAATAAGGTCCGGGTTCTTACAAACTTCCCCCCTTAAATAAATTTGTCCCCGAATTTCCCTAGCGTGGCGTAGAAGAAGAAACCCCAAGCAGCTTCGGCCACTATGATCGTATATCGGCCTCCCTCTCCCAAGTCTCGTCCTGTACTCGCCCGTGCTACCATATCACCCGTACCAGAGGAACAAACCGGCCACGGAAAACCTTCGTACTATGATTGAAAATCCAGATAGGATGCTCCTCAAACGATACATCTACTTCGATCTCAACCTCCTCAGGTTGAAATACATGAGACGGGTCTGAAAAGTAACGTCGGAGCTGAGAAACGTGGAAGACTTCATGCATATCTCGGTACCTCTGAGGTAACTACAACCGATAGGCAACCGGCCCAACTCTCTCCAATACCTCAAATGGCCCGACGTACCGTGGTAAAATCTTACCCTGTCTCTGAATCCTCTTGTGTCCCAACCTTAATGTGACACGCAGGAAAACCTGATCCCTGACCTCGAACTCCAGAGGTCATCTCCACTGATCAGCATAAGACTTCTGATGAGACTGCGTCATAGCCATCCTCTTCTGAATCAACTCTATCTTCTCTGTGGTCTCCTGAACAAGACGAGGTCCTAGCAAAGCTGCCTCTCCTACCTCTATCCAACATAAGGGTGATCGGAATGTCCTACTGTACAAAGCCTCATAAGGTGCCATCTGAATAGTCACTTGAAAACTATTATTGTAGGAAAATTCCACAAGAGGTATATGCTTCTCCCAAGAACCTCCAAAATCTAGAATGCAAGCTCGGAGAATATCCTCAAGCACCTGAATTGTACACTCAGACTGGCCATTTGTCTGGGGATGGTATGTTGTACTCAAAAGTACCTGTGTACCCATAGCCTTCTGAAGCCCCTGCCAGACCCGAGAAGTAAAACGTGCATCCTTGTCTGACATGATGGAGTGTGGAACCCCATGCAGATGTAAAATATCCCGGATGTACAACCGCCCCAGCTCGTCAACGTTGAAGGTCTCCTTGATCGGCAAGAAGTGAGAAACCTTCATAATTATATCAATGAAAACTTAAACAGCATCATTCCCTCGAGGTGACCTTGGTAAACCAGTCATGAAGTCCATCGCGACATCGTTCCACTTCCACTCCGGAATGGGTAACTACTAAAAAAGGCCTGCTGGTCGCTGATGCTTTGCTTTCACCTACTGACAAGTGGAACACCTCATGAAAAAAACCATCAATATATCTCTTCATACCTGGCCACCAATACTGGTGGTGTAGATCACGATACATCATGGTGACGCCGGGATGAACTTCCCAAACTGAGGAATGAAAGTCCCGCATCAGCTCCTCGCATATATCTGCTGGCACCCATACGCGTCCCTGGAAACGCAAGATTTTATCATCACCTACTATCCATCCAGAAATAGGGTCCTCTCCTGACAAGCTTTCCCTTAGAACTAGGACTTCAAAATATGATAGTTTCCTCATTCGAACTTGATTGAGAAGAGTAGAGGTAACAACTACAAAAGAAAGAAAATTCTTCCCCTGACTATCGTGCACCTCCAAATGCATCTCATAGAATAGATCCATAAGCTTCCACTCACTACTGGCCTCTTGAACAGCCTGTATCTAAGTCCTCCTACTCAGAGCATCAGCCACAGCATTGCCATTCCCAGGTGTGTAGGTAAGCTCAAAGTCAAAAGACTGAAGGTACTCAACCCACCTTCGCTATCTCAAACTCAGATCACACTGAGTGAATATGTACTTGAGACTCTTGTGGTTAGTAAACACCACAAAGTGCTCTCCCAGAAGATAATGTCTCCAACAGTGTAGAGCATGAACAACAGCTGCCAACTCCAGATTGTGCATCGGGTAATTCCTCTCATGTGGCCTTAACTACCGAGACCCGTAAGCAATGACTCCATCTCCCTGCATAAGCACAACTCCCAGGGTGATACCTGAAGCATCATAGTAAATGGTATAGCTCTTGCCCAGCTCTAGAAAGAATAGTATTGGTTCTGAAGTCAACCTCCCCTTCAGCTCCTGAAAGGATGACTCAAAAGAATCTGACTATAAGAACTTCTCCCCTTTCTTGGTCAGACCTGTCAATGGTGTTTCTAGGCGTGAAAAGTCATGTATGAAATGTTTGTAGTATCCATCCAGCCCTAGAAAACTCTACACCCCAAAGAAATTATTCAGCTACTCCCAGGAAACCACAACTCTCACTTTCTCTGGGTCTACTGATACTCCTGCCTCTGAGATAACATGACCCAAGAAGTGAATCTGGTCCATCCAAAAGTGGAATTTTGAGAGATTAGCATATAACTGATGCTCCCTCGGTGTACTCAAAATGATCTCAAGATGGGTATCATGGTCATGTCGAGTGTGATAGTACACCAAGATATTATCTATGAAAACAACCATGCAGGAATCCAAGTATGGATGGAACACTCGGTTCATCAGTGCCATAAAAACTGCAGGCACGTTCGTGAGACTGAATGGCATAACCATATACTCGTATAGACCATACCTAATCTGGAAGGTTGTAAGAGGTATATCAAATGGTATAACACGCAACTGATGATAACCGGATCTCAATTCAATCATCGAAAACACTCGGGCTCCTCGAAGCTGATCAAAGAGATCATCGATCCTCAGTAAGGGATATCGGTTCTTGACTGTCAACTGGTTCAACTTTCGATAGTCCACACAAAGCCTGAGGGTACTGTCTGCCTTCTTTGCAAACAGGATAGGCGAACCCCAAGGAGAAGTACTGGTTCGGATGAAACACTTCGCCTGCAACTCCTCTAACTGCTTCTTGAGCTCCTGCAACTCAGGTGTAGCCATCCTATAAGGAGGAATGGACACCAGTGCCGCTCCTGGAATGAGCTCAATCGATAATTCTACCTCACGCTCCAGAGGAAACCCTGAAAATTCCTTTGGAAAGACATTTATGAAATGATCCACCACTGGAGGAAAGTCTAACTATGAAGTCCCTAGTCATCCAAATAAAGACTAGCGATCTGGGCTATAACTCCTCCCAACCCATGACGCTTTGGGCTCGCTCTGCTCGTCTGGACATCCCATTCGCCTCTATAAAGAAAGGTTCCACCCTCAGGTTATACGAAACTCACCCTATGGCAATAAAATTCGATGACTGCCTAGAAGGGAACTAGTTAGTCCATTCCAAGAATGACATCATAGCTCATCATCTCTAGGACATAGAGGTCCCATAATAAGTGACACCCTGCAACCTCAAGAGGGAACTCTCTACACTGACGTACACTAATTGCTCTAGTCCCCAATGGTGTGTCTAGAGTCAAAGTATCGGAAGAGGAGAAGAGGCAGAGCCCAAGTCTCTCCACAACAGCAATAGAGATAAAGCTATGGGAATCCCCTGTATCAAAAAGAGCAGAAGATAAAACTGAGGCTACTAAGATCATACCTCGAATTGTAGAGGGGTCGGGATCCTGCTCCTGATGGGTCTGCTCCACTACAAGAGCCTAACCTGTACCATGGCCCTGTGACCCTGCCTGACCACTCTAAGTTGATCCACCATGTTGTCGCTGAAAGACTGGTGACTGACCACCATGGCCTCGACCTCCACCTCGGCCCGAATGGCCGGAAGAACTCTAGTTCCTAGACTGGTGAGAAACTGGTGGCGCTTCTCCTAAACGAGGAGTCATGGATGAACCACTGTCACCAGCTGCTAGTGAGAAAACCTGTCAGAAGCACTGAAGGTGACCCATCTTGCCACAAGTTCGTCACTCCACTGGGTCCCTCTAGCACTACGGCCTCATGTGCCCAGCCCTTCCACACTGGTAACATACCACCTGGCTACCTGAAGAGGTGTCTCGCTGCCTCAGATCACCGTGAATAGACTCCCTATGGCGCTTCCTGCTATCGGCTGGTGAAGCACTAACTCTGGAAGAGAAACCACCCTGGATCTCAACTCGGGAATCTTTCGGATTGCGCTCCGCAATCAGTGCCTAGTTGATGATGGAAGCGATAGAAGTCAGCCTGAAGATATTCACCTGTGAGCAGATCTCCCGTCTAAGACCATCCTCAAACTTCCTTGCCAAGAACAAACCATCTCCGCCCTAGAGGGGTATGAAATGCTGAAGCTCAGTGAAACGAGAGGAACACTCCATGACAGAAAGAGTACCCTACTCTAGGATCATGAACTCCCGGGCTCGGTCATCCCTCAGGGTCTCTGGATAGAAGTAGTCGTAAAAGACGCGTTGAAACTCCTCCCATGCCATAACCTGCTGATAACCCACCTATGAGATCACATCCCACCACCTCTTGGTGGAGTCTCATAGCATGTAGGTAGCGAGCTTGACCTGCCTTTCTGGAGGCATATCAAGATGCTCAAAGATCATCATCATGGCTTCTATCCATGACTCTACAGGCTGAGGTCCTCCTTCCCCTGAGACTTTGGGAGGATGTTGCTGCTGGAAAACCCACGTCAAGTCTGCCATAGTTGAAGAAGGAGGCGGTGCTCCCTGGAAGTTCTGCATCATCCTCAGAAAGCCTTCCCTAAACTATGCATCGGCACCTGTAACCGGTATCATTGTTGGTGCCAAGGCTGGTACAATAGGAGGATCTGTGGGAAGTCCTTGATCAGCCATATTCGGCGTCTGATCATCACCCGGCAGCTGACGTACAACCGGAGGGCGTCTCGGTGTCATGACTCTGCAAGGTCAAATGTACACCTTAGATTAACATTATCAAGGATTCAAGACTAGGAGTGTAATAAGGGAACGGGGAAATAAAACATTCAAAATTTACAAAACATGACTACACGACGTGTATAAAGACTACACAGCATGTTCCCTTAAGTCATTTACATGGGCGTGTACTTTTTCAAAAACTGGTCGTGTAACACCCCAAACACACGGCGTGTTAACCTAACACATGGCGTGTATCTGGATCCTCTTACCCTGCCCGAGTCCTTCTACATGGTTAAGCCACATGGCTCTCCTAAGACAAAACAACATGGCATGTTCAAGGTAGACACGGCATGTACTCAACAAGCTTCACCTGGCCCATGTTGTTAGTGACACGGCCTGTGTACCCAGGCCACACTACATGGCATGTTCCAGATGGACACGGCATGTACATCAAAGTCCCAACCGACCCGTGTTGTTAGCTACATGGCTGACACTACACAGCGTGTTCCAGGAAAACACGGCGTGTATGAGAAGAGGTAACACCGACCCGTGTTGTTCGTGACACGGCTGGATACCCAGGTCACTCTGCATGGCGTGTGAAATCAGGACACAGCGTGTATAGTCTAAGTTCATCCATCAGTGTCGTTATTCACATGGGTAGACACACGGTCACTACAACGCGGCATGTACGTACTATACACGGTGTGTTCCTGCAAGATTTTTCACAACCTCGTGTCTCTGCCCACACAGTCAGTGACACGGTTAAAAACTACACGGAGTGTATTCATAAAGTACATGTCGTGTATTCTAGTTTTTTCCAGATAGTGGCCTCAAAAACTTCTCTGAATCCCAGAAAACACAGAAAGAAAGCATTAAGGTTCCAAATTCTGATCCGTGAGGGCCCATACTCCCCACGAATCAAAGTTTGGCATCTTATACAAGTTATAATAAGGCAACAAGCAATGATCCACCAAATTCCAGTCCATGAGGGCCCACAACACCTCAAGAACCAAAGTTTTGTGTCCATATAAGCAAAGAAATATACAAACAAATTCCCTATCAAACAACGGAGATTCTATCAAAGCATATATCAAAACATCATGCATAATCTACACAACGTCTATAACAAAAACATACAATTGCTAATGCATCCTAGATGGCATGGAAAGAATGCATGGCATGTGATTTCTAACAAGTTTCTATATGATTCATTAGATGGAATACCCTCATCTCATCAGGTTGCGACAGAAATAGAACCGCAATAACAACAACGGTAACAGCACAAGGCATGTGAATCACCCAATGGTGAAATCAAATCAACTGTAAAATTTCAAACCAGTAAAATTGAAATAAACGAGGTGGTATGGATTTCCCATGTACAAGGGTTAGCTAATCCCGGGAACAACTTATTACCAAGTACCTATTCCATCCTATCCCTGGCTAAATGTTCCAAGTAGTAAGTCAAGAGAAAACAACCCTCTGATACCACTTTATAATGTCCCGATTCTGGAAGCCACCCAGAGGCGCCCCGTACCCGGTTGGTCACATGGCCTCAAATGCATTTCCTCAAATTCCAGAGGCTGCCGACTAGAAGCGAGGGCCTTGGGTGTGATAGTGGGGAAACTATGCCCTCATTGGCAGAGTACATAGTGGAAGTAAACAACACATACAATAGTGGAAGCAGTAAATATACAACAACAGTAAACAGCGGAAGACTAAAACAA
Source organism: Viscum album (assembly GCA_963277665.1). Lineage (NCBI taxonomy): Eukaryota > Viridiplantae > Streptophyta > Magnoliopsida > Santalales > Viscaceae > Viscum > Viscum album. The sequence continues at coordinate 1,153,259,091 of OY728135.1, forward strand.
TAAACAATTGGAGCACATATATATATGAAATGATGCATGATAAATATGTCTAGGAAAGCATCCAAACAAGTCAAAATGCTGAATACAGTACTAAATTAAAGTACAAAAGAAAAAAAATAAGCAACTCCTCAGCATCGCAAGCCTCGGCTTGGTCCCATGCTCTCCTGCTCCAATGCAAGTCAAGTACCTGAAGTGGAAGGGAGCTTTCTCTTATCTATACCTACAACAATATAATATTTTTGGGCCCAAAAGCATGACCCAAATAGGGTGTGAGACTAAATCCCAGTAGGAAACCACCTGAAGATCTGTGCCTAATAGTCAGTGAATATATGGCAAGTAAAAGTACAGAAAATAGTAAACAGGAAAGTACTCAGTAGAAGATAATCCATAGTTTCCCACATATAATTTACAAACAAGTAAGCGGTCACTCAAGCAAGAAGAACAATAGGTAACCTCTGGGTAGTTCTCATAGACTAACCCCAATGGTTCAACCTACAAGTACTAGTAGCCCTCTGGGAGGCACACACAGTCTCACCACTCTGGTTCAGCTAAGAAAAGAATAGACTCTCTGGGGAAGTACTCACCGTCAATTCCCCCTATAGTCTCATATCGTACTAAAGGTGCTCTGGGGAACCACTCAACATATCATTCCCCATATGGCCCGCGTCGAGGAACTATATACACTCTGAGGAAGCACTCAACGTTAATTCCCCCTGTGGTCTCGCATCGTATTAAAAAGACACTCTGGAGAATCCCTTACGTCCATTCTCCCTATGGTCTACTACACTAGGTTCTCACAGCCCTATGTAAAGTCAGCAAGTATCGCATCGCGTAACAGCCAAAGTAACCTGAAGAACTACTTGGCTAGCAGTCTACTGTATAACAGCATGTTAGAGAAAGAACACTCCATCCTACAACTAGGCATGGAACTGGAAATAGCCTAACAGGCAAAACTAGATGAAATGGTCATAAACAAACAAAACATGCATGGTAAAAACATCCAAAGCATAGAAAAATTACCCTATTCACAATAAATAACCTCTAATCAGGAATATAAGAAAAACAGGCAAACAAAAAGGGAAAAATAGAAAACACACAATACCCCGTTCAAGGGTATTGGTGGAATTTTGCACAAATACTCAAAGACTTTCTACAGAGAGGCACAAACCACCTACCTTGATGTTAGGAGATCGATATACTTGAACCAAGGGGATTGAATTGCCTTAGAACATCGAAGATCTACAAAAACATCTAAAACGTTCAACCCACGATAACTTGGAAAAGATAAGGAATTGGGAAACGATTCTCTATGAGAAGGAAGAACTCACCGATGTAATTCCAATGCACCAACGGTCTTAGAAATGGAGGACGAATAGAGGTTCGGGGGCTCATCGAAGATTCGTAGCTATTCGGCGCTCTCAGATGAAGAACACCTAGAAGAAGACGGTTTTGTCCGTCAGACGCGACCCTGGTGCATTTAATGAAAAAAAGAAAGTACATGGCGTGTACTTTTGGAGTACATGTTGTGTACTTGCCTTTTTCGTACTCCACTTTAGGTAGCCTCCAAGTCACTCCTACATGGTCGTGTGTGTGGCCATGACACGGCCAGCACACGGCCTCGTGCGGTAACGAAGTACACAGCATGTACTTCAAAAATTTCCAGAAACTCCTCTTTTCTCAAAAACTCCAGAAAAAGGAAAAACGTACCTGAAAAGAAGGTCTAGGTTCTTACACTTTTGTTGAGGACTAGACCACCACCTATCATGGTCCCCAAGATGTAGGAGCTATCGGTGTTAAGTTTCTGGCCCTGCTGAGGTGGGAGCCAGTGAACCCAGATACCTCTCAATAGAGGAACCAAATCCTTGAAACCTTTAAAAAAATAAATAGAGTTCAATGAGAAGGTAAAAGTGTTTTTTAATATAATATATTTTTCCTCATAATATTATATATTATCTACTACATTAGTATAATCTAAATTAAATGTTTGACTACTCATCTAGACAATGTCTTCTACACATGATGATGTTACCAATCCCTCATAAGAACAAACTGTAATGAAGGAAACCCTTTGGAAATATGTAAAGGTAATGTTATGATATAATTTATATATTTTACTGAAAAATTATATAATGGAATGTTGATTTAATTTTCATTATTTCATGCAGATTTCATTTATTTTAAAAGATTTATGTCCATGTGTCATTCCTTTTTAAGAAGAGCAATGAAGCTATCTTTGCTCAATCATAGAGGTAATCTTGATGTTTTCATAGTAAAATCATTGTCCAGATAATTAATGTGTTGTTTCATATTTATGTTTAATTTATTTCTTTTCAGTATTACTCATATAATAATTGTTTTCTTATATAGGTGGATTCTTTTATTTGATTTGCGTGGTTTTTTCATCTTTCATGCCTTTATGCACCAAAAGTTACACAGAATTCTTCTCCCTCAAAAACTTTTCACCCTTATAGTGTTTCATTTATCAATTTCTTTCAAGATATCTCCATTACCTTTGTATTAAGAGCAACAAAACTGCTTCTTCTCAATTACATAGGTAATATTTATGTTTGCATAGTAAAATCATTGTCCATAGAATTAATGTATTATTTTATATTTTTGTTTAATTTATTTGTTTTTTGTATTACTCACATAATAATTGTTTTCTTATAGGGGTGGATTCATTTGTTTGATTTGGGGTGGTTTATCCATATTTTACACCTTTCTACACCAAAACTTCAACAGACTTCTTCTCCCTCAAAACATTTTCACTCCACAGTGTTTCATTTATCACTGTGTTTCAAGTTCTCTCCACTACCTTTGCAGGAAGAGAAATGATGCAACCTCTTCTCAATTATAGAGGTAATCTTGATGTTTGCACACCAAAATCATTTTCCATAGAATTAATGTTTTTGTTCATATTTATATTTAATTTATTTCTTTTTAGTATTACTCAGATAATAATTGTTTTATTATATAGGAGGATTATTTTGTTCGAGTTGGGGTGATCGGACCATCTTTCATGCCTTTCTACACCAAAACATTCATAGAATTCTTCTCCCCAAAAAACTTTCACCCCTGCAGTGTTGATATTTATCACTTTCCTTCAAGTTCCCTCCACTGCTCAATCATAGAGGTAATCTTGATATTTGAATAGTAAAATCATTGTCCATAGAATTAATGTATTATTTTATATTTATATTTAATTTATTTATTTTTATTATTACTCATAATAATTTTTTCCTTATATAGGTGGATTATTTTTTTCACGTTGATGTGGTTTGTTCGAAGATGCTCATGCAGTGTTGGAATTTCAAAAAAATAAAGTTAATGGAAATCATAGTAACATTAATAGTTACAGTTTTTTTAGACTTTAGGACATATAGGAATTATCTATAACTCAATCTGACACATAATGTGACCAGTATGACTCCAAGTACTTTTTTTATTCAAAATAGAAATTAATTTTAGTAAAAAAGACAACTGACATACTCAAAACTGAGAAAAAATATTCAAATTGTTTTGATACTTTAATACAATGATCCATAATACATTTTTGACGTGTAAGAATCAGATGTGCCTCAATCTGATACACGATGGGTCTGATATGACTCAATGTTTCCATTATCAGTTTAAAATCAATATTTGACTTTAAAAAGTGTCACTCACTGAAAAATAAGAAAACATGCTTTCATTTTCTTGATAATTTAGATTATTGATTCATAAGTCATTTTTGATGTGTAGGAATTAGTCTCACATCAAACCGATATATGATGTAACCTGTATGAGTCAAATTGTGCGTTTTAAGTTTAAAATTTCATTTTATTAAAAAGGACAAGTGACATACTCAAAACCAAGAAAACACATTCAGGTTGTTTTGATACTTTATTACAACAATCCATAAGTTATTTGGAATGTTTAGGTATTAGAATCACCACAATCTGATTCATGGTGTGACCGGTATGACTCTAAGTGCGTCCTTATTTAAAATTGACATCAATTTTAGTAAAAAAAACAAACTGACCTACTCAAAACTGAACAAACACATTCATGTTGTTTTTATACTTTATTAAAATGATTCATAAGTTATTTGAGACATGCATAAATTATCCACACTTCAATCTGGTTCATGGTGTGGCTGGTATGACCCCAAGTGAGTGTTTTTTTTAATTGACATCAAGTTTAGTAAAAATGACAACTGACCTACTCAAAACCAATAAAACGCATTAAAAAGGTTTAAATATTTTAGTAAAATGATTCATAATTCGTTTTCGATATATAGGAATCTTCCGCACCTCAATCTGATACACAATCTGATCGGTATGATTCAAAGTGCGTGTTTCAATTTTAAAATGACATTTTAGTAAAAAAGACAAGTGACATACTCAAAACTAATCAAATACTTTCAGATTATTTTTATACTTTAAGAAAATGATCCATAATTCATTTGGTACATGTAAGAATTAGTTGAACCTCAATCTGATGTACAGTGTGACCGGTATGACTCAAAGTGCGTCCTTTTATTTAAAATTGTCACCAATTTTAGTAAAATGGACAACTATCCTACTCAAAATCAATAAAACACATTCATATTGTTTTTATAGTTTATGAAAATGATCCATAAGTCATTTTTGACGTTTAGGAATCAGCTTCACCTTAATCTTATACACGATGTGCCCGATATGGCTCGAAGTTTTCGTTATCAGTTTAAAATCAATATTTTAGTTCAAAAAGTTTCACTCGCTGAAAACTAGTCAAATGTGTTCGTATTTTCTTGAAAATTTAGTAAAACTATTCATAAGTCATTTGTGATGTGTAATAATTTATTTCACATTAAACTAATACACAATGTGACTGGAATGAGTCAACTGTTTGTGTTTCCAATTTAAAATAAAATTTTAGTAAAAAGAAAAACTGACATAATCAAAACTGAGTAAACACATTCAGATTGTTTTGATACTTTATGATAATGATCCACAAGTAATTTGAGATGTTTTAGAATCATCTTCACCTCAATCTGATGCATGTTGTGACCGATATGAGCCTAATTTCATCTTCTTATTTAAAATTGACATCAATTTTAGTAAAATTAATAGTTTCTATTAATTTACTTCTTTATATTATTACTAACATAAGAATTGTTTTCTTATATAGGCATATTATTTTTCTCGATAAGGATTGTTTTTTTGGAAATGTAATGAGTTAGGTCAGGATTAAAAGACAAAGGAACACTGATGTTTTTTAATGTATGTAATAATTTATATTTATGTAATTATATAAACCAATGTTTGAAATGTCTATAATATAGTGTTTTTTATTGTGTTTGTGTTGTAAATTTCATTCCATTTAAATCCTATATTGGGACTTTTTTTTGATATCTTGTGTGTTTCTAGTATTTTTTTGTGTTGTTATAGCATATTACAGTGGCATTGTAGTCTGCTGTTATAGCACACTGTAGTATGGATCTTTATTAGTGCTTTTAAAAGTGTTGATAAAGGACACATTTATCAGTGCTTTTAAAATCACTGATAAAGGTCTAATTTATCATCACTTCCATGAGTGCTGATAAAATATCCTTTATCAGTACTTTTATAAGCACTGATAAATGTCTACTTTATCAGTTCTTATATAAGCGCTGATAAAAGACCTTTTATCAGCACTTTTATAAGCACTGATAAAGGTATAATTTAGTGGCACTAAATGAAATCACTGATTAAAGGGTCCTTTATTGGCACTAAAAAAGATGATAAAGGTCCAATTTATCAGTACTTTTTTTAGCACTGATAAATAACCCCTTTATCAGCACTTTTTCAACACTGATAAAAGACTATGGCTTTTAACCTCTCTCATGTAGTCAGCACTTTTCTAATGATGATAAAGGCTATTTATAGCACTATTAAAGGATTATTTTGTAGTTGTGTATAAGAAGATATCCAGATATAATTTCAGTTGAGAACTCAAAATATCATTCATAAGGTAGAATAAGAAACTCTTTAGGGGATACATCAGTATAGTCCCTTATAATGGTCATGTCTTTAAGCATGATTCTTTACCTTCACTCAATCATTTGAGATAGATATGCTTGCTCATAGGGAAATAATATCCATGATTGAGAAGAATATTTTAAAGAATATTCATCCTCCTTACACATATAAATAATTTTAGGATGAATCGGGATGTAAAGAGAAATCTCCCTCTCTCAACGGTTGATGTTGGATTTATATAAGGACAGTCAATTCATGCCCAAAATAGCATCAAACTCCACTAAAAGGAGTATGATAAGATTTTATGGGGGGTTCAGTACACAAACATTGATTGGGGAGGAGTTATATACTTAGGATGCAATAATTTCCCCATTTTTTATTCTCATGTATAACTCAACCTCTATTTTCAATGTGGTTTTGGAATAGTTATACTAAACTTTCAATATATGAAATAATATGTATAACCAAAATCAAAAAGTACATTTTCTATTCTTGAATTAATAACCAATATATCTATCACCACATCACTGTCATGATCCACCTCAGTAGTAATGATAGCATATGCCCTTTCTTATTATTTAGGCCTTGGATGTTGTTGTCATTGATTGTCTCTAACAACCCTTGGATTATGGCATTGGTTCACATAATTCATGTGTTCCTTGAAGTTGAAACATTATATCATAGGCTGAGTGTTGATCTAAACCTTATTTTCCTCTATCACATTAGTGGGATTATTTATATCCCTTTAAAATTTATTAGCCTAATACCCCTTTTTAAACACATGAAGAATCCCTTGATTCCCTTCAGATAGTTTTTGGGATGATTTTTCCCACACTTTTGACATGTGTGGTATTGGTTTTTCCTTCCACCATGATATTTATTCATATATCCTCCTAAATTAAACTCCATTTTATGATTTTTTTGTCTCTATGACCATGATATCACTAAGGGTCACCAATATCCATCTCAACCTTAAAGGAAAAACAAAAAAAAATATTTATAGCTTTCAAAGTCTTGAATCGCTAAATATTTTCATAGACTCGTCTTAAATTCACTAAAGAAATAGTTTAACTAACTTTCAGTGTTGATGAAAAAGTTAGAGGCATATTATGAAATCCTTATGAAGTTTTCCTCGTATACCTCAATAGACTAATATTCCTTTTACTTTAGTCTGAGGAACTCCCTCTCCACTTTAATATAGAGAGTATATGGTAAATATTTATTGAAAAATATTTTCTTTAATTCTTCCCATTTTATGGAATCAATTTCCTCTTTGTACTTTGTGTTCCTGGTGAGTTTCCACCCCTGATCGGCTTCCCCTTCAAGAGGATAGACAATCAGCATGACTTTATCTTCTTCCAAGAATTTGAGTACATAGAATATATTCTAAATATATTTAATCCATTATTCTATGATGAGAGGATTATAATATCCACTAAAAGTAGTAGGCCTTTGATTCATAAAGGTATTGAACTTGTTTTTCTCTTTCTTATGGGAAGGGGTGTTTTACATGATTCAAGTTATTATTCATAGCATGAGTCAGCTAGGTTAGTACTACAATGAAGTTCCCAACTCCCAATCCCATAAGGTTACTTATATCATTAGTGAATTTATCACATTTCCTATCAAATTGGTTGTTGGCACGGTTCCTCCTATTTCCCACCAATAACTAAAATAAAGGGAAAATGGGAAGATAATACTTTAACTAATAGAAATATAAAAAGGAAAATATAAAGTTATAAGGAATAATATATAAATGAGATGAAAATATTAACTTTTTAATCTCTAGGTTTTAATCTAGGTGATCAGTGGTGATTTCCCTAGTAATTTTTCTAACCAAACAATCTAGTTAAGTCCTTCATAATTGTTCATAAATAGTTTGTGAATTTTCCAAATCATATCCCCAGGGAGTGTCAAACTAGGTGTGCATCAAGGTCTATTTTTTTGCACTAGTGATGATAAATTAAATTCCTAATACACCTTTTTTGAGGTTATTACCCATATGTAAAACTATTCTAGATCCATATCCACTTGTAGTATCCATACAGGGATGTGATTTCTTATAAACCAGTCACTATATACTTCACCAAAATTCCAGGATAATTTCCTATACTTAGAATTATCCTTAGGTTCATCGCTAATTTATTAAAATATTAATCACCAAAAATAAATATGACATAATCTAATACCAAATATAGTGACCCAATCCTTTTACACATGTTATTACTGATTTTTAATATAATAATATAATAAATACAAACCAAGGATTGAAAATCCTACTGTATTTGGAAGACTAGGTACATAAAACATAAAAATTAAAATAAAATAAATCATCATTATTTAATTCTCCATAATTATCTCTTATATCTTAATGATCTCTTAAAATTTCATAGGATAACTTAGGGAAATACATAAACAAAGGGGTGATCTAAAAAACTCAGTAAGGGAATAAACATGATAACGAAGCATAACATGTGAGTCAAACGATATAAAATGATATCATAAAAGAGAAGGATTTTGAATAATCACATGGGAGAATAAAATAATGAACATGGTATCATAATACCATAGAATATGGGAATATAGTAGCAACATAAAACATGACATAATCATAAGTTAAGCCGAACCACCAAGACAACATCACATTGTGGATAAAGTCACATCATGGATTAAATTCACCACATAATCCCATACATAAAATCTAATGGGATAAAAACATTACCCAATCCATTGGGTCATTATATTTTCACACCCATCACAACATTTACATGCTTATGTGTTCCAAAAAAGGGAATCAATCATAAGGCATAATCATAAGAAATTTGAGAAACAAACTTAAGGCATGTATTGATCTATAAAGGGAAGGGATAATAGGATGGGTATATATATATATATAAGATAAATATATACAGAATTTAGAATCATTTCATATCATCAAATAAAGATATATATGGAGAGAAAGTGAGTTATAGAGACAAAGATCATAACCCAAAGAAAAAAAGGGGGTTCGAATAGATCCCTTACCTTATGTTCCAGAATCATTATACACTTGCAATTAAGATCCTAGATAATCAGATTAGATTTATTAATTACTTAATTAATAATAGTTTTCATATATATATTATTTACTATAATTTTATTATGTTTATTTATAACCATTTCTATGGGATATAAGGTTTAATTTCATTGTTCTGAGGGTGTTCGTTTTGTGGTTCAAAGGTTGAATCACTCGTGGATAATTATTAAAGTTATTATAAATTGGGAATAAAACTCCATAAGTTATATGGAATGGTATTCATGACCTTATATATATTTAAATGGTCTCATTTATCTAATGTTTTCCAATATAGGTTCAAATCATTGAGTAAAAACGTTAATGTTGCGTAGTTAGTTCATTTAGGTGGTTTTACCGACTATCATGAACTAGATTCATTTTAATTAATATTAGGGACATATAATCATTACATAACATTAAATAAGTAATAATATACTTATTATAATCTTATTAAACAATTATAATAATTTTATGACCATCCTTGAAGGTAGTGGAGGATACGAAGTGCATTGTTCATGGAGGCGGTGAACCAACCATCTTGTAAACAATGCTTTCATTTTAGAATATAAAGAATGGATAATAGAAGATAGATATTCCATTAACATAATAACATTCCAATATATTTACAATACTTGATTCATCATGTTATGTTGGGTGATGGAGGTGAGGAGAAGGTAGAAAAATAAATGAATTTAAAAGAGTTAAATTGTGAATATTACCTCTTAAATGTCGTCTCCTTGAAATACTCCTTAAGGAATATTGAAATAGTATTTGGATGATACAAGTTTCACTGGGAAGTGATGGATAGGTTTGGGATGATATTTGGTCATACACATTCATAATTTAAATAGTTTATAACTATTAATAAAGTAGGGAATAAACTTTAAATAAAATAATAGTTCAGATATATAAACATGACATAACCATTTATGAATAATTTATAAATAAAATATAACTATAAACTCATTTTATATATTAGCTAAAATTATGGATATTCATAAATTTTGAATATAAAATATTTTATACTCAATATAATATTAACTCTTTCATATTATTTATTATATGGAATTTCAATTTATTATTTAAAACTTTAATCAAATAGTAAATCAAAGACTTTTTTTATTGCTTAAATAATATATTTAAATAATATCTCCTTTTAATTTAAACAATTTCAAATTTATTAATTATGAATAATTTATATTATTAAATATAAACACCTTATATATTTTGACCTTATTTATGAGTTTTATAAACTCTTTTATAAATAATTTTTATAATATTTAAATAAACACTTGATTTAAATATTACAAAGGTGCCATATAATTTTAGGTAAAAGGTATTTAACACCCTTTATTATGATATATAATGTTTAAAAATCATATTAATATGAAAAGGATATTCTTAGTATTAACTCTTTAATATTAAAGTAATATTTTTAATAAATACATCAAAAAAATAATACATTAACCATAAACATTTTATCATTAATTAATTTATAAAACACTCCTTTTATAAATTTCATAAACATTCCGTAAAATATTTTCATTATTCATAAAAAAATTATAAATAAACTATTTCAATTCTTAATTGAATTTTCTTTATAAATAAACAATTAATTTATTTACCAAAACATTTTTTCATAATTACTCAAAATAAGGCCCCTTTTAATTTGAGAAACTTAAAATTAATTATTTATGAACAATTCATAATTTTAAATATAAACTTATTTATATTTCATACTTATTTTATAATTTTATAACACTTTATAAACTACCCCTTATGATTTTTAAGTAAACATTTTATTTCTAGATCACAAGGCATGCGAAATAATTTGGTGAAAGAAATTTTAAATATTAACATTTAATATTTAGAATATTTTTTTCATAAATGTTTCATAAATAATTATATAATTAATTATAAAAAAATTAAAATTGATTAATTTATAAAAAATTTATAAATTAAAATATTCCAAAAATATCATTTTCTATTACTTATAAACATTTTATAAATCATAAGAAAAAATTTCAAAACATAAAAAATATTAGTAAAAAATTTTAAAATTTTGAAAATAAGTTATTTAAGCATGATAAAAATTTGAAGAAACTTTTCAAACTGATCAAAATAGTATATTAACTTGCTCATTTTGATGAATTAAATCATTTATTTTAGATTGTTATCCTGTAATAAAATATTTACCAAAGTTGAACCAATAATATAGCATATATCATGTTTTTTCATAAATAAAGATAAATTCATGTTGGTCTGATGAGAATGCTCACTCTAATACCACTGTTAGGTTTTCAAGGATCATCACATGTTCCTTTGGTAGTGCAACAATACCCAAAGAGGCCAAAATTATCCTCTAATAGAATAAACATGCATCATAAATAAAAATATATTAAAAATATAGTATACTTATTTATTATTTGTAGTGGATTTCTTCTTCCTTGATATTGGAAGAACACTTAAGAAAGATCAGTGGAAAAATATCTCATAACTTTGAGGGGGGAACACCTAGCACTAGATCCTAATCTCAATCAGAGAACTCTCATACACTTAAATAGCTTCATTTTTCTTTATCGAGGTTTATGAACAATCTATAAAAATGAAGAGTGCTTAGAGATTATTTTGTAAAATTGGTTGTAAAAAAACAGGATAGATACCATCCCTTTATATAGTAATCCTTGATATATTTCATTTTATAAAAAATTTTGGTCATATTCAATGTATCAACATGCATTAATTCCTATTTTCATTTATTCATTGAACCCATTCAATGAAAATTCAAATCATTTAATCCATTCATAATGGATTATTATTAATTAAACCATGTGGAAGATAAATTCACTTCAATTTAAATATTCCATCAAAAAATTTAGTGCACATTCAAAACATGGGATTTCATGTGGTATGATATCTATTATATCATATATACATTGTAATTATTTTTTCGGAATATTCGGTTTAGGACTATCTTCCCATATGAAATCCTTTATTGTGCACTACGATATATGAAAAACCAAAGGAATTAAATTGTGTCTCTACTTATAATATCCCATATTATTATGCACAACTATAGCATATTTTATGATATTTTATATCATATAATCAGTCATAATAAAAAATTTAAATCATATTTTACAATATCAAATAAGACTGTAATACGATATCAAAAAATTCTACATTTTTAAACATGATTTTAGGAATCAAGAATCATGGTGAAGATTTAATACAATTGATGGGTTTCTAATAATTAAATCACACTTATTCAATTTATTATAAGTCATTTGAAACATCCACACAAGATAAAAAAGCTATATAAAAAATTGAAATCGTGTATAAAATAAATAAAGAACTTGCACTTTTCATTGAGGATGGTCACTACTCTCGTTATTCAATCACACATTCCTAATAAATATCATTGAAGAATAACTAAAGTAATCTTTCTTCCAAGGTGTATCCATGGGATAAAGTGAATCAATCAACACTTGAGTTTTGGATCCTCCTCATAACCATGGTATGCTAGTAAATTACATAACAAATGATGAAGAAGAAAGAGAGCTTTGATGAGGAGAGATATCAAGGTGTGAACACATTTGAACAAAACATCTCAATGGATTATCCTTATTTATATAGGACTTTAGACACTCTCAAGCCTGTATATGTATTTATTCACACATTATGAAATGTACGAGTAAATAGGAATGGTTACAACGTTTGTAAACATTATCCATGCCAAATCTCTTATGTTATTCATCTTATGAAGCATTTAAGATAATAATAGACATTTGTATAAGATTCCTAAAAAATAACTCTATAAAATTATAATTCATTTCCATTAATCATAATTTTTCTTATAAATCATACATTGTGATTCCACATATTATAAGACTTATAATATGACCTTATGATATGAACATATCATATGATTTGGACAAGGAAGTGGCTATGATATCTCTATATTATAGCTAATGATATTCCTTTAGTTTATATTTCATGACATATGACATATATATAACATATAGTATGATATAGACCATCTATACATTATATTAATTTATTTATTTAGGACATATCTCTATCATCTAAGGTCACTAAAACTAAACCTTCAAAATATCTAACGTGATTTCAAGAGAACTAAGTAGAATAAAAGGGACCTTAAATTTATAATAAAAACTTGAGGGACTAAACCATGAAATGGTGATACTAAACCATGACATGGTTTATCTTGGTCAATGGTGATTTGAAAACCATGGTGCTTTAAAAATAGTCACTCCCCATAATCTCAACGACCATTTTTCTCCTAAAAATTACTCTGACCAAAACACGATGTGTACATATAGACTGATATTGTGGCCCTTTAATTATACCTTCAAACCATAGAAATACCATGATTCAACATTCACCAAAACACATTATCTTCCACCAATATGAACAAAAAATTTATTTGTTCCTCCTAGTAGAAGATAGGGATCCTTCCAAAACTCAACCCTAACCATGAAATGAAAAATGGGGAATGGAACATTATAGCTTAGACCATGATATAGTACTCTCTAAAAAATGACCAAACTCAACTCTAATGATCTCCTATATAAAACTAACAAATCTATTATAACCAAAATTACAACTATGAGAAACCTAGACACACCCCCATTATGGTGAAGGCTATACTATGATGTGGTTTCATCCAAAATCTCAAAACTCATCTATTAAACCATAATTTTCTTCAAAACACACTCTCAACACCACCAATTCTTTAAAAGAACAAATTATAGGACCATGAAAATCTAAGAAACTAAAAAATTATTATTTAAAAATAAACTACAACATGCTTTCATTTAGAAATCACCCTCAAAGTGGTGAAAACACCCTAGTTCCAAAATATAACAATATATTCTTAATAGCTATAAATATTATTGATTATGTGTTTGAAAATATAAATATTTATGAAATTATAAATGATTATATTTTTTAGACTTAAATTATTAAAAACTATCAATTCTATAATGATTTCATGGCATGAAAATAAACTCAAAACTACTCAAAGTTTCTAGAAATTATTGGTAATTCAGAAATTTGATAATATTCATTTCATTGGCTACTAATATTTATTTTTATATTGATATTAATTTATTAAAATTTATATGATATAAAGAATTATATCTTATAATATATGTAATTATATTTTAATATCTTGTGAATAAAAATATTTAATTACATATAAGGTATATTTCTATAATAAATTTATATTACCTTTTTAGTGACAACGTGAGGATGAAAATCCATGATGAATTTAATTTATTTTCTTGTAACTATATGAATTAAAAAATACATGTATGATATTTTAATGAAGAAATTTTCTGATCATTGGGGGGATAAAAACAAAGGGGTGACTTTATCACACATCGAAACTATCAATGCACCAACTATAATTGACGTCCTAATGAAAAAATTAAATAATTATTTTTAAAATGAACTACTAGAAAAGTAGTTTATACCCCACCATTGGTGGTGGGGTAGTTTGGGTTTGGGGTGAGGGGAAGATTGTAGGTTCAAGTCCCTAGGTCTACATGTTTATTGCAGTTTTCGTTTCTTTCATTGTGTTTCATGGTGGTGGATGTAATTAACATTATACTAAAAAATAAGTTTATTTTTGAGGTTCAAAATCATGGAAATATGTCCCAAAACTATGAAAATAGGATATTTCCATAGTTTTGGAAATCATTACTATTATCTCTATCATAGTTGGTCTACAACCATTGTTCTAATGAACTATTATCATAGGTGATGTATTGCCTTATTTCATTATATTGTTCTCATGATTTTAAAATCATGGAAATAAGTTAATTAAAAATTAAAATATTTCTAAGTTTCAGCCCTTATACTCATTAAACCTTAACAATAACTTACCCACTAACTTACGACACACTCTGTGTTATTTATTTATACTATTATTTGCTTAATAATTATTATAAATTAAATATTACTTATTGTTTTTGTTGTTGTATTTTTATAAATAAATAATACGTGGGACTAGTCATCATGGTTCTGAAAACTGTGGTATTAGGTCATCATACTACCAAAATTGTGATAAAAGCATGGTATTGGATCCCACCTATTACCATAATCAATGAAACTATGGTAATAGGCCTCCTGGTTCCACCTTTTTTGAAAATTGTGACAAAAACCTTAATATTAAGTCATTTTTCTAATAGTAATATATAAAAAATGCATATAAAAATGTGTTAGAATAAAATGATCTAAAGATAAAGCATTTGGTATATGATTGGTGTGAATATATTCAATTATTTCACTATAAAATATTGTGTTCTATAAGAAACGTGAAGTTCCAGTGTTCATAGAGAGGCACATAATAAAGAAAATAAATTGATTTTAGTTGATATTGAGAAATATGAGGTTTTGAAAATAATTATATCTCTCTTAATTTCGATACTATAGAAGAATTGTGGGATAAAAATAAAATAAAATAATATATTAAACTTTTTAATTCTAAGTGAAACATGATATTATGAATGTGAATAAATATCTCAAACTAAGATCCTTTATTAGATGACTATCATAATTTTATAATGGGAAATTGAGAATATTATACTCTTTTCTATGTGTCGTCTTCTTTATTTTATTGAGTTTTTCTAAATATTGTTTTTAAAAAATCAAACATATAAAAATGATTTTTTAATTAAATTTTATTGATGGATTTCATAATTTTCATATAAAATTTTCCATTCATTACCCAATCATTTATGAGTGAGAATATATATTTATTAATTAAATTTTCATCTAATTACAAGGGTGTATATAATGAGTGTGCACTTCAATCATTATGCACGACTAATGGAAAATCCTTATGACCATAACCCTAAATAAATCTCCATTTCATTTTATGATTTAAAAAATGTAATTTTTTAAATTATTTTATTCCTGAATTTTATGATTTTTATCTCATGAACTGACCCACCAAGGGCCGCCAAGTTGGTGGTAAGATGAGTGTAACCACACCAAGCCCACCTTCAATAGGATAGTGGCTAGAGATCAGCACCGAGTAGGCTTATCAAACACATGGGAGGACTTAGATGAATGTAATTGTACACAAGTATGTATTTCAAAATACTCATACGATACTAAAAGGTAAAATAAAACTAATACATTAATGCATACATAACATCTATCCCTCAATTAGAGTATGACAAAAGTACTGGAAATCACTAAAGGGGAAAATATAATCTTACCCTAAAATGAAAAAAAGTCCAACCTACTCAGAAGGAGGGGAATGGTATCAAATGAAACACTTGGTCAAACCATGGTCTTTCTAGACCAAAAAATTATCCACCTACTCCTAGTCTTCCTAGGACTCTGTAAAAATTCATGTCATCTATATAAGATACAAAACATGTGGGAAGAGCCCATGCAGGGGTGATTATAAAAACACTTAGTAGAACACCCTAAAATCACCAAACATAAAGCATAAAGAGAGTAGTTAGATCATGAAGACATGTCAATTAGAATATAATACATAGAGATATGAATAATTATAACCCATATATAATCAAGATATACTCTAAGTCTCATAGAAGTCTCAACCATACTGCCAGCCATAGGATTTTTCTCGAGGTTTTAAGATAATGCTCACCCGGGAGAATCCACTCCATGATACATGTTGTCCCTAATGGCGCTTACCCAAGAGGTCACAATTGTTGGGTCTCACCAAGGAAGATACATGCTAAAACTCAGAAGATCTCAACAACTAGATAGGGGATCACACCTGGGGTCACTAGGGGACACCGTGAACCCTACAAGAAAAACATTCTAAGTAGGGGATCATACAATAATACCAAAAACTCTATTGAATTAACCCACAAGATAGGAGATTGGAACCCTGTGCATGTTGGTCATGATTATACCATGAACCCCACTTAGGGTAAAAAAAATAAATGATAGAGGATCACACCCCGGGTCACATGAAGGGAGAACACAAACTCTATTCGAGACTCATCTCGTATAGGGGATCACAATCCTATGTTGAGGATGTAATGTCACATTGTACCCTCATAGGGATAGACCAAGGGAACACACTCAACTAATATTGGTCTACAATAAAACGGTCTGAGGGAATTCACCCAAGATCGAACCAGAGCTGAATGAGAATAATGGGGGGTCTAACGTACCATTTAAGAAGTATATGGCGTGTCCTATAGGTGTATACAATGTGTCTCACTAAACTTTGAATTTCCTGGGTTTCAAGATCATAAATAATTCATTTCCCCAAAATACACGGAGTGTCCCATAGGGTTACATGACATGTAGATTTCCATTTGACACTCATCATAACATCCTACCTAATTTTGTGTATTCCATCCCATGACCATGTACT
This sequence comes from Viscum album, assembly GCA_963277665.1. NCBI lineage: Eukaryota > Viridiplantae > Streptophyta > Magnoliopsida > Santalales > Viscaceae > Viscum > Viscum album. The sequence continues at coordinate 1,153,276,519 of OY728135.1, forward strand.
TCAGGTTGTACCTTTGTACACTAGTCTTGCTCATTTAATTGGGCATGTTCGAGTACTGGGTCATGCTCATGTACTCCATCCATTCCCATGTTCCCGATCATGTCTATGACCATGTGACCCAAGGTACACGATGAGCCACCAAAACCTGATCACACAATGTGTGACAATTGCCATATAGCATGTGATATTTAATTTTATGCATAAACCCAAGTTTCATATCCAAGGTCCCACACAGAATGTGATATTTTGACTACTTTTCCTATAATATAGGATTTTCAAAAACCCATGATTTCTTCACACATTTGTTGCTCACCCCATAGTTTCTAGTGGATCTACCATCCATCACACTCATAGATATTGGATCTATGGTCAACCATTCTTGAGCCATCACTGATAACTATAATTTTTCCGTCCAACCACTTATAACACCTCTACCATCGCACTGCCATGTTGATACACTAAAACTCGCATCTTGGGATCTCCAAACCCAAATTTGATCACCTTCATCACTATATATCACAACTACATCATTGATATCCATCCCAAACCTATGAGAATGATCCATTATGCCAAATATTGATTGTGCAATGATCATCTACTGGGTATTTATTAAAATTATGGCCAATCGAATACTATTGATGATCAAATTAAGAACAGGGAGTGGAATTTATAAAAGCAATCATGAGGAATGAGCCTTATATAATTTTCATGTTGGACTTGATTCATTTTCATAGGAATTATGACTGAAGAGGATTCATAAAGTAATAAAAATCCTATTTTTAGGAAGATAAACCCATATCTATACAAAAAAAATTGATCCGTGAATCAAAATGTATGAATAATTGATTCATTTTCATCATGGGATAAATAAACGGGGATAAATACACATAAAAAATGGATTACCTCAATTTGGATCGATCATTCATGAACAAAGAATCTACAATAAAAGAAGATGAAGAACCCATTATGTTCGTTATCTCTTGATTCACCTTGATCCATTCTTCAGTGATCCTCAATCCTGATATGCTAATAAAAAAATCTCACTTCCTCACTAATCTCTTAGGGTTATGTAGCTAACCATGTTGATTTTCCATAATATTGTATTTATAGATAGGGTTAGGTCATTTTACTAAAACAATAAATTAATTAATTAAATTATTTTATTTTATTATTTGTGCCTGTAGATAAACTTTAAAAAACATCTAACTATGATAAAGGTTATTTCATGATTAAGGTAAAATCTTCATTCTAGATTCAAATGTGGTATAATATTTCCCATTTTAGTCCCTATTCAATAGTTATTCTACTATTTTAGGAAAACTATGCGTGTTTTATTTAATGAATTTATTATTTTTATTATATCAAAACTAAGGCTCTCTAGGCCTTAGAATATTGTGTCTTCTATGATCCTAGCTCTAAAAATATTCTTTAATATTTTCCAAAGTATTATAAAGAAAAAATAGGGATGTTACATTCTCCCCAACTTAGGTCTTTTCATCCCTAAAAGAAAAAATCCTACTCACAAGTGAGGATACTGAGCTCTCAACTAGGTTTCACACTTCCAAAAGATCTCATGAAGGTTACCATGTTGTTAAAAAACATACACCCAAGGTAAAACCTTTTCTAATAATGGTACTCTCTGGTCAGTGCTCAAACACTACTAGTCTCCTAAAACTCATTGAAAGGGTAACTCCATCCTAAATGTCCATATCATCCTAGTAAACATCGTGCAATGAGTTGTGCACATGTCTCCTTAGCTATAACATGTATAAAATATTAAGCACCTGGTATAACTGTAGTCACAGGGTCCAGCAGTATGCCACCTCACTAACTCAATGTAGTAACTAGAAAAAAATGTCCTATGAACCTCAGAGATAGTTTTCCACTCTATACAAACCTCTGTAATCCACATCAAGGTGAGATATCTTGGAACTCAAGACCTCCTCATAAAACTCAAAATTCCACTATCATCAGTCCAAAAGGGACCCAAGATGTATCCAGGAAGTCCTTATCCACCCCTAAATGAATTAAACTTTTCACAACCCTTATTAGCACCAACTCAAGACCCACAAGATTTGTCTCCCACTACCTCCGACCAATACAGCGGGAACCTGCAGGGTCTCTAATACATGGGGGAGCAGTAACTATTGTTATATGAAAACTTCACCAATAGTAATGATCCTCCTAGATATAGACCACAAATCACATGAAACCCTAAAGCATGTTCACTAGTACTCGAATGGTCTGATTTACCTGGCCATATTCCTGGGTTAGAAACACTACTCAACTGACACTAGGTCCCAATTCATTCTGAATCCCCTCTATAATCATGTCATAAAGTGAGTATCATGGTCTGAAATAATTTTTGAGGGAATTCCATGAAGCCTAACTACCTTTATCATGAACAAGAATCCCAAACTCTCCACTAATCTATAATATTGTAAAGTTAAGAAGTGGGTAAACTTAGTGTCAGTCAATAACTACTCAAATATAGTCGTGAACTTACACTGATCAAGGAAGCCCCATCACAAAAACCATAATGATTTCATCCCATTTACACTTCCACCTAGGAACCTCATCCTTCACCTATTAATAAGTGATACACTAAGAGTTTAACTCAATAACATTATACCATGTCCTTTCCCACTAACCCTGATGCCAAAGGATCTTTCTTCATCCACACCTCTCCTAAGTGTATTATTAAGGGAAAGAAACCTCCTTGACACTTACTTTTTCTACATAACTGGTGTTAGTGTCAGTCCTTGATCGAGGATGATGTACTCCCCACCTTCATAAAATTCATCAATAACATATCCAGTGGATATATAGTCATGAAAGATCTCATAATCAATATCCCTAAGTTGTGACTATGAACTCATTGAAGAAGATAAGTGGAAAGAATCATTGACTATAGGTACGTTGCACCATCCTCACACTCAAGGGTCATCTACAAAGAGGCTAAAGGATCTTTCGCATCAATCAATAATAATAAAATGGAAACCTCATTGTGAGTATCATCAATCATCACCACACTCTTAAGTGGCTCTCAAGATCACACTGCCTTAACTTCTATTAGGTCCACTTTCACTCTCATGTTTGAGAATACATTCCCCAAGAAGTGGAACACCTAAATACAAAATCGATACTTCAATAGATTCCCATAAACTTGGTATTCTCAAAGCGTGTTCGGAACTATCCTCTTGTGTCTCGTGATCTTCTCATTGGACATCGAGTACACTAGGATGTCAACAAGGAAGAATACCATGAAATTATCCAAGAAGGGTCAAAGAATTTGATTCATGGGTCTCACAACATATTGGGGAATTCAACACGCTAAAAGGTATCACCATGAACTCAAAGAAACCATATAATATTTATAAGTACACCTTTGGTACATCCTCCACTCGAACCTAGAGTTAGTGATAACCTATCCTAAGATTAAACAATGAGAACCACCTCTCCCCTAACCACTGGATAAAGAATTCATCAATTATTGGGGGTGTCTAATCCTCCCAGATAGTCACCTGACTCAGGTGATGTCAATAAAAATCTTAACTCATGATCTCATCCTCCACATAGGTGAACAACACAGGTTTACCCAGATAAACGTGTTGGCTCTAACAAATCGCTTGCTCTATATATTTCTCCAATAGTGGATTTAGCTCTCACAGATACATGAGATCATTTGATATGCTATCATAGATGTTGGTCCATCCTTGGTGAAAGTCTATGCACAAAAAACCTTTTTATGGTGAGGTAATAATGACACATCCTCATGGAAGATGTCCATATACTCCTCCAACACCTAAATAAAATAAAACTCATAGCATCCACTACTCCAAGTGTCATACTATCCAACTAATAAGAAATTGATTGTCTCCTACTACTTATGATCTCATCCTAATCTACCTAGGATTTATTCTCACCAAAAGAGAAAAAATTCATCCCATAACTTGGATACACTAAAATCCTTACCGGTAACTATAAACTATGAATGGGTGATAGATAACCAATCCATACTAAGGAAAACATCATAGGGTACCACTACCACTATAGAAAGATTCCATGTGAGGATCTATCTCTCTATCTATCTCTATGAGAGTCAGGTCACATGGCCGATAAGTGTGTGATCACTGATCCTCTCTTTTGGAGTCTTTAACTCAAGGGTTTATCCAAGGGATCTCCCGAAATATTTATGGTTGGAACAAGATAAGTGGAAATAAAAGAGTGGCTCACACCATTGTCAAAAATTAATGTAGCTAAAGTATAGAAGAAATAGATCATACCTAAAATCACTCCCAGTGCCTCTGGTTCATAATACACCAGTGCCTGTAGTTTTGCATGTCCCTAAACACCATCTCCCTATGCATAGCATAGACCACCAGGTTGTGGTGGTGGTGGAAGAAATAGATCAAAGCATCAGCCAACTCATGTTGCTCTCCAAGATCCTCTACCACACTCGTTATCCCGAAGACCTCCCAGATCCATCTGATGGATTTTATCAGGAGGTCTATCGACCGTCTCTATATCCTCAACCCAATGGGTAGGATAATACCTCATGATATGTCCATGAATATCTCAATAATAACAATGTATCTTCCTTGATGGACTGAATTTTCCCTAAGGTCTTCATAAACGATGCAACCTCCTATGTTGTGACCTTCATCACACACCTACTATCAATGGGTCCTTCTCACCCTAGATCCTAAAAAATTGCTAACATGGAAGATCATGATATGTTTTTAATCCCTTCACAACACCCTCAATCACCAAAAGAACCACACATAGCTTAGTCTCACATGATGCATATACCTAAACCATTGTGGGTGGGTCTAGTTATTGATCAATTAGCAGAAGTATTTCCTTCTTCCCACTCAGAAAGAAAACTAACTCATGACCAGGAACCTTCATGGGGGCCTCATCACCCATAAATTCATAAACTTGACCCTACTGTAGAAACTTCATTGCATGTCATCATGGAAACATCCTAAAAAAAGACAATATGTACCACGGTCAATGAGTATATCTGGGGAGCTAACTCAATAAGGACATAGAAACCACAACCCATTTCTATATGATGTATGTTATAATATTTTCCTTATAAATATTGCCTACATGTTTCAAGTCAACAAGTAGGTAATCAGAGTCTTGGTGAATGGATATGTTGGTCACCACACTAACACTAGAGTCTCTAGCCTGAGAGTTGAGCTTGAAACACTTTAACACTATTTCCATAAATCCAAAACCAAACATTATTGGTAGAAAACCTCCAAACTCCAGTCCCAAGATGAAATGCCTCTAATACCACTCTATCATAACTTAACATATCATAACCTTCCTGGTTGGTGGTAAGTTGAGTGTAACCACCCCAATCCCACCTTTAATAGGCCAAGGGATAGAAACTAGCGCTGATTAGGCATATCACAGACATGGGAGGACTAATCCTAAAGTACTTGTACACACACATTAATTACAAAATACCCATACAATGTTAAAAGGTAAAATAAAATTGATACCATAATACATACATAACATATCTCCTATAATCTGAGTATAAAAAAGTACTAGAAATAAATAAATGGAAAAATACAAGTCTTCTCAAAAGTGTAAGAGTCCAACCTACTCACAAAGAGTAGAATACTATCAAATGAAACACTTGGTCCAACCATTTTTTATCTAGACCAAACTATGCTCCACCTTCTCCTAGTCCTGCTAGGAGGATACATCGAAATCATCAAATATAAAGCATCAATATAGTAGTCAACTCATAAAGGCATGTTAATTAGAATATGAGATATAGAAATAAGAACAACGATAAACAAGATATAATCAAGAGACTCCAAGTCACATAGAGGTATCAACCATACTTTTATCCATAATATTCTACTCAAGTTTTTAAGATAATGTTCTCCTAGGAGAATCCACTCCATGAGACATATTTTCCCTGATGGGGATTACTTGAGAGGTCGTACTCATCAGGTATCGCAAACAAAGATACACACTGGGACTCAGAAGATCTCAAATCCCAGATGTGGGATTACACTCAAGGTCATTGGGGGAAACCACAAACCCTAATAGAATAACCCACTAAGTAGGGGATCATATGATGATACCCCAAACCCTACTGAATTAACCCGCTAGATAGGGGATCGACACCCTGTGCATGTTGGTTATAATGATACCATGAACCCCACAAAGGGAACAAGAAATAATGATAGAGGATCACACCCTGGGTCACACAAAGGGACACCATGAACTCTATATGAGACACATCATGTATAAGTTATTGTAATCCTATGTTGAGGATGTAATGTCTCACTATACACTCATAGGGATGGACCAAGGGAACACACTCAAATGATATTGGTCTACACTAAAATGGTCTAAGGAAATTCAACAAATATCATACCAAAGATGACTGAGAAGAATGAGGGCTCCAACCTACCCTTCAATGAGTGCATGGAATGTCCCATAGGGGTACATGGTGCATCTCACTAATCTTGGAACTATCCATGTTTTGCGCTCACCTGGCATGAATTTACCCAAAATAAATGGAGTGTCCCATAGGGGTACATAGAATGTTGATGCCCATTCATCACTCAACATGCCTTCCTTCACAATTCTATGTACACCAGCCCGGGTTCATGTACTTTAGGCCATGACCATGTACACTGGTCATTCCCATGTACCTAGTTGTTCCCAAGTACCGAGTCATTCATGTGTGTTATGGTTGTGCCCAAGTGTCTAGCAGTGTCTACGCCTATGTAACCTCAATGTATACACCAATCTTCCATCACTGGGTCACACAGTGTGTTACATGTGTCACATGTTTTGTGATATTTTATTTTACATATAAACCCTAGCGCCATAGTAAGGGTCCCACAAAGCCTATGTTATTCAGACTACACGCCATCTAACATGGGATTTTCCAGAACCCATGGGTTCTTCACATGTATATCGCTTGAACCACCATTTTTGGTGGTTCCTCCATACATCATGCTTATAGATCTTGGATCTACGGCTGACCACACCTAAGATATCGCTAGTAATCTAAATCCATCTTTAAATCTACTTGTAACACATCTCCCATCACACCGTCTTACCAAGATTCCAAAACCCAGGTTTAGGGATCTCCAAATCCAACCCTAATATTTTTTCATCACTACGCATCATAACTTCATATTTGATCTTCATCCTGAACCTATGGAAATTGTTTGTTTCACCAAATATCGATTACACAATGATTTTCTACTAGATATTTATCGAACCTCCATCTAATCAAATACCAATAATGATTGCACTGAGAACGGGGAGAGAAATGTATAAAACAAAAACATGAGAAAAAAACCTAGGACAATGTTCATGTTGTACTTGATTAATTTTCATAGAAATGGTGAATAAATAGCATTAATAAAGTAATAACAAATTCCTATATCTAGGAAGTTAAACCCATATATTCACAACACAATTGGCCCGAAAATCAAACTGTTAGAATAATTGATTTGTGTTAATCATGGGATAAATAAATGAGGATAAATCCACATAAAATGGAATATTTCCTCAATTTAGATCAATTATTAGTGAATAGTTCATACTCTAGTGAATAATACAAATATCCTATTGTATTTACCATCTCTCGGTTCACCTCAATTCGTTCATCGTCAATCCTTGATCTGCCAATGACAAAATCACTCTTCTTTAATCTCCTAGGGTTATATGGCTAACCCTATGGATTTTCCATAACATCATATTTATATAGAGGTTCTAATAATTTCACTAAAATAATAAATAAATTCATAAAAATTATTTATTTTATCATTTGTGCCTACGACGACACTTTAACAAAACACTCGACACCGAAAAAGGTTATATCATACCTAGGTTAAACCCTACATTTTAGATTCAATGGAAATTTAAAATTTCCCATATGAGTATATATTTGGGATTTATTAAATTATTTCAAAAAAACTATGCATGTGTGGTATAATATATTTAATATTTTTATTATATCAATAATGAGTCTCTCAGGGACTCAAAATGTCACATTGTCTTAGTGCCTGGCTCTAAAAAGTTTCCTTAAAATTTTCCTAAGTCTTACAAAGAAAAAATAATAATGTTTCTATTATATTTTAAAATAACTTAAACATTTTTTTCTCATTTTCTAAATAAAAACATTAAACTCCTAGTTTGAAAATTTTAAATTAAATTACATCCAATTCCACCCATTAACTAAAGATCATGGTGGAGAAAAATTTCGAGCATTACGAGGTTAAAAGAAACAGAGGAATTCACTATACCACTCATCTAAACATTCAATGAACCAATTATAATTGATGTCTTAGTAACAAAATTAGGTAATTATATAAAAACCCGATGTTATAAAATAATTTTATTATCTCAATTTAAAAATATAGAAAATATTCCCCAAAACCATGAAAATCAGTTATTATCACGGTTTTGATATTTGTGGAAACTATATTTGTTACATTAGTTATACAACCACAATTTTAATAAAATTTGGTCATAAGTGACTTATTAATACCACTACTAGTAATGATACCTATAACCATGATTTCAAACCATGAGTGTAGCCCTCCAAAATATTAGTATTAGATATACCAATAGTTTGGAGAACTATTATTATTAAAATCATTAAAGATAGTATATACCAATGGTTCCCTCTAACCAATAGTATATAGGTTTATACCAATGGTTTTAAAACCATTGTAATAGAGAAATACACATGGTTTAAATGCACTAAGGGCATAAGCCTTCAAATAGGTTACAAGAATAAACAACTTGTGCATTTCTTAAACTAACACCTTCAGGGAACACACTTAGAATAATCAGATCACAATCTATCCAATATATTAGTTTTAGTCATAGTGAATTTTAAAAGAAAAAAATATGTGTTTTACATTAAAATAGTTAATAACATGAAAATAAAATAATAATATACATATATAATGAGTTTTAGTAAGTCTAAATCTTCTAATCCTAATAACCAAAGTCTTATAAAAATGAAGTTAAGAATGGAGAAGGTCACACTCAAAAAAATCATTATCATTGTGACCACTATCATCATGGAAACCACTATTATCATCATCACCACTAACATTAACCTCATCATAAACTTCATCACTAGGATCATAGTTTCCAACAACTTCATTACCATCAACACCAGGAGGGTCATTGCACTGATCACCACTAGGACCATCATCTTTATTTCTTTGATAATCATATAGTGAGTAAATATTCAATATACATGTAATAGCATCCATAACACTATATGTTATAAGTGATGAACACATAGCCACCATATATTTTATAAACTATTCAGTGATATTTTGATTTCATTCACACTCTTTGACATATAATTTTTTCCCCTTTACTGCTTCTAAAAAGACCACTTGAAATTATAACTCGATACTATAAAAGTTGTTTGAATTTCTTAAAGTAACCCAATACCTAGTGGATATAATATTCCTCTCAGGTCAACAAAAAACCCTCCCTTGGTGCTCCTCACCTAATACCTATAATAAATAATCATTTAGGAAGAATTTTTCATATTATTTCTCATCAAGAGACTCTAGAGAACATTGTTGACATTATAGATTTAAGAAATATATATATTGAAGTTTTAAATAATTAGAAAAAAAAATCTTACCATTTTTTCTTCCAACTCAACATTAATAGTACTTCCATCTTCTTCTCAAGAAAAATAATTTTTCTTGAGTTAAAAACCCTTAAATGTTCAACACTATCAGTTGTTAATAATTAAAAGAATAAATGTAAGAAAATAGTATTCATTAATATGGTTTTAATTATAGAAACATAATCAAACTCAATATAGTTGTAACATGATATTACTTATTATTTACAACTAAATTCCTAAACAATGTAATAAAACCCAATTATACTTGAAAAATACTTGGTTTATTTTATATTTCTACATAGTTATCCATCCTAAAGTGTAAACATACTTCATAATGCCCTTGTTTTTTTCTTTTTGAATAATATTGAAAAATAAAATTCAATAATAAGAATCAAATTATTGATAAAAAAACATTATAATTTTCAATAAAAATAATTAAATTCCAATAGTACCTTAAATCCATCATTATTCCAATTGGAAATCATCTCCTATAACTGTATAACTAGAAAATCATCTAGGTTTAGTATACCTTATAACTCTATGGGAACTCTACTGGTCTATCCAACATATAAGTCATGATTATATACCCTCCACAGTTCCCCTAATTCCATCAACTGTCAAACCCTTATACCTTGACCATTGGGAAAAGTAAAGTGAAGCTACAACCAAAATATTTATCTATATGATATATTAATAATGTGACTTTTAATCTAATAAATTTTCTTATCTATATTTTATCCCATGAATTTTCCTTGATTTGATCAATGATTTATCTCTAAGAGATTGGTTACATGGTAATTATATCACCATACTTTGTAAGCATCACCATAAAACTTTTTCACTCTCTGTCATGTTTCCAAATTATTTGATTGTCATAATTATACTCAAACATTACTTATGTATGGTAGTTACATTCATCACATGTGTGTGAGTATGCCCAAATTTCATTATAGTATATCCAATTATGAAATATAAAATAAAAATATGAACTTAATACAAATTAAAAATTAAATATAACTTTTTAAAAAAAAATAGATTAGTAAACATATACTTGATGAAATTTTACCAGTGGTACTTGATGGATTGGTGGGTCATGAAGGATCATTTTACTGTGAAGGGTTAGTATTCCTCGATGTATGCTTGGGGTGAAAAATATGATTTATATTATCATAAGACCCTAGATAAGTATCTAAATGAGAATTTGTATAAAGTCCTATAGATATATAAGATATAAGAAATGGAGGTGGAATATAAGTGGGAGTAAAAGGATAATAGGGGTGTAGATCCATCATCAGATTGAGAAAAGGTGTATGATAAATAGATCCTGGTTAAAATGGCGGTGATGACATAGGTGGTTTAAGGATCCTCATTACATAAAGTGGAACTGTGGGATGATAAAGTGTGGAAGATGAGATATTTGTTGAAGGTTTTAGGTGTGATCAGGTATGGAATGAGATCCAAGTTCCTTTAATACCACCCCCTTGATCGATCATATTGATCACCACTCTCATTAGTATGATTATAAAATAGTTGTTTCCTAGATGGTCGTTCCTAATTAAAATTTAAAAAATATTAAAAATGGAATCTTATTTTATATAATTGATATATAAATTTAAAATAATATACTCATAGAAGAATCCATATAATGCATTCATAAATATTACATTCGAGGATCATTCTGAGACAATATTTTCTGGTGTACCTATTCAATATTTTTCATATTATTCAAAGTAAAATTAAATTTACATTTTATTATAAATCCAATATTGATGTAAAGGTAAATAAAGAAGGGGTAACATAAGTGAGGCATTCTAATTGGTAGGAAAAATAAGGAATAAGAGGTGACATAACATAATCAAGACATAATAATTGGAAAAGAAAACAGAGCATAGTAGGTGGAGTGATATAATTATGGAATAATAATTAGCATTATAAAAAAGGAATAAGAGGTGGCTTAAACTAATCAATACATAATTATTTGCAAGTAAAATGAGGAATAAAAGGTGGCATGTCATAATAAAGGCATGCTATTTTGTAAGTAATATGTATCAAATTTAAATTTTACTTTAAATATTATGTCCACACCAAACACTTTATCAAGACATTGGAATAAAGTATTTTTAAAAATAAAATTTTAGCTTGAAATTCATTTCATACCCCAAAACTTTGTCAAGGAAAATACATTGATTACTGATTAAATTAAAGTTTGGTTTTTAAAAGCGACCTCATACTGATCAATTTGCTATAAAAATGATATTAATATTATAACAAATAAAAATTTAGTTTAAATTAGATTTTTTAATTAAAATTTTATAAAATAAAGTAATCTTTTATTTGTAAAGTTGTAGTTTCACCTAAAACTAATTTTATACTTAACACATAAATATTCATGATGTTGTAATATCAATGCTAGTTGGTAGTTTATTTTCTTAACTTAAATAATTATCACAAGAATATATTTAATACAATATTTAAAGAAATAAATATGAATAAACATAATCATAAATAAAAAACCTCCCATTTCATTTAATATATCCACTTAGGAGGTTTATTATAGGTTTAAGCATATATTATGTCATTTGAATTTTATCAATAGATTGAAGGATTATATGTAAATATCTCAATAGGGTGTTTTTTCCCATTCCTATATCACCTTAAAAGTATCTTCAGGGAACCTTTTGAGTACCAAAATGATTGAACCATCCTTTTCTCTAGTTATAAAAGTTTTTTATAATTTTTTTTAGCTTTTTTGAATGTTATAAAGAACATTTAAATCTGAATAGTATAAAAAATTTAACACCATAAACATAAAATTTTCTAAAAAACATAAAAAAATGTCCAATATTAGAATAAAAATATTTTTTTATTTATTAAAATGATAATACCAAAGTTCAGGGAGCCAACAGAGACCACATACTGTTACTACTATAAATTTCCCACCACTACTTATAGTTCTTAATCAATGATAAAAAATTAATTATTTGAATTATCAAATTAATATTTTTGTCTAGACCAATGGGGTAATTTATAGTTTCAATTTCATCCACACAATCATAAAAAATATGTCTTGGGATTTCTTATATAATGACATCGAATTGAGGTTTTAGGGTATTTTTTAAATAAAACACTCATTTCACCATAGATGACAATGGTAGGTAAAAAGATATTCATGTCAATAACACTAAATCCAAAATTATATATATTTTTTCCTTGTCACCCTATTCAATAAAACCACTTTCATTTCATCATTGTTACTCGGCCATGAAAGTAATAATTCAATATTATTATTTTCTCTATAAATTTATAATAAGATAAATTATCATATTTAGTTTATTTATCCACTACACTGGCATAATTATATGAAATTTCCATTAATATAACACCATAATATTTTGTTCTAATTTCCAATGCTCGAATAGTTATAAAAAAATTATACTCATTGATCATTGGTGATTTACATTCACAAACCACATTTTTAAAACCAAAAGTCAATGCTCATATTTTTGGAGAGATGAAATTAACCAGTAATCTCAAAACCTAAAATATATGAGTATTTAAAAATTAATAATTACTATTAACTATTTATTGAATAAAATTAATATTCTTACCCTATATTTCAACCAATCAATAAACCCTTTACTATAAAACACAATCATAGTAAGGGTAGTAAATAAACCCTTCATCTAAAACTTTGTTAAATACAAAATCTAAAAAATATAAAACTAATTATGAAATCCATTTGAGATATGATTTATACCATACATCCAAATTATATCTATTCTGATTAAAATGGTAATTTATTATTAAAACCAACATATTATTCTATAATTATAAAATTAATAGTAATAATGAAAATTTAGAATGAAACCATGGAAAATTTGGACCCATGTGTTCAGTGCTCCCTGGATTTATGATAGGGGGTTGAATTCCCTCCCATGGATAGCTAGGTATGAATTGTGCTCATGTATCATGAGTCCCATATTTTTGGATTAGAGGAATTCAGTATACCTTATAAGAAAGGTGAAGATCCTCTCCAGTCATGATGCCTACTCCTATAATAGGTGGGTTCCCTAGGAAAATCAAAGTCATGTTATAGCTTCCAAATCAAACAATATCATGGAAAATATATTCCAGGTTCAACATATATGTATATTACATGGTATCTAATTAAGAACATAGGATCTAATCACTTAGGTAATGCTAATTGGGGGATTATTGCACCCATGTATCCAACACTCCCCGAGATTTGCAATAAGGGATTAATCTCCCTAACATGGATAGTTGGAGAGTCATTATTCTCATATATCATGAGACCCATATTAGGGTGTGGGAGGAATTCAGTACACCTTATAAGAAGGGTGTCAATCCACTCCATTCATATGGCCTTTTTTGATGTTAGGTGGGTGCCCTAGGAAATACAAAGTCATGTGGTAGGTTCCAAAGTAGACTATGTCATGAAAGAGTGATATAAAGACTAGTGTACACATATATTAGGTCTATAAGGGTATTAAGTGAGAGATTACCACATAGGGGGTGAATCAGGGTATACATCTTGTTCCAATTTAAATCACTTGATCCCCATGCTCCCACCACCCTAACCAATCTTGATCCCATTATTATTAGGGTCACTCTTAGGTTTCCCTTTTGATGATGATATTATTTTTATTACATGTATCTTTACCTAAAATCCATGTTATGGTGTCACCACCTTCCCTCATGATGCAAAATATCAATCAGCCTCAAACTATCCCCACACTAAATAAACATGAGGTTCTTCTTGCAGAATAGTATCCCTGTTAAAAACAGTCTTCTTCTTCATTAAACACTTCCATATTTTTCATAAATTTGAATATATCCAAGGATATGAAAATATTATTTTCATAAAATAGACTTAGTTTTTCAGTTTTAATATCTTCTAAAAAATATTCCCTTTCAATATTATAAATTGGAAAAAAATCCTTCCATTCAATACACCAAATATCATGAGTAAAGATCCCTACAAATATTTCATGATTATCTCCATTTAGATCTACTAATATATCATCTAGGAATATTTGAATTAATTCCCAATATATTTTTCCCATGTGACATACAAAACCTTCAAATCACTCTTTTAATCATTTGTAACAAACTATTTAATCTTATGTAATTTCTGGATTAATCTTATGCAAGTTCAAATTTTCTAGTTTATTCTTACGTGCAGGCATGAATAATCTTATGTAACTACTTTTCCAAAAATATATTCTTATGTACCTACAGAATCTTTAATTTACTCTTATATATTCCCTTTGATAGAATTTTGTTCTTACATAGACAATGTGAATACCAAGTTAATCTTATGAAATTACATTACTGTAAAATTATTCTTACATAGCCAAAGTAATATCTAGATTATTCTTACATAGCTTTAGAAATTCAGAGATAATTTTACACATCAACTGAGTTAATTATATGCAACATGTACATTTTTTAAACCTAATTTTACACACATAAAGGAAACTCTAAATTATTCCTACGTATAACCTTTCTTAAAATTCTTCTTTTATACATCCATTCAATTTTCCAAGTTATTAATAATTGTCCTTTATAAAAATCTATTTAACCTTATGTAATTATAAATGTTTCAAAATTTCTCTCCAACCTTATCTAAATGTCCTCAAGCATTCTCACACCTATTACACTATTATAATATTTCAGAATATTCATAGATTACCTAATAAAATATCTCCATATTATCTCTAGTAATACACAATGCCTTTAATGATTATTCTTGCAACTCCATTGAATCATGGTCACTTTATTATAGTGTGTCCTCTCTCAGTTGGATATAACTTCTTCCTCCAACTCATATCATGATTAATATGATAATTATTCATTAATATCATGATTATTTATGGGAAATTAACCATCCTTTAGTAGCCTTTCAATCATGCTTCACTTTTCCATGAATAATTCCATAAATGGAAACTCTAATCTTACCTCATTATTTTTCTAATTAAAACTCCATAATCGAATTCATATTCATAGCAACTTTATAATTTTATGGACACCAAATCCATAGTTGCTAAGAAATCTATGAAAATAATTGAAACACATACTTATTTGGTTGACAACAAATCCAAAACAACTTTATTAATTCTTAATTTGATGCTAATAATCTCCCCCTTTGGATTTATTAGAAAAAAAATCATATTGAATCTAACATTATGATATTTCCGGATTTGATACTAATGTAACTTCATTGATAATTTTATCTCACTCCTTTGATTCATGATATTTCCACTTCTTCTCCATTGAAATCAAATCCAAATAAAAACCTCCACTATAAGTAACTAGTATTGACTCTTTTAAAATCATTCACCTTGAGAGATAATGAAACTACCATTTAGCTTTGATATCATTTTCCCCTTATCTTCTTAATGTAAAATAACATAAGATCCAATATTTTGATACCAATATTTTCATGGAAATATTCTCCTTTATACTTGAAGATAATAGGGTCATATTTAATAAATATTTTCCCCCTTTATCATCATAGTCCATGTATTAAATTTAGAGAGACTAGGGGCCCTTTACGAAACACTTAAAGGATCATTCAATTTCTATCTCTATCTTCACTTTTTCATAACTATTCAATATTTGATTATTAAGCTCAAAAAATTATTCCAAATGTATCTGAATTCAAAAACATATTCATCAAGTGAACTTACCACTTAGAAAAGAGTCATCAAAAAACCTCTAAGACTACTGAGTTAGGACTTGGTGCATGAAACAAGAGTTTAAGTTAATAACACCATTATTTTCCATTGTACTCAGTTACTTCCAAAAGTTTCATGTAGACTTAATAATAAGATTCTACCAAAGAACTCCCATGTTATCTCAATAAAACTTTAAAAAACCCATTAGTGAAGAACCATGAACCAATAAGTTTGTGAGTCATACCTGTTTCCCCTTCCAAGGATCTACTTTAGACACTAATTTTAGTAAAATAGATTTCTTCTTTCATCTATTGATCATATTTTCCTGCTTTATGGGGATAAAATATTATGAATATTTAGATAAAATTGAATATATTATCTCTATATCTAAATATATAGTTGATACTCGTCATGAGATACATCCATATATTGAAATTTTTGATATAATGAAAAAAATTATATAATATCACATGTTAGATTAGAATTAATAAATCATGAAAACACCTTTTGTTATTATTTATCTATCAAGGTTTATTTTTCTATCTTAAAAGTCCTATGCTAATTAATAATCATATATTCCTGATGAAGGTTCTAGGGTACAGCTAAAGTGGTTGGGCCTATTCCCAATAAAAAAATTTCATTATTTTCTTCAGATTTTTCCTTAGAACTAGATGAATAGAAACCTTGAAATCCTTGAAATATGATCTTCCAAATATAATTTATAATTATTTTATATAAATAATAATTAACTCTATGTGTAATTATTTCTTTGACATTAATTTGGTTAACTACTCTTGTGGTACCATTAGTTGCAATGAAGGATTCAAGGGTATAATCCCTCTAGTGATATCCACATGCATTTCATAAACCTGAGAATGACAGGGATAGATATTTTCATGATGTTTTTGAAGACTCATCTCCTTGAATTTTTCCCATTCATCACAACTAAAATTAATTTGAGACTAGAAGGAATCTATCTAGGTATCTCAGGGACTTAAGAGGGTTAGGAGGATTAATGATCTCGATTTTTGATAATTTTCTAGAGAAATTTATCTTTAGGTTTGAGAGAATTCTCTAGAGAGATTTTTTTATGCACAATAATGTTGTGCCCTAGAAATGATATAATTGAGTTTAAATACTTAGGTTAGAGAATAATTATTTCACAATTTCCCTTAAACTTTATCAAAA
This sequence comes from Viscum album, assembly GCA_963277665.1. Taxonomy (NCBI): domain Eukaryota; kingdom Viridiplantae; phylum Streptophyta; class Magnoliopsida; order Santalales; family Viscaceae; genus Viscum; species Viscum album. Next base: position 1,153,294,060 of record OY728135.1, read on the forward strand.
TTCTAAGTGAACCCCGTGTCAAATAATAATATTATTATTATTATTTTCTTTACATACACAAAATTCATGGATATATAAATATCATTTCAAATGGACCCTTAACTCGGCCCATTAATCCTTGACATCCATTGAACCTTTAATAATAACTATTTATTTAAATAAATAAATATCATTATATTATTCATTTAATAAATATTCATGTAATGGCCTAAATAATTATTATCCCTTAGAACTTGTGAATAATATTTATTTTGATATTAAATTCTAATAGAATTTAATAAGGATTTTGGATACACTTTGTGTGTGGCTCTCTAGGCCTCTTTCTCAGTAACATTAAGCTAACTCACCTAAAGTCCAAGATCAGCATCTAGTGACATGTTAAGGAAACCATAGTATAATAAGTTAATGTCTCAATGACAATAACCTCCAGCAAATGATAACTAGGTAATATAATCCTTTTTTTATAATATATCATTAAGAATATTTCATTACTAGTGTAATCAACCTATATGTTCGATAAATAATTCTTTGAATTTCTTGAAATGAACTTTTCAATAAAATTTTCATGGTCATGGACTTAATTAGAAAGATCCATTCCAATCAAAGGGCCCAATATATTTTCTTTCATTAACTTGCAAGGTACAAATCCATTCTTGACTTATTCATTAATTTCATGTCAATTTTGATTCACCCATGTATCCTACCTCTCTGAAAGCATATTCCATCATTATTTTTGTCAATACATATAATTTTGTGATGCATTATATACATTAATAATAATATAAAGTCTAAGTAATTATTTCAATCTCTCTCATGGTGTTTTCATGATCACAAACACTCATATATCTATCAAATGATTTCATTTAATTGAATTTCAGTTTTGTTTATTGATTTTAAAGTGGTGGAATTCATGGAATCTTCACAATCCTTTAAATCCTTGATGAAGGCTTAGTCTCATATCCCTTGATTCTTTAAAGTACTTTGAATCATCTTAAAATATCAAAGGAAGGCTTTAGGTGGATGTGGAGGTGTCTTTTCTTGAAGTTAGTTAAGTGAAAACTATACTGGCTAGCCAGTGCCATCTATTGAAAACTCATGTTGTAGTAGATAAACCATCATCTAACTAGTGGTGAAGCCAGAACCAAGGATCTCCAGTAGAAGCCTGTCGTCTTTTCGGTGGAGGTGTACTAGCTATCCGTTTATAATTTTAGTATTTATTAAGCCTCCATGTAGGCCATCAGCTGCCTGGTGGTGGCTACTTGGTATCTAGTGGCATCGGGAAATTAGAAGGCTTTTAATATGGTCAAAATAACCATTATGGAAGCCCGTTCTAGGTTCAATATACCTAATGATTCCAAAACTTTCCCAACTCTTTTAAGAGCCAACAAATTAGCCCCTTATCTCCTTAAAGACTTGCCTTGACAACTTGTGATCCTTGATCCCAACTATGAGCTCTCAAAGATCAATCAACGGTGGATCTCTAGAATTACATATTCTCTAAAGATACTTAAAGTTCTCAATTTTCTAAAGAATCTCCAACCTTTCTCACAATCTCTTATTCCTCTATTGTACATCACTCCATCTAATATATTTATTAGTGGAGTATAAAGGTATTTCCAAAAAAATCACTCTATTTCATCAACCTACTTTCACTAATGGTCCACATTCCACAAAAGTGTAGGATGAATTACACGAAAAATGACGATTTTCAAGGAGATATCACAAGAAAAAAATGTGAGGGGTGGTTTTTTTATCACCATTTAGACCAAGGGATTTATAAAATTAAACTCTCAAGTTGAGGGGTGGAGATGTAGGGGAATACATCATGATTTATATGAAATCCTTATCAAATGTGTTTGTCTCCCATTTAATTTTCTATATCGCATCATTAAACATAATCGAACATAATTTCATAATTTCAATTTGAATATTTTTTATCTTTAATTACTTTTATATATTCTTTATAAAATCAAATCAAAGTTATCAACTATCATGTATTTTATTTCTCGCTTCTTTATTTAAAAATTTTACAATTTTGAAATTAACTTTTGATTATTATTTAATTTTTTAAAAGTAAAATCCCCCCACCCACACACACACACACATTCCATAATCACCAACCAATAATTTATATTAGAGTATTCTTTGTGTTTTTATCAAAAATCCTTATTTTTCAAAAAGGTGTGAATTTTAAAATTTTGTTTTTCAAATATTTAATTAATTTCAATGTTAATTTCTATTATGGAATATAATTCCAATTCTCATGCTCTAATTTTTTATGGAACTGAATAATCCTATTGGAAGAATCATATGTCAACATTCATTGGTAGTGTTTCTTATCATATTTGGAAAATGGTTATGCATGAGTATGTTCCCACCATAGAAATTAAAGAAAAATAGACTCCCTAAGATATTAAGAATTTTTAATTGAATAAAAAAGATATGAATTCCATGAATTATTGTCTAGATAAAAATTATTTTAACCATGTTTTTACATGAAAAACTACTTATGAGATTTTGAAATTTTTATAAGTAACACATGAAGGCACAAACAAAGTCAAGGACTCTATAGTAGATATGAACCATAAATAGTTTTTACTGTGAATTTTTATGAATCTATTATAAGAATTTTTATTATATTTAGTAACATATGTAATGGTATAAAGTACCTTGGTGGTGAATTATATACATAAATTCTTGTAAATAAAATCTTATGGGTGTTACCTAGCTCCTGGGCTCCTAAAGTGATGGTTATCCAAAAAGTAAAAGATGTGAAAAATATATAATTATAGGAACTCATAATCTTATTAATGAAATAAAAAATTGTGATGAAATTCCAAAATAAGAAGAGGTAAAATGAAGAAAAATAATTCAATAAAATCATCTCATTCAAATCTACTAACAATGAACAATCTGGAGGTGAGGTTTTAGAATATGTTCATTTTTTCAGTAATGTGAACAAATTCCTCAAGGATAATAACTTCAAAAGGTGATCCAAAAAAGTAAAATAAAAAGGATGAATCAGAGGTGACATGATAGGAATATAAAAATAATGGTCACATAAATCTAGAGTGACCCATATATAAGAAAAATCTCAAAGAAAATAAGAAATGTGAAAAGGATTTCAAAGTCTCCATATGGAGTACAAGTGATAACTCCATGGATAAAAATTCATCATACACATCAAGATAATCTATACCAAAGTTACTCATGACACATGTTGATGAATATTTTAAGGTTAATACTCCCTTTACTATTTCATCCTCTTCTTCTTATCTTCCTCATTATTCCCACTCTTCTACTTCTTCTTTCTCCTTCAGTCACCTAAATTATGAAGACTTAAAATATACTTAAAATCAACTCGAAAATGGAAACCATAAACTTGATTATTTATATCTTAAACTAAAAAAGAAATATAATAATTTCATTAAAGAAAAAAATAATATCCAAAAAGAAAAGGGTCTTTTTGTTAAAGAAAAGGAATATCTCATTGTGAAAATAAAAAATAAACCAGATATCGTAAAGCTTGAATTAACCATCAAAGAACTAAAAAAAATTATTTTCAAATTTACCCAATCTAAAGAAAATATAGATAAAATTTTGGGTTCTAAAAAAACTGTAAAAGAATGGGTCATATTTAGTTAATCCAATCATGTGAGCTCTTCAAATAATCAATCAAAAACCTATTTTTTAAAGGTGTTTATCCAGGATAATTTTGTAATTATTGTAGAATAAATAGTTATTTAATATATTAATGTGAATTAAAGTAAGACCAAATTCAATCCATATTTATTTTAATATTTCCAAAAGAAAACTCACTAAACAAATTTGGATTCTGAAATATTTATTGGCTAATTTAATCAGACCAAAATTTGTGTGGGTACCAAAAACATTAATCATTTAATTTTTTAGGAAAAAATTTTATGAGAAAAACGCAATAAGAAATGTGGTGCCAAGATTACAGTTACTCAAAACACATGTGTGGATACCTATCTGAATTTAATCAAATAAATAAACTTTAATGAGGTCATGTGACCTTTGGAAATAATTCAAGTATCAAGATAATCAATGAAGGTTCCATCAATATTTCTAAGAAAACCTTAATTAAAAAAATTATTCATGAAAGGATTGAAATATAATTTAGTAAGTATTAAAAAAAATTGAAATTGGTTTTAAAATCAATTTCAAAAATTATTTTTAAAAACTTTTCAATTCAAAAGGAAAACTTCTTTTTTCCACTTCAATATTTGAAAATGTTTTCATAGTTAATTTAAAATCTATTCTAGCCTAATTGTCAAATGTTTGAGTGTACATGTGAATGAGTATTTGATTTATCACCAATTCTTAGATCATTATAGACTTACTATATCATAAAACTCAATCAATTATAAATAGTATGATATATTCCCAAATTTCATTTCAACGATGTCATGTTTTGTGAAGCATTCCAACTTAGTCGGCAACACAAATACTCCTTTAAATATAAATATTTTATTTCTTCCTCAAAATATCTTGAAATGATCATATTTACCTTTTTTATCCTAATAAAATTAAAATTATATGAGGAAAAACCAATAATATTATAATTTTTGATGACTTTACAACATTTACAAGTGTTTATTTCTTAACTCCTAAAACTGAATCTTGTAGTACCTTTATCAAATTTTTTAAAAAAGTTTAAAATGAAAAAGTTTTTAAATTTATTTAATTTGATATTTATTATAGTTTATAATTTGATAATAAGTAATTTATTGATTTATATTATTTATAATTATATAATAATTATTTTTTATCTCCTTAAAACCCTCAAGAAAATGGGGTAGTAGAGAGGAAAAATCGGACAATCCAATAAATCACTCGAAATATTTTAAATTAATTTTATCTTCTAAAATATTTTTAGGTTGAGGTTATTAATATTTCATTCTATATCATTAATCACATTATCATTAGGTCCTTTTTAAATAAAATCCCTTATGATCCTTGGTATAATAAAAAACATAAGGTGGGATTTTTCAAAGTTTTTAGTTGTAAATGTTTTGTTTGAAACACCAAATAAAATATTGGTAAATTTGATTATAAATCCAATGAAGGTATCTTTCTTGGGAACTCTAACTCATGTAAATCTTAATATGTATTTTAAAAAAGGGACTAAAATGGTGGAAAATCAATCGATGTTTTTTTATGAAAATTTTCCAAAACCATTTCCTTAAAAAAAATTGAAAATGCTATTTTAAATAAACCTTTTAATATAAATATGTTGAAGAAAAAAAATAATTCCCTTAAAATTATTTGACTAAAGTTTAAAAAAAATCTGAACACCACACCCTCAAAAATGTCATTGGTGATTTAAAATAGGGAAATCATACTCATAGGTTGGTCTTAAATGAGGTTGAACACCTAGCCTTTGTCTCTCACCTTAAACCTAAAAACCTTAATGATTCAATTAATAATGAAAATTGGGTACTTTACATGAAATAGGGACTTAAAAATTCACTCTAAATGATGTATGGATTCTCATGGAAAGACTTAATTATCATCAACTTATTTTCTATAAATTGGTTTTTTAAAATAAATTTGAAGAATCTAGTAATATCACTAGAAATAAAGCTCATTAGTTGCAAAAGGTTATAATAAATAAGAAGTAATCAAATAAGGTGAAACCTTTTAATCTATTGCTTGGATTTAATCCAAAAGAACCTTATTGTAATTATCTTCTCATCTAAATTTTAAACTCTTTAAAAGGGTGTCAAAAGTTCTCTTTAAATGGTTTTATTTATGAAAAAAATTGGAATAAACACTTAGTTTTGAAAATAACATTTTCCTAAATTATTTTTTCAAACTTACCAAAGATCATTATATTTTAAAAAACACCCTAGAGCTTGGTATGAACTTCTTTCAAACTATCTTCTTTTAAATGGTCTTAAAATGGAAAAAATGATTCAACTATCTTTTTAAAACTCATCTCAAACAATATTTTAATTATTAAAATTTACATTAATGATTTGATTTTTTAATTTACCAATTAAAAACTCTATTTTTAATTTTCTAATTTAATGAAGAAGAAACTTTAGATGAGCTTTATGGGTGAACTAAAATTCTTTCTTGATTTTCAAATTTCTAAAAATTTTGATGAAATCATTTTAAACTAAATAAAATACACCAATTCACTTCTAAAATTATTCAAAATGGATCATGATATAGAAATTAACACTCTTATGAGTATGAGTTGTAAGCTTAAATTGGATGATGTCAGTAAAACGATCGACAAGAAACTTTATAGAAGTATTATTGGTAGTTTACTTTACCTTACTATAACCTATCCTCATATCATGTTTAGTATTTGTATTTATGCATATTTTCAATCAAATCTAAAGGAATATTATTTCAAATATGTCAAATTAATTTTTAATTATTTAAAAGGTTTTAAAAAATTTGGTTTATTTTATCCAAAATGAACAACTTTTAATTTAAATTATTTATTTGATGATAATTTTTGTAGGTTTCGACTATATATGAAAAGTTCTAGTGGAACTTTCCATATAAAAGTAAGATACCTTGTATCATGGATTGGTAAGAAGTAGGATTTCATTTCTCTTTCTATAGCTAAAGTAAAAGACATAGTCAATATGAGTTATTGCGATCAAATTTTATCGATGAAACACACTCTCTTGGACATTGGGATAATATTTAACTATATATTAATCAAGTAAGACAATATTAGTGCTATAATTATATTTAAAAATCCAATCTAGTACTCTTAAACCAAACACATTGACTATTTTCACCATTTCCTAATATATCACTTCTAAAAATGTGATATCTTATTGTGTTTTATCAAGACAAAATATCAACTTGGTAATATTTTCACCAAACCTTTATCCCCTTATTATTTTGAATTCATTAAAGGTGAATTAGGAATGATTAAATTGTGAAATTATTCTTTTTATCTTATGTATATCTTGATTTATATTTAAAAATATTTTTTAAAATATTTTTAAAAAAAAATTGTTTTTAAATCTTGAATTTATTGATTTATTTATTTGTCTTGGATATAATCCCATATCTCACCAATATTATAACTTTATGGGGATCATTTTATCACTTCAATTTTTAAATTTTCCTTAAAATATATCTTTCATTTTCAAATTAATTAATTTTCACTTTTCAAACTATTTTCTATTATTTTTCATAATTTCAAATTCATATTTTCAAGTTAAGTATTACTTTCTAATATTTTTTTACTATATTCGTAAACATTATATAATAAATTATATTTAACTTTGGTACCTTTTATTTTAAATTTTTTAAAAATCATTTATATTTATTCTTTTAATAAAAATTTTGTTTTTATCTCACTTAAAGAAGATTAATTATGAGTAAAAATGGTTTATATATACTTGTCTCGAACTTTTATATTTAGTTTTATTTTGACTAAACACCAAATTGAAGACATATTTTCAAAAAAAATCACTTCAAAGGAAAAACCTCTATAAGATATTTCAAAGAATAAATCTCATAATGAAGTTGAAAACATTCATTCATGTGACCCGGCAAAGGTATGTACCAATTTTAATTTTATCCTTTTTTTCACTTATTTTTTTCTTTATCTATTTTATTATATTAAACACTTTTCAATTTTTTCTTAATATTTATTTTACCTTTGATATCTTATTTCTCTTTTTTTTTCTTTGATACTTGTTTTCTTTCTTCTTCTAACTTTTCACTCACTCTCTATAATGATCCTATTATTTTTAGAGTTTGGAAGTAAAGAAGTATTTTTTAAAAAAAATTATTTTTTTTTTCTTTTTCTTTTCCTTTAATTTCATATATATATCTATAATAATTATACTATTTGGGTAATTATAGAAATTAAAAGGTGTTTTGAAATTATTTTTCTTTATTTTTCTCTCTTTTTCAAATTCTTTTTCATTTATTCAAAATTGTCCCTTAAGTTTTTATGTCAAAATATTTCTTCATTTTATCATTGATCTTATTTTTATTCTCTTTTTATGTGTTTATATCCTTTTTATAATCATAAAATGGGGAGAAATATCTTAAAAATTAAAGGGAATAAATTTTCAAATTTTATTTTTACAAAGGGGGAATTCATTTTTAAAATTCACTAAATTTTTTCCCTCTCATAAAAAAATTTCAAGGGGGAGATTTTAAATATCTTATTTTAAAATATATTACAAGTCTTCTTTATAGTTTTCAAAATCATTCTTTATATGTTTACTTCTTGATATCATTGAATATCTATTTATATCTTGAATTTCTTTTCTATCTATTTCATTTATTCTTTATGATTAATTTATCTTTTTAAGTTAAGTGTTTATGATCATAAAAAAGGGGAATATTTTTGTACCCCTCTCTCTCATTGTGTTTTCATGATAACAAACACTCATATACATATCTAACACTTTCATTTAAGTGAGTTTTGGTTTTTTTTATTGAGTTTAAAGTGGTGGAATTCATATCGTATTCACGATCCTTTAAATCCTTGATAAAGTCTTAGTCTTATCTCCCTCCATTCCTTAAAATACTTTGAATAGTCTTAGAATATCAAAGGCTTTAAGTGGAAGTGAAGTTGATCATTATTGAGGGTAGTTAAGTGCATATTGTATCTACTACCTGATGTAGGGTACTGGATAGCCGATTCCATGTGTCCATAACCCATGTTATAGTAGAAGACCCACCAGCCATCTGATGGTGAAGCCAGAACCAAGAATATCTAGTAGAAACCCATCGGCTTTCTAGACTAGCTGGTTGTAGTTCCAGTAGTGAGTAAGCCTCTATGTATCCCACTGGCTACCCAGTGGTGGCTACTGAGTATCTGATGGCATTGGGTAGTATCCAATGATGGGGATTTTAATATGGTCAAAATGACCATTATGTAAAACTATTCCAATTTCAATGTACCTGGTGATTTCAAAACTTTCCTGAGACTTTTAGAGACTATAAATGAACCCCCTTGTCTCCTTAAATACATACCTTAATAACATGTGACCCTTTTTCTCAATTACACACTCCCAAATATCAATCAACAATGAAGTTATAGAATTAAAAGTTATATTAAAATACTTAAAGCTCTCAATTTTCTAAAGTCTCTCCAACCTTTCACAAAAATATCTTATTCATCCATTTTATATCACTCCATCTAAGATATTTTTGAGTGATGTATAAATGGTTTTCCCAAATCAAACCACTCTCTTTCCTCAACCTCCTTTCACCAATGATTCACACTCCAAAAAAGTATGGTATGGGTTACTTGAAATCTGATAATATTTAATAGGGCAGTCACAAGACATAATTATGAGGAATTAGTTCTTTTTCACCATTAGGACCAGCAAATTTATACAATTGACCTTGAGAGTTGAGGGGTGGATACATATGGGCATACATTGGGATTTAGCATAAATCTTTATCAACTATGTTTATCTCCTATTTACTTTTCCATATTGCATTATTAAACATCATCTCACATACTTTCATACTTTTAATCTGAACATTTTTACACTTTAATTATTTTTATATATTCTTTATAAACTTGAATCGAAGTTATCAACTATCGTGCATTTGATTTATTTCTTCCTTATTTCAAAATTGTTTAATTTTGAAATTAACCTTTTATTTCACTTTAATTTTTTAAAAGGAAAATCCCCCCCTATTTCTATAATCTCCAACAAACATAAGTACCAATACACACATCCATATAAAGGAATATTAAATGATACATTTAACATGTGGAATCTCTATAGGAAAATTTATTATCATAAACTCCTCTCTAGGAGACTGCAAAGTGAAAACTTCATGAAAATAAGTCTTAATACCTAGTGAGACTAAAACACATAATATTATACATTTTATGGGTACTATAAAATATCTTTCAACCAACCATAGAATATATATTTAAGAATACTATCATATCACTTCAACATTCTCATCATAGTGGGGAACTTATAGGACCTTTCAATGTGATAGATACTCTAAGGACGTTATCACATTAATATTACATAGAGGAACACTTAACATGTGATAATATATATATATATATATATATATATATTATCTCATGAATAAAGAAGTAATAGAAATTAAAAATAAGTTTGTTCTAGGGTACCAACTTTAACACTTTACACCTCTTGTTTCACTCAAGTTTGTGCTATTCCAAATTTATAAATATGCCACATGTACTAATCCAAAACTAATTGTAATTTTGAATCATGCCTTGATAATACTTTCATTTTTTAATGTAATCTATCCATGTATCATATCTCCTCCTAAGACCTGAAATATTTCAACAAGGGTAATATCATTTAAATACATAGAGAGAGGGTATCCTTCAATATCCTCTAGTTGGGGAAGATATTTAGTCACTTTATACCACCACTTTCCTTTTATCCTCCAATTTAGAATTCATCTTGAGATCTAAAAAAAATTATAGAATCCAATGTTTATTCAATATCCTTGGATTTTCCCATTTACTCAAGGCCTAATTCACATGCTTTTTCTCCTTAGATTTTCTTTTCATTAAGGATCTCTCCACTCATTATTGATTGAACTTTTGTTTTCTAAACCATCTTGTTTCCTTTTTTATCCCTACAATAATCATTAGCTTCCATAATTCATACCTTTATTTGGTATACTTTCTTTTCAATACACAAACTTCTTTCACTTTTCCATAACCTCTTCTTATTTTTCTAGGAAACTTTTTATTGAACAAGAAATTTGGAACTCCTATCAAAATTTCTTTTAACATAATGATCTTCTTAGTTTACCACATGAAATCCATTCCATAAAAAAAAATATTTTTCCTTGAATTCATGTTATTTATATCCATTAATTATAGCTAAAATTATCCTATGATCTTTACTAGAGACATGATTAACATGGTAAGAGTTATTTGAATAAAATCTATAACTCCTTTATTTTGGTTTTTAACCTTTTTTTAAAAAACTTATATAAAATTAAAAATAATTAATATATTCCAATTATTTAGAAAAAAAATATAGAAATATGGATATTAGTTATATAATAAAATCATGTCTCCATAGCTTCTCCTGAAACTCATCCTTCTATCCTTTCCTATTTTAGGTAGCTTCCTAAGTGTGTTTTTATTACATCAAATATTTTTCATTTTATTTGGAATATACATGGTTTTATTCATCTAAAACTTTAGGGGGTATCTATAAAATAAAATATTGGTGTTTCACATGGAATATGAACTTTTTTTCATCACAATTTTATCATAATTATCTACTGATTTAGCATAATTACTATTCATTTCAATATCACCTACTAAAGGATAATCAAATAACAAATATAAAGCATCTTTTAGAATAATTTTTCCTTTGGAATTTTTTTTTTTTTGTACTTTTTCCCTAAACAATTTTAACTCCTCTTCAATTTTTTGGATCATTTTGATTCATGCTTAATTTTTATCATTCATGTATTTTTTAAGCATATTCCCTTTATTCATTTCTTCCACCAATGCATAAGAAATATAATCTAGCATGTTAATTTTTTCTTTAATCTTGTTATTCACCTAAGAAATGGAATCCTTAAGGTTCATATTCCATTGTTTCAATCATTGATTATCCTCAACCAATTTAATAATGTGTTCAACAAGTTCATACTTCTTATACTTTAAATTTTTAACTTAATTTGAGACAAGTATCTTCTCCTTGGAACCATCTTTAACCTTCTGTATCTCTAAGGATATATGTTCTAATTTTTTGTCTTCTGTATTATTATTATATTTTAGATCCGTATCCACTTCAACCAACCATTTTTTATGATATTTAATTTTTCTACCTTAATTTTTAGGCCTCCAAAATGGATATTGTGTGCCTCATTATCCTTTATCATCTTCAATATCTCTTCTAATAGTCCTAAATCAATATCCTTTTATATGTGGGAATATTTAACTTTTTTATTTATTGATATATCTTCAACATTGGTAAATATAACTTCACTTAGGATATTGGGATCCTTACCAAACATACAGAATCATAAAATGAATAAATATATTCACAATCAGAATTATTCATAGCTTCCTTTAGAAATATACTGGAATATTTTTTATCTGAATGTCATTAAACACTTTTCCATTATATAAAATTCCCTTGGATATTTTCTTCTTCTTTAGATACTATCCCTTCTCTATGTTTCAAAAATATTATAATCTTGGAATATTAACAAGTAAATCTCAACTCAAAAAATAATTAGATAAATCAAAAAAACAAATTCAATATGGAATATATTTTCATTAATATCACTTTTTAGGTCCCTAAGGGTATTTAAAGAGAGATACCTTGAGAGGGGTGAATTTTTTTATGTAACTTGTTCCAATTTAAACCACTTAATCATTAGACTCCCTTCACCCAAAACGATCTTGAAATCATTATTAGTAGGGTTAATCTCAAGTTATTCTTTAGATAATGATCCAATTATTATTATAATTATCTTTTTCTCAATGTAACTTGATCAATGATTACATAACTCACACATTGATTTATGTCTTTTAAAAAGTAAATAGATCATATGCACAAGACACAAGGATTTTACAAGGTTCGTCTATATTGGGATAATCCAGGGAGAATACAATAGCAATGTTTTGATGTACCAGAATCTACTAAACACATTTTTTAGTGGCCAGTTTTGGTAAGGTCACCCCAACCATAGGGTCGCTGTCCTTTATAAGTTTTAGGGATAATTCACTACCTCCTAAGGGTCACTCCCTAACTCCTCTTCCAATGCTCACTGATTCAAGAAAAAATTTAGTGTATAATCCAAGACAAGAAAAATATCACCATTGTCATTGATTCACAAAGTGTATATAGGTGTTCATTGGTCTCCACATCATTGCTCTTATTCACTAGAAAGTTGTGAATATCACCGTGAATGTAGATCCTTATTCCATAAATATATATTTAACAAGTATTTATGGAACAGCATATTATTTTATAAATAACTCTAATGAGTTCCAACACTTTATTCTTCTCTTGTCTTTTTCTATAATTATATATTTTGTTATAGTCTTTCAACATTTTTTCATTACCCACTTTCCCTTTTTCACAACGACAAGCACTTATTTTATAAAGATAATTTATATATCTATAATTCAAAATTTTCAGAATTATTTCTCAAATCTAATATAAATTATCTTTATTACCCTCATTTTAGATCCTCAATTAACAAAAATAATTACGGGAGAGTTTTTTTATCCAAATCTATAAAAATAAGTTGAAACACTTCCCATTATATTTACAAGATATCTTTTAAAATATGGGAAATTAAAAACTTATAATCTATATAAAAATATTATGTTGTGGCATGACCACCTTATCTCATAGTGAAAAACATCAATTATCCCCAAACCAGCCTCACACCAAATAATGAATAGGTTCTTATTACGATGCAATATCCCTATCAGAATCATTCTTATTATTTCTTCATCGTTTTCAAATTTTTACTAGACTAAAATATCACAAAGTATATAGAACTATTATATTCATAAAATAAACTCATATTTTTAGTTTTAATATCTTCCAAAAAACTTACACTTTTAGTCTTCTAAAATGGAAAAAACCCTTCTATTTAATCCACTAAATATTGTCAGTCAAGCTCACTCAAAATCCTACTTTATTATCTCCATTTAGATCTCCAAATATATCATCCTAGAATATTTAAATTAGTTCCCATAAAATTTTTACCATGTGACATGCAACACATTCATATCTCTCTTTTGAGCATTTGAAACAAATTATTTAATCTTATGTAATTTTTAGATTATTCTTACACAAGTTTATATTTTCCATATTATTCTTATATGCAGGCATGATTAATCTTACATAACTTTATTTTCAAAAATATTTTCTTAAACACCTCTATGATCTTGAAGTTTCTCTTACATAGTACCATTTCAAAAATTCTATTCTTACACAGATGGTGTAACTCCCGAGTTAATATTTCATAGTTAATTTGTTGTAAATTTATTCTTATATAGCTATAATAATCTCTAGATTATTATTATACAGCTTTAGAAATTCTAAATTCATCTTACGTATCAGCTAATATGATCCTATATAGCCTGTAAATTTCTCAAATTAATCTTACATATATAAAGTAAAATCCAAGTTATTGTAAGGGCCCTATTTTCAAAAAACCCTCCCATTATATTTTTATGGGGATTTTAGGTGTTGAATGGAAGTTTGAAGGTGATTTGGATACTAGATAGGAGACCTAGACTTTTTTAGGGTTACCACACCATAACATAGAGAATGTTGATGGTCATATTGAGTATTTAGAGTCTTGATCATGGGGAATACCATTTAGCTCATAGTTTTTTAGGTCTTTGGTGTTTTTAGGTTGGTTGTATGTTGTTTGGTGCACCATAATGAGTGAAATAGCCAGGGTGGTCATTTAAGTGAGAATTTTCCATGAGGTGATCCCCCTATGTAAAATGGTTAGGTGAAAATGATAAAATAGGTCGTGTTGAAAGGAATTGTGGCATATAGATGAGGTGGTAATGGGCATAGTAATTCAGAAGGCCTCCCTATGGGAAATTGGGAGACCACCATGCCCATTTTGTTGGTCATAGTGTATGTTGAGTGATCCCTATATGAAACGAGGGTGTAGAAATATCTAGGTTACTGAGCATGGTGGCGTGTAAGGTCAAGTAAAGTTAATCTCATGAGTGAGGAGGGAAATGGTGATTTGGGTGTCAATACATCATGGTATCCGATATAGTAAGGTGAAATGGAAAGAGACTTTATCCTACATCATGGTGAATGGTCATAGTGGTTATCTAAATGGAAAAAGTGCTATAGAGAATGACTTGGTGCATGGAATTATATTAGTCAAAATGGAAAAATATGAGTTGAACATGCATGATATTTGGGGATATAGGTCATTCCAAATGTCATGTAACATAGATATCTCTTTGACTGGAGGCGCCATGGTCTTAGTGTGATTCACTATTCTATAGTGGAGACTATTTGAACCTCCTTTGTAAATAGAGTATCTACTTACCCTTGGTTTATATTTGTTCTTATTCTTTCAAGACTTGGTCATCCCTAACCCATTGACTAGTCTCTATCCACATCCTTGATAATTTAAACACCTTGTATTTTCATAAATAAGTTTCTCTGATCGAGGTACTCTCTCTTATCCTCTCTTATTTTTTATCCCTATTCACTTATTTCTGAATTATTGTTTTGGAGGGAGATCCATATGTTTTGGGTTGAGGTTTGAGTTATAGTATCTTATTGTAATCAGGTTTTGGTGATATTTCCTTCAGTTAAGGTGGTGTTTCATCCTCAATTCTTCTATTCTTAAATAGTGATTATTCCTTGAAGATTTAATTGAGGTAGTGGATTCGTTACTTATCCTTTTATTTTATATGAAAATGTGATATTATAATATTTTACTTCTTTGGATAATGTTATAATCAACCTAATAAAGATAATAACCGGAATTGAAATATAAATAAAAATGGTGTTGTGATCACATGTGATCTATGCCATGTTGATGCTACCTATTTATTTTCTAGATAGTGTGATATCTAATTGTTTTATTTATTTTATTATTGTTTTTATCTTTTAGAATAATTAATATGATAGAAACTTGATAAAAAAATAAATCTAAAATGATGTAATGGTTAATGAAAGAGGTATATAAATTGATTATCGTTCTTCCTTTAATGTAATGGAATATGAAATTGATATTTTGATCATATTAATTGATGATTATAAAGTTTATAATAAATTATAGGTTTTAATATTATTGTTTTTGAACCTATGCATAATGAATTGGTTAATTTAATATGTTAATGAAATGGTTTTTTACTAAAGATAAATTTTTGGGATTGAGCATTCCCACCCTTTTTTATAAAAGGCTTGAATACCTTAGTGATGTGGTTTTAGTTTCCTTGTGATTGTTTTATGCTGAAAATAATTGTACTTATTTGTATTATTTCTCTATGATGGTAGAACCTTGTTGTGTTCTGTTTATAACCCATTATGATTGGTAAAATTGGTGAACAGTGGGTTGTTTTTCTCGTGGTTTTAGTAGTGGATTGATGTCGATGATGGAGGTATGGAATGTGTTATGTGAAATAGTGTTGAGGATGACATCAGAGAAATTGGAATGAGTTAAGATTTGATATTTATCATTGTTTATTGATTAATTATTTATTTTAATGGACTGATTATTGGATACGGTTAGTTATGGTTTCTAATGGATTGATGCAGTTTGGCTCTATGCATGGCCGGTGCATCTTTGGTTGTAGTAGCTTAGGATGAGTCCTATAGTACCTAAAAATTATGGAAAGATAAATAGAAGTAAATTAACCCATGTAATGGGGTTTAATTAATGTAATTAATGATAAATGACTTATATATTAAATGGGAAACCATGGTATGGTTGGAATTAAATACACTAAGAGCATGGGTATTGAATCTAGATTTGTAATATTATTTATGAAATCATGTTGGCCTGTGATTAAATTAAATGGTTAAACTAGATTTTATGATGGGATAATGAATGATGAGTAAATTTTTTGTATTCTTAAATAAATGTATAGTTATTTTATAGATTAATAAGTGAGGATGATTAAATATGTTAATATTGATGTTTGTGTTGAATCTTGTCTCTTATGCCTTAGTAGTGGCTGTCAGGAGTCTTGTGGGACAATAGTTGCAGTCTAATTCTAAGTCTAGGTAGTTTCTCTTAGTTTGGTAGTGTGTGATACTATTCTTATATTTTTTGATTTTATATGCTTCACCACCTAAGTCGGTAGGGAAACCGACACCCAAATTTTTTGGGGGTTGTTTTTCCCCAACATAGAGGTTGGTGAGGGAAAGGATGGCAAACTTCTCCCTCTCCCATGCTCTCCCTTCTATTGTAGTATATTATGTGGGAATACCCAGGCTATGATAGATTAAGTTATAGGGTATGGAATCACATGGGTTTTGATGGATCTTGGTCTTACTATACATTTATGTATGGTTTGTAACAACTTAAGGTTATAGCACATACTTATATTAGGACATGGTGACTATGGTTTCCCATGAGTGTGCTTCTATGGGCTATAATAGATTGAGGTGTAATATAGGATACATGGGTTTTAGTGGATTTTGGAATTTTATTTGGTTATAGTATGGGATTATGATGAGGTTATGATGGTCTGTATGGGATGCAAGATGGTTCTGATATGATTACCTAGTTTGGGGAAGGATGACTTATGGGAAGGATAAGCATGGAACATGAACCATTGGGGTACGAGAACAACACGCAAATGGGGAAGTGGAGGTAAATTATTGTTCATATATATATATATATATTGATATGGATTTTATTACTTGTATGTGTTACTTGGTGAATGATCCATGGTGGGTATGAGAAATAACTTTACCTATTTAGGTGAAGAGTCAGTTTCATTGCTTATTCACTGAGAATTTGTATCTTCATTCACATTTTTCATGAGATGTTTTGGGGAGGATCCTATTGAGTATATTTTTATGGTCATCCTACATATATATAAAAAAATTCAAGTCTGCAGGAGCTTTTTAGTGATTTATTTGAGTGTTACTAGCTCAAAGTGGTTATTCAGGAGATGTTAGAGTTCGTGATCACTGCCTAGGATCTGTTTTGATACTTTTTAGTTATTTTTAGTTTTGTATGAAATTAAATTCATGAATTTGTATTTCTTATTTATTTATGGGTGGTGTTGATTGGTGGATCTCATCTTATCTCTTATTCCTTTAATTTACATAAAGAGGATAATGCCACTTATTTTTTATTATATAACCTTGGTGCTACTTGTTAACCCATGACCTATTAGTGGTGGGATTAAGGGGTTATTATCCCTCCCTTCATTTATAACCTAGGAGAGGTACCAGGGGAGGGGGTTCATGACATATTGGTATTAGAGTTTATGGTTGAGATATGAGATGGAGTTTAGAGATATGCACTGGTGATGATGCATGGTTTAGTAGGGAAATAGTATCAGATGCACTTATTACATGCTATAAACAAGGGAGTCCAGCTGGGGAATAGGTATTTAGGGCCCCTTGTGATCTGACACATGGAACTTCAAGTTTACCAAACATTTTAAGATAAATTCTTCTGGTTGTGGGGTAGATACCTAGGTAAAGATCATGCATCATGATTGTCTAGTCATGTATTTGAATTTGGGTACACAATAGGAATTAGGTTTAATTAATTAATTAATTAACCATAAATATTATATATTCTAGGTTTAGAGATTCTTTTACGTTTTTTATTTTACAAAAATGGATCCATTTTGACATCCCCATTAGGTTAACATCGAATATGTTCAACAAGATGCTTCAGTGGATCTCCATAGAGTGGTGGTTGGTGATGATGGTTCTCAAAGGAGGAAACTAAGAGAGTTTTAATTCCATGGTATACATAAGTATGAGGGAGATACTTTGGATTAGGAAAATAATTCCTAGTTAGAGGAGTTAAATATTTTCTTTAGTTCAATACATTCTTGGAAGGATTATTGGTTTCTTTGGATGTGATAATGTTGTATGAGATAGCTCTATGGTGATGGTTCTTGTTCCTCATGGATTTTGAGGAGTCATTTGTTTCATGGGAGATGTTTCAAGATCAGTTTCAAGACAATTTTCTTTCTTTGACCTTGATGTTGGTTTGTTGGTAGGAGATTATTACCCTTATTTAGAGTATTTTTAGTCTCTATGAGTTCATTATTCGATATAAAAAACACTTTTGTTATACTTAGGACCTTATTCCATGTAAATAGTTTAAGAAGAGGCATTTAAAAGAGTGTTTTCATTTTAAGATATAGAATTATGTCACCCTGTATATATTGAAGATAAACCTAGATGTGCTGGTGAGGGAAATTTTCATTGAGAGGAATCTATCTAGGAATATATCATCTCAAGATAGGAGTCATCAAGATTCTTCTTAGATATAAAGTTGTTGCCAAAAGATCTCAGTTTTCTTATCAGAATAAGATTCAAATAGAAGAGTGTTAGTCACAACCTTTTTCATCTCATTTTTTCAAATATGGTAGTTCTCATACCCCCACCAATGGATCATACATGGTTTTTTATTCATCTTTAGGTCATAATAATCAATATTGATAGTTTACGATCTTCCTTGATAGTCAGTGTGGAGTTAGAATCCATCTTCAAGCTTTATCATTGTTATAATATCCTATAAGGTAGAAACAACAAAAGTAGGGTTCTTCAGATTATGATCTACTAAGAGGGGATGGGGTAAGAAGAGGAAAACGTTATGATTCTTGTCATCCTTAGGTATAGTTATCATATCATGGTCATGTATGTGGTCTTTATCAAATATAAAGAGTTTATGGAGATAGATGTGGTTGGATGCATTCCTTAGAGTTGTCATCTTCAGGAAATAAATACATCATGCAAAGTACCATCTACTTATTATCTACTTTATTATATGTCTTGTTTGATTTAGGGGTTACACACTCCTTTGTTGCACCCTCCTTATTCCATGTTTTGGTACTTGAGGTGAACAGGCTTCTAGTTCCCTTAGTGTTGACTATGCCAGTTAGAGGTCGATCTAGTTTGAATAATATGTGTAGAGATTATGATTTGATGTTGGGATAACATCAATCTTTATGTGACTTATTATGTTTATGTTCATATCTATACAAAAACATCCTCAACACAGATTGGTTGTATTCATTGTAGGATATTATGGATTTCTTTATGAGGAATGTCATATTCTATAATAATGATGGGGAGTAGGTTGTGTTTGTTAGTGAGTGAGACCCTCATATGGGTCATATGTGTGTTGAGTCCTTATACTCCTTGATATTTAAGCAGATATTGGGTTCAATAGAGGATCAGTCGATGGTTTTTCCTAGGTTCATGGAGGAGTATCTTGATGTATTTTTGGAAGAGGATGAGATACTAACCCCTTGATGTGAGATCGAGTTTGGCATAGAGATTCAACCAGTTTTCACTCTTATATTAATGTCTCCGTTTAGGATATACCCTTATGGGATGAAAAATATATGAATTTAGGTTTATGATCTCCTAATAAGAGGATTAAATTAACCAAGTGTGTTTCCTTGGGGTTCCCTAGTTCTATTTGCAAAGAAGCTAGATGGCATTCTGCATTTGTGTATCAATTATTTTCATTTGAATTGGGTGATATTGAAGAACCAAAATCTTATCCTATAGATTTATGATTTATATTATTAGTTAAAGAGAGCTATATGGTTCTAAAATATTGATTTATGGTCAGGGTATCATCAGATGTGGGTAAAGGATTAGGATATCCTAAAGAATGATTTCAGATGACATTATGGGAATTATGAGTTCATTGTAATGTCATTTGGTGTTATGAATACTCCAACCATATTCATGAGACTGATGAATGAAATATTCCATTAGTTTCTATATTAGTTCATGGTAATGATTGTCGATGAAATCCTTATGTTCTCTGAGTCATAAGAATAACACCCAAAGCATCTGTGAGATATTTTGGTAGTTCTTCACCATCAACAGCTATTTTGGAAGCTATAAAAGTATGAGTTCTAAGCCTATGAGGTTCATTTATTAGGGAATTATATGTCTCATAATGGATTAATAATGGATCATTCAAAAGTTTAGGTGATTTTTTATTAGGTAACCTCCAAGAACATTTTGAAAGTGCAAATTTTCCTTGGACTTACTGATTATTACAGGAGGTTCATTCCCAATTTATCTCATATTATGACTCCTATGATAGATTTGACTAGAAAGGATTAGATGTTTGTATGGACTAACTAATGTCGGGATACTTTTGAGTATTTTAAGAAGGAACTAGTTATTTATTAGTGTTTTCATTTACTAGAGGAGGCAATTACATTCTAGATTTATTGCAATGTTATATGTTTTAGCTTGGGTTTTGTTATGATACAGTAGAGGGTGGTTATCACTTATAGATATCGGTGGCTATGGCCTCAGGAATGTAACTACACTACACATGACCATGATCTTATTTTGGTTGTGTTTTCTCTGAATTTGGGGTGATATTACCTCATTGGTGAGAGATTTTTGGTCTTTACAGATCATAATATTTTTAGGTAAGGCTTTTCCCAATGAAACTTGAATTTTCTATAGTGAAAATAGATGGAATTAATACAAGATTTTAACTTCTAAATTTACTATACGCCAGAAAAAGGGAATTTTTTGACTGATTATTTGAGTAATAAATCATGCATTAATATCAAGAATAAGTCTGAAGATGTTTGGAGGGTGATGGAGGAGCTTTCTAAAATGCACCTTTATTTGGGAGCAGTTGATAGAAGAGGTTGTATTTATTAGATAATGTTGTAGTCAAATTTGGTGCAGTAGGTGGAGGAGTCTTGGATGGGAGATTATAAGGTAAATATTTGTTGAGATCAATTGGTTTATAGTGATTCCCCTGATGGATCAATACTGTAAAAAAGGTGATGCCAAAAAATTGAAACCATTGGTATAGGCCCTCAAACCATTAGTATAGCATATACTAATGGTTTGATAAAACATTGGGTGATTTTTTATCAGGATAAAACTATACCAATAGTTTGGTCAAAACATTGGTATAGGCGGTCTATACTAATAGTTTTAAAATCATTGGTATGGGTAATTTAAAAGTAAATTCATATACCAATGGTTTTTTCGAATCATTGGTATAGGTCTTTTATTGAAAAAAAAATCCAATGGTGAGTTTTGATCCCACAACCTTGTCATTATTTTCCAAAGGATTTACCACTATACTTCAACCATTTTTTATTATTATATACATACATGTGTGTGTGTGTGTAAAAATATTAATTTTTTATTTATTATTATTATTATTATTAAAATTACACATAAATAATTCATCCACTTATACCAACAGTTTTTTCAAACCATTAGTATAGTCTCATGGAAGAAAGACCCATACAATCGATTTAGTTAAACCATTAGTATAGGTCTATTGTTATGGGTCTGATTTCTTGTAGTGTGTGGTCTGAGGATGACTGGCATCAAGTTTTGATTTAAGGGAGGTTGTGTGTTACTTCAGCAATGCATGATGTGGTTCTCTGTGAGTTCCACAATTCAACCTTGGCGGTACATCTTGGTGTGGATAAGATGTATCATTCCTTGTGAGTTCAGTTTTGGTGGTATGGAATGAAGAGATATATAACAGATTTTATCTCTCGGTATTTGGTTTTCTAGTGGATGAAGTTTTTCCACTATGTTCCCATTGGGTTGCTTCAGAAAATTGATGTCCCTTAGTTAAAGTGGGAGTATATCTCTATGGAAATCATCATTGGTTTACCTTGATATTGGATAGGTTGTGATGTTATATGGGTTATCATAGACCACTTGATGATGTCATCTCACTTCTTAGCGAATAAGGAGTTGATCTAGGTGGAGGTTCTCTTGAAGTAGTATATGTATGAGGTGGTGAGGCTTTATTGGATCCTTAATATGATTATATATTATCATGATCCCTAGTTCACCTCTAGGGTTTGGGGAGGTATAAAACATGATTTTAGCTCCCAATTATGCATTGATGCTATTTTTCATTCACAAATAAATGGTCAAATAGAGTGGGATATCTAAAATTTATAGTATATGTTGTACATGTTCATTATAGATTTTGGAGGTTCATGGGTGATGCACCTATCCTTAGTGGATTTTTATTAAAATAAAATTTATCACTACACTTTTGTTATGTCTCCATTTAAAGCACTATATGGCCGACCTTGTCAATATTTGTTGTGTTGGAACAAGGCTAGAGAGTCAGTTCTTATTAGATCGAAATTAGTGTAGAGTATAACAGATAAGGTATAAGTGATTCACAAGTGAATTAAGGAAACATAGTATTATAAAAAGTATTATTATAGTCATAGGATGTGGCCTCTAGAGTTTAATGTTGGAGATCATGTGTCCTTGAAGGTTTATCTTAATCATGGGAAGTGAAGGTCTGGTCGTAGGAGTAATAATTATCGATCATTTGTTATAGATTTAAAGGTGCTTGAATATATCAGAGTTATGGAATATCAGTCAACTCTTCCATTATAGATGAGTTGGATTCATGAAGTATTTAATGTGTCACAGATTCACTGATATTTTTATAATGATTCCCACATCATCAATTGGGGAGAGATGGATGTTGAAAATGATGCAACCTTAGAGGAGAAGTCTGTTGAGATCAGGACTATTATGATAAGGTGTTGTGGGGGTGTGTTATTCCTTTGGCTCATGTCTTATTATGGAATGATGGCATGGAATAATGTACTTTGTATTATGAGTTTCAGATGTAAGCTTAGTATCCTGAGTTGTTTTATGTTTGATTTTGATCTTTATTGAGATACTTCATAAGACCTTTGATTGCTTTATGATATTATTATTGATGTGGCTTGTTTATTTTCTCTTACCTCATGTTGTATTAGTAGTGCTATATTCTAATGAGATACTTGAGAGGTATATCATGGGGTGGTTGTTCAGATACATTTTCTTTCCTTCCTGGGATGGTTTTAAATTCTTAAGGATGATAATTATTTAATATTTATCTGATTTAAGGGCCCAATTTTCTAAAAACACTCCCTTTGAATTTTTCTAGGGATTAGAGGTTTCTAGCATGAGTTTAGGGGTGTTTTGGAGCATAAAGGGGAGTTTTTCCATCTTAAGGGTCACCTCATTGTATCATAGGGCATGGTGCTAGCTGTTTTGAGGGTTTAGAGGCTTGATAATGGGGTAAGTCATTTTTATAGCCATTTGGAGTCCTTGGTCATTCTAAGGTTAGTTTTTTGGTTCTTGGTACACCAAAACTAGTAAAATAGTCGTTGTGGTTGTTTCGGTGAGAATTTTACATAGGGTTATCCCCCTATATAAAATGGATGAGTGAAACACCAAGAGATTATATGTTTTATTACATGGCGGTGCATGAATAAGTAGGTTCTGGGTTTGTTTACTCGATAGTTCACTATGAAGGAAATGGGGATACCACTATACCTATTTTTTTAGGTTTGGTGAATGTTGATTTCTCCCTATAAGAAACATGAGTGTGGAAATGACCAGGGCACTAGGAATAGTGTAATTCATGGTCAAGGATGGATGAGTATGTGAGAGAGGAGTGAAATGATTATTTGGGTGTCAACACATTGTGGTCTTTTTTGTGGTGAGTTTAAATGGTGAGGGACTTTATCCTGAACCATGGTGGATGGTTGTAGTGTTTTTCTGGATGGATGAAACACCATGCACTAGGTCATGGTGCATGGAATAGTGTTAATAAAAAGGGTCAAAAAATATTTAAAACATGCCTAATATTTGTTTAGATAGTCTTTTTTGAACACTAGGGAACTCATACCTCTCTTTGACCAGAGCCACCATAGGTATAGTATGATTCGCTACATTGTGGAAGAGGATATTCGAACCTCCTCTATAAATAGATGGTTAGTTTCCCATTGGTTTTTATTTTTACTTCTTTTCTCAATACCTTGCTGATCCCTAGCCCTCTCACTACTCTACAGTCTCATCCTTAAGTGTCTAAACACCTCGGATCATTGAATCAAAGTTTATTAGATTGAGGTATACTCTATTCTCTTATCCTCTTTGTTATCCTTGTTATCTTCTTTTTGAAGGACTGTTGTGGAGGAATATCCCTCTGTTTTGGTTTAAGGTTTAATAAATACTTGATGGTGGAATGTCGGGGTCATGTTTCAGTGATGTTTCATTTATTTTTTATGATGTTTCATCCTCAATTATTCCATTCTTGAATGATGATTATTCCATGAATCTTTAATCAAGGTAGGGGATTCATTACTTATCCTTCTTTTATGTGCAAGTGTGAGATTATTGTACTTTAGATTCTTTGGATAATGTTGGAATCAACCTAATGAAGATTATAACCATAATTCAAAGAGGAATCAGAAGGGTGTTTTGATTATATGTGATTTACTCCATGTTGATGTTGCCTCTTTATTTTCTAGATAGTGTGTTATTTATTTATTGTGTTTTTATTGTTGTTTAGCATGATTAATATGTTGTAAACTTAATAAATAATAAAAATATAGAATGATTTAATGTTTAATGAAATAGTTATATAAATTGATTATCATTTTTCCTTGAATATAATAAAATATGAAATTGATGTTTGGAGCATGTAAATTGGTGATTTTAAAGCTGACGATGGATTCTAGGTGTTAAGAATATTGTTGTTGAACCTATGCATAATTTATTGACTAATTAAATATGGTTATGAAATGGTTTTTTTCTAAAGATAAATGTTTTGGACTAAGAAATCCTATCCTTTTTTGTGAAATACTTAAATTCCTTTGTGATATGGACTTAGTTTCCCAATGAGTGTGTCGTGCTGAAAATACTTTGGTTGCTCTGTATGCTTACTCTAGAACAGTAAAGACTTTATTTTTTTTGTTGGTAACCATGTATAGTTGGTAAAATTGGTGAATAATGAGATTATTTTCTTAGGTTTCTAGTGGTTACTTGATGCTAGTGATGGCAGGATGGAATGTATTATGCACAATGGTGTCGTGGATAACATTGGAGATGACACTGGGGTATTTAGAATGAGTTAAGTGTTGGTATTTCTCATTAGTTTTTTATTGAAACTTGATTTTAAATTTATTGATTGTTGGATTTTTTTTTTATGTTTTCCAACTACTTGATTTAGTTTGGCTCTATGAATTACAAGTGAATATTTAATTTTAGTAGCTTATTATGAATCATAGAGTACCCAAAAATTATAGAAAAGTAAATAGAATTAAAATAACCCATGGTATGGGGTGTTATTGATAGAAATTATGATAGATTACTTACATATTAAATGAGAAACCATGGGATGGTTGAAATTAAATTCTCAAATAGAATGGGTATTGAATCTAGATTTGTAATTTGATTTATAAAATCATGTTAGCTTATGATGAAATGAAATGGTTAAACTAGATTTAACAAATGGGCTAATGAAGGATGGGTAAATTACTAGATTCCTAGATAAATGAATAGTAATTTTCTAAATTACTAAATGAATATTATTAAGGATGTTAATATTTATATTTGTGATGAATATATTATCCTAGTCCTTAGGGGTGGAATTTGAGTGTCTTGTGGGATGATAGTTATAGTTTGAGTCTAAGGCTGGGAAGTTTCCCTTAGTGTGGTTGTGCATGACATTATTCTTATATTTTCTGATTTTATACGCTTCGCCACTCGAGTCGGTAGGAAAACCAATGCCCAAATGTTTTACAGGTTGTTTTTCTAAACATCAAAGTTAGAAAGCGAATATATGTATGAATTATCCCTCTCCACCACTCTCTCTTCCACTATAGTATATTATGCAGGCATACCCGAGGTGCGATGGATTAAGGTATAGGGTATTGACTCACATGGGACATAATGGCTCATATTAGTTCTATACATTTATGTATGGACAATAACAACTTGATATTATGACACATACTTATATCTGGGTATGGTGAATATAGTTTTCTTTAGGATTACTTGAATAGGATATATATAGAAACCCTGCTTTTTCTTACATGACTATTGCATCATTTTTAAGATAAACAGCATAATAGTTATACATTAAAGGATCGAAAGGTTTAGTATCTTGGTTAAATTAGGATCATACATCACTTATAAACAATAAAGTATAAAAATTATTAAAATCCTTATTCTTTATCCAATTAAAATCTTTCACATTCTCTATAGTACATGTAGTCACCTGAGGATATACATCAAATAAAGGGGTGAGCTAAAATCTCAGTAAGAGGATAAATAAGGGACACGAATCAATATAACATGGGTGAGCATAATCATCATCATCATATAATAATCATAGGATAATCATCATAATCATGAGGGAAAATTTTGAAAAAGTCATGGTATGTGGTGATGCATAAAAATGAAACACCATTTCATATTGGTCAAATACCACACATAGTTGTGAACAAAACTAACATCATGTTCATGAATAACATATGTGTATAATCATAACATCATCCTTTTGAACAAATATATAATCATTTTCATGCATAATACACATTATCTCATGAGATAAATCACATTACCCAATGCATTGGAGGGATATGTAATTCTATTCAAACCCATCACATCATAATATTCACATAATCATGCATGCCACATAGAACGTATAACAATCATAGTCATGAAATAACTCATGGAAAGGAATGGGATTCATAAGGATTTAAAAAATAATACTTTCATGAATAAAATTTTGGGTTCCCAAATGAATAATGGAAAACAAATTTAGTATAAACATCATCATTCTTGAGTGAAGAACAAACAACTCATGATGAGTCAAAGATGTGTTTTGGAAAGAAAATTCTTTTTGGAAAATATTTTTATTTCGATTAAAAATCAAGGTGGAAACATTAATATCCCCAAAAATAAATTTAAATTGTATTTGAGTAATATTATAGGAATATACATATTGAAGATGACATGAAATAGGGATGACCTAAGGAAAAGGGGTTGAGTTTGAGAATCCCCTTTAATTTTCTTGGTTAAAGGGAAGTCATTTTAATATCATGTTTTCCTTAAAAATTTCCTTTTTTTCTTCGATTTTACAATTTTTTTCAACATGTTTTATACATTAGAAGAATTAATTCCAAAATCTTAAAAGTATATATTTATACCTTTATATATTATAAATAATTTATTATTACCATCCATTAATTTGGTGATAAGAAAGAAGTTGGAAATTTTATAATTGGTGGTTAACTGACTGTTAACGGGAAGGATGTCCAAATATGAAGAAAAAGAGGTATAAAGTATAAATACATAAAAAATATAATTTTTAAAATAGGTTAAATTTATTAATATAATGTTTAAATTTTTAATAACTAAAAATTATAAGGTTTTATTTTGAAATAAATTGGGAAAATAGATAAAATAAGAAGAAAAAAAGATAAGAGTTTGAAAAAAAACTTACTCTTTCCTTAGTGTGGCTTCTCTTTTACAACACTAAACTTCCTTGATGAATGGAGTTGGTTTACTCCATCAAATAACTATGGTTACTAAGTTATTAAGAGAGAGTATTTGGGAATAATTTTTTATTTTTCAAGTGATGGAGGAGTGGTTTTCTATGGGGAGGGAGATGGGTTATTTATACATGAAGAGAGTGGCATTTTTAGAAAAAAAAGGTATTAAATAAAATATTATATCAAAGATAAAACTTGTAATAGTGAATTTGTAAAAAAATACATAATATATCAATATAATATACTGGTTTTAGAAATTTAAACCTATTTATAATTCTAATTCATTTATTTTATTAAAAATTAAAGTGGAAAAAAAAATTGTTATTTTAAGGGATCACTTTTGACTTTAGGTATTGAAAAGTAATTTTTAGGTTTAGAAATTAATTTTATTGTATTTTAATGAAAAAATTATGAAGTTAAATATATTTTTTATGAACCTCAAGTTCTATAAATTATTAGGTCATTATTACATCATGAATGATTTAATTTAAGATAAATTGGTTATGTGAAAAAAAATGTATTTTTACTATTCATCTGAAAATTGAAGTATTTCAAAAAATTACCAAAAAATCAAACTTAGACAATTTTGACATGTTGATTTCAAAATTTATATTTATTTTATAAAAATAAATTTCTATAATATTTGATTTAAATTTTTAATATAAAAATTATGGTTTTTACAAAATACTTTAAAATACAGTTTATTAAAAATGTGCTTATATTGTATTTGATTTTTTTAATCATGATATTTATTTTTCAGAATTATAATATTTATATTTACTTATATTACTCAGGATAAATATTATTTACATCAAACTTTATTATTTTGAGTTCAAATTACTATTCCAACAGTCAAGTTACTATTCCCAATGGTTAGGTTATTATTCCCAACGGTCGAGTTACTATTACAAAGATCACATTACTATTATAATGGTCACATTACCTCTTATAAATACCACTTAATTATTTCACTTAATATTAACTAAAATTCCTCATAAGGTTATATATTTTAATTTTCTAATATGTTGATTGTTTTACTGATATTTTGTTTCATTTCTATAGTGGTGGTCATGGGAGTGATGATTCTAGGATATTAAGGTGATCCATATTTTCTCATTTTA
This sequence comes from Viscum album, assembly GCA_963277665.1. Taxonomy (NCBI): domain Eukaryota; kingdom Viridiplantae; phylum Streptophyta; class Magnoliopsida; order Santalales; family Viscaceae; genus Viscum; species Viscum album. The sequence continues at coordinate 1,153,323,190 of OY728135.1, forward strand.
TATTTTATATTTTATATTTTTTCCAATTATAATTTTTTGTAATTTTTATTGGTTTTTTAGCTCACTAATTTAATGTTCTTTATTGATGAATTAAAGTGTTGTTGGTTTTTCTATATGCTCTATATGTATAATACTTATATAATATAATATAACACACATTTATTTATGAAAAAAAGTTTGAGTCCTTACATTATTCCCCATTTTAGAAATTTCAACTCATATTCTCTGTTGAGAATAGGTGAGGGTGCTTCTATTTCATTATTTCCTCTAGTTCTCACATCATCTCTTCATATTTATGGTTTTTCCAAAGAACTTTTATGGGTGAGTTGTCTTGTTGCATAGAATTTTGTCTCTACAATCCAAGATCTTCACCAGTTTCTCCTCATAAGAGAGTTCATTCTCTAGTTGTACCACCACAGGATTTAGTACATGTGAAGGATTGTTTATGTACTTCATTATAAAAAATACAAGTAACACATCATGAGATTTATCCATATTTGGTGGAAGTGCAAGTCAATAGGCCACTTCTCTTATGCGATCAAGGATCTCAAAGGGGATGATGTACCTTAGGATAAGATTCCCCTTCTTTTCAAATCACATGACTCTATTCCATGGTGATATTCGAAGGAAAACATTGTCTCCAACATCAAACTCCAATTCCCCTCAATGATTGTCAACATATCTCTTTTGTCGACTATGATCATATTTTATATATTGTTGGATAGCTTAAAACTTCTCTATCATCTATTTAACAAGATTAGGTCCAAGTATATTTTTTCTACCAATTTCATCCCAAAAAGTTAGAGTTCTACATCTCTTCACATACATATCTTCATATGGAGTCATTTGAATACTTGATTGGAATTTGTTTTTGTATGAGAACTCAACTAATGGGAGATATATATCCCATCCACCTTTGAATTCCATTGAGAAGTCTCTCAGCATGTCCTTGAGATTATGAATATTCCTTTCAGATTAGCCATCAGTTTGGGGGTGATAGGTCATGCTAAAATTCAATTTATTATTCAAATCATATTAAATACTTCTCTATAATTTATTTTTTAACCTTTTATCAAGATCATAGATTATCAAAATTGGAATCCCACACAGCATCACCACTTCCTTGATGTATATCTTGGTAAGTTGTTCTAGAAAGAAATATTCTCAAATAGTGATAAAGTGGGAAATCTTGGTGAGTCGATCCACTATAACCCATATATCATAATTTCCTTTAGATGTATTTGGGAGACTAGTGATAAACTCTATAGCGATATTATCCCATTTCTATGTGGGTATAGGAAATGGTTTCATAATCCCTTTGGACTTCTATCACTCTACTTTAACTTTATGACATACCAAGAACCTTAAGATATACTCTACAATATCCTTCTTTATGTTGTCCCGTTATATTTTTTCTTGGAGATAGCAATACATCTTGGTACGTCTAGGATATATGGAGAAAGATGATCTATGCACATTATTTAATAGATCTTTCTTTATTTCAGGTGATGAAGGCACACAAAGCCTAGCTCCAAATCAAATGAAATTATCCTCATCAATATAGAACTCATGTAGCTTCCCTTCCTTTACTACTTTCACATTAATTTGAATCTCTATATCATCCCTTTGCATCTACTTGATCTTATCTTGGATATATGGTGAGGAAATAATTTGGGAAAGGTAGGATTTATTCCTTACCTTTATTATTTCCAGATCCATCATTTGCATACCCATGAAGATGGGGTATTTATCAATCCTCGTTATGGATAGAGTAGCGAGTTATTTTCTACTAAGATCATTACAAACCTTGTTCATATTTACCATGTGATAGTGAATAAATAAATTATAATCCTTTATTATATCTAACCATCTTCTTTGATTCATTTTGATCTCCTTTTGTGTGAATATATACTTTAGACTCTTATGATTGGTATATATGTCACAGTTCTCACCATAGAGGTAGTATCATCAAATCTTCAAGTAGAAGATCATAACTACTAGCTTAAGATCATGCATCTGGTAGTTTTTCTCATAGATCTTCAATTGTCATGAGGTATAGGATATCACTTTGTTATTCTTCATGAGTACAAAACCCAATCATTTCTTTGAATCATCATTTTATATCAAAAAAACATCTCTAATTATTAGTAGTGTGAGTACAGAAGTAGTGATTAATCTCTTCTTGAGCTCATAAAATATTTCCTTTCATTCTTCCATCTAGACATACTTTACCCCTTTTATGTTAACTTATTTAGAGGTTTAGGAAATCATGATAAATTTCTAGAAAAATTTTGGTTATACCCTACTAAACCAAGAAAACTACGGAATTACATGGCATGAGTGGTCCTAGTCCATTCCTCAATTTCTTTTGTCCTTGAAGGGTCCATAGAAATTCCATCACTTATGATCACATTCCACAATAATGTGACTTTCTATAACCAAAAGTCGCACTTTTTGAACTTATCATACATTTTCTCTTTCCTTAATATCGCTAGAATAATCCTTAGATTCTTTTAATATTCCTCCTTGGTCTTGGATTAAATGATAATATCATCGATAAACACTGCCAGGGATTTGTCTATGTAGTCTATAAAGACTCTATTAATCAAATCTTTGAATATTATAGGGTAATTAGTAAGTTTTAAGGGAATTAATATGAACTCATAGTTCTCATACCTTGTATGTAAGGTTGTCTTATGATTATCTTCCTTCTTCACCTTCAGCTGATGATATCTAGAATGAATATCCACCTTTGAGAAGTATTTATCTCCTCATAGTTGATCAAACAATTCATCAATCATTGGTAGGGGATACTTTTTATTTATGTTGATCTTGTTAAGATCCTGGTAATCGAAACATGGTCGCATTGATCCATCTTTTTTCTTTAAAAATTTCACTCGCGTACCCCAAGGTGATACACTAGGGCGTATGAAACCTTTGTCTAAATTCTCTTGCAGCTTCTTATTTATCTCCTCTAGTTCGATCAGGGGCATCCTGTAGGGGAATTCAGAGATAATATTGGTTCTAGGTATAAGTTCTATTGAGAACACTACCTCATAATCTGGGGTAATTTTAGAAAAATCTTTGGGAAGTACATCAGTGTATGACCTAATAATGGAAATTTAATAAAGGTTTATTATTTCCTTTGACTCACCATTTGGGAAAGGTATGATTCTTCATAGGGTTCCAACACTCACACTATTGAGAGATTTTCCAAAGTAGATTCATGGTCTTCCTTGCATTTGTAGAGGAGCATGGTATGCTTCATAATATGAAAATAGATTTCCTTTTACTGGAATTTAATGCATGATTTATATAACAAGAGTTAATCCATCATCAGTATATAGTTAACTTCCACCAAGGAAATTATTAAGATATTCACTTGAATAATCTTATCATATACTTTAACAGGAGAAAATTCCAACAATTAGGTTGTAATGATTGCACCACTAAGTGTTTTTATAAATATCTATACTTCAAGTTATTAGGGATTTGATTCAATAGTTCTTGCAAACTTGTAGGATATAAATGAAATCCTAGAAACATAATCAAATAAAACTTTTTCTATTCTTAAGTGGATAAGAAATGTACATTGTATGACTTCATTTTTATGCTCCGCTTTAGCAGTAGTGATGGAATAATATTTCCCTTACTTTTTTGGCTTTGGTGGTTATTAACATTGATTACCCTCAAGGACCCATAGTTTAGTTTACTATCTTGCATAGTGACCTTTCTCCCTACAGTTGAATCATTGAACCACAAGTGTTTCATTATGAGGTTTCTTTCTTTCCTCCAACATGTTGGTCAGATTCTTCATATCTCTTCGATATTCATGAGCTTGGTGGACTTCTCTCCCACACTTGAATCATTTCACCATCCCTTTGAGGAAATTCCCATGATTTTTCTTCTCACATTTTTGACATGTTCTCTTTCCTCCTTTTCCATTTGACCCCCAGCTTGAAACTTTGTTCTTATCTTCTTATCCATATGTCCAAATATCCAATATCCAAAATCCATATTTTAGACCAACTTGGTTAAATACCCTAAGAGGGGGGTGAATCAGTGTATGATAGCTTAAAACAAATACCACTTCAGATATTACTTTTTGTTAAAAAAAACTCTTCTCTCCCTTTCCCATAGTAATGTATGAGTAGAAATGAAATCATGCATGAGACACAAGAATTTTACTTGTTTCACCTGCACTGGGATATATTCAAGGAGAATACAATTGTAATGTTCCTATCTACCAAATCCACTAAAGTGAAATACTATTACAAAGTTTAGAGAAGACTCATTATCTCACCTAGTTTATAACCAATCACAATTTGAAATCTCACTACTCTCTCAACTGAAGTGTGCTCATTTCTTTTTCATAATATTATTCTATTTATCACTTGAATCAATATGTTTTACACCTCAGTTGGTGCATCATTAAGTTCCACTTTCATTCACTTGATGAATACAAATTTACCATATAATTGTTTTTCAATCTCGTCTGGTTAACATAACATTCACTTTACCCCTTTCTCAACTTTTGTGAAACTTCACAATTCTTCACAAAACATTCTACTTTCATGAAACCCACAACATTCATGAAACTCTATACTTTAATGAACCTCACGACTTTCATGAACCTTATTTACTTTCAAAACCCTCATAACATTCATAAAACTTCATTTCTTCATGAAAATAATGATCTTATGAAAACCTTCACATAAGAAAAATCCTTTGTGAAACACTTTCATGAATTCAGAGCCTTTGGATTTTCATTAAGACTTCCTCTTACCAAATGAGGGGGTAGCTACCTATTTATAAATGTTTCCTCCCCTTATCAAAACTTTCAATCTCACCACTACCTTTTCACAAAACTCTTGGTTATTTTTCATGAAACTCCCTATCTTTGAAAAACTTCAAGGAAATTTTCCATTTGTGAAAACTTTTGTAATCGGGTAACTTACCATCTTTCCTTCACGAATCATCTATATTTTAGGAAACTCCAAACCTTTTTGAATCACCAAACTTTTTCAAAGCACCAATCTTTCATGAAACACAAAAATTTCAAAAAATCCATGAATTTTCCATATTTTCATGAGGCATCCCTTGAAATGAAACGTTCATAAAACTTGGTCCTTCCTCCAAATTTTGGACCCCAAAAATTTGGAAAACACTATGAAATGGAACCACCTTGTACACGCAATTTTCTATACCTCTTCCAGAGCTTACATACCTCTGTCTTGGATCTTTGTTAATATACCTTGTCAACAATCATATAGGAAATCCATAAGTAACATTTTCAACTTTCTTTTTCAATAAACACAATCAACCCAAAAACATTGCAAAGTAACCTTAATGGATTTTTTCCCAACAATCTCCCCCTTTTGGTTTATTTACAACTCTTCACCCTATGATTCCACTTTATTCTTCTTCTATCTTCTACCAAAATTTTATTCTTTCAATTCTAGATAGTGATCAAAGATTTAATCAAAAAACATTCTAATCCCAAGTGATCCATGCTTGGCATGAGAAACAAGAGTGGCATGAAAATTTCATCAATTAATCACTTCATTCTCAAAATAGTCAGCTATTTTCATCATGAACCCCAAATTTTGTGATATATAACCTTTGTTTGATTACATTTAGCATCATCAGATTTAAAACTCCCCCTAGTTCATTTCTCCCCCTATCAGTTTCTCCCCATATCTTGATCAATATATATTCTCCCCCTTTGTCAATGAACCCAGAGGTCACTCCTTTGTGTATGAAACATTATAAATAACACATATCAATGTGTAATGGAAAAACACAACATACCTTGGGGAGAGGGGGTTCCACTTCCACACTTGTTCAAGTGTGGGAAGCCAAATGAACTCTAAGAGCTAGTTGATATTTCTCAAACAACTCTTTGGGTAATACCTTTGTTAGAATGTCTACAACATATAGTTCTATAGGCACATACTCTAACTTCACAAGATCATGCTCCACCATCTCCTTGGTAAAATGATACTTGATTTCAATGTGTTATGTACTTGTGTGATGGAATAGATTTTTTCTAAGGTTTATAGAAAATGAATTATTACAATGGATTATAATCATAGATTTCCCTTCAACACATATATCTTCCAGTTGTTGTTTCATCCATAATAATTGTGAACAAGCATGAGTATCAACAATATATTCAGCTTCTAGAGTTCTCAATGAAATGCAATCTTGCTTCTTGCTTATCCAAGAAATACACAATCCTCCAAGATAGAATGCACCACCTGATGTTTATTTTTTATCATCTTTTAAACTGGCCCAATCTTCATATGTATAACCCAATATCTCTTGTTGATATTTTTCATTATACAAAAAAACTGAAATCCACCATGACCTTGATATACCAAATGATTATTTTTATTATAAGTAAGTGTATTTATTTGGTATTTCTTTAATTACATTTTTCTTGGCATGTGTAAAAAATAGTATCGGGTTGATTTATTGTTAAGTACAATAGATTTCCAATTATTTGTCTGTATCATGTGACATTATTCATTTTTCCTTCATCATCTTGTGATTATTTCATCCAGGTAGCCATAGGAGTCATAATTTACTTATAATTATCTATTAAAAATATTATTATAACCACTTTGTTATATTTTTATTGGTAAATGAATGTTCCATTCCTTCCTTCTGTCACCTATAAACCAAGGAAAAAGGCTATTTCACCAATCATTGACATTTCAAACTCACTTTCATGAATTCTGTGAATTGTTTTCACTATTCTACATATAATCCACAAAATATTATATTGTTGACATACACCATCACCATAATCCTTTGATTGCTTTCATTTTTGATATAGATATTGTAATCAACTTTTCCATGCTGAAAACTGAGATTCATCGAAAATTTATCTAGTCTTGAATACCATGATCTCGATGCTAGATTCAACCCATATAATGCCTGTAACATCCCAGGTAAATAAAGAATAAAGAATTTTCATATTTATTAATATTTACGAATTAAATATTAATTTTATTTTAAAGGGGTTGCTATGTTTGATAGCGTACCCGATACACAACGATGAGTTTCTTTGAAACTTACGTAGCACACTAGTAATAAAATAATATTATCTTAAATTTTAGTTAACAAGTAGCCGTTTTACTGGCGGGAATGGATAGAAATAACTAAAATATGATTAGATATGTTTTTAAATTTTTATACATTTACCCAATAAAAGATAAAGGCTTAAAATACGGAAAGAGTTCAAGTTTAGGCATTTATACCCTAATTTTCACGAAAGGTCCACTTATCACCTTTTGACGGAGAAACGTCATTAAATATAGTTTTGATCACTCTTATACATTCTTTTGGACCAAATATAACTCTTCTTTAGAATCGGTACATCAAAATTTACTTTGTGTAAATTTTTGGTACCTTTTTGATAAAGTTCTTTTTTTTATGAATAGTGTAAAATGTTGTATTTTAATTCAAAACCTCTTTTTAATATAAATTATTTATATGATTAGATTATTATTTTAATTGGTTTTAAAGTGAAATTAGAAAATATTTTTACCAATTAATCCAATGGTGGTCATTGGAATCAATTTCACTTTGAAATTGGACTTAAACTAGTGTCAATCTTTTGATACTTATTGTTTCACAAAAACACGCTATTTGTCATGACAGCGGGAATTAATTATTAAATTAATTAATTTGACTTATATGTTTTGAATTTTTTAAAATGGACTTCATTTTTGAATTCGGAATATCAAATATAGATTAGGGTGAATTTTTGGTAATTTTCTGAAAAACTTCAATTTTTGATGAATAGTGAAACCACTAAGTGGTAATCAAGCAAACTGATTTTTCAGTTAAATGAAAGTTTACCACTAATGTGTATTGAATTTTGAAAATCCGACATACATGGTTGTCATTAAGAAGTAAAATGTGGTTCAATGAGATTATAATAATTTTTGGTGAATAGTAACTTATTAAGTTCTTAATCGCGATTAGAGGTAATTAGTGTAGTTTAAGGTAAAAATGGTATTATAAGAATGTGAAAACACCATTACACTTGTCCTACACCTATTGGGTGAGTCATGGCCGACCAAGACAATCCATGGTCCAACTTGGGGACCCCATGGAGCCACTTTAGTTGGAAAATGACATTAATATATTTTTATTTAATGTTAAAGTGAAAATGACTCTAACATAAATTGTTTTACTAAAATAATTTTTGAGTGGGGTTATACAAGTCCAAATTTTGATTATAAATATTCATTGGAAAGATAAAAAGATTTCCTACATCATAGTATTTTTTTATAATTTTTATACATTAAATAAATTAAATTATATATGACATAATAATGATGCAGCGATGACATCATTATTTGACGATTTAAATAAAATGGAAAGATAATGCAAAATCTAAAAGCTACACATGTCCAAAACCAATTGGATGAGTGGATTTCAAACCCTTATCACCTTATCCACGAATTATATCAATTTGGGACCTTTTAAAACCTAAAAACATTTTCAAATAAAGTAATATTTCTTTACTTTCCAAAAGTGCCCCTCCTCTCCTCTTATAAAAGGCCCCCACCTCTACCTCATTTCACACACTTCTCAAGACTTTGGCTCGTCCAACCCCTGCCCAATTACTCTCTCCACATCCCTCTCCTAATCCTAGAGGATTACCTTTGGGCATAATCCTTTCAAAGGAAGCCTTTAGTCTCAAATCAAAAGGGAGTTACACTTTTAAAGGTAATTCATTCTCTCTTGTTCATTTGTTTTATTTTGCTTCTCCAACCCTCTAAACTCTTTTTATTTACTTATTTTGTAACAACACCAGTATCTTCAATATAATAGGATTTTATTATAATATTTATTTGAGCTACACTCTCACACAACTACATCAAATGGTTAAAGAACATACGGTTTCCGTGGATGGAGAAATTCTGCCTCCCGAAACGATGATTGTTCAATACTCATTTAACACCTTCAAGGGTGGCCATTATGATGTCACTATTTTTATATATGATATATAATATGTTTATGTTTTCTTTAAGCTTCTGTATTTTTCATTTTTGGCATACCTTTATGGTTTCCATTATGGGTAAACATGATATCTTCATTTAAGGAAGTGCGGACTACCGCCCCCTAAAAGTGATGTGATTCGTTAATGCCATATGTGGGACGTGTAAAGGATGGATTTAAAGTTATTATATATGATGTTATACTGGAATTATAATATACCTCTATATCATTATTATTTCTTTCCATTAAAGTATGAGATAGAAATGAAAGTAGCGTTCATGCGTACGTACGGCTTACCGTCTCCATGAACGGTGCATTTCATTTCTTATCCCCAAATGTAATGTACTATTAAAATTACATGTATATAATGTATATATATAATTAATGATATATCTAAATGATTAATATAATTCTGGAATTAAAATATACATACCTCTCATTTAGTTTTAATTCCACTAATATGACAAAGAAATGAAAGTAGCGTTCATGCGTACGTACGGCTTACCGTCTCCATGAACGGTGCATTTCATTTCTTACCACTAAATGATTACGTAATATTATAAATACATGTATATGCTGTATATATATGATATATATGATATCCAAATCAGGAATTTCATTCTGGATATAATGAACTTTTGACCACACGAACAACATGTAATTGTAAGAAGTCAACTTTCGACTTAAGAACCAAATATTGACAAAACAAACATTATTAATTTAAATGGTTACATAATGTTTATAACATGGCAATAAGTGATATAAAAGGAATAATGAACTTTAAAAAGGTTCTTAATCAAGTAATAATTAACTCAAGTTTATTATTCAGGACGTTAAAGAACGATCGAGTCAAGTCGGACCCAAGGTAAGGGACTTCGTCTCAATCTCCTTTCATTGAGGCATATTTCGTTTTATACACAAATTTCTTTTATACGGTGTATAAACTCCTTTGACTTTTAATTTTATACAAAAGGAATCTTTTTCTATGAAGCGTTTTACTAAACGACAAAAAGGAATGTTTTTTTTAACGTACGCGGTGACAATGACCTTTTCCGCCGCCGCGAGTATTATTTGATCTTTGGCTTTCTCAACAAGCCGTAATGTTTTTAGAATAAAATAAATACCATATACTCTTTTATGTATTTTGGTATTGAAAATGGTTTTGAAAAAGGATTCTATTATGTCAATATATTTATGATATATTGTGATTGAAATGTGGAAATGTTATCATTCCTTTATATTGGTTTTATGTTTTATGATTTTATACTGGTACTTGGACATTTTAACGGGTGGTTACGTTATAAACCATATGACGGGTGGTTCCGTGAATACCAGGACGGGTGGTTACGTTATAACCTCCAATGCATTGGGTATGGAAGTCGGCCGTATGGCTATTCCATTAAGTATGTATGGAAATTGGTCGTATGGCTATTCCATTAAGTGATATGTGTGGAAGTCAACCGTATGGTTATTCCACCTAAGTATGTTTATGTCCCAAGTTACCTTTATATATTCTATGTTTTCTTTATATGGGTTTTATGGTAATCCTTTGGTTACAAAAAGGTAAGTAATGATACTTTATTCAGTGAAGATTTTTTTTTACTACTTCATGAAGGTGAAGGTATTACTTTGATATAGTATACATGGTTTACTTGATGTTTGAAAAACTAATAGTTTTCATTCTTTTTGTATCCCTTACTGAGATTTTTATGCTCACCCCAAGTTTTTCGAAATGTTTTTCACAGGACTTAAAGTGGAATAAGTTCAAGGATGGGATCAAGGGAATTTCATGCTATCTAAAACATGGAATCTAGACATCTTTCTTTTTAAGAGTTTTTATTTTTTGGAGACTTAGTAGAAGTGTCTACTTTGTAATCTTTTAAGATGTAATAGTTATGTTCTAATTCTCTAAAACTCTAAACCTGAAAAGATCCTCAATGTGAATTATTCATTTAATTCAATATTAAGTAAGGTTTAAGGCCGGGGCCTTATAGTTGGTATCAAAGGACGATTTAGACAACTTTAGGGATTAGGAGTTTTTGTGAGGCACATGATTAGTCCCTATAACTATTATTTTAGTTAAATCCTTGTTTTATAATTTTTTTCAGGTCAAGTAAAGTCGGTTACGAATGGAAGGAGGAGGATCTCAAACGACATTCCTATCTCTCCCTGATGACATGCTTGCAATAATTATTGCAAAGTCATCTTCGGATGATTGTGAAACTTTTTCTAGCATACAACTCACTTGAAAGCATTTGTTTGAAATATCAAACACCTCCGCTATACCTCGTTATCATCGTGGATCATGGGTTGTTTTTAGAAAAATACTATTTTCACAATATTCTCATGTTTTCAAGAGAGGTAAATATTATCAAGGTATTTTCAAATATTTTACCTTATCACAAGAATTTGAAGCATATTATGATTTTCAAAATGGTGCTGAGGAAGGAGACCCTTGCACAACCTATTTATATTTGCTTTTAAAATATAGTCTCACATCTCATACTTATGGTATTTTAAAAGGACCAATGATAGAAAGTTTCAACTCAATTTTGGTCCGACTATTTTTTTAGAAATCATGTTTTATCAGATGTTTTGGAATTATATGTCCTACATGATTATTTTCCAAAACTGTTTTTCTGTGAACACCCATATGACCCATGTTGTGCGAGGTGTATTTGGATGGAGGAAGCAAATGATTTTGAAGGATCTCTAAATCATTGTTGTAATGCATGGGACTTCTACCTACGTGAACAAGATGACGATGAAACCGAGTGGACGCCATGATCAAGGTATGCTATTATGAGTTTGTGTAAGAAACCTAGAAAGAGTTGAAAGTCAACATGACAAGTATGTTTCCTTAAGATCAAAAACTAAATTCCTAAATGAAAAGTAACTTAAAAGAAAAATGTTGTCTATTAACTTTTACTACTAGGGAATCAAATACTATTTAACCCATCACAAGTTTGTGATTCTCTCATGGTTAACTTTCTCCTAAACATGTTTTCTATCACTCTCCATCAGAACATGACCCTATGTTTTCTCCTCCATGTACATGTTTTCATACTTGGAATCCTAGTATGGGTTAACTCGGGTGACTTTTGTACTTATCTTTCTTTATTTTAAAGTTATTGTTTTATCGATCCTTGTTCTGATGTGGGACTTTCAAGGATGTTACCAAGCCCAATTTTAAAATTGCGAGGACGCAATTCCCAAAAGGGGGGAAGGATGTAACATCCCAGGTAAATAAAGAATAAATAATTTTCATATTTATTAATATTTACGAATTAAATATTAATTTTATTTTAAAGGGGTTGATATGTTCGATAGCATACCCGATACACAACGATGAGTTTCTTTGAAACTTACGTAGCACACTAGTAATAAAATAATATTATTTTAAATGTTAGTTAACAAGTAGCCGTTTTACTGGCGGGAATGGATAGAAATAACTAAAATATGATTAGATATGTTTTTAAATGTTTATACATTTACCCCATAAAAGATAAAGGCTTAAAATACGGAAAGAGTTCAAGTCTAGGCATTTATACCCTAATTTTCACGAAAGGTCCACTTATCACCTTTTGATAGAGAACCATCATTAAATATAGTTTTGATCACTCTTATACATTCTTTTGGACCAAATATAACTCTTCTTTAGAATCGGGACATCAAAATTTACTTTGTGTAAATTTTTGGTACCTTTCTGATAAAGTTCATTTTTTTATGAATAGTGTAAAATGTTGTATTTTAATTCAAAACCTCTTTTTAATCTAAATTATTTATATGATTAGATTATTATTTTAATTGGTTTTAAAGTGAAATTAGAAAATATTTTTACCAGTTAATCCAATGGTGGTCATTGGAATCAATTTCACTTTGAAATTGGACTTAAACTAGTGCCAATCTTTTGATACTTATTGTTTCACAAAAACACGCTATTTGTCATGACAGCGGGAATTAATTATTAAATTAATTAATTTGACTTATATGTTTTCAATTTTGTAAAATGGACTTCATTTTTGAATTCGGAATATCAAATATAGCTTAGGTGAATTTTTGGTAATTTTCTGAAAAACTTCAATTTTTGATGAATAGTGAAACCACTAAGTGGTAATCAAGCAAACTGATTTTTCAGTTAAATGAAATTTTACCACTAATGTGTATTGAATTTTGAAAATCTGACATAAATGGTTGTCATTAAGAAGTAAAATGTGGTTCAATGAGATTATAATAATTTTTGGTGAATAGTAACTTATTAAGTTCTTAATCGCGATTAGAGGTAATTAGTGTAGTTTAAGGTAAAAATGGGATTATAAGAATGTGAAAACACCATGACACTTGTCCTAAACCTATTGGGTGAGTCATGGCCGACCAATACAAGCCATGGGCCAAATTGGGGACCCCATGGAGCCACTTTAGTTGGAAAATGACATTAATATATTTTTATTTAATGTTAAAGTGAAAATGACACTAACATAAATTGTTTTACTAAAATAATTTTTGAGTGGGGTTATACAAGTCCAAATTTTGATTATAAATAGTAATTGGAAAGCTAAAAAGATTTACTACATCATAGTATTTTTTTTATAATTTTTAGACATTAAATAAATTAAATTATATATGACATAATAATGATGCAGCGATGACATCATTATTTGACGATTTAAATAAAATGGAAAGATAATGAAAAATCTAAAACCTACACATGTCAAAAACCAATTTTATGAGTGTATTTCGAACCCTTATCACCTTATCCACGAATTATATTAATGTGGGACCTTTTAAAACCGAAACACATTTTCAAATAAAGTAATATTTCTTTACTTTCCAAAAGTACCCCTCCTCTCCTCTTATAAAAGGCCCCCACCTCTACCTCATTTCACACACTTCTCAAGCCTTTGGCTCGGCCAACCCCTGCCCAATTACTCTCTCCACATCCCTCTCCTAATCCTAGAGGATTCCCTTTGGGCATAATCCTTTCAAAGTAAGCCTTTAGTCTCAAATCAAAAGGGAGTTACACTTTTAAAGGTAATTCATTCTCTCTTGTTCATTTGTTTTATTTTGCTTCTCCAACCCTCTAAAATCTTTTTATTTACTTATTTTGTAACAAAACCAGTATCTTAAATATACTAGGATGTTTTTATAATATTTATTTGAGCTACACTTTCACACAACTACCTCAAATGGTTAAAGAACATACGGTTTCTGTGGATGGCGAAATTCTGCCTCCTGAAACGATGATTGTTCAATACTCATTTAACACCTTCAAGGGTGGCCATTATGATGTCACTATTTTTATATATGATATATAATATGTTTATGTTTTCTTTAAGCTTCTGTATTTTTCATTTTTTGCATACCTTTATGGTTTCCATTATGGGTAAACACGATATCTTCATTTAAGGAAGTGCGGACTACCGCCCCCTAAAAGTGATGTGATTCGTTAATGCCATATGTGGGACGTGTAAAGGATGGATTTAAAGTTATTATATATGATGTTATACTGGAATTATAATATACCTCTATATCATTATTATTTCTTTCCATTAAAATATGAGATAGAAATGAAAGTAGCGTTCATGCGTACGTACGGCTTACCGTCTCCATGAACGGTGCATTTCATTTCTTATCCCCAAATGTAATGTACTATTAAAATTACATGTATATAATGTATATATATAATTAATGATATATCTAAATTATTAATATAATTCTGGAATTAAAATATACATACCTCTCATTTAGTTTTAATTCCACTAATATGACAAAGAAATGAAAGTAACGTTCATGCGTACGTACGGCTTACCGTCTCCATGAACGGTGCATTTCATTTCTTACCTCTAAATGATTAAGTAATATTATAAATACATGTATATGCTGGATATATATGATATATATGATATCCAAATCAGGAATTTCATTCTGGATATAATGAACTTTTGACCACACGAACAACATGTAATTGTAAGAAGTCAACTTTCGACTTAAGAACCAAATATTGACAAAACAAACATTATTAACTTAAACGGTTACATAATGTTTATAACATGGCAATAAGTGATATAAAAGGAATAATGAACTTTAAAAAGGTTCTTAATCAAGTAATAATTAACTCAAGTTTATTATTCAGGACATTAAAGAACGATGGAGTCAAGTTGGACCCAAGGTAAGGGACTTCGTCTCAGTCTCCTTTCATTGAGGCATATTTCGTTTTATACACAAATTTCTTTTATACGGTGTATAAACTCCTTTGACTTTTACTTTTATACAAAAGGAATCTTTTTCTACGAAGCGTTTTACTAAATGAAAAAAAGGAATGTTTTTTTTAACGTACGCGGTGACAACGACCTTTTCCGCCGCCGCGAGTATTATTTGATCTTTGGCTTTCTCAACAAGCCGTAATGTTTTTAGAATAAAATAAATACCATATACTCTTTTATGTATTTTGGTATTGAAAATGGTTTTGAAAAAGGATTCTATTATGTCAATATATTTATGATATATTGTGATTGAAATGTAGAAATGTTATCATTCCTTTATATTGGTTTTATGTTTTATGATTTTATACTGGTACTTGGACATTTTAACGGGTGGTTATGTTATAAACCATATGACGGGTGGTGCCGTGAATACCAGGACGAGTGGTTACGTTATAACCTCCAATGCATTGGGTATGGAAGTCGGCCGTATGGCTATTCCATTAAGTATGTATGGAAATTGGCCGTATGGCTATTCCATTAAGTGATATGTGTGGAAGTCAACCGTATGGTTATTCCACCTAAGTATGTTTATGTCCCAAGTTACCTTTATATATTATATGTGTTCTTTATATGGGTTTTATGGTAATCCTTTGGTTACAAAAAGGTAAGTAATGATACTTTATTCAGTGAAGATTTTTTTTTTTACTTCTTCATGAAGGTGAAGGTATTACTTTGATATAGTATACATGGTTTACTTGATGTTTGAAAAACTAATAGTTTTCATTCTTTTTGTATCCCTTACTGAGCTTTTTATGCTCACCCCAAGTTTTTTGAAATGTTTTTCACAGGACTTAAAGTGGAATAAGGTCAAGGATGGGATCAAGGGAATTTTATGCTATCTAAAACATGGAATCTAGAAATATTTCTTTTTAAGAGTTTTTATTTTTTGGAGACTTAGTAGAAGTTTCTACTTTGTAATCTTTTAAGATGTAATAGTTATGTTCTAATTCTCTAAAACTCTAAACCTGAAAAGATCCTCAATGTGAATTATTCATTTAATTCAATATTAAGTAAGGTTTAAGTCTGGGGCCTTATAATGCCTTCCTTAACCAAGAAACTCTATTATCATCTTCATGAATGAGAAAACCATGTGGATTCTTGATATACACTTCTTATTCCAAAACCCCATTTAGAAGAATTGACTTGACGTCCATCTGGAAAACTTTGAACTTTTATTGAACTATTATAGCTAGGAATAGGTGAATAGTCTCAAGACCTGCAATAGGTGTGAATGTATAATCAATATAAATTCCCTAAATTTTAGAGTATCCATTTCACACAAGTTATGATTTTTTCAAATTACCAATTCATCCTCATTTAGTTTATTTAGAAAGACCCATTTAGTCTCGATAACATTCTTATATTTTGGCCTCAAAACAATTTCCTATGTATGATTATTCTCAATTTGGTAAATCTCTTCATTTAGATCCTGGAACTAGTTCTTGTATTTAGATTATTATTTGAAACATTTAGGATATACCTAAGATGTTAAGGTTACCTTATATAATGAATTCATTATCCATGTTTGAATTGGTATTGTCTGATCACCAATGATTTGTGTACTGTCAATTTCAGTTAGACACTTCAACTTTCATGCAGATATAGATTTTACTTCCTCCTACTCATCATTAGTATCTTCTTATGAATCATCATTTTCCATTTCTACTCCCCTTGAGTTTCTTACCTCCTCATCACTGTCATCAAGGAATTGTTTACTGTATTGTTGAATATTCTATTCATTCTCTACTAAAGTGACATTATTTATTTTAACTAATTTTCCCAAACTCTTTTTTAAGAATTTATATACTTTTATTTTTCCTAAATATTTATGGAATATCCCCTAATATCTATAAGATTCAAATTTTTTATGTTTCTTCTTATTGAGAATAAAACATTTACTTCCAAATATTTGAAAGTATTTCAATGTTGGATTCTTTCTATACCACAACTCATATAGATTCTTTTCTTTTTTTGGACACAACAATGCCCTAGTGGATATATAGACTAATTTCAAGACTAATTCCTTCCAAAATTTCTCTTGTAGTTCCTTTTAAATAATCATTTTTGGCCATGTTTTTTATGATCTGATTTCTCCTCTAAAACATACATTTCATTAAGTATTTCTTGATTCATTATCCCATTTTTATCAAGATAATACTCCACTTGGATATTTTTTAATTTATTACCATTATCAGTAAAAAACTTTAGAATCTTATGTCTAATCAACCTTTCATATTTTCTCTGATATTTTTTTATGCAACTGAACACATCAAACTTGTGGGAAATGAAAAATATTCATTCCATACTACTAAAATCATTAATGAAAATAACATAATACCTATTCTATTCAATTTATTTTGGTGATATGGGTCCAAAAACATTTGTATGAACCAATTAAATCACTATAGTTAGATTTTTTTTCTTGTACATATTTATGATAATCTTCCCTTGTTTACAAGCATCACATGTGTGAGTATGATCATGTGATATCTTGGGTAGATCTTGAACTGCATCACATTTGAATAGATCTTCAAGGGATTTTATCATAGATGTCCAATAAATTTATGTCATAACCTATTTTCTTTCTCTCTAGATACAAAGCACATATCTTCTTCTCCACTCACAAGGTAGAGATTCCCCTTTGTGATTATTCCCTAAAAAACAATTGTACCATCTTTTCCCTTGATGATACACAAAATCTAAGTAAATATTGCATTATGAACTGATTCACACAATTTAATAACACTTAGAAAGTTTTGACTAAGACATTTTCCAACCAAGACATCAGCACGTCTCATATCTTTTCCCTTAAATTTGGATTTTCCTAAGACAATAATATTCAAGCCTTCATCATTTCCAAATTTTAAAACACCTTACTTGTAATATTTGATGCCTATAATAAGATATTTTTTTACCATCATATAGGATGTTCATACACTATTAAGGATCCATACAACAACATGATCTAAGGCTTTAAGGGAAATCTATGCAACCACTACCTGCTCATCTCTTTTCTTTTTGATCCACCTCAAAAACTTCATGCCTATTGTCGAATGATATTCTTGATATTCCTTAGGGTATAATAGACCAAATTCATCTTACAAAGCTGAAAATTTATTTTTTATTTTCATCTCATTCAATGATTCCTTAAGCTATTTTATATGACCACTTTGGGTATTCTTCAACACATTCCTCTACATTTTTGATGAGCAATATTCGGCCATGTGTCTAAATCCTCCACACACAAAATAGGGACCATAAAATTCATTCTTAGAATATTGAACTCTATGTGGCCACCCTTGTTTCTATTTTTCCCTTTTGTACCTTTTTATTTTTAAACATACATTTTTATAATGTCCCATATTTTCACAGTAATAACACTCAATACAAGGTTTATTCCTATATATTATTGTTCAAACAGTTTTTTCTTGGGTTCTGTGAATATTTTGATTCTGATTTGTCCCCAAATAAATTTTCAACCATGGAGAGGTAGCTTGTGGTCTGACATAAATATTCACATCTTTATGTTTGTGATCAATCCACATAGCATCCTTGTCATTTCAATATGACTATTTCTTCTATTATGTTGGACCTCTATACTCTAATTCCATATTTTCTATCACTTGAGTAATCTAATTTCTCGATGTAATATCGAGATTCAAAAGTCTCTCTTTATCTTCTAATTTTCTTCATAGGTCGACAACTTCCTCTTTGAGTTCTTTGATACATTTTATTTGATCTTTTTCTGTCACACCCAGTTTTTCTTTTCTTATTTTAAGTTTTGATTCATTGGAAATCCTAGTATTTTTCTTGGGTTTTGGGTGTGATGGGGGTTAAATTTTTAAGTGTTATTTTTCCTATTTTTTGTACTATGGAATTCCATAGATTCATTTGGGAGTTCTTGGGAGAAATCCAAGAAATTTGCCTTGTGTTTTTCCTACGCACGGTTTGGCACACAGTTTGATAAACCATGCGGCCAAACCTAGGTAATTGTGTGGAAGGTATAAACCTATTGCACAGTTGGAACACAGTTGTGTGGTTGATCAGGATTGAAAATGTGGTCGCTCATGTGTCTTCCACACGGTTTGGCACGTGGTTTAATAAACTATGCGGCCTAACCCTACAGGTCTACCCAGAATTAAAAAATTTGAAAATTACTAATCTACCCATTTCAGGATTTTAACTTAATCTTCCCAAAAACCCATTACCCTGGTGCATCCAGACCTAATGAGCTTTACCATGGCTTCCCAATCCATTCCCCCTCCTCTCGTGGTGTGTATCTAAGATAAGTTGAAGGGTTATCTAGTTTCCAAGGTAATTTTCCTTCTTCTTTCCCCTCCCTCTTCCTTATTATTTCACTTTTTATTATCTTTATATTCTCCCCTAGTTATGCTAAACCAAGGGATATATTTTTCCCATGTTAATGGTGGGTTTTTGGTTATCTAGGGATTTTCTTCATAAATCTAGAGTTTTAAAACCCACTATGAGCGGTTTTAGGTGTCCGTTGGTATTTCGCCATGGATTTGAGGTAGGTTATCCCATGAACTTGCATTTATAATTAATGATTCATATATTTCTTATTTTTTATTCCTTGTTTATATTTTTAATATTGATATACAAGGTTTGGATAAATTTTTGGGTGTGCAAAGTAGTGTTTAATGGTTCGTTTTATGGAAAATCGTGTTGTTTTGTTAAAATTCTGCACACCGCATGTTTGTTAAAATGATTTGTTAGATTTCACACATGATTTGTGGTATTTTGAACATGTTTATTTAGATTGAATAAATTTATGGCATTAAAATGGGTGTTTTATACCTTTTTGAGTGTTAAATGAAATTTTTTTGTTAAATGTTTCATGCCATGTGTTCAATAAATTACCTGGTTGGATTTTATGGGTTGTTTGTGATATAAATTGTTTTTCTATTTATAAATAAATTTTCAGCATGTGAAATGTTATTTTGGATCCATTAAATGGTTTCCAAAGTGGTTTTTGTCTTTATATATTAATGATTTTTTGTTTTAAATGTGATTTGGCATGAGTTGCCAGTGAATGGCCCATTTGGAACTTTTATAAAAATGGTTGTGTTTTAAATGTGTAACATGAATTTTTTAAGAGGTTTATATAAATGTTTATATGATTCAAATGGTTTGTTTATAACTCTCAATGAAAATTGAAATTTGTATCGTTGATAATTTTTTGTTTTGTGAAACGCTTAAAGGACTATTTGGCAACTTTTTGAAAATGGTGAAATTGATTATTATAGAAAACCTCATTTAGATTTTTTCATTACTAGTATGTGTATATAATGGATGGTATTTCCTCACTATATAATCCTTTATATCCATTATTAAAGTGCCTCGGGTTGGAATCTTTGTGTTCCGTTTGTTATGTGGCATGAGATCGGTCCTTAGAGTGACTCAGGGTGATGCCTATTGTGAATTATTATTATTATTATTATTATTATTATTATTAATATTATTATTATTATTATTATTATATATATATATAGATAGATGTTGTGATTGGATTATCAGCTAGAATCAGTTGGCTCACCCCCATTAAATACTTGAGAGATAGGAACCTGGCATATTGAGAGAATTTTCTAAGAATGATTATTTCACTGGTAGGTCATGGTACTGACCAGTGGCCCATAGTAGGTGGATATATTGGGTTTATTACTATGTAATTTTCCCTCTACCTCTCCTGATAAGGGGTGGACAAGAATTTTGAGCGTTTTGATTTTATCATGTGCGGCATTCTACCATAGATGGGGTCTCATATATTGGTGTCTTATGGATTATTCTTTAACTCCTAGGTTCACTTATGTCTATTAACTTTTGGTTTCATATAGTGATGAATGTGATTGTATTATAATTAGTTCTATTTCCTTTGTTGTTCATTTACTATAGTGCCTTATTGTGGGATTTTTTCCTTTAAAAGTGATTTTTTTCTTTAATAATGTTTATGGAAATCATTTTCAAGTTAATTATTTTACCATCTTTGTGAAAGATGAAAAATATAGACATCGCTTTTCCCTTGAAAATGATAACGGCACACTAATGAAATGAAATAGTTTTTGGAAATGAGTAAGGTAAATGAGTTGAACTATTTTTTTAAGTAAAATGTATAGAGAAGAATACTTTAATATATTCTAGATCAAACTTGGAATTGATGTTTATTTTATTTTAAAGGAAGTGCATTAGGAATAGATTATCAGACTAGATTACTAAATTTTAATACTCACTCCTATATTTATTTTCTATTTTTATCCCTTATGCAGGTTTCAGATTAAGTTCGGTCACCTAGGGTGATGAGTGATCATTGTGTTAGAGAGTGACCAGTGAGGTCACATGTAGATAGTATTTTATTCTTGTATGGTTGGTTGTTTTGTGCAGTTGTTGTAATTTTTTAGATTATGTATAAAAGATGTTCAACTCATTTTTATTTTTATATTGGTATGTTTGGTTTCTTTTCTTTATTTGTTTATTTATTATTTATTAGGTGAAATCATTCCCTTATTATACTCTTTTGACGCTCAACACTAGTTTCCAGCCCGTTGGGATTGGGAATGCCCTTCGGGACATGCCACATATCATCTCGGGTAACCGGTTTAGGGTTGACCCAGGTTGGTTCATGAAAAAATGGTATCAAAGCTAGGTTGGCTCATAGAGAAAATTTCTTTTTAGAGTGCCCTTTGTTGGTTGGGGATGTCAAGGTAGATGGATTAGGATTTTTAGGACTCAAGAGGTAGGTGCGGGAAGAGTATCGTGAACTCTTTCTCATTCTGATTTTTAGGTTTCCATGGTATGTCCAGTTTTATTAGTTTATTTGGTCATTAGGGATTGTTTGGTGATTGGGATGCGAAAAGGGAGTCAATCTAGTGGTCTCCATGATCTCGTAGGGCCTGGAACGCCATATGGAGCTGGGGACATGATCCTAGAAGGATCTCCATGTTGGTGGTGTGTTTGGCATATGGCCTCCAACCATATGGTCAAGTCACCCACTAACACTAGCTACCTCTTATGGTTCTCCTTGAATATTCTTGAATTCTAAAGATTATTTTGAAAAATTGTTATATTGGAATTGTGAAAATGGTATTTTGATGGTAATAGTTGGATTTTGGAAAGTGGGAAAAGGTATTTTCAAAATTTAATTTGTGAAAGATCTTAGGAAAATGATTTTTTATAAAATGGACTCTTGGTTTTATGGTAAGGAGATGTTTTCTTTTGAATTTGTTTTAAATGAAAAGGAGTGGCTTTCTAATCAATGGTTTTTGATAGAGAGTGGTTTGTTGAGTTTCTGGAAAATGTTTTTATAAAATTGAAATAGATTTTTGATGGAAATATATGGTGTTTCATTCACAAGTATGGTGAAATTTTTTGTTATGTGTATTTAAAAAATGATTTTTGACTTGGTGGTTAGTGTTCCTTTAGGAGGTACATGATTTTTGAAATGGGATGGATGATTTGGTTTGTAAAATGAGGATGTTTTATTTTATCCTTGGTGTTCTTATAGGTGCTTACATGCATGGTGGTATATGGGAATGTGAATGGATGCCTGGTATGGCATAGTGTATGGGTTCCTAGGGTGGCATGAAAACATGCATGTGAGTGAGACTCTAAGGAATACTAATGATGAGTGATATACTCACCAAGTTTATTTTAAATTAAATATGTTTTCAAAAGGAAAGTTTTGATGTTATAATGGCTTGTTTTCCTATGTTCAAATCTTGTAACCTATCCAGTGTTTTTTCTTGAGGATTTTTTTGTTGAGATGGCCTTGATTTAGTTCTTTTATTTTATTTTCCAGCGGTTGTCCCTATGGAGCTTCGATGGGTGATCACAATGCGACTATGAGTGATTCCCCATTAGTAGGATTTTTGGTAGATCAACCTAGGGATTTCATTATTAGGTTTTTAAATCTAGATTCACCTATGTTTTATGGGAAATAGGATCCTTTCTAAGTGTAAGAGTTAATGAGATGAAGATTTACTGTGTAAGTGGTGGAAGTCGGTGTCTCAGAACAAGCCCCATTAAGATCTTACTTGGGAGTTTTTCAAGGCTTCGTTCATTCACCAATATTAATTTGAGAGAGAAATGGTGATAAAGGGGATGGAGATGGGATGTTTACAGTATGGTTATGGGTTGGTGTTGGAGTATTTACATCACTTTGTGGATCTATTCCCTTATGATTCAGGGTATACTGTAGATGATTCCAATAAGGATCGGCATTTCGAGGCTGGGATCCTTCCCAATTTTTAGTCGAAGGTGCTAGAGACTAATCTAACTTAGTTTTTCGATGTGGTAAGGAAATATTTTCATGTTGAATCCATGATGGATTAAGTAATCAAATTAGTCCTCCCTCTTTAAATTCCAAGGATCAGTGGTGAAGATTCTGGTGAGGATATGAGAAAGCAGTTGAAAGTTGATGGAGCGGGTCGTGGGATTAAAAGGCCTTGGGATCTTTCATCAACCTCTTCTAGGCATGAGGTTTTTCTATGCTATTAGTGTTTAAATATAGATCACAAGAGGCCTTCATGTTCAAGTACTCCTAATACCTTCCATACTTATGGATTCTTGGGTCACTTGTAGTTATTATATTGATTCGTTGCTAGAAAGTGTCATGGAGGTGATTTGCAGAAGTGATGTGCTATTGGAAAGTTTTTTAAAGTTTCTTTTTCTAAGTTTCATTCCAGTGTAAGGTATATTTTTTCATGGAGGATTTTCCTATGGTGTTTTGGTTTTTTTAATGTAAGGGATGTTGTGGATCTTTTGTGAACTTTATTTTTCAATGGAAGTGTGGTTTCTATTCCAGAAACTTTCAATCTTTCTCTTTTATCTAATCGGGTGATGCATGTTCTGATTTGGGATTAGTAGTTCCTGAATGTGAGGCAGTAGATACTTCATCCATCAAATCTCCATCCATAGATCCTAGAGTGAAGCTGGCACATAGTTAAGAATCTCGGAGGTTTAAGAATTTTGTCTAGGTCTGTGCCTCCACCATTGCGGTGGGGTAGTTATAGTGTTTTTATTGTGGTTTCTCAACATTGTGAATTTACTCTAATGTTGCAAAGAGTGGTGGATAGTTTTCGATTATGGTTTCAGTGGTCCAATCGTCAGTACCCTTCCCTCTCAACCCTATGTGGTGGGGGTGTTTGGTTTATGCGGAGGTTTTTGGCTCATATTTACCCCCCTCCATTCAGGAGTGGGTAGTTTCAATGTTCATGTTGCATTCTTCTTGACCTGGGATGATTGTTCATTGTAAGGGAGTTTTGGGTTGGCCAATGTGGAAGAGGTCTAGTTTTTTGTTCATGTTGAATTCTTGTTTGTTCACTGTTAGCTGGTTCTTAATGAAGGGGAGGCCCACTACGGGTCTCGGTGAGTTTTCTATTAAGAAGTCATCTAGTTCTAGTTGATTTCCAATGGTGGAGAGTCTGTTCGGGCATCCCCTATACTGGTGATCTATTTTTGGTTTGGTTTTGTTTTGATCTGGTTGAAGTGGATTATTGTAAAGCTATTGATTTTTCAGTTTCCTCCTCAGTTTGGGTGAGAGTTGGGATTCTTTGGGAGAAGGCCCAATAATATGGTTCTTAGATCAGTTGTGGATGTGTTAGTTTGATCTTTCACATTGTCCTAAAGAGGTGTTCTAGGTTGTTGTTTCATTTCAGGAAAGTGGCATAAGTTCCGTAATTGTCAAGTGAAACATTCATGGTTTAAGAGATGGTATCGTGCTAATGAGGAATACTTAGGTGTTGATCAATCAATTGAAAAGTGTTATGGATTTCTGAGGGAGGAAAGCATTAATGGTGGGGATAATTGTTACACCTGGTTTTTCTTTTCTTACTTTAAGTTCTGGTCCATTGGAAATCCTCATCTTTTTCTTGGGTTTTGAGTGTGATGAGGGTTAAATTTTTAAGTTTTATTTTTCTTATTTTTTTGTCCCATGGAAGTCCATATATTCATTTGGGAGTTCTTGGGAGAAATCCAAAATTTTTGGCTTGTGTTTTCCCTGCGCACGGTTTGGCATACGGTTTGATAAATTGTACGGCCAGACCTAGGTAAATGTGCAATAGGTATAAAACTATTGCATAGTGGGCACATGGTCGTGCGTTCGATCAGGAGTGACCATACAGTTTCTCTTATGTCTATCGCACGGTTTGGAACATGGTTTAATATACTATACAACCTAACTGTGCGGGTCTACCCAGAATTAAAAAAATTTAAAATTACTAATATACCCCTTTCAGGATTTTAACCTAATTGACCCAAAAACCCCTTCCCTTGGTGTGTCTAGACCTAAGGATCTATCCCATGGCTTCCCAATCCATTCTCCCTCCACTCATGGTGTGGATCTAAGAGTGGTTGAAGGATTGGCTAGTTTCCAAGGTAATTTTCATTCTCTTTTCCCCTCCCTCTTCCTTCTTCTTTCACTTTTTCTTGGTTTTCTCTTGTCCCTTGGTCATTCTCGACCTATTTCTCTATTATTCCCATTTCTATGATGGGGTTTTGGTTTAATAGGGATTTTCTTCATAGATATAGGGTTTTAGAACCCATGGCGATCGGTTTTGGGTGTCTGTTGGTATTCCTCTATGGATTTGAGGTAGGTTATCCCATGAACTTGAATTTATAATTTATGATTCATCTATTTCTTTATTTTTTTCACATTATTTACATTCTGGATATTTATATATAAGACTTGGATAAATTTTTGGGTGTGTAAATTAGCGGTTAATGGTTTGTTTTATGGAAAATTGTGTTGTTTTGCTAAAATTGTGCACGCTGCATGTTTTTTAAAATGCTTTGTTAGATTT
The DNA here is from genome assembly GCA_963277665.1 of Viscum album. Classification (NCBI taxonomy): domain Eukaryota; kingdom Viridiplantae; phylum Streptophyta; class Magnoliopsida; order Santalales; family Viscaceae; genus Viscum; species Viscum album. Next base: position 1,153,349,282 of record OY728135.1, read on the forward strand.
TGCACATGGTTTGTGGTATTTTGAACATGGTTCAGTAGCTTGAATAAATTTATTTCATGAAAATGGGTATTTTATACCTTGTGGAGTTTTAAATGAAATTGTTTTGTTAAATGTTGCATTCCATGTGTTAAATAAATTTCCAGTTGGATTTTATGGGTTTTTTGTGATATAAATTGATTTTTTTGGATTTATAAATATATTGGAATCATTTTAAATATTATTTTGGATACCTTAAATGGTTTCCAAAGTGTTTTTTGACTTTATAAAGTAATGAGTTTTGGTTTTAAATGTGATTTGACATGATCTGTCGGTGAATGGCCTGTTTGGCATTTTTATAAAAATGGTTGTGTTTTGAATGTGTAACTTAAATGTTTTAAGGGGTTTATGTAAATTTTTAGATGATGAAAATGGTCTTTTTATACCTATATATGAAAATTGAAATTTTTACCATTGATAACTGTTGTTTTTTTTAATTCTTAAAGGCTCATTTGGAAATTTTGTGAAAATGGTGAAATTAATTATTATAGAAAACCTCTTTTGGATGTTATTATGCCTAGTATGTGTATATAATGAATGGGATTTACTCATTGTTTAATAATTAAAATCCATTATTATTGTGCCTCAGGTTGGAATCTTTTTGTTATGTTTTTTAGGTGGCATGAGATCGGTCCTTGGAGTGACTCGGGGTGATGCATGTTGTGAATTATTATGTGTGTGTGTGTGTGTTGTGATTGTATGATCGGCTGGAATAAGTTGGCTCACCCCCATTAAATACTTGTGACATGGGAACCTATAATATTGAGAGAATTTTCTAATAATAATTGTTGCACTATTAGGTCATGGTACTGACTAGTGCCCCATAGTAGGTGGATTTTTGGGGTTTATTACTATGGGATTTTCCCTCGACCTATCCTGAGAAAGGGTGGCTGAGCATATTGAGAATTTTGATTTAATCATGTGTGGAATGATACTATAGATGGGATCTCAAGTATTGGTGTCTTATATATTATTCTTGATCTCCTTGGTTCACTTATGTCTATTAACTCTTGGTTTCATGCAGTGATGAACGTGATACTATTGTAATTAGTTCCATTTCCCTTGTTGTGTGTTTACTGTAGTGCCTTCTTGTGGAATTTTTTCCTTATAAATTGATGTGTTTCTTTAATAAGTTTTATGTAAATTGTTTTCAAGTAAATTTTTTACCCTCTTTTTTCAAGCTGAAAGATATAGACATAACTTTCCCCTTGAAAATGCTAACGGAACAATAATGAAATGAAACTAGTTTTGGAAATGAGTAAGGGTAATGAGTTGTACTTTGTTTTTAAGTAAAATTTATAGAAAATAATACTTTAATATATTTTAGTTCAAAACTGTAATTTATGTTTCTTTTATTTTAAATTAAGTGCATTGGGAATATATTATTAGGCTAGCCTACTGAGTTTTAATACTCATATCTATAGTTCTTTTCTATTTTTAGCCCTTATATAGGTTTCAGCTTGAGTTTGTTTGCCTTGGTAAATGAGTGATCGTTGTGTCGTAGAATGATCAGTGAGGTTACATGGATATAGTGTTGTCTTCTTGTATGGTTGGTTGTTTTCTTCATTTATTGTAATTTTTCAAATTGTGTATAAAAGATGTTCATCTCATATTTATTTATATATTGGGTTGTTTGGTTTCTTTTCGTTGTTTTTTTATTTATTATTTATTGGTAGAAATCATTCCCTTGTTGTACTTTGTTGACACTCGGCACTAGTTTCCAGCCCGTGGGGATTGGTAACACCCTTTGGGGCATGCCACAGATTAGCTCGGGTAACCAGTTCAGGGTTTACTCGGGTTGGTTCGTGAAATTTTCTTTTTTAGTCAAACTATCAATTTCACTTTTCTATTATTCAAATTTGAGCTTGTACTCAACAACCTTTTTTGAGTTTTATAGCATTGAAGACTTAATATTTTCAATTTATTCCTTCAGCTCAAACTTCTCTTCTTCTTATTGTTGTATATAGAGTTCGGAATCATGAACTACTCTATTTGATTTCTTTATTTTGGCTCTCCAGAAATCTATCTCCTCAAGAGAGGATTATAATTTAGCTTGAAGATCAATCCTTCCTTCAAATTATCCTTCATTATTTTTTTTCCTCCCTTGTATGGGAGTTACCTACAACTTCCACCATAGTATTTTCTCCATGATCCTTGTAGTTTTTCATCTCTTCAACCTCAGATTTTTATGAATTGTTATTTTATTATGAAAGAAGATTCTTCTTTTTGAATAATTTTCTCTTAAAAATTTTATGAACTTTCACATAGGTTTAAGAGTTTTTCATGGTAATTTTTATTTCATCTTCATCATCATCTTAAAAATTCTTAGGGAAACTTGTTGTAAGATGTCAAACATTTCCACATAGAAATCATGCAAGTGGAAGTTTCCCTTTGAACATTCCTTTTAATATTTTTATATTTGAGGAAAGGAATGGAATAACCTCATCCATATCTTATTTTTATTTTCCATATTAAATAGTGAGATTATTTGTGTCCTTGAATGACACTTATTTAGACTTCCCTTTTTCCACATACTCTATATCTTTATTTCTCATCTTGTATGTGATAAGAGTATTGTGAAGGCTATCCAGTATCATCTCCTTTGGATCTTTATCTTTCAGTACAGTGACTTTTGGATTGAACCGAGGTAGAATTATTCTTAGGATGCACTTGAAAATCTTTATATCATTGAGTATTTCTCCAAGACCATGCATATCTTCTAAAACAATATTCACTTGGACAAAGAATAAATTGATTAACTCATTAGGGTTCATTCTCATATCCTCGTACTTGTTTGATAGAACCTGTAATTTTGCTTCTCTAACTTTTGAGTCGCCCTAATAAATATTTATCAACTTTTACCACATAGAATTTCATGACTTACACAACATGGCCTTTTATATATTTCATTAGATAAGGCTCCCACTAAATCATTTATTCCTATAGAATCAACATTCAATTCTATTTGTTCAGCTTTTGATAAAGAACCACTATCCACACTGGTTGAAATAACATGCATTGATTCTATAAATTCAACCATAACTAAGTATTGGAAGTATTGTTGCATCAGATTCTTTCATAATTGAAAATTGTTTCTATAGAAGAACATAATCCCTTTATGATTGACAACCTCCATTAAAACCCATGAGAGAGAAACACAGATATTAAACTTTCCCTCTGATAACAATTATTATCCCAACTAGGTTAAATACCTTAAAGAGGTGTGGGTGAATCAGGGTATGAAATATTAAAACAACTACCCCTTCAGATCTTGTTTTTTCATTAAACACTCTTATCTCCCTTTCTCATAGCAATGCATGAGTAGAAATGAAAGCATGCATGAGACATATCAATTTTACTTGATTCGCCCACACTGGTCTATGTCTAAGGAGCATATAATGGAAATGTTCCTATATAACAAATCCACTAAAGTGAACTAGTATTACAAAGTTCTAATAAGACTTACTATCCCTCATGGTTTACAACCAATGATAATTTGAAAGATTGCTGCTCTATCAACTAAAATGGGATCACTGTTCCCTTATAAGATTCTTCTATTGATCACATGAATCAATATATTTTAAACCTGATTTGGTGCATCATTAAGTTACACTTTAATCCAATTAATGAATAACACTTTACCATAGAATTACTATGTAATCCCTTCTGGTTCATGTAAGATTTACTTTCATGAAAACCCTTTCTCAACTTTCACAAAACATAAAAATTATTCACAAAAAAATTGCTTTCATGAAACTAATAGATTTTGTGAAACTCATTACTTTCATTAACCTCACAACTTTCAAAAAACTTCCTTGCTTTCATGAACCTCTCAAATTTTTTGAAACATCCTTTCTTTGTGAAACTGATGATATTATGAAAACCTTTGTGCGATAAAAATAATTTTCAAAACACTTTCATGATTTTAGAGCCTTTGGATTTTTATTAAGGTTTCTTATTACCAAATGAGGGGGTAGCCACCTATTTTGTTAAAATTTCAAGATCACAACTTAATTTTCTCTAAACCCTTCATTATTTTTCGTGAAACTCCCTACCTTAGTGAAACTTTAGGGAAATTTTTCATTCATGAAACTTTTTATAATCGTGTAACTTACCACCATTCCTTCACAACTCATCCATATTTTTTGAAAATCCAAACCTTTTCAAATCACTAAACTTTTTCAAAACACCAGGCTTTCATGAAACATCAAAAAAATTCAAAATTCATGCATTTTTCATATTTTCATGAGGCAATCCTTAAAATAAAACTTTCAGAAAACTTGGCCCTTACTCCAAATTTTGGACCCCCAAAATTTGGTAAACACTAGGAAATGGAATTTCCATATACACACAATTTTATATACCTATTCTAGAGCTTCCATACCTCTATGTTGGATGTTTTTCAACATATCTCATCAAAAATCACGCTGGAACTCCACAAATGACCTTGTCAACCTATTTTTTTCAACAAACACAATCAACCCAAAAACACTACAAAGTAACCTTGAGAGATTTTTTCCCAACACCATTTATAATTTAAGTGCACATCAAACCACTTATTAATAACTCCCAATTTATCAAATAGTTATATCCTTTATAATGTGTGGTTTTGAACCACTAAAGAATCTATCTATTTAGCTATCATTATTGATAATAAAACATAAGGTGTATCTTCAAATCCATGTGAAGTTTTCCTCGTATGACGTGATAGATTCACCTTCCTTTTGGTTCAGCTCTATGAATTCTCTCTCTATCTTTGTTCAAAGAGTTCAAGGAAAATAATTATTAAGAAATATTTTCTTAAAGTCTCCTCAATCCATCTCTTTTATTTCATCCTTTTTATTGGTTTTCATTATCAATTCCCACCATTGATCGGATTCTCTATCCAAATGATGGATGGAAAGAGTCACCTTATCCTTCTTAGAATAATGAAGCATAAAAAAGATCTTCTTCATTGAGTTAACCCATTGTTCCATGAAAATTGGATCAGATTGTCCACTAAATATTGGTGGTCATTATCACATAAAAGACTCAATATCCAGTTTATCCTTCATGGGTGAAGGAGGATGTTCTACATGGTTCAGGTTATTGTTTATATCCTAAGACAGTTGGGTAAGCATTTCCATAAAATTTTTAACTCCACCTCCCATGGCATTAGGGATGTCATACAAACTATCATTGCATTGTACCTCACATGGTTTGTTGGCCCCATTTCTTCTAGATCCCTTCATTTTCTAAAATAGAAAATGTTTTAACATAAGTCAACAAAGAACGAATAAATAATTTATTCTTTTGTGCAATTAACTATAAATTCATATCATATGGGATCCCTATGTTTATCTTTTTTCTAAAAAAATCTTCTTGGATGTTTACATATACTTATACTTATCCTAATGGTTGTCACTAATGTTTCCTAATTCCCAAATTAACTAAACCATACCTTTGATACCAATGATAATGGCCCTACTTTTTCTTACACGACTACCACATCATTTTCAAGATAAACAACATAATAGTTATACATTAAAGGATTGAAATTTTTAGTATCTTGGGAAAATTAGGATCATACATGTAACGTCCCAGACCCAGATGCCACTGAATAATGCCCTGAGCCCAGTGGGTCACATAGCCTCAAGCGCATATCCTTAAACACTAGATACTGCCAACTAGTAGTGAGGGCCTAGGTGTGACATTGGGGAGACAATTCCCTCATCACTAGAGTGTATCATAACAGAATAAAAATATCATGCAAGTGGAGAAAGCATAAATACACATAGGCATAAGTAAATAGTGAATGACTGATGGTATAAACAAATCCATAAGTCATGTAATATACAAGATGATGATACATGTCACATTTTTCTAATAAAACATCCAAAAAAGGTTCACAGAAGTCATATAAAATACATGGCCCAAAAGTAAAAAAAATGTCAAAATAATACCAATAGAATCACAAGCCTCAGCTTGGTCCCATTCTCTCATGCTCCTAAGCATAATATCAAGTACCTGTATTAGGGTGCTTTCCCTTTTCAACACCTACAATCATATAACCTATTTGGTTCCAAAAAGGTGACTCAAATGGGGTGTGAGATATAATACCAGTAGGCAACCACCCAAGATTTATTCTAATCAATTAGTGAATATATATAACAAATGTGTAGGTAGAATAATAATAAACAAGTAAGTACTCAAAACTAAACATCCATATCATTTAACCCATTCCATTTAAAAATTCAAGTTCATTGAATTTATTATGTCTTGAAATTTAGATAAAATCCCAAAGTCCCCTGTGACATTAGATGAGTGCAAGGTTACCTCAACAAGTCATCCCAATAAGTATAAAGTGAGACTAAATAAAAGCTTGTGTTTTGGCTTCTAAGACATGTCATATATTCATTTCATTTAATATTCAATTTAGAAATGGAGCTTATCCTTAACATTCCTAAGTTGGAATTCAAATATCAATCCAGGTGTGATGGTAACCAACACCCTACAAGCCCATCCCTGGAGAATCTCTCAGGAACCCGGTATTACTCTAGGTGAGGTATAAAGTCCCTACCAACTGAGTTCATCCTCAGCGATCCACTATGAGATCCTGAGTATCACCCACAACAATAATATTCAATGCCCTTTTAGTTCCTCCATGGAATCCCTCATTTAGATCCATGTATCACTCAATATATAGGTCAAGCCTCAATGAGTTTGTCCGTGGAATCCCTTATTTGGATCCATGTATCACTCATGACAATATCAAGTTTCATCCTACCAAGTCCATCTATGGCATTCTAATATGAATCTATATATCACCTAAGGAAATAAAAGTTGATAGACACAAGAGTCCATCCATGGAATTCTAATCTGAATCCATGTATCACCCTTAGTTAATAAACATTTAACCAACTCAATTTCATTTAAATAACTCATTTAGCATGCCAAGGTCAAAACCAAGAGCATTCAATATCAATCACACCTCAAGAGGTGTTCTATGTAATTGGAAAACCTCATAAGCCTTGGCCTTTCCAATTACTAATGTGGTCATAGAAATATAAGGTCCATTCAAATAATCACACAACCATTTTCCATATAATAAGCCTAGCAAGCCTAAAAAGCTATCACATGGCTTAGTTATAATTTATCTCACATGTTTAAATCACCAATAAGAGAAATTCAACCTTATTCAAGCAATTACATAAAATATCCATGTCTTAACTCACATGGGAAATTCATTTTTAAGGAAATTTAAGCATAACAAAGCTATTACCAAACCAAGGGCCAAGGGTTATACCATTCATCCCTTCCCTTTTAATTCAATTCACATATAAAACAATTCATTAATTGATTATAATTCAATTTACCCATTTAAACCCATGGAAATACAAAGTCACGTCTCAATGGAATTAAGGGTCAAATTCATAAGTCATAAAAATGGAAATTATAGCCAACACACCCAAAGGGGTGGTTAATTAAAGGTTTGTAACCCATAAAAAGCATGAACAAGCCTATTCAATTAACTAGAACACATCTAGAAACAATAGGGTTTAATTTCCATTTGAGGCGACAACTGAAAAATGGGTGCACTGCACGATGGCATATATAAATGTCCCAAATTTAAGAGAAAGGCATGAGACCACCTACTTTAGGCCCATGCTAGATAGATCATCCAGTATCAGGTCCAGATTCAGCCCAGATTAGGAGAAATAGGAAGAATGGACGAAGAATGAGAAATTTGGGTATATGATCCTGAAACAAAATAGTGAATCTGATATTCAGAAGAATGGAATAAGATTAAAAATGAATTAAGGCCTTACCATTATGGATCTAAGGAGACAAACCATGCTTGAATCAGATTCCAAACGGATAAGAGGTCTAAAATCCTACTTTAGGTCCAAAGGAGAGCTTCTCCAAAGGGGGTGGATGTTGTGCATATAAAATAAGTACGAAACTTATGTTTAAAAGAATTTATTTTAATTAAACAAATTATAAAATTTCCAACACATAAGGGTCACACAGTTTACCCGTAAGGTTTGTTAAACCATGAAAAAATTGTGCACAACTTCCTATAGGCTAAGGGGAACCCACACAGTTTACTCACACTGTTTACAAACTATACGAAAACTATGTGAAGATCCACTGTCAAAATCTGGAAAAAAAACTATAGAACTGGTCACATAGTCGTGCTCCTCCTCTCGTATGGTTTAATCAAATTGTGCGGCCTATAGGCCCCCACTGTCTAGCCTCACACGGTTTCTATAAACTATGTGTCATGCCCCGCACAGTTTATACTAACCGTGTGCCAGACCAAAAACACCACAAAAATTGGGTTCCAGGCTTCGAACTATCCCCAGACACCCACAATCCCTATATGACCTAAAATGGAATCCACATTATGTAACATTTAAGCATTTAAACTAAATATTTATGTAAAATAAGAGATCTATACCTCAATTAAGAATAAAGTTCTTACAAACTTCCCCACTTGAAGCAATTTGTCCTCAAATTTCCCTTCTAAGGGTGGTGAATCATGATCTATGAATAACTTTGGTCACTGCGATCATACATCGACCTCCCTCTCCCAGGTCTCATCCTGTACTTGGCCATGCTACCATAAAACCCATACTAAAGGAATGGAATGGTCTTATATAACCTTCATTCTATGATCCACAATACATATAGGATGCTCCTCAAGGGACACATCTGCCTATAAATCAACCTCATTAGGCTAAAAAGAATGAGATATGTCTGAATAGTATCACCATAGCTGAGAAATAGGGAATACGTCGTGCATAGCCTGGTACCTATAAGGTAACTATAACCGATAGGCTACCGGCCCGACTCTATATATAATCTCAAACAACTCAAAATACGTTGGTGAAATCTTACCCTATCTCCCAATCCTCTTGTGTCTCGACCTCAGTGAAACACGTAGGAAAACCCGATCCCTGACCTCAAACTCCATAGGTTGTTTATGGTGATCGACATAAAATTTCTATCGAGACTACATAGTATCCATTATTTTCTAAATCAACTGCACCTGCTTAGTGGTCTCCTGAACAAGATGAGGTCCCAGGATATTTGTCTCTCTTATGTCTAACCAATATAGGGGTGATCTTCATGGCCTACTGTATAAAGCCGCATATGGTTCCATCTGAATAGTAGATTGAGAGCTATTGTTATAGTAAAACTCAACCAAGGGTATATGCCTCTCCCAAGATCCCCCTAAATCTAGGACACATTCCCATATAATGTCCTCAAGCACCTAAATTGTGCTCTTTGACTGGCCATCTATCTGGGAGTGGTAAGTTGTGATCAGAAGCACCTATGTACCCAACACACTCTTTAACCCTTTCTAGAAACATGAAGTAAACCGAGCATCCCTATATGAAATGATAGTATGCGGGGCCCTGTGTAGTTATAAAATCTCACAGATGTACAACCTCTCAATCTCATTAACACTGAAGGTTTCCTTGATCAGTAGAAAACTTTCAACCATTGTGAGCCTATCAACCAAACCCATATGGCATCATTACCTTAAGGTGACCTCGGTAAACCTATCATGAAATCTATCACGACATCATTTCATTTACACTTTGTAATGGGTATCTATTGTAAAAGTCTAGCTGGTTGATAGTGTTCTGCCTTCACCTGCTGACAGTTGGAACACCTCATGAAAAAACAAAATATATCTCATTTCATACTCGATCACCAGTACTAGCATGCTCGACTACATATAAGGTTATATTATAGATCTCACCATAAAGGAACGGTCAAATTCTGATCAACCAAACTGAAATTGGTCATGCAAGCTTTCCAGGAAGACACTTTTGACCCTTACATCACACTCACCTTAACCCAATGATGTGTTTTAAATAGGTTACTTTTGATCATACACATGAACTAGAAGGAAGAACAAGTCAACCCACTCCAACTAACTTTCCTTGAAAATGATCGGCTTAGACGGCCGGCATATTACAAGCTAAAACTTCAATGCCTTCTCCCAAGGAACCACATTTTCACAGTGAGCACATTCACTAAAGTTTGTACCTGATTTTCGGCAATATTCCTTGGCCAGACCACCACCTGGTCAGTTAAATTGTTGTGCCACAGCACGAGCAAGGTGCAGTCCAGTTCCATCCCACCAAAATCATTACCCTTCTTAAAACATCACCTATGGGATTGACATGAGTCCAAGGTGACCTTGGAATTATATAATTGGATTCCATGGAACTAACCCAAGTTAGTCCATACTCCATGTTTACAAGTGAGACATTGGTACCAGGCCAAGATGTACACTTTAAAACATTGACTGAGCCCATAGAGGCATCCTCTTGGTGGTCACGTCAGAAGAAAAATGCTTATGTCCAAGAGTTCATCCAAGGATACCCTATAGGGGAAACTAGGTGTCACTCTAAACTAGCCAACCCAATTTAAACAACCACATGTCTAGCGTGTGACTCCGATAAAGACCTCTTTTTAATCCCAAAAGCTTTTAAACTTTAGCACAACATAAAAATGATGCTCTTTTAGTGCATAAAAGATTATGTAAATATATTGGAAATGTGCATCTCTCAAAGAAGAGTACACTAAGAGGATTTTAATGGTTTCCAATCGACCAAGAAAACCAAAAGAAGAACAGTTGAACCATTATCATTCAACTTCCTAAAATAAGCTCATCTTCACCTGCTGATGCATCTCCATTAACCAAACCATGATTCCTTCACCAACTGAGGAATCCTATGATCATTCGAGCTTCACCACCAAATCTCATTTCAGACCAATAGTGTTTCTCAGGGTTTTCATACATATCCAAATGTATCAACATCGTGCTGTTGAGAAAGAACCAACACACAAACATTAGAACCGACACAATTATCCCCACCTTAGGAGTGTCCTAGTCTTCATATGAATAGATAAACTATCTAATCACAAGCACACTAGGTCATATTCACCTTAGAAGCACATGTGATGCTTCTCCGATCCATGCTCATGTATGTCATAGCATTATAAAAGAAATCCAAAACCAACCTGATCGAAATTTCAAAACACCTGATTCTCTTGAAAATTCATCCTGAGCATTGGAATGAATTTGGTTCCTTTAAAACTCAGGTCACTCTATCGCAGAGATAACCCAAGACCATACTCAATAGCCCAAGGCTCAATGATTCCACCAAACTCAACTGGTTCATTATAACATTTAACACTTGATGGAAATCATGTATGTGAATGTATACTACCTCGAGGTTTCAAAAGTAATATGACGCATCCTTGATACTTTCCATAGGTTGTACACCCTATGTATCTGAGTATCATATGGTTCATACAAGAGATTTAACCCAGAGAAATACTTCCACATCCGACCTTTAACCTAGATGACAATATACCAGTTCGTCCATTAATGAGAAAGGAGAAATGGTTATGAGATCTGAAAAATGTCCGACCATGACCTCGGCATGTCTAACCTGCTAAAGATGAGTAGTACTCGATGATCAAACTCATAATAAGGGTGAAATATACCATGACCACCCATATGATCAAGGGTTTCATTTATAAGGTAAGATTCCTAACATGGACAATGAAACCTGAATGACACCAAACGTTAGAAAATAAAAACATTTAGCAAGGAATTTAAGCCTTAAGGGTGATACCTTCCATAGACTATCCCATTATAAAACACAAACATCGACCCTATCACTAGGTCATTCTAAAAAGAAGTCACCAGGCTCAAAATCCAACCATTTAAGTCATTGATAAAAAGAATAATTCCTATATAAATTTCTCACATTTCCCTTCCAAGGAAACTCAAAAATACATCTAAACCAAGGGCACCGCTTACAAGTTCCATTTCCTTAAGGTCATTACACTTATTCACATTCAACCTTTAATCATCTAAAATATTCAAACAGAACCTCAAGAACCAATTCTAAATAAAATCACTCGGTACCTGATTTAATGAATGATCTAAGGAATAACAGGAAAGTCTCATAAAAAATCCTTTTGAAACATTAATCATTCATATATATCTTATCATAAATTATGCAATTTATCAATCAAATTCTTTTTTAAGTTATAACAGATAAGGAAGCCTATGAGGGTCCTTTAAACCAACCAGGGTCCTTCAAAAAGCAACTCAAAATAATTTTTTAATTATCAAGATTACAAACACCCATAACAAGTTGTCTCAAAAGAAACATGTCCCAACTGACCTACCTGATCCAGTTGTGCATTTTGAATCCGATCGCATGCCTCTGTGCATGATCATAATCAAGGTTCGCAAATCAAAAGCATAGTTATTTAAACAGGATATGTAAAATACTTCCTCTATATGATCTCACCCCTCTACCTTCCTCATGGGCCAGTTATGGGCATAAAAAAGTCAATTATAAGCAAGAGATACTACCTATTTCCCACTAATAAGGCCGAGTCTAGTCAATTTCACTACTATAGACTATTTCAATTTCACTTGTTTTCATATTTATTTCATTTTGAACTAATTTCACATTCATATTCATTTAATTGATACTTATTTTATATTTATCACATTCCTTTTATAAGGTTAAATCAATGGTGTGCCAAATTTTGATCCATGGGGGGCCATACTCCCCAGGGATCAAAGTTTGGCATCCAACTATGGCACATCATAACACATTTCACATTAAGGTTGAACCATGATCCGCCAAATTCTGATCTAAGATGGACCATACACCTAAAGGACAAAATATTGGCATCCATCCAATCTATACCATAACATATACCAATATACCTATCACAATAGTAGGAATATCTATCATGATATCTATCACAACAACATAAAATAGGTAATTCTCTCCAAATGGCATGGAAAAAATGTATGGCATGTGATTTCTAAAAAGTTTCTATATGATGCATGAGATGGAATATCCTCATATCATCAGGTTTCAACACAATATAACCCCAAATTTATATTAACAATAACAGCATAAATAAAGTGTATCACTCAATGGTGTAATCAAATAAACTGTAATAGTCAAAATCTAGGAAAATGCAATTCAATTCAAGGTAATTTAGATTTTTCCTGTACACGGGTTTGCTACACTCAGGCACAACTCATTACCAAATTATTATTCTTATCTATACCTTTATATTTTCTCCAAAAAGTAAAGAAAAATATAAAAGATTCCTCTGATACCACTTTGTAATGTACCGTACCCGGATGCTCCTAAACAGTTCCCTGAGCCCAATGAGTCAAATGTCCTCAAGTGCATCTCCCCAAATTCCAGAGGCTATTGAATAGTAGTGAGTAACTAGGTAAGTTAGTGGGGAGACTATTCCCTCATCACCAGAGTGTAGAACATCAGAATAATAATATCATAAAAGTGAAAAAAGGCAGTAATTCACATAAGTAGAAGTAAACAGTGGAAAACTGATAGTATAAACAAATCCAGAAGTCATCTCATATACAAGATGATGATACATGTCATGTTTTTATAATAAAACATCTAAAATAGATACACATAATTCATATATAATATATTTTAAAAAATTACAAAAAGGATAAAATAATCCTAGTATCATCGCAAGCCTCAGCTTGGTTCCATGCTCTCCTGCTCCTAAGCAGCATATTAAGTACCTGTATTGGGGCGCTTTCCCTTTTCAACACCTACAAATCATATAATCTTTTTGGGTCCAAAAAGGTGACCCAAATAGTATGTTAGATATAATCCTAGTAGGTAACCACCCAAGGTCTATTCTAATCAGTCATTGAATATATATAACAAGTGTGCAAGCGGTATAATAATAAACAAGGAAGTACTCAAAAGTAAACATCCATACCATTTAACACATTCCATTTAAAAATTAAAGTTCATTGAATTTAATATGTCTCAATACTTTGATCAAATCCCAAAGTCCACTATGATATCAAATGAGTGTAAGGATATCTCAACAGGACATCCCAGTAAGTATAAAGTGAGACTGAATCCTAGCTTGTGATTTGGATTGGTAGATGTGTCATATAGTCATTTCATTTAATATTAAATTTAGAACCCGAGCCCATCCTTGACATTCCTAAGTTGGAATTCAAGTATCACTTAAGGTGTAATGGGAACCAACACCCTACAATCCTGTCCTTGGAAAACCTCTCATGAACCCGGTATCACTCAAGGTGAGGTATAAAGTCCCTATCAACCGATTCTATTCTTAGTGGTTCACTACAGGAGCCCGATTATCACCTATAGCAATAATATTCAAGTATTAATGAGTCTATACATGGCATCCCTCATTTGGATTCATGTATCACTCATGACAATATCGAGTTCCAGCCTACCAAGACTGTTTGTGGCATTCTAATATGAATCCACATATCACCCGAGGCAATAATAGTTAATAGCCACAAGAGTCCATCCATAGAATTCTGATTTGAATCCATATATCTCCCTTGAATAATAAACATTTAACCAATTAAATTTCATTTAAACAATTAATTTAACATGAAAAGGTCAAAACCAAGATCATTCAATATTAATCACAGCTCAAGAGGTGTTCTAATTCATTGTCCAACCTCATAAGGCTTGGCCTTTCCAATTACTTATGTGGGTATAGAAATAGAAGGTCTATTCAAATACTCACATGACCATTTTCTATATAACAATCCTAACAATATATCACATGGCTTAGTTATCATTTATCTCACATGGGTGAATCATCAATAAGAGCAATTCAAGATTATTCAAGCAATTTCATAACATATCCATGTCTTAACTCACACTGTCAATTCATTTTTAAGGCAATTCAAGTAAAAAATCTATTACCAAACCAAGGGCCAAGGGTTATACCATTCATCCCTTCCCATTTAATTCAATCCACATATCAACTGGTTCATCATTTTATTATAATTCATTTTACCCATTTAAACCCATGGTAATACAAAGGCACATCTCAAGGGCAACAAGGGTTAAATGCATAAGCCATAAAAATGGACATTATATACAACACACCTAAAGGGGTGGTTCATTCAAGGTTCTTAGCCCATAACAAGCATGAATAATCCTATTCAATTACCCATAACATGTTTTGTAATAATAGGGTTTAATTTATATTTAAGGCAACACCTAGAAAATGGGTACGCCACATGACAACATATATAAATGGATTGACTTTAAGCGAAAGGCATGAGACCACCTACCTTAGGCCCATTACAGATAGTTCATCTAGAATCAGGTACTGATTCAGCTCATATTAGGATAAATATAAAGAATGAATGAAGAATGAAAAATTAGGGCATATGATCCTAAAACCAAATAGTGCAATAGATATCCAGAAGAACAACATAAGATTAAAAGGTAATTAAGGCCTTACCATTACATATCCAAGGAGATGAACCATGTTTGAATCAAAGTCTGGATGGAGAAGAGATATCATATCCTACTTTAGGATCAAAGGATAGCTTCTCCAAAGGGGGTGTTTACTGTGCGCATTAAATAAGGATGAAACTTAGGTTTAAAATGAATTTATTTTAATTAAAAAAATATAAAATTTCTAATGCAATAGGATCACATGGTTTACCCAAATGGTTTTTCAAACTATGTATAAATTGGGCATGAATTCTTGTAGGATAAGGGGCACCCGCACGGTTTACCCACATGATTTACAAACAGTGTGAAAATCGTGCGAAGTTCCACTATCAAAATCTGCAAAAAATACAGACCTGATCACATAGTCATGCACCTCCTCTCGTATAGTTTACTTAAACCATGCGTCCTATAGGCCCCCACTATCCAACCTCACATGTTTTATACAAACCATGCATCCTTCCCCACATGGTTTGTACTAACTGTGCACCAGACCAAAAACACCCCAAAACTTGGGTTTCATGCTCCAAACCATCCCCAGACACCCCCAAGCCCATTATGACCTCAAAGGGCATCCAAATTAGGTAAAATTTAATCATTTCAACTAAAAATTGATATAAAACAAGATATTTGTACCTCAATGAAGAATCGGGTTCTTACAATACATTAATTATAAATAATAAAGCATAAATATTATTAAAATCCTTCTTCTTTAACCACTTAAATTCTTTCATGTTCTCCTTAGTCCATGTAGTCACCTAAGGGACATGAATAAATATAATATGGGTGATAATAATCATCATCATAATATCATAATAATAGAATCATAATCATAATCA
Source organism: Viscum album (assembly GCA_963277665.1). NCBI lineage: Eukaryota > Viridiplantae > Streptophyta > Magnoliopsida > Santalales > Viscaceae > Viscum > Viscum album. The sequence continues at coordinate 1,153,365,480 of OY728135.1, forward strand.
TTAGGGAAACATTTTACAAAGTCATGGAATGTGGGGATGCATAAAAATGAAACATCATTTCATAGTGTTCAAATACCACACATATTTGTGATAAAGCTAGCATCATGTTCATGCATAGCATGTGTGAATAATCATAACATCACCATTATGAATAAATATAGCATCATTTTTTCACATAATACATATTATCTTATGAGATACATCACATTATCCAATGCATTGGAGGGCTATGTAATTCCAATCCCACCCATCACATCATAATATTCGCATAATCATGCATGCCACATAGAATATATAACAATCGTAGTAATGAAATCACTAATGGAAGGAATGGGTTTCATAAAGATTTTATAAATAATACTTTCATTAATAAACTTTTTGGGTTCCCAAATGAATAATGGAAAACATATTTGGAATAAACATCATCATTCTTGAGCAAAGAAGAAACAACTCAAGAGGAGTCAAAATGTGTTTTGGAAAGAAAAGTATTTTTGGAAAATCTTTGTATTTGGATTCTAAAACAAGGTGGAAACATGTATATCCCTAAAAATAAAGTGAAAATATATTTAAGGAATATTACAAGAATATCCATACTTAATATGTCATGAAATAGGGATAACCTAGAGAAAATGAGTTGGGTTCGAGAATCATCTTACCTTAAATCCCACTTTATTTCATTATTTTTTCACCTCCTGGATAATAAACTTAGGTTCATAAAAATATTGATCCAAAAGTGAAATATTTTTATTTTTAACAGTATTTATCAATTATAACCATTTTATTATATTTCATAATTTCCTTGGTTAAAGGGAGGATATTTTGATATCATGTTTTCTTTAAAAATTTCCTGTTTTTCTTTAATTTTTCTATTTTTGTTAAAGGTATTTTATAAATTAGTATAATTAATTCCAAAAAAATTAAAATATATATATTTATACCTTTATATATTATAAATAGTTTATTATTACCATCCATTAGGTTGGTGATAAGAAATAAGTTGGAAACATTCTCATTGGTGGTTAACTAACTGTTAACAGTAACATTGTCCAAATATGAAGAAAATGAGGTATAAAGTATAAAATATTAAAAATATAATTTTTATAGTAGTTTTAAATCATTAATATAATGTTAATAGTCTTACTAATTAAATATTAGAAGATTTAATTTTGAAATCAATTGGGAAAAGAGAGAGAAGAAGAATAAAATGAGAAAAATGGAGTTGGTTTACTCCGGTATGTCCCTAAGTTTTATAAGAGAATAAGATAGTGGATTTGGGTAGAACTTTGTCCTTTTCAAGTTAGGGAGGATTGGTTTTACAAGTGTATGGATAGGTGTTATTTATACTTGAGGATAGAGGTATTTTTAGAATAAAATATTAAATAAAATATTACATCAAGGGTAAAACTTATAATAGTGAATTTATGATGATATAAATAATATATAAATATAATATAATGGTTTTAGGACTTTAAATCAATTTTTAATTGTAATTCATTTATTTTATTAAAAAGGAATGTGGAAAAAAGGGAAAAAGATATTTTAATGGATCACTTTTTACTTTAGGTTTTGGAAAATACTTTTTAGGTTTGGATATTAATTTTATTGTATTTTAATGAATAATTTATGAAATTAAATATATTTTGGGCAGACCTAAAGTTCTATAAATTATTAGGTCATTATTACATCATGAATTATTTAATTTATGATACACTAGTTATGTGAAAACTGTATATTTACTATTCACCTGAAAATTGAAGTATTTCAGAAAATTACAAAAAAACCACCCTTGGAAAATTTCGACGTAGTGATTTCAAAAATGATATTTATTTTATCAAAATAAATTTATATCATAGTTAATTTTAATTTTTAATATAAAAATTATTATTTTTATGAAATACTTTAAAATGTAGTTTTTTTAAAATATGTGTGTATTTTATTTGAGTTTTTAATCATGATATTTATTTTTTGGAATTATAATATTTATATTTACTTATATTACTCATTATAAATATTATTTATATCACACTTTATTATTTTGAGGTTAAATTACTATTCCAATTGTCATGTTACTATTCCCAATGGTTAGGTTACTATTCTCAATGGTTGGTTTACTATTCAAATGGTCGCATTATTAGTCCAACAGTCACATTGCTTCCTATAAATACCACTTTATTATTTCACTCAATATTCACAACAATTCCTCCCAAGGTTATATATTTTCATTTTCTAATATTTTGATTAGTTTAATAATATTTTTTTAATTTTTATAGTGTTTTCCATGGGGGGAATGATTATAGTGGATTGGGGTGATCCATATTTTCCCATTTTTTATTTTATATTTTATATTTTTTTCCATTTGTAATTTTTTGAATTTTCATTGGTTTATTAGATGACTAATGTAATGATATTTATTAATGAATTAAAGTGTTGCTGGTTTCTCTGTGTGCTTTATTCGTATAATACTTATATAATATAATATAACACACATTAATTTATGAAACAATTGTCATTTAAAAAGTTTGGGTCATTACAATATAACAACTTTAGGTATAACACATGATGCATGGGTTGTGGTGGCTTTAGGACTTCTCCTTGGTTACAAGATAAGATGGTGATGAGGTTATGATGGGCTGCATGGTATGCATGATTGTTTTGATATGATTACCCGATTTAGGATAGGATGAATTATATAACATCCTAACCCAAACTCATTGTATTGAGAAAAGATGAAGTGTCACTAATCTTAGGTGACATTCCCAATAACAAAACAACCTGAAAATATAAAGTATAAACCTCCAAATCATCTATATAATGCATGAGTAAAAGAAATACAACTCAAAATAAAAAAACAATAGAATAACAATATCAGAGTAGTAGTAAGAAGTGGTAAATATGATACTAGAAACCAATAGACATCTATCACAATAACACCAATGTGGCATCACTCCAACAACACAAAGAGGAATCTCCAAGCTCTGAACACCAACTGGGAAGGAAACATCATGATTCCAATTAGGGGGTGAGTATAAACTCTATAGGAATTCCCTAAATACTTTCCAGCACATGCCACTATGACAAGAACATGTTAGTACATTTTAAATAAAACATGAGAGAAGAAGATAAATACTGTATATAAAAACCATAAACAAGTTATATTGAAAGTATTTAACAAAAACTTTAAACCATTTATTACCACTTAGAAAAACAACCCATGTTCATACCCACACACACACACACACACATTAATCTCTATCATGGACCTCCCTATACTCATGAGTAGTGAGTCATCTTTCCACCAAGTTGTCACTTGGTGAACCATTTTGACAATGGAACTTCATGCCATTACTTCATTCCACTTTGACGGTCTCACTTAATACCATTACTTTATACCCAATGCACATGAACACACACAACTATGTATTCCAAGTTCACATATCAAATTATTCCAATGAAATATCTCTTTTTGGAAACTATTTCCTTTCAAGCATCTTATTAATTACCTTATGTGAATCATTCCACAACCAAGAATTTTGGTACTAAAACCAAGATAGTTTTCCAAAAAAACAAATATAAAGGAATTTAAACACCAAGACTTCAAGTTATATAATTAGTATAATAAGATATAAGTCACTTACCTCTCAATGAATGAAAAAAAAATTACACTAAGAACATCTATATTTGGGATTACAAAACCTTCCCTTAAATAGATCCAACAAGATATCATCAAGATTCACATTATAGCACATAGATCTATCTATAATATATTAAATCTATGAATCTAAGAAAGAGGAGAATAGTATATCTAAGAATAATAAGGATGAACAAGGAATTATTGTTGATTCCACATCTCCAATACACTTTGATTCATCCAAAAGTCACATCTAGATCAAAGGGAATCACCAAGAGAGCCTAGGAGAGAAAATGAGTTCAAGAGACTAAGGGATAATGAGAAAAATGAGGGTCTCAAGGAATTAAACATAAATTTTAGAGTATTAAATGTACATCGCATAGTTAGGCGACATGTTTTTTTAAATTGTGCACCAATCATGTGCATCCCTAAACAACACCCAGGTAGATGCACGGTTTTTGATGCATGATTTAGAAAACAATGCACTAACTGTGTGATGCTACTATCTCAAGTCCATACCATTTCATGGTCAGATCGCACAGTTTTACAAATCATGCACTAACCATGCTTCTCCCACTATCACTGCTAGTATGATTTCCCTTAGAATGTGCATGGTTTGGACAAAACGTGCTCTAACTATGAACCTAAATAGTGACTCCTAGTATCATATTGCACAGTTTCCTAGATACAATGCACAATTTATACTAACCATGATCAAACCATGTACCTCCAAAAACACTTCTAAAACACTCTAAAACCTTCCAAAAACTCTCAAAACTCAACCCAAGTATTATATAAGATCAAAGTAAATAATAAAAGGTTAAAGTACCTAGAATCTTGGGTTTTATATTCTCCCCACCATTGGTTTTTCTGTCCTTGGAAAGTGGGAGACCGGTGTTGCATTAGAAGAGAGAAATCCATTAATCCAACATTTCCTTTGTATGTTCCCATGTATCTTCCTAAATCTAACCATACTTCCATAAAACACATTCCAAACCAATGATTTTACCATGAAATATATTCTATTTCCTATCCATGTTCCATATCAATACATGAATCAATATAGAATCTGGTTTAAGATCAACATGGTCTCATCGAATCACATGGTCTGGATCAAGCTGATAATTTCTAAATTAAGATACATGAAAAAAAATTATGTACAGAACTAAACCTTTGTAGTAATGATAACTAATAAAAAAACATCACCAACTTGTTCAAGTATCTCAAAGGTACAAATTTATCAAGAAGAAAACTTTACTTGATTACTAAAATGATTATACCCCAGCCTTGGAGAGATTCTCAAGAAAACATGATTAGACACATCAAATGATAACGGTCATCAATGATGACCCGCATATGATTTATGATGACTCTAATACATCATGATTATCTTTTTAATCATTTGTATCTTCTTCTATATCTCTTACACAAGACTGGGTATAATAAGTTAAGTATCACCCACTTCTACCCAACAAAGTAGATAATGACAAGGAAGACCACACAAAGCTTCATAATGAACCATGTGTATAAAGGACTAATAATTTTAATTTTATGAGAACTCCACTAATGTTATATGTTCCTTACATGACCCTTTTAAATCTATCACACAATCTCTAATCATGTATTCTAATGTTTGTATTATCTAATTAGTTTGACTATCTATTTGAGGATGATATGTTGTGCTTATGGTTAACTTGGTTCCAAGAGATTGTAGTAAGGACTTCCAAAACTGAGATGTAAACCTTTGGTTTCAATCAGACATAATCGAATCTAGTATTTCATGCAACTTTCAAACTTTACATATGTATATTTTGGAAAGTATTCCACCATATTGGATTCATGAATAGGGATAAAGTGAGCCGACTTCATGAGCTAATACACAATAACCCATATGAAATTTTGTTTTTAAACTATCCTTGGTAGACCAATGAAAAAATCCATAGCTATATTATCCCACTTCCACATGTGAATAGGTAAATAATGAAATATATTAGCTAGTCTTTGGTGTTTCTCCTTGACCTGCTAATAGATGAGGCATCTTGAGACAAACTATGCCACTTTCCTCTTTATTCCAGCCCACCAAAACTGTTCTCTTAGCACTTTATTCATCTTCTAAATTCTAGGATGAATGCCTCATATAGAATGGTGGTATGCATAAAGAATCTATTCCTAATAGGCCACAGGCACCATGATATGATCTCTAAAATGAAACAACGAACTCCCATCTATCTTTCATCCCTCAATGGTCTCCCCACTGTTGATTTTTGACCTCATAACTAGAAATTTAGGATCATATTTTAGAGCATGTCTAACCTACTCAACCAAATTAGGAATTAGAGAAATATAAAAGAAAACTGCAACATTATCATTATCAATTCAATCCAAATGCATTTTTGTTATGACTGGCATTAGAATACATTTATCTAAATCCTCTTTATCCAACTGATTATATGAATTCTTATTCAATGAATCATCCATGTAATTCCATTTTACTAGTGTATACATCAAGTTTAAGTCAAAAATCTACAGATATTTCATCCATCTCTATTGCATTAGATTCAAAACACTTTGTGAGAAAATGTGTTTTAAGCTCTTATGGCCCATAAACACTATAAATTCCTCACTAAAAAGATAATGAAGCCAAGTTTTTAATATTATATATCCCTAACCTGGTTCTCAAATTTATCTATACTCTGGTTCAGTGGGACACTAGGCCTTAGGTGTGCATCCCCATACGCTAAAGGGTACCTACTAGTAGTGAAGGTCTGATTAGGTGATAGTGGGGATATTATTCTCTCTAGTGATGATAATAATAAAGATAATAATGCCATAACCTGGTGGAATCAATAAATAAATATTGGAAGTATGAATACCATCTAAATGGAAGCAATAATAATCCAAAAGGAATCATACCATTTATAGATGAATACACATGTCATAACAGTGGTACAAAAAAAAAGACATGCAAGATCGCTCATGGATGATCATATATGAAAGTACTCAAAAGAACCAAAAAGAACTCCATCTCAATGAGAAGAACCAGAATGGTCCCCCTTCCATATATCCCATGAAAAAACAGTATATCCCTTATCACTAAGGTCTAAATTCAAAGTATTATCCCTCACCTGATCTCAAATCCATAAAATATACACATGTTCTGAGAGGGCTCTATAGGGTGTGAGTATGAACTCAGTAGGTCACCACCAACATGTGCATGTCTTACATCCATAATTATACAATGTATTAATATAAAAATAAATAGCAAAAACTCACACATAATAATAATAAAATCACTCTGCTTGTTCTCAACAACCATAAGTGAGTGTTTTACCTGCTTCAACCAATACTAGAGTGGAAGGACGTATCCACAGTCAGCCATACTAAAAGTACCTCAGTATCTATTCTATATACATGTCACATGGAACCTCATTCCATAAAAAAATCATGTTATACTAATATATTAACCATTATCTCATCAAAATTCCTAACAAATACGTTACAAGTCACATAAACTTCTATTCAAAAGTCATTATTGGCTCAAAAGCTCGACGTCCCAAGGCATGATGATATTCATCCTCCAATGAATAATAAAACATCACAAGCTCAAAATCCTAATATCCCAAGGCATGGAAACATCCATCCTCTAATAATTTATATCAATCGAACTCAAATATAATAGTGATCCTCAACCCCCAATCGATGGTCTTAAATACCATCAACCATAGTTTTATACAGTGATCACCTCCTCCATAACTTAAGTTCAACACCATACCCTAAGTTTCTATAAATATGGAGGCCTCCACCAACAAAGAGTGGTCAAAAAAACCTTAATTGAGTCCTATCTATGTGAACATGACTCCAGGGGCAACATCGACCAACAACAGTGAGCAGAAATCACCAAACTTTCCTAAGACACACCATTCAGCAGCCTCGTTACCACATGAGAACCATGTTTCCCAAATCCCTATGTTCATCTCCATCCCAAGTCCTATGGGTCATGCCCTTAGCTATATGACATCATCACCTCAATCCTGATGAACCATTTTTCCTCAATATGGTGATCAACATCACCCCATGTATCTCGGGCCATGCCCTTGATCTGACGAACCTCATCATCTCAGTCCAGGTGATCAAAATCACCTCAATACCTTGAGCCATCCCCATAACATTCCCTCATAACTCATGTAGTCATATAAATTTTAATTAATTTAAATAATTTAATCAATTTGAATAACCTTCCTAACCATCCACAAGTCCCATACCTAGTTTAAAATCATTAAATAGGCTAGATCATACCCATCTATATCTTATAACATCAATTAAATGATTTAAAAACAATCATAAATTAATTAATTGTTTTACCCAGACAACCCATATTTGTATATTTAATAACACACCCAATAACACCTATATATTTTAAGAATAAATCTTGGCACCACCTACTCATAGTTTCTCACTCATTTAAGGTTTAACTCTTATTCGAGATGAGATGGAAGAAAATGGGTATTTAGACAGACACCCTAAAAATAGGGAAAATGATCTCGCATGGATTTATCATTCTTTATGGAGAGATAAAAGAATAAGGGAGGATAATGCACTAAATTCCTTACCAAGGGGAATCTAGCTCCACCAACAGATCTTGGATCAGAGCTCGTATAAATATGGGGGCTTAAAACCTAGGAAGAGGGAAGGAGGAGATCCATGTCCTGGTGGAGGGGTGTTATGCATGGGAGGAATAAAAGAGGGGGTAGATTCTTAAATAAGGAGGGGGTAATGGTCATTTAATCCTATTTAAAAATTCACATGGTTACCGCACAATTTATAAAATCATGCACCAACCATGAAATTCTCACTATCCAAAGGATAGAGACTTCACGTAGTTAGGATGCATGGTTTGAAAACCCATGAACCAGTCATGTGGGTGACTCTGCACACCTACACTCCATTGTGCACTTTCCTAGAAGGGACACACAGTTTCATAAAAATATTTCCCTTAACAAAACAGGTTGCATGGTTTAGGCTGCACGGTTAGACAAACCATGCGCTAACTGTATGCCCCTATTTATCATTCTTGAAATTGTGTTTCTAGTTCTCAATGATTTAAAAACCCATTATAACTCTCAAGACACTCACCGAACATTAAAACCCATCTAAAAATAACATAAAAATGTAATCAAACTCTCAGAATTATGTCATGTAATGAACCGTCTTTTCAATGAAGGTGAAAATCATTAATTTTTCAATTTTAATTCCTTAAATGGACCTAATTTTGTTTTTTAATCAATATAAGGAGTTCTTGGGTGAATCCATGGCTCAATTGGAGCCTGGATTTCTGAAAAGGGAAGAACAGACTAGGCTGCATGGTTTTTTTTAAATTGTGCGACCCAGGGCGCACAACTGTGCGGTTACTATAGAGGTAGGGACAGATCCCTTTTTCATGGTTTGTATACAGTTAGTTAAACCGTATACCTAACCTTTTTTTCCCAGGTATATGTTAAATGACATGGTTTTCACATGGTTTGGAAAAACCATGCACCTATGTATTTTGGGGTGAAATTACATTTTTTCCCCTGACTTAAGTTAAAATATTATTTCTCTTTTACCTTTCTGCTCTAGCAAACCAGCACCTCTCTCCCCCTCTTCTTGAGATTCAAACTCCATAAATCTAGGAATTTAAGAAACTCTAGCCTCTGGTGTCCTATCCTTGATCTATCAGAATCATTGGATTTGTCTTGGTAAGCTCCCCTGGTCTCTTACCTCCTATCTAAGTTTTCCTTCGGATATGTTGCACTATTTAGGTGTAGGTTCGTTTTCCCTATTGTTAGGTAATTGGATCATTTCTCATATATCTTTAAAACTAATCTAAATATAAGGCCAATATTGAGTGTGGATTCGTCTATGGACTTGAGGTAAGTGGTCACGTTTTTTTCCCTTTGAGTTTCGTCACTTCGTAGCTATGTCGTTGTGTTGCACGTCATCTTTTATCAAGAATCTCCTCTTAATAGGTTAATTCATATTCAAATTGACCATTTAATATTATTATGCACCTATTGACCCTTTTTTGGTAGCTCATAGTTTGTATTCACCTTATATGGTCACCCCTCGAGTGAGCCAAGTGAAGTAGGCCATTTTGGAGAATTGTCTTAAAATGTCGTAACTCCCTTGTGCCTTCTAACTTATATTTTAAAAGTAATTTACCTTGATACATGAGTGTTAAATATATATTGATTCACCTATTAGGTTTTTGGCCCTCTTATAGTTTGAATTCCCTAATTAGGATTTTTCCTTGGTGTCCATGCCACCTCCTAAGTGATCCATTGAGCCTTATAAATGAATTTTCCATGTTTAGGTAAATTGGATGGTTTGTTTAAGTGAAGTGTTCAATACATGATTTTTTCCATTCTCTAAATTAATTGGTTTAATTAAATGTAATAGATTTTAAAGTTTGTAAGACCATGCCTTTGATTATGCATTATTAAGTACTTAGTATGGTTTGTAATGTTTGAATGGAATTGATCTTGACTAAAGGGACATATGAGAGGTTTTGCCTCATGTGTTATGTTATAAACATGAATATGATTTATTTATATATAAATTATTGGTGAGAATGTTACATGAGATTTATTTCCTCATGATGAATTATAATTATGAATATGCATTTATAGAGGTCGTGACACAATGGTAAGGGGTGTTAAGCATGATGGATAATCACACTCCCTTATATCGGGTGTCGAGTATGGCATAATTCACCAATGATACTATATGGGAATTGGTATTTACACACCATGTTCCATGATTAGAGTGATGTAATGATGGATCACTCACTATCCGAAGTGTCATGCATGACGTCTCACACTCTTCTTGGGATGTAGGGAATGTACCCTTTGCTTGAGCTTATAGGCTCGTTAGACTATTCATGGATGTATGAGTTATGCTCGGTCCTACCAGCACTAGTATTCCAGGTATATAGTCACTTATGTCTGCATGTAATTGGTTCATATAGGTGGATTCAATATATATAATTATATTATATATATATATATATATTACTACTATATATATAGTGATTGTTCAGACTTTTCTCCAGACTATGAGCCGAAGCAGGTAGAGTCATTAGTTATATTTCTAGAACCTGAGTAGCTTGGATATTTATTTATTTAGCTTTTCTAATTAATTAATATTTCATGCACACCATTTATTTACAAGCACTGCTTGGATTACATGTAGACATTGTTGGTGGTGGCCTCCTGATATTTTTATCTCACGTCATACTCAGGCTACCTTTTGTACCCAAGAAGATTATCTATCTATAGGTGTTGATAAGGGAAAAGGACTTAATATAGGTTGTTTATATGTAATTCTTATAGTTGGAGAATATGAGAAAAGGACTGGGCATATGCTTGGGATGATTTTGGAGTATCTTTTGTTCTTTTTGTCTTTTTGTATAACATGAGTGTATATGCCTACTCCCTTATTCCCCTGTTCCACTTTTGTATTCAAAATCCATGCATAAATGTATCAGAAACTTTGATTATTATATTAAGTTGTTCAGTTATTTACGCATCTACATATGTTTACTTGTTTTGTCTGTTTATATGCTTCCACTATTATTGTATGTTTATTGTTATATCTGTTGTGTCATTTTGATATGAGTGTATAGTCTCCCCACTATACTACCTATACACCCTCACTGCTAGTCAGAAGCCTCTGGAATACGAGGAGGCGCACTTGAGGCCATGTGACCCATTGGCTCAGGTCACAGGTTAAGTGGATTCCCGAGTCAAGACGTTACAAAGTGGTATCAAAGCATGTTGTTTTTCCTTTGTCTTACTATTTGGTTATTAGATAGGAGACTAGTAGTTAAGGGATTTGGAATTGAACTTTTTCTTGTACATAGCTAACCCATGTATAGAAGAAACCCAAATTACCTAGGATGGGTAATTGCATTTATTGATTATGATTTTTACTATTGATATGACTTCACCATTGGGTGACACACTTGATTTATATTATTATTTATATTGGTATGAATGAAATTATGATTTCTTTACTATGGATCGATGAGATGAGGTATTTGAATTAGTAAATACATCATCATAGGCATAGTGTGATTGATAAGCCATGAATTTTTCCATGCCATGTTTAATTTTCGGCATGAATTTTCTTGTTACATATTTATTATTCCTTGAAAATGTATTAAATTGTGTTGACACTTCTTATAGGTATTGACAAACATAATTTATACTTAAAGTGTCTACCTTAACCTAACAATGTTTTCTTGAATAGCTAAAGCAGACACCTTAAACTATCAATTATGGAAAATTGAGCCATGGACCATGAGTTGTATGGGTTGGAACTGTTATAGTGTGGGTCAAGTGGATTCCATGTTTTGGTACATAAAGAGTATGAGGCCTTATGGACCAAAAAATGGTAAACCATCTGATTCAACCATTTTAAGTAATTTAGATGTCCAAAAAAGTAAAAATTCAAATGATTATGACTTCTAAATTGAAAATATCCATCTTACATATATCTAACATAGATAATTAGACCCAAACCTGACCTTAGTGGTGGTTAGTGGGGTATCTATTGTGTTATTATGTCCTACTAAGTTCTTTCTCTGTTACCCAGTACTAAATTTAGGAGCATGCATAGGGGTATGATCTATTCATAGAAAGTATTTACTCTTGTCCTAGTTATCTATCCACAATATTTTTAGTTGCTAAAATCTCTTATGAGGAGTGTGTTTGGAATTATAGCATTACGACACCATGATGTCCTTCGATCACATGCCTTGAAAGTGGTGAAAACCATGCTTCTAAAGTGGTGGTCCTTGAGCCTCCAATGATTCCTCATACAGTGCCACCTGTGGAACCTCATCCTATACCTGATATGAGCACCAACACCTAGTTATGGAGGGATTCTTATGTATTCTTTAGAATATGAAAGGTTTCATTTGACCTGTCATGAGTATGGCAGAGTTGACTCGTGAATTTTAGCAGTAACATTCTCCCACATTCTTAGGGGATAGAGGACCTCATTCTATGGAGTCTTGGATTGAATAAATACTTTCTATATTTGAGAATCTATAGAAACCTCTAGAGTGGAGGCTCAAGTTAGCTATGTATATGCTGTAGGATTCTGCTAAGAGGTGGTGGGTGTAATCACCTAGGAAGATTAGTATAGAGATATGGTCTTGGAGGACTTCCAGATGGTCTTTTATGACTACTTCTTTCCCCAAACTCTGAGGGCTAACATAGCTATATAATTCATGAACCTGCATTAGGGGAGTACGTCAATTATGGAATACTTGGCCCATTTTACTAACCAACAGTGGTTCGCTCCTACTCTAGCAGGAGATGATCTTATGACCGCCAAGAGATTCAAGGATGGGTTAGTATATTTCATTCATTCATAGGTTAATGTTTTATGGTTGACTACTATTTTTGAAATCATCAACCATGCCCTAATTATAGAGCAAAATTTGAGGGATGATGAAGGTGCGGGTCAGGGTGGTTCGACACCTAGAGATTACAGTGGTTCCTCTTTTGGGTGAAAGAGTCATTTTGAGGCTACTCACAAAGGTAGAAGCATTCAGGCTCCTCATGCAAAAAGTTTCATGATATTTCACCAGTGTGGGGATCCTAGGCATACTAAACCTCAATTATTTCAGGATTTAGTGGAATGAATAGGCTATGGAAGTATGGGGCATATCCACCATTTCTGTAGGACTTTTCATCCAATGCCTAGAAAATGAGGATCTACACCTACTCCTCGATCAGAATTAGGGCTAATAGGATCATGACAGGTAGGTAGCTGGAATACCATTGGTTTATTAGGATGAGGTGGCGGTCAAGGCAAAGTTAGTCAGACTTATGATTCTCAGTTCCATCAGAGTGGGCTTGCTCAGGGAATTTAAGAAGTGACTCAGGGTCATGGTATAGTCTAGTTATATGCATTTTATCCTACTCTATAGGAGAAGAGTGTCTAACCTTAAACTATACAAGGTATTATTCTAATATCCTTCACTTTAGTGTCTACTTTATTTGACATAGGCATGTCTCACTCTTTTATATCTGAGACAATCATTGAGAGTATGGGGCCCAATATCGAGAACTTATATGGTGTTACGATGCTATATACACCGTTAGGTATCCAATTATAGGGTGTTTACCATTGTAAGGAGTGTCCCCTTGATATGTTTAGTTACCTTTTTGTATAGAATATCTATGTCCTCGACATGTCGGGTTTTGATGTAATCATTGGAATGGACTGGTTAGTTCCCTATAAATCCCATATTGACTGATATCATTGTAGGGTGACATTTACATCACTAGAGGGTGGTAAGCATGTACATAAGGAAGAATGGGATGTTAGTGCAACTAGAGAGGGACCTGAACAACAGAGGCTGGGTAGTGTGATAGCTCAGATCGCCAGTCTTTTCATAGATGATTAGGGGTTGTAGCACGTTGTTTTTTCCTCCTATAGTGGATCATTTTAGAGACATCTTTCCTGACGAATTCTTTGGTCTACCTTCGGCATGAGAGGTAGAGTTTACTATTGATCTTGTGCTAGGAGCAGTACTAGTGACTATTCCTCCTTATAGGATGGAACCTAAGAAACTTATACATATCAAGAAGCAATTAGAGGATATATATGCTAAAGGATTTATACACCCCCATCACTTCTCCTTAGGTTTCACCTGTCCTTTTCACTAAGAAGGTGGATGGTACCTCTAGGATTTGTGTGGATTACCGTCATTTTAATTAACTCACTATAAAGAAGTAGTATCCACTTCCTAAAATAGATGACCTCTTTGATCAGCTCTAAGGAGTGAAAGTTTTTTCAAAGATATATTTGAGGTTAGGCTATTATCAAGTGCATTGCAAGACTTTTTACATACCTCAAACAAATTTTAGTAGAAGGTATGGTCTATAAGAGTACCTAGTTATGTTTTTCAGACTCACGAACATGCCTGTAGTCTTTATGGATCTTATGAATCAGGTTTTCCACTCATATCTGGATTCATTTGTGGTAGACTTTGTTGGTGATATTTTGTGTATTTGCGCTCCATACATGACCATTCCACCCATCTTGAGATCATGCTGAATAAACTAAGAGAGCATCAAATCTATTCAAATTTTAGTAAATTCCACTTTTGGATCGATAGAGTCCACTTAATAGGTTATATCATCTTAGAGTTAGAATTTTTAATGGAGCTAGAGAAAGTTAGAGCTGTAGTTTCCTAGGAGAAGTCCAAGAACTTATTTTACATTCAGAGTTTCTTAGTGCTAACCGTGTATTATAGACACTTCATCTAGTATTTCTCATGCCTTGTAGTGTCTCTTATGGGTTTGACAAAGAAGGATGTAAAATTCGTATGGTCGGGAGCTTATGAAGCAGCCTTTTAGGAATTGAAGGGTCGTTTGACTTCAGTGTCGATACTGATTCTGTTAAAGCCAGGCAGGAGCTATAATGTATACTATGACGTATCAGGTATTGAGATTGGATATGTTATGATGTAGGATGAGTGAGTCTTCATATATGTGTCTCATTAGTTGAGGCCTCATGAGTGGAATTACCCAACACACAACCTCAATCTTGCTACTGTTGTGCACGCTTTGTGTTGTTGGAGACACTACGTACTTGGAGAGAATTTTGTGGTATTCACCAATCACGAAATCCTAAAGTTCATCTTTACATAGTGGGATATAAATATCAGGTATCATAGGTGGGTTTAGTACCTATAGTCACTTGATTTTGAGCTTTCCTACATGCCTGGTAAATTAAATTCTATAGCCGATGCTTTGAGCCAGAAAACTCAGACAAAGGTAGTTCGAGAATCCAGTGGTGAATGGTAGCTTATAGCCTTATTCTCAGAGATTCACATTGAGTTTCATTAGGATCATGGTCAAAATATCCTCTTGGACTTATAAGTGACTTATACTCTTCTTGAATGGGTAAGAATGAGGAACTATCTGATACCTAAGGCCTTATAATAAGGGAAAGCATCTCAGATGGTGATACAACTTCAAGATGGACCATAGATGGGGATGATGCCTTATTGTTCCATGAGAGTTTATGGATACTAGAATACATTAGAGAGGAGATAATGCAGGAATTCCATGCCTCATCATGGGCGGTTCACCTCGAGGTCACCAAAATGTATCGAGATATATGACGCCAGTATTGGCGGCCTTGTATGAAACATGATATTTTCAGATTCATCACTTTATGTTCCACCTGTAAGCAGGTGAAGGTAGAATATCAACAACTAGAAGGGATTTTACAGCCATTGTCCATTCTTGAGTGTAAATGGGATGATGTTTTGATGGATTTTGTGACTGGTTTACCCATATCACCTTATAAAAATGATATAGTGTGGGTTTTCATTGATCATTTGATGAAGGTCGCACAATTATTATTAGTGTAAGCGATCTTCTCGATAGATAATATAGGAAGGTTGTATGTTAGAGAGGTTGTATGTCTCCATAGAGATACTCATTCTATCATTTCTGATAGAGATGCTCTATTTACATCATGGTTTTGGTAGGGGTTTCATAAGTCCTTGGGTACGCAAATCCTTCTGATCACAACCTATCACCCACAGATCGATGGAAGATGGATCGTATGATTTAGGTTCTAGAGGACATGCTCTGTACATGTGTCCTTGACTTTGGGGTTCCTAGGAGAAACACATTCCTCTCTGTTGATTTTCTTATAATAACAACTTTCAGGATACCATAGTGATGTCTCCTTATGAATCCTTATATGGAAGGCCTTGCCGATCACATCTGTGCTGGCTAGAGGGAGGGTAGGTAGTTATGCTTGGGCCACGTCTCATACAGGAGACTATAAAGTAGTTCTAGTTGATTAGAAATCACATGTTGACAACTGAATCTATATAATAGTGATATTTCAACAAGCTCTGATGACCTCTTGAGTTCGAGGTCGTAGACTGGGTTTTCTTATGAATCTCGCCCAGATTGGGCCATAGACATATTTGGAAGCAGGGTAATCTATCACCAAGGTTTGTTGGACCCTTCTAGGTTGTGAAACAAATAGGACTAGTGGATTACCTGTTGACACTTTATCAAAGATACCATTCCATGCATAATATCTTTCATGTATCTCAACTTCACCAATATTATCCAGACCCATCTCATGTCTTTCAACCCAATGAAGTTCAGCTATATGTGGATTCTTCCTTCAAGGAGTACCCAGTTTATATTTTTGATCGAAGCATGAAGACACTCTAAGGAAGGTCAGTTCCCCTGGTATGGGTGTTATGGTAGTATGGACGAGTATAGGATAAGACCCAGGAGCAAGAAACTGATATATGATCTCAATGGTTGGAACTCTTCACTGATAGTACCTATTTACCCTCATAAGACCAACTCGGGGATGAGTTGCTTTAAGGAGGAGAGGTTGTAATGACCCTTATTTTCAACGAAGGTACGAATCATTAGTTTTTCAATTTGAAATCATTAAATGACCCTAATTTTGATTTTTAATCAATCCAAGGAGGTCTTATGTGTTTCTAGGGATCATTTTGAGCCTGGAGTTATGAAAAGGGAAGAACAGACCAGGTCGCATGGTTTTTCTGAAACTATGTGACCCAGGGCACATGGTCATGCAGTTGCTGCAGAGGTAGGGACATAGCCCTTTTTCACAATTTGTGTATGGTTAGTCAAATTGTGCGCCTAACCGTGTAGTGTGCCCCAAGTAGTAGTGAACTAATAATGTTTTTCACATGGTTTTTCCAAACCGTGTGCTTATATATTTTATTGTGAAATTACATTTTTTCCTCACTAAAGTTGAAGGATTATTTCTCTTTTCCCTTTCTCCTCCAATGAACCAGCACCTCTCTTCTCCTCCTCTTGATCTTCAAATTCCATCAAGCTAGGAATTGAAGAAAATATCACCTCCAATTTCTAATCCTTGATATATTAAAAGCATTGGATCTATATCAGTATGCTCTCATAGTCTCTTACCTCCTATCTAAGTTTTCCTTCAAATCTGTTGCGCTATTTAGGTGCAGGATCATTTTCCCTATTTTCAGGGCATTGGACCATTTCTCGTATCTATGCCAAAATAATCCAAATATAAGGCTGATATTGACTAATGAGTCATCTATGGACTTAAGTTGGGTGGTCACATTTTTTCCCTTTGAGTTTTGTCACTTCATAGCTATGTCGTTGTGTTGCATGCCGGCTTTTGCTGAGAGTCTCATATTAATTGGTTGATTCATATAAAATTGACCATTGAATCTTATTATTCACTAATTTTCCCTTGTTTGATAGTTCATAGGTTGTATGAACCTTATATGGTCACCCCTCGGGTGAGCCAAGTGAAATTTTCCATTTTGTCTAATTGTATTAAAATTTCAGAACTCCCTTGTGCCTTTTGGCTTGGCTTTTAAATGGAATTTCCCTTAATACATGAGTATTAAATGGAATCCAAGGCACCTATTAGGCATTTTTACCTCTTATAGTTTGAATTTCACAAGTAGGATTTTGACTCGGTTTCCATGTCACCTCCTAAGTGGCCCATTGAGCCTTATAAATGAATTTTCCATGTTTAGGTAAAGTGGATGGGTTGTTTAAGTAATGTGGTCAATACATGATGTTTTCCCTTCTCTAAATGAATTAATTTAACTAAATGGAATGGATTATAAGGTTATTAATACCATTCCTTTGATTATACATTACTAAGTTCTTATTATGGTTTGTAATGTTTGAATGGAATTGAGCTTGACTAAAGGGACATATGAGAGGTTTTACCTCATGTGTTATGTTATAAACATGAATATTATTTATTTATATATAAATTATTGGTGATCATGTTACATGAGAGGTATTTTCTCATGTTTAATTATAATTATTAATACACATTTATAGAGGTTGTGACACGATGGTAAGGGGTGTTGAGCATGACGGATAATCACACTCCCTTACATCGGGTGTTGAGTATAGCATCTCGCACCAATTATATTATATGGTTGTTGGGCTTTACGTGCCATGTTCTATGATTAGAGTGATGGAATGATGGCTCAATCACCATCCTGAGTGCCATGCATGAAGTCTCACACTCTTCTAGAGATGTAGGGAATATACCCTTTTCTTGAGCTTATAGGCTCGTTAGACTGGCCATGGATGTCTGAGTTATGCCTGGTACAACCAGTACTAGTATTCCAGGTATATGGACACTTAAGTCCTCACGTACTTGGTTCATATAAGTGGATGAAATATATATAATTATATTATATATATATATATATTACTACTATATATATAGTGACTGTTCAGACTTTCCTCACGACTATGATCCGAAGAAAGTAGAGTCCTCATGTGTCTTTCCAGATCCTGAGTGGCCTGGTTATTTATTTATTAGTCTTTTATAATTAATTAATATTTCCTGCACACTATTTAGTTATGATCGCTGCTTGGATTATACGTAGACATCATTGGTGGTGGCCTACTGAGATTTTTATCTCACATTCTACTCAGGTTGCCTTTGGTACCTGAGAAGATTATTTGTTTGTAAGTATTGATAAGGGAAAAGGGCCTAATACAGGTTGTTGATATGACATGATTATAGTTAGAGCATAGGAACAGAGGACTGGGCATATACTTAGGATGATTATGGATTAGATTTTTTTCTTTTTGCCTTTTCGTATAGTATGACTATATATGCCTGCTCCCCTATTCCCCTTTTGTATTAGCATGTCATGCATACATGTATCAAACACAACCTTTAAGGCTTTTGATTATTATATTCAGTTGTTCATTTATTTACACTTCCACATATGTTTACTTGTTCTATCTATTTATATGCTTCCACTATTGTTGTATGTTTATTGTTGTATTTGTTGTGTCATTTGGATATGAGGGTATAGTCTCCCCACTATACTACCATTACACCCACACTTCTAGTTGGAAACCTCTGGCATAATGGGAGGAGTTTTTGAGGCCATGTGACCCACCAGCTCGGGGTATGGGTTAAGTGGATTCCCGAGTCAAGAAGTTACATGTCTTGAGTCATAAAATGAAAGTTTTCCTAACCACCCAACATGAAATTCAAACTTACCCAAAAAAACGACTTGTTCAAAAACCCAAGACATTACAACCTCCTTACCTTAATATATCTCATCCCCCTATGTGGCTTTATCCAGAATGGTACCAAATACGCCCATCTCATTTACATTAACTCGATATACCCTATTTATTAGTCATGGTCAATTACCTATATGGCACTCCCCACCTTAGGAATTACATACCCAATCACTTCCCAAACGAAACCAACATTTAACATCATGATGGTTCCTCCGACTATCCCCGAACGTACAAGTTCCCTCATTACATAATGTAACATCCCTAGATTTTATGAAATATATTCTTTCAAAATTTAAATTCCTTGATAGATTGCATTACACATAATGTACAATTTAGCTTGTGTTATATGAAACACCGAGTTTATCTTATTTTTCACATAACATCAAGTTTCTTCGATAACTTGTGTTATACACAAGATCAAGTCTTATCGAACAACAATATACTATTAATATTATTATTTAACATGATAGTTATCACCTAGCCGTTGGAATGGAAGGAAAGAATAAGATTAACCAAACTATGAAAATATGTTTTACACATGTTTATATAATAAATTCATTATTTACCTATTAATTATAAATAAATATAAAATAAATTGAATATAAAATAAATGTTTTTATAAAAAACTATTTTTATGCGCCCAAAGGAATTTTATCTTAATAAATTAAATTAATTAAAATAATTTAATGATATTAATGAGATATATGTATATATATATATATATATATATATATATAATTTTCAATATAATAGTTAAAATTCATCCTATCCATTTTCTAGACGTGATATAAAAATAAATTCAAGTTTACAAATAAAAAAACTGTATTTTTCTAAAGGGAGTTTTGTCGCCTTTTAATGATACACTTGTTTTAAAACTGAATTTTGAAACTTTTATAATTTTTATTTGAAAAAATAAACTTTATTTTTGAAATTTTAATTTCAAAATTATATTAGGGTGAATTTTTTTTATTTTTCTAAGAAGTTTCATTTTTTGATGAATAGTGAAAAATACTGAATTTTAATTGAAAACTGCATTTTCATCTAAATAATTTATAATGTTAAAATATATTTTAAATTGGTTTTAAAATAAAATTAGATAAAATATACATATATTAATACAATTTAGTTAATTTTAATCATTTTTATATTTAATTTGTATATAAAAAATCACAAACTTTCAAACATTTTTACTTTAAAAACTTGTTTTCTCGTCACGTCTATGGGACTAATTTTAAATTAAATTTTGATAATTATATGAATTGAGTTTTTAAAAATGGATTCCATATTTGGAATCAAAATAATTTATAATTTATAATAAGGTCAACTTAATTTTTTACCAAATTGATTAGTGAAAACAATTAGAATTAATCATAATAATTAAGTTAAAAAATGAGTTACCAAGTGACTAAACTTTAAACTTAAGGATCCAAATGAACTATAAACTTGTCAATAACAAATTTTATGGAAATATTTATACCTTATACCTTTTATTATATAGTTTTTTGAATTATTGTATCCACTTGACATAAAAAACATGGGTGTAATTCCCTCTTTTAAAAATTTACAAGTTTTCCACTCACCCCACTTATAAAAGGCCCTCACCTCTCCTGCTCTCTTCACACCTCTCAAGACCTTTTGGATCGGCCGAGACCTACCTAAATAAATTATTAACTTACCCAATCTCGTCATATAATCCTTAATTATGGCATAAACTCAACCAAGGAAGTCCTTTGGTGCAAACCAAAAGGAGTTACCCGAAGAAGAGGTAACATTCATCAACGTTCATTTTTGTTTTGTTTCTTTCTCCACCCCATTAAATTATTATTATACCATTTTTATATAATAAAATCAGAATCATAAATATACTGATATTTTTTTACGTTAAGTTTATGACCTAAACCTACACACACTTCTATCAAATGGGTTATGAAATCATCATTTGTGTGTACGGCGGACTGTCGCCTCGCGAAATGATGTCGTTCATTTTTCCATTACCACCTCTCATGGTTGTTAATAATGATGTACATACTATTTATATATGATAATTATGATATTTATAAATTAATTATATCTCTTGAGTAATTATATCATATATACACTTTTTAAATTTCATACCGTATGGGATACAATAACATCACTCGTGTGTACGGCGACTACCGACTCACGAAGCGATGTGAAGTGTTTTTCACTAACGTGTTACATGGAAGGTAATAAGGGTAACTATAATAAATATATATGATATAAATAACATAATTATTATATTAATGACATAATTATATTTCTATGAATATAATATATAATTTTCTTCTTACCTTTTCACACACTGAAAAAATGATAATGTCGTTCGTGGGTGTGTGGACTACCGCCTCCTCGAAGCGATGTGATTCCTTTTACATCAAAAGAATGATATATATAAATATATATAATTAAATATCATGGTATTTATGATATAATTATAATTATTTAAATATAAATTTTACTTACCTTTTTTCTATAATGATCATTAGAAAAATGGAAATGTTACTCATGTGTGTGTACGGCCTACCATCTCCATGATCATGATGTTAGTTAATTTTCATAACCATATTTCATGATTGGTTTTAAAATTATAATTTATATATAAATATGATAATTATTTAATTATTAATATTTTTTAAATGTTTAAATAATGACCACTTTGACCATTTTTGACCTACCAAAGTCATTTTTTGACACATAAGCTTAATATGGTCAAAACATCTGACTAAATTTTATTTTATTAAGTGACTATATATAAATTATTAACAAGTGAAATAAAAGTAATGATAAACTTGAAAAATTTTCTCAATAAATTAAATAATTAAAATAATTTTATTATTTAGGAAGATAAAGACACACATGACAAATCAGACTCAAGGTAACAAACTTCGTCTCAATATCCTTTCGTTAAGGAATATCTTGATGTTATGCACCTTTATTATTTTATAATGTGTATATAAATCCCATTTAACATGTTATATCATGAATTTATCTATTCTCATGATATTTAAAGTTTTTTTAATTTTATTATTTAATGGGTTTTATGATTCAAGTTTTTCCTAAGTGATAAGGGACATTTCCTTTAAAAAATACTCTTTTAATGTTTTTCCTCAAATTATCTTCCTCTTCCATGTCTATGTTTTAAAAAAGGGTTTATGGAAATAAAAGGTTAATAAATTATATTTTATTTATATAAAAGTTTTTCAAAAGGAATATTTATATGTGTATTTCATGGAATGTTTTGACAAATGACAAAAGGGATGCTTTGTTCTTAACATACACGGCGATAATGACTTTTCCACTACCATGAATATTATTTGATTTATATATTACATTAAAATATTACATGTTTTATTAAATTAAAAATAACCTTATTTACCTTTTTTAGGTATTTTGTTAATGAAAATTTGTTTTCAAATAAAATGGTGTTTCGGTATTGAAAATGGGTTTTTAAAAGAAAATGGTATTTCCTTCCCCAAAAGTGTTTTTCATATGGGTTTAAAAGGTTTTTAAAATGATTTTATAATTAAAGTGTTTTATTCATGATATGGTAATTGATAATTATATGAAATGGGTGATCCTGATATAGCTTATAAAAAGGTTTGAGCCCCATTATAGCTCACATATGAGACCGATATAGCTTATACGAAGGGTTGATCCCCATTATAGCTCATGGTAAATGGGTGAGCCCAATAAAGCTTATAAAAAGGGTTACGCTCCATTATATCTCATAGGTGAGTCTCATATAGCTTATACGAATGGTGATCCCCATTATAGATCTCTAATTAATTGGGTAATGATAATATTGGAAGTCGTCTATATGGTTATTATAATTAAAAGGATTTTTAAAGGGTTTTATAAATATGATAATCTAAGTAACCAAAAGAGGTTTTAATTTATTGTTATTGGTTTTGATGATTTTCATTAAGAAAAATGGTGTGTGTGTGTGTGTCTTTCATGTGAAAATGTTTTATTTAATATGCTCAAAGAACTTTTAAGATAAAGTTAAACATTATATGGGTTTCTGTGTTTTCATATAACTAACAGTTTTCCTTCTTTGTGTATTCTTTACTGAGATTTTGTGCTCATCCCACATTTTTAAATGTTCTTCATTGGAATTTAGGATGGTTAAGGGAATGGAAGAAGTAAAGTTGAATGTTGTGAATATTTCCCATGAAATAAATCATGCTTTATTTTTAAAAGTTTTATATTATGGAAAAATGGATACTAATTAGAAGTGTCCATTTTATATTATATAGTTTGTAATGTATCAGTTATGGCCTAATTCCCTAAAATATTAAACCTGGAAATATCCTCAAAGTGAAAGAAATTAAATTCTTGACTAAAAAAAAGGATTATGTAATGTTTAAGGTTGAGGCATTATAGTTGGTATCAAAGGATAGTTTAGACAACATTAAAGGTTAGGATAATGTTAATAGCATTACCTTAGAATATTTTACTTTATGGTTAAGTTTAAATGATATATAATTAGAAGATTAACATATTTCTTTATCTAAATTATGTTTGTTCATGGTGGTTTTATTCAAAGGAAATAGGGAAACAGTGGTCATAAGGAACTGAGAAGATAATATTCTTCCAAATCAGTATCCTAAGATGGCTGGAATTAGAAAAAAATAGTTCATTAAAGTGATGGATTAGTTAATACAAGTGATAAATGGTAGTGTTATCCGTGCTAGAGAGGAACCTGATCTACTATGAAGGAAAATGTCTATATTAGAGTATTTCATGAGGAAAAATCCCCCATATTTCAATAGATAATCTAACCCAATGGTAGAAAAGGGATGGATCAATTCCCTATATAAGATATTTGAAGTCATGGGATGTTTGGAACATCAAAAGGTAACTCTTTCCATCTATCATTTTGAAGGTGAAGGTCATCTATGGTGGTATTTGGATAATAATACAAGAGATAAAGATGATCTTGATTCTATTCAATGGTAAACATTTAATAATATTTTACTTGAGAAATATTTTCATAAGGTTGTTCGAATTATGATGGAGAAACAATTCCTAGAATTGAGGAAAAAAGATGAAGAATATGTGGTTTTATATGAAGAAAAATTCACAAGATTGTCCATGTATATGATGAACTTTATTTGAGACAATGATAGTGAAATTAATATATTTTAATTAGGGTTAAAACCAATCTTACAAAGATATTTGGTTGTTTGACAATTTAAAAGTTATAAGAAATTTATTCGTTGTGCTGATAAAGTTGAGATGGAGTTTTCTAACACTTATGTGCCATGAGATGATAAGAGTAAGAAACTATCAATGTGGTAGGAAATGAAGAAGAAACCAACTAATAATTTTGTAGGTAATCACAAAAATTGTTCCAAATGTGGTAAAATATATTTTGGGGAATGTATGTCAGGATCTAGAAAGTTTTATTGGTGTGTTAAGTTTAGTTATAAGGTTTGTGATTACAAGGAAAATAGACCTAAATAATCCAATAATGGTATAATAGATATCCAGTAAACAGCAAGATGATTAGCTTCAATGAGTTGGAACATTATGCTAACGTGTGTAGGAATTTACTTACTTAGGGCGAAAATCATCATAATCAAAAGCAAAAGGGGGTGGAAAAATCATTTGTTACTTTTACAGTTGATGTTGGTCTATCTGGTGAAGTGGTGACAGCTTCAGGGATCTTAATATTTTTCAAAGTTTGATCATAAGGTCAATAACCTAGTCACCCCTCTTTTGATATTTTAAGTAATGGAAGTACTTTGTGATACATTTATTGAGTTTTCATAGATGTCTAAACTATATGTTTTAGTGGAAATTTTGTTTGAGTAATAATGCCTTTACATGTTATAAAAATAAGTTTAAAGGTATTGATAACCTTTAGGTTTAATAATATCATTAATTAAATTGTGCTTATGAAATATAAACGTATCAAGTAAGTATATTTCTATACAGTCTTAGATGGTAAAAGAATTATTCAACTTTAGGAAAATGATCATGAAAAAAAATGTTATCCTATTATATTCATATTGTATGAATAATATTGTCCTTTTTATCATCACATATTTATGTTTTTGTGTCCCCTAACTTTCCATTGATCATTCACTTGCTTGTGATCAATGAACTCAATCACTCTCTATAATTATCTAGGCTTTTCTTACATTCCCACCTATGTTATCCTACTTGGAAACCCAGTTATGTATCAAATAACCTTCATAAATCCTTTTATATCTTATTAAGAGGATGTTTTATTGGACCTTTTTATGATGTGGGTTTACAAAAAAAGTATTTTCAAATTTCCAATCTTTGATTACCGAGATGAAGTTCAAATTGCTAGGATGCAATTTATTAAAGGGGTGATGTAACATTCAAGGATTTTATGAAATATTTTCTTTAAAAATTTAAATTATTTGATAGATTGTTTTACAAAAAATTTATAGTTTATCTTGAATTATAATCAATACCAAGTTTATCTTTCACTGCACATAACAACAAGTTTCTTCGATAACTTGTGTTACATGCAAGTTTGAGTCTTACCGAATAAAAATATATTATTAATATTATTATTTAACATGATAGTTATCACCTAGATGTTGGAATGGTGGGAATGAATAAGATTAACTATATTATGAAAATATGGTTTACACATGTTTATATAATTAATTTAATAGTTACTAATTAATTATAAATGAGAATAAAAACCAATTGAACATAAAGGAAATGTTTTTATAAAAAACTATTTTTATGCGCCCAAAGGAATTTTATCTTAATAAATTAAATTAATTACTATTATTGAATTATATTAATGAAATATATTTATAATATATTCATTATAATGTTTAAAACTCATCCTATGTGTTTTCTAGACAAGATATAAAAATAAATCCAAATTTACACATACAAAATGTATTTTTCTAAAGGCAGTTTTTCTGCCTTTTGATGGCGCACTTATTTTAAAAATAAATTTTGAAAATTTTATAAATTTTATTTTAAAAAATAAACTTCATTTTTTACATTTAAATTTCAATATTATCTTAGGGTAGATTTTTGGTATTTTTCTGAGAAGTTTCATTTTTTATGAATAGTTAAAAATATCGAATTTTAATTGAAAACAGACATTTCATCTAAATAATTTATAATGTTGAATTATATTTTAAATTTGTTTTAAAATAAAATTATATCAATTATAAATATATTAATCCAATATAGGTCATTTTAATCATTTTAATATTGAATTTTATATAAAAACATTTCAAACTTTTGAACATATTCACTTTAAAAACTTGTTTTCTCGTCGCGTCTACGGGACTAATTTTAAATTAAAATTTTATAATTATGTAAATTTAATTTGGAAAAATGGATTCAATATTTTTAATAGTAATAATTTATAATTTATAATAATTTAAAATTAATTTTTTACCAAAGTGATTAGTGAAAATAATTAAAATTAATCACAGTGATTAAGTTTAAAAAAATGAGTTATCGAGTGACTAAACTTTAAAATTAAGGGGGGGTAACCTAGAAACTTGTAAATAACTCATTTTATGGAAATAATTTAACCTTTTACATTATATTATCTAGTTTTTAATCATTGGATCCAGTTTATCTGGAAAAAATGTGGGTGGAATTCCCTGTTTCAAAAATTTACAAGTTTGCCACTCACCCCACTTATAAAAGGCCCCCACCTCTCTTCCTCTCTTAATACCTCTCAGAGCCTTTTATATCATCCTTTACATGACCAAATAAATTCTAAAAGTAACTCCTCTCATCATATAAGCCTTAATTTTTCAATAAATACAACTAATAAAGTCTTTTGTTGCAAACCAAAAGGAGTTACCTGAAGAAGAGGCAATGTTCATCAATGTTCATTTTGTTTTGTTTCTTTCTCCACACCATTAAATTATTATTATACCATGTTTATATAATAACCAAGTATCCTAAATATATTTATATTTTTTTAATGGTATGACCTACACCCACACACACTTCCATCAAATGGGTTATGAAATCACTATTCATGTGTACGGCGGACTACTGCCTTGTGAAATGATGTCGTTCATTTTTTCATCACCACCTCTCATGGTTTGGAATAATGATGGAAATACTTTTTATATATTATAATTATTATATTTATAAAATTAATATACCTATGTATTCATTATATCATATACACTCTTTTTACATTTTATACCCTGGGGGATATGATAACATTGCTCATGTGTATAGCGGACTGCCGCCTCGCAAAGTGATGTGAAGTATTTTTCACTAATGTGTTTCATGGAAGGTAATAAGGCTAACTATAATGAATATATATGATATAAATGAAATAATTATTATATTAATGAACTAATTATATTTCTATAAATATAAAATATGATTTTCTTCTTACCTTTTCACACACTGAAAAAGTGATAACATCATTTGTGGACGTATAGATTAGTGCCTCCTCAAAGTGATGTGATTCTTTTTACATAACAATAATGATATATATAATTAAATATAATTAAATATAATGGTATTTATGATATAATTATCATTATATAAAGATAAATTTTATTTACCTTCTTTTCATAATGATCATTGTAAAAATGGAAACGTTACTCATGCATGCGTATGACCTACCGTCTCCATTATCATAACATTAGTTCATTTTTCATAACCACATTTCATGATTGATTTTAAAATTATGATTGATATATAAATGTGATAATTATTTAATTATTATTATTCTGTATATATTTAAATAATGACCCCTTTGACCATAGTCGACCTACCAAAGACGTTTTTGATGCATAAACTTAATATGGTCAAAACATTCGACTTAATATTAATTGATTAAGTAATTGTATATAACTTGTTAAAAAGTTAAATAAAATTAATAATAAAATTAAAAAAAATCTCAATAAATTAAATAATTAACATAATTTTATTATTCAGGAATATAAAGACACACATGATGAATCAGACTCAAGGTAAGAGATTTCATCTCAATCTCCTTTTATTGAGGAATGTCTTGATATTATGATATACAGACCCTTTGACACATTATATCATTAATTTATATATTCTAATGATATTTAAAGTTTTTTTAATGTTATTCTTTAATGGGTTTTATGATTCAAGTGTCACCCAAGTGATAAGGGACATTTCCTTCAAAAAATACTCTTTTAATGTTTTTCCTCAAAATCTCTTCATTTTCCATGTATATGTTTTTAAAATGATTTTATGGAAATAAAATATTAATAAAGTATATTTTATTTATCTAAAAAGTTTTCAAAATGAATCTTTTTATGTTCCTTTCACGAAAAGTTTTGACAAACAACAAAAGGGGTGTTCTATTCTTAACATACACTCCGACAATGAATTTTCCACCACCATGACTGTTATTTCATTTCTAGATTCTTTTGAAAGATTACATGTTTTCTTAAATGAAAAAAACCCTATTTCCCTTTTTTGTTTATTTTTTTATTGAAAATGGGTTTTCAAATAAAATGGTGTTTTGGTATTGAAAATGGGTTTTTAAAAGAAAATGGTATTTCCCTTCCCAAAAGTGTTTTTCATGTGGGTTTAAAAGAGTTTTTCAAAGGTTTTTTTTATGAAAGTGTTTTATTAATGATATGGTACTTGAGAATTATATGAAATGGGTGAGCCCGATACTACTTATACAAATGTTTGATCCCCATTATAGCGCACGGGTGAGCTCGATATAGCTTATATGAAGGGTTGAGCCTCATTATAGCTCATGAGAAAAGGATGAGCCTGATACAGCTTATACGAAGGGTTGATCACCATTATAGCTCACAGGTGAGACTGATATAGATTATACAATGGGTGATCCCCATTATAGA
Source organism: Viscum album (assembly GCA_963277665.1). Taxonomy (NCBI): domain Eukaryota; kingdom Viridiplantae; phylum Streptophyta; class Magnoliopsida; order Santalales; family Viscaceae; genus Viscum; species Viscum album. The sequence continues at coordinate 1,153,395,077 of OY728135.1, forward strand.
TCTTCAATGCATTGGGTAATGATAATATTGGAAATTGTTCGTATGGTTATTGTAATTGAAAGGGGTTTAAATGGGTTTTTTAATACGATGATCTAAGTAACCAAAAGAGGTTTTAATTGATTGTTATGGGTTTTAATGATTTTCATTGAGAAAAATGGGGTGTGTGTGCTTCATGTGAAAATGTTTTATTTTATATGCTCAAAGAACTTTGTAGATAAAGTTAAATGTTATATGAGTTTTCATGTTTTCACAGGACTAACGGTTTTCCTTATTTGTGTATTCCTTGCTGAGTTTTTTGTGTTCATCCCATGTTTTTAAATGTTTTTAATAGGAATTTAGTATGTTTAAGGTAATGAAAGAATTCAAGTTGAATTTCATGAAGATTTTCCATAAAAAAAATCATGATTTATTTTTAAAAGTTTTATATTATGGGAAAATGGATACTAATCGAAAGTGTCCACATTGTATTATATGGTTAGTAATGTATGATTTATGGACTAATTCCCTAAAAATTTAAACCTAAAAAGATCATAAAAGTGAAAGAAAGTAAATTCTTGACTAAAACTCTATATTATGTAATGTTTAAGGTCATGGCCTTATACATACCGTTATTCATGCGCCTTATTAGGTGCTCAATTACACCTGCATCATACCTAACATCCATCAAATCCCACATCTCATCAGATGCACATTCCGTACTCATGACACACATGACACCCATGAGTCTTGCATCTCATCATATGCCCAAAGTTCATGCATCACAGCTGATTCTCAAAAAGTAATCATGCACCATATATATATATATATGTGTGTGTGTATTCCCATCAAATTCCTGATGCCTACAAACCTCATATAAAACATGCATTGCACCTAATTCCCACATATTAACTAACACCCAGTTAGTTTAATTACAAAATGTGAACCTCGTGCACCCATATCCATCATTCCCAAAAACACGCTACAATCAAGGCATGCCTCTAACCATAATCATCTCCCTGACCTGCTATGGCCCTACCGGCTCAACAATATGTACCCAACCTAAAGCCTGACTACTTGAGGCCTAAACTCCCTATAAAGCTACATCAGCTACCAACTATTGACCCCACTGTTGGGTCTCTCTCTCTACCACGACCTATACATGCAATAGAATCCTGACTATCAGCTCTTGGTATCACTTCTGGACCAGCCTTAGATCCCTGAGTCTAACCCAATCCCTAGATTTTATCTATCCAAGAATGCTTCCAGTAGAACCTAAACTACCACAAAAACAATTTTTCCCAGCGCCACACTTTTATCAGCGCTAATGAAAAAGCGCTGATAAAGGGACCCCCTTTATCAGCGCTTTTTTAGTAGCGATGATAAAGGGATAGCTTTTATCAGCGCTTTTTTTAAAAGCGCTGATAAAGGGTCGACTTCAAAAAAAAATTAAAAATAATATATTAATATATATATATAAAAATGTAGTTATATTGATATGAATATAATATATAATTTTTAAATATATTTTAGATAAGTATAAATATACATTTAGACTTAATATACTTAATATATAAGATATGTAGTGAAAATGGCTTATAAAAAAATTTAAAAAATATTTTTAATTAATAATTTGATAATTATTATGGAGTAATAGTCTTTTAATAACAATTTGAAGACTAAAAAAATAAAAATAAATAAAAAAAGATCCAAAATATGTTAAAAACGCAACTCAAACTTCAAACGGACATAACTTTTGATTTGGGTGTCTGTTTGAGCTCTACCACATATCAAATCGAAGCCTGTGATGATCTCTACGTCTTTGTGACTAAGGAGGCTTGGTAAAGGTTTTTTAGAGGCCAAAAAAGGCCCAGAAGGCCTCCAAAACTGAGTTTTTAGTCGGGGTACCCTGATTTTTTAACGTTTTGTGGATTTTCAGGCTCGTTTAAGGGGGTATTGTTGGATTTTTTTGGTGGGGACTAAATTTATTCCAAGGTATTACATTCATATTGATATTATTTCTTTGAAATTTTATCATTTTTTATATTCCACTGCTATTTATAATCAAATATATAACTATATGTACATATTTTTTATATATTCACACCTAAAAAATTAATTATAAATATAAATAATAAAATATATTTATATATAAAATATATTAGCTTTATCTAAATAATAACTAATATCCATTTTATTTAAAATAAAAATATATGAATATTTATATACCTATATATTAACCTAACTATATATATATATATTAATCTAACTATATATATATATATTAATATAACTACATATATATATATTAATATTACTATAAATATATATATTAATATCACTATAAATATATATATTAATATCACTATAAATATATATATTAATATAACTATATATATATTAATATAACTATATATATATATTAATATAAATATATATTACTATACGAATAAATATAACTAAATATATATATATATATATATATAAATAGAGATATATATTAATATAACTATATATATATTAATATAACTATATATATTAATATAAATATATATATTACTATATGAATAAATATAACTAAATATATATATAGAGAGAGGTATCATGAAATGGAAAACAAATCAAAATAGAGGAGTGGTAAGGGCTTAGGCGTGCAGGGGGGGTCTCGAGTTAAAATGCTGGTGGAGGCAGGGGCACGCGCGCATGGGGGAATATGGGAGATAGCACTGATAAAGGGTTGAGGGGGTGCGTAGGGGCGATGTAGGGGGTCGGAAAAGCGTTGTAAAAGGGGGGTCTCAAGCGCTATAAAAGCCCCCTGACTGGCAGATTTTTTTAATTTTTTTTTAAATTTTTTTTTATTTTTTTAACTTTTATCAACGCTTTTAAAAAAGCACTGATAAAAGGGGTTATTTATCAGCGCTAAAAAGAAATCACTGATAATGGAAGCACTCATAAAGGACCCTTTTATCAGCGCTAAAACAAAGTGCTGATAAAGGACCCTTTTATCAGTGCTTTATTTTAGCGCTGATAAAAGACCCCTTTTATCAGCACTTTTTTAGCGCTGATAAAAGGGTCCTTTATCAGCGCTTTTTTGGAACGCTGATAAAGGGGACCCCCCCCCCCTTTATCTTCACTGGCATTAACAGCACTTTTCTAGTGCTGATAAAAGGGGATTTTTAGCGCTGATAAAAGGGGTATTTGTAGTAGCGCTATCCAAATTCCTCATCTGAACACATGCCCAACACTCATTTGGATCATGCTCTCACTAAGTCTAAACATTCCCTATATTTCAACATTAGAAGCACACTGTCAAAGAACCACTCCTAGGTGGACTTCCCGAGTCTCTTTCTTAACTTTCCTATTAAGACTTCTCATAGTCTTATTTCTAGATACCTAATGCATCACTGCTAAGCTCACCTGACATCATCACCCAGCTCAAAAATGACTATTCTATCAAGTTTACCTCAACTATCAAGTCTTGATTCACCGCCTTTGAGAATGAGGAAATCCTGAAGATGCTTTCCTACACCCTGATGGTGTGTCATAAACTATCCTTGAAATACCTCACCCTAGCGATGTCATCTCCCAATATAGAGGGTTAAAATTAGGACATGTCTCTTAAGTTCACCACATAGTCCAAAACAGGTGTATCTCCCTACTATGGGTTCATGAACTCATGGGCTCAATATTCCTTCAACATATATAGGAATAAATTTTCAAAGAACCTAGACTCAAACTCCTTCAATTATAGTCCCTTATGTCTACTAGGTTACACTTGTATGTCCCACCGGTGATTTTTCGGTCCTCTGGTCATGTAGGTATCCAGATTCACCCTCTAACTTAGGGGTGTCTCAATATGATCAAAAATCATCTACACAAACTCAATCTAGTTCTTTGATAACTATGGTCTATCCTCACCCTAAAATAAATATGGGTGATGATACTGGAGCTCATGATTCAAATAATCCATGGACGGTTCAGCTCTTTGAGGTCCCGTATCAATACCATATATAACTCACACCAACCTCACCCTGAGATTCTCGTCTATCCATGGACCAAGATCTACCATATTCTACAACTATGCCTCCTACATCAGAGCCTATACTTGTGGTTCATGATCATTCTGACCCTTAGGGACCTCATCCCGAACCTCAGAGGCCTCATCCTAACCCTCAGGGGCCTCATCTTGTGCACGCTCTAGCGGTACCACATCTACACCCTCTTGACACTCCATTAGAATACGTCAAGGTGTCGTCATGATAATGACCAAACACCATGTTCAAAACAACCATAACATTCATATTTATTCTAGATTGGGAAAGGTATAATAGGCAGCACATCTCACCACCCTTACACTCCCCTACCTCACTCGAGTCATATGTCATCCAGCCTCATGGACCCTTACCTACCCATATTAGATTCATGTATCACATATCATCTAGCCTCATGTTCCCTTACCTACCCATATCAAAGTCTAGAATAACATATCATTTATATCATATATCATCAATCAGGGGTGTCTGAGTAGAATGCCACCAAAATGTTATACAGGAAAACATTTTTTAGATTTTTATTGGCATTTTAAATAGATCACCCCTTTCTATTATCCCAATCTAACCATAACAGATTTTGGCCCATATATACCATATACACATAGAATCACATACCAATATCATCAGGAACCACATACTTGGGCTAGATAAGTATAATTCCACCAAAAAGGCTAAGCAGGAAAACAATGTTTAGCTTTTTTTACACTTTAAACAGCCCAACCCCTCTTAGTGTATTATAGGTTCCCAATGATAATCACAATCATATACAAATATCCTTTGAGCTTAAGTGCCTACCATGATACACAAATACTCCTCCCTTTTCATACCAGGCCAAGGTTCAAGATTTCATAATCCAATAACATCACACCCAAGTGCGCCACTCGAGGTGAAAATTAATCAACTATAAAAGTTCTAGGCATAACATCAATTTCTCACCCTTAGAAAATTGTTTTTCCCCATTAATGGGATTGTAGGCACCCAAACATGATCTCTTTACCCAGTTATGACTACATCCTCATATCCAGTCTACCATATCCCAAATAATAAGTTCAAAAAGGGAAAAACAAACCTCCATTGATACCATTTATAGTGCCCTAACCTAGTTTTCCACTTTATTTGTGCTCCAAACTAGTGGTCCACAAGTCCTTAGACATACCTCCTAATACAAAAAAGGCTTCCGACTAGCATTGAGGGTCTTATTAGGTGATAGTGGGGAGAATATACCCTCTGGTGATGATAATAATAAAGGTCATAATTCCATAACTCGGTGGAAGAAATAAATGAATAGTGAAAACATGAATGCCAACTTAATAGAATCCATAATAAGAAAAAAGGCATCATAACATTTTTATATAAATACACATGTCATAATAATCATACAAAAAAAGACATGCAAGATCATATGTGGACAATCATATAATAAAGTACTCAAAATCCCAAAAAAGAACTCCAAATCGATGTGAAGAACCACCATGGTCCCTCTTTCATCCATCCCATGAAAAAGTAGTACATCCCTGATCACTAAGATCCAACTCTCGAGTTTAATCCCTCACATGGTATCATAGCCATAAAATTTACACGCATCACAAAGGGGTCGTGTAGGGTGTGAGTGTAAACTCAATAGTCCACCACCAACGTGTCCTTATCTTATATCCATAATTATACAATGTATATATATATGTAAATAAATAGAATAAATTCACACATAATCATAATCAACTTGCTCCAATTGTGTTCAACAACCATAAGTGAGTGTTTTACCAACTTCGTCCAATGCTAGAGTGGAACGACATATCCACGGTCAGTCATACTAGAAATACCTTAGTATCTCTTCTGTATACATGTCACATGGAACCTTGTGTCATCTGACACCTCATGTACCACCAATAGAGTAACCAGAATCTCATCAACATTCCCAACAAATACATCCCAAGTCCCATGGACTTTCATTCAAAAGTCACTATCGGATCAACAGCCTGATAACTCGAGGAACGGTGATATCCATCCTCCAATGAATAATAAAACATCGTCGGGCCAATATTATAATGTCTTAAGGAATGATGATATCCATCCTCCAATAACCATGGACCATCGACCTAAAATATAACAATGATCCTTATCCCCAAACTGATGGTCTCAAATACCATCAATCATAGCTTTCTAAGGTGATCACCCCCCCTGTAACTGATAGTCAACACCATCCCCTAAGCCAATATAACTATGGAGGCCTCCACTCAAAATGAGTGGTCAAAACCACCTCAATTGAGTCATATCTATGTTCACATGACTCCTACAGTAGCATCGGACTTCAATGGTGAGTGGAAATCACAAAAATTTCCTGATTCACACCATTCAGAAACCTTGTTACCACGTGAAAACCAAGTCTCCCAAATCTCAATGGTTATCACTATCCCAAGTCCATCTGGCCATGCCCTCAGCCTGATGACCTCATTTCCTCAATCCAAAAAAACTATGTTTCCTCAATATGGGGATCAATATCACCCCATATATATTGGCCCATTCCCTTATTCTGAATAACCTCATCGTCTCAGTCCTAGTGATCAACATCACCTCAATACCTCAGGCCATGCCCATCACATTCCCTCAGAACTCATACAGTCATATCACATTTAATTAATTTAAACAATTTAATCAACTGGCATAACCTGACCAACCATCCACAATCCCCATACCCATATTGAATCCATTAAATAGGATAGAGCATGCCCATAATCATTTCGTAACATCAATTAAATGATTTAAAAATAAGCATTAATTAATTAAGGGTTTCACCCAAACAACCCACATGTGTGTATTTAATAACTCACCCCATAACACATGTATATTTAAGGATAAATCTAGGAACCACCTACCTTAGAATCATAAGTGATCGCTCCTTGAAGGTTAGCCTCTAATTCGAGCTGAAACAAAAGAAAAAAGGTATTTATACAAACACCCTAAAAATAGGGGAAATGAGCATGCACATATTAAGCATTTCATATGGCTATCTAAAAAATAAAGGAGGCTAACATACTGAATGCCTTACCAAGATCAATCCAATGCCACAAATGGATCTTTAATTATATCTTGTATGAAGATGGAGGCTCAAATCCTAGGAAGAGAGAATAAGGAGCTCCACGTCCTAGTGGAGGGGAATTTTTCATGTGAGGAAGAAAAAATGAGGGATCCTCTTAAATAAGGATAGGGGAAAAAGTCATTTTTTTCCTCTTTAAAAAGTCGCATGGTTACCACATGGTTTGGAAAACCATGCACCAACCTTATGGTGATCATTGTCCAAAGGGCATACATCTCACATGATCTGGCTACATGGTTCAACAAACTATGTGTTAACCATGTGAGTGACTCTACACACCAACACTCCAGCACACACTTTTTTAGAAGGGGCCACATAGTTTTAGAAAACCGTTCCCCTTAAAAAACAGGCTACATAGATTAGTCCAAACGATTATACAAATCCTGCACCATCATTCACCTTTGTCTATCTTTCCTGAAACTAAGTTTTCAAAGCTTGATGCTTTTTAAACCCGTTCAAACTCTCAAAGAACTCACTGATCCTTAAAACCTATCTAAAAATGGTTAGATTTGGTGTCCTATGACTAACTGTTTTTACTTTTATTACATTTATATTCGATGTATTGAATATTAATAAAGTTTCTTATTATATATTTTTTGTTGTTCTCAATGAATCTAATGTAATAATGTCCTAGATTATGCATCGCATTGATAAGGTCATGGAAATTCCCCACTATGATGAGAACCTTAATGTTCTATGACAAAATTCTCAAATAATTTTTTGTAGTTGGATAATGTACTATGATGAGACACATATTAAATAGACTATTAGGTACGAGTACTCATAAGTAGATGAGGCTTCTTCTCATGATGTTTATACTTGGTAATCTCCAAGATGGAAGATTATGAGAACAGATCTGCCATTATGAATTCCACATGTTTTTGTGTCATCAGATATTCCTATATATGAATGTTTGTTATAGTCCTTAGACTTTAATATTATTATTAATTCATGTTACAAATCATGTACTTAGATGTATTTTGTAAATCATGATGATAATAGTTCATGGAAAAGTTGGATATGTTGGGTGCATCACAAGTGACATGTCATTAATAAATAAGTCGATGAAGGATTTTTTTTGGAACCAAGGATTTTCTTCACTAGAAATGGAGTATGGTTTGTGTTTTTTGTCAATAATCACATGTAATATTGGGGATTTTTCAAGGAAAGGTAGCTTAAAGTTCAAGCTGACAACAATATTGGAGGTGGCATCGTTTCCAAGTGTTTGCCAAATTTTTGGGGTCTAAAATTTGGAGGATAGATTGCATCATGAAAAGTGGATTTCCTTTAAGGCCTTATGAAAATATGTAAAAGTCATGAGTTTCACAAAGATTGGATTTGCTAATTATGTTTTTCAAAGGATAAAATAAATTTGATGGTGATCTATGAGACAGCGGTGAGCATCGCGAATGATGAAGAATTGGAGCATTGCAAATGGTGATGGTGATCTCCACAATCATGATAATTAGAGCATCAAGACATGTGACGGTTTAACAAAAAGCTATGCAGTTATGATGAGAATTGTGAATGGAAAATGTGTCCTCAGATACATGTAGAAAGAAACAAACTGACAATTATTCCATATGCATCAGTGATTGGGTCAGTCATGTATGTTATGATATGTACTAGGCTAGATTTATCCTATGTATTAAGTGTGTAAGGAAGATATCAAGATGATCTAGGTGACCGCCATTGGATGGAATTCAGGACTATCTTTAAGTTTTGAGATGTACTGAGGATATGTTCCTAGTTTATAGAGGATATGGAGAACTAATCATCATAGGATATGTAGATGTTAGTTTACAAACTAATCAAGATATCATGAAGTCACAAATGGGATACATCTTCACTTTTAATGGAGGTGTTGTGAGCTGGAAGAGCTCAAAACTGGCTATGGTTGTAGATTATACAGTAGAGTCCAAGTATATTGCAGATTCTAAGATAGTTAAAGAAGTGGTATAGATGCACGACTTCATCCAAGAGCATGATGTGGTACCTAGAAGTAAAGATATTATCGCACTCTATTATGATAATACTACAACGATGGATCTTGAAAAAGAGTCAAGGTCACATCAGCAGACGAAACACATAATTCATAAGTATCATCTCTTGAGGGATATTTCTCATAGAGGTGAAGTTGCAGTGAGTAGTATTTCCATGGAAGACAATGTGGAAGACCCCTTAACTAAAGCCTTGACTTGGTAGAAACATGATTATCATGTTAGTTGTAGTGGACTAAAGGTCATAGGTAGTTGGCTCTAGTCTAAGTGGGAGTTTGTTGGATTTGGTGTCCTAGGTCCAATTATTTTTACTTTTATTAGATGTATATTTGATGTTTTTAATATTAATAAAACTTCTTATTACATATTATTTGTTGTTCTGTATGTATCTAATGTAATAATGTCCTATAGTATATGTTTCATTGATAAGTTCATTGTAGTTACCCACTATGATGATAACCTTGGTGTGCTATGATGATATTCTCAAATAATTTTCTTCAGTTGGATAAAAAACTATGATGGGAAACATAATACATAGACTGTCAGGTGAGAGTACTCATAAGAAGATGAGGCTTCTTCTCATGAAATTCGCACTTGGTAATCTCCAAGATGGGAGATTATGATAATAGATCCACTAGTATGAATTTTCCATGTTTTGGTGCCATCGTATATTCCTATCTACGAGAATGTGTGATGGTCCTTAGACCTTATGATTATTATTAATGCATGTTACAACTCACTTACTTAGATGTATTTCATAAACCATGACGATAACAGTTCATGGAAAAGTTGGATATGTTGGGTGTGTCATGAGTGACATGTCATTAATGAATAAGTTGAGGAAGTATTTTTTCCTTCCATCTTTATGGAAGTTGATATATCAACTCTTTGATTAGAATATAACCATCGCATTAAATTTCATGGTCATGGTGTAACAACGTGTTTATTTCGGATAGTCAAAGAAACACATATCAAGCATATAGGTTGGTGACACAGATGTGCAACCTTCTTGATGAGATATTATAACAAATGGATTATATTATAGAGTGGTCATTCTTATGTGGTTGTCGATGTTGTGACATTAGGTTTTTTCTCATGGGTTCCTTGACCTGTTGCTAGATAGTAATCTTGGGATTTAGGCAAGACCGCCTAATTCCAACAAGAAAGAATCCTAGAGGGTTACACACTAAGTGTTTTCGCTGATCTCAATTAAATTTTATTTTAATTTAATTGATGTAATAAATATTATTCTCAAGTCTGAGGAATAATTTTATTCAAGTTATATTGATTACATAAATTAAATAAATATTTATTCGTCGGCTTGTGAATAAAACATTTATTTTATTTATTGAATATTTTAATAAATATTTATTCACTATATTATTAATAAAATATTTATTTATGAATAAAATATTTATTCAGTTGTTCAATAAATGTTGGAGGAGTTCGAACAGACCAAGACCGAGTTCAGTGACAAATGTTAATTAATAAGACTGTTATATAATATTTGTTATTGCGCAAGTTTTCATGATCCAAAAAATAATTATTATATAATTATTATTATACAACTTGAGATTTATTAAGGGTATTAAATGTTATTTAATGGTTGGTATAAAATTAAATAATATTTTATCTTAAATCCCAACTCTATAAATAGGGAGATATGTCTATTGTGTAGAGCATCCAAAATTGAGAATAGTAAATTGTTGTGCACAACGAATTATCTCTCAACTCCCCCTTCGCTCTCCCTCTCAAGAATGAGAAGTTCAAGAGAGATTTCTTCAAGGCTGAAGAATGAGCGATCAAGAACAAAATACACAAGACATTCGACTTATCGTGTTAGCACTCGGAGATCGAGTGGTGTTGCTCGGAGATCATAGGAGCACGTGTGGATCATTGCTAGAGGGATTCTATCCTTGGATCCTCATAGTGTAATGAAGTTAATCCGAAAGGGTGTTTTCGGACAATCAGCATTCACCAGTGAAGAAAATTCCTAAGCCTAGGTATTTATTTCTTTAAATATTAAATAAATTAATTATAAATTTGACACAAAATATCCTCATTCTTGGTTTCAGGCAATGATTATTAAAATAAATTTTAACATATTTCCTACCTTGACATGCTTCTGTTGTGCCCATAGCCAATAAAAATGACCTAAAATGATTTCAAATTAAAATGATTAGGTCTCAAAGCCCAAAATTAAAGTTGGACCATCCACCCAACATGAAATTCAAATTTACCCAAAAAAACGACCCATTCAAAAATCCGGGATGTTAAAAATGTATAGAATACAAGATATAACTTCAAATAATGTGTTGGGTAGTTTTTCTCACGCACCTATAATTTTTGTGATCCATAAGCTACAACATGATCTCTCTACATGAGAACTCATCCCATCATAGATTCTGATGCATCAAAATAGACCACATACCCCTATCCCAACTCTAGAAATGTAAGGATAAGTATAGATGTCATCTGATCCTTAAGCTCTTGAAGATATTTTTTAAGTCATTTCTCCATTGGAAAAGAACACCTTTCTTTATCAAGGTTGACATTGGTGAGGTAAGTCATGAAAAAACATAAAAAAGCATCGGTAATATCTTGATAAACCAAGGAAATTTTGTAGTCCAAACATGTTATTTAGTGGTTTCCAAGAGATAACAACTTATACCCTTTTAGTATCTACTAAAAAATCCTCTTTTAAAGATGAAATTCCCAAGTAAATGAAAATTTTGTATCCATAAATCACACCTTGAAAGCTTATCATAAAGACGATGTTATCTCAAGATACCCAATAATATAACCAAGTTTTTCTCATGATCGGCCTTAGTCCTAGAATACACTAGAATATCATCAATGAAAACCACTAAAAAGGAGACAATATACCTCTCAAAGATTCGATTAATCAATTACATAAACATTACTGGTGCATTCATAAGACCAAAGGGCATAACCATGTATTCATGGTGACTATAACAACTCTTGAAGGCTGTCTTTGGAATGTCCTCTTTCCAAACTCAAAGTTGATGGTACCCTAATCGTAAATAAATTTTAGAGAACCATTGGGATCCCCTAAATTTATCAAACATATCATTAATTAATAGAAGAGGATATTTATTCTTTATCATACCTTGGTTGATCTTATGATAATCTATACAAAGCCTAAGAGTTCCATCCACCTTCTTTACAAAAAGAATAAATGCTACACATGGATACATACTAGGTCAGATGAACCCTTTACTTTCCAACTCCTCTAGTTGGACCTTTAATTCCCTTAATTTTTTTGGTTCCATTTAATAAGAAGTGAAATAGGACTGGTCCCTGGTAGAAGATAAATCATAAATTCCACTTCCCTTTTGGGTGAAAACCTTGATAAATTGTTAGTAAAAAAATTAGAAAATTAGTCAACAATGGTTGGAAAATCTCTATGTTCAATTCCATCAATAGATTCCAAAGTAACTATTTCCAAATGTTAAGAGATATTTATGACCACTAGTACCAAGTTTTTGTTCTTATTACATTTAAATCTCAATATACTTTAAAGAGAAGCTTACCTCCATCAGAATATGTGAAACTAACATGTTTGTAATAATAGTAAATGAGAGACTTGAAGGTCATAAACTAATCCATTCACAAATTTAGGTCATAGATATCCGTATCAATAATAGAGAAATCCCAAAACAATTCATCCCCATTGATAGTTACAGAACATATTGCATGCTTAAAGGCTTGAAATTCCTATTTTCCTAGAGGTGTTTGAAGTTTTAAGATAGATGGAATCATCTCAACATGAAAACCCACATGATCCACAACATGAGAAGAAATAAAAGAGTGGGGAAATCCAATATAAAACAAATCTTACATGATAATATAATTCATAAGAATCATACCTCGCATCATAGAAAGACCATATTGATTCTCCATAACCATCTACTCGGTACCATAAAACTGTTTACTAGCTCCTCCCTGATACTTGCTTCCTTATTGAGGTTTCATAACTTGAGGAGTCATGGTGTTCCAAGAATTACCCAAGATCACTCAATACTAAGGATGAGAACTACTCTATAGAGATCGTCCAATTGAAGTATAAGATGTATGAGATACATGAGATGCATCTCCATCACCAGAGTTTGGAGCATTATGACAATAATGCTAGAGATGTCTCATCTGATTATAATTGTGAAAAGCTCAAGGTGGTGTAATACAGTCTCATTTTATGTGATTTAAAAATCCACAGTAGAAACAACTAGGCTTGGTATTTACTCTTGGATGAAAGTTTACCAATTTTTTGTTCTGAGTTTGAGGTGCTCCACCTCCGTGAGAATAGGTGTCCCTCTTCCACTTGTTCATGGAATTAGAGTTCCTACCTGTTCCTATAAAGGCAAAAATACATCCTCCCTCATGATTTTTAACAAGATCTCATTCTTCCATAGTCTCATTATTTACCATCTATGTATAATACATAATACAAAGAATGACTATCTTAGAATGAATCTCTGGTCTCAACCCCAATTCAAATACACTTACCTTCAAGGACGCACTAGCAGACACTTCTAGAGAAAAATGAACTAATTTCGTAAACATAGTTGCATACTCCTTCACTGATAGAGTTTCTTATTTAAGGCAAAATAAATCTATTGTTCTTGTGATCTTTAATTTTTTAGGATAGAATTGTTCATTAAATAATTCTTCAAACTCATCACATGTAATGCCTTGTTTGACTTTATCTTGGACAAAAAAATCTCGCCATTTTCATGCAAGATCCTTTAACATATACACCACTACCTTGACCTTTAACCTAATTGATGTACCAAGGAAATATAAGATTTTATTAATTCTATTTATCCACATTTCAGATTTTTCAGGCTCAAAATTCCCCTAAAAGATTGGTGGATTCTATTTTTGAAACTGTATGGAGTGATCCATTTTTCACAGTTTATCATTCTGATTTCCTCTATCAATAGTTTGAAAATCCTTAATGATGCTCTAGAAAAGTTATTGGTTCACCTATAGCTCAGGTGCAACCACATTTTCTGTAGTTTTTTTCTTGTTGATTTCTATGATATCTACTGGGTGTTTTTTTTTCTATAACCATAACAAAACACCACTAAGTCATCACTCACTAGAAACTAAAGGATTAGAAAATTCTAATTCACTATAGCCAATAATAATTATAACCATTCTTTTATAAAATGCAGCCTTTGTAAATATTTTACACATTTTCCACAAATCATCAAATACCAAAATGAACAATGTAGTCTTAGTGAGAAGTATCACTATCAGTGCATTATATGCAATAATCGTCCACTAAACCTACGATGATGAGATGACAACATGCCTAGAAGTATCTTAGAATGATTTTTTACACAAACCACCCTAGTAACTTAAATCTTAGCATGAAAATGTTAGTTTCATTTTTTTAATCTATAAATTTTGAGTTCTAACATTCCTATCTCCTTGCTACCATTTCAAGATGACAGACGGACCGACCAAGACTAATACCATTTGTAATATCCTACCCCAACTCATTGGCTTAAGAAGAGATGGAGTGCCACTAACCATAGGTGACATACCTAAGACACCAAAGTCCAAAAATAAATGCCAAAGGCTTAGTAGAATGTTGGTGGATGATTTTACCTTTATAACACAACAACCTAAAAATATAAAGCTTAAACATCCAAACTATCTATATGATGCATGAGTAAGATAAATACAACCCAATGTAAAAAAACCAATGAAATAAAAATGTCAGAGTAGTAGAGATAAGTGATAAATATGATACTAGAAACTAGCAGACATCCGACACAACAGCACCAATGTGGCATCACTCCAATGACACCAAGAGGAATCTCCAAGATCTAAAAACCAACTGAGAAAGAAGTATCACGATACTCCGCTAATGAAATGAAACATATTTTCTTTACCTATACCCCAATATATAATATCTGTAAATGTACCAAATTTCCCAAGCAGAGGTTGATTATAGAATCATTAGGCATTCCCTAAAGTATTACCAACACATTCTATAAGGAAAAATAACATGTTAGCATATTTTAAATAAAACAGGTGAGAAGCAGATGAACAGTGTATATCAAAACCGTAATCAAGTTACATGGAAAGCATTTAAAAAACATTTAAACCATTTCTTACCACTTAGAATAACATTTAAACCATTTCTTACCACTTAGAATAACCAACCTATGTTTATACCCCCCCCCCCCACACACACACACACAAAACATGCATCTCTACCATGGACCTACCTATACTCATGAGTAGTAAGTCATCCTTCCACCAAGTAGTCACTTGGTGAACCATTTTGAGGGTGACACTTCACGCCATTACTATACCCCACTTTGACGGTGGAACTTCATGCCATTAATTTGTCCCTAATTCACATGAACACAAACTATCATGTATTCTAAGTTCACATATCAAATTATTACAATAAAACATCTCTTTTTGAAATCCATTTCCTTTCAATAATTTTATCAAACACCTTATGTGTGTCATTCCAAAACTAGGGATTTTGGTACTAAAACCAATAGAGTTTTCCAAAAAAATCAAAGAGAAAGGAATTTAAACACCAAGATTTCAAGTTTTAGAATAAGAAAAATGAAAGAGAAGTTGCCTACCTCTCAACGAATTGAGAAAACAAAGAATGACACTAAGAACTTCTAGATCCAGACTCGCAACACCATCCCTTCAATAGATCTAACAAGATCTCATCAAGATTCACATCATAGCACATAGATATATCTATAATAGATTAAAATTATATCTCTAAGAGATAGGAGAGAGTATATCTAAGAAGAATAAGGAATAATAAGGACTTACAATTGATTTTGGATCACTAACACACTTTGATTCGTCCAAAAGTCACATTTGGGTCAAAAGGGAATCGCCAAGGGAACCTATGAGATAAAAGGAGTTTGAGAGACTAAGGGAGAATGAGAAAAATGAGGGTTTTGAGGCCTTAATCCGAATTAAAACATAAATTTCAGAGCATTAACTATACATTGAGTGGTTTATCAAATCGTGTGCCAACTGTGCACATGCTACTAAACATCACCCGTGTAGCCACACGATTTGAGCCATATAGTTTGGAAAATCATGCGCCAACCGATGTTACTGTCTTAAGGACACACCTCCACGTAGTTGGCTCTCATGGTTTGAAAAATTGTGTACTAATAGGGCTTCTCCCACTATCACCACCCACATGATTTTCCCTGGCATGCACACATTCTAGACAAATAGTGCTCCAATTGTGCGCCTGTCCAGTGACTCCCAACATCACCTTGCACAGTTTTCTAGAGATGGTGCATGATTTATACTAATAGTTCTCAAACCATGAATCCTCTATAAACACTTCCAAAACACTTAAAAACCTTTAGGAAACTCCAGAAACTCAACCCAAGTATTATATAAGCTCAATGTGCATAATAAAAAGGAAAACTACCTCAAACTAAGGGTGTTACAACCTATGGGAGGTATGATCTGATACGTGAGCTGTTAGGAGTGAGAGAGACATGCCAATGAGGAAATAAAAGTGGGGAACCTTGTGTGTGTATGTGTGTGTGTTTTGATATGGATATGATTACTTGTATAGTTACTTAGTGAGAAATACATTGTGAGGATGATAAATAATTTTACTAATTTACGAGATGAGTTGTTTTCATTGTTTATTCACTAGGATTTAGTATGCTTCTTTCATGTTTTGCATGAGAGTTTCTGGGGATGGTCCTACTAATTATACTTGTATACTCACCCTACATATTTATAAGCTATTTTTCAGGTCCAAAGTAGTTGGTTGGTGATTGTGCTAGGCATTACTAGCTCAAAGTGGTTGTTCAGGAGTTTGAGTTTTTGGTCACCATATAGGATTTTTTTAGGTACTTTTCAGTTATTTTTAGTTATGTATAAAATTATAATCATGTATTGGGATTGCTTTTTTTTATGCATGGTGTTTATTGAGGATATCATCTTATATCTTATTCCTTAAATTTATAGAAGTAGGGTAATGTCTCTCATTTGTGACTATATACCATGGGTGCTAGTCGTCATCATGTGGCCTATTGAAGGTAGGATTTAGGGGTCATCATCTCTCCCTTCATTGTCGACCCAAGAGGGGTACCGGTGGTGGCGGGTTGTGACATTATTCTTATTCACAACCTTTGTCAAAATTATTCTCTCATGCTACTAGTCTATTTTCCATGTTATTCATACACAACCTTTTGTTAAATTTTACACAATTCCAAACTTCGCCAAATTTCTTTATAGCCTTCTCTAAGTGTCTTCAATAATGTTCACACTCTTCCACCACCATAGTAAATCATAATAAACATATATTACCTCATAAAACTTCTCTATATTTTCTTTAGTAATACCTCATGAAGTTCATAATTATTTTTGCAACTTTATTATGGTGTGACCTCTATTAGTTAGAAAAAAACTTCTTCATCCAATTAATCTCATGCTCTATATGATAATTCCCCATTAATATAATGATCCTTTAGAGGATATTCTCCATCATTTTGTGGCCTTTCAACCACACTTTACTTTTCTACAAATAATTCCATAAATGGAAATTATAGTCATACCTCATTGTTTTTTCAATGAAAACTCTTTCATCAACTTCATCTTCATCCCAACTTTACAATGTGATGGACACCCACTCCATGGTTGAAAAAAAAACGAAACACATACTTATCTGGATAATAACAAATCCAACAAAATTTTATCAATACTTAATTTGATTCTAATTAACAAAAAAAATATTTCAACAGTTTAATATATATATAGATTTGGTTTGTAACAACATTTATATATTTTTAGTTCACTTTATGCATTAAAGACACTATCGATTCATACTATTTTATTTTAATATACAAAAAATTGTGAAAAGGCATGAAAATAAAGGATAACGTGAGATTAAAAGTATTTTATTGATAATGTGGTGTGTAGTTTAGTACATTTTATTGCTTATATGTTTTTTTCAATATGTTGAAAGAGGAAAAATGGTAATTGTAATAATTTGGCAATACCTTTATATCTCAAATAACCACAAAAAATATTTATTTTCATCACAAATAGTCAAGGGTGATCCAAATAAGTATAAAATTCTAAAATATAACTTTCATTATATACAAAATCCATTCACTTAAACATGATTTTAAAACAATAATATTTTTTAAAAATAGAATTAACACCCAACATGCATTCCAAACTAATAACATCCAATTAAAAACATGCTTCTCTAGAAATTCAATTTTCTATAAGCAACTCAATCAACAACCGACATGTATAAAAACAACATGACTCGTTTAATCTATCCTTTTGAAGCTCTTCATATTTTGACCATAGTCAACATCATCTATATTCCAACATGCTCATCAGAGGGATAAAAAAAATTAACAAGATGTTCAAATCACATTTCATATTTATTTCAGCATGCCTTTAAACAAAATATTCACATCATGCTTACAAGGCGCCTAACGACAAACTACAAATAAAAAAACACATACAAAGACTGAAAATTTTCAAATCACTGTGTTAACATTCCATTCAAAAATTAATATTTATAAACTCAATAAACAAAATATTCACTTTTTCGTGATTTTTAAGAACAAAAATCACTTTCTCTCACATCACCATGCTTATAAAAACAATTGAAAACATATTCATGTAAGTCAAACTTTTAACACAAGCCATAATATTTCATTCCACGTCTTCCTCATGCTCAACTTTCCATTTAATGATACTTACTAGAAAACATCATTCAATCTATCAAAATCATTATCATCATTCTCTAAAAAAATAATATTATGGTCAACCAATATGAAACAATCTATGAATATCATCATTTTAAATTTAACTTGCTTTCATATAATGTATCTACAGTAATAAATATTCTTATTCAAGCATTCAACAACACATTTATTGAAATTAATTATACAAATTTTTTGATCATTTATAAATTAGAACTATTAAATGAATAAATTCATAACCCCTCAATGCATTGAAAAACAATAAAACTACAGAGAATAATTTAATAACCCCTTAATAAATATTACATTAAAAACAATTTTAAATTGGATTTAATTAGAGGAAATGAGTAACTAAGACTAAAAAAAATCATGTACAATGATCAAATTTATGATGCATTATTGTAACTAATATAATCTAAACAAACCTCAATTCAATGAATCAAGAAGAGCCACAACCTAACGGGATATTGTATGTTGTTTGATACCTATAAACAAATGAAACCAATGATCAATCGAATAGATAAGGAATCTAGAACTCTCTGATTTGATAATAAAAAAAGGAATCAAATGGAAAAAAACATATGAACAAAGGGGGGAGAGGTGGATTGGTCAAGGGGGAGAGGGGGGTCACACATCTAGGGAGGGGGTTACGTATTAGGGGAGGAGGTTCATGTAATAGGAATTTTAGTGGGGGAACTACAAGAAAAGAGATGGTTAACGACAGTTTATTCACGGCGGTTCTAGTAACCACCCTAAATAAATATGGTTAAAATATATATATAATATCAGAGCGGTTTCATGAAACTGCCACAATATTTTTTTATGTATTCAATTAGCGGCAGTTTCAATTAAACTACCACTAAATATTCAAAAAAAACTTAATTCCTCCCCCTCCCTTGATCCCTCTATGCGACCATGACCCCCCCACACACACACACCTCCCCCGACCTCCTCTCCTCTCCCTGGCGGCAACCCCAAGCCTACGACCCCCTCTCCCCCCACCCCTCCTCCTCTCCTCTCTCTGGCGGTGACCCCGAGCCCATGACCCCCACCCACCTCAGACCCCAACCCTCATGACTCTCCCCCCTCCAACCACCTCTCTGGTTGACCCGTGAGTGACGCAACCCCCCCCCCCTCCGACCCCAACCCCCGTGACCCCCCCCCCCCCCCTCTGACCTCCTCTTTGGTCGGCTCGTCGAAGACGCGACCCCCCGACCTCCCTCACCCCAGCTCGATTCCCCTCCTCAACGGTGACGCGGACCCCCATCGACCTCCCTCTCCCCAACTCAGATCCCCTCCTTGGCAGCAATGCAGACCCCCCTTAAAGGTTGCATCATTCTCACCCTAAATCTATTATTGAGTACCATTATAGTGTATGATACCATCCCACCCCTTGTAATTATAGTGTTATGTATGATACAATACCATGAATTTGTATACAATATAATTTATTATAGATAAATTTGTATATAAAACTCATCCTAAAAACAATATGGTGTATATTCCCACATTAGGCTTGATCCTTTAAAAAAATAATGCAAGCTATTATCACTGGTTTATTTTTTTTAGTGTGGTCAGTTGTGTTAAGAATGTATAAATAGTTACATACACTATAACTAGGATAGAAGTTCAAATATCAAAAATCGGAATTAAAAATTGAGTAGTAATGTGTAAAAAGAATCACATAGATTCACCTTACACCTCTTGGAGTGAATACACAATCTAATGGGCATTTCTTGTTGATTAAATAACATCCTGAGAGTGGTCTTACTAATAATTGTTGTTATAAAGGGATAAATACATAAGTATTATTTTGTTAATTTATATAATAATGTTAGTTTTTGTGAATCAAAGGATTTGAATTCAATATGTGAATATAGATGATTTTGGGTTCATAAACAATAAGAATATATTATATCTAAAGATAGATAAATATAAGGATATAGAGTATCAATGGTACTCTTTGGGTGTATGATGATTGTGGGTTCTTTCATACAAATTCATATAACTATAATTATTCTATACATAAATTACTTGGAGAGACTATGATCACTCCTCAGTGTCAATCAAGACACAAACATCATTTTATAATCCATGTTAAAAGGGTTTCAAAATTTCATTGTTAATTATAACATGAATGAGTTCAAATGGGTTTGTTGATATGATCGTATTCTCATAAATTGTGGATGGAATCATTTTAAATATGAATCTATCATCAAAAAATCAAAATCAAATACAAATAAAGTAAAATAACTATGTGTACCAAAAGTACTGTGTGATCTATATTTATAAAGTATACTTGATGATGATCATTAAGTAATAGTTCTCTTTATCTTGCCTTTAATGTTTTTATATTGGTTGCCAAAATCTATGTCAGGATTGACAGATCACAAAAATTTATTTTATCACCCTATCATTGAATATTAATAAGGAAGGGGTACAAAGAAATAATAATCTAGTATTTGTTCTTTAAAACTACCACAAACATATATGGATCGCACTATTTATTTTTAATTACTTCATTGAATAACATTTCCTAAGAGATACATCTAATTTGTAGGTACCGCAATTTATGGATGTTTTTATATATTAATTTATAAAAATTCTTATGATTATATATTTATTATCAATGATTATATGAATCATTATAATTATTAATATTGGAATAATAACCAATAGGGAAATATGAATTGCAACATTATATTACATAAGCTATATCACAGATCTACTATATGATATGATATAGGACTCTGATAAATACCCTAGGATTCAGTTATGATTATAATGTTGTGTTCGATATATATAATATTCAAATAAAATATTAAAATATAATAGTGATTCATATTATATGATTCACCCATTTTATTGAATATTTATCAGTTTCATACAAGCAATAAAGTCCTTTAAAGATTCTTTGTTATACTTCATAATTCCATGGGAATACATCAAAACTCTATTAAAAATGGTTTATAAAAAACATTCATTTTTTGAACAAAAAAGTTTCCAATGATTTTAATCAATTTTATACAACATAACTTTGTAACAATACGGTCCTTAATCATTTGAAATGCAGTAATGCTGAGAACAAAGAAAAAAATAGGATCCTAGTCGATCAGCATATCAGAGCATGCCACCGCTACTGTTATCTTCTGTGGATGCTAGTGATTCTATTATACTCGAGACTACTAGCGAGCCAACCATTTCCCCAGATGTCATTGGTGGCCCACTGCCTGATTTACCTTTGACGATAGAGTAGTTTGTCACCCCTCCGTCTAGGGGATATTGGTGACTTACCGTTACTAGTATGTCATTTTTCAAAAAAAACTTTATATTTTATTAAATTTTTAATGCATTTTTCAAATAGATAAAAACAACCATAGAAGGGATACAAATATGAACATGATAGGTGTATGGGACCTGAAGGACTTCAAGATTATTGTTCCGTTTGATGGGCTCGGGGTGCCTACCAATGACGCTGTCGGAATCTACGGGCAGATTCTTGGGTAGCTTGCTTACGAGACGGTGAGTTTTCCCATTAATTATAAAGATTGAAGGCATATTCATATAGCTTAGAAAAACGAGGTCTTTGATACTCAAGTAAAGTTAATATTAATTTAATATTCCTTGAAAACTAATTTAAAAGATATTAGTAAAACTTTTCCATATACTGCTAAAGTGTTATGTTTTTTATTTCTAGATGTTTTTTCATTTTGATGTCCCTGACTCCTTTTCACGCCCATGGACTTTGAAAATTTTGCGCAATAAATGGAGAGATTTTAAATGGAGATTATGGCATAAGTTTAATGAATCTTCTCTGAACTTATGAAAAATGTATGAGAAAGTGTCTGAAGGCATTTCTCGTGAGTAATGGAAGCTCTTTGTCGATATCAACATAGATGCATCTTATGTGGTAATTGCATATTTTACAGTATCTTAATAACATAAACATGATAAAAATTTTATTTTTATTAATGTTGCTATTTTTTGTAGGAATTTTCTAAAAAAAATTATGTGAATCATGAGAAGAAAGACATTACTCACATTCCAGGGTCTCATAGTTTTTCGAGAAAAAAAAATAATTTTTTTGTATTTTATTCATTATTATTTATATCATTTTATTATAACTCAAGGTTTTTTCTAACTTGTTTACATTTTTTTATAAAGTCTAATCAATTATTTCACTATGTTGGCTAAAATCAAGAGACAACCACCGTAGATTTAATTTTGAAATGTAGGAACTGAAGGCACGCCATTCCGAATGACGATTTGTTTGTTATGACCGTAAACGCGTTTTTAGTGTTTTAAAACACTAAAATGTACGTGGAATGGTCAAAAACAAGAAAATGATATCATATTGTCCTTAAATCAAAGGAAAACTATCATAGATTTAATTGTGAAATTAGGAATTGATGACACGTCATTCTGAATGACGGTTTTTCTGTTATGGTCATAAACGCGTTTTTAGTGTTTTAAAACACTAAAACGTTCATGGAACGGTCAAAACTAGACAAATGATGTTGTCTTGTTCTGAAATCAGTAGAAAAGCACCGTATATTTAATTTTGAAATGTAGGAACTGAAGACTCATCATTCTGAATGACGGTTTTCTCATTATGGTCGTAAACACGTTTTTAGTGTTTTAAAATACTCAAGCGTATGTGGAACGATCAAAACCAGACAAACGAAGTTGGATTGTCCTGAAATCAAGGGACAACCACCGCTTAGTTGTTTTTTATGTGTACGCACAGACAACACGCCAATCTGACGTGTGGTGTGGTCAGATTGCTCGGTAAACACTTATGAAATGTACAAGAGCCTTTAAAAACAAGTGTCAGGGGGTCAAAACCAAGAAAACGATGTCTTATTTCCCTGAAATAAGAGGAAATGACCATAGATTTAATTGTGAAAACGTAAGAATTGACGGCAGCTCATTTTGAATGACAGTTTTCCTGTTATGGTCATAAATGTGTTTTTAGTGTTTTCAAACAATAAAACATGTGTGGAACGATCTGTTGGGATTTTTTGATTTAAAATTTAAATATTTTTGAGAGAGAAAAAGGGATTAAAGATTTTGATATGAAAAAAGAGATATGTGGGATTGGATATGGAAAAAAGGAAATATGTGAGATTAGATATGGAAAAAAGATATCTTTTTTCTTATCTTTGAGAGGGGTGGAAGTCTCTTATAAAAAGGCTACATCGGGCCTCTAGAATAAAAGAGAGTCGGCAAGATGTAGCTGCTGCGAGAGAGAATCAAGAAGGGGTTACCGCGTTTGCGGTAACCGGTGTGACGAAGAAGGGCAGGCAAGATGCAGTTGCCTGAAGATAACCAGGAAGAGGCTACCACTTGCAGTAGCTCGTGCAAAGAGATGACGAAGACAATGGCGTGCGACGTCATGCAGAGAGAATTGTCAAGGATGGCGTGCAAAGAGATTCATGATGGTGTCATGTATCGAAAGTCTTCTTGGTTGTGGAGATCAAGCAGCGTGTCCCGGTTGTGACGATCGACGGTACATCAAAATGGTACATTCATGGGTGTGAGTGCATTGTAAAAAAGCCTATGAGTGTGGTGTGAAAATCCTTCGGGTGCTGTGTCAAATTCCTTCAGGTGATAAAAGGAATTCGGGTAAATCTTCTCTTCTGTGTTTCTACAACGACTACTTCCGCTGCGGCGTCGGGCTTCACACCCCAACACGATCAGAACCAAGAAAACGACGTTGAATTGTCCTAAAATCAAAGGAAAACCACTATATATTTAATTGTGAAATGTAGGAACCGCCGCTGCATCATTTCGAATGATGGTTTGCCCGTTTATGGTTGTAAATGTGTTTTTAGTGTTTTAAAATACTAAAACGTGTGTGGAGTGGTCAAAACCAGGCAAACGATGTCGGATTAATCTGGTTTCATGAGTCAACTACCGTAGATTTAATTGTGAAATAGAGGAACTATCGGCACATCATTCTGAATGATGGTTTGCTCGTTATGGCTGTAAACGTCACTACTAAAAAAACCACCATTAGCGACCGCCAATGGCGGTCACTATAGTGAATTTTTTTTTTTTAAAAAAATGTCCACTGAAATAAATAAATAAATATATATATATATATATATATTAAAAAAAATATTCACATATATACTATTAAATACAATATTTTAAATATATATATATATAATATATTTTAAATGTTTTAATATATATAATATTAAATATATGTATAATATCGAATCATTGTGCTATAATAATTTAAAACCCACGATTTAAGAAATGCTATCATTTCAGGTTTTTCAGAGCACGTTTGCTCCGAATTCGACCGCCGCACGCCGTTTTGGTGTTTTATGACTCCGGAAACGCGTTTCCGGCCGCTGCGGTCAAACGACACCTCTGATTGACGTGTCGTCTCTCCGACCATTTCACAATTCACGCAACGGATGTTGTCGTGCGGTTTTGTGGCATTCGGAGGTCATTCGGGTGGTTTTGACCCCCCAACGCGCCATTTCAGCGCGCGCCGAGTTGCTGAAAACGACGCATTCGGTCGTGCCGCGCGCACCGCATGTCCGATGGACGTGACGCCTCCTCCTACATCTCAGGAATAATATTCCTATCATTCTCGTGCGGTTTCAGGTTTTTCGGAGCACGTTTGCTCCGAATTCGACCGTCGCACGCCGTTTTGGTGTTTTATGACTCCGGAAACGCATTTCCGGCCGCCGCGGTCAAACGGCACCTCCGATTGACGTGTTGTCTATCCGAACATTTCACAATTCACGCAACGGATGTTTTCGTGCGGTTTCGTGGCATTCGGAGGTCGTTCGGGTGGTTTTGACCCCCCAACGTGCCATTTCAGTGCGCGCCGAGCTGCTGAAAACGACGCATTCGGTCGTGCCGCGCGCACCGCACGTCCGATGGACATGCTGCCTCCTCCTGCATCTCAGGAATAATATTCCTATCATTCTCATGCGGTTTCAGGTCGTTCGGAGCACGTTTGCTCCGAATTCGACCACCGCACGCCGTTTTGGTGTTTTATGACTCCGGAAACGCGTTTCCGGCCGCCGCGGTCAAAAGACACCTCCGATTGACGTTCCGTCTGTCCGAACATTTCACAATTCACGCAATGGATGTTTTCGTGTGGTTTCGTGGCATTCAGAGGTCGTTCGGGTGGTTTTTACCCCCCAACGCGCCATTTCAGCGCGCGCTGAGCTGCTGAAAACGACGCATTCGGTCGTGCCGCGCGCACCAAACGTCCGATGGACGTGCCGCCTCCTCCTGCATCTCAGGAATAATATTACTATCTTTCTCGTGCGGTTTCAGGTTTTTCGGAGCACGTTTGCTCTGAATTGGACCGCCGCATGCCGTTTTGGTGTTTTATGGCTCCGGAAACGCGTTTCCGGCCGTCGCGGTCAAAAGACACCTCCGATTGACGTGCCGTCTATCCGAACATTTCAAAATTCACGCAAAGGATGTTGTCGTGCGGTTTCGTGGCATTCGGAGGTCGTTCGGGTGGTTTTGACCCCCCAACGCGCCATTTCAGCGCGCGCCGAGCTGCTGAAAACGACGCATTCAGTCGTGCCACGCGCACCGCACTTCCGATGGATGTGCCGCCTCCTACTTCATCTCAAGAATAATATTCCTATCGTTCTCGTGCGGTTTCAGGTCGTTCGGAGCACGTTTGCTCCGAATTCGACCGCCGCACGCCGTTTTGGTGTTTTGTGACTCCGGAAACGCGTTTTCGGCCTCCGCGGTCAAACAACACCTTCGATTGACGTTCCGTCTATCCGAACATTTCACAATTCATGCAAAGGATGTTGTCGTGCGGTTTCGTGGCATTCAGAGGTCGTTCGCGTGGTTTTGACCCCTCAACGCGCCATTTCAGAGCGCGCTGAGCTGCTGAAAACGACGCATTCGGTCGTGCCGCGCGCACCGCACATCCGATGGACGTGACGCCTCCTCCTGCATCTCAGGAATAATATTCCTATCATTATCGTGCGATTTCAGGTTTTTTGGAACACGTTTGCTCTGAATTGGACCGCCGCACGCCGTTTTGGTGTTTTATGGCTCCGGAAACGCGTTTCCGGCCGCCACGGTCAAACGGCACCTCCGATTGACGTACCATCTACCCGTCCATTTCACAATTCAAGCAAAGGATGTTTTCGTGCGGTTTCGTGGCATTCGGAGGTCGTTCGGGTGGTTTTGACCCCCCAACACGCCATTTCAGCGCGCGCCGAGCTGCTGAAAACGACGCATTCGGTCGTTCCGCGCGCACCGCACGTTCGATGGACGTGCCGCCTCCTCCTGAATCTCAGGAATAATATTCCTATCATTCTCGTGCGGTTTCAGGTCGTTCAGAGCACGTTTGCTCCGAATTCGACCGCCGCACGCCGTTTTGGTGTTTTATGACTCCGGAAACGCGTTTCCGGCCGCCGCGGTCAAACGGCACCTCTGATTGATGTGCCATCTGCCCGAACATTTCACAATTTACGCAACGGATGTTGTCGTGCGGTTTCGTGGCATTCAGAGGTCGTTCGGGTGGTTTTGACCCCCCAACGCGCCATTTCAGCGCGCGCCGAGCTGCTGAAAACGACGCATTCGGTCGTTCCGCGCGCACCGCACGTCTGATGGACGTGCCGCCTCCTCCTGCATCTTAGGAATAATATTCCTATCGTTCTCGTGCGGTTTCAGGTCGTTCGGAGCACATTTCCTCCGAATTCGTCCGTCGCACGCCGTTTTGGTGTTTTATGACTCCGGAAACGCGTTTCCGGCCGCCGCGGTCAAACGGCACCTCCGATTGACGTGTCGTCTGCCCGAACATTTTACAATTCATGCAGCGGATGTTTTCGTGCGGTTTTGTGACATTCGGAGGTCGTTCGGGTGGTTTTGACCCCCCAACGCGCCATTTCAGCGCGCGCCGAGCTGCTGAAAACGACACATTCGGACGTGCTGCGCGCACCGCACGTCCGATGGACGTGCCGCCTCCCCCTGAATCTCATGAGTAATATTTATATCGTTCTCGTGCGGTTTCAGGTCGTTCGGAGCACGTTTGCTCCGAATTGGACTGCCGCACGCCGTTTTGGTGTTTTATTGCGCCGGAAACGCGTTTCCGGCCGCCGCGGTCAAACGGCACCTCCGAATGACGTGTCGTCTGGCCGACCATTTCAGAATTCACGTACCGGATTTTTTCGTACGGTTTCGTGGCATTTGAACGTCGTTCGGGTGGTTTTGACCACCCAACGCGGCATTTCAGTGCGCGCCGCGCTGCTGAAAACGACACATTCGGTCGTGCCGCGCGCACCGCACGTCCGATGGACGTGCTGCCGCCTCCTGCATCTCAGGAATAATATTTTTATCGTTCTCGTGCGGTTTCAGGTCGTTCGGAGCACGTTTGCTCTGAATTGGACCGTCGCACGCCGTTTTGGTGTTTTATGGCGCCGGAAACGCGTTTCTGACCGCCGCGGTCAAACGGAACCTCCGAATGACGTGCCGTATGGCCGACCATTTCACAATTCACGCACCAGCTGTTGTCGTACGGTTTCGTGGCATTCGGACGTCGTTCGGGTGGTTTTGGCCACCCAACGCGGCATTTCAGCGCGCGCCGCGCTGCTGAAAACGACACATTCGGTCGTGCCGCGCGCACCGCACGTCTGATGGACGTTCCTGTTGGGCGGAGAAGAAAAGGAGTGATGGCAAGAGGGGGGGTGAATTGCCTTTTAAAAATTAATTAACAATTTAAAAACAAAGTGAAAGTGCAGCGGAAATAAAAGAGGCAAAACACACAACTTGATAACGGAGTTCGGCTTAAACCCAAGCCTACGTCTCCGCTCCCAACTCAACCGTTGAGAGATTTACTACCGCTTTCTTTTCAATGGTTTTAGCAAGAAACCCACTAGACTTTAAGGTTAGTCTAGAACCTATTACAGCTTGCTTTTAATGGTTATGCAAGAACTCACTTGCTTTCAATGGTTGAGCAAGAATCCACTAGCCTTCTTACAGGTGAAGGCTAGCTCACCTTTGATTCAAGCCTTTTAAAAGGGAAGGCTTGACTAACCTCTTCACACCTTGAAGGTGGTGTGAAAACCCAAATGAAAGGGAGATGAGAGAAAGAGGGGTTTGTAGGCACAAACCCAAAATAAAGCTCAAAATAGATAAAGCAATAAAAACCGTAATGGGAGAAGCCTTGGGCGCCAAAGGATTGATTGGAGTTGATGAAGGGTGCTCCCAAGATTCTTTGGTGGTGCTCCTTGGATGTGAAAATGTGTTGGAGCAAGTGAGGGTTCCTTGAGGGAATGCGCCGGAGGTTCGCCAAATGATCAAAAATATGTCCGTGGGCTTCCGTATGGCTCAGTTAGTGTTCCGAGGATTCCGTATCCTTAATTTATAGAGGGGGAACCCTCATATGGCCTTTGGGAGTCTTCGGAGCCGTTGGGGAGGCCTTCGGAGCCGTTGGGAGGCAAGTGGACAGGTCTGGTCAAAGGCCCAACGGCTAGTTTGACTGGCTCCACCGGATGACTGGTGCTAGGCCACCGGTTGGACGGTGCTTGTAAAATGGAGATCAATTCTGCCCAAGCTCCACTGGCTGGCCGGTGAGGAGGCCACCGGTTGGCCGGTGGTGAGACAATAGCAAACACTATTCTGTCTGGGTGCCACCGGCTGGCCGGTGCTGAGGCCACCGGTTGGTCGGTGGACTGAAAATCAGTCCACTTTGGCTTCTTGCTTTCTTGGCCCAATTCCTTGGCCACCTGAAATCATGCCTATCATCCAAAAACACTTAAAACAAGATTAGATAAATAAGAGAGTGATTGTGATCATGAAAATTAAACCACGAGGTGTACGAGAGGTACAACAATCTCCCCCTATTTTGATGATCACAATCACCAAAACAAACAATGTAAAAAGACTGAAATGAGAGGCATGCTTTAAAAGATTTTTCCCCCAATCAACCAAGAATTTCTCCCCCTTTGTGATTATCAAAATAGCACGGGGCATAAAACTTGATTGAGGGATAGAGTTGAAAAACAAGATAGAGATTTTGAACCAATTGAAATTTTTGAAATTTGAATTGAAAGTTTTGAATTGAAAATTTAAAATTTTGAATTGAAAGTTTTGAATCGAAGTTTGGAATGAAAGTTTGGAATTGAATTGAAAGTTTTGAATCGAAAATTGAAATGAGAATTTTGAATTGAAAGTTTTGAATTGAAAATTGAAATGAGAATTTTGAATTGAAAGTTTTGAATTGAAAATTGAAATGAGAATTTTGAAATGAAAAACGCAAAAAAGCTTAAACAATCCTAACTTCCCCTAAATAAAAATAACAAATCACCGGGGAGAGGTTTTTGAAACCGAGACAAATTTTGGTCCGGTGAGACTCGCTAAAAGAGATTTTTCAATCCATACTTGTCTAGTGGCGGGTCTTCTCCTATAAAATTCATCGTTAAAGAAAATAGTTTTTGGCCTTCCATACCGGGCATTTTTGCAATTGCACTCATAGATTAAGTGCCCGGGTTTTTTGCAATAATTACAAAATTTAAATTGAGAGCTCCCCCTTACAAAAATAGTTGGAGCATAGGAAGAGGAAGCTTGCTTGGAATAGCCAAGCCCTTCGGTGGTTCTAGATATGCGTTGGGAACCAAGGAGTTTGGTCAAATTTTGTTCACCTTGGGTGAACTTGGCGAGAGATTCCCTTAAATCTTTGATTGTTGATTCCATAGAATCAACATCGGGAAGGTTTTGGACTTTGAGGGACAACTCTTCCTTTTCTTTGAGAAGTTGTTCCTTTTCGGAAGAGAGTTTTTTGAAATTCTTTTTTAAAGCAACAAATTTGGAAGAAAGTTCGTGAAAACCTTCCTCCAATTGATCTCTAGCATGTTGAAGATCCTCATAAGACATGTGATTAAAAGAATTTGAAGAACAAGAGGAAGAGGAGTCGGAAGAGGTTACCTCATGAAATGCCATTAGGCATTTGTTACCGTTGTCGCTTGAGGAGGAGGAGGAGTCGGATGTGGAGCTATCACTCCATGTGGCCTTGAAAGTCTTCTTCTTTTCCTTTTGCTTGGACCTTTTCTTGTTGAGTGGACAATCGGGCTTGTAATGGCCTTTCTCGCCGCACCCGTAACATGTTACCATGGGCTCGGATTTTTCGTTGGATTGAGCCTTGCGGGATTTCTTCTTCTTGTGCTTCTTCATGAATTTGTGCATCTTGCGGGCAAGGTTTTCCATTTCGGAATCGCCGCTTGAAGAGGAAGATGATGAGGAGGAGGAGCTTTCTTCTTGTTGAACTTTGAAGACGATGTTCTTTGGAGTTTTGATCGGTTTGCCTTCCTTTTCAGCTTGCCTCCTCATGGTGATCTCATAGGTCATGAGGGATCCGATGAGCTCTTCGACCGTCATGTTCTTGATGTCTTTTGCTTCTTGGATTGTCGTGACTTTTGGTGCCCATGAGCTTGGTAAGATCCAAAGGATCTTCTTGACCATCGTTTCTGTAGAAACATCATCTCCAAGAGATTTTCTACCATTGCAAACGTCAGTAAAGCGAGTAAACATTTCAGAAATTGATTCGGATGGATGCATGGTAAAAGACTCAAAATCTTGACGGAACATATTCAATCGAGTATCCTTCACTTTGTTGGTCCCCTAATGGGTAACCACCAAAAGTTTCCAGATTTCATGAGATGAGGTGCATGTGGAAACTCGATTGAACTCATTACGATCAAGGCCGCAATGAAGAGCGTTCATGGCTTTTCCATCAAGCTCGAAATTTTTAATGTCGGCTTGAGTCCATTTGGATTCATCGGGAGAAGAGAGAGTGTAACCATGCATGACAATTTTATAAATAGGATAACCTATGCTTCTAAGAAAAGTGGTCATGCGGGTTTTCCAATAGTTATAGTTGGTTCCATCAAAAAATGGAGCACGACCCAAAGAAAAGCCTTCGGGGGCGAAAGAGGTTGATGCCATCACAATGGATCTTAAATTTGAAACCGGTTAGGGTATTACTCAAATTTTGCCTCTGATACCAATTGTTGGGCGGAGAAGAAAAGGAGTGATGGCAAGAGGGGGGGTGAATTGCCTTTTAAAAATTAATTAACAATTTAAAAACAAAGTGAAAGTGCAGCGGAAATAAAAGAGGCAAAACACACAACTTGATAACGGAGTTCGGCTTAAACCCAAGCCTACGTCTCCGCTCCCAACTCAACCGTTGAGAGATTTACTACCGCTTGCTTTTCAATGGTTTTAGCAAGAAACCCACTAGACTTTAAGGTTAGTCTAGAACCTATTACAGCTTGCTTTTAATGGTTATGCAAGAACCCACTTGCTTTCAATGGTTGAGCAAGAACCCACTAGCCTTCTTACAGGTGAAGGCTAGCTCACCTTTGATTCAAGACTTTTAAAAGGGAAGGCTTGACTAACCTCTTCACACCTTGAAGGTGGTGTGAAAACCCAAATGAAAGGGAGATGAGAGAAAGAGGGGTTTGTAGGCACAAACCCAAAATAAAGCTCAAAATAGATAAAGCAATAAAAACCGTAATGGGAGAAGCCTTGGGCGCCAAAGGATTGATTGGAGTTGATGAAGGGCGCTCCCAAGCTTCTTTGGTGGTGCTCCTTGGATGTGGAAATGTGTTGGAGCAAGTGAGGGTTCCTTGAGGGAATGCGCCGGAGGTTCGCCAAATGATCAAAAATATGTCTGTGGGCTTCCGTATGGCTTAGTTAGTGTTCCGGGGCTTCCGTATCCTTAATTTATAGAGGGGGAACCCTCATATGGCCTTTGGGAGTCTTCGGAGCCGTTGGAGAGGCCTTCAGAGCCGTTGGGAGGCAAGTGGACAGGTCTGGTCAAAGGCCCAACGGCTAGTTTGACTGGCTCCACCGGCTGACCGGTGCTAGGCCACCGGTTGGCCGGTGCTTGTAAAATGGAGATCAATTCTGCCCAAGCTCCACCGGCTGGCCGGTGAGGAGGCCACCGGTTGGCCGGTGGTGAGACAGTAGCAAACACTATTCTGTCTGGGTGCCACCGGCTGGCCGGTGCTGAGGCCACCGGTTGGCCGGTGCTGAGGCAGTGGCTCAGCCTTCTGTCTGGGTTCCATCGGCTGGCCGGTGGTGAAGCCACCGGTTGGCCGGTGGACTGAAAATCAGTCCACTTTGGCTTCTTGCTTTCTTGGCCCAATTCCTTGGCCACTTGAAATCATGTCTATCATCCAAAAACACTTAAAACAAGATTAGATAAATAAGAGAGTGATTGTGATCATGAAAATTAAACCACGAGGGGTACGAGAGGTACAACAGTTCCGCCTCCTCCTGCATCTCAGGAATTATATTTCAATCGTTCTCGTGCGGTTTCAGGTCGTTCGGAGCACGTTTGCTCCGAATTGGACCGCCGCACGCCGTTTTGGTGTTTTATGGCGCCGGAAACGCGTTTCCGGCCGCCGCGGTCAAACGGCACCTCTGAATGACGTTCCGTCTGGTCAACCATTTCACAATTCACACACCGGATGTTATCGTACGGTTTCGTGGCATTCGGAGGTCGTTCGGGTGGTTTTGACCCCCCCGCCGCGCAATTTCAGCGCGCGTCGCGCTGCTGAAAACGACACATTCGGTCGTGCCGCGCGCACCAGCACGTCCGATGGACGTGCCGCCTCCTCTTACATCTCAGGAATAATATTTCTATCATTCTTGTGCGGTTTCAGGTCGTTCGGAGCACGTTTGCTCGAATTGGACCGCCGCACGCCGTTTTGGTGTTTTATGACGCCGGAAACGCGTTTTCCGGCCGCCGCGGTCAAACGGCACCTCCGAATGACGTGCCTTCTGGCCGACCATTTCACAATTCACACACCGGCTGTTGTCGTACGGTTTCGTGGCATTCGGACGTCGTTTCGGGTGGTTTTGACCACCCAACACGGCATTTCAGCACGCGCCGCGCTGCTGAAAACGACACATTCGGTTGTGCCGCACGCACCGCACGTCCGATGGACGTGCCGCCTCCTCCTGCATCTCAGGAATAATATTTCTATCGTTCTCGTGCGGTTTCAGGTCGTTCGGAGCACGTTTGCTCCGAATTGGACCGCCGCACACCGTTTTGGTGTTTTTATGGCGCCGGAAACGCGTATCCGGCCGCCGCGGTCAAATGAAACCTTCGAATGACGTGCCGTCTGGCCGACCATTTCAAAATTCACGCACCGGCTGTTTTCGTACGGTTTCGTGGCATTCGGAGGTCGTTCGGGTGGTTTTGACCACCCAACGCTGCATTTCAGCGCGCGCCGCGCTGCTGAAAACGACACATCCGGTCGTGCTGCGTGCACCGCACGTCTGATGGACGTGCGGCCTCCTCCTGCATCTCAGGAATAACATTTCTATCGTTCTCGTGCGGTTTCAGGTCGTTCGGAGCACGTTTGCTCCGAATTGGACCGCCGCACGCCGTTTTGGTGTTTTATGGCGCCGGAAACGCGTTTCCGGCCGCCGCGGTCAAACGACACCTCCGAATAACGTTCCGTCTGACCGACCATTTCACAATTCACGCACCGGCTGTTGTCGTACGGTTTCATGGCATTCAGACGTCGTTCGGGTGGTTTTGACCACCCAACGCGGCATTTCAGCACGCGCCGCGCTGCTGAAAACGACACATTCGGTCGTGCCACGCGCACCGCACGTCCGATGGACGTGCGGCATCCTCCTGCATCTCAGGAATAATATTTCTATCGTTCTCGTGAGGTTTCATGTCGTTCGGAGCACGTTTGCTCCGAATTGGACCGTCGCACGCCGTTTTGGTGTTTTATGGCGCCGAAAACGCGTATCCGGCCGCCGCGGTCAAACGACACCTCTGAATGACGTGTCGTCTGGCCGACCATTTCACAATTTACGTACCGGCTGTTGCCGTACGGTTTCGTGGTATTCGGACATCGTTCGGGTGGTTTTGACCACCCAACGCGGCATTTCAGCGCGCGCCCGCGCTGCTGAAAACGACACATTCGGTCGTGCCGCGCGCACCGCACGTCCGATGGACGTTCCGCCTCCTCCTGCATCTCAGGAATAATATTTCTATCGTTCTCGTGCGGTTTCAGGTCGTTCGGAGCACGTTTGCTCCGAATTGGACCGCCGCACGCCGTTTTGGTGTTTTATGGCGCCGGAAACGCGTTTCCAGCCGCTGCGGTCAAACGGCACCTCCGAATGATGTGTCGTCTGGCCGACCATTTCACAATTCACGCACCAGCTGTTGTCGTACGGTTTCGTGGCATTCGGAGGTCGTTCGGGTGGTGCGGGGGTGCGGGGAGCTGTTCGGGGGTGCGGGGGGGGGGGGGCTGTACGGGGGGGCGGGGGGGTGTACGGGGGTGCGGGGGGCTGTACGGGGGTGCGGGGGGCTGTACGTGGGTGCGGGGGGGCAGTCCGGGGGTGCGGGGGGCTGTACGGGGGTGCCGGGGGGGCTGTACGGGGGGGCGGGGGGGTGTACGGGGGTGCGGGGGGCTGTACGGGGGTGCGGGGGGGCTGTCCGGGGGTGCGGGGGGCTGTACGGGGGTGCCGGGGGGGCTGTACGGGGGTGCGGGGGGCTGTACGGGGGTGTGGGGGGGCTGTACGGGGGTGCGGGGGGCTGTACGGGGGTGCGGGGGGGCTGTACGGGGGTGCGGGGGGGCTGTCCGGGGGTGCCGGGGGGGCTGTCCGGGGGTGCCGGGGGGGCTGTACGGGGGTGCGGGGGGCTGTACGGGGGTGCGGGGGGGCTGTACGGGGGTGCGGGGGGGCTGTCCGGGGGTGCCGGGGGGGCTGTCCGGGGGTGCCGGGGGGGCTGTACGGGGGTGCGGGGGGCTGTACGGGGGTGCGGGGGGGCTGTACGGGGGTGCGGGGGGGCTGTACGGGGGTGCGGGGGGCTGTACGGGGGTGCGGGGGGGCTGTCCGGGGGTGCGGGGGGCTGTACGGGGGTGCGGGGGGGCTGTCAGGGGGTGCAGGGGGGCTGTCCGGGGGTGCGGGGGGCTGTACGGGGGTGCCGGGGGGCTGTACGGGGGGGCGGGGGGGGGGGGGGGGGGGTACGGGGGTGCGGGGGGCTGTACGGGGGTGCGGGCAGCGAGGGGGGGGGGGGCTGTCCGGGGTCGGGGAGGGTGGGGGCTGTTTGAGGTGCGGGGGGGCGTCTGGGGTGCGGGGAGCGGTCCGGGGTGCGGGGGGGGGGGGGGGGGGGTTGTCCGGGGTGCCGGAGCCGTCCGGGGTGGGGGGGAGGGCTGAGGGGGCGGAGGCCGGAGGGAGGAGGGCGTGCGGCGGGGGAGGCCGGGCGGCGGGGGAGGACGGGCGGCGGGGGAGGCCGGGAGGCGGGGGGGGGGGGGGGCGTTGGGGGAGGCCAGGAGGCGGGGGGGGGGGAGCGGGGGAGGCCGGGCGGCGGGGGAGGCCGGGAGGCGGGGGGGAGTGCGGCGTCGGGGGGGCGGCGACGGGGGGGCGGGGGTGGCCGGGGGGCGGGGGGGGGGAGGGCGGCGTCGGGGGGGCGGCGACGGGGGGGGGGGGGGGCAGGGTTCGATCGAGAGGGGGGCGCGGGGGGGGGGGGGGGGGCGCAAAAAAGGCTCGGGTTTTTTTTATCAAGGCCAGCGACCGCCATTGGCGGTCGCCCGATTCTGGGGGGCTTCAATGCCCCCTTTTCTAGTAGTGCGTGTTTTTCCTGTTTTAAAACACCAAAACATGCGTGGAACGGTCAAAACCAAACAAACGAATTCGAATTTTCCTGAAATCAGAGAACAACCACCGTAGATTTAATTGTGAAATGTAGGAACTGATTACACGTTATTCTGAATGATGGTTTGCCCGTTATGACCGTAAACGCATTTTTAGTGTTTTAAAACACTAAAACATGCGTAGAATGGTCAAAACCATAGCAACCGACCTTAGATTGATGTGCAATCATGGAACAACCACCACTTAGTTGTTTTTGAAATATAGAACATGATGTGATATCAAAATCTTTAAATTTTGTTTATTAAATAAATTTCAAGCACACCACACCTCGCTTTAAAAATAAATTAGAATATTCACTTATCCCTTTTTAGTTTCAAGTGTTGAATCTTATCTTAAATAGTTATGTTTTTGTTTTCAAAGGGTTTTGCATTATATATTATTTGTTTTAAGTTAAAATATCTTCTATTTGATTAACAATATAACAAATTTTATGTGCAACATTCTGAATATATTCTGTGTATTTTCTCTTTCGCATTTCTTTTCTTAAATGTTCTGTTTTTCATTGTAGGTGGCAGATGTCGGTAGTAAGCTAGAGATTGACCGTTATGATGCACAACATTCTTCACGAGGAAGTCGGGATGGTTCTTAATTTCCATGGTTTGTTAAAATTTTATCAACTATTCAAATGTAATTCTAATTTATTATGTGTAGTTTTAATTTTTGTTTACTTTTTTGTTAGAGTTGATGAGGTGACGTGGACAGTTTCAATTGATGACATGATGTGGAGGCAGACTGATGCGGTGGAGGTCGCGACGTGGATGTATATTGAGCATTGATTATTGTTGGACATATTGTATATGTATATTGACAAATGCATGAGTTGACTTAGATTGAGATTATGTTGACTAGATGTTTGTATATGACCGTGGATGTATGATATATGTTTATCAAATATGTACATTTTAGTTTATTATATGTCAGGTTTTTTTTTTTATATTTGTAGATTTTTATTATTATTTAAAAAAAAGAAATATGATTTAGAGGCGGTTTTTTGTAACCGCTGCTCATATGTTCAGCGACAGTTTCTTTTATTTTATTTATATTTCCCCCAGATATTTTTTAAAATAAAAAAAACTGTTGTTAAATAAACAAGTAACCGACGTTGAATTCTTCAAAAAACGATACTTAACAAAACCGTCGCAAAACAATAAAAACCGCTGCTAAATGACTAACGATCGTACAATATGCGATAGTTTAAACCGTAGCTAACTCACAAAAAACAGCTACTACTTACCCTTTTTTTGTAGTGTGGGGGGGACTCTATACCAACTATTTTTTAACCCCTCCCCGCTAATATAGCCTTTATATACCTATGATTTTTTAAAACTACCGGTGTAGACTAGCATTTTTAAGGATATACCAACGGTTTATAAAAACCACTGGTGCAACCTTGCCTACATGCCCACAACGACAACAAACCGTGGATGTGAAAGTGTTTGTATAACTCAAGTTTCTAGTAGTGCACGGTTTGTTGCGCTATTGCCACAATTCTAAGATTGCGTCAAATCAAAATCAAAACATCAACAAATTTTGATCTCGAGACCTCATCGGAACTTGCTAATGACTTAAGCACCACCTTGTGACACCTTTTGTGTTGTTTAGTTATACTATAATTTATTTATTACTCATTATCACATGTAAATTACATATTATTATTATTATTATTATGCCCACCGCAAACAGCTTGATGGGTAGAAAATTGAGGGCGAGGTCAAATTCCTGGACTGGTTTATTTCTTTACAGTGTCCTGCTACGCGAGTAATATATGATTATTATATATATATATTCATGAAACACTCTGGTGCAACCTAGTGGTTACATCTCAGGGTCGTAAAAAAGAACTATTTCTGATTATAAAATTTATAATCATTAACTCGGGTTGGTTTGGTTCATATTAATCCGCACCCGAAAACAAAATCGTAATAATTTTTACTCACAAATTACCGAGCTTTCGTTGTGCACTGGCATGTGTCCAAACCCAGCGGTAAAACTAAACGTTCTTTGTTTTATATAACGATCCACTGCAACGTTCGTGCACTTCTTTCTCAACATCAGAAATTGCTCCACTCTTCCATAAAATGGTGCAGAAGAAACGATTTGTCTGCTCGTTCAGGCAATGCTTTTCCTGCAGGTGAGCTCCTCCTCATTTTTTTTTTGTATCGCCCTGTCCTGTCTGAATTCCTGTAAGTTTTTTTTAGTTCTAGTTTTTTTTCTGAATAATCCGCTTTGCGTAACGATTCAAGAAACGTTATCGTGTTTTGCTGTCTCATATTCGAATCATGGAATAAATGAAGCTTCATCTCGGACTGCTGTTAGATCCGTCTATCTCAACAGCCTCGTGTTCTTCGGCTGAATCTCTTCGGCGGATTTGTTTCCATCCCCATCTCTGTTTTTTTTTTTTTTGATATTGGTGTAACCGGAGGACTATTACGCTGGTGTGATTACTTTTAGATGCATGCGCAGGGTAGGAATCATGATATTAAAAGTCCTTAAGACATCCAGTATGAGTGCGGTGATGTTACAGATTTTGAAAATTCAGGTTGTTTGTGATGACGGACTAATAAATTAATGTTTCCTGGCATCCTTTTTTCTGGTCTATAAGAAGAAGACCTGTTTGCAGTATTGCAGCTCGTTCGTTCGTTATTTCTTTCCTTATTTTTTTGTACTAGTTAAAACAAATTGTAGCTTTCATCTGCAATATGAAATAAGTATTAGAGATCAGGAGATCTGCGCATGACTTCGGGTGAGATCAGTTGAATTGGATGAGAGTGTGGTTCATATTGTTAGGATCCTTTTCTGCAGCCTAGCTAAGATCAGTTGAATGGGACTTGAGTGTGGTTCATATATGAAGTTCCAAAAGATCGAATAACAACTGAGAAATGAGGTTGAATCAGTTGTTCACTTTTAGTTTCAATACTTTTCCAAACTTAACCCCTGCAACTTGTTATGATTTATTTCCTTATCAACTTTTAGTAAATACTCATGCATGCAAAAGTAGGAAAGTAAGTAAAGCACACAAGATTTACAAGGTTCGACCTCAGTGTGAGAACCTAATCCTTGCCATAGCCACTCTCGTAGGTCTATGAAAATCCACTATTATGAAGAAGTGAATACAACTTATGTCAACTTCTGTTAGACCTTATATCTTCCGATAAGAAAGATTATGCTGATGATTGCTTATAAAACAATTGAGCCAAACAAAAGAATAAAGACTTTGTTGAAACTGCTTCACAATTGCTCAGTCCGAATCCTCAGTCCGATTTGTCTGGATTCGATTTTCTCAATCCGTTGAGTCTGGATCCGATTCTCTCAATACAATCAGTTTGGATCTGATTCTCTCAATACGATGAGTCTGGATCTGATAATCTCAATATGATGAACTCAATATAATGAACTCATTCTCAATCCGCAAAACTCAAACTCTGCTCAAATACTCAATACGATGTACCTCAGTCTGATTAACTCAATCTGATTGATTGAATACGATCTTCTCAATACGATCTTGCTCAATCCGGTAAACAAACATTCAGCTGTTTGATCCCCCTCACGAGATCTCTGGCCGACAACGACTTTCACTTTATTTTTTCAACGCTCAGCCTTTTCCGCTTGCGTTCAAAGGCCACATAGAGCAAATGATTTGAGTAAGTATTTATACGCGACTCATAAAACAAAAGCGGAAAACTTGAAAACTTTTTCCGCCTCCTCAAATTTCAAAAATTTCGAAAATCTCTCGCATTTAAAACATCAACTTTGACTTCTTCAAACCTCTTTGGATTTCTCTGAGATTTATGCAAAAATTGAATTTTAAGTTTGACCTCTTCAACTCTTCATAAAACTTTTGGAATTTTCTTTTTGAGTATTCTTCATGATCTACGAAATACAATTTTTGTTTCTTTCTCAGTGAATCCAATTTCTGTTTCTTTTCTTTCTCAGTGAATTCGATTTCTGTTTCTTTCTCAGTGAATCCAAATTATGTATCCTTCTCAGTGAATCCGATTAAATTCTCATTACGATGGAATTTCCATTACGATGGATATCCCATTACGATGGAATCTCCATACTGCAACTTTGAAAAAATCTTCAACCCCTTTCCACCATTTCAAAAGATTTTATGATGAAAATTTTCATGATTTGTGAGAATTTTATGATCAAGAAAGTATTGTCTTACTTGGTTTAGGAAGTATTAAAATTTTCTAACTTCTGGCTTCACTTTTTTCAACAAACCTCTTCAACAACAATACGACCTTTTCCCTGAGCAACTTCTTTCTTTCCCTATTTACGACAAAGACAAACTTCCAACAAACAACAATTTCTGCCTCCGATTCTTTTGGATTCGATGAGCTTAATACGATGCAGATGGATCCGATTCCTGGATAACAAAAACATTCTTATACAAAAAGGTTAGTTGTCAACAAATACAAAAACTTTGTTAAAACAATTTATCACAAAGGTCTTCAATATCATTAGGATCCTTTCTCGCCTAGCTCGTCCAGACCCAACACATAAGTCATTATGAGGTTCCATCCTAAAACCAATCGGGGATTGGAGGGGCGACCCATCCGAGCTTATATGTTAGCCACCACTCATCGCGGAAACCGATGTGAGATTGAGTTTGCACCCAACAATCCTCCCCTCAAACCAAAAACCACACAACTGAGCCTCCCCTTCAACTATAATCCATCTGATCCAAATCATCTTGCACTTGCACCGCCATTTTTTCTCATCATTGGGATGCGTTGCCTGCCATTGTTATTAGACTTTCGACACAAGACACCGCCATGGAACCACATGCTCCAACCAAGCCACCGTTATCGTTCTCAAACTGGTTTGACGATCTGCCATCCACATCACACTTGGGCTGCACTATGACTCTGATACTACTTGTCAGGATCCAATTCCTCCAGGTCAGACTTTCCAGGCTCAACACATAAACCCTTATGGAAGAGTTGGGTTGCGGGAAAGGATCGTAACAAGACCATAATCGGATCCATCATCATCAACTCCACCTTCAACGAATCTTTATCTTCATCAAATCTTCCATGTCGATATTGCCATGATTCATCACACCCATCAAGTGTGTCATCTTTGCAAATCTTCGACGAACACTTCGACGAACACTTCGACATGACTCCATCGCTCCACCTCGATCATCTCAGGTCGAAACCATGGAGCTCTGATACCACTGTTGGGGAGAGGAACCATCGTTGCAGCGGAAGCAATCACAAACACCAGAAAATTCACCTACACCAGAAAATTCACCTGAAGGATTTTTCATACCCAAGGGAATTTTACAACCCCCGAAGGATTTTTCAGATTCGCACTTAAAGGATTTTTCACTTTCACGTGAACTAGCCATTGTGTCGCATCACTGATCTTAGGAATCAGGACACGCTGCCTGATCTCTGCAATTTGGAAGATTTTCGATACATGTCACCGTCATCATATCTTCGCACTCCATCGTCAACGCTTTCATTCGTCGTCGTTGACACACCATCCTCGACGTCGTCATCGACTCCGCTTCATCCGTCTTCGCTGTCTCTTTGCATGAGCTACTGCAAACCCGGTAGCCTCTTCCCAGTTCACTCTCGCAGCTACATCTCTATTCTCGCTGCTCGTAGGCAGCTCCAACGACCCTCCATTCCCTCTCTCGGTCACTGCATCTCGACAACCCTTCTCTTTTTTTCTTCTCATATGTGTTTGCCATGACATGGCCTTTTATAAGAGTTGTGCATGCCACTCTCAAAATCTTGGGAAAAAAATCACACCTTTTTCAAAATATCTCACGTCTCTCTCCCTCTCTCCCTCTCTCAAACCTCATCCGACGTTTTTTTTAACTTTCCCATCCCCCTTTTCTCTCTCTCTCATATTCAAATTTTAAGATAAAAAAAAATCTCAACACATATGCAACAAGCCCTAAGAGCCTGCTTCTCAGGAGGATTGGGCAACTGATTTGGATATGGTAAGAAAGTTTAGGGGTCAAATCATTAAAAGAATGGTTGCAAGTTGTAATTATGATAGATTCTAAGCTGTTTAAATAAAGAAGTTCATAGCTAGATGTTGGAGTCTGCATTCCACATCGGACTTGTAGTCCTATGTGGTCTTTACTATTCATTATAAAATAACCCCAAGGTCTCCCTTAGGAGGCACCTTGGGTATTGGGAGGTTCACCTCTCTTTTATTATTCTACATGGTATCAGAGAAGGTTCTTGAAAGAGCGTTGTCGTGGGCGCCCTCAAATGATTAGTGTAATTTGGGGTACTTAGGTGCAGCAGAGTGGCTGACCAAGGTCGTCTCTCAAAGGAGGCAGTTAATTTAACAACTTAT
This sequence comes from Viscum album, assembly GCA_963277665.1. NCBI lineage: Eukaryota > Viridiplantae > Streptophyta > Magnoliopsida > Santalales > Viscaceae > Viscum > Viscum album. The sequence continues at coordinate 1,153,437,972 of OY728135.1, forward strand.
TAGAGGTATTCTAAATAAAATAAAATAAAATAAAATAGAATAAAAACACTACTTTAAAGGATTGGGGTTTGTTGTAGTTTATTAATCTAGAAGAAGTTTGCTGGAAGAAGATTGTATAATTTTTTTTTGTTTTTAGTTTTGAAATGAATTTCGATTAAAATGACACAACAAGAAGATGTTTTTTTTAGAAATCTATTTAAAAGGCGTAATCGATCTAACTCTACCTCTTCACTTTATTATTAATCATTATCATTTAAATTAACATTCACTTAATTATGATCCCTTAATTTGTTAAATCCCGAACCCTACGAGAATTAACTTTACCACGAAGATGATGTGAATTTAACCCTAGGCTAACTTCGGAACATGCAATCGCAACACCCTGCTTTGATTGATGTTCTAAGATTAGCTTATGGTCAGTGGTAAATTAAGGCTCATATCCATTCTGGAAATGAGGATGAATTGTGTTTAGGGATTATATTTGAACTCTACAAATTTATCCCGTGTGGTCTTGTATTACCGATTAAGACCGCACTCTCACAATTTACACAAAATCCCAACTTCGCGTGTTTTTGTGTTAATTGTTCAATTGCTTGCTTAGTTTCTTGTAATTTAAAAACACAATTCATGGATCATATTATGTGAATTACAGTAGCTCATTGATTCAAAATAATTAAATGAAGAGGGTAGAAGATAGATCGATTACTAAAAGACTACTCTTCCATGGGTGGCGTAATCATCGTAGAAGCGTTTTGCATGTGCAAAGGTTTATAATGGGTATAACCCAATAACGCTTCTACTCAAGAATTCCAGCCCAAAGAGGAAGATTAAGAGAAGAAGAAATTTAAACAAAACAGAAGAAAAGAGAAGAAATAAAAGCAGAACAAATAAGTTTATTACACAAATGAAAACATTACAAAATGAAGAAGAGAAGGAGGCTTCGATGAGGGGATCCTTGCTTCAAGAGCTACCCCTCTTACAATGGTTGGAGAATTTGGGTGAAACAAATTCTCCTCTGCCTCTAATCTCCCAATGCACGTCCCAACCCCTCCAAATGAGAAAAACTCCAATTTATAGAGGGGAGGGGAGGAGAGGTTACAAGTGGTTTCAAGTGTGAATGTGGAAATTCGGCCAAATATTTTAATGCAAATTGCACCGCCCATTTGACCTCCAAAACGCGTGAATTGGCCGGCCTTCCAGAAGGATCAAATGTGCGGATATGGGTCCTCTATCTCCTCTCCAAATTTGGGCTCAATACAAGCCCATATGTAGGAGTTATGGCCGAAATACAGAACCTTATCCATTCTGGCGAGTCCAGCCCAGCTTTGACTTTATGGCCCAATTACTCCATTAAAATGCATTCTTTTGATCTAGTGTCCTGAATAAAAGTTGTAGATAATTAAGTTAGGAACACTGTTACAAAATTTCAAATTCAAATAATAAATATAAAAATATTTATATTCGAAATACTACAGTGCACTATTAAGGGTAAAACTGGAATTTTCACCAAATTTTCAAATGAATGATCAAATCCCAAATATTTTATAAATAAACATATTTAACACAATGTGAGGAAATTATATCATTTATTATCAATAAAATATTCAATAAAATAGTGTTTTATCAACTCCCCCACACTTACCCTTTTGCACACCTGAGCAAAACCTCATATCAAGTAAACATCAATATCAAATCAAAACCAATTTTAAAACACATATCCTTAAGATCAATCAATTTCACACCAAGAATCAAAAGATATCATGCCTCATAAAAAATCTTATTTCAAGTTCTCCATTTATATCATTCAATATATTTCCACTTCATTTATCCGCCCATGCACAAAACACTTACCTCGCTTGAATTTTCTCTCATCACTCAAATATCAATTTTTTTTTTGCAATGTCTTTCTCATCCAAACTCATACAAGGGTCACCATAGGCTTGATAGATTCCTACATCGCTACCCGATGTGAGTCAAGGACATATGTTTATCATGAGGACTTTTCAGGGTTGTTCTGTGGCTTTCGGTTGGTAGGATTAAGATGTGAAAAACTCTGAGGCTGAATGAGGAGGGCTTGACTCTTTTGAAGCAAAATTGCATTAATCTAATTTTCACTTAAATATGGTCTTCTCTTCAATCCCCATAGTATCAATTCAGCTCCATCATCATGAAAAGTCATGAAAGGTTTACACCATTCATCATTTCAGCATAAAAAATGTCAATCTTCTCAAACATGATTTTCTTGAAAGCTCCAGATGGGCACAACTTTCCACCTCAATTAGAAGCTCCAGAAAAGGCACAGCTTCACTTGTCATGAAAGCTCCAGAAAAGGCACAGCTTTCAATATAATGAATTTCTTTAGCAGCAAACACATCTCTTCAGAATTTAGTTTTCCACCCAAAGTATCACAGAATGTGGTGGCAAAACCCAAGACAACTTCCCCCACACTTAAGCTCAACTAGATTATGCAATTTCACTTCAAGAGTTGGTTGGATAGGGAAAATTGGCTTGTAATGTGGCTAACCTAACAGGCTTTGCATGGCTTCTAAGGGCTAAAAGGATTAAATATTCAAGTTAGGCCATTATAAAAAAGGATTCTTTGAAATAGGGGCTTTAATACCAAACAAATGCCTCAATCATTTAAACATAAGTACCTCAAACCCTCAAGTTTTGACAGGAATAGATCAAATTCTGGTTAAATCAAGTATGGTTTAGTTCTCTCAAGAAGTGAGATGAATGTAAAGAATATGAAAATAATGGTTTAGAAGCCTCACAGGAAAGTGATTTCAAATATAAAGACAGTGAGATTGGCATGGGATTCAAAATTCAGCGTACTTTTCATGAAATTACTAAATATTTGAACTTGAAACAAAGTCATTTCAGCATTCATTTAAGCTTAGTTTCAAGGGGTAAATTGTTTCACTTATTGATATGGATTTAAAAATGGTGATGAGAATCATTTTAGCTCAAAATGTTTCAAAAACACACAGAAAATTGTAAAATAAACACACAAAATTTGAAAAACACACAATTTTTTTTTTTGGTTTTTTTTTTTAAACAGGAAAACAATTGAAATTACTAAACTAAAAGGTTCCCTCCCCCACACTTAAAATATTGCATTGTCCTCATTGTGAACCCGTGAGATGATATATGCACATGAAATGCAGAATTTTTAAATAGGACAAATAATATAAAAGTGAAAGTGATGCGTCGCCGGAAGCTCAAAACGAGCAAGTGAAAAGGAGCAGCGTAATGTAGCCGAATTGACAAAGGCTTAAAGGCAATGCCACCCGCCAAGGTCACTCCCCGCTTAAAGACAAAGTCACCAGCACTGGAGTTGCACCACCAATTCCGGGTAAAGGGAAAAGGCTAAAGCAATAGGATAGCACAATAAGCTTCCAAAATCCGTCACATTCAAGCCTCCCCATTACAAAGGGGTGAAAATACAATATAAAGACAAAATGAATAAAGGAAAATGCCCCAATTTGAGTTACAAGACATGGGGAACCCAAAAGGCACATAAAAAGCATAAAATAACACTTTCCCATGCCATTTAATGACCCCACTAGCCAAAGTAGCGGGATTCCCTCTTAATGATGCTTTTCTCCACCTTCTCTCTCCTCATTAATGTGCAGCTACGAATTTCCACCATTTGCCATGTGGATAAATGATTTTGGGTCCCAAATAAGTGTGTTGTGGCCCACCATAGTGTTGGATATCAAGAAGTGTGGGCTGGTCCAATTCGAACAACAATTGGGCTTGAAATTTTTATTAAGCCCAAAATTATTCTCCTTGGGCTGAATCTGATCCATATCATTCTCCCCCGGTTGAAGAGGATTTGCCCTCAAATCCGTGACATCATCTTCTTCAATGTAAGGAGATAAGTCCCCAATGTTGAACGTTGCAGAAACGCTGCCAAAATCATCTGGTAAATCAATTTTGTAGGCATTGTTTCCCACTCGTTCAAGTACTTTGAATGGACCTTCAGCTCGTGGTGCCAGCTTGCTCTTCCTTTTGGATGGAAATCTCTCCTTGCGAAGGTAAATCCACACTTTGTCTCCAGGTTGGAAAATAGCCTGCTTCCGATGCTTGTTTGCTCGCCTCTTGTATGCTTCATTAGACTTCTCTATTTGAGCACGAATAGATTCATGGAGCTTCTTCATCTGCTTTGTCTTCTCCTCCGCATCAATATTTACCTGAAAATCAAGAGGCAAAGAGCACAATTCTATAGGAGTGATTGGATTGATTCCATAAACCACTTCGAATGGAGAATGTCGGGTGGTAGCACTGAGAGATCTATTGTATGCAAATTCAGCTTGTGCAAGTTGCAAATCCCAATCTCTCATGCTATTGTTCACCAATGTTCTCAGAATAGTGCCCAATGTACGATTGGTAACTTCTGTTTGCCCATCCGTTTGAGGGTGATGGGATGTGCTAAAAAGTAGTTTCGTACCGAATTTCCCCCATAATGTTCTCCAAAAATGGCTGAGAAATTTTGTGTCTCTATCCGAAACGATGCTGCGAGGAATTCCATGAAGGCGAACAATCTCTTTGAAAAACAATTCTGTCACTTTCACCGCATCTTCAGTCTTATGACAAGGTATGAAATGAGCCATCTTAGAAAATCGATCAACAACAACCATTATTGAATCTTTACCTCGCTGAGTCTTTGGTAAAGCCATAATGAAATCCATGCTGAGATCTTCCCATGGCTGCTCCGGAATAGGTAACGGAGTGTATAAACCAGGCTTGAAATGACTCTTTGCTCTTTGACATGTTCCGCATCTTGAAAGAATAGCTTGGACATGTGATTGCATCTTCGGCCAGTAGAAATGCTCTTTTAGTATCTCCAAGGTTTTATGGATGCCAAAATGACCAGCAAGTCCCCCTTCATGTGCTTCCCTAATAAGCAAGTCCCTGTAATTACCCTTTGGAACACACAACTTGTTTCTCTTAAAGAGAAACCCATCATGTACAGAATAATCCTCCACAAATCCATCTTGACATTGGATTAAAATAGAATTAAACTCCATATCATGCTGATAATCTTCTCTCATAAGCTGAAATCCAAGAATTCGAGCATCAAGAATTGTAAGTAACGCATACCTCCGAGATAAAGCATCTGCCACCAGATTATCTTGCCCCTTCTTGTATTTTGACACAAATGAGAATGATTGTAAGAATTCCACCCACTTTGCATGCCTCGAAATCAGCTTGTGTTGACCATTGATAAACCTCAAAGCCTGATGGTCAGAATGAAGAACAAACTGCTTCGGTCTCAAATAATGAGACCAATGATCTAGGGCTCTTATAACCGCATAAAATTCCTTATCATAGGTGCTGTAATTCCTCCTTGAATCATTCAGTTTCTCACTGAAATATGCAATAGGGCGCTTGCTTTGGATGAGAACAGCGCCTATCCCAACTCCACTTGCATCACATTCCATTTCAAAGACTTGATCAAAATCAGGCAATGCCAAAACCGGTGCTTCACACAACTTTTTCTTAATGATTTCAAATGATTCATTTGCTGCCTTTGACCACTCAAATTTCCCCCTTTTCAAGCATTCAGTGATAGGTGCCATAATAGTGCTGAAATTGGAAACAAAGCGACGATAAAAAGATGCCAAACCGTGGAAACTTCTTACTTCGGTAATGGATTCTGGTTGTGGCCAGGACTTGATTGCTTCCACTTTTGATTCATCCACCATGATGTCTTCTTTGGTTACCACATATCCCAAAAACACCACTTCTGTTGAAAAGAACTCGCATTTTTCAAGCTTCCCATATAGCTTTTGTTTCCGTAGAACGTCAAATACCCACCGAAGATGATCCACATGGCTCTCCACATCCTTGCTGTAAATCAAAATGTCATCCAAATAAACTACCACAAATTTACCAATAAATGGTTTCAGAACTTCATTCATGAGTCGCATGAATGTGCTAGGAGCATTTGAGAGGCCGAATGACATGACCAGCCACTCAAACAATCCGCCTTTAGTTTTGAAGGCCGTTTTCCACTCATCCCCTTCCTTCATTCGAATCTGGTGGTATCCACTACGAAGATCAACCTTCGAAAAGATTGATGAACCATGTAATTCATCAAGCATATCATCGAGTCGTGGGATGAGATACCTGTATTTGATGGTAATATTATTGATAGCTCTACTATCAATGCACATGCGATACGTACCATCTTTCTTCGGCACCAATAATGCTGGAACAGAACACGAGCTCATGCTTGGCCTTATAAAGCCTCGATCCATCAACTCATCTACTTGCTTCTGCAATTCCCTTGATTCTCCAGGATTACACCGATATGCTGGTTTATTTGGCAATTGTGCACCCGGAACGAGATCAATCTGGTGTTCAATGCCTCTAAATGGTGGTAATCCTGCTGGAAGATCATTAGGAAAACATCATGATATTCCCCAATTAAGGAATGAGCTAAAGGATGTTGATGACTCTTCTCCTCATGGCATGACTTTTCCATCATCAATAAAGCAAAAACTGGCTTTTGCTTATTTATGGCTTTCTCCACTTGAGCTTTGCTGATAAAGAGACTACCTTTGGGCACTTCCGGAACAGATTTTTCTTGAAGAGTTTGGGACGGCTTCAAAGGAGCAAGTGTGATATTCTTTTCCCCAGATCGAAAAGAATATGTGTTATTCCTCCCATCATATTTCACTTCCCTCTCAAACTGCCAAGGCCTACCCAACAACAAGTGACAAGCATCCATAGGAATAACATCACACAGTACTTCATCAGCATAGTTCTTACCAATGGAGAATGAAATCAGAACCTGTTTGTTGACTTGGAGTGTGCTCCCATTGTTCAACCATTGCAATTTATACGAGCGAGGATGATTCTGAGTTGGAAGATTCAATTTCTCCACTAGTGTTGTTGAGGCCACATTTGTACAGCTCCCACTATCAATAATCACCATGCATACCCGCTGATTAATGGTGCAGCGAGTTTGGAACAAGTTTTCTCTTTGATCTTCTTCCGGGCGGATTTGAGCTTGCAAAACTCTTCGTAGCACCAGCATGTTTCCCACATCAGCTTCTTCCACAACATGTTCCTCATTTTCAGATTCTTCACCATCATGTTCATCCTCTTTGATTGCCTCTTCAATTTCTTCAATCTCTTTAATAGTAATAATACGGTTGTTAGGGCAATTGGCCTGAAAATGACCATACCCATGACATTTGAAACACTTTCGATTCCCACGTTCAAAGGAGTTCGACTTCCCTTTTGTTTGTTCCATAGCCTTCTCTTTCCCTTTATCCAGCATCTTGTTCCTTCCAAATTCCTTCTCAACAACACCAGATTTATTAGAAGAAATACCCTTATAAAAAGTTGTACCTCTATTGTAGTTTTTGAGCGCTGGTGCCCTTGAGGTCCGCTTTTGCTTTTCCACCTTGATCGCCAGCTTGCAAACATCATCAAGTGAGCAGAATGATTGCAACTCCACTGAATGTGTAATTTTTTCATTTAATCCACCCAAAAACCTTGCAATTGTTTGCTCTTTATATTCTGGAACATCACTTCGCATCAATAAACGATCAAATTCCCGAATGTACTCTTCAACAGACTTATCTCCTTGTCGTAGGCTATGCATTCGAAAATAAAGATCTTGCTTATAATTCTCAGGCAGAAATCGTCTCCTCAAAAGCCTTTTCAACTTCTCCCATGAGCGTATCTTGCCTTTATCATCACGTTCCCGCTGTTTCTTCAGATTTTCCCACCAAAGTGATGCATAATCTTTAAATTTCAGAATGGCTACCTTGCACTTCTTCTCGTCAGAACAATTCTAAAATTCGAAGAACCGTTCGATTTCCCGCATCCAATCCAGAAAATCATCCGGATTCATACTCCCATAAAAATCTGGAATGTCGATCCTCAACCCTCTTTCAATGTCTTCATCATCTCTTCTTCTTCGCATATCTACCTCTGAATCGCTGGAATCATCACCATTTGCACGATCTTCATAAAATGGTGCTGGATTGCATCTATTATGTGGTGATGGACGTCGAGGATGTCGCTGCGGTGGAGGGGAGTCAGGTCGCCGCGCTCTCAAAAGTTGAGCAAGTTGCTCACCGATTTGAGTAATTTGTGATTGTAGCTGTGCGTTAGCTATTTCCCATGGAGCAGGAGGAGTAGAAGATCCGCTCTTGCGAGACATGATAGAGAGTAATAAGAAGAATGCGATAGAACTTACTCGTTGGAACCGCGCCTCTGATACCAATTGATGCGTCGCCGGAAGCTCAAAACGAGCAAGTGAAAAGGAGCAGCGTAATGTAGCCGAATTGACAAAGGCTTAAAGGCAATGCCACCCGCCAAGGTCACTCCCCGCTTAAAGACAAAGTCACCAGCACTGGAGTTGCACCACCAATTCCGGGCAAAGGGAAAAGGCTAAAGCAATAGGATAGCACAATAAGCTTCCAAAATCCGTCACATTCAAGCCTCCCCATTACAAAGGGGTGAAAATACAATATAAAGACAAAATGAATAAAGGAAAATGCCCCAATTCGAGTTACAAGACATGGGGAACCCAAAAGGCACATAAAAAGCATAAAATAACACTTTCCCATGCCATTTAATGACCCCACTAGCCAAAGTAGCGGGATTCCCTCTTAATGATGCTTTTCTCCACCTTCTCTCTCCTCATTAATGTGCAGCTACAAATTTCCACCATTTGCCATGTGGATAAATGATTTTGGGTCCCAAATAAGTGTGTTGTGGCCCACCATAGTGTTGGACATCAAGAAGTGTGGGCTGGTCCAATTCGAACAACAATTGGGCTTGGAATTTTTATTAAGCCCAAAATTATTCTCCTTGGGCTGAATCTGATCCATATCAGAAAGGGTTAGGAACAGCCTGATGTGATCAAGTGATGATGGGGTCATGCAGTGTGATAAAATCCACTGCATCAGTAGGATGTCCCTCAATGTATCTCTTCAAACGTTGCCCATTGACTGTAAAGCTCCTTCCAGTGTCCTCTTGTGTGATCTCCACTGCACCATAAGGAAAAACATTAGACACAATATAAGGACCTAACCATCTGGAACGCAACTTACCAGGCATCAACTTCAGTCGTGAACTATAGAGAATGACTTTCTCTGCAACATGAAACTCCCTTTGTTGGATCATTTTGTCATGAGCTGCTTTTGATCTTTCCTTGTAGAGCCTTGAGTTCTCATATGATGATAATCTAATCTCCTCAAGCTCTTGAATTTGCAGCTTCCTTTGGATTCCAGCTTGGGCCAAATCCATGTTGCATTTCTTTATAGCCCAATAAGCCCGATGCTCGACTTCCACTGGGAGATGACATGCTTTTCCAAAAACAATCCGAAATAGGGACATACCAATGGGGTCTTGTATGCTGTTCTATAAGCCCACAATGCATCATCCAAGCGCTTGCTCCAATCCTTCCTATTTGGCTGCACGGTTTTCTCCAAGATTTGTTTCAACTCACGATTTGAAACCTCAGCCTGACCATTTGTTTGGGGGTGGTATGGTGTTGATATTTTGTGTGTCACCCCATACTTTCGAAGGAGGGAAGAAAAATTCCTATTGCAAAAGTGTGTCCCTTGGTCACTGATGATGACATTTGGTACTCCAAACCTGCAAAAAATCTGTGCTTTGATAAAGTCCACAACAACATGAGAATCGTCAGTCCTGGTGGCCTTGGCCTCCACCCATTTGCTCACATAATCAACAACAACCAAAATATACAAGAAACCATATGAACTTGGAAAAGGACCCATAAAATCAATGCCCCATACATCAAAAATCTCACAGAATAGTATGGGTTGTTGGGGCATCTCATATCTCCTAGAAATGTTCCCAGTGTGTTGGCAACGAGAGCATGACTTACAAAACACATGAGCATCATGGAATAAGCTAGGCCAATATAATCCAGAGTCCAAAACCTTCCTAGCTGTCCGTTGGGGTCCAAAGTGTCCACCACAAGCAAGTGTATGACAGAAATGCAAAACAGACTCAAACTCATGATCGGGAACACACCTCCTAATGACTTGGTCACTACACATGCGCCAGAGGTAAGGATCATCCCACACATAAAACCTAGACTCACTTTTTAATTTTTGGACTTGATGTTTCTTTAAATTTGCATGGATTTCAGAGGCAACAATGTAGTTCACTAAATCAGTATACCAAGGATGCGTACCTGAGATGGAATAAAGATGCTCATCGGGAAAAGTGTCCCGAAGTGGTACCTGGTCCAAGGTGTCATCCTCTAGTGTGTGAGTAAGCCTACTCATGTGGTCCGTCACCAAATTCTCTGACCCCTTCTTGGCCTTTATCTCAAGGTCAAACTCTTGAAGGAGCATCCAACGGATAAGTCGTGGCTTTGCATCTGGCTTCTTCAGGAGGTACCTCAAAGCTGCATGGTCAGAAAAAACAACTACTTTAGAGCCCAATAAATATGAACGAAATTTATCTAAAACAAATATGACAGCAAGAAACTCCTTTTCTGTGGTTGTGTAGTTTGATTGGGCTGAATTCAATGTCCTTGATGCATAGGCAATCACATGTGAACGTCCCTCCACCCTCTGAGATAAGACAGCTCCAACCGCGAAGTTGGAGGCGTCACACATAAGCTCAAAAGGAATCTCCCACCGTGGGGGCTGTATGATAGGTGGAGTGGTCAGACGTTGTTTTAGCTCATCGAATGAATTCCTGCAAGAAACATCAAACACAAAATCAGAATCCTTTTGAAGTAATCTTGACATAGGAAGAGCAATCTTACTAAAATCTTTGATGAAGCGCCGATAAAATCCTGCATGCCCTAGGAAAGATCTAACATCACGCACACATGAAGGATAGGGTAAGGATGAAATAATGTCTACCTTAGATCTATCAACCTCTATCCCATGTTTTGACACTACATGCTGTTGGGTCGGAAGAAAAAGCGAGGAATGATGGCAAGAGGGGGGGTGAATTGCCTTTTAAAAAATTGATTAACAAATTAAAAATTAAAGTAAAGTGCAGCGGAAATAAAGAGGCAATCACACAAGAAATTGATAACGGAGTTCGGCCAAAACCCGGCCTACGTCTCCGCTCCCAACTCAACCGTTGAGAGATTCCTACCGCTTGCTTTTCAATGGTTTTAGAAAGAAACCCACTAGGCTTTGAGGTAGCACTAGGACCTATTACAGCTTGCTTTTGAAATGGTTAAGCAAGAACCCACTTGCTTTTAATGGTTTAGCAAGAACCCACTATCCTTCTTACAGGTGAAGGATAGCTCACCTATGTCTCAAGCTTTTTAAAGGAAAAGCTTGTGAACCTCTTCACACCTTAGTGGTGATGTGAAACCCAAAAGAAGGAGGAATAGAAAAGGAGTTGGGGTTTGTAGGCACAAACCCAATTTGAAAGCTCAAAAAGATAAATACGATAAAACCCGTAATCGGAGAAGCCTTGGGCGCCTTTGATTGATTGATGATGTTTGAAGGCCGCTTCCAAGCTTCTTTGGTGGTGCTCTTGGATGTGGAATTGGATGGAGCACTTGGGGTTCCTTGAGGTGTCTCGCCGGAGGATTGCCGAATGATCAACAAGGTGTCCTTGGGCTTGATTTAAGTTCCGGTTAGTGTCCGGGGCTTCCTTGGCCTTTATTTATAGGCATGGAACCCTTGGGGAGGCTTCGGAGCCGTTGGAGAGGTCTTCGGAGCCGTTGGAGGCCAAAAGATGGTTGACTGGTCAAAGCCAACGGCTAGTTTGACTGGGCTACCGGCTGGCCGGTACAGGTCCACCGGCTGGCCGGTGCCTTGGTAGAGAAGAAGAGTCTTGATCCAGGCTCTACCGGTCGACCGGTGAGGAGCCACCGGCTGGCCGGTGGCAAGACAGTAGCAAACACTCTTTGGGCTGGGTGCCACAGGTCGACCGGTGGGAAGCCACCGGCTGGCCGGTGGCAGGACAGTAGCAAACACTATTTGGGCTGGATGCCACAGGTCGACCGGTGGGAAGCCACCGGCTGGCCGGTGGACTGAATTTCAGTCCACTTCTTGTCCATTCTTGGGCCAATCCTTTGGCAATCTTTTGCCTATCATCCACAACACTTAAAAACAAAGTTAAACACATATGAAAGTGATTGTGATCATGAAAATCAAAGAGTGTGGGGTACAACAATCTCCCCCTATTTTGATGATCACAATCACTTATCAAAGCAATGTAAAAACTTAAATGAAAGGCATGCCTAAATGATAAATTGAAAATAAATACTAAGCATGAGAGAAAAGATTCTCCCCCAATCAATCAAGAAATTTCTCCCCCTTTGTGATTATCAAAATAGAGTGGGGCATAAAACTTGATTGAGGGAAGTTGAAAATCAAGATTTGAGATTTGAAAATCAAATGAAATGTTTTGAAATGAAAATTTGAATAACAGTTTGAATTGAAAGTTTTGAATCAAAAACCAATTGAAATTTGAAATTTGAAACCAAATGAAATTTTTGAATTTTTGAATCAAAAAATGAATAACAGTTTGAATTGAAAGTTTTGAAAAAAAATTCGATACCAACTGTTGGAAATTTAGAGATGAAAACTTTGAATATACAAAAAGCTTAAAAGATCCTAACTCCCCCTAAATAAAAAACAATGAATCACCGGGGAGAGGGATTTTGAAAAGAAACAATTTTAGGCCCGGAGAGACTTGCCAAAAGGGATTTTTCAATCCAAACTTGTCTCATGGCGGGTCTTCTCCTATAGAATTCATCCGAATAAAAAATCGATTTGGGCTGGCCATATCGGGCATTTTTACAATTACACTCATAAATGAGGTGCCCGGTTTTTTTGCAATAATTACAAAATTTATGACTAGAGCTCCCCCTAACAAAAACAGTGGGTGCATGGGAGGAGGAGGCTTGGTTGGTATAGCCAAGTCCTTGGGTGGTTCTAGATACTCGTTGAGAACCTAAGAGTTTGGACAAATTTTGTTCCCCATTGGTGAACTTGGCTAAAGATTCCCTTAGGTCTTTGATGGTTGATTCTAAAGAATCAACATTTGGGAAATTTTGGATTTTTTGGGAGAGTTCCTCCTTCTCTTTGAGAAGTTGTTCTTTTTCGGAAGAGAGTTTTTTGAAATTCTTTTTCAAAGAAACAAATTTTGAAGAGAGTTCATGAAAACCATTTTCAAGTTGATCTCTAGCGTGTTGGAGTTCCTCATAAGATAAATTATTAAAAGAATTTGAAGAACAAGAGGAGGAAGAGGAGGAAGAGGTAGATGATACCTCATGTTTTGCCATTAGGCATTTTTTACCTTGGTCGCTCGAGGAGAAGGAGGAGAATGAAGAGGTGGAGCTATCACTCCATGTTGTCTTTGAAGCCTTCTTCTTCTCCTTCTTCTTGGCCCTTTTCTTGTGGAGTGGGCAATTGGGCACTGATTTTTCATCGGGTTCTTGCTTGTTGTCGGGTTCTTGCTTTTGAGCCTTCTTAGTACCTTCATAAGTTAGCTCTAAAAGCTTCCAAATATCATGAGAAGATGTGCAAGAAGAAATACAATCAAAAACATTTCTATCTAACCCACAATGTAGAGCATTCATGGCTTTGCCATCAAGCTCGAAATTCTTAATATCAATGGTGGTCCACTTAGACTCATCGGAAGAAGTGAGGGTAAAACCATGCATAACAATTTTAAAAAAAGGAAAGCTAATGCTTTTTAAAAAAGTGGTCATGCGGGTTTTCCAAAAAGAATAATCGGCTCCATCAAAGAATGGAGCACGATCCAAAGAATAACCTTCGGGGGCGAAAGAAGTTGAAGCGGTAGAAGCCATCAAAAAGGATCTTTAATTTGAAACCGGGTTAGGGAATTATTCAAATACTCGCTCTGATACCAATTGTGAGGTCGGAAAAACCCCAAGGAATGATGGCAAGAGGGGGGGTGAATTGCCTTTTAAAAAATTGATTAACAAATTAAAAATCAAAGTAAAGTGCAGCGGAAATAAAGAGGCAATCACACAAGAAATTGATAACGGAGTTCGGCCAAAACCCGGCCTACGTCTCCGCTCCCAACTCAACCGTTGAGAGATTCCTACCGCTTGCTTTTCAATGGTTTTAGAAAGAAACCCACTAGGCTTTGAGGTAGCACTAGGACCTATTACAGCTTGCTTTTGAAATGGTTAAGCAAGAACCCACTTGCTTTTAATGGTTTAGCAAGAACCCACTATCCTTCTTACAGGTGAAGGATAGCTCACCTATGTCTCAAGCTTTTTAAAGGAAAAGCTTGTGAACCTCTTCACACCTTAGTGGTGATGTGAAACCCAAAAGAAGGAGGAATAGAAAAGGAGTTGGGGTTTGTAGGCACAAACCCAATTTGAAAGCTCAAAAAGATAAATACGATAAAACCCGTAATCGGAGAAGCCTTGGGCGCCTTTGATTGATTGATGATGTTTGAAGGCCGCTTCCAAGCTTCTTTGGTGGTGCTCTTGGATGTGGAATTGGATGGAGCACTTGGGGTTCCTTGAGGTGTCTCGCCGGAGGATTGCCGAATGATCAACAAGGTGTCCTTGGGCTTGATTTAAGTTCCGGTTAGTGTCCGGGGCTTCCTTGGCCTTTATTTATAGGCATGGAACCCTTGGGGAGGCTTCGGAGCCGTTGGAGAGGTCTTCGGAGCCGTTGGAGGCCAAAAGATGGTTGACTGGTCAAAGCCAACGGCTAGTTTGACTGGGCTACCGGCTGGCCGGTACAGGTCCACCGGCTGGCCGGTGCCTTGGTAGAGAAGAAGAGTCTTGATCCAGGCTCTACCGGTCGACCGGTGAGGAGCCACCGGCTGGCCGGTGGCAAGACAGTAGCAAACACTCTTTGGGCTGGGTGCCACAGGTCGACCGGTGGGAAGCCACCGGCTGGCCGGTGGCAGGACAGTAGCAAACACTATTTGGGCTGGATGCCACAGGTCGACCGGTGGGAAGCCACCGGCTGGCCGGTGGACTGAATTTCAGTCCACTTCTTGTCCATTCTTGGGCCAATCCTTTGGCAATCTTTTGCCTATCATCCACAACACTTAAAAACAAAGTTAAACACATATGAAAGTGATTGTGATCATGAAAATCAAAGAGTGTGGGGTACAACACATGCCCTAAGACAATGCCATGCTCTACCATAAAATGACACTTTTCAAAGTTCAGGACCAGATTCTTCTCAATACAACGATTCAACACCTTTCCCAAACTACTTAGACATTCATCAAATGAAGACCCATACACTGTAAAATCATCCATAAATACCTCCATGCAGGTCTCAATAAAATCAGAAAAAATACTCACCATACATCTCTGAAAGGTACCTGGGGCGTTGCAAAGTCCAAATGGCATCCTCCGGTAGGCAAATGTGCCAAAGGGACAGGTGAATGTAGTCTTCTCCTGATCCTCTGGAGCTATAGGAACCTGAAAATATCCAGAAAATCCATCCAAGAAACAATAGTGTGTTTTCCCAGCTAGTCTCTCGAGCATTTGATCAATAAATGGGAGGGGGAAATGGTCCTTGCGAGTGGTCTGATTTAGTTTCCTATAATCAATACACACACGCCAACTGTTTTGCACCCTCATTGGAACTAAATCATCTTTCTCATTTTTAACAACAGTAAAACCAGTTTTCTTAGGCACAACCTGAATTGGACTTACCCACTGTGAATCTGAAATGGGAAAGATTATACCTGCCTCGAGCAATTTCTCAACTTCTTTTTTAACAACTTCCAGGAGGGTGGGATTGAGTCTCCTTTGTGGCTGTCTCACCGGTTTAGCCCCATCCTCCAAGAGAATCCTATGCATGCAAATGGAGGGGCTAATACCTGATATGTCAGCCAAAAGGGAGATTGTTAGCAATGATAACAGGTAATCTCTCACCACTCAACAAGTATGAGTATTTCAGATTTGGTGGCAATGGCTTGAGTTCTAATGAAGGAGGGTGTAGTATGGATGGAGACATTGAAGGAACCGAAATATGTGCACAAAGAGCATCAGTATCAGAATATACATCATCAAAATCAGAGAATAAAGCATCAAATCCAACAGCATACTCTATAGCCATGTCATAATCAGAGTTCACATGAACAAGATCAGAATATGAATCCATTTCAAAATCAAATCTTAGAGAGTCTTGTTCATTAGAAACAGGTGTGGAAGTTCTCTTAGACATTAAACCAGAACCAATACTCATAATCTCCCTAAGCATAGGACAATCAAAATCCATGGAGTTTTTACTTTGTGGTTCAAAATGGGAGATAACAAAAGCAGAATGGTCCTCAGAGGGGTACTTCATGGAATCCATAACACTAAATATCACAACTTCATCCCCAAATTCCATGGAAAGTGTACCCTCATTGACATTTATGATAGTTTTTGCAGTTTTGAGGAAGGACCTACCTAAGATAATGGGGGCATGAGAACTTACCTGATCATCCTCCATGTTAAGAACATAGAAATCCGCTGGAAAGATCATGTCTCTTACCCGAACAAGTACATCCTCAAGGACTCCCACTGGATATGCCGTAGCTCTATTCGCCAATTGCACCACTACTCTTGTTGGCTTCAACTCACCAACCTGCAAGGAAGAGAATACAGAGTGAGGCATCACATTTATTGAAGCTCCTAAATCACAAAGAGCATCAGAGAAGTGCAACTCCCCTATGGTACATGGGATGGTGAATGTCCCGGGATCCTTGCACTTTGTTGGCATTGCTAGAGTTGGTGTAATGAGTGCCGAGACATTCCTTCCAAGGTTGATCCTCTCATTTCCCTTGAGCCCTCTTCGATTGGTACAAAGTTCTTTTAAGAATTTCGCATACCTTGGAATTTGCTTAATGGCTTCAAGTAGAGGAATGTTGATCTCCACACGCTTGAATGTGTCCAAAACCTCCTTTTGCATTGCTTCTTCAGCCATCTTCTTGGTTTGAACAACCCTGTTTGGAAAAGGAAGGGGTTTAGGAGGTACATCATCAATCTTTTTCTTACCTTTATCTTTCTCCTTGGATTGCTCATCAGTTGGTATGGAATGCGGCTTCTCTAGAGTAGAGGTGAATCCTGGTGGAATGGTAGGTCCAGATGTATCATTCATTTGCTTCCCACTTCTCAATGTGATGACACTAACATTCCCCTTTGGATTTGGAGTGGGTTGGGAAGGTAGATTTTCAGAATTCTTACTCACAAGTTCATGGAGGGCGGTGGCAATCTGACTCATTTGAGTCTTCAACTCTCTCAGCTCCGAACCTTGACTCTTCAGCTCATTCTGTTGATTAAGAACAATTTGTTTCAAAAGATCATCAGTGTTAGAGTCTACCTTGTGTTGGATATTCCCTTGTTGCTGACTCGTTGATGTTTGAACTTCGAATCTCCTTTGGGGTTGTTGGAAACCCTGTTGGTAAGGTGGAGGCTGCTGGAAGTTTGGTTGAAAAGGGGGCCTTTGTTGTTGTCCAGATCCATACCTCATGTCTGACTGATCTTTCCACCCTTGGTTGTATACTGTATCAAACTTCTTTTGGGGATATGGTTGTTGTTGTTGTTGCTGAAATGGTTTCCCAGGGAACACTGCTGCACAATCTTCTGTCTCTTGTAGTTTTGGGCAACAGTCAGTTGGGTGGCTTGTCTCAGTGCAAATGCCACATGGCCTTGAAGGAGGGGGTTGGGATGTCTTTTGAGCCAATGCAATCTGCCTCACCATAGTTGTCAATTCTTCTAACTTAGTATCAATCAAATGACTTTCAAGAGAAGAAGGACTTACTTGATGTACTCCTCGAACATGTGGTGTACCTCTATCACCGAATTGTTGAGAGTTTTGGGCCATTTTGTCGATCAATGCTCGTGCAGCTACTGGTGTCTTGTCCACCAATGCTCCTCCAGCTGCAGCATCCACCATGCTCCTCTCCATAGGTGTGAGTCCTTCATAAAAGTACTGAATGAGGAGTTGCTCACTGATTTGGTGATGTGGACAGCTTGCACACAGCTTCTTGAATCTCTTCCAATACTTATACATTGACTCCCCTTGTGCTTGCTTGATCCCCGAAATCTCCTTACGAATGGATGTGGTCCTTGATGCTGGAAAAAATCTCTGCAAGAAAAGACGTTTCAAATCGTTCCAACAAGTTACATCTTTGGGTTGTAAATAATACATCCAGTCTTTTGCAGCTCCATCAAGTGAGAATGAGAATGCTCTTAATTTGATTTGATCTTCCGAAACATTTCTTGGTTTAAGGGTTGAGCAAACCACATTAAATTCTTTCAAATGTTTATTGGGATCCTCACCAGAGAGGCCATGAAACTTTGGAAGTAAGTGAATTAACCCAGATTTCAGTTCAAAGTCCGATTCGAGATTTGGGTATGCAATACAATTTGGTTGATAGTTAATATCAGGTGCAGCCAATTCTCGAATGGTTCTATTAAGTTCATTTCCATTGTTTTCAGCCATTGGTTCCTCTTTTATGTTTGAATTTGAATAGCTTCCAATTTCAATGTTTCCAGAAGAGAGGAATTCACCAACTGGTTGAATATTGAAACTTCCCGTAGACTGAGAATTTCTGATTCGATCCCTAAGGCTACGTTCAATCTCAGGGTCAAGATCTAAGAGATCTTTGGGATTAGTTCGTGTCAAAGATTAAATAAAAATGAAAAGAAAGAAATTGGACCATAGTAAAATAAAAATGAGAAGTTTGAGTTGATGGTCCAAAAAGAAGTAGAAGAAAATAAAAGAAGAAGAAAAAAAAAAATCAGATTGGGTAAAGAAGGAAGAAAGAAGAGAGGAAGAGAATAAAATGTAAAATAAAATAAATACCTCTAATTGGTTGAAATAATTACTTGCCTCCCCGGCAACGACGCCAATTTGAAAGAGCGCTGTCGTGGGCGCCCTCAAATGATTAGTGTAATTTGGGGTACTTAGGTGCAGCAGAGTGGCTGACCAAGGTCGTCTCTCAAAGGAGGCAGTGAATTTAACAACTTATTAGAGGTATTCTAAAAAAAATAAAATAAAATAGAATAGAATAAAAACACCACTTTAAAAGATTGGGGTTTGTTGTAGTTTATTAATCTAGAAGAAGTTTGCTGGAAGAAGATTGTATAATTTTTTTTTGTTTTTAGTTTTGAAATGAATTTCGATTAAAATGACACAACAAGAAGATGTTTTTTTTAGAAATCTATTTAAAAGGCGTAATCGATCTAACTCTACCTCTTCACTTTATTATTAATCATTATCATTTAAATTAACATTCACTTAATTATGATCCCTTAATTTGTTAAATCCCGAACCCTACGAGAATTAACTTTACCACGAAGATGATGTGAATTTAACCCTAGGCTAACTTCGGAACATGCAATCGCAACACCCTGCTTTGATTGATGTTCTAAGATTAGCTTATGGTCAGTGGTAAATTAAGGCTCATATCCATTCTGGAAATGAGGATGAATTGTGTTTAGGGATTATATTTGAACTTTACAAATTTATCCCGTGTGGTCTTGTATTACCGATTAAGATCGCGCTCTCACAATTTACACAAAATCCCGACCTCGCGTGTTTTTGTGTTAATTGTTCAATTGCTTGCTTAGTTTCTTGTAATTTAAAAACACAATTCATGGATCATATTATGTGAATTATAGTAGCTCATTGATTCAAAATAATTAAATGAAGAGGGTAGAAGATAGATCGATTACTAAAAGACCACTCTTCCATGGGTGGCGTAATCACCGTAGAAGCGTTTTGCATGTGCAAAGGTTTATAATGGGTATAACCCAATAACGCTTCTACTCAAGAATTCCAGCCCAAAGAGGAAGATTAAGAGAAGAAGAAATTTAAACAAAATAGAAGAAAAGAGAAGAAATAAAAGCAGAACAAAGAAGTTTATTACACAAATGAAAACATTACAAAATGAAGAAGTGAAGGAGGCTTCGATGAGGGGATCCTTGCTTCAAGAGTTACCCCTCTTACAATGGTTGGAGAATTTGGGTGAAACAAATTCTCCTCTGCCTCCGATCTCCCAATGCACGTCCCAACCCCTCCAAATGAGAAAAACTCCAATTTATAGAGGGGAGGGGAGGAGAGGTTACAAGTGGTTTCAAGTGTGAATGTGGAAATTCGGCCAAATATTTTAATGCAAATTGCACCGCCCATTTGACCACCAAAACGCGCGAATTGGCCGGCCTTCCAGAAGGATCAAATGTGCGGATATGGGTCCTCTATCTCCTCTCCAAATTTGGGCTCAATACAAGCCCATATGTAGGAGTTATGGCCGAAATACAGAAGCTTATCCATTCTGGCAAGTCCAGCCCAGCTTTGACTTTATGGCCCAATTACTCCATTAAAATGCATTCTTTTGATCTAGTGTCCTGAATAAAAGTTGTAGATAATTAAGTTAGGAACACTGTTACAAAATTTCAAATTCAAATAATAAATATAAAAATATTTATATTCGAAATACTACAGTGCACTATTAAGGGTAAAACTGGAATTTTCACCAAATTTTCAAATGAATGATCAAATCCCAAATATTTTATAAATAAACATATTTAACACAATGTGAGGAAATTATATCATTTATTATCAATAAAATATTCAATAAAATAGTGTTTTATCAGTTCTATCCTAATCCTAGCCCGCCCATCCCTTTTTTTTCCGGCGCACATTTAGGTATTTCCCCCGCTGGGGGGCGGCGATTTCCATGGCCAAGGAGTCGTAAATCCCGTCGTCGCCCCTCCGCTGCTTTGAGGCAGTCTTCCGTCGCCGACGCTTCTGCGGCCCTGCGCATGACGACGCCTCCAGCGCCTGCTCTCCCGTCCGCGCCGCTTCCCTGCACGACGACCCCCTGTGCTGGGTCCTCTGTTCGTCGCGACAGCCCCGACACCCACCCTCCCTACGAGCCGCTCCTTCCACTGCGACTCCCTCTTTGCGCGCGACGACCCTTCCGCGACGCCCCAACGCCTCTTCCGTTGCCCCTGTTGTCGGCCTCTCCTGCGGACGCACCTCCTCCCGCCGCCGACCTCCTGTGCACCAGTCCGGCGTGACTCCTACGCGACAGCTCAGATCTGCAGGCGCTAATTGACCGACCCACACTTCCTTCCCGGGGCTCCGATGAGTTCCGTCCCTTTGTTCGTCGTTTCATCCAAGTTCTTCTTCTCCCTGAGATCCATCTTCTACGGCCTGGAGATGAACTTTGACCCCATCCGCTTCGCTCCGCTTGCATGCGGCTCCTCCAGCTCGTGGCTCCTCCCGCCTGCGACGACCCCGGGAGCTCCTTATGCGCACGACACCAGACCTCCCCCCTCCCTGCGCGCGATGCACGACTCCCCTCTGCTCACTGCGTCGTCCAGATCTGGAGCGTTGCCTCCCCTGCTCGCCGACCCTCCCTGTGCGCTCCTCATTCTCCCTCCCGTCAGCCCTCTGCGACGACCCTCTACGCACCGACCAGGTCTCCCTCCATCCGACGCAGCTCACTGCCAGCGACCCACTCCACCCCGGCTTTCCCGACGCACCATCATCCTGCCCCACCTATGCGGACGGCGCTCGGTACCGCTAGTGCGGCTTTCCCGACGCTCCGTCGTCCGACCCGCCTGCCGTTGCATCCTCATTCTAGTTATTCTTGCTGGTTCTGCATAACGAGCGTTGTTCATTGGTTGACAATCTTTTTCAGCAGCATCATCTATCAACTTCTTGAGGGGGAGCAACATCCATGGCGGTTTATCCTTTGTTTTGCTTTGTCTTGTTTTGTAATCAAGCTGGGAATGTCCAGTTTGAGAGGGAATGCTGAAAGTGTCTGTTTTGTTTTGCTTTGATTTTTTTTTCTTCGATTATGTATTCAAGCTAGGTACACCTAGCTTGAGGGGGAGTGTTGGAGTCTGCATCCCACATCGGACTTGTAGTCCTATGTGGTCTTTACTATTCATTATAAAATAACCTCAAGGCCTTCCTTAGGAGGCACCTTGGGTATTGGGAGGTTCACCTCTCTTTTATCATTCTACACTAGACTATGAATTGTTACTAGCACAGTGAACTCTATAGAGCTATATTGTGATAACAATGGAGCTGTTGCTCAAGCTAAGGAACCGAGTCACATGAGAAATCCAAACATATCCTTTTTGACAAAACCACCAACACAACAGAAACATGAGAGCCATCTAAAGTCCTTAGGTATCGAATACATGGAGGACTGACTCTAATGTACATGGTTTTGTATGTATATGTATCCTAAACTATTCATGTTATGTAAAACTCAAGAATATACTTGTATCATGATTTACTACGAATGAAAAATCCCTAATTGTCGTTCATATACGTTTGCTTTGTTTATAACATGAAATATGATATGCTATTTACTCTTTGGAGGTAAAACTCCGAGTCATCCCCGTCCAATTATCATAATGAAAAGCTGTGAGTTGATTATTTGTTAAGATTAGCATGAGTTGAGACTCATATGGAGATACATAGTTCACTCGCGAGACCCAAGATAGATTTGTTGTGTGTATTGATCCACTTTGAGTATACCACATGATATTTCATACATATATGTCATTTGATATACGTGGGGTGTATATTGCGTAGTAATCCCCAGGACATGAGGTTAACAAGCCTGCACGTAAACCATCATACTTTGATACCCATCTTACTCTATTTATGTAAATAAGCTAAATGGATGGTGATTTGGTATGATGTTAATCATGTAGAGTGATTTGATTAACCAATAAAGAATTTGCCCTCTTGTATGATGGATATGACATCTGGGCCATCGATTCAATAAAACTGAGAAAATGCATGACTATGTTTAGTTGGGAGACATGTGATGTGCTCTTCTACTTGGGTAAATCATATGAGATGTATTCATCTGTTTTTGCTTAGTCTACTCGGAGAATCAAGATTGAATGAGTTTTCTTATACGAAATTGACATGTTTATACTCGATGTCATGGAAAATTGGATTCTATCAGTATGCATGTGAATGTATGAAGATACATGTTGGTGATGAAGATCACACCATAGCCCTTTGTAGCTTGAGTAACATTGATCTGTTGTTAAATGCTGCTATTTGCTTATGATTTTGGATTTAGAATTTATAATCCTTCTCAGTGCTACAAAAACCAATGAGATTTCACATAAAGTTATGTGAATGGGTGTGACACCCTCAAACTGATATGCAACAATTTCTTTGATTTTAGTGAATTTTGGATCGAAAATGAAGGTTTTGAAGAGTTTTCTGATTAAAGCATGGTCAAGGTGCACACGGTCTGCAAATCATGCTTGCTAACTATGCAAAGGTGTTTTTGGGGCAAAGCCAAACTTGTTATAAAAATGTTTTAAAGGTGTTTTAACATTTTGACATGACGCGCATGGTTGAATTTTATTTTAGCGGAAAAATCTTTCCCCAAGTATTTATCTCTTGGCACTGGTTGGTGTCCTTGGTGATCGAGGGATGCGCTTGAAGTCATATGGCGTCCCTGGCTTGGGTCTCGGGTTTCGAACATCTGGGACAAAGAGTTACAAAATGGTATCAGTTTTGAGTTGAGTCATGGTTAGTTTTGATAGGCGTGGAGAATGAGAAAGTTGAGACTCGAAATGGACCTATAAAAAGGCATATAACTAACAACTTTTTAACGAGTCTTATGTTGCGGAGAAATCCAGATAGAATAAGTGATTGATGAAAACATTGTAAGTCGTCGTTGCTTTTGCCGAGTGTCCTACCCACAATGGGTTGAGATGTGCAAGAAATCATGCATCATTTTAAGCATGTTAGAGGACTGCATTGCATGGGTATAAGCATGTTTTAAAAACAGTTTTTTGTACGTGAAAGAGTTTTCAATGACTCAAATGATTGATGATTTTCAAAGTGTGTTTGAAAATGCTTTAGAAAGGAATTTGCTTGAAATGTTCTTGATTTAAATGATTGAAAAGGGGATTAACTAAAGAAAGTGAGGAAGACACCTAAATGTAGTCTGGAACAAGGAAATAATTATGATTTGCGTTTGCATTCAGAGTGTTCTTAGTTAGGAAGCTCGTGTTTCAATAAGATATCTTCTGTATCACAAAACGAATATGTCGCTCAGAAGGGTTCTTGTGCAACGAGGAGGGGAGGGGTGAAAAATGCTTTTGTGGATCCTTAGACTGTAAGTGCGATTGTACAAACCATCTAGGCGATTGGCAGGGAAGCCAATCATGATATAGGCTGCGAGATGTGGATCGGGCTTCAAAGTTTCAGAGGCAGAATCCACTGGCATTGTGACGCCCCGCCCCAACACGACCGTGTTGCCGAGACAAAACGACACATGGCCTTAAGTGCGCTCCCCAATCTCCATTGACTGACAATTAATGCCGAAGGTTCAAATGAACCAATTGGGGAGCAATTTACCCTCAAATGGATCATCACATGATAAATCAAGAACCCTACCTAATAATCATAAGCAATGGAATAAAGTAACAACATCATAAATAAACTCCAAAACCGTATCCCAATGATGCCCAATGATAACATGCATCCAATCAAAGTACAACTACTACCCAAGTATTATCGGATCCTTAGCTTGTAAGTGCGATTGTACAAACTATCTAGGCGATTGGTAGGGAAGCCAATCAGGATATAGGCTGAGCGATGTGGATCGAGCTTCAAAGTTTCAAAGGCAAAATCCACTGGCGTTGTGACGCCACGCCCCAACACGACCGTGTTACCGAGACAAAACGACACATGATCTCAAGTGCGCTCCCCAATCACCAGAGACCGACAATTAATGACGAGGGTTCAAATGAACCAATTGGGGAGCAATTTACCCTCAAATGGATCATCACATGATAGATCAAGAAGAACCCGACCTAATAATCATAAGCAACAGAATAAAGTAACATTATCATAAATAAACTCTAAAACTGTATCCCTATGATGCCCAATGATAACATGCATCCAACCAAAGTACAACTACTACCCAAGTATAACAGTCATAAAACAGTACAATTGAAATGCCTTGAAAGTAATAACAAAAATAAAAAATAAAAGATAAAATAAAAATGTAGGTGGCGAATTCCCCTTACCTCAATGTGAGGCGGATATATTCTTTTATAGATGAGTAAAAATAATTACAAGGCGGGATATTTCGATGTGGGACTCGGAAATACCCATTACACTAAAATGGGGTCCAACACTCCCCCTCAAGCTGGACATGCCCAGCTTGGACTGAGAATCCCACAAAAAAAAAAAAGACGACATCGAACAAGGCCATCCACACTCCCCCTCAAGCTAGGCCATGGAGGCGGTGAATTCCCAGCTTGGTAGTGAGAGTCCAGACGAGCTCCTGGGAGGCCTTTGGTGAAGATGTCGGCGAGCTGATCCGCCGTCGGAATATGCCCAAAACTGATATGATTCTGCTCCAGATGGTGGCGAAGAAAGTGGCAGTCCACCTCGATATGCTTCGTCCGTTCAGAAGACGGGATTCGATGCAATCTTCGTGACTGCCTGATTGTCACACCAGATATGAGCAGATATCTGTGCTGGAAAACCAAGCTCATGAAGGAGATGACGAAGCTAGACGATCTCAGTGGTGACCGTGGCCATGGTGCGGTATTCTGCCTCTTCACTAGATCTCGAGATGACAGTCTGCTTCTTGCTGCGCCATGAGATGAGGTTATCGACCAAGAACACTGCAAATCCAGAAGTAGACTTGCGGGTAAGGGTGTAATTTCGGCCCGGCCCGAACAACCTCATGAGGCGGCCCGAGCCCGGCCTCGGGTCGGCCCAAACCATCGGGTCGGGCCAGACTTTTTTGGGTCGGGCCGGACTTTTTCAAGTCGGGCCACGGTGGACTTTTATTATTTTCAAAATAATTGTTTGTTTTAAAACTTTTTTTAAACATTTTTTTAACATTTATTTAAAACGTTTTTTTACATTTATTTTTAAATGCATGTTTTTTAGATGTATTTTTTTAAATGTTTAATATGTTTTTTGTAAAAACATTTATTTTATTTTTTATTAACATTTTACAGTGGGTGGATATGTTATTTTTTTTTGTCTAAATAGATTTATATATGCGAATCTACATATATTATGTACAAATTGTAAAAAAAATTAATGAGGGGTTAGGGGATGCGCAATAGTGGGTGAGTTTAAAACATTGTTATTTAAACATTTTTTTAACTTATTTATAATTTTTTAAGCGCTTGTGAATTTTTTTATTTAAACATTTTTATTTAAATCGTTTTTAACATCTGTTTAAAACATTTTTTTTACATTTATCTTTAAATGATTAATTTAAAATGTTTTTTAATTTTTTTTAACGCATGCTTTTTACAAGTATTTTTTTAAAATATTTAACTTTTTTTAAAAATTTAATATAAAAAGTTTTTTAAGTGTTTGTTTAAAAAAATTAATTTAAATGTTTGTTTTAAAAACTTTTTTAAACATTTTTATTTAAACTGTTTTTAACATTTATTTAAAACAATTTTTACATTTATTATTAGACATTTAATTTAAAGCGTTTTTTTAACGCATGTTTTTTACATGTATTTTGTTTAAACATGTTTTATGTAAACACATTTTTTATTAATATTTTACAGTGGATGGATATGTTATTTTTTTCAAAATAGATTTATATATGTATGTAAATTTATATATATTATGTGCAAATTGAAAAAAAAAAATTAATGAGGAATTGGGGGATGCACAACAGTGAGTGGGTTTAAAGTGTTGTTATTTAAACGTTTTTTTATCTTTTATTTAAAACATTTTTTACATTTATTTTTTTAACATGTTTATGAAAAGTATTTTTAAGCGTTTGTTTAATTTAAAACATTTTTTTAAACAATTTTTAATTTTTTTAAACACATGTTTTTTACATGTATTTTTATTAAGCATTTAACATTTTTTTTTGTAATAACGTTTATTTTTTATTTTATTAACATTTTACAGTGAGAGATCTAAACAAATTTATATATGTGAATCTATATATATTATGTGCAAATAAATAATGAAAGGTGGGGGGTGTGCAACGGTGGGTGAATTAATTTTTTTTTCTAAATAGATTTATATATGTATATATATATATGCAAGTTTCATCATATTTAAAAAAAATTAATGAGGTTGGGGGGGTGTGTGAATATCATTGGGTGAGTAAATTTTTTTTGTTAATATATAGATATATAATATGAGAAAATTGTAAAAAAATAATTAGGGGTTGGGAGGAGCGTTGCCGTGGGCGAGTTAATTTTTTTTCTAAATAGATTTATATATAATATATGCAAGTTGCAACATACTTAAAAAAATTAATGAGGTGGGGGGCATGCACTAACATCATTAGGTGAATATGTTATTTTTTTATTAATATACAATAAGTTATTATATATACAATATTAAATCATTGATATATATATATTTATATTATTAATAGCTTTGTTTATATATATATTATATTAAATCATTTATATATATATATATCATTAATGTATTTTTAAAAGCCACACTTAATTGATATATATATTATTAATGGCTTTGTTTATATATATATTGTATCATATCATTGATATATATATTATTAATAGATTTGTTTATATATATATATACATATATATAATATGCAAGTTTCATCATATTTAAAAAAATTAATGAGGTTGGGGGTGTGTGCGAATATCATTGGGTGAGTGTGTTATTTTTTTTGTAAATACATAATAAGTTATTAAATATATATAATGTTAAATGATTGATATATATAATATGAGAAAATTGTAAAAATAATAATTAAGGGTTGGGGGGGCGCCGCAATGGGCGGGTTAATTTTTTTTCTAAATAGATTTATATATGTATAGTATGTATAATATATGCAAGCTGTAACATACTTAAAAAATTAATGAGGTTGGGGGACGTGCACGGACATCATTAGGTAAGTGTGTTATTTTTTTAATTAATATACAAGTTATATATATATATATTTATATAATATTAAATCATTGTTATATATATATTAATAGCTTTGTTTGTATATAATATATTATATTAAATCATTTATATATATATATGTATATTATTAATGGATTTTTAAAAGTCACACTTAATTGATATATATTATTAATGACTTTGTTTATATATATACATATATAATTATATATCGTTACACACACATTATAATTATATATAATAATAGTTATATGTATATATATTATTTTTTGTTAATATATAAAGATATATATATGTACATATATCGTTGATATATATACATATATATACAGTCTGGTGATAATATAACAGGCGCAACGCCTGAGCCAGTTGGTCCAGGCGCAGCCTTGGAAGCCTGAGGTAGGGGGATCGAATCTCCCTACCAGCAGCTTCCCGTTATATTTTTTTACAGCGGGCCGAGCTTCGTATGGGCCAGCAGGGTGGACTTTTTCGGGCCGGCCTGGCCTGGCCCGTGGGCCTTCTTTGAAAGGCCCAGGCCCAACTTGATGAATCTACGGCCCGAGCCCGGCCTGGCCCGACGCGGGCTTTGCTGGGTCGGGCCGCTCGGGCTTTCGGGCCGGGCCTCTCGGGCTTTTGGGCCGTCGTGCCAAAATTACACCCCTACTTGCGGGTAGCAAGGCAACCTGCATAGTCCGCATCACAGAAGGCCTCAACATCCAAATGAGCATGATGGGAGTACCGAAGGCCACGTGCAAGGTCTTTCTTTATGTATTTGGCAATGCGGAGGACACCATTTTACTGAGATCTGGTTGGATGCTCCATGAACTGACTCACTTTGCTAACCGCGCAGGCAATGTCTGGACGTGTCATGGTGAGGTAGTTGAGTTTGCCCACCAGACGGCGATAACTCTCTGGGTGAGGAAAGAGCGCCGAGTCGGTATGGTGAGAGCGTTCCCCATACTCAAGAGGAGTGTCCACTGCAGTCGCCTGGCTCAACCCTGCATCCTGTAAGATATCAAGGGCATATCTTCGTTGACAGAGAGAGATAGTGTCCTCAGAACGGGAGACCTCGATGCCAAGGAAGTAGGTGAGAGGACCAAGGTCTTTGGTGTGGAAGTGGTGGTGAAGGTGCGCCTTGAGTTGGGCGATTCCAGTGGAGTCGCTTCCTGTGATGATGATATCATCAACATATACTACTAGCAGAATACAACCGTTTGACGTCGTACGAAAGAAGACGGTGTGATCCTTCATACTGCGAGTGAGGCCAAAGGCTGTAACGACAGTGCTGAAGCGGCCAAACCAAGCACGAGGAGACTGCTTGAGGCCATAGAGGGATCGACGGAGGCGACAGACATAGGAGTCGACTCCAGAGGCACGAAATCCAGGAGGCTGTTGAAGGTAGACAGACTTCTTCGTCAAGAAAGCTATGGAGAAAGGCATTCTTGACATCTAGCTGATGAAGCGGCCAGTGATGATGAGTGGCCAGAGATATGGATAGACGGACATAGGCCATCTTGACAACCGGAGAGAAGGTCTCAAAGTAGTTGATGCCATATGTCTGAGCAAATCCCTTCGCCACAAGACGGGCTTTGAGGTGATGAAGAGTGCCATCGGCATTGATACAGATCGTATAGATCCATTTGTAGCCGACTGCCTATTTGCCCGTAGGGAGGGGGACCGGATCTCATGTATGGTTGTCATCCAGAGCATGCAGTTCACCCCGCATAGTCTGTAGCCACCTCGGGTGTGATTTGGCCTCGCCAACCGTGCGGGGGATAAATATCATCTCCAGTGCTGACAAACCGCTGTATGAAGATGTAAAAAGAGGAGTATTCTGACAAGAGCGAGTACCTTTTCGGAGTGCAATAGGCAAGTCGTCTGGTGCTGTGACAGGAGAATCGGACGAAGTGGGAATGATGGTGTCCTCGGCCTGGACGGGGGGTACAGTCGATGGGTGACAGGAGTAGACCGTCCCAAAGCGATGACCAGGAGAGGGAGATACCGAAAGAGGGTGAATGATGAGATGAAGATACTCATCGATGGTAGTGTTTGGATGAGGAGAGGGCGGAGTGAAAAGAGAGCTCTCAATAAACGACATATCGATAGAGATGATATAGCGCCGTAAGTTTAGAGAGAAGCACCGGTATCCACGCCGAGTGCGGGGAATATCTGAGGAAAATATACCGGAGGGATTTGGGAGAAAGTTTAGAGAGGTTGGGGCGAGTGTCCCGAACATAACACAGACACCCAAACACCCGGAGAGGAAGTGAGTGAGGAGGAAGAGAGGAGGAAGAGAGGAGAAGAGAGTTCGAAAGGGAGTCTCCCCCTGAAGGATAGAAGAAGGGAGACCGTTTAGGAGGTAAGTAACAGTCATGATGGCATCAGACCAAAAAAGGAGAGACCTTCACGTGAATAGGAGGGCACGAGCAGTCTTCAGAATATGACGATGTTTCCGCTCGACCACTCCATTCTGCTGAGGTGTGTCAGGGCATGAGGTCTGATGAATGATGCATTTATCCTTGAGAAATTGCTGAAAGAAAGTGGATAAATATTCTCATCCATTGTCGGAGCGGAGACATTTAATGGAGGTGGAGAATTGAGTATGAATTTCATTATAAAAGGTCTGAAAGGTAGAAAAAACTTCGGACCGATCACGAAGTAGGTAAAGTCAGGTCATGCGGGAGTAGTCATCAATAAAGGTGATATAATAACTGTACCCGGACTGACTAATAACCCTGCAAGGACCCCAACCATCGGAATGAACAAGATCGAAAGGATTCGCTGCACGTGGTTCCGGTCGAGGAACATACGTCACCCGATGATGTTTGGAAAACTTGCAGGATTCACAATGGAATGGTGAGAACTGAATTGGGGGCAAAGTTTATGTAGGGTGGAAGCCGGTAGATGACCAAGCTGAGAATGTAGGTCAAGAGCATGGGCTGAGGTGGATGAGCAAACAATAGATGGTGGGGTATCAAACATGTAAACCCCATTTCGAAGATAGCCTCGATCAAGTTCTCAATTCGTCTTCCACTCCTGAAAAACAACACCAGATGAGGTAAAAGTAGCCACACAATTTAAGTCGGTAGTGAGTTTGCTGACGGAGATAAAATTAAATGGACTTTGAGGAACATGAGTGACCGACGTCAGGTGAATAGACGAGGTCAAGGGACGTGCCAAATCCAGTAATAGGGATTTTTGAGCCATTAACAACAGTAATTGTAGAGGCACCTATGTACGGATGATAGATAGTGAATATACCGGAGTCCCCTGTGAGATGTTCTGACGCACCAGAGTCAAACATCCAAGGAGTCTGTTGATGAGAAACACATGCGGTAGAGCTACCCGTCTAAGCAATGGGGGCTGGAGAAGAGGATGATGGTACAGTTGCCCGATAAGAGTGTATCAAGGCAATCTCCTCCGACGAGAGCATCGTTCTGTAACGGTCACTGGATGAAGGGGGACCGTCTTGCGGAAGACCTGATGACGGAGGATGGGACAACTGCTCGGGCCGTCGCACAGATGCACGGGAAGGCTGACAATGGAAGTGAGGGTGCGTCCTTGCAGGAGAGTTGGCGACCAGAGGTGTTTTCGGAGGGCCGCGGGCGGACAAGCTAGCCACTGAAGTGGTGGTGGGCCGGGTGATGTCCGCCGAGAGGGCGATGCCTGGTGGCTGCTTCGGAAGCAGGTCGGGACGTGCCGCGAGAGCGCCGAGAGGGAGCCCGTTGGGACAGGCGGGCCGTGCGGCGTCTGGAGAGAGCCGCGTCGGATCGGGAGGTGTCGGGAGTGCAGGCCGATCTTCGCAAGGGAGGAGGCGCGATGGAGGCAGTGTGCCGGCGCGCGCAGAGGAGGTCGACTGGAGGGTTGCGCCTGGGTCGACAGGACCAAGGGCGCCTGGGTCGGGAGGTGGAGGTGTATCCGCCTGGAGATTGGTGTTCCACCGGGAGAAACAGAGGCACCGGGGCGCGTCGCACCTGGGTCGGGAGGGCAGGCGTCGGGCAGGGAGGAGGGCCGAAACCGAACAGAACCGGGAGGGCAGGCGTCGGGCAGAGGATCCACGGGAGGCGGGGATCCCGTCGGGGTGAAGCACACCCGCTGTGAGGGAGCCGCAGGAGGGACGAGAGCCGCGAGACGGGAGCCACGGGAGGGACGGGACGTCGCGGGGCGGAGCGAAGCTATCAGGGAGGCAAGCGCAGGGAGCAGCGCGACGAGGCGGGCCGCGGGCCGATCACGCTTGGACGAGGGCACTGGGAAAAAGCAGTAGGGAGCTGCCGAAGGCGGGCGCGATCCGGATGGAGGCCCGCGTGGAACAACGACGACCGTCAGGAGGGAATGGGGGGCGCTGGGAACGGGAGCCGCGACGGGTGATGCGGGAGCCGGGAGTTCGGGGCCGTTGCATACAGCGGGGAGGGGACGTCGGGGAAGGAGACGCCGACAGGGGGAGATCCGCCGGGGAGAGGCTTCCGGCGGAGTTACGCGGGAGGGAGGCGCAACGGAGGAGGCGCTGGAGGGCCGCGTAGGGCAGAGTCGTAGGAGGGGGGTGGCTGCGTAGGGTAGATCCGCAGGGGGGGTGGCCGTGTAGGGCAGACCCGCAGGAGGGAGGGGTGGCCGCGTAGGGCAAACCCGGAAGAGGGGATAAAAAAAACTTAATGGGATTTTCCCTTTGATACCATGTAGGTGGCTAATTCCCCTTACCTCAATGTGAGGTGGAGATATTCTTTTATAGATGAGTAAAAATAATTACAATGCGGGATATTCTGATGCGAGACTCGGAAATACCCATTATACTAAAATGGGGTCCAACAAAAAACAACTCCCCTCTAGGACCCCAAAATCATAAGGAAGTCATCTCGATGATATCACCTGACATCAACTCCCATATATAACGGCCCTTTGCCTTTCCCTACATCACCACACATGAAATTCGTATGCACACAAGGTATGTACGTACAAGGCGTGAGAAATAATTTCAGTAGAAGCCATTGTTACCCCAAACATCACCTGAAGCTTAACTTGTTCTTATGTGAGTAGTGTAACACTATAAAATGATTTCAAAAAATCATAAACAGCTAACATCATAAAATGTCTAATGCTAACAAAGCCACCTCAATACCACATATACCTGCTCTGGCCATTGTTGGTGAATTCTTTGAATGTCTCTCAAGGTTTGTCATAGCCAAACACATGACTCAAATAATATCCTTGCCAGACATATGACATATATAACGACCCCACCAAACACATGACATATATAGTATCTTTGTCAAACACATGACATATATAGTATCTTTGTCAAACACATGACATAGCCAAACCCATGGCTCTCATCATGTCATAGCCAAACTCATGGCATTTGCATTGACATTAATAAGAGTTAAATGTTTTTAAATATTCGTATCCCACATTAGTGTGGGTAATCTGTTGTACTCCTTTTCTCTTCTATAAATTAAGCACCCTACCTTATTGAGAGGTACGCTTTCCATTCTAATATGGTATCAGAGCGGTAGGTTAGCCTGCCGCTTCTTCCGCGATGGCCCTTTGCTAGTTCGCGCTCTATCTGTGCGAACACCCTCTTCGTGCGCGGCCCTCCTTGCGGGAAAAGCCCTTTCGCGTTGGCCTCCCCTCCCGTGCGAGGGCATCTCCAGCGCGCCGCCTTCCGTGCGACGACACCACCATCGCGACAGTCACTCCGTGCCTCAGCCCTTGCGCGACGGCTGACGACGGACCCTTCCGCTTGTGCGCTCCTGTGCGACGACTCCCGCCGTGTGCGCTCGCCATCCACAACGCCGCCTGAGCGCACGACCCTTCCTTCCGCTGCACCCCCTTCTATTCTGTTGCACCCCCTTCGGTGCGCTCGCCATCCACAGCATCGCCTGAGCGCACGACCCTGTCTCCTGTAATCACGTCCTCTAACTTCACTATCGCCTTGGTTATCCATCTGCCTCCATTCTTCATTTTTTTTCGGAGTTATGATCTCTTCTTCCTTTTGAATGCGGGTCTTGTCACTACGCAAAACATCACCGAATCACCTATGTTCCCCGAGCAATTCTCCGTGCATCCACTCTTCATTTGGTTCATTCTGATATATGGGGGCGCAGTCCTAGTCCATCTAAACTGGGTTATCGATATTTTGTTACTTTCATCAACGATTTTTCACGGATGACTTGGGTCTATTTGTTGAAAAATCGCTTTGGAATCTTTTCCGTGTTTCGCTCCTATTATCAAGAAATCGCCACCCAGTTTTCCGCTAAACTTCACTTCTTTCGTTCAGACAATGGTCGTGAATATTTATCTGGACCATTTAAGTCTTTTCTCGATGACCATGACATTATCCATCCGATTTCTTTTCTTGACATACCTTAACAAAATGGGTTGCTGAACGAAAGAACCGTCATCTGTTAGAAGTTGTTTGAGCGCTTTTATTTCAGAAGAAAGTTCCAACCGTTTTTTGGAGTGATGCCATTCTCACACCCACCTATCCTATCAACAGACTTCCCTTGTCTGTTCTTCAGGAGGAGACACTCTTCCATTCTTTATTTTCAACAACACCCCCTTATTCCCTACCCCTACGCATTTTTGGTTGTGTGTGTTGAGTTAAAGATATTTGCCCCTTGATTACCAAGTTTGATGCGCGTGCTCTAAAATGCATCTTTCTTGGCTATTCCTGCACCCAGCACAGATATCGATGTTTCTCTTTAGATTTGCGTCTTTATGTTGTCTTAGCTGATGTTTCTTTTATCGAATCATTTGTTATTTATGTTACCGAGTTCCCACCACCATCTACTTCTGATTTTGAAGTTATTTTACCGTATTCTCTCGATACACCACCACCCCTATCTCTTCCTAGTGATGTTATTGGATCAAGATTTGGCCAGGTATATACTCATCGACCTAGCACAGCTGTCACCCTGCCACCTGATGTCGCTACTACATTTGATGACTCACCTGCTCCTGATGCTCCGTCACCAGAGTTGCCTATTGTGCTTCGCAAAGGCTCACGCTCCTGTCAGTATTATCAGGGATTATCTCTGGCTACCTCACGAGTTATTGAGTCACTGACTGCTCACTCGACACCACGCATTGTTGCCGAGGCCACATCTCATCTCGATTGGTTACAGGCTATGCTGGATGAACTTTAGGCTCTGGACGCTAATCATACTTGGGATCTTGTCCCTCTTCCTTCGGGTAAGTAGATGGTCGGTTGCAAATAGATCTATATCGTACGCATCAATGTCGATGACTCTTAATAGTCTCAAGGTTCGCCTTGTTGCCAAATGATATGTGCAGACATATGGAGTTTGATTATTTTGACAACTTCTCTCCAGTGGCAAAGATAGCCTCGGTTCGCCTACTTATCTCTCTTGCTGCCTCATCTCATCAGCCTTTCCATCAGTTGAATGTTAAAAATGCTTTTCTTCATGGATTTCTTAATGAAGTATATATGGAGCAACCACTCGGGTTTGTTGCTCAGGGGGAGTCCTCCAAGGTTTGCCGTCTTCATCGATCGCTGTATGGACTCAAGCAGTCGCTACATGCTTGGTTCGACCGTTTTTGCACCATTATGCTTAGCTTTGGCATGTGCCAAAACATAAAAGATTCTTCCGTTTTCTATCATCAATCTGCAGCAAGAAGCATTTTTTTGGTGGTATATGTGGATGACATTGTTATTACTGGTAGTGATGCTGTTGACATTGATCGACTCAAGTCTTTTCTTCATCAGAATTTTCAAATAAAAGATTTGGG
Source organism: Viscum album (assembly GCA_963277665.1). Taxonomy (NCBI): domain Eukaryota; kingdom Viridiplantae; phylum Streptophyta; class Magnoliopsida; order Santalales; family Viscaceae; genus Viscum; species Viscum album. Next base: position 1,153,473,569 of record OY728135.1, read on the forward strand.
CCCACTGCGATATTTCTTAGGAATTGAGGTCTCCAGATGTAACAAAAGAATTTTTCTATTTCAGAGAAAGTATGTTCTTGATTTGCTGCAGGAGATTGACATGACTCAAGCTGACTCGGTTGACTCACCCCTCGAACATGGAGAAAGGTCACTTCATACTGACAGTGAGATGTTTTCATCACCCGACAAATATAGATGACTCGTTGAGAAACTTAACTACTTGATGATGACTCGACCCGATATTGCTCGTGCGGTTAGCAAAGTGAGTCAGTTTATGGAATCTCCAACAAAAACGCAGCGAGATGCTGTTCTTCGCATTGTTAGATATGTGAAAAAAGAACCAGGTTTAAGTCTTTTATATTCTGTTCATGGACATCCAGATATTGAGACATTTTGTGATGCAGATTATGCTGAATGTCTCGCTTCTAGGAGATCTATGTCTGGTTTTGCAGTATTTGTTGGAGGAAATTTGATCTTATGGCAAAGCAAGAAGCAGACAGTTATCTCCCGATCTAGTGCAGAGTTGGGGTATCGTGCAATGACATATGTGATTGCATAGATTATTTGGGCACAACAAGTTCTATAAGAGATTGGGTATCCTGTCAAGAAATTGACACATATCTGGTGTGACAATCAAGCTGCTATCAAGATTGCCACAAATCCAGACTTTCATGAATGGACAAAGCATATTGAAGTTGATTGCCGTTTCGTTCGAGAAAACTTTGAGAATAAGATTACCTTCGACCATGTCTACACCTCTGATCAACTTGCAGATATTTTTACAAAATGGGTGCTTGGACTACGTGTCCAATTTTTGTGTAAGGACATGGTAAATATATATGTCCCAGTTTGAGGGGGAATTTAAGAGTTAGATGTTTTTTAATATTCGTATCCCACATTGGTGTGGGTAATATGTTGTACTCCTTTTCTCTTCTATAAATTAAGCACTCTACCTCATTGAGAGGTACGGGTTTCCTGTAATGGCTCGGACCTCTCCGGGTCATTACTTTGTGGGAATTTGGTGTTTGAGGTGTTCTGGGAGGTCAAGGTGACTCATTTCAACACTTTGCAAAATTTTTCAGTTTTTCAAGTTTTCCAACGGTGTCTCACGCTGTCGGTGTCCCGCGCCAACGGTGTCTCACCCACCATGGCGGTAGCTCACCCTGGCGGTGTCTCACCCCGGTGGTCGCTCGCTGGCGGTGGTTCTCTGGTGGTCGCTCGTCCAGCGGTGCCTCGTCTGGCGATGTCTCGCCTGGCGGTGTCTTGCCCGATGGTGACTCACTGACGGTGGCAGGCGGTTAATCCTGACGGTGCCTCGACGGTGCCTCGTCCGACGGTGCCTCGTCCGACGGTGCCTCCTGAACAGTGTTTCCAGTTCTTCAAGTTTTGCCCTTTCGACGTCTTTAGTTGACGTAAAATGAGTTTAAGGCCAAATTTAAAAGGGTTTAAGACCGATTCAAAGTCCATAAATTGTATTTTAATTTCTTAAGGGTCAGAAGACTTTTAAATGGTCAAACCGTGTAGTCTTGGTCAGATTTGCCTTTAATGATGATATTAAACTGTATTCAATTCCCGTTGAATCCGATCTGATCTTCCTAAAGTCGAGATACCTTGCCCTTTGTCCATACCTTTTCCTTTCCCTTGAGACTGGACATCCCCAAAGGCTTATTCCTTGGAGAGTTTTCCTGAGTTTGGTTCGTGTTTCCCTGGAGGGTCACCCACTGTAGGCGCGCCCTTGTTTTTGGCGCAACCAGGAAGTGCTGATCGTTCTTCTTCCAAGTAGGTTTTCCTTCCTCTTTCTTAATTGTGCATCATGCGGGATGAGTGTATAGATGCTTTCCCTTGTGAAGATAGTTGACTCCAAATTAATAAAGATAATTGAATTGGTTTAAAAATCAATATACAGGGGCTGGGAAAGTGACGCATGATCTTACTGTGTTGTTTTTATTGATATTATGATTTGTATGGGCTGACTACCCACTGATAATCGTGGCCGTTGGGGGTTCTTGTTTGCGCACGGGATAGTTTGTGGAATGCATGTTGTTTGGTTGTTGAATGCCTATATATAAAAGTTGGTTAACCACGTATATTCGGCTAATAAATGGATGCCCCAAGATCATACAGTTTCTGTGATAACCCCAAAATTTACAAGTAGAATTAAATAAGGGATGCCTTATTAAACCTGGAAATGCGTTTTTCCTTGATATGTGAGGTGATGTGATGTGTGGAATTGCTGTGGTTTGTGTGTATATGGGGGAAGTGGATGACATGTGGTTGTACGGTGGGGCTGTGATGGGTGTGGTGTGATTATGCAGCAGGGCTGCGGAACTGGTTGTGCTGTAATGTGTTGCTGGATGTGGTTGTGAGTTGGGGGTTGATTTTGTTGATATGATGAACTGAGCGGATGAGTTTGAAAGAGGACAATAGTGATTGGTATGGGCAATTCGCCTAGAGTTTCTCCATTAATAACATTCAGAAACCTTCACCCCATATCTAGAGGTTGTGGTATGACGTGTCATTAATGTGAAGTGCGTTAATTTACCATGGCTCTTCATCCCTTGGATGACTGTGAATAACTGTTACTGTGTTACTTGTTATGCGACGTGCCTGCTAGTTGCCCGGGTAGTGATGGTCGTGTGATTAAATATGGATAATGTTAAATGATGAAATAAAGGGGTGTTGAACGTAGAGGAAATGTGAACCCGCGTTAATTTATCAGGGCTCTTCACCTTCTGAAATGACTATTGCAGTTATTAATAAATGCATTTAGAGGTGACAATAAAGGTGACAGTGTTGTGACTTGGTTGTTTGTTTGAGAACCCATAGGCTGAGCTGGAGTGTTTGATACTATACATATGCTTGTATATTCTTGTGATTTCTATACGCACCCCACCCATGTTGAGCACTATGTGCCGAACACCCGCATTGTCACGCGGTGGGTGTTTTTACCATCATCTGTTGAGGAGAATGGATGGCTGGGTACCTGCTCTTTTCCGCTCTCTTTTCCAGGCGAGATAGGTATGACACAGACTGTGATGACCGAAGGTCTGTTTGTGCTTTAGATGATGGTTGTAATGGCTCAGGCGTCTTCAGACGAGATGTGATAACCCAGGTGTTTGTGGGCGATGTGGTTTGTGCTGTCCCATTTGCCTTCGAGATGAGATGTGATGTGCTTTCCCAGGTGTCTTCGGGATAAGATATGATATGATGTGTTGTGCGACCCAGGTGTGTGCGGGTGGGGTGTGTTGTGAGGCCTAGGTGTGTGCGGGCGGGGTGTGTTGTGAGGCCCAGGTGTGTGCGGGCGTGATGTGTTGTGAGGCCTAGGTATGTGCGGGTGGGATGTGATGTGGTGTACAGAAGGGATGAGAACGCGAGGACGTACGACGTTGGGCGAGAGCAACATACCAGTAGGAAAGTGGTGCGGGGTACCCTATCATTGATGTGCTTTATAACATATTATATTACTTGACTTGCGTTACTTGGTAAGCGTGCCTTGGTGAAGTTGGGTTTGGTTAGTATATCTGTTTATGTGCTGTTTGGTTCTGCTGTTTTCTTGCAGGGGCATTAATATGCTTCTTTCAAATGTGCACAAAAGACTTTGGTTTTTCTACTGAGTATACTTGTATGCTCACCCTACGTATATAAAACTGCTTTCAGGTTTCCAGGAGGATTTCGTGGACTGTGCTGGGTGTTACTAGCTTGGACCTTTGGACAGTTGCTGTGTCGCTGCTTAGCTTTACTTTTTTGGGTATTTACTTTGGAGACTTTTATTGTATCAGTTCTACTTTTGCATACATGTGGGATGGTTTTTGGCTCTCTTTTTTATATTATGCTTTGGAGTTGTTGTGGATGATTCATCTTATCTCCCGATCTTGTTTCTTGTAAAGGGTAATGCCTCCCATATTGCGAGATTTGTACACCCTTGGTTCTAGTCGCCAACCCAGGGCCTATTGGAGGCAGGGACTCAGGTCATTATCTTCTTTCTTCATTGCCAGCCTAGGAGGGATATCTTTGGAGGGGAGAGGGTTGTGACAGAGTGGTATCAGAGGTGATGGTTGAGAGATAGGATGAAGTTTGGAGTTAGGTGTACATGGTGAATTTCCCTTACCTCAAGGTGAGGTGGAGACATTCTTTTATAGATAGATAAACAAGATTACATGTTGAAATAATCCGATGTGGGACTTGAAAATACCCTTTACCTGGAAATACAATTAACCGGGTTCAACACTCCCCCTCAAGCTAGTACATGATAACTTGGACCAAGAGTCCCACAAAAAAGAAAGAAGTCATCAAACAAGATTATACACACTCCTCCCTCTAGCTGGGTCGCTGATGCTGTGAATGCTCAGCTTGGTACTGAGAGAGTCCAGTTGAGCTCTCGAGAGACTTCTGGTGAAGATGTCAGCAAGTTAATTGGCCGTCGATATGTGGGTGAAATTGACATGGTGCTGCTCGAAGTGACGACGAAAGAAGTGACAGTCTACCTCGATATGCTTCGTGCGTTCATGGAAGACGGGATTGAAAGTATTCTTCGTGGCTGCCTGATTATCACACCAAATATGAGTAGATGTCTGTTGCGGGAAACCAATCTCATGGAGGAGATGATGAAGGCAAAAGATCTAAATAGTGACTGTGACCATCACAAGGTATTCAGACTCAACACCGGATCTGGAGACAACAGTCTGTTTCTTACTTCGCCATGAGATGAGGTAACCTGCTAGAAAAAAGGCAAACCCAGAAGTAGACTTTCGGGTAGCAAGACAACCAACATAGTCAGCATCACAGAAGACCTTAATATTCAGATGATCATTTTGTGAATACTGAAGACCACAGGCATAGTCTTTCTTAATGTATTTGGCAATGCGAAGGACATCATTCCACTGAGATTTTGCCGGATGTTTAATGAATTGGCTAACCTTGCCGAAAACACAGACAATGTCTGGACGAGTCATGGTGAGATAATTGAGTTTTTCCACAAGACGACGGTACGTCTCTGGGTGAGAATATGGTTCCGTGTTGTCATAGAGAGACCCTTCCCCAGACTCAAGAGTGCAACGACAGTTGCCTGAGTCAAAACAGCATCCTGCAAGATATCCAAGGCATATTTCTGTTGGTAAAGAAAGATGGTGTCCGAAGAACGGGAGACCTCAATGCCAAGGAAGTATGTCAGAAGACTGAGATGTTTGATTTGAAAGTGGTGTTGAAGATGCACCTTTAGTTGGGCGATTCCATTTGAGTCGCTCCCAGTGATGATGATATCATCAACATACACAACTAGCAGGATACAGTCGGAGGACGTCGTGCCAATAGAAGACTGTGTGGTCCTTCATACTCCGAGATAGGCCAAATGAGGTGACGATAGTGCTGAATCTACCAAACCAAGCACGATGAGACTGCTTGAGTCCATATAGAGAGCGATGAAGTCGACAGACATGAGAGTCGGCTCCTGAGGCACGAAAGCCAGGAGGTTGCAGATATACCTCTTCTTCAAGAAAATAACAGAGAAAGACATTTTTGACATAAAGTTGATGAATAGGCCAATGATGATAAGCGACAATAGAGATGAATAATCGGACATATGCCATCTTTGCAACTGGAGAGAAAGTATCAAAATAGTCGACACCATATGTTTGAGCAAATCCCTTTGCCACAAGTTTGGCTTTATGGCGATGAAGAGTGCCATCCGCATTGAGACAGACCGTATAAATCCATTTGCTGCCGACCACCTGTTTACTTGCCGGAAGGGGGATCAGATCGCAAGTATGATTGTCGTCCAGAGCTTGCAATTCATCCCGCATCGCTTGAAGCCACCTAGGGTGAGATTTGGCGTCGCCAACCGTGCGAGGAATAAATATCGTCTTCAGAGAGGAAAGATCTCTGTATGAGGTGTGTAAAGAGAGTATGCTGGCAAGAACGAGTACCTTTTCGCAATGCAATGGGCAAATCGTCTGTTGCTGGAGTAGGAGCGTCGGACGAAGCTGAGGAGATGGTGTCCTCGCAATGCAATGGGCAAGTCGTCTGTTGCCGGAGCAGGAGCGTCAGACGTAGCTAGGGAGATGGTGTCCTCGCAATGCAATGGACAAGTCGTCTGTTGCCGGAGCAGGAGCGTCGGACGAAGCTGGGGAGATGGTGTCTTTGGCCTGGACGGGGGACACATCCGATGGACGACGAGAGTAAACAGTGCCAAACCGGTGATCAGCAGAGTGGGACACCAGAGACAGAGGTGGGTGGATGATGAGAGGAAGACAATCATCGATTGTGGTGTCTGGATGAGAAGAGGGAGGAGAGAAATGAGAGCTCTCAACAAAAGATACATCAGCAGAGATGATATACCGCCGTAAGTCTGGAGAGAAATATCGGTATCCGCGCTGAATGCGGGAATATCTGAGGAATATGCAACGGAGGGATTTGGGAGAAAGCTTGGAGAGGTTGCGACGAGTGTCACAGACATAACACAAACACCCAAACACACGGAGTGAGAGTGGGTGAGGAGGGAGAGAGGAGAACAACGCCCGAAAAAGAATCTTCTTTTGAAGGATAGAAGAAGGAAGGTGATTAATGAGGTATGTAGCAGTACGGTTGACATCCCCCCAAAATTGAAGATGCACATGCATGTGGAATAGGAGGGCACGAGCAGTCTCCAGAATATGACGATGTTTACGCTTGACCACTCTATTCTGTTGAGGTGTATCTGGGCGAATGTCTAATGAATGATGCCTTTATCCTTGAGAAACTGCTAAAAGGAAGTGGATAAATATTTTCATCCATTGTTGGAGCGGAGACATTTAATGGAGGTGGAGAACTGAGTATGAATTTTATCATAAAAGGTCTGAAAAGTAGAACATTTTAGACCGATCACGAAGAAGGTAAAACCATGTCATACGCGAGTAGTCATCAATTAAGGGTACATAATAAGTGTACCTTGACTGGCTAGGAACCCTGCAATGACCCCATACATTAGAATGAACAAGGTCGAAAGAATTCGCTGCATGCGTTTCCAGTCGAGAAACATACGTCACCCGATGATGTTTAGCAAACTTGCAGGATTCACAATGGAATGAAAGGTGTGGGCTGAATTGGGGGCAAAGCTTATGTAAGACGAAAGCCAGTGGATGACCAAGGTGAAAATGTAGGTCGAGGGCACGAGCAGAGGTGGATGAGCAAGCAAGAGATGGTGGGGTATCAAACATGTACACCTCATCCCTAAGATTACCTCGACCAAGTTCCCAATTCGTCAACCGCTCTTGAAAAACAACACCAGAAGATGTAAAAGTAGCAACACAATTTAAGTCTTTGGTGAGTTTGCTGATGAAGATAAGATTAAACGGACTGTGAGGAACATGAGCTACTGAAGCCAGACGAATAGACGAGGTCAAAGAGCATATGCCAAATCCTGCAATTGGGATTGTCGATCCATTAACAACAGTAATTGTATAGGCACCAGTATACGGATGATAGTTAGTTAACATACCTGAATCCCCTGTGAGATGTTTAGATGCACCTGAGTCAAACATCCAAGCTCTCAGTCGATGAGATAGACACGCGGTAGGGCCACCAGTTCGAGCAATGGTGGCTAGAGAAGAGGAAGGTGGCAAAGCAGCCCGATAAGATTGTATAAATGCAATCTCCTCCTTCGAGAGTGCTGGTTTGTAACGGGTATTGGATGATGGTGAGGATAAAGGCGTGTCTGGGTATGCAGAGTGTGCCAGGGAAGGGGGACTGCCTTGCGGGAGAATCGGTGAAGGAGCACGGGACAACCGCTCAGACGGGCACACATATGCAGGGATGAAGCGTAGAGCTATCGTGCGGGAAGACCGACAACTAAGGCGAGGGGGTGACCATACAGGAGAGTCGACGACTGGAGGTGGTGCCGGAGGGCCGTGGGGGGAAGAGCCAACCATTTAGGAGTCGATGGGTGCTTTGGGAGGCGGGCCGGTCAAGGGGACGCCGTGAAATCTGCTGAGGCGGAGATGGAGTCGTCGAAGGGCCGTCACACGGGAGGTAGACCGCTGGAGATGGGGTTGCTGCGGGAGGCGTTGGCCGGGAGAGCAGCGCAGGAGGCGCCGAATGGGAGAGTAGTCGCGCGCAGTGGTGTGGGCGACGCGCTGGGAAGTCTGCTCGCAGGGAGCCAGCGCGCAGGGGGGCGTCGGTGCTGCTGGATCCGTCGTGACGGTGCCCGACAGGGATCGACGACGAAGGCCAGGCGGCCCCTACACAAGAGGGGGCGGCGCGTCAACACAGGAGGGATGCGGGGCCGGGAAGCCGCATTAGGAGGCGGGCCGGGACAGGGAGGCGGGGCAGGGAGAGTTTCGCCGGGTGGGAGTTGCGCGTAGGGAGGAGCTGTGCGCAACGGTGGCGACAGGCAGGGAAGGGGGTGCGGCGCCGGGAGAGCCGCAGGGAAGTGGGGTCGGGAAAACGCTGAGGGAGCGGTTCGGGAGATCGCTGATGGAGGCGGGGCCGGGTGACTGCAAGGGAGCGGACCGAGAGATCTCCGCAGGAGGTGGGCCGGGAGACCGTTGCAGGAGGTGGGGTCGGGAATCGCCGAGGGAGGCGGGGCCGAGAGACGCCGAGGGAGGCGGGGCCGGGAGACGCCAAGGAAGGCGGGCCGGGAGTCGTCGAGGGAGGTGGGCCGAGATGCTGCAGCGGAGGCAGGGTCGAGAGACGCCAAAGGAGGAGGTGGGGGTCGGGAGACCGCACAGGGAGGCGGAGGGAGACCGCAGGAAGGAATGAGCGCATGAAAAAAATGAATTATTGAGAGTTCCTCTTTGATACCTTGTAGATGGTGAATTCCCCTTACCTCAAGGTGAGGTGGAGACATTCTTTTATCGATAGATAAAAAGGATTACAAGGGACTCGGAAATACCCTTTACCCGAAAATACAATTAACCGGGTTCCAACATTAGGCACAATGAGGATTGCATGGGGTGGTATGATAACAGTTCTAGTTGACCTTGGTGCGTGATATAGGCTAGGGAGACCGGTTAGGACATGGGATTTTAGGGCCCCCGTGATCCAGTGCACAGACACTGAGTTTATTGAACGACCAAGCAAGATGGACCTGCTTGTTGGGTAGACTCAGAAAAAGTACATGCGTTATATTGACTTGTGTTTTTTTTTGAATTGGGTTGTTTTGGGAAGGTTAAAATGAATAAAATGAATCAAAATAAATCTTAATGAAAAAATTCCATACTACCCGGGCTTAGGAAATCTTTGTTTATCTTTTAGCTATGACTCCTGGTCGTCGTCCGCATGTGGCTCAGGTAGTTGAGGTTCAACAGGTTGATCCGGTTGATCGCCGTAGGGTTGATCTAGTTGAGGAGGATGATCAGTGGCAGAAGACGTTGCGTGCCTTCCAACGGCAGGCTTTGGGGAAGTACGAGGGTAGTGTTTCGGACGTTGAGACAGAGAGCTGGCTGGAGGAGCTCGAGTTCGCTTTCAGTTTTGATCTGGGCTCCGACGAAGTACTGGGTCCCTTTGGCAGTCAGTCAGATGCGGGGAGTTGAGCGTCAGTGGTGGACGCTGTATTTTGGAGAGCGGAAGGAGGCGAACGTTTTGTGGGTTGACTTCCAGAAGGAGTTCTGAGCAGAGTTTCTTTCATTGATCACGAAGGCTAAGAAGAGGTGGAGCTAGTCTCCCTTTTGCAGGGGAGTATGTTAGTGCAGAAGCTGAGAATCAAGTTCAAGGACCTTCGGCGTTTTGCCCCATACCTTTTTCCAGATGAGGAGTCTCGCGGGAGACGTCTTGAGGAGACACTTCTTCCTTATATTCGGTATGATGTTACTCCTTTTACGTTGCCAATGTATTTGGAGGTTCAGAAGAAGACAAAGGTGATCGAGCGAATGCACTCCCGAGGAGGTCTATCGCGAGAGGGGAGCCAACAGAGTTCTTCGAGAGACAAAATTGTCAATGACAAATCTAAGGCGCTAGGACCTTCGAGGTTTCGATTGGTAGCGAGTCGACCTCAGCAGCTTCCTTTCCGGCTTTCGGGTGCCAGTGGTTTTCGTGCTTTTCCTGAGAGCTTTGCACCAGTGTGTTTTGGTTGTGGGGTTCATGGTCATCGCCAGAGCCAGTTGTCACGACCAAATCATGGGAGTCTTGTCCCACATTAGCAAGAACATCAAGGCCGCGGTTCATCTGGTTTGTCCCTATCGAAGAGATGAGAGTCGCCTCGACAATGTGGAGGATGGTGCGTGTCAGTCCTGACACTACTGGTTGGCAGTTGGGGCCACTCTCCTGATGAGTTCATGACAGGACGAAACTAGTGAACCTCATATCATATGAAGAGTTGGACGACTGAACCCCGCCCGCCTTGGAGGGGGCTGGGGTGCCGCACAGTCGAACCGCTGTGCTGAGTTGCTCAACCCGTGACAAGTGGTATCAAAGAGAATTTGGCTCGTGGTGTTTGCAGAATGCTGCCGTTTGGGCCTTGGTGGTGGGAGCGGAGTCCTGGGGTGTCATGGCGGAGGTGACACGACAGAGAAGGTCGCGCTCGTGAGATGTTAGAGGCAGATACGCCACTATGAAGGGTGAGTTTCGAAGAGGTGGTTTGCGAGCCAGAGAGTGAGTGGACCATTGATGCCAACGACAAGGAAAGAGCGTCCCCTTGGCTACGCTTGACAGCCGGTTAGTTGGAAGCAGACCATTTCGCGGACACATAGAAGACCACGATCTTGCATGCACGAGGGCGTGCATGGAATGGTGGTGAAAGAATGTCACGACCCAATCATGGGGGTCTTGTCCCACACCAGCAAGAACATCAAGGCTACGGTTCATCTGGTTTGTCCCTATCGAAGAGATGAGAGTCGCCCCGACAATGTGGAGGATGGTGCGTGTCTGTCTTGACACCACTGGTTGGGAGTTGGGGCCACTCTCCTGATGAGTCCATGACAGAACAAAACCAGTGAACCTCACATCATATGAAGAGTTGGATGGCTAAACCCCGCCTGCCTTGGAGGGGGCTGACGCCCCGCACGGGCGAACCGCTGTGCTGAGACGCTCAGCCCGTGACAAGTGGTATCAAAGGGAATATGCTTTGTGATGTTTGTGGAATGCTGCCGGTTGGGCCTTGGTGGTGGGAGCGGAGTCCCGGGGTGTCCTGGCGGATGTGACACGACAGAGAAGGTCGCGCTCGCGAGATGTCAGAGGCAGAGACGCCCCTATGAAGGGTGGGTTTCGAGGAGGTGGTTTGCGACCCAGAGAGTGGGTGAACCCTGGTGGTTTGCGACCCAGAGAGTGGGTGAACCATTGATGCCAACGACAAGGAAAAAGCGCCCCCTTGGCCACGCTTGACAACCGCAAAAACATCAAGGCTGCGATTCAACTGGTTTGTTCCTATCGAAGAGATGAGTCGCCCCGACAATGTGGAGGATGATGATGAGGAGCTCTCGTTGGCGTCCGTGAGAGAAATGAGTCAACCTTTGCTCATTTCCCCTAAACGACTATTTATAGAAAACCGCCAGCGGTTGCTGAATCCGAACCTCCCACACCCTCTCACTTTAAGTCGCGCTTAGGTATAACACTCCATTCTGAACTCAACGGCGGTCTCAGATTTTTAATCTGAGTCCCCGTTCAAAAGTTATTTGATCTGGCGTTCGAGATAAAATAACTAATTTTAATTATTTTATTTACGAAAATGCCCTCCGTGCCTTTTTCTACTGAAGACCCGCGCCGACAAAAGTTATGTTCTGCCTAGGGTAAACACCACGCTCCAGACTCAATCGCCTTAGATTTCTGATCCGAGATACCGTTTGAGAGATATCTCGATTCCGTCGCGTGCATAGTATAAAAATACTTCATATTTTTATAAAATTAATTCCGGGCACACCGGGCCTTGGAATCGCACGCTGTCTCAACGCCTAGCTCTGGAAATATATGTAGAAGTTTTCCAAAGTCTTAAAAGGCAAAAACCGGGTCTCTACATCATTCCCTCCTTCAAGCTTTTCGTTCTCGAAAAGCAAAACTAGGGAAGACAACTCGGGATACTGAGCTCACACCTGGCTCTCCCGCTCCCAGAAACTCTTCTGCACGTTTCTGTGCTTCCACAACACGCGAACCAGGGGGACGGTCTGTCCTCATATCATAAGGTTCGCTCCTGTCGATGACGTGCATAGGAAAACATGCACACATCTGCTCAGCTGTGCCACGTGGAAAACGTCGTGCACCCATTCCAACTTTGGGGGTAGGGCATGGTGGTAAACGACCTCGCCAACCCTCAGCACGATCTCGAACGGACCGAAGGACCTCAGGGGATAGCTTGTCTCTCCAGCCGAAAACTAACACGCAAGCCCTCAGCATATCCTTCAGTACCTGGATAGTACGCTCGGTCTGCCCATCGGTCTGGGGGTGAAAGGTTGTATTCATCCGCAGTTGGGTCCCGAATGCCTCCTCCAGGCCTCTCCATAATCATGACGTAAGCCGTGCGTCACGATCAGAGATAAACGTCGAGGGTACCCCGTGAAGGCGGATGATCTCCTGGACGTACAACTGCCCCAAACACTCTACTGAACTCTGCTGCCTGAAAACAAGGAAGTGCGCCGACTTCGTGAGTCGATCTACCATCGCCCAGTTGGCGTCAGGGCCCTTCGTTGTGCGCAGAAGCCCTGTGACGAAGTTCATGGATATGGTGCCCCATTTCACTCAGGGATTTCAAGAGGCTGCGATAACCCGCCGAAATTCGGTGCTCAGCCTTCACCCGCTGATAGGTGAGGTAGCGTGAGACGAACTCGACTACGCTTCATCTCCATCGGACCACCAAAACTGCCGCTGAAGATCTCTGTACATCTTCCCCACATTGAGATGTACAGCTAAGGGAGAAGTGTGAAATTCTCGCATCACCTCCTCCCGCATCGCAACTGGAACCACTGTTTGTCCCTGAAACAAGATCTCGCGATTCCCTCCTTCAGAATATCCATCTGGCGCGTCGCTTGTGGATATCCGAGTTATGCAAGATCTCACAGTTGGTGTCTCACAACTGAGACTATTTCACATGCTCGAGAAGCGAAGGAGTCGACACCATTGACTGAAGAAAAACTGTACCCTCCTGCTCCACTAGGGTTAGCTGCAGGGAAGCTAACTACTCCGAAACTTCCCGCACTAGGCGAGCTTGAGACTTCCTGCTAAGGGCTTCTGCTACAACATTGCCCTTTCCGGAGTATAGATTATCTCGAAGTCATAGTCCTGCAAGAAGTTCAACTAGCGTCGCCGCCTCAGGTTCAAGTCTCTCGGAGTGAAGACGTACCTGAGACTCTGGTGGTGGTTTGAGTAAAGCACAAAGCGCTTTCCCAGGAGGTAGCGCCTCCACATCCTCAAAGAGAAGACTACTACCGCCAGAACCAGGTAGTGAGTCGCGTAGTTCTGTTCATGGGGTCTCTATCACCTCGACCTGTACTTGATAACTGCTGTATCAAGGTTGACGTTGAGCACGTAAAGGTACCAACGAACATGGCAGGTGAGTAAACTCATCCAACCGTAATAAGCTAGACACAAAAAGCATGCGACATACCCCGCGTGTCTTCGCTTCCCTTGGAAGGAGAGTAATCTCCGAACCAGGCACTCTGCCAAACCCACTATTGGCATTTCAAGCAAAAGGAGGTCAAACAGAAAAACTCCACCGACAATGCTAGGACCTGCTCCAACACTCCACTGCGCAATCCTGCCATGAACGCACAAGTCAGAGGGACTCATCCGCCACACCTCGATACTATCCGTTTTGGGTGGCACTGACTATCCCTCACGGTTTTTCTCGCATCACAAAAACACGTCTCGGTGGGGGAATAACCTCTCTTCCTCATGCATTCAAAGCTACATCGAACAACACCGACACAGAGTTACACCGATGCCCCGCGTCACCCCGGTAAAAGCTCAAGCAAGAAGTAGACCTCACCCGGTGTCTAACAAGTTCTACTGCAAAAAGGTAGAAAAGACACAGGGCGTACCTCTTATCATTTCATGCGTTGTAGGATTATAGACATCCATAACATGCAGCTGCTCGCGGCCCCGACCGCCAGCTCCTTGAGCCTGACATGGGCCGCCTGGTGGTGGTGGAAGGATTTCGCAGCATCATCCACCAACCACAACTTCTCTTGCTCCTCTGCCAGCACCGCCTCCTTGGTGACCACCCTGTCCCCGCCTAAGAGATCTCTGATCACGACGTCGTCTCTGCCATAACAGTTCGTTTACTATCTGCCTGGAAACTCAACATGTCTGGTCGGGCAGTCTCGTGCCATGTGACCTCGCCCGTCACAAGCATAACACCGGCCCTCCCTGGGCTGCCCGGGTGCTCTACGCTGTCCCAGACCATGTGCCCAAGTCTGATCAAGGGGAGACCTCCTGCGTTGAGGCCCTGCCAACTGATGTCCCTCGGACAGAAAGTTCTCTGTCACTAGTGCCTGCTCTAGCACCCCGACATAGGTGGGGATGTACAAGGGCACTACGTCAACACAAATCTCTCTGTGGAGACCCAACTCAAACTTCCGGGTTCGGAAGTTGCCGTCGTGGATCATGTACGGAGAGTACCGAGTAAGGTCTGCGAACCTAGTCGCGCATTTAGCCACCGTCATCCCTCCCTGCTGAAGTTCAAGAAGCTCCCTGAATCTGAACAGAGCATAAGTAGGAGGGGTAATACTCACAGAATAGCTGCTGAAAGTCATCCCATGTGAGTACCGACTCACACACATCTGTGTAACCAAACTCCACCAACATCCAGCCGCTCTGTGGAAAAGACTGGCTGTCAAAACCACCATCTGATCCGTCGGTGTCCGAACAAGCCTGAAGAGGCGGACCACAGACTCTAGCCAAATCTTTGCTGCCTGAGGATATGGCTCACCGTGAAACCTCAGCGGTGTCTGACGCTGGAACTTGCGGAGTACGCTCGACCTGCGCATGTCCTTAACCTGATATGCTGGGACTAACTGCTACTCAACAGGTGGAGGTACTGCTACCTGTCTACCTGGAGGAAGGGGGATCGTATGATGGATCCTGAACTGTGGCCTCTTCGCTCACAGAATCGTCGTCACAAACCGGAGCTAGTATCCTGGCTGACTGTCATCGCGGAGGCATCCCGAATCCAAATCCATCAAGGAGTACCGAGATCAATGAGCATATATATATCAGCAACAATGGGGAGTTGACTCAAGAACAGTCAAAGACTCAATACTATATGACGCATGTACCAAAGTTTCCTGTAACAAATGTCTCAGCATGTCGAGTCGACAAGCTGATAATCAGGGTCCTGGTGAATGGCTACGTCGGCGGCCGCAACATCACTGGACTCCTTGAACTGAGAGTCGATCTCGAGACACGTTGACACTGTCGCCCTAAACCCAACCAAGACCTTTTTAGGGAAACGTCCGAACAACGTTCCAAGGATCGAACCACCTCTGATACCACTTTGTCACGACCCGACCCATGTCGGGGCTCGAGCCGCAACTACCCCAAGCCCGCCTCCATAGGCCAGGGGCAGGCGACAAGCGCCGAAGGCATAACAAACTCTGGGAGACCTTTGCCTAAGTACCTGTACAGACGCACACAACCAACTCAATGCAAAAGTGCAGAGGAAAAGGAAAAGATACAACACTGCTATATATAAACCACAAATATGCATCGACCTCTAAACAGTACAAGTACAGGTGCTGTAAAGTAAACTGAAAGGTAAAGGGGAAAAATACATACCCAACCAAAAGAGTACCACAACCCGACAACAAGTGGAAAAGTAAAACAGCTGAGAGAGCCCCACTCCTAGATCCCAAGGTACGACCACCGCATGCGGTTCAAGCACCTCGTATCCCTAGGCTCTTTTGATGTCACGATCAATCTATCCGTCGTCTGCAAGGGCACACCAAGTGCGGGCAAAACCCAAACAGGGGTGAGTATAAAAATACTCAGTAGGATGCCCCGAAGGCTCAAGGGAACACCAAAAGAGGTATTAAAGAGGGGAGCAATAAATAGAACAAGGTACAGTAAAAGAGTACAACTCAACCCAACAAGAGAGTGAAGTAAGCTCATCTAAACACAAGGAGCTAGAAATGGTGAGAAGATGAACTTCTCGTCGAGTCTTCGCTACCTATAGTAGGAGAGTAGACTCGCCCAACCACGAGAAGCTAGACACAGAAAGCACGTAACATACCCCGCGCATTTCGCCTCTTCTGAAAGGAGAGTAACCAAAACCCAAGGAGTGGGTATTGGAACATGATCTTACTATGTTGTTTTTATTGATATTATGATTTGTATGGGCTAACTACCCACTGAAAATCGTGGCCGTTGGGGGTTCTTGTTTGCGCACGAGATAGTTTGTGAAATGCATGTTGTTTGATTGTTGTTGAACGCCTATATATAAATGTTGGTTAACCACATATATTCGGCTAATAAATGGATACCCCATGATCATACAGTTTCTGTGATAACCCCAAAATTTACAATTGGAATTAATAAGGGATGCCTTATTAAATCTGAAAATGTGTTTTGCCTTGGTATGTGAGGTGATGTGATGTGTGGAATTACTATGGTTTGTGTGTATGGGGGAAGTGGATGACATGTGGTTGTACGATGGGGCTGTGATGGGTGTGGTGTGATTATGCAGCAGGGCTGCGAAACTGGTGTGCTGTAATGTGTTGCTGGATGTGGTTGTGAGTTGGGGGTTGGTTTTGTTGATATGATGAACTGGGCGGATGAGTATGAAAGTGGATAGTAGTGATTGGTATGGGTAATTCGCCCGGAGTTTCTCTATTAATAACATTCAGAAAGCTTCACCCCATATCTAGAGGTCGTGGTCTGATGTGTCATTAATGTGAAGTGTGTTAATTTACCATGGCTCTTCATTCCCTGGATGATTGTGAATAACTGTTACTGTGTTACTTGTTATGGGCCGTGCCTACTAGTTGCCAGGGTAGTGATGAAATAAATAAATAATTGTTTGATAAAGTTTGGAGTGACTTGGGTTGATTTGGTTAATGAAATGGAAGTGGTTAATGAAATATTAAAACGATGGTTGTGTGATTAAATATGGATGATGCTAAATGATGAAATGAAGGGGTGTTGAACGTAGAAGAAATGTGAAGCCGCCTTAATCTATCAGGGCTCTTCACCTTCTGAAATGACTATTGCAGTTATTAATAAATGCATTTAGAGGTGACAACAGCGGTGACAGTGTTGTGAGTTGGCTGTATGTTTCAGAACTCATAGGTTGGGTTGAAGTGTTTGATACCATACATATACTTGTATATTCTTGTGATTTCTATACGCACCCCACCCATGTTGAACACTATCTGCCGAACACCCGCATCGTTACGCGGGGGGTGTTTTTCCCAACATCCGGTGAGGAGAACGAATGGCTGGGCACCCGCTCTTTTCTGCTCTCTCTTCCAGTCATGATAGGTATGACAGACTGTGATGACCGAAGGCCTGTTTGTGCTTTAGATGATGGTTGTGATGACCCAGGTGTCTTCGGACGAGATGTGATAGCCCACGTGTTTGCGGGCGAGGTGGTTTATGCTGTCCCATGTGTTTTCGGGATGAGATGTGATGTGCTTTCCCAAGTGTCATTAGGATGAGATATGATGTGACGTGTTGTGAGACCCAGGTGTGTGCGGGCGGAATGTGTTGTGAAGCCCAGATGTGTGCGGACGTGATGTGTTGTGAGACCCAGGTGTGTGCGGACGAGATGTAATGTGGTATACGGAAGGGATGAGAGCGCCAGGACGCACGACGTTGGGAGAGAGCGGCATATCAGTGGGAAAGTGGTGCAGGGTACCCTATCATCAACGTGCTTTATAACATATTATGTTACTTGACTTGCGTTACTTGGTGAACGTGCCTTGGTGAGGTTGAGTTTGGTTAGTATACTTGTTTAGGTGCTGTTTGGTTCTGTTGTTTTCTCACAGGGTGATAGGCACGTGGGTGGGGGCTGTTCCAATAGGATGTTTACTGCTAGGGGCAGAGGTGTCTTTTCCCTTGAATTAGTTTGTTAGGGCTGTCAGAAGTTGGTTGGGATGGTTGTTTAGTGGTTAGCCATCCATTCAACAAATAAATGGTTCCAGTTGTTAGGAGTAGTTATCTAGAAGGTTCCAACTGTTCAGCTCCCTATATTAGATGGCTTAGGGGAAGGCTGAGGGGACTACGAATTGTTTTAGAGAAAAGGGTTCTGCTGTGCAGAAAATCGGGGTGCTGCCTTGGGCCTCGGTGCAGTGACTTGGAGGAATTTCTTGTTCTTATTTTTCTTCTATTTCTCTTCTTTTCCTTCTTTGTTCTGTAATTCCTACAGCTATAATTGAAGTTACTACTGATTTTCTCTCTCTTTCCAAATTGACTCCTTATCAATTGGTGCTTTCATTGAGAGAATTTTAGTCTCCTGCTGAACCTAAATGTCTACTCGCATGGAAGGAAGAGGAGCGCAATTGGAAACAAAAGTTGCAGAATTGACTATCGGACTGCATCGTCATGAGGTCGGTCTTCAGCGACTGGAAGACGCGTTTCAGCGACAAGAGGATGCTAGTCGGCGTCAAGATCACCAGCTTCAGGAGATAAAGGCGTTGGTGACTCAGCTTTTGGAGGCACATGCAGAGCATATGGCTCGGGAGGATAGAAATGGAAAATTGGCCGAAACTGAGGAACACAAGTGCTGTGGCAGCGAGGGGAAGTCAAATCTTGACGACGAAAGCGGAGGGTGTTCAAAGACAACTACTCGAAGTGGTTACTAGAGAAATGACTCTACAGTGGAAGAAAGGATTGTCAAACACGACAGATGAGGAGATGCATGCTTTCTCAAAACAGGTGGTGATGTGGAAATTTTCTGGTTCGAGTTAGGAGCATTTGAAGCTTGCGAACATGAAGAGGTATGGAAACAACAAAGAGGAGAAGCCTGGTATCTTTTTGAAATAGCCTGTACAAAGAATATGTACGTTGGAATGGGAAGAGCAGTGTGACATCCATCCGAAAATGCTTGAGTAGGAGCGTTCGGATGAAGCTGCAAAATTCGTGAAGGAGTAGAAAACCTGGCACACGTCCTCTGGTGGTATGAGGGATAAAACTACATTAGAGAGATTTAAAACAGCAACTAGCAGTAGTTGCAGAGGCTGGGATTTGTGGGGAAGACATAAAGGGAAAAGAACCTCCACACCGTAAGGAGCGTCATCATGTTCCTAATACTAAAGCTAAGAAGGAAGAGTGGGCTGTTGATGCTCAGACAGTGGTGGAGTCGGAGGTGTTTATCAACAGGCTGCTAGGAGGATGGAGATCCTACTCAGGGAGGCAAGCAGCTGAGGCGGTGGTATGCTTGGGGAAAACAATGAAGACAAATTCCTCATTGTACAGCGGGTCCAGCTGCTTCAAATCTGCTTCCAGAGGCTGCAGCGGCTACAAGCTCATCGAGTTTTCCACCTTGAGGACAAGGTAGAATTTCAAGGAGTAGGAAATGATAGGCACGTGGGTGGGGCTGTTCCAATAGGATGTTTATTGCCAGGGGCAGAGGCGTCTTTTCCCTTGAATTAGTTTGTTAGGGCTGTCGGATGTTGGTTGGGCAGGTTGTCCAGTGGTTGGCCAACTATTCAACAAATAAATGGTTCCAACTGGTAGGAGTAGTTATCTAGAAGGTTCCAACTGTTCAGCTCCCTATATTAGACGGCTTAGGGGAAGACTGGGGGGACTACAATTTGTTTTAGTTAGGATCTGCTGTGCAGAATTACGAGTTGCTGCCTTGGGCCTTGGAGAGCAGCGTCTCTAGAGGATTTTTTCTTCTTCTATTTCTCCTCTTTTCCTTCTTTGTTCTGTAATTCCTGCAGCTGTAATTGAAGTTACTACTGATTTTCTCTCTCTTTCCAAATTGACTCCTACCACAGGGGCAATTCTTAGCTATTTGGGAAACACGTTCAGTTAAGGATCTTGACAAGTTATATGTTAAGGAGGTCGTTAGGCTTTATGGAGTTTCGATGTTTATTGTCTCAGATAGAGATTTGAGTTTTGCATCTAGATTTTGAAAGGGACTTTAGAATGCTGCGAGTACTCAGTTGAAGATAAGTATGACTTATCACCCTTTAACAGGTGGACAAACAGAACGAATTATAAAGATTTTGGAGGATATGCTTCAGGCGTGCATGCTTGACATTGAGAAATCTTGGAAGGATTATTTGATTTATGTGAAAATTGTCTACAATGGCAGTTATCGGTCTTCGATAAGTATGACATCGTTTGAGGCTTTGTATGACAGACCTTGTCGGTCACCATTGTGAAGGGATGAGACAAGTGAGAAGCCACTGTTTGGATTGAGCTTGGTGCAGGAGGCAACTGATCCGATCAAAGTAATTTGGAAACATATGGCAATGACGCAGAGTCAATAAAAAATCTTATATAGAGAAGCGAGGACAACTTTGAAATTTGACGTTGGAGATCACATCCTATTGCAGGTGTCTCCTTGGTTAGGACACCGTTATCTTGTAAAACAAGAAAAGATGGTAGCATGATTTGTGGGTATGTTTGAGATTGTGGAACGGATTGGTGAAATGGCGTATTGATTGACATTACCACAACATTATGCATCGATTCATAATGTCTTTCATGTTTCTCAATTGAAGAGGTATCAATAAGATCCGTCTCACATCTTGGATTGAAACGTGGCTGACTTGGAGGCGGATGTGACCTTTGTTGAAAGGTTGGTGCATATTTGTCGTAATGCACAGGAAGATCCTGAGGTGACAGGGTGAGATGACTCAACCATAACATACATGCATAATGTTGGAATGGTGTAGTTCGATCTTTGGAAGGTTGGTGTAGTCCAACTTTTGGGGACTGTAGCAATGCTGACTCACTGTAGCGATACTGACCGACGACACCGGCAGAGCACTGTAGCAGTGTGGACTTCAACACGAAACTGTAACAGAATTGACCAGGTGACACCGACAAAACACTGTAGCATCTTGGACTTTGAAGACAAATGACACTGTAGCTCTGCGGACTTCTTGCCACTGACACTGTAGCAACTTGGACTTGAGTGGCTACGGTACTGTAGTGGTGCGAACTTGAGTGACTGTGACACTGTAACACAACGGACTTGTGCAGTTGGTGGAGCAGTGCATCGTCTTCTTTATTAGCTCATTCGAGCTAGGGTTTCTGTGTGTGTGAAACTCTGATTATCTCCCTGTAATTCTGCTTTCGAATTAGTGAAGTGATTTTGCTTCTATGTGTCCGGATGAAGATGCGAATGATGAGCGGCTTCAAAAAGGCTGGGTGAAATGGCACCCAAGTAATGGACCCAAAAGGCTAGTTGAAATGATGCCCGAAAACAAATCCAAAAGGCTAGGTGAAACGGCGACCAGACAGCGGATCCAAAAGACCAGGTGAAACGTCGCCCGAATAACGGGCATAAAAGACCGGGTGGAACGGCGCCTGAATGGTGGATCTAAAAGTTTGGTCGTCACCAATAACGAGGCTCGATGGAGAGGTGGACAATAGCAAATAGTCCTGACGGCAATCCAGGGAGCTTGACGGTGATCCGAGCAACAACAAATAGGTTCGATGGTGATCTTGCCAGTAGCAGAGGCACTATGAACCTGTGCACTGGTCGCTGATTGGTGGCTGACTGGCTAGGCAGCACAGCAGGAGGTGGAGTGGCGTGATTGGGACTGCTCGTCCGGCGTGAGAAGTGCGAGGTGTGGGGGGTGCCGCAAGAACAACAAGAGGCCACAACTGCGGAGGCGATGCAGCAGGAGGGGCGATGCCTGGTCGCACGTGCCAGGGAGGGGTGATGCAGGTCACCCCTGGGGCTGGCTAGTGGGAATGGTGAAGCAGTTGGACTGCCGGCTGCTTGGGTGCGGGTCACGTTAGGGAAGATGGAGCAGCAGAAGGCAGGTGTTAGGAGGTCGTCCTTGGAGAAGGAGGGGGGTGGGGTTGGGTGAGGGGCTGTGGCAGGAGGCTAGGGCAGGCTGGGGTCCGCCTACCCCCTGTTGATGATCTCCTACCTTTTTTTTTCTAGCAGAAAAGAGAGAGAGAGAGAGAGAGAGAGGTGGTTAGGGTTGAACCCGCGCTGCTACCATGCAGGAGAGACCCGGAATCCGTCCCTTCGAAGTGAGGCTGCTGACTTTATTTATAGGGAAACCAATACAAAAGATAAGGTATATTTGGAATTTAAAATATATGGGATAAGGCTGACCCATCAAACCTAACCTAAATATCGAAATATCTAAAACATAAACAAAATAATTTTGGCATATAAACAATTTGGTGTTATCCCAGGAAAAATACGATGTTTTCTGGGCAGTTCGGTCTTGTGTCATATGTGTGCTTTACTATTGCCCCTATGTGCAACTTTTTATTGGAGGGCTTATCAAGTATTTTTGTTCAATCTCTTTTGAGCAGGCATGGAGTGTTTTGAAGTGCAGGAACTATCATGTTGCAGTGCCTGGAGGGAGTCAAATCTCTATCTGCTTCCCTGCTGCAGTGTTGTGTTCTTGATTTGCATAAACAACCAAGAGGCCTTGAAGATCCTGAAGTGCTTTCAAGGGAGACAGTGTGTAAGTTTTTTGTTTGTCATTTACGATTAAAGTATATATTTTAGTTAGTTCTTTTATATTAGTAGCTGCATGTAGGGGGATTGTGCTTATTATCCATACCGTTTTAAAAATATTTCTTTATTTTATATAAATTGAAATCTTCATTTATCATCAACTGGATGGTCAAATATATTATTGAAATAAAAAAATCACAAGGTATTTGCATGTAGGGAGATTGTGCTTATTATCCATACCGTTTTAAAAATATTTCTTTATTTAATATAAATTGAAATCTTCATTTATCATCAACTGGATGGTCAGATATATCATTGAAATAAAAAAATCATAAGGTATTTGTTTTTGTAGTTGCCTAAAACCAGAAGTGTGCTATTGTGCAGGTGCACGGAATGCATATGTGGTGTGGTTTAGAACATAGTCAAGTGGCTCTATTGTGTTTTGGTCATCATTTTTTATTCTCATTCTAATTTAAGAGTAAAATGTATAATTTTCAAGGCATGTTTAGACGTGTTTCATCCTGTCTTGTATAATGCTAATTTTCATTCATTGTGCTGTTTTTCTACTTTATGAAGTCTGAATGCCTGCCCTTCTAGAAAGTAATCTTTCTCGTTTGGATGCAGTTAGTGTTAGTGAAATAGAAGCACTCTATGAGCTGTTTAAGAAGATTAGCAGTGCTGTGATTGATGATGGGCTGATCAATAAGGTTCAGAAATGCCTATTTATTAGCTGTTATTTTTACTAGTTTTGCTGGTTCAACATTTCTGTGTTATATTCAATATTTTGCAACTGATTGCTGTTTTTGATGCAACTTGACAGGAAGAGTTTCAACTGGCATTATTTAAGACGAACAAAAAGGAAAGCTTGTTTGCTGATCGGGTACATCTTTTCAAAAAAACTAATTTGATAAATCCTTACTCATTTAAGTTCCTGAAAAATGTGAACCATACTTTCCATTTATGGAGTTTGTTTTTGCTTGTCTGCATTTTATGTGTACTTCACACTGCAGATGTGGTGATATGTAATTATTATATCTTTGTTGTTTGAGAATCATTGGGTTGATACACCATTGCCTTGCAGGTATTTGACCTATTCGATACGAAGCATGATGGAATTCTTGGTTTTGAAGAATTTGCTCATGCTCTCTCAGTTTTCCATCCCAATGCCCCTGTCGATGATAAAATTGAGTGTATGTTTACCCCAAGCTTTGATAACTCTGTATCTTAAAATGGTTGGTATCTTGAGCAAAAGAAACATTTGGTATTGAATAATCTGGAGGAAAGGAAAATCTTAGAACTTCAGCATCATACTAGGGAACTGCTGATATCTCTGTAATTCCTTCATTCACACTTGTTAGCATTTTCTTAATATCAAACTCTCACATTATTTTTTCACGCAGTTTCTTTTCAACTGTACGATTTAAAGCAGCAGGGTTTCATTGAGAGGCAGGAGGTAAAAGTTATTTCATGTAAACCCATTTGACCTTCAACTTTGGCTCTTTTGTTGGCTTAATCAATTCTGAATTATTTAATCATGAGGAGGGAGTGTGATGCGTTCCCCAAGTATTATTAGATAAACTTTTGTTCTTTCTCATCATAATGTGAAATGGTGTTAGAATGTCCAACTATTAGTCCCAAGGCAGGAAGTTTTGGTCATTCAACATGGACCGAGATTCTTTTCACAGCAGGGATGTTCTTGGCAGAGATTTGGTGGCAGACATCTTGCCACATCACCTCCTTTATTTTCATGGGGGATGTGGGTCACCAGATCGCCACAGGGCACGACTTGATTTGGCTGTGGATCCTGGACCGTTCAGTATAGTTAAAATTCAGCTAAGAGGATATTGCAAGGTCAAGTTAGGACTATTGATGAGTAATAAAGTCCATTCCAGTCGGTTTTATTCAGAATCATCAACTGGTTGATCCTTTCTTTTTTGTGTGGTAAATTTTCTTTACATTTTTGTTAGTTTTTAAAATTGCATTTTCATGCTTAGGTAAAACAAATGGTCGTTGCTACACTTTCTGAATCTGGTATGAATCTTTCAGATGATGTTATAGAAAGCATCATCGATAAGGTACTTTCTTAACTTGATTCCATTAAATTCTATGTATGATTATCTTGGAGCGGTTGTGAAAAAGAATGCATCTTTCCTTTCTTATATTGGTAATCAAATGTTGTATATGCATGTCTCCTTAATTGCAACCATTAGGCTTGAACATAGGGTTACATTTTTGCCAAAATACCATAAAGTTTTTTCATTCCTCATACTGGGCTCATTCAAAATGGACAAGTGTTTATAGTTTGGCTTGACTGGGCCCACTTCCGCATTAATTATATGTTAGCTCTGGTTTAATTTATAATGAAAACATAACCGTTTCACAAGAATCAAGGAAATCGGTTAAAAGTGGTTGGATTTGTTAAATATATAAAACCATAATGTATTCCAAAAAATACCCTTGATTCAACATTTACACACTATTATCTCACATAATTTGTGCAAATGCATTTCATGTTTTGCATTGTTGCAGCCACAAGGCCCCAAACACCTAAGTGGGTGGGGGTGAGTCAGGGCAATTCAACTTCTTTTGTTGCATAGATCTTGTTCTCGTGTTAGGAAGAACACTCAAATCTGTCAAACTAAATGAACCACTCACAAAGTAACATGCATGGACATGAGGATTTTATTTGGTTCATCCAAAAAGGGCTACATCCAAGAAGCATCCACCGATGATGTGTCAATGTACCAAGAAACCACTAACTCACTGTTGTGATTATGAGGTTTAGGATTGTTGTGATTATGAGGTTTAGGATTGTAGATGGTGAATTCCCCTTACCTTAATGTGAGGTGGAGATACTCTTTTATAGATGAGTAAATCTAATTACAAGATGGGTAAGTCCGATGTGGGACTCAGAAATACCCATTTACACTTAAATGGGGTCCAACACTCCCCCTCAAGCTGGACATGCCCAGATTGGATAGAGTCCCACAAAGAAAACAAAGATGACAAGACATAGGACCATCTCATACTCCCCCTCAAGCTGGGCCATGGAGGCTGTGAATTCCCAGCCTGGTAGTGAGAGACTCAAGGCGAGCTCCTGGGAGACCTTTGGTGAAGAGATCGGCAAGCTGATCGGCCGTCGGGATATGGCCGAAACTGATATGGTGCTGCTCCAGATGGTGGCGGAGAAAGTGACAGTCCACCTCGATATGCTTTGTCCGTTCATAGAAGACGGGATTCGAGACAATCTTCGTGGCGGCCTGATTGTCACACCAGATATGAGCAGGAGTCGATGCGGGGAAACCGAGCTCATGGAGGAGATGACGAAGCCAGAGGATCTCAGTCGTGACGGTGGCCATGACTCGATATTCGGCCTCGGCACTCGATCGGGAGACGACAGTCTGCTTCTTGCTGCACCAAGAGATGAGATTGCCGGCGAAGAACACGGCGAAACCCGAAGTAGACTTGCGGGTAGCGAGGCAACTGGCATAGTCCGCATCACAGAAGGCCTCAACATCCATGTGAGCATGATGTGAGTGCTGAAGGCCACGTGCATGGTCTCTCTTGATGTATTTGGCAATACGGAGGACAGCATCCCACTGAGATCTGGTGGGATGCTCCATGAACTAGCTGACTTTGCCAACGACACAGGCAATGTCGGGACGCGTCATGGTGAGGTAGTTGAGTTTACCGACCAGGCGTCGATAGCTCTCGGGATGAGGAAATGGTTCCGAGTCGGAATGAAGGGAGCGTTCCCCAGGCTCAAGTGGTGTGTCCACTGCGGTGGCGGTGCTCAACCCGGCATCCTGCAAGATATCAAGAGCATACTTGCGCTGGTAGAGAGAGATAGTGTCCGCAGTCCGGGAGACCTCGATGCCAAGGAAGTAAGTGAGGGGACCAAGATCCTTGGTGTGAAAGTACTGGTGAAGATGCGCCTTGAGGCTGGCGATGCCTCTGGAGTCGCTCCCTGTGATGATGATGTCATCAACATAAACCACAAGCAGGATACAGCCGTGCGCCGTCGTACGAAAGAAGGCGGTGTGATCTTTCATACTCCGAGAGAGACCAAAGGCTGTGACGACCGTGCTGAAGCGGCCAAACCAAGCGCGAGGAGACTGCTTGAGGCCGTAGAGGGAGCGACGGAGACGGCAGACATGCCGGTCGGCACCAGAGGCAGAAAAACCAGGAGGCTGTTGCAGGTAGACTTCTTCATCAAGAAAGCCATGGAGAAAAGCATTTTTAACATCCAGTTGATGAAGCGGCCAGTGATGATGAGCAGCCAGAGAGAGGAAAAGGCGGACAGAGGCCATCTTTGCGACTGGAGAGAAGGTCTCAAAGTAGTCGATGCCATAGGTCTGGGCAAACCCCTTTGCGACAAGCCGTGCTTTGAGGCGGCAAAGAGAGCCATCGGGATTTAGACGGATCGTGAAAATCCATTTACAGCCGACCGCCTGTTTGCCCGCCGGAAGTGGAACAAGATCCCATGTATGGTTGGCATCCAGAGCTTGCAATTCATCCCTCATGGCGGCGAGCCAGCCGGGGTGAGATTTTGCTTCACCAACTGTTCGAGGAATCGACACGGTCTCCAGTGCGGACAGACCCCTGTATGAAGATACAAAGAGAGGAGTAGTCTGACACGAGCGAGGACCTTTCCGGAGCGCAATCGGCACGTCCTCGGGAGCTGTGACAGGAGCATCGGACGAAGCAGGAGCAAGGTGGTCCTCGGCCGGGATGGGAGGTACAGCGGAAGGACGACGAGAGTAGGTCTGTCCAAAGAGATTACCGGGCGGGGGAGACACCAGAGGTGGGTGAACGAAGAGCGGAAGACAGTCATCGATGGTAGTGTCGGGAGAAGGAGAGGGGAGAGTGAAAGGAGAGTTCTCGACAAAGGATACGTCGGCAGAGGTGATATACCGGCGGAGGTCGGGAGAGAAGCATCGGTACCCGCGCTGAGTGCGGGAATATCCGAGAAAAATACATCGAAGGGATTTGGGAGAAAGTTTGGAGAGATTGGGGCGAGTGTCTCGGACATAACAGAGACAGCCGAAGACGCGAAGTGGAAGGGAGTGAGGAGAACTGGAGGGGAACAAAGTATGAAAGGGAGTCTCCCCCTGAAGGATGGAGGAGGGAAGGCGATTAAGAAGGTAAGTAGCAGTGAGGATGACATCTCCCCAGAAGAGAAGCGGGACCTGGCGGTGGAAGAGGAGGGCACGAGCGGTTTCCAGAATATGCCGGTGTTTCCGCTCGGCCACCCCATTTTGCTGAGGAAACCGCTGGGAGGGAGGGTCGGGAAGATCCCTCTGATACCATGTAGATGGTGAATTCCCCTTACCTTAATGTGAGGTGGGGATACTCTTTTATAGATGAGTAAATCTAATTACAAGATGGGTAAGTCCGATGTGGGACTCAGAAATACCCATTTACACTTAAATGGGGTCCAACAAGGATCAATTCACTGTTGTATCTAAGGTTCACTACCTCTTCCTATTTCTCCACTCACTGTTTTAAGATAGGGTCACGAAGAATATGATATGCAGGTTATAATGAATGATTCACAAGAAATCAGTACACTAAACTAGAGTATGTGTTTCATTTCAGCTTCATTTTCATGAACAGATCCAGATCTTCCTCCGATGTGCAGATGAGGAGCCTCCGATGCTTGTTCCGTGATGATTGCTTCACATGTTCCGGTGGGATGAGCTTGTTTCAATGAAGGTGACAATTCAAATCCAAGCGCTTGTTTTCAGCAAACACCGTCAATTGCTACAAACCTCCACGTTTCAATGTCGCTAGGCTCGGTTGGCTATTCCAATCAGCATTGCTATTGTTTGGGTGACCGTCTCCTTCTGACTTTGGCCCCGAGTCCATCATTATCTCAGGGAGGGGAATACGGACAACAATATGCTTGACCTTCGGCAGAAGTTGTGACATGGTTTAGGGAGTCGACAAAATATAACTAACAACTTTTACTGAGGGTGTGCAAGCAAAACCTTCTATTGGTGGCAAGCAGGCTGCGTCTTCAACTGTTGGTGTGTGAGAAACAGCTTCGCCAAGGGAATCACAACCAACAAATCGGTCCAAATGCATCGACTCTGTCTTTACCTTCATATTCACGCCTTCATTATCACCGTCAACAGGTTCGCCTGTTGGGAGAGGCCTGTGACTGGTGGTGGTGTTGCGTTTGGTGGTATGACAACATAGTTGCGGTAGAGGAGCAGGTGCGGTTGATTACTTGCTTCTTTCTCATAGGGCACAAAATGAATTTAATCCGATCTTTGATGAATTTGATTATGTTGGCACGATCATTGTGAGAAGCGTCGATGTTAAACTGTTAGGGGTGTCTTAATTGACATGCATCTGTGTTTACCATGTTGCATATAACATACTACTCATAACGGCCGATGCAGAAGGAAATGTGACATTGCTCAGTGACCTTGATGTCTCCCACTGATCTGATCCAATTAACTTTATAGGGTGAGGGATGAGGCGTCGTTTTTCGGTGGAGTTGCTGAACCGTTTCCTTGGCGATCAAGTTCTTCTAGCTTCCCCCGTCGACAATCACCTCGACTAACTTCTTATTAACATGATTGTAAATGGTGAATTCCCCTTACCTCAATGTGAGGTGGGGATACTCTTTTATAGATGAGTAAATCTAATTACAAGGAGGGTAATCCCGATGTGGGACTCAGAAATACCCATTTAAACTTAAATGGGATCCAACACTCCCCCTCAAGCTGGACATGCCCAGATTGGATAGAGTCCCACAAAAAAAAAGATGACAAGACACAAGACCATCTCATACTCCCCCTCAAGCTGGGCCATGGAGGCTGTGAATACCCAACCTGATAGTGAGAGACTCAAGGCGAGCTCCTGGGAGACCTTTGGTGAAGAGATCGGCAAGCTGATCTGTCGTCGGGATATGGCCGAAACTGATATGGTGCTGCTCCTGATGGTGGCGGAGAAAAAGACAGTCCACCTCGATATGCTTTGTCCGTTCATGGAAGACGGGATTCGAGACAATCTTCGTGGCGGCCTGATTGTCACACCAGATATGAGCAGGAGTCGATGCTGGGAAACCGAGCTCATGGAGAAGATGACGAAGCCAGAGGATCTCAGTAGTGACTGTGGCCATGGCCCGATACTCGGCCTCAACACTTGATCGGGAGACGACAGTCTGCTTCTTGCTGCGCCAAGAGATGAGATTACCGGTGAAGAACACGGCGAAACCCGAAGTAAACTTGCGGGTAGCGAGACAATTGGCATAGTCCGCATCACAGAAGGCCTCAACATTCATGTGAGCATGATGTGAGTACTGAAGACCACGTGTAGGGTCTTTCTTGATGTATTTGGCAATGAGGAGGACAACATCCCACTGAGATCTGGTGGGATGCTCCATGAACTGGCTGACTTTGCCAACGGCACAGACAATGTCGGGACGCGTCATGGTGAGGTAGTTGAGTTTACCGACCAAGCGTCGATAGCTCTCGGGATGAGGAAATGGTTCCGAGTCGGAATGAAGGGAGCGTTCCCCAGGCTCAAGTGGAGTGTCCACTGCAGTGGCTGTGCTCAACCCGGCATCCTGCAAGATATCAAGAGCATACTTGCGCTGGCAGAGAGAGATAGTGTCCGCAGTCTTCGGTGTGAAAGTGCTGGTGAAGATGCGTCTTGAGGCTGGCGATGCCTCTGGAGTCGCTCCCTGTGATGATGATGTCATCAACATATACCACAAGCAAGATACAGCCGTGCGTCGTCGTACGGAAGAAGACTGTGTGATCTTTCATACTCCGAGAGAGGCCAAAGGCTGTGACGACAGTGCTGAAGCGGCCAAACCATGCTCGAGGAGACTGCTTGAGGCCGTAGAGGGAGCGACGGAGACGGCAGACATGAGAGTCGGCACCAGAGGCAGAAAAACCAGGGGGCGGCTGCAGGTAGACTTCTTCGTCAAGAAAGCCATGGAGAAAAGCGTTCTTAACATCCAGTTGATGAAGCGGCCATTGATGATGAGCAGCTAGAGAGATGAACAGGCGAACAGAGACCATCTTTGCGGCTGGAGAGAAGGTCTCAAAGTAGTCGATGCCATATGTCTGAGCAAATCCCTTTGCGACAAGCCGGGCTTTGAGGCGGCAAAGAGAGCCATCGGGATTGAGACGGATCGTGAAAATCCATTTACAGCCGACCGCCTGTTTGCCCGCCGGAAGTGGAACAAGATCCCATGTATGGTTGTCATCCAGAGCTTGCAATTCATCCCGTATTGCGGCTAGCCGCCCGGGGTGAGATTTGGCTTCACCAACTGTTCGAGGAATCGACACGGTCTCTAAAGGTGACAGACCCTTGTATGAAGATACAAAGAGAGGAGTAGTTTGACACGAGCGAGTACCTTTCCGGAGTGCAATCGGCAAGTCCTCGGGAGCTGTGACAGGAGCATCGGACGAAGCGGGAACAATGTTGTCCTCGGCCTGGATGGGGGGTACAGCGGAAGGACGACGAGAGTAGGTCTGTCCAAAGAGATGACCGGTCGAAGGAGACACCAGAGGCGGGTGAACCATGAGCGGAAGACAGTCATCGATGGTAGTGTCGGGATGAGGAGAGGAGAGAGTGAAAGGAGAGCTCTCGACAAACGATACGTCGGCAGATGTGATATACCGACGGAGGTCTGGAGAGAAGCATCGGTATCCGCGCTGAGTGCGGGAATATCCGAGAAAAATACATCGAAGGGATTTGGGAGAAAGTTTGGAGAGATTGAGGCGAGTGTCCCGGACATAACAGAGACATCCGAAGACGCGGAGTGGAAGAGAGTGAGGAGGAATAGAGGGGAACAGGGTATGAAAAGGAGTCTCCCCCTGAAGGATGGAGGAGGGAACACGATTGAGAAGGTAAGTAGCAGTGAGGATGACATCCCCCCAGAAGAGAAGAGGTACCTGACGGTGGAAGAGGAGGGCACGAGCGGTTTCCAGAATATGCCGGTGTTTCCGCTCGGCCACCCCATTTTGCTGAGGGGTATCAGGACAGGAGGTCTGGTGGATGATGCCGTGGGCCCGCAGAAACTGCTGAAAGTGAGTGGATAAGTATTCCCGCCCATTGTCAGATCAGAGACATTTCACAGGGATAGAAAACTGTGTCTGGATCTCATGGTAAAAGGTCTGAAAGGTGGAGAGAACCTCTGTCCGATCGCGAAGAAGGTAAAGCCATGTCATACGGGAATAATCATCAATGAAAGAAATGTAATATTTATACCCAGATTGACTCGAGGTGGCACAGGGACCCCATACATCGGAATGAACCAAATCAAAGGGTTTGGCGGCCCGTGTGTCAACTCGAGGAAAATATGATGTGCGATGGTGTTTCGCAAAACGACACGACTCACAAGGAAAAGATAAACGGGGACTAATATCGGGATAGAGCTGATGAAGTGCTGAGGCGGAGGGGTGGCCCAACCGAGAATGGAGGTCTACGGCACGAGCAGGGACAGACGCGCAGACGATGGAAGTCGGGCCATCGAACATGTACACCCCATCTCGAAGCTGGCCTCTACCAAGTTCCCGATTCGTCGTCCCCTCCTGAAACAAAACAGAAGACGAGGTAAAGATAGCATTACAGTTGAGATCCTTGGTCAGCTTGCTGATGGAAAGCAGGTTAAATGGACTGCGGGGTACATGAGCCACCGAGGATAGGTGAAGGGAGGAGGTGAGGGAACAGGTACCAAAGCCGGCGATGGGGAGAGTGGACCCATCAGCAACAGTGATGGTTGAGGATCCACTATAGGGACGGTAGTTGGAGAGTATACCTGCATCCCCGGTGAGGTGGTCGGACGCACCTGAGTCAAGCATCCATGCAGAGGAACGATGACTGACAAAAGCAGTGGGACCACCGGAATGGGCAAGAGAAGCTGATGAAGAGCCCGACATGGAGGTGGTCCGGTAATCGTGAATCAGCTGGATCTCAGCCAGGGAGAGATCCAAAGACCAGGGAAGAGCAGCAGCAGGTGATGACGCATCGCGGATCACAGTCTGGCCCTGTCGGGGGTGCGAATCGGGACGACCATGAAGGACCCAGCAGCGGTCGACCAGATGGTCGAGCTTGCCGCAGTGCTGGCAGAGGGGGCGAGGTCGGCCGTCTCCACAACCGCGTCCTCGAGGGCCGGTAGGGCGGCCACCGCCACGGCCTAGGAGCGCAGTGTGATCAGGGATGGGGATGGGTGGGGCAAGAGCCCGATGAGCCTTCTGCAGACGATGATAGACCTGCGGGATATCCAGCGTAGACGGGCTGACTAGCATCTTAGTGGCCGTCGTGGCGTAGTCCGATGCGAGGCCATTCAGGAGATTGAATAGGCAGAGTTGGTCCCGTTGAGTCTGCGCTTCTGCCGGAGTCTGAGGAATAGGCCATAGTTCCTGCAGTTCATCTCAGAGACCCTTCCATTCCATGAAGTAGTTTGGAAAGGTCCGATCCTGCTGGCGGATGTGGGAGAGACGCTGTAGAACGTCTGAGACCCGAGCCAAGTTATTGGTCTCGGAGAACATTGTTGTACCTCTCGTTCCCCTCGTTGTTTGATTTTCATGATCACAATCACCTTATTTTTTTATCTAACATTGTTTTAAGTGTTTGTGTTTTATAGGCAAAAGATTGCCAAGGAAATGGGCCATGAAGCACATCAAGTGGACTGAATTTCAGTCCACCGGCCAACCGGTGTGATAGCACCGGCCAGCCGGTGGACCTGGCGGAGGCATTGCCCACTGCCAGGCTCCACCGGTCAGCCGGTGGCACCCAGCAGAATAGTGTTTGCTACTGTCTCCCCACCGGCCAGCCGGTGGCTCCTCCACCGGTCAGCCGGTGGAGCCTGGACCAGAATTCTCCTCCTCTGCCAAGGCACCGGCCAGCCGGTGGCCCCTGCACCGGCCAGCCGGTGGCCCTGCACCGGCCAGCCGGTGGATCCAGTCAAACTAGCCGTTGCAGTTTGACCAGGCTGACCCACTTGGCTCCCAACGGCTCTTTAAGCCTCTCCAACGGCTCCGAAGGCCCCCAATGGGTTCCATGCCTATAAATAAAGGCTGAGGAAGCCCCGGACACCCCCCGGAACTATACGGAAGCCCACGGACACCTTGTTGATCATTTGGCGTACCTCCGGTGCATTCCTCCAAGGGAACCCCAAGTGCTCCATCCAATTCCACATCCAAGGAGCTCCTCCAAAGAAGCTTGGAAGCGGCCTTCAACATCTCCATCCAATCAAAGGCGCCCAAGGCTTCTCAAAATACGGTTTTTATTGTTTTATTTATTTTGAGCTTTAAAATTGGGTTTGTGCCTACAAACCCTAAACTTTTCTCATCCCCTCTTTCTTTTGGGTTTCACATCACCACTAAGGTGTGAAGAGGTTTCTTCAAGCCTTTCCTTTTAAAAGGCTTGTGTCACGGTGAGCTAGCCTTCACCCGTTAAAAAGGCTAGTGGGTTCTTGCTATTCCATTGAAAGCAAGTGGGTTCTTGCTAAACCACAAAAGCAAGCTGTAATAGGTACTAGTGCTACCTCAAAGCCTAGTGGGTTTCTTGCTAAAACCATTGAAAAGCAAGCGGTAGGAATCTCTCAACGGTTGAGTTGGGAGCGGAGACGTAGGCCGGGTTTTGGCCGAACTCCGTTATCAATTTCTTGTGTGATTGCCTCTTTATTTCCGCTGCATTCTTTACTTTGATTTTAAATTGTTAATCATTTTTTAAAAAGGCAATTCACCCCCCCTCTTGCCATCTTTTCCCCGTTTTCTCCGTCTAACAATTGGTATCAGAGGAAAATTTTGAGTAATACCCTAACCCGGTTTCAAATTTAAGATCTTTTTTTTGATGGCATCTACCTCTTTCGCCCCCGAGGGCTTTTCATTGGGTCGTGCTCCATTTTTTGATGGGTCCGACTATAATTATTGGAAAACCCGCATGACCACTTTTTTAAGAAGTATAGGATATCCCATTTACAAAATTGTCATGCAAGGTTATACTTTGTCTACCCCCGACGAATCCAAATGGACCCCCGCCGATATTAGAAACTTTGAGCTTGATGGCAAAGCCATGAACGCTCTCCATTGCGGCTTAGATAGAAATGAGTTCAATCGAGTGTCTACTTGCACCTCCTCACATGAAATTTGGAAACTTTTAGAAGTAACTCATGAGGGCACTAACAAAGTTAAGGACACTCGGTTAGACATGTATAGACAAGATTTTGAAAGCTTTACTATGCATCCTTCCGAATCTATTACCGATATGTTTACACGCTTCACTGACATTTGCAATGGAAGGAAATCTCTTGGTGATGATGTTTCAGCCGAGACGATGGTCAAGAAGATCTTATGGGTCCTTCCGAGCTCATGGGCACCAAAGGTGACGGCGATCCAAGAAGCTAAGGATGTCAAAAATATGCCGGTAGAGGAGCTCATCGGATCCCTAATGACGTACGAGATCATGATGAGGCAAGCTCAAAAGGAGGGCACACCAATCAAGACACCAAAGAACATTGCCCTCAAGGTACAAAAGGAAGTAAGCTCCTCCTCATCATCCTCATCTTCCTCATCTCCTTCATCTTCAAGCGGCGACTCGGAAATGGAGAATCTCGCCCGCCAAATGCACAAATTTATGAAGAAGCACAAGAAGAAGAAATCTCGCAAGGCGCGAAAGCAAGAACCCACCGCAAGATCCGAGCCCAAGGTAAAATGCTACGGGTGCGGCGAAAAGGGCCATTACAAGCCCGATTGCCCACTCAACAAGAAACGGGCTAAGGAAAAAGGAAAGAAAAAGGTCCTCAAGGCGACATGGAGTGACACCTCCTCATCATCCTCCTCCTCCTCCTCCTCGAGCGACCAAGGTACAAAATGCCTAATGACATTCCATGAGGTAACATCTTCCGACTCCTCCTCTTGTTCTTCAAATTCCAATTCTTTAAATCATCTATCTTATGAAGAACTCTCACACGCTAGAGACCAACTAGAAAATGGTTTTCATGAGCTTTCTTCAAAATTCGTTGCTTTGAAAAAGAATTTCAAAAAACTCTCTTCCGAAAAAGAACAACTTCTCAAAGAGAAGGAAGAGTTGACCCTTAAAATCCAAAATTTTCCAAATGTTGATTCCATGGAATCAACCATCAAAGACCTAAGGGAGACCCTAGCTAAGTTCACCCAAGGGGAACAAAATTTGAACAATCTCCTAGGTTCCCAACGAATTTCTAGAACCACCAATGGACTTGGCTATACCAACCAAGCCTCCTCCTCCCATGCACCCACTGTTTTTGTAAGGGGGAGCTCTAGCTTTAAATTTTGTAATTATTGTAAAAAACCCGGGCACCTTATTTATGAATGTAATTGCAAAAATGCCCGGTACGGCCAACCCAAGTCTATTTTCTATTCCGACGAGTTTTATAGGAGAAGACCCGCCATGAGACAAATTTGGATTGAAAAATCCCTTCTAGCGAGTCTCTCCGGGCCTAAAATTGTTTCCTTTCAAAATCCCACTCCCCGGCGATTCATTGTTTTTATTTAGGGGGAGTTAGGATCTTTTAAGCTTTTTTGTGTATTCAAAATTTTTTCATTTCAAACTCAACTCTTGGTTTCAATTCTTTCAATTCAAAATTTTCTATTAAATTTTCATTTCTAAATTTCCAACAGTTGGTATTGAATTTTTTTTTTTGATTCAAAACTTTCAATTCAAACTGTTATTCAAATTTTTCAATTCAATTTTCAAAAATTCCAATTGATTTAAAAATCTTGATTTTCAATTGATTTAAAATCTCGTTTTTCATCGAAATTCCCTCAATCAAGTTTTATGCCCCATTCTATTTTGATAATCACAAAGGGGGAGAAATTTCTTGATTGATTGGGGGAGAATCCTTTTTATCATGCTTAGCATTTACTTTCTTTATCCTTTAAGCATGTCTTTCATTTATGTTTTTTCTTTAATTGTTTTGGTGATTGTGATCATCAAAATAGGGGGAGATTGTTGTACCTCTCGTTCCCCTCGTTGTTTGATTTTCATGATCACAATCACCTTATTTTTTTATCTAACATTGTTTTAAGTGTTTGTGTTTTATAGGCAAAAGATTGCCAAGGAAATGGGCCATGAAGCACATCAAGTGGACTGAATTTCAGTCCACCGGCCAACCGGTGTGATAGCACCGGCCAGCCGGTGGACCTGGCAGAGGCATTGCCCACTGCCAGGCTCCACCGGTCAGCCGGTGGCTCTGTCACCGGCCAGCCGGTGGCACCCAGCAGAATAGTGTTTGCTACTGTCTCCCCACCGGCCAGCCGGTGGCTCCTCCACCGGTCAGCCGGTGGAGCCTGGACCAGAATTCTCCTCCTCTGCCAAGGCACCGGCCAGCCGGTGGCCCTGCACCGGCCAGCCGGTGGATCCAGTCAAACTAGCCGTTGCAGTTTGACCAGGCTGGCCCACTTGGCTCCCAACGGCTCTTTAAGCCTCTCCAACGGCTCCGAAGGCCCCCAATGGGTTCCATGCCTATAAATAAAGGCTGAGGAAGCCCCGGACACCCCCCGGAACTATACGGAAGCCCACAGACACCTTGTTGATCATTTGGCGTACCTCCGGTGCATTCCTCCAAGGGAACCCCAAGTGCTCCATCCAATTCCACATCCAAGGAGCTCCTCTAAAGAAGCTTGGAAGCGGCCTTCAACATCTCCATCCAATCAAAGGCGCCCAAGGCTTCTCAAAATACGGTTTTTATTGTTTTATTTATTTTGAGCTTTAAAATTGGGTTTGTGCCTACAAACCCCAAACTTTTCTCATCCCCTCTTTCTTTTGGGTTTCACATCACCACTAAGGTGTGAAGAGGTTTCTTCAAGCCTTTCCTTTTAAAAGGCTTGTGTCACGGTGAGCTAGCCTTCACCCGTTAAAAAGGCTAGTGGGTTCTTGCTATTCCATTGAAAGCAAGTGGGTTCTTGCTAAACCACAAAAGCAAGCTGTAATAGGTCCTAGTGCTACCTCAAAGCCTAGTGGGTTTCTTGCTAAAACCATTGAAAAGTAAGCGGTAGGAATCTCTCAACGGTTGAGTTGGCAGCGGAGACGTAGGCCGGGTTTTGGCCGAACTCCGTTATCAATTTCTTGTGTGATTGCCTCTTTATTTCTGCTGCATTTCTTTACTTTGATTTTAAATTGTTAATCATTTTTTAAAAAGGCAATTCACCCCCCCTCTTGCCATCTTTTCCCCGTTTTCTCCGTCTAACAAACATGACAATCAAGGAATCCCATAGCTCTTTGACATTGTTGGCAGTCTTGGTGACATCTTTCACGGATCGGTCCATGGAGTTGACCAGTAATGCGAAAATTTTGCTGTCCGCCAGCTGCCAAGAGTCGAATTTGGGGTCAGTGATTGCGGGTGGAGGTTTCTCAAGATGAGAATGAAGTCCCATGCCGCGTAGGGACATCAAGACCATCTTCCGCCAGACGGAGAAGTTTGTGGCATCCAGCCGGTCATCGACAAGCCGAGAGGAGGCCGTGATCAGGGACGACAGAACTGAGGAAGCGTCCATGGAGGGCGGGCGCTGGACCTGGTTGCCGGGAGTCGCGCGGTGGAAGGGAGGCGGCCTGGAGATGTCGTCGGGGGGAGCAGCGACAGGGGGTCGCGTTCAGGAGGGAACGCCGGGGCAAGGGCTGTCGCCGGGGGAGGGCGCCGTTGGGCGAGGGCTGTGCGGGGGTGAGGGCGCCGCCGGGGCCAGGGCGCGGGCGCTGGGCGAGGGCGGTGCGGGGGCGAGGGCGCCGCCGGGGCTAGGGCGCGAGCGCTGGGCGAGGGTGCGGCTGGGGCAGGGGCGCCGCGTGGGCGTGGGCGCCGCGAGGGCTAGGGCGCGGGCGCCGGGCGAGAGCGCCGCTGGGTCGAGGGCGGTGCTGGGTGAGGGCGCGCCGTGGGAGGGCGCCGGAAGCCGGGGCCGGGAGCCACGCCGAGAGAGGGGGCCGGGAGAACTCCGCTGGGAGAGGGCGCCGGGAGGGGAGCCGCTGGGCGAGAGGGCCGCCGGGAGAGGGCTGCCGGGAAGGGGAGCCACGCCTGGAGGGAGGGCCGTGCAGGAGAGGTGGCCGCCGGGAAGGGCAAGGCCAGAGGGGGGAAGAGGGGCGG
Organism: Viscum album; assembly: GCA_963277665.1. Classification (NCBI taxonomy): domain Eukaryota; kingdom Viridiplantae; phylum Streptophyta; class Magnoliopsida; order Santalales; family Viscaceae; genus Viscum; species Viscum album. The sequence continues at coordinate 1,153,512,142 of OY728135.1, forward strand.
GGCCGGATAGAACCGGGAATCCGCAGGGAGGGAGGGTCGGGACTAAGATTCCTCTGATACCACATAAATGGTGAATTCCCCTTACCTCAATGTGAGGTGGGGATACTCTTTTATAGATGAGTAAATCTAATTACAAGGAGGGTAATCCCGATGTGGGACTCAGAAATACCCATTTAAACTTAAATGGGGTCCAACAATGACAATGAGTTCAAAATAGACTATGACGTTGGGAATCTTCCACCTCTCGTTCCGTGGTCAACAAAATGTGCTGGTCTCAGGATTGATTCTGCTTTTGGCAGAGTTCATGAAATTGCTGTTGCCGCGACTGAAGCTGCTCTAGACCTATTCACATGGTCTGATTCAGGAGAGGTAGACTCCCTAATTTCACTGTTGTTGGCCATGACCATTAAATCAGATGTTGCTGCATTGTTGAGGCTTTACCCGTTGTCTTTCATCCTTTGATGTTTTTTCACAACCTTTTCTCTCTCTTTTTGTTTCATTTTTTCTTTTCCTCTTTTTTTTGCACTTCTTTTTTGTCTTTTTGTCCGGACCTGGAGGGTTGTGCTCAGGAGGCAGGGCGTGCTGGGGGAGTCAGGCACGCTGTGGTTGGACACAGAGGGGTCGGGCGCGTTGAGGCTTGGTGCACATTGAGGGTGTTGCGTGGAGGGGCGCCAAAGGGTGAGCATCAGGGGGGTGTCGTGTGTGTGTTGGGGTCGCACATGGAGGACTCTAGCGCGGTCTGGGCCTGGGTGCGCGGATGGTTTTGTGCGTGCGCTGGGATCACACAGAGAGGCGCAGTGGTCGAGTGTGCAAATGTTTGGCGTTGGCGCGGGGACGTTGTGTAGGACCAGGCGCGCGGAGGGCATACGCATGGGGCCTGGGGCGCTCTCCTTTTGGGTGTGCGGGGTGCTGATGCGGATCACGTCGTCAAATCGTGCAATTCACGTGTTGACTTGTAAGATTCGGGCAATTTTTTTTTAATTGCTATCTTTATCTTTTCTTTTGTTTTTTTTGTTTATATTTTTTGTTTTGTTAATACGGAGGCATGGGGTGGTCTTGCCGACCGATTGGGGTGGACGGGCACCAAGGTGTAGGCTGCAGGCGGCGGCACGAGCTAGCAGCGTTAGGGACGTCGAAGGGCAGTGGGTGTGGCCGACAATGACGCTTTTGGGCAGACGCGAGTAGAGCAGTTGTTTCTGGATGTTGTGAACAAACAAATGCAGAGTTGTCGGATCCCAGATAGATTGGGATCGCAAGGGTGATAGTTGCAGACGGGGGTGAACGGGGAGCCTTGGAGGAATATGAGCAGAATATCCACACATGAGAGAATTCTCTGGAATTCAATTTACATGGCAAAAACTTATTACAAATGACACCAAGCTCCCTATTTATAGACCCAAACCCTAAACAAGTAAAAGACTAATATGCCCTTAATAATATCCTAAGCCAGAGGGCAAAACGGAAATTAAATAAATTAAGAAAAAGTCTTAAAGGCCATGCGGACGCCACGCTGGCTGCAGGAAGAGGCCTGAATTTGTGTTGCATCATTGGCCCACATGACATCTGCGCCTGCTATCATTCACCCGGGGATCCTCCTTTTATCTCATTTTCATTTTTGACTTTTGTTCTTTGAGAGAGAGAGCTCCCGAGTCCCTAGTGCAAAGCTCAGCTTCTCTGTGGTTCCATGGCAATATGAACCGCAGGCGGCCATGTGACGATATCGCATGGAACTGTATGGAACAGAGGCAGCGTGATAGGGCCCATGAATGAATGGCCCAATGGAGCCTGCTGGAACAAAATAAGAATGGGAAGGGAGCATTAGCCTGGTAGTTGTATTCTAAACGGCCTCGTGGACAACAGGTGGTTAAAATAAGAATGGGAGGGGAGCACTTGCCTGGTAGGTGTATTCTAGACAGCCTTGTGGACAACAGGTGGTTAGCCATTCTGTTGATGGAAATCCGAAAACAGAGAATAAGAGCAGCTGGTGGGAAGTGAAAGTGGGGAGAGAAATAAAAGGATTGTCAGCTGAGCTTTGAACTTCTAATTATGAGGTACTTTCTTATTCTCTATCCTTTACATTTTCTATTGGTTTGTTGTCGTGCTTGGCTAGTATTCTGGGAATTGTTTGTTGTTGGGAAGAAACTTCTGGGTTGAGGGTCTCGCACTAGTTCCGTTGCCAGGAAATGAATTTGGAGATACGCAGTGGATGACAACCCAGGATAGAATAACTAGATGCTAAAATTAAAAAAAAAAGTCAATTAGAAGACCTGGTCAATTTAGTTGCTGGTATTGAGAAGGGGAAAATAGAACTCGCAGCAATGCCCTCTCGTTATATTTTTTATCAGAAAGAGACTAACGAAGCACACCTGGATTCTGATGTAGCATGAGTATCGTGCTCTAAGATCATGACCGTTTTACTTTGAAAGACAGAGTAGGAGGATCCTGTTCACTGCTGATCTTGTATCCATGGACAAGTGACTAGAGCTCCCTTCATTCAATAGTGACGACCATCACGGATGGCTTTTCAGAGCTGAACAGTTCTTCTCTCTACAAAGTAAACCTACGGAATTGCGATTGCTCATGTCACAGATCTGCATGGAAGGCGATGCTCTTCACTGGCTCAAGGTATTGCTGCAAATCTATTCGAGGTTGACATGAGACCGATCCTGGGAAGAACTGCTGGTGCGATTTTGTAGCCTGTAGATGCAGAATCCAGATGAAGTGATGGTGGGGTTCAAGCAGAAGGGATCAATTACAGACTTTATCAGGGAGTTCGAAGCTTGCTTTGTGCTTCTTCTGAGACAGTCAGAGTTGCATTACGCGTTTAAGATTGAAATAAGGGATTGGGTCAGGATCCACAACCCACAAACCCGACTGAAGGTGATGCACGTAGCCTGTAGCGTGGAGATGGCAGTGCACAAAGCTGTGCTGAAACCCTATAATGGTTTTGGGTATCAACCAGGGTTGGGATATCAATTCAACCCAGGACTAGCTAACTTTCCACCACTTCCTGCATGACTGATGAGGAATTTCGACAGAAGCTCCTCCATGAGCAAAGGGATGGGGGGCGATGAAAAGTCTCAGATTGATGGTGATAGAAGTTCTAGGCGAGGAGTGTATAATCTTACTGCACGCGAATGGGAAGAAAGGCAGCTCATGGGTCTTTGTTTCAGATGTGGCCAACAGTTCGGACCACTCTATAAGTGCTCCAATCCTAAACTCAGAGTTATGGTGCTGAGAGAAGACGAATCGTTGGAAGATATAGGTGGAACACATGAAACACAACCAGAGGATGATGACTTCGTTGCTGCACAGGAGGAGGGAGAATGTACAGTGATCAATTCAACTAGATTTATGGAACTAAATGGTGTTTTGGCAATTTAGGTAAGGAACATAAAACCATGAAACTGTCTGAGACTCTTAATCACATTCCTGTTGTGTTTCTGATAGATAGTGTAGTGCCACACATTTTTGTTGAATATTGGCGAATAAATCCACCGCCCGCATGGTTGGTGACCGCCAGAGATAACCAGCCGCCAGTGATGACTGCCCACAGTTGCTGACCGCCGAAGAAGACCTGTTACAGCAGGTGGTTGGTGCTGCCTGGAGAAGATTTACAGCTGCCCCATTTGAATCTTCTCCTCACTGTTATAAATTTCAGGTGCCTTGTATGGGAAACATAATGTAATCAGTTGTCCCCGTTTGATAATAAGAGAGCTTTCCTCGTGGATGTAACCTCGACTGAACCCTGCAAATATTTGTGAGCTTGTTTTCTTCCCTGCTTGAGTGTGTGAATTTGAGCGAGAGAGCGATTCTGCACAACAAACTAGTATCAGAGCATCAGTCCGATTACCCGGGGATAGAATCGCAGCAACATTGCTGTCCACACTTTGCACGCGTCACTGTTGTTCACGCCCCTGCGAGCCCTCGGAACTGTTGTCCACATCCCAGCCTCCTTTGGCCCTGCAACCCCTCGGTGCTCCTATATTGCGCCAAAGGTGTGCCTCTACAACCCCTCTGCAACTCCTCACAACTCCTCACAACTCCTCACAACTCCTCACAACTCCCCACAACTCCCCAAATTTAGCAAAGTAATAAAAAAAGGCAGGAGTTTTTTGTTTGTTTGTTAGGCATGTGGAGGGCCAGGAGACACGTGGTGTGCCTAAGGAAAAGAGATTCTTTTTTCTTTTTTAAAGGTGGAGGTGGGTTAGTCTCCCCATGTATGTGAAGAAAAAGAATGAGTGCCACGTTTTTATATTGAAGGAAAAAAAATTCGGGGAATAAATTTTTGGTACTCATTTGTGATCCGATTCAAGTGTTCAAATAGTCGAATTTAGCATTTTCGACTATTCCGAATTCATTGGTGCCGCCCGTTTCGGGAAATTCTAAACCATTTTTGATTTGATGGTGAATCCCCCAATTGAAAGTAACAATGCCACTTGAAGAGTCTATTCCAGATAGACATACCAGAACTACAATCACATCCGGGCATAGGAGTATAGTTTCCAACACCAAATTTGAGGTGGAGAAATTCGATGCAACAAATAACTTCAGCATGCGACAATGTGCTAACTCAGCAGGAGTTTGATATTACCCTGGAAGAAAAACCCGCCGGCATCTCCGATGACGATTGGAGGAGACTCAACCGCCAAACCCGTGACACGATCCAACTGTGTTTGGAAAAAGATATGAAATACAGTGTGATGAGAGAGACCTGTGTGAAGAGTTTGCGGAAGATTCTGGAGAATAAGTACATGGCCAAAACATCTAAAACCAGCTTTTCCTGAAAAATAAAATGTTCCTTTTCTAGTACAAGAAAGGTATGTCAATGATTGGACGCCTAAATAGTTTTAATAAATTCTGAAAGATTTGCAAAGTTTAGAAGTAACGATCGCAGATGAAGATAAGACTCTTTTGTTGCTGCCAGAATGTTATGATCATCTAACTATTACACTATTGTAGGGTAAGGATGAGGTAAAATTTGTTGATGTATCAAATGCTTTGATTGACAATGAGTACAGACATAAGAACAAGTATTACCATAGAAATTCCGCATCAGAGACATTGACAACAACTAGAGAAAGATCATCTAGCAGGGCGCCCAGAGGATTTAGAAGAGGAAAATCAAGATTGAAGTCCACTTGCAGACGACCAACAAAAGATGAGTACGTTTACTGTCATCAGAAAGAGCACTGGAAGAAGTATTGTCCCAATATTGAGAAACCAAAGACGAATGTTGCACAGAAAATCGAGGATGTTGATGATTAAGCATTCATCGTTTCCTCGACAGTCAAACATTCGGAAGGTTTGATTCTTGATTCGGGTTGTTCATTTTACGTGTGCATAAATCAAGATTGGTTTTCAAGGCTCAAGGAGTCAGATGAAGGTGTGGTGCTTATGAGTAATAATTATCCCTGCCACACAAGAGGTATTGGAACAATATGGTTGAAGATGCATGATGGTACAGTTTGACGCCTTACAGATGTGAGATTTGTACCGGAAATGGAGAAAAACCCCATATTGTTAGGAGTCTTGGATATGCTTAGTTACAGGGTAACCATCGAAGATGGAGTTATGAAAGTAATCTGCGGTGCATTCCTTACAATGAAAGCTACACATAGAGGTGTTTTATATTATTTGAATGTTGGGACTGTTACAGGTGGAGCAACGATATTAGAGGGGAGTGACACTTCAAGATTATGGCATCTGAGACTCGGACATATTGGAAAGGTGTCTTTGCAGAGATTAGTGAAAAAAGGTGCTCTGAAGGGTTTCAGGACAGGAAAACTCGACTTCTGCAAGCATTGTGTAATGGGTAAGCAAATTAGAATCAGTTTCAGCATTACAACCTATCGCACGAAGGGAATACTTGACTGCATCCATACCGATGTCTGGGGACCATCGAAAAATACTTCATTGGGAGGTAATCATTATTTTGTCACATTTATTGATGATTACTCACGATATGTCTGGGTGTATGCCATGAAGCATAAGGATGAAGTGTTAAATATCCTTCTTAAATGGAAGAAGATGATTGAAAATTGTTGGAGTCTGTATCCCACATCGGACTTGTGGTCCGATGTGGAGTTTATCATTCATTATAAAAGAATGTCTCCGCCTCACTTTGAGGTAAGGAGGCGAAGAGGGTTTCCTCATTCTACATGGTATCAGAGGGTTTTCTAACCCGATCCCTCCCTCCCATCTAGGGCTTTCCGACGTAAAGTCCCCCACGGGGGGCGGCGGCCTCGGTGGCCATAGGTTTTTTTGCCGCCGCCCCTCCGCCTCGTGTCCCTCCTGCCCTAAGCGGCTCTTCATCCTGGCGGCTCTCCCTCCCGGCGGCCCTCTCTCCGAATTCCCTGCTCAACCAGGCCCCATCCCCGGCGCCTCCTACCCGGTGCGGCTCCCCTGCGCCTTCCCTCCCGACGCACGCTCCTCCTGCGCACAAGCCCTCCCGGCGCCGGCTCCTTCCCTGTGTTTTTTTTTTCGCGGCAGCCCGCGGCTCGCCCTGCCGGCGATCCCTTCCCGGCGGATTTCCCATCCTGGCGGCTCTGTCCGGCGGCTCTCCAGCGCCGCTCCCCGTCGCGGCTTCCTCCTGTGCGCGCAGCACGGCCCGGCGCCACGCGGCTTCCTCCTCCCGTGCGGCCGACCACATCCCGACGTCTCCTTCGGCCGCGGGTCCCCTCAGCGGGTCTCTCCCGCGGCTTCCCGTCGTCGGCCCTCCGCGGATCTTCCCGGCGGCGTCCAGATCCAGCGCGGATCTCCTTCCATGCGCGCTCTTCCTGGCGGGCCCGACTCCCTTCGACTCCCGTCGCCGTTTTCAGACGAGGCTCCCGGCGACCGCGACTCTTCCCGGCGGAGTCCAGATCCAGCGCGGATCTCCTTCCTCCCGCACGAGTTCCGACGCGGCTCCCCCCCTTCGCGCGATGGCCTCTCGGCGGCTCCCTCTGTCAGATCCGGCCGGATCTGGCCGGATCCACTCCCTGCACGCAACATCTCTCAGATCTGGCCAAATCCGGCCAGATCCGGCGATCTCCGGCCAGATCCAGGCTGATCCTTCCAGATCTGGGCAGTTCCGGACTGTTCCGGCCAGATCCGTCCCCGTGCACCTCCGCTGCAATCCCGCTGCAACGTCGCCTCCCTATTCAGCCGGTCTCCCCACCCTGCCGGCGCCTCCGACAGCCGGCCTCCTCCGGCTTCCAGCGCCGCCTCTCGGCCTCCTGCTCCCTCGCCGGCCTCCTCCTGCTCTTCTATTCCGGCAGCTAGCCGACTCCGGTTTCTCCCTGCGTCTGCCCAACTTTAGTTTCGGCTCTCCGACACCTCCTGCGGCATCCCCGCCTCGCCGGCATCTCCCGACGACTCCCGGCAGCCGCATCTCTGTCCGCCGGCACGTCCATTCGCTGGCGCAGCAGCTCGACCACCTAGGATTTGGGCCCGTTGGCGCCGCCAGCCCCGCAACAATTCTGCGGAATCCCCGCCTCCCGTTGCCGGCCCCGCAAATGCGGTTTTCCCGGTGCTAGTTTGGATTTCCCGGCGTTTCATCGACCGGCCCCACTAGTGCGGCATTCCTGGAGCTCCGTCCATCGGCCCGGTTTGAGTGGTTCATCTATTGCGTCCGCGACATCATCCATCCATCATCCTGCGGAGGAGCTTTGATCGTGAGGGGGAGCAGCAGCCTTTTGCAGCTTTCTTTTTTATTTTGTCTGTTTTGTAATCAAGCTGGGTCTGTCCAGCTTGAGGGGGAGTGTTAGCGTCTGTTTTGTTGCTTTCTTTTCATTATATGTCCAAGCTAGGTACACCTAGCTTGAGGGGGAGTGTTGGAGTCTGTATCCCACATCGGACTTGTGGTCCGATGTGGAGTTTATCATTCATTATAAAAGAATGCCTCCGCCTCACTTTGAGGTAAGGAGGCGAAGGGGGTTTCCTCATTCTACAAAAATCAAATGAGAAGGAAAATCAAGAGATTGAGATGGACAACGGTGGGGAATATACATCAGATCTGTTTAAGAAGGTTTGTGAGGGTGAAAGTATCGTGAGACACTTTAAAGTTCTTGGAATGCCACAGCAAAATGAAGTGACAGAACAGATGAACCGTATGCTCGTCGAAAATGTACGATGTATGTTATCTCAATTAGGTTTGAATACCACTTCTTAGATAAAAACATTGATGTATGCAACACACATTGTGATCCAATTACTTACATCTGATGATGATGTTTCTGATTATGATAGACTGCATATCTTTGGTTGTACTGCTTATTTTCATGTCACAGACTAAAAGTTAGACCCGAGAACGAAGAAAATTGTTTTTGATGGATTTAGTGATGGTGTGAAAGCTTTCCGACTATGGGATCCAGAATCAAAGAAGATCGTTCGGAGACGTGATGTCACATTTGATGAATTTCTAATGGTGAAGTCAAATGATTCTAGAAAAGTGATGGATGACTCATATAGAGTCGCGATTGAAGTGCAAAAGATTCAACCGCCGACTGATCAAGTACCACAAATGACAAAATGCAGTGATCATACAGATATCCCAACTGAAGAAGTTTCATTACCGCGGGAATATCAACATCATGAGAGTATCGCCATTGGTAGACCATGACGAACCATGCAGAGACCTTTCAGGTATGATGATATGGTTTGTTATGCTCTTTCAGTAATAGAAGATGATGTTTTAGACAACTATCGAGATGTTTTGGATAGTAAAGAGATGGGCTAGTGGAAGTCATCTATGGAAGATGAAATGAGTTCACTGCATTTGAATTAGATATGAGATCCTGTTCCTCCTATGAAGAACAAGAGGGCAGTTAGGCATAAATGGGTGTTTGCGAAAAAGGAAAATGATATTTGCAAGAACAGAATCAAGTACAAAGCCAGACTTGTTGAACATGCGTCTATCGAAATTTTGTTGCATTGGTTGCACAGTTTGATACGTAATTAGCTCAACTTGATGCCAAAACAACTTTTCTTCCTGGATCATTAGAGGAATAGATATATATAATACAACCCAATGAGTTTCGTGTACCAGGACGTGAGAATTGGGTTTGCAGATTGAAAAAATCATTGTATGGCGTGAAACAGTCACCGAGGCAGTGGTATAAAAGGTTTGACTGTTTTATGTCAAATCATAAATATGTCCGTTGATAGTTCAATCTTCAAGAAACTTCATGATGGTACATTTATTTACCTGCTTTTATATGTTGATGATATATTGATTGCATGTAAAAGTCGGGTGGTGATTGACAGGTTGAAAGCTAAGCTCAACCCAAAGTTTGAGATAAAGGATCTTGGAGAGCCGAAGAAAATTATTGGGATATAGATCGGACGAGACAAAGCTAAGGGTGTTGTTACCCTCAGCCGGGAGGAATATTTAAAGAAATTGTTCCAGAGGTTTGACATTGATGATAAAGCTAAACCAGTCAACACCTCATTGACACCTCATTTCAAACTTAGTGCATCATTGTCACTAAAGACATATGAAGAGAAAAAACAGATGGATCGTGTTCCATATACAAGTGTAGTAGGAGCCTTGATGTATTCGATGGTGTGTACGAGACCTGGTATTTTACACGTAGTGAGCATTGGCCAGCCGATACATGCATGACCCCGATAAAGGTAATTGACCGGCTATGAAATGGATTCTATGGTATATCAAAAGTATAGTAGATGTTGGTTTGAAGTTTATGAAAAATACAAATGTTGGGAGATTTCTTGTTGGATATGTTGATTCTGATTATGCAGGAGACCTGGATAAGCGACGTTTTGTTGGATTGGTGTAGCTCGATCCTCTTTGGATGTTGTTGGGCCGAATGCTTGTGGCCCATACTGCGCACCAGGCCGCAACTTCATGGGTTGAGCTCCACGGTGAGCTTTTTGGGGGTTGCAGAGGGCAATATGCACTTGCTCCGGGGGTCGAAGGCCCCCGACCCAAATTTTGGGGTACTGCAGCAGCCCTGACCGACTGTTGCAGTGCTGACCGGACGACACCGACATGACATTGTAGCAGTGCAGACCTTGGCACGGCTACTGTAGCAGGGCTGTCCGACGACATCGACAGGGCACTGTAGCTCTGCGGACTTCCAACCGTCGGCCACTGTAGTAGTTTGGATTTCGGTGACCGCAACACTGTAGCGATGTGGACTTCCACCCACATTTTACTGTAGCACGACGGATTTTCTGTGCGGTTGGTGGAATAATGTTTCGTCCATCTTATTAGCCCTTTTCGGGCTAGGGTTTTGTGTGTGCTTGAGAACTATGAAACTCCCTGTAATTTTGTACTCCCGACTATAGTGATATTTCTACCTTTCCGTGGATGTAGGGATCATTTCTCGAACCACGTAAATCTCTGTGTCCGTGTTCTTCTTCTTCTTTTGTTTCCTACTTTTCTTTATCCGCAAACCCGTTCTGTTGTTGTGACTCCCGATGTTTCCACAACACGATCCACTACGGTAGGACCAGTGAGCTGGTGATATACTATACAGTCAACAGTGTCTTTGTCTACTATAAAGACAAAGTATATGACAATGACAAAAGCTTTCAAGGAAGCTATATGATTACATGGACTGATTAGAGACTTAGGGATCATCCAGAAGAAAGTCAATGTTTTTTGTGATAACCAGAGTTCTATTTGCCTTTCGAAGAATCAGGTTCATCACAGTCGAAATTGATGTTTAGTTCCACTTCATCCGAGATATAATCAATGAATGGTGTATCTCATTTCAGAAGATCGTGACAACCGAGAACCCAACAGACATGTTGACAAAGATGGTTAGAGGGATCAATTTTGAACACTTTTTGGACTTGATCATTATCTCTCGTACTTGAGATGCCTACAGACATCGAGGAGGCAATAGAGAGAATTGTTTTGAGCAGCAATATGGTGATATTTATCATCCAGGTGGAAACTGTTAAATATTGGTGAATAAATCTACTGCCCACATGGTTGGTGACCACCACAAATATCCAGCCGCCAGAGGTGACCACCCATAGTTGGCGACGGCCAAAGAAGACCTATTACAACAGGTCGATGCCGCCCGAAGAAGATTTGTAGTTGCCCCATTTGAATCTCCTCCTCCTCGCTGCTATAAATTTCGGGTGCCCTGTATGGGCCGCATAATGTAATCAGTTATTCCCGTTCAATAATAAGAGATTGCTGCCTTCCCCCATGGATGCAGGTCTCCTTAACGGAACTGCGTAAATGTTTGTATGTTTTTTTCTTCTTCCCTGCTTGAGTGTGTGAATTTGAGCGAGAGTGATTTCGCACAATAAATTTTGCACCTCCAAAATTGGTTTCTACTTTGGTTCTGCAAATGGAATTCATGCTTGGAGATGGGTATCCAATTTGTAGATTGGAATTGAAAATTTGGTTGTATGATTGATGCATGGGTTTTAGATATGGGAGGCCTTAATGCGATTCTTGGAGTAGCATGGCTGCGAACTCTCGGAAAGATTATAGCTAATTTCAATAAGTTGTATATCAGATTTCAGTAAATGACAAACTGGCCGAACATCGAGGAAGTAGTGGGAAGCTTGAATCCTAACTGCAAAGTGTGATTGGGTCAAGTTCTGTGGCTGTACCAAAATTCTGCTGTGGTTCTACTGCATTGCAAACTGTCAAAGGTAGCAGTGAGGCTTTATTATTGACCCAATTGGCTGATATACAATATGTTTAAGACCAGTTCTCTCATGTTTTTCATTAACCTATGTGCTGGCCTCAGAAAAGAAGTTACGATTATTTCCAACGCTTTCACCGGGGCGCGCGCGTCCGTCTGTTGGAGGGACGGAAAGTGCTGTTTGTTGCCCCGCATTCCCGCTTTCCAAAGGCGGGCGACATCCGTTCCTTGTTTAGGGACGTTTGCTCCTTGATCGAAACGGGATAATGAGATGTCGGTTCTTCCTTCTGTGGATTCCTCTTCGAAACTCGTCACCTAGTCCGGGTCTCCCTTATAGATTCAATACGTTGTTCGTGAAACTCTTCCTGGTGCCATATCTTCATGGACGCCGGTTAATTACGCTGCTTCTGTCGGGACATTCCAAGGAGTCTAGTCAGGGCAGCAACCTTCGGTCAGGGGAGTAGTCACGTTGGGCATCACTGACGTGTCAGGACGCTGGAACACTGACGCGTCTGGGTTTCTTCCCCTTATTATAGGGCTTCTCGAGGGCGCGGAAGCCCAAAACATCCCACGTCGAATGCGGGGAATTATATGCCATGAGCATGTATCTGAGGTTTTCCTCAGCTTCCTATGTTTAACACAGAGTATGCCGCGAGTTTAACGTCTAGCGGAGACAGATTGGACTGATCAGAACACTGACTGGAGTGGATCAGATAGATCTAGCCCCTTGAGGGAACACTGATGTCAGAGCCAACGTGTGGTTAGTTATCCAGTTACTGCTAGGAGCAGCGAAGAGATGAATTGGCATGATCTCACCGGAATGTGGCGGTCTGGGTAAGAATCAGGATGGATGATGGGTGGTTAAGTGAAGTGGATGGAGAATGTGATGGGGGCCGACGCGAGGACGGCTGTGACGTTGGGCTTGAGCCTCGAAGAGACTTTCTACGCATTCCCGTGGCAGGGAATCAAAGTCCGCGTAGTTCAGTGGGACGACGGGACACCTGAGGAGGCGGCCCGTGAGAATGGACACATGGATGGGAGCCGGAGGAAGTGGAACCTCCGGGTTGGGGCATGACCTTCCCGAAACATATAGGCTCGAGGGAGAGATCAGGATGAGACTTGAATGAAGGGCTTGAACCTCAGGGAGGCTTCCTACGTATCCCCGTGGCAAGGAATCAAAGTCAACGTAGTTCATCTTGACAACGACTTACCGCTAATGGGGGTGACAACGACCTACCGCTGAAAGGGGCTGACAACGACTTACTGCTTAAAGGGGCTGACAACGACTTACCGCTGAAAGGGGCTGACAACGACTTACCGCTGAAAGGGGCTGACAACGGCTTACCGCTGAAAGGGGTTAACAACGGCTTACCGCTGAAAGGGGGGGTGGACCGATGTGAATGAGGACCTGGGGTCTAGATGGATGGTGAACTTGAACTTCGTGGAGGCTTCCTACGTACCTTGCCTTGGCAATGATCAAAGTTCTCGTAGTTCAGGAAGGTGTTTAGTGGACCAACGTGAAGATGGTCGGAACGACCGGGTGTTGGGCTTGAACCCCAGGGAGGCTTCCTACGTACCTTGCCTTGGCAAGGATCAAAGTCCACGTAGTTCGGGATGGGTGGATACAGTTTAACGTCGTGCAGGACGAAAAGGGGGCATGCAGTTTAACGTCATGCAGGACGAAGGTGGTCCGACGTGAAGGGGGTCGGAACGACAGAGTGTTGGGCTTGAACCTCAAGGAGGCTTCCTACGTACCTCGCCTTGGCAAGAATCAAAGTCCACGTAGTTTAGGAGTGCTTGGGTCGGTGAACCGACGTGAATGAGGACCTGGGGTCCAGATGGATGGTGGGCTTGAACCTCGTGGAGGCTTCCTACGTACCTTGCCTTGGCAAGGATCAAAGTCCTCGTAGTTCAGGTGGGGCTTGGTACACCGACGTGAAGATGGTCGGGACCAATGGTTGTTGGGCTTGAACCTTAGGGAGGTTTCCTACTTACCATACCTTGACATGGATCAAAGTCCACATAGTTTGGATGGTGTGTGGGGCTTACACTCTAGGTTGCCCGGAAAGGATGTCATGGTCGGTGCTTACTCTAAGCTCACGTGAGTCATGCTCGGTGTGAGAAACAAGAGGGAGCAAAGACCTGACGATCACGTCGCGAAAGGTGCGTTCGTGAGAAGTGGAATGGGGCTTACACGTGGTTAGCGGCCCAAAAAGGAAACAGGGGCTTACGCGTGGAGTGGCCCCGGGAGAGGAAGATTGGGACTTACTCCAGGATGGAGGCCCGGTTGGCGACAAAGCCCAACGGGAGAGGGAAGGGATACAAAATCTCTATCCCCATCTCTCCTCTTGGTCTTTGGCACAGAAGAAGAGAGGAGCAGGGGTGCTGCCTCCTGCAAGAAAAGCTAGGGGCTTACACCAAGATGGTTGCCCTTTCCCCGCGTAGGATGCACGGAGGAAGTCACAGTTTAACGTCATGTGCTGAGAACGAGGGTGCTTGGCAGTTTAACGTCCTGCAGCTCGGACGAGGTGGGTTCACTCCACACCTCTAGGACTTACATAACCGGTACCCTCTGCACCTTGGTGTGAAGAGAAGAGACAAACAACGCCTTGGTGAGGGGGTGTTATGGAGTGATCCATTGGAGGGTCCACGTTAGCGTGACTATGCGAAGAAGCAATAGTCGTTAGAGTGCTTATGCGAAGAAGCATGAGGCGAAACAACGCAACGAGAAGTGGTATCCAAGGGACTTTGAAATCACTTCGTGCAAACCTGGAGGGTCGCACGGGAAAAGAAATTGCAAAGCAAGGGAGTTCATAGGTAGGGGCTCTGTGAAGCTCTGGTGCTCCACGTAGTGGAGGGTACTTGCGAAGGGGTGTGCTTCGCGAAGTGGGGTGTCCCAGCCTAAGCATGGGGCATAGGTGCATATAGGAGGTGCATCGCGAAGTGGAAGGGCACTCGCAAAGCACTACCTTGCGAAGCAAGGTGCTGTGAAGCAATGTGCTTTGCGAAGTACAGTGACCCTGCCTTAGCATGTGGATCACGTGTACATGAGGGGTGTTTCGCGAAGCATAAAAACTGCGCGACGACCGGGGTCCCCTTGGGGATCCCCTTCCTTCGCGGAGGCCCGTAGGCTCCGCGAAGGGCGTCCCTCTCGAAAGAGGGGGTTAAAACAAGGCAAATGGGAGGCACTTTACAGAGCAAAAGTACCTCGCGTAGCTCATGATTCGCAGAGCAGAGAGTGCTTCACGATTCGGGAGCTAGGAAGTTGAAAGGTCAGATGATCCGTCGTCTGGATTTGGGGAGAGGCCGGTATTTATAGGCAAGAGGCGCCGCGAAGCAGAGCTCGCTCGACGCGAAGATGGATTTGGTTGCTCCGCGGCGGGTCGCAAACGTCAAATTCATTCGTGGAGCATCCCGCCTCCTTGCTCCGCGGTGGGTTGCGAACGTCAAATTCGTTCGCGGAGCATCCCGCCTCCTTGCTCCGTGGCGGGTCGCGAACGTCAAATTCGTTTGCGGAGCATCCCGCCTTGCTTCGCGGCGGGTCGCGGGGCCAGGGGGACTCTGCGAAGGGGCTTCGCGAGGCCGCCGCTCGGGCTTTTCGTTTCTTCTTCTTCTCCCCACATTTTGGCGCCAACAACGATCACGCCATAATTCTATTTCATGGACGGGGGGTTTGTTTTGGTACGTTCGTACTGCTACTTGCATTATCACAAGGGTGATATCAAAGAACAAGTCCACGAATTGTTGGAAAATGGGGTTATAGAACATTGAACAAGGTGATAGTTTCGGGTAAGTTCCCAATACCGATATTGGAGGAGTTATTGGCTGAATTGCATGGCTCTCAAGTCTTTACAAAGCTTGACCTCAAATCCCAATTTTATCAAATCAGGACGAAGGAAGATGATGTGGAGAAAACTACTTTTGGAACACATAATGGGCATTATGAGTTCCTTGTAATGTCCTTTGGGCTCACAAATCTGCATTCCAAGCAGCCATGACTGAAATTTTCAGGTCCTATGAAAAATTACCGTAGGTTTTTTTGATGAGAGACTAATTTTCGGTCCATCATGGAAGCGACACTGATATTGTTGTGGCTTTGAGAATCTTGAAACACAATATTTTTGCGGTAAATCACAATGTGTCAATTTAGAAAAAAATTGGTTGACTATCTGGGTCATTTGATTTCAGGAAAAGAAGTTTCTATGGATCCCATTAAAAGTGTTGGAGTCTGCATCCCACATCGGACTTGATGTCCGGTGTGGTCTTTACCATTTATTATAAATACACCCCAAGGGCTCCTTAGGAGAAAAACCTTGGGGGTTCCGGTCTCTCCTATTTTCTCCTCCTACATGGTATCAGAGGAGGTTTTTTGAACCCCCAATCCCTCATTTTTTTTTTCCCCTCCTTTTGCTTTAGGGTTTCCCGTCCGGGGGCGGCGGCTCCAATCCACATAGCCGCCGCCCCCCCTCCCCTCCGGGCTCGTCCTCTCCCGGCGGCTTCTCCCGGCGGCTTCTCCCGGCTCCCCGGCTCCCGGCTCGCCCCACCGTCCCGGCGCACTCCTCCTCCCCCCCTGCGCAGCTCCCCGGCGCGACGCGGCTCCCTGGCAGGCCCTCCCTCCGTGACTTCATCCGCGCGCGGCGACCCCTCCCCGGCGCGGCTCTTCTCCCGGCGGCGATTCTCCCCGCGCGTCGGCCTCGCGCCGGCTCCTCGCCCCGCCGCCTCGTCCCGGCGCAGCCCGCCCTCGGCGCCTCGCCCTAGCCCCGGCGCCCTCGACCTCGCCCCGGCGTCCTGCGGACTTCCTCCCCGACGCCGCTCCATCCCCGCGGCCCCACTAGTGCGGCAGTCCTGGCGTTCCGTCAACCGACCCGGTCTCTGTGTGGTTCATCTGCTGCGTCTGCGACATCATCCATCCATCTCCTGCGCAGGAGCTTCGATCGTGAGGGGGAGCAGCCACCTTTGCAGCGTTCTCTTTTTTTTTTTTACTTCGTCTCGTTTTGTAATCAAGCTGGGCATGTCCAGCTTGAGGGGGAGTGTTGGTATCTGTTTTATTGTTTTCTTTTCATTATGTGTCCAAGCTAGGTACACCTAGCTTGAGGGGGAGTGTTGGAGTCTGCATCCCACATCGGACTTGAGGTCCGGTGTGGTCTTTCTTATTTGTTATAAATACACCCCAAGGGCTCCTTTGGAGAAAAACCTTGGGGGTTCCGGTCTCTCCTATTTTCTCCTCCTACAAAAAGCAAACATATGGAAGTGATAAAATGTAAAAGAGAGAGATAATTTTTACCTAGCTCACCCGCATTGGGCTATGTCTTTGAAGCATACAATGAGGATGCGCTGATATATCAAATTCACTAAGTGCACCGCTTTTTTGTTACAAATTCAGAGGGGGGGGGGCACTAACCTTCTAGGTTTACAACCCTCACAATGACAGAGAACACATTGCTCTCTCTCACTTAGAAAGCTCACTGAGATGAACTCTCGGATCTCCCTCTTTTTTTTCCAGCAAGATCTAGAGTTCCTTACTCTCTCAATTCATTTCCATGATCACGATCTTCTTCCCTCTTTTTTGTAAAGGATGATTTCTGTAATCTTTAAAGTGAATCACTGAAGAGGCGCTGTCGTGAGCGCCTTCAAATGATGTTTGGTTTCGGGTTACTTAGGTGCAGCAGAGTGGCTGACCAAGGTCGTCTCTCAAAGGAGGAAGTGAATTAAAACAACTTTTCAGAGGTATTCTAAAAATAAAAGATAATAGAATTGAAACACTACTTAAAAGGATGGGGTTTTTATAGTTTATAAATCTAGAAGATGTTTGCTGGAAGAAGATTGCATTTTTTTTGTTTTTAATTTTGAAATGAAGTTTGATTAAAAAGACACAACAAGAAGATGTTTTTTTTTTAGAAAATATTTTAAAAGGCGTAATCGATCTAACTCTACCTCTTCATTTACTTATTAATCATCATCATTTAAATAAATATCCACTTAATTATGATCCCCTAATTTGTTAACCCTCGAACCCTACAAGAGTTAACTTAACCACAAAGATGGAATTACTTAAACCCTAGGCTAGCTTCGGAACACGCAATCGCAACACCCTGCTTTGATTGTTATTCTAAGGTTAGCTTATGGTCAGTGGTTAATTAGAGCACATATCCATTCTGGAAATGAGTATGAATTATGTTTAGGGATTATATTTGAACTCTACAAATTTATCCCGTGTGGTCTTGTATTACCGATTAAGATTGCGCTCTCACAATTTACACAAAATCCCGACCTCGCGTGTTTTTGTGTTAATTGTTCAATTGCTTGCTTAGTTTCTTACAATTTAAAAACACAATTCATGGATCATATTAAGTGAATTACAGTAGCCCAATGATTCAAAATAATTAAATGAAGAGGGTAGAAGATAGATCGATTACTAAAAGACTACTCTTCCATGGGTGGCGTAATCATCGTAGAAGCATTTTGCATGTGCAAAGGTTTATAATGGGTATAACCCAATAACGCTTCTACTCAAGAATTCCAGCCCAAAGAGGAAGATTAAGAGAAGAAGAAATTTAAACAAAACAGAAGAAAAGAGATGAAATAAAAGAAGAACAAAGAAGTTTATTACACAAACAAAAGCATTACAACATGAAGGAGAAGAAGAAGGCTTCGTCGAAGGGATCCTTGCTTCAAGAGCTACCCTTATTGAAATGGTTGGAGAATTGGAGTGGATCCACTTCTCCTCTGCCCTCAACTTCCCAATGCACGTCCCAACCCCTCAAAATGAGAAAAAACTCCAATTTATAGAGGGGAGGGGAGGAGAGGAGACAAGTGGTTTCAAGTGTGAATGTGGAAATTCGGCCAAATATTTTAATCCAACTTGCAGCGCCTATTTGACCGCCTAAACGCGTGAATCAGCTCTTCTTCCAGAAGGATGATTTGTTCCAAATCATGTCCCCGAGCTTTGCTCAAAATTTGGGCTCAATCCAAGCCCGAATGAAGAAGATATGTCCCAAATACAGAACACATGTCCATTCTCCCAAGTCCAGCCCATCATCGACTTAATGACCCATTTACTCCATCCAAATGTACTCTTTAGCTCTAGTGTCCTGAATAAAAGTTGTAGAAAATTAAGTTAGGAACACTGTTGCAAAATATTAAGTTCAAATAATAAATATTAAAATATTTATCTTCAAAATACTACATTACATTTTAAAAGGGTAAAACTGGAATTTTCAACAAATTTTCAAATGAATGATCTAATCCCAAATATTTCATAAATGAATATATTTAGCACAATGTAAGGAAATTATATCATTTATTATCAATAAAATATTCAACAAAATAGTGTTTTATCAATCACCATGGTGCCCTTCTTTACGTTCTTCAAGTTGCCTTGAATTATGATGGGCAAGTCCATCCAAAACCACTCTTCAAATCCGAGTCAAACTCCTTTAATTTAGATCACTTAAAAATCTCTGAAAGATATGAACTTTGGAAACTGGGTTGTCTGTTTGATTCGACACCTTCACGACATGATCTTAATCATCACGACACAACACTTCCTCCGAGAATCACGACTTGGACTCTGCACTTCATGTCGTGTTGAATATACCTTCAACTAATATATCACGGCGCAATCCATGTCTCACGACGTAATTTCCACTTTCCAATGAAACACCAAAATTCCACGGTCTCCATGTTTCAGCTTGAGCCTTTGATTTTTATGTAGCTCTGTTGTGGTGTGACGCAACACCTTATGACGTGATACCTCCACAACTATTCTAATATAGCAAAGTTTTACTCCTACACAAAAGCTTTTGCGGCGTGATTATCTTGTTCACGGCGCCTTGCTTCTTCAACTCTTGACAGCTCTGCACCAGACTTTCTTGGGGCGTTCCTCCGACATGCGCTTTAACTCCACGGTGCTGACATTGCGGTGTGATTTTTGTTCTCCAGGCCAAAACAACTCCAATCTTCCTCCAAACTTCTTTAAACTCCATGCCACAAATCTCCACGATTCTTTGGGTTTTTAAAGGATATCCACTGTCAACAAACACAACCTAATAACGCTTGAGAGGATTTTTTCTAATATAATGCTTTGGGTTCGGGAATTGCTTCCATATTGATGCTAGGACATCGACTTATAAAATATTTTAATAAAGCAATGTCTGGTGGGTTTCAACAGAAATCTGCTTATAAAAGTAAGATGATTTTGCGGAAACACCGGGAGTCACAGCGATATAAAAGGTTTGCAGATGAAAAAAAGACAAAAAACAAAACGAGGAGATCATAGGTTGCAACGATTTACGTGGTTCGAGAAATGATTCTTACGTCCACGGAGAGACAAAACAATTAACTATAATCGGGACCAAAATTACAAAGAGATATTCAGAGTTTTAGAGACAAAAACCTTAACTCGAATGAGCTCTTAAAGGAAGACGATGCAACTGTTCCACCAATCGCATAGTAAGTCTACTGTGCTATAGTGCCGCAACCACCCAAGTCTGAACTTCTACAGTGATCGGTGGTTGGAAGTCCGCAGAGCTACAACCGCAGAGTTGCTGTCTAGTGTACAGTCTGGACCACAAGCATTCGGCCCAACTTTATCCAAACGGATCGGCCTACACAATTCCAACAGATGATGACCCTAGTTTTATCTATTCAATATTGGCATCCTTGTTTGGGAGGTCCTTTGGGGTGTTTACAGACCGCAACTCCGAAAATTCTTCTCTAGCAGCGAATCACCGCTGAAGAGAAGCAAAACTGGATCACCAAATTGTCAGGCTATCAATTAGAAATTTTTTACAAGCCCGATAGAGACAATGCAATAACTATAAATTTATATTTAATCAAAGCTTTCGCTACATGGAAAAACTGGATTTTCTTTAAGACACCTGATAAAGATTTTTTTGTTTAAAGAGAAAAGTGAAGAAATCACTACAATAGAAATACAGAGGAAGAGGAAGAACAAAGAATAAGACATTCGAGAGCCCCTCAGGGAGCTCCTGCCCAAGCAACTGCCGAACCCCAAACTAAAAGCCGAACATACAAATCTCTCTCTGCCTTCTTCTCACCCCCCTGCTTATTTATAACGGATCCCCCCCATGTGGTCACAACATCTCTAACAATATACTAACAACATTCCCTGCACTCTAACAATACCCTCCCTGTAAAGACACCCATACCCCTGGGTCCTAATATTGCCACTGTTCCGAAAACCACCTTGTCCCCAAGGTGGTGGATCTCACAGGCATGCCAAGCGATCTCCCATACTAGCCTTGCTCCATGGAACCGAGGACAGTGATAATGTGCACTGCCATACAGTCATGCCAAATAATTTTCTATATGCCCTTCCTTATTTTTGTGCTTTGTCTTGAACCAAGCTGCATCGTTGCTATAAGACCAAGGTGTTGTGGTCTTGTATAATGCGCCCTTGCCGCATATGCATGCCATGAAATCTTCCAAATGCTCTGTCCTCCGTCAGAGATCAGTGTTGGACAGATCAAGTTGAGAGTGCCTCATTCAGTAACGCTTTCCCTCCTTTCATTGGGAAGACCCCTTGTGTGCTGAAATGAGTTGGGTTGCAAGTGGCAGCTGACACCACCCTACTTTTTGCTTGTAAAAATTGTATGGGCCTCCTCTAAAAACCCGGAGACCTCGTCCCCTCAACGCGGGCGTGACCTGTGCAGCTGGTGGTAACACAACAAGAGCCCATGTTTGTGCCGGCACATTCTGCTGCATCTCTTGCTCCATCATTATGGACCTGAAAGTTTCCTGCTCCTTGTACGACAATTCTACCATATACCGGCAGGAGGTAGTGTCGTTGTGATTGTCGACCAGCCCCTTGCTCCAACTTTGTGTCCCATGGACAGTTTGCTCCCTTGTGTGCTGCGAACGACTGCGTTACTGTTGATGGGAAATCAGACTTAGTTGCAGCGGCTCCCCCGTTAGAGCTTCCAAAACCCGCAAGGAGCGCTTCTTTGAGATGCGCTCAGATGAGTGCAGTCATAGGTCCCTCAGGCTAATAAAAACCAAAGTTCAAACATACCCGACTTACAGAGTTGCGCCCTTGGTATTTTCATCGCTTTTGGAGTTTGAGGGATCAAGAAATAAGCCTCAGCTTTTGTATCTATGTTTTAAGATTTGTTCTAGAAAATTCCGATATCATGAGTTGGTCAGAGCGCTTGTCTAAGCATCTGTCCAGCCTGGCCAGTGACGCCCAGATCTCCGGCATGTGCAACTCCATGTGTGGAAGAAGCAGAGGCAGAATCAACTTAAGATGTAGCGGTGTTTCTTGCAGCGATTCCTTCCCGCGAGGATGGAATCGACAGTGCTGCTGGGCCAGTGTCCCGCCCAAGCAATTGTCGAACCCCAAGCTAAAAACCGAACATAGAAATCCCTCTTTGCCCGCCTCTCACCCCCTGCCTATTTATAACGGATTCCCCCCCACGTGGTCTCAGCATCTCTAACAATATACTAACAATATTCCCTCCACTCTAACAACATCCTCCCTTTAAAGACACCCATACCCCTGGGTCCTATCAATACCCAACTTGCAAAAATTGTTGCAGATTTGCAAAAGGATCCAACATCTCATCTGCGGCACTCTTGGTCTCAGGGAGTTTTGTCTTTCAAAGGCCATTTGGTCATTCCAGCTTCTCCTTGGATACCCACGTTATTAACGAAATTTCATCCTACATCTGAAGGGGGGTGTACCAGTTGTATGCAAACTTACTAACGACTGTCCGGTAATATTTATTGGTTAGACATGAAAATGGGGGTTCAAACATTTGTTCTGGAATGTGATATTTGTCAAGAAACAAAAACTTTCTGCTTTGACCCTTGGCGGCATACTGCAACCTTTGGAGATTCCAAAACTGATTTGGGAGGATATATGGATTGATTTTGTCACTGGAGTCTGAAGGTTACGAAACTATTTTAGTGGTGGTTGACAGACTCTTCAAGTACAACCACTTTATACTGCTGAAACATCCCTACACAGCACAAAGCATAGCAAAATTATTCATCAAAGTGGTTCATTTACATGGCATACCCTCTTCATGAATTTTTTTTAGCAAGAGTTATTCAGAATGCAGGGAACTACATTGATGTCGAACTCCACTTACCATCCTGAAGTCAAACAGAGGCGATTAAGATGTTTTGCAGCTGAACTACCTAAAACATGGCCGCTTGGGTGCCTTAGGCTGATTATGTTTGAATTAGTATATGGTTAGAAACCTTCTCTCATGCGTTTTATTCCTGGTGAAACATGGGCAAAGGCAGTCAACCGTGATTTAATGGAGAGTGATGAAGCCCCACGTCAGTTAAAATTTCACCTCCTCAGACACAGGATTAAATGCGCCAACAGGCCAATAAGCATCGCCGAAATGTAGTTTTTAAAGAAGGTGAATGAGTTTTTTTTTTTTTGAAGCTGAGGCCTCATAGACAGCACACGCTACCCAATCAGATTAATCAAAAGTTAGCTCCATGATTTTTTGGTTCTTTTTCAGATTGTAAAAAAAATAGGATTTGTATCTTACCACGTGCAGCTACATAAAACCTCTCATGCTCACCTAGTTTTTCATGTCTTCCAACTTAAAAAGGTCGTCGACACCAAGCCTGTTACCTGAACCCTTCCAGAAGGCATGGAAATGGATTTCCATGATACTATTTACTCATTCAATATTTCAGGTTCTCAGGCTACTCTCAAACACAGTGAGAATTTCCCACTGTGGATTATACAGTGACACGACAAGTCAATTGAAGAAGCTACCTGGGAAAATGTTTTTATCATCAAGAGCCATTTTCCAGATCGCAGTCTTGAGGACAAGACTGAAACTGATGGGGGGAGGTGGTGATAGAACCCATGTCCTGAATGGCCCAATGGAGCAATTGCTGGGCCAAAATAAGGATGGGGGAAGCACCTTTCTGGCAGGTATATTCTAGAAGGCCACATGGACAAAAGTTGGTTAGCCATTCTGTTTATGGGGATCAGAAGAGAGGGTTTAAGAATCGTTGGCGGGAAACGAAAGGGTGGAGAGAAACCAAAGGATTCTCGGCTGAGCTTGGGACTTAATTCTTGGAGTTGGAGGTGCTTTCTTATTCTCTATCCTTAAATTTTCTCTTGGTTTGGTGTTGTGTTTGGTTTGTATTCTGAGAATTGTTTGTTACGGGGAAGAGAAGCCTAACAAAGCGACACACCAATATTATATGGGACAATATGAATTGAGGGCAACGATTGAAGAGGATGATCAATGGTAAAGGAGACGTCCTGTTGTATCCTAGGACATGGGAGATCGCAGGAATCGAAGACAAAGGTATAATGATACCGCACTATATGATGCAGTGAAAAGTGAAGGATTCTGTTGATGACCATCGTATCGGACCTGTTGGAGTCTGCATCCCACATCGGACTTGAGGTCCGGTGTGGTCTTTAGTATTTGTTATAAAATAACCACAAGGGCTCCTTTAGAGAGTACACTTTGGGGGTTCGGGTCTCTCATTTTATCATTTTACATGGTATCAAAGGGAACCTAATCCCGACCCCCCTCCCATCTATTTCTTTTTTTCCCGTCGGCCTCTAGGGTTTCTCCCGGTTGGGGGGGGGGGCGACCTCCATGGCCCGCAAGCCCTAGGTATCTCCTGCCGCCCCCCCTGTCGGCTATCTCTCCCAGGCAGCGGATCCCTCCCAACCGGCCTCTGTCCGGCGGATCTCCCCCATCACTGCCGCCCCCTGGACGACCCCTGCGGACTCCCTGCTTCGCCAAGCTTCGCCCTCCCTGCGCGCTTCCCCTGTGCGACGGTCTCCAACTGTCTCTGCCCTATGCGGGTGGCTCCTCCGCCTCGCCTCCTTCGCAGCGCCGCCCTCCCGGCATCCCGACCCAGATCTCCTGCCGGCGCGACGACCCTCCCTCCCAGCAGGTGCGCTCCCTACGCGACCCGCTGTTGCGACAAAGGCTCGCGACAAAGGTTCGCGCAACGACGACGACCTCCCTCTCCAGGTGGACCTCCCTCCTGCGGCGTTCCTCCCGCGGCGTTCCTCCGCTCCTGACCCAGGCGCGGCCTTCCCTCATCCATGCGCGGCTCCCTGCGCGCGACTTTCGGCGTCCGCGATCCCGACGGCCAGCCGCGGATCGGCCTCCTCCCGACGCGGCCTTCCCTCCCGCGACGGCCAGCGGATCTCCCTCCCGGCGATCCCGAGCGGGATTCTTCTCCAGGCGCGATGACCCTCCTGCATCTCTGCCCGCGGGACCTCTTCTCGTCGCGACACCTCTCCCGCTGCGATTCCGACGGAACCCTCCTGCACGTGACTCCTGCTTTGTGGCTCCCTCCATGTTCTCTGGCGCCTCCCAACGGCCACCCCCTCCCGCCTTCCGCACTCTCAGTCAGCCTCCTCTGCTCGCACTTGTTCGCACCGGCCAGCCCCCCCCCCCCTACGTCCCTCCTGCGGACTCCCGGCGACAACCGGCTCCGCCTTCCTGCGCCGCCTCTGCAAAGCTGCTCCCTCTGCGTCGGCCTGTTCTGACAGCGCTGCCTCCTCGCCGGTACCTCCTGCCGAATCCCCGCCTCCCGTCGCCGGCATCTCCCGACGATTCCCGGCAGCCGCCTCCCTGTCCGCCGGCATGCCCTTGCGCTTCCTCCACCGTGGCGCAACACTTTGACCGCCTGAGATCGGCGCCGCCGATCCCGCAACACTTCTGCGGAATCCCCGCCTCCCGTCACCGGCCCCGCAAGTGCGGTTTTCCCGGTGCTAGTGTGGTTTTCCCGGCGTATCATCAACCGACCCCACTAGTGCGGCATTCCTGGCGCTCCGTCAACCGACCCGGTCTCTGTGGTTCCTCTGCTGCACCCGCGACAACTTCATCCATTCATCATCCTGCGGGGAGCTGCGATCGTGAGGGGGAGCAGCAGCTTTGAAGCTTTTATCTTTTATTCTGTTTTTGTCTTGTTTTGTAATCAAGCTGGGTCTGTCCAACTTGAGGGGGAGTGTTTGCAGTCTGTTGATTGCTTTGTTTTCATTGGTTTGGTTTGGTCGCTTTTCTTTATGTGTCCAAGCTAGGTACACCTAGCTTGAGGGGGAGTGTTGGAGTTTGCATCCCACATCGGACTTGAGGTCCGGTGTCGTCTTTAGTATTTGTTATAAAATAACCCCAAGGGCTCCTTTAGAGAGTACACTTTGGGGGTTCGACTCTCTCATTTTATCATTTTACAGGACCATATGATATAGGGATATCGTAGGACAGACTTGTTTTACCAGTTTGCTGCCAGATTCATTTTGAGTTGTGTCGAGCCTTCCAATTTTGTTCAAGAATCTTTTTATGATGGATGAAAAAAGCATGGAAAGATGCATGGGAAATTAGTTGGAGCAAAAAGTAAAAGATGTCAGTACAAGTTGGGAACGTGGTTGTCAAAGGGTGTTCGACAATTACACTAAAATGGCAATGGTGTCATCGGTGTGAAAACACACCCGACACTTTCCCCTTTGTCCAGAGGTGTTTGTAGGCATGGTACAAGGTAGAATTTTGGGAACCTCGCCTGGGCACATGGAAGGTGCTTATTGCTTGCATGCCTCTGCATAAAAGACAAAAGAAATCAATTTGGCAGTGGAGAAAGAAGATACTGTGAGAGAAACTAAAGGAGATCTAAGGTGCTGAGGAAACCAAACTGTGAAGCATAAAGAGAACTGTGATAGTGAAGCGAAGCAAAATAAGTGACAATATTGAATATCTGTTAACCCGAGAGGGAGGGAAAAAATACAGTGAAAATGCATTGCATGTTTGAGACACACTCTCCGGGGTAGCAGTATATGGAGGCCTATGAAAGATTTGTGAAAAAAGGCAGGAAGACGGTGAATGTATGAAGCTTTGTTGAAGATCTTAGGCTGTTCCTATCAGACCCTTTCACCGGAGGTCATGAAACGCTAAAGAATCATTGTTGCAGTTAGGATTCAATTGATGTGAGAGAAATACAGAATGAACTACTATTAAAAGCAGCAGAAAATTACAGTAGGAAGGAATAAAAGAAGAAAGGAGGGAGGAAGAAGAATCTCCCGGAAGGCGTTGCTCTTCCCGAAGCCGAGGCCTAACCCTCTGAATTTCCAACGGTAGCTGAAAACCAATGCAAATCAACCGTACCTCACACAGCCCATAGCTCCCCTTATTTAAAGGCTCTACTAGAACCTTCTAGACTAACCCCCCTCCTTACACCTGGCAAACTGCTTGTTGTCTACTAACAACTTCACTAACTAACTAACTAACAACCTCTTTTAATATTTACAACATTGCCCCTGGCTAAGATAAAACCCAGCTAACACCTACGGTCCTTCCCCACGTTCCTATCATTCCCGCCGTCTTGAAAAACCACCTTGTCCTCAAGGTGTAAATGTTGCTGAGCTTCCGGGGTAGTTTCCACTGTTGTAGAAATTGATGCAACCTTTTACAATTATTACAATAATACCCTTGGCAAACAATCACTTCCCCCAAGTCCTGGGCTGCACCACCCACCCTCAACAGCAACACCCTTTCATGTTTCTATCATTACCGCCCTTTTGAAAAGGCTTCTTGTCCTCAAGGTGGAACTTCAATAACACGGATTGACTACTTTAGCACTGGAACAACAGCCCCTTCGTAGCACTGGAATGACAACCTCTAGTGGTGGCTTTGGCGGTGGTCTCAACAACCATGCAACTTCAGTGGCGAGAAAGTTTCTTCCATGTTGATGCTCTTTATGGTGTGACGTTTTTTTACGATCTCTGGTACTAGCAGTTTCTGTTGAAATAGTGGGTGCCCTAGACCCAACTATCCAGTGCTATAGATTACCATATCATGTATACAGTTAGTTATACATGATGTCATCTTACCATTATAGTGTAGACTTTTCTGCATCCACTATTGAAATGGTAATGTTCAAAGGTTAATTGTCATATCGAAAGGTTATAGCAATTCCCAGGCTATAATGAGAACCTCTAGATACTATGACATTAATCTTAAATTTATGTTCTATGGTCTAGATACATCTTACTGACTGGACACAGTAGATGTTTGACTATCAGGTGCTGGGGGCTCATAAACATTGAGACTTATCATGAAGTTCGCACTTGGTGATCTGCAGTAGTGAGATCATGAGGACTGACCCGCCAATATGAACTCCACATGTTTCGGGTGTCATTGGAAGTTCCTATCTACGATCATGTGTAATGGTCTCCTGACTTGAGATCATTACCAATGTATGCCATTTGATTGCGCATTTTGATGCAAGACGAAAACCATAACAATGAAGTTGTGGCGAGATAGTTTGTGTTCGGTGCGTCATTGGTGACATGACATTGGTTGAATGGTCAAGAAAAGATTTGTCGCTTCCGAGTTATGGAAGTATTATATCTCAGGCCATGTTGATATGGATGATAGTACCTTTATAAGACCATGGCCATGGCAGTCAAGGGCAAATCCATCCAGTTACATCAACAAATAATAAAGCAAGAAAAAGGGCGATGACACGTGAGTGCGTCCTGCTTTATGAGATATTACAGACAAAGAGATTATATTACACAATGCGTGTTCGTAGATTGGTTGTCGTTGCTGTGACAATCCTTATTTTTCAGAGGCCATGATGGGTTGCTAGATCCCACTCTTGGTCTGTGAATACTATTCACTGCTGTCGAAATAAGGGCTTAGAGGGTCACACACAATAACGTATTCAAGAATCTGCTCAATTCAGTCGAATAGGATTTTTGGACATAGTGGGCCTCGCCACAAGGGTTCGGGATTTGTCCAAAACGATCACCAATGCAATAAATAAATTCATATTATTCGAGTTTAGAATAATGAGTATTGAATTTATTTATTAAATGTATTTATGAGTTTTAAGTAAATATATGAAAAATATGAATTGACGAATATTAAATTATTCAAGGTTCAATTAATATTTATGGGAGCGACGAGTCGAGTTAATGACTTAATTATTATCACATAATATATTTTAATATATTACAAGTGAGTGATAATAATAATTATGACTCAGACAAGTAGTAATAAAATGTCGTTGATAGTGCGTTAAGTATTCGGGGGCCGGGTTGACATTTCCGGGTAATTAATTAACCACTATAAATATTAGAAGAGAGGATATTTCTAATAACTATTCATGACACTTCTCTCTCCTCTCCTCTCTCCCAAGATCTAGAGAGAGATGATCTGGATCCAAGGAGCTCGGATCGAGCTCTCTCTCTCAGGCGTCGCTAGCGAAGCGATGCAGTGATTGTTGGAGCGTCGAAGGTGTCGTCGCAATTCCGCGCGAGCACCTGGATTATGACGAACGGCGCTCCCGCGGATTTCGTGAAGCTTGTGTGGACGATCTCGAGGAATTCGACTTTGGATTTTTTGAGCAGCGATCGCCAACGTCGAGCAAACGTCGTGTGCGACTTCAGATTTAAACCAGGTATTTTTACGGTTTATTTTGTGCTTAAAATCCTTCACGCGGGATCCTTGGCTTTGATCGGGCTGCTCTTCGCCGACGTCGACAAGTTCACGTCGAACGTCGGTGATTTTTTTTTTTAAAACCCACCTGTTTGGGGCTTCTGCTGCACGCTCGAATCTAACAAGTGATATTAGAGCGAGCGTGTGTCATTTTTTAGCCAAGAAAAATTTAATTTGCATTAGAATATAAAGAGGGCGTCGATACGGTCCCAACGCCGCAGATGGAATCCGGATCGGACATTGAATGGCTAGTCTGCAGTTATCCGATGTTTTGAATTTGGATTCGAGAATGATTTCGGTGGTGTTTTGTATTTCGACCGGAAATCCTGTGGCCAAAATACTCATCGGAAAATCAATTTTTGTTTGATATTGATTTCATAAAATTAATTGAATTATTATTATAATAATAAAATTATTTGGTTTTATTATAATAATAATATTAATTTTATTTTGATAATAATATTAATTAAATTAATATTATTATTTTTCCTAAAGCCTATATAATTAGGCTAGAGAAAAATACATAAAAAAGGGGGAGGGGAAGGACTTGCTTTGCAAGTCTTTGATGTTAAAAATAAAAAAAAGGGGTGGGGGCAAGAAGACCTGCAAAAGCATGTCTAAAGTAAAAAAAAAAAAAAAAACGGGTGCTGGGTCTCCCTTCTCCAAGGGAGGGGCAGACTGGAAATCAAGTCAAGAAAAATAAAAACAAAAAAAAACAAAAAAAGGGGGCTGGGTCTCCCTTCTCCAGCGCGGCGGCCCCTCCTCCTTCCTTGCCCGCGGAAACAACCGCACCAAACCAGGGCCGACGAGCCCCCCTCCCCTTGCGCGACTTCTCCCTACACCAGTCGCTGCACCCAGGCGCAGTAACCGCCTCCTCTCCCCTGCGGAGGCAAGCCGCACCAGCCAGGGGCGTTTCTCTTCTCCCGCCGAGGCCGGAGCCACCTGCACCCAGTGCCCCGCAGGCCGCGGTAACCAGCACCCCACGTGCTCGGCCTCCCTGCTTGAGCACCCCCCACGGACATGCAGCAACAGCGCATCTCCAGCAGTCACCGGCGCAGACCCAGCTGCAGCGGCTCCCTCTCCTGGACAAGGTGCACGACCGACCGCCTCCTCCATGTAGCCTTCCACACAAGCGTGCCACCTCCACCCTCTGCGCCCCGTCCAATCTGACCAGCCCTGCGCTGCCTCCTGGCCTCTGTCCGATGGGTTTCATGGGGAGCCGCGGTGCACCGCAGCAGGCGGCCCGCTAATCTCCTTCGCGGAGACTCGCTGCAAGAGGGCCAGGCGCCGTCCCGCACACCTGTGGAGTCCCTCCGCCCGCGCCTCCCAGTTACCCACCAGCCGTTGCCGCCTTGGACCAGCCCGCTTCGCCACGGACCTGCCCCGTTCCGGCCGCCGCCCGGTCCTTTTAGCGGGCAAATAACCTGCTATGTCCCGAAACAGACCCGGGTGGGTTTGCCTAGCCCAGAAGAGACTTAGGCGGACATGCCCATCCCAGAACGCCCCAGCACGGGGTCGTTATCGCCTGGACTGGGCCTATGCAGGTTCGCCCTGACCCGCACAGGCCCTGCCCGATGTTAAATGGCCCCGAGTGTTTTAATTTAATTAAAATTAATTAAAATAATTAATTTAATTTCAGTTGATAATTAAATTAATAAAATATTAATTTTGGTTATTAAAATTAACACGGCGTAATTAATTTATTTGGTGATAAATTAAATTAGTTAATTAATTTATTTTTAGTTTTAAAATTAAATTAATTAAATGGGACCGAACGACGTATTAATATTGAATTAAAATTAGAGTGAAATTTTAATTCAATAAAATTAATGCCCTCAAGTTTATTTTAATGCATGTTTAATTTTATTCTGTATTTATTTAATATACCCGAGTTTAATGTGTATATGTCTGATCATGAGCTGAGACTAACCAATGCATGTTTGGTGCGTTTTTTTAAATTATTTATTTAATTATTTATTTATTGCAATGGTTTTGTAATAATTATTTTAATTAAATAAAAAGGCGATCTGCATGTCGTCTCAAGTCGTTATATGTATAAGGGCCTGCGCGCCCATTCTTAGAGTTGTATATTTATACCCCGAGACCCCCTCACCTGCGTGCGAGTACAATTGTATAATGACGAGACGACCAGTGACGCATTTCGCGCCAAGTGACGGTGACACACCAGACAGGAGCTGGATGCATTGGATGAGCAAGCATTGCTATTCAAGTTGCAAGCCATGTGACTAGGTATTTACCCCTAG
Source organism: Viscum album (assembly GCA_963277665.1). NCBI lineage: Eukaryota > Viridiplantae > Streptophyta > Magnoliopsida > Santalales > Viscaceae > Viscum > Viscum album. Next base: position 1,153,543,474 of record OY728135.1, read on the forward strand.
GGTTTCGGTTGGTCCGTTATTCACTCAACGGATCAACCAATAGTATCAGCTCATGATCAGGTGTTCATTTTATTTTTGCATGATTTATTATTTTTGTGCATGTGTAATTTATTGCGCGATCACATAGTATAATAATAAACAAGCATGCAAGATAAAATGAACATGTGACGCGATGAAATTTCTATTTCTTGCACGGTCAGTTGTAATTGCGATCACATAGTACATGCTTATAAAAATAGAAAATGATTTCATTCGTCACATTAAAAATAATAAAACCCTCAAAATATATATTAAGTCATAATTGCCTTCCATTATTCAAGTTTGGACAAAACCAGGTGTTTGAGGTGTCGGTCATGCCATAGCTGAGGGTGCCTCTTACTACTGGGGAGTCCTTATAAGAATGATGGATTGACTTAACTAAAATTGCAGCAAAGAAATAGCTATAACTAGCTTGTTGTAATTTTGGAGGCAAACGTTGAGTAAATCAAGTACAGATTTTAAGAAGTTGAGACTTCACTCAACAGATCAAGGAACCGCAAGTTATAGCGGTCGGCTAGCCATAAACTCACCTAGAACCCTCCAAGTAGTGGCGTAGCTATAGCTTGTAGACTATGAGAGGTGGTTCCGGGATCCTTGCCACTAGAATACTCAAGCGACAGAGTATTCCGATTCTAGTACAGTGGGTTCATAGAATCCGATAAAATACTGGGACACATTAAAACGATTTAAGTAATTAATCAAAAATGTCTAAACAGTAATTCAGATAAAAGACACTCATCTGCTAAAATTCATTTTTGTAGAAAAATGACAAGTTCTACCATAAGTTTAAACTGCGATAAAAATTGGACAAAGTAAATGTCCACACTAACATGAGTATCCATGAATAGTACTGGTGCGTGCGCATAGTACTATGATATAGGAAACTCAAGGTGTCAGTGTCCCCAACACTGTTAAACTACCTCATGAAGCGAGAGTGAAAATTGTTTACAGGCAACTAATGTACAAAACATATGATAGTTATATCATTATGCTTTCATCAACGTCCGGTGTCAGTTGCGGTCGCTACACCAGGACATAGATGATATAACATAAAGTCTCATCTCCGAGAAGTTTGCAAGGAGAAAGCGGAACAATGATATGAATAAGGCGAAGTTTACACTGGCATGTGTAAATTGAAAGATTGATCATGATTTTTAAATATCATTTTCGCCACATTACTCAAGTCTCATTTTAAGTTACAAAACGAACAAGTATTGAGTAAACGCTTCATTACCAATTTAGATACGATTCACCAAGATAATAAGAATAAAAGACAAATAAGCTTTAATTCTTATGGCGGATAAATTGAAAGACAATGTGTAAAGGTCAAAGACATTTAATACTAATGACACATTCGCGACGTCCTTCAATTAATGAGGTATTAACAATGGTTATTTGCATCGCATATTATAAAATAATACTATGGAAGTTTAAAAGCAATAAACTGATTTAAAGAAGTAAGTTGCCACTTCTACTTGGGTATTTAATACTACATGCTTTTTACATATGTGTATTTAAATACAATAACCAAGTATAGAAACATTACTAGAAGTCAGGTGTATTTCCAAGTAGCTGTGAAAGGGTGATACCTAGGCCAGTGGTGAGAAGTACACGACTTCTTAAATTTCCAAGTGAAAGATTCATGTTGAACTACTATTGAGTATAACCACAAACATTAATCTCATGTGTCCTTGGATGCAAGGATACATTCTTTCAGGTTCTGGAATGAATGTTGTTTTTGGTAAACTCAATCGCTAGTTCAGTAATGCATGAATCATAGGCAATTAATGATGAATATAAATGTAAGATTTATACCCAGTTGTGACAAGATAATTCTTTGTCAAGTAATACTAAAAGTGAACGTCATCAATATACCAAGCATGATATTTAGGCTCGGCACAACTAAATACTTTTGGTATTATTGACGTCTTTAGTTTGGACAAAGGAGGCTTTAGAAATAAAGGTATGTTACAAAGCATTTGGAAATAGTTTAACTAGTAAGTGTGAACTATTCCAAGTATAAGCTAGAGGTATATATACTTCATAAGATACCTTTAAGTAATTAAGGAATATCAAAGTGAAGTATATGCATGGTCAGGAGATATGAGTTGCTTCGGGTTGGGATACCGAAGAATATATCGACCAAGCATTCATCAATCATGATAATTGTTATAGGGGGAATTCCCCTTACCTCAATGTGAGGTGAGGATATTCTTTTATAGATTGGGACACCAATATACAAGACGGGTAAGTCCGATGTGGGACTCACCCATTTACACTTAAATGGGTTCCAACACTCCCCCTCAAGCTGGACATGCCCAGATTGGATAGAGTCCCACATAAAAAGAATAACAAGACAATCTCAAACTCCCCCTCAAGCTGGGCCAGGGAGGCTGTGAATACCCAGTCTGGAAGTGAGAGACTCAAGACGAGCTCCGGGAAGACCTTTGGTGAAGAGATCGGCAAGCTGATCGGCCGTCGGGATATGGCCGAAACCGATATGGTGCTGCTCCAGATGGTGGCGGAGAAAGTGACAATCCACCTCGATATGCTTCGTCCGTTCATGAAAGACGGGATTCGAGGCAATCTTCGTAGCGGCCTGATTGTCACACCAGATATGAGCAGGAGTCGATGCCGGGAAACCGAGCTCCTGGAGAAGATGACGAAGCCAGAGGATCTCAGTAGTGACAGTGGCCATGGCTCGATACTCAGCCTCGGCACTAGAACGGGAGACCACAGTCTGCTTCTTGCTGCGCCAAGAGATGAGATTACCGGCGAAGAATACGGCGAATCCCGAAGTAGACTTGCGGGTAGCGAGGCAACTGGCATAGTCCGCATCACAAAAAGCCTCAACATCCATGTGAGCATGATGTGAGTACCGAAGGCCGCGTGCAGGATCTTTCTTGATGTACTTGGCAATGCGGAGGACAACATCCCACTGAGAGCAGGTGGGATGCTTCATGAACTGGCTGACTTTGCCAACGGCACATGCAATGTCGGGACGCGTCATGGTGAGGTAGTTGAGTTTACCGACCAAGCGCCGATAGCTCTCAGGATGAGGAAAGAGTGCCGAGTCAGAATGAAGGGAGCGTTCCCCAGGCTCAAGGGGAGTGTCAACTGTGGTGGCGGTGCTCAACCCGGCATCCTGCAATAGATCAAGAGCATACTTGCGCTGGCAGAGAGAGATAGTGTCCGCAGTTCGGGAGACCTCGATGCCAAGAAAGTACGTGAGGGGTCCAAGATCCTTGGTGTGAAAGTGATGGTGAAGATGCGCCTTGAGGCTGGCGATGCCGCTGGAGTCGCTCCCTGTGATGATGATGTCATCAACATAAACTATAAGCAAGATACAGCCGTGTGCCGTCGTACGGAAGAAGACGGTGTGATCTTTCATACTCCGAGAGAGACCAAAGGCGGTGACGACAGTGCTGAAGCGGCCAAACCAGGCGCGAGGAGACTGTTTGAGGCCGTAGAGGGAGCGACGGAGACGGCAGACATGGGAGGCGGCACCAGAGGCAGAGAAACCAGGGGGCTGCTGCAGGTGGACCTCCTCGTCAAGAAAGCCATGGAGAAAAGCATTCTTAACGTCGAGTTGATGAAGGGGCCAGTGATAATGAGCAGCCAGAGAGATGAAGAGGCGGACCGAGGCCATCTTGGCGACTGGAGAGAAGGTCTCAAAGTAGTCGACGCCATACGTCTGAGCAAATCCCTTGGCGACAAGCCGGGCTTTGAGGCGGCAGAGAGAGCCATCGGGATTGAGACGGATCGTGAAGATCCATTTACAGCCGACCGCCTGTTTGTTTGCCGGAAGGGGAACAAGATCCCAAGTATGGTTGACATCCAGCGCCTGCAATTCATCTCTCATTGCGGCTAGCCACCCGGGGTGAGATTTGGCCTCACCGACCGTTCGAGGAAGCGACACGGTCTCCAGAGCTGACAAACCCCTGTAAGAAGATACAAAGAGAGGAGTATTCTGACACGAGCGAGTACCTTTCCGGAGCGCAATCGGCACATCCTCGGGAGTTGTGGCAGGAACATCAGGCGAAGCGGGAACAATGGTGTCCTCGGCCGGGACGGGAGGTACAGGGGAAGGACGACGAGAGTAGGTCTGTCCAAAGAGATGACCGGTCGGAGGAGACACCAGAGGCGGGTGAACCATGAGCGGAAGGCAATCATCGATGGTAGTGTCAGGAGAAGGAGAGGGGAGAGTGAAAGGAGAGCTCTCGACAAATGAAACGTCGGCAGAGGTGATATACCGGCGGAGGTCTGGAGAGAAGCATCGGTACCCGCGCTGAGTGCGGGAATACCCGAGAAAAATACAGCGAAGGGATTTGGGTGATAGTTTGGAGAGATTAGGGCGAGTGTCCCGGACATAACAGAGACATCCGAAGATACGGAGTGGAAGGGAGTGAGGAGGGAGAGAGGGAAACAGGGTATGAAAATGAGTCTCCCCCTGAAGGATGGAGGAGGGAAGACGATTGAGAAGGTAAGTAGCAGTGAGGATGACATCCCCCTAGAAAAGAAGAGGGACCTGGCGGTGGAAGAGGAGGGCACGAGCGGTCTCCAAGATATGGCGGTGTTTCCGCTCGGCCACCCCATTTTGCTGAGGGGTATCAGGACAGGAGGTCTGATGGATGATGCCGTGGGCCCTCATAAATTGCTGAAAAGGAGTGGATAAGTATTCTCGCCCATTGTCAGATCGGAGACATTTCACAGGGAGAGAAAACTGTGTCTGGATTTCCTGAAAAAATGTCTGAAAGGTTGAGAGAACCTCCGTTCGATCTCGAAGAAGATAAAGCCAGGTCATGCGGGAGTAATCATCAATAAAGGTGATATAATAACGGTACCCTGACTGGCTAGGAACCCGACAAGGACCCCATACATCGGAATGAACAAGAGCGAAAGGAGTCGCTGCACGTGGTTCCGGGCGAGGAGCATACGTCGTCCGATGATGTTTGGCAAACTTGCAGGATTCACAATGGAAGGAGAGGTGAGAACCGAATTGGGGGCAAAGTTTATGGAGGGTGGAAGGCGGTGGATGGCCAAGGCGGTAATGGAGGTCAAGGGCTCGGGCTGAGGTGGATGAGCAAGCAAGGGATGAAGGGGTATCAAACAGGTAAACCCCATCCTGAAGATAACCTCGACCAATTTCCCGATTCGTCTTCCGCTCCTGAAAAACAACACCAGATGAGCTAAAAATAGCAACACAATTCAATTCGGTGGTGAGTTTGCTGATAGAGATAAGATTAAAGAGACTTTGAGGAACATGAGCGACCGACGTCAGGGGAAGAGACGGGGTCAAGGAACATGTGCCATAGCCGGTAATAGGGATTGTTGAGCCATTAGCAACAGTAATGGTAGAGGCACCGGTGTACGGATGATAGGTAGTGAACATACCAGAGTCCCCTGTGAGATGGTCTGACGCACCGGAGTCAAACATCCAAGCTGTCTGGCGATGAGAAACACAGGCGGTGGAGTTGCCAGTCTGAGCAAGTGGAGCTAGAGAAGAAGATGGTGGCGCAGTCGCGCGATAAGATTTTACCAAAGCAAGCTCCTCCGGCGAGAGTGGTGTCCTGTAACGGGTACTGGAGGAAGGAGGATGGGAGAGCCGCTCGGCTGAGTGCATAGGTGCCCGGGAAGGCTGACAATGGAAGTGAGGGTGCGGCCCGGCCGGAATGCTGGTGTCCGGAGGTGATGCCGGAGGGCCGCGGGCGGACACGCCCGCCATTAACGCAGGGAGCTGGGCTGACGGCGCAGGAAGGCCGCAGGGTAGCTGCTGGTAGACGGGCTGGGGAGCGCCGGACCGGGCGGGAGCCGCTGCTGGGAAGGGAGCTGCTGCGGAGGGCGGTTGCAGGAGGAGGGCCGCCGGAGGAGGAGTCGGCGCGGGATGAAGCGGGAGGTGCCGGGAGAGCAGCGGGCGAGCGCGACAAAGGGGTGAGCGCGACGTAGAGGCGCGGGCGCCGGGCGAAGGCCCGCTGGGACGAGGGCGCACCGCGGGAGGACGGCGGACGCCGAGGCCGGGAGCCGCGCCACCGGGGAAGGGCGCTGGGCGGGGTGTCGCGCCTGAGGGAGGCCCGCCGGGAGGTGGAGCCGCACCGGGAGGGAGAGGCGGTTGCCGGCGTCGGGATGCCGCAGCAGGAGGCAGGGTCGTCGCGCAGGGAGCCGGCGTGGAAGGGAGCCGCTGCGGAAGGCGGGCCGACGCACAGGGTGGGAGAGCCGCGGGGAGGGAGCGCTCCGCAGGAGGAGGCGCCGGCGGCTGGAGAAGCAGGGAGAGGCGCCCGCCGGGCGCCGGCATGGAGGGCCGCCGAGGGAAAGGAGCCCGGAGGGGGGGCGGCGTGCCGCGCCTGGAGGGAGGCCCGCCGGGAGGAGAGAAGCGCCGCGCGCAGCGGGGAAGCAGGCGCGGGAGCAGCGGGAGGCGCCGGGAGCAGCGGGAGTCGGGAGCCGCGTCGCGCCGAGGGTGAGCCGCCGGGGAAGAGGCGCCGGGATGAGGGCCGCCGTGAGGGGATGCCGGAGAAGGGGCGCCTGGGCGGGGCGCCGGGGCGATGGCGACTGGAGCCGCGGGGAGCCGCGGGGATGGCGTCGGGAGCAGCGGGAGGCCGTCGGAAGCAGCGGGAGGCCACCAGCGGGGCGCGCGGGTGATGGCGTCGGGAGCCGCGGGAAACCGCGGGGAGGGAGCGCCGTCGGGGAGCCGCGGGGCACGCGGGTGATGTCGCCGGAAGGGAGCACGCAGGGCAGCCGGGAGGATGCAGGCCGAAGAAGAGAGGAGCGCCGGGAGGAAGGGCCTGCCGGGAAAGGCTAGGGCAGGAGGGAGAGAGGCGGGGCCGGGAGAACACCGGGAATCCGCAAGGGAGGGAGGGTTCGGGATAAAAATCCCTCTGATACCATGTTATAGGGGGAATTCCCCTTACCTCAATGTGAGGTGAGGATATTCTTTTATAGATTGGGACACCAATATACAAGACGGGTAAGTCCGATGTGGGACTCACCCATTTACACTTAAATGGGTTCCAACAATAATGTAGCGTGGAGCAATTCCTAAACGCACATTACCTTATCAACATCACGACATTGATGTTGATGAGGAGGATTGATGATGAAGTCTTGCATATCAACATTATTCAACAAAATGTAGCGTGGAGTAATTTCTAAACGCACATTTTATGCATCAAAGTATTGATGTAAGTAATATTAATGTTGGAACTAGCAGAAACTTCCATTATATTTCATGAAATGCTTTGCAAATAACAACAATATCCCACAACCATATGCCAACTATAATGACAAATGGATATCATACGAGTCATAGTATGATGTAAATCCATTATGTCATAAGAACATGTGTTTGGATGCAAAGAGTTTGTTAGGACATAAACAAACTTGCATCAAGATAAACACATTGTGCATTTAAGGTACTTATCCTAACGATTGCTTAGGATGTTACATAAATCCCTAAGATAGAAGAGTAGGTAGTCAAGCAATAGACTACTCTTCTATATAAGGGTGCACATCTCTATTAGAGATAGTGGGAGCTATATTGACTTGTATTTAGTCAATGCTCAAAATGCACAACTAGTTGGCATAAGAACTAGTTCCACAAGCGCACGTGGAACATAGTATGTTCCAGAGACACATACTGCGTAGGAAGGATAAAACCGTGGTGATGATGTTATATTCACCGCGGTCGGTGATCTATTATTCAATATGAATAATATTTCCTACAAGCAAGCAGTATATGGCAATTAGGTAAAATTGATAAGACCAACTAAAATTCAATTAATGGATTCCATGTATCAAAGTGAAAAGGGGGATTATTATTTTGAATACTGCGGTGTGTATTCAAGTGAGTTGATACATGGATGGTACAAGCGCAGTACCAATAAGGCTCGATTGGTTTGACCTAGTCGTTATGCCTAAATCTGTTAGAATTTTACTTATCATAGCTAATATATATGATCAAATTATTTAGCATTGGATGTCATGACCACCAATCGTGGATGGTGTCTATACGACGCAACCAGAAAGGGATGGTCACGTCACAGAATGCTAATAAAGGTTGCAAGTTACTGAAATCCAGTTTAGGATTAAAGTAAGCAACAAGATCATAGAATATACATTTGCAACAAATGTTTTCCATGTGTCTACGAGAGGTTAGTGGGAGTGCTAAGGTTTTCCAAGCAAATTATGTTCGACAACATATGGAAAACAGACATTGGTCTCACAGTTAAGACCAAAATGAAATTTACTCTCTAGTGATTGACTTAAAGTAGCAACCTAAGTTCTAGGGAACATGATCTACTAAGGTAGATCTATAGGTTGCTTGGTCCAAGTCAATCGTACATATAGTGACATTGTATTGAAAAATACATGTTGGAACAATTCAAGAGATGAATTGTTGCCTATTTCACAGGGCATAATCTCTCCATATTGATCGGTCTATGATATGGGAAGAGATTAACGTGGTGAGTTGAAATCCATATGTCGAAGCGATGGATCAATCATGCATGCCAAGATATGTACAAGAATTGATATTGCCCGGATATTCTTTATAAAAGGCAAATATCAGTTATATCCAGGAGCACTGCAAGGGATGCAGTTAGAACTATCTAATCGTACTTCGGAAAGTACAAAATATATGTACCTGGTAAGTGGAGAAGAAAGGATACTAGTTTTTGGGGATACGAGCTAGTCTTCCATAGATCAATGTGATCTAGTATTGCAGTTAGGCTAAAGGCGATGAGCGAGTCAAGCTCATATCAGCCAGTGGTGGTCATACCTACAAGACCGAGTACATTGCAGCTTCTAAGATATCTAAGAAGCAGTTAAATGCAATGATTTGTTCCAGTTCTTGGAATCGTACCTGGAGAGATAAATATTATCATAATGTAGATTATGATATTCTTACTAGCCAAGATGTCAAGTTATTACAGTGGACAAAAAGGTATATACTTGGGATACCATCTCTTGAGAAGTTTTACTCAATGAGATAAGGTCGCAATAGCAGAATAGCCATGTGGCAGAACCGTGGTGGTCCCAGTAGCTAAAGCCTTTACTCAACAGAAACATGATGTTTATCATGTGAGTAGCTATCAAGTTTGGTTAGCAAGTTGGCTCTAGTGCAAGTGGGAGTGTTGAAATAGTGGGTGCACTAGACCCAACTATCCAGTGCTATAGATTACCATATCGTGTATACAGTTAGTTATACATGATGTCATCTTACCATTATAGTGTAGACTTTTCTGCGTCCACTATTGAAATGGTAATGTCCAAAGGTTAATTGTCATATCGAAAGGTTATAGTAGTTCCCAGACTATAATGAGAACCTCTAGATACTATGACATTAATCTTAAATTTATGTTCTATGGTCTAGATACATCTTACTGACTGGACACAGTAGATGTTTGGCTATCAGGTGCTGGGGCTCATAAGCATTGAGACTTCTTCTCATGAAGTTCGCACTTGGTGATCTCCAGTAGTGAGATCATGGGGAGTGACTCGCCAATAGGAACACATGTTTCGGGTGTCATTGGAAGTTCCTATCTATGATCATGTGTAATGGTCTCCTGACTTGAGATCATTACCAATGTATGTCATTTGATTGCGCATTTTGATGCAAGATGAAAACCATAACAATAAAGTTGTGGCGAGGTAGTTTGTGTTGGGTGCGTCATTGGTGGCATGTCATTAGTTGAATGGTCAAGAAAGGATTTGTCGCTTCTGAGTTATGGAAGTATTATATCTTAGGTCATGTTGATATGGATGGTAGTACCTTTATAAGACTATGGCCATGGCAGTCAAAGGAAAATCCAACCAGTTACATCAACAAATAATAAAGCAAGAAAAAGGGCGACGACACGTGAGTGCGTCCTGCTTTATGAGATATTACAGACAAAGAGATTATATTACACAGTGCGTGTTCGTAGGTTGGTTGTCGCTGCTGTGACAATCCTTATTTCTTCAGGGGCCATGATGGGTTGCTAGATCCCGCTCTTGGTCTGTGAATACTATTCACTGTTGTCGAAATAAGGGCCTACAATAGCGTATTCAAGAATTTGCCCTATTCAGTCGAATATGATTTTTGGACCGTGGGCATCACCACAGAGGTTCGGGATTTGTCCAAAGTTAAACGATCACCAATGCAATAAATAAATTCATATTATTCGAGTTAGAAAAAATGAGTATTGAATTTATTTATTAAATGTATTTATGAGTTTTAAGTAAATACATGAAAAATATTAATTGACGAATATTAAATTATTCAAGGTTCAATTAATATTTATGGGAGCGACGAGTCGAGTTAATGACTTAATTATTATCACATAATATATTTTAATATATTACAAGTGAGTGATAATAATAATTATGACTCAGACAAGTAGTCATAAAATGTCGTTGATAGTGCGTTAAATATTCAGGGACCGGGTTGGCATTTCCGGGTAATTAATTAACCACTATAAATATTAGAGGAGCGGAAATTTCTAATCACTATTCATGGCACTTCTCTCTCATCTCCTCTATCCCATGATCTAGTGAGAGATGCTCTGGATCAAAGGAGCTCGGATCGAGCTCTCTCTCTCAGGTGTCGCTAGCGAAGCGATGCAGTGATCTTTGGAGCGTCGAAGGCGTCGTCGCAATTCCGCGCTAGCACCCGGATTACGACGAACGACGCTCCCGCGGATTCCTTGAAGCACGTGTGGACAATCTAGAGGAATTCGACTTCGGATTCTTCAAGCAGCGATCGTCAACGACGAGCAGACGTCGTGTGTGGCTTCAGATTTAAACCAGGTATTTTTACGGTTTATTTTGTGCTTAAAATCCTTCACGCGGGATCCTCGGCTTTGACCGGGATGCTCTTCGCCGACGTCGACAAGTTCACGTCGAACATCAGTGGAAATTTTTTAAAAACCCACCTGTTTGGGGCTTCCGCTGCACGCCCGGATCTAACAGTTTCTACTCGCACCTGTACGTAGCACTTTATCGCAACCGTTGGAGCAGCTCGTTTGACTATGAATTCTTCTACAAGAATCGCATCATAGGTCTGGTGCAACACACACCGCTCAGCTACACCGCCAATATTCGGAAAAATGCCCTCTGCAAGTCCAGCAACGTACATTCTCCGAACAATTAGTTCATCTGACTGAACCAGATTGGTAACCATCTGCACCAGGTGGAACCGATCCATAAGCATCCCATCCGTAAGCATTCCAAAACATCCTAGGACTCCAACAAACAACGGAAGTTCAGCTCATTGAGCAAGAGTTTGTGTCTTGTTCTGGAACGTGTTTCCACCCTCGCTAAGCTTCCACAATAATTCTCGTTGCTGACATGTGTCTGCTGCTCTTATGTGATTCACCTGCCCCATTCCGACACTCACGTCCTCCACTGTTTCTGGAACTCGCAGACACGGTTCTTCCACAGTTTGTGATTTGGATGGAACAAGCATATCATGTCGTACGGAGAACTCTTTCTGAACCAGTATCTGTTCAGCCTCGATCTCCGTTCGAGGCAGCAGTCTGGTTTCACAAGGATAACTTTCTACAACAACCTTCCTGCACTCAATGCCTTCATTGGTTTGCTTCTCCTGTCCAAGTGTTTCTTGATGCACTGGCAAGTCAACGGTGTCAGTCGCTTGTGTCCGCATCTCAGTCGGCCACACGCACTACTGTGCTGATCCAGACTCCTCTTTAATTGAACTTGAAACTCCTGAAAATGTCGACGTTCCGATTTTCTTGGTGTTTGCGCACACTCCCTCAAGCTTCGTAAGACGCGTAACTCCGTCTTCTGCATCTATTCTTTGTCCTGATCCCACCTCATCCATTCTTAAACCGCTGTCGACTTCATCTTCCACTTCAAGTTTTCCTTTGTTTTGTACATGAACAGTTCTCTCATTTTGATTCCTTACACTTTGATTTAGCTGACTCAGCGTCGTCGTTAATGCTTGCATCCGTCGCTGAAATTCCGACCTTATCTCCAGTACCGTCTTCTCCAAAGTCGTCTGTCGTTGGACTTCATTCTGCAATTCGGATATTGTCGTTTCCAGCTGTGCAACTCGACTTTCCATCCGAGTGGACGAATCAGGTTCTGCTTTGTCTGACACGCCTACCTCAGCTGTCACGAGTTGCGTTACTCCTTAGCTGCTGCATCTGGGGTGTCCGCGCCTGTGTGGACTTTTTTTTCACTGTTGTGTCTGGCAGCCACAATACCCGAAGCTATTGCCTTTGCTGTGAGATTTGAGCCGCAGGTAGGTCTCCATTGCTGCACTGGTTTCTACTACTGCGTCTTCTACAGTTGGACCAATCAAGATTCTCCGGTGCTATCCAAACAGTGATTGGTGTGTCCAGAATTCGCTGATGCGCTGGCGTCGACGGCTTCTCCCATGGTTTCTCTCTCTAGAAAATCTCAATGAAAGCACCAATTGATAGGATTCAATGGATGTGAGAGAGAAATACAGAAAAACTACTATTAAAAGCAGCAGAAAATTATAGTAGGAAGATGGAATAAAAGAAGAAAGGAGGAAGAAGAATCTCCCGGAAGGCGCTGCTCTTCCCGAAGCCGAGGCCTAACCCTCTGAATTTCCAGCGGCTGCTGAAATCCAATGCAAATCAACCGTACCTCACACAGCCCATAGCTCCCCTTATTTAAAGGCTCTACTAGAACCTTTTAGACTAACCCCCCTCCTAACAGCTGACAAACTGCTTGATGTCTATTAACAACCCCACTAACTAACTAACTAACAATCTCTTATAGTATTTACAACACTGCCCCTGGCTAAATGATAAAACCCAGCTAACACCTACGGCCCTTCCCCATGTTCCTATCATTCCCGCCATCTTGAAAAACCTCCTTGTCCTCTAGGTGTAAATGTTGCCGAGCTTCCGGGGTAGTTTCCACTGTAGAAATTGATGCAACCTTTTACAATTATTACAATAATACCCTTGGCTAACAACCACTTCCCCCAATTCCTGGGCAGCAGCACCCACCCTCAACAGCAACACCCCTTCACATTCCTATCATTACTGTTCTCTTGAAAAGACACCTTGTCCTCAAGGTGGAACATCAATAAAACGGCTTGAACACTGGAACAACAGCCCCTTTGTAGCACTGGAATGACAACCTCTGGTGGTGGCTTCGGCGGTGGTCTCAACAACCATGCAACTCCAGTGGCGAGAAGGTTTCTTCCATGTTTATGCTCTTTATTTTCTTCATCTATAAATAGAACAACCGGACCTCACTTAGAGGTATGGATTCTGAGGTTTCTCTTTCGACAAATAACTATGCAATTTGATTTGCAAAACATGAAATGCAATTTCACGTAATCAAAGAAGGTCATTTGTGGGAAAGTAAATACATGGCCTTTTCTTATTTTTTGGACCTCTTAAACCCCATACTTTTTTCATTGTAAATTGGACTAGAGGTAGTAGTTGTCTATCCGCCCACTCTCCGTGTGATGTAATTAAAACCCAGACGTCGTGTTATCACTTTCGAACTCCTTGGTTTTCTCCTTTTTTGGCTTGATCTCCTGCTTAGCAGCAAAACTTATAATCTAAATAAAGGCTGAAATAATAGGAAGTTATGCATTTGAAGCAGCATTAATAGTAAACACAGTTCAGCAGGGTATAAATGAATATTGATCAAACTCAGATCGCAGCTTATAAATGAATATTGATCAAACTCAGATTGCAACATGTATATGTTTACAATTGTCTTGAAATTCATTTTAGCATATATTTATTCTCCAATGGATTGTTTAGACGTTTGAGGAAGCTGATACAAAACATGATGGAAAGATTGATAAAGAAGAATGGAGAAGCCTTGTCTTACGGCATCCATCTCTTTTAAGGAATATGACCCTCCAATACCTCAAGTAAGTGCTTCATCGGTTTCAGTTTCCCTCCATTATTGCCTGATAAGGTTTGATGGGTATCTCCTGATTGGTAAGCCTCCATGGCATGATTGGTGATTCATGTATTCAGGTGGGCATGAGGCCTTTCCCTTCACAGTTGGCTGTCACTGTGGTCTGGGAAGTTGTATTTTTTCTGCAATAAAATATCCAAACACCTGGTCTACTAATAAATCAATATTTTTAGTTAAAATAATTTTATACATTAATTATTATAATATTATGTTTTTTATTAAAATTTCGATAAAAAATATATAAATTGTAAACCGAACCGGGTCACTGGTCCGACCAATGGTTTTACCCGGTCTGCACCAGTTTTCACTTTTCATACCGGTTTTGACCAGCTCACATCGGTTTGGATGTGTATCTGGTTCAGTTCTCCTGTTCTACCGGTTTACCAGTCCAACCGTCCTTTCCTGTATGGTTTTTAAAATTACTCTAAAAACAAGGCAACTAGTGGTAGGTTTGCATCACTAAATTGATCAGAAAGAATTGCAGTATAAATTATTGTCATTGAGAAGAAATGTGACTATTTTTTATGCTGTGAATACTTTTATATAAGATGATATTTTTGGGGATACAACTATCAATCTAATTTATGTTTTTATAATTGTGTACAGCTTTTGAGCATTCCTTGAGCTTTGGACCTGCTTATTTTTTAAATTGCATGTCAATATTTTTATTCAAAGATGATATTTTTGGGGATACAGCTTTTTCAGGCCTTCATCTTTTTGCGATTTTCTCACAGAGATATCACCACTGCATTCCCAAGCTTCGTCTTCCACTCTCAAGTTGATGATTCCTGATTTCCAGCCATGACTCCAAACCATCCTGGTGATGATCATTGTTGTCTGTTAAAAGGTGGTTCTACCATGGAGGCTCTTCATCTGGTATGTTTTATGGCTCTCTGTTGTTTTCCGTCTGTTTATCATTATTTTTCCAGCTGTTGTAGTTCTCAAAACATGTTGTCCAATTCATGCACTGTTTTTTTTATATTTGTTTTGCAAAGAATTGGACTTGATGCTCGGTTTGACAGTACTTGTAAAAATGTTTTTTTGACACTAAACGATTATTACAATTGATTCTGTATAATTTTTTTGGATTGTTTTTAGAAAGTAGATTTTATGCTGCTTATATAAATGATGTTTTTAGGTGCAAATGTTTTTTCAGAAATGAACATTATTTTTGCAACACACATTTAAATAATAAAAGTTACCAGGTATTGCTTCCTATGTGTATTGATATTTGGGTTCACCGCAGGAAACAAAGTCTTTAGATATTGGAATAATTCATGTAACGATGTGGAATGTTGTGTACTGGGAAGCAGCCAAGCTCAAACTCACGCCTATGAAATTTTCCCGATCGAAAAAAAGACATTACCCATGGTAAACACAATTAAATGACTGAATTATATAACTTTTAGTTGGAATTGAATAATGTGTCCGTTCTTAGTAGCATTCAAATAAATGGGACGGTGCTGCCCACCTTCT
Organism: Viscum album; assembly: GCA_963277665.1. Classification (NCBI taxonomy): domain Eukaryota; kingdom Viridiplantae; phylum Streptophyta; class Magnoliopsida; order Santalales; family Viscaceae; genus Viscum; species Viscum album. Next base: position 1,153,558,897 of record OY728135.1, read on the forward strand.
CTCTTGAGCCTGGTCTCAGAGATCCCACTAACCATAGCAACAATGAGGTTTGGGTGCCGGTAGACCCCTAACGTTCTCATTCTTACCTTGACACAAAATGGTTTCCCTTCCGTCCCCTCTTTCGTTTCAATGGAGCTATAACGGTGGCTTTCATGGAAGCTGAAATATTGTCACTGGTTTTTGACTTATTTTGTGTTGGTTGAAACATTCCATTGGGGACAAGCATGTGTAGAGGTCATGAAAATAACTGTCATGGTGTTTGTGGAGTTTTTAGAGAGATTTTGGACATTTTGTGTCTGAGTAACAGAATGATCATTTTGACCAAGTAAAAGATATTAGACAGGCATTTCGATCTCACCATTGATTCCATAATAGTGTTTACACTAGGGTGTGAACTTTGTTCTGCTTTGAAAGATCTAATTTTTGGCTTTTTGGCTGGGCGCAAACAGCTATTCTGGACAGTTATGAAGGTAGTTGGGGTCTTGGAATATAAATAGGTAATTGGGGTTTCATTTTCGTTTACATTTTCTCTCGCTTCTCCTCCCTACTATAAATTGTTGGATTGGTGTTGCTGACCACTGTAGCAGAGCTGACCGACCGACATCGACAGACACTGTAGCGGTGCAGACTTCGGAGTCAACTTCACTGTAGCACTTTTGACTTCCAGCCGGCAGTCACTGTAGCGCTTTTGACAAAATTGGCCACCGATCACTATAGCAACGCAGACTTACTATTCGGAACAGTGGACCGTCTTCTTCATATGTAGCCCATTTCGGGCTAGGGTTTTATTACTGAAAATCCTCTGTAATTTTGTGCTCCTGATATAGTGAATTCTGCCCCTCCCGTGGACATAGAGATTTTTCCCGAACCACGTAAATCGCTGTGTCCTTATTTGCTTTCTTTCTTTTGTTTTCTCTCATTTCTGTAGTTGTGTCTCCCGATGATTCCGCAAAATAAATAGGTTATTGGAGGCGGTGACATGTGGTGGTGAGTGGTCCCATCAGAGTTCGCTATTTGGAGTTTATGTGGTTCTTTTGAAGATTTTGGGTGGTGCTATCTAGAGTTTGAGACAGGGGAGTTTGGTCACTTGTGTTTTTCATTTGTCATTTGAGCATGTTTTTGAATTTTCGTAAGGGTATCATTTTTCGGAGAGTTGCCTTTCATTTACACGCGATCTACGTTTCTTCCCCCTTGTTTTGTCTTGACGTTTCGCGGTTGGTCGAGTTGTTGCTTTTTAGATGGCTGAGCCTTGCCTATCTGTGGATAGAGAATTTCCGGATGGTTAGTGTGGAAGATTGATTCCTAGATGGTTCATGTGACAAATGATGTTTAGGAAGGTGATATGGGGATGATGTGGTTCAAAGGGTTGCATATCCGGATGACCCTTCCCTTCATTTCCCTTGGTCTAGGGGTTCAGAGGGCCAGGGTTGCTATACTTGATTTAGTTTCTCGGGCCAGACAGGTTGGGTTTCGACCAATGTTGTTCCAACATAGGTGTTTCCTGCATGATGCAGATCCCGTAGACCAAGGAAAAGTGCTCTGATACCACATTGTAACGTCCTGACCCGAGATCACTCTTCCCCGGTGTCCCAAGCTGGTGGGTCACATGGCCTCAAGCACACCTCCCCCTGCGTCAGAGGCTGCCGACTAGCAGTGCGAGTCTAATGTGGTACGGTGGGGTGACTATACCCTCATATCAGAGTGTCACAACGGTAATAATAAATAAACAGACAATAATGGAAGCATATTAAAACAGATGACACAACGTAAACAAGTATAACCAACTATTGAAGCATAAACAAGCAAGCAATAAGAATAAATACCAAAAGTCATAGGCTAAGTCATATATAATGATGTCATGTCATGCTAATATTCAAAAAGGGAAACATAGGACATACACATACAACATGCTATACAAAAATACAGAAAGGTTGAAAGTTTGCTCCACTAGCATCACAAGCATATGCTTGGTCCTTTGCTCCCATGGTCCAAGCTAAAAGGGAAACAAATCAAGCATATGTAGCAGGACGCTTGCCCTTATTATTATTATTATTATTATTATTGTTATTATTATTATTATTATTAGGGGTGAAATTGTAATTTCACCCTTAAAAACTTGGTCGTACGGTTTGACCGAACGGTTGGCCTAACCGTGTGCTAGTTACTGCCCAAGAACCCCACTCACACGGGTTAGGCGCATGGTTTTACTAACCATGCACAAGCCATGCAAAATGCCTCTGTCACCGATGCCTGCAATCCCGCACGGGCGTGTAGCCTGACTTGCATGGTTACAGACAAACAATGCGGCCTCTCCTGTGCATTGTGTACCTCACACGGTTGAGTCGCACACTAACCATGCGCTAACCGTGCGACCCACTCGGTTTGTCCAATCTCCAGAACTTCGGGCTCTGAACAAGCCTCAGACGTTCTCAAAACCTTCCTTGGGACGTAGGGAACGTTTATCAAGATAAAACAAAGGATTTAAACTGAAAATAAATGGTTCGTACCTTTTTGAAAAGCCAAGTCGTTACACCGCTCCTGCCATCCACCCCTCCCTTGCTCCGACCGACCATCGCCACCACCCTGTCCGAACACCAAAGCAGGGTCTGTGATGGCGGGGGCCTGCGATAGTGACACAACAAGGGGGTGTGATGGTAGGGGGCTTGCGACGACAAAGGGCTACAACGATGGGGCTGTGACGACGAGGGCCTGCGATGATGAGGGTCTGTGACAACATGGGATTGTAATGGCGGGGGGCTATGACGACAAAGGGTTGTGACTGACGACAATGATCTTTGACGACAAAGGGCTACAACGATGGGGCTGCAATGACTGGGGCCTGCGACGACGAGGGGTTACGATAACGTGGGATTTGATGCGGAAACGATGAGAGTCATAACGACAGATATGGTTTGCAGATGAAGAAAAGACAGAAGAAAGAAACACAGGGGACACAAAGATTTATGTGGTTCGGAAAATGATCTCTACGTCCACGAAGAGACATAATAACTTCACTACAAAAAATCCGAGAGCACAATTTATAGAGAGTATCTCAGAGTTTCTCACAAAGAAACCCTTGCTCGAAATGAGCTACAAAAGAGAGAAGATGGTCCACTGTTCTACCAACCGCACAGGAAGTCCGCATTGCTACAGTGAAAGGTGTCTGGAAGTTCGTATTGCTATAGTGCCACGACCACCTAAGTCAGAAGTGCTACAATGGCCATCGGCCAGAAGTCCAAGGAGCTATAGTACTGTTGACTCCAAAGTCCGGTCGGCTGGCTACAGTAGCTGTGCCAAAGTCTGCACTGCTATAGTGCCCTGTCGGTGTCGGTCGGTTAGCTCTGCTACATTTGTTGGAGTTGCTACAGTGCCCCCCAAATTTGGGCCGGTTTTGGGTTGGTGCGCAGTACGAGTCACAAGCATTCAACCCAAACATCATCCAAAACGGATCAAGTTATACCAATCCAACAATCTCCCACTTGGAGCCTGATCTGCAACGCTGACCAGTTTCGATGCCACTGATTAAATCAACTTACTTAATCTGAGCTACTCTTCTTCTTCACTCACCACTGTGCATGCTTTCCATTCACAACTTCAATTTCAAGATGACGATTCATGAAATACCAGATGTTTTCCTTTTGTGCTCCCATAGTGTCCTCCCATATTCTGCCTCTCATCCTCCATTAATCAATGAAGACCAACAAAGGCACAACAGTGCCTCAATTTCTATATTACCATTGGCTTCGTCAACATGTCTGTCGGATTGTTGGTTCCAAAAATCTTCTGCAATGTCAGCAACCCATCCTGTATCAAACCTATGATGAAATGCTACTTCAACTGAATGTGCTTTGTCCGGGTATGAAACACTGGGTTCTTTGCAATATGCATAACACTCTGACTATCACAGTGAAATACATTCTCCTCTTGTTTTCTACCTAGTTCATCCAAGAAGTTCTTCAGCCAAACCATCTCATTTCCTACTTCTGTTACAATAATGTATTCCGCCTATGTGGTGGATAAAGCCACCACCTTTTGCAATTGTGATATCCAGCTTACCGCAGTTCCTCCACAGGTAAATACATAACCTGTGATGCTCCTCCTACTGTCGACGTCACCGCCAAGGTCAACATCCACATACCCCTGCAATGATTTTCCTTTGCCAAAGCACAGAGATACCTCCTTACTGCCCTTCAAATACCTCAGTATCCACTTCACAACTTCCCAATGTTGTCTTCTAGGGTTAGCCATGTACCTGCTCACAACTCCCACTACATGAGCAATGTCGGGTCGAGTACAGACCATGACATACACCAGGCTTCCAAGAACTGATGCGTATGGAACCTTTGCTATGTAGTCAACCTCTTTTGTTGTCTTTAGTGATTGATCCTTTGATAGCTTGAAGTGTCCCGCCAAAGGAATAAAGACTGACTTTGCTTTCATTATATTGAATCTTCTCAGAACCTTGCCAATGTAATCAGTCTGTGATAACATCAAAGATCCAGCTGCACGGTCTCTCTTGATCTTCATTCCCAAAATCTTGTTAGCTTCTCCAAGATCCTTCATTTCAAACTACTCAGCTAACTGGCCTTTCAGTTCATCAATCCTCTACATACATGATCTTGTAATGAGCATGTCATCCACATACAAAAGCAATATAATATATTCATCATCAAAGAATTTTATGTAGCAATATTGATCCACACCACATCCTTTGTATGCATTTTTAGTCATGAATGCATCAAACTTTTTGTTCCACTACCTGAGTGTCAGCTACAACCCTTACAAGCTCTTACGAAGTTTGCACACCAGGTCTTCCTTCCCAGACTCTACATATCCCTCTGGCTGCTGCATGTAGATGTCCTCCTCCAGATCTCCATGAAGGAAAACAATCTTGACATCAAGCTGCTCAAGATGCAAGTCTTCTGACGTCACAATGCTGAGAATCACCCAGATGGTGGTAAGCTTCACTACATGTGAGAAAAATTTAGTGAAATCCACTCCTTCTGTTGAAAACCTTTCACCACCAACCTTGTTTTGTACCTCCTCTTTCCAGCGTGTTCTTCCTTGACCCGGTATATCCATTTGTTCTGTAATGCTTTCTTTCCTCTTGACAGAAGTGTCAACTCCCAAATGTTGTTATCATGTGTTAAACCATCTTTTATTATTTTGGGTATTTTTGAGTCCCACATCGGAATACACTTATTTGTATTCCTTTTTCTCAATCTATAAAAGAAGGCCTCCGCCTCACCTTGAAGGTAAGGGGGGTTTCCCATTCTACATGGTATCAGAGAGAACCTATTCCTGAGCCCTCCATCTAGATATTTTTTCCCTCCCGGCTTTGCCCTAAGTGGCACCCTCCCTCCTGGGTCTGCCCTACGCGACCACCCCTCCCTCCCTCCTGGGTCTGCCCTACGCGCCCCCCTCCCATCCCGGCGGCAACCCAGCGACCCTCACCCAGCGGCACTCTCGCCCGGCGACCCCAGCCTCCTTACGCTTCCCGGCCCCACCTCCTTGCGTCGTCCGACCCCGTCTCCCTGCAGCCCTGCTTCGCACACCTCGTCACGGCCTCCCAGTAGCCCTGCTCCGTCGCGACGCAGCCTGACGCCCCCTTCCCAACTCCTTTTCGTCGCGACGTAGCCCGCCGACCTCGTCCCTCCCGACGAAGGCTCACCCAGCGGCTGCGATCCTCCCTCCCGACGGCGCGGGTCCCTCCCGACAGAGCACCCTCTTGGATCCTCCCGGTGGTCCTCCTCTACGCGCGACGCCTCCAGCGGCTCCCCCCCCCACACCTCCCGACTCCTGTTGCAGCGTCCTCCCTCTGCGCGCATTAGAACCCGCCGACCTCTCCTTGAGGCGCACTCACCATCTTCTCCCGACCGCCCTCCCAGTGCTCTAGTCGGCTCGCCTCCAACGACTCCCTCTCTGCCCGTCACCTCCACTGCACATGGCCATTCACGACTTCCCGGCGCGCCCGCCCCCCCACTGATTTCGGCGCTGCCCACAACTGCGTCTTCGACCACTACCCGACGCCTCCATGACAGACTCCTCCCCTCTACCTCAGATGATCACTGCCTCCACCCGCCTCGTCGATGACCGGTTGGACTCCACAAATTTCTCCATCTGGCGGAAGACTGTGTTGATGTCCCTGACTGGGATGAACCTTGATTATCACCTTGAGGATCCTCCCCCGGCTTCGACTGACCCCAAATACCGTTCGTGGAAGCTTGCTGATAGCAAGATCTTCGCTCTGCTGGTCAATTCAATGGATCGATCTATCAAGGATGTCACCCGTACGTGGGAGTCCTTGAACATCATGTATTCCGAGACCAACAACCCGGCTCGGGTTTCCGATATTTTCCAGCTCCTATCTCATATTCGACAGCAGGGCCAGTCCTTCACAACATATTTCATGGAATGGAAAGGGTTTCGTGATTAATTGCAGGAGTTGTGTCCCGTTCCCCGGACACCGACAGAGGCTCAGACCCAGAGGGACCAACTCTGCATCTTCAATCTTCTCCGTGGCTTCGCTCCGGAGTTTGCCACCACGGCTACTGAGCTGCTCGCCAGCCCTTCGACGCTGGAGATCCCACAGGTTTATCATCGACTGAGCAAGATCCAACGGGCTCTTCCCCCTCCCGCCCCCATTATCGACCACTCAGCTCTCGTCGGTCATGGCAGTGGACGCTCCTCGAGCCCTCGTAGACGTGGTTGTGTGGAAGATCGTCCACGTCCCCTCTGTCAATATTGTTGCAAGCTTGGCCACCTGATCGACCGATGTTGGGTTCTGCATGGACGTCCATCTCAGCGCCCGCGACAGGGACATACAGCAGTCCAGGAGGCTTCCTCGGCAGTCGCCACTCTTCCACCATCTCTGGACCTGTCTATGGCCGACATCCGGTTGACTCATGATCCTCGAGACCCCGCAGGACCCGATCCCTCTTCGGATTCTCTGGCCCATTATGTTAGTTCCGCTACCTTTGTCGGTCGTCGCCCCCCTGCCTGGATGCTCGACTCAGGTGCCTCCGACCACCTCACCGGTGATGCTGGTATGTTGACCTCCTATTGTCGTTATACCAGTTCATCAGCCATCACCGTCGCTGATGGCTCCACTATCCCCATTGCGGGCTTCGGCGCATGCTCCCTGACTCCATCGATTCACCTACCCTCTATGGCACATGTGGCCCGCAGTTCATTTAATCTTCTTTGCATCAGTAAGATGACAAAAGATTATAATTGTGTTATCATATTTACCTCCTCTGGTGTTGTATTTCAGGAGCGGACTATGAATCGAGAACTTGGTAGAGGCCAACTTCGGGACGGGGTCTACAAGTTCAATGGACCGACACCCATCGCTTGCACGTCTGCCTCTGCTCGAGCATTGGATCTTCATTCCCGGTTGGGACACCCGCCCGCCTCCACCATTCATCAACTTTTTCCAGACTTTCGTCAGCATAATTCTTTTCATTGTGAGTCATGTACATTTGTGAAACATCATCATACTACATACATTCCTCGAATGGATACAAGGGCCTCAAAACCTTTTGATATGGTTCATTTAGACGTGTGAGGTCCTTGTACCATTTCGAGTCATTTGGGGTATAAATATTATATATCTTTCATTGATGATTTTTCGCGAATGACCTGGCTTTACCTCCTCCGAGAACGCTCCGAAGTGTTTTCCACATTCCAAACCTTTTACAATGAAATTCAAAACCAATTTTTCATATCTATAAAATGTCTCCGCTCGGATAATGGGCGTGAGTATATCTCCAATCCCTTTCGGTAGTTTCTCCAGGCAAAAAATATCATTCATCAGACCTCCTGTCTTGATACACCCCAGCAGAATGGAGCGGCCGAGCGGAAACAAAGACATATTCTGGAGATTGCTCGTGCCCTCCACTTCCACCGACAGGTGCCTCTGCATTTTTGGGGAGATGCAATTCTCACCGCCACCTACCTTACAAACCGTCTTCCTTCCTCTATCCTTCAGGAGGAGACTCCTTTTCGGGCTTTGTTCTCCTCTCTCCCTCTTCACTCCCTTCCACTCCGCGTGTTTGGATGCCTTTGTTACGTTCGCGACACACATCCTGGCCTCTCCAAACTCTCTCCCAAATCCCTCCGGTGCATTTTTCTTGGCTACTCCCGCACTCAGTGCATATATCGCTGCTTCTCACCAGTCCTATAGAGGTATGTCATCTCGACTGACGTCGCATTTGTTGAGAGCTCTATGTTCCCCCTCCCCTCTCCTCATCCTGACTCCGCCATAGATGATTGTCTTCCTCTGATCATCCACCCTCCACCGGTGTCTCCCCCCATTGACACCCATTTTGGTCAGGTCTACTCCCTTCATCCATCAACTGTATCCCCCGTCCCGACCAATGACACCGTCGTCCCCGCTTCGTCTGATGCTCCTGCCCACCGCCAGACGACTTGCCCATTGCATTACGAAGATGTACTCGCTCCTGCCAGAGTACTCCTCTATTTGTATCTTCATACAGGGGTCTATCCGCTCTGGAGATATTTTCTATTCCTCGCACAGTTGGTGATGCCAAATCTCACCCCGAGTGGCTAGCAGCAATGCAGGATGAATTGCAGGCTTTGGAAGAAAACCATATTTGGGATCTTGTCCCCCTTCCAATAGGCAAACAAGCGGTAGGCAACAAATGGATTTACACAGTCAGGCTGAATCCTGATGGCACTCTTCATCGGCTCAAAGCCCGCCTTGTGGCCAAGGGCTTCGCGCAGACTTACGTTATTGACTACTTTGATACCTTATCACCAGTTGTCAAGATGACATTCGTTCGATTATTCATCTATTTGGTCGCCCATCATCATTGGACTTTTCATCAATTGGATGTCAAGAATGCCTTCCTACATGGCTTCCTTGAGGAAGAGGTTTATCTACAACAGCCCCTCGGATTTTGTGCCTCCGGCACCGAGTCTCAAGTCTGTAGACCCCGCCGCTCTCTTTACGGCCTCAAGCAGTCTCCCTGTGCTTGGTTCGACCACTTTAGCACTGTCGTCACCGACTTTGGGCTCTCTCGCAGCATGAAGGACCACATTGTGTTTTACAGGACGACCTCCGCTGGCTGCATCCTGTTGGTCGTTTATGTGGATGATATCATCATCACCGGCAACGAGTCTGCGGGTATCACCCACCTCAAGGGGCATCTTCACCAGCACTTCCACACTAAGGATCTCGGTCCTCTCACATACTTCCTAGGCATCGAGGTATCCTATTCTTCGGACACCATCTCCCTCTGCCAACAGAAGTATGCGTTGGATATTCTACAGGATGCTGGACTGACACATGCCACTGTTGTGGACACTCCTCTGGAGCCTGGGGAACGGTCTCTTTATGCCTCCTCAAAACTGTATCCACATCCAGAGCGATACCGTCGACTGGTGGGAAAACTCAATTATCTCACCATGACTCGTCCCGACATTACATGCGTTGTTGACAAAGTCAGTCAATTTATGGAGCATCCGACCACCTCTCATTGAGATGCTGTCCTCTGCATCGCCAAATACATCAAACGAGATCATGCCCGTGGTCTTTGCTACTCCCAGCATCCTCCTCTGCATATTGAGGCCTTTTGTGATGCTGATTATGCTGGTTGTCTTGCTACTCGGAGATCTACTTCTGGGTTTGCCGTATTCTTGGCAGACAACCTCATCTCTTGGCGCAACAAGAAACGGACTGTCGTCTCCCGATCCAGTGTCGAGTCTGAGTACCGTGCCATGACCACCGTCACTACGGAGATCCTTTTGGCTTCGACAACTCCTCTAGGAGCTTGACTTTCCTCAGCAGACATCTGCTCACATCTGGTGTGACAATCAGGCAGCCACCAAGATTGCTTCGAATCCCGTCTTCCATGAACACATGAAGCATATTGAGGTGGATTGCCACTTTCTTCGACACCACCTGGAGCACAATCATGTCAGCTTTAGCCACATCCCGACGGCGGACCAACTTGCTGACATCTTCACCAAAGGCCTCCCAAGGGCTTGCCTAGCCTCGCTCAGTTCCAAGCTGGGCATCCACAACATCTGCAGCCCAACTTAAGGGGGAGTGTGTCTGGTCTTGTATGATGTCATCTTTCTTTTTTGTAGGACTCGTTATCCAAACTGGGCATGTCCAGTTTGAGGGGGAGTGTTAAACCCTCTTTTATTATTTTGTGTATTTCCGAGTCCCACATCGGAATACTCCTATTTGTATTCATCTTTCTCAATCTATAAAAGAAGGCATCTACCTCACCTTGAAGGTAAGGGGGTTTTCCCATTCTACATCACGCAATGAGGAAATCTCCTCCTTTATAGCCAGCTCCCACTTGCTCGACTTTTTCAACTACATTTCCTCTTCAAAACATTCTGGTTCTCCACCATCAGTCAATAACAGATAATGTAAAGATGGTGAATACCTATGCACATACCTTTTCACCCTTGTTGATGTCCTCAACTCCACTGGAGTAGTAGGTTCCATCAGTTCCAATGTCTCATGCTTAGGTACACCTTCAAGCTCCACTTGCTCTTTGCACTCTGATTATTTGTTCCCATTTTCATCTTTAGTTGCATGACGATCCTAGTACATGATACCTTCATTGAATATCA